>CM067305.1:534498-3375526 GCA_034231615.1 Meghimatium bilineatum | reverse complement strand
GTGTTACTAGATGAGAAGAGAGATGTACTAGAAGAAGAGAGATGTTACTAGATGAAGAAGAGAGATGTTACTAGATGAAGAAGAGAGATGTTACTAGATGAAGAAGAGAGATGTTACTAGATGAAGAAGAGAGATGTTACTAGATGAAGAAGAGAGATGTTACTAGATGAGAAGAGAGATGTTACTAGATGAAGAAGAGAGATGTTACTAGATGAAGAAGAGAGTTGTTACTAGATGAAGAAGAGAGATGTTACTAGATGAAGAGAGATGTTACTAGATGAAGAAGAGAGATGTTACTAGATGAAGAAGAGAGATGTTACTAGATGAAGAGAGATGTTACTAGATCGATCTGAAAGTTGTTACTAGATGAGAAGAGAGATGTTACTAGATGAAGAAGAGAGATGTTACTAGATGAAGAAGAGAGATGTTACTAGATGAAGAAGAGAGATGTTACTAGATGAAGAAGAGAGATGTTACTAGATGAAGAAGAGAGATGTTACTAGATGAAGAGGAGATGTTACTAGATCGATCTGAAAGTTGTTACTAGATGAAGAAGAGAGATGTTACTAGATGAAGAAGAGAGATGTTACTAGATGAAGAAGAGAGATGTTACTAGATCGAAGAAGAGAGATGTTACTAGATGAAGAAGAGAGATGTTACTAGATGAAGAAGAGAGATGTTACTAGATGAAGAAGAGAGATGTTACTAGATGAGAAGAGAGATGTTACTAGATGAAGAAGAGAGATGTTACTAGATGAAGAAGAGAGATGTTACTAGATGAAGAAGAGAGATGTTACTAGATGAAGAGAGATGTACTAGATCGATCTGAGAGTTGTTACTAGATGAAGAAGAGAGATGTTACTAGATGAGAAGAGAGATGTTACTAGATGAAGAGAGATGTTACTAGATCGATCTGAGAGTTGTTACTAGATGAAGAAGAGAGATGTTACTAGATGAAGAAGAGAGATGTTACTAGATGAAGAGAGATGTTACTAGATCGATCTGAGAAGTTGTTACTAGATGAAGAAGAGAGATGTTACTAGATCGATCTGAGAGTTGTTACTAGATGAAGAGAGATGTTACTAGATCGATCTGAGAGTTGTTACTAGATGAAGAAGAGAGATGTTACTAGATCGATCTGAAAGTTGTTACTAGATGAAGAAGAGAGATGTTACTAGATCGATCTGAGAGATGTTACTAGATGAAGAGAGATGTTACTAGATCGATCTGAGAGTTGTTACTAGATGAAGAAGAGAGATGTTACTAGATCGATCTGAGAGTTGTTACTAGGATGAAGAGAGATGTTACTAGATCGATCTGAGAGTTGTTACTAGATGAAGAGAGATGTTACTAGATCGAAGATCTGAAGAGTTGTTACTATGATGAAGAGAGATGTTACTAGATCGATCTGAGAGATGTTACTAGATGAAGAGAGATGTTACTAGATCGATCTGAGAGTTGTTACTAGATGAAAAAGAGAGATGTTACTAGATCGATCTGAGAGTTGTTACTAGATGAAGAGAGATGTTACTAGATCGATCTGAAAGTTGTTACTAGATGAAGAAGAGAGATGTTACTAGATCGATCTGAAGTTGTTATCTAGATGAAGAAGAGAGTTGTTACTAGATGAAGAAGAGAGATGTTACTAGATGAAGAAGAGAGTTGTTACTAGATGAAGAAGAGAGTTGTTACTAGATGAAGAAGAGAGTTGTTACTAGATGAAGAAGAGAGATGTTACTAGATGAAGAAGAGAGTTGTTACTAGATGAAGAGAGATGTTACTAGATGAAGAAGAGAGTTGTTACTAGATGAAGAGAGATGTTACTAGATCGATCTGAGAGTTGTTACTAGATGAAGAGAGATGTTACTAGATCGATCTGAAAGTTGTTACTATATGAAGAGAGATGTTACTAGATCGATCTGAGAGATGTTACTAGATGAAGAGAGATGTTACTAGATCGATCTGAAAGTTGTTACTAGATGAAGAAGAGAGATGTTACTAGATCGATCTGAGAGTTGTTACTAGATGAAAGAGAGATGTTACTAGATCGATCTGAGAGTTGTTACTAGATGAAGAAGAGAGATGTTACTAGATCGATCTGAAAGTTCGTTACTAGATGAAGAGAGATGTTACTAGATCGATCTGAAAGTTGTTACTAGATGAAGAGAGATGTTACTAGATCGATCTGAAAGTTGTTACTAGATGAAGAGAGATGTTACTAGATCGATCTGAAAGTTGTTACTAGATGAAGAGAGATGTTACTAGATCGATCTGAGAGTTGTTAATAGATGAAGAAGAGAGATGTTACTAGATCGATCTGAGAGTTGTTACTAGATGAAGAGAGATGTTACTAGATCGATCTGAAAGTTGTTACTAGATGAAGAAGAGAGATGTTACTAGATCGATCTGAGAGTTGTTACTAGATGAAGAAGAGAGATGTTACTAGATCGATCTGAAAGTTGTTACTAGATGAAGAAGAGAGATGTTACTAGATCGATCTGAGAGTTGTTACTAGATGAAGAAGAGAGATGTTACTAGATCGATCTGAGAGTTGTTACTAGATGAAGAAGAGAGATGTTTCTAGATCGATCAGAGAGTTGTTACTAGATGAAGAGAGATGTTACTAGATCGATCTGAGAGTTGTTACTAGATGAAGAAGAGAGATGTTACTAGATCGATCTGAGAGTTGTTACTAGATGAAGAAGAGAGATGTTACTAGATCGATCTGAGAGTTGTTACTAGATGAAGAAGAGAGATGTTACTAGATCGATCTGAGAGTTGTTACTAGATGAAGAAGAGAGATGTTACTAGATCGATCTGAGAGTTGTTACTAGATGAAGAAGAGAGATTGTTACTAGATCGATCTGAAAGTTGTTACTAGATGAAGAGAGATGTTACTAGATCGATCTGAGAGTTGTTACTAGATGAAGAAGAGAGATGTTACTAGATCGATCTGAGAGTTGTTACTAGATGAAGAAGAGAGATGTTACTAGATCGATCTGAAAGTTGTTACTAGATGAAGAAGAGAGATGTTACTAGATCGATCTGAAAGTTGTTACTAGATGAAGAAGAGAGATGTTACTAGATCGATCTGAGAGTTGTTACTAGATGAAGAAGAGAGATGTTACTAGATCGATCTGAGAGTTGTTACTAGATGAAGAGAGAGATGTTACTAGATCGATCTGAAAGTTGTTACTAGATGAAGAAGAGAGATGTTACTAGATCGATCTGAGAGTTGTTACTAGATGAAGAAGAGAGATGTTACTAGATCGATCTGAAGTTGTTACTAGATGAAGAAGAGAGATGTTACTAGATCGATCTGAGAGTTGTTACTAGATGAAGAAGAGAGATGTTACTAGATCGATCTGAAAGTTGTTACTAGATGAAGAAGAGAGATGTTACTAGATCGATCTGAGAGTTGTTACTAGATGAAGAAGAGAGAGGTTACTAGATCGATCTGAGAGTTGTTACTAGATGAAGAAGAGAGATGTTACTAGATCGATCTGAGAGTTGTTACTAGATGAAGAAGAGAGATGTTACTAGATCGATCTGAAAGTTGTTACTAGATGAAGAAGAGAGATGTTACTAGATCGATCTGAGAGTTGTTACTAGATGAAGAAGAGAGATGTTACTAGATCGATCTGAAAGTTGTTACTAGATGAAGAAGAGAGATGTTACTAGATCGATCTGAGAGTTGTTACTAGATGAAGAAGAGAGATGTTACTAGATCGATCTGAAAGTTGTTACTAGATGAAGAAGAGAGATGTTACTAGATCGATCTGAGAGTTGTTACTAGATGAAGAGAGATGTTACTAGATCGATCTGAAAGTTGTTACTAGATGAAGAAGAGAGATGTTACTAGATCGATCTGAAAGTTGTTACTAGATGAAGAAGAGAGATGTTACTAGATCGATCTGAGAGTTGTTACTAGATGAAGAAGAGAGATGTTACTAGATCGATCTGAGAGTTGTTACTAGATGAAGAAGAGAGATGTTACTAGATCGATCTGAAGTTGTTACTAGATGAAGAAGAGAGATGTTACTAGATCGATCTGAGAGTTGTTACTAGATGAAGAAGAGAGATGTTACTAGATCGATCTGAGAGTTGTTACTAGATGAAGAAGAGAGATGTTACTAGATCGATCTGAAAGTTGTTACTAGATGAAGAAGAGAGATGTTACTAGATCGATCTGAGAGTTGTTACTAGATGAAGAAGAGAGATGTTACTAGATCGATCTGAGAGTTGTTACTAGATGAAGAAGAGATGTTACTAGATCGATCTGAGAGTTGTTACTAGATGAAGAAGAGAGATGTTACTAGATCGATCTGAGAGTTGTTACTAGATGAAGAAGAGAGATGTTACTAGATCGATCTGAGAGTTGTTACTAGATGAAGACGAGATGTTACTAGATCGATCTGAAGAGTTGTTTACTAGATGAAGAAGAGAGATGTTACTAGATCGAATCTGAGAGTTGTTACTAGATGAAGAAGAGAGATGTTACTAGATCGATCGAGAGAGATGTTACTAGATGAAGAGAGATGTTACTAGATCGATCTGAAGTTGTTACTAGATGAAGAAGAGAGATGTTACTAGATCGATCTGAGAGTTGTTACTAGATGAAGAAGAGAGATGTTACTAGATCGATCTGAGAGTTGTTACTAGATGAAGAAGAGAGATGTTACTAGATCGATCTGAGAGTTGTTACTAGATGAAGAAGAGAGATGTTACTAGATGAGAAGAGAGATGTTACTAGATGAAGAAGAGAGATGTTACTAGATGAAGAAGAGAGATGTTACTAGATGAGAGAAGAGAGATGTTACTAGATGAAGAGAGATGTTACTAGATGAAGAAGAGAGATGTTACTAGATGAAGAAGAGAGATGTTACTAGATGAAGAAAGAGAGATGTTACTAGATCGATCTGAAGTTGTTACTAGATGAAGAAGAGAGATGTTACTAGATGAAGAAGAGAGATGTTACTAGATGAAGAAGAGAGATGTTACTAGATGAGAAGAGAGTGTTACTAGATGAAGAAGAGAGATGTTACTAGATGAAGAAGAGAGATGTTACTAGATGAAGAAGAGAGATGTTACTAGATGAAGAGAGATGTTACTAGATGAAGAGAGAGATGTTACTAGATCG
Source organism: Meghimatium bilineatum (assembly GCA_034231615.1). Taxonomy (NCBI): domain Eukaryota; kingdom Metazoa; phylum Mollusca; class Gastropoda; order Stylommatophora; family Philomycidae; genus Meghimatium; species Meghimatium bilineatum. Next base: position 3,370,386 of record CM067305.1, on the reverse strand, counting down.
ATAAGAGAGATGTTACTAGATGAAGAAGAGAGATGTTACTAGATGAAGAAGAGAGATGTTACTAGATGAAGAAGAGAGATGTTACTAGATTGAAGAAGAGAGATGTTACTAGATGAAGAAGAGAGATGTTACTAGATGAAGAAGAGAGATGTTACTAGATGAAGAAGAGAGATGTTACTAGATGAGAAGAGAGATGTTACTAGATGAAGAAGAGAGATGTTACTAGATGAAGAAGAGAGATGTTACTAATGAAGAGAGTTGTTACTAGATGAAGAAGAGAGATGTTACTAGATGAAGAAGAGAGATGTTACTAGATGAAGAGAGATGTTACTAGATCGATCTGAGAGTTGTTACTAGATGAAGAAGAGAGATGTTACTAGATGAAGAAGAGAGATGTTAGAGATGTAAGATGAAGAGAGATGTTACTAGATCGATCTGAGAGTTGTTACTAGATGAAGAAGAGAGATGTTACTAGATCGATCTGAGAGTTGTTACTAGATGAAGAGAGATGTTACTAGATCGATCTGAGAGTTGTTACTAGATGAAGAAGAGAGATGTTACTAGATCGATCTGAAGAGTTGTTACTAGATGAAGAAGAGAGATGTTACTAGATCGATCTGAGAGATGTTACTAGATGAAGAGAGATGTTACTAGATCGATCTGAGAGTTGTTACTAGATGAAGAAGAGAGATGTTACTAGATCGATCTGAGAGTTGTTACTAGATGAAGAGAGATGTTACTAGATCGATCTGAGAGTTGTTACTAGATGAAGAGAGATGTTACTAGATCGATCTGAGAGATGTTACTAGATGAGAAGAGAGATGTTACTAGATCGATCTGAGGAGTTGTTACTAGATGAAGAAGAGAGATGTTACTAGATCGATCTGAGAGTTGTTACTAGATGAAGAGAGATGTTACTAGATCGATCTGAAAGTTGTTACTAGATGAAGAAGAGAGATGTTACTAGATCGATCTGAAGTTGTACTAGATGAAGAAGAGAGATGTTACTAGATGAAGAAGAGAGTTGTTACTAGATGAAGAGAGAGTTGTTACTAGATGAAGAAGAGATGTTACTAGATGAAGAAGAGAGATGTTACTAGATGAAGAAGAGAGATGTTACTAGATGAAGAAGAGAGATGTTACTAGATGAAGAAGAGAGATGTTACTAGATGAAGAAGAGAGATGTTACTAGATGAAGAAGAGAGATGTTACTAGATGAAGAAGAGAGTTGTTACTAGATCGAGATGAGAGTTGTTACTAGATGAAGAAGAGAGTTGTTACTAGATCGAAGTCTGAGAGTTGTTACTAGATGAAGAGAGATGTTACTAGATCGATCTGAGAGTTGTTACTAGATGAAGAGAGATGTTACTAGATCGATCTGAAAGTTGTTACTATATGAAGAGAGATGTTACTAGATCGATCTGAGAGATGTTACTAGATGAAGAGAGATGTTACTAGATCGATCTGAGAAGTTGTTACTAGATGAAGAAGAGAGATGTTACTAGATCGATCTGAGAGTTGTTACTAGATGAAGAGAGATGTTACTAGATCGATCTGAGAGTTGTTACTAGATGAAGAGAGATGTTACTAGATCGATCTGAAAGTTGTTACTAGATGAAGAAGAGAGATGTTACTAGATGAAGAAGAGAGTTGTTACTAGATGAAGAAGAGAGATGTTACTAGATGAAGAAGAGAGATGTTACTAGATGAAGAAGAGAGATGTTACTAGATCGATCTGAGAGTTGTTACTAGATGAAGAAGAGAGATGTTACTAGATCGATCTGAAAGTTGTTACTAGATGAGAAGAGAGATGTTACTAGATCGATATGAGAGTTTGTTACTAGATGAAGAAGAGAGATGTTACTAGATCAGATCTGAGAGTTGTTACTAGATGAAGAAGAGAGATGTTACTAGATCGATATGAAGATGTTACTAGATGAAGAAGAGAGATGTTACTAGATCGATCTGAAAGTTGTTACTAGATGAAGAAGAGAGATGTTACTAGATCGATCTGAGAGATGTTACTAGATGAAGAGAGAGATGTTACTAGATCGAATATGAGAGTTGTTACTAGATGAAGAAGAGAGATGTTACTAGATCGATTGAGAGTTGTTACTAGATGAAGAAGAGAGATGTTACTAGATCGATCTGAGAGTTGTTACTAGATGAAGAGAGATGTTACTAGATCGATCTGAGAAGTTGTTACTAGATGAAGAAGAGAGATGTTACTAGATCGATCTGAGAGTTGTTACTAGATGAAGAAGAGAGATGTTACTAGATCGATCTGAGAGTTGTTACTAGATGAAGAGAGATGTTACTAGATCGATCTGAAGTTGTTACTAGATGAAGAAGAGAGATGTTACTAGATCGATATGAGAGTTGTTACTAGATGAAGAAGAGAGATGTTACTAGATCGATCTGAGAGTTGTTACTAGATGAAGAGAGAGATGTTACTAGATCGATCTGAGAGTTGTTACTAGATGAAGAAGAGAGATGTTACTAGATGAAGAAGAGAGATGTTACTAGATGAAGAAGAGAGATGTTACTAGATGAAGAAGAGAGATGTTACTAGATGAAGAGAGAGAGATGTTACTAGATGAACAGAGATGTTACTAGATGAAGAAGAGAGATGTTACTAGATCGAAAGAAGAGAGATGTTACTAGATGAAGAGAGATGTTACTAGATCGATCTGAAAGTTGTTACTAGATGAAGAAGAGAGATGTTACTAGATGAAGAAGAGAGATGTTACTAGATGAAGAAGAGAGATGTTACTAGATCGAAGAAGAGAGATGTTACTAGATGAAGAAGAGAGATGTTACTAGATCGAAGCAGAGAGATGTTACTAGATGAAGAGAGATGTTACTAGATCGATCTGAAGTTGTTACTAGATGAAGAGAGAGATGTTACTAGATGAAGAAGAGAGATGTTACTAGATGAAGAAGAGAGATGTTACTAGATCGAAGAGAGAGATGTTACTAGATGAAGAAGAGAGATGTTACTAGATGAAGAAGAGAGATGTTACTAGATGAAGAAGAGAGATGTTACTAGATGAAGAAGAGAGATGTTACTAGATGAAGAAGAGAGATGATACTAGATGAAGAAGAGAGATGTTACTAGATGAAGAAGAGAGATGTTACTAGATGAAGAAGAGAGATGTTACTAGATGAAGAAGAGAGATGTTACTAGATGAAGAAGAGAGATGTTACTAGATGAAGAGAGATGTTACTAGATCGATCTGAGAGTTGTTACTAGATGAAGAGAGAGATGTTACTAGATGAAGAAGAGAGATGTTACTAGATGAAGAGAGATGTTACTAGATCGATCTGAAGTTGTTACTAGATGAAGAAGAGAGATGTTACTAGATCGATCTGAGAGTTGTTACTAGATGAAGAGAGATGTTACTAGATCGATCTGAGAGTTGTTACTAGATGAAGAAGAGAGATGTTACTAGATCGATCTGAGAGTTGTTACTAGATGAAGAAGAGAGATGTTACTAGATCGATCTGAGAGTTGTTACTAGATGAAGAGAGATGTTACTAGATCGATCTGAGAGTTGTTACTAGATGAAGAAGAGAGATGTTACTAGATCGATCTGAGAGTTGTTACTAGATGAAGAGAGATGTTACTAGATCGATCTGAGAGTTGTTACTAGATGAAGAGAGATGTTACTAGATCGATCTGAGAGATGTTACTAGATGAAGAGAGATGTTACTAGATCGATCTGAGAGTTGTTACTAGATGAAGAAGAGAGATGTTACTAGATCGATCTGAGAGTTGTTACTAGATGAAGAGAGATGTTACTAGATCGATCTGAAAGTTGTTACTAGATGAAGAAGAGAGATGTTACTAGATCGATCTGAGAGTTGTTACTAGATGAAGAAGAGAGATGTTACTAGATGAGAAGAGAGTTGTTACTAGATGAAGAAGAGAGTTGTTACTAGATGAAGAAGAGAGATGTTACTAGATGAAGAAGAGAGATGTTACTAGATGAAGAAGAGAGATGTTACTAGATGAAGAAGAGAGATGTTACTAGATGAAGAAGAGAGATGTTACTAGATGAAGAAGAGAGATGTTACTAGATGAAGAAGAGAGATGTTACTAGATGAAGAAGAGAGTTGTTACTAGATGAAGAAGAGAGATGTTACTAGATGAAGAGAGAGTTGTTACTAGATGAAGAAGAGAGTTGTTACTAGATGAAGAGAGATGTTACTAGATCGATCTGAGAGTTGTTACTAGATGAAGAGAGATGTTACTAGATCGATCTGAAAGTTGTTACTATATGAAGAGAGATGTTACTAGATCGATCTGAGAGATGTTACTAGATGAAGAGAGATGTTACTAGATCGATCTGAAAGTTGTTACTAGATGAAGAAGAGAGATGTTACTAGATCGATCTGAGAGTTGTTACTAGATGAAGAGAGATGTTACTAGATCGATCTGAGAGTTGTTACTAGATGAAGAGAGATGTTACTAGATCGATCTGAAAGTTGTTACTATATGAAGAGAGATGTTACTAGATGAAGAAGAGAGTTGTTACTAGATGAAGAAGAGAGTTGTTACTAGATGAAGAAGAGAGATGTTACTAGATGAAGAAGAGAGTTGTTACTAGATGAAGAGAGATGTTACTAGATCGATCTGAGAGTTGTTACTAGATGAAGAGAGATGTTACTAGATCGATCTGAGAGTTGTTACTAGATGAAGAAGAGAGATGTTACTAGATCGATCTGAGAGTTGTTACTAGATGAAGAGAGATGTTACTAGATCGATCTGAAAGTTGTTACTAGATGAAGAAGAGAGATGTTACTAGATCGATCTGAAAGTTGTTACTAGATGAAGAAGAGAGATGTTACTAGATGAAGAAGAGAGTTGTTACTAGATGAAGAAGAGAGTTGTTACTAGATGAAGAAGAGAGATGTTACTAGATGAAGAAGAGAGATGTTACTAGATGAAGAAGAGAGATGTTACTAGATGAAGAAGAGAGATGTTACTAGATGAAGAAGAGAGATGTTACTAGATGAAGAAGAGAGATGTTACTAGATGAAGAAGAGAGATGTTACTAGATGAAGAAGAGAGTTGTTACTAGATGAAGAAGAGAGATGTTACTAGATGAAGAAGAGAGTTGTTACTAGATGAAGAAGAGAGTTGTTACTAGATGAAGAGAGATGTTACTAGATCGATCTGAGAGTTGTTACTAGATGAAGAGAGATGTTACTAGATCGATCTGAAAGTTGTTACTATATGAAGAGAGATGTTACTAGATCGATCTGAGAGATGTTACTAGATGAAGAGAGATGTTACTAGATCGATCTGAAAGTTGTTACTAGATGAAGAAGAGAGATGTTACTAGATCGATCTGAGAGTTGTTACTAGATGAAGAGAGATGTTACTAGATCGATCTGAGAGTTGTTACTAGATGAAGAGAGATGTTACTAGATCGATCTGAAAGTTGTTACTATATGAAGAGAGATGTTACTAGATGAAGAAGAGAGTTGTTACTAGATGAAGAAGAGAGTTGTTACTAGATGAAGAAGAGAGATGTTACTAGATGAAGAAGAGAGTTGTTACTAGATGAAGAGAGATGTTACTAGATCGATCTGAGAGTTGTTACTAGATGAAGAGAGATGTTACTAGATCGATCTGAGAGTTGTTACTAGATGAAGAAGAGAGATGTTACTAGATGAAGAAGAGAGATGTTACTAGATGAAGAAGAGAGATGTTACTAGATGAAGAAGAGAGATGTTACTAGATGAAGAAGAGAGATGTTACTAGATGAAGAGAGATGTTACTAGATGAAGAAGAGAGATGTTACTAGATGAAGAAGAGAGATGTTACTAGATGAAGAGAGATGTTACTAGATCGATCTGAAAGTTGTTACTAGATGAAGAAGAGAGATGTTACTAGATGAAGAAGAGAGATGTTACTAGATGAAGAAGAGAGATGTTACTAGATGAAGAAGAGAGATGTTACTAGATGAAGAAGAGAGATGTTACTAGATGAAGAAGAGAGATGTTACTAGATGAAGAGAGATGTTACTAGATCGATCTGAAAGTTGTTACTAGATGAAGAAGAGAGATGTTACTAGATGAAGAAGAGAGATGTTACTAGATGAAGAAGAGAGATGTTACTAGATGAAGAAGAGAGATGTTACTAGATGAAGAAGAGAGATGTTACTAGATGAAGAAGAGAGATGTTACTAGATGAAGAAGAGAGATGTTACTAGATGAAGAAGAGAGATGTTACTAGATGAAGAAGAGAGATGATACTAGATGAAGAAGAGAGATGTTACTAGATGAAGAAGAGAGATGTTACTAGATGAAGAAGAGAGATGTTACTAGATGAAGAAGAGAGATGTTACTAGATGAAGAAGAGAGATGTTACTAGATGAAGAGAGATGTTACTAGATCGATCTGAGAGTTGTTACTAGATGAAGAAGAGAGATGTTACTAGATGAAGAAGAGAGATGTTACTAGATGAAGAGAGATGTTACTAGATCGATCTGAAAGTTGTTACTAGATGAAGAAGAGAGATGTTACTAGATCGATCTGAGAGTTGTTACTAGATGAAGAGAGATGTTACTAGATCGATCTGAGAGTTGTTACTAGATGAAGAAGAGAGATGTTACTAGATCGATCTGAAAGTTGTTACTAGATGAAGAAGAGAGATGTTACTAGATCGATCTGAGAGATGTTACTAGATGAAGAGAGATGTTACTAGATCGATCTGAGAGTTGTTACTAGATGAAGAAGAGAGATGTTACTAGATCGATCTGAGAGTTGTTACTAGATGAAGAGAGATGTTACTAGATCGATCTGAGAGTTGTTACTAGATGAAGAGAGATGTTACTAGATCGATCTGAGAGATGTTACTAGATGAAGAGAGATGTTACTAGATCGATCTGAGAGTTGTTACTAGATGAAGAAGAGAGATGTTACTAGATCGATCTGAGAGTTGTTACTAGATGAAGAGAGATGTTACTAGATCGATCTGAAAGTTGTTACTAGATGAAGAAGAGAGATGTTACTAGATCGATCTGAAAGTTGTTACTAGATGAAGAAGAGAGATGTTACTAGATGAAGAAGAGAGTTGTTACTAGATGAAGAAGAGAGTTGTTACTAGATGAAGAAGAGAGATGTTACTAGATGAAGAAGAGAGATGTTACTAGATGAAGAAGAGAGATGTTACTAGATGAAGAAGAGAGATGTTACTAGATGAAGAAGAGAGATGTTACTAGATGAAGAAGAGAGATGTTACTAGATGAAGAAGAGAGATGTTACTAGATGAAGAAGAGAGTTGTTACTAGATGAAGAAGAGAGATGTTACTAGATGAAGAAGAGAGTTGTTACTAGATGAAGAAGAGAGTTGTTACTAGATGAAGAGAGATGTTACTAGATCGATCTGAGAGTTGTTACTAGATGAAGAGAGATGTTACTAGATCGATCTGAAAGTTGTTACTATATGAAGAGAGATGTTACTAGATCGATCTGAGAGATGTTACTAGATGAAGAGAGATGTTACTAGATCGATCTGAAAGTTGTTACTAGATGAAGAAGAGAGATGTTACTAGATCGATCTGAGAGTTGTTACTAGATGAAGAGAGATGTTACTAGATCGATCTGAGAGTTGTTACTAGATGAAGAGAGATGTTACTAGATCGATCTGAAAGTTGTTACTATATGAAGAGAGATGTTACTAGATGAAGAAGAGAGTTGTTACTAGATGAAGAAGAGAGTTGTTACTAGATGAAGAAGAGAGATGTTACTAGATGAAGAAGAGAGTTGTTACTAGATGAAGAGAGATGTTACTAGATCGATCTGAGAGTTGTTACTAGATGAAGAGAGATGTTACTAGATCGATCTGAAAGTTGTTACTATATGAAGAGAGATGTTACTAGATCGATCTGAGAGATGTTACTAGATGAAGAGAGATGTTACTAGATCGATCTGAAAGTTGTTACTAGATGAAGAAGAGAGATGTTACTAGATCGATCTGAGAGTTGTTACTAGATGAAGAGAGATGTTACTAGATCGATCTGAGAGTTGTTACTAGATGAAGAAGAGAGATGTTACTAGATCGATCTGAAAGTTGTTACTAGATGAAGAGAGATGTTACTAGATCGATCTGAAAGTTGTTACTAGATGAAGAGAGATGTTACTAGATCGATCTGAAAGTTGTTACTAGATGAAGAGAGATGTTACTAGATCGATCTGAGAGTTGTTACTAGATGAAGAAGAGAGATGTTACTAGATGAAGAAGAGAGATGTTACTAGATCGATCTGAAAGTTGTTACTAGATGAAGAAGAGAGATGTTACTAGATCGATCTGAGAGTTGTTACTAGATGAAGAAGAGAGATGTTACTAGATCGATCTGAAAGTTGTTACTAGATGAAGAAGAGAGATGTTACTAGATCGATCTGAGAGTTGTTACTAGATGAAGAAGAGAGATGTTACTAGATCGATCTGAAAGTTGTTACTAGATGAAGAGAGATGTTACTAGATCGATCTGAAAGTTGTTACTAGATGAAGAAGAGAGATGTTACTAGATCGATCTGAGAGTTGTTACTAGATGAAGAAGAGAGATGTTACTAGATCGATCTGAAAGTTGTTACTAGATGAAGAGAGATGTTACTAGATCGATCTGAGAGTTGTTACTAGATGAAGAAGAGAGATGTTACTAGATGAAGAGAGATGTTACTAGATCGATATGAAAGTTGTTACTAGATGAAGAAGAGAGATGTTACTAGAACGATCTGAGAGATGTTACTAGATCGATCTGAAAGTTGTTACTAGATGAAGAGAGATGTTACTAGATCGATCTGAAAGTTGTTACTAGATGAAGAGAGTTGTTACTAGATGAAGAGAGATGTTACTAGATCGATCTGAAAGTTGTTACTAGATGAAGAAGAGAGATGTTACTAGATCGATCTGAGAGATGTTACTAGATGAAGAGAGATGTTACTAGATCGATCTGAGAGTTGTTACTAGATGAAGAAGAGAGATGTTACTAGATCGATCTGAGAGTTGTTACTAGATGAAGAAGAGAGATGTTACTAGATCGATCTGAGAGTTGTTACTAGATGAAGAAGAGAGATGTTACTAGATCGATCTGAGAGTTGTTACTAGATGAAGAGAGATGTTACTAGATCGATCTGAGAGTTGTTACTAGATGAAGAGAGATGTTACTAGATCGATCTGAGAGTTGTTACTAGATGAAGAGAGATGTTACTAGATCGATCTGAGAGTTGTTACTAGATGAAGAGAGATGTTACTAGATCGATCTGAGAGTTGTTACTAGATGAAGAAGAGAGATGTTACTAGATCGATCTGAGAGTTGTTACTAGATGAAGAAGAGAGATGTTACTAGATCGATCTGAGAGTTGTTACTAGATGAAGAAGAGAGATGTTACTAGATCGATCTGAGAGTTGTTACTAGATGAAGAAGAGAGATGTTACTAGATGAAGAGAGATGTTACTAGATGAAGAGAGATGTTACTAGATGAAGAAGAGAGATGTTACTAGAAGAATAGAGATGTTACTAGATGAAGAAGAGAGATGTTACTAGATCGATCTGAGAGTTGTTACTAGATGAAGAAGAGAGATGTTACTAGATGAAGAGAGATGTTACTAGATCGATCTGAGAGTTGTTACTATATGAAGAAGAGAGATGTTACTAGATCGATCTGAGAGTTGTTACTAGATGAAGAAGAGAGATGTTACTAGATGAAGAGAGATGTTACTAGATGAAGAAGAGAGATGTTACTAGATGAAGAAGAGAGATGTTACTAGATGAAGAGAGATGTTACTAGATGAAGAAGAGAGATGTTACTAGATGAAGAGAGATGTTACTAGATGAAGAAGAGAGATGTTACTAGATGAAGAGAGATGTTACTAGATGAAGAAGAGAGATGTTACTAGATGAAGAAGAGAGATGTTACTAGATGAAGAGAGATGTTACTAGATCGATCTGAGAGTTGTTACTAGATGAAGAAGAGAGATGTTACTAGATGAAGAAGAGAGATGTTACTAGATGAAGAGAGATGTTACTAGATGAAGAAGAGAGATGTTACTAGATGAAGAGAGATGTTACTAGATCGATCTGAGAGTTGTTACTAGATGAAGAGAGATGTTACTAGATCGATCTGAGAGTTGTTACTAGATGAAGAAGAGAGATGTTACTAGATCGATCTGAGAGTTGTTACTAGATGAAGAGAGATGTTACTAGATCGATCTGAAAGTTGTTACTAGATGAAGAAGAGAGATGTTACTAGATGAAGAAGAGAGATGTTACTAGATGAAGAAGAGAGATGTTACTAGATGAAGAAGAGAGATGTTACTAGATGAAGAAGAGAGATGTTACTAGATGAAGAGAGATGTTACTAGATGAAGAAGAGAGATGTTACTAGATGAAGAAGAGAGTTGTTACTAGATGAAGAAGAGAGATGTTACTAGATGAAGAAGAGAGATGTTACTAGATGAAGAAGAGAGATGTTACTAGATGAAGAGAGATGTTACTAGATGAAGAAGAGAGATGTTACTAGATGAAGAAGAGAGATGTTACTAGATGAAGAAGAGAGATGTTACTAGATGAAGAAGAGAGTTGTTACTAGATGAAGAAGAGAGATGTTACTAGATGAAGAAGAGAGATGTTACTAGATGAAGAAGAGAGATGTTACTAGATGAAGAGAGATGTTACTAGATGAAGAAGAGAGATGTTACTAGATGAAGAGAGATGTTACTAGATCGATCTGAGAGTTGTTACTAGATGAAGAAGAGAGATGTTACTAGATGAAGAGAGATGTTACTAGATCGATCTGAGAGTTGTTACTAGATGAAGAAGAGAGATGTTACTAGATCGATCTGAGAGTTGTTACTAGATGAAGAGAGATGTTACTAGATCGATCTGAGAGTTGTTACTAGATGAAGAGAGATGTTACTAGATCGATCTGAGAGATGTTACTAGATGAAGAGAGATGTTACTAGATCGATCTGAGAGTTGTTACTAGATGAAGAAGAGAGATGTTACTAGATCGATCTGAGAGTTGTTACTAGATGAAGAGAGATGTTACTAGATCGATCTGAAAGTTGTTACTAGATGAAGAAGAGAGATGTTACTAGATCGATCTGAAAGTTGTTACTAGATGAAGAAGAGAGATGTTACTAGATGAAGAAGAGAGTTGTTACTAGATGAAGAAGAGAGTTGTTACTAGATGAAGAAGAGAGATGTTACTAGATGAAGAAGAGAGATGTTACTAGATGAAGAAGAGAGATGTTACTAGATGAAGAAGAGAGATGTTACTAGATGAAGAAGAGAGATGTTACTAGATGAAGAAGAGAGATGTTACTAGATGAAGAAGAGAGATGTTACTAGATGAAGAAGAGAGTTGTTACTAGATGAAGAAGAGAGATGTTACTAGATGAAGAAGAGAGTTGTTACTAGATGAAGAAGAGAGTTGTTACTAGATGAAGAGAGATGTTACTAGATCGATCTGAGAGTTGTTACTAGATGAAGAGAGATGTTACTAGATCGATCTGAAAGTTGTTACTATATGAAGAGAGATGTTACTAGATCGATCTGAGAGATGTTACTAGATGAAGAGAGATGTTACTAGATCGATCTGAAAGTTGTTACTAGATGAAGAAGAGAGATGTTACTAGATCGATCTGAGAGTTGTTACTAGATGAAGAGAGATGTTACTAGATCGATCTGAGAGTTGTTACTAGATGAAGAGAGATGTTACTAGATCGATCTGAAAGTTGTTACTATATGAAGAGAGATGTTACTAGATGAAGAAGAGAGTTGTTACTAGATGAAGAAGAGAGTTGTTACTAGATGAAGAAGAGAGATGTTACTAGATGAAGAAGAGAGTTGTTACTAGATGAAGAGAGATGTTACTAGATCGATCTGAGAGTTGTTACTAGATGAAGAGAGATGTTACTAGATCGATCTGAAAGTTGTTACTAGATGAAGAGAGATGTTACTAGATCGATCTGAGAGATGTTACTAGATGAAGAGAGATGTTACTAGATCGATCTGAAAGTTGTTACTAGATGAAGAAGAGAGATGTTACTAGATCGATCTGAGAGTTGTTACTAGATGAAGAGAGATGTTACTAGATCGATCTGAGAGTTGTTACTAGATGAAGAAGAGAGATGTTACTAGATCGATCTGAAAGTTGTTACTAGATGAAGAGAGATGTTACTAGATCGATCTGAAAGTTGTTACTAGATGAAGAGAGATGTTACTAGATCGATCTGAAAGTTGTTACTAGATGAAGAGAGATGTTACTAGATCGATCTGAGAGTTGTTACTAGATGAAGAAGAGAGATGTTACTAGATGAAGAAGAGAGATGTTACTAGATCGATCTGAAAGTTGTTACTAGATGAAGAAGAGAGATGTTACTAGATCGATCTGAGAGTTGTTACTAGATGAAGAAGAGAGATGTTACTAGATCGATCTGAGAGTTGTTACTAGATGAAGAAGAGAGATGTTACTAGATCGATCTGAGAGTTGTTACTAGATGAAGAAGAGAGATGTTACTAGATCGATCTGAGAGTTGTTACTAGATGAAGAAGAGAGATGTTACTAGATGAAGAGAGATGTTACTAGATGAAGAGAGATGTTACTAGATGAAGAAGAGAGATGTTACTAGAAGAATAGAGATGTTACTAGATGAAGAAGAGAGATGTTACTAGATCGATCTGAGAGTTGTTACTAGATGAAGAAGAGAGATGTTACTAGATGAAGAGAGATGTTACTAGATCGATCTGAGAGTTGTTACTATATGAAGAAGAGAGATGTTACTAGATCGATCTGAGAGTTGTTACTAGATGAAGAAGAGAGATGTTACTAGATGAAGAGAGATGTTACTAGATGAAGAAGAGAGATGTTACTAGATGAAGAAGAGAGATGTTACTAGATGAAGAGAGATGTTACTAGATGAAGAAGAGAGATGTTACTAGATGAAGAGAGATGTTACTAGATGAAGAAGAGAGATGTTACTAGATGAAGAGAGATGTTACTAGATGAAGAAGAGAGATGTTACTAGATGAAGAAGAGAGATGTTACTAGATGAAGAAGAGAGATGTTACTAGATCGATCTGAGAGTTGTTACTAGATGAAGAAGAGAGATGTTACTAGATGAAGAAGAGAGATGTTACTAGATGAAGAGAGATGTTACTAGATGAAGAAGAGAGATGTTACTAGATGAAGAGAGATGTTACTAGATCGATCTGAGAGTTGTTACTAGATGAAGAGAGATGTTACTAGATCGATCTGAGAGTTGTTACTAGATGAAGAAGAGAGATGTTACTAGATCGATCTGAGAGTTGTTACTAGATGAAGAGAGATGTTACTAGATCGATCTGAAAGTTGTTACTAGATGAAGAAGAGAGATGTTACTAGATGAAGAAGAGAGATGTTACTAGATGAAGAAGAGAGATGTTACTAGATGAAGAAGAGAGATGTTACTAGATGAAGAAGAGAGATGTTACTAGATGAAGAGAGATGTTACTAGATGAAGAAGAGAGATGTTACTAGATGAAGAAGAGAGTTGTTACTAGATGAAGAAGAGAGATGTTACTAGATGAAGAAGAGAGATGTTACTAGATGAAGAAGAGAGATGTTACTAGATGAAGAGAGATGTTACTAGATGAAGAAGAGAGATGTTACTAGATGAAGAAGAGAGATGTTACTAGATGAAGAAGAGAGATGTTACTAGATGAAGAAGAGAGTTGTTACTAGATGAAGAAGAGAGATGTTACTAGATGAAGAAGAGAGATGTTACTAGATGAAGAAGAGAGATGTTACTAGATGAAGAGAGATGTTACTAGATGAAGAAGAGAGATGTTACTAGATGAAGAGAGATGTTACTAGATCGATCTGAGAGTTGTTACTAGATGAAGAAGAGAGATGTTACTAGATGAAGAGAGATGTTACTAGATCGATCTGAGAGTTGTTACTAGATGAAGAAGAGAGATGTTACTAGATCGATCTGAGAGTTGTTACTAGATGAAGAGAGATGTTACTAGATCGATCTGAGAGTTGTTACTAGATGAAGAGAGATGTTACTAGATCGATCTGAGAGATGTTACTAGATGAAGAGAGATGTTACTAGATCGATCTGAGAGTTGTTACTAGATGAAGAAGAGAGATGTTACTAGATCGATCTGAGAGTTGTTACTAGATGAAGAGAGATGTTACTAGATCGATCTGAAAGTTGTTACTAGATGAAGAAGAGAGATGTTACTAGATCGATCTGAAAGTTGTTACTAGATGAAGAAGAGAGATGTTACTAGATGAAGAAGAGAGTTGTTACTAGATGAAGAAGAGAGTTGTTACTAGATGAAGAAGAGAGATGTTACTAGATGAAGAAGAGAGATGTTACTAGATGAAGAAGAGAGATGTTACTAGATGAAGAAGAGAGATGTTACTAGATGAAGAAGAGAGATGTTACTAGATGAAGAAGAGAGATGTTACTAGATGAAGAAGAGAGATGTTACTAGATGAAGAAGAGAGTTGTTACTAGATGAAGAAGAGAGATGTTACTAGATGAAGAAGAGAGTTGTTACTAGATGAAGAAGAGAGTTGTTACTAGATGAAGAGAGATGTTACTAGATCGATCTGAGAGTTGTTACTAGATGAAGAGAGATGTTACTAGATCGATCTGAAAGTTGTTACTATATGAAGAGAGATGTTACTAGATCGATCTGAGAGATGTTACTAGATGAAGAGAGATGTTACTAGATCGATCTGAAAGTTGTTACTAGATGAAGAAGAGAGATGTTACTAGATCGATCTGAGAGTTGTTACTAGATGAAGAGAGATGTTACTAGATCGATCTGAGAGTTGTTACTAGATGAAGAGAGATGTTACTAGATCGATCTGAAAGTTGTTACTATATGAAGAGAGATGTTACTAGATGAAGAAGAGAGTTGTTACTAGATGAAGAAGAGAGTTGTTACTAGATGAAGAAGAGAGATGTTACTAGATGAAGAAGAGAGTTGTTACTAGATGAAGAGAGATGTTACTAGATCGATCTGAGAGTTGTTACTAGATGAAGAGAGATGTTACTAGATCGATCTGAAAGTTGTTACTAGATGAAGAGAGATGTTACTAGATCGATCTGAGAGATGTTACTAGATGAAGAGAGATGTTACTAGATCGATCTGAAAGTTGTTACTAGATGAAGAAGAGAGATGTTACTAGATCGATCTGAGAGTTGTTACTAGATGAAGAGAGATGTTACTAGATCGATCTGAGAGTTGTTACTAGATGAAGAAGAGAGATGTTACTAGATCGATCTGAAAGTTGTTACTAGATGAAGAGAGATGTTACTAGATCGATCTGAAAGTTGTTACTAGATGAAGAGAGATGTTACTAGATCGATCTGAAAGTTGTTACTAGATGAAGAGAGATGTTACTAGATCGATCTGAGAGTTGTTACTAGATGAAGAAGAGAGATGTTACTAGATGAAGAAGAGAGATGTTACTAGATCGATCTGAAAGTTGTTACTAGATGAAGAAGAGAGATGTTACTAGATCGATCTGAGAGTTGTTACTAGATGAAGAAGAGAGATGTTACTAGATCGATCTGAAAGTTGTTACTAGATGAAGAAGAGAGATGTTACTAGATCGATCTGAGAGTTGTTACTAGATGAAGAAGAGAGATGTTACTAGATCGATCTGAAAGTTGTTACTAGATGAAGAGAGATGTTACTAGATCGATCTGAAAGTTGTTACTAGATGAAGAAGAGAGATGTTACTAGATCGATCTGAGAGTTGTTACTAGATGAAGAAGAGAGATGTTACTAGATCGATCTGAAAGTTGTTACTAGATGAAGAGAGATGTTACTAGATCGATCTGAGAGTTGTTACTAGATGAAGAAGAGAGATGTTACTAGATGAAGAGAGATGTTACTAGATCGATCTGAAAGTTGTTACTAGATGAAGAAGAGAGATGTTACTAGATCGATCTGAGAGATGTTACTAGATCGATCTGAAAGTTGTTACTAGATGAAGAGAGATGTTACTAGATCGATCTGAAAGTTGTTACTAGATGAAGAGAGTTGTTACTAGATGAAGAGAGATGTTACTAGATCGATCTGAAAGTTGTTACTAGATGAAGAAGAGAGATGTTACTAGATCGATCTGAGAGATGTTACTAGATGAAGAGAGATGTTACTAGATCGATCTGAGAGTTGTTACTAGATGAAGAAGAGAGATGTTACTAGATCGATCTGAGAGTTGTTACTAGATGAAGAAGAGAGATGTTACTAGATCGATCTGAGAGTTGTTACTAGATGAAGAAGAGAGATGTTACTAGATCGATCTGAGAGTTGTTACTAGATGAAGAGAGATGTTACTAGATCGATCTGAGAGTTGTTACTAGATGAAGAGAGATGTTACTAGATCGATCTGAGAGTTGTTACTAGATGAAGAGAGATGTTACTAGATCGATCTGAGAGTTGTTACTAGATGAAGAGAGATGTTACTAGATCGATCTGAGAGTTGTTACTAGATGAAGAAGAGAGATGTTACTAGATCGATCTGAGAGTTGTTACTAGATGAAGAAGAGAGATGTTACTAGATCGATCTGAGAGTTGTTACTAGATGAAGAAGAGAGATGTTACTAGATCGATCTGAGAGTTGTTACTAGATGAAGAAGAGAGATGTTACTAGATGAAGAGAGATGTTACTAGATGAAGAGAGATGTTACTAGATGAAGAAGAGAGATGTTACTAGAAGAAGAAGAGAGATGTTACTAGATCGATCTGAGAGTTGTTACTAGATGAAGAAGAGAGATGTTACTAGATGAAGAGAGATGTTACTAGATCGATCTGAGAGTTGTTACTATATGAAGAAGAGAGATGTTACTAGATCGATCTGAGAGTTGTTACTAGATGAAGAAGAGAGATGTTACTAGATGAAGAGAGATGTTACTAGATGAAGAAGAGAGATGTTACTAGATGAAGAAGAGAGATGTTACTAGATGAAAAGAGATGTTACTAGATGAAGAAGAGAGATGTTACTAGATGAAGAGAGATGTTACTAGATGAAGAAGAGAGATGTTACTAGATGAAGAGAGATGTTACTAGATGAAGAAGAGAGATGTTACTAGATGAAGAAGAGAGATGTTACTAGATGAAGAGAGATGTTACTAGATCGATCTGAGAGTTGTTACTAGATGAAGAAGAGAGATGTTACTAGATGAAGAAGAGAGATGTTACTAGATGAAGAGAGATGTTACTAGATGAAGAAGAGAGATGTTACTAGATGAAGAGAGATGTTACTAGATGAAGAAGAGAGATGTTACTAGATGAAGAGAGATGTTACTAGATGAAGAGAGATGTTACTAGATGAAGAAGAGAGATGTTACTAGATGAAGAAGAGAGATGTTACTAGATGAAGAAGAGAGATGTTACTAGATCGATCTGAGAGTTGTTACTAGATGAAGAAGAGAGATGTTACTAGATGAAGAAGAGAGATGTTACTAGATGAAGAGAGATGTTACTAGATGAAGAAGAGAGATGTTACTAGATGAAGAGAGATGTTACTAGATCGATCTGAGAGTTGTTACTAGATGAAGAGAGATGTTACTAGATCGATCTGAGAGTTGTTACTAGATGAAGAAGAGAGATGTTACTAGATCGATCTGAGAGTTGTTACTAGATGAAGAGAGATGTTACTAGATCGATCTGAAAGTTGTTACTAGATGAAGAAGAGAGATGTTACTAGATGAAGAAGAGAGATGTTACTAGATGAAGAAGAGAGATGTTACTAGATGAAGAAGAGAGATGTTACTAGATGAAGAAGAGAGATGTTACTAGATGAAGAGAGATGTTACTAGATGAAGAAGAGAGATGTTACTAGATGAAGAAGAGAGTTGTTACTAGATGAAGAAGAGAGATGTTACTAGATGAAGAAGAGAGATGTTACTAGATGAAGAAGAGAGATGTTACTAGATGAAGAGAGATGTTACTAGATGAAGAAGAGAGATGTTACTAGATGAAGAAGAGAGATGTTACTAGATGAAGAAGAGAGATGTTACTAGATGAAGAAGAGAGTTGTTACTAGATGAAGAAGAGAGATGTTACTAGATGAAGAAGAGAGATGTTACTAGATGAAGAAGAGAGATGTTACTAGATGAAGAGAGATGTTACTAGATGAAGAAGAGAGATGTTACTAGATGAAGAGAGATGTTACTAGATCGATCTGAGAGTTGTTACTAGATGAAGAAGAGAGATGTTACTAGATGAAGAGAGATGTTACTAGATCGATCTGAGAGTTGTTACTAGATGAAGAAGAGAGATGTTACTAGATCGATCTGAGAGTTGTTACTAGATGAAGAGAGATGTTACTAGATCGATCTGAGAGTTGTTACTAGATGAAGAGAGATGTTACTAGATCGATCTGAGAGATGTTACTAGATGAAGAGAGATGTTACTAGATCGATCTGAGAGTTGTTACTAGATGAAGAAGAGAGATGTTACTAGATCGATCTGAGAGTTGTTACTAGATGAAGAGAGATGTTACTAGATCGATCTGAAAGTTGTTACTAGATGAAGAAGAGAGATGTTACTAGATCGATCTGAAAGTTGTTACTAGATGAAGAAGAGAGATGTTACTAGATGAAGAAGAGAGTTGTTACTAGATGAAGAAGAGAGTTGTTACTAGATGAAGAAGAGAGATGTTACTAGATGAAGAAGAGAGATGTTACTAGATGAAGAAGAGAGATGTTACTAGATGAAGAAGAGAGATGTTACTAGATGAAGAAGAGAGATGTTACTAGATGAAGAAGAGAGATGTTACTAGATGAAGAAGAGAGATGTTACTAGATGAAGAAGAGAGTTGTTACTAGATGAAGAAGAGAGATGTTACTAGATGAAGAAGAGAGTTGTTACTAGATGAAGAAGAGAGTTGTTACTAGATGAAGAGAGATGTTACTAGATCGATCTGAGAGTTGTTACTAGATGAAGAGAGATGTTACTAGATCGATCTGAAAGTTGTTACTATATGAAGAGAGATGTTACTAGATCGATCTGAGAGATGTTACTAGATGAAGAGAGATGTTACTAGATCGATCTGAAAGTTGTTACTAGATGAAGAAGAGAGATGTTACTAGATCGATCTGAGAGTTGTTACTAGATGAAGAGAGATGTTACTAGATCGATCTGAGAGTTGTTACTAGATGAAGAGAGATGTTACTAGATCGATCTGAAAGTTGTTACTATATGAAGAGAGATGTTACTAGATGAAGAAGAGAGTTGTTACTAGATGAAGAAGAGAGTTGTTACTAGATGAAGAAGAGAGATGTTACTAGATGAAGAAGAGAGTTGTTACTAGATGAAGAGAGATGTTACTAGATCGATCTGAGAGTTGTTACTAGATGAAGAGAGATGTTACTAGATCGATCTGAAAGTTGTTACTAGATGAAGAGAGATGTTACTAGATCGATCTGAGAGATGTTACTAGATGAAGAGAGATGTTACTAGATCGATCTGAAAGTTGTTACTAGATGAAGAAGAGAGATGTTACTAGATCGATCTGAGAGTTGTTACTAGATGAAGAGAGATGTTACTAGATCGATCTGAGAGTTGTTACTAGATGAAGAAGAGAGATGTTACTAGATCGATCTGAAAGTTGTTACTAGATGAAGAGAGATGTTACTAGATCGATCTGAAAGTTGTTACTAGATGAAGAGAGATGTTACTAGATCGATCTGAAAGTTGTTACTAGATGAAGAGAGATGTTACTAGATCGATCTGAGAGTTGTTACTAGATGAAGAAGAGAGATGTTACTAGATGAAGAAGAGAGATGTTACTAGATCGATCTGAAAGTTGTTACTAGATGAAGAAGAGAGATGTTACTAGATCGATCTGAGAGTTGTTACTAGATGAAGAAGAGAGATGTTACTAGATCGATCTGAAAGTTGTTACTAGATGAAGAAGAGAGATGTTACTAGATCGATCTGAGAGTTGTTACTAGATGAAGAAGAGAGATGTTACTAGATCGATCTGAAAGTTGTTACTAGATGAAGAGAGATGTTACTAGATCGATCTGAAAGTTGTTACTAGATGAAGAAGAGAGATGTTACTAGATCGATCTGAGAGTTGTTACTAGATGAAGAAGAGAGATGTTACTAGATCGATCTGAAAGTTGTTACTAGATGAAGAGAGATGTTACTAGATCGATCTGAGAGTTGTTACTAGATGAAGAAGAGAGATGTTACTAGATGAAGAGAGATGTTACTAGATCGATCTGAAAGTTGTTACTAGATGAAGAAGAGAGATGTTACTAGATCGATCTGAGAGATGTTACTAGATCGATCTGAAAGTTGTTACTAGATGAAGAGAGATGTTACTAGATCGATCTGAAAGTTGTTACTAGATGAAGAGAGTTGTTACTAGATGAAGAGAGATGTTACTAGATCGATCTGAAAGTTGTTACTAGATGAAGAAGAGAGATGTTACTAGATCGATCTGAGAGATGTTACTAGATGAAGAGAGATGTTACTAGATCGATCTGAGAGTTGTTACTAGATGAAGAAGAGAGATGTTACTAGATCGATCTGAGAGTTGTTACTAGATGAAGAAGAGAGATGTTACTAGATCGATCTGAGAGTTGTTACTAGATGAAGAAGAGAGATGTTACTAGATCGATCTGAGAGTTGTTACTAGATGAAGAGAGATGTTACTAGATCGATCTGAGAGTTGTTACTAGATGAAGAGAGATGTTACTAGATCGATCTGAGAGTTGTTACTAGATGAAGAGAGATGTTACTAGATCGATCTGAGAGTTGTTACTAGATGAAGAGAGATGTTACTAGATCGATCTGAGAGTTGTTACTAGATGAAGAAGAGAGATGTTACTAGATCGATCTGAGAGTTGTTACTAGATGAAGAAGAGAGATGTTACTAGATCGATCTGAGAGTTGTTACTAGATGAAGAAGAGAGATGTTACTAGATCGATCTGAGAGTTGTTACTAGATGAAGAAGAGAGATGTTACTAGATGAAGAGAGATGTTACTAGATGAAGAGAGATGTTACTAGATGAAGAAGAGAGATGTTACTAGAAGAAGAAGAGAGATGTTACTAGATCGATCTGAGAGTTGTTACTAGATGAAGAAGAGAGATGTTACTAGATGAAGAGAGATGTTACTAGATCGATCTGAGAGTTGTTACTATATGAAGAAGAGAGATGTTACTAGATCGATCTGAGAGTTGTTACTAGATGAAGAAGAGAGATGTTACTAGATGAAGAGAGATGTTACTAGATGAAGAAGAGAGATGTTACTAGATGAAGAAGAGAGATGTTACTAGATGAAGAGAGATGTTACTAGATGAAGAAGAGAGATGTTACTAGATGAAGAGAGATGTTACTAGATGAAGAAGAGAGATGTTACTAGATGAAGAGAGATGTTACTAGATGAAGAAGAGAGATGTTACTAGATGAAGAAGAGAGATGTTACTAGATGAAGAGAGATGTTACTAGATCGATCTGAGAGTTGTTACTAGATGAAGAAGAGAGATGTTACTAGATGAAGAAGAGAGATGTTACTAGATGAAGAGAGATGTTACTAGATGAAGAAGAGAGATGTTACTAGATGAAGAGAGATGTTACTAGATCGATCTGAGAGTTGTTACTAGATGAAGAGAGATGTTACTAGATCGATCTGAGAGTTGTTACTAGATGAAGAAGAGAGATGTTACTAGATCGATCTGAGAGTTGTTACTAGATGAAGAGAGATGTTACTAGATCGATCTGAAAGTTGTTACTAGATGAAGAAGAGAGATGTTACTAGATGAAGAAGAGAGATGTTACTAGATGAAGAAGAGAGATGTTACTAGATGAAGAAGAGAGATGTTACTAGATGAAGAAGAGAGATGTTACTAGATGAAGAGAGATGTTACTAGATGAAGAAGAGAGATGTTACTAGATGAAGAAGAGAGTTGTTACTAGATGAAGAAGAGAGATGTTACTAGATGAAGAAGAGAGATGTTACTAGATGAAGAAGAGAGATGTTACTAGATGAAGAGAGATGTTACTAGATGAAGAAGAGAGATGTTACTAGATGAAGAAGAGAGATGTTACTAGATGAAGAAGAGAGATGTTACTAGATGAAGAAGAGAGTTGTTACTAGATGAAGAAGAGAGATGTTACTAGATGAAGAAGAGAGATGTTACTAGATGAAGAAGAGAGATGTTACTAGATGAAGAGAGATGTTACTAGATGAAGAAGAGAGATGTTACTAGATGAAGAGAGATGTTACTAGATCGATCTGAGAGTTGTTACTAGATGAAGAAGAGAGATGTTACTAGATGAAGAGAGATGTTACTAGATGAAGAAGAGAGATGTTACTAGATGAAGAGAGATGTTACTAGATCGATCTGAGAGTTGTTACTAGATGAAGAAGAGAGATGTTACTAGATGAAGAGAGATGTTACTAGATGAAGAAGAGAGATGTTACTAGATGAAGAGAGATGTTACTAGATCGATCTGAGAGTTGTTACTAGATAAAGAAGAGAGATGTTACTAGATCGATCTGAGAGTTGTTACTAGATGAAAAAACGTAACAACAATTAGACTTACGTAAAACACAGGTTTATATATCGTCTCAATGGGACACCATAGACTATATCTAACACTAGTGGGTAATGATGGGCAATGATGAGCACATAAGAAATCATAAAAATTACAATACACAAATCATAGAATGTAAGAATGGAAGAGAATCATTGTAGAATCATTGGAAGAGACTTTGTAGAATGGAAGAGAATCACATAATATACGACAAAAATGTGAATGATGGGTGCTCTAGATCACTCAGGATAGAAGATCCATTGTCAATTGGGAGGAAACCGTTGATGAACCAAGCCAGGATGACGACAGTCAATATGATTGTATAGCTCTCTTGCCTTTCAATTCACCACTATGCATGGCAAATACTCGGTAAAGACCATCTACTGCCAAGAACTATCTGTTCTGTTATAATTATATTAGATAATTTCTGAAGTTATATTTTATGTTAGTTGCTTGAACAACACTCACTAGTCACTTTCTGAGATAAATGATCAACACATCTGGAGACAAGTTACAGAGACAAGTTACAGAGACAAGTTACAGAGACAAGTTATAGAGACAAGTTACAGAGACAAGTTACAGAGACAAGTTACAGAGACAAGTTACAGAGACAAGTTTCGGAGAAAATTTGGCCGTCGCCGAGTAAAATTTCGTTGATAGTAATGCTACACTGGAGTGGTGAAACGGCGTAAAACTTGTTTGGTTTGGACATGTAACAAGACACGACTCGTTTTCAAAAAATAATTATTTTGAAAAGAATAGGAGAGGAAGAAAGAAAATCGTGAATTGATAATATCCAGGGATGGTGAGATATTTTTCTACACTCCTCCGAATGTCTGATGATAGAGTAGAGATGTTTGGAGAGATTGTTGTACTCAGAGTGGCATTCCTCGACCCTGGATGGCTATTGTTCTCAGTGGCACCCCTACGACCCTGGATGACTATTGTGCTCAGTGTCACCCCTACGACACTGGATGGTTATAATAATAATAATAATAATAATAATAATAATAATAATAATAATAATAATAATAATAATAATTATTATTATTATTATTATTATTATATCAATGTAACAAGTGATTTTAGATACATGTTCAGGTCCTGTATGCATGAGATCTAATCACTGGCTCATCAGGAAAACCGTCATTCAACTACAATATCATAATTGAGGACATCCGATATATTGAGGTTTTCCCCGAGTGGATACCCCACATCCACTCATCTATACAAATATCCCCCATCCCCCGGGTATGAAATCTCTGGAAAAACAGATGATACAATAGCCTTATTTCTTATAATCTATGGTAATCTATCTATTGTCATTTGTCTTCATATGTTGCATGTAAGGTGTCGCAGGATTGATTGACGATCGGTGGGCTTGCTGGCTATAGCACGTGTGGTCGCTTGGTCCGCAGTAATAGTGTTACGTTTCAGAATGTTGATAACTATTTTAATCCACCTTCTTCTTTGTCTTCCTATGCATCTTGCTGTTTCCATTTTCTTGTTGTATGCTCTTACCGCTGGCCAATAAGGGTTCATCTCATTAAATGACTGAATCATTTAAGTCTGTGTTTTTCAAAATATCTCTCTACTATATTATTTCAAGTTTTACATGATAAACAGATATTTACTGAATCACGTGTATTAGCTTCAGGTATTAGATTCAGGTATTAGATTCAGGTATTAGATTCAGGTATTAGCTTCAGGTATTAGATTCAGGTATTAGATTCAGGTATTAGATTCAGGTATTAGCTTCAGGTATTAGATTCAGGTATTAGATACAGGTATTAGCTTCAGGTATTAGCTTCAGGCATTAGATTCAGGTATTAGATTCAGGTATTAGATTCAGGTATTAGCTTCAGGCATTAGATTCAGGTATTAGATACAGGTATTAGCTTCAGGTATTAGATTCAGGTATGATTAATGTGTAACAGAAATTTGGAAAAATTAAATATTATTTCGCTGAGAGTGGTACTCTTTTCTCTACAATGTGAGTATTCCATTATTGTTTCTCTGACCGAGGTACTCTTTTTTTTCTATGATGTGATTTTTTAACATTTAATTGTAGAAAACTTACTAAAGTGATACTAAATGTGAAAAAATATACCTTGTTAAATAGCATAAACATTGCGAAAGGAATTGCAATAAAATAGCATAAACATTGCGAAAGGAATTGCAATAAAATAGTGCGAACATTGCGATAGAATCGCTATAAAATAGCAACATACATTGCGATAGAATCGCAATCAAATATCGTGAACATTGTGACAGAATAGCAACAAAATAACACAAACATTGCAACAGAATCGCAATAAAATAGCATAAACATTGCGACAGACTCGCAATAAAATAGTGCGAACATTGCGACAGATTCGCAATAAAATAGTGCGAACATTGCGACAGATTCGCAATAAAATAGCATAAACATTGCGATAGAATCGCTATAAAATAGCACAAACATTGCGACAGAATCGCAATGTCTCTAGCTGTGGCAGGTCAACTCTTCCAGAATCGAGCGGAGTGTTGAGAGATTCCATAAGGAAGACCATGTTCTGGAAAGATGTCACAGGAGATGAAGTAATTGAACTCATTTACCTGTTTAAGCTGTTGATTATCGATATAAATTTAGTTATATTGTTACAAATATTATTGCATATTATGCTTAACTTATTTGTCTTTATATAAAGGTAATTTTAAATATATCTTGATTGTTGTACCACATGTTTTAGAATGCATACCAGGAAATTATGGAGCAGACTGTAAGCTCAAATGCGCTATTGGATGTGTTAATATTTGTAACGGCACAAATGGGCACTGTGATTGTAAGCATCAGTTTGAAGGGGAACTCTGTACAGGTTTGTGAAACATTTTATGTACTGTCTGGTTAAGAGCATGGACTTGTTTCATGTAACCAATTGTAATGCCAAATTCTTCTTCTTCTTCAGCGTTCATTCTCAAACTCCCGCGGGATCTTCCTTGTAGCATGACCATGATCCAACTAGACTTCCAGCAGGAAGTAGTCCAGATAATGGAATTGTGTTTGTCGTAATTTTATTTGCGCGAATGGCCCGACACATCTGTAATGTCAAATAAAATACGATATTAAGTAACACAAGGGGAAAAAGTCGAGAATTAAAAACAGAACAAGGGACATAAATCAAATCTGCGAGCATGTAGCATTTTATTACCACCGAGAGCAGCTGTTAATGTGTACGCACATTGCATGGTCACCATATTCTATATTTATCCATATTATATATTGGAGTGGTACCGGCTTTTGGTCTAATGTCTTCATTTCTCACTATGTCTCGTAGCGATATTCCTAAGTTTCTGCGCACGCATGCCATTTCAACTGTCACAAGTTTACGTTTGTCAACACTGAGACAGGATTAGCAAACAGTCAGTGAGAACACAAGGACTCGTAGTAAATTGAAGTGTTTTCTGGAGATAGGGTTACCATACGTCCGGGTTTCCCCAGACACGTCCTCTTTTTATGCCCCTGTCCGGGCATTTTCCAGAAAATTGGCTTTTGTCCGGGTTTTTTCCGTTCCCGACTGTTCGTCCGTTCCCGATCGATCGATACTTTCTTACTTACTTTTCTGTGCTATATACTTTAATATATTTTGTATAGTGAAATAAACACGCGCGCCAGCTATATTTAGTTCATTAGCCATCAGAACTTCTGGTTCCGTTAGCCATTTTCAATTTTTCGTAAACATAACGCATTTCGAATAGCAGACGGTAACGCGAGTTCGTTAGTAATAATTATTAATTAATTAATTTTTGAATTGAAGATTAAACTTAAATTTTTTAAAATTAGATTTAAAAATGCCGAAATTCAGTTAACACTCAGTTAATACAAGTTTATAATTAATCAAGAACAATATTTTATGTAGTTTAACTTTAATTTTATTTGTGCAACACTTAATATTGGCCCCCATATTTGATGAACATTTTGTTTATCCTCTTTTTCCATCTGACAATTATGGCAACCCTATCTGGAGATGACTATTTTATCACAATATGGTAATGTAGATGACTATTTTATCACAATATGGTAATGTAGATGACTATTTAATCACAAAATGGTAATGTAGATGACTATTTAATCACAATGGTGTAATGTAGATGACTATTTTATCACAATGGGGTAATGTAGATGACTATTTTATCACAATATGGTAATGTAGATGACTATTTAATCACAATATGGTAATGTAGATGACTATTTTATCACAATATGGTAATGTAGATGACTATTTAATCACAATATGGTAATGTAGATGACTATTTAATCACAATGGGGGTAATGTAGATGACTATTTAATCACAATGGGGTAATGTAGATGACTATTTTATCACAATGGGGGTAATGTAGATGACTATTTAATCACAATGGGGGTAATGTAGATGACTATTTAATCACAATGGTGTAATGTAGATAACTATTTTATCACAATGGGGTAATGTAGATAACTATTTTATCACAATGGGGTAATGTACAGCAATGTTAGTTAGCTTGTATGTGTTTAAATGAGCAATAGCTTTAGTATGAATATGTTTAAATGTTTGCAAGTGTCGCATCGTACAATGCCATGTTTGATGTCAACATCTCCCACCTTGCAGAATGTCACCCTGATGACTTTGGAGCAATGTGTCAATTCAAATGTGGAGCTGGGTGTATTGGTAAATGTCAAAGGACAAGTGGTCGGTGTTCCTGTAGGAAGAACTTCATAGGCTTGCTCTGTACAGGTTTGGTGAAACAATTTCTTTAAAATACGACGATTAAAGTATGCTAAACATCTCCAAATATGTATGTGCTTCTATAATGTGTAGGCTCTATATGTAATTATAGCCATATGTATCCATATAGTAGATGTGTATATCTGCTTTGTCAGAATTGATGTTGATATTTGCTGTGTCAGAATTGATGTTGATATCTGCTTTGTCAGAATTGATGTTGATATTTGCTTTGTCAGAATTGATGTTGATATCTGCTTTGTCAGAATTGATGTTGATATTTGCTTTGTCAGAATTGATGTTGATATTTGCTTTGTCAGAATTGATGTTGGTATCTGCTGTGTCAGAATTGATGTTGCTATCTGCTATATCGGTATTGATGTTGCTATCTGCTATATCGGTATTGATGTTGCTATCTGCTATATCGGTATTGGCTAGGGGTGTGCTAACCCCACTGCCCTGAAAGGGAGCATGTCATAAGAGACAACAAAGTAAGACTTCGGTCGAATTTTGCTGCTCCATCCCATATACGGTCGAAGTGATACACAATTAATGCTGAAGTCGGATGTGTCAGGTCGAAAGGTACAGATATCGCAGCCAAGTTGTTAAAAATAACAAAGAGTTAATATACTGCGCAGCTTCAAGCAATAACCCACTGTGCTGTCTGAAAATATCCACCTTGTTTATTCTTCTTCTTGTTTCGTTCACTTGAAACATGTCTATATCTGTACTTCTGTCTCCTGAATAAAACTCACTGTCTTTTGTGAATGTTCCTTTTTCGCAAGCGAAGATGAGCATGGCATGAAAAACATTAAATGCGATGGAAAAAATTAATAAGTAAATAAATAATAATTAAAATTGGTAATTAACTAATTTGGTTTGTGAGTTCGTAGATGCTTGATGAGTCTGATTCGTGCACGGAAAGTTCTATTGCAGTGAATGCAGGAGTGCTGAAGGTTCGGGGTTGGAGAATTTTCGGATTTGTCCTTCCGCTTCTTGCGCTTGTGGATTTCCCGCAGTGTTCTTTCTTTTTCAAATTTCGTGATGTCAGCAGTGATCTGAGTGTGCCAGGCTGAGCGATCAAGTGCTGTAGTCTCCCAGGAGCTAGGATCGATGCTGCAGTGCTTGAGAGAGCTTTTTTAGTGCATACTGTCCTTTGTAGTTAATACAGTGTCCCATAGAGCTTTGATTCCAGTGTTGTTTCCTCTGGCCAATATGTCTGCCTCAGCGTTTCATGCCCAGAACACTCTTGAAGTATATACTTCGCAATCTGTGCTGCCTGTCCACGTGTACACATGGCTGTGTTGTCAATCTTGATCTGTGTGTACATATGAGTGCGGAGTCGATTGTTTCCTATTCTGAGGTGTAGAATTACAACTTGTTCTGATCTGATGATAATGTGATAGTAACCTTGTGTTGGTGTTTGTGGCTTTCTTACTGACTTGTTCGAATGTTTTTTTCTGGTTGTAGGTGATTAATACATCTGTTGGTCTTCGGCAGCACCTTCCTTAGCCAGTTGTTCTGCTTTTTCATTTCCTGGTATTTTACAGTTAGAGGGTATCCACTGCATGGTTACCCTATATGGTAAGACAGTTCATTAAGTAGGTTTTGTAAGACTCGTAGTTTTTCAGTCTGGAGAGATTGAAACACTGACCTTGCATCTGTCAGGAATTCCACGTTCTATGGGCCAGGGTTGGAGTTCAACAGTTTTTCAGTTGCTACGCTAATTGACTGGATTTCTGTATCATAATTATTGCAGAATTTTCCTGGTGGTGTTCTGATTGTATCTCTAGGCTTGTGTGGATATTCTATATATACACATGCACCTCCGTTCCTCACTGCATTCTGTGCTGACCCATCTGTGTATAATCTGACCAATGTGTATTGTGGATATTCATCGTCCAGGACATGGTGACTGTCCTTCGCTGCACACTATTCTGTTCCTCCACCCTGCAAACACGACGACACGAGACGAATTCGAACCAGTGATCTCTTGAGCACAAGGTGAACAGCTTAACCACTACTCTAGGATCCCCGCTCGTGGTTCTTCATTCTTATTTTGTTATCACATCTTTAGCCAAATACACAGAGTTAAAGACAACAATGTGATACAAATACACAGAGTTAAAGACAACAATGTGATACAAATACAGAGTTAAAGACAACAATGTGATACAAATACAGAGTTAAAGACAACAATGTGATACAAATACAGAGTTAAAGACAACAATGTGATACAAATACACAGAGTTAAAGACAACAATGTGATACAAATACACAGAGTTAAAGACAACAATGTGATACAAATACAGAGAGTTAAAGACAACAATGTGATACAAATACACAGAGTTAAAGACAACAATGTGATACAAATACACAGAGTTAAAGACAACAATGTGATACAAATACAGAGAGTTAAAGACAACAATGTGATACAAATACACAGAGTTAAAGACAACAATGTGATACAAATACAGAGAGTTAAAGACAACAATGTGATACAAATACACAGAGTTAAAGACAACAATGTGATACAAATACAGAGAGTTAAAGACAACAATGTGATACAAATACACAGAGTTAAAGACAACAATGTGATACAAATACAGATATAGAGACATCTATGTAACTTGCGAAGACTTGACCTACCATCCAATTTAAATCTACTGGAATGTGCTAGATACTACTTAAATTTCTACATTCTTAGTTTGGTGATATCCTTGACGTAAAGGTTAAACCATGTGCTTGGTACTCAAGAGATCCCGGGTTCGAATCCTGCTCCTGATCTCTTGTACACAATTTGGTGTGCCCCCCACCCCCCATGACCCCTAAGGTTATCGTTTGAAACTACCGAATCACGCGCTATAATGCATGCAGCGGGAAATTTCATTGAGAAGGACAAAGTACATAAGAGGAAATCAGAGTACAGTGAGGACAATCCTCTACCCTTGTTTACCATTTTAACGATACCCTTATTTAGTAATTATTTTTAGGACTCTCACAGTAAATGCGTTTTGTTTGATATTAATAAGAGGTACATTATTTTTCTCACAGAATGTCGGCTTGGTACGTACGGATCAGATTGTGAGAGCAATTGTTCTGAAGGCTGTATTAATATGTGCAACAACAGGAATGGTTACTGTACTTGCAAGAAGAGCTACGATGGACACAAATGCTTAGGTTCTGAAACTACTGCTGTTAATATGTTGTTCTTGTTTAAATTAGTATTAGTTTGTAGTGAGTTAGAAATCAATACATTGAACAGTATATGGACTCTAGTGGTCAGCAATGTAGAGCTTACGGCTAGCAGCGGGGTCAAGCACATCAGAACTGATACTATTATGTTATTGTTGTTTGTCCACCACAAGCGACGATGACAATTTTTTTGCATCCACTGTTGAAGTTCAGTTAGAACTATTTCCTTGACTATAAGTTCGTAGATGGCTTTTTGGCTAATAAGCCATAATCTGGCAGGAAATATCATTGGACAGTTTGGACATGGAATGACCAAAATATATGAATTTTGGTCTATCCGTGCCTTTCTAGCTACTCTCTGCTGTTGAGCTACAACTTTTCACAAGAGGCAGCGCCTTTTCTTTACTGGGAGCTCCATGTAACTGTATTTAATGCAGGTTCTTCCCAGGTACCTTTGTCTATCTTAAAGGCTTTCAGCTAGGTCCTTGTAGCGCTTCTGTTGACAAACCCCACCACCCTTCGATTATATGACGATTTTAATCAATAGTCTGTATAAACCACTATTACACTATTCTGTTTATTCTGCTGTTCAATGTTTCCAGTCTAGTCTTTGTGATTCTTCTGTTTTCTATATATGTATGTGTGTGTGTGTGTGTATGTGTATATATGTATACAGTGTTTATTTTCTGGGGATTTGCAAGGATGCGCTGTATCCACAGCATTTTAAAAATGTTTTCCATACTTTAGTTCGGATTTAATTCAACTTCAAGAAAATTTCCCGCATGTTAAACATATATGTACTCCAGTTTCTTCAGATGTACTCAAGAAAATTTCCCGCATGTTAAACAAATACCATTGTCACGTCCACATATTCTACTATATAAGTTGTGTGTTATTCTGTTATTATGCATATACTTTTTTGACTCGATATAGCACTAGAAGTATCATCTTGTATCATCTTGTAGATTGTAAAACACAACTGTATGGACCAACGTGCCAATTTAACTGCTCCTTTGGATGCAATGGACCATGTCACAGAATTGACAGTACATGTATGTGTAAAAAGGACTTCAAAGGAATATTTTGCACAGGTATTTAAACAATATATGCGGCGGCTCTTGTTTGTAATTTGAAGATTAGCTGACTTCACTTCTCGGAATGTGGTAAACACATCTCGGAATGTGGTAAACACATCTCGGAATGTGGTAAACACATCTCGGAATGTGGTACATACACGTAGTGGATCGAATGATGGAAGACGTGAACTACAATCTCATCGCCTTGTGGGCTATTGAGCTGAAGCTCGGCTTTTACTTTAACTTTCTTTAACAACTAACCCTTCACTTATTAGCATGACAGTATGCGTTATTTAATACACATATTCCATTGAATAAGTTTATGTGTTGGTAAATCGTAAATAAATTACATTTAGTAACCTGTACATAATGTATGATCAAATGACAGTATTTTATGGATTATTTACGACAGACATAGAGAATGACAATAGACTATGTAACACACAACATCTATACAGGCATATGCCCCATGTAACACACCAAACAATGAAAATAAAAGAGAGGAGTGTTTTGAGGATATAAACAGACTAATAAATAAAAACATGAATGATGATGACCGTTATATTTTAGGAGACTTTAACGCACATCTCGGCGCAAATAGAGAAGGAATAGAGGAATATAAAGGACCTTTCGGCAACACAAGAAACAAGATTAAGGACAACGGTTATAAACTAATAGATACATGTATCCAGCACAACCTTTTTATAACGAACACCTTCTTTAAACATAGCCAATCACAAGTATACACATGGTATAAATAGAACAGCTTAGAATGCAAGAGCCAGCTAGATTTTATATCCTAGGAATATCGCTAAGAGAGTGAGAAATGAAGATATTAGACAAAGAACCGGTATCCCTCTAATGTTGAAATATATTAAGAGACAACAGATAAAATGGTTTGTACACATCAGCAGACTACCATCAGACAGCATACCACAGCAAGCTATGCTACACAGATACAGTGAAGGCAGACTTAGTGGTCGACCTCGAAAACGATGGACCACCGAAATAAAAGAGGCAACAAACTCTACAATATAATCAGCACACACGAGGGCCATCTCCAGAAAACTCTTCTACCCCTGACGCTGAAAGGCAATATAGGGTTTAGCGAATAGATAGACGGACATACGAACGGACAGATAGGATAGATAGATAGACAGACTAGACTAGACCAGACGAGACCAGACGAGACGAGACCAGACTAGACCAGACGAGACCAGACCAGACGAGACTAGACCCGACTAGACCAGACGACCAGACTAGACCAGACGAGACTAGACCCGACTAGACCAGACAGATAGATAGATAGATAGATGACACTTGTGAAAGTTGACAGCTTAGATCTATCATCTACATGTTCATGTCTATATTCTAAAAATTGTTGACGCCCTCAGCATTGATCGAGGTAAGTCAGATAAGCTCTCCCACATCCTACCTGAGATTGCTAAGTTACTAACTTTTATTGAGGAAAACAAATACTAAAACGACTAAGAGACTAAGACTACCAGTCGTGACTAAACCGACTAAGTCTACCGGTCATGACTAAACCGACTAAGTCTACCGGTCATGACTAAACTGACTAAGTCTAGCGGTCGTGACTGACAGATTGATTTCATCCCTGGCGTTTTTGATCGTAAGAAATAAAGTGGGCTACCCATGTTACTGATACATGTGTTAATGTTATTGCTACCAACATACAAAAAGTTGTGATAATTGTACATTGAATTATTTTCCAACAAATGTTGAAAACTATCTTACTGTAAAAATTGTACTAAATAGTAAATTATTCGCTTCTCCAGTCTGATCCTCTAACTTGTGTTGTTTTCCAAGATTTTCCTCTAGTTGCCTATATGTGTGATACAAATCTTAATTACATCTTGGTCCTCATTCACCGTAGTTAGAGCTAACGTTTCGGGACATTTCGGCATAGTTCGTTGCAGACGATGGCGATGTAAAACCTAGTGTAGATTCATTTCTCTGTCATTTCATAAGACCACTTTTCCTAACGATGATGACTTTATATGCGAGTTCCGTACTGTTATTTACGTCATAATTTGTAAACTCCGCAACGGGAAATATATATTATATTGTATATAAAAATATATATATAGAAAACCGTCAAAACTTAGTGACTTTTTTGCCAACATCTTCACGTCATTATTTATATACATATTGGCAACACTGCCATGTGTACATGTGGACAGGCAGTACAGAGTGCCAAACATATACTTCAATATTTTTCTGAGTATGAAACGCTGGGGTCGATATATTGGCCAGAGAAAACAACACTGGAATCAAAGCGCTATGGGCCACTGTGTGAACTACAAAAGACAGTGAGTTTTATTCAGGAGACAGAATTATAGATATAGACATAATTCAAGTAAACGACAAAGAAGAAGAAAAAGAATGTATAGACCTGCTACTCCTTTTGCTATGCACTTCAATAGTGTTTAATCATCTTGGTGTCAGTGACATCCAGGTCACTGCAATCACATCTTGTTCTAATAATGATAATTCTATTTACGCACTTGAAAACTTTAACAGGACCTACAGATAATTCATTCATTTAGTTTGGAGTTATTACGTGAGGGGAGACATATTGTGGTATCATACATGTTACTTTGGCCGTCCTTTTGTTTTCAATAACAATTGTTTTAATTGGGTTTTTAATTTGCTTCTTGCTAGCACATGATGTCTTTGTCTACGTACTTCATCGTTAGCTCTGTTTATTCTGCTGTTCAATGTTTGCAGTCTAGTCTTTGTGATTCTTCTGTTTTCTATATATGTATGTGTGTGTGTGTGTGTGTATATATATGTATACAGTGTTTATTTTCTGGGGATTTGCAAGGATGCGCTGTATTCACAGCATTAATAAAATCGTTCCCTTACTTTGGTTCGGATTTAATTCAACTTCAAGAAACTTTCCCGCATGTTAAACATACATGTA
This sequence comes from Meghimatium bilineatum, assembly GCA_034231615.1. NCBI lineage: Eukaryota > Metazoa > Mollusca > Gastropoda > Stylommatophora > Philomycidae > Meghimatium > Meghimatium bilineatum. Next base: position 3,335,845 of record CM067305.1, on the reverse strand, counting down.
CTCCAGTTTCTTCTGATGTACTCAAGAAACTTTCCCGCATGTTAAACATACATGTACTCCAGTGTCTCCTGACATGTACTCCAGTTTCTTCAGGTGTACTTCAATGCTGTCCATAGAGTATCACATCATATGCAACGATTACCACACACAGCAGGTAACTGCGCAGTATTAAGTGATAATTCGTGGTAATCTCCGAAACAAAAAATTCACTTGTAAACAAAATATTACCGTTTGTATGGATAATCCTCAGAAGACGGATGTGTCGGACCTTTGGCGCAAATAAAACGGCGGCACAGCGTATTTTATTCTCTGGACTACATTCTGCTGGAAATCTAGTAGGGCCATTATCCATCTACAAGAGACATGCAGCGGGAGTTTGAGAATGAACGCTGAAGAAGAAGAAGAAGTATGGATCCCACAACCTCTTGAAGACATGACATAGAGCTAAACCATAAGGCAACGGAGATAGGAAATTTTAGTTGTAAATTTTATGTGTAACAGTGTTCCCACTAAATATTACATTATTTTGTCATTGCAAAATCAAACATGATTTTTTTTCTTTGCGTAATACTTAACTAATGAAGCATGCAATCATCATAGAATGTAATCATTTATTCCAAGATTGCGTACGCAAGCGTTATGGTCGACGCTGTGATCTGACATGTTCTATACATTGTAGAAATCAGCTGTGTGATCAGCGGACTGGGGTGTGTAACTGTGTCGAAGGTTACGAAGGCCTTCTGTGTTCAATAGGTAAGTTACTTTATTCAAGTAAACGAAAATAGGTATATTCTTCTTCTTCTTCTCGTTCACAGTTTAACATGTCTGCACAGCAAGTCCAGTTTTCTTAATAAATGTTGTTGTATTTGAAAGCTCTTTGGTGTTCCCATACAGCTTTCTGTGGATATCCATCTTTGTAGGTCTGTGTTCTTCCCTGAACTGGTTTAGTGTAATGTAGTCTTGCAGGATGTGTTCACTGTCTGTGCTGATTGCCCACATGGATACAGAGGTGATGAAACCAATCTTAGTATATTTATATGGCTGTGTAGTCTATTGTGTACTGTCCTCATGTGGAAGACAATAACCTGCTCAACTCTGTCAATATATTGATAGTTATATTTTGGGTGATCGATTTTTCTAATAGCTTTGATGAGTGTCCTCTTTTCTTGGTAGGTGATTATTTGGTCTTGTTGTATCTGCGTTGCTCCATCTTCTGCCATGTTATCTGCCTCATCATTTCCTGGTATGCCACAGTGGGATGGTAGCCACTGTAGTACAACCCTGCTTTTGATGCTCACCTGTTGTATGACTTCCTTCAGGTCTGGCAGTTTATCGCTGCCCGGGGCTTGTAGAACAGACATTGCGTCAGTAATAAACACACATTTTTTTGACATTAAGATATATATATATATCACTGTTAAATTCTTAATATCGTCTGTCTTTATCTCGCTGTTAGTATATTATGTCTAAACAGAATGGCAACACTTATACCTATTTCCATGTCGTCTCCATACTGACCCTGTGTTACATCAGCCCTCACATTTCTTGTACGCTTAGTGTTTCCTGACACTGGATACTTATATCTAGACTTTATTCTTCTTCTTCTGCGTTCATTCTCAAACTCCTGCAGATTACCCGGATGTAGTCCAGAGAGAACACAATGCGGCGTGTCATGATTTACATATTGATGAGATAACTGCGCCTTTCGATCTGGCACATCCAACTTCAGCATGGTCTTGGGTCACTGTGACCTTATATGTGATTGAACAGCCAACTCCACCCCATAACATCCTTGTTCGACTTTTACGAAATACATAGAAGGTAAACAGTGTTGCTATTCTTTGTTCCCTTCTCTGGTCCTGTTAACACATTGGCGGACTTTATTTAAGCTGTACAACAATAATTGGAAGAATTTACTACTGCGATAAATCCGTTCAGTCTAGATAATATTTAATCATAAATCTTTTACGTGGTTATGAAATAATACACTCATGAGAAAATATGAAGCCCATACGCTTAGTAATTACGGAGATAATAGACATTATCGGTGTTCAAATATTGATGAACGCACTATAGCAGTGTCTGTATTCATATTGTTCACAAAGAGTATCACATGTTTGTCAAGTTAGTTAGTTAGCCGTTGGATCATCGTCACTGCACTCATGACAAGTCATACAGGTGCTCAGATCTCTCATTGAGTGTATCCGACATTACACGTTGACTGACGGTCCCAGTACGCCGTTGACTGACCATCATTCTTTCTCGCCCTCGAAACCGCTCCTTTCTAGCGACATCACATTTCAAACCACTATCCTTTATTTTAGTCACGGAGCAAGAGTCAGCGTCACTTATACAGTCATTTGTTCGTGCGTTTTTCAGTAGGGAGTTCAAAATGTCTGCCCAATCCTTCGCTCCACCAACAACCGTAGTAGCAGCGTGTGTGGTCAACCTTTCTGCTGTCTCATTACCCCGAACTCCTGTATGTCCCGGCACAAAAATGAAAGTCACTTTACGCATACAGGAATTCTTCACTGCATCCAGCCTCTGTTTGTCATGATATTCACAAAGAGTATCACATGTTTGTCAAGTGAACCATATAAACAAAATCGAAAACATTGTATTTTCTGAAGAACCAACATTATATATTAGTATACGCTTCAGAAAAAAAAGTTTAAGGACCAGTAGCTGGACGTGAAGCACAACTTAACAAGAATATATTCCATAGACGCACAATGGAAAAATACTGAAGGTAGAGACATCTGTACATTTACATTCTAAGGCATAAATTCGCCTTTTGTTAAAGAGGAATGGATTTCTAAAGAATTATATTTACCCTGATCAGTGGTAGACATGTTTAGTAGTTTAGTAGATCCGCGGCAGACATGTTTAGTAGTTTAGTAGATCCGTGGCAGACATGTTTAGTAGTTTAGTAGATCCGTGGCAGACATGTTTAGAAATCACTGTATATCTAGTTGTTTTACCATATTGGGAATGGTGGTTTTTGTGCTAAAAATAAAGAGCTGTTGGAGAATTAGTTGGTTAGTTCTTGTTAGCTATTCAACTCATGAACATGTCACCTCCGAGATGCTACGATATTATACTAAGTATATGGAACTGTTCAACTCATGAACATGTCACCTCCGAGATGCTACGATATTATACTAAGTATATGGAACTGTTCAACTCATGAACATGTCACCTCCGAGATGCTACGATATTATACTAAGTATATGGAACTGTTCAACTCATGAACATGTCACCTCCGAGATGCTACGATATTATACTAAGTATATGGAACTGTTCAACTCATGAACATGTCACCTCCGAGATGCTACGATATTATACTAAGTATATGGAACTGTTCAACTCATGAACATGTCACCTCCGAGATGCTACGATATTATACTAAGTATATGGAACTGTTCAACATATTTAACTGACTATTTCTGTAATTATGTGAGACGAGTTCACCGGCTGCGGAGCTCCTCTTGCGAGATTGACGTTGGGATCCAAGTAGGTGCGTAGTTAATGAGTTTCCCTCTCTTTTGGAGAAGGGTGACCCTTGCAACCAGCAGATATCACAGTTCAATTAGGTTATATTAGGAAACACTACCATAAAATGTTAGAGGTAACAAGAGTCTCAGTGACTCAAGTCTAAACCTTTTATTAAAGCTTCCATGGAGACTGCCACCCAGGGACAACTTTTAACCTGTAAAGTCCAAGGGCGCAGTGAGTGAAAAACTACATATTCTTGACCGGTGTACACTACATCTTGTCCAGAGTAGAATTGAATTCCAAATCTGTTTCCAATCTAATTTATTTCCAAATTTGCTATATTCAAATTGACAAATAATTTAACGTCCAACGTCCTAGGCCAACGTCCTAGGCCACACGATTTCTCCACCTAGATTCTGTAGCACGGACATAAACGTTTGGAAATTGGTCGTCAATTTTACGTAAACACATATTTGGTTATATAACGATCATTTCCTAAACTTATAAATCTTGTTTATTTGTCCCTCTCTCAATGATCGAAAACATGTTCTGTAACCCAACGTGATCTCACTCATGTCTTCAACAACAAAGTGCGGTTTCTCTAATTTCCTATTTAACCGTCTGCGAACTCCTATCTAAATAAAACAGGGGTGCGCAAACTACGGCTCGCCGGCTGCATGTGGCCCGCCATTGGATATTTTGCAGCCCTAAAACACATTTTTAAATAAACGAACGATCGTCACTGTAAATCTGTTTTAAAAATTAAGCATGTTATTGGCCCAGTTGTCAGTGTCGTAAACCACATCAGATCAAGAGGACTCAATCACAGGCAGTTCAGAGTTAGCCTCTAGATTTCTAGAGTTAGACTTTGATTTCCTCGGTGTTATTGCAGTTGTCTCTTCGATGGGTGCCCACACATATATAGTTATTTGTATATGCAATTTGTTTTACATGGTTCTATGTATCCACACAATTACTTTGGGCCACACATTTGTATGTATACATATGCAGTTGTTATAGCATTATCTTTATGTGAACAAACGTTTATATTTATATCAATATATGTATATGTTTCTATGTGTGCGAATGTTCATGTTATTGTTTTTATTTATGTGAGAAAGTGTTTATGTGGATGCATGTTCATATTTATGTATATATATATGTACTTATGTGAGCGCTTGTTTATGTTAATGCACGTATCTCCATTCTGTGTCAATATGTATGCCTATTCTGGCGTGAGCCCTTTCCTATGTGTGGATACATTTACATGCTTGTGCATTTTGTGTGGGTATCCTTCACACATCTGTGTCCATTTTGTTATATATTTATTTCTTAACTCTTGGTGTGTGTATACATTTCTATGTATGTTTAGGTGTGGTTGTATATATATATGTTTATTTCTATATTTGGTTTGACATTCATTCCATGCGTTTTCAAATGATGATTCTTCTTGTATCCTTCCTTCCTCAAACCCACTCACCCCACCCACACAACCTCATCATTACTCATCAATCATTATCGCCATTCTGGTTGGCGTAGGCGACCATGGCTCTCTGTCCACAGTATTGTTATCAGGATCGTTGTTGTTTCCATGCCTTGCTAGGTTGTCAAACTAATATTTTATCACGTTGTCCCCATCTGCCTCTGTTCCCTTCAGTCTTGCCTGTTGTGACTATGTTCTTAAAACCTGCCTGTCTGATAAAGTGACAAAAGGGGTCTTTTTCTTAAATTATTCTTGCATTCATTATAAACACCCCAACCACTTCTATATTGCATCTAATTTCCCACTTTCCAGTTTGTTTATAATGAATGCACGCATTTTCTCTTTTACTAGATGTGTTTCTATTTCTACGTCATGGAGACGTGGCTTTATGTTTTGGAGACGTGGCTTTAGACAGGCTAAGTCATCTATTCTGTTTATTATTGTGTTGTTTACTGTTCTTTGTCTCTTGAAAAAGGTTCCATTTGAGCCGATACGTTGAGAATCGTCCTGTTTAGTTTTATTGTATGTTTTTTTTAAATATACTTTTTTATATATTTTATTCATAGGCAAGGTAAGTGTTTTCAGTAACCTGTTTAATTCATTTTGCTTTACTAGCAGTTCAGAGCATTAATAGATGATCTAGAAACTGGACATTCTGATGTCCTGTACCACAGTAAAGTTCGATGGTTGAGTCTCGGAAAGGTTTTAAGAAGAGTATGGGATCTTAAAGAAGAAATAGTAATGTTTCTAGAGATGAAGAGCATAGAATGTGACTTCAATGTTAGCATTGTTGATGCAGAGTGGAAGCTTGACTTTATTGAACTGAATGTTAAACTTCAGGACAATGGTTTGTTTGCACATGAAATGTATGTTCATGTAAAATCATTTCAAGCCAAACTCTCACTGTTTTCCAGACAAGCAAGTGAAAACATGTTTTGTCACTCCCTTTGCTGAAACAAGAAACTGTGTCTGATGAAATGAGTAAAAAATTCAAAGCTCAGTTAGATGTATTGGTTGAAGAATGTGGAAGAAGATTCCAAGATTTCAAGAACTTGGAGCAGCACTTCATTGTTATCCGTTCTCCTCTCAGTGCAGAAGCTGATATAAAAAAAAGAATTACTTTAAAAGAAAGGGAAAGAACAATGCTCTGTTCTATAACATTCAAGCAGCAAAATTCAGTTACTTCCCGTTGACCATATCAAGTAATTACGGCCAAAATTCAATTCGTCATCATGCTTTCCCTGTACCACTTGTGCGTGTATGGTGTGTGTGGTTATGTATGTATCTATTTGTGTGAGTGTATGGCGTGTGTGTGGTTATGTATACATATTTCTGTGTGCGTAGAGTGTCTGTATGTGATTATGCCTGCATATTATCCAGATATATATAAGTATAACTGTGGACTTCATTCTACAGCGGAGGAAGCCTCGATTATGTGGATAGTCATGAGCCTGCCAATCTTATCCATGTTCATTGTAATATTTATCTGCTTCCCTGCACCCGTGAAGAAAGAAAACATCGACGAAAACGATTATACGAAATAAAATACTTTGATAAGTGTTTGTCTAACAGTTGTTGAATGTATCTAAGCATTACAGTTAGTAAAAGTCTCGTGAAATCATCATCATCATCAAGTGCCGTCTCCGCAACGAAGGTTCGCTGCAACAGACCTCCAACATCCCCTGTCTCTCGTTTTGGTGGTGCACTCTGCTAGACTGTAACCTATCTTCTTGTGATGTTACTCTCCCACGTGTATCTCTGTCTACCTCTTGCTCGCTTTTCTTTGACTTTACCCTCAAGTAAGGTCTTCAGTAAGGTGTCATGTCTTTTAATGTGTCCAAAATTAACACTTTTATACAGTAGTAATACAAATGGAAATTATATTTGATACAGTAGTTACACAATAGGAAATTATAATATTATACATTAATAACAATAGGAAATTATATTTCTGTACAGTAGTAACAATAGGAAATTATATTTCTGTACAGTAGTAACAATAGGAAATTATATTTCTGTACAGTAGTAACAATAGGAAATTATATTTCTGTACAGTAGTAACAATAGGAAATTATATTTCTGTACAGTAGTAACAATAGAAAATTATATTTCTGTACAGTAGTAACAATAGGAAATTATATTTCTGTACAGTAGTAACAATAGGAAATTATATTTCTGTACAGTAGTAACAATAGGAAATTATATTTCTGTACAGTAGTAACAATAGGAAATTATATTTCTGTACAGTAGTAACAATAGGAAATTATATTTCTGTACAGTAGTAACAATAGGAAATTATATTTCTGTACAGTACTAATACAATAGGAAAGTATACTATTATACACTATTTACACAATATGAAATTATACTCCTATACGTTAGTAACAATAGGAAAATATACTATAATACAGTATCAACAAAGGGAAATTATACTCTAATACCGTAGTAATTAATAATATGAAATTATAGTAATATACAGAAAATGCACTTGCTTTGTTTTCCAAAAAGTGTATTTGTCACGTGAAATCACACATGACCGGAAAAAGTGTATTTGTCGCATGAAATCACACATTACCGGAAAAGTGTATTTGTCGCGTGAAACATTACCGGAAAAGTGTATTTGTCGCGTGAAACATTACCGGAAAAGTGTAATCACAAATGACCGGAAAAGACATTTATCAAATGATTAATTCTTACACCGAGAACATGTTCGGCTTATACTTGACAAATTTTCTGCTGCATTGTCGACCGTCCGCTATACTGTCGAGTGCGAATTCCCGAGTCACGTCGATGAAGACCTGGTGTGGAAATGCTGACTACATTGTGAAATGAACTAGATAAGGAATGCTTCGCTCGTTTTAGTTGTCTGTGTAACAGTGCATTTAGTTACAGTTTTTCTTCAGTGTGGTTGGGAGTGTGGAGTTAAGAGGGAAATGTTTCAAACAAAACAAAAATATATGTTTACTTCATTTTGGTTGATTTTTGAAGACAAGCACTAGATATCCATTATTTTGATTGTTAGTCGTGGGTGGATGCACACTATATTTGCGACTGTTGTGCTGCTAAATATCATATTCTATTTTCTTTGTGTGTGCTTGTGGATGCCTTTAAGGACATGCTGTGTATTTTGTTTGTGTGTTATTTTGAATAATATATCATGCTAGTTTATCGATTGTTAGCAATATTTATATTTGTTGTTGCGTATTTCAGTATAATTGTTGAACTGAATTGAAATAAATTTGATATTCTTTCATAAGTATATATTTGATGTACTTGTTATCTTAAATAATACAAGAGACGTTATCAGCCCATCTACTTTCATTGTTAAATGATACGATATGGTCAATATGGATTTACGTACATGGTTGAAAATGGTGCAAGACCAGGATGAGGCATCAATTCTCCAACAAGAGCTCTTGGTTAGTTCAACGAGATCTGGTTGCAGGTTACATGTAGAAAATTCACAGCTGAATATGCGCAATAGTATGAAGTCTCTCAATGATTTAGTGTTTATCGTATAGTGAATTTATTGTGTGTTTTACGAAGGAAATTGTACACATCACTAAGATGTCTGACTGAATTTTACAAATTAAATTTAAAAAAAAAATAAAAACGAAATTTAAGAACAATATTATTCGGCACTTACCAATCGATTAATGCGTTCTGCGTCTAACAACCAATCAGAAGCACTGACGCACTTCATTATTATGGTGAAATTTTACATTTACTGAGGTCTATCTATTTTCATGTCCACGTGTGCCGTACACTTCACGTTCCCCTGCGACAATCACATAATAATTCCAGTAGATAGTCAGAGATAGAGAGATAGAGAGAGAGAGAGAGAGAACGCTAAATAAGATCAAACCTCGAATATTCTCCAGGTTTGGATATAGCTTTCATTGTCTAGAAATTGTTACTCGTGTCTTCGTACATTCGGTTAACATTATCATATCACACAATAGTTAGAGGAATGAAATAACGATATCAACTAATTTCTATCTGCTGATGATCAATGTCTTATCTACGAAGAGGAACAGCAGTTACAGAATCATATTAGCGCAATCACGACAACATGCAGCAAGTATAACATGCACCCTGGACAACATGCAGCAAGTATAACATGCACCCTGGACAACATGCAGCGAGTATAACATGAACCCTGGACAACATGCAGCGAGTATAACATGAATCCTGGACAACATGCAGCGAGTATAACTTGAACCCTGGACAACATACATCGAGTATAACATGAACCCTGGACAACATACATCGAGTATAACATGAACCCTGGACAACATACAGCGAGTATAACATGAACCCTGGACAACATGCAGCGAGTATAACATGAAAATAAATCAGCAGAAAACAGAATCAATGAAAATCAGCAAGTCAAAGAATGGAGTGAACATAACAATAAACAAAAATAAAGGGAAACAAACTTGAATTTAAATACCTGGGAAGTATATTCACAGACAACGGAAAATTAGATTGACACAAGATGGCAGAAGGCAAACATAGTACCATACCAGCTATTACCATTACTGCTGGATCCAATGATCAAGATGAAGGTTAAGAGACAGATGATAGACAATATTTTTATGCCAACACTCGTGGCGACAGCAAGAGCATGCGGATTTCATCACACAGCTACAAAATCCCTCCCTGCAACTCCTTAACTTTATCACACAGCTACAAAATCCCTCCCTGCAACTCCTTAACTTTATCACACAGCTACACAAATCCCTCCCTGCAACTCCTTAACGGGAAACATGCAGTATTTGACAGTTTGTTTGTGTGAGTGACTCTGCTATCAGTGCCAGACATGAACACGGACAGCAGTCCTGCAGAGAAAACTGACAACATGTGAGATGAAATGTCTGAGATAAGCCGCAAGAATGACCAAACTAGAGAAAATGAGGAATGATGAAATCAGAAGAATCGGTATAAGACCATGCACAGAATACATCGAGAAACAACAAATAAAATAGTTTGGACAACTTATGAGAATGAAACCATACCCAACTACCAACAAGAACATATAACATAAGAAGATCAGGATACAAGCAGGGCCGGATTTATACTTGATAGGGGCATAAGCTATTTCATATATTGGGCCCTTTCACTATTAAGAATATATAGATAGTGAAATAAAAAAAAATTGGGGCCCCAAGGTTAGTGGGGGCCCCCAAGATAGTGGGAGCACTAAGCAATAGCTTGTTTAGCTTATAGGTAAATCCGGCAATGGATACAAGGCTAGAGAAATACATAGAACAAGATGGATTCAGAACAACATCAAGGCGATTTAGAACAAACACGGATTCAAGGCAGCCAAGGCGGCACATATGGCCTTGGATAGACCGCTAAAGCTAAAGACCACCCCTACGCTTAACGGTAAGTGTGGATATTCTTACCATCATCCACCAGAGGATAGACAATGGAAAACGTGAACACTTACCTGGGAATAGTTCACCTTAAATCTGACTTGTAGACTGCGCGTGAACACTTACCTGCAAATAATACACCGTACAATTCAATCAACGGCGTACTGGGACCGTCTGTCAACGTGTAATGACGGCTACACTCAAGCACCTACTCTGAACCACATATGGACTTGTCCGGAGTGCAGTGACGATGATCCAACGACTAACTACCTAACTAACCAACCAACCATCCAACAAACAAACAAACAAACAAGCTAACTAACTAACTAACTAACTAACTAATTGACTAACTAACTGACTAACAGACTGACTGACTGACTGACTGACTAACGGACTAACTAACTAATTAGCTAGCTAACTAGCTAACTATTATTTAACTCCAAATGACGATTCAAAATATATATTAGCACAAACATCTTCTTAGTCCCCCATACCGTACGCAAGAGATTCAATCCGTCCCGCAGTTCCAAAATTATGACTCTGGTATTCTTTAAATGGTTTCGATTTTTGTTGCGATGTTTGTCTGCTTACAAAGATCTGGAACACGTTTTCTAACATTCTCATGAAGAGTAGGAGGCCTATTTTTAGAAAATGTCACACCTCAGAATGAGGCTTATTTCAGAACATCGCATACCTCAGATATTTGGAGGCTTATTTCAAAACATTGCATACCTCAGATAGTTGGAGGCTTATTTCAAAACAGTGCATACCTCAGATAGTTGGAGGCTTATTACAGAATATTGCATACATTAGATAGATATATCCTTAACTGTATGTAGAACGTTCTGAATGTACATCTCTCCCCATTACATCCTCTTTCAAACTACACATAAAAAAGACAAGTTTCATCTTTCGTAACTCTTGCAGACCGAAACAAACAAACAAACAAACAAACATGGTCGCACACAAAAAAAGGTTGAACACTAAACACTAAGGTAGAAAGTGTTAAGTGTTTACAATCAATACCTTTAAGGTGTCATCAATATAATAAACATTCACAAGAAACCAGAAAATAATTACAGAAGACATATATAAATAATAAAACAGATGAACTTTGGTAAGTAGTTTATGTACCTCAGGCAGATAATGAATTGCAGCGAAATTTTAAGGATGAATAGCAAAAACAATAAAAGCAAATGATGCGTGCAAGTAATAAAAACATACGGTAAAATATGTGCTTAGGAACGCATGAAATGTGCAACAGACATAACTAAAAGTGCACACGTAAAATTGCCTGGTTACATGTTTACCTGTTCAGAAGAACAACACAAAATTGCATGATTTACCTTTTCAGAAGTACATGAAGGATTTCTGTCTGTAGCAGCAGGATGAAGGCAGGAAAAATGTGATCAAGATCTTTTCATGTAGAACTTTTCATGTGGAACTTTTCATGTAGAACTTTTCATGTGGAACTTTTCATGTGGAACTTTTCATGTAGAACTTTTCATGTGGAACTTTTCATGTAGAACTTTTCATGTAGAACTTATCATGTGGAACTTTTCATGTGGAACTTTTCATGTAGAACGTTTCGTGTAGAACTTTTCATGTAGAACTTTTCATGTAGAACTTTTCATGTAGAACTTTTCATGTAGAACTTTTCATGCATACACCCTAAAGATTCCGCATACGCAATGTCTAAATGTCTCAAAAGTGATCCACCAGGTCGACCTCCAGGCAACAGAAAAAATCTCATAGATAACATGACTATTCAGTGGAGGCTTTCATCTTATAGAAGCTGCGCAGCATTTAATCTTATGGAAGCTGCGCATAATTTCATCTTTACAAAATAATTTTATCTCCTGTGAGTAGAAGACTTATATACAATACATTGTACACATTCGAGAGTTGGAGTGTTCTCGTTATAAAATAAAGCTTACCATTGCACACCGATGAGTGTTGGAGTGTTCTGGAGGAATCACCCTAGCGTAGCGGTTAATCTGTTACCCTTGTGGTCAAGAGATCGTGAGTTCGAACCTGGCTCGTGTTGTCTTCTTTACGAAATGGGTTTTTTCCCCCGGAGATCACTGTGGATTATCACTTAAAGCTACGGAGTTACGTGCTATGAGTGATACTCTCGGCAGGCGGAGTGCCACTTCGTTGAGAGGGATGGAGTACATATGGAAAACCGAGCACAGTGAAGTCAGTCCTCTAAGACATGTGAACTCCTTTTTTTTAGTGTTTTGGCTAGAAATAAATTTCCCACTGCACACCGTCGAGTTTTTGAACTGTTGTTTTGGAAAAGTTAGAAAACATAACAACCGAGATTATTTAAATAGAAAAGAAATATAGTGCACAAAAGTTAGAAAACATAACAACCGAGATTATTTAAGTAAAAGATATGCATATTTCACATAAATATTCTATGATGCTGACTTTCTGGATTTTTTTCCTTGATTGTTACTATATAGGTTTACTTTGCGCATTTTTATTTCTTAGCTGGAAAAAACAATGTATTGTTTATTTTTCGTGTACCTTTTTATTTGCAAAATAATGTATTTTTCAGTTGCCTACCATAAACACAGTTACAGTGTTACATTTGTACATCTCCTGTATAAATAACGATATTAACATCAAACAGAAATGACATTAGTAAAGACATTGAAATATATTGTAACGTCTGTTTTCTAGTTTTGTAATACATAACCAGGGTACCGTCACGTAGATGCATTTTTGTGTCTGGTACATTTCTAATATGCGATCAACTTTCTTTGAAGTAGCTAGTAAATCTGGCATGTATGTCATTTACCTGTATCATTTCAAGTTTTGTGCGCGACTTATCCAGCACTGTTCCAACCGCTGTAGTTGTTTTATATATATATATGTATGTGTGTGTATGTGTAGCAGAGATGGGACATATTTGTGGGAGTGTGTGTACAAAGTCAGGTTAATCAGACAGAGATGGGACATATTTGTGGGACTGTGTGTACAAAGTCAGGTTAATCAGGCAGAGATGGGACATATTTGTGGGACTGTGTGTACAAAGTCAAGTTTATACAGGTAGAGATGGGACATATTTGTGGGACTGTGTGAACAAAGTCAGGTTAATCAGGCAGAGATAGGACAGCATTTACGGCTGGAATATCCGAAGAACTATTTTTAGTCTTGTGTTCAAATGTATAATCCCGAGATGAAAAAAAATGCGTTTACCGTCACGGTTCGTTTCACATCAATCAATAAAAGATGCCGAAAGACGCTCTCTCCCCAAGTCTCTTTTTTGTTCGTTCTAAGTACGTGGTGCACTTGCAAGACTACACATTTTATGTCATCAATATACTCTTGTTCATTGTTTAATGTCATGATTTGCCAGCCTCCCTCTGATATCTTATGATGCGATATCTTGCTAGCTCCGTAGCTCATGGACACAGTTATTTGTAATCAGCCTCGCAAGAGAATAACAATGATTTGGAGGGTCAAATTTGACGCGTGGGTTGCTTTTGTTTACCTCTGATATAAAATAATATTCCCCACCGAAGCGGAATCTTTGAAGTGAAGATGGGGGGGGGCATAGTCCAGCAAACAGTGTCTGGAACTAAGATTGGTTGGACCAATCCCTTACATTGAGCAGGATCACAGTTCTGTCCAAGCAAGCACATGGGGTTAAAGTTGGAGATCTCAGGCTGAGAGACGCATCGACAACTATGGTATCACGCAAGATGCCTAGAAATGTCTTCACAAAATTTAGAAGATGGCCATGGAGCTCGCGCTGTGTAGATTCCACAAACACGAGCATTGCCGGATTCTGTACCTCCACATAATATAATTTTTAATGATATAGGGTCAAAGGATGGATATATAGATGGATATATAGATAGATGGATAGATAGATAGATGAATAGATAGATATATGGATATATAGATAGATACATAATTAGATAGATAGATAGATAGATATATAGAAAGATAGAGAGATGGATATATATATATATATATATATATATATATATATATATATATATATATATATATATATATATATATATATATATATATATATATATATAAAGATAGATCGACAGACAGACAGACAGACAGACAGACAGAGAGATAGATAGATAGATAGATTGATAGATAGATAGATATATAGATAGATAGATAGATAGATAGATAGATAGATATAGATAGGACAGGATAGGATAGATTAGATTAGATTAGGACTCAAACAATGTTATATTAGATTAGGACTCAAACAATGTTATATTAGATTAGGACTCAAACAATGTTATATTAGATTAGGATTCAAACAATGTTATATTAGATTAGGACTCAAACAATGTTATATTAGATTAGGATTCAAACAATGTTATATTAGATTAGGACTCAAACAATGTTATATTAGATTAGGACTCAAACAATGTTATATTAGATTAGGACTCAAACAATGTTATATTAGATTAGGATTCAAACAATGTTATATTAGATTAGGACTCAAACAATGTTATATTAGATTAGGACTCAAACAATGTTATATTAGATTAGGATTCAAACAATGTTATATTAGATTAGGACTCAAACAATGTTATATTAGATTAGGATTCAAACAATGTTATATTAGATTAGGACTCAAACAATGTTATATTAGATTAGGACTCAAACAATGTTATATTAGATTAGGATTCAAACAATGTTATATTAGATTAGGATTCAAACAATGTTATATTAGATTAGGATTCAAACAATGTTATATTAGATTAGGATTCAAACAATGTTATATTAGATTAGGATTCAAACAATGTTATATTAGATTAGGACTCAAACAATGTTATATTAGATTAGGACTCAAACAATGTTATATTAGATTAGGACTCAAGCAATGTTATATTAGATTAGGACTCAAACAATGTTATATTAGATTAGGACTCAAACAATGTTATATTAGATTAGGACTCAAACAATGTTATATTTGATTAGGACTCAAACAATGTTATATTAGATTAGGACTCAAACAATGTTATATTAGATTAGGACTCAAACAATGTTATATTAGATTAGGACTCAAACAATGTTATATTTGATTAGGACTCAAACAATGTTATATTAGATTAGGACTCAAACAATGTTATATTAGATTAGGATTCAAACAATGTTATATTAGATTAGGACTCAAACAATGTTATATTAGATTAGGACTCAAACAATGTTATATTAGATTAGGACTCAAACAATGTTATATTATAATACCATTTCAGCTGATGACTAAATACATGATGCAGTATGATCTATGCGGATGCAAGGATTATATAAAGAAACTATGAGCAATGACCATTTGCCATGTGTCTTGTTGGTGGACAAAGGAAAAAGTATACAACAGAGAGCTAGAGTTAAGTCCTTCCAGTATGATCGTAATGGGTTGTCCATAATAAACAGAATTAGGAAGGAAAAAAGTAGGACACACGCCACCAAGGCACAAATGTGGAATCAACTCCCCTGGTGGAATGATGAAGTCCAATGTGCATGGAAGAACAAACACAGCGCAGTTGCAGAGTGGCAAAAAGCAAGGAAATAACTGACCGCACAGTCAGATCTTGTGCAATTAAAACAGACCAAAGACGACAGGGGTCAAGAATTTAAAGATATTGCTAAAGCTGCTAAGGAAAAAAAAATGGGAAGATTTTTGTCATGAGATTGCAAAAGAAAAGTCATTAAAACTGTTCTGGCGCCGGCATAAATCAATGAACGACCCAAGGAAGTGTATAACAATCCCCAATTTTCAAAGCACAGACTTAGTATGGCAGAAGACAGATGAGAATAAGGGTGCAGCACTGCTGGCTCATTACAAGGCACAAATCGGTCAGAGGAATTTAGTGAATTACAATAAAATCATGAAAACAGTCACAGACATGTGCAAGGAGCAAGCTTTGGAAAACGATAATGTAATTACGCTTGAAGATATTACAGCCGTACTGAAAAGATACAGAAACTCTGCGCCAGGACCTGACAGCATTAGGTACGATGATCTCAAAGGCAGGTCAGAAGAGGACCATAAGGAGCTGGCAATGTTGTTCAACAAGAGCCTAGCGAACGGCACAGAAGAGGAGGACTGGTTGCATAGTTACTTGATCCCACTACCCAAGCCTGGCAAGAGTCATGCTAAGATACAGGGTTTCAGACTTATAACCATGCAGAATACGATCGGCAAGTTATTAGAAAAGATTGTGGCGTGGAAATTGTCCCTACATCTACAAAAGAATAACAGACACCCATCAACATTGAGAGGCTATCGTCCAGGTAAGCAGACTTCGCACAATGCCGCCGTGTTCGCGCAGGACGTATTCGAAGGTTTTGACGAACGAATGGAGACGTGCGCTGCTGCAATAGACCTGGGGGAAGCTTATAACAGATGCTTTTATTTCTTGATGACCATAATGCTGCAACTCCAAGTAAGTCCTTTTGTTGTCAGGCGGATTGTTTATGTACTTTATCAGAGACAGGTTGTTTTTAAGTGTGGGAGTTGGTCTTCGCCACCAACAGTCATAAACCCAAGACTACCACAAGGGTCACCTCTGTTCCCAGTACTATTTAATGTGTATACAGTTAAAATTACAAGCTGTCCGATTGCAGGACCAGGGAGAACTATGTCTTATGCTGATGACATCTTGGTATATAGGCAGGGAAGAGATAAAGAATTGCCAGAAATTTGCAGAGGGAGCTTGATCGTATAGGGGAATGGTGCAGCAATTCTGGAGCTTTTGTTAATCCATCAAAGGCATCGATAACATGGTTTTCCCTAAATAATCATATAGTAAACACGCCCACGTCATCGGTTACTTTGAGAGGGGATGTCCTCGAGAGAACCAGTAGAATGAAGTACTTGGGGGTCATATTGGACCGAAGTCTAAGTTTCAAAGATCATGTTGACCACATAATTGTAAAGGCTTATAAAGCTCTTGCGGCGATGAAAGTTATGGCTGCTGCTCAATGTGAACAGAGGCTGCTATTTCTGCTGTATCAGGGATTGGTGGTGGCGGTGGTAGAGTACTCACTGGCTGTTTGAGTCAGACTCAAACAGAAAGATTGGATAGAATCCAGAATGAGGCAATGCGAATCATTTTGGGGTGTACGAGAGATACATCGGCTCGGGCTATGCGATACCTACTTGACTGACCAACTGCGGAGCAAAGAATACAAATATGCAGGGCGCGGGACTACCTAAAAATCACCGCTGATAAAGAGCACCCTCTACACCCAGAAATTATCAAAGTGAAAGGCAGTCGACTAAAGAGAGGAAAGTCGTGGATGGGGCGCGCAGAGGACGTTATACAGAGCGTGTGCAGATTGGAGGATCTACTACCTGGTGCCGAAAGGAGTCTAGCGCCCTGGGATTATCCAACAGCATTCGATGGATTAATAACACTCAATAGAGAGTGCAGGGAATGGTGTCCGACAGTGGTCGAGTCAGAGGTGCTCGCTCTGATCAGTGAGAATTCCAGGGAAGGTGATATAATGTTATATACAGATGGGTCGGTTGAGAGACACATCAGGAGTTCCTGGCCTTTCACGGCTCAAAGGGTGGGGGGAGACTATCAGAGAGGAAAGTGGTGCATTCGTTCAGACGACAAGCAGCTTGACAATGGAGATTCTGGCGGTGACCAAAGCTTTGCAATGAGTCTGCTCACAGACTGTCTGCGAGCATGCCTGTATCCTCAGTGACTCCATGAACATGATTGTGAAAGTTCAGACGGGGTACGTTCGAGAACAGAGGCTTGATGCAGTGAATAATTCCTGTGTGCGTACAGTGACTTTTATTTTTGTGCCGGGACACGTGGGAGTCCGGGGTAATGAAAGAGCAGATAGGCTGGCCGCCAACGCTGCTACTTCGGCTGTTGGTGGAGCGATGGATCGGGCAGACATTTTGAATGCTCTACGGGAAAATGCACGAACAAATGACTGTATAAGTGACAGTGACTCTTGTTCCATGATTAGAATAAGGGAGCTTGGTTTGAAATGTGGTGTAGCTAGAAAGGAGAGTTTTCGTGTGCGAGAAAGAATGATGGTCAGTCAACGTGTAATGGCGGATACAGTCAAGGAAAGATCTGAGCACCTATGGACTTGTCAGAGTGCAATGACGATGACCCAACGACTAACTAACTAACTATGAGCAGTATTTCTTGTAGAAAAGTGAGCCGAATGAATTTCAGATCTTTGGTAGATCAATGTTAGATCTTTGGTAGATGCAGGACAGATCTTTGGTAGATGAAGGTCAGATCTTTGGTAGATCAATGTCAGATCTTTGGTAGATTAATGTCAGTTCTTTGGTAGATCAATGTCAGGTATTTGGTAGATTAATGTCAGGTCTTTGGTAGATCAATGTCAGTTCTTTGGTAGATCAATAGCAGGTCTTTGGTAGATAAATATCAGATCTTTAGTAGATCAATGTGAAATCTTTGATAGATCAATGTCAGATCTTTGATAGATCAATATCAGATATGTGGTAGATCAATGTCAGATATTTGATAGATCAATGTCAGATATGTGGTAGATCAATGTCAGATATTTGATAGATCAATGTCAGATATGTTGTAGATCAATGTCAGATATTTTATAGATCAATGTCAGATATTTGATAGATCAAGCTCTGAATCATGAAATACAAATCATGCTGCACTATTAATACAATACGGATTGTAGAAACACTGAAACTAATATTATTGTATTATGAAACTAGGAGTTTAATACTCCGGAAGTTGGAGTTTTGTATTTCTAAACGCGATGAGGAGTAGGGTAGTCTTGTTTATGGTCAGCTTACTTTCAAAGTGTGCCAGGTTCGAAAACACGTCCGAAAAAATATATATTCGGACAGTGATTCTCGCCATACGTGACCGCTCCTACAGTCGACTCAGCTGTAAATGTGTACCTGACGCATGAATTGTGGAAGGGAAATATAGCAAGGCAAGGAACTGCCCACACCACCTAATAGATACTGCGGCTTAGTACATGAAGAATTATCTTCATCCCCGATGGCAGGTTGTTATCATAGGACATACCTTTACATTTACTAGGAAACTAGGAGTTTTGTACTCCGAAACTAGTTTTGACGTTCTGGGTTAGTTCCTCACCACTCTATATATAAACTAATATCATTTAGGTTGCGGCGCCCCGGGGTATTACTTTATTGCGCCCTGCCTGATTTCGGCATTGGGATACAATACCTGATTGACAATAAAGATACACCATACAGACAGTACATGTACAAGTGCAGCACACAGTCACACTTCAATCAAATTTATCGACTTGTTTGTACTTGAACAATTAAAAACACGGAATATAATTGCAATAAATGAGAAATAGAAATATGGAAAAAGAAGTGTAGATAAGTATTATGTAGGTCTCAAAATCAGGTACCATGACAACCGTTATCTTCTTTTCTAGCACGTGTTTGAATTCTTAAAACGTAATAAACTTTACAAATACTTATTTCAACACTGTAAACATTACAACTATGATCTTTTCTTTGAACTTTGCTCGTTTAAATTGCGGAAGCTCCACTTTTTAAGCCGCTCCTCTAAGATGAGAAAGCCGCTACTGGATGTGGGGTGCCAACGACGAGAGCTCATTCTTAACAGCATAGACTTTTACCGTTTCTTCCAAGTGACTACGTCAATACACGCATAATCTAGCGGCGTCGCACGTAACTAAGCAACATTTCGCCCTCCCCTTCCTCTGATTGGTTGAGACTCGCTCTATACATGGCAGTATGTGTGTTTGCGGTCCGTGGTGCTTTCCAAGCGAGTGCACATGCACGTGCGGTGGGAGAGTTACATATATGGTGTTTCCCACTAGTAGATACTGTTCCACTCTGCCAAATGACTGTTTCGCATAGTTGGTTTTTGTGACCGAGTCATGCATTGTCTTCTCACTGATTTCAACACATTCTGTTCGTTCTTGACTGAGCCATCCTTCTAGCAGACTACCTTTGCTTCGTCAACGCGGTTTCCTTCGGATACATTGCTTCTTCTGCTTGTCTAGGTAGGTGCCTTATCTTCAATTTTCTCACCAATGCAACCAACATTAAGCTTATCATTTACCCATTAACCAGTTTGTTATTAACTGAATTATGTAATCAACTTTAGAATCCAAAATAAAAATTGTTTAATCAAATATCAAATTCACTGCATCCGACTAAATAGTTTAATCAAATATCAAATTCACTGTATCCGACTAAATAGTTTAATCAAATATCAAATTCACTGTTCCCGACTAAATAGTCGTCATCATGTTTGCTTATACAAATATTTGCAATACAATTTATTGCTCAGGTCCGTCTTTAGTATAGTCCTATGCGTTAATCTTATAAAGCACTACATATCTTGGTAGATCCGACATTTCCTGTGCTGTTTATATACATGTACACAAAATAAAAGCATAGTGACAGACCGTCGGCCATATAGAAGACCTTCCAACAGAATTAATTAGAACCCCATTTGTGACGTTTTTGATTATTGTTGGGTTTTCGGTTGGTGACTATATACTGGGAATCGCCTGCGCTATTTTTTTAATATGCGATTCTAATTATGTAAATATGGACCAACCGAAATTCCAACAATACTAAAATAGCGTCACGAATGGGGTCCTAATTAATTGTGTTGGAAAGTCTTTAATGAACATGGTCATGAATAGTGACCTGATATTGGTCACATCTGGCAAGATAAATGGCGCTATGGCAGATGTGCACGCAGGTCCTATAACGGATAAATACTTTGTGTTATGATATTCGTAATGAATAACCAAACGTAGCCTGCTGTTTCTCATTAAAGAAAATTGGTATCATATCCTTTACAGGACTTGGCTATCAACCCAGCATTTGTTGGCTGTGGTGATTTTCTAGGCAATATAAATACGTTCAGTAGTTTGCCATTGTTGTATGAAAGGTCCGGATGCACAATTGCCTGTGGCGGGGATCGAACTCGGTACCTTAGTCGTCACAGACAGCGTCATCTGTACCAGGTTTCTCATCAAATCTGGTGTAAATTGTGCACGGAATCGAGTGTGTAAGATCACCATTATCTTAAATTGTCTATCAGAAAACAAACATGAACAGAAGACAATGATGAAATTGTGAAAGTTCAAACAACAGCAACATCATACATAAGGTTCTGATATCTGCTCATGGAAGTTTGAACGTCTGAGTGCAGTCATCTCATGATGTATGTTTGTGAAGAGTTTAAGAAAGTTGTACAAACATGAAGTGGCATCGTGTACAAACAGCAGGTCTCGTTTGTGTGTCTAGTGTTAGTATCGTTTTAACATAATAAGATCTGTATCTCAAACAAAAACATTGAAAACACGTCTATTATAAAACACAAAAGTATCAAGAGAACAGAGTTCTGCAATGACTGCCTCCAGTATAGAAGACACGCAGGCAGACAATGTAAACATGACCTGACGCGGATTTTGATTACTTCATTGGTCGGTCTTAGCTATGTTTGGTATGCTACTCCAAGTATATCAAAAGTGACAAACGGAAACACGACAATAGTCAAAATCGTCACGAATGAAGTCCTAATTAATTTTGTACAGAGTTCCTATAGTACCGTCGAAGGTTAATGTTTTACAAAGGAGGCGTGAAAGAAGTCCGATCTTTCATCATCAGGTGACATATTCTTTCCAGAACGTTGTCTTCCCAATGGATCTCTTGAATTTTCCGCGGTCTTGAGCTAGTTGTCCTGCCTCTTCTAGTTACATGCGCAGGCATTCTTGAATGTATTTTGTCCAACGGCGTCTAGGACGGCCTTTGCCCCTGTTGTCTTATATCATCCCCTCCAGATACACCCTCTCCATTTCGTCGTGTATTGTCTTGCTTTTTAAATAAAATGAACAAGAACACAAAAACAACAAATATTAGTAGAAGATTGGCAACGCTGATCTTTCTAAGTACTTTTCTAATAGTTGGTTCTCTACAATCAGTAGAATGGTGTGCGAAGGGATATACATTAAGCTGTTGCAATCACATTGTTATTAGATAATCAATAGCGTCTCCTCGTGCATCACCATGGAAATAAACTGATTCGAAGCACGTACAATGTAGTCTGGGTAACGATTTATGGATCGTGTCCGAAAATTCTAGATTGAGAAGGAAGGAGATTTGCTTGCACATGATAAACATGATCTCTGGATGAAACCTCTCGGTTTCCACAGCCAAGACACCGTCACAGCAGTGTAAGAAAACGTATGGCATGACCTGTTGAGCTGTCATGTCACAAGCTCACCAACATCGAGAATCGTGAGCAAGTTTCTGGATAAGCTAGTATGTTTCTTTGATGCCAAGGAAGGCACATAGAACAGAAGTCATGTTTCTCCATGCACTGCAAGCTGTTGTAGTTCTTGGTGGTGTTAATGCCCATCGTCATTGTCTCGTTCATGATTGTTCTTCATAGTTTTGTTCTGGGTCTCCTACGTTTTAGTATACTTGTTGCAGACCATGTCAGAGCTTGGTGGGTAAGTCTATTCTCGTCTGATCTAAGCACATGGTCTAAATACTGCCAAGGTCTTCTTCTAATAATAGTTGTTTGGTTCTTAATTAAACGTGTGACTCTCTATTATAGTGGTTCTTACACCTATGACTCTCTATTATAGTGGGTCTTACACCTATGACTCTCTATTATAGTGGTTCTTACACCTATGACTCTCTATTATAGTGGGTCTTAACCTTGTGACTCTGTTATATTGGTTCTTACACCCGTGACTCTCTATTATGGTGGTTCTTACACCCGTGGCTCTCTATTATATTGGTTCTTACTCCCGTGACTCTCTATTATAGTGGTTCTTAACTTTATTTTTTCCAGATGAAATGTGCATTCGTGGTCCCTAAAGATTCTAAATGAAAACCAGATGTTTACGATTACTTAAATATTTTTATCATTTAAAAGAAATTTTATGTTTTATGAATAGTTTCAGATAGTTGCCATTATATTGCTCCATCAGACAGTTCTGTTGCTCCATCAGACAGTTCTGTTGCTCCATCAGACAGTTCTGTTGCTCCATCAGACAGTTCTGTTGCTCCATCAGACAGCTCTGTTGCTCCATCAGACAGCTCTGTTGCTCCATCAGACAGTTCTGTTGCTCCATCAGACAGTTCTATTGCTCCATCAGACAGTTCTGTTGCTCCATCAGACAGTTCTGTTGCTTCATCAGAAGGTTCTGTTGCTCCATCAGACAGTTCTGTTGCTCCATCAGACAGTTCTGTTGCTCCATCAGACAGTTCTGTTGCTCCATCAGACAGTTCTGTTGCTCCATCAGACAGTTCTTTTTCTCCATAAGACAGTTCTGTTGCTCCATCAGACAGTTCTGTTGCTCCATCAGACATTTCTGTTGCTCCATCAGACAGTTCTGTTGCTCCATCAGACAGCTCTGTTGCTCCATCAGACAGTTCTGTTGCTCCATCAGACAGTTCTGTTGCTCCATCAGACAGCTCTGCTGCTCTATCAGACAGTTCTGTTGTTCCATCAGACAGTTCTGTTGCTAGCATCATCCCTCCCCCACCCCAACATATCGCAATGACCCCCTGGGACCCACGTTGAAATCCACTGTTCTATGGTATGGGATAACTAATATTACAACCCAAACCTACATAGTAACCACATACGTCATGCACCTGCCTCAGTAACCGCACACGTCATGCACCTGCCTCAGTAACCACACACGTCATGCACCTGCCTTAGTAACCACATACGTCATGCACCTGCCCCAGTAACCACATACGTCATGCACCTGCCTCAGCAACCACATACGTCATGCACGTGTCTCAGTGACCACATACGTCTTGCACCTGTCTCAGTAACCACATACGTCATGCACCTGCCTCAGTAACCACATACGTCATGCACCTGTCTCAGTAACCACATACGTCATGCACCTGCCTCAGTAACTACATACGTCTTATATGGAAAGTCACGGTGTCGTCATTCTGTACTCCTATTTCGGGCTGCAGTAACACAGGAGTACAAGACTTAACGGTATTAAGGTATTTTCTACAGAAATAGGCAGATCAAATCTAAGTGAATTTTTTTAAAAATCTGCTTGTATCAAAATGTAGATGGACTTACATAACCGTTTCTTTACATTGATAACATATCCCAGTCCAGGTGTAGCCATCAACTTTACATGTGTAGAATATCCTATTCACTGTGTAGCCATCAGCCGAGCATTTACTGACTGTATTGATTTTCTAAGCAATATAAATACTTTCCAGTAGTTTGCCATTGCTTTCGGAATTGTACAGTTGCATGCTGCGGGATTCGAGCACGGTAACATTAGCCGTCACATAGCGAATATTTTGATGTGTCATAGTGAAAATAGGTCACCGCCATTTTCCAATGTTTTTCTCTACGTCATCACAGGCTATTTTCTCCTTTTTATCCAGTGATTGCGGTCATTTGACTAGTAGGACTATCCTAGTCCCCATAGTGTTTTGAGTGTAATTTCATCGGCATATAAAAACATGAACATATATTTAAAAAATAACAGAGCTGCAGTTCTATCGTTGACTCTGCCTATTTGCGTAATAATATATATTCTTGCATTTACCAATCACATCGGACTGGCATTGGAAGCTCTAAAAAGTGATCGTTCGTTTCTTTGATTCAGGCTGAGTTTGCTAAATCAGTTATATCGTAGATGATACGTCCTGATATATTCCTGCGGTACTTACATTTTCTTGTTATGTGTGTTAAATAGTCAGTTTTTGTAATTATTCCGATTAATGAACTGTGGTCAGCTCTGTGGCTGCGTGGAGTAGATCACGCCTATGGCGGTCAAAGTACCGGGTTCGAATCCTGCCTCAAGCAATTATGCACCGGGACCGTTCAGAAAGCAATGGTAAACTATTGAACGTATTTATATTGCATAGAAAATCACTAAAACTAAAAATGCTTGGTTGATAGTTACGAACAGGAAGGACATGTTACCATATGAACAAAAATAAATGTTAGCTCATCAGTAGAATATGACAGTGTTTTAGTGTGAGAGATGTGTTTGTGTTGTCTAGTTTATCACATATTACCATCAGTTAGTTTTTGTTTATTTCCAATATACAATGCGATGATTTCTTCATAATTTTATTTCAAACCCATAAGACTGCCCTCTCAGCTATGTACATAAGACTGTCCTCTCAGCTGTGTACATAAGACTGCCCTCTCAGCTGTGTACATAAGACTGCCATCTCAGCTATGAACATAAGACTGACCTCTCAGCTATGTACATAAGACTGCCCTCTCAGCTGTGTACATAAGACTGCCCTCTCAGCTGTGTACATAAGACTGCCATCTCAGCTATGAACATAAGACTGACCTCTCAGCTGTGTACATAAGACTGCCCTCTCAGCTGTGTACATAAGACTGCCATCTCAGCTGTGTACATAAGACTGCCCTCTCAGCTGTGTACATAAGACTGCCCTCTCAGCTGTGTACATAAGACTGCCCTCTCAGCTGTGTACATAAGACTGCCATCTCAGCTATGAACATAAGACTGACCTCTCAGCTATGTACATAAGACTGCCCTCTCAGCTGTGTACATAAGACTGCCCTCTCAGCTGTGTACATAAGACTGCCCTCTCACCTGTGTACATATGACTGGCCTCTCATCTGTGAACATAAGACTGACCTCTCATCTGTGAACATAAGACTGACCTCTCAGCTGTGTACATAAGACTGACCTCTCAACTGTGTATATAAGACTGACTTATCAACTGAACTGTGTACATAAGACTCACCTCTCAGCTGTGTACATAAGAGTGGCTTCTTAGCTGTGTACATAAGACTAACCTCTAAACTGTGTACATAAGTCTAACCTCTCAACTGTGTACAATGTTGTGAGAGGAAACCTCCTACTAAGCTGGGGTATATTTTAGGTGTTTATAGCTTTCCTACCTTTCCGTGACATGCAGAGTTGGAGTCATGGGCTGAAGCCCCCCCCCCCCCCCCGTCAAGCATCTC
This sequence comes from Meghimatium bilineatum, assembly GCA_034231615.1. Classification (NCBI taxonomy): domain Eukaryota; kingdom Metazoa; phylum Mollusca; class Gastropoda; order Stylommatophora; family Philomycidae; genus Meghimatium; species Meghimatium bilineatum. The sequence goes on along the minus strand of CM067305.1, from coordinate 3,309,500 downwards.
CACCTGCGCTTGTGAGGCAGTTTATAAAAATATTGCAGACAAAAAAATGGCTATTGACGTAGAGAATTGACTTTATTGTACTGGAGTTACTCCATATGTACCCAGTCCCTCTTAAGAAAACAGCCCGCTGGCTCTCAGGAGTACAATTCATAGCGCATGTAGCCCCGTAAGTTCAAGCGATAAACCACAGGGATCACCGAGAAACTGTACTTTATAAACAAGATGCTGCGAGAAGGATTGGAACCCTCGACATCTTAAGCATAAAGTGAACAGCTTAACCACTACATCAGAAAAATAAAATATAAAATAAATTGTCAAATCATCTACAAAATAAAATGTCGACATACTTATTGTTAACACGTGACACGGCACATGATAGGACAATGTGGTCATTTATTACCGCATACAACAAGATAAACTGCAAGTTATGAAGATATTACCGCATACAACAAGATAAACTGCAAGTTATGAAGATATTACCGCATACAACAAGATAAACTGCAAGTTATGACGATATTACCGCATACAACAAGATAAACTGCAAGTTATGAAGATATTACCGCATACAACAAGATAAACTGCAAGTTATGAAGATATTACCGCATACAACAAGATAAACTGCAAGTTATGAAGATATTACCGCATACAACAGGATAAACTGCAAGTTATGAAGATATTACCGCATACAACAAGATAAACTGCAAGTTATGAAGATATTACCGCATACAACAAGATAAACTGCAAGTTATGAAGATATTACCGCATACAACAAGATAAACTGCAAGTTATGAAGATATTACCGCATACAACAAGATAAACTGCAAGTTATGACGATATTACCGCATACAACAGAATCAACTGCAAGTTATGAAGATATTACCGCATACAACAAGATAAACTGCAAGTTATGAAGATATTACCGCATACAACAAGATAAACTGCAAGTTATGAAGATATTACCGCATACAACAAGATAAACTGCAAGTTATGAAGATATTTAACTAAACATTTTTCTACATTCCATTCTCCCTTCCACCCTTCCCCTCCCCCTTTCTAAGAACTAAGAAAGTATTTGTTATAATTTGCACAGAAAGGGAAAGAGTGAAACATATAATTGTATTGCGTCTAGATTTTTCTGCATACAAATGTACAGTTACGTTACAAAAACATGAGATAATCACACAAGCGCTTTCTACTCGCTACAAAATAAAGTTGAATGAATCATGAATACATCAAACAGCCACATACATTTTTGGTGTATTTTTTGTAAAATGGTTTTAATTACGACGACATAACTTCCTATTGCTTTATGGCTGGAAGTGAATAGGCACGTTCTTGATCTCAGAAATAACACTGGCGCCTCCTTTTTTGTTTCTGTCTCTTGTTCTGCTATTCTCATGGAGAGTTTAACATATTTGCAACCAACTATTCTATGCACTTCCAACTATTCACTTCCAACTATTCTATACACTTCCAACTATTCACTTTCAACTATTCACTTCCAACTATTCACTTCCAACTATTCTATGACTTCCAACTATTCACTTCCAACTATTCTATACGCTTCAACTATTCTATACACTTCCAACTATTCTATACACTTCCAACTATTCTATACACTTCCAACTATTCTATACATTTCAACTATTCTATACATTTCAACTATTCTATACACTTCCAACTATTCTATACACTTCAACTATTCTATACACTTCCAACTATTCTATACACTTCAACTATTCTATACACTTCCAACTATTCACTTCCAACTATTCTATACACTTCCAACTATTCACTTCCAACTATTCTATACACTTCCAACTATTCACTTCCAACTATTCACTTCCAACTATTCTATCACTTCCAACTATTCACTTCCAACTATTCACTTCCAACTATTCTATACACTTCAACTATTCTATACACTTCCAACTATTCTATACACTTCCAACTATTCTATACACTTCCAACTATTCTATACATTTCAACTATTCTATACATTTCAACTATTCTATACACTTCCAACTATTCTATACACTTCAACTATTCTATACACTTCCAACTATTCTATACACTTCAACTATTCTATACACTTCCAACTATTCACTTCCAACTATTCTATACACTTCCAACTATTCACTTCCAACTATTCTATACACTTCCAACTATTCACTTCCAACTATTCACTTCCAACTATTCTATCACTTCCAACTATTCACTTCCAACTATTCACTTCCAACTATTCTATACACTTCAACTATTCTATACACTTCCAACTATTCTATACACTTCAAATATTCTATACACTTCCTACTATTCTATACACTTCCGACTATTCTATACACTTCCAACTATTCTATACACTTCAACTATTCTATACACTTCCAACTATTCTATACACTTCCAACTATTCTATACACTTCCAACTATTCTATACACTTCAACTATTCTATACACTTCCTACTATTCTATACACTTCCAACTATTCTATACACTTCCAACTATTCTATACACTTCAACTATTCTATACACTTCCAACTATGCTTTCCAACTATTCTATACACTTCCAACTATTCTATACACTTCAACTATTCTATACACTTCCAACTATTCTATACACTTCCAACTATTCTATACACTTCCAACTATTCTATACACTTCCAACTATTCTATACACTTCCTACTATTCTATACACTTCCAACTATTCTATACACTTCCAACTATTCTATACACTTCAACTATTCTATACACTTCCAACTATGCTTTCCAACTATTCTATACACTTCCAACTATTCTATACACTTCAACTATTCTATACACTTCCAACTATTCTATACACTTCAACTATTCTATACACTTCCAACTATGCTTTCCAACTATTCTATACACTTCCAACTATTCTATACACTTCAACTATTCTATACACTTCCAACTATTCTATACACTTCCAACTATTCACTTCCAACTATTCTATACACTTCCAACTATTCTATACACTTCAACTATTCTATACACTTCCAACTATTCTATACACTTCCAACTATTCACTTCCAACTATTTTATACACTTCCAACTATTCTATACACTTCCAACTATACACTTCCAACTATTCTATACACTTCCAACTATTCACTTCCAACTATTCTATGACTTCCAACTATTCACTTCCAACTATTCCCTTCCAACTATTCTATGACTTCCAACTATTCACTTCCAACTATTCACTTCCAACTATTCACTTCCAACTATTCACTTCCAACTATTCTATGCAATTCCAACTATTCACTTCCAACTATTCTATGCACTTCAAATAATCTATGTACTTCAACTATTCTATACACTTCCAACTATTCTATACACTTCCAACTATTCACTTCCAACTATTCTATACACTTCCAACTATTCTATACACTTCCAACTATTCACTTCCAACTATTCTATACACTTCCAACTATTCTATACACTTCAACTATTCTATACACTTCCAACTATTCACTTCCAACTATTCTATACACTTCCAATTATTCACTTCCAACTATTCTATGACTTCCAACTATTCACTTCCAACTATTCTATAACTTTCAACTTTTCACTTCCAACTATTCACTTCCAACTATTCACTTCCAACTATTCTATGCAATTCCAACTATTCACTTCCAACTATTCACTTCCAACTATTCTATGCAATTCCAACTATTCACTTCCAACTATTCTATGCACTTCAAATAATCTATGTACTTCAACTATTCTATACACTTCTCTGAAGTTCTCATTAGTCTTTCTTCATCATTTTCCTCCTTATTTTTTCACCGTAACTGGAAATATTTTGAAAATCACCAACGACTCATAAGTCACGCTATAAGACATAAGTCATAAGTCAAGCTATAAGACATAAGTCATAAGTCAAGCTATAAGACATGTCAAACTATACGACATAAGACATACGTCACGCTATAAGATATAAAACATAAATCAATCTATAAGACATTAGTCATAAGTCAAGCTATACGACATAAGACATACGTCAAGCTATAAGACATACGTCAAGATATAAGATATATGTCATAAATCAAGCTATAAGACATAAGACATACGGCAAGCTATAATCCATGTCAAGCTTTAAGACATATGACATAAGTCAAGCTATAAGTCATACGTCAAGCTATAAGACATACGTCATAAGTCAAGCTAGGCCTAATGAAGTGGGTACCATGTCTCCATTGAAAACAGTGGTTTCGAGAGTGACATTAACAACATCATCCCTTCATATGCCGTTGGTAAATGGAAAATAAGGGCAAAGACCGTATTCCCCAGTACAGCTTAGGGAACCGAAATGTAAGCTTATATTATTGAGAAAGTAATAAAGTATGTTAGCCAATTTTTCTCTGGTACTTTCTTTAACCTGTGATAACTCTTGCCGGTTACAACTTTTCTCTGGTACTTTCTTTATTTGTTCTAACTCTTGCCGGCTATAACTTTTTTCTGGTACTTTCTTTAACTTGTGCTAACTCTTGCTGGTTACAACTTTTCTCTTGTACTTTCTTTAACTTCTGCTAACTCTGGCTGACTACAACTTTTCTCTTGTACTTTCTTTAACTTCTAATTTCTTCTATTGTAAGTTCTGGTTCTTGTGTATTTCTATATGTGTTTAATTGGTTCCCTATGTCGTTTTGGTGTGACTTTGATGCAATTCTTTACAATATTCTTTCCACATTTCTGGAATGTCACATTCCTCTGTAAGAGTGTTTCCTGATTTGTCTTTGATGACTCGTTTTATATGTTTTTTCTCTTAGTGGTATTTGCTGCGAGAAACATGTCTTTCATTTTTCCTTCTTTGTTACGTCCTCTATGTTGTTTCAGGTGTATTTGATAAATTGTTGTTTATCCTTTCTTATTTAAATTGTTATTTCCTTCGTGAGTTGTTTGTATAATGCATGGCTGTTGTTGCTTTTGTTGGGCTTGATTTTCCTTCTTTATTCCACTAGCTTCATGGTAGGATTGTGATATTAATAACCCTAAAAAGCGAAATCAATTGTCTCTTGGTCTGGATATATCATCTTTTCCCACGTTGGATTAAACAGGATTCAAAATGCGCTTATGTGTCAGGCAAGGAAGAAAAATGAAAGTTGACGACTGTGACACAGATGCCATAGGAGGGAAGATTCTGAAAATGTTAACTAAAAATGAACTTGTTATCTTCGGAAATTAAAAGTAAAAATGCAGATCGATTGCCGGTTTCACTCTCAGAAAAACCGTAGACGGCAGGAATATTATTTATGAAAAGCTCTGACAAGTGAGTACCTCTCTAAAATATACGTTCAGTTTTGGAAAAAAATTATTGGATCCTGTAATTCGAGAGGAAGATGATTACTGGCACCGAGATGAATAACAATTTCTGCAATCATTAACAATAATCAATCTCTTGGAATCTCATCAGATTCGAAATTTTGATGAAATTATTTCGTGCACAGACCTCATGAAGGCGCTACATAAATAAGTGTATGTTGAGCACACCATTCGGTATATATATAGTGGCAACAAGATACATCTCATCGAATATTGGCTAAAATAATACACAATTTCAGCACAGTTTTGAAAAATCCTGTAGTCTAATGGTGACCTAAGAGCAAACTAACTGCAGCGATATTTAATATATGCGCATAACTGACAACATATAAATATTTGACCTTTCTATTATTTTTAGGAGATATGCATGTGAATGTTCTGTTATTTGACAGTAACGTTTATTGTAACATATACAATCTGACCCCACTTATTTGCAATGTACCAAAAACTTCAAAGGATTTCGCCGATATGCCAAATACAGAACAGTTATGGACTAAATGATAACGGTATTTTGGGTCGGATAAATTCTAATATTTCATATCAGAGATCTCTGAGATCTAAAAGACAGTTTTGAGATATTCACTTGAAAGTGTGATTACGATATTATAAACGAACTAAGATGAAACATAATATAAACTCAAGATATTAGGGCAAGACGAATATTACAGATTGTCCTTGTTGTGACAAGAATTTCAGGGCATAAATCACAACACATTCAGTTTGAAGATACTTTGTTATTGTATATTTATCTGCCAGTCTGTCATGGTGTCTAATCTCTGGCAGACGTCGGAGATAATAGCCCGCCAGGAAGTCCTGTAAGGATCTCGTTCCCTTCGCCATTCGCACACCTGCATTATTTTATGATCCTGCACTTTTTTATTTGGTTCTATTCATCATTATTAGATCTAGTAGTGTATATACATTTTTTGCTGCAGTTTCGTTGTTCTGTGTGTTCTTTTTTGTTTTGTATTTAATATTTGTACGAAATCTTTGAAATTCCCAGTGAAAGTTATGCCTATAACTGTAGCTTTACAATTCTCAATGGAATATATGGCTAGAACCCAAGAGGCCAATTCCCAGTGGAATATAGGGCTACATCTCCAGAAGCCAATTCCCAGTGGAATACACAGCTACAATTGCGGGTTTCCACATCATTAAATGTGAACTTGAATAGTATCAATTCATTCTCTTCAGAGTATATGCCGTACATACGGCAGTTATATGTGTACACAATAACCTAAACTATAATCATAAGCAAAATAGAAGAGATCTCGGCAACAATGCAGGGATAGACTGCTACAGGCAATAATGCAGTGATAGACTCTACTACAGGCAACAACGCAGGGATAGACTCTGCTAAAGTCAACAATGCAGGAATAGACTCTGATACACGCAACAATGCAGGGATAGACTCTGATACACGCAACAATGCAGGGATAGACTCTGATACAGGGATAGACTCTGCTAAAGTCAACAATGCAGGGATAGACTCTGATACAGGGATAGACTCTGCTAAAGTCAACAATGCAAGGATAGACTCTGATACAGGGATAGACTCTGCTAAAGTCAACAATGCACGGATAAACTCTGCTATAGGCAACAGTACAGGGACAGACTCTGCTATAGGCAACAGTGCAGGGATAGACTCTGCTATAGGCAACAGTGCAGGGATATACTCTGCTACAGGCAACAATGCAGGGATAGACTCTGCTATAGGCAACAGTGCAAGGATAGACTCTGCTATAGGCAACAGTGCAGGGATATACTCTGCTACAGGCAACAATGCAGGGATAGACTCTGCTATAGGCAACAGTGCAGGGATATACTCTGCTACAGGCAACAATGCAGGGATAGACTCTGCTACAGGCAACAATGCAGGGATAGACTCTGCTACAGGCAACAGTGTAGGGTGCAGGGATAGACTCTGCTATAGATACATATATTTTGTATAGAATGAACACTTGATCATGGATGATGGCTAATGCAAATAGAGGTTGTAGTCAGACTAACTATTTGACTTTCAATGAAATAATGAAATTGCATTATACCGAAGTAGATCATAAATTAGAAAATAACAACGATTAAGATCTACATATAATCTACATAAGAACTTTTCAAACTTGTTCTTGTCACCGACCTCTTTTGTATATATTTTATAGACCAATGCCCTCAATCCATCCACAACACTTCACCATTGCAGCGCACCTACAACATGTCACCCCAGTAGTCCACCATAAGACTTCACCTCTGCAGTCCATCACAATCTCATATTTCTTCCCATTTTTTACTCTTTATTCTGCAAAATACCGATCCCCTTACAGTATAAAATCTAGTTTATCCGTCGATATTCTTCATGTGCTGAATTTAAGGGTGTTTTGGTTTGTTGTCTTGGTTACTGACTTGTTAATTAGTGTAGTGTTTATTTTGGGCAGTATGCGGGGTGCATTTGGTGGGATATCTGATACTCTCTCAGATTCCTTTCTATCTTCAGGAAGGAAACATTTCTTTATTTAGTACTTCTATTTTCGTTTTAGTCTTATTTTGTGTGCTCATTTGTTGATTACTTCTTTGTTAAGATTGTTTTGTGGGAGTCGTTTGTATCTTTCCACAACTTCTATAGTTGCATTTTCTCTTCTAATGTCTAGTGATTCTATGTTTGCATTGATTTCACGTGTGACTGTTGGTGTTGATCTCATGCCACTACAGATGTAGCGGGGAGCCTCGCAGTGTGCCATGTTCAAATGCGTGTAAAATCTTAGGTGATGATGTTGCTTGCAGGTGAGATTATAGCCAAATATGGATCTGACGTATCCTGTGTATGCATTAGTCTGGTCTAAGTGTTTGTCTTTGTTCTTTTCCCCAGGATGTACTTGTAATGGGCTTTAGTAAGATGAACCACTAAAATAATTTTTCTGAAATTTTATTAATAATGTTGCTGAATGTTAGCCTCCTGTCCAACTGAACACCTAGGTATTTCGTGCTTTCTTCGAGATTTATTTCAGCTACATCAAGAGTAATTAGAAATGTCTTCTATTATTGCTTGTTTCCTACGTGTAAATATGGTATATGTGGTGTTACTAGTATGTACCTTCAGTTTCTAGGAGTTGCAGTATGTTGATATTGTGAGAATGGTTTTTCTAAGTCCCTCTGCAGCCAGATGTAAGTCTGATCCACTTGTTGATATGGCAAGACCCTCTTCAAACATGGCTTTGTGGGTGTTAAGCTAGTCGGAGAGATCATTTGTAAAGATTAACAACAGGGTGTAGCTGAGGGCTGAGCCTTAAGGTAGCTCTTCCCCAAGCGTACGTTTATATGATAGTTGGGTGTTCACTTCAGTTTATATGGTTCTGTCGCTTAGTCATTAATCGATTTATATATTTTTCCACATATGCCAGTTGTGCATACCTAGAAGTAGTCATTTTCTCCATACCTTGTCAAATGCTTGTTGTAGATCTACAAAGATAGCAACTATACTATTCCCATGTTGAACATTGTTCTTCAGATTCTGGGTGAAGAGAAAGAGATGGTCTTTAGTCCTTGGTCGTCTTCGGAAGCCTGCTTGAGAGTTGTTGAGAGATGATGAAACTCTCTCAACTTCCAGTATAATATTTTGTTCAAAATTTGCTCTGCAAATTTACTCATGCTAGAAACCAAAGAGATTGTCCGAAAGTTTTTCATGTCATATTCAGGCTTATCGTTCTTCACTATTGGTTTAACAATAGCGGTCTTCTAGGATGTTGGTAGGGTTCGGCTTTACCAAGTTTTATTTATGAAAATTAAGTTATTTTTCTTATTTGGTCCAAGGTGAATTATCTCCTTTGATATTTTATCAGGACCTTTTTTAAGCTGCAGTTTCTTTAGAACAATCAGGAGTTCTTTTATGGTAAAGTTTTCTTCAAAAAAAGCAGTGCTTATTGTTGTGGACCTTTCTTTAGTTTTTAGAATCTTGCCAATTGTATTAAAGTCTAGTACTTTCCTGCGGGGGTTATGTCGATGGGTGAAAAGAGTTTGCAGAAACCGTTTGTTTTGTCTGTGTCTTCCCCTAGTACCTGATTTATTGTTCGTAGTGGTTTTAATATTGTGTTTTTTTTCAAAGAAGTTATTTAATAGCTTCCATGTTTTCCTGCCGTCAGTACAAAGATTGTGGTTGGTAAAAGTGTCTGACAATGTTTTGGTTATTTCGCATCTTTTGTTTCGAGTATGATCAGTGCAGTAATTTATTCTAATATATTCTGTTTGCATGTGTAGATAGCTTCTGTGATTTCGTTCTTGCTTCTCACCTCTTGTTTACAAGTTGCTCAAGTTTATTTGTCTAGAATGGGTTATGCTTCTTTCTACACCCTCAGGGCATTGTTCTGTAGGCTGCTTTAAGTATGGTTGGAGTGATGTTTTTGTATACATTGTTTATATCTATGTTTTTGTCAATCTTTGCTAGATTTTCATCTGTGTGCGTTTTGAATTGTTCTCAGTCTGCTCGGTTGTAGTTCCAGCGAGGTCTTTTTCATGTTGGTTGATTTCTTGTTTGCTTATTTGGATGACTATGGGGTGGTAGTCACTTTATGTCACTAAGGACTCTGATCGTACCGTCGTTTTGAAGGTCTGCAGATATGATGGTAAAGTGGAATCTGAATGTGGATCCACTATCTCTGTGGAGTAATGTGGGTGTGGATGAGGAATCCTGTAATATTAGTTTTCTGATGTTGCATGGTTCCTCTATGTTGTTTCCCATGCTGTCTCTGTCCCTATATCATGTGGCCGGTATGTGTGCATTGAAATCTCCCGCAATGATAGTTCTCTTGGGTATCTGTGGTGCTGATGTCTACGTGTTTCTTGGAGTTGGGTGAACAGTATGCATTGAGCAGTGTATTCCCCAGACGATGGTATCATTTATTTATTTTTTGCAAATAGTTTCCATTGGTTTTCGTGCTTTTGAATTCTCCTTGCAAGCCACGTCTTATGAATGTTGAAAATATACATTGGAAAATATAGACTTGAAAAGAAAGATGGCAAAATACACACTGGAAGAAATGAGAAAATATAGACTTGAGGAGATGGGAAAATACAAACTGGAAGAGATGGGAAAATGCAGACTTGAAGAGATGGCAAATATACACTGGAAGAAATGGGAAAATACAAACTGGAAGAGATGGCGAAATACACACCGGAAGAGATGGGAAACTATAGACTTGAAGACATGGGAAATATAGACTCGAGGAGATGGCGACATACACACGGGAAGAGATGGGAAAAAATAGACTTGAGGAGATGGGAAAATACAAACTGGAAGAGATGGGAAAATATAGACTTGAAGACATGGGAAAATATAGACTCGAGGAGATGGCGACATACACACGGGAAGAGATGGGAAAAAATAGACTTGAGGAGATGGGAAAATACAAACTGGAAGAGATGGGAAACTATAGACTTGAAGACATGGGAAAATATAGACTCGAGGAGATGGCGACATACACACGGGAAGAGATGGGAAAAAATAGACTTGAGGAGATGGGAAAATACAAACTGGAAGAGATGGGAAAATATAGACTTGACGCCATGGGAAAATATAGACTCGAGGAGATGGCGATATACACACGGGAAGAGATGGGAAAAAATAGACTTGAGGAGATGGGAAAATACAAACTGGAAGAGATGGCAAAATATAGACTTGACGCCATGGGAAAATATAGACTCGAGGAGATGGCGATATACAAACGGGAAGAGATGGGAAAATATAGACTTGAGGAGATGGGGAAAATACAAACTGGAAGAGATGGGATAAAATAGACTTGAAGAGATGGGAAAATACAAACTGGAAGAGATGGGAAAATATAGACTTGACGCCATGGGAAAATATAGACGCGAGGAGATGGCGACATACACACGGGAAGAGATGGGAAAATATAGACTTGAGGAGATGGGAAAATACAAACTGGAAGAGATGGGATAAAATAGACTTGAAGAGATGGGAAAATACAAACTGGAAGAGATGGGATAAAATAGACTTGAAGAGATGGGAAAATATAGACTGGAAGAGAAAGATAGAAAAAGTTGTTTCTTAGATTGTTGTAAAGAAATGGAGACTTGCATGAATATGAACAATATTAACCTCTGTGGAATATAAGACAATAGAAAATAGACAGATCGTGTTTAATGTCAACTCACTTGAAGAAGTGGAATAGTAATGAGTATTTTCATGCATGTTTTTTTTTTAGCAAAGATCAATGTAATAAAAATAATGTATATTTTTCCGGCAACAAATACACAAACTGACAGGTGATCAAGAACAGCGTTAGTTTAGACATGTCACGAGACACGACTCACTTTCTAAAATTATTGTGGAAGGAACAGTCGAGGGTGGGAGGAGAAGAGGCGGTGAAATAAAATCCATGATTTTTAACAATTATGCAATGATTTTTCAACTTATCAAAATTGCTGAGGATAAAGATGTGTTTCAAGGTCATTTTGTGTTGATGTGTCCAGTGTGACATGTTGATGTGTCCAGTGTGACATGTTGATGTATCCAGTGTTACATGTTGATGTATCCAGTGTGACATGTTGATGTATCCAGTGTGACATCTTGATGTATCCAGTGTGACATGTTGATGTATCCAGTGTGACATGTTGATGTATCCAGTGTGACATGTTGATGTATCCAGTGTGACATGTTGATGTATCCAGTGTGACATGTTGATGTATCCAGTGTGACATGTTGATGTATCCAGTGTGACATGTTGATGTAACCAGTGTGACAACAAGATCACTGAGGGTCTGATTATTATTATATGTTACGCATGCGGCTTGCGTGTGTGGGTCTCGCCAATGTTCCACTAGACAACCCACCCATGCAATAGAAAACTTTAGTAGATGACATGCCGTTATATAGAGACTCTCTTATGGAAGTTTTGTAGCATGTCATCTATACAATTATAGACCCCCACTCTGAGTAGAGGGCGTCTTCAATAAGCATTGCACTAAGTCGAAAGCTGAAGTCTCCTGGGTATGAAAGAAAGCTCAGAAAAACCACCCCATTGCACAGAGGAAATAAAGCTAATCGCTCGCAATTCAAGGGGTTCCCAAACAAACAAACAATTATTACATGTTTTAATATCGCAACTTTTGTTAATATTTGAAATATTATCATACTTTAATAAGAGTCATTGACCACCTGGACAACAGGGTCATTACATGATGTCAGGGTAGGTGACATTGTCATCGAGGATACCATATAGTAACAATATAACTACCTATTTGTGAACACACACCTCCCCCCCCACGGTCTACCCGGAATCACTAGGCCACCTCCCTCCAGTCTACTACTTTAGTTTTATATATTATTGATTACTTTCGTCTTGTGACAATGGTGTTCTTGATTTGTATGTTATTGATTACTTTCTGCTTGTGACAATGGCGTTCTTGACTTGTATGTTATTGATTACTTTCGTCTTGTGACAATGATGTTCTTGATTTGTATGTTATTGATTACTTTCTGCTTGTGACAATGGCGTTCTTGACTTGTATGTTATTGATTACTTTCGTCTTGATACTATGGTGTTATTGACTTGTATGTTATTGATTACTTTCGTCTTGTGACTATTTTGTTTTTGACTTGCATGTTATTGATTACTTTCGTCTTGGGAAAATATAGACTCGAGGAGATGGCGATATACACACGGGAAGAGATGGGAAAAAATAGACTTGAGGAGATGGGAAAATACAAACTGGAAGAGATGGCAAAATATAGACTTGACGCCATGGGAAAATATAGACTCGAGGAGATGGCGATATACAAACGGGAAGAGATGGGAAAATATAGACTTGAGGAGATGGGGAAAATACAAACTGGAAGAGATGGGATAAAATAGACTTGAAGAGATGGGAAAATACAAACTGGAAGAGATGGGAAAATATAGACTTGACGCCATGGGAAAATATAGACGCGAGGAGATGGCGACATACACACGGGAAGAGATGGGAAAATATAGACTTGAGGAGATGGGAAAATACAAACTGGAAGAGATGGGATAAAATAGACTTGAAGAGATGGGAAAATACAAACTGGAAGAGATGGGATAAAATAGACTTGAAGAGATGGGAAAATATAGACTGGAAGAGAAAGATAGAAAAAGTTGTTTCTTAGATTGTTGTAAAGAAATGGAGACTTGCATGAATATGAACAATATTAACCTCTGTGGAATATAAGACAAGAGAAAATAGACAGATCGTGTTTAATGTCCACTCACTTGAAGAAGTGGAATAGTAATAAGTATTTTCATGCATGTTTTTTTATTAGCAAAGATCAATGTAATAAAAATAATGTATATTTTTCCGGCAACAAATACACAAACTGACAGGTGATCAAGAACAGCGTTAGTTTAGACATGTCACGAGACACGACTCACTTTCTAAAATTATTGTGGAAGGAACAGTCGAGGGTGGGAGGAGAAGAGGCGGTGAAATAAAATCCATGATTTTTAACAATTATGCAATGATTTTTCAACTTATCAAAATTGCTGAGGATAAAGATGTGTTTCAAGGTCATTTTGTATTGATGTGTCCAGTGTGACATGTTGATGTGTCCAGTGAGACATGTTGATGTGTCCAGTGTGACATGTTGATGTATCCAGTGTTACATGTTGATGTATCCAGTGTGACATGTTGATGTATCCAGTGTGACATCTTGATGTATCCAGTGTGACATGTTGATGTATCCAGTGTGACATGTTGATGTATCCAGTGTGACATGTTGATGTATCCAGTGTGACATGTTGATGTATCCAGTGTGACATGTTGATGTATCCAGTGTGACATGTTGATGTATCCAGTGTGACATGTTGGTGTAACCAGTGTGACAACAAGATCACTGAGGGTCTGATTATTATTATATGTTACGCATGCGGCTTGCGTGTGTGGGTCTCGCCAATGTTCCACTAGACAACCCACCCATGCAATAGAAAACTTTAGTAGATGACATGCCGTTATATAGAGACTCTCTTATGGAAGTTTTGTAGCATGTCATCTATACAATTATAGACCCCCACTCTGAGTAGAAGGCGTCTTCAATAAGCATTGCACTAAGTCGAAAGCTGAGTCTCCTGGGTATGAAAGAAAGCTCAGAAAAACCACCCCATTGCACAGAGGAAATAAAGCTAATCGCTCGCAATTCAAGGGGTTCCCAAACAAACAAACAATTATTACATGTTTTAATATCGCAACTTTTGTTAATATTTGAAATATTGTCATACTTTAATAAGAGTCATTGACCACCTGGACAACAGGGTCATTACATGATGTCAGGGTAGGTGACATTGTCATCGAGGATACCATATAGTAACAATATAACTACCTATTTGTGAACACACACCTCCCCCCCACGGTCTACCCGGAATCACTAGGCCACCTCCCTCCAGTCTACTACTTTAGTTTTATATATTATTGATTACTTTCGTCTTGTGACAATGGCGTTCTTGACTTGTATGTTATTGATTACTTTCGTCTTGATACTATGGTGTTATTGACTTGTATGTTATTGATTACTTTCGTCTTGTGACTATTTTGTTTTTGACTTGCATGTTATTGATTACTTTCGTCTTGGGAAAATATAGACTCGAGGAGATGGCGATATACACACGGGAAGAGATGGGAAAAAATAGACTTGAGGAGATGGGAAAATACAAACTGGAAGAGATGGCAAAATATAGACTTGACGCCATGGGAAAATATAGACTCGAGGAGATGGCGATATACAAACGGGAAGAGATGGGAAAATATAGACTTGAGGAGATGGGGAAAATACAAACTGGAAGAGATGGGATAAAATAGACTTGAAGAGATGGGAAAATACAAACTGGAAGAGATGGGAAAATATAGACTTGACGCCATGGGAAAATATAGACGCGAGGAGATGGCGACATACACACGGGAAGAGATGGGAAAATATAGACTTGAGGAGATGGGAAAATACAAACTGGAAGAGATGGGATAAAATAGACTTGAAGAGATGGGAAAATACAAACTGGAAGAGATGGGATAAAATAGACTTGAAGAGATGGGAAAATATAGACTGGAAGAGAAAGATAGAAAAAGTTGTTTCTTAGATTGTTGTAAAGAAATGGAGACTTGCATGAATATGAACAATATTAACCTCTGTGGAATATAAGACAATAGAAAATAGACAGATCGTGTTTAATGTCCACTCACTTGAAGAAGTGGAATAGTAATGAGTATTTTCATGCATGTTTTTTTTTTAGCAAAGATCAATGTAATAAAAATAATGTATATTTTTCCGGCAACAAATACACAAACTGACAGGTGATCAAGAACAGCGTTAGTTTAGACATGTCACGAGACACGACTCACTTTCTAAAATTATTGTGGAAGGAACAGTCGAGGGTGGGAGGAGAAGAGGCGGTGAAATAAAATCCATGATTTTTAACAATTATGCAATGATTTTTCAACTTATCAAAATTGCTGAGGATAAAGATGTGTTTCAAGGTCATTTTGTGTTGATGTGTCCAGTGTGACATGTTGATGTGTCCAGTGTGACATGTTGATGTATCCAGTGTTACATGTTGATGTATCCAGTGTGACATGTTGATGTATCCAGTGTGACATCTTGATGTATCCAGTGCGACATGTTGATGTATCCAGTGTGACATGTTGATGTATCCAGTGTGACATGTTCATGTATCCAGTGCGACATGTTGATGTATCCAGTGCGACATGTTGATGTATCCAGTGTGACATGTTGATGTATCCAGTGTGACATGTTGATGTATCCAGTGTGACATGTTGATGTAACCAGTGTGACAACAAGATCACTGAGGGTCTGATTATTATTATATGTTACGCATGCGGCTTGCGTGTGTGGGTCTCGCCAATGTTCCACTAGACAACCCACCCATGCAATAGAAAACTTTAGTAGATGACATGCCGTTATATAGAGACTCTCTTATGGAAGTTTTGTAGCATGTCATCTATACAATTATAGACCCCCACTCTGAGTAGAAGGCGTCTTCAATAAGCATTGCACTAAGTCGAAAGCTGAAGTCTCCTGGGTATGAAAGAAAGCTCAGAAAAACCACCCCATTGCACAGAGGAAATAAAGCTAATCGCTCGCAATTCAAGGGGTTCCCAAACAAACAAACAATTATTACATGTTTTAATATCGCAACGTTTGTTAATATTTGAAATATTATCATACTTTAATAAGAGTCATTGACCACCTGGACAACAGGGTCATTACATGATGTCAGGGTAGGTGACATTGTCATCGAGGATACCATATAGTAACAATATAACTACGAATTTTGTGAACACACACCTCCCCCCCCCCACGGTCTACCCGGAATCACTAGGCCACCTCCCTCCAGTCTACTACTTTAGTTTTATATATTATTGATTACTTTCGTCTTGTGACAATGGTGTTCTTGATTTGTATGTTATTGATTACTTTCTGCTTGTGACAATGGCGTTCTTGACTTGTATGTTATTGATTACTTTCGTCTTGTGACAATGATGTTCTTGATTTGTATGTTATTGATTACTTTCTGCTTGTGACAATGGCGTTCTTGACTTGTATGTTATTGATTACTTTCGTCTTGTGACTATGGTGTTATTGACTTGTATGTTATTGATTACTTTCGTCTTGTGACTATGGTGTTTTTGACTTGTATGTTATTGATTACTTTCGTCTTGTGACTATGGTGTTCTTGACTTGTATGTTATTGATTACTTTCGTCTTGTAACTATGGTGTTCTTGACTTGTATGTTATTGATTACTTTCGTCTTGTGACTATAGTGTTCTTGACTTGTATGTTATTGATTACTTTCGTCTTGTGACTATTTTGTTTTTGACTTGTATGTTATTGATTACTTTCGTCTTGTGACTATGGTGTTCTTGACTTGTATGTTATTGATTACTTTCGTCTTGTGACTATTTTGTTTTTGACTTGCATGTTATTGATTAATTTCGTCTTGTGACTATTTTGTTTTTGACTTGTATGTTATTGATTACTTTCGTCTTGTGACTATTTTGTTTTTGACTTGTATGTTATTGATTACTTTCGTCTTGTGACTATGGTGTTTTTGACTTGTATGTTAGTGATTACTTTCGTCTTGTAACTATGGTGTTCTTGACTTGTATGTTATTGATTACTTTCGTCTTGTGACTATAGTGTTCTTGACTTGTATGTTATTGATAACTTTCGTCTTGTGACTAATTTGTTTTTGACTTGTATGTTATTGATTACTTTCGTCTTGTGACTATGGTGTTCTTGACTTGTATGTTATTGATTACTTTCGTCTTGTGACTATTTTGTTTTTGACTTGCATGTTATTGATTAATTTCGTCTTGTGACTATTTTGTTTTTGACTTGCATGTTATTGATTACTTTCGTCTTGTGACAATGGTGTTCTTGACTTGTATGTTATTATTCCTCAGCAATCTACTCATACATGACACATACAGAGAGAGAGAGACAGAGAGAGAGAGAGAGAGAGAGAGAGAATACACTACCATATTCTTCATTTACTTTTACAATTCATCTTCATTGCTTTAACACGACTCTTCCAAGTATCATTAATTTTCCTGGTGTTCAAAAACGTTCTAACAAATTATGTAGTGCATGTTTATATCCACACAGCTTGATCTTCTTATATTGTAATCAGTTATATTTTTACGGCGGTGCTGCCTAAGATATGTTCCCAAGTGCATCGTTATGATGTAGAACTGAATTTTACCTGCCACTTTTCATGAAATTTTGTTGCTTCTGTACTGGCTCAATTTCACCTACAATTCTATATAAAATTAATCATCGTATCTTGATGGAATAAGGTATTTAATCACCTTCCCTTGATGGAATAAGGTATTCGCATTATTCCTTTATTTTATCTACCTAAAAGATATATTGCAGAACCACATCTCAGTCCAGCCCAATTTGGTTTCAGAAGATCGGTAAGCTCTACAGACGCACTATTCACACTGAGACAACTAAGCGATAGAACAGAATGAAGATCTACACACAGTATTTGTAGACCAGGAAAAGGCATTCGACAGAGTAGATATACACTTTCTCTGGTGAACCTTAGATAATTACAAAATTAGAGGAAAGTTGTTAGATAATATAAAATCAATACGCTAAAAATGCCAGAAGCTCAGTAAGAACAACAGATGGAATGACTGAACCTTTCTAATCGAGATCTGGAGCAAGAGAAGGCTGCCTACACTTCTACTTGTGAGCATATACATGAACAGAATAATAAAAGAAGCTCACATCAACAACGAGAAAAACATTGCAAATGAATCTGATAAGAAACTTAATAATGAAATCAGCGAACTATTATTTGCTGACGATCAAAGTCTAATATACAAAGATGAGGAAAATTTGCAAAAATCATATTAATGCATTGCTATTAGCATGTCAGAAGTACAACATGAAAATTAACGTTACCCCCCCCCCCCCCCCCCCAGAAGTTTTGAAAATTAGAAAGCCTGCAACATCAATGGATATAACAATAGATAACACCAACGTGAAACAAGTCAAAGAATTTAAACATATAGGAAACATTTTTTTCCGAAAATGGAAGACTAGACCGAAAAATAGAAACAAGGTGTCAAGAAAACAAACACAGTGACTTACCAACTTTTACCATTACTTCTTCACTCGAAGATCAAGATGGAAATCAAAAGACAGATAATGTTTATAATTTTTATACCAATACTCTGTTACCAATGTCAAATATGGCCATTAACAGTCTCACAGCAGAGGGAAATTTTCACATGTGAAATGAAGTGTCTGAGAAAAGCTATAACGGTTACTAAACTAGATAAAATGCGAAATGAAGAAATTAGTTACAAGAGGAGGTATAATATCATGTATCGAACATATTGAAAGGTAGCAAGTAAAATGATTTGGTCGGATCGATACGGGAAGTACTTAATGTATAACTTTTTATCAAACCTTGTTGTCAAAATGGTTAAATTAATCGGAGATTAAAAAGTCACTAGGACTGCTTCAGGACGTAACGATCTTCGCGCTATGCATTGAAAGCCCAGCCCACCTCACGCCTCCAGGGTCATCCGCTAGTGTAGCACACGATTATTCATAAGTGATCAGCAGCCCAGTCAATCTACAGGATCAATCGACAGGATCTATAAACGATACGACAATCAATACAAGGTAACTGCGTGAAACGTAACAACAATCGTACTTACGTATTACACAGGTTTATATAATCGCTTCAATCAGACACGACAGACTATATCTAAAACTAGTGGGAAATGATGTGATAAAGATCTATAAACGAATTGACTAGTGTCGCCTTGTGCACGTTCTCGGTAGAGTTAGCGGCATTATTTAACGTTTTTATATCACGAGCTCTGTTACCCTACTTCCTAGTGGCTGGAGAAATCACGGGGGTCATTTTTATTTCAGATAACGCATTACCAGTGAACTGAGAACCCATGTCTGCTGGTCGGCAGGTATGTGACTAAAACTACATTACAGAGGCATCCTTGTAAACTCAGTGATGGTCAGATAGTTTATTTATTTATCCTTGTAAGCTGTGATCTTAGGCGTTCAGATAGTTTTAGTATAAGAAAACTTATTCATACAAGAGACGTGAACGTTCAGTTAGTGAATTCCCTTATGTCATGACGACAACACGTCCAGCAACAATTCTCTTTGTGTTTCTTCTACCCTTTGCAGCTTGTATGATGACTGCTAAATGTTCAAGTTTTTCACTTCTCATTATATGCTCTATAAATCTTGACTTCTCGCCATCAGGGATAAGCTTACCTTAGAAACATCCAGATGAACTCGTAAACCGCGCGCACCAACTGATATGTCTAACCAGCCGAGGGGACGCTGATAAGACATGATAAGGCAGACAGAGGAACTCCACAAACTACAATGTGGAGTGCTAGTGAGGGTGATGAATGAAAGCTTGATAGTTGAAAGACGTATATCACTCAGTTTCACCAAATCTGATACGGTTCTCTATTTATATATTTACAATTCAGTTCCCTGCGTGGCAGCACAGGTGTTCATTATGCATTGTCCATCGTTTGTTTTTTTCAACCGCATTCCGGAACATGAGTTCATAATGAAAGTAACCGTCATTTTCTGATTTGCTAAGGAAGGGAGATGGTGATTGACAAGGGAAGGGAAGGTCAATCACCCTTGTCAATCATATGACATAAATCAAAGTTATTTTGATTTTGTCCATTGATCTTCTTATTGTCGAGGGTCACGAAATCGTGTTAATGTAGTATTAATTAGTCATACGCTTGCTGACCAGCAACATCCGATGTTTGAATCTATTCGTTATTCATGAGTTGGAAAAAATATTAAATCGTAATTTATCAGAATAGAGTTTAAACACCCCCCCCCCAATTATCTACGTGATTAAGATATCTGCAGACGAATCAAGAAAACGAAACGAAATGAGACTATTTCCTCACATCACAACACATACTACACTCCTGCTACACACCTACTACACTCCTGCTACATTCTGCTACACACCTACTACACTCCTGCTAACACCGACTACACTTCTGCTACACATATACTACATTTCTGCTACACATCTAATACACTCCTGCTACATACCTACTACACTCCTGCGACACAACTACTACACTCCTGCTATACAACTACTACACTCTTGTAACACAACTACTACACTCCTGCTACACAACTACTACACTCCTGCTAGCTTCAAGCGTCATCTTTCAAACGGTTTGTGAAGTACGTTCCTCATGCCAATCTAACGATAAATGTCATAATAAGTTATGTGAAATTCGTGGATCTAACGGGAAATGACATAATAGGTTATGTAAAATACGTGGATCTAACGGAAAATTACATTTAGGTTATGTGAAATACGTGGATCTAACGGGAAATGACATAATAGATTATGTGAAGTACATGCCTCACGTGGATCTAACTGGAAATGACATAATTGATTATGTGAAGTACATGCCTCACGTGAATCTAAAGGGAAAAACTGAATAGGTTATGGCAAAGCGGCTACAAGATGACGCAGATCTTACACGTGTATTTCGGAGAATGAAATTTCGTTTTCTATGTCAGATCTTGTGAGGTCAAAGGTCGACTGTGAGCACAGTTTTAGACTCACGTGGGTTCACTTACAGGCAGACATAAACCAAGTGGAGTGATTATATTTCGGCAATTGTGTACATGTGTGATGGTATACAGAATATATACATAATCCGTGTAAGGATGTTATAGCCTCGTGGCATGCGAGAAGGTAACAATGGGGTGACTGTACTCGTTGCCATAGATACAGCTTTGCTATTTAGTGGCCGAGGAGAAATAAAGAAAAAAGTGGCATTATTTTTGTTAACTTTTTATGATCTTTTTTGGGAAAGTATATTTTAAATGGGGAAATTGTACTCTTTTTCGCGTGTTCTACGTAACAAATGTCATAAAGGACAGGGGGAGGTTGAACACTAGAAATACATAGGTCATACTTCTGAACTACAGGCATGTCCTAACTACATGTGAGATATACAGATGTCATAACTACATGTAAGATATACCGAGGTCCTAACTACATGTAAGATATACCGAGGTCCTAACTACATGTAAGATATACCGATATAAGTAGGAGTTTATGGACACAGGGAAGATAAATATCACAGCTGGAAGGGTTCAGTAAAGTAGAAGACAGATATAGCATGATGAGAAGAAATAGATGAGCTAGTGATGATGAGATAGAAAGGATAAGATAAGCGATAAGATGAGACAATAAGATAAGATAATATATTAATAAAACGGGTTACTTATCTCAGCGTAGTCCAGGTAAAATAGATAAATTCTCACTGTTGGTGTACAACACAGCGACATATGGACAGTACACACTATACTAAACCACGAGTGATGTGTCCACCCACGTGATCTTTGATACGCCAGCTCCACAACTGAGGTGCTCTGTTGATGATATTTCACAGATTAAATCAGACAAACTTCACATTGTAGTGACTGAACACAAAATAATGAAAAGGCTAAGAAAGAATGAGTAATAATGTGAGAAATCCCATGCAGACAATACTGAATAAATATAATTTGATATAAGCAACAATATGTATGCAGATTTGTTGAAAGCACCACTTGAGTTTCAGATGTAGACAAGCAAATTCAATTACAGAATCATATATGGAAAAAAGACATTATAAGCAGTGTCGAAACAAGAAAAGCCGCATCAGTTGGGCGCATCAAAAGCAATCCCAGCACCGTAACAACTGAAATCAATGTAGTTCATGTAAAAGTGGAAACGGAGCCGTCAGAACTTCTCCAACGAGTCAGAATTTCTAGTATCGAATCTGTTTACAGGTATCGCAAATAAATTGTCCATGATAAGTACAAAAAATATGTTCAATACAGTCAATACAGATAACATTTAGTAAAACGATGGAAGTACAACCAAGACTAAATCAAAATGTGTGTCCAACTCTCGGTAAAACAATGGAAGTACAGTCAAGGCTTAATCAAAATGTGTGTCCAACTCTCGGTAAAACAATGGAAGTACAGTCAAGACTTAATCAAAATGTGTGTCCAACTCTCGGTAAAACAATGAAGGTTCAGTCGAGAATAAAATCAAAGTTTGTGTTCAACTCTCGGTAAAACAATGGAAGTACAGGAGAGACTAACATCAACGTGTGTGTTCAACTCTCGTAAACTCAGTTCCTTAGTGTACGCAGCTAAACATTGTTATCAATATATGTTTATTTGAGAGGAAAATTTGAAGTTATTAATTAACGGTTTTTCTGTACAAGAAAAACTGTTCAAGTTAGTTCCAGGACCTCCATTCAAAGTCAAAGATTTCTTGCATGCAGGAGTTTTATTTTTGTAAGTAGTATTTCAGTTTATGTAGCTATTTAACACACACACACAGAGTTTTTATTTGAATTGTCAATAATATTTAGAAATAATGGCTTTTAATATACTTTCTCTGTCCCTTTATCTGCCCATTTATCTCTTTCTCTCTCTCTCTCTGTTAGCTGATCGACTGTCTTTAGTGCTAGCAGATCGACTGTCTTTAGTGCTAGCAGATGGACTGTCTTTAGTGCTAGCAGATGGACTGTCTTTAGCGTAAGGCATCATCAAATCTCGTATCCTGCTTATATCAGCGGCGACGGTACACATCAAACTTATTCGTGCGTGTGAGTTTGTTGGAATGCACGTAGTCCTGGTCCTACCTGAGACAGTGTCCTTGAGAGCACGAGCAACTAGCAGTTTGATAACCCCATCACCTCCTGCGGTGATTGAAATGAAACATACAACATAATTAGGAATTATAGCCAGTTATAAGCAGCATCAGAGAACTTCTACAAGATGTCGGTAAGCGCAGGAATGTGTTCGCGTGTACAAATGTTGAGATTTCAAATAAAAAGCACGATACAAAATACAAGAAACATGCACAGCTCAAAGTTGTGCAACATGATTCTAAACACAGTCGATTCATGAACACAGTCGATTCATGTACACAGTCGATTCATGAACACAGTCGATTCATGTACACAGTCGATTCATGTACACAGTCGATTCATGAACACAGTCGATTCATGTACACAGTCGATTCATGAACACAGTCGATTCATGTACACAGTCGATTCATGTACACAGTCGATTCATGTACACAGTCGATTCATGTACACAGTCTCCATCGAGACCAGCACCGTGCAGAGGTGATGGGGCTTAGTTCAGCCATCAGGGGCTGGAAACTAAGACTGGTCGGGCAGTCCCACTCGAGCAGGACCATAGTCCTGCCCTAGTAAGCAGAGTGCTGAAGACGGAGGCATCCAGCCAAAAGGCGCACAGATAATCAGGATGCCACGCACAAAACACAATGGAAACATGTCTACATCTATAAATAGTTATGGTGCCTGCCCTGTGGCGGATGTTCAGGCAGGGACGGTGCCGGGCCCTATACCTCGAAAGGGCCCAACCTCAGTTACTGGAAGTCCTTCTCAATTGCCCCGAGGAGCCAGGAGGCAAGGGAATAGAGCTACTGGCCAAACAAGCAAACGACCAATAAAAATAATGCACTGGAATGCTGAGGGTGTCAACAGTAAAAGAGATGGATACAGCAAAAAATTGGAACTTGAAAATGTCCTCAGTGAAGAACAAGTTAACATATGCTGTATCCAAGAAACACACCTCAGCAGCGACATAGCCTTCAAAATCAGAGGCTACCAGTGCTACCGATCTGACCGAAAGGACAGGCGAAAAGGTGGAATTCTGACACTTGTTAAAAACAATATAAGCGCATGTCAGCTGGAAGTATATATGGAAGGGGCAGAATACCAGATGCTCCACCTAAAAACAGACAGTGCAGAATTCCATCTCCTGAACTACTACTGCCCAAATGATAAACCATTGGCACTAGACACAATTCCAGACAAAGAGAGACTTATGGTGTGTGGTGACTTCAACAGCCACTCTCAGAGCTGGGGCTACGATCATATCGACAAGAGAGGTGAGGAACTTGAGAGCTGGCAGGATGAAAATAATCTCATCCTTATTAACCAGCCAGCAGACTCGCCAACCTTCTACTCGAGAGCATGGCACACCACCTCTACACCAGACCTGGCATTCCACTCACCAGGCTTGGAATGGAACATCACACGTGTTGTTGGAAAGCAGCTTGGAGGTAGTGACCACAGACCAGTATTTCTGGAAATCCACAATGAATTTACCAAGGACAGCAGCACGCTCACTAGGTGGAACTATAAAAGGGCAGACTGGAAAATGTACCAGCATTTAACCAGTGTTCTAGCTAAGGACATGAACTTGGACAAAGACATCAATAGAGCAGTGAGTGAATTTAATAGATGTATACTACATGCTGCTAGTAAAACCATACCCAGGGGGGCACGCAAAAACTACAAACCCTACTGGAATGATGAACTGGAAAAGCTGCAAAATGAGATGGAAACATCTAGACAGCAGGCTGAGAACAGACCTAGCCAAGAACATCACAACAAATATCAGCAAACAAAGGCTAAATTTCAAAGAGCCAAGTTACAAGCCAGACGGAGTAGCTGGAAAGAAAAAACAGAGTCGCTGAACCTAGAAAGAGATACTAGGAAATTATGGAAACTTGTAAAACAACTAAATGATGAAGGTACAGGGAGAAATACCAGGATCACACTTTATAAAGATAGAAACATTTTAACAGGTAAACATGCAGCTGATTACTTTGCAGATTCCTTTGCAGAAGACAATAACGTCAAAGTCAGCCCAGACAAACAACAGGAGGTTCGAGAGAACCAGCAAAACATTGGACAAGGTGAACCTATACCTGAAGTCATGGAGGCACCAATCACAATGAGAGAACTGGAGCATGCAATATCCAAATTGAAAATGAAAAAGTCCCCTGGAGCTGATGGAGTGTCCAATGAAATGATTAGAAACCTGGGAATTGCAGCAAGAGCAAAGCTACTGCAGATCTTTAACACAAGCTGGTCCACAGGTAATGTACCACAGGCGTGGAGAGAAGCAATAATGATACCACTCCTCAAATCAGGAAAAGATGGCAACACAGTCTCCAACTACAGGCCGATCAGCCTCACAAGCTGTCTATGTAAAACAATGGAACGCATTATCAATCTTAGGATGCAGTGGTACCTTGAAAGTGAAAACCTTCTGGTATCACAGCAAGCAGGTTTCAGACAGTGCTACTCTACTGAAGATCAGGCAACCTACCTCTCCCAAGAGATTGAGGATGCCTTCCAAGAAAAGAAACTGGTACTAGCAGCATGGATAGACCTCAGGAAAGCATTTGATAAGGTCTGGAAAGAAGGGCTCCTAAAGAAATTGCGAAATTGCAGGGTTAGCTCAAGAATGTACAAATGGGTAAAAGCATACCTGCATAATAGAAGAGCCAGGGTACAATTAGATGGTCGCAAGAGCAAGAAAGTTCTACTGCGTCATGGAGTCCCCCAGGGAGGAGTCCTGTCACCCACACTTTTCTTGGTTTACATCAATGACCTAGTTGCTGAACTACCACATGGGATCAAAGTGGCAATGTATGCTGACGACCTGGTGATCTGGTGCACGGAAGAACATGCAACAGTGGCCACTAAACAAATACAAAGAGCTATCGATGCCCTAACCTTATGGGCAAATAGATGGTGCGTCAGCATTAACACAGATAAGTGCAGCACTACACTCTTTACCCTCTCACCAAAACAAAAAGCTGGTCATATCAAGATAGATGGAGAGCTCTTGAAAGAAGACAAACAACCCACATACCTCGGAGTTACTTTTGATGATAAGCTGACATGGAAGCAGCACATAAACAAAGCAACAACAAAAGCCAGGAGGAAGCTAGCTATCCTGAGAAAACTAAGTGGAACCACATGGGGAGCCAGTGGAAATATACTCAGTAAAGTTTACCAGCAAGGCATAAGACCACACCTGGAATATGGTTCAGCTGCGTGGTGTCCTGCATCAAACACCACATTACAAGATCTAGATAAAGTACAAAACCAGGCACTTAGAATAATGTTGGGAGCAATGAAATCAACACCCATAGCAGAGATGCAGAAAATGGGAAGAATGCAAACACTTGGCGAACGCAGAGACACAAAAGTACTAATTCAAGCAGAAAAGTTTCAGTGTATGCCAAGTCATCCAATGAAGGAAAGATTCCAAAATCTAGCAATGGGGCGACTGAAAAGGAGCAGCTTTATCCATCAAGCTAAACGACTCCGTAGAGAACTTACAGACCTACCTGAAGTTGACAGCCCCTTAAGGTCTGTACCAGAACAAACCCCGTGGAGTGAAAGCCATGGAATGCCAATATACATTCAGACCCATGTGAAAGGAATACTAAGCGAGGATGAACAGAACAGTGTGCAGCGAATGACAGTCACCCTCAGTTTCCTGGATGAGGAATATCCACAAGATATATGGGTCAGAGTGTACACAGATGGGTCAGCACAGAATGCTGTGAGGAATGGAGGTGCAGGTGTATATATAGAATATCCACACAAGCCTAGAGATACAATCAGAACACCGACAGGAAAATTCTGCAATAATTATGATGCAGAAATCCAGGCAATTAGTGTGGCAGCAAAAAAACTGCTGAACTCCAACTCTGGCCTACAGCCTGTGGTATTCCTGACAGATGCAAGGTCAGTGCTTCAAGCTCTCCAGTCTGGAAAACTAACAGACTTAAAAAAACTACTTAGCGAATTGTCTTACCAGTATAGGGTAACCATGCAGTGGATACCCTCTCACTGTGGAATACCAGGAAATGAAAAAGCAGACCAACTGGCTAAGGAAGGTGCTGCCGAAGACCAACCAGATATACCAATCACCTACCATCAGAAAAAACAGATGATAAAGTCAATCAGAAAGCCACAAACACCAACACAAGATGACTATCACATTATGAACAGATCAGAACAAGTTATAATTCTACGTCTCAGAACAGGACACAACCGACTCCGCAGTCACATGTATACAAAGTTCAAGATTGGCAACACGGCCATGTGTACATGTGGACAGGCAGCACAGAGTGCCAAACATATACTTCAAGAGTGTTCTGAGCATGAAATGCTGAGGCAGACATATTGGCCAGAGGAAACAACACTGGAATCAAAGCTCTATGGGACACTGTATGAACTACAAAAGACAGTGGGTTTTATTAAGGAGACAGAATTACAGATATAGACATGTTTCAAGTGAACGAAAGAAGAAGAAGAAGAATGTACACAGTCGATTCATGTACACTGTCGATTCATCATACAAACACAGTCTAGTCATCCCGGCGTCGAGAACACGGCATCTGTGAAGTGCTCAATCGAGTATAACGTCGATCTTCCATATAACAAGATGCTGGTCAACGTCCACCTGGTCCATCTGTGATCTCATGTTATTTCTTTTTTCTTTTCATGAGTATCATCACGGAGACGTGAATTAGGAAACTAGAGTTCCAATCAAAGTCTTCATTTTTTATATAGAAGCAACAAACTCGAATCTCTTACACATCATACAGCCAACACACTCAAGTCACTTGCGTATCATACAACCTATTCCTTTTTTTCCAATACACTTCACAAAACTGATTTATACAAGTATAAAAATCCATATACTGATTCAACAATCAATAAAAGATAATACTGCTGTAAAACCGTATAACAATAATACTTACATAGAACATATATATATTGTAGGTTTACTTGACGCCGACTGACATACTATCACTATCGACTATGAAGCGCTAACACGAAAAAATATAAATAATAGTATACAAGACATTTTCAACGTTTCAACCGTAAGGTCTTCTTCAAGAATATACACAACAAACTGTGAGCAAACAAAAATAAACAAGCAGTAAAAACAATGGTACTTATCATAGATGCACTAGAACACAGATAACAACCAGTATGAAGTCCAAGGTGACAGTGACCTACGTGTACACAAGTAGTGATGGAGGGGGTTTTTAAAAAACGGAAACGGGAAATGAGAACATGATAAAACAATATTACGTACTTAATCAAAGTGAACAGCAATAAAACGGGGACTGCATCAAACAAAATTTAAACAAATAAATGATCGGAATTAAGTCCCAAAGGCATAAGGGTACCAAAAAAAACATTAAACCGATTTTCAAGGGCGTATCTAGATCTATCATCAGTGGTGCAGGATCTGAGGGCAGTGACCTGGATACCAAAGGCATCACGATGACCATCACTATTCAAATGAATGGCGAAAGGCTTATTTTTCTGTTTTATGACATGAAGATGTCTACAGAAGCGATCTATCTTAAACCCGATTCACCTGTATACTTCTTGTCACAGCGTTTACATATGAGAACATAAATAACATTACGGGATTCACATGTAAAGACCTCATAGATAGTAAAAGTGGTCTTAGGAAATGAAGCAGAGAGGGATCTGAACTACGTAGGGACATGTGTAGCAACTTGACTTTATCCGCTTGATTTAATTTTGCATCATTGATAGTAATATTGTATTTTGCCGGTGTGTATTTCTTTGAAACAACCATTACTTCTGTTTTCTTCGTGTTTAGAATGAGGCCTTTATTTTCAATTTCTTGTACCACCATGTCTAACAGGGCTTGTAGTTCTTGTTCGCTCTCTACAATCAGAACTGTACCATCAGCATATCTCTGTAAACCCCCCCCCCCACACTGCTATTCCTGGCATGCTTTCTATGTTTCGCATGATATCCTCTGTATACAAGGAGAAAAGATCTGGTGACATTACACATCCTTGTATGACATCCATCTTTATCTTTTGCAATTCTCCTACATTACTGTCAACCCTCATCGCAGCTATTTGTTTTTAATATATATTTCTTACTATCGTTAGATCTTTCTTATCAACACTTTTTATCGTTTCTGAATGTCTAACCTTGTGAAATGTTTTACTATTTAATCTATGAAGCACAAGCACAGATCATTTTGTTACTTCTACTGCTCTCTCCATCAATGTTTTATATATATGGCATTTCTTGTGCCTCTTCCTCCCACAAATCCACATTGTTCTTCTTCTGTATTTTCTAGTTTTTAATTTCCTCTTATTCGTCTCATGATTATACCAAGCAGGATCTTGGTCATCTGTCTCACAAGACTGATTTTTCAGTGGTTTTCACATTCTATTACATCTGGTTTCTTCGGTAAGTCTATGAATATTGATTGCAATAAATCAGATGGAATATTGCCACTGTTATAGATGCCATTTAACATTTTGGTGACTATTTCTATCCCATACTCCCCCCTAGCACTTCTAATTCTTCCTATGTATTATTATCTGGTCCAGGAGATCTTTTATATTTCAAGTGTTGTATCGTTTCTTCCACCTCTGCAGTTAATATACAGGTGCCTTCATTGTTGAACTGTATGTCTGTTTCATATCTGCCTTATCTGTATAAAGTTTCTTAATGTATTCATCTTATATGTGCATGTTTTAATTTTCTCAATTTAACACATGCCCTTGCTCTGACTTCAGACATCCTGTCTTGTTAAGCCTTCTACCTATTAATTCATTTATGTGTTTATGTGTATCACTTGTATTTCCATGATGGTATTTTTCTATATCATAGCATTTTGCATTTAACCATTCCTCCAATACTGATTCACATACTTATAAAAAAAACCCATATTATTCATCTCAACCTATATTACTGCCGATTTATCTCGGTTTGACTTACAAAACATTGAAAATATTTCAACTTAACGTCAGAAATCACAAATTTGATTTCTCTATGGTTACACAATATCCGATCAGTTTATGCATGGTTCCCAAATAAATCGTCAAATCAAAATAAAACAGAATAAAATATAAAAAATAAGACATTTCAAAAAATTCTTGTTCTTTGAAAAACACAGTGACTCAGCGTCTATTTGTTTCCCCGAACTGCTCAAATATAAGATAGACACATCTTCAACATGTGATAACATTTAGGTTAGCAAAATGATATTTATATGCATGTAAATGCCTCTCATTCCTG
The DNA here is from genome assembly GCA_034231615.1 of Meghimatium bilineatum. Lineage (NCBI taxonomy): Eukaryota > Metazoa > Mollusca > Gastropoda > Stylommatophora > Philomycidae > Meghimatium > Meghimatium bilineatum. Next base: position 3,278,643 of record CM067305.1, on the reverse strand, counting down.
CGTTCTTGTCTACCTGCAGTTATTTTGGTTATGTTCATGTGGTGTATTTGTGCCGTAGCTATCTGTTCCTAGTTTTTAAAAGAGACGGCCCATGTTAAGAAGTTTTATACATTTATGCAGTAAGAGGCACACTTTGTGGACCCTAGGTCCAGACTCTAGCATCGGACATCAACCGAAAGCTGACGGCGATCACCTCTGTTTTCAGCTAGTACATTAGTGACTTTATAATTTCCTCCCTATCACTGTTTAGCATCAGGCTGTACAGTTTGGAAGGAATAGCTTGTGATATATTTCCTGAGATTAGTGGTCCGCGCATATAGTAATTGTAAATCAGTCTGGCCAGCCAAAAACATGGTTTGACATGCCTGATATATATATATTAATTTGCATAATGTACCGAATGGCACATCTCTTATAATATCCAGGTTTTCAATATACTGTAATTAGATTTTTTGTGTAGAACTTTCTATATTAGTTAAACCTTATGTTCACAAATTAATCATTATTATTTTGTCAATTGAACAAAGTAAATGAATAATTCATGAACTTGATGAACGAACCTCGTTCTACGTTCTGCTATTATGTTTACGTTTTCCTCACCTTTCTAAGATTGGCATAACAATTATGTATTCCTGTGGCACCATGATTATGACAGCAGAACAGCTGTTGTAGACCTGCACGCAATAAGACAGTGATAGGAGTGAAGCGTGTTCATACCATGTTCCTTTTCGCTAAAAATATTCGCTCAAGAGATTAAAGTTGTCTGCTCCAAAGTCAGTATAATTAACGTGAGTGCATGACACCGAATGAACAGAAAGATAGCGGTGATTGCTTGATTACTACGAAGAATGCAAGAACAAAATTAAGGAAGGTAGAACCACGAAGCAAGGTTATTCGAATTGAATTCGAAGTGGGAGAATGAAACACTAATCTCAACATAACTAATACTTCTAGAACCGATGTAACAGGGTTGCTTGAACCTCCATTACTACCTTCCTTTTTTTATTGTCAAAAAGGTCTGATAAAACAATACTAGACTCACTTCCACGGTTGAAATGTACGTAACTCACAATAAGGGGTACATATTAAATGACCAAGGTTTATCCTGAACTTTGTTATGTAATGGCGACACGCTAACACATAGTAAATCTGTATTCTTATCTACGTTATCTTAATACCTAAGACCAGCATATATTGCTTTTGTTCTTTTACGTTCTTGTTGTTTAGCTTCTACTGTTTACGCTAGTTTATTCAATATAGGAATTATATTTTAAATTACCTCAGATTTAAGCACCGTTGAGTTTTTTCCTTGGCAGAATGAGAGACAGATGTAGTGTTGCTTATTTCTTGATTGTCGCCTGAGAAATAAACGTATTGTTGCTTATTTCTTAGGGTCGTCTGAGAAACAAATATAATTTTACTTATATCTTGATGGTCGCATAATAAAAAATGTATTGTTGCTTATTTCGTGATGGTCGCATGAGAAACAAATGTAGTCTTACTTATTTCTTGATGGTCGCATGAGAAACACATGTATTGTTGCTTATTTCGTGATGGTCGCATGTGTATACTGCTGCCTTATATTCCAAAAAAGTTACTTATAAAAAGTTAATCCTTATCTTCTATAAATCGTATCAGACACACGAGTACTGTTGCTTTCTATAAGAGGTATTGATAATTATGTCGTCCATCAGGTGAACAAAACACACAGATACGGTGAACGATACACATAGAGTAGTTGAAAGATACATAAAGATGATTTGAAAGATACACACAAAGATACATACGTGACAGGAACAGTGAAGGCTATAATATTCACATTGGTGGATGGTTTTCACCTTATTACGTGACAGGAACAGTGAAGGCTATAATATTCACATAGGTGGATGGTTTTCACCTTATTAAGTGACAGGAACAGTGAAGGCTATAATATTCACATTGGTGGATTGTTTTCACCTTATTAAGTGACAGGAACAGTGAAGGCTATAATATTCACATTGGTGGATGGTTTTCACCTTATTAAGTGACAGGAACAGTGAAGGCTATAATATTCACATTGGTGGATTGTTTTCACCTTATTAAGTGACAGGAACAGTGAAGGCTATAATATTCACATTGGTGGATTGTTTTCACCTTATTAAGTGACAGGAACAGTGAAGGCTATAATATTCACATTGGTGGATGGTTTTCACCGTATTACGTGATGGAAATAGTCAAGCCTACAATATACTCAGATACCTTGAAAAAAATGTATGGCAGATGCCGGTTTCTCTCACATTTTTATTCTTCTTGTAAACATCTACAAGACACGTGCAAGACTCAACAGTATTTGACTTGTTGAAGTTGCGCATACCTACCGTGTATACCTACAGTATAAACAATCGCCATTCCTTCCTTAGATACCATTACCAGGATGTATACGTCACCTAGACACCGACATCATAATTATCGCGGTATTCTTCGTGTCTGCCATCACAACGCTATCATGTTGTAAGTGCATCCCACAAACATAGCTACCTTACCGTGTTGACTTTGGATGTCAAAAATCTAACCTTCAGTCCCCGTAATATCAGTGCCACATACGATACGACGGAGCGTGTAATCTGGTCATATAGTCAGAAGATGATGGAGTCGAGTTGACCGCATGAATCATATCACTGTACTGAAAACATCTAGATCTGCCACGTCAATTCTTCTCGTTAGCTAAGTCAACATTTAACGTGGTTTACTGTAACCGAAAAGGAAATAATGAATATTTAAATCTATCTCTGTCATACATGTACAAAATAGCTACTAGGTAGTTGTAAAAACGCAAAAACAAATTTGACAAACCATAATGTCAACTAGAAGAAAAAAGATACTACCAAACATCACGAAATATGGTCACCTACAGGTAGATAGATACATGACGCATCTACAGGAAATATGGTCACCTACAGGTAGATAGATACATGACGCATCTACAGAAAATATGGTCACCTACAGGTAAATAGATACATGACGCATCTATAGGAAATATGGTCACCTACAGGTAGATAGATACATGACGCATCTACAGGAAATATGGTCACCTACAGGTAGATAGATACATGACGCATCTACAGGAAATATGGTCACCTACAGGTAGATAGATACATGACGCATCTACAGGAAATATGGTCACCTACAGGTAGATAGATACATGACGCATCTACAGGAAATATGGTCACCTACAGGTAGATAGATACATGACGCATCTACAGGAAATATGGTCACCTACAGGTAGATAGATACATGACGCATCTACAGGAAATATGGTCACCTACAGGTAGATAGATACATGACGCATCTACAGGAAATATGGTCACCTACAGGTAGATAGATACATGACGCATCTACAGGAAATATGGTCACCTACAGGTAGATAGATACATGACGCATCTACAGGAAATAAGATCCAAGATGGCGAAGAGAACGTATGTGGTTATATGTAATCGGATGTTCCTCATGAAAGCAATGGCAAACTACAGAAGTATTGTGTCGAAATTTTCATGTATAATTTACGAGTGTTTACATGTAGTTGGACAAGAGATATTCAGGAATTCATGCACATGTAGCTAGAGGAAGCGGGGTAACTTGCCAGACCGCGAGGATTTCAGGAGATTCCTAAGGAAAACTACATTCTGGATAGAATACGTCACATGACTACAACAGGAAACAATGGACCAAAGTTCCCAACATATGTTTGCTTCTTGCCCCAACAACTTGCAGATATCATTGCTGTAGTGTGAAAACTATATGTAGGATTTATCTAACAGCTTGCAAATATCATTGCTATAATGTGAAAACTATATGTAGGATTTATCTAACAGCTTGCAGATATCATTGCTGTAGTGTGAAAACTATATGTAGGATTTATCTAACAGCTTGCAGATATCATTGCTATAATGTGAAAACTATATGTAGGATTTATCTAACAGCTTGCAGATATCATTGCTGTAGTGTGAAAACTATATGTAGGATTTATCTAACAGCTTGCATATATCATTGCTATAATGTGAAAACTATATGTATGATTTATCTAACAGCTTGCAGATATCATTGCTATAATGTGAAAACTATATGTAGGATTTATCTAACAGCTTGCAGATATCATTGCCATAATATGAAAACTATATGTATCTCAATTCCGACAACTCTTTTGTCTAGTTCTCGATCGGTGTTGTCTTTATTCCCTTTTTCCCGTCATTCACGTCATCTTTTTGCTTGTTTTGTTTCTACCTATATTTACGATTTTATGTAATTCCTGTTCCTATCCTTCCGGCATCTCACATCCATATTTCACTCGGACACGTTTGTGTGGTATGGTCGTTTACTCGCCGTCTTTTGATGTTATGTGTTTATCTCGATTAAGGTCTTTTAGTCGAATGGTCAATTATGTCTTGTGTATTGTTATTTGTATAATTACGTCATGTGTTTTGTTGTGTGTATTATTTCATGTGAGCATCTGACAGTGATAGTGTGTTAGTCGTCCTTCAGTAAGACTTCATTACCTGTTTCCTTCTAAATATTATTTTCATACAGTTTTACTAGCATTATTACCTTTTATTGATTGTCATTTTAGATATTGCGGGAGTTTCGAATTCCCTTAATTCCATATCGAGGACATGGTAGTGGTGGAGGATTGGTGGATATGGCTAATAAAGTATACAATAGACGTCCCACGGGAACTATCAGCATATATACTCTTCATCCAAAATGACTGACAAGAATGCTCTTTGCGGTGTTCGATTAGCGGTTGTTCTTTTCAAGTAATGGCAACCTACCATAATATGATGCCTAGAAATTTCCAACGGATTAATTTAAATTTTTCTTTAGAAATGTTTTTTCCCAGTTTTAACATATGGCCGTGAAACATGGACACCTAAGTAAAACAGCGGCAAAGAAATATCAACGCATTTGAGATGAAAGATACTTAGAATATAAAGGAAGGAAAAAAAGAGAGATATTATAAACACATTGAAGATTCCAGAGTGTTGGTTACTAAACACAATAGCAAACAGAAAACTAAACCTGTTTGGTTATATAAAGAGACACAATTGTTTAGAAATAGAAAGACAAATAATTGAGGGCAGAGTACCTGGATGGAGGAGAAGGGCAGATCAAGAAGACAATGGATTGATGACAATAAAGATAACATGAATACAAGCTAGAAAATGCAAGCCGTATGGTCCAAGACAGAGAGAGGTTCAGAGAGTTCATTGGGAAGACAACGTTCTGGAAGGAATACATGATGATGTTCGTCCGTCGTGATCGACGATGACCAAAAACTCAACCATAATAATAATAACAATAAATAATAAAATAATAAAGTTAATAGTGCGTTTTTAAATGACTAGCAAGTCCAATGCGCGCACAAAATGTTCTTTTACAGAATTGACAACAATAGAATGTATCTGTGTGAGGTTGAGATGTTTTTTCTTTTCTACGTGTCCGCTTCTGTCTTGCAGTTTCTTGTCTGAATTCTTCTGCCGCTAGTGCTCCCGTTCTAATGCTGTAACGCCAAGCCGTTCTATCCTGAGCGAGGCTCTCCCAAGCACCTACGTCAATGTTAAGATGTTTCAAGGATGACTTGAGCGTGTCTTTGAAACGCTTTTTCTGTCCACCAGCTTTTCGAAATCCTGCCTTGAGTTCTCCATAATATATTTGTTTTGGCAATCGCGAGTTCTCCATGCGCACAAGATGGCCTGCCCAGCGTGCCTGCGCCTTCATAAGTATTGTGTGGATGCTGATTGAGGTTGAATTTTCCAAGACCTCGTAGTCTGGTACTTTGTCCCACCAATGGATGTTTAGTAATTTACGTAGGCAGGTAAGAACATAAATAAATGGGTTGAGAAATGACTAGCGCTGAAGTTGGTTTATAGTGTGGAAGAGTTGCGCTAATCGTCAACCACACTCTCTCTCCTGAGTTTTATCAAAGGAATACATACATCACATGACGCATACATACGTCACATGATGCACACATACGTCCATTGACAACTCTTCATCATTTGCTGGAAGTGACGTAACTCTTATGGGGATGTCCGGAGTGTACCACCATCAGTTCTGACACTCACTCATCACTGTTTAATATGTATCACTACATTAGGTATGCATTTAATGCATTTCATATATATTAAGAAATAAAACAATTTAACATAAGCCCACCTATTTCCGCATACACACCGTCTTATGTCTGTTTCTACAGCTTGAAAATTGCCCTCTTTTATGACCTCACAAATCATGAGGTGAGCACAATTCCGGTATCCACGAGAAGTTAATGACCAGGTGAACATAGTCCATATGTTAAATGATGTCCAATCAGCGAATATCTTTTATAAAAGTAACTAAAAACATGGGCATTTCTTTCTTTTGAACAGTATATATTGTCTATCCCCAGAAGAATGATGGTTGATGGTATTCACACTTGCCGTTAAGCATAGCTGTCATTTCAAGGCCAGATGTGTCGCCGTGGTTGCATTTAGTCCATGTTTGTTCAAGGCTATCTTGATGTTTTCTATCCACCGTTTTCTTGGTCTCTCTTCGGTTTTACTCTCGGATATTCTTTTGTTATATGCTCTTATTACAGTATATATAGATAACAATATTTCAAGATCTTCTTAATTCCTATTCATATTTTCATAATTTTTGCCGAGACATGATTGACTTCCTCAGAATACCTAACACACGTATATAGCACTTTGTTTTCTCACGCCTGGATTCTCAGAATACTATAAACTAAAAAAAAGATCGACAAAAGGGACATCATGAGAGAATTGAACCCAAAAGGTAACTGGCTAAACAATAAGACTCTATCTAGAAAAAATACAATATTTAGACCATATTAAATGACACAACAGCATAGACAAGACAATAACAGAGGGGGTGATCTACGTCAACGAAACAAGAAAAAAGTAGGCCATGAAGTGGATGGACGCAAGATATCAAGAAGCACATGATGATGGCACTAACAGAAGCAGGAAGATTGGCTTACGATCAGGTGGAGTTTCGAAACTCTGTGATGACTGCTACATTCTGGCCAAGATATGCTACATGATGATGTTAATTCACTGCAAGTTGAATATTTTCTGCAAAGTTGTTATAAAGATAGAATGTAAGCTACGAAACAAATCTGTCATTCTGAACGCCAACATAAACATCAAGACGATACAGTTGTTGCTCAACTTAAGCTTTGAATCTCACATGTTTATCTTCAGATTGTACATATCTAACAATAATATCTATGTTTAATGCGAAATGATACACACAGCAAAGCGAATGTCAAGATGTCGATTTTACAGTATTTTCGTTCAATATAATGTATGTTATTTTAGCATATTCTCTTTGCTTAGAATTGAGGGGGTGCATTTCCTAAATCACAGACACCTAAGGTTTCCGCATGCGTGAATGCATCAGTCGTTGTTGTAATAACACAAGATAACGTTCAAAGACATGATCATACGCCGATGAATTATCAATACCATACACTGATGTATGCTTGAGTGATCATACAACTCTGATTTGTGCATTATGCAGTAGATGAGTCTTACGTGAGTTGGACAGAGTTTTATGATGAACTCACCAGTTAGTGAGTGAGTTTACATGCCACACCAGTGTTTATTCTAGGTCTTTCCATAGATATTTATTATTGTTGTCGCTGGCAATTCGCCTGTAAGGTGTCGTCCTGCGGTAATTTATATTGTTGTTTTCTTTTGAAGAATCATTCAAGCGTATTGAGATTGCTGGTAAGGTGATGTTTTGGAGCCATATACGTGTGTGTATATATATATATATATATATATGAATCATTTCGATTTTTTCTCTCCATTTTTTAGCAGGTTCACATGTTTAGGTGAAATTTATTGTATAATGAACGAGTCCTTGTGCTGCAGATCTGCAATGACAATTGCTTTACAGGTGATTCGTTAGTGTTCAAGTTTGTACTTCGGATGTTTGTCCCTCAGTGGCGGTTTCTGTTTAAGTTTGTCCCACAGAGGGTTGTCCCTCAAAATGTGGTTTGTGTTCAAGTCTGTCCCTCAGAGGTCTGTCCCTCAGTAATTGGTTTGTGTTCAAGTTTGTCCCCCCGAAGTGTTTAAATGTTTCTGCACAATCGCGTAATGTCGACCTCCAAACATTTTGGTCTCCCGCCACATTTCCCCAGCTTCTGTAGTCAATAGATAAGTCTTTCAATGATGCATTCTGTATATATTGTATTTATCTTTATATCTCAAGTATTTATATGCATTGTATCCGCAAAGACGTATGTGTCAGCCATTGGCGCAAATAAAACGGCGGCACAACGCATTTCCATTCTATAGACTACATCCTGCTGGAAATCTAGTAGGACCATGATCCTGCTACAAGAGAGATCCATTGTATAGACCCCAATATATCAATAAATATCTCATGAGAGGTCTTCCTGGAAATGTGTATTTCTTCCGTAAGTTCGTCTGGAATCAGATGTGAGATAGGGTTGTTGTTCAGTCTTCGTACATGACAGAGTCATTGTAAATTGTAGTCGTCGAATGGTGAGTACTAGCACTATTGGTAGTAATTTTCCCGCAGCATTACCTTCTACCACTTCATATTCATTGTGCTGCTAAGGCAGCGAAGGTGAAATATGTTGAACATTCTTTCAATTGCTTGCTGAAATTCATGTATGGCCTATTCTTGGATTATACGATAAATCGTATACATTGCTGTTACTATCTATCTATTCGCTAAACTCTTGTTGCCTTTCAGCGTCAGGGGTAGAAGAGTTTTCTCGAGATAACACTCGTGTGTACTGAGTATATTGTGGAGTTTGTTGCCTCTTTTATTTCGGTGGTCCATCGTTGTCGTAGTCGGCCTCTAGGTCTGCCTTCACTGTATCTGTGTAGTATAGCTGGCATGCTGTCTGATGATAGTCTGCTGGTGTGAGCAAACCATTTTATCTGTTGTTTCTTAATATATTCCAAGATTGGAGTGTTACTGGTTCTTTGTCTAATGTCTTCATTTCTCACTCTGTCTCTTAGCGATATTCCTAGGATTCTGCGCAAGCATGCCATTTTAGCTGTCACAAGTTTACGTTTATCTTGTGTTGTTGTCCATGTTTGACTTGGTAACACAGAGGTGGTATAATAATTGTTTGGAATAGTGTTATTTTGGTGTTTAAATCTACATTTTTGTTTCTGAAGATTGGTGTCATTTGTCATTGCTGTTACGTTTGTAAAATAGTGTTGTTACGTCTGTAACAACAAACGCATCCAGCGATACTGAGAAGGGAGATACACATGTGGTCATAGCAGGTCAGTGTATCACATTTATTCTTATAGTGGGTAACTGTCTCAACATTCCTCGAGCGTGGCTATCGACAGTAAAGTCATTCTAACAGAATAAATTAGGATCCCGTTCGTTACGTTTGTGATTATTGTTAGGTTGTGTATTGTCGCAAGTCACATACGTGGAGTCGCGAGTGTAAAATAGCCATGCTTAAGGAATAGATAGCACGGGAATGGGTCCTCTAGCTCATGATTACGTTTTAGTTGGAAGGCCTGTAGTGCTGTCGATAGGAAAGTCTCAAGAATTAGGAATTACACTTTTTCTTTAGCGTTTAATAAGAATGTTGTACAGGTAAGACAGGAGAGTATCCTTATTTTTCTGGAGTACTTTCGCAGGAATTTGTCATTTCCTGGTGCCCTGTCATCTTGGAGATTACTGGTGACCTTCGAGAGTTCTGTCTCCGCAGATTCCTCATCTTGATCATTCAATTCATAATGTTTATGGATAAACCTGTCAACGGTTCATCTGTACCGATTATTTTATGAGAATCTTTCGATGTGATTATATCATGTAATCTTCCATTCGTCGGTAATAAACAAGGAGTCAGATTGGGATGCGTGCTTTCGCTAGACCTGTTCTCATTAAACAGTGAAAACATATTGCGTGCTGTACTTGATATCCCAGGAATATCAGTGGGAGGACATAGCATAAACAATTTGAGATATACGGATGACACTGTTCTGATTGCAAAAGAGCGGAAGACCTTCAAGATTTAGTTAATGTAGTAGTCACAGAAAGCAAAGAGAAAGGCCTCTTCCTGAATATCAAGAAAACAGAAGTAATGGTTATTTCAAAGTAACAAAATAACACACCTTGCAAGATCATAGTGAATGATATAGTATTAAAACAGGTCCACCAATTCAAATATATAGGTACAACGATTACAGCAGATGGAAGAAGTTCAACAGAAATAAGAAGCAGAATAGGACAGGAAAAAAACAACATTCAGAAAAATGAAAAATATACTGTGTAATATGACCTTATCTTTACATGTGAGAAAGAGAGTTCTGCAGTACTATATAGCTCCTATAATAACATATGGATGCGAGTCGTGGATAATAAACAAACTGGAAAGTGGGAAATTAGAGGCAAAAGAGATGTGGTTCTACAGAAGAATGCTGAGAATACCATGGACTGCCAGAAAAACTAATGTAGAGGCATTGAAAGAGTCAAATGCGAAACGGAGCTTAATCAACAATATAAGAAAAAGGCAATCTTCTTTATTTGGCCACTTCATGAGACAGGCAGGTTTCGAGAACATAGTCACAACAGGCAAAATTGAAGGCAACAGAGACAGAGGGCGACAACGTGAGAAAATATTAGACAGTTTGACAATCTGGCACGGCAGGGAAACAACAACGATCTTGATACATAATACTGTGGACAGAGAGCTGTGGAGAGCCATGACCTCCTACGCAAGCCGGCATGATACCTGATGATGATGAATCTTTCATATTGTGACAATGTGGCTAAGAAAAAAAGGGAAATAATCTCAGGTTAACAATGTAATGATATTCAGTTACATTCAGCGCCCGTGTGTTGCCGGGGCCCGAAAGGGGAGCAACGAATAGCAACACTGTTTACCTTCCACGCATGTTGTAAAAGGCGACTAAGGAGGTTATGGGATGGAGTTGGCTGTCCCATCCCATATAGGGTCAGTGACCCAAAGCCATGCTGAAGTCGGATGTGTTCGGCCGAAAGGCGCAGATATCGCAGCAATGCTGTAAACCATGACACAACGCATTCCGTTCTCCGGACTACATCCTGCTAATCTGCAGGAGTTTGAGAACGAACGCAGAAGAAGACGAAGAAGTTACATTCAGTACGTTCAGTAGGGGACGTTAAAAAAAACATAAGCAAAATAAGTAACATATATATTGCAAAGAAATTACAACATGCAAACAAAAACCGCATAAAGGTGCCCTTAAATGATATGCGGTCAATTTGTTTATTATAGTATTTAAGTTAAATTAGTAGACTTTGTTCAACCGACGTTGTCGTACTCTGGACAACTTCCATACATGTTCTCTGTATTTCCCATCAAACATCGCAGACGAGGGATGACCAACCAATAGTGCATTGGATGGTTATAAATTGCTCATTACACACACACACACACAACACACGCACACAGACACAGACACGCACGCACACACCGCAAACACACACATGTACTAATAATGATAAAGAAAAGCCCAGTCATAGGAAACATTTACTAATAATTAATTGTGAAACATTCAAACAACATCAACATCAACTACTTCATGAAAATAAAGCTTACATCACAATTATATATATATATATATATAAATATATATATATATGTATGCCCATAGAATACATTTTTTATTGAACTTAATGTGGTTACTGTATCCATGGACTCAATTGACTGTAGCGTAAACAAATTGCCACATTTGAACACGGTATCTTGAACAAATTGCCACTTTTGAACACTGTATCTTAAACAAATTGCCGCATTTGAACACGGTAGCTTGAACAAATTGCCACATTTGAACACTGTATCTTGAACAAATTGCCACATTTGAACACTGTATCTTGAACAAATTGCCACATTTGAACACTATATCTTGAACAAATTGCCACATTTGAACACTAGGTCAAATTGCCACATTTGAACACTGTATCTTGAACAAATTGCCACATTTGAACACGGTAGCTTTAACAAATTGCCAAATTTGAACACTGTATCTTGAACTAATTGCCACATATGAACACTGTATTTTGAACAAATTGCAGCATTTGAACACTGAATCTTGAAAAAAATGCCGCATTTGAACACGGTAGCTTGAACAAATTGCTGCATTTCAACACGGTTGCTTGAACAAATTGCCACATTTGAACACGGTAGCTTGAACAAATTGCCACATTTGAACACGGTAGCTTTAACAAATTGCCACATTTGAACACTGTATCTTGAACAAATTGCCGCATTTGAACACGGTAGCTTGAACAAATTTCCACATTTGAACAATGTATCTTGAAAAAAATGCCGCATTTGAACACGGTAGCTTGAACAAATTGCTGCATTTCAACACGGTAGCTTGAACAAATTGCCACATTTGAAAACGGTAGCTTGAACAAATTGCTGTATTTCAACACGGTTGCTTGAACAAATTGCCACATTTGAACACGGTAGCTTTAACAAATTGCCAAATTTGAACACTGTATCTTGAACTAATTGCCACATGTGAACACTGTATTTTGAACAAATTGCCGCATTTGAACACTGTATCTTGAAAAAAATGCCGCATTTGAACACGGTAGCTTGAACAAATTGCTGCATTTCAACACGGTTGCTTGAACAAATTGCCACATTTGAACACGGTAGCTTGAACAAATTGCCACATTTGAACACGGTAGCTTTAACAAATTGCCACATTTGAACATGGTAGCTTGAACAAATTGCCAAATTTGAACACTGTATCTTGAACAAATTGCCGCATTTGAACACGGTAGCTTGAACAAATTTCCACATTTGAACAATGTATCTTGAACAAATTACTGCATTTCAACATGGTTGCTTGAACAAATTGCCACATTTGAACACGGTAGCTTGAACAAATTGCAACATTTGAACACTGTAGCTTCAACAAATTGCCACATTTGAACACTGTAGCTTCAACAAATTGCCACATTTGAACACATACTCGGCACAAGGAATGTATAAATAATGTCAAGTTTGGGACACATTATTTATAAATTCCTTGTGTCCCAAACTTGACATTATTCACACACCCATCTAACACACAAGACATTAAAAACAACCCCTATAGACAGGGAACCAACAGGGCTGCAGGTAAAACATTGCTACCGTGCAGGAGACTCAACGTCTTGATTGCGACTGAGTAGAGAGAAAAAAAAAGAAACACATTTTTCTGACAGGGACTAGACACTAATGATCACCGACTGTATGGAGTCAGATGTGCAGTGTATAATAGCCTTGTCAGCTCCATTAACAAATCTATCGGAGCGCATATCTCTCCATCTCTATGCAGCTTGCGGTTTTATCAACATCTGCTTATATGCACCAACACTGATGCTATCATCTAATCAAGACAAAGATTTTTTTTATAATACGTTCTCAACTCACATATGCACCCACAAGAGGAAACGCTCTACGTTCTCCACTATTTGAAAGTACGCATAGGATTATAACGCCAATCACGGAGAGTATGCTGACGTCATGTTGACCATGTATATCATTTTGTCCCTATAGTAACAAAACCATCCTGTATTATGGTGATTGACGGTGTCAACCAAGATCAGGCCGTTGACATCAACTAGACAACTAGACGTTACAATTTCTCAACGCAAGCACCCAAATTCAACCAAGAACAGGCCGTTGACATCAAGTAGACTTTACAACAATATCTCGTCGTAAACATCTCAACTCAGCAGAAAGTGTATGCCACCCGTAGTACAATATAATGTATAGGAATACGAAGGTTATCAAGATGGTTTGTTGAGCGATGACCTTATCATCCGTTGCTTACTCATCATGCGCCAGATGCTGACAAGTTAACACACACGTGGAAGACAACATCAATGTTTATTGATCACTAGAAAAATTGACGCCATAGCATTTCAAGTTCATCAATAAAAGGAAATGATTATAAGTAGGCTAGTTATTCATTGATGAATGGGATAACATCATGACTAAATTACTTACTAATCGATGTAATGATTATAACTATATTCCTGCTCAATGATGAATAGAATAACTTTATGACTAGGTTACTAAACTCTGTTCAATTTAAGAATGAAGTGGGTCATAACACACCCACACATTACTCCGCGACAACATGTGATTTTTAACAGTTGTTAACATGTAAAAACAATATTATTTATATCATTTAAAAGCATTTAAAAGCAATATTTAAGCAACATTAAAAAAAAACATTTAAAAACGAAATTTAAGAACACTATTATTGAACACTTAATAATCGATTAATGCGTTCTGCATCCAACAACCAATCACTGACCCACTTCATTCTTGTAGTGAACATAGTATAATCGGTATAATGATTATACGTACATTCCTGCTCAGTGCTGAATGGACAACCGTGCATCTAGGTGATTAATGGACAACTGCACATCTAGGTGATTAATGGACAACTGTACATCTAGGTCAGGGGTGGGCAAACTTTTGTGCAGTAAAAGTAAAGTAACCCATAGCATTTATTAATGCCGTAGGGGTGTGAGATGTTAGCGATCTCACATTTCACAGGCTCTGCAAATGAGGGCGGTAGCCATCTCCTCTCCCTCGAAGTCTTTACCCATTTAAGGCTGGGTCGACCTGGGAGCCGTTGCGATCTGAAAACATTTCCGCCTCAGCTGGGAATTAACCCAGGACCACTCATATGCGAAGCCAGTGCGCTAACCACTGCGCTAACGCGGCTCCCAGAGGGCCGCATTGAAAATTGTAAAGCTATTGGAGGGCCGCATATAATATTATGTATGTTTTTATTTAAAATTCTCGGTAAGTAATCAATTAAATATTTTTATTGTAAAGAAAGGTAGTTTTACATAATGTAGATAACTTCTGAAATAAATTACATTTCTAACAGACTTACACTATAACAGTATATTTTCTAATATGGATAAAAGGTTTTGCAAATATTTTAACAATGTTTTTGTATTTAAAAATGTGTTTGAGGGCCGCAAAATATCCAATGGCGGGCCGCATGCGGCCCGCGGGCCGTAGTTTGCCCACCCCTGATCTAGGTGATTAATGGACAACTGCACATCTAGGTGATTAACAATAAAAAGTTGATGAGATTAATAACAGGCAGATATGCAACCTGTGAGAACGTGGATAACCTGTGGCGTTAGCTAGTACAGACAGAAGAAAGACTAGATAATATTATAAGAAGGTGCCCATGGCGGAAGCATAAATTCATGAAGATTTTTTTTAAACAAGAAACTCGCGGTGAAAAGATCTGGACACTGATATCAAGCTAAGAGTGAAGACACAAAAAATACATTGATAGACAAGCATAAGGTGGAACAGTGTTTCAGACTTGCTGACAAGTCAGCTCAAGAAGATGATGAGAAATGTATTTTGATGATTATTATTGACAGTTCCAGCTGCATACATTTCTCAATCATGAAAGTTGACAATTTCCTGTCTGCACAGTTCACAGATTCAGAGATGTGCTTATATCGGCTTGATGTTAGTTATGTCAGTGTTGACTTCGTGAACTTCTCAGATCTGTACGAAATTGGGAGACCAACATCAATGATTGTCCACTGTTTCCACCGATGTGTACATTAATGCCCATATGTGCATAGAGTGTTTTTTTCTGTTTATTTTCTAGGAAAAAAGGTAAGTATATGCTTAAATGTGCGAAAATTTGCCTATAATTTTATTGGTAACACTATCTGCTCGTCCTGGAGACCGGTTAACTAGCTATTTGTCCATGCACTTCTGTTATAAGGATTACAATTGAATGAATAAGTTTCTCGATTTGCAGTGCGTCTTTCAAGTTAGAGGTATCCTTCCCCTAGTTTTAAGCAAAACGAACAGTGCTTACATGAATGTGTATAATTGAAAAATAAGACCATTGAAATGTGGAAATTACTGAAAAGCACTGAAGGTTGGTTTTTAAATACCACAATAAGAAGGAAGTTACAGTTAATTTTGGACACTTAAAGAGTATGATGGCATGGAAATACTGATTCTTGAGGGAAGAACACTAGCAGACATATGATGGCATGGAAAGGCCGTTGCTTGAGGGAAGAGCACTGAAGAGAATAGAAGAGAAGTACTATGAAGGCGATGGACCAGCGATATCGAATAATGTATAAACATGTCTCGGCCAATACAGGACAGCTCCCCTGGGAATGGAGGCATTCAAAAAGTTTACGATGAAGACAACGTTCTGGACATGGTAGGCTAGTTATTCATACATAAATAATAACACACAGAAACATAATATAATAACATACTTTTCGAATAAAAGGCCTTCATCAAGAACACATTCACAGTAAGTCGTATTTGTCCGGTGAACGTACGCATCCAAATATGTTGTGTCACATGGATTTACTGTCCAGGACATGCTGGTTTTTTAAGCGGAAACGAGAGAGCAGATATGTTTGCATCGAATGCACATATAGTCGGTGAATTGAGAATGGACATATAGTCGGTGAATTGAGAATGGATGAATGAGACATTGTGAGATTGTATGGACAACGAATAGTGAATGCCACTACTATAGACAATGTATATAGGATAGGATTGGGAGAATGTTGTAATCGGTGCGGCACTGGTAGGACGAGGTATTTGAAGGGCAGAAGGACGAGCCACATGAATCATGCACATGCATATACATCAATATTTGCTTGGGAAACCGAACACGGATGAGTTTGCCCGTAGCGCAATGACTTTGGCTCATAATGAATAATGAGTCACCTGTGTTGGTGGCTTGTTTTTCTTGATTTGCATGTATCAGTGCTTACAGATATAGACATGTTTCTAGTGAACGAAAGAAGAAGAAGAATATCAATGCTTGAATGTAACAAACACATGGTTAGACTGGAGACTAGGGATCATATAGTACAGTAACACATGGTTAGACTGGAGACTAGGGATCATATAGTACAGTAACACATGGTTAGACTGGAGACTAGGGATTATATAGTACAGTAACACATGGTTAGACTGGAGACTAGGGATCATATAGTACAGTAACACATGGTTAGATTTATTCCAAGACTGGAGACTAGGGATCATATAGTACAGTAACACATGGTTAGACTGGAGACTAGGGATCATATAGTACAGTAACACATGGTTAGACTGGAGACTAGGGATTATATAGTACAGTAACACATGGTTAGACTGGAGACTAGGGATCATATAGTACAGTAACACATGGTTAGATTTATTCCAAGACTGGAGACTAGGGATCATATAGTACAGTAACACATGGTTAGATTTATTCCAAGACTGGAGACTAGGGATCATATAGTACAGTAACACATGGTTAGATTTATTCCAAGACTGGAGACTACGTATGATGATGATGTTTCTCCTTTGCAAGTGAGGATGAGCATGTAATGAAAAACAGCAAACATATGAGACAAAAAATGATGAAGGAACTAATTGTCGGTATTTTGTGTATTTTGGTATAGGTTTATGAATCCGTAGATGTCCGAGGTATGTGAGTTCGTAGATGCCCGAGGTTTATGAATCCGTAGATGCCTGAGGTTTGTGAGTTCGTAGATGCCCGAGGTTTGTGAGTTTGTAGATGCCCGAGGTTTGTGAGTTCGTAGATGCCCGAGGTTTGTGAGTTCGTAGGTGCCCGAGGAGTCCGGTTCGGGACAGGAAAGATCTATTGCAGTGCGTGCATGACTGCAGAGTAGAAACGTTTGTAGATCTTTTCTTTCGTTTTTGTCTCTTGTAGATTGTCGACAGTGTTCCGTCTTGTTCAAAGTGTGTGATGCCAGCGGTGATCTGAGTATGCCAAGTTGAGCGACCAAGGGCTGTAGTCTCCAAGAGGCTAGGATCAATACTACAGTGTTTGAGTAAATTCTTTAAGTAACATTTGAAGCGATCTTTCTGCCATCTACTTCAACATTTACCATCTCACAGCTCATCATAGAGCAATCTCTTTGGAAGGCGCTTGTATGGCATATGGACGATGTGACCGGTCCGGTGGAGTTGGGATCTAATCAACAGTGCATGGGTACTTTGCACACGGGCGTTTTGAAGAATGTACACGTCTGGTATTTTATCCTGCCAAAACATTTCCATGAGATTTCTTAGGTACCGAAGGTGGTAAGAATTCAGCTGTCGTGCGTGTCTCGCATAGACAGTCCAGGATGACTCACGATTAAAGCACTGTTGATTGCACCACTGCGCGGCAGCGTCCATCTTAGTTGTCAAAACCATACCACGCCTCATCATCATCATATCATATACAACCTGTCCACATGAATACAAAATTTAACATGCATTTATACACCTGTCCACATGGATACAATTATGGAACATACATTTATACACCTGTCCACATGGATACAAATATGGAACATACATTTATATACCTGTCCACGTGGATACAAATATGCAACACGCATTTATAGATTTTGCTAACCGTATACAATAATCGAATTAGAAGAAAAATTAGATGTAGATATCATCATGAAATGACGTTTCTGCCACAAAGGTTGGCTACAACGGGCTTCCAACATGCCCTGTCTCTAGTCTTAGTTTTGCACACTGCTGGACGGTAACTTGTTCATATCGTGATGTTTCATTCCCACTTGTATGTCTGTCTAACTCTTGCTTACCTTCCCTCAACTTAAACCTCATTAAGTTCTTCCACAAGGTGTCATGTGTTTTAATATGTCCAAATTACTTTATTTGTTTGAACTTTATTTCCTTTAATAGTTTTTTTATACGGAGTTTTATTAGAAATTCTTTGTTCGTTTTCTTCTCTTTCCATGAAGTTCTCCATGTTCTTCTATATGTCAACATCTTAAAGGTATAAATTCTGCCTTTTAATGGGTTTATTCTGATGCAGTTGTACCGGAATAGAACCCATGACTGTTCATCTTGTCACGAGAACAAGCGATTTAAGGAACTTGATCAATTAAGACTAAATACCAGGAATGCTACCCACCTGGCTATGACAATCATGCACGTAACCTAAGGCTATGCACATTCTTACCGTTCGAAAACGTTGTTAAGTGGAACCACTCGAACTAGGATCACACTAGACGTTTGAAGTACTGTAACCTAGTCGTACCTGGATGGAACACCGAGGACTATTAGAAGACTCAGAAATGGCATAGAACATAAGTGAAAGAAAGCGACGAGAAAAATATCTCAGAATAGATTTAGCTGGAAGGTAGCTAGATCCTCGTTGTCTATTCTAGAAGTAAGTAGAAGAAATGGAAGTCAGTGCAAGCACTTCACGGGCAATGTTCATGCTTGTTTCATTTTTGTGTGTACTCTCGCAAACTTTTCTTCTTTTGTGTGTCTTTATATGAGTGTTTACTTACGAGTCATCAATGGATGGATGTTTTAACAGAAATGTACACAGAAAAATGTACACAGCAAAATGTACACAGCAAAATGTACACAGCAAAATGTACATAAGTGTAACCAGTATGTCACCGGCAGGAGGTTAATGAGCAAATGCATGGCCAATACGTTGTCGCGAAACAGCTTTATCATCATTACTACTACTACTACTACTACTACTACTACTACTACTACAACTATTACTACTATTACTACTACTGTTACTGCTACTACTACTGCTACTACTACTACTACTACTACTACTACTACTACTACTACTACTACTACTACTACTACTATTAGTATGGCTCCAAGACCCTTGTTGGTCAGGGCTGCACAAAGTATGCTAGGTGCTCTCTATAAACTACATCAATAAATTCATGTTTGTCTCTTGTAACGTTCGATATCCATTGATTAGACGTCATGAGAAGATATCCATTGATTAGACGTCATGAGAAGATATCCATTGATTAGACGTCATGAGAAGATATCCATTGATTAGACGTCATGAGAAGATATCCATTGATTAGACGTCATGAGAAGATATCCATTGATTAGACGTCATGAGAAGATATCCATTGATTAGACGTCATGAGAAGATAGTATTTCAAGAAAACGTTCAAAATACTGGTTTTTTTTAAATACAACAATAAAATTGTTTAAAAATAGATTATTCGAGGGACATATTTTTGTTCTAAAACATAATATTCTTTTTGGATATTCTAACTCTTCACTATTCTAGGGCGGGTTGACCTGACGCAGACAACGCAATGTTTAAGTAATATTATATGTTTCTATGTTATCGTCGTCTTGGTGACCGCTTGCCCCTGTTGCTAATAACCATACCTTCCATTACTAATTTTACCATGTTATTCTGTCTCTTTAAATGGTCGAACCTCAAATTTTTTATTATTTCGGGACCAACTTTCCTAAATAAAATATCGCCCGTGTATTGACGGATTCCATTAGGGAAGCAAAGAATAGCAATACCGTTTAGATTTCATGCATGTAGTAAGGGAAACTTAAGGAGGTTATGGGGTGGAGTTGGCTGTCCCATCCCATATAGGGTCAGGTGACACAAAAACATGCTCAAGTCAAATGTGTCAGGCTGAAAGGCGCAGATCTAATACCGGTTGGGCGGCAATTCCCTGCGTTAAACACAACTCTTCGTGACTGTCTTACGTCATGATGAATCACGTGACCGTCAGATGTCATAATCCAAAAGACACAAACATGGAGAATGTGAAATATATCCTTGTCAGCATTACACGGTATATCTGTTCAACGGAATGTATGAAGCCTGCTGAGTACCATTGTGAATAACAAGTAGCCTTTGAATTGAACTGCACGTTTTACAGAAGACAAGAATGAATGTGTTTCACCGTTCGCTGCTCTAATCGAATACTTGGAATCTCAGTCTGACTAAATCCATAGTACCTGGACAGTTCAAGAATTCCCAGAATGATCAAATCTTCTGTTTATGTCTCCTAACATGGCTTGGTTATGTATGAAATATTTGGGTGTCGCTCATTATAAACTATTTACACGGAAATGATTCAGGAAATATAATACACGAATAAATCGTCATTAGCCATTATAGATATCTGTAAATATGAGATAAATATTTATACTTTCATATATTGGATATTTGTACAGAAAACTCATTGAAACATTGTGAATTTAGCAATAGTAATGTTGTTTCCGAGGGGAATGTAAGAATAGTAATTGTTTTTGGGAATGGAATGTAAGAATAGTAATAGTGTTTTCGAATTGGAAGTAGGAATAATAATGATGTCATGGAATGGAATTTATGAATAGTAGAGGTGTATTGGAATTTAATTATACAAGTAAATTTAAGTAGGAAGTCAGATGACAATTTAAAAATTCTTGAGTCTCAAGAATTTTTAAAATTGTCCTCTGGCTTCCTACTTAAATTTACTTGTATAAACAATTATTTGAAGCAGGATTGTATTGTCTATATATGTTATCCATGTTTACAAGAAGACCTATCGGCCCTTGTATAACTAAATATGGATATTATGTTATATGTTTGTTGTTACTGAGAATATTTCAATACCTGTACGGAATGTTTGTTGTTGTTGTAATAGTCCTTGACTCGATTGGTCCGTACTGGTGACTTTGAGTGCACTGTTTGAATGTCTTGGCAAAATCGCATCTTTTTTTTGGATATGGGGTTAGTCAAGTACGGAAGAACGCGTGTGCAATAGTTGCTAGGCGATTTGGTGCCGTTGAACGGATTGGTTCAATTCCCGTTAGTCTCAAGAATCTTGGAATTGAATGTATGAATAATGATAGTATTTTGGAATGGAATGTAACAATAGTAATGGTAGAGGAAAGACTTCATATTCATTGATCTCTGCATTTGTATTCATGTATGTAGCCAATACAATCCGTTGATACGACCAATAATCATGTTTGTATTCATGTATGTAGCCAATACATCCGTTGATACGACCAATAATCATGTTTGTATTCATGTATGTAGCCAATACATCCGTTGATACGACCAATAATCATGTCATGTGCCATAGGAAATTAATATAAACAATTTGGTAAATAAATTTAGTACGAGAATTTATTAGTCACGATTTGTTCGACAAATTCGAATGGAAACGTATTAAAATATTCCAGAGAAATTAGTGACATTTATAAAGTAATTTGTTATCTTGAAGAGAAGCTAGACACAGGGAGACTAGTAATATTTGTACAGTAATTTGTTGTGTACATTATTTTGAGAAGCTAGACACAGGGAGACTAGTAATATTTGTACAGTAATTTGTTGTGTACATTATTTTGAGAAGCTAGACACAGGGAGACTAGTAATATTTGTACAGTAATTTGTTGTGTACATTATTTTGAGAAGCTAGACACAGGGAGACTAGTAATATTTGTACAGTAATTTGTTGTGTACATTATTTTGAGAAGCTAGACACAGGGAGACTAGTAATATTTGTACAGTAATTTGTTGTGTACATTATTTTGAGAAGCTAGACACAGGGAGACTAGTAATATTTGTACAGTAATTTGTTGTGTACATTATTTTGAGAAGCTAGACACAGGGAGACTAGTAATATTTGTACAGTAATTTGTTGTGTACATTATTTTGAGAAGCTAGACACAGGGAGACTAGTAATATTTGTACAGTAATTTGTTGTGTACATTATTTTGAGAAGCTAGACACAGGGAGACTAGTAATATTTGTACAGTAATTTGTTGTGTACATTATTTTGAGAAGCTAGACACAGGGAGACTAGTAATATTTGTACAGTAATTTGTTGTGTACATTATTTTGAGAAGCTAGACACAGGGAGACTAGTAATATTTGTACAGTAATTTGTTGTGTACATTATTTTGAGAAGCTAGACACAGGGAGACTAGTAATATTTGTACAGTAATTTGTTGTGTACATTATTTTGAGAAGCTAGACACAGGGAGACTAGTAATATTTGTACAGTAATTTGTTGTGTACATTATTTTGAGAAGCTAGACACAGGGAGACTAGTAATATTTGTACAGTAATTTGTTGTGTACATTATTTTGAGAAGCTAGACAAGTAATATAGCAAGGAAATTTAATAATAAAATTAAAAGTGAAAAACCTAATTAGAAAATTGCATGCTGTTATTGGAATGGAAGAACATATAATGAATGGTTGGTTTGAACCATGATAGAAATGTTGGAACATATAGGCCTACTAATCTATGACAAAAAAAAGTGTTATGTTAACAATGTTACTTGAGTCAGCAACATTCTGAAAATTTGTTTCAATCATAATCACAGTGAGTCAGTGAGACATCCTGGCACTATCTGCAAGTTATTTTTAAAGAACAACAATGTTCAACAATTTCCCGACACACGAGCTAAGAACGAAAACATTTCTTTATGATGTTTTTTTTTATTTTAAGAAAAGGAAGAAAAAAAAACAGTTTCCACGTCCTTCAGCCATGTCCTTTACTCGTTATTTTTGAAATGAAAAGCCTCCTTGTTGACTACTTTTGACGAGTAAAACATGCTTGATGTAAGATATGGTATGTTTAGGTAGTTAGAATCGCTAGCACGGCTGCTACCGCCGGTGGTATATGTGAACTGACGTACCCATTTAGCGCCACAATTGCCGCAACAGGTACCGGTATCGTGCTTTGTACACGTGGAAAATTTGTGGGAAATGATTTATGAATATGAAAGCTGCACATTTCTAGTTATATTTTTTATCGTTGTGCACATTTGGTGATGTTGTATAGGTCTACTGTAAAGATTTACCTGTGTCTTGAATGTAATAAATATCCAAAGTTCAGCTGCATGTCTTTAACATACATGTTGAAAATCTTGCCCTGTAACGTCAACTACCAAAAAAAAAAAATGTGAAAAAAGATTCATAAAGTAAGTTTAAAAAACACTTTCGCAGTAGTAACTGCTTCCATGAAACACATCGGTGCGAAATCTATATTTACAAGCTGGTCTCTTGGCTGATGATCTATTCTTACAAGCTGATTGTTTCCCCAGTTGGTGGTCTATTTTTGCAAGATAGTCTCTTGGCTGGTGGTATACTCTTACACGCTGTTCTCTTGGCTGGTGGTCTTATATTATACGTTGGTCTCTAGGCTGTGGTCTACTCTTACACGATGTTCTCTTGGCTGATGATCTATTCTTACAAGCTGGTTTTTCCCCGGTTGGTGATCTAATTTTACAAGATGGTCTCTTGGCTGGTGGTCTACTCTTACAAGCTGGTCTCTTGTTCGTGGTCTATTATTACAAGCTGGTCTCTTGTTCGTGATCTACTCTTGCAAGCTGACCTCTGGGATGGTGGTTTAATCTTACAAACTGACCTCTTGACCTGTAGTCTTATCTTTAGATGAACATAATATATTCAGGCAACTTTAGAAAAGTTAACCATACTTATTCTTTTTTTTTTCTGAAGGTAACTATACGGTTTAATGTATTCGTTTGTCGTTTTCTGAAGGTAGCTATACGTTTTAATGAATTCATTTGTCGTTTTCTGAAAGTAGCTATACTGTTTAATGTATTCGTTTGTCGTTTTCTGAAGGTAGCTATACGGTTTAATGTATTCTTTTGTCGTTTTCTGAAGGTAGCTATACAGTTTAATGTATTCATTTGTCGTTTTTTAGGTAACTATACAGTTTAATGAATACATTTGTCGTTTTATGAAGGTAGCTATACCGTTTAATGAATTCATTTGTCGTTTTCTGAAGGTAACTATACGGTTTAAGGAATTCATTTGTCGTTTTCTGAAGGTAGCTATACGGTTTAATGAATTCATTTGTCGTTTTCTGAAGGTAGCTAGCTATACGGTTTAATAAAGTCATTTTTCGTTTTCTGTTTGTAACTATACGGTTTAATGAATTCATTTGTCGTTTTCTGAAGGTAACTATACGGTTTAATGAATTCATTTTGTCGTTTTCTGAAGGTAACTATACTGTTTAATGAATTCATTTGTCGTTTTCTTCTATTTCCAAGGAAGGAAGGGAGAGCGTTTTAAAGGATTATTGGACAAATTAACATATTGGACATATTCACATATTGGATAAATTCACACACACGCGCTCAGGCGCACGTCCTTCTCAATGAAGCGGCACGTCGACTGTAGAGAGTACGATTCATAGTCCCTAGCTTCAAATGAATAACTCAACGGTTCTCCGAAAAGATCACATGTATAAACAAGACGTCCGGGGTGGGTTTCGAACCCGCGATCTCTTGAACAGAAAACGAATAACTTAACCAGCACGTTTTTTGGAGTGAATAAAGGTAAACGTAGTTGCATTATAATTCGCAAGTCATATCATACAGTTTTCCCATAAGTGTTTATCTGTCCCGCCAATGATTGACCAGACATCGCAGATATGAGTCGCCCGCAGCACTGTTGAGTAGCACTAGCGCTATTACTCGACTTGTACATGACATGAGCCTTATTTCAGGCTGCTGGATACACCCACGACTTGTACATGACATGAGCCTTATTTCAGGCTGCTGGATACACCAACTGGAAATTTATTAATTTTCTAACCTCGAAGATGAGAACATTCTACACTCTGGTCGATTGGACTACGGTCTTGTGACTTACAAACTACACTATAACCACTTCCATAACTTGTGACTTACAAACTACACTATAACCACTTCCATAACTTGTGACTTACACACTACACTATAACCATTTCCATAACTTGTGACTTACAAACTACACTATAACCATTTCCATAACTTGTGACTTACAAACTACACTATAACCACTTCCATAACGTGTGACTTACAAACTACACTATAACCACTTCCATAACTTGTGACTTACACACTACACTATAACCATTTCCATAACTTGTGACTTACAAACTACACTATAACCATTTCCATAACTTGTGACTTACAAACTACACTATAACCATTTCCATAACTTGTGACTTACAAACTACACTATAACCACTTACATAATGACATCTACATTAGAAGACCTCTGCGCATAATTTATTTGACCTTTATTCGTTAACTGTTTGATTATTTTCGTTGGTCACTATTTATATATTTGAAGTCGCATTCTTAACATAGCCAAGGTCGACCAACGAAATGCACGGAAATAACCAAAATGAGCGTTTTGTGTCATGTTTACATTCTCTGTTTGAAAGTCTTATAATATTGTAGAAGGTCACGCGTTAGTCCACCTTGGATTTACCTTAGACCTTATGAACATTAACAATTATGGAGGCCAAAGCTGATAATTCTATAAGAACGACATCGGTAGTAGCAGCTGGACTTCATCTGTGAGGCTCTCAACCTTCTTCAGAAATTATGGTATCTGCGGCTGTGATATCATTATTCTAAATGTTCTTGAGAAACGAATCTGCACACAGATAATATACTGATGTCGTACTACTTGAAATAGTCGCACAGACCATCGCCTGCCAAAGATACTTCTCTATGGGGAGCTGTAGAACGGTACACAATCTCAAGGTGGCTAAAAGAAGGGCTGCAAGGAATCGTTAATGACCTAACTGAAAGTCTTTGAAATATACCAAGATAAATGGGACGAAATTGCACAAAATAGATTTACATGGCGCTCTACAATAAAAAAGAGCGCATCAGCTTGTGAAAAGAGGAGAAATGCAGCAGCGCAATAGCGGAAAGTAGCTAGAAAGTCACGGGTAGACCAAAATCAGTATACAGTGGTAATTCCATGCCCGAACTGTCCAAAGACATTTACAGCTCGAATAAGTCGTATTAGCTATCTACGAACCATTAGGCATGGGCGTAATTATAACTGAATTTTCAAAAGTGGATGTAACAAAAGGTCATCATCACATGATGGTGGAAGACACTTCTTGAAAGAGATAATTACTGATAGCTTGCGTTCAGACATGAACATCATCGTTTAGTGTAGTTCATATTCTAAACTTCATAGAGGATGTTTGCTGACTGAGCTATTTCTTGTAGCGTATTATGACACGATCAGTCATCAACACTATCGCGTGCCAGATCGTATCAGTAATGGCAGGATTGATTGATGATTATGAAGAAAACAAAATATAAAATTAAATACAAACCGTGCATTGTGGGAACAGACAACACGAAAATCCTATTGAAAGAATTGTGCACACGAGAATGTGAAGTTATATGGCATGGCACATGAGAATGTGAAGTTATATGGCATGGCACATGAGAATGTGAAGTTATATGGCATGGCACATGAGAATGTGAAGTTATGTGACATGGCACATAGGAAGATGATATTTCATAGAATTCAGCGTTAAAAAAGTGACAAGTAAAATGTCACAGAGAAAATAACTTGCGTTAAAAAAGTTACAGAAAAAATATCGAGGGGAAAAAAAGTCACAGATAAGAAAAAGAATCCGATCAATGTTAATACTATTTCTGCAAAAGACAACAAGGAGGGAAGAAACCAATCGAAAGACAACAAGGAGGGAAGAAACCAATCGAAAGACAACAAGGAGGGAAGAAACCAATCGAAAGACAACAAGGAGGGAAGAAACCAATCGAAAGACAACAAGGAGGGAAGAAACCAATCGAAAGACAAGAGCGAGGAAACCAATCGAAAGACAGCAAGGATGGAAGAAACCAATCAAAAGGAGAAAAATGACCAAATAAATTGTCGTTTCTAAAACAAACTGCTTAATGCACAGAACAATAATGTCCTGCTGAAGTCGAATTGTAGTGCCGAATATTGCAGATATCGCAGCCTCGGAGTAAACATCTAAATCATCCTCTGCACCATTTTCAGCTAACAGTAGAATACAGTGAAATAAGAGGGACAAGAAACATGTAAACTATATGAAGTTTCTGTTCAATGTCATTTAGCAATAGGAATAACGTATTTGTCGCTGTCTCACACAAGAAATGTGATGATAATTTGTGTATTTTTAGATAAGATTATAATCTCCACAATTTTGTTGCTTGAAATCACAGCAAATATATCAAACTTCTCTTAGATGGTCTTCCCTCCAGTCCGAGCTATGACGGCTCAAGCAGTTCGCAAACGTCTAACAACCGAACCATCCGTTTATATAATTATATCCCCTTGCTTAAAATTCTCGCTGATCAATGCCTGTACCTCAGACTCCAACACAATAGGGTCGCGCTCTTTGCGTTGTCTATTGCAAGTTATTTTCATTCGGAAGGAGGTCTGGAAGTCCACGGTCACACTTAACCATTCTGTACCAGGTTGATTATCTCCAAACTGTTCTTGGATTCTTGTTTGGAATAATTGGTTCCCTGCTTATGTTAGGATTAATTATTCTAAATGTTACAGCAATAATTAATTTAATTATTAATTTTTAGGTTTAGGGGTTAGTGTTACTTATGTTCTACATGACTAAACCATAACTCTAAATAAACTTATTTTTAAATTAATAAATGATAGACATACACTGATAAACATAGCCAAGGGAAATAAACACATATTAGGACCAAGAATCGGTTCTTGTTTTGAATGCGTGCCTACCTATTCGATTATTAATGCACCCGAGTTCTTGCACACCTGAGATTAAAACACTACTAATGCACATAAGTTTCTGTACCACTCCCTCTATTCACGTGAGTCCCTACACTACTCTCATATTCAGACTAACTTACTTTCACGTTGTAATTCATTGAATCACATACATCTCTCGATGTATATCATGCCTGTACACCAGAATGTCATCAACATACGACATAGCAAAACTGGTCCCTAAGGGACTAGGGACGTATTATCTACTGCACAATAGTAACTAAGGGACTAGGGACGTATTATCTACTGCACAATGGTAACTAAGGGACTAGGGACGTATTATCTACTGCACAATGGTAACTAAGGGACTAGGGACGTATTATCTACTGCACAATGGTAACTAAGGGACTAGGGACGTATTATCTACTGCACAATGGTAACTAAGGGACTAGGGACGTATTATCTACTGCACAATGGTAACTAAGGGACTAGGGACGTATTATCTACTGCACAATAGTAACTAAGGGACTAGGGACGTATTATCTACTGCACAATGGTAACTAAGGGACTAGGGACGTATTATCTACTGCACAATGGTAACTAAGGGACTAGGGACGTATTATCTACTGCACAATGGTAACTAAGGGACTAGGGACGTATTATCTACTGCACAATGGTAACTAAGGGACTAGGGACGTATTATCTACTGCACAATGGTAACTAAAATACATTCAATATATACAGGCACACGACTTCCTTCTTTTATTTCTATATTCACATTATATAATCTTACTTCTTAGCATGTCACATCTCTATATCTCTATCTTAATCATTCTTTCTCTGTATATATATATATATATATATATATATATATATATATATATATATATATATATATATATATGTACGAACATATATACGTATACACACACACATATATATATATACATACGAACATATATACGTATACACACACACATATATATATACATACGAACATATATACGTATATACACACACACACATATATATATATGTTGAGTTGATCAATGGATTGACCTAATGAATTATGTATAAACATGCACAACACTGCAAGCAGCAGCATGTAGAGCTGTGTAATGATATTGTGAACTACGAGTATGTAAACTTATGATATGTATAAACAACGATAACTATGTAGAAATTTGGGAACATGAAGCGCTATAGACAATTATTGTTTAATATATACATATAGTTCTATGTGTATGTACGTGTCGTATGTATATGCGTTTATGTCTGGCGTGTACATGTACGGGTGCCGTTAATATTTAATATTTCTAGTAATTTTGTTCTATGGGGTTCATGACATAAGTATGGGAACTTTTCTACTGTCCTAGCTGGTATATGGCACACGTATGGGAACTTTTCTACTGTCCTAGCTGGTATATGGCACAAGTATGGGAACTTTAAAATAGATTACAAAATGAAGGTTGTGATGACCAAATGAAACGGAAAGCTAATTAAAAATCTATCCTTCAAGAGAATTTTTCAATTTCATGCTAAATGTACTTGCCAATATTTGAATGTATATATCTCTTTGCGATTTGTCTGTTATGACATTTTGCATGTTTCTTTTGCAGACTATATTTTTTACACATCATTAACTTGTATTTAAGTTGCACACAAAAATCCAAATAGCAAATTTGTGCAAGATGTATTTTTTATACGAACATTAATTTATGGAAGAAGAAGGAAGAAGCGTGAAAGGAAGAGAAATAAAGGAATGATAGAAATGGGATATAATATATAGATGTAACAGAATCAGTAATGCGCTTAATTGTGCTAATTACTCAAGCACAACATTTCTGCTCGTGAGCGGTAGAAACTGGTCTTCGTTTTCTGAGGTAAAAGAATCAAATATAGCGATTCGGCAGTAGTAAAGGTAAGGCGATGTTACAGGTGAAAGAATTTTACTACTAGTACATATATTAAACTTTATATGTAACATACACGAACATATTAAACTTTATATGTAACATACACGAACATATTAAACTTTATATGTAACATACACGAGCATATTAAACTTTATATGTAACATACACGAGCATATTAAACTACTCTTCCGGGTTATATCTATATGTAGCTCTGCCGCGTGAACGTAAATATCATAGTGTCGTTCTTTCTCGTTGTATTTTGTTGTGAATATGTATGTGATATAAGCCTTTTGATCGGAACGTCGATTTGTGTGAGTCCGTGATTAGCAAATCTATATTACTTTATTCCAAGTTTTTCCTGTAGATTGGAAAGATCATTAGTCTAATACTAGAAATACAAACGGACAATTGAAAGCCAGAAGTTTAAATGCAGTACAAAAATGGGTGATGCTGGTTTGAAAATCTAGACACTGAAGGATAAATAAATGTGAGTGAATTATGGATACTAGATAAGGAGTTGTGAGTGAATTATGGATACTAGATAAATAGATGTGAATGAATATGGATACTAAATAAACAGTTGTGAGTGAATCGTGGATACTAGAAAATGAGTTTTGAGTGAAGCATGGGTACTATGAAAAATTGTTAAATTACCAAAAGAAAGAAGATCTGTCTGACTGCAACAATTGGCAAGGAATCACACTACTATCCATCGCTGGTAAAGTTTTTCTCAGTATATTACTACAAAGACTAAAAAGATTCATTGATGAGGCTCTCAGAGAAGAACAAGCGAGCTTCAGACCTCCTCACTCAACATTAGACCACATCTACACCTTAAGGACAATAATAGAAGATTCCACAGAAAGACAATCAAAACTCATGATCAATTTTGTAGATTTCCAGAAGGCTTTCGGTAGTCTTCACAGACCATCTCTCTGGAAAACTCTTACGTTTTACGGCATCCCGACGAAATACATCAATATCATGAAAGTTTTTTACTCCGATACGGCTTGCTGTGTAAGAACAGAACGTGGTTTTTCCAGCTGGTTCCCAGTAACAACGGGAGTAAAACAAGGATGTGTTTTGTCCCCAATACTGTTTTGCATCGCGACTGACTGTGTGATGAAGAAATGCACAGACCAAAAAAACTAGGAATCAAATGGGTAAACAACAAGACCATGGAAGATCTAACCTTCGCAGACGATATTGCTCTCCTGAGTTCAAAAGACCAAGATCTCCAAGAAAAAATAGAAAGACTCAAATATTTTACGCAACAGATAGGCCTTCAAATAAACACACATAAAACGAAAATCATGAACTTTACCGGCCTAGCAGAATCAATTAAACTAGATGACAATATATCAAGATATACAATAGATGACAATATACTAGACAACGTTTCAATTTTCGTATATTTGGAAAGCAAGATAACACCAGACGGTGATGCCAACTCATAAATCAAGACTCGAATCGCTCTCGCCTCCAACGCCTTTAACAAACTCTCAAACATCTGGAGATCGAAGATCGCAAGTAAACACATCAAACTGCGACTATTCAATGCACGTATGATTCCATCATTGACATATGGATGTAAAAGTTGGAAATCTACCGCAATAATGGATAAGAAGTTAGTTGTCTTCGAGAATAGATGCCTCAGAAAAAACACAAATACTAATTGGAAATACTTCAAATCAAACGACATACTAAGAGCGGAGACAAAACAAGAATATGTGACGAACATCATCAGAAAACGCCTCTAGACATACATCGGCCACGTACTTAGAATGAAGGAAGACATACTTCCACGACAAGTCTTCATGTGGACACCAGACGGGAAAAGAAAACACGGAAGACCAAAAACAACGCCCAGAAGAATATTTATCATTTAACATTTATTTAAAATGCACAGATAAATATATAGAAGTCCAAAAAGTATCTATATTTGCTTCATAGACTACAGCAAGGCCTTTGACAGAGTCCAACATGAAAAATTAATCAAATGTCTTCAAGAACTAGGCATAGATGGAAAAGACATCAGGCTGATTAGAAATATATATTGGGAACAAACTGCATCAATAAGGTGTGAAAACAGCTACTCACCATACATAGAAATAAGAAGAGGGGTAAGACAAGAATGCATTTTATCAACAAGCCTATTTAATATCTACACAGAGAATATCTTTAAAAATATAGAAGAAATACCAGGACTCAAGATCAATGGGAAAATAATAAACAACATTAGATATGCAGATGACACTGTTCTTTTAGCAGAACGTGAACATGAACTACAAAGACTAATAGATCAAGTCAATAAATCAAGTAATGAATATGGACTGGATATAAACATTAAAAAACAAAAACCATGATAATCAGCAAAGACACAGAAGAACAGGAGGTAAACATAAACATACAGGGAGAGAAACTACAACAAGTAAAACAGTATCAATATCTTGGACACATAGTCACAAATGATGGCAGATGTGAAACAGAAGTTAAAAGGAGAATAGGAATGGCTAAAAGTACCTTCAATGACATGAGGAAATTATTAATATCTAAACAAATTACAAACAAGTTAAAAATGAGAATTATAAAATGCTACATCTATTCCATATTAATGTATGGCTCAGAAACATGGACACTAAATAAACAATTAGAAGACAAAATTGATGCCTTTGAGATGTGGGTATATAGAAGAATAGGGAGAACATCATGGAAAGAGAAGAAAACAAATAAAGAGGTGCAAAAGACACTTAATATGAAGAAAGAACTACTAAGAGAAATAAAGATCAGGCAAATAAAATACTTTGGACACATTAAAAGACATGACACCCTATTGAAGACCTTACTTGAGGGTAAAGTCAAAGGGAAGCGAGCAGGAGGTAGGCAGAGATACAAGTGGGAGAGTAACATTACACGATGGACAGGTTACAGTCTAGCAGAGTGCACCACCAAGACAAGAGACATGAGATGTTGGAGATACATTGCAGCCAATCTTCGTTGCGGAGACGGCACTTGATGATGATGATGAAAATGCACAAGTCCTTCAATCCTTGCCAACTGACAGACAGGCATGGAGAACTATGACATCCGCCCTATGTGCCAAACTTGGCAAAAGAGAAACTGACTGATGGATACTAGATAATGTGTTGTGAGTGAAGCATGGATACTAGATAATGTGTTGTGAGTAAAGCATGGATACTAGATAATGAGTTGTGAGTGAAGCATGGATACTAGATAATGTGTGTTGTTGTCTGATAACTAAAATTGGATACTAGACGTTGAAAAGTGACGAGTAAACGTGAATGTTTGTGTGCAGGAGATTAGAGATTGTTGATCAAATCAGTATTTAGATGAGAAATGTCTGCGTGTACTTAGACTTACGTGGATATTTTTCATAAATCTAGTATCTTAATTAAAAATCTGTTCGTGTACTCAGAAGAGAGTTTTAAAACACTTTTTAGCACACGCACAAGGTGCGAGAAGGAAATAGAAATAGTGTTCCGTTTAACATGGTGTCCACTGTTGGCTTTCAAGATATAATAGTTTTAACATGGTGTCCACTGTTGGCTTTCAAGAGATAATAGTTTTAACATGGTGTCCACTGTTGGCTTTCAAGAGATAATAGTTTTAACATGGTGTCCACTGTTGGCTTTCAGGAGATAATAGTTTTAACATGGTGTCCACTGTTGGCTTTCAAGAGATAATAGTTTTAACATGGTGTCCACTGTTGGCTTTCAGGAGATAATAGTTTTAACATGGTGTCCACTGTTGGCTTTCAAGAGATAATAGTTTTAACATGGTGTCCACTGTTGGCTTTCAGGAGATAATAGTTTTAACATGGTGTCCACTGTTGGCTTTCAAGAGATAATAGTTTTAACATGGTGTCCACTGTTGGCTTTCAGGAGATAATAGTTTTAACATGGTGTCCACTGTTGGCTTTCAAGAGATAATAGTTTTAACATGGTGTCCACTGTTGGCTTTCAAGAGATAATAAAAACAATGATGTTTTACATGTAAAATGTGAATGTTCTGTCGTGGAGACAACGAGCAATATTGTAGAGACATTCTAATACAACTGTACATAATGCGATCCTTATCTTGTTTCATAATTTTAATCCGCAACAGTAGTCTTTGGTGTGTGTGTATATATCTATGTGTGTGTATATATATGTGTGTATATATCAATGCTTTCACTAAATAGTAGACTTTGATGTGTGTATATATATATATATATATATATATATCAATCTTAAATTTTGATTAGAGACCAGCATCATATTACACGGGGCGTTCCATAAGTGACCCGCTCTCCGTTCCAGCAGCCATCCAAAAGTATGCAGACTCAAAGTCCAAGTCAAATGTTGATTATGTGACCTTGACAACTTTCCAGAGAAGATACACATTCTCCACTCACCCCTGGTTATTCCCGTATATCATTCTTTGTATGTGCATATTATCATCTGTGTATGTCAATATTATCATCCTTTGCATGTGCATATTGTCATCCTTTGTATGTGCATATTGTCATCCTTTGTATGTACTTATTGTCATCTCTAACACCAGCTTCTTCACTCTGCAGTAAATCAATGACTGTCTTTATTACGACAGCAATATCTCTCTCCAATACTGTTCCATAAACCACAATATTGCCGGCCTAACGTGTCTGCTCTTTCTTCACTTCTGAGTCCAGCGTGACAAGTGCAGTATATCTTTGTACAACTTTGGACAACAAAGAAACACACACAGAATCAAAGACATACACAATAGTTGTAGTAAAGCATACCAAGCCCTAGGGAAAATAACACCAATCTTCACAAACAAAAATGTAGATTTAAACACGAAAATAACACTATTCTAAACTATTATTTTGTCAACGCTGTGTTACCAAGCCAAACATGGACAGCGACAGCACAAAACAAACGTTAACTAGTGACAACTAAAACGGCATGCTTACGAAGAATCCTAGGAATATCGCTAAGAGACAGAGTGAGAAATGAGGACATCAGACAAAGAACCGGTACCAATCCAATCTTAGAATATATCAAGAGACAACAGATCAATTGGTTTGCATACATCCCTAGACTACATACCACTGCAAGCTATGCTACACAGATACAGTGAAGGTAGACCTAGAGGCCGACCACTAAAACGATGGACCACCGAAATAAAAGAGGCAACAAATTCCACAATATACTCACCACACAAGTGGACCGTCTCCAATTCTTAGAACAAAACTCTTCTCCCCCTGACTCTGAAAGGTAATAAAGGGTGTAGCGATTAGATAGATTTTGGACAACCCAATTGTTGAGTAACGTGAACCACTGCTACTTAAACATGCACCTTTCTATATTCAGCAGGATGCCCTGGAAGTCATGTATGTAAGTAACCAAAATGTCAAGAGGACGTCCCAAAAACTGGAGAGTGCCGCAGTAACCAAAATGTCAAGAGGACGTCCGACAAACTGGAGAGTGCCGCAGTAACCAAAATGTCAGAGGACGTCCGACAAAGTGGAGAGTAACGGAGTAACCAAAATGTCAGAGGACGTCCGACAAACTGGAGAGTGCCGCAGTAACCAAAATGTCAGAGGACGTCCGACAAAGTGGAGAGTAACGCAGTAACCACATCAAATAAACGATAAATACTATATAAGTACTACAGTTACTGTTCTTAAAGTAAAAAAAAAGGGGAATCTTGTTCTTTTGTTTATTGTTATTTCTTAGCATTGTCAAACAATGGTCTAGAAAATGATTGAAAGTACAAGAAACAAAAAAAATGTAAACAGAAATTAACGTCAACGCCATCCGACATGAACTATAATAAAATCCATTTGTTTCATATTTCCATTTAACATAAACTGTGCTTATTTATGTTTTTTCTTCAAATTAGTTATTGTTTTTATTTAGTTTTATTCAAATTAATTCTTAAGCTTATTTAAGTTTTTTCTTCAAATTAGTTCCTGTGTTTATTTACATTTTTTTTCAAATTAGTTTTTGCGTTTATTCATAATTATATTTTCAAATTAATTCTTGTCTTTATTTATAAATTTTTCTTCAAATTAGTTCTTGTGTATATTTATATTTTCTTTTCAAATTAGTTTTTGTTGTTATTAAAAAAAACTCGCACATCACTGAGACGTGAAGTTCTCTGAGTGTGATATAAAATTCACACAGCTCTGAGAAGTGAAGTTCTCTGAGTGTGATATAAAATTCACACAGCTCTGAGAAGTGAAGTTCTCTGAGTGTGATATAAAATTCACACAGCTCTGAGAAGTGAAGTTCTCTGAGTGTGATATAAAATTCACACAGCTCTGAGAAGTGAAGTTCTCTGAGTGTGATATAAAATTCACACAGCTCTGAGAAGTGAAGTTCTCTGAGTGTGATATAAAATTCACACAGCTCTGAGAAGTGAAGTTCTCTGAGTGTGATATAAAATTCACACAGTGCTGAGACGTGAAGTTCTCTGAGTGTGATATAAAATTCACACAGTGCTGAGAAGTGAAGTTCTCTGGGTGTGATATAAAACTCGCACAGCGCTGAGAAGTGTTTATTCGTTTTTCAAATTAGTTCTACTGTTTATTTTTGTTTTTAAATTAGTTCTACTGTTTATTTTTGTTTTTAAATTAGTTCTACTGTTTATTTTTGTTTTTAAATTAGTTCTACTGTTTATTTTTGTTTTTAAATTAGTTCTACTGTTTATTTTTGTTTTTAAATTAGTTCTAATGTTTATTTTTACAAATTAGTTATATTGTTTATTTTTCTAAATATTAGTTCTGACGTTTATTTTTTTACAAATTAGTTCTTATGTTCAAGAGAAAATAACTTGTTTCTATATTCTGGTGATGTCATTGAAATTGAGAATTAAAGACAGAAAGAGAAAATGCGATCTCAAATGTATCATTGCAATGATAGTAAAACTATATCATCATCATCATCAAGTGCCATGCCGGCTGGCGTAGGCGGTCATGGCTCTCCACAGCTCTCTGTCCACAGTATTATGTATCAAAGTCGTTGTTCTTTCCTTGCCTTGCAAGGTTGTCAAACTGTCTAATATTTTCTCACGTTGTCGCCCTCTGTCTCTGTTGCCTTCAATTTTGTCTGTTGTGACTATGTTATCTAAACCCGCCTGTCCCATGAAGTGGCCAAAAAAAGAAGATTGCCTTTTTCTTATACTGTTGATTAAGGTCCATTTCGCATTTGACTCTTTCAACACCTCTACATTAGTTTTTCTGGCAGTCCATGGTATTCTCAGCATTCTTCTGTAGAACCAAATCTCTATTGTCTCTAATTTCCCACTTTCCAGTTTGTTTATTGTCCAAGTCTCGCACCCATATGTTAGTATAGGGGTTAAAACTATATACATATATATTCTGCAAGTGAAACTGTTGCTATGTCAATGATGTTTAGACCAGTGTAAGAAACGTGTCTGTTCTAGTGTTAGTTTTTTGTTTCTAATACACACAATCATATTTTTTCAGAGAATTCTGTCTCGTTGTCGAGAAAGGAAAAATAAAAATAAGAAGACATGAAATGAACACCTGTTTCACTCCGGCAATAAAATTAATATAAAGTAGCTTAGAGAAACATGAACGTAAAACTAGAACATCCTTACGTCTTTAACCGCGTGTCTTCCTAGATGCACGTGTAAAAACATTGCCAGCTTTTTCGTTAAGTATCGCACAGAATACGGTACACTTTAATATATTAAGAAGATCAGTTTCGCTTTCTCAATATAACCTCGTTCATCTTTTTAACTTTGCTTAACATCCTTTCTTTTATGTATCTATATACTCCTATATTTTTCTTCCATGTGCCTGTATTGTCCTGTCTTTCGTTTATGTATCTGTATTTTCCTATATCTTTCCTATATCTCGTGCCTGTATTGTCTTATTGAGAGCCGCGTAGCTATTAGCGCACTGGCTTCGCATAAAAGTGGTCCTGAGTTCATTCCTCATTTGAGGCGGAAATATTATTCAGATCGCAACGGCTCCCGGGTCGACCCAGCCTTAAATGGGTACCAGATTAATCCGGGAAGTAAAGTGCGAGGGAGAGGAGATGGCTACCGCCTTCATTTGCAGAGCCGCTGAAATGTGAGATCGCTAACATCTCACACTCCTACGGCATTAATAAATGATATGGGTTACTTTACTTTTTACATTATTCTTTCTCTTACTTTCCTGTATTATCCATCTTTATTTTATGTATCTGCATAGTTTCATTCTGTTCTTCATATCTCCAGTGACATATTCTCCAGTGACATATTCTCCAGTGACATATTCCTGTACCCTCCCCATCTTCCCTCCGACCATTAGTCGAATGTATACCATCTCTTGCCTAGAATGTATACCATCTCTTGCCTAGAATGTATACCATCTCTTGCCTAGAATGTATACCATCTCTTGCCTAGAATGTATACCATCTCTTGCCTAGAATCTGAGATCTAGAAGTAGCAGTGATCCATCAGCACTGATACATGACAAGAATATAAGTTAGAATTATAACTTGCA
Organism: Meghimatium bilineatum; assembly: GCA_034231615.1. NCBI lineage: Eukaryota > Metazoa > Mollusca > Gastropoda > Stylommatophora > Philomycidae > Meghimatium > Meghimatium bilineatum. Next base: position 3,239,855 of record CM067305.1, on the reverse strand, counting down.
GAAGCTATATATGACTTCATCTATATAATCATGTGGAAATTCAACATCACTCCCTCTATATACACATTTGGTTACCTCCTTCAGTTAAATGTTTCGGCATTAAACTCGCACAGAGCTGAGAAGTGAAGCTCTCTGGGTTTGATATAAAACTCGCACAAAGCTGAAAAGTGAAGCTTTCTGGGTTTGATATAAAACTTGACAAAGCTGAAAAGTGAAGCTCTCTGGGTTTGATATAAAACTTGACAAAGCTGAAAAGTGAAGCTCTCTGGGTTTGATATAAAACTTGACAAAGCTGAAAAGTGAAGCTTTCTGGGTTTGATATAAAACTTGACAAAGCTGAAAAGTGAAGCTCTCTGGGTTTGATATAAAACTCGCACAGCGCTGAGAAGTGAAGATCTCTGTGTTTGATATAAAACACGCACAGCGCTGAGAAGTGAAGCTCTCTCGTTTGATATAAAACTCGCATAGCGCTGAGAAGTGAAGTATCCTGGGTTTGATATAAAACTCGCATAGCGCTGAGAAGTGAAGTATCCTGGGTTTGATATAAAACTCGCATAGCGCTGAGAAGTGAAGTATCCTGGGTTTGATATAAAACTCGCATAGCGCTGAGAAGTGAAGTATCCTGGGTTTGATATAAAACTCGCATAGCGCTGAGAAGTGAAGTATCCTGGGTTTGATATAAAACTCCAGATACTCCCATCCATTCACACACACTCTTACAAAGAAATTGCGCTAAAAGTTACAAGTGATTTATTGATCGTAACTCTGTGGGATCGATATTAACAAAAATCTGCTGTCTTCACAAGTTTCATAATCTCCCTCCATCTCTCGTAGTATCATCTCAAACTTTACTCTTCCCTCTCTCCTTTCTCTCTTTCCACCGATTTCATTTTCCTCCTCTCAAAATCTGTACTCGCATCACCAATTTCTCCTTTAATATTCTTCCTATTATTCAATCTCTCTGTCTCTTTATGTTTTGCTTTCATATTTTACTTTTCTCTATTCCTCCTTTTTTTTATTTTGTCACTCATTTTTTTCCATTAGTAATACATAATATTAGAAGTTTTTTCAATTGCCGTTTGACTAATTATAAAACATGTATGCACACCTTGATTCTTCTGTAGGTAACATCTCGCACCGTTACACCTCTGTTATAGAACTTGAACGCACACCTTGGTTCTCCTGTAGGTAACATCTCGCACCGTTCCACCTCTGTTATAGAATTTGAACGCACCATTTGATTCTCCTCTAGGTTACCTCTCGCACTGTTCCACCTCTGTTATAGAATTTGAACGCACACCGTGGTTCTCCTGTAGCTAACATCTCGTACTGTTCCACCTCTGTTATAGAACTTGAACGCAAACCTTGATTCTCCTGTAGCAAACATCTCGCACTGTTCCACCTCTGAATATTATCGTTGTATTATCTCTCCGTGACGTTCTTAAATAATCTTCAAAACACTGAACAACGTCAAAGGTATTTAGTGCATTTTTAAAAGGCACAAGCTAAACATGTTTTCAAGTAGATAAGCTACAACAGCCGGACAAAAATGTGCTTATAATAGGCGTCTATATGCGCGCAGACCGTTGTAGACAGATTCGAAACGTATACACAATAGATGATTCAGAAGTTACCACTAAATCAGAAAATATGGTTCTCATTTTCTACTGGGCGGAATGTTGATTTGAATATACATACTTTAAGTTTAAGTGAATTAATTCTGAAAATTTTGGAGAAAAAATTTGTGTGAGTAAGAGGGAGAGAACGAGAGAGAGAGAGAGAGAGTACTGGGGATGAATGGCTTATTAAAGCTCCTCCGGTAAACCTATAGAACCTCCAATTGCTCCACTTGCTGATCCGGCTAATCAGTCCTGCATTGCTATTGGAATGTTCTATATTTTCTATTGTTAAGCTGGAAAATTCTTACGAACATAAAGTAATAAGACTTGCATAAAATATTTTCCAGATGGAATGTAGTTTTGGAACCAGCACGCAAAATAACGACAAAGACACACAAATACTTGATAGAAACATTTCTATCAAGAGTATAGAATAGAAACATTTCTATCAAGAGTATAGAATAGAAACATTTCTATCAAGAGTATAGAATAGAAACTTTTCTATCAAGAGTATAGAATAGAAACTTTTCTATCAAGATTATAGAATAGAAACGTTTCTATCAAGAGTATAGAATAGAAACTTTTCTATCAAGAGTATAGAATAGAAACATTTCTATCAAGATTATAGAATAGACACATTCCTAAGAGGGACAGATAAAAAGCTAAACATAGAGAGATCTGTAAGAGATGGGCCCAGACAAGAACATGCAAACGATTTGTTAAAAACATGTGCCCCAAGGGAGATAATATGTACTCGAGAGATAATGGTGAAGTAAGTAAAGCAGCAATTCTTATACTACAACACACATTTTAACAAACTTTTTGTTTCCAATACTTGACAACAGTTCCTCCCATTTGTATCTTCATTTCTCCATTTGTATCTTCATTTCTCCATGTGCATCTTCATTTCTCCATTTGTATCTTCATTTCTCCATTTGCATCTTCATTTCTCCATTTGTATCTTCATTTCTCCATTTGCATCTTCATTTCTCCATTTGCATCTTCATTTCTCCATTTGCATCTTCATTTCTCCATTTGTATCTTCATTTCTCCATTTGTATCTTCATTTCTCCATGTGCATCTTCATTTCTCCATTTGCATCTTCATTTCTCCATTTGTATCTTCATTTCTCCATTTGCATCTTCATTTCTCCATTTGTATCTTCATTTCTCCATTTGCATCTTCATTTCTCCATTTGCATCTTCATTTCTCCATTTGTATCTTCATTTCTCCATTTGTATCTTCATTTCTCCATTTGCATCTTCATTTCTCCATTTGCATCTTCATTTCTCCATTTGCATCTTCATTTCTCCATTTGTATCTTCATTTCTCCATTTGTATCTTCATTTCTCCATTTGCATCTTCATTTCTCCATTTGCATCTTCATTTCTCCATTTGCATCTTCATTTCTCCATTTGTATCTTCATTTCTCCATTTGCATCTTCATTTCTCCATTTGTATCTTCATTTCTCCATTTGCATCTTCATTTCTCCATTTGCATCTTCATTTCTCCATTTGCATCTTCATTTCTCCATTTGTATCTTCATTTCTCCATTTGTATCTTCATTTCTCCATGTGCATCTTCATTTCTCCATTTGCATCTTCATTTCTCCATTTGTATCTTCATTTCTCCATTTGCATCTTCATTTCTCCATTTGTATCTTCATTTCTCCATTTGCATCTTCATTTCTCCATTTGCATCTTCATTTCTCCATTTGCATCTTCATTTCTCCATTTGTATCTTCATTTCTCCATTTGTATCTTCATTTCTCCATTTGCATCTTCATTTCTCCATTTGCATCTTCATTTCTCCATTTGCATCTTCATTTCTCCATTTGTATCTTCATTTCTCCATTACTTCTCATACTGAACTTGTTTATAGAATAGACAACGATAAAATCAAGCACAATGCCACTATTTCTGGGGCATCCAGGACTTATCCGCGCATTCTTACAATGTTTCTACTATGAAGCAAAGAGTGGATATTTGCTGTCTATATCTTCGTATCACTACTGGCAAGAACCATCCACTACATGATGATATTGTATATATCAAAGGAAACAGCTCAAATATGGGGAAGAAAACAAGGTTTGGCAGGGTAGAGGAGGTTATTAAACGGGTATGCATATTAGTGGACATGGTACCTGAAGAAGAGTGGGATATTAAGACTATCATGTTTACAACTTCTATTGAAGTGGTAATCTTACTCACCAAGAGACGTAACAATTACATTCTAGTGCATACAGACTCAGAAGCCCAGTCTCTAGTCAGTGAAAACTCTTCAGATGTGGATACTGTTGTCTACACTGATAGGTCTGTGATTCGGCTCTTTCACAATGCTTACATATTCACGATTTTCAATGCAGAGAGAAGTAAGTGGGGATTTCTGTATAACCCTAGTAGTTCGACGGTGAATGTGATGATAGTGGGGAGGGCGGTGGCATGGTTGTAGTCACACAGTGCGACAGATCTATGTTTTCTTATTAATTCTATGAGCATGCTTCGACAGATTTAGTCGAGCTGTTTACGACGTCAGTGGCTTGAGTCGTTGAAGAAATCTATGCTGAAGAAAGTTACTTTCATTTGTGTACGTGGACATGTGGGTGTTGGGGAAAATGAAAGAGCAAACTGTCTTGCCAGCGTGGTCACAGTGATTAATAGTAGTTCAATGGACTGTACTGATATTTTGAATTTAATAATGGAGCTCGACCAGTTGGAAGATATGGTTTGTACTTCTTCTTCTGTGTCTATTGCTAGCATACATGACCTTAGAGTGAAGTGTAGTTTTGCAAGAAACGTGCCACATATAGGAATCACAAGACGAATTATCAACCAATACAGAACCGGCACAGTGCGTAACCCAAGCTGGAAGACATACTGAATGTGAGATCGGAGTATGTTCAACTCAGAATGAGAAGAAGAATATTAGATCACCTATGGACTTGTCCGGATTGCATTAGTGCTCTCATCTAGCGACTAACTAACTTTAATCAAATAAACACAAACACTTTTTCTTAGAACAATTACATTTAGTTGTTTTTTATCATGAAGCGAATATGTCATATTCTCAACGGATATCATTCATTAGATAATCGGATATTCTCGTGCACATACTCCTCTCCGTGTTGTTATATAGCGGAAGTTAGCAGTGCACGCCGGTTGTTTATATGGTCACATGATACACCGTAGATGTGCATCATAAATGTCACACGAAAGATTCCATGGTGATGATGAATTGCTATTGAAGAACATTGTTTTTTTCTGCCAAAGAATGTCTTAATTACAACACGAACAGTTGGCCCCGACAGTGCAGTCTTTTAGTTGTTTCAAACCCCTTTGTAGATTTTATTACTCGCTCAATGTGTACGTCTGCAACCATTTGCAGGAACAGGAAATTGGACCAGGCATGGTTATGTCCCATGAGGATGGAGTCCCTGGTGCCAGCGTGGTACGTAAAGTGTTTACTGAACACAAATTTACGATCTCTCAGAACGGCAATGAAGGGTGGCATTTGAAAAATCACTGTATTTTTATCACACGTTTGTCTGCAGGCAGTAGTTTCTAGGTATTCTGGACTCGTGGATGTGTGTATTCTAGAAGCGTTGTCATGTAGGTATGAATGTTTATTTGTTTAGTTAGTAACTGTCATGAACTTGCAATATTTTAGCAATAATAAATTATAATGTTAATCATTATCTCTCAAATAATGGAACAACTTCAGCTTGCGAACATGTTTTCCTCCGCTGCTTCGTCTAGAGATTACCTCAATAGATATAGAGTAGCATATCTTAATAGAACTATCCCTATAGATGGACTTTTGTTTAGTGGGTCTTCATTAAATCTTATTAATAGAACTATCCCTATAGATGGACTTTTGTTTAGTGGGTCTTCATTAAATCTTATTGATAGAACTATCCCTATAGCTGGACTTTTGTTTAGTGGGTCTTCATTAAATCTTATTGATAGAACTATCCCTATAGATGGACTTTTGTTTAGTGGGTCTTCATTAAATCTTATTGATAGAACTATCCCTATAGCTGGACTTTTGTTTAGTGGGTCTTCATTAAATCTTATTGATAGAACTATCCCTATAGATGGACTTTTGTTTAGTGGGTCTTCATTAAATCTTATTGATAGAACTATCCCTATAGATGGACTTTTGTTTAGTGGGTCTTCATTAAATCTTGTTGATAGAACTATCCCTATAGATGGACTTTTGTTTAGTGGGTCTTCATTAAATCTTGTTGATAGAACTATCCCTATAGATGGACTTTTGTTTAGTGGGTCTTCATTAAATCTTGTTGATAGAACTATCCCTATAGATGGACTTTTGTTTAGTGGGTCTTCATTAAATCTTATTGATAGAACTATCCCTATAGATGGACTTTTGTTTAGTGGGTCTTCATTAAATCTTATTGATAGAACTATCCCTATAGATGGACTTTTGTTTAGTGGGTCTTCATTAAATCTTGTTGATAGAACTGTCTCAATAATTTGACTTATATTTAGTGGATTTTCATCAAATCTTATTGATAGAATTATCCCTAATACTTGGACTTCTATTTAGTGGATCGACATTAATCGTGTTGATAGAGTTGTCCCTATAATTGAATGCATATTTAGTTGAACTTCATTAATTGATGTTGATGGAACTGTAAATACACTTGGACTTGTATTTATTGGATCTTCATTAATCCATGTTGATGGAACTGTAAATACACTTGGACTTGTATTTATTGGATCTTCAGTAATCCATGTTGATGGAACTGCACTATACTTTGACTTCTATTTAGTGGATCTCGCTTCGCTAATTCAACGAATAAATTTATATTGATATATATATATATATATATATATATATATATATATATATATATATATATATATATATATATATATATATATATATATATATATATATAGTTTTTCCGAGGCTAGCTAGTTCACCTTACCGAAGCTCGTAATGACCTAACAATGGCACGCTGTAGTGTCAGATCGCAACGACATAACAGTGTCACGCTGTAGTGTCAGATGGCAATGACCTAACAGTGCCACGCTGTAGTGTCAGATGGCAATGACCTAACAGTGCCACGCTGTAGTGTCAGATGGCAATGACCTAACAGTGCCACGATGTAGTGTCAGATGAAAATGCGCACATATTACAGTCACACTGTAAACATGAAACAATAGTCAACAAAATCTATATACAAGTGTACGTGTTATATATTTATATATTTATATTTGTTCAGTTTAATACAAGGAAAAAAACCTTGAGTTAACAGCTATAAACAACGGTATATCTCTATAGTACTATTTAGATACTCACATGGGTCTGCTAACATTGCGATCTGACACAACAGCGTGGCATTGTTAGGTCATTGCGATTTGACACAAAAGCGTGGCATTGTAGATCTTTGCGATCTGACATTACAGCGTGGCACTGTTAGGTCATTGCGATCTGTGACTGCAGCGTGACATTGTTAGGTCATTGCGATCTGGCACAACAGCGTGGCATTGTTAGATCATTGCGATCTGACATTACAGCGTGGCATTGTTAGGTCATTGCGATCTGTGACTGCAGCGTGACATTGTTAGGTCATTGCGATCTGACACAACAGCGTGGCATTGTAGATCATTGCGATCTGACATTACAGCGTGGCACTGTTAGGTCTTTGTTCTCTGACACTACAGCGTGGCATTGTTAGGTCATTGTTATCGTACACTACAGCGTGGCATTGTTAGGTCATTGTTATTATACACTACAACGTGGCATTGTTAGGTCATTCCGATCTGACACTACAGCGTGGCACTGTTAGGTCATTGCGATCTGACACTACAGCGTGGCATTGTTATTGTTATCTGACACTACAGCGTGGCATTGTTAGGTCACTGCGAGCTTCGGTAAAGTGTATTCAATACCCTATAGGAAAACTATATATATAATATGAATTGAATTAATGAAGATTCACTAAATATAAATCCAAGTATAAAAACAGTACTATCAATGTGAATTAATGAAGATTCACTTTATTGTATTTCCAAAACACTTTATTTGTTTGATCTTTATTTCCTTAAATAGTCATTTTTTCACAAGAAGTTTTATTAGAACAATTTTGTTGTGTTCTCTTTCCATGAAATTCTCCCTATTCTTCTATCTATCCTTATCTAAAAGATAACAATTCTGTCTACTAGTTATATTGTGATTGTCCATGTTTCTGAGCCATATATTAATATATAATAGATGTAGCACTTTATAATTCTCGTTTTTAGTGTGTTTGTAATTTTTTTAGATGTCAATATTTTCCTCGTCTCATTGCAAGTACTTTTAGCTATTCCTATTCTCCTTTTAACTTCTGTTTCACATCTGCCATCATTCGTGATTATGTATCCAAGATATTTTTACACCGAGAAAATTCAAGTCCAGCATAAACAAAGCACAAACAAGAACTTTTCCAGGAGCAGACATCGGTAGTGACCATGATATGGTTCTATTGACGATCAAAATTAAGCTGAAAAAGAATCATACGCAAAACAAATGCACACGATTAAGATTTAATTTAGAAAAATTGAAGGATCCAGAAATAGCAGAGATATTTGAGGCAACAGTGGGAGGAAAATTTGCAGCTTTAAACCTTGTAATTGAAGATGTTAACTCTCTCACAGAAACCATGAAAGGAACTTTATTAGAATCAGCAACAGAAATACTAGGGACAAGAAGAATAACACACAAACCTTGGGTAACAGATGACATCCTAAAATTGTGTGACGAACGGAGAGAAATGAAAAAGATTAAGAAAGAGGCCCCTGAAATGTCAGGGCAATATAGCAAAATAAACAAAAACATCAGAAGGAAAATGAAACAAGCACAAGAAGTGTGGCTAGAGGAAAAATGCGAAACCATCAATGAAGGTATTAAGCGCGGAAACAGTAAGGTAGCATACGACACTCTAAGAAAGATAACACAGCCAAATAGACCAACGATATCTACAATACAAGACAAACACGGAAAGATACTCAATGGAACAACAGATATAGTGAAAAGATGGACAGAGTATTGCAAGGAGCTGTATAACTGCAAGTGTAATCCTGACTACACGATATTACAGAATTCTGAATTAAACAACAGAGAAATAGGAAATGCAGAAATTCTAGTAGATGAAATAAAAGAGGCCATACGAACATTGAAAGGAGGGAAGTCACCTGGTGTAGACAACATTCCAGCAGAATTGTTGAAATACGGGGGCATTAATGTGGTAAATATTATGACCAAAATATGCCAAAATATATGGAACACAAAACAGTGGCCCACTGAGTGGACACAATCACTAATAATACCAATTCCCAAGAAAGGAAATTTGAAAGTGTGTACAAATTACAGAACAATTAGCCTTATAACACACCCCAGTAAAGTGATGCTCAAAATACTACTTAACAGAATAAAACACAAGTCGGAAGAAATAATTGCAGAAGAACAAGCTGGCTTCAGAGCAAACAGAAGCACCGTTGAACAAATATTTAACATCCGAACACTAATCGAAAAACATATTCAACACCAACGTGATTTATACCACAACTTCATTGACTTTACAAAGGTCTTTGATCGTATTTGGCATGATGGTCTGTGGCACATACTAAGGAAATTTAATTTTGACACCACAATTATAGACATTATTGAAGCTCTGTACGAAAATGCAAATAGTGCTGTCTTGTCACACAATACGATTGGAGAGTTCTTCAAAACAACTGTGGGAGTTCGACAGGGATGCGTAATGTCCCCAGTACTTTTTAACATATACTTAGAGCACATCATACAAGAAACATTGCATGACTACAACACGTCTATATCGATCGGAGGTCGCCCTATTTGCAACTTGCGTTTCGCTGATGATATTGATCTTATAGCTGGGTCAGAACAATCATTGCAAGAATTAACATCAAAGTTAGAAAAAGTTACCAGCAAGTACGGAATGGAAATCAATTCAGATAAGAGCAAAATTTTGGTAAACAGCAGAGACACAGAAAACCAGACTAATATCATGATGAATGGACACAAGCTTGAAGAGGTGAATACCTTCAAATACCTCGGATCCAGTATATGCAGCGATGGTAAATGCAAAGCAGAACTAAAAATAAGGCTGGAGATGGCTTTAGCGTCATTGTCAAGGCTAACTGTGATTTGGAAAAGCAACATCAGTGTTGGAGTGAAAATCAAACTGTATAGGTCGCTGGTGCTTTCTGTTGTGTTGTATGGTTGTGAGAGTTGGACACTCACTGCGGACATGGAGAGAAGATTACAGGCTTTCGAGTATAAATGCTACAGAAGAATTCTACGAATTTCCTATAGGGAACATAAGACCAATGTGTACGTAAGAAATAAAGTAGAGATGTGTGCAGGTGTCCAGGAGCCATTGCTTTCAATAGTGAAACGACGAAAACTAGCATGGTTCGGACATGTATGCAGGCACGATTCCTTGTCAAAAACAATACTGCAGGGAACTGTCGAGGGTGGAAGAAGCAGAGGAGGACAAATAAAGACATAGACAGACAACATCAAGGAATGAACAGGGCTAAATATTTCCACACTCATCCGCATCGCTGACGATAGAATTCGCTGGAGGACTCTGTGTGCTGAAGCATCCAATGTGGTACCCCTACGACCCTGAAGGGTTATGGGTTTATTGATTGATTGATCCAAGATATTGATAATGTTTTACTTGTTGTAGTGTCCCCCCATTATTTTTAAAATCTGGTCTTCTGCGATTGTGATGATTATAACCATCACGAGAGTTCGTGTGATTTCCACCGGGGAGGGTGAGGTACGTTGTGCTGTTAGTTTACGGCACAGCTGCGCTATTTTCACTTTGAAAGGCCTAGCACATCCGTTTTTGTCATGTCTTTAATTATGACAGTGGGCCTCCATATTCTGTGACAGCTTTCTTATCTTTCGCCAAGCGATGAATGTGTATTGACTGCGATGTAACAGTTTTTCAACCACTGTGCCCCCTTAGACAGTATAGACCTACGCGTAATTATACATATTGTGCCTGTGCACATCGGGTACTGAACTTCTTTTCTCCGCGAGGATGATTTCGGTACAGGAAAACATCAACGGTACAGTTGTGCCCGGGTTCGTTCGCCCTCTCAGCCTGGGTGTCATCCACCGACATCGCGAACCCCCGTTAATGTCTGAGTCTCTACAAATTGTTTTATTGCTCTAATACGCCTACTGGTTAGTAGGTGATGATATTTTATAAAAATATAAAATGGGTTAAATAGAAGTTTTGCGTGAATGATACACAGAATCGACGTTTCGACATAAATGTATTTTTCAAGTTAGGAAGAAAAAAACACATATGACACTACTAAATCAAGCAGAGTGCACGTGAGCCATGGGTAACTGACAGGTCAGGAATAGATACAAATTGACAAAGAGATGTTCAAACGGCGGAAATGTGATTGATCACATGTAAAGAAAGTACAGTAAAGCAAAAAGTGCAAAATATCAAACAAAGGTATAGACAATGATAAAAATATAAGCAATGTTAGTTGGATCAGATGTGTGGTGTATGACAAGCCGGAAATCGGAAGTACGAAAAATACAACTGATGACACGTGATCCAAGCTAGGGTCAACGGTTCTAACAACTGGGAGAAGACACGGGCTTAGCACCAGAAAATGAGGAAATGTGTGATTTAAGCTAATGAAGAGAGATTGGTGTTAAAAGAATTTGTGACGTATGTTCATGTCAACATGATCTTAACCACCCATGGTATGGATAAGGCGATAATCCGTACTACTACTTTTAGTAGATGCAGTCCAGATGGTATGAGTATGTATGGTTGATCGGTTCGTTATTCAGTGGTCCATGGACTTATGTTCATGTAGTCTGTTGTGTCTCAAACTCCTGCAGATAAGCAGGATATAGTCCAGAGATCGTAATGTGGTGTATGATGATTTACAGCTTGCTTGCGATAGCTGCGTCATCAAACCTAGCTTATTCTATTTCATGATTACTTCATGGTCACTTCCTTGAGAGGGAGAACTCCATCCTCAAACAACCTTAGTTGTGTCTTACGACATATGTAACAGGTCACAGTCTTGCTTCTCTTTGCTTCCTTTAAAGGCCCCGACAAAACACGGGTAACCTCCGTAAATAATTCCCTGTGTAAGTGTACCAGAACACTACATACAAAATAGCTGCGGCGACGAAAGCAAATACGTATTTCATTTCCAAATAATAGTTTGCGTAGCCATTAACGCAATCTATTAGTGCTCAGATTCCTTTTACCTGCAGGCTCAGGTACATTAAAATTGTACTTTTATCCTAGTCATATGTGCACTGTAATCACCTACATCCCGGCCGCTAAAAGAGAATACCTTATCATACACGAACAATCAAATGAACATTCTTGCTTCCACCTCAAAGAACAGACTCTGTTTTGATTATTTGCTTCCTGTGTCTTCTATAAGCGTAGCGGTTATCTCACAGTGCTACATAGTTTGTGTGGGCTGCTGGGAATAAATGTACGTTACAACTCAGACACAAGGGTCGAATTAGACCCACCTGACGCAACGTCTGGGACTTATTGTCGAGCGAACTACTTGGCTTTGTGAGAAGTAGATATATTTTGATAGAATAATCGTATAGTAGTGTTGAGAAAAGTTGCAGGGTATGTTTGTGTAACTGTGTCGCCTGTCCCTACGTAACTGTGTACACGGGAACTGACTAGAAGTACACGGTCAGATCAAGCATAAATTTGAGGCCCGCGTATCAGTGGTCTGCGAACGTATATACAAAAAGAACATTACCCTAACTGAATGTTCAAAACTGAGAAATAACATGAACATCACGACATGACACGGACGAGCAACAACTGAGCATATGAAAATGTGTAGATGTTTGTGTGTGTCAGTATATATATGAAAATGTGTAGATGTGTGTGTCAGTATATATATGAAAATCTGTAAATGTGTGTGTCAGTATATATGAAAATGTGTAGATGTGTGTGTCAGTATATATGAAAATGTGTAGATGTGTGTGTGTGTGTCAGTATATATGAATATGTGTAGATGTGTGTGTGTGTGCCAGTATATATGAATGTATGTATCTTTCTAACAGTCAAAAAGATCACATCATCGTGTAAAAAGAGGAGAAATACTACAGCCCAACAGCGGAGAGTAGCTAGAAAATCTCGGGTAGACCAACATCCGCCTACAGTGGTCATTCCATGTCCGAATTGTCCAAGAAGATTTACGGCTCGAATAGGGCTCATTAGCCATCTACGAACTATTAGACATGGCCACAAATCTAACAGCATTTTCAAAAGTGAATGTAAAAATTGTCATCATCACTTGTGATGGACGACCACACACACATGAATATGTGTGGATGTGTGTGTGTGTGTGTCAGTTATATATGAATATGTGTAGATGTGTGTGTGTCAGTTATATATGAATATGTGTAGATGTGTGTGTGTGTCAGTTATATATGAATATGTGTAGATATATGTGCGGGTGTCAGTATATATGAATTTGTGAAAACATACATGTGACTTCATGCGACTGTGTCATAATAATTGCCGTTGTGTCTATGGATATATGAGAAAATATATATATACTAGATTAATAAATCATCACGGGACAGGAACTGTGATCGCGCATCATCATCAGGTGTCATGCCGACTGGCGTAAGCGATCATGACTCTCCACAACGCTCTATCTCTATAATTATATATCAGGATCGTTGTTGTTTCCCTGCCGTACCAGTCTGTTCAACTAATATTTTCTCACGTTGTCGCTCCCTGTGTTTGCTTGTGTATGTGCGTGTATGCGCGTGCGTGCGCGTACGTGTTGTTTGTGTGTGGTTTGGGTAGACAGGTTCAAATGTGCATGTATATGTATATCTGTTAGGTGGGCAAATCCAAATGTGTAAATGAATGTGGGTATATCCTTTTCAAGAGTGCATGTTTGTGTCAAGTAGTGGGCGTGTGTTAAGTTTGCGTGTTTTTTTATTTACGTGGGAAAATATAACTGTATAGTATGTATGTATCTTTTTATTACATGAGTGAATATAAATTATAAATTTATATATTATAAATTCTCTCTATCTCTCTCTACCTCTCCCTCTCTCTCTATATATATATAGAAAGAGCACTTATTGTTTCCTTTCTCTCTCTATAACTCCCTCTCACTCTATATATATATATATATATTCTCTTTCCCACTTACTCTATCTTTTCCTGCTGGATTTATCCAACCGAAGCAATTGTACATTATTTTCCACATCAACTGACGTATAGATTATCCAGGTACAAACGTCAACAAGGCCATGTTTATACAACGCAGCACACGCCAACTTTTGCCCGGGTTGTATCTATCAAATTTTACCTGAGTGTTCCAGAAGCTATCGGAAAGGGGGGGGCAGGGAACAGCACTCCATCTGTAAAGACCATTAGTATAGCCCTCGGCATAAAATACTATCACCATCAGTGTAACAGGTTGTCTGGATAATTCTCCATCTTGTCATGTAGTTTGACCAAACCAGGTAACAGGTTGTCTGGATAGTTCTTGTTATGTTACAGGTTGCCTGGGTAGTTCTTGTTATGTAACGGGTTGTCTGGAAATAGTTCTTCATTTATAGTCATGTCACGTGACCACATCAGTATGCTAGTTCTTGTTATGGTATCCGAACGAGACATGCCTGATCTGGTACCACTATACAACAGGAAAACTCCTAGTAAGATGGCGTGATTCGGGTTTTATTTTCTCTTGAGAGCGATCACGGCAGAATATTTTCTTCTACTACACTAGTTCTCAAACCATTGCTTTCTAGAAACCTGTTCGCGGAAGACGTATGTGTCGGGCCATTGACGCAAATAAAACGGCGACACAACGCATTTCCATTCTCTGGACTACATCCTGTTGGAAAACTAGAATGGATCATGGTCCTGCTACAAGAGAGATCCAGTAGGAGTTTGAGAATGAACGCTGAAGAAGAAGAATAAGAAGACAACCTGGTACATAACAAGAACTATCATAAGAGGATGTGGTCAAGCTACATGACGATACATGGAGAATTATGCAGACAACTTGTTACACTGATGTGGTCAGTCCGAGTAAATGAGCGTTTCTATTTGAAGTCAGAGAAACTCCACCAAAGCTACTATATTAAAAACTCTAAAATTGCTAGATTGTATAAGCTAAAAAATCTAAATGTTTATAATGGTACCAATGTAACACATATATCAACTAGACTAAATGTTTATAATGGTACCAATGTAACACATATATCAACTAGACTAAATGTTTATAATGGTACCAATGTAATACATATATCAACTAGACTTTCTTATAATGGTAGCAATGTAACACATATATCAACTAGACTAAATGTTTATAATGGTACCAATGTAACACATATATCAACTAGACTTTCTTCCCATTAATACGCTGGTACTTTCAATGCTTTCGCTGTCTTGTATATATATATCGCACTGGAGAGAGTGCTACTGGAGGAGATGATAGAAGGCAACAGGGGCAAAGACCGACCAAGACGCCGTTGGACAAAAGATATTCAAGAACACCTGCGCATGTCACTGGAAGATGCCGGGCAACTTGCTCAAGACCACGGAGAATTCAAGAGATCCATATGAAAGACTACGTTCTGGAAAGAATATGTCACTTGACATATGAAGATGGTCAGCATTAGGATACTGCACTTTCGTGTAAGTCCGGTCCAAGAAAAATTGGTCATCAGGAATTGTTCAATATCGGAATTGTTACTGCATATATATATATATATATATATATATATATATATATATATATATATATATATATATATATGTGTGTGTATATATATATATATGCATACACACACATTCATACGTACGTGCATACATACATACATAATACACACACATACATATGTAGAACATTTCTAAGATATCTGTATTCTCGTTTCACATAAATCATTTCTTCAGGCTCGTCCCCATACCGTGTTTATTTTCAAATTGGTAAACCAAACACAGAGATTGCTAGTTTATTGATCATGTGTCCTATCTCTGGCATTTGTCTGATGGCCATTACTCCATCTTGCCCATAGAGCTGTCAATCTGAACTGTTTGTCTGCTAGTCCAGGTGTGTTGTTGCGCAGCTATTTCACCTGTCTGATAATGGTGCATTTTTTGTTGATAGCTTCTTATATCATAAACGTGTCAAGTTAGGCAAGTCCTTCACCAGAATTGTCCTGCTCGTTGATCTGAAATCACGTCATGCTTTTGTTGCTCGACGTTTTCCATGCTTCTCATATGTTGGTGAGAAAAACGTATACCAAAAGCGACGTCTCGGGAGAATAGAAGACCTGTTCACATAATTAATTAATCTTTCATTCGTTTCTTTTCTCGATTATTCTCGTGTTTTCCGGTGGTCACTATATGTATACTCGGAGTTACATACCAATAATAGCCAAGGTGACTTCAAGTATATAAATAGTGACCAACCGAAACACGACAATAATAAAAAAAACGGTACGAATGATGGCCTAATTAGTTCTGTTGAGAGGTATTTCTTTGAGAAGGCCATGACCAAAAGCACCAACCATCATGTCATCATCACGCAATAAAATTGACGCAATTTGGTATATGCACGCAGGCTTATTTTGGAGAAGGACTAGAATTAGAATACTGTACTCTTGTGTCTATGTGAATGCTTTGAACGATGCCGTTAGGCAAACTACTCAGTCGGTGCTTTAAGTCAATTATGAAGTCTGATCAAGTGAGCTAGGTTTATGTTTGTAACTGAAAATGCGGGTGTTAAAGGAATTGAAAGAGCAGACATACCAGCGTGACCACTGTGAGTAGCGGTAGTTCAATGGAGAGTGCTGACATTTTGAATGCAATCAAGCATGTACACCAATTGGATCGTATGGACTGTAGTTTTTATCTCGTGTCTATCGCTTAAATGCAGGAACTGTGAGTAAACCGGAGTTATGCGAGAATATGCGAGCGGCATATCGCAATCAAACGAGGAGTTATCAAGAGTGTCAATCATCACAGAACCAGAACAGTTAGTGACCACATTCTGTAAGAAATACTGATCATCAGATCAGAGCACATGTGGACTTGATAATGTGAAACTGATCTGGCAACTAAATATTCTTGTAGGATAAGCAGTAAAAAAATAAGTTATAATCATTATTAGATGCCGTGCAGACTCATGCATTCAACGTGGATCTTAATAATTCAAGTATCTTTCATCAAGATCGTTGTTGAATCTTTGCCATGCGACGATGTCAGATTACCTAATATTATATCTTACTGTCGTCCTCGATTTCTCTTGCCTTCTATCTCGCCTGTTGCTACAATGTTCTCAAACTCCCTATCCCATGTTATAATAGTTTTATCTAATATCAGTAATTATTTCTTTTCAGTGAGGAAAAATTGTGTCTACAATCTATCCAGAAATAAATGTAAGTAAATCTATGTATGTATTATTGGTACAATACAAGGAGAGGTTCCTACATTTTAGCGGAACAAGTTTCTACGTTATTTAAACAAACGAAATATCCATAAAGATGCATTTTACATGCGCTATTATTGCATTGCATGTCCCTGGTTGATGCAAAGGGGGGGGGGGGCGTTCTCAGTGCGAAGCTCGAAAATCGAAGCACCCGGAAGAGGTCTAGCTATTTTTCAATCTGCATTCAATAACGTCACGAAAGCTGAATGAAACTGCCCATAATAATACAAAATTGAAATGTAGGCACTTCTTCCTGTATCGAACCGTATTATTTAATGAACCTGACATCATATAAGAGTTATACATTGACGTTAGTTATCATAAGTTTATCTGTACGTTCATCTCTAAGATCTTTTGGTATGGTCCAACAACGTTACAACAAACAACACTTTAAAAAAATATAATTGCAGAAGAACACGCTGGCTGCAGAGCAAACAGAAGCACTTTTGAAAAAATATTCAACATCCGAACATTGATAGAAAAACTATACCACAATTTCATGGAATTTACAAAGGCCTTTGACAGGGCCGGATTTAGACTTGATAGGGCCCTAAGCTATGTGATATATGGGGGCCCTAAGCTATTTGAGATATGGTGGCCCTAAGCTATTTGATATATGGTGGCCCTAAGCTATTTGATATATGGGGCCCTAAGCTATTTGATATATGGTGGCCTTTTAATGATGAAGAATATATAGATAGTGAAATATAAAACAATTTTCACTCCCAAAGAAAGTGGGGGCCCTAAGCTATAGCTTGATTAGCTTATAGGCAAATCCGGCACTGGCCGTTGACCATGTTTGACATGATGTGTCTGTGGTACATGCTGAAGCAATTTAATTTTGACACCACAATCATAGACATTCTTGAATCACTTTACGAAAATGTAAATAGTGCTGTCTTATCACATAAATACAATTGGAGATACCTTTAAAACAGATGTGGGAGTATGGCAAGGTTGCATATTGTAACCAGTACTTTTCAATATATACTTAGAGCACATCATACATGAGATCCTTGAAGACTACAGCATATCAATATCGCTCGGACCTCGCCCTATTTGCAATGTGCGCTTAGCTGTTGATATTATAGTAATGTTATAAAAATTATGGCAGGTGTTAACAGCAAAGCTGGGAAAAGTTACCAGCAAGTCTTCTTTTTTTTTTCTTTTCGCTGTATACACCTCATGCCTTTTATTGTCAGCGGTAGAAGAGTTCTATGGAGATGACTTGTAGTGTGTGTGTGCTTCATATATGTTTGTTTTAGTTTACTCTTTTTGCTGATATCCATCTTTTGTATGATATACACCAATGAGGAAAATAGTGAATACAAATATATCGCAGTTTTAGCTGAAAGGGCAACAAAAAAAGGCACTCCGATAAGATGTATCTTGACCGACAGTTTGAGAACTTGTGCTCAACATTCCGATAAGATGTATCTTGACCGACAGTTTGAGAACTTGTGCTCAACATTCCGATAAGATGTATCTTGACCGACAGTTTGAGAACTTGTGCTCAACATTCCGATAAGATGTATCTTGACCGACAGTTTGAGAACTTGTGCTCAACATTCCGATAAGATGTATCTTGACCGACAGTTTGAGAACTTGTGCTCAACATTCCGATAAGATGTATCTTGACCGACAGTTTGAGAACTTGTGCTCAACATTCCGATAAGATGTGCCTTGCTCGACAGTTTGAGAACTTGTGCTCAACATTCCGATAAGATGTATCTTGACCGACAGTTTGAGAACTTGTGCTCAACATTCCGATAAGATGTATCTTGACCGACAGTTTGAGAACTTGTGCTCAACATTCCGATAAGATGTATCTTGACCGACAGTTTGAGAACTTGTGCTCAACATTCCGATAAGATGTATCTTGACCGACAGTTTGAGAACTTGTGCTCAACATTCCGATAAGATGTATCTTGACCGACAGTTTGAGAACTTGTGCTCAACATTCCGATAAGATGTATCTTGACCGACAGTTTGAGAACTTGTGCTCAACATTCCGATAAGATGTATCTTGACCGACAGTTTGAGAACTTGTGCTCAACATTCCGATAAGATGTATCTTGACCGACAGTTTGAGAACTTGTGCTCAACATTCCGATAAGATGTATCTTGACCGACAGTTTGAGAACTTGTGCTCAACATTCCGATACGATGTATCTTGACCGACAGTTTGAGAACTTGTGCTCAACACAATGCAAGCTATTATCGTCAATGTTCATTGTAACTGCATAGTTTATATATACATAAAAAAACACATCGAAGATGAAAAATATATGACAAGGGGTAAACAGAAAAGCAAAGTTACAACTATTAAAACTACAATTTTTCCAGTGGATACACATATGGTTGTGAGAATTGGGCAATGACATCGGCACTGGACAAGAAAATATTGGCCTTCGAATGATGTGTTATAGAAACGTCCTAATAATATTCACACAGAGACGGACCAATGTAGACGCCCACAATGTAGACGCCCACAATGTAGACGCCCACAATGTAGACGCCCACAATGTAGACGCCTACAATGACCTGCCATTGAAGAAGACTGGCTCCTCCAAACTATCAAAAAATAAATTTAAAAAACACAAGCTAGTATATTTCGGACATGTAAAGAGGCAGAATGATTCATAAAGATTAATCATGGAGAGAAAGAGAACAAGAGGCAGACCAACA
Source organism: Meghimatium bilineatum (assembly GCA_034231615.1). Lineage (NCBI taxonomy): Eukaryota > Metazoa > Mollusca > Gastropoda > Stylommatophora > Philomycidae > Meghimatium > Meghimatium bilineatum. Next base: position 3,220,029 of record CM067305.1, on the reverse strand, counting down.
CTACGGTGGAGATGATATCGAAGACTTTTTGAAAATGACATTGGAAGAGGCTGGGCAGCTAGCAAAGAAACAAGAGGCTTACAGATTGGCAGAGAGGACAACGTTGTGTATAGGAAACGTCACATAGATAGTTTATAAATATACAATCTTATTTGCTAGAGTCCTGTTAATAAATATGCAATCTTATTGGCTAAAGTTATGTTTATAAATATGCAATATTATTGGCTAGAGTCGAGTTTATCTTAATGACGAGTCATGTTTAAAAATATGCAAATTTATTGGTTAGAGTTGTGCTTATAAATATGCAATCTTATTGGTTATAGTTATGCTTATAAATATGCAATCTTATTGGTTATAGTTATGCTTATAAATATGCAATGTTATTGGTTAGAGTCGTGACTAGTTGTTTATGATAGTTTTTCTCTCTTCCACGTGACATCTGTTTATAATATTTGACGCATTTCTATTCTGATAAACGCGTAAGGTGACGTCAGTACACTTCTATTGAGTGTCTCGAGAAACAATTCATTCTTTGGACTCATTGGAAATCATCCTTCTAAAGTAAAGCAATCTGATATTTCCCAAGTTTTTATTAGCTGCCGACACACGTAATATACAAAGTGATCAAAGAAAATCAGTTGAAAAGTAACATTGCTTTACTTTAGAAGGATGATTCCCAATGAGTCCACGTGATTGTTTTGTTGAACTACTCGCCACTAATCATTGGACAAAATTGCTGTTAGAGAAAAATCGCTATATATGATTGGGCGATAAATTCTATTGTATTTACTTCCACGTCAACTTTGTGCCAGTAAGGATTTCTTTGTCCTGTTTCTATCATATTTTTGTGTCCTGTTGTATATATTTTGAAGTTGCTATGCAAATGAAAGTGTTACCAGCTAATCGACACGGAGTGTTGATCTATCTTTCAGTTCCTTGGCACCACTTTCCGTCTAAGCTATAGTTTTAGCGTATTATCCACGCCACGGTGTTGAGACATTCCTTACACAGCCAGAGTCCAGTGTTTCTGTCATTTTAGTTGTATATGTATGTTGTTCCATATTTTGATGAACGATTCTGGGCAAAACTTGGTTTTCTTCTGTGTCTATTCATAAAACATTTGAACTCAGTGGCAGATAGGTTAGTCAGTTGAACTCAGTGGCAGATAGGTTAGTCAGTTGAACTCAGTGGCAGATAGGTTAGTCAGTTGAACTCAATGGCAGATAGGTTAGTCAGTTGAACTCAGTGGCAGATAGGTTAGTCAGTTGAACTCAATGGCAGATAGGTTAGTCAGTTGAACTCAGTGGCAGATAGGTTAGTCAGTTGAACTCAATGGCAGATAGGTTAGTCAGTTGGACTCAATGGCAGATAGGTTAGTCAGTTGAACTCAGTGGCAGATAGGTTAGTCAGTTGAACTCAGTGGCAGATAGGTTAGTCAGTTGAACTCAATGGCAGATAGGTTAGTCAGTTGAACTCAGTGGCAGATAGGTTAGTCAGTTGAACTCAGTGGCAGATAGGTTAGTCAGTTGAACTCAATGGCAGATAGGTTAGTCAGTTGAACTCAGTGGCAGATAGGTTAGTCAGTTGAACTCAGTGGCAGATAGGTTAGTCAGTTGAACTCAATGGCAGATAGGTTAGTCAGTTGGACTCAATGGCAGATAGGTTAGTCAGTTGGACTCAATGGCAGATAGGTTAGTCAGTTGAACTCAATGGCAGATAGGTTAGTCAGTTGGACTCAATGGCAGATAGGTTAGTCAGTTGAACTCAGTGGCAGATAGGTTAGTCAGTTGAACTCAATGGCAGATAGGTTAGTCAGTTGGACTCAATGGCAGATAGGTTAGTCAGTTGGACTCAATGGCAGATAGGTTAGTCAGTTGGACTCAATGGCAGATAGGTTAGTCAGTTGAACTCAATGGCAGATAGGTTAGTCAGTTGAACTCAATGGCAGATAGGTTAGTCAGTTGAACTCAATGGCAGATAGGTTAGTCAGTTGGACTCAATGGCAGATAGGTTAGTCAGTTGGACTCAATGGCAGATAGGTTAGTCAGTTGAACTCAATGGCAGATAGGTTAGTCAGTTGGACTCAATGGCAGATAGGTTAGTCAGTTGAACTCAATGGCAGATAGGTTAGTCAGTTGGACTCAATGGCAGATAGGCTATCATCATCAGGTTAGTGAATCTATGTCACAAATACAACTCAATAAAACTTGCTTCAGGTTCGAAGTCTGATTTGATAGGGACAATAAAAACGTTTAGCAGTTGCGTATTAGGCTATTATCTGAACGGTACGGATACAGAAGTGACTGCGGAGGGATATTATCTGAACGGTACAGATAGAGTACGGAAGGAGTTGGATTGAGTTCTGACACATCTACTAACCACCGAGCTGACTTTTGAATTAAAGATATATAAAACTATCATCTTTGAGCATCAAAGTAGAACTAAATCTGATGATGATTACGATGATATTTCTCCGTCACAAGTGAAGATGAACTTGGCATGAAAAACAATACATGTGATGAACAAGTATATACAAAAAAATAATATTTATAATTGTATGATTTGGTTTGGGTGTGTGAGTTCGTAGATGCCCGATGAGTGCCCGCGGAGGGATATTATCTGAATGGTACGGATACACAAGTATCTGCAGAGGGATTTGAAGCTCAGTTCTTCGAACATGTGTAGAAAATATTTGATAACTTACCTTTTCAAAAGATGTAGCTATTTTCGATAGTAACAGGAAGTGAAAAATCACTACAGCCAAAAAATGCTGGGTTGATAGCTACGTCCTGAATAGGATATGATACCAATTGGACACTGATGGTTCTATGTAATGAACAGTTAACGAACCATAAATCCAATAATTTTCTTCTCTGCATGAATCTGTACTAATATTTGAGTTACCAACATAAAAATATCCGTCAGAATGTATCCATAGTTATTGTTGTTGTTCAAAGTCTTGAATAAGTAGCATTTTTGTTATATTTCACATTCACATGTTATGTTATCCATATTCGCATTCCTTTTTACAAATTTTTTAATGCTACAAAACAATTTCAAGTAAAATTTAATATATATTTATAAAGTCCTTCTAATTTCCTTTAAAATACTGGAAAAGCCTCATTAAAATAAACTATTACAGATTGACTGACACATGTATGCAACATTTACAGGGCCAGATTAAGACTTGATAAGGTCCTAAGCTATTTCAGATATGGGTCAGTTTATACGTAATATATGGCACTTGCTCACTCGGACAATGTTTTTGGGGGGCCCCAATTTTTTCCCCAAGAAAATGGGGGCCCTAAGCTATAGCATGTATAGCTTATACGTAAATCCTGCATCTGAACATTTATGGTACTTAAGAAATAATTGCGCCCAATAAACTTTTCATTAAGTACATGCTGAATCATTTTCAACAAATAGATATATGTTTGATTTGATGAAAGGGACAGTCAAATGCAATAACAGCTGGGTTCATAATGAAACAATCACGTGTTATGTTTAAGACAAACAACGTGTAAAAGTCAACCGTTATTTTCGTATTTTCTGCTTGTTTATCGCTTTGATATTACATATACAAACCTACAATAAAATACAAAGCAAGCATAGAGTTATATTTACAGATTCAAGATGTCGGGATGTTGTGGTAGGCGACATGCCAAGTTGGAAAATGTAAACCAAAATCTTCATTTAACGTTTATGCTATGTTTTAAAGTTTATTTTGGAAGAAAGCGGAGTAGCTGTTTCGTGTCAGAGGCAACAAAAATCCGGCTTTTATTTATAGCCATATTACCTCTAAACTTGATCCATAAGATTAAAGCTGTTATTTATAAGTTGAATACTCACATTAGATGTGCTTCGAGGGTGAACCAGTAGCGAAGAATGACCTTCTCCGATCTTAAAACAATAATAGGGAGCCAATGTCGAGTCAATCTACGATACTTATATCTACATACGATACTTATATCTATCCACGATACTTATGCCTATGATACTTAGAAATATGTATACTTATATATCTGTATATACTCAGAAATATGTAATTTATCACACAAATCTATTTTTACGTACAATATACGTATGTAAAGTACGTACAATATACGTATGTAAAGCACATACAAGAGAATGTCTAAACAACAAAGTACTTCTATTTTTTTTCTGTTATGAAACCTAATCTCTAATCTCGCGGCCATGCGGCAGATTTATCCTAACGGCAAACATTACAATTTAATCAGTTGCCTCTTTATCTGTGAAATTCCAGGTACAAGAAAGATTTAACGATAATACATCTCCCGTCACACAATTACACTCTCTGTCTAATGATATGCTAGGTTCTAAACATGAAGAACGACGCTATAACTATTTATAAAATCACTTCATTCAAATTACTGTGTCTCTAAGTAACGGATATTACAATTGCTTACAGCTCTCCTCGTGAACCTAATGTGGTAGCTCTTCTATTTTGAAGAAACATTAAACCTACACAGTGTTATTACATGCAAGCTGTAAGCGGTCGAAGATGAATAAATATTAGAAAACAGTAATATTCCTTAAATAAAAGCAACACAATGACCTTCCATTCATGTCGTAAGAAGATACTAAGGAGAAATTGAGGGTGTGTTTGTATGTCATATGCTATATTTAAAAATGACCAAACGTCGTTCGGAAATCTGGTGGAACAGGCCGAAAATGTAGATATTTCATATCTTAGGAATGTTGGATGATAAACTGACAAGGAATGGTATATGCTAGACTGACAAGGAATGATGGATGATAGACTGACAAGGAATGTTATATGCCAGACTGACAAGGAATGTTATATGCCAGACTGACAAGGAATGTTATATGCCAGACTGACAAGGAATGTTATATGCCAGACTGACAAGGAATGTTATATGCCAGACTGACAAGGAAAGTTGGATGATAGACTGACAAGGAATGTTGGATGATAGACTAATAAAGAATGTTGGATGATAGACTGACAAAAGGAATGTTGGATGATAAACTGACAAGGAATGTTGGATGACATATTGAATGGTCATGTAGTATGATAGACTATAGACTGATAAGGAAAGTTGGATGATAGACCAACAAGGAAAGTTGGATGATAAACTGACAAGGAAAGTTGGATGATAAACTGACAAGGAAAGTTGGATGATAGACTGACAAGGAAAGTTGGATGATATTGTTGGTTACACACTATACGTGACTTGTGCTGTTATTGGTTACACACTATGTGTGACATGTGCTGTTATTAGTTACATACTATGTGTGACATGTGCTGTTATTAGTTACACACTATGTGTGACATGTGCTGTTATTAGTTACACACTATGTGTGACATGTGCTGTTATTGGTTACACACTATGTGTGACTTGTGCTGTTATTAGTTACACACTATGTGTGACATGTGCTGTTATTAGTTACACACTATGTGTGACATGTGCTGTTATTGGTTACATACTATGTGTGACATGTGCTATTGTTGGACAGACTAGTGATGTCATGAGAAAATGTGTTCCCTTCTAAAAGGATTACTACATCATCAGCAATAACTATCGTCATAGTGATCCGATTACTGAGTACGATTACATAGTGATCTGATTACCGAATATGATTACATAGTGATCAGATTACCGAGTCAAAAAAAGTTCAAAAGTTGTAGAGGATTGCCTTCACTGTTTTCGGTTTTCCATATGTACTCAGTCACTCTCAACGAACCGGTAAGCCGCCTGCTGAGAATACCACTCATAGCATGCAACCCCGTAGCGTCAAGCGATAATCCACAAGAATCTCCGAAAAACTGCATCTTGAACACAAGGTATTATGTATTAGGTCTGTTGATTATCCTGTTCGCTCACTGGACACGTCGATAGGTGCTCAGAACACCGCTTCAGTAAATACCTCATGTTATAACGGCTAATGGTTCCGGTTCTATGTTAGTTCACTGCTCTTTTTGAGCTCTTTGTCAGGGGTTCTCTACGGGCTACACCCATGTTCACTCCCAATTCCCGCATTCTCGATATTGACTCATGCTCATTCAACTCAAAATCCTCAGATCGTGAGGACTCACCAAGAGCAATGAGTACGTCTGCTCGGTCCATAGGCTGACTATCTGTTGTGGCGGCGAGGCTAGCTAATTGGTCGTCCCGTTCGTTTCCCTCCACGCCCGCGTGTCCGAGGACAAATATAAGCGTGAGTTTTCGTAATGATGCCCGCATTTTAGCTCACTACATTTTAGAACACAAGGTGAACAGCTTAACCATAACGCTAGGGAGATCCCCCTAGGGAGATTACCGAGTACGATTACATAGTGATCCGATTAAGAGTACGATTACATAGTGATCCGATTACCTATGAATGAATATTTAATGAAGAAATTGTGTTATACAGCTTATATTTGTATTCATATTATAAGAATATATTTCAGATTTCATGGATGGACCGCGATCTCCGTTATTTTTATGGCCACATCACTGATCCATAACATTCACAAACGTCCGTGGTTGAAAGAGATCTTCCGTAATATATACATTTGATTTCCATTCATAAAAACGATCTCACGTAAAAGGTCACACACATATTTACTATTCTATGTCGTGTGATGAAGGTATTTTTTTGTTATCTCAAAGGAAACATGAAGCACATGCGATTTGTGTGTTCCATTCAGCGGTACGGAATAGCTGAGACAAACCAAATCAATTTAATAAAGGAACAAGGAAAATAAACATATAGTTTCTTGCTACAGAGGAATGTCTGCAGTCACTGTGAGTTTAAAAAAATACATAGCAGAGAGGAATGTCCACTAGGCATGCGCCGTTACGGGATGGGAATGTTAAACATCGGACATTCAACAATAGAGAAGATTATCAAATATCGGACACTTCAGGAATGTGACCATGCAGGAATGCGACTACGCAGGAATTTGACACTGCAGGAATGTGACCATGCAGGAATGTTATCATGAAGGAATGTGACACTGCATGATTTTGACCATGTATGAATGCGATCATGCCGGAATGTGACACTGCAGAAATGCGGCCATGCAGGACGAAAATGAATTATTTAAAAAAAATGTTATTCACAGCGTACATGTAGGAAATGCATGCATCTATTTTTCTTTAAATAAGGCATACAATTTCACCTATATCTGTTTATTGTCTTTTATTGCATTTGCTGTTGATCGCCGCTCGATTGCGTGACTATCAGTCGTTTGATATGCAGTAATATTGCATATTTTTGCAGAATTGCATGCCGGAAAAATTATCTAGTGCAGGTTTTTCGTATTTTAAACGAAGTTTCCCCCGGTATAACCTCATAATCCCTCTACCATTATACAACTTTGATTGGAAAAGTGTTTGAAGAAAATACAAACAATAAGAAATTCCGGAATTTGTGAAACATTCATCCTTTGTAAGCCTTGTCAAAAGTCATTATCCAAACTACATTAGAGACAACGTTCAAGAATATGGACGCAGAGCCAAACTTGTGTATTAGAGAAGATATAGCTGATGGCATCCTAATCTACATGACGGATTCCGACGGACAGAAGATGGCCCAAGCCATCTAGGAGACATTAGATGTAATATCGACCTGGTGTGCGGTAATCAAGTTCCCAAGCAGAATCAAACTTGTTTATTGTCTGTGGTTCACCTATCTATTCGATCTATTCGTTGAACCCCTTTCGGCGTCAGGGGTAGAAGAGATTTCTGGATACGACCCTCTTGTGTGCTGCGAATATTGTGGAATTTGTCACCTCTTTTATTTCAGTGGTTCATCGTTTTCGTGTTCGGCCTCTAGGGTATGACTTCGCTGTATCTGTTTAGCATAGCTTGCTGTGGTATGCTGTCTGATGGTAGTCTGCTGATGTGTGCAAACCATTTTATCTGTTGTCTCTTGATGTATTCTAAGAGTGGGGTGGTGCTGGTTTTATGTCGGATGTCCTCATTCCTCACCCTGTGTCGTAGCGATATTCCTAGGATTCTGCGTAACATATCATTTCAGCTAACACAAGATTAGGAATCATCATGATTTCACGTTCGCATTGTGAGTGTATATAACGCTTGCAGAATGAAGGTATGCGGATACTCCTCGGCTGCACTAGGAATAATAATGAACAATAAAACCCATAACCTGTAAGGGTCGTAGGAGTGTCACATTGAGACATTTGGTTAAAAAAGATCTTCACGCATCTCTATCCTCTACCATGAGTTTGGAAACTTGATACACTGTTCAGACATGTCTTCTTCTGTTCACCTCGCCTTCTTTTACCCTCCATCGTATCTTGAAGATCTTTTATCATCGAGTAATGTTTCATCACGTGCCGTAAAACCAGAGTATACGAAGTTACACAATTGTTAACAGTGGTTCTTGTTGTGTTAACAGTGGTTCTTGTTGTGTTAACAGTGGTTCTTGTTGTGTTTACAGTGGTTCTTGTTGATTCTCTACTACATTAACTCTAACTTACACAAACACATTTGGTATTATATTCTCGGTAACAGATACCCAACACATGTCTATAACATTTGTTTTCAAACGCCTGGATCCTTCTCTCTTAGTCCACAGTTAAGAGTCCAGATCTCACAGCGATATAGAAACAATGACGTAACAAAAGATTTATATAATTTAACGAAAGACCAACTGCCAATTTTGAAGCTTGTTACGAGTTAAATATCGATCATCACATTAGATATATGATATGTTAAAATTATATCACATCAGATATATGATATGTTAAAATTATATCACATCAGATATATGATATGTTAAAATTATATCACATCAGATATATGTTATGTTAAAATTATATCACATCAGATATATGATATGTTAAAATTATATCACATCAGATATATTTTATGTTAAAATTATATCACATTAGATATATCATCATCATCAAGTGACATATTCTTTCCAGAACGTAGTCTTTTCTATGGATCTCTTGAATTCTCCTATATATTATTTCAATATCAATTGAAGCAATATTTCTTCTATTCAATGGGATCGCATGTCACTTTCCTTCTCTGGAATGGGATCGAGACTGGAATATGGTTGGGAACCTTTATTCTATATCACATATTTGGTTGCATCTGTTATTGTGAGCAAATCATATTTCCTGTTCATTACAAAATAGGTGCTCTAACCAACTGATTACAATAGTCCTCTCTAAAGTAGCAGAGACTACCAAATACGTGCTCTAACCAACTGATTACAATAGTCCTCTCTAAAGTAGCAGAGACTACCAAATACGTGCTCTAACCAACTGATTACAATAGTCCTCTCTAAAGTAGCAGAGACTACCAAATACGTGCTCTAACCAACTGATTACAATAGTCCTCTCTAAAGTAGCAGAGACTACCAAATACGTGCTCTAACCAACTGATTACAATAGTCCTCTCTAAAGTAGCAGAGACTACCAAATACGTGCTCTAACCAACTGATTACAATAGTCCTCTCTAAAGTAGCAGAGACTACCAAATACGTGCTCTAACCAACTGATTACAATAGTCCTCTCTAAAGTAGCAGAGACTACCAAATACGTGCTCTAACCAACTGATTACAATAGTCCTCTCTAAAGTAGCAGAGACTACCAAATACGTGCTCTAACCAACTGATTACAATAGTCCTCTCTAAAGTAGCAGAGACTACCAAATACGTGCTCTAACCAACTGATTACAATAGTCCTCTCTAAAGTAGCAGAGACTACCAAATACGTGCTCTAACCAACTGATTACAATAGTCCTCTCTAAAGTAGCAGAGACTACCAAATACGTGCTCTAACCAACTGATTACAATAGTCCTCTCTAAAGTAGCAGAGACTACCAAATACGTGCTCTAACCAACTGATTACAATAGTCCTCTCTAAAGTAGCAGAGACTACCAAATACGTGCTCTAACCAACTGATTACAATAGTCCTCTCTAAAGTAGCAGAGACTACCAAATACGTGCTCTAACCAACTGATTACAATAGTCCTCTCTAAAGTAGCAGAGACTACCAAATACGTGCTCTAACCAACTGATTACAATAGTCCTCTCTAAAGTAGCAGAGACTACCAAATACGTGCTCTAACCAACTGATTACAATAGTCCTCTCTAAAGTAGCAGAGACTACCAAATACGTGCTCTAACCAACTGATTACAATAGTCCTCTCTAAAGTAGCAGAGACTACCAAATACGTGCTCTAACCAACTGATTACAATAGTCCTCTCTAAAGTAGCAGAGACTACCAAATACGTGCTCTAACCAACTGATTACAATAGTCCTCTCTAAAGTAGCAGAGACTACCAAATACGTGCTCTAACCAACTGATTACAATAGTCCTCTCTAAAGTAGCAGAGACTACCAAATACGTGCTCTAACCAACTGATTACAATAGTCCTCTCTAAAGTAGCAGAGACTACCAAATACGTGCTCTAACCAACTGATTACAATAGTCCTCTCTAAAGTAGCAGAGACTACCAAATACGTGCTCTAACCAACTGATTACAATAGTCCTCTCTAAAGTAGCAGAGACTACCAAATACGTGCTCTAACCAACTGATTACAATAGTCCTCTCTAAAGTAGCAGAGACTACCAAATACGTGCTCTAACCAACTGATTACAATAGTCCTCTCTAAAGTAGCAGAGACTACCAAATACGTGCTCTAACCAACTGATTACAATAGTCCTCTCTAAAGTAGCAGAGACTACCAAATACGTGCTCTAACCAACTGATTACAATAGTCCTCTCTAAAGTAGCAGAGACTACCAAATACGTGCTCTAACCAACTGATTACAATAGTCCTCTCTAAAGTAGCAGAGACTACCAAATACGTGCTCTAACCAACTGATTACAATAGTCCTCTCTAAAGTAGCAGAGACTACCAAATACGTGCTCTAACCAACTGATTACAATAGTCCTCTCTAAAGTAGCAGAGACTACCAAATACGTGCTCTAACCAACTGATTACAATAGTCCTCTCTAAAGTAGCAGAGACTACCAAATACGTGCTCTAACCAACTGATTACAATAGTCCTCTCTAAAGTAGCAGAGACTACCAAATACGTGCTCTAACCAACTGATTACAATAGTCCTCTCTAAAGTAGCAGAGACTACCAAATACGTGCTCTAACCAACTGATTACAATAGTCCTCTCTAAAGTAGCAGAGACTACCAAATACGTGCTCTAACCAACTGATTACAATAGTCCTCTCTAAAGTAGCAGAGACTACCAAATACGTGCTCTAACCAACTGATTACAATAGTCCTCTCTAAAGTAGCAGAGACTACCAAATACGTGCTCTAACCAACTGATTACAATAGTCCTCTCTAAAGTAGCAGAGACTACCAAATACGTGCTCTAACTCGCTGATTAGGGTTCTAAGAGGTAGCAGAAACTGCAGAAGACACGTACAATAATCGCCATTTTCAATTGAAGACATTACGATAATGTTGGGAAAATGGAGAGAGAAAAACAGTCATTCCTGTGAGGTAGGTTAGGTTTATTTTTCTACTGTGTCGATGTTTCCGATTAGACAAGTTCACTGCCAGTTTTCTTCACGTTTTCCACACATTCTCCACTACACCCTCATGACGTCACTTCATTAAGTCTGCTCTATTTTTGGCTAGTTAAAGCCACTCTGGAAAGGTCAGAAAGTTATTGTCGACTTTTAAACAATAAACAATCAACTAAAACTACAATCAACGTCATAGAATTACAATAAAGTCTAAAGGTCAAGTTGCCAAGTTAATAAATAAACCATATATTGTAACAGGTATGCATTATTCAGTCCTTGAACTTCGTTCTCTGCTTTTCCTGTCAACATATATCGCATTCGAGGGAAAATGCAGGGAGGTGTCATTGTCTCATATAAATTGCAGATTGCAAAAAAGCAAGCACTCCGTTTCCAATAATATGTTCATTACATTACGAGCCATAAGTATTGTGTTACCTGGCAACCAGCAGCCACGTGAATACAAAGTCGAACACAGAGAAGACACTTGCAGTAATGTAGAATATTAGCAAATATATTCTGAAAATGAATTATGTTAACAGTAATTATCATCCGTTTGCTTGCTTATTCTATCATTTCTTTAATTCGCCCGATGTCTAGTTTTTATGTTTTGCATTCTCGTGGTGTCTAAAGGCGTTATTTTTGCTTTCAAGATCTGATAATCTGCTTAATTAATTAATTATCCTGCATAGGCTTATGTCAGTTGTTCTTGACTGGCATTCGATGATTGAATGATTCGTATCATTTCTTGGAGATATTGTTATCATTATGAGAGAGATACTGTTATCATTATGAGAGAGATATTATTCTGAGAGAGATATTTATTATTCTGAGAGAGATATTGTTATTATTATGAGAGAGATACTGTTATCATTATGCGAGAGATACTGTTATCATTCTGAGAGATATACTGTTATCATTATGCGAGAGATATTGTTATCATTATGCGAGAGATACTGCTATCATTCTGAGAGAGATATTGATATTATTATGAGAGATATATTGTTGTTATTCTGAGAGAGATATTATTACCATTATGAGAGAGATATTGATATTATTATGAGAGAGATATTGTTAATATTATGAGAGAGATATTGTTAATATTATGAGAGAGATTTTGTTAATATTATGAGAGAGATTGTTAATATTATGAGAGATTTTGTTGTTATTCTGAGAGAGATATTGTTGTTATTCTGAGAGAGATATTGTTATTATTCTGAGAGAGATATTGTTGTTATTCTGAGAGAGATATTGTTATTATTCTGAGAGAGATATTGTTATTATTCTGAGAGAGATATTGTTATTATTCTGAGAGAGATATTGTTATTATTCTGAGAGAGATATTGTTGTTATTCTGAGAGAGATATTGTTATTATTCTGAGAGATAGACAGTTATCATTCTAGGAGGGATAGATTGTTTTCATTCCGAGAGATATAGATTCTTATACTTTTGGGAGAGATAGATTGTTATCATTCAGGGAGAAATAGATTATTATCATTCTGGGAGGGATATATTCTTATCATTCTGAGATAAATAGATTGTTATCATTATATCATTATGAGACAGATACGATTTTATCATTCTGGGAGAGACAGATTGTTATCATTCTGTGAGATATAAACTCTTATTCTGAGGGATAAATTTTATCATTCGTAGAGATAGATTCTTATCACTCTGTGAGAGATATTGTTGTCCTTCTGGGAGATTAAGTTGTTATCATTCTGAGAAATAGATTGTTATCATTCTGGAAAAGATAGATTGTTATCATTCTGCAAGAGATTGTCATCTTTCTCTGGAATTTGTTCACCTACACTCCGCTACTAAATTCTTACAAATGAGTTTCAGCTCCGATGATCTGTAATTCGTCAGTTGAATTCAGGTGGAAAGATTGAAATTAAGGTATAGAGTTTTTGCTATTTTTACAAAAGAAATATAGGTTACCTGGATGATAACTGACTTAATGTATGTATTTTTACTAGCCTGACATACTCTGTATAAATTCTACATGTTTGAGATGTTGTTGTTTGCGACATGAGAAGACAGCGTACTTCACAAAACTCTAGTTGTTTTTTTTCTTCAATAGATGGTATATACCCATATTAGTCCGGTTCCTAAAATATAGACAAATTGAGAAAACAATAAACAGGATTTGAACTAGGTCCGTTCAGTTGGCACCTATTCACCTTGTTTTTTAATCAACTCGTTTTCAGTATTCGAGCATTCTGCACCACTGAAAAGGATGCTCCACCGAAGACGGATGTGTCGGGCCATTGGCGCAAATAAAACGGCGACACAAAGCATTTCCATTTTCTGGACTACATCCTGCTGGAAATCTAGCAGGACCATGGTCCTGCTAGATTCAGTAGGAGTTTGAGAATGAACGCAGAAGAAGAAGAAGAAAAGGATGCGATTTTCTCAAGACTTTCAAAGTGTATATTCTCAAGTTCACTGTGAATATGGACCGGTCAATCTAACGACAGACAACACACACACACACACGCATACTGCATAGCTATGTAAATTCCAACAACAACAACAACACACACACTGCATAGCTATGTAAATTCCAACAACAACAACACACACACACTGCATAGCTATGTAAATTTCAACAACAACAACAACACACACACTGCATAGCTATGTAAATTCCAACAACAACAACAACACACACACTGCATAGCTATGTAAATTCCAACAACAACAACAACACACACACTGCATAGCTATGTAAATTCCAACAACAACAACAACACACACACTGCATAACTATGTAAATTCCAACAACAACAACAACACACACACTGCATAGCTATGTAAATTCCAACAACAACAACAACACACACACTGCATAACTACGTAAATTCCAACAACAACAACAACACACACACTGCATAGCTATGTAAATTTCTTGAGAACTAAAATATTTAACGCTAGTACGTGTCAATCATCATCATCATGTAGCATATCATGAGCAGAGTGTAGCGGTTATCACAGTCTTTCGAAACTTCTGTCTAGCGTGAGCCAGTTTTCTTGCTTCGGTTAGTGTCATGTTCAGGTGGTATTTGATGTCCTGCGTACATGTTCTTCTTGATCTCCCTCTTGTTCTTCTCCCTGGCATCATCCACTCCACGTGTCAGAAACCTCAATATTATGTATTAGCTGCTGTATAACTGTAACCTAACACGCGAAACGTGGACCAGAGTAATGGAGTTTTGTTAAATCAATGATAACACATAATAATACACACGCACGCGCAATTCGACGTATCCGCCAAAAAGCCGTTATCAAGAACACATTAACAACATAATACGACGATAATTATATTTATGGTTTCGTGTCTTTTTTAGTTTTGTTTTTTTCTTGAAAAATGTCCCAATAGGACCGCAACGTAAGAAAATTGTCATGTTTTGTTTTATTGCATATTTCTTATATACCTTTTTATCAAAGATATGTTCATAGTTAGGTATTAACCTGTTTATCTTAATTTGCATTACTATTTGTTACTTTGGCTACTGCTGCACCATCCACTTTGTCGGACGCCCTCCAACCATTTGGTTATTTTTACGACGAGAATGAATGGCACTACTCACGTTCACATGACAGAGCTAAATGCAAGCCTCTGGCAAATCATCAGCAAGTGTAATCTTCACAACAAAGGTGGCTGCAACTGCAAATATAGTCGGTGGATGGAAGACAGAAAAGGAGGACGTTCTGAAGATGATGAACAAGAGTCTGCTGACAAGAAGCTAAGAGAAATCTACCTTTATCAGCATAAGCTAGTGCCATTCCACCCACTACAAACGATCATAAGTCTCCACAGCCTATAACCACCAGCGTAGACCATCAATTCTGGTGCTGAACCCATTCTGAATCTGTTCTGTCTCTGAATGTGTCGTATTGAACGTGTTATCTCCATGTTTCTCACCCTCTCCTTATAATGTACCTGTAAAAAAAAAGATAACGCCGTATATCTGATATTTCTGATGTGTTCAATATGTATTTCCCTCTTGTAACACATCTACATCGTATTTCCCTCTTGTAACACATCTACATTGTATGACCCTCTTGTAACACATCTACATTGTATGGCCCTCTTGTAACACATCTACATTGTATGACCCTCTTGTAACACATCTACATTGTATGACCCTCTTGCTGCGCATCTACATTGATTTTCTTCGCTCTCATCGGGACACTCAACATTCTTCTATAAATCCACATCTTTGTTGCGTCTTTTTAAAATGCACTCGAACTATTCAATATCTACAACTCTAATATGTAGCTTTGGAGAACACCTCAACTGCAAAGTATACTCTAGAGTAAAGTAAGATTCCTTGTGCACCGCCTAGTGGTGTCGGGGCATGTGTAAGATTCCTTGTGCACCGCCTAGTGGTGTCGGGGCATGTGTAAGATTCCTTGCGCACCGCCTAGTGGCATTGGGGCGTCTGTAAGACGAACGGCGCTATAAGAATCAAGCAAATAAAAAGGCATCCATGTTGCCCGTCAGAGTCGAGCATTGACTATCTCCGTTAAAATTAAAGTACGACCGAACACCAAGTCTATTTGTCACGTGCGTGTGGTCTTACAATGTGGGAGATGTTAGCGTATGGTGAACAGGTACAAATAAACGTGACCATTAAATAAATAGTAACATACGTAGGATACAAGACAAACCAGGTGCGGTAACATTGATTGCCTGTGTCGGTCTGATCAATGACAAAAGGAAACGATTTGATGCATACATTTTGCATAATATAGGTAATGTTGAAACAACAATTGCCTTTTACCTGTTACACCTGCTAAAAGTGTTCTACCACCTGAATACATTTTCTCTGTTACTAGAATATTGTACCTGTATAAGATGATATGGCAGCTGCACGTCTAAAAATATACATAAACACAGCAGACATACACAGATATTCTGTGAAGAAAAGAAACATAATTATATGCATGATTGTGTATTTACTTTGCGTGTATCTACCAGATCTTGAACGACAAGTGTTGACAACTATTTAAGCCATGTCTAAGTGGTAACGTTAAGCGAGCTTTAAAACATTTGAACTATACTCCGTTATAATCCAAAGTGAAGGTAATATTTCCTAATTATGTTCCGTGAGAAGTGTCTCCCTCCCTATATTTATCTCTTTCTCACTATCCAATCTCTCTCTCTCTCTCTCTCTCTCTCACACTCTTCTTCTGGAATCTTATCTTTGAATGATATGTTCAAAATGTTTTCTCAGCTCTGGGCACATTTTCAAATAGGATACAAGGCAACGTCTGGAGAAATCTTGAAATCACATAAAATCTTGCATCTTCCGAAATATGGAATACACTGCAATCATGTCCTTTATTACAATGTATACATTTGGAACACACATGCAATCATGTCCTTTATTGCAATGTTTACAGTTGGAATACACACGCAATCATGTCCTTTATTGCATTGTATACATTTGGAACACATGCAATCATGTCCTTTATTGCAATGTTTACAGTTGGAATACACATGCAATCATGTCCTTTATTGCAATGTTTACAGTTGGAATACACATGCAATCATGTCCTTTATTGCATTGTATACATTTGGAACACATGCAATCATGTCCTTTATTGCAATGTTTACAGTTGGAATACACATGCAATCATGTCCTTTATTACAATGTTTACAGTTGGAATACACATGCAATCATGTCCTTTATTGCAATGTATACATTTGGAACACACATGCAATCATGTCCTTTATTGCAATGTTTACAGTTGCAAGAAGATCACATAATTGACCATCTGTATAGTCGAGAAGAAATACAGAGTCGCTCTGTCTTCCAACTCAACCAAGTGCCTGCATGTACATCAGAGAGGAATATTGATAGGGAAATGTTGATAACTAGTAATCAGAGAGGAATATTGATGGGCAAATGTTGATAACTAGTAATCAGAGAGGAATATTGATGGGCAAATGTTGATTGCTAGTAATCAGAGAGGAATGTTGATGATATGATAAAGTTGATAACTAGTAATCAGAGAAGAATGTTGATTATAGAATAAAGTTTTTTTAGAATGGATTCAAGAATGGACTTGTATACTACTCGAACATATTGTTGTTGGATTTGTTGTAAACATATTGTTGTTACATTTGTTGTGAACATATTTTTGTTAAATGTGTTGTAAACATATTCTTGTTACATTTGTTGTAAACATATTGTTCGGACGGTGCAGCAGTGCATGATTTACGTTTAATCTACACAAGTTATAGCTTAGGGTCCCCACTTTCCTGAGCAACTGTCATATATACTTAAATATATTTCAACATTATTTGTCCCAATCCCACACGTCCGGAAAGCTTAGGGTCTTATCAAGCCTAAATCTGGCCCTGGGTTGCAGTAGGCATTTTTGGTGATGGCATGTATGATTGAACAAAATTCAAGTATTTCATTCTTGAAATATAACGCCTGTTTGATTACTGGATGCTGACTCACAGAATATTCCAAAAGCACAAGTCAATAACACGTCCGTTTCCGTGATTTTATGGGTGTTCTGGGTGTTTTGTGAGACCTTCAACATAACAATATTTGCAACACATGTCCAATTTCCGTTTCCTTAAAACTCTATCAGAGCAACTTGAACTGTTGCATAAAAAAGTGGAAACTTCAGATCTATTTTAAGAAGCATATCTAGTTGTAAACAACTTTCACTTGAGTTTGGACAAGCTGAGAAACAGGTCGCAGAGTGACCAACGTGATCCTGAATGTGCATACAAAGAGAATAGGAATGGCAATGCATGAAGAAATCATTTTGCCTACAAACAATTGACGTGCCCACTACTCGTAGTCAAATCTGATGATAGTTGGTTTTATTATATACAGTCTAAATATGGTCGGTATTAATATTAAAGGAAATAATTCAAGTAGTAGACAGACAATTCAAGGACATAATTCAAGCAGTAGACATACAATTCAAGGACATAATTAAATCAATAGACCGACAGTTAAAGGAAATAATTCAAGTAGTAGACAGACAATTCAAGGACATAATTAAATCAATAGACCGACAGTTAAAGGACATAATTCAAGCAGTAGACAGACAATTACAGCACATAATTCAAGCAGTAGACAGACAGTTAAAAGAAATAATTCAAGCAGTAGACAGACACTACAAGGACATAATTCAAGCAGTAGACAGACACTACAAGGACATAATTCAAGCAGTAGACAGACACTAACAAGGACATAATTCAAGCAGTAGACAGACACTTCAAAGACATAATTCAAGCAGTAGACAGACACTACAAGGACATAATTCAAGCAGTAGACAGACAATTCAAGGACATAATTAAAGCAATGGACCGACATTTAAAGGACATATTTCAAGTAGTAGACAAACAATTAGATCACATAATTCAAGCAATAGACAGACAATCAGTTACCATATATGAAACTGTGTTATGAATAGAAATGCAAAGAAATAGAAATATCGTGTTCACATTAGATATGACAAGACAGATTATGTTCACATTAGATATGACAAGACAGATTATGTTCACATTAGATATGACAAGACAGTTATGTTCACATTAGATATGACAAGACAGTTATGTTCACATTAGATATGACAAGAAAGATCTTGTTCACATTAGATATGACAAGACAGATTATGTTCACATTAGATATGACAAGACAGTTATGTTCACATTATATATGACAAGACAGATTATGTTCACATTAGATATGACAAGACAGTTATGTTCACATTAGATATGACAAGACAGATTATGTTCACATTAGATATGACAAGACAGATTATGTTCACATTAGATATGACAAGACAGATTATGTTCACATTAGATATGACAAGACAGTTATGTTCACATTAGATATGACAAGACAGTTATGTTCACATTAGATATGACAAGAAAGATCTTGTTCACATTAGATATGACAAGACAGATTATGTTCACATTAGATATGACAAGACAGTTATGTTCACATTAGATATGACAAGAAAGATCTTGTTCACATTAGATATGATAAGACAGGTCATGTTCCCATTGAATATGACAATAAACTATTCTTTCGCTCCAAGATATTCACATGTTGTAGAACAGACCCAGAAATACTAGACCATGAATTATAAGAACATATGAAAAACACCCCGCCAAACATATCAGGCGTGCAAATGTATTGGGAAAAGATCGATCCACCTCCTTCTGTACTTCATGGACGAACATTTCCCAATATTCGCCTATACACCAGGATATCATCGGCATACGACATAGCTTTGCCGGTCCCTGTGATTTGAGTGCTGGTGATTTGTACCGCATATACGTTAAACAGCTACGGAGTCAAAGGAGAACCCTGAGGTAGACCGGGGCATATGACCGTTGGTTCCGACACCCAATAACCACACTTAAGTACCACCTTCCTCTGCAGCAGGGCCGCACCAACCCAGTCGACAACATATGCACTTACTCAAAGGTGCAGCAACTGCGTCATTAAGAAATCCAAAGACATTCTATTATAAGCATCTTCGAAGTCTGTTGCGACAGCACATGTCTCCATATGTGAATCAAACCGACAGCACATGTCTCCATCTGTGAATCAAACCGACAGCACATGTCTCCATATGTGAATCAAACCGCTCGAACACATCCTGCACGAAAACAGTTGCATTCTGCCATCTTCTCTTGCCTCGGCGAAATCCTCCCATCAATGATGGTAACCGCTTATTCCTCTAAAAATGCCTCGCTACTTTCCAAGAAACATTTGTTCATATAAATTTGTCTATTGTATTCTGCATTGTTATTAATCTATGCCCATGTATTCTGCATTGTTATTAATCTATGCCCATGTATTGTGCATTGTTATTAATCTATGCCCCTGTATTCTGCATTGTTATTAATCTATGCCCCTGTATTCTGCATTGTTATTAATCTATGCCCATGTATTCTGCATTGTTATTAATCTATGCCCCTGTATTCTGCATTGTTATTAATCTATGCCCCTGTATTCTGCATTGTTATTAATCTATGCCCATGTATTCTGCATTGTTATTAATCTATGCCCCTGTATTCTGCATTGTTATTAATCTATGCCCATGTATTCTGCACTGGTATTAATCTATGCCCCTGTATTCTGCATTGTTATTAATCTATGCCCATGTATTCTAGTGCGATCTGTGCCCTGTTTAGTCAGCGGTATTACATAGCCGTTAATGGGCATGTTATTCTAAAATAATACCCGACGTGTCAAATGTGTGTACACACCTTTCCCTTATATATTTATATATGTAGATTAAATGCAGATGTAATGTTTGTTTCTGTGTACTTTGTGTGTGTTTGTTTTGCGTAGAATATTAATTATTATCCAAGACACTTTTGTCATTAAAATAAATAAGTGCATTTTATTTTTTTTTTAAACCAAATAAAAAATCATAACGCTGTCTATAGGAACAAAAACCGAAATCAATCATCATAACGCTGTGAATAAGAAACACAATATATACAATTCACTGGATATCTGGAGGCATACAGAGAACTAATTATCATTCATAAAGTGACATTCTTTCCAGAACGTTGTCTCCGTCGTGTGAACGTTTTTCTGTTTCTGGCAAGCAGACCTGCATTGGACAGAGACATGTGAATAATTCTTCAATATCGCTGGTGCACGATCTTCCTCTCTAGTCTGGCACTCTGCCTTCCAGAATCAACCTTTCAATACCATCATGTCACTTAAAGTGTCCACAATTTTGTAGCTTCCTTCTTATGATGGTATTTAAAAGCCATCCTTCGTTTAGTTTTAGTAATTTCAATGTTCTTTTTCTTTGTCCATGATATTTGTAGGATCTTTCTGTAGCATTTCATTTCAAATGTCGGTATCCTTCTGAATATTGTCTTATTTACAGTCCAAGTCTCGCATCCATATGTTGCTATTGGGAAAACACATGATCTTAGAAGGGTTACTTTAATGTCGCTATTACTATTATGTCACAGCTTTCTCATTTGTGTTTATTTGAATGTTGAAATTGCGAGTCTTCTTTGTAACTCAACTGAACAATCTCCGGAAATGTTTATATTTGGCTTTCAAATATTCGAATTTATTTACACATTTTAGTTCTATATTGTCTATTTTGATTATCAGTTTTGATCTTTGTTTTGTCTGTTTTCATAAATTGTGTTTTTTGTGCGTTTAGATAAATATATTTTGAATCTCGCTGTATTTATTGTTGTTTGATTAGCTGTTTCAGTAGCTCAGGATGTGTAGTAAGGAGAACTGTGGTCGTCTGCATATCTTATTTCTGGAATAAGCAGGATAACGCTGTCGAATATGTTTAGAAATAGTATATATACTTTTACAACTTTTAGCAGAAATGATATAGTAAACAATGATGTATACATGTTAAGAATAATCACCATTTTTACGTGTTCACACCACTCAGCACCACTCAGCACCACCAAGCACCACTCAGCACCACACAGCACCACAGAACAGTGTACACATCATTTTTCAAAACCAAGTGTATTTTTTTATTTAGAATCGCATATCCATTTGTACCTAAACTAGTTGCAAGGTAACGATGAGTTGAAAATCGTTTCTTCCAGAAATTATTTTTCATGAAAGTCTGTGTATATCTACCCCGAAATGTTTTCATGTAAAAAATGTCTCGGCCATTTCCAATCTTGGGTTGTACTTACATCTGTGAGCAAATAATTTCAAAGATTTAATTACTGATATCCAAACATAGATCCCAACTTACAGATAAACATCTGCATCAAATGTGGAGATTTTCTTTGACGATCAATGACGTACGTGTTGCAAAAGTAGAGATTATGCTTCCCGTTCAGGTTGCAGATATTTTCTTCTTCTGTTTTCTACCTACAGGAAAACGTATATTTTTTACTCACACTTTGTAAGTTAATTTCTCAGATGAACCAGGAAGGTTGGGGGGGGGGGGAGATCTGTACTAATTCTGGCTAAATTGTATAATTATTATTTTTAATGTTAGTGATTGTACTTTTGCGTATCACGTGGTCTGTGTACAGATGACGACACTCACGTTCTGCTGAAGTGTGATATCCTATTTGAGTTGCATAGTTTTGGAAATGCGTTGTGTCGCCGTTTTATTTGTGCCAGTGGCCCGATACATCCGTCTTCGGCGAGGAAAAGTTGAATCTAATATACTTACAAAAAACAAATAAATCATGTTTTGAAGTCACAAATGTTATTTGTTTAATGAGGAACAAATATCCGGAATCTACGTTTTGACCAAATAAGTTAAAAGTGTGAATATTTACCTTATATTTATCCGTGTATTTGCTACCTTATATGTATGTGTGTATATATGTTATCTTACATATAGCAACCATGTAAAGTTTAGGGAACAATAGAGAGATGAAGAAACATGTTAGGTAAAAGTGGAGTGATGAAGAAACAGGGAAAAACGGAAAAATGAAGAAACAGGAACAATGGAGAAATAAAGAAACAGTTCGGAAACCAATGGAGAGATAAAGAAACATGTTAGGGAATAGTGGAGTGATGAAGAAACAGATTAGAGAATAATGGAGAGATAATGAAACATGTTAGGGAATAGTGGAGTGATGAAGAAACAGATTAGAGAATAATGGAGAGATAATGAAACATGTTAGGGAAATGTGAAGAGATGAAGAAATCGTTTAAACCCCCCAAAATATGGATTCATGTCAGTGAATTGGCACTACCTGAAGTCTAAAAACTGAGTCTAAAAAATTGAGATGTTTATGTTGTTGTGTAGTCGCCGCTGCGATCTTACGACCCTGATGGGTTCTTGGATGTATTACCACTATTAGTAGTACTATTACTATAACTAATACTACTATTACTACTACTAATATTACTACTACTACTACTACTATTACTACTACTACTACTACTACTACTACTATTACTATTACTATTACTATTACTACTATTACTACTATTACTACTACTACTACTACTACTACTACTACTACTACTATTACTGTTACTACTACTACTACTACTATTACTACTACTACTATTACTACTACTACTACTATTACTACTACTACTATTACTACTACTACTATTACTACTACTACTATTACAACTATGCTGCTATTGCTGATAATAATGCTAAAAAATGCTGCTGTTAGAGCAACTACTACTGCTACTATTACAATTAGCAATGCTGCTGTTGCTACTACTACTGCTACTACTACTACTGCTGCTAGTACGACTACACATATAATGTTGTTTAATCATACATTTTCAATGTAGTACAATGTGCTCGTGTTTAATTTCTCATTGTTAATGTGTTTTAAAAAATGTATTAACTTGGTTATTGTAATAAATAATTTCTCCACATTTCTGTGTTCGCACAACGAATGTTGCTACCGTACATCGACTCAAAATAGAACTAGAATATTTGCCAGATACGTGGCGTTCTTTTGCAATCGTTCCCCACATTTCATAAACATCAGGTTTTTTTGTATTTATTTTTGTTAAAGCATTCGAGAAGTTACCAGAGAAAACAGTTTCTTTCACTATTACAAATGCCACCAGACGAGATTGTTTACACATAAATATCTAACTGTTTGACGTGATTTCTGAGAGAAAATATGACTTGGCAAACAAATTACAATAAAAATGTACTCATCTAGAGAGTACCTGTTTGTCATTTGGCGTATTCTTTCCAGAACGTAGTCTTTCTTATGAATCTCCTGAATTCCCGCGGTCTATGGCAAGATGTCCCGCTTCCTCCAGTGGCATGTGCATGCATTCCTGAAAATCTCTTGTCCAACGTCGTCGTGGTCGACCTCTGCCTCTACTGCCTTCTATCGCCGCCTCCAACAAGACTCTTTCCATCTATGGTGTCTCTCCACATGGCCGAAAAAAACGTATCTACCTTATTAATTAATATAGTGTTTACATGTACCCGGCCAACTAGACTACCAATATTTTGAGATCATATTCATGAGGATATTGCTGACATGACTGTGCTTCTTCAACGCCCTAGTGGCATACAGAAAAAAAGATTAGTTAGCAGGATGAAGAGCTACGAGAATGAAAGGGACTGCAGTTCATCCACTCAATTCTTCAATATGAATACATTTATTTTTCTACCTTTGTTATTATTGTCAATGGGGGCTTCAGACATCAATCAAATATCGTCTTACAAATAACTTCTATTCTTAACAATTCTATCATTTTTCTATACATGATCTTCATTTCTTTTACGTTACGTGATTTTCTACCTTATGATGCTATATTTATTTCTGTGATAAAATAAATTGATAAGCAAATTTTTGATCTACAACGGGAGACAGTTTATCAAAGAAATAATAATTTTGTATCCAAAATGTGTTTTCTGTCATGTTTCCCTGGGGGTCTCCTTGAGATCAAAGTAGGTGAGGAGCCTCATGTATGTCTCCTGTAGATCAGAATAGGTGAGGAGCATCCGATATGTCTCTTTGAGATCAGAGTAGGACACATGATATTGAATATATGAGTATAAGAGCCAGACAAATGGACACATGATGGACACACGATGGACACTAATGGACACATGATGGACACATGATAGACACACGATGGCACATGATGGACACATCATATTGAATATCTGAATATGACACTGGTAGAAGCTGGACAGCTTATAAAAAAACCGAGATACATACAGAATAGTATTACGGACAACGTTATGTAAATGACATACTTCTCATAGATAGATAGATGTTTTTTAACATTTTTTGTGTAGCCTCTTCTTCTCGGCCTTACTTCGTGTTCCTGCAGCCACGACTACTGTTGGTGTATCATGATGCATAAATGAAGAATCAACAATAGAAACGCATA
Source organism: Meghimatium bilineatum (assembly GCA_034231615.1). Lineage (NCBI taxonomy): Eukaryota > Metazoa > Mollusca > Gastropoda > Stylommatophora > Philomycidae > Meghimatium > Meghimatium bilineatum. The sequence goes on along the minus strand of CM067305.1, from coordinate 3,194,682 downwards.
ACTCTCACTTGATATAAGCTAGTTACAAGATATGCAAATTACAAAAGCCAACTACATAAATTATGAACGTACACCAATTTTGAAACAAATTTATCCCAATGGAAACTAACAGGGAAATCATAAATTCAATCTTCATACTAACATTGTGGTTTAATTATCAGACGGTTCGTCCATTACATGAGTATGATGATGATGATGATGACGATGACCATTTGTTACATCCCCTTTTGAAATTAATTTAGAGTTATGTCCTTGATTCTGAGTTGTTAGATGGCTAATAAGCAAGATTCTGGCCGAAAATGGCTTTTGACAATTCGGGCATGGTATGACCACTGTCGATGGTCTTTGGTCAATCGTGACTTTCTAGTCACTCTTCCATGTTCAGCTGTTGCATTTCTCTTCTTTTCACAAGTCGCTGCGCCTTTTTTGACTGCAGTGTTCCATGTAGTTCTATTTCAGACATGGACTCAACTAAAAAAAAACAATAGAGAAAGCTTACTACATGTGACATAAGATTTATAAGAAAAGCAGCAAACAGAACAAGAAGAGATCATGTAAGGAATGACGAGATTACAAGAACTGTTGGAACAGCAACAAAAAAAAAAGAGAAAAGACAACAGCTAGATGCAGATTATAGAAGAAGTGAACTGATTCTCAGCCAAACACCTACACATTTAGGAATGAATTGCAATCTCTGGAAATGCTGTTTCTGGTCTTCCTTTTCTCTTTATGTTTCACTTTGTATTTTTGACAGCTATAATCTATCTTTCTTGCTGACTACTTGACATGCTTTATACCAATTTTAGAGATTCAGTTTTCCATATTTTTTTTATTGCATTCGAGCTTGTTCAACCTTACGTTTCTCCTGGAAATAATGTACTGCCAAATAGTTTAGTTTGTGTTTTTTTTCTACTTAATGTTCTCTGCGTTCATTATATTTTTCGTGTATGCTGCTTAAGAATCCTTGAGTGATCACTTCCAGTCATTACATTTGTTTTGTGAGAAAAGGCGAGTGCACAATTTTCCGTTATGTAGAAGTAAAATATAAAACAGTTCATCCAAGTTGTTTTTTTGTTTTTGTTTTTTGGTGCTTGTTACTTTTTTAAAAATATATGGATGATGATAATTACTTATACTCTGTAAATTAAACAGAAATGACCGACTGACAATATTTCATCTGAGAACTACAAAATGCTGTATAAAAGCATACCTACGCAGAATCAACATGAACGACTCTGCAGGCCGATTCCGTGGAGCAAAAACACTATAACACCAGTACTTTACTACAGTGCATTATATGTCTGTTCAAACTTGCGTTTGCTTCCGTTGTAGCGATGACCTAACACCCACAAGTTTACATTGACTGTCTTAATTGTGTGTTTTAATGTTTCTACTTATTAACTCGAGCTTTCACTTATCTGTATTCTTGTTGAAGATGTAATTGCCTGTCAAATATTGCCATTTAGGGAACATGTGATTTTGGAAGGAGAAGATGTGTTCAAAGAGTACCATGCAGGGAACATATTCGATATTCTATATTTGATAGTGGAAGGAGAATATGTGTTCAAATTTTGCCATGCAGGGAACATTTGATGGCGGAAGGAGAAGATGTGTTCAAATTTTGCCATGCAGGGAACATTTGATGGCGAAAGGAGAAGATGTGTTCAAATTTTGCCATGCAGGGAACACTTGATGGTGAAAGGAGAAGATGTGTTCAAACTTTGCCATGCAGGGAACATTTGATGGCGGAAGGATAAGATGTGTTCAAAGAAAATTCAGTCTTAATAACATCAAGGAATGGTCAGTGTGTAACATTTTCACACTCGTCCGTGTGACCGAAGAGAAGAATACTTGTCGTGCTTTCTGCTGGGTTTTCAATGTAACACACAACTTGGTTACTTGTATTACCATTCTTAACCTTAGCGGACTACGCCACATGTTGTATCTCGCCATTTATCATTGTTTTTGGAAAATATCTCACCAAGTCCCTCTCCACTATAGTCCTGAATGCAGAGTTATCCATCTGGACTGACCCGACTGTTCATTGAACTGAACAAAAATAGGTATGTTTTACCAAAATAAGTCATAAAACAACCTAAGAACGAGACACAGTGACGGACGACGTATCGACTAAGAAGTCTTCATCAGGACACACACAAGCAACAGGCAATGAATATTGCAAACAAACAATCATAATATAAGAGAAGAGCAAATGAAGATGGTACGAGAGATCAGATGAGAGAGAGAGGGGGAGGGGTGGAGAGAAAGAGGAAAATACAGCATGAACTGACTAGGGGAGAAAAATAGGCTATTTTATGACTTATTTTTGGAACACTTATACCTATTTTTGTTCACTTTGATATTTACCCTATGTTACCTCCAGCCACCCATTTACTGTTTATAGTCGTTACTCGACACTGGAACATTTATCTCTCGCTCATTGAACACCTATTGCTGATCTATTTGTGTATTTTCACGTCTAGATATCTGTGAAGATATTAGAATTCATCATTTGATGTGATTCCTTCTTTCCTGTTTCTGCGTTGGTAGTCTTATAGTTCATGTGTGATATTTCTGAGAATATTTGTTTAGTTGTTTTTTTTCTTAGAATCAGGAGTGTTTATGATTCAGATTGATAATGCCTAACATTTGTTGATATCATATTATGATAATTCATCATATTGGATATATAGTTCTCTTGCGTTACATTTTTTCTTAGGTCTAATATTTGTTTCGTTATTGAAATGCGATATTTAAAGGGTGTCCACTCAGCCTTTTCTTTTTTTCCTATTGTAAGAGACTGTACATATTCTTTGCATATCTAAAAGTTTGACTCAGTTTTAGTCATTTGCTTGACGGTGCTCATTGGACCAGGCATTATTCAAAGTTTCATTTTATGTCTAATATTAACTGCGCTAAATTATGTTTGCATAAACCCAACAGCTAAAGAATTATTTTATATCTGTTCTGGTTGTCACCGTATATGCTAGTTTTAATATTTAGAGCTCCGAGTCTTAGGATATGTTCGCAATTTGTTGGATTTAAAAAAAAAATGTTATCACAGAAAGTTTTTGAGATTTTAGTTATAATTTTGTCGCTATTTGATCTTCAAGTGAGTGTATTGTCGAGTCTGACGTGAGAATTAATTGGTGAATCAGTTTGGGGTACATGTTGGTTAATTATTTGTATAAGAATATGCTCTTTGCTTTGTGAAGGAGAAAATACGGTTTCCATAGTCCTTTTTGGGTTATAATTTGCGTATAGCCTTGTATATATTTTACAAACAGGTGAATATCTCTATGTTACGTTTGTCATGTTCTCTAGCAGTACAGTAGACAATATCAAATGAAAGCATACACTAGGACATTTTGTTAATATGTATCATTTATTCTCTTCAACAATCTACAAATGTAGAATATCGTATTTTCTTAAACAGTCTATGAAAGTAGAACATAGTAATTTTCAAGCAGTCTAAGAATGTAGAATATCGTATTTTTATTTGATTGAAATGTTTTTTTTTTCTGTTTCGAACATATTGTATTCAATGTCCTCATTATGTTGATAGATTCTAGGTTTCTGCTTATGCTTCATTTCTGTTAATAGAATTACATACGATTGTCTTCCTTCATGAACTGACAAACTGTGTCGTCTTTTTGTATCGATTGTCAGGAATTACGAGCGATAAAGCTCTTATATGTGCTATTTGGGGAGGTGTTGGTGAAGAATATTTATGATTTATGAAGAAATCTTCTACTCAGAGGGGAATTATGTGTTCCAAAATTAATTACTCAAACATTGAATCACATGAAAGCCTGCAATAATTACTTACACATTCAATTACATGGAACCCTGCAATCATTACTTGCACATTCAATTACATGAAAGCCTGCAATCATTACTCAAACATTGAATCACATAAAAGCCTGCAATCATTACTTACACATTCAATTACATGGAAGCCTGCAATCATTACTTGCACATTCAATTACATGAAAGCCTGCAATCATTACTCAAACATCGAATTACACGAAAGCCTGCAATCATTACTTACACATTCAATTACATGAAAGCCTGCAATCATTACTCAAACATCGAATTACATGAAAGCCTGCAATCATTACTCAAACATTCAATTACATGGAAGCCTGCAATCATTACTCAAACAGTCAATTACGTGAAAGCCTGCAATCATTACTCAAACATCGAATTACATGAAAGCCTGCAATCATTACTCAAACATTCAATTACATGAAAGCCTGGCAATCATTACTCAAACATTCAATTACATGGAAGCCTGCAATAATTACTCAAACATCGAATTACATGAAAGCCTGCAATCATTACTCAAACATTCAATTACATGAAAGCCTGCAATCATTACTCAAACATTTAATCAGACGAAATCCTGCAATAATTTAGCGATATCAATGTTATCCACATTTGTTACACTCCATATGCCAGCTTGGCTTGAGTACGGCCAACTTACAGAGCAGCAAGTACCTTTACTCTTTCTGTGCCCTTCCCTTCCATTCGTTCAATATTCCCTCGAACATAGCCGCCCCATCTAGTGTTTATTCAGCCCCATCCCGAAGGGGTTTGGGGGATGATAATCCAAAATTGTACAAATCTGATCTAAACCGTCACAGTTAATTATAAGTTTCAGATTTTCCTGTTCACCTGATGAAAGATTTCATAGCAGGATAACCGATTACAAGACTCATATCACAAGATCTCGTTCTCTCTTTACCTGACGTCATAATTCAGGCATTGATGTCCGATCTACCTTTTCCGCATTCTTATCTCTTACGGAATGCCATACCTTCTTGTTGGTTACATGACTCCAACATTAACACCTGATACTTGACAGACTTCACCCTTCTTGGCAAGATAATGCTCTTGAGGACGCAACTCTGTATCTCGCCTGCTTTTTTCCTGAATATTTTTCTGAAAGAAGATTTGTGTTGATTCTGTTTCTTCTGTTTTCCTTGTCAAGATGACGAGAAAGAATTGCGCAACTCGTGTATCACAAACACATGATGATGATAAATGATAATTCCGCAGCGAATGGATTTATACCGGGACATCAAGAATGAATGTCGTAATGACCTTCAAATCTGTATCGTACATACAACAAACAGAAAACAGTATAAATAGACATAGCTAATTGGAATGAGCAAGTAAGATTCGGAAGAACAACAGGCCCTACAGTTATATAACTAGTATTACTGATTTATTGTAATCGACTTTACAGTTACGTCTGAGTATAAGACGTATGATTGGAGTTAGCTTGAGAGACAAAATCAGGAATGAAGAACTAAGAAAACAATTAGGGACCAAGTCAAAATTAGAATATATTCATAAACAACAAGTTCAATGGTTCGGTCACTTATGCATTCACATATTTGATGTCAGAGCCAGCTTCATGTCGTTTTCATCAAACATCAATTCTATCATATTATAAGAGTAGCGGTGATTGCTATGAAGAAGTCAGACGGAGGTTGGCTATCACGTCAAAGAAGCTGATACAAATGATAAACGTATAGCTGAGCTGCTGCAAAACAACAAAACTAACATTCCTAAGAGTTTGCATATTCCCAGTGGTAATATGTGGGTGTGAATCCTGGACAATCACCAGCAAAGAGAAAAATGAAATAGCAGCGTGTGAAACAAAATGTTACAGAAAAATCCTCAGACTACCATGGACCAGACATATCACTAATGAAGCCATCATGAGAGAAATATCACTAATGTAGCCATCCTGAGAGAAATATCACTAATGAAGCTATCATGAGAGAAATATCACTAATGTAGCCATCATGAGAGAAATATCACTAATGTAGCCATCATGAGAGAAATATCACTAATGTAGCCATCATGAGAGAAATATCACTAATGTAGCCATCATGAGAGAAATATCACTAATGAAGCTATCATGAGAGAAATATCACTAATGAAGCTATCATGAGAGAAATATCACTAATGAAGCTATCATGAGAGAAATGAATGTAAAAGATCATCAATAGAGCCAGAATCAGAAAAATAAATGTAAAAGAAAACTGGCTAAACAGCATGGTTCTCTCTAGAAAACTACAACAGTTTTGTCATATCAAACGCCATGTCATTCTTGAGAAAACCATAATATGAGGGGGGGGGGTGATGCCGGGAAGACGAACAAGAGGCAGACCAAGAAGAAGTTGGACACAATACATCAAAGACCACCTGAATATGACAGTAACAGAAACAGGAAGACGGGCTCAAGATAGACAGAAGTTTGGACAGACTGATGACTGCTACATCCTGTTCAAGATATGATACCTGATGATCAGATTACTTTCAGTTATGTCCCCTTAACATGATTTGCACATGTGTTATCTGCACTTGGACAGAACCTCCATGATTTTTGTATATATCAGGCCAACATAATGCGTCTCAACAAGCGCCCCAACACGAGCGTCTCAGCTGTACTTTTACTTTATATCAGGTAGTAAATCGTTTTTTGATCGGTGGACCACATTCAGAGTTGTACGTTCTGGATGGGTGCAACAGCTGAAAATGTGAGAAGCGTTTTTCAATTGGTATATTGACTAAATGAGTGTTTTAATAAGTATATTGACTAAATGAGTGTTTTGATAAGTATATGAGACTAAATGAGTGTTTTAATAAGTATATGAGGAGCTAAATGAGTGTTTTGACAAGTATATGAGACTAAATGAGTGTTTTGACAAGTATATGAGACTAAATGAGTGTTTTGACAAGTATATGAGACTAAATGAGTGTTTTGACAAGTATATGAGACTAAATGAGTGTTTTGATAAATATGTGAGACTAAATGAGTGTTAACTCATTAAGTTACAATAATAACTCCCTGAACGATTGTATCTCAATAACCATGTACCATTCATACATTCCTATATATTGCAATAAGTATAGGCCTACATGTGTAGACGAGTTGACAAGAAACAGTTCTTTCAACAAATGAAACGACAAAAACGTATATGGTTTGGACATGTATATCCCACATTCTTATTTCTATTACATAGAAATAAGAAGAGGGGTAAGACAAGGATGCATTTTATCACCAAGCCTATTTAATATCTACACAGAGAATATCTTTAAAAATATAGAAGAAATACCAGGACTCAAGATCAATGGGAAAATAATAAACAACATTAGATATGCAGATGACACTGTTCTTTTAGCAGAAAGTGAACATGAACTACAAAGACTAATAGACCAAGTCAATAAATCAGGTAATGAATATGGGCTGGATATAAATATCAAAAACAAAAACGATGATAATCAGCAAAGACAAAGAAGAACAAGAGCTAAACATAAACATACAGGGAGAGAAACTACAACAAGTAAAACAGTATCAATATCTTGGACACAGTCACAAATGATGGCAGATGTGAAACAGAAGTTAAAAGGAGAATAGGAATGGCTAAAAGTACCTTCAATGACATGAAGAAATTATTAATATCTAAACAAATTACAAACAAGTTAAAAATGAGAATTATAAAATGCTACATCTATTCCATATTAATGTATGGCTCAGAAACATGGACACTAAATAAACAATTAGAAGACAAGATTGATGCCTTTGAGATGTGGGTATATAGAAGAATAGGGAGAACATCATGGAAAGAGAAGAAAACAAATAAAGAGGTGCTAAAGACACTTAATATGAAGAAAGAACTACTAAGAGAAATAAAGATAAGGCAAATAAAATACTTTGGACACATTAAAAGACATGACACCTTGTTGAAGACCTTACTTGAGGGTAAAGTCAAAGGGAAGCGAGCAAGAGGTAGGCAGAGACACAAGTGGGAGAGTAACATTACACGATGGACAGGTTACAGTCTAGCAAAGACAAGAGCACCACCAAGACAAGAGACAGGAGATGTTGGAGATACGTTGCAGCCAACCTTCGTTGCGGAGACGGCACTTGATGATGATGATGATCCCACATCATTCCTAGTCAAAAACAAAACTATATGGAACCGTCAAAGATGAAGAAGAGGAGGTGGTCAAATAAAAACATGAGAACATCAAAGACTAGATAGGACAAGAATTATCCTCACTTATCCGCATTGTTGAAAATAAAAATCGTTGGAGGACTCTGTGTGTTGGTACATCTAATGTGGTGTGCTACCCGATACGACCCTGGCGGGTTACGGGATTATTGATAGTGGTTTTGCTCGTTCTTCCCCAGTATAAGGTGAGGTACAAGCAGCTGAGTTGGAATTAGTGTCATGAAGCGACATTTTACTGGTAGTTATTGACCTACCTGCCCCGTGCTTGACAAAAACAAAACAAAAACTACTCCTGACACCTTATATGTTCGCCATTTCTGTGACGTCATACTTCATCTTCCTTACGCTTTTCATTTTGTGCCTTGCAACGACAGGGTTAGAAATTTCTGCAGACGTCCTTTTTTGTACTTTTTATATATTTCTTTCGTTGCTTTTTTCTGTAATCAATCTTTTGCATAGTGGGCCTTTGGCTTTGTAACCATTGTGTTTGTATAGCATAGATTTTTGGCAAATGTTATCTTAATGTAGTCTAGTGGCATGCACAAGCCATTTTATCAGTTAATGTAATCGAGAAATGGCATTGTGAGCCTATTAATAAAAGGATAAATCTTTTGTCTAAGAACAACCCAACCCACTAGAGGGCTGGGGCAACCAGTCTTTTTCGGGCATTTCGCATGTGTTTTAACTGTGTCACCCGATTTAAATTACCTAGGATTGTATTTGTTCTTCTCGGGGTATATAGTCAATTGTTACAACAAGAGAACTTCCACCGGTCTTGTTTTACATTGTCAGTCCTACTCATGCATCCATACATGCAAACTTAGATAGTACTACGACCTCTACCATCATTTTTAGGATTGTTAGTCCTTCTCATGGTTCCACCACACACAACAAAATAAATATACCAGTAATAGGACTCCCACAAGTCGTGTTTATTTGGGGGGGGGGGGCGATTATCAGTCCTTCTCATGGCTTTTTAATTGGTCTGCACCAAGAAATTGCAGCTCATCAAGAGGAGCGCGGTAGCCTAGTTGATTTTGAGCTTGCTTGCCATCACCGGGTTACAGCGTGCCAGGTTCGAAATCACGTTCGTACAAAAGAAAAATCCGGGTTGTGATTTCTTGCTTGACATGACCACTCCTCCAATCGACTCAGCTGTAAATAAGTACCTAGCGCATGAGTTAGGGGAGTAAAGACAGCAAGTAGTACATGAAGAGTTATCTTCATCCCCAACGGCAGGTTTCTGCTATGGGACATAACTTTACTTTACCAAGTAATTCCAGGAACCTCCTCATGGTAGTGTCAGTCCTTCTCGGGAGTGCTTGTTGTTACAAACTAACTTAGCCAGCACATTGTCCCGCCGATCCATGTTTTGAATTATTAGTCCTTTTCAGTGATTCTGCCCCTCTCAGGATTGTATTGTGAATATTTAAATGGTTGACATTTTGCATTCGTTGTTGTTCTTTGGGATTCTTGATTGCTGCTATTATTGCTGCGTCGTTTGGCAGGTTGCCATCTCTTTCTCGTTAGATAGTAGAGTGTTCGCTTTGCTGCCTTCGGTTTGCGATCTTTCGTTTTAGTATCTTGGTAGCCTTCATCGAGTCCATGGCTTCTTCTCTACTTCCATGGCTTTGTCTGGGATACATACTTTCTTTCCATGCTTTGTGGCTACCTTTGTGGATCCCACTGCTCCGTGCTAGTGGGTTTCCTTTGATTTACACCCTTTTCCCTACCTACCCTTTCATTTCTTACCTTATATTATTAAATCTATATCTTCTCCTTCCCTTATGTTTACACCCTTCTTTTTTATACTGTTATTGTGACCGTTGTTAACAATCTGTATTCGACTGACCATTATTTTAAGCACAATTTAGTACTTTCTTTCAGTTCAACTCCACATGATAATATGATTTAGGTGTTCCTTTCAGTTGAACTCCACCGGATAACATAATTTAGTTGTTCCTTTCAGTTTAACTCTACAGGATAATATAATTTAGTTGTTCCTTTCAGTTCAACTCTACAGGATAATATAATTTAGTTGTTCCTTTCAGTTCAACTCTACAGGATAATATAATTTAGTTGTTCCTTTCAGTTCAACTCCATCAGATAATACAATTTAGTTCTTCCTTTCAGTTCAATTCCACAAGATAACATAAAAATAGATAGAGAGAAAGACAGAAAAAGAGAGGGGTGAGGAGAGATGTCTGACAGTTTACAAGGCATCCCGCTAAATAAGAGAAATGCTCCTTTTTAAAAATAAAGAAATGCAAGGACAACCACAAGTTTCACCAGTCATCAGGAAATCAGCATATTTCAGTAACATTTTGGAATTGCTAAACCAGCTCTCAGATGGAAAAAAGGGAAAAATAATTCGGCCAAAACAGAATAGAAACTATGATAAAGGACAATAGACTCGACTTCTGAGATTGAGAAACTCGTCCAAAGCAAATAAACACAAGCCACGCACATAATGAACTATAGTTCGCTGTGACCGAACACACTGCGGGCCATACATAACTTGTGACGGCATCAGACGTATCAGATTATCTGATTGGATGATATCTTCATATTAATCAGCTTCCTGACTGGATAAAATTCTGCTCTTTAACGGTAGTTCATGCCACATTCAGACAAGCCAAACATGAACATGCCGATAGATAGACAGGTAGTTAGTTAGTGGGTGGACAGATGGGTGGATAAATTCATTGATATATCCCGTAGAAAAATATATTGATAAAGAAATGCGGCGTCAGACGGTTTGAAATACGAGTATGTGTGGGTGTGTATATGTTTCGATATCAAGAAATCACAATAAACCGTATCATGATTCTGCTGTCAATTTGTGTGTGTGTGTGTATCTGTCAAATGTGTGATTTCTTTACACTCTTTAACTCGTGTCCATATGTCTTTAACTCGTATCTCTATGTCTTTAACTATCGGTAGTGGGCCATGTATTGCGAAAAAAGTTTCATGCCCACAGGGGGAAGGGGGGATTCTTAGGATATCATGCGGATGAAGTGATGCATGGGCGTTGACAAATAGTTGGCTTCTGTGTATATGAATCTACCAGAGGTTTGCTTCTGTGTATATGAATCTACCAGAGGTTTGCTTCTGTATATATGGATCTATAAGAGGTTTGCTTCTGTATATATGAATCTACTAGAGGTTGGCTTCTGTATATATTAATCTACCAGAGGTTTGCTTCTGTGTATATGAATCTACCAGAGGTTTGCTTCTGTGTATATGAATCTACCAGACGTTTGCTTCTGTGTATATGAATCTACCAGAAGTTTGCTTCTGTGTATATGAATCTACCAGAGGTTTGCTTCTGTGTGTATGGATCTATAAGAGGTTTGCTTCTGTATATATGAATCTACTAGAGGTTTGCTTCTGTATATATTAATCTACCAGAGGTTTGCTTCTGTGTATATGAATCTACCAGACGTTTGCTTCTGTATATATGAATCTACCAGACGTTTACTTCTGTGTATATGAATCTACCAGACGTTTGCTTCTGTGTATATGAATCTACCAGAGGTTTGCTTCTGTGTGTATGGATCTATAAGAGGTTTGCTTCTGTGTATATGAATCTGCCATAGGTTTGCTTCTGTAATATATTAATCTACCAGAGGTTTGCTTCTGTATATATGAATCTACCAGAGGTTTGCTTCTGTGTATATGAATCTACCAGAGGTTTGCTTCTGTGTATATGAATCTACCAGAGGTTTGCTTCTGTGTATATGAATCTACCAGACGTTTGCTTCTGTATATATGAATCTACCAGAGGTTTGCTTCTGTGTGTATGGATCTATAAGAGGTTTGCTTCTGTGTATATGAATCTGCCAGAGGTTTGCTTCTGTAACATATTAATCTACCAGAGGTTTGCTTCTGTATATATGAATCTACCAGACGTTTACTTCTGTGTATATGAATCTACCAGACGTTTGCTTCTGTGTATATGAATCTACCAGAGGTTTGCTTCTGTGTGTATGGATCTATAAGAGGTTTGCTTCTGTGTATATGAATCTGCCATAGGTTTGCTTCTGTAATATATTAATCTACCAGAGGTTTGCTTCTGTATATATGAATCTACCAGAGGTTTGCTTCTGTGTATATGAATCTACCAGAGGTTTGCTTCTGTGTATATGAATCTACCAGAGCTTTGCTTCTGTGTATATGAATCTACCAGAGGTTTGCTTCTGTATATATGAATCTACCAGAGGTTTGCTTCTGTGTATATGAATCTACCAGAGGTTTTCTTATGTATATGTGAATCTACAAGAGGTTTGCTGTTTTATCGTTGTTGATGGTACGGACAATGGTGTGACCTTTAGATCAACCACATGCTTATATATATATATATATATATATATATATATATATATATATATATATATATATATATATATATATATATATATATATATACGCTATTGCAGTTTACATATATATATATTATAAGTAAAGAGAGAGAGAGAGAGAGACAGAAAGACAGAGAGGAAGGGAGTGAGGAGAAAAATCATATACTTTCATTACCTGTGGACGATAATAAGGGCTGTCATGCCACTTTCCTGTTGTTTTTTTACATCCAAAAAACATTCTTCCCCTCTCCCTACCTCCTGGGGTAGTTACCACGTACGCAACTGCTTCAACACTTCCAGGTAATGTCAAATGGGATGTACCTTGAGCAAAGGTTTGCAAATTATAATAAATTATTTCAGGATACACCTCTACTGATTTTAAGTTCACATTTGCCACCTTAATTGTTGTATCTGAACATTTGTAATTTTATTAATCTTCAAGACATGTTTCTTTTCTCAAAGTAAGAAATATTTTGGACAATAAAGACATTCTGGTCAAATTAGAGAACAAGATTAAATTTGAAAGATATTCCTTTTTACAAATACGAAAACAAAGTATTCCAGGCGTAGAAAAAAATTACATTATATCATAAAATAAAACTAGAGAATAAATCATTGAAGTTTGTACTAAAAACAAAAGTTGATGTTTTTTCTAGAAGAAGAATTTTGCAGTTCATACTAGAAGGAAAAGTTTCCAGTTTAGATAAGAATAAAAAGTTTCCAGTTTAGATAAGATTGAAAAGTTTGCAGTTTAGACTAAAGAAACGGTTATAAAGCTAAAAAAATTGTCTTCTTGGTCTTCCACTGTATTTTGTTGTTTCCATTTTCATGTTGTATGCTCTTGTCGCTGGCCAATATGTGTCCATCCCCATTATGTGGTGAACCATTTCAGTCTCTGTTTTTCAATATATTTGATTACAGATGTTGTTCCAACAGTTCTTGTCATCTCTTGATTCCTCACATCGTCTGTTCTTGTTCGCTGTGATGATTTTCTTAGACATAGACATCTCTCGTTACTTCCCCGAAATGATTTCAGAGTATCAGACGTTTATGCTCAACTTCAGCATGGACAATAGTAATCAGTCATTCAGTGGTAGGTCGGATAAGTATGACTGAGTGTAGATAATTTCACTGAGTGGTAATTCGGATAAGTAGACTGGATATAGATGATTTCACTCAGTGGTAGGTCGGATAAGTAGACTGACTGAGTGTAGATGATTTCACTGAGTGGTAGGTCGGATAAGTATGACTGGGTATAGATGCTTTCACTCAGTGGTAGGTCGGATAAGTATGACTGGGTATAGATGCTTTCACTCAGTGGTAGGTCGGATAAGTGGACTGACTGAGTGTGTGTAGATGATTTCACTGAGTGGTAATTCGGTAAAGTAGACTGGATATAGATGATTTCACTCAGTGGTAGGTCGGATAAGTAGACTGACTGAGTGTAGATGATTTCACTGAGTGGTAATTCGGATAAGTAGACTGGATATAGATGATTTCACTCAGTGGTAGGTCGGATAAGTAGACTGACTGAGTGTAGATGATTTCACTGAGTGGTAGGTCGGATAAGTAGACTGACTGAGTGTAGATGATTTCACTGAGTGGTAATTCGCATAATTAGACTGACTGAGTGTAGATGATTTCACTGAGTGGTAAAAGTGGTAGTTCGGATAAGTAGACTAACTGGGTATAGATGATTTCACTGAGTGGTAGGTCGGATAAGTAGACTGACTGAGTGTAGATGATTTCACATTCATCTCAATCAAAGATGAGATTTTGCACTGTGATGTAGAATGAACAGTCATCCCCCCACCCACACACACCAATAGCATGATTTGATATGGATTTGTTTTGATTATTTATTTCACATACATGTATTTTAAGAATATATATTTGTGTGTTTCAGTATTTCTTTAGACTACACCAGCTAGAAGGATGGGTGTAGGGGACGACTTAGCACCCCGCTTTACCCAGAAACCAGCTCTGAAGCAGGAAGACAATGGTCGAAAACTGATATTTCATTGTGCCCTACAAGCTTCTCCTCAGCCGGAAATTTCTTGGTTTTTGGGGACAACCTTAATTCAGGAAAGTTCAAGAGTTCGTATGAGGACAGAGCCAGCTAACGGATCTGTATACAATGTCATTTTAGAAATCACGGGAGTTGCAACGAGTGATGCAGGGGCGTACAAGTGTGTAGCTAAAAATAAACTTGGAGAGGTGTCAGCGTCTATTAATTTAAACTTGAATGGTAAGACATTTATTTTTTTACATTTTCAAACTATGCTGTTGAAATAATGAAAAACAACATTATCTCAAACGCGTACCAACATTTTTGTTTTTTCGGAATTAATATTTATACCTTGGCATGAAGAAACTTTCAGACTTGAACTAAAACAAACCCGTCTTCAGTAATTCCTAACGGTCTATTGACGATGCTGGTTTACCCACTGCAGTCGGTTCTGGCGATGCGGTCCGTTAGAATAGTACCTCTGTTCGGTCTTCTAACCAAAAGTTCAACGACATTTAGCCGGTTCCTGACAATTTGAACTTAAATTCGACGAGGTTCTGGCATTGACTGGGCTGTGGATGACACAAATGGAAATGGATTCCTGAGGTGACGCAGCCGTATGTAGCGGTCTTCGGCAGGAGCTGTGACTCTGAGTCTTCCACTGTGCGGCCGGTCTGCCACTGGGCCAGTTTATTGAAATCGCCTCCAAAGGCCAATAATGATGCTTTTAATCAATTTAAATTGTTTGGCCACTACACTTTGTGATTGTCCAGTCTGTAAACGTCCAATGATGATGTATCGTTGTTCTGTAGTGAGATTAGCCATACTTGCGTATTGAATTTTCAACTTAATTTATTCGAGGACCATCAATCTTTTATATGCATTCAATAATATGTTCAGAGAGTTTTGTGTTCAGTAAGGTTCACATGTTTCTCCTAAACCTGCCACGAGTTATTGTCTAAAATATTATTTTAACCTTGATCTTTTTCAAGACCTCATGAATAATGAGGTGAGTACAATTCAGGTAACCACGAAAAGTTAATGACCAGGTGAACACAGTCGATAGGTTGAATGATGTCCAATCAGCGAATATCTTTTATAGGAGTAACTCCAAATAAGTTACGTTTCTTTTTCTTGAACAGTATTGATAGAACAGTATATTGTTGTCTATATCGCATTATGTGTCCTTACTGTGCATTATTAAAGCACACGCGTGTATAATTGTCATATGTAAGATGACTGGGTCTATTCCACGTGCGCTAATGTCCTCACATGAACATGAAACCAGTATAAGCAGTGTAAAATATGTGCATGAAAACCCAGTAGTGGGAGTGAGTGAAGCAATGTGTTTAAGACACCACATTGGTTTAGATTATACAAGAAAAATTAATAATATTAATTGAAACGTATTCATCACCAACGTCATCTATACCACAATTTTATCGATTTCACATAAAGATATTTGACAGTATCTGGCATGAAGCTCTGTGATACAATTTAATTTTGACACCACCATTACAGACATTGTTACATTGTTACATTGTTACATTACTTTACAGGAATGTAACGTATTCATGTTTTATCAAATAGTGCAATTAGAGAGATCTTTAAAACATCTGTAGGAGTCAGTCAGGGATGCATGATGTCTCCAGCACTTTTGAACATATATATATATATAAAGTGATATATTCTTTCCCTAATGTTGTCTTCGTCATGGATACTCTGAACGCCTCTCTGTTCCGGGCAAGCAGGCCTGCATTGGCCAAAGACATGTGCATACATTCATCGATGTCGCTGGTTCATCGTCTTCTTGGTCTTCCTCTTCTTTTCTTTTCCGGCACTCTGCCCTCTAGAATCAGCCTTTCGATGCCATCATGTCGCTTTAAGTGTCCAAAATACTGTATCTTCCTTCTTGTGCTGGTATTTAGAAGCCACTCTTCGTTTAGTTTCAATAATTTCAAAACTTTAATGTTCTTCTTATTCTCTGTCCATGATATTCGTAGGATCTTTCTGTAGCACTTCATTTCAAAGGAATTTATAGTTTTGGATATTGTCTTGTTTAAAGTCCAAGTCTCGCATCCATATGTTGCCACTGGGAAAACACATGATCTTAAAATGGTTAATTTAGTGTCTTTTTATTACTGATTAATAATTACAACTTTACAGCTGATTATTACAACTTTGCCATAGCTTTCTCATTTGTGTTAATTTGAGTGTTGCAATTGCGAGTCTTCTTTTAATCTCGACTGAATAATCTCCGGAACTGTTTATATTTGCTCCCAGATATTTGAATTTGTTTACACATTCTAGTTCTGTATTGTCTATGTTGATTATTGGTTTGATATTTGTTTCGTCTGTTGTCATAATTTTTGTTTTCTGTGTGTTTAGATATAGATTGTGGATCTCGCTGTATTTCTTTGTTGTTGTGATAAGCTGTTTCAGTCCCTCAGAATGTGTAGTAAGGAGGACTGTGTCATCTGCATATATTATTTCTGGAATCTTGTACCCACCGATATTTATTGGATGAAACTAATTTTCCTCTAGTTCTTCTCTTACATTTCGCATTATATTCTCTGCATGGATGTTAAAAGATAAGGGGATAGAGTGCACCCCTGTCTCTGCTGCACTTTGAACAGCGAACCATTCAGATGTTTCTCCCTCCACTCTTAACGCTGCTTTTTGTTCGTGGTATAGTGTTTCAATAAGATGTATTAGATGTTTGGGGAAGCCCATGTCTCTCATGATGGACCACAGCTGGTGATGTTTAACACAATCAAACTCCTTGGTGTAGTCTATGAAACACATATGTAGATCTAATCTGTATTCTCTAAAGTTCTCAGTTATATTCTTCATATTGAATATGTGGTCTCTTGTTCCTCTTCCTGCTTGTAAACCGGCTTGAACTTCAAGAATTTATGTTTCTAGTTTGCCTTGTATTCTTTTCATTATGATCTGCAATATTATTTTGCTGGCTTGACTAATTACGGCTACTGTTCTATAGTTGGTACATAGTTAAGGTCTCTTTTCTTTGGCAAGGGTATGCATACTGACTTTTTCCATTCTTCCGGCCATATTCCGCTTTTCCGAACATATACATAGAGCACATAATACAGGAGACCCGTCAGTATTACATGTCTATCAGTATTACACGTCTATCAGTATTACACGTCTAACAGTATTACACGTCTATATCGATCGGAGCTCGCACAGTCTGCAACTTGCACAGCGCTGGTGATATTAATCTTATAGCTGGCTCAGAGCAAAAGCTACAAGAGTTAATAGCAAAATATACCAAAAGTTACCAGGAAGTATGGGATGGAAATTAACACCTAAGAGAGCAAGATATTGCAACAGTTTTATTGGCTTTTGTCAAACGAGTGCCGTGCCGTTCTATGATACAGAGAGAAGGCTGCATCAGGCGGAACCGTAAGGTGGTGGCATAAGCAGCGAAATCAAAATACAATTTGAACCATTTACTAATTTTTTTAAATCATTTCTTCTTCTTCTTCTTCAGCGTTCATTCTCAAACTCCTGCTGGATTTCCCTTGTAGCATGACCATGGTCCTACTAGATTTCCTGCAGGATGTAGTCCAGAGAATGGAAATGCGTTGTGCCGCCGTTTTATTTGCGCCAATGGCCCGACACATCCGTCTTCGGAGGGTTAAAATCATTTAATGGGCGGTATTGCGAAGACTTGCAACATTTGAAGAAAATCTACCACACTTCCTGTATCAAACTACCCTCCCCCTCCTTGTCAACACGTCAAAATTTCTCAGACCCCCTAATTGTTGATATAACTTATGGACAGTTCATAAGGATTAACCACAGGATATGCCACGGTTGTAAAATTAGCAGGCGATTATTTAAAAAAAAGTATTTCCAGGTGGAAATCGCTGAACAATTTCTGTCAAACCGGTACATGTGGTAACACTAGGTTTTAGCGGACTTTGAACCAGGATGCTCATTTGATTTTATTTCATTTGTAAAAATCTCAGAAAATTTAGAAAAATTTAATATTCCCATTTTTTAAACTAATATGTCTGCTAAAAAAATTATTGGAATCGCCAGTGAGAGAACTAAGTTTTTTAAAGCTAGCACTTTTAGCAACTCTAAACAGACAAGATACTGTGCAAAATTCACAGGGGAAGTGAAACACGTACCAGTCTTTAAGCTTTGCTTTTAAGGTTTTGCAAAACATCCGCTGAAATGCCTATATATATAGTCTATCCCCGAGTGGAAGCTGATTGATATCATCCACACTTGCCGCTATGCGTAGGGGGAGCTGTAAGTGTCTGTTCAAGGCCAGATGTGATACCTGAGTCGTACTGTCCGATTTGTTACCGATTTGTTACCGATATATTAGAGATATTATAGATTAATCTCTTTCTCCGTCTTCCCTTGACTCTGTGTCCAGAAAATCGTTTGTTATAAACTATCAGTGGTAATTGGCTTGGGTCCATTCTCATAAAATGACCAAACCACTTTATTTGCTGATGTTCTATATATTCGATACAAAGCATTATTCCTACTCTTTTTTGTGATATCCTCGTTTCTTACTCTGTCCAGTTTGGTGACCATAGCTGATTTTCTTAAACATTTCATCTCACATGTGATGATTTTTCTCTGCTGCGAGGTTGTTAAAGACCATGTTTGACAAGGGATCAAAGTTCCAGTGTCCATTGTAATAACAACCCTAAACAGGAAATATGTGGCTGGGGTAACACAAGGCAAATATCAAAATGAACAAAAATAGATATAAGTGTTACCAAACTACGTCATAAAACAACATAAAAACGAGACACAGTGACCGACGACGTTTCGATTAAAAAGTTTTCATCAAGGCAAACAAGGATCACAGTAAACGACTTGTGTTGGTATGAAAATTGTAGATATTATCTTTCTCTTTATGTCCATATTGATCTTTGGATGCAGGAATAATGGTGAAAATTGATATGTCACTGCGTTTGCTTTCAGGCATTTTGATTCTATTTCTCTTAGTTTCCCATTTTCTGAAGAAAAAAAACCACTTCCTAAGTATTTGAATTCTTTTGTTTGTTTCACTGCTGAATTGTCTATTGTAATATATATTGTTCTTAGTGACTTGCTGATTTTTATAACTTCCTTCTTGTGTATGTTGATTTTCATGTTTTACTTCTTACAAGCTGTTGACAGTCTACTATCTGGATTTGCATGTTTTCTACGTCATTGTATATCAGGATTTGACCATCGGCGAAGAGAAGTTTATTGATTTCACTTGTATTTTCATCTACTGAGTTGTCTGCATTGTTTATATTTTCCTCTTTTACAATAATAGCTTCTTTTGTTATTCTATCCATACAGATATTGAAAAGTAAATGGGAAATCAGGCATCCCTGTCTGACTCCTGATTTAATTTCAAATGTTTCGCTCGTTTCATCTGCTGTTCTCACTGCATTTATGCAATTTTAGTGTAGTGCTTTTATGCTGTCTAATAGCTGGCCACCGATGTTGTACTTCTCTAATTTTTCCCAGAGAATATTCCTATCTACTCTATCGATTGTCTTTTCCTGGTCTATAAATATAGTGTTGATATCTTGATTGTATTCAATATGTTTTTCACTAAGTTGTCTCCGTGTGAATAGTGTGTAGGTATATATATATATATATATATATATATATATATATATATATATATATATATATATAAATGTAGGTGAACAACTGATTGGATATTACAGAATCATCTCACATGCTGATGACATTCTGATGTACCATCAGAGTTTGGAAAGATGATAAATTGTTCAGGAGCTACATAGTGAAATGGATCACATTGGCGTGTTGTGCAATGCATCTGGAGCTCTGGTGAACCCAAGGAAAGCGGATGACTCCAGAGCTAAATTTAGCTCTGCTGTGTGATTGTCAATAGTGATGTTATTGCTCGTTGTTTTTTTATGTGTATGTAGTCTCGATAAAGCCCTTGTGGTAGAAACGTCTATTTGTGTATGTTATTATGTGTGTTTACAAAGATTAGCACATCTTCATTACATCATTACAAGCTTTGGCTGTTAGATTTCAGTTCTGTTGCAGTGAGTACATAGTATGGCTGTTTTTCCCAGTTAACACTGAAAATCATTGTAATCTGAGTGCTGCAAGTAACATTGTCTATCCCCAGGTGAATGATGGGCAGAGTATTCACACTTGTCGTTAAGCATAAAGGTGGTGACTGGGAGCTTTAGCTGTCTATCCAAGGCCAGATGTGTCACCGTGGATGTGTATAATCCATATTTGTTCAGGGTTGTCTTGATATTATCTATTCATCTTGTTCTGGGCCTTCCTCTGGCCTTGTATCCGGATCTTCCCATGTTTTGTAGTTCGTTATGATTCATTCTCATAAGGTGTCCAAACCATTTTATGTGTTGTTTCTCGATGTATTCTGTGCATGGTCTTATATCGATTCTTCTGATATGTTGTAACAAGTGACAGTCATCAAGCGATAATAAGTATAGGCCGAGGGAATGAATTCATTTCCTTGACAGTCTTCAAGAGAATTGGCCCTATATATCAAGATAAATAACAATGAACAAGGTGAACATTTAGAATTCTTCATCTACGCTATTTTGATGTAGCCCTAGGCCATATAGACATGCTGTAGACACTATTTTGTTATATATAGAACATGCTGGATTTGAGGGGCTGAAATGGTACAGCAATCGCTCTTTGATGCGTAAAGTTTATTAGTAATACTCAGCAGATGTTACATTTAAAAAATATACCCGGGAAAATGTATCGTCTGCTCGTCTCGAAGTGTCATTCAAATTATTGCTGAGCTCAACCTGTACCTGCACACAGCATGGTGTAATAACGAGCTGTTAAGTCATTGCAAATGTGATGTTTTATGTGTTAACTAGTTGTACATATATTGCACTAAGTAAATATACTTTGCAACAATCTTTAAAACTATTAATTTTTTTAAATGTGTTCTGACTTGTAATTCCACTCAGATACAGGCTGAGTGAGTTCGACTCTGTGGAAACTAACCAATAATTATATTTAGTAGTCAGTCTACGACAGCAAAGGTACCTGTTAACAAAGTTCAACTCCATCGCAGACAATTGAGCATTCGAACTGTTCAGAAAGTAATGGCAACCTATTGAAAGCATGTTCAGAAAGTAATGGCAACCTATTGAAAGCATTTAAATTGCCTAGAAAGTAACTACAGCAAAACAAAATGCTGTGCTAACATATTGAACTACTAATTTCGACTCAGAATATTTATACATAGCTTATCAAGGACCAGTAGGTTTTCATGCTCCCGTTAATCATGCGCATAGGCCTAACCATAAATGTCAACATAAGCCATGTTAAGAGAAAGTAATTAGGCCTACTATATTAAAACTGCCCCCCCTCCCCACCTGTGTATTGTCGAGCATACACTGACTCTTTTCTGCTTGCTAATGTTTACCTTTGTCTTGTTAGAGGAAAACAAAGACATTGTTTTAACGGGAACAGAGGTTCTCAAAAACAACCAGAAACATAAGTTGTAGTAATGGCAGTGTGCAGGTTAAAGAATGTTAAACCTGTGGCAGAACATCAGTAAATGAGAATAAGACCTAATAACATACATAGTTCCTATAGTAACATGGAAGGGATTTGTGGAAAATTGCAAAAAATTTTAATAGGAAAATGTAATCTTTTGAGTCAAAATTGTAAACAAAGAATTCTCAGAACACTATGGGCAAGATACAGACATAACAAGAATCACGTTCTTCTCCTGGATAGTGCTGTGCACTTGTCCCAAACAAGGCTATCACTTATCTTGGCTAATCTGACTTTCTCTGTACATTTAATTGTTTGGTGACATAAAGTAACCAATGATCAATAACATCAACCCAGATAAGTCACGCTGTTGTGTGGGATCAGCATGCATGAGGTTTCCGAAGAAGAAGACACAAGGGCATTTCAATTAATTTACATCACAATACTATTATGTCTTGAAATGTATTTTGATCATATTAAACTCAAGTGAGATGTCAGTGATATTGATCATGTAGTGATATTACAATATTTCTAACTTCGCAGCTGATTTGCTGTTAACCCCTTTGTTCTATCATGCTCATAATCTTACGCACTTGTATTGTTTCTTGTTCCAGCAGCAGGGGCACAGAAACAGTAAGTAGTGTTTCAATGTCCAATAGTAACTGTGTACCAAAGTAACTCCAATGTAATATCTGTGCTGAGAAACAGTTATGAAATCTGTAAAATAATATGACTGAATAAAATATTACGCATATTGTGAATGTTTAAGTGAATGTCTTAGGGAATTGCTGAATAAAGAATAATTCAAGACAAACAGGCAAATAAGAGAGTATACCAAATAGTGATAGGTCTTATGTCTCTACAACAACCTGGAAGAAGTGCTGGACTGATATCAGGCATGTATGAACAGTTATAATCAGTCACAATAGACTACCACAACAAGCATTTACAATGTCTATGCAATTGCAGAAGAAAGGAAGGAAGACACACAAAAAACTCACTTTGTAGAGCAGCCATCAAAAGAGAATGAATGTAGGTTTAAACAACATACAAGAATTACATAGAATGGCATCATATCACTCGAACTTGAGAGCACTTATTGAGACGGAAGTCTCATGTGCCATAAGATTATTTGTTGCTGAAATAACATATGCCCTACATAGAACACACCTAGCTATTACACAATTATTTCATCAGGGTGTCTTATAAAGAGGTTTGCTAGTTTAAATATCTCATATCTATTCCAGAGAATTTCATCAAGAAGTGTGTTAATAGTTTCAGAGTGTCATATAATATAAGTGAACAAGGATGTAATGATTGAACTCATCAGTTTGGTTATGACGAAATTTCTTTTCCATAGGATTTTAAGTGAACTGATGCTGCTAGTTGACTTGATTATTATTGCTAGAACTTCTGGTTTAGGTTCTTCTTCACTGATGTTCTCTCCAGCGTTTTTAAATGTTTACCCCTCCCTAGCTTTTAATTGTTTTTGTTTATTATGTACCAAGTTCCTCTTTGATTGTCTACAATGACTAAAGTCTTATCAATAAGTCCTCATCATCATCATCATCATGTGACATATTCTATCTATCTAGAACGTAGTCTTCCCTATGGATCTTTTGCGGTCTTGAGCAAGTTGTCTTTGCCCCTGTTGCCTTCTATCATTTGTCCAGTAACACTCTCTCATGCCGTCGTGTTTCTTAATGTGACCAAAAAATACTAGCTTTTTCTTTAATATGGTGTTCAGAAGCCAGCCTTCATTGAGCGTTAACTGTTTTTAACACCTCCTGGTTTGTTTTCCTTGCTGTCCATGGTATTCTCAGAACTTATCATTTTAATTCAAACAATGTTATTCTGTCCTACATGTCCTACTTATTTTAAATTCTATCCAGTTGCGATAATTCATGCTCTCTGATCAGCCTTTTAGGTCTGCAATTCTCAGACTAAATTTATAATGCATGTTGACTGTAATCTCATAAGTATGCATTCTGAAGTGTTAAATAGCATAACAGATAGAACATTTTAGTGATGTGTTATGGTGCTATAATGTTACAAACCACTATATAAACCATTAATATATGTATGTATATATAAAACATACACAGCTTATTTTCATCTTGTTCAATCAGGCAGGAAGGCATAGCTCCAAACTTTCTACAGAAACCACATACCAGGCAAGAGAATAATGGGAAAAAACTACTTCTAGAGTGTACATTAACTGCTGATCCTACACCAGTAATTACATGGTATCGGGACAATACTGTCATAAATTCTGGAGGTAATTCACTTTTATTGATATTGTATGAGCACAAAATAATCACAAACACTGAAGTAATGCAACATGCTAGGAGATATCAAAATACTATTTTCCAACTCTGAGCTCAGCACATAGGATACCACATATGAAACCCATGAACAGAATCCAACCACAACACACCTCAGAGTGCCAGCTATGTAAACAGCACCATGAAACGGTTGACCACCACCTCTTCAAATATAAAGGACTGGATCATACAAGTCTTCTTTCTCCAAGGCCAGACATAATTGAGCACAGCATATAAGAATGAAACACAACACCTGTAGATATCACTACAGTGCATTGGGGCACAGATCAAAAGCCCAGGAGCCACTGGAACACTGAAGAAGAAGAAACCTAAATTATCATTTGTCATAGGAGCACAAATTATCATTTGTCATAGGAGCACAAATTATCATTTGTCATAGGAGTACAAATTATCATTTGTCATAGGAGCACAAATTATCATTTGTCATAGGAGCACAAATTATCATTTGTCATAGGAGCACAAATTATCATTTGTCATAGGAGCACAAATTATCATTTGTCATAGGAGCACAAATTATCATTTGTCATAGGAGCACTCAGCTTCAGAATAATTATGTGCAAAGAATAATTATGGGCTGGGTTATGTGCAAAGATAGGGTTACAACTATATCCTTAAACAAATATCTAGTGAACTTTCTAAGGAAAAAACTGTAAGGGAGATCACTCTTTAACAACAACTATCTATGCAAGATATTATTGAAAGACCTGATCTTTGTCTCCAGTAACTGGAAGAATGTAACAGAAGTCTAAGGTGTATGTCTCCAAGGAGTTGCAGCTCTCAGCTTCGATGACGATTACCCAAGTGATCTATGGATCAGTTTTTACGCATGTAACAGCACAGAATACAGTAAGAAATTGGGGAAGTGGTGTATAAATGAAATACCCAGATGGCACCACTGATACCACATGTATACCAACGGGGAATTACTACAACAATTATGACTCTGAAGTCAAAGCTATTTGTACAGCTACAGAGAAACTGTTAACATCATACAAGACCTCACACCCTATTGTAATACTTACAGATGCAATATCAGTACTAGAGGCACTAAAATCCAATAAATTACCAGAGTTAATGGAGGTATTGTACATAGTGCAACAGTGTAGAATTATACTGCAATGGATTCCATCACACTATGGAATAGCAGGACATCCGAGAGCTGATCAACTGGCCAATGAAGGTTCTAACATGCAACAACCCGATGTATCGATCAGCTATCACCTAAAGAAATCCATGATAAAGGCACAATGAAAGTCTTACCTTCAGGAGATGACTACCATCTACTTAACAGACAAGAACAGGTCATCATATATTGACTCAGAACTGGACAGAATAGACTAATCAGCCATATGTATACAAAATTTAAAATCGGCACATCAGCAAAGTGTATTTGTGGGCAAGCCAACCAGATTTCAGAACATGTCCTTCAAGAATGTGAAAACTATGACACATTAAGGTGCACATACTGGCCTTCTGATACACCTATGAATGTTGGTTGGTTGCTGATCCAGTGGTCCATGGGCTCATGCCCTTTGACCCAGTGCCATTAAAATGGCATCATATTGCTGGGAAGTCTGTGGATTTTCCACCCACCCTGGTCTATAGCCAGAGAATAACTATCACACCACCAGGAAGGTAGGTTTCAACCTATGCACTGTTCCGAGCCACTGCAGCCAAGATAGGGTTCACTGTGCTCATTCCCTGTCACCAAGTGACTACTGGTTATTCCAAGCTTCTCTATTGCTCCAGACATGCAACCAAATGTTCAAGTCAAAAGAATTGTCACGTCCTGAGTCACTGTGCCTCTATGATGGACCTCAGTCATAGGAAAAAACAGTGCTGTCAGTTTCCTCCTCCCCAGTGCTGCGCAGTACATCTCTGGCTCCCTCCCAACCACAGAGGGTGCATACATATACAAAAATAACAAAGTATAAAATACATTGCAACAACAAAATAGAAGCATGAAAAGAATAATTGTATAGATGACCTACCATGAAGCTTCTATAAGAAGATAACCTCAATATAATGGCATGTCATCTACTAAGGTTTTCTGTTGCATGGGTGGGGTGGTTTGTCTAGTGGGCCATTGGTGAGACCCATAGATGCAACCGCATGCATACCTATGAATGTTAAACTCTATGGTACAAAACAAGAAATGGAAAACCCTGTCCAATTTATACAAGAAACAATACTGCAGATATAGACATTACCAGCGATAATAGCGAATGAAAGAAAAAGAAGACACAAATAAAATCATGCACTAATTTGGAAAATAAATTGTGTAAACTTTTCTTTTAAATCTCTTACATACATAGGGGGGCCGATATCTTGTAATGTGATCTCACAAGCTCTTGGAATAAAATCATTATAATTTATTTTAAAATGATAAGATATGGTCTTTTCCAAAAAATACACTCAGAATCTAACATTTCTTAGAAATACAGTAAGTCGTTTATATTCTCTTTATAAATAACAAACTTATTTTATAGGACGCTTTGCCATTCGAAATGAACCAAGAGATAATAAAACCCATTTCCTTGTGCTTGAGATTACCGATGTTGTGGCACAGGATGCTGGAAATTACAAAGTCATGGCAAAAAATGCACTTGGAGAGAGCAATGCAACAATAAAACTGAACTTTGATGGTGAGTAATCATGTATTTTAGATTGTCATGTGACATATTCTTTCCAGAACTTAATCTTCCTTATGAATCTCCTGAAATCCCTGCAGTCTCTGGCAAGTTGTTCTGCTTTCTCTAGCGACGTGTGTATGCATTCCTGAATATCTCTTGTACAATGACTCTTGGTCGGCCTATGCCTCTTCTGCCTTCTATCACCCCTCACTAAAATCTTTGAAATTTAGCCTTTGTTTGCTGATATTTGTTGTGATGTTCTTGACTAGGTCTGTTCTCAGCCTGCTGTCTAGATGTTTCCATCTCATTTTGCAGCTTTTCCAGTTCATCATTCCAGTAGAGTTTGTAGTTTTTGCGTACCCCCCTGGGTATGGTTTTACTAGCAGCATGTAGTATACATCTATTAAATTCACTCACTGCTCTATTGATGTCTTTGTCCAAGTTCATGTCCTTAGCTAGAACACTGGTTAAATGCTGGTACATTTTCCAGTCTGCCCTTTTATAGTTCCACCTTGTGAGCGTGCTGCTGTCCTTGGTAAATTCATTGTGGATTTCCAGAAATACTGGTCTGTGGTCACTACCTCCAAGCTGCTTTCCAACGACACGTGTGATGTTCCATTTCAAGCCTGGTGAGTGGAATGCCAGGTCTGGTGTAGAGGTGGTGTGCCATGCTCTCGAGTAGAAGGTTGGTGAGTCTGCTGGCTGGTTAATAAGGATGAGATTATTTTCATCCTACCAGCTCTCAAGTTCCTCACCTATCTTGTCGATATGATCGTAGCCCCAGCTCTGAGAGTGGCTGTTGAAGTCACCACACACCATAAGTCTCTCTTTGTCTGGAATTGTGTCTAGTGCCAATGGTTTATCAGTTGGGCAGTAGTAGTTCAGGAGATGGAATTCTGCACTGTCTGTTTTTAGGTGGAGCATCTGGTATTCTGCCCCTTCCATATATACTTCCAGCTGACATGCGCTAATATTGTTTTTAACAAGTGTCAGAATTCCACCCTTTCGCCTGTCCTTTCTGTCAGACCGGTAGCACTGGTAGCCTCTGATTTTTTAAAGGCTATGTCGCTGCTGAGGTGTGTTTCTTGGATACAGCATATATTAACTTGTTCTTCACTGAGGACATTTTCAAGTTCCAATTTTTTGCTGTATCCATCTCTTTTACTGTTGACACCTTCAGCATTCCAGTGCATTATTTTTATTGGTCGTTTGTTTGTTTGGCCAGTAGCTCTATTCCCTTGCCTCCTGGCTCCTCGGGGCAATTGAGAAGGACTTCCAGTAACTGAGGTTGGGCCCTTTCGAGGTATAGGCCCTGCCAGAACGTCCGCCACAGGGCAGGCACCATAACTATTTATAAATACAGACATGTTTCCATTGTGTTTTGTATGTGGCATCCTGATTATCTGTGCGCCTTTTGGTTGGATGCCTCCGTTTCAGCACTCTGCTTACTTGGGTAGGACTATGGTCCTGCTCGAGTGGGACTGACTGACCAGTCTTAGTTTCCAGCCCCTGATGGCTGAACTAAGCCCCATCACCTCTGCACGGTGCTGGTCTCGATGGGGGTTGTCCATGATGTTCTCAGGTCTCTTCTATAGCACTTCATTTCGAAGGTCTATATTCTCTTGGCTGTAGTTTTATTTATTGCCCATGTTTCGCAACTGTAGTTTGCCACAGGGAACACACATGTATGTTACAAACATAGCTTAGTTCCTGTGTTTGCTGCATGCCAAAGTTTTTCAGTTGCTTTAATTTGGACATTGCTATTGCAGTTCTCATCCTGATCTCGATTGCACAGTTTCCAGCACTGTTTATGTTAGCTCCTAGATATTCTAAATCTGTCACTTCTTCTAAAACATTGTTATCAATATTAATTCTAGGTCCTGTTTTCACTTTGTTGTGTGTCATTATTTATTTCAACACATCCATAAGGAAATTTTTGGAACAATACTCCTGTAGAATGTTAGATTAGAATGTATAAATCAAAATATTGTTCTTATCTGACAGTTATGTTCTTACCTGTACTTGCATTATTTTGGTCTTTGTATTAGTGTTCATAATAGAGCCATTTGTTGTGCTTGAGAGTGAATCTTGGTCAATAAATAAACAAACAGGTGGGTTGAGAGTTCCAGAGATAACTACAAAAACTTAATAAGGAAATAATACAATTATAATGGTTGGCTGAAATTGTGGAAAAAAAGCAGTTCGATTTATAGTCACGTAATACTTGTAAAAATAGTAAATAGTAGTAAAATGATGCTGAAGTTTCCTGGTCAAATTATTTTCGTTAATTTTCTGACGTAATTTTAAATATTAAAATCAATATTTTGACAATGTTTTTAAGTTTCTATAGCCACTATAATCATTTTTTTTTCTATAATACAATTATAATGCTTTACTGAAATAGTGAAAAAAATGGCTAGATTTATGGTTTCCAAATCCTCGTCACAATGTTTACGACTTTATTATGGTCCTGTATCTTAAGTGTTAATATGACATCTTTGATAAAAATACTCACCAGTTTTTTGGATACAGTGACATACAAATATTTTGTAATAATAAAGTTGACTTGTAGTATTGTTTAACTGATTCATTTCTCAGACTGTTTGGCTTCAGCATACAGCATAGGTGTCAACTAGTACTGATTTTCCCTATTCATATGGATTTTGGGCCCCTCAAAGAAAAGGATTTAAAAAAAAAAAAGTTGATTTAGTGTTAAATTTTAGTAATTACTACTACTGCAAACATTTTTATCTTGCATGAACGTATTGATGGGCCAAAAAAATCAATATTTATGCTAATATGGACGTTTTTATTAAAATATGCATATACCGGTATATTGTAAAAATTACGAATTTATTAAAAAATATGTTGACAGCTGTAATAGTGATATCCTTATAATCAAAATATCAGTTGTTTTGCACAGTCATAAAATGTTCCACCTCAACTGATCAAAACCAATCAGTTAAAATACTAGAGGTTCTATGTAAAAAACGGATGTACTGGGCCACTGGCGCAAAAAAGAACGGAGGTACAACACACCCCCATACTCTGGACACATCCTATGGAAATCTAACAGGACCACTGTTCTGCAACAAGAGAGATCCAGTGGGAGTATGAGAATGCGCGCAAACAACTAGATGGGCTAAAATGTTGAAAATGTTAAATTGATGTACTGTCATTTTCATTGTAGACTTTTTGCTGCAAGTTTTCGTTACCCTTTTTTAAACACCTTTTGTTGTTTATGCCTGTTTGCTGGATTATGTGGCCGATCTCTATTTTTTTTTTTTTGCTGTCACTTTTGACAGTCTCTAGGAAACAAAATGTATGCAAATTATAAAAGCAGATTATAAATACATAGACATATGACACCAAACACATTGTACAGCAGAAAAATACACATTGTACAGCAGAAAAATACACATTGTACAGCAGAAAAATTCACATTGTACAGCAGAAAAATACACATTGTACAGCAGAAAAATGAGAGGAATATACAGTTCTGTATAGATTCAAACTTTATCTGTACATGTGAGGCTAAGGTGTAGTTAAATGTATCATCAACACAGTAATTAGAACAACTGATGAGAAGGTGCTGAAAAGGTTATTTACTGACATACCCCGGTAATAAGAAAAGACATTCTTTATATTTAGGCCATACTGAAAGTCGAATGTTTGGAGAATATTTTTGGTTATATCATCACATACAATGAGCAACTGAAATTTCTTACTACTGCACTCATTAAATCATTATTTATTACCTCTACTGTTTGCACACTCAATTAGTTTATATAAAAAAATTGCCAGCTATGTCCACACATTACCACATTCCTTCCATTAAAAATAAAGCCTTCAAAAATGTCTGAAAGTTCTGTCTTGACAAAAAATTGCACATTTCCCAAAACACTTTTTGGTAGCTTTATTACATGCAAGTCTATGTGAATATGCACACATCAAGTGATAACAATATTTTTCATTCGTCATGACACTTACAAATTTCACAAGAATGATACCAAGAGTCTTGTAATTACACATGAATTGTACAAATATTACTATCAATATAATTGTGTTCTTTCATATAATTCTTAATTCTTTATATTTTTGTTTAACAGGTGGTAAGAAACCGCAGTAAGTATACACACTTTTATCTTAACAAATCATTGCTGATTATGTTATTGATACTTACATAATATATTTGTGCTCTTTTGGTTGTTGATTCACAATCAGGATACTACATCTGGTTTATAAGTGCATGTTTTTTTTTAGAAACGCCTAAGATTAGGCCTATTGTATGAGCAGCTAAGAGTCTGAGCAATATTCTAGGTAGTTAATGTGCTGCTGTGTTGAGAGGGAGATGGAATGTATATTATGAATCTCAAGTACTTTGAAGTCTATCTTCTGCACCTTTTGAGCTTTCTTTTCGTGAACATCTTCTATTTATGTTAAAAAGTTATTTTTAAAAAAATGTATGTGAGTTTTGTTATGAAGAACTCAGATTATTTGTATATTCAGAACTATCATCAACAAGTTTCAAGCCGACTGGTGTAAGGGATCATATATCTCCATTGATAATTCCTTACTGCTAGTGTTTGCTCTAAGTTTAACAGATGCTATTAGGCTACTCTCCCATGCTACTTCATCAGCCTGTCTAGAATCTTTTCTTCTACTGCCGCCACTCTCAGAAACTTTGCATATTTTATTGTTTTTGATACCCACCTCTTTCAAAAATTGCTGACAATGACTATATTTCTTTATGATGTTTGTGAGAAGTTCTCTATGTTCACAGCCTCTTCACTTTTCATATAATGTAGCTACACATTTAAATTAGAATTCTATGATTTTAAATGAAATAGTTTGCACAGAAAGGAAAATGAATAATTAAAAATAAATGACTAGTTAATAAACTCTAGAAGACATTGAAATATGGTGTTAATTATTGAATAAATCTGTCACATTGTCTTTGCACTTCACCATTTCTGCAACGTCTACATAGAAATTGTGATTAAACAGGACATACGCCCATAACTATTTATTTTTATCAGGAAAAATTGGATAGAATTGACATTTGTACATTCAACACCCTTAAAGTGTTTGATGCCATTTAGTAGTTTTAGATTGGTACCTACGTAGAACACAGGTTTTTAAAAGTTTCACTTGAACAAGAAGACTATCGCTACGGGATTAGGAGGAGTAAATATGAAAAAATACAAATGACAATACACAAAACAATATTTTAATGTTAACACCTCATAATCCCTTAGCGATAATCTGTTTTATTCAAGTGAAACTTTAACAAATCTGTGTTCTATGTAAGTAGTATTGTTGTTCCGTTTCACGAAGTATTACCTTATGTAGTAGTTATAGAGAGAATTCCTCAATGTTTTTCTCGTACAGTTTATATACCCACTTTTTCTCCCGGTTCTGTGCAAGCTGTCCAGCCTCTTCAAGTGTCATGTTCAGGAGGTCTTCAATATCATGTGTCCATCATAGTCTTGTTCTGCCTCTTTTTCAATTTTCTAGAACTTGCCTCTCCATTTCTAAACCATTGTCATTTTATGTATCCAAAATAAGTTAGCCTTTTTTTTATAGTTTTGAGGAGCTAGTCTTCTATATTGAGGTTTTTCCAGATATCTGCTTTGGTTCCTCTTTCTGTTTGTGATATTCTTATTATCTTTCTATAACATTTCATTTTGAATGCATAAGTTTTCATTTTCATTAC
Source organism: Meghimatium bilineatum (assembly GCA_034231615.1). NCBI lineage: Eukaryota > Metazoa > Mollusca > Gastropoda > Stylommatophora > Philomycidae > Meghimatium > Meghimatium bilineatum. The sequence goes on along the minus strand of CM067305.1, from coordinate 3,162,071 downwards.
AGATTTCATAACCATATTTTTCGGTATTTCTCTGGAAAAATATAGCTTCTTAATAATTGTAACTTTGTTTTTCTGTTTGCCTCTTGGCATAGATGTTTCATCTATTTATTTTTTGTAGGATCATTGCTCATATCTTTCTGATCACTGCAGAGCAATTCCCTATAGTATTCATTGTTGTCCCGAGATATTCAAAGTTACTGACATTTTCTAGTTGCTCTTTGTCAATGACTATTGTAGGTTTGAGCTCATTTCTGTTAATATGCATTATTTTGGTATTTTTTGCATTGACGAAAAGAGTTTATGCTAAGCTATTATGTTTGACTGACATAATCATGTATTCTAAATCTGTTATTCTTTTTTATATTGTGGTGTGTTATCTACATATCTAATTTCTGTAAATTCATGGTGTCCAATGTTAAGAGGTTGAAACTTTTCATAATGTGGGTCTTCTCGTACATTTCTAATGATGTTCTCTGTGTATATGTTGGACATCAAACTTCAAATGACTATTGACTGAAGTTTAGTTCTGATAGCCATAAACGAACCAATCACATCACAAGTAGCAACATACGAACAACAGCTATCAAAGAGCAAAATGTTTAATGCAGTTTGAAATTAATGAATAGTATATTTACCAGGGCCCAGGATGGAAAAGCTCCCAGTTTCACACAGAAGCCAGCTATCAAACAACAGCAGAACCAGCTTCTTTTGGTGTGTACTCTTGAGGCCAAACCTGCACCCCAGATCAAGTGGTTTAGAGATACAAATGAAGTAGTAGAAGGAGGTCGCATCACCATTAACTTGAAACAGGACACAGTTGGTGGTGATCTCTACACAGCAGTCTTACAGATTCAGGTAGATCTACTTTTACAAGTGTGACTTATATACAACAAATTATTAAATGTTTTTGCTGCATTTAGCTCCATCAGTCTGGTGACCTTCATCTTCTTGGTCTCCAGCTGTAGTCAGACACGGATATGGAATTCATCAGTGACCTGTACTGTGGTAAACAATGTCTGACATCGACAATCCCAGATAGAATGGTACAGTTCTCTGCATCATAACAGCCTGCAAGTGTTTCTTGTTTGGCTTAGAAACTCTCATATACATGATATTTGAATGTCCCAGCTTTTTCCCATGTCTCATTCCCTCACCGATAACTGCCCAAAGTATAATGGAGTAGATTAACCATCTCAAGAAGAGACATTACATGCCATGCTACAATTTTCTTCAGCAGTTATCCGTACATTTTCTGCACAGTGATGACTCAGTAGCTGCTAAGTAGTGCCAGATATTTTTCCAGGTTTATGAAAGTGACAGCAGATAACTATGTATCCAGTCATCCGGTACCTCAACATTACGAATGCTACTAGTAAAGTCCTTCACTACCTTTGTAAGGCTCTCCTTATCCAGCTGCTTCATATATTACTCCCATCAGGACCTGAAGCTGTATTCTTGCTGGTAGCCAGTATATGCTGGACATCTTCCACAGTTATGATAACCTCATATACCACACCCACTCTAGCAGTTTCTAGAATCCATTTTATTTTACTCTGATAAATTTTATCACTTTTAGTCAGTCTGATCTACATATCTTCTAAAAAATCTCATGACTCTTCTCTTCCTCTGATTTCAGAATTGTTTCTGCTGAGATTTGGTTGTTGGGGATCTGCTGGTATACACTCTATTCAACATTGTACAATGTAGACTCCATAACTTCTGTAGAGTTTATATATTGAGATTATATTGCAATTATTAAATTTAATAATAATAAGACACATAACCCATCCGGGCTGTAGGTGTGTCACACTGAAGACATCAGCACAAAAAGCTCTCCAAACATTTCTATTCTCAGTCATTTGGAAGAGTGTTGAAAAATCATGCCTAGAGCATTTCTTCATGTTATCAATTCAGGATTTTCTTTGTCCTCTTCTTCCACCCTGGACTGCTTCTTGCGAACTATTGTTTGAAAGTGAATCGTGTCTGGTAATGTGTCCAAACCAAACAAGGTTACGTCATTTCACCACTGCATAAAGTGGTTCTTGATAACCTGCAAGTTTGTTTATTTTCTGCCAGACCAATATATTTGTCTTGTATTCTATGTAGCTAATTCTTAATGAATTAATTGAATTTCGTTTGACTCCAAATATTGAGATTATCTCTGTAAGATGATATATTGTATGATCTTGAATACCAGGATCCAGCATTAGAAGATGGTGGAATATACAAATGCAATGCTGCCAATGAAGTTGGAGAGTCCAATGCCAGTATTACACTGAACTTCCAAGGTAGGTGTTAGCTACAATTAAATCTCTGCTATCTTATTCAGTATATATATTGATGTAAAGTCTCTCATAAGGCATAGAGGAATGACTTCATTCTGTATATGTGCTTTGTACCTCTCTACAGAGCAGCATGCTGTCTGCCGAAGGTGTCACTCACAGCATGCGGTTGCATAGCTCATGTGATAATCCTCCAGGACAACACTCACAGAGTGTGACAACATAATGATAATATATCCATGTGATAATCCTCAGGGACAACACTCACAGAGTGTGACAACATAATGATAATATATCCATGTGATAATCCTCAGGGACAACACTCACAGAGTGTGACAACATAATGATAATATATCCATGGGATAATCCTCAGGGACAATAAAATGCAATTGTAAACAAGTTCTCATTGCACAGTTTCACACATGTGACACAAAGTGTGATAAGTCAAGGATGAGTACATTTTCAACAATGCGGAATAATATTTTCCACTATGTTTAATCCATTTTTTTGTGGAACTTCTGGCAATCTTTCTGCTGTTATCATAATGTTGTGATTTTTTTTACATGATTAAACTGAAAATATGTTATGTTAAATTCTAAAGCACATTATCTTTTCTGGTTATTTTTTTTTCATCGGAATTTATGATAGTTGCGAAAAATGTGTTTTGGGGAAAGGTGGCGCATGTTTATTGGAGCAAGATGGCACATTCAAATTATATTTAAAAATTCAGATCTCATGAGGATGTTGCCAGTGCCGATCTAAAGTTGGGAGAGAAGATACATATGGCTTATAATGATCATCCAACCTAACAAAGACATTAAAAAAAACTTTCATTACTACATATTTCCTGTGAAAGAGTGCAGGGAGGCTTTCTATGACATGTGGAAATAAAGGCCACTATACCGTAGCACATGCCCAGGCATGTAGAAGAAATTGATTGTATTTCCGAAAGTAAAAAATTCTCTCCCAACCGTGTATTGAACCCAGGACCTCAAGGGTCTGAGAATGGCGTTCTAATCACACGGTCATGCACTCCAAACAAAGACATTATTAGCTTAAAACAGAACTTACTAGCTATTTTTTAAAACTTTTTTTCAGATTAAAGTTATGAAGCTAGGTCTTGCTATTCTTAGCACACATTTACACACTGCCAGTTTGCTAGACCTGTCACAGTGGCGATCTCCCTCAATTTTATAATGGTTTGTATCACCATTTGCCTGCACCATCTTGTCCCATTTTATGGGGTCAAATGGTTTTATTTTACATATGTTAAAAAATCAAATTCTACTGTCTACATGTAGCTGTATGTTTTCAATACCCCCACTAATGTTAGATGGATGGATAAGCTATACACTGATGGCAGTTTGGTCTCCCAAAGTTAAGTCTAGTTGTCAGAATACACTAAAATGTACAAATTGCACCGTCTTACCCCGACTACCCTATAGTCTATATCAGGGCTATTCAAATGGCGGCCCGCTGGCCAAATCTGGCCCACGGAGGCCTATTAAGTGCCCACGTATCATTGCTAAAACAATGAAATAGTTATAAAAAAACTAAATGTATATAACTATATTCGGACCTCTGGCCAGTGATGATCCCCATTTTCTACATTTTGGCCCCCGAGTAAATATAATTGAATAGCCCTGGCCTATATAGTAGTCATCATGTTGACCACTGTTGCTTTCTGAGATTTGCTCTGGTACATATTTCCAGAGTTCGAGTCGATCTGGAAGCTGTTTAGGATATTAAAAATTGGTACTGTTATGAAAATTATGCTCTTGGGTAGTGCCTTTTCCTTTTGAGCATTATTATGGATAAGGATTCATCCTTCAGATATAAGACATGAGTCAAATCTTGCTCTCTGCCACATATGGAGATACTTTAGGGTATTGGAGTTGGTGGTTGATTCGTATATCTCTTCTTGCCAAAGATGGATGTGTTGGGCCATTGGCGCAAATAAAACGGCGACACAACACATTTCCATTCTGTGGACTACATCCTGCTGAAAACCTAGTAGGGCCATTGTCCTGCTACAAGAGAAATCCAGTGGGAGTTTGAGAATGAGTGATGAAGAAGAAGAATATATCTCTTCACATCTTAATATCTGTCTCATTACTAAAATGTATTTCACTGTACCTTTAAATTCAGGTCAGAAACAAGGTAAAACTCCAGGAGGCATTGCTCCTACATTCAAGGAAAAACCAAAAATAGTTCAGGATCCAAGTGGCAAGAGTATTGTTATTGACTGTTTCTGCACTGCAAACCCAAAACCCACAGTCACTTGGTATAAGGGAACCTCAGTTCTCGTTGCCAACTCTAGAGTTGTACCTACTGTTACTGAAAATGGCAACGAGTACTCATTGAAGCTAGAAATTCTGGTAAGATTTTATTTTTAGCATACTCATTTTATTTATTATTTTGTCATGAAAATACTTCCAACATCCTAGTGTTTTTGTATCAGCTGCTTTGGACATGCTGATATTTGCAGAATGACATTTGTTGTTATCAATATCCAATTGCTACTTAGTAGATCTACTTTTGACAGCTCAATTCAATTGTAAAAAAGTGCAGGTCTTCTGAAGTTGACTCAATGATCCATACAGTAAGCTAGTGACTGTTAAGGGTGTCTAAAAGTTTTTTCCCGACAGTTGAAAGGTAAGGACAGTCAATAAGGAGGAGTTCCACTGTTTCGTTGGAATGAAACAATATGTAGTTTGTTCCTAAAATACCTCCTTATTGACTGCCCTTACCTTTCAACAGTCAGGAAAAAACTTTTACTGTGCTGTCAATTTGGGACTACTAGGTGGATTCAACTGTGTGCCACTAGTGCTGCATCATCAGTGAAGAGAAGTTCTCTTATGAGTATTACTGATGTTTTCGTCTTCGCTCTAAGATATGCTAAGTTGAAGAGTGATCAGTCGTAATGAACGCAGATGAAAATTTCACCTTCTACATCTACAAGAACATGTTTCTGAAGAGCTTTGAAGAAGATTTCAAAGAGGATGGGGGCTAGGATGCACCCTTGCTTTACTCCAGTCTTTACTGCAAAGCTATCAGACGCATTCCCCTCTAACAATACGTTTACACGCATGTCTTCATAAGAGGAAGTAATCAAGTCACGTTATTTTGGTGGACAACCAGTACATTTTAGAATCTTATATAAAGCTGATATGCTAACAGTGTCAAAAGCCTTAGCTAGATCCATGAAAGCCATAAAGAGTGACTTCCCTGTTTGTGACATTTTTCCTGGTCTATTCTACCAATAAAAAGAACCTATTATTTAAAGAAATGATTCACTAGTTTCACTTGATGTTGTCAGCATTAAAATGTATACAAACAAATAGATGTTATAATTTACACAATTTTACTAATGTTTCACACAGAAACACAATTTAAAATGACACATGTGTTGCATCCCTTGTGAAAGTAGAGTATTAGAGAATTAAATGACTTTCTCTTCAATAACTATCTACATACTATCTACATTACAAAATACAGGAAATATGTTTCAATTTTTCATCATTGAATGACGTTTTCACATATTCAGATAGACCAGGCAGTATTTTCTATGGTCAGTCTGCGCAGACACAGATGATGTGCTGTAGTATGTCCCACACTAGGAAGATGGAAGAGTACAGAAGGATCTACTTTATGGACATTTACAGTCTGGGGAAAAATATAAAAGTCCACCTCTACTTCGGTATGAAGACGTATGCAAATGGTATATGCATGACACAAGCATTAATATAGAGACATTAGAACAGGTTGCCATGGAATGTGTTGCACAGAGGGGAAAGATTAAGAATGGTATAAAGACAAAGAAAAATGGTTGAAAGGCTGCACATCTAAGAAGACAACAGCATACAATGCTACAAGTGGGCCAGCGATTCCTTATACATACTATTGAAGACTATGGCTCAGTTTGGTCTTGTGAGTCACATCAATCATAGACATGGATCATAGATTATATTTCTTATAGCACAACAATAATAATATAGTATGAAAGATAGAAAGGTTCCTACTCTATAGTCCAGACATACACTATCATCATCGTTTTAGTCTTTAATAGTTGAACTTATATAACATATCACTTTTATAATTGTCTAACTGTCATGCCTGATGATGTTTTAGAATGTTACCAAAGAAGATGGAGGCCAGTATAAAGTAACAGCCAAAAATGATTCAGGGGAGGGAAGTGCTAACATCTCAATTAATTTGGAAAGGTATGTTTTTATGTTCCTTTCTTTTCTTTTCTTCTTTAAATTATGGAATTTAATGAAAAGCACAGGCTGATTGCACTGTCTCATAACACTCATTAAAATGCTTTACCAGGAGCAACAGGCACATCTGTATTGAGGAAATAATGGCAGACTGGTTTGACATTCTTAAAGAGGTTTGACAGAGATGTATCTTCTCACATCATCTGTTTAATATATAGGCCTACACAGAAATAAATCATGCGGGATGTACAAGAAGACCCAGCTTTGATGGGATGTACAAGAAGACCCAGCTTTGATGGGATGTACAAGAAGACCCAGCTTTGATGGGATGTACGAGAAGACCCAGCTTTGATGGGATGTACAAGAAGACCCAGCTTTGATGGGATGTACGAAAAGACCCAGCATTGATGATTCCACAAATAAATATCTGAACATGCTCTTCATTCAACTGATTTAGATTCAAATGAAGAATTTAATACTATTTTTAATTTTCAGTCTTAAAGAATCACCACCAGTCCTTAATGGCAAGCCAACCATTCGTTTAGATGATAATGGCACTGTGATCATTGTTGAGCAGGGAGTACAGTGTGCAACTCAGCCCACTGTTACATGGTACTTTGGAAATCAGCCATTGAAAGCAGATGGACGATTCAAGATGAATCTGTTGCAGGATAAAGGAACCTACCGTCCAACTTTACAGATAACAAATGTGAGTATTTTCTCGTGTTTTAAGCATAAAATAGCTTTGGGTATCAATTTGGAGAAAGTATCCATTATACTGAGAAATCATCATCATTATCCTTATCACAAATAATTATAGTAATAATATTGCTATAGTAGCAGTATTAATAGTAGCAGCAGTAGGGAAAACTGTCTCACTAACCCTTTGCCACAGAAGTTGGCATTACGAAGGACCATGAGTTAAATATTTAATCTTAGTTGTGGTATACTGTACAAACGTAAATATTATATGCACCAAGTATAGATTTATTATTGCCTGGTCAGTTATGAATGCACTAAGTATAGATTTATTATTGCCTGGTCAGTTATGAATGCACTAAGTATAGATTTATTATTGCCTGGTCAGTTATGAATGCAGCAAGTATAGATTTCTTATTGCCTGGTCAGTTATGAATGCAGCAAGTATAGATTTCTTATTGCCTGGTCAGTTATGAATGCAGCAAGTATAGATTTCTTATTGCCTGGTCAGTTATGAATTTCTTTCACCTGAGCAAGTAAATTCAAGAAGGAAGCCAGAGGATAAATGAAAAATTCTTGAGACTTTTGCATAGGAATTTTAACGAAATCTGTTTCAGCAAATAGTAACAAATATAAACTTTACAAATGTATAAGCCTCTAGTACTGATCCATTATCATTTTATGTGTTTTAATTCAATTTCAGTAATTAGACCTATATATGCAATTTTCAATTTTATGTAGCAATAGGGGAATATTTAAGCTATTGCCAATGTAATGACCCTTTAAAAAGTTGACACCTATTTATGCATAGAGAAATATCTGAATTATTTTCTCTGGTTGTAAAGTTTTCAGAGAAAGACTCAGGAACATATAAACTGGTCATCAAAACTGCTGGAGGTGAAGCATCGTCCACAGCTTCAGTGAATGTTGCAGGTAAGAATGAAACATATTGTTTATAGCAATTCCTGTTTTGGAGCCATGGTAGCTCAGTTCATTGGTTTCCTAGTCAGGTGATAGAGGGTTAAATTTCTTGTTAATCGGAAAATAATTTATGAGTCCAGAGAAAGCTAGGGTTTTCACATTATTAACAAGGGTGGTTACTACTGTATAAAATTAACATCTAGCCCCGCAGAGTTGTTTCGCTATATATACAAATTGGGAAATGAATGAGCTAATATAATCAAGTTCCTTTGATTGCAAACCTTCTCATACTACATTCCAACGGAAATCTGTAAGAATGCATCATGGGGGTAAGAGTCTGAAGAGGGCAGATATTTATATAATTTACGTGGCAATCTGTACGATTGATAAGTGTGTCCTAGGGAAAGTGGGGGACGATTAGGGAAGAGAATCGCAACATCGATGAAATGATGTTCAGAGGTAAACAAAGACTATGAGAAGAATATAGAATAATTTTATAGAATGCATCACAATGGCAAGAAACAGAAAATGTTAACGATCTATTACAATTAACTTTTAATGCAGAGGGGAGGCTTGAAAACTGTAGTTTGTTATTTGTTCAGTAATAGCTAATGCTAAAAATTATTGCTGCTCGTATGATCATGATGAAATAATCCTATTAATTGTGATCAGGTAGCTCTAGACATCCCATAGTCTTTCCGACAAAAGCACAGGTTCTTCTTAGTTGTGTAAGTAAGGCGACACCTGAAATCATAAGGTTGTCTCAAAGGCATGGTTGTGTAAGGAGAATTTATGGATGTTTAGTTCCAGAAGGACGGCATTCCAGTACGCCAGTATCCGAGGATTACCACATCCTGCCAGGAGCACAGTACACACTTCTCTCTCGGCCACAGATGTCTCATTATTCTTCTGTCAGATTTATTGACCCATCCACAGTGATGGCACATATAGCATTCCCCGGCACGTAGGAGTCAGTCATGAAAACGGATAACTGTGCAGTGTCCAGTGACCTGCATCTCTTTGTCATCCATGGGGATTATTTGATAGAAGACAAAAAAATAATAAATTGAAACACGAAGTAACAATGATTTTTCACAAGTGACAAGTTGTCAGCTTACCCCCCAACTTTCTCTATTCATCTTCTACAACATGCCTGGAAATAAGACAGTGGCCCTATTTTTTTCACCTTTAACTAGAAGATTAAGCCACAGTTGCCACACGGGTTGTGCTGCTATTCTTTTCACCTTCAACTAGAAGATTAAGACACAGTTGCCACACGGGTTGTGCTGCTATTCTTTTCACCTTCAACTAGAAGATTAAGACACAGTTGCCACACGGGTTGTACTGCTATTATATATATAAACAAAGATATTAGTCTTACTGCAACTCCTGAATGTCAACAGTTTGGTTTGAAGAACAAACATACTCAGCTAGTCATATAGAATTGTTAACTGTTTTTTTTTAAATGTAAAAGAATATAGACTCATAAAATATTTATTACATTTTTATATGTTAACATTGCAGCTTTGAAACCAAAAACAAAGGGAGAGGCACCAAAAATTATTCAAAAACTCGTACCAAAGGTTTGTATTTGTCAAAATGTGTCCTATTTGTTTGTGTTCATATTTCTCTCATCTCTGTTTATCCTTTGTTATTGAAACATTTTTTATTTAGCATTATCAATCACAAACTGGTGATTATCAGAAGAGTCAATAAATAATATAGACCCTGTGTCAATTTAAAAATGCTGAATTGAGTTAGGTAAGTGTAATTAGTTGAAAAAGGAAGTCCTTTAAGCAATAATAAACCAGATTATTTTATTCGCATATATACACTTAATATTAAACTGTGTATTTAAATGAGTGTATTTACATCAGTATTAAATATTATCAACATCTCCCTCAAATTCCAATTGTTTATCTACAGTACTTGCAATAATAAAGCTTTAAAATTCATCCTTTTCTGAATAATAGTCGAAAGTGGGTTTCTATCGCTAGATTAAATTTGTAGACTTCGGATTACTACAGGTTAATGAGGATATTTAAAACATACAGCTATTTGTAAACTGTAAAATGATATTTTTTGAACATATGTAAAAAAGCCATCTTGCCCCATTTTATAGGGCTAGATGTGCAGGCAAAAAAAGATTATCCAAAACTTATAAATTTGAGGCTGATCGCCATTGTGACAGGTCTAGAGAACCAGCAGTGTGTGAATATGTGCAAAGAATAGATAAACTTAGTTTTGTAACTTAAATCTTAAAAATAGTTTTGAATAAAAAATAGTTAATAAGTTTTGTTTTAAAGCTAATAATGTCTTTGTAAGGTTGGATGATCATTGTAACCATATATATCTGCATCTCCTAGCTTTAGATCGATATCAGCAACTTCCTCCTGACATCAGGATTTTTTTCGTATATTTTGAATGCACCATCTTATCAAATCTCATTCTTAGCAACTATCATAAACTCCAATGAAAAAACCTAGCCAGACAAGATAATGTGCTTAAAAACTTAACATCACAACAAATATTTCAGTTTATACATTTATAAAATTATAATATTAATGATAACAGCGGGCAGAGTGCTAGAAGTTGAAACAAAAATTTATCACACATAGTGAAATAGTTTTTCCACATTTTTGAAAATTGACTCATTCTTAACCTATCAAACTTCGTTGTATGCCTGACAAATTCACATATGCTACCGGGAAACCCAAAGGCTTGAAATAAATCAGCTGCGCTGTCTTAAACATGCGTCGTCTTGCCCCGGGCTACCCTATGGGGCTATATGATTTCATATCTTCATTTGAACTCTTATTGTGTTTCATTTTGTCATTTGTCTATCCTGCTGCACCAGGTTGAACATATTGTTCTTTGCCTTATATTTAGATTGTCAATGATGGAGATCAGTTAGAATTTTTCATCAAAGTATCGGGAACGGAACCAATAGAAGTTAACTGGTCAAAAGATAAGAAACCACTAAAACCAGGAGATGTATATACTATTACTTATGAGAAGGATACAGCAAAGATTATCATTTCTGAAGTTTTCCCAGAAGATTCTGGAGAATACACTGTTGAAGTGAAAAACCAATGGGGATCATCTTCATCCACTGCAAGTCTTCAAGTCAAAGGTCAGTGTTTGTGGTTTGTTATGTTTGTAGAGCACTGCAGAATGTATTCGTATTTACTATTTCAGGAGAGAATTATTCCTGGGGTGTGGATGTAATTAATTTTATGCTAAATGTTTGGACTGCAACATGATTTAGGCTCAGGCTTCCTGAAGACAAAAGTATTAGCTATGGAAGGTCATATAAGGTATCAAAAGAAAGATAATTGAATGTGGAATCCATATACAATATAAGAATTGTAACAACAAAGTACAAAAATTAACCAACAAACAGGAATTTTAGATGAACATAAATTATTTTTACCTATATTTTGTTCTACTTACCCTCAATTTTAGATGAACATAAATTATTTTTACTTATATTTTGTTCTACTTACCCTCAATTTTAGATGAACATAAATTATTTTTACCTATATTTTGATCTACTTACCCTCAATTTTAGATGAACATAAATTATTTTTACCTATATTTTGTTCTACTTACCCTCAATTTTACTTGTTTTTAAATGTTATATGTCATATCATCATCATTTTCCTTTTGCGCTGAAGTTAGCGCATAGGGCAGAGGTCAGATCTCTCCAATTCTATCTGTTCAAAGCTATTCTGTGCAGTTCTTGAATAGTATGAATATTGATTGTTTTATTTTCCCTAAGTATTGTTCCTCTGGGTGTTTCTTTTGCTCTTTTGTTATATGTCAAATATATATGATTAAAGATGCATCTTTTAATTTCTTCCCTCGCCCTTATTGTTGGGTGTAAATTTGTTTTGAAATAATTCGGGGAGGGGGGGGGGGTTTATGTACATGAATTCTGGACAGTCTGCAAAACGGGGAGAGGGGAGAAAGTATAATAACTGCAACAAAATAGAAACGTGGTTGATGGACAACCCCTATATAAATGAAAATGCTCTCATATATAAACATCTCCAAGCATTCACAGATAGATGTATGAAAGCTTCCCATGCATAAATGTACAAGCTGTTTCAGTATTAACTAATAATTGATGTTAACATCAACTGTTTTTTTCCACATTATTTGACATATACACTGTGGATATTCAAGAAATAACATGAATGCCATAAACTCTCTCCAAGACAAATAAGTCTGTATGTAGAGGCCTATACTGACTTTTTTTCTGATCCTCTGTGACATATATAGTTCTGGTATATACAATTTCAAGACCAGAAAGCTATGAAATCATCTATTCCATGAGAGGTATGACTTATTTATGCATTCAAAAACACTCATCAACCATATATTTCTTTGAAAGATTGTTACAGAATCATTTAATATTTAACTTTCCGAACACTCTTTCAGAACTACCAGAAGAGAAATTACAAAATGATAAGAGCAAAGTGGAAACAAATCCCCAGAAAAAGGATGGTGCTAAAACTAATCCTAAATCTAATAAGCAAGAGTCTGTGATAGAAAAGACAACGCTAGCAAAACAAGAAAGTTCAGTAGAAAAAAGAACACAGTCAAAAGGCGTAAGTATAAATACTTACAAATATATAGTTTGCACATTCTTTAATGGTGTTGTTTAGTTGTTTGAAACAAATTTTAAAATAGTATAGGGCCTGTTCATTTTCTATTCAGGATGTCTGTGGTAGACATTTCTATTCATGAATTTCTATTCATGAATTCTCCTGTACTTCCCAAAAATATATGTCATATATATACAAAACTATGTCCCATTTATATTCTTTATTTTAAAATAGTACTTACGTAAAACACTTTTAAAACACAATATTGAACTTTACAATGAATGAGCAGACTATTTGATTATATGGTATTGTATTAAAAAAATACAGATAACAGAAGAATAAGATGGCAGACATTTAACAGCAGAGACATCCAAAGTAACAATGATCAAGGTATACACAAGTATTGTCCACACAAGTAAATTCAAGAAGGAAGCCAGAGGATAAATTAAAAATTCTTGAGTCTATGGACAAGTATTATGAGTCTATCATATGGACAAGTATTATGAGTCTATAATATGGACAAGTATTATGAGTCTATAATATGGACAAGTATTGTCATAGAGATGCATATTAAAAAATATGGGGAATGAGAATGAAATAAAACAATTATGCCTGAAAACAACATGAATGACTACACAACAAAGGCAAACTGTTGTCTGTATTTTTTCATACTTATCACCTTAGGTTCATTGCAAAGCTGATCGACCTTGTGATTTACGTAAGTACTGTTGTTATACAGTTTCCCGCAGTCTCAGTTATTATTGATTGTCATATTATTTGAAAAATAGGGCTGCTTGTAAATCATTGGGGGAATGAGAATGAAATAAAACAACTATTTACAATGTGTTTTTCTACGACACTACTTATGTATACGTACGTCATTGTTAATTTGTATGTTTCGACAACAATATTTATGTATACGTATGTCATTGTTATCTTGTATGTTTCTATGACTGTGCTTATGTCATTGTTATCTTGTATGTTTCTACAACAATACTTATGTATATGTATGTCATTGTTATCTTGTATGTTTCTATGACTGTGCTTATGTCATTGTTATCTTGTATGTTTCTATGACAGTGCTTATGTCATTGTTATCTTGTATGTTTCTATGACAATGCTTATGTCATTGTTATCTTGTATGTTTCTATGACAATGCTTATGTCATTGTTATCTTGTATGTTTCTATGACAATGCTTATGTCATTGTTATCTTGTATGTTTCTATGACAATGCTTATGTCATTGTTATCTTGTATGTTTCTATGACAATGCTTATGTCATTGTTATCTTGTATGTTTCTATGACAATGCTTATGTCATTGTTATCTTGTATGTTTCTATGACAATGCTTATGTCATTGTTATCTTGTATGTTTCTATGACAATGCTTATGTCATTGTTATCTTGTATGTTTCTATGACAATGCTTATGTCATTGTTATCTTGTATGTTTCTATGACAATGCTTATGTCATTGTTATCTTGTATGTTTCTATGACAATGCTTATGTCATTGTTATCTTGTATGTTTCAATGACAATGCTTATGTCATTGTTATCTTGTATGTTTCTATGACAATGCTTATGTCATTGTTATCTTGTATGTTTCTATGACAATGCTTATGTCATTGTTATCTTGTATGTTTCTATGACAATGCTTATGTCATTGTTATCTTGTATGTTTCTATGACAATGCTTATGTATGCCTATGCCATTGTTACCTTCGATGTCTCTGCTGTTAAATGTCTGCTCCTCCCCACCCCAATCGAGGCCAGATCTTTGATGTGGAGATGGGGCTTACAGATGCTGAAAACTGAGACATGTCAGGCACTCCTATAATTGACAGTCAAGACCACTGCCTTAGCAAGTACAGATCCTGAAGACAGAAGCAACCAGCCAAGAGGCACACCACAGCAGTTGTGATGCCATGTACCACCCACACAATAGAAATATGTATATATATGCTTATGTTATGTTCATTGCCCTGTAACGGACATCTAGGCAAGACAATGCCATTGTTATTGTAATTCCTATCACACTTTTAAAGTTTTCATTTGAAGCACTCTTGTAAGAATATATTTTCAGTTTTATTTCTAAAACATAGATCCTATGTTAAATGTAAGCTTTTATGTGTTAAGCTTATAGTTGTAATTCTAAAAATAAAGAAAATATCATAGAATGTCTGACACAGTATAACTTCTAATGACACTTATAACGACACTTATAACTTCTAACGACACTTCTAACTTCTAACGACACTTATAACTACAAACGACACTCATAACTTCTAACGACACTTCTAACTTTTAATGACACTTCTAACGACACTTCTAACTTCTAACGACACTTATAACTTCTAACGACACTTATAACGACACTTATAACTTCTAATGACACTTTTAACTTTTAATGACACTTCTAACGACACTTCTAACGACACTTATAACTTCTAATGACACTTATAACGACACTTATAACTTCTAACGATGCTTTTAACTTATAACGACACTTATAACGACACTTATAACTTCTAATGACACTTTTAACTTATAACGACACTTATAACGACACTTATAACGACACATAACTTCTAATGACACTTTTAACTTATAACGACACTTATAACGACACTTATAACTTCTAATGACACTTTTAACTTTTAATGACACTTATAACGACACTTCTAACGACACTTATAACTTCTAACGACACTTATAACGACACTTATAACGACACTTCTAACGACACTTATAACTTCTAACGACACTTATAACGACACTTATAACGACACTTATAACGACACTTATAACTTCTAATGACACTTTTAACTTTTAATGACACTTATAACGACACTTATAACTTCTAATGACACTTATAACGACACTTATAACGACACTTATAACGACACTTCTAACGACACTTATAACTTCTAACGACACTTATAACGACACTTATAACGACACTTATAACGACACTTATAACTTCTAATGACACTTTTAACTTTTAATGACACTTATAACGACACTTATAACTTCTAATGACACTTATAACGACACTTCTAACGACACTTATAACGACACTTATAACGACACTTATAACTTCTAATGACACTTTTAACTTTTAATGACACTTATAACGACACTTATAACTTCTAATGACACTTATAACGACACTTATAACGACACTTATAACGACACTTATAACGACACTTCTAACGACACTTATAACTTCTAACGACACTTATAACGACACTTATAACGACACTTATAACGACACTTATAACTTCTAATGACACTTTTAACTTTTAATGACACTTATAACGACACTTATAACTTCTAATGACACTTATAACGACACTTCTAACGACACTTATAACTTCTAACGACACTTATAACGACACTTATAACGACACTTATAACGACACTTATAACTTCTAATGACACTTTTAACTTTTAATGACACTTATAACGACACTTCTAACGACACTTATAACTTATAACGACACTTATAACGACACTTATAACTTCTAATGACACTTTTAACTTTTAATGACACTTATAACGACACTTCTAACGACACTTATAACTTCTAACGACACTTATAACGACACTTATAACGACACTTATAACTTCTAATGACACTTATAACGACACTTCTAACGACACTTATAACTTCTAACGACACTTATAACGACACTTATAACGACACTTATAACGACACTTATAACGACACTTATAACTTCTAATGACACTTTTAACTTTTAATGACACTTATAACGACACTTCTAACGACACTTATAACTTCTAACGACACTTATAACGACACTTATAACTTCTAACGATGCTTTTAACTTATAACGACACTTATAACGACACTTATAACTTCTAACGATGCTTTTAACTTATAACGACACTTATAACGACACTTATAACTTCTAACGATGCTTTTAACTTATAACGACACTTATAACGACACTTATAACTTCTAACGATGCTTTTAACTTATAACGACACTTATAACGACACTTATAACTTCTAACGATGCTTTTAACTTATAACGACACTTATAACGACACTTATAACTTCTAATGACACTTTTAACTTATAACGACACTTATAACGACACTTATAACTTCTAATGACACTTTTAACTTTTAATGACACTTCTAACGACACTTCTAACGACACTTATAACTTCTAACGACACTTATAACGACACTTATAACTTCTAACGATGCTTTTAACTTATAACGACACTTATAACGACACTTATAACTTCTAATGACACTTTTAACTTATAACGACACTTATAACGACACTTATAACTTCTAACGACACTTATAACTTCTAACGACACTTATAACGACACTTATAACTTCTAATGACACTTTTAACTTATAACGACACTTATAACGACACTTATAACTTCTAACGACTCTTATAACGACACTTATAACGACACTTATAACTTCTTCAACCTTTGGCATCTCTTTATATATCCCTTTTTTTGGTCTATTAATGGTGTGTATTTTACACACTGTTCTAAACATAATTTAACACATTAAACCTAATATTTATTCCTTACTGTTCATGTACAGAGATGTCTTGGTATAAAAATCTTTGTGCATAAAAACAACTTTGCAGACCATACCAGGTTTTGGATTGGAAGGCCATCTCAAGCAGATGAGGCTAGTACTTGAGAAATGCACAGGTCAAATCCCAGACCCCCAACGTGTTTGGCAAAGCAGTACCTCATCTAGGAAGGTGTATCAACCCTGAGTCTAATTCAACCGTTGTCATTACCCAACATGACTCATTCAGAAGAAATTAGGTCCGGGACATAAGGATACAAAGGGTGGTAATGGAATGGTCTTCCTACGTGAGGAACAGCTCAATGGCTGCGAAGCACCTCGTCAGAGGAAAGACAAGCAATAGGTGACCCAGGAAACTATCAGCTCATCTCGTGACATATACCACCTCTCAGTAGAAGACTCCTTCAATAGGCATTGCACTAAGTGGAAAGCTGAAGCTGCCTAGGTATGAAAGAAAGCTCAGAGAAACCTTCCCACTGCACATTGGAAGTAAGAGCTAATCACTCGTAATTTCTGGGGTTTGAGAAGAAGAAGAAAAATAAGTTTGCTATTTCCGTGTGTATTTGTTTCTTGAGAAAGGTCCCATTTGTACAGCAACATGGAAACAGTCCTTGTTATTGTGTTTATTGTTATTTAGTATTTACATACGTGAGAAAATATTAGGCAGTTTGACAACCTGGCACGGCATGGAAACAGCAACAATCTTGATACATAATACTGTGGACAGAG
Organism: Meghimatium bilineatum; assembly: GCA_034231615.1. Taxonomy (NCBI): domain Eukaryota; kingdom Metazoa; phylum Mollusca; class Gastropoda; order Stylommatophora; family Philomycidae; genus Meghimatium; species Meghimatium bilineatum. The sequence continues at coordinate 3,144,024 of CM067305.1, read as the reverse complement.
AGTTGTGGAGAACCATGACCGCCTACGCCAGCTGGCATGACACCTGATGATGATGAGTATTTACATTGTTTTATTTATTTTTATAGTTAGTATTACAATAACATTATTAACTAATATAATCTTTATCACTTAGTTGTAATTCTCTAATATTATACAAAAATAGTAAGTATACTTTTGTATATTTCAGAAACAAGATGCACGTAAGTGTTATGTTCTTGTTGTAAGTAAAATATACATTTGAAATAAAAAATAAAAATGTGCCACTTAGTGTTATTGAAAGAATGTCAAAGAAGTAGAGACTTGTGTGTGTGATGACAAGTAGACAAGTAGTAGAAGAGATGAATCTTAGTGTTTTTCTCTTGTGTGTAACTTCATACAATAGAAGTTTTCTTGGATAGTTCCTATTAGTCATGCATTGCTGTAGACTCGTATTTTCTCTGTTTCTCTTAAACATTGTGTATTATGACCCTGAAGAAATCTGCATGAAAGGTTTTCTCGCTTGTGAAAAAAAAATCATATACCTATGTATATATTACAATACTTTCTTGTTCACACTGTCACACACATTTATGTTTTTATGTTATTACAAAATCATATTTTTTAGATAAACCTTGTTGATGGCAGCACATATTGACATACAGCATCAATTTTCATTAAAAAAAAACAATGGCTTCTTTGAATGTTCCTAATATGAATATTATGAACCTTTTGCAAACCAAAGAGGCAATATATTTTCTACAGGATAGAGGAATACTACCATCTGTTAAATTTGTCAGCCTTGGTCGTCCAATGAAGGCTTATTATGCATGTAATAGAATCAGCTTGAAGTGTAACATACGTACACATCTACAATGGCTTTTGAATAGATATCTACTTCTGAATTGATTTCTTCCCCGTGTTTTATTTTGTATTCTGAGTTGTTCTCATTCTCTCCTTGGCTATGATATATTTCGATTCACGTTACAGTTTCTAGCGATAAATGTGTCTGGTTAACAGGATAGTACCAATATTGCTACGTTATTTAAAATTGTGAAAGTTTAGCAACTTTTGACTACAGAAATATGAATTCTATCATCTTTCTGGTCAGAATTTCCCTATAAGAACATATTAAATATTTAATAAGTGTGAAACAATTTTGTCATTGGCATTAACATTTTGAAATGGGACATGTGTCTCACTTATAGGCCTAATTAAATGCTGACTGAAGATAAATGACTGAAGATAAATGAAACCATAAATATTGATTGAAGAGAATAGTCAAAAAGATTGTGTAAATAAGTCATAAATATGAGTGAACATAATAAAATAAACAAATATAGAGTGAATATACTTAGGGTAGGTGGGGACAAGACTGCACATGGTTCACATTTTAGCATATTCTGACAACTAGACTTAACCATGAGAGACCAAACTGCCGTCTTGTATAGCTTATCCATCTAACATTAGTGAGGGTATTGAAAACATACAGCTAGGTGTAGACAGTAGAATGAGACTTGTTGAACATATGTAAAACAAAACCATTTTACCCCATTAAATGGGGCAAGATGGTGCAGGCAAATGGTGATACAAACCATTATAAAATTGAGGGAAATCACCACTGTGAGAGGTATAGCAAACCGGCAGTGTGTAAATGCGTACTAAGAATAGATAGTTGCTCACGTGTCCGTTGCTTTACATGTCCTTATGTGGTTCAGATGCGCTCCATTTCATTTCCCAAGGCCACTTTCTCCATCGATGAGGCCTTTACATGTGAATCCCGTAATGTCATTTACGTGATCATATGTAAACGCTGTGGCAAACAGTACATCGGGGAAACCGGCCTACGATTGAGCGATCGCTTTTGTAACCATCTTCATGCCATCCAGCACAGAACAACCACTCCTGTGGCCACACACTTCAACAGCGATGGTCATCATGGTGCTTTGGATATTCAGGTCACCGCCATCAGATCTTGCACCACCGATGATAGATCTAGGTATGCTCTAGAAAATCGTCTCATTTTCGAAAAGGGTACACTCAAGCCTTTTGGACTCAATTCCGACCACTCTTATGTCTAGTACTGGTCTTTGTCTTTATTCTTTTTGTTCCGTCATTTACTCATCTTTTTGTTCGTTTCGTTTCCACATATATTTACGTTTTTATGTACTTTCTGACCTTCCGGCATATCATTTCCATATTTCCGTTGGACGTTGTGATAATTTTTCTATTCGTCGTATTTTAATGTTTTGTTTGTGTCTTGATAAAGACCTTTTGGTTGAAACGTTGAATATGATTTGTGTATTGTAATTTTTATGATTTCGTGTGTGCTCATCATTGCCCATCATTACCCACTAGTGTTAGATATAGTCTATGGTGTCCCATTGAGACGATATATAAACCTGTGTTTTACGTAAGTCTAATTGTTCCACTACAATAGAGAACCAGCAGAAGTTTGAGAATTACTGTTCTACTACAATAGAGAACCAGCAGAAGTTTGAGAAAAAAACTAAATAATAAATACTGAGTCAATCAATCAAGTGCCATGCCGACTGGCATAGGCGATCATGTTTCTCCACGACTCTCTGTCTCTTGTGTTGTCAATAAGCTCGGTTGGTGAGCTTCTACCGTGCCACGTACAAGCCCATCTAGTAACTTTTCTCTTTGTCGACCCCTATCTCTTCTCCCTTTGATCTTTCCAGTGGTTATTAAGTGTTCAAGCTGTGTTCTTCTCAGCACATGCCCTAGAAACCTTGACTGTCTGCCCCTAATGTTTGATATGATTGATCTTTTTACGCCAGCATACAGTGCTGGTAATACAATTAACATTTAATGCAGATAAAATGAGAAACATCAAAAAAGACTAAATTCATAAACATTCAGTAAGGATTTTATTAGGCAGAAATAGTGAGCGACAATATCATTATAAATTAGATTCATTATAAAATTATGTATAAATTCTTGTAATTAATAGTAATTAGAATAGGTATATAATATACATCCGGCTCTGTGGCGAAGTGTTACAGAGCGAGTCTGTGACGGCCAAGCTACAGAATTTGATCCCTGCCACAGGCAATTGTGGATCTGGACTGTTCAGAAAGCAATGACAAACTACTGAACGTATTTATATTGCCTAGAAAATCACCACAGCCAAAAAATGCTGGGTTGATAGTTACGTCCTGAGTAGGATATGCTACCAATTTTTTTTTAAAATGTTATTTAAAAATAGATCATGATATTAGTAATGTGTGTTTAAGCTGTTCTTTAATACCATATAGGACTTGAAGTGAAGTGTGCAATTTCTTATAGTATATTATACTCTTGTCTTTTTGCTTCAGCCAAGTCAGATAGAATGATCCTTCATTTTAAATTTTAATGCTTGATTGGAGACTAGAGTGATAGTCAACCTTATTGTGCATGTGGTTCCCTTTTGGGACAAATATTCTTCTGTGGCCCTCTCTGGGATCTAGTAAATGGCTTGTCAACGTTATTCACAACTTATTATTATAGATCTATATTGGAATAAATATTGTACAGATAGTTAATTTTTCTGTGTCATCCCACCCCCTCCCATGACAGGTCCTTGGACCTAAAATTTATCTCTTTTTTTTCTTAATTATCCCCAGAAAAATAAGGTGGATGCTAGAGCCTTTATTGAGAACCACTGTGTTAGAACATGTAGATCTGAACTAAAGTCTAGTTAAAATATTGATGATGGTCAATTTTAGGGAAATGTTTTCTGTTTTCATTATCACCTTGCAGATGAGATTGTAATTGTTGCCCTTATTGTGCAGTGTTTTTTATGCATAGAAAATAGAATGGTGTGAATGACAGTGATATCAGTATTGCTCTACTGTTTTTATCTCTCTATCCCCATTTTCTGCTTTCTGCATCCACCCACTGTCTTTTCAAATCCCATCTTTCATGCAGCACCAGTGGAAGAAATAATGGAAAGTCAAACACTTTCTAAGCAAGAATCTTCCAAAAGCACAGCTAACCCTGGAAAAATTGTGAAGAAGAAAGAAGAAACTAAGACATCCACCGCACCATCAATTATTATTGATGATGAAGATTCAGCTAAAGATAAAGGAAGTAAAAATGTTAAGAAAGGTTCTCAACCCAAAGATGATACAGACTCTGATGATGAAAATCTTGCAAAAGCCAGAAGTCCAAAGCCAAAAGGAAAGGTATATGTCAAGAAACCCACTACCATTCTTGAGGAACTTGAAGAAGGTATGTGCTGAATAAATGTTAGTTTTCTATGCATGTTTTATTGATGCACAATTTTCTTATTTTTATTCACACACTCTAAAGCATCATCAAAAATGAGAAAGCTAATATCTGAAGCTCTTTCCTAGTAATGTTCTACCTTACTTTATTTGGTATCATTCTCTTGATAATATATCGTAGAAACAAGGATTTAGTCTTTGTTGAACTTTGTAAAACTCTCTGTTGCTTTTGATTCGATCTATTTTTATGAAATAGAACTGTCTAGTGATTGTATGATTTTTTTCATGTTTCAATGATATTTCTTGATCCAAGCTGTCCAGTGATTGGGTGTTATTGTGTATTTATTTGTCCTTTTTAATACAAACTGTCTAGTAATTAGATATAGGCCTATTAGACCCTATGTCTTTGCTTTTTGTCCTCTGCTACAAACTAGCTAATGATTAGGCCGAGTTGCTATTTGTTTTTGTCTTGCCTCTAATAAAAATAAGCAAACTGTCCAGTGATTAGGTATAGGTCCCTAGGCCTAATACGTCTATTTTTCCTTTGATGCAAAATCATTCACTGATTCAATGTTATTTCATGTCATCTTAACTCTGGTTAAAATTGTGCAGTGATGGATGTTCTTCAATGCTTTCATCTTTCCTCTTCATGTTTGAGATTTAACTAGAGGCATATTTGAGATTTAACTAGAGGCATGTTCGAGATTTAACTAGAGGCATGTTCGAGATTTAACTGGAATCATGTATGTTTTCTCAATTTTTTATGCATGTTTTCATAGTTGACTAGTTAGTCAATGACTATTTTGTTACCAGCTCATGTATTGAAAAAGTTAAGCAATATATATTAAACCTTTTTGATTGTACAGTATTTTATATGCATGTAAATGTATTCCTCAACTCTAATGACTTACTAATTGTATTGCTCCTAAAGTGACAGGAAACATGTAGGGTATAATGAAAGACTAGTCATAGGTGCTACATTTGCACTTTCACACTTTCAGAACTGCTAAAACAGAAGGATCTTTTCATAGTTAATAGACGATGGTAATGTATAAGTTGTTCGATGCATAACATTTCAATAATAAGTACTGTAAAAATCCCTTTATGCCAACTTGGTCTGGACCAACAAAATATTGATATAATAACAGAAATGCTATAGACAGTACAAACAGATAATATGCGTGGGAGAAACTGGAAAAAAACTGCATAAACATGGATACTTTATGGTAGGCAAAAACATTGAAGACTAAACATGAATTGCAATGTGAAGATAAATAGATGAGTATAGTTGCTACTAATGATAGAGGGTGAATCAACACACTGACATCATGGGGGCTACTAATGATAGAGGGTGAATCAACACACTGACATCATGGTCATGGGGGCCATTCATGTTAGTGTAATATATAGTGTAGATTATGTTATAGTCACCAAATTCTATCAATAGTTTTGTGTATCAGTTATACAGCTGACTTTCTACCATGTCATGTTATCAAACTGTTCAGCTTTAATCTTCTCTCTTTGATGAACTCTTGTCTTTTTTTGCCTGTTGTTACATTGTATTCCAAATCTCCTTTCTCATGATGTGGTTAGAACATTCTCCCCCCCCCCAATCCCTGATATTTATATTTTTGTGTGTATTTCAGTCTCACTCAGTACATCTCCACTATTTTTATATCTAGCTGTTCAGGGCATTAGTACACGGACATGGAAAAAAAACCAAACATTACCGTACATTTCTAAAGTGTAGAATATTCATTTTATGTTATCTTTGCAGTTGAGAACTTCAGTTATGTTTCTGATAACAGAAGAGATCATCTGTACAGCATCTATTCCTTCCAAATGAATTGTTAAAATTACAACACTCTTACATCAAAATTTTAACAAACTTAACCAGGTGTGTACTTATTTTTGTTCAATTTTTGTTTTTTATGTAATACAAATGCTAACCTATTACCGGTATTTTTTTTTAATGGATTCATAACATTTGGTGTTATTTCATAACATTTAATGATATTTTTTAGTTATGCACCCTGAAAGATAAGTTAGATTACTAATCACCTATTGTTTAAATTGGATTGAATTATATGCAATTCATATTTCTTGAACTTAATTTTTGGTGAAATATTGTCAGCTTTTAGAAATATTAATGTTACATCTTACATAAGCAGGTTGAAGCATCAAAATATTAAGCTTAGTTATTGTATAAAAACAATTTAAGTGTCTACTATGTAGGCATATATACCTATCAACATGTTAAGTGTCTACTATGTAGGCATATATACCTATCAACATGTTAAGTGTCTACTATGTAGGCATATATACCTATCAACATGTTAAGTGTCTACTATGTAGGCATATATACCTATCAACATGTTAAGATTGAAACATGTACACAAGACCCACAAAATATACTAGTAATTTAACTAATTTTAACAAGACAGAAAACACCTTACACACAGGTACATATATTTATACATTATAATAATTCAATGCAGACATCACAAGATCAATAGTTTTAAAATCTCTCTTCAATTTATTTATTTTTTTGTATTGAAAGGTCCTATACGTTCATAATGAAGCTCTCTCTTTAATATCCTCATTAGATACTTTACAAATTGGCATGTATAAAAGTAATAATAATAAATCTTGTAACCCGTTAGTGTCATAGATATACCACATTGGTAACAGCACAAAAAGTCAAACATATATCTTCTGTCACACAAACACACATAAAAATTATGCCCTGATCATTCCTTGATTTTAACAAGCCAGGATATCTTGTCCACACCTTCTCTTTCCACTCTCTACTGTTCCCTGCAGGATATTCATTGAAGGCGAATATTGTCTTATTACATGTCCTGCGGGTGTCTGGCTGTGATGACGGTGATGCAAGACCGCAATAAAAGGTCAAGCATCTGTGAATGTGGTTAGCTTTAAGTGTGGTGACCAGGTGTGTACAGGAACCAGTTCTCTTGTGCGGCTGCTGGCCAACAATAAATATGTTTAAAGAGATCCTCCATTAATTGAAAATCATAAAAACACTGAATGTATTAGTTACCACCAAAGTCAGATGTGGTGGGCCATTGATGCAAATATAAAAGTGATACAGCACATGTCTGTTTTCTGGACTATATCTCGTTGGAAATCTTATAGGACCATTGTCCTGCTATAAGAGAGATTTTATAGGACCATTGTCCTGCTATAAGAGAGATCTTATAGGACCATTGTCCTGCTATAAGAGAGATTTTATAGGACCATTGTCCTGCTATAAGAGAGATCTTATAGGACCATTGTCCTGCTATAAGAGAGATCTTATAGGACCATTGTCCTGCTATAAGAGATCTTATAGGACCATTGTCCTGCTATAAGAGATCTTATAGGACCATTGTCCTGCTATAAGAGATCTTATAGGACCATTGTCCTGCTATAAGAGATCTTATAGGACCATTGTCCTGCTATAAGAGAGATTTTATAGGACCATTGTCCTGCTATAAGAATGATCCAGTGTGAATTTGAGAAAGAATATAAAAATTTTTTAATATTACATATCCACAAGCTTACACAGTTCACTACTGGCAAGAGTGGTTCCTATCAACCTGTTGGTTACATGTCCACAAGCATACATAGTTTCACTACTGGTAAGAGTGGTTCCTGTCAACCTGTTAGTTACATGTCCACAAGCTTACAGTTTCACAACTGGCAAGAGTGGTTCCTATCAACCTGTTAGTTACATGTCCACAAGCTTACATAGTTTCACTACTGGTAAGAGTGGTTCCTATCAACCTGTTGGTTACATGTCCACAAGCTTACAGTTTCACTACTGGTAAGAGTGGTTCCTGTCAACCTGTTAGTTACTTGTCCACAAGCTTACAGTTTCACTACTGGTAAGAGTGGTTCCTATCAACCTGTTGGTTACATGTCTACAAGCTTACATAGTTTCACTACTGGTAAGAGTGGTTCCTGTCAACCTGTTGGTTACATGTCTACAAGCTTACATAGTTTCACTACTGGTAAGAGTGGTTCCTATCAACCTGTTGGTTACATGTCTACAAGCTTACATAGTTTCACTACTGGTAAGAGTGGTTCCTGTCGACCAGAAACTTCAATTATTTTGTCTTGGACAAATACATTTCTTTTATGTTTTTTACAGCAAAATTGTAAGACTTGCCTGTAGCATTTGTGTTCAAATAACAGCAAGTTATTTCTGTATCTGCAGTGAATGTCCAGCTTTCACATCCATTTAAAAGAAACAGATAGTACCAGTGATTTGTTTACATTGATCTTGATTGAGGTACTGCCTTTCCATACCACACTCACTTTAGCATGGTAGTTATAGCCATTTTAATTCTTTCTTTTGATGTAACATTGGAATTTCAATCCTAGCATATCAGTGATCTGAGCTGCGTAATGGTAGAAACCTTTTGTAGTTCATGACCATTTACCCTAGTTGGATGTCAGTTGGATCCTGAACAATGCTTCTGTTCACCAGTATTTAACTTAATTTGAAGGAAAAATTGTCACAAATAATGAAAATAAGAACTTATTAATGATTTAGAAAATGGTATGTAAAAACTGCCTAAGAAGTTATATCTAAATTTGTCAGAAAAAAACAACTGCAATATGAAAATTGTATTAAAGGTAACATCATTGATGTGATACAATGTTGAATAAGGTTAAAAGGGTTTGATTGTAAATGAGAAGCTTACAGGTTGACAGGTATATCATTAGTTGGTTCCATGCAAATGTTCTCTTTCTTGTGTGAATGTGGGCGTATTAGTCAATGATGAACTCTTATTTCTTGTGTGAATGTAGGTCTGTTAGTCAATGATGAACTCTTATTTCTTGTGTGAATGTGTACATGCAAGTCAATGATGAACTCTTATTTCTTGTGTGAATGTGGGCGTGTTAGTCAATGATGGACTCTTATTTCTTGTGTGAATGTGGGCGTGTTAGTCAATGATGAACTCTTATTTCTTGTGTGAATGTGGGCGTGTTAGTCAATGATGGACTCTTATTTCTTGTGTGAATGTGTACATGCAAGTCAATGATGGACTCTTATTTCTTGTGTGAATGTGTACATGCAAGTCAATGATGGACTGTATCCCTTAAGTTTCATATTTTATTTTAATATTTTATGTGATGCAATAATATTTATATTTAGTCTATAACTTCTTTACTAGGCCTATATCTTTTATATAAAGAAGTTTAATGAATAAAATGGATGGACATGAATAGGAATATACAAAAGATACAATTGTAATTTACGTATAAATAAGAATTCTTCAATGCTAACTTGAGTTAGTAATTATATATTTAGAAAATGTCTCACACACACACATATGTTTTAGTGTCTTGACTTTATAGCTAGTTGGTCTAAATGGAGTAAGCTACTATCAGTTTATCAGAAATAAAGACTGAACTTTTCATTCATCTATCAATATCTAGTTTTATTTGATCTTCCCTTGACATTGATTTCTACCTCAATAATACAAGTAAAATAAAGATGATATTTCTGAGCAATTTTGATTGTACTGTACATCTCTGTTCTAGTATATATATATATAGTGTATGGCACAGTGTGTGTGTAATATATATATAGTGTATGGCACAGTGTGTGTGTAATACTAGAAAAGGACAAGCTTCTTGTTTGTGTGTGTCTTTCTCTATCTGCTTGCCCCTAAATTTGTAGTTTGTATACATTCTGATAAGATGGAGAGGAACAAGGGGAGAGTGATGGTTATGATGCTGATGAAGATCGTCTTTTTGACGCTGAGGACATTGATGAAGGTTAGTTTCAGATATGTTAAAGAGTCTTTGTTACTTATTGATTTTTGTAACTTTTTTCTTAATTTCCTTGCTATCCGTGTGTCTTGTTCCCAGTACTACTGTGTATTCTATTTCTACGTTTTCCTTCTACTTTTTAAAATGTTTTTTTGTTTGTTCTATATTCTCTTCTATTTGTTCATTTTCTAAGTTTTCATCATTCACTTTCCGTCTACTTTTTCATCTACTTTGTCATTCTCTATTTATTCTTCTACTATATAATTCTTAGTATTATATGCTCTGATTACAGCCGTCTAAAATGTAGGTCAGTGTTGACGTAAATAAACAGGATTTCCTCAGGGTTAGCATTAGATAGTGATATTAAATGTCCTTGTGAACATATCCGCCCCGCTTCGATATTATATTTAGAATCAATATGCACACTTGCAATCAAGATGTAAGGGAGACCTGCCACCATTAGAGCATATAATACCTAATTCCATTATATTTTTTTTTAAGTGCTCAGTGCACTTTGAATCTGCTTGAATATATTAAAAATAAAAAACAGGATTATTTCAAAACTGTTAGCTGTTTCAAAGAGCATGTCTTAGAAAGATAGGGAAGAATAGATTTTCAAGATACCACAAGCAATTCAGTAAAATTATGATCACAGATGCTGTCGTGGCACAGATCCAATCTTCAGTATGTGATCACAGGTGCTGTCGTGGCACAGAGCATAATCAGTATAAACATATACAGGTTTGGGAGCTGCGGTAGTGTACTGTTAAGTTATTCGTCCGCTGACCAATAACACCAGAAAGTAGGGTACCAGTGCTCATGCTCTAGGAAGGTTGAAGAATAGTGCAGTTGCTACTGAGTAAGTGCAACAGTCAAAGCAAGTCAGGTGGTTTCTGGTCGACCACTAACTAGGCAGCTGAGCACTTATCACTGGATGTTAATAATACCAGGAAAATCACTACAGCTAAAAAAGGAAATGATTATTTGATTGCTGAATCCTGTGTAAGATTGCCTACCAATTTAAGAAATGAAATCAGTTTCAGCGACATCTGAAATCAGTTTCAGCGACATCTGAAATCAGTTTCAGCGACAACTGAAATCAGTTTCAGTGACATCTGAAATCAGTTTCAGTGACATCTGAAATCAGTTGCAGATATATCACGCATTAGTAATTTTTAAGCACAAGGCTGCTAGAGTCAGATGTATCGTGCCATTGACATAAATAGAATGGAAACATGGCACATCTCTGGTCTCTAGACTAAATCCTTCCGGAAATCTAGTAGGAACATTGTCCTGCTGCAAGAGCGAACCAGTGGGAGTTTGAGAACGAATGTGAGAACAAAATTAGTACAAGAAGTTGTTCTGAATTCAACTAAAATGTTATACATGATCTCAATAAGGAATGTAGGTGGTACATATATTTGCTCCATTGTCATGTCTAATGCACACAATCATCCATTAATGTACAGGAATTGTTGAGTGCATATTGTTATGTATATTGTTCTTTTGATAGAATTATGATATCTTGTTCCTTTAAAATAGCACATTGCATGCGTTTGATTTTTTTCCTGCTTTATTAACATTTCATTTACAAAAGCATGTATCTAATGATTTATATTGTTTGCAGGTATTCTTTGTACATTTCAATAATCTATTGAAATATGGTATTAGAAAAAATACATTTATTTTCTTCTTGTGTTTTATTTCTGTATTCCCTATTCTGGTCCAGTACTTATACATAATAATTTTATTTGTGTATTCCCTATTCTGGTCCAGTACTTATACATAATAATTTTATTTGTGTATTCCCTATTCTGGTCCAGTACTTATACATAATAATTTTATTTGTGTATTCCCTATTCTGGTCCAGTACTTATACATAATAATTTTATTTGTGTATTCCCTATTCTGGTCCAGTACTTATACATAATAATTTTATTTGTGTATTCCCTATTCTGGTACAGTACTTATACATAATAATTTTATTTGTGTATTCCCTATTCTGGTCCAGTACTTATACGTAATAATTTTATTTCTGTATTCCCTAATCTGGTCCAGTACTTATACGTAATAATTTTATTTCTGTATTCCCTAATCTGGTCCAGTACTTATACGTAATAATTCTATATTATGCCCATATATGTATAATGACTAATGTTAACACTTTGTACACCCAATAAAAACAACTGTAGCAGAAGAAATTTTTGCTGCCTATTTTCACTCTCCAAGTGTATATATAATTTAATAATTTAGACTGGTTTTATTAATTTTGATTTTTAAATTTGATATTTCAATCTATCTATCATCATTTGCACTTGAGTCATTAATCGTCGTGGGAATGTGGACGAACTACTCACCTTCAATTTTACTTATCTTGAAATGCTGCTATCCAATATTACTAAAGTAGAAGCCTTACTGTCCATTTCCTGATCATAATTAGTTTATTTGAAGAAAATCTATCAACTGCCTAGTGTTTTATTCCATTTTTTGTGTTTCATGTCAAATTTCAGAGCTGAACAAAATATTGAGAAGCTTTAGCAAATGTTTCCAAGTATTGGATCTCCATAGTTATACTTCATATATTCACACTCAATATTATCATTAGGTGGAACTCATTTTCTGTATAATGTAGCGCAAGATTATCATTGCTGTTACTAAGCCTATCTGATTCTTCAGAAACACTAGCAGTGGTAACAGTTTTATAATTATTTTAGCTATTATTTTTACCTTACCAATAATATTAGGTCTATTTATTTTCCGTATTTCAACAAGTTGGTAATCTTCACTGTCAAAATCGAAAACACTGTTGTTTACCGACACATCACTTGAAATAATATCTTATTATAAAACTCTCAAAGAATAATAAAGCCAGTGTTTGCTAAATATTTGAGCTATATTACTAGTGGAAGATTAGCCATTTTGCTAATTTCAGAAAAGATGAACTTAATTTGTTTGAATTTTAATTTAAAATAAATGTCACACACGTCTAATCACACAGTACCACAAGGGTTTTGTTGCATTAGCCAGATTTCTAAAGTTTAAACAGCTAAATAAGTTAATACTAATTCATTTACGATCGAAACGAAGCAAATTTAGATGGCATATCTGCAAGAATGAATATTCATGAATACGTCAGAAATGGATGTCTATCTGCAATGATATATCATTTTTATGGGTGGAATGAGATAAATATTTTTTTTTTAATCCATGTTTTCCAACCTCTTTTTTTAACCCACATTTCATAAAATTATCCTTTTATGGTAAATGGAAAACGTCATCTGTATCAGAAATGGTTACCGGTAATATAAATATATTGAACAAAAATATAAATACAATTTCATTATATCAGAGTATAGGCCCTAATACCATAAAAAATAATGGTCACATTTCAGGTAGTCATGCCACCACAATCTCTAAAGTGATTAAATATTCATGGAATACCTATACATTTTTGTTAGTGTCACAGAATATTTACTGGATTGTGACAAATAGGCCATACTAAGTTTATTTTTTTTGCATGTACATTTTGTGTATTAATTAATCATAAACATACATGCTAGAAGTTACATTATTGTTATTGGTTATAATTGTGTCATTTTAATTGTATTGTATAACAATAGAATAACTTGTTTTATGTACCTGCAGCTAAACTTTAATTTATATCCCCTGTGAGGCTTATAATTTTTAAATTAATTCTTAGTGAAATTTTCAGATATTAATGCATCTGTAAGAAATTGGTCAATAATTTCTACACTGTCAGTAGCCACACATCAAACTGATGGGTTATATAGGGCCCACAGAGAAATTATTTCTTGTTCAGGAGCAGAGACATAGGAAGCATTGAATGACATGACGTGTGTTGCTTTTTAAAAAAAAATATTATGGCAACAATATATTCTGTAGCAATATATTCGATAATATAATCTATTCATATTACTTGGTGCTTAGTTTACATTCATTCATTCATCATTGTAGGATGCACATGGCTGTCTCATGGCCGAGCATCCTGGTTTTCTGTCAAGTTTCTCTATCTCTCTTCCTTTTCACATATGAGGTTCATCTAATGGTATTCTAGTTATAGCAAGATTCCGAGAAAATTATTGTGTTATAATGTGCTTATCATCTTGGATGCTCAGGGAAAGCAATTTTTGATTAATGATTCCCATCGAGGTCAAAATCTTGAAGTGGAGATGGGGCTTAGCCCAGCCAACAGAAGCTGGAAATTAAGATTGGTTGGGCCACCATCTATATCGAGCAGGACCACAGTCCTGCTCAAACAAGTACAGGCGCTGAAGTCTGGGGTAACATGCAAAGAGGTGTACTAGCAACCATGGTATCACACAACATGCTAGATAACATGTCTTCACAAACAAATTTTAAACATCATTATGGTGCTCGCCCTGGGAAGCTCCCCCAGGCAGGAGCAGCGCTGGTTTTTTAACCTCAACAGAATCCAAAACCCAGCTAATGGAGGTCCCTCTACCTTGTGGAGCCAGGAGAAGAAAGCGATTGGCAAACCAGACAAGACAGCAACCCCTCTAAACATCATGGACTGGAATGCAAAGGGAGTTAACAAACAAAAATACACCTAATTTTACACCAGAAAGAGATTAGTATTTGCTGCATACAGGAAACCCACCTCCATGAAAAATAGTCTTCAAGATACAAGGTTACAAATATTTTAGTGTTGTCAGGAAAGGTCGGAGGAAAGGTGGCATACTAAATGGTCAAAAATAATATCCAATGCCACAAAAACCAAACAATTCAAGGAAGGTGCTGAATACCAAATAATTTGCATAGGTATTAGATCAAAGCTTCAGATGGCATAAACATATTAACTATATAGTAGATAGAAGCAGAGGAGCCCTAAACATGCTTAGGTACATGAGTGGTAGCGGTTGGGGAGCGTCGACTAAGACGACATTCTATAAAGCCTTTATACGAGGTAAACTAGAATATGCTAGCATTGTGTACGAGTCGACAACACCAGCCAATATCTCCAGAATAGATATAATTCAAATTAAGGCTCTCTCAACAATAGCTAGGGCGACCAGGGGAACATCTGCTGAAGCAGTTCAAGTAGCTCTAGGAATAATGCCATTATCCCTAAGAAGGAAAGAACTGAGACTTAGCTACTGGTCTATAATAGGAAATGATACCTCACATCCAGCATATAAATCATTCAATAGCTCTGATAACACAGGTAAGTTCACAATTGAAAGCTACCGAACACCAGCAGGGTGGCGATCAAATGCAGAGAATAAATTATGTTTATATAATAATTTCTTGAAATATTTCACCACAAATGATACAAAAGTGTAAGTATCCGGTAATAGGCAATCTGAATATTATATAAATGTTCACAGAGATTATTGAATATCTATATCTTATTAAAGTCTACACATAGCTTCCATATAGAAATATATGTCTCATAGATTTATGTACCAAAACAAATTGTGTTCTTCACTTTTTTTTCCCAGGAAAAATGAGCATCGATCAATTAAAGGTATTTGAAAGTTTCTAATGTACTGTCTTACATGTGTTTCTCAAAGGATGGTTTTAATATGTGCTAATGTGAATGTTGAATGAGTGGGAGTGTCTCTGTGTTGTATGCCTGTCAATGTTGCCATCCTGATCAGCGAGAAAGGAATGTAGTGTATTTGTTCTGCTATTCTGCTATAAAATTGCTATTCCACCCATTGTATCTCATTATATTCCTTATATATTTGTTTATGTGTACAATGGTAGGTTTATTCCAGATCTTTATTTTATACCAAAGAGTCTGATCATATGCAATACTTTGAGAAGAAGCCTTCTGCTTATATGTATATATATAGAAGGCATGTTCCACTATGCAGCACGCAGACACCAAATCAAAGTCAGAAAATATTTGTTGGTATTTATATTGGTCTTCTTTTCGCCACACATCCCGTATGATTGCATGATTTCAACCAAATATAAAAATGGATGATTTATCTCCTTACTGAGCCATCGTGCAGCTTTTAGTGGCAGTGATAAAGAGTTGATGTTAAATCCATGCAATGGATGTTAAAGATTCATTCACTATTTTTCTTCCATTCCACATGTAGGCCTACATGTAAATGATGAGGAGTTTATAAATGGTAAACAAATGTGTATTTCAAAATGAATTCATTTGTGATTAAGCATTCCTTTTTTGTCTCAGATATTTTTGTATCATTTCACTGTATTTGCTCTTTCTTTATACAAGATTATACATATACCTTTCTCATGTTTCTATCCCACTGAGTAAATTGTTCTGTATTCTTCTGAGTATATTTCACCTGCACCCATCTGTCTTGTTTCACATAATCCTAAGATATTGACATTAATTCTCTTAATTTCATTCTTGATGTTTATCAACTTACTTGAGTGTTCTTACATTCCATATTCCAATAACTATAGCCTTATTTTTGTGTGTTGTCTACAGTATCCAGATGACAGTCTGGATGCTCCTCTAGCGCATGTTGCTCTCTACTGAGCGAGGCAGCTCTTTAACTCCCTTATTGATATTGTTTATGATAATGGAATTATTGTGTGTAGATATGATATTTGTTTTGCATTAATACTCTCAGTAGACTGCGGCTTCTTTCTTTGAGGACAGTGCCGATACTGGGCTGGTTGTCCTAGCCATTGTGCCAATAATGACAACCTCTACCTAGCACAGTTGAAGTGGTGACTAGTTCTGAAACAACTTCTCGGCTGCTCGCCGCTTCTATCCATCGTCTGCCTGCCTTGATTCACCTAACTCTGATCGAGGAACTAAGTGTGTACTCCACCTCTGCACTTGAGATATCCCACAGGCTAGCAGAGGGAAAGAGGTGCCTTACATACCTGTTGGTAGGATTACCCTACCCTGATACTCTAACCGTAATGATGTATCCATTTAAAAAAATGTTCTATCCACACCAAGTGCAACCTGGTTTCTCCTTTCAGGTTTATTGATGTCATGATATAAACAAATTCTTTTAGCCTCCTTGCAGAAGAGTCTGAACAGCATTACAGTAAACTGCTAATTATACATTTGCACTTGAAACTCATAATGGATGTAATATGTGATCAGAAACAAACGCTCTGCAGTAA
Source organism: Meghimatium bilineatum (assembly GCA_034231615.1). Classification (NCBI taxonomy): domain Eukaryota; kingdom Metazoa; phylum Mollusca; class Gastropoda; order Stylommatophora; family Philomycidae; genus Meghimatium; species Meghimatium bilineatum. Next base: position 3,126,934 of record CM067305.1, on the reverse strand, counting down.
TAACTTCAAACAAATTTGAAAATATGTCACTGACTTAACAGGATTTGGACTAATAACATTATACTATTTCTATTTTCAATAGCACAAGAACAGTACAAATGATTAGGCCTACCTTCCAATAATAGATTATTACAAGTAAAATGTCATTTATTTCTTGTGCAACACATGATGTACTGATAACATAAAATTGTGTACAGATGGGGTGATATGTTTACCATATCCTAAAGAAATCTCTCAAACTATAAATATATTTTCAAAAGCAAAAATATTTTATTTGGTCATGAGGAGTAGAATACTTTATCAATCAATTGATTACCATGCCAAATGGTGTAGGTAATCATGTTTCTCCACGACTCTCTGTCTCTTGTGTTATCATATTGTGGTGAACTTCTCTCTTTGCCGTCCCATCTCTCCTCCCCTTGATCTATCCAGTGGTTATTAAGTGTTCAAGATGTATTCTTCTCAGCACATTCTTCATTATTCTTCTTGTCTGTCCCTAATGTTTGATATGAATGATCGCCGGCATCAATGAGAATACTTTATGTAAAATATAAAAACCAATTTTCAAGTGTTTTTTTAAGAAAAAGATTCAAACTTGTTCATGAAAATGTGAATGGATTATAACAAAACTGAGCATCTGCTGGATGGAAAATGTACATTTTTACTTCTGTTGGTGAAGAATGAATGATGAGAAAATATACATTTTTACTTCTGTTGGTGAAGAATGAATGTTGAGAAAATGTACATTTTACTTCTGTTGGTGAAGAATGAATGTGGAGAAAATATACATTTTTACTTCTATTGGTGAGGAATGAATACAGAATGGTCTGTCTGAATTGCACTGATGTAATTTCTTATTTTATTATAAATTAATGTTAATGTTGCTCTCTCAATGATCAGGAGGACAAGAAATTTCAGCTTGGAGGAGATGGGCCGACTTTCAAAGAAAAACCAGTAAACCAAAATGTTATTGAAGGTAACCACTTGTTTATATTTGTTGCCTTTTCTTCATAGTTTACTTTTAATATAATCTCTCTATCTCTATGTAATATGTCCTTTGCAGAACATTGTCTTCACTGTCACTCTGTAAGCCTCACAGTTCTGTGCAAGCTGCCCAGCTTCTTCCAGTGTCATGTTCAGAAAGTCTTCGATGTCATGTGCCCATCGTAGTCTTTGTTTGCCTCTTGTTCTCTTTCCTGGGACTTTCCACTCCATGATTAATCCTTCCAAACCATTGTCTTTTTATGTGTCCGAAATATGTAAGTTGTCATATTTGATAGTTTTGATGAGCTAGTCTTTTTCTATGTTCAGATCTTTGCGGACATGTGCTTTAGTTCTTTAATATAATTCTTTAATATAATATGTAATACGTTCTTTGATCTACTATGTATAAGATCAAAAGATTTATTACAAATACTTAGATCTAGTTTGTGTAAGGTGTGAAGTTATTAAATATACTCTATGTAAGATTTACAGGAAGTTCTTTAAACAAGGACAAATCTTTAAACATTGGCAGGGAACAATTCAAATCAAACACATAAATAAGAGAAAACCACAAACAGCAATTTGTTTCTACAGCAATAAGAAAACTATGAACTAATATCAGAAATGTTCTTAAAATGAATGAAAACAGACTGCCACTAAAAGCATTAAAATGGTACTAAATAGAAAAAGAGGAAGACCAATAGAGGCCCTTTGCAGAACAACCATAAAAAAAGTTATGACTATGAGTCTCAACAACATACAAGAATTAGAGACAGTAGCATCACATCTTGTGAACTGGATAACACTGGTTTCTGCCTTATGTACCATTTCTGCTACACTGAAGGAACAATATAGGTTAGCAGTGAGTAATTTCTAGACCAATGTTTCCCAATAGGAGTCGCATGTCTTACAAGGGGGCAATGTTATTGTTCAGGGGTGCAATTCGAACATGTTGCAACTAGGCTTTATTTATGATTTATGGAATAATACAATTTTTGAATATAAAAAATATGTATATGCTACATAAGTTGGTGGAGGAGAGGCATTCGAATTTTAGAAAGTCATAGGTGTGACATGATAAAAAACAAAGTTTGGGAAACACTGCTCTAGACTCTAGTAATCTCTGGAGGGCAGAGTACCAGGTGAGAGAGGAAGACCAAGAAGATGATGGACCAGTGACATTGGAGGATGTATGCACATGTCTCTGGCCAATGCAGGCCTACTTGCCCGGGACAGAGAGGCGTTCAGAGTATCCACGACATCGATAACCTTCTGGTAATAAGAATATGTCAGTTGATATATAATCTCTAGACCGAAATGCATTATCAGGTGTTCTACTACTTAGCTGTAATATCAGCTCCTTTTTCGTAAGACAAACCAACATCAGTATGTCATTTTCATGTAACTATGAAAGATCTCCACTACTTAAAAACCCAGCTAATCAGCATGGCGACCAAACGACAGATAATAAACACCATCTTTATTCCAAAGTTATGTTACCAGTGTCAGACATGACCCCTGACAAAAACACTATTAAGAAAGATTACAAAATGCGAGATTAAATGCCTGAGAAAGGTTATAAACGTCACCAGAAGAGACAGAATGAGAAATGATGACATCAGAAAGATAGTAGAGACCATATCAGGCAAAAAATATATAGAAAGACAGCAGATCAACTGAATCAACTGATTCAGACACCTTTGTGAATGGAACCTTTACAACCAGCCATCCTGGCATACAACAGCAGAAAGAACGGTTACAAGGCAAGAGGAAGACCAAGAACAAGATGGGAAGATTCAATCAGAGAGATTGTTAAAAACCACAGCCTGACCATAGCAAGTGCAACAAAGATGACCAAAGACAGAACACTTCAATTCCCCACGATGCCTGACAGCATTTGTGGAAAAAAACTATAGATAAATCACTACACTCTTCTAAGGACTAAGATTTCTAGCAGCTAGATGTATAGAAGATGATAGATTTCCTACAATATCACTGTAGGTCTCAAAATGAGCTCATCTTATGGTGGTGCTTCAAATACAACCATTCTTCAGTCAGCAGCTATGATCCAGCAACAAGATATGACATATTCCTCATGTAAAATATTTAATGAAGTTTGATCAAATGTTATTAGGTGATGACCTGAAACTATCAGTATCAGTGGATCCTAAGGGTAAACCAGCACCAATCGTTCGATTCTACCGCGGACCAAGAGAACTGAAAGATGACTCACGTGTCACAGTTAGAACAGATGGTCTTACCTCAACTCTTGACATCAAGCGCATACGACAAACTGATGAAGCCAAATACACAGTCAATATTGAGTCAGAAGGAGCTATTACAGACACAGCAACATTCAGTGTTTTCATCAAAGGTTTGTTGTGAAGTTCTGTAATAGTCATTTGATAATGATCTGGTTATTAATGAGGAACTTGTGTAATATAATTCTATGTGTCTTGTTCTTCTTCTTCAGCGTTCATTCTTAAACTCCCGCTGGATTTCCCTTATAATAGAACAATAGTCATACTAGATTTCCAGCGGGATATAGTCCAGAGAATGGAAATGCGTTGTGTCACCGTTTTATTTATGCTAATGGCTTGACACATTCATCTTCAGCGGTGTTTCTGATTTGAGAGAGTAGTGTCAGTGCACTGAGGGTAACTGATGTGTGCTCAGCCTATACTTACAGAAAGTCGCAAAGAATTGGCCCAGTAATGGTACCATGAAGGTGTAGCTCAAAGGTCAAGATGCTTGTCCATTGCTTATCATATAGTCATTGAATAGTAGGCCTAATTAATAAAATAAATGACTGGTGTCCTTTAGGATATGGGTGTTTATCATTCATGCCACAAACTCTGTCACAAGATACACTGTAGTCTCTGTATGTTCACCATATATGTTACTATTCTCTTTTGGAGATAGTTGTATCAAGCAGCATAAGTCTAGATATTAAGCATTCAAGCTGAAAAATACTGTGCTTTTTTGTGAGCTTGAATCTTAATTCTTTCATGAGCTTCATTCAGCGGAAAATTACACTAGACATCGATTGCCGTAGGCTAATCCAGAAACATTCACAATCTGATGTAACTTTTTATAATGTTACCATGACACCTTCATATCACTATTATTAGCTGTCTGCTTATATGGAACTGAATATTGGACAATAAATAAGTTGGAAAGAAAGATTTTGTAGGTTACATCGGGTTTGGTTTTATAGAATAATGTTATGAATCCCAATTACAACTTAACCCACTCAATCCCAAACAGGCCGAAACCACCCGCTATTGATTCATTCCAAAAACTGCCATTTATGCCCTATTTTAACATATTGATTTTAATTATTTTTCTTCAGTGTTTCCATGTGACCGGACATGCTAAATTTAGCCCTCATATGACTAGCAGTAATTGCGGTTTAAATAGCAGTTTACTAATTGTTTCTAACAGCTGTCATTTCTGAGCCTGCGAAAGGTGTATTATGACTTTCAATTGTCTTCAAAACTCAGTCAGAATGGGCTTTCTACATATCCGCAAAACCCTTTGTTGCCTTTCAGTGTCTGGGGTAGAAGAGATTTTTTGGAGATAGTCCTCATGTGTGCTGAGTATATTGTGGAATTTGTCGCCTCTTTTATTTCGGTGGTCCATCGTTTTCGTGGCCGTCCTCTAGGTCTGTTTTCACTGTATCTGTGTAGCATAGCTTGCTGTGGTATGTTGTCTAATGGTTGTCTGTTGATGTGTGCGAACCATTTGATCTGTTGTCTCTTAATATATTCCAAGATTGCGGTGGTGCCGGTTCTTTGTCTAATGTCCTCATTCCTTACTCTGTCTCTTAGCGATATTCCTAGGATTCCGCGTAAGCATGCCATTTTAGCTGTCACAAATTTACATTTGTCTTGTGCTGTCATTGTCCATGTTTAACATTGGTAGCACAGTGTTGGCATAACTATTGTTCTGCTCTTGCCATTTGTTGTTATATTGCTTCCTAGATGTGTGAACTCCGTCACTTAAGTCTGTTGTTTCCAATATATATATATTGTTGTTTCATTTTGTATTTCCTATCTTCATTACTTTGGTCTTTTCTATATTTATCTTCATGTTAAAGGTTTGGCATGTTTGATGTAATCTATTTGTCTTTATAGTTGCTCTTCTGATGATGCCACTAGTGCTTGGTCGTCAGCAAATAGCAATTCAATCTAGTTATTCTTCAGTTTGTTTTCTTCCGTTGTCTTTGCTACTTTGTAGATGTGATTTATGTATGTTATGAACAATAGGGGAGATAGTACACATCCCTTTCTCACTCCCAAGTAAATTTTGAAATTATCAGATATACCTGTGCTCGTTCTTCATCCGCATCTTGAAAATAGAAATCACTGGAGAAATTATGTGTGCTGAAGCATCAAATGTGGTACTCCTATGACCCTGATGGGTTATAGGATAAGAGGATTAAGACCAATATATAATAATTTTCAAGGGCTACCTAGATCTATCATCAGTGGAAATTATTCCATTTTGACCATTTATTTCTTTCATTTAATCGAAATATCTTGTGGGAATAATTTGAGTAATTTAACAGAACTGTTGCTAATGCATGATGGGTAGAGCATATGTTCAGTACCTTTCAATAGAGGACAAGAGCATACATGTTGATGGTTCCTGTACATTTCTAGTTATATACATCTCATTCATGACATCAGGATTTCTTTTACTGCAAGATGTCACACATAAATGGCTGCTTATTGTAATTATTTTTATGAAAATTGAGTGAATTTTTTTTTTTCAGATCCCAAAGACTCTGGAATGGATTTCAGATCTCTTTTGAAACATAGGTATATATTTTATCTACTATTTATTTATGTAATTTTGCACTATTTCCCTTTTCCTAAATACTGTTTTTGTTTCCTTTCGTTTTGTCTTAAATGTATATGTTATTCAGTAATAATAATCTTTACCATGGCTATATTAAAGTCATATGGCAGTCATATTGGATTGTGTGGTCACAAGTGACCAATATTGATGAAAATATGCGTTTGCAGATTTTAATATTATTGTCTGCATACAAAATGATGGTATGGGACATGGCATAGAAGTTAGAGCATTCGTCTCACACTTGTGAGGTCCAGGGTTCAACTTCAAGCAAGGAGTTTTTTTTTATGCCGCATGGTAAATTAAAAAATATACCCTGCACATGACATGGTTACGGCAAAGGCATTCAATCTTTATCACACAAGCCACTCACAAAACTTCCTGCATATCCCTAATGGAAATAATGCAGTATTGACTGGGTTTTTTTCTTTGTTTTTTTGTTTTTTTTGGACCAAAATGAACATAACTTCACACACATAGACCTCCTTTAAGTAGAATGAGTCTTCTCCAATCATTGCATACTACTGAGAGTTGAAGTTTTTTAATATGAAAAAAAGCTCTGGAGAAGTCCCTCATTGGAACATAGGAAACTATAACTTTATTGTTCATAATTTCTGGGAGAGAAATAAAAAAAACACAGCAATATTTCCCATGAAATATCAGTTTAATCTGTTGCACAAATCATTAAAACTAACATGTAGTTGCCAAGTTTTTTTTCCCATCTGCTAGCTGGCTGTAAAGAATAACACCTTATAGACCCAGCGTGTGTGTGTTCATTCATATTGGTTATATATTCATATATATATGTATGTACGACAATCGATATATTGTACAAAATAAGTACAATATATATATATGTAGTATGTATAGTATTTTAACTTTCTTGTCTTGTTTCAGAGACCAAAAAAAGATCAAAGAAGAGGATGAAGAGCCAGAAAAAGTCAATCTCAAGCCAGGTATTAATAATATGTAGTTCTGTATACGTTACATACGTAAGTTAGTAAGATGGCAGATCTTCATCGTGGAACTCTAGATATCTCTATTGGTGCTTCAATCTCCTATTATATTCTTCAACAGGTGGTAACTAACTGTTCTGGTTCTGTGTTTGATCTAGCCTTTAAATTCTTATATGCCACTTGTTTCCACATTTTGCTCACAGGACCTGCATTCTAGCTACAGACAGACAAAATGCATTCAAAATCTTCCAGCTGGCCTTACTACATGATTGCATTCAGAATATCATTAAATTACTACTAGTTACTATATCCACATTAGCAAGTCTGTCTGCTCATTCGTTTCCCCTAGCACCTACATAACTAGGCATAATACTGAAGGTAACTTCCTTCAGCATAAACTTTGTTATCGACCCAATCACTGCCGGCTTAGATAACCAGACAGATTCTTTTGAAACATACAAGTATAAATATCAGCAAATCATCATCATCAGGTGCCATGCCGGGTGGCTTAGGCGGTCATGGCTCTCCACAGCTCTCTGTCCACAGTATTATGTATCTAAGTCGTTGTTGTTTCTTTGCCGTGCCAGGTTGTCAAACTGTCTAATATTTTCTCACGTTGTTGCCCTCTGTCTCTGGTGCCTTCAATCTTGCCTGTTGTGATTATGTTCTCTAAACCTGCCTGTCTCACGAAGTGGCCAAAAAAAAGAAGATCGCCTTTTTCTTATATTGTTGATTAAGGTCCGTTTCGCATTTAACTCTTTCAACACCTCTACATTAGTTTTTCTGGCAGTCCATGGTATTCTCAGCATTCTTCTGTAGAACCACATCTCTGTTGCCTCCAATCTCCCACTTTCCAGTTTGTTTATTGTCCAAGACTCGCACCCATATGTTAGTATAGGGGTTATATAGCACTGCAGAACTCTCTTTCTCACCTCTAATGACAAGGTCATATTACACAGTATATTTTTCATTTTTCTGAATGTTGTTTTTGCCTGTCCTATTCTGCATCTTATTTCTGTTGAACTTCTTCCATCTGCTGTAATAATTGTACCTAGATATTTGAATTGGTGGACCTGTTTTAATACTATCTCATTCACTATGATCTTGCAAGGTGTGTTATTTTCTTTCTTTGAAATAACCATTACTTTATATTGTCAAAGGGAGCGGATACAAATGGATATCCCCCATATGGATGTGGAAAGCAACGGGAAACTACCACATTATTCTCCCAAGATGAAAGTCATGGCGACACACAGAAGTAGGCCTACAGTTAGTGTTAATATAGCAACATGGAACGTCAGATCGTTAGCGCAGTGTGGTAAATTAGACAACATCAAGCAAGAAATGGAAAGAATGAACATAAATATCCTAGGAATGAGCGAAATGAGGTGGACTGGGGCAGGAGAAATACAGTCAGATAAATTTAAAGTCATATCAGCAAATACATTTTTTTAAAATAGCTAATAAACATGTTTAGAGAATTCTTCTAGAAATAATGATTTTAAACCTATGAAAGCTACTGTTGGGCTGAATAAAATAGATTAAGTACTCTTATGGTGAAATATGCTCTTTTCAACCATGGATATTAGTCAAATATGGTTATATCAGAGCTTTACAACCAGCAAAAATAGTTGGTTCTGGTAATACAGAAAACTGCTGTGTACAAACATTGTGTGGTATGTTATAATGTACAGTTGTTAAGGGAGCAATCCCTAGAGAATGATCTCATAGCTTTCATATTTTACACACCTCAACAATATCTAAATGTGAAGAAGTTAAACACCTATTTGATAGATGTGCTGTATTGAATGAAGAAATCTATATTATTTAAATATATCTTGTAAGTTTTTAATTTTAAAATTAAAGAAGAAAGAGGGTGGGAAAGAACTGTTGTATATAGAACTGTATTTACTTAAAGAACTAGAGAACTTCTTTGCAATTTACTTTTTTACATAAATTCAGATCATTGAAGAATAGTAGGATGATGAAGGAATCAGCATAGAAAACATCAAAGAAAATGTTACCTGAAATTAAGCAGAAATAGATGAGCAAATATTTCTATTAAACTTCATCGAGACCAGAGGGAAAAATAAACAGAAAATAAGATTTATGATAAGAAAATTCAGTAAACGTGCATACACAAATAGATGAAATGGAATAAAGATGAACTTACACAACTATAGAATGTTTGAAATAAAAGAAAAAAGTATACTGAAACACACAAAAATATGCATCACCTACATATTACAAAAACAGTGTGAAAATGTTACGTATTCTAGAAACATGAAAATACTATGTAAGATGAAATTCTTGAGGAAACCTGCAGAGCCACAAGGCTTGACATATTACGAAATGAAGACATCAGTGAAAGAATGGGTATAACACCTTGCACAGATTACATAGAAAGGCAGCAGATCAAGTGGTTTGGCCACATGAGAAGGCATCACGAAAAGTTTCCTGTACAGGCATATAACTAAATGAGATCAGTGTACAAAGCCAGAACAAGTACTCGGAAAAGATGGGTAGAAAACATCAGGGACTTCTTGAACAAATATGGTCATAGCACAGTCAAGGCAACAGATCTGGCCTTGGAACACAAGCTCAAACTCCAATCACCAACACCCTTAACAGTAAGAGTGAAGAAGAAAACACATCTCCTACATATTACATAGACATATTGTGGAAAAAAAAATATTCCAAAAGTTTATATATTTTAAATCATGATTTATTTTCCTATACATCCATTCATATGTTACTTACATATAGATGTCTTATAGTCCCTTGTCTACCGCCCAGGTGGAACCTGGTTGATAGCATCCACACTTACCGATAAGCGTAGGAATGGGAGCTTAAGTTTCTGTTCAAGGCCTGATGTGATGCCTTAGTCGTACTAAGTCCATGTTTGTGGAGGGTGGTCCAGATGTTATCGATCTATCTCTGTGTAAATATTAGCACACACGTTCTCTCCTATTGACTTACTAGGTGCCTTGTTATAGATCAATATATTTAGGTCCAGTTATGACATATTTTGTCAGTCTAGTAGACCAAGTCGTTGCAAATGGATTTGACTTTAGTAATGAACACCAATTTAAAATCTGTGAACCCCAATAACATCTCATGGAAGCAAACATATTAGAAACATAAAATGGGACAGGCACGAGTTGCATTTCATAATATATGTAGATGACTCGATGATTAATTAATAATAGAAAACTTTTGTGCACAGAGATTTGGTTCTACAGAAGAATGTTAGATTACCATGATAAGACATTAAAAACCAGCGAGAAGGTACTGATGTAGATTGACACCAAAAGAAAGTTACTTTATCATTCATTATGTGCTGTCTCTGCAACAAAGGTTGGCTGCAACAGACCTTCAACATCCCCTGTCTTTTGTCTTGGTGATACACTCTGTTAGACTAACCTGTCCATCTCATGATGTCACTCTCCCACTTGTATCTCTGCCTACCTCATGTTACTCGCTAACATAAAAAAGCCATATTTATTGTTCACATCATCAGATGACAAGGTTTTTAATAAAATATCCCACTGAAGACTGATGTGTTGGACCATTGGTGCAAATAAATCGGTGACACAATGCATTTCCATTCTCTGGACTACATCCTGCTGGAAATCTAGTGGGACCATTGTCCTGCTATAAGAGTGATCCAGCGGGAGTTTGAGAATGAATGCTAAAGAAGAAGAAGAAATAAAATCTGACAATAGACAAAACTGAAGGAGAATAGAAAACAACAGGTGGAGAAGATACTAGATAGAGTAACATCATGACATAGATTGTGAAGATTGGTGCATTGGAGTTGTTTGCTGTCCTCTTGATAGACAGGGGGGAAAATGTGACCTACCAAGACAGCAGTTGTATAGAGAATTTTGAGAGACCTCCATGCATATACTGAAGTGAATGATACATAACATTGAAGGTGTTGATGAAGTGATCTAATGACCTACACAAAATGCAGTAGAACAAATATTAGACTGACCAGAATGAGTGATAATTGTTAATGACTTATACATTCCATCTACTGATTGGAGTTAATTAAAATTGAAGCAACTTCATTATAATATCACACTTTTGTATTTATTTGTGCTTTATCAAATCAACAGTTTCATAAATCAGTTTATATTTACATGTTTCATGATGAAATCCAACTAATAGAAACTTGTGATTTCTTTGTTTCAGAGAATGGTACTTTTGGTTTCAATATTTGTTTATGTTGTAACTGTTTGGTAGGGATCTTTGTCCTTGCTGTTGTCAGTAATTTCTATAGTAGTAAAGAACTGTGTATTGTTTTGGACCTTGTAGATCCCAAGCTTATTTGTGTAGTTTAGCTTTTCTAGAATAGATTTCTTTTCATTGTAAACTTATTTTTTTTAGTAATTGTTTTGTATCTTAGTACATAGTAAATGTGGAATTTAACAATGGTAGTGTACTAACATGAAAACTCTCATTTCTATAGTATACATAATAATACATTATCATAGTTTGTATCATTTCTATAGTATCATTTGATATTGTTATCATTTGAGATTAGCTATCTAAATATTAGATGTAGTTTATTCATATATGTATTTTTAATATTCATTCTCAAACTCCTACTTGGTTTTTCTTGTAAAAGATTTATTTTCCTACTAATTTTCAGCAGGATGTAGCTCAGAGAATGGAGATGCATTGTGTTGAATTTTTATTTACATCAGATCTGATTTCGTTTTGCTACTGTGGTACTCCTCTTTTCTGGTTGCCTCTGATTTCAGAACTTCTATTTGCTAATGCAGACTACGGTCATGTTCATGTGTAGGAAAAACAAGCCAATCTTCATTTTGCAGACAATTGTGGCTTACACAAGTCCCCACCTCCTAGCCAAGGACTGGCCTTGGTGGGAGTTTGCATCAACGGCCCAGCACACTAAATTTAAAAGTGTTATATAATACATTCAGTTTTTTACTACCGGTAATTCCACAGAATGTTGGATATTTGTCTGCCATATTGACAAAATTTGGCCAACTAAAGAATTTTTTTCTGGCCTGCCAGGCTGATTTAAAAGTGATGTATGCACTGGCCCTGAAATTCAGAGAGCACTATTCAAAGTTCTTAAGTACTAAAAAAACGTTTTGGTCCCATACCATATGAAAAAAGCCTCAACATCTGGCCAGCTGATGTAAAAAAGGCTGTGCAACTCTGTTCTAAATGATCAGTTTAAGTACTGTGAGGTTTAGGGCGGTGAGGTTTATTTTCACTTTGGAATTAAAAACAGTGTGGCTGGATTAAATTTAGGTATGATTTTCTTCGCACCCTCTATTTCATCTATCTTCAACTGTACCCAGCAAGATAGTTTTTTTTTTACAGGGAATCATGTCAGCATACATGTCCGAACCATGTAATTTTTTTGATTTACTATTGAAAATAGTGATTCTGGTTAGCCTATTAGGCTCTCTGTACTTCATTTCTTACGTACACATTAGCATTATGCTCTCTACTCAAGTTGAAAATGCTTGAGAATAAATCAGTTAATTATATAACTTGAAGGTTGATATATTATTTTGTAGATAATTGAATGCTCTCATATAGCACATTAATGAAGATAGTAAAAACTTGGACAAATGTAGATAGAGTTATGAATATGAAAAATGTAGTTCTCATCTTACTAACAGACAAATGATGTCTTTTCCTGAAGCGTATAGTCATGGTGAGAAAACTCAGTATCTCAGTCTTGTATTTCATGGTAGTGAATGTAATATGCAATTAAATTCTCTTTTCCTTACATGTAGGCATGTTTTAAGAAAATTACTAGGATCTGGGTGCATGTTCCATATAGTGGAATCTCTCTATAAAGCATCCTTTTATAACAAATGGTTCATTACGGGAAGATGTGTCCCCATATTTTACAAAACATACTACAAGCGCATTAAAACATGTAGCCTATTTATATTATGGAACTAAGTAAGGTAAAGGCAAGTAAGGAATGTTATATAAATAGTACACTAATTATGTCCCTTTGCTAGTGCAAAGTAGGCAAATATATTTCTTGGAAAAAGACAAGGATGTTTAGATTTTTATTGAGAGGGGGGGGGGGTGGTCAGACTCCAAACTGGCCACAAACCATTATTGTCAGAATCCAAAATTAATGCAGAATGATAAGTCACATGTTGAGAAAGCACAATATTGATGAGACAGACATGTGCAGCTATAGATTGAGCCTAGATATGCTAGAACACATTTTTCATGGATCTCAACGTCTACTGATAAGGGGAGGAAGAAAATATGGCCTACAGAGATGGCTCTGCTTCTGTACCAGAGGTGCTGCGTTGATATCTGAAGCAGTTCATTGAAGCTATTAGTACTGTAACCTGATGGTTGACTAAAACATTAATAAGTAGTTTAGTAACATGTACAGAAAAAGCTTGTGTTCATTGTACACCACTTTTTGTTAATGTTAATGATACTTTTAAAGTAATGATGATAGTTGGTACATTGTTTGTCCCACAAGTTGCTCCAGACAAGGTAATAAGTTCATTCAGAACTGTAGTTTATCCAGAAGACATGTCTGATTGTGAACAAATTAAACATTGAACAAGAGAAAGAAGTAAAGTCCTAGAATAGTATTGTTAATTATTTCACTTCAGAAAGTCTTGATCATAAATAGATATATTTTCCAGGAGTAAAATATAAGAAGACACAAGTTATCCTTCAAGGCAGCTCTGATTTCATATCAGTATCAGATTTTGTGTTTATCAACTAAACAAGAAGACATATACCCAAACATCTTTTTTTTTACATAACAATGGTAGTTTGCCAGATCTCAATACTATCTCAGTCATCTTTTATCACATACAATATAGAAAGCAGTAGTCCTAATCCTATACCTACAATTATATTAATCAAGAACCACAGAAGTTGCTTATATGTATGTATATAATTTATATGTGTATCTTATATGTATGTATATAATTTGTATGTGTCTTTTATATATGTATATAATTTGTATGTGTGTCTTGGTAGATGATTCTCAAATAGCCTACTAACTAAATGTCTCATTTTTATTTTATTCCCTATTCTTTATATTGTCATTCTTACCTGTCAACTAGTATAGATGTGTTGTATTTGCTACAGAATGTGCTCACATTTCAATTAATATGTCTGTATTGACCTTTATTACTAAATGAGTACATTCAGTAAATAAATAAATAATACTCATTACAATAAAACTGTAATTCAACGGTGAAACTTGGAACCACACTGACATTATATAAGACATAATAACACACACAACTTGACATTGTGATCAAAGCGATTTTATCAAGAATACACGACAAGTAAGAGACAGCACTGTCTGTGTTAACTTAGTAATGACTAGATAGGATAAATTAGGATGTCCGGATGAGTATTAATAACAAAAACATTAGAAGGATAGAAATGAAACAAAACCCAACTGGAGTTAGCAGAATATCATGGAATATCGACAGAACAAATAGAAAAGTGACACATCTAAGATACATGAATGAGGGACGTTAATCCTCAAGGATTTTTCTGTTTTGTCAGTTCAATTTCTGTTTGGTTTTGTTTACTTTATATCTTTCTAGTTTTTTTTTCAACATTTATACTCATCCGGATTTCCTGATTTATCTCATTTATCCATTACTAAATGAACGTGGACAGTATCGTGTTTTACTCACAGTGTGTTATGTTGTTCTTTTGATAAAGACTTTTTTTTTTAGAAATATTGATTTATATGTGCTATTAGGCCTATGTGTATTACCAGTTATTATCCAAACTTTATTATTCCAAGTTTCAATATTTAGTAAAGTACTCTACAGAATTTAGAAATTTTGCAGTCAACATTAGCATCAATACTAGAATTTTGTGTGTAAAATCAGTATCGAAACTAGGTATTTGCGGTCAAAATCAGCATTGATACTAGAATTATGTCACCCCGGGAAAGCTGTCTCCAGTGTCCTCCCTTTACATACACTAACATTTTGTCAGTTGTAGTGCCCCTAAGGATTGTTTTTGGTGTCCCCAAGATAGGTAGCTGGCGTGATCACTTCTGCCTAGTTTCGATGCTTGTCAAACAGTAAAATACATAATTTAACGGTTATTTCTGGTTTAAATATAAAATGATCTTCTGGAAGTTAACAGGTATGATATGTTGTCTAGATAGTTGTTGTCAACCATTTTTTATCGTGGCCACACTTTTAAACATTTTTGGAACGTGACATTTGGCCACGTTTAGAACCACTGGGCTAGGTCATGTGATTTTTTTATTTTGTAATGGTAGATTGTTTCAAGTCTTGAAAGTGTAGGAAACATTGTTTTGCTTCTTGTTCATATTTTAATGGTTCTAAAGCTTGTTGCTACACCACTTTTTGTTTAAATGTAAACAGTAAAATGTCCGTAGCAAACATGAGCATGCTGGCACTTATGTTGTTTAGTTAGTGTGACTTGATCATATGCTCTTCCTCTACAATCAATTGAAAGTTTACACAAATGACTTAACCTGACTATACAGGTGTGTGTGTATGTTTCGACCGTTTCTAGATCTTCAATACTACCACTATTGTGTTTTAAATGAAAGTCTTGTAGGTCTTCTATGACTGAACAACTTCATGTCAGAGGCTGTAGGTACCCTGGAGTTTAAAAGAATTCATCAGTAGCTAGCAGCTAAACAATAATAATGTGATTGTTTAACTCTTAGTGGACCAGGGACAAAAGGGATATATAGGAGAAAATGACAAATAGGTTGTCGCTTAGTCCACTACGAGTTAAAGTATATGGTTGTATTGTGTTTCTGAAGTAAGAGAATTATATTCTTTAAATGTTGACAGTAACTTAGTGGTGAACTATAGTTCTATTATACTAGATTGTACATCACAGTTGTTCTCTTGTTATTTAGTGTTGTTTTACTATAACGTTATCTTGCCATTTGTATTTATTAAATTTTGGTATTTTTTTTAGAAAGTTTTCTATCTGTAAGTTAATTTTAATAGTGAATTGTTGAAATGTTTAAGAATTGCCACTTACAGTTGACAGCCACTGTTAATTCTGACCGACGTATCTTTGATTTAATGGTGAGAAGATGAAGTGCTTGATATCACAGTTCTTAGCAGAGTCCATGTCTCCACAATGCTGAAGAAGTCCCAACTAAGATTGCACAGGCATGTGTGAATGCCTAATAAATGCGTCCCGAAACTGCTAATGCATAATGAGCTCCTTAAGGGCACATGACATACTAGTGAAAAGAGGAAATACTTTAGGGTTCTCCTGAAAGTGTCTTTAAACAGCTTCAACATTAATGTCACTTGATGGGAATATATCGCTCAGAATCTCCCAGTGTGATGCAGCAACACCAGCATAGGTACTTTCTTATTACTGAGAAACATGAAAGTACAGGACCTAGTGAAAACATGCTTCCCAAGAGTACAGAAAAGCAAACCCACAGATGTCCAATTCTGACTATATATGTTCAATCTGTGGCTAGGGATTCTATGCCAGAATTTGACTTTTCAGTCATTGCTGCACATGTCATGGCATAGAGATGCAACAACATACGTCTGAGACTGTTGTCATAAGGGTTCAAAAATCATAGAGGATTGACTTCACTGTACTCTGTCACTCAACATCGCCTGCTGAGAGTATCACTCATAGCACATAACTCCATAGTTTCAAGCGATACTCCACAGGGATCTCTGAAAATCCTATTCTGTTAACAAGATGACACGAGCCGGATTCGAACCCATGATCTCTTAAACACAAGGTGAACAGCTTAACCTCTATTCTAAGAAGATCCACCAAGAATATATCATTATCACCTTGTGATGGAGGACTATTATAATAATATGTTGATCATGTCAAATAACATGGCCGTATTAGTGAACAGAAAGTATTGGTCATTTGAAACAGTTCAATCAAACAGTTATAATTTTCTGTATACATTTCGTTGTTTAGTGTTGAATCTTTACATCTTTAGAACTGCACCACCTTAGTGTAGCAGATACCAGATCACAAACACTTGTTTTAGATTCACTGTGAACTCTTCTATTTCATAATGGACCTAAACAAAATTATAATAGGCCCTATGTGAACCAAAGATTATGAAAAAACCATGCAGACCAATTTGTTTCTTCACTTATTTATATATATATATATATTATATATATATATATATATATAGAGCATCTCTATATAAATGGCTGGCATGCACATGCCACACACACACTCTCTCCCATCTCTCTCTCAGATACAGAGAGAGAGAGAGATCCATAAACTCCCTTAACACAACCATGATTATGAGACAACAAACCATATGTGTTTGAACTACTCAGCTTGATTACTCAATTGAGGAAGACCTAATGCTTTTGTCAGAAAGGATATGGTCTGCCAAGTACTACCTGCTCACAGCTAAAAGGATTAGGGCTATCTCATCACCATCTTCAACACACACATTAATTTGCCTTTATAATTTTTCTCAGTTGGAAAAAATGGCAGAAGACTTTCTCAGATAGAACAGATGAAGATGAGCTTGAAGAAAGTAGAAACAGCTGGCAGTGATTCAGATGAAGAAAAGGTAATATTGACCAACGTTTACTCACGTATTAGGCCCCCCCCCCCTTACCTATATCATGACATGTTTATTAATATATTTGGACATATATAATCTTGCACTTTGATACTTGTAATCTTAAAGACCAAGGCTATATCTGATTTGCTTACAGTAAAACTCAGATATTACCACATGATGAAATGATTAAACTTATTTTGTTTCGGATAAGCCTATGTTTGCTTCATCTGTATATTTCCATGTGACTTTTGATCATGTGCCTATAGGCCTATGACTTTATTTTTGTATCCACTAAGCTCACTAATTTATTATTATTGATTTTCACTGATTTAGATATTTTGCTGTGAATTCAAGTTCAGTATCAAATTTGTAGGCTTATGTACTAGCTGTAAACTGTCTTTCATATTTATTGTATATAAGCCTATGTTAATGCCATTGTGGACTTCATAGAATTTCTATATGTGCTTTATTTTTTGTTATATGTCATCTTGTAGGCCTATAGATTGACTATAGGCCCTATTTTGTAATAAATGTTCTCAGGTTTCTTTGAGTAGACCTACACCCTATAAAGTACAATTTATACAGAAATTTGGTTGAATATGGTGATGCAATAGGGGCCTACATAATTTAGTGGCTATTTTGGGCTGAAATACTGTGATCTTTTTGGAAGTTAACAGGTAGGCCTATACTTCTTCATCAGGAAAATATCAGCAGCAGAGAACAGGACATGGAACAAGATTGCTGCCGCATATAATGTGTGTGTTTGTTATAATGACTTTTAGACCCTAGTAGTTTTAAACTTGGTACATAAGACATTACTATTTTTATCGTCAACCTTTTCTTATCAATTTCTTAACTGCCAAGGAAATTGATGTGTGCATACTTGCACAAGGTGTGTCTTAGTTAATCTTCTTTTTTAATATTAGACACTTAACCTTATCTTCAGAGGTCAGGGGTTACTTCAGTTTTTGTTATCAATCACCAAACATATAAATAAAATCTAGAACTCTTGAAGTTAGAGATTATCATTGAACTTCGGCAGAAAATATTCATACAGATAATTAACAATTTTGTTTCTGTACAACATGGTTGTGTGATAATAATTTTTATAATTTTACTGCAATTAATCTCCCTCCCTGATGCTCATAGTTGAAAAAGAACTTGTCTCAATCTGAGGCATATGATAGTGAATATATTAAGGGATGGACATTAAACAATTCAACAGAATTCTCCACCATGACAAAAGCTGTCATATCGGGTGTAGAATGTTTCCTGAATTTAATTTCATGTACAATTTAATTTCTCTGAATTAAGTTCCATGTACAGCCGTACATGGTTGTTTCCATATTGAAACAGAGAAATGAATGAATATCCCAGCCGTTTCAATCTATTCTGGCAAGTATTCAAAGTTGCAATCACAAGGGATGTAATGAAAAGTGTCAACAGTTAATGGTAGCAAATCATACATGGTGTGACCATGGTAGTCAGTGTAACCCAATTAGACTAATTTACAAATATGTAGTTTTGTTTTTAGTTATATATATATGGTGTTATCCCTTAAAGCTCCTGGTTTCCACAGCTCCCAGTTTCTTATGTTCCCAAACATAAATATTCAGTTGGTCTTGTGTTTCCACAGTAGTGGGTCTTTGGTGGTATATGTTGTGAGACTTGTGAATGTTACATGGTTGTAGTGCCACACAGTACAGCAGATACATTAGCTCCAATAATAACAGAACACATTTGTCCATGCTCATAATTAACATAATGTATGACTAAATGACACATATTGGCGTTATACTGCAATCATATATGTGTACATTCATGCTGTGATCATCCGTCAAAGTTCAACAGTTAGACCCATTCATTGCAATTCTGCAAGATATTGCACAATATTGGCCTCCTCTGTAACCGACAATTGTCACTTCTGATAGGCCACACACTTCCATGTAAGCCCAGAAGAACTGACATCATTCCCTTCTGACCCACAATCCTGAAGTCACTCATTTCAACAATAAATCCAGTGTTCTGAGCATGAAACGCTGAGGCAGACATATTGGCCAGAGGAAACAACACTGGAATCAAAGCTCTATGGGACACTGTATGAACTACAAAAGACAGTGAGTTTTATTAAGGAGACAGAATTACAGATATAGACATGTTTCAAGTGAACGAAAGAAGAAGAAGAAGAAACAATAAATCTGTCTACATCTTCTAGCCTCTAATTCTGAAGTCACACATTTCGTCATAATCTGTCTTCCTCTTCTAGCCTCCAATTCTGAAGTCACACACTTCAACATAAATCCATCTTCCACTTCTATTACCTAACAAGCCACAAAATGTTTGGTTCTCCCCACCAAAGTCAAAGGTAAAGACCTTTATAAAAGTAGCTAATGGTTTGGCAATGATTACCAACCATTTAAATGTACTCAACAATAATCATCACTTGCAACCCTTTATTACTCACGTACAGATGCAATTTCACGTGTCAAAGGCTACCTCTCATTGAACAATTATTCCTTGGTCTTCTCTGGTTATATTCCCTTAGTAAACTGTTGAAATGTGTACCACCCCTTAACACGTCTGCCGAGTCTATACCTAAACATGTCTGCCGAGTCTATACCTAAACACGTCTGCCGAGTCTATACAGAGAGCTTTAGGGGATAGTAAAATATATATATATAGTACGCAGGAAGGCATGGTACCAATGAATAAATGAACATATAAATATACATTCATTCATTTTCCTTTAGAGCTGAAGTTAACACATAGGGCAGTGGTCAGATCTCTCCAATTCTGTCTGTTCAAAACTATTCTGTGCAGTTTGCAGTTCTTGAATAGTATGAATATTGTTTGTTTTAATTTCTCCAAGTATATATATATATATATATATATATATATATATATATATATATATATATATATATATATATATATATATATATATATATATATATATATATATATATATGCCTGTGTGTATAGTAGTAGTAATCCTCAAATAAATTTATGAAGTTGAACATTTGTTAAAAATTGGTTACTTGACGGAACACAGTAGAAAAAATATCTCGAATTGGGGCAATGTAAAAAAGAAGGATGCGAATCACTGATCTAATGAATTAACTTTGTATACATTTCTAAAAAATAATGTGTGCACATTGTTTGTAAGAGACTGAAATTCAAAATTGTTATCAAGTTGTTTTTGTGTTACTAAATTCTTCACAGTCCTCAATGTTGATATGTATATATATCTTCTCACTTAACCAGCCGCAGCGTGCTGGTAAAAAAGATGCCTCACGCAGAGATTCTCGAGCTGAGTATGAACGCGATGGAAGAGAACTTGCTTCGAGTGATGACAAGGTTCACTGAACAATATGTCCCTTTTCAAGACTCCTAGTTTTTTCACTGTAGCTTTCACTTAGAGTTGTGTATTTTAATTTGTCTATTGTGTGCTTATCCTTTATCCTGCTTTTCGAAACCAGAGCAAAATTTATCCTTATATCTATATCTAGTCACTACATTTAAATTGGTAAAGTTCAATCTTAATTTTAGTATATGTAGTAAAGAATTTTGTTAAAGATAATCATGTTTATTTATCAATATTTACATTTCCAATTATATTAAACTTAATATAAAAACTATGAAAAATTAAAGTCAATAAAATAGCAGTAGTGTATTCTAATTATTAATTTAATATTTATAAAAACATTAAAATATGCATATTTTATAAATATGTTATATAATTTGATGTCATGGCATGGAAATATAACACATCCTCAGATGTAAAGGTTCAATAGTTTGTATGCATTTCTAACAGTAATCTCTATTAAGTATGATTTATTCAGTTATACTACCCATGTTGCTTTCTTTGTGTTTATGAAGTTATATTATACTGCAGACAGGAATGAATACATAACTTCAAATGCAGGTGTTATAGACACATTTTATAAAGTTTGTATACAGAGCATATGGCAAATGTGTTCATAAAGTATAAAGCAGAGATACATCAGGTCCACATTTCAATAGTATAACAATATTTTATATATAACCTGGGCAGTGACAGCACAAGACAAAAGAAAAATAGTGACAGCAGAAATTACATGTCTACGAAGAATACTCTGAGTGTCACTAAGAGATTAGAAACGATAACTTCAGACAGATAACCAAAATAATACCAGTATTGGAACGCATCAAGAGGCAACAGATAAAGTGGTTTTCACACGCTTCCAGACTACCGACAGATAGCATGCCACAGATTGCCATTACATTTAGACATCACGACTATAAATCCAGAGGCAGACCATGTAAAAGATGGATCACAGAAATCAAAGAAACCATAGGAACAAGCTTACAAACAGCACACAGGAAGGCCATCTCCAGAGAACCCTTCTATCCCTGATGCCGCAAGGCAAATACGGGATACATCGTATAGATAGAACAATATTGTTCTACTTGTTTGCAGTTTAACATGTCTGCATGACAAGTAGTATACAAATAAAAACTAGCATGGTTTGTACAAGTTGACATCATTCCCTTTAAACAAAAATGTATCTTGCATGGAGCAGTCAAAGGAACAGAGGAAGATCAAAATAAACATTGAAAACATCATCACAGAATGCATTGGTTACAATTTTTAAACTCTCATCCACAACATTGAAGCTAGAAATCATTGGAAGACTGTATTCTGATGCATCTAATGCAGTGCCCCTACAACCCTGATATGTTATGGGTTAATGAATATGGATACATGATGTAAATGTTAAAAAATAATTCAGCTAGTATTGTATGGACTCAGGAACAAATAATGTCTTTATTGGAAACATTGATGGAAAAAGAGTTATTCAAACAGATTACATGCCAAAGGAGGATGTGTCTGGAAATCTACACAGATAAAACCGCATGAGAGTGCATGTCCATTCTCTGTACTATGACCGGCTGGACATCTAGCAGGGACATTCTGCTGTGAGAGAGATCTAATGTGAGTTTGAGAACAAATGCACACACACACACACAAATCACAGATTGTTGTTTTTGTGTATATGAACCAACATAATTTCACTCCAGGCATCTCATTACGTAATAATTTTTACTTCAGTATATTTTAAAGGGTATACATGCTAATAGTTCTTATGGATCTCTGTTAAATATACTCCTGAAAGACTGTTCAGTGTGTTCCAGGTTCTATTCATGCCAAATTTATATAGAATATCCTTAGTAATGGTTGGTTGGTTGGTTGCTGATCCAGCGGTCCATGGGCTCATGCCCTTTGACCTACTGCCATTAGATGGCATTATATTGCTGGGAAGTCTGTGGATTTTCGGCCCACCCCGGGACAGAGCCAGAGAATAACTATCACACCTCCAGGAAGATAGGTTTCAACCTATGCACTGCTCATAGCCACTGTAGCCAAGATAGAGTTCACTGTGCTCATTCCCCGCCACCAATTGACTACTGGTTATGCCGAACTTCTCTATTGCTCCAGGCATGCAACCAAATGTTCAAGTCAAAAGGATTGTCACGTCCTGAGTCACTGTGCCTCTATGATGGGCCTCATCCATAGGAAAAACAGTGATGTCAGTTTCCTCCTCCTCAGTGCTGCACAGTACATCTCTGGCTCCCTCCCAACCACAGAGGGAGAAACTCTCTTGGCAGATCGGAAACCAGAAGCATAATAAAGGACACAATACTTAAGGAATGGACAGAAAAATGGGACAACAGTGCAAAAGGAAGACATACACATGCAATGCTAAAAGGACCCACATTTCAACAACAAAACAAAATCATAATTGTATAGATGACGTGCCATGAAGCTTCTATAAGAAGATAACCTCAATATAACGGCATGTCATCCACTAAGGTTTTCTGTTGCATGGATGGTATGTCTAGTGGGCCATTAGTGAGACCCACAGACGCAACCTCATGCGTATCCTTAGTAATAGGAACATAGATATTGCTTTAGCTTCAAAATCCATGCTCAAAACAGATTATTAACCAACTACTGGTAGATTGCTATTCTCGTTAAACACAGAATAAGATAACTCCAGTATTTTTGGATAAATACAAAGACCCATTGCTAAAACCAGTACTACATGGAATAAGGAACATATTTTAATAGAATGCAACACTATGGTTTGATTATAGTATGAGATTTATGCTGATGTAAAGAGATTCACATAGGACAGGGATCAGTTTAGAAGCTTGCAAAACGTGGTTGTGTACAAACAGAGAAGTTGGAAAATAAGTTATTACATTGGATCAGCTATGAAATGACATTTTGCATATAGATTTAACAAGATTGAAATATTCCTGTATTGACAATTTTGTACTTTTTGTTTTTAACATGATATAATTGTGGATAATACTTTTTCTTTATGTTGTGTGATATAAATCACAGCTGCTATTTGAACATTCACTTTGATCGCTAGTTTCCCCCTAATCATAGATGGTTTTACATTTGATCAAAGATTCACACAAGAGTTATTGGTGCTGCTTATATCTTTATGTTTAGTTTTATTTCTTAATACATTTATTTTAAGACTTTATGCTGGCTTACACATTTTTTTCGTAGCGGAGCATGCTAGCAGAGTACACTGATGTTACATGAACCACATGCAGCCAGTTGTTCCAGTCAGCTCATATGTTTTGTTGTGTTTAGAAATGCAAACAAGAAGTTTGCTTCGTCAATGTGATGAACATTGTTCTTGGATCGAGGCTGCTGTTATGTTTTATATAAATGATTTGTCGATCGATTTGTCACAAAATATTTATTTCTACAGGTATTCGTTATTCAGCCACTTGTCTCAAGATGTGAATTTCCCAAAGACATAACTTGCAATTTTCTCATAATTTGAGCTAATATGTATATTTTATATTGTACATGTAGTCTTACAGGTATGTGTATAGGCCTAAGTATGGGCATAGGCCTACATATTTATGTTTTGTTTCATTGTTTGTTTGTGCTTACATTTGTTGTTCATAAGTTTCTTTATTTTATTTACTTTATGCAGCTTATTTACTGATGAAAAGCCAATTTCCCTTAATTCTACTGTGTACTGAGCTACACTCTCAACCTTTTTAGCTAGTGGCCTACTTTTGGAACCTTTTTTCTTCTCTGAAGTCTAAAAATAGTGGAAAGCTTGTTGACTATCATATCTTGTTGAAAGATTTGTTACTAAGGTCTATATCTAAATAAATTTCATTCAAGTTATCACTTTTCTGTGGCTCCACTGGACCAGTTTGTGGCGCCAAATTTCGAAATCATCTGTGGTCTCTTGGAAATCACTGTGGCTTCATTAAAAAAAGGTAGTGAGACAAGGACATATTTGTCTCCAACTATGTTTGGACCTTGTTCAAATCCAGTTTTCTGCATTCTCATTTTTCTTTTGTGAAATGTTTAGCAGAGTTTCTTGTATATCCTTGACCAATTCCTGCCTATATGATCCAGTTGTGTATGTGAGGATATCATCTGCTAATTTCTTTGTTCTCGTTGACCAATTCCTGCCTATATGATCCAGTTATGTATGTGAGGATATCATCTGCTAATTTCTTTGTTCTCGTTGACCAATTCCTGCCTATATGATCCAGTTGTGTATGTGAGGATATCATCTGCTAATTTCTTTGTTCTCGTTGACCAATTCCTGCCTATATGATCCAGTTGTGTATGTGAGGATATCATCTGCTAATTTCTTTGTTCTCGTTGACCAATTCCTGCCTATATGATCCAGTTGTGTATGTGAGGATATCATCTGCTAATTTCTTTGTTCTCGTTGACCAATTCCTGCCTATATGATCCAGTTGTGTATGTGAGGATATCATCTGCTAATTTCTTTGTTCTCGTTGACCAATTCCTGCCTATATGATCCAGTTGTGTATGTGAGGATATCATCTGCTAATTTCTTTGTTCTCGTTGACCAATTCCTGCCTATATGATCCAGTTGTGTATGTGAGGATATCATCTGCTAATTTCTTTGTTCTCGTTGACCAATTCCTGCCTATATGATCCAGTTGTGTATGTGAGGATATCATCTGCTAATTTCTTTGTTCTCGTTGACCAATTCCTGCCTATATGATCCAGTTATGTATGTGAGGATATCATCTGCTAATTTCTTTGTTCTCGTTGACCAATTCCTGCCTATATGATCCAGTTATGTATGTGAGGATATCATCTGCTAATTTCTTTGTTCTCGTTGACCAATTCCTGCCTATATGATCCAGTTGTGTATGTGAGGATATCATCTGCTAATTTCTTTGTTCTCGTTGACCAATTCCTGCCTATATGATCCAGTTGTGTATGTGAGGATATCATCTGCTAATTTCTTTGTTCTCGTTGACCAATTCCTGCCTATATGATCCAGTTGTGTATGTGAGGATATCATCTGCTAATTTCTTTGTTCTCGTTGACCAATTCCTGCCTATATGATCCAGTTGTGTATGTGAGGATATCATCTGCTAATTTCTTTGTTCTCGTTGACCAATTCCTGCCTATATGATCCAGTTGTGTATGTGAGGATATCATCTGCTAATTTCTTTGTTCTCGTTGACCAATTCCTGCCTATATGATCCAGTTGTGTATGTGAGGATATCATCTGCTAATTTCTTTGTTCTCGTTGACCAATTCCTGCCTATATGATCCAGTTGTGTATGTGAGGATATCATCTGCTAATTTCTTTGTTCTCGTTGACCAATTCCTGCCTATATGATCCAGTTGTGTATGTGAGGATATCATCTGCTAATTTCTTTGTTCTCGTTGACCAATTCCTGCCTATATGATCCAGTTGTGTATGTGAGGATATCATCTGCTAATTTCTTTGTTCTCGTTGACCAATTCCTGCCTATATGATCCAGTTGTGTATGTGAGGATATCATCTGCTAATTTCTTTGTTCTCGTTGACCAATTCCTGCCTATATGATCCAGTTGTGTATGTGAGGATATCATCTGCTAATTTCTTTGTTCTCGTTGACCAATTCCTGCCTATATGATCCAGTTGTGTATGTGAGGATATCATCTGCTAATTTCTTTGTTCTCGTTGACCAATTCCTGCCTATATGATCCAGTTATGTATGTGAGGATATCATCTGCTAATTTCTTTGTTCTCGTTGACCAATTCCTGCCTATATGATCCAGTTGTGTATGTGAGGATATCATCTGCTAATTTCTTTGTTCTCGTTGACCAATTCCTGCCTATATGATCCAGTTGTGTATGTGAGGATATCATCTGCTAATTTCTTTGTTCTCGTTGACCAATTCCTGCCTATATGATCCAGTTGTGTATGTGAGGATATCATCTGCTAATTTCTTTGTTCTCGTTGACCAATTCCTGCCTATATGATCCAGTTGTGTATGTGAGGATATCATCTGCTAATTTCTTTGTTCTCGTTGACCAATTCCTGCCTATATGATCCAGTTGTGTATGTGAGGATATCATCTGCTAATTTCTTTGTTCTCGTTGACCAATTCCTGCCTATATGATCCAGTTGTGTATGTGAGGATATCATCTGCTAATTTCTTTGTTCTCGTTGACCAATTCCTGCCTATATGATCCAGTTGTGTATGTGAGGATATCATCTGCTAATTTCTTTGTTCTCGTTGACCAATTCCTGCCTATATGATCCAGTTGTGTATGTGAGGATATCATCTGCTAATTTCTTTGTTCTCGTTGACCAATTCCTGCCTATATGATCCAGTTGTGTATGTGAGGATATCATCTGCTAATTTCTTTGTTCTCGTTGACCAATTCCTGCCTATATGATCCAGTTGTGTATGTGAGGATATCATCTGCTAATTTCTTTGTTCTCGTTGACCAATTCCTGCCTATATGATCCAGTTGTGTATGTGAGGATATCATCTGCTAATTTCTTTGTTCTCGTTGACCAATTCCTGCCTATATGATCCAGTTGTGTATGTGAGGATATCATCTGCTAATTTCTTTGTTCTCGTTGACCAATTCCTGCCTATATGATCCAGTTGTGTATGTGAGGATATCATCTGCTAATTTCTTTGTTCTCGTTGACCAATTCCTGCCTATATGATCCAGTTGTGTATGTGAGGATATCATCTGCTAATTTCTTTGTTCTCGTTGACCAATTCCTGCCTATATGACCCAGTTGTGTATGTGAGGATATCATCTGCTAATTTCTTTGTTCTCGTTGACCAATTCCTGCCTATATGACCCAGTTGTGTATGTGAGGATATCATCTGCTATCATCACAAACATAGACAAATAGAAGCCCTAAAGAAGGCTTCGAAGGAAAAATATATTAATAAAGGACAAAAGTAGATACAAAAAATATGCTGACACATAAAAAGGCATAATAGCTTTAGGTTGATCTTAATAAAACAAAATACAGGAAGAAAACATTTAAAAATGGGATGAAAATCTCGAGAATTGGACAAGTTACAGTTAGTGAAAGTGTAGCCTACAACCAGAACAAGAGACGAAAATTGGTAATCCATTTCAGCTGATATATGACCTGGAAATAGTGAGTGATATGAGAAAATGAATACATTTTAAAATACTAGGCACCACTTGACATGACTTTCAGTTATACACATTTTTCCAAATACACCACTAATATGCTAGGCACCACTTGACATAACTTTCAGTTATACACATTTTCCAAAACACCACTAAAATGGCTTTCCATAGTTACCTCTCAGAAGCTGTACATAAAATTGTGTTTTATATTTTCATATGCCAATAGTTGCTAACTTAAAAGTACATTTGTAAAAATACAGTAAATAAAAAGGGATCACATGAGTAATCTTGTTTTTGAAAGCACTATTTCCAGGCACCTATCACTCACCTAGATCACAGAAAGCACTATTTCCAGGCACCTTTCACTCACCTAGATCACAGAAAGCACTATTTCCAGGCACCTTTCACTCACCTAGATCACAGAAAGCACTATTTCCAGGCACCTTTCACTCACCTAGATCACAGAAAGCACTATTTCCAAGCACCTTTCACTCACCTAGATCACAGAAAGCACTATTTCCAGGCACCTTTCACTCACCTAGATCACAGAAAGCACTATTTCCAGGCACCTTTCACTCACCTAGATCATAGAAAGCACTCACCTAGATCACAGAAAGCACTATTTCCAGGCACCTTTCACTCACCTAGATCACAGAAAGCACTATTTTCAAGCACCTTTCACTCACCTAGATCACAGCAAATTATATTTAAATTAGTATTCTCTATTACTTCTAGCCTGCAAAACCTCCTGGTCGAAGACAGTCAGTAGAAGCTGATGCGCCAGGGAAGAAAGTGCTGGTTGATAAACTTGAGCTTATGGAACAGCAACAGCAGCAAAGGCGATCGTCCATGCAAACACGTAGAGCATCACTAGCCGAAGTTATTCCTGATTGGCCAACACTGCAGCCACGAAAAATCTTCAGGGAGGTAATTATTACATTCCTCACAAATTTCTAATGTGAATTCAACAATCATAATGAAAATTACTAAAATTGCAGAGAGAATGATCAAATTACAGTGAAGAATATGCAACCCACATTCCCTGTTTGCAGTACAAGTAGCCTACACATTTGTAATAAAAGTTCATTATTTACCAATTGCAATCACACAGTTACAATAACAGCATGAATGTTAGTCATAGATGACGTGTCATTTGTTCTCTGTTAGATCTATATGAAAATGACTGTTTTGATGGTGTTTTATCAGAAGTTCAAGTTCATGTAACTTTTAAATATGAGATTGCACTTGAATCTGCTCTTAGTTGAAGGGGGGGAGGAGTTTTGAAACACACTATAGTCACACGTGCTACAGGAAAAACACATAGGCTTGAAAAAACCTGCTGCGCCATCTTGATATTTATGAACCCATAATCAAGGACATAATTCTAAATGAATTTTCAAAAGTCGATGTATCAAATGGCCATCATCACTTGTGATGGACGAACAACTCAGATTGTCCCATATTTAATGTCTCTCAGTGAAGCTCAAAACACCACCTTGCTGAGAGTACAACTTATGGCAGTAATGTCTTAACTTCAAGCGATAATCCCCAGGAATCTCAGTCAAATCAACTTTGTAAACAAGACTTTTGTGCTCGGGATTTAAACTCATGGCCTTTTGAGCACACTGCTTGGGAGATTCCTTTTAAATATGTCCTCATAGTATGCTCTACTTGTTATAAATATAATATTTAAAAATACACTACTGGTTGTATTTGTTATAGGAACCCGACAAATTCAATTCTGAAATGGAAGACGTAAAATCAATAGAAGGCACTTCTTCTATCACATTCATTGCTGAATTTTGTAAACCAGATGCCAAAGTGAAGTAAGTGTGAAATCTTTCTTAATTTCATATACATTATTTCCAACTGACATAGCTATTCCACACTGATGTACTACTTCAATTTTCACTTAGATTTTCACTTAAATCTACAATTCACCATTTTCATAGTTCAGTTTTCGCATTTCCATACTTCACCGTGACATAGGTGATCATCTATCTTCTCAAATTTCTGTTTATGTTATAAATAAAGTTCCACCTATGAAATTATGTTTATGTTGTTAATAAATTCTACCTAAGATATTCTGTTTATGTTAATAATTTCCTCCTATGACATTCTGTTTATGTTTATAAATTCCACCTATGACATTCTGTTTATGTTAATAAATTCTACCTAAGATATTCTATTTATGTTAATAAATTCCACCTATGACATTCTGTTTATGTTAATAAATTCCACCTATGACATTCTGTTTATGTTAATAAATTCTACCTAAGATATTCTATTTATGTTAATAAATTCTACCTAAGATATTCTATTTATGTTAATAAATTCTACCTAAGATATTCTGTTTATGTTAATAAATTCCACCTATGACATTCTGTTTATGTTAATAAATTACACCTATGACATTCTGTTTATGTTGTTAATAAAGTTCCACTTATGATATTCTCACATGCCATGAAATTGAGAGAATTGAAGCATGCAAATTAGGAAGTTCAAACAAGATTATTATAGATTCTCAACCATATCTTCCTGTGGTCAGTAAAAATATTCAAATATTGCTCTTGTTGGTCATAGGTGATGTATGACCTATGCATCTTGAGTGTCTGCCTCTAATAATAATATTTGTCTTGTGTTCTAGGTAAATTAATTTTTTTAAATGTCTGTAGCATGCATTGAAAATCCAGCTTTCACATCATTATAAAAGTATATTTAGTGCTAGCAATCTGAATAGATTGATTTTTACTGTAATACTGATCTTACTTTTTCAAATATTATTCAACTTTACCAATATGACTGCCACAGCAATATCGAGTTAATGTCATTTCCCAAGTTGCCATATCACCCATTGTTTAAGACTCGAAATATATATTTGAAGGTGGAGTTTTTTCAATTTGGAACTGTTTAACCAGGTGTTTGTTGTTTTTTTTGCTTTAGTAAAATGTACCTCTTATGGCTAGGTACACTTCTTTTAACCGCAGATGTTAGTACACTGGCTATATCAGAGCTATTTACCATAAAAAATAGTGGAGACTACAGTAATTCAGTTACCACCACCTGCGGGACTTTTGAATTATTTTAATCTTTGTTTAACCAGGTGTTTGTGGAATCTTGCTTAATAGTTCTATCACTACTCATCAATATCTTGCTTTTATCAAAACTAATTTCTATGCCATATTACTATCATCTTCCAACTAAGAGGTGAGCTCCTGGAGTTCATTTTTTTTAACCAGTTAAGAAATTTAGATCATCGATATAAGGCAAGTTAGAAAGTGGTATACATAAAGTTCACTTGGTCCAATCCCAGATCTGGTGCCTACCATCTTAATTTTCTTTTGATAATTTCCCTTGGTTGTGTTTATCTATATTAATTTAAATATTTATTTCTTTAGGACGGTTGTATGAGTATTTGGAAAAGTGTGAGTTAGGGTTAAGGTTGTGGTTTTAGTTAATAAATAAATACCAGTTGTCTGGTAAACATTGCCAATGGCAATAATCAAGCGAAAATTAAGACACTGGGCACCTGATATGGGGTTTGACCGTTAATTTACATTTTTATCAATGTTTCAGGTGGTTTAAAAACAAACTGGAAATATTTCATGGACACAAGTATCATTTTGAGTCAGACCACGATGATTACAAACTGACAGTCAACAATATCAAGATTGAAGATGGTGGCAAGTACACCTGTCAGTGCAATGATGTCACCACCTCTGCCTGGTTGTATGTTGAACGTAAGAATATGCTAACAATATTGTTAACTTGATAAAATTTTCATAGTATTTTATTTGCAGTAAAGTATTATTTTCTGAACTATTGTACCATATATTTCCCTTTATGAGCTGAGAATCTTTGTAAGCTTTTCCTTTCTTAAAGTAACTGTCTCGGCTTAGGCCCTATATTCAGGTAATACACATAAAACAGAAGTTTTTAAACTAGTGTTAGAAACACAAAAAATGAGAACACAGAATAACATCAAATACCAGTAACAGAGGGAAAAAACAGGTACCAGTACAAACTGTCATCACAATCCTTCAAAGTCAGAATTCTACTGGAAAAATGACATCAGTTAGGCAGAATTTAGCCACAATAAGTAGGCCTAGGCCTACCATGTGAAATTTCTTCCTCATTGTCTGCCGCAAATCGTTTTAATTTTGTAACAAATTAGACCCATGTGATATTCTATACAACTAGTGGTTGTATAGAAGGCACAAGAGTCTTCCCTAATATACTTCCTTCCACATTGAGCTGTGAATGTCCAAGCACATATCTGCTTTCTTTGGGTTCATCAGAGGCCCAGATGCACTACACCACTGGCCAATGCGATCCATTTCACTTTGCAGATCTTGAACAATTTGTCTTCTTTCTAATCCTTGATGGTACACTAGAATGTCATCTGCATATGAGATGTGCAGGCAGAAGAAGATGTGACTGTTCTAACAAGGACATCACTTCTTTTGCAATGATCCCTTCCAGTAATCCACCAATAATTAAATAGCCTATTCTTCACTGCCATTATTTGACATCCCTGCAATCTAGCTTAATCCATACCAAGCCTAGGTATTACTAATCATATGTCTACTCTACACAGCTATCTGATACCAACACTTAGACCTACCTAGAATTATTGGGAAGCATTTTATAAGTAATTGTGTGTGGTCTGTTAATTCAGTTGTCCCACTTGATTACAGTCCACATTTTACTACCTTAATTCATCGTTTTTGCTTCCAGCAAAGGAACCTGATTACTACTTCACTCAAAAACTACCAGAGTCCTACAAATTTCCACGGAAGAAGGCTGGAATACTAGAATGTTTTGTGTCAGACCCCCGTGCACGAGTCAAGTGGTTGAAGGGTGATGAAGTTCTGGAGGTAAGGAATAGGTTTCTCATTGTAACTGATATTGCTTTACTAATTAAGAGCTGTTTTCTAAATTTCATTTTCTAAGATTCTTCAGCTGATCTCTCTGGCATAGGTGCTCAAGAGGTTCCAGGTTCGATTCATTGCCATTACATCTTGTTAACAAGTGCACTTTTTTTAGATCCCTGCAGATGATTACTTGAAGTTACGGAGTTGCATGTTTTAAGTGGTATTATTGACATTGGTGCAATACTATTTCATTGAGTGGAACGGAGTACTCATGGGAAACCCAAGTACAATGAAGTTAATCTTCTACGCCTTTTGAGTCTCTTTAAATATTCTGTAATTAATTCTGTCAGTTTTAACCTGTGCTTACAGTATACCCGGTTCATAAAATTGTATTGTTAATCATAAATTGTAAGTGCATAAATATGAATGTGTTGTTACATTCTGTGATACTTTGATCCAGCTTTGCCAATTTGTGATAAACACTGGTGACATTTTGTTATCCTTCATTATTTTTCATTAATTCTTCTGAGTTGATTCTCAAACTCCCGCTGGATCTCTTTTGTAAGAGGACAATGGTCATACTAGATTTTCTGCAGGATGTAGTCCAGGGAATGGAGACGCAGTCGCTGTTTTATTTGCGCTAATGGCTCAACACATCCATCTTTGTCAGATTTTCATTAATTGAAATCATAGTACTCATATCAAACCTGCAGGTGCTCTGTGTTCTCCAGAACATGTTAAAGGGTATACATACTGCTGGTAAACAGATTTTCATTAAGAAATGGCAAAATGTTTCTCATCGATCTTCAATTCTGCAGTCATATGTGCAAGTTCGCTTGCTGTCCCAATACTATGAACATAACATGCTTAGGACACTAGATACATGTGGCACTCCAGAAGTTGAAAGTAGCTGTACATTCCATTTGTTCATTCAAACTAGCAATCAGACATGACATTTGTGTCATGTGACATATTCTTTCCAGAACTTAGTCTTCCTTATGATTCTCCTGAAATCCCTACAGTCTTTGGCAAGTTGTCCAGCCTCCTCTAGTGATATCTGCATGCATTCCTGAATATCTCTTGACAATTTCTCTAGGTATATTCCCAGAAAGTCTTTGGAGAAATAGAACATCTCAATTTCCACGCTCATGCTGAATATATTTTCGCTTCATTATGGGAATCAGTGGCCACATCATGTGTCCCCATTCCAAATTTTTTAATATTATGTGTAGCTTCATACACTTTTCATGATTACACAGATGCAACTTCTACTGCCAATGAATCTGTGCACAATGCACTGAGAGCCCCTCACCCCCATGATTATCCCGGAGAGCTCTCCGGGCGTTGTGCGCAGAACGATGGATGCAGCAGTTTATGCACGTTTAGTGAAAATTCCTTTCATTAAATAATATATGATTTGTTCCTTTAAAATTTGGTCACCGATTCCTGTAATGAATCATATTTTTATTTATGCCAAATTGCAATTGGCGATGACCTTAGCACACGCTCTAGTTATAAAACCTCAGATTTCTCACTCTGGCTCAGAGATGTATCTGGGAACATGATGACATCACACATCATCCCTATCAAGGCCAGCTTCTTGAAGTGGAGATGGGGGTTAGGCCAGCTAACAAAAGCTAGAAACTAAACTTGTCAGGCCATCTCGTACATCCAACAGGACCACGGTCCTGTCCAAGCAAGCACAGGTGCTGAAGTCAGAGAAACCAGGCCACAAGGTGCACCAGCAACCATGGTACCATGAAATGCACTTAGTTATGGGAATGAGAAGAATATCACACAGCTTCATCATTCCCATCATTTTCATGTGTTACTTTATTAAATTTGAAGTCTACTTTTTCAAGTCTCAAATCTATATGCTCTAAAGAGTAATGACAAGGATATGGAAGTTTGCTACTATTCCATCAATCAGCATGAATTCTTCTGCTTTTGATAAGGTCTGGACTATTGACACCTGAGATTTTGTCTTTTCATCCTGAGCTATATGCAGCGTGAAACACTTGATTCTTGCTTTGCATTCTAGTCCTAGTGTTTATCTATGATCTCATCATCATCAAGTGCCATCTCCGCAACGAAGGTTGGCTAATAGGTTCTCCCTATTCTTCTATATACCCACATCTCAAAAGCATCAATTCTGTCTTCTAATTGTTTATTTAGTGTCCATGTTTCTGAGCCATACATTAATATAGAATAGATGTAGCATTTTATAATTCTCATTTTTAACTTGTTTGTAATTTGTTTAGATGTTAATATTTTCCTCATGTCATTGAAGGTACTTTTAGCCATTCCTATTCTACTTTTAACTTCTGTTTCACATCTGCCATCATTTGTGACTATGCGTCCAAGATATTGATAATGTTTTACTTGTAGTTTCTCTCCATGTATGTTTATATTTAACTCTTGTTCTTCTGTGTCTTTGCTGATTTTCATGGTTTTAGTGTTTTTTGGATATTTATATCCAGTCCATATTCATTACTTGATTTATTGACTTGATCTATTAATCTTTGTAGTTCATGTTCACTTTCTGCTAAAAGAACAGTGTCATCTGCATATCTAAGGTTGTTTATTATTTTCCCATTGATCTTGAGTCCTGGCATTTCTTCTATATTTTTAAAGATATTCTCTGTGTAGATATTAAATAGGCTTGGTGATCTACAGTGACATAAATAACCAAAATGCCAGAGGATGTCTGACAAAATGGAGAGTGCCATATTAACCAAATGAATAAGTGATAAATACTACATAAAGTACAAAGGTTACTATTAAAGCATTCATCTTTTGCATTGGACTTTCATTTGCTCTGATTTATCACCTTAATAAGTGATTTTTTATCACTTTTGATATCTCATTTCCTTGAATCTATGTGAATTTCTATGTCAGTGGTGTGCAATAATTTTGAACACGCATAATTCAACAGTTATTTGAAGATGTCTCTCATTACCTGGAGTGTCCTGCTGTAAGAAGCATGTCTCCGAATAATAATTTACAATCCAATGTTTCTTGTTTATGTTTTTCTTGAGAAAGGTCCCTGTTAGACCGGAACATGGAAAAAAGTCCTTGGTCTGTTATTTACTGCTTATTATTTATTTTTTATGTTGATACTTAGGATTTAATAGTACCCTTTGTACTTTTATATAGTATTTACCACTTGGTCTACAGTGACAAGTAGGATATATATATATATATATGCTCAACTTGTACAAGAGCATGACATTTTGTGGCACTCTGACTTGCCACTCTTTCGCACCATCTCATTGATCATATTCAGCAGTAGGTCTATTGACAGAGTGTACCATCAATATTATTGTTATTTGTCACATTTTGTCATGCTGTCAGACTACAATTTCAACCCTAATGTATGTTTGGATTATAAACTGGATCATTGCTTTTCTGATGGAAAGAATGTGTTACAATTTTTACAAACTCAGACTTCAACAGACCAACATAGATATGTCAGGGACTTTCTATAGTTTCTATCTCTTTCTATCACTCTTGTTGTTCAACATATGCACAATAAAAGTTGACAAAATATTCAGCCGTTAGAATTGGTACAAACATTATGTTTTGAAAAATATATTTTACTTAGAAGACTGGTTTTGACAGGAAAAACATTTGTCAAGACAGAGTACCTGCTATATTAATTATATTGTGTTGAAACCATTACTGCAGTCATACCCTGAGGCTCAATTTACTAAAGCATTTATTGTATCTTGTTCTTAGTCCATGCTTTCAATGATTTAACATGACCGGTACAGTATCAGTAGGAGTAGGCCCATTTTGCCATTATTAGCTTCTTGCAACCTTCTTTTTATCATGTGCATCTAACTATCATCATCCTGACATCAATGGTAATGAGAGAGTACACATGCTTGCATGAAATGTACCTATTGTCTGTGAATCGAAGATGGATAATTGAGATTCAGAAGTTTCTTAGCGAAAGTCTCCTGGGTATGGACACTGCAATAGATGGTATATGTAAGCTGCAATTGAGAACATGTTCTATAAAGTGTTGACTGGGTACATGTGGGTCAGAATGAGGAGTGTGTATAACCATCAGAATGCATAGATTTTGATATCTGCTGAGGGACTAAACACTTTGTCCTGAATTCAATGATGTTGATTCATCTTTGACAGAGTTGTTTTTGGCATGCCATTAGTCTGAAAATATAATGGAGTACTGGTATACCGATAAAATGTACCAGTAAGTGTCTGGAGAATAATCTCGGTGTTGTTAATCCCCTCGTACTCAGCGCCGACCACAAATTTACATAATCATTTGTCTGTTCTTTATCTTTCATTTGGTTTGGCAGGCTTTAGAGTTGGTTGTTGGCTTGTGTGTGATGTCCATCGTGGAAGATTTGGGGGCATGAATGATTGTGGGCATGTTGGTCTTGGTTGTGGTGGGGGGGGGGGGGGGTTCCGGAGTGCCTTGGTGTAGATGGGAGAGCCTCTGTTTGTTTGGTGGGCCTTTGCCTAGCCGTCTTTTGGGTATGATGACAGTGTCTGGTCACCTTGGCATCAGTGGTAGTTGTTGGAAGACCATGACATGGCTGTGTGGTTTGATATATACTGTTTTGGCGCCTATGAAGCATATATTATTATATATCATGGAATTATCAGTCCCTCTCAGGTTTTTAAAAATCTTATTAAGTAGTCATTATCAGTACCTCAACCAGTCCTTGTTGGGATAGCTGGTCCTTCTCAGTTTGAGTCTGATCTGCTGGCAACCTAGTACCTCACTAGTCTTTTTCAGGACTTAATGCCAATGGGTACTACACGAGGACTTCCATTGACATTGTTTTTGTCAGCCCTTCTTAGGGCTCCACACATACAAACTAAAGAATATTATGACCTCTACCAGTCATGATTTGGATTGCTAGTCCTTTTCAGCGCTCCACCTCACAAAACAGGATACAAATTTCAGTGCTAAAACTACAGCCTGCTCCCTTTTTGGGAAGATATTAGTCCTTCTCAGGGCTTCATCAAGCGGTCTGCGCCAGGTAATTCACACAATTCTCTTGGTAGTGTTAGTCCTTCTCATGACTATTTATTGCAACTAAACTATTTTAGTTAACCCCTGATCTCTCCGAGCCCTTGTTGGGATTATCAGTCTTTTTCAGGGCTTCTACTCTTCTCTGGATTGCATTTTGGATATCCGAATACAATATATGGAGCTTTTTGCATTGACTTTCCAGATTTTATAATTCAAATGACTATATTAGGCCTATATCATAAATATCACATAATTCGGTAATAGTATGACACAATAGTATTATACAAATTTTACATAATTAGAGTTCTACTATCACACACATGTTTTGGTAGCATATCCTATTCAGGACGTAGCCATTAACCTAGCTTTTATTGGTTGCAGTAATTTACATTATTATAGCATAAAAGGTAAGGTAAGGTAAATGTAATCCAAGTTATGAAATAGCGTCATAGCACATGGTTTTCCCATTAGTGCTCAGCTGCTTAGTCAGTGGCTAGCCAGAACTACCGGGCTAGTATCACCTACTACATTTGCTTAATAACAGTGGTACCATTCCTCGACCTTTCCAGAGCATGAACCCTGGAACTATGCTTCCTTGTGACTGGGTGTACTATGGGAATAACTTTTATTTTGAACTATGACTAGCACTTGAACCTCATGTCCTCTGGGCGGTGTGAGAATGACTTAATATTACACTACTGCGTCCCCCTAGTATAGCACACATATCACAAATAATTTACTATGACACACTAGAATCTCACAGATATCAAGCAGTTATTATATGACAGGATAACTAACCCAATATTACAAGGTGTTACTTTACAACAAACCAATTTGACTGAAATATCTCCTTCATTTTAGTGTTCACAATTTTAACAGTTGTTTCCCCTGAAAGCCAGATGTATTTCGATGGATCCTTGAAACTTCCAAGATTATACATTATTTGTATGATATTCTGCATGCATTTGAATGTGTACAAGCAATTTTGTCCCACAAAATTGTGTAAAAAAAATAATTTTTACAAGGTATATTTTCTTATTTAATTTCACTTTTGTTGGTTTTCTCACATGACATATTCAGTATTGATGCTACTTTAGTTTATTTCTGCATTCAGTTTGTGTACAAAATATACTGATTTCCCTTCAAAAATTACATTATAGAGAAATGTACCAACCCCGTACAAACATTATATACAACTTTTCCAACATTTTAAAAATATATTATGCATCAATCAATCAAGTGCCATGCCAAGTGGCATAGGAGATCATGCTTCTCCATAACTCTCTGTCTTTTGTGTTGTTAAATAACTTCAGTTAGTGACTTCTTTTTGTGCCACTATGACAACCCATCCAGAAATTTCTCTCTTTTTCTTCCTCTGTCTCTTCTCCCCTTTGATCTTTCCAGTGGTTACTAAATGTTCAAGTTTTACTTTCCTCATCACATGCCTTAAAAATCTTGATTGTCTGCTTCTAATTTTTACTATAATTTGTGGTTTTACTCAAGCATCTCTGAGAACTTGTACATTAGTTATGCATATCTGAAGCTAATACACTTGAAATATTCAGTCATATTTTTATTATGGGAGACCTAAAATGGTGTAATAGAAGGTCACAAATATTAGCCTTTAATAATCATTATTTTGCCTTCTTCCATGTGTATTATTTACAGTGTAATCATGTCTTAGACAGAAAACCATCTCCCCATTGTCAGGTTCAACAGCATCGCCATCTGCTAAGTTCCTAAATTCTGCATATTTGTGTTTTGCTTGTGATAGTATATCTGCATCGGTTTTTCTGCCACTCTTCTGAACCCATCCAGACTTATAATTATGTGCTGTTTTGTGGCCTTTTCTTCTGGTATGTACATTTTGAGCCTCTTTCCTGTTCAGGTCAGCAGA
Source organism: Meghimatium bilineatum (assembly GCA_034231615.1). NCBI lineage: Eukaryota > Metazoa > Mollusca > Gastropoda > Stylommatophora > Philomycidae > Meghimatium > Meghimatium bilineatum. Next base: position 3,087,310 of record CM067305.1, on the reverse strand, counting down.
CATGTGCCTGGGTAATAGTGGTAGCTTCAGCATTTCTGATGAATAGTTTGCAGGTTGAGAGAATGCTCTATGTTTTTTTCTTGGTCTTGGATTCAAATGATCTAATTTAGTATTACTTTTGTAAATCCTAGATTTCTTTTTCTTGATCTCTGGTTGTTCCACTTGCATCTGCATGAACTTATTACCAACGTTTGCTTCATATACAGTCATTTGCTCTTTCACAGTTGTTTGTGTATTATCACTTCTCTTCTTGCTGTGAGCTGCAAAGTACCACTGCAGGAAATTTCCAATTGAAGCTAGACCACCTTCTGGTACTTTCCTATCTTTCCATAGAATATCTTTGATTTGCTGAAGTGTAGGATGGGCAGGAATTCTCACCTTAGTCATCCAGTCATCTTGTAGAATAAAGAATGATCTGTACTGCTTTCTTGGAATAAGAAACACGGATGATTTGATAGAAATTCTGGTGTTAAACACTGGCAAACTCTCATCATCATTCAGCAAGTTACCACAAGCAAGCAATATGAAATCTTTGAAAGACAAACCTGTCTTCATGTTGACTCTCATCAGAAATGTAGCCAGCGTCTCCTTACTGTAGGCTAACATCTTGTAGATAACATTGTTATGACTATGAATATACACAGGATATTGCCGCAGTTTAAGCTCAATGGGGACTTTATACTCATCAATAACATCTACAACTCTCTTATTATTAGGCAAACGATAACCTTCAATTACAAGATCATGCATTGAAGCATTCGGCACACCAATTCTTTCTAGTGTGTCCTTCACTGACTTTATTGTTCGACTGGGTGCAATTTTGAGCAGCTCAGTTATTCCATTTGCTATTTTGAATTTTAGTGGAATTCCATACAAGAGATCATCATCATGTGTAATAGCTGATACATCAAGCTGTATTGTGTCCTTGCTCTTTGAGATGGAACCAATAATATCTGAAAAGTCTATGGTAATTTTTCCATTCCACACTAGTCTCATTAGATTGACTGGATACCCTGTCATTCCATGAAGTTTAAGAACAATTGTGGACCACCTATCGAACTTTGAGGCATAAATCTTTTGAATACTACCTGTGTCCAGCATAATAGGAACTTTTTGGATTGCCATTTCATGTGCGAGACCTATAGTTGACATTCTGAGAACACTTCCGCTCTCAATATTATAGAAACCTAAACAATGGTCCCAGTCGATGAAACGAGAACCTAGAAGCAGCACTAATGTATGTTTTGGCAACAAGAGTTCATATAGTCTCACTATATCTACTGCACTCTGGCTGACCGTGCGTCGTAGAATGTTGACAATGATTCCAAAACCTGTGGTACATGAATCGACGTAAAGATGATACTGCTTGCCCCAGAATGTCTCCACATGGACAAGAATGTCATATCTCAACATTAGTAACACAAATAAGGTACTGCTGTGTGAAAGTCCATACTCAAATAGGTATCGAGTGTTCTCCATTGGCTTGTCCCTGTATAATAAGTCCATACGGTCAGCAGGATAACCATTCTCTGTTTGGAGTCGACTCTTTAATTCTTGTACTGTCATTGTTATGCTCACCTGAGGAATATATATTGTATCATTTTATACTTGTGTGTATGGTGATAATAGTAACAGTAGATAGATGACCATAGTTAGTACAGGTAGAGTCCCTGTTTGTGTGCATGTAGGCGGTGTATGGTGATAATAGTAACAGTAGATAGGTGATCATAGTTCAGTGGAGTCCCATTATAACAACTTGGTCTTGACCAACAAAATATGTATGTAATAACAGAAATATGTATGTAATAACAGAAATATGTATGTAATAACAGAATTGCACTATATACAGTACAAACCATAAAGAGTAAATATAATTGGAGATTTTGAAGAAAATAAAAAATGGGAGGGTATCCTATTCAGGACATGGCCATCAACCCAGAATTTTTTGGCTGTAGTGATTTTCTAGGCAATATAAAGATGTTTAGTAGTTTGCCATTGCTTTCTGAACGGTCCGGATGATTAAATACCTGTGGAGGGGATCTGTACTTTGACAAAGATTTTGAAAAGTGTTGAATAGGGAAATTTGTTATAAAGGGTGCACTATAGAGGCATTTCACTGTGTTAGTACTGTAAGTTATTGATTAGTCTGTAAAGGGACTTGCCAGACTGGGTGACAATCACTATCAGTGCCACAAAATGAAAAGACTATCATACCATTCTGCTCTCTGCCTTGCTGTACACTTGTGAGACCTTGACATTTTACAGCAGACAGGTCAGAGTGTTACATAAACACATCCATTGTGTTTGAGTTACTTTCCCAATCCATGGCAATTTTCTCCAAGCTATTTATAGTGTGGAACCAATGTGCAGGACATGTGGAGGCTGTGACATCACAGAGAAATTTTAGGTATACATGGAAATAGGTAGAAGTGGTACTAGTTATAAGCATGACATACTAGAAAAAAACAAATGGAAAGATCATGTTTCTACTAAAAAGCATTTATCAGGATGAAAGCCAGCAGAGAAGCAAGAAACCTATATAGAGACACCCCATATATCGTAAAACCAGTTTGTCTCCATTATATACTGAGAAACAGTCACATTTATGTCATGTAGAAATCAGATACTGAATTCTTTATTATGTTAGAGAGTAATTCAGGATACATCTTTCTTCAGTCATTTGGGAGATATGTATTGTTTGTACATAGGATAATCACACAATGTTATATGAATGTGATACTAACCACCATGTCAATCTTGTGTCCCAGCTGCTTGACTTCAATTGACACCATGTAGTCATACAAAGGAGCTATCAGAATACATGTACCAGGCTTGACAATGAATACACTCTCCATTTCTAAAGGTCGTTTGTGGCCTGGCATGAGGACCATCATCTAGAGTTATAATAAAATAGGCAGTAAACACCTCAAAGACAAAGGAGAAAGTGACAGCAATTAGTTCAAGGGCTGTACATCTAAACACAACAACACAGGATAGTACAGACGTGATTCCTTGCAGGACCTATATACAGTGCGAGGCCTCTAGCTTAGATTGGTCTTGTGAGTCACATCTATCATCGCCAAGGATCGTAGATTATACATGTATTCCTTTTAGCACAACAGTAATATCATCGGAAATTAAGAAAAGCATCTGCTAAATTACATTTTGTTTAATGTTATTGACGTCAGATTGCAATCATTGTGAATTCTTCTTCTTCAACGTTCATTCTCAAACTCCCACTGGATCTCCCTTGTAGCAGGACCATGGTCCTACTAGATTTGCAGCCGGATGTAGTCCATAGAATGGAAATTAGTTGTATCGCCGTTTTAGTTGCGATAATGGCCCGACACATCCGTCTTCGTCGGTATTGTGAATTGAAATGCAACAATTTGGTCTGGTATCATTAAAATGCAAAAAATCGGTCTGGTATAATTGGAATGCAAAAATTCCTTCTGGTATAATTGGAATGCAAAAATTCCTTCTGGTATAGGCCCTAATTGAAATGCAAAAATTCCTTCTGGTATAATTGGAATGCAAAAATTCCTTCTGGTATAATTGAAATGCAAAAATTCCTTCTGGTATAATTGAAATGCAAAAGTTTGGTCTGGTATAATTGAAATGCAAAAATTCCTTCTGGTATAATTGGAATGCAAAAATTTCTTCTGGTATAATTGGAATGCAAAAATTCCTTCTGGTATAGGCCCTAATTGAAATGCAAAAATTCCTTCTGGTATAGGCCCTAATTAGAATGCAAAAATTCCTTCTGGTATAGGCCCTAATTGAAATGCAAAAATTCCTTCTGGTATAGGCCCTAATTGAAATGCAAAAATTCCTTCTGGTATAATTGGAATGCAAAAATTCCTTCTGGTATAATTGGAATGCAAAAATTCCTTCTGGTATAGGCCCTAATTGAAATGCAAAAATTCCTTCTGGTATAGGCCCTAATTGGAATGCAAAAATTCCTTCTGGTATAGGCCCTAATTGAAATGCAAAAATTCCTTCTTGTATAGGCCCTAATTGAAATTCAAAAATTCCTTCTGGTATAGGCCCTAATTGAAATGCAAAAATTCCTTCTGGTATAGGCCCTAATTGAAATGCAAAAATTCCTTCTGGTATAATTGGAATGCAAAAATTCCTTCTGGTATAATTGGAATGCAAAAATTCCTTCTGGTATAGGCCCTAATTGAAATGCAAAAATTCCTTCTGGTATAGGCCCTAATTGGAATGCAAAAATTCCTTCTGGTATAGGCCCTAATTGAAATTCAAAAATTCCTTCTTGTATAGGCCCTAATTGAAATTCAAAAATTCCTTCTGGTATAGGCCCTAATTGAAATGCAAAAATTCCTTCTGGTATAATTGAAATGCAAAAGTTTGGTCTGGTATAATTGAAATGCAAAAATTCCTTCTGGTATAATTGGAATGCAAAAATTTCTTCTGGTATAATTGGAATGCAAAAATTCCTTCTGGTATAGGCCCTAATTGAAATGCAAAAATTCCTTCTGGTATAGGCCCTAATTAGAATGCAAAAATTCCTTCTGGTATAGGCCCTAATTGAAATGCAAAAATTCCTTCTGGTATAGGCCCTAATTGAAATGCAAAAATTCCTTCTGGTATAATTGGAATGCAAAAATTCCTTCTGGTATAATTGGAATGCAAAAATTCCTTCTGGTATAGGCCCTAATTGAAATGCAAAAATTCCTTCTGGTATAGGCCCTAATTGGAATGCAAAAATTCCTTCTGGTATAGGCCCTAATTGAAATGCAAAAATTCCTTCTTGTATAGGCCCTAATTGAAATTCAAAAATTCCTTCTGGTATAGGCCCTAATTGAAATGCAAAAATTCCTTCTGGTATAGGCCCTAATTGAAATGCAAAAATTCCTTCTGGTATAATTGGAATGCAAAAATTCCTTCTGGTATAATTGGAATGCAAAAATTCCTTCTGGTATAGGCCCTAATTGAAATGCAAAAATTCCTTCTGGTATAGGCCCTAATTGGAATGCAAAAATTCCTTCTGGTATAGGCCCTAATTGAAATTCAAAAATTCCTTCTTGTATAGGCCCTAATTGAAATTCAAAAATTCCTTCTGGTATAGGCCCTAATTGAAATGCAAAAATTCCTTCTGGTATAATTGAAATGCAAAAGTTTGGTCTGGTACTATTGAAATATCTGAGTTCCATCTATCATAAATTATTTACGATTCTTGGTTCTATTCTTCTTCAACGTTAATTCTCAAACTCCCGCTGGATCTCCCTTGTAGCAGGACCATAGTCCTACTAGATTTCCAGCAGGATGTAGTCCAGAGAATGGAAATGCGTTGTGTTGTGTCGCCGTTTTATTTGTGCCAATGACCCGAAACATCCGTCTTCTGCCGGGGTTCTATTTAAAACGCGGAATTGTTTCAATTCCAAGAAATCATTCTGTCTCCTACTCGGAGAGGGTAATCAAAGAATTGAGAACATGTCCAGTAATAATATAGGTAACACGTGTAGCATATTGATGACATTGTGATAGCCACCACAGTGCAACACGTGTTACCTAAGCTGACTCTTTCTCTAAATGTCTTGAATGCGCTACATGTGTTGCTAAACTCTATCTCTAAATGTCATCAAAGTCCTACATATTGCTATCAAATCTCTACATGTTGCCAAAACTCGTTCTCTCTCTCTCTCTCTCTCTCTCTCTCTCTTTCTTGCTCTGGCCTTGACATCTATTGAATGTGTCTCTAAAATGCAAACTCAGTTTTACTCAAATACCAGCACACCGTGAATATTAAGTATAAACTGCCTTTTTACCTTGTCCACTGCTGTGTTGAACTCTAGGCTGGTCCTGGCGAAGGAAACTATATTCATGAAGGTATCCCCAGGTATGGGCGTGAACAGGCAAATAGTATCTGGGATTTTGTGTGTCCAAATTGCTAGCTGCTGTCCGTATACTCTATTGAGATTTATGTCGCCGTAAATGGCATCGTATGGATTAATCTGGTCTTCAAGTGGCGAATCTGACCTATCTTGACCTTCTGTAAAAGGAATTCTCGATTGTTCCTGATAAGAGAATATTATAAGTGAAGTAACTTCTCCAAAGACACTATTAAACATGTTTACCCTTATCATGAATACGATTTATATTACCATTCTAGTGTGTGCTTATGAATACGAGTATAGGCCTATTACCATTCTAGTGTGTGCTTATGAATACGAGTATAGGCCTATTACCATTCTAGTGTGTGCTTATGAATACGAGTTATATTACCATTCTAGTGTGTGCTTATGAATACGAGTTATATTACCATTCTAGTGTGTGCTTATCATGAATACGAGTTATATTACCATTCTAGTGTGTGCTTATTAATACGAGTATAGGCCTATTATCATTCTAGTGTGTGCTTATGCATACGAGTATAGGCCTATTATCATTCTAGTGTGTGCTTATCATGAATACGAGTTATATTACCATTCTAGTGTGTGCTTATGAATGCGAGTATATTACCATTCTAGTGTGTGCTTATCATGAATACGAGTTATATTACCATTCTAGTGTGTGCTTATCATCAATACGAATTACATTACCATTTTAGTTTGTTGCTTATCATGGATGCGAGTATATTACCATTGTAGTGTGTGCTATTCTATTCAAAGACATGCGATCGTAAGCCTATACATTTTAAATTATGGTGTATTTTTATATGTTTATATGATCAAATTATATTAGTTTGCGTTTTGTGGTAGTTGCAAATAGCCAATCTTGTATGTTCAAATCTTTTACTGTTGTAGGCGTGAGTTCATTTATGTTATTAGGCATATGCATTATTTTTGCCTTTTTTTGCATTGAGGAAAAGATGATGTGCCTCCTGTGATGTTTAACTGACAATCATGTGCTCTAAGACCGTAGGGCTTCATGATACGTGTATTAGGGTGGTGTCATCTCCATACAGTTTATTTTGCAGGTGCACCTGTTTAGAAATTTATTATTGAAAAACTGCAATGATCTTTGTTATGCATGTGTCTCGTTTGTGTTCAGGTTTGTACTTCACAAGCTTCTGTACTTGTGCATAATGTCGACCTCCAATCACCTCTGCCGTCGGCCACATTTTCCAAGATATTGTAGTCAATGTAAAGAAACAAAGCGTTTTTCTCTCCATAGCGTATAGTTTTATTGCACATTTCACTTTTTAACAACGACCCGTGTGTTGTTCGGCCTGAAAGGGGAGCAAATAATAGTGATGCTCTGTTACCTCCCATGCATGTCGTAAGAGGAGTCCAAGAAGGTGCAGTTGGCTGACCCATCCCATAGTGTCAGTTACACAGAAGCCATGCTTAAGTCGGATGTGTCAGGCCTAAAGGCTAGATATCGCAGCTAAGCTGTAAACGATGACGCACTACAACCCGTTCTATGGATAACTATTTTTTGCCGGATTTTTAAAAATAAATGAAGAGGAAGAATAAGAACACCTCAAAATATCCAGTTATGGCCAATATCTAATCTATATTCTTTGTACTTTATATCGCGACTTTCAGTTATTGCATGAATGTTTTGTCGGTCTAGACCAGGTTGTTAGAATGTGATTTGACTGTATTCGATTTTGCACAACTTATATGCCTCTTTGATACACAATACACGAACTTATGAAATTCTAGCAGACCATGTTGAGTGTTAAGGAATAAATGTTCCAGTGTAGGGTAACAACCCTAAACAGGAAATATGTTGCTGGGGTAACACAGGGCAAAGGACAAAAATAGGTATAGTCCCATAAGTCTTACCAAGATAATATGTCTCCCTGCTAGGTTGTTTTATGACTAATTTTGGTAACACTTAGGCCTATACCTATTTGTGTTCATTTTGTCACCTTGAGTACAACTTTCTCTGAGCACGATTAACTGATATGTCTGATCTGACACTATAAGTAGAGTAATAGGCCTACATAGATCGAGCTGATCAAGTAGTAGGCCTATAGGGCCTATGGGAAGCTATCAGCATTAGGTATATATCTTTAGTGATTCTTTTCTGTGACACTAACCACAGGCATATATATACTGATGCTGGTGTCGTCAAAATGTACCAATTATTATTTACCGGCTGTAGAGCGCTTAGTTTGCACGTCTCACAAATTCAACTTGCTCGAAAGTGGTCGTGGTTCGATGAGAGAAGAACCGATAGCCCATGTTGTACTGGCAAATGTGATTGGGTGTATGCCTATAAGTAATCTCTAAATATTCAACAATAGTTGCAAAGCAATAATGTATGTAGGATATGCTTAAATATATTATGTTTTGGTAACATAAACTTACCGGGACAGTGCTGAACAGTCTCTCTCCTTGGTGACCAATACTCCATCCTTGCAAGGGCTGCTGGTATAAGACACCTGCCATTGCTGATGTGTACAAATTAAGCCCCGTCTGTACTAACTCATTTGGCTATGAAACAATCTTGATACACATACTGACATTTGTTTATCGATTTTTTCAACGTCCATTGAATTCTTTAAAGTAATAATCGCCTTGTTTCAAAATATGCATCTTCTAGAACTTAAGGATTGATTAAGTTCATCATTCTGCAATGCAACATGAGATTTTATCAAATAAACATGCTTATTATTCAACTCCTTTAGAATACGACATGCACTGCGTGAAGTGGCTTTCGGTCGTGTAAGTTTTAAATTGTAGTCGTTAAGAAGCAGGTTGTAAAAAAATGTGGTTTTAGTCTGCATATACTGTACTAAGTTTGAACATAGATTATGTCACTACACTCTATCAGACCAAGAAAGGAACGTAGATTATGTCACTACACTCCATCAGACCTAGAAAGGAACGTATATTATGTCACTACTCTCTATCAGACCTAGAAAGAAACGTAGATTATGTCACTACACTCTATCAGACCTAGAAAGAAACGTAGATTATGTCACTTCACTACACTCTATGAAACCCAGAAAGGAACGTAGATTATGTCACTACACTCTATCAGACCTAGAAAGGAACGTAGTTTATGTCACTACACTCTATCAGACCCAGAAAGGAACGTATATTATGTCACTACACTCTATCAGACCTAGAAAGAAACGTAGATTATGTCACTTCACTACACTCTATGAAACCCAGAAAGGAACGTAGATTATGTCACTATACTCTATCAGACCTAGAAAGGAACGTAGATTATGTCACTACACTATGAAACCTAGAAAGGAACGTAGATTATGTCACTACACTCTATGAAACCTAGAAAGGAACGTAGATTATGTCACTACACTCTATCAGACCCAGAAAGGAACATAGATTATGTCACTACACTCTATCAGACCCAGAAAGGAACGTAGATTATATCACTACACTCTATGAAACCTAGAAAGGAACGTAGATTATGTCACTACACACCATCAGACCCAGAAAGGAACGTAGATTATGTCACTACACTCTATCAGACCTAGAAAGAAACGTAGATTATGTCACTTCACTATACTCTATGAAACCCAGAAAGGAACGTAGATTATGTCACTACACTCTATCAGACCCAGAGGGCTAAATCTGTTTCATCATATGTGTGTTGAAGTCTTACTCAAACTCTCGTTGAATATTTCTTGTAGTAGAACATGCTCCTTGTCGCTGAATATCTCTTGTAGTGGGACAATGCCCCTTGAGCTTTTGGTATTAGACACTTCGCCAGAAAATATGTAAAAACTCTTCCCTTAGAGATTTTCACAAAAAGGTCCTCAGATTTCCTGTCATAGAGGGCCTATAGTGAAATTTACAGACGTAAAGACTATCTTTTTTTTTTTTTTAGGTTGAAACCCCTCCTTAAAGTTATCATATCTACTGTCCTGTCCTTGATCCTACTCGAATTCCAGTAGCAGGATGTAGTCAAGAGAATGGGGATGTATATTGTGTCACTCTTTTATTTGTGATGACCCCACACATCCAAACGTCTGCAGTTGTTTCAGCATACTGATTCTTGCTCAAAGTCCGTGTGGTTTGTTGGGTTGTTCAGTTCCGCAGGGAATATTTTTACAAATTCACCAATGTCTCCTTGGTGGACTCATCCTATAGAAATGTGTACTATGTCTTCTGGGAAAGTAAAGGTGACGCACATATTGCAGACCACATCATCTCTAGGTAGGCCGGTAGTTAATGAAAAATACGGACCTGATACTGTATTCCCACAATACACCTCAATGTAGGCCTAAGCTTCTGTGACTGGCTTTGCTAGCCGTTAGAAGTATTTATGCGAAATATATTCCAAGGAGCAATGTAGTTGTCCCTATCATTGTGATTTTGTTTGGAAAACCAGTGATAATATACTTAGTTGGATATAACCCGCGATAGCTCAGTTGGTAGAGCGGAGGACTGTAGTTGGTATTAAGCTATCCTTAGGTCACTGGTTCGAATCCGGTTCGCGGGAATTATTTTTTAGTGATATGCGAGATGAAATGCTTGAGCACAGCTGAAGGGGTCACCAGGATAGATAGATTAGGAAATGAAGACATCAGGGAAAGAATAGGTATAACGCATTGCACAGATTACATAGGGAGGCAGTAGATCAAGTGGTTTGGCCACATTATGAGAATGCATCACAATTTACCCGTACAGGTAAAATGAGTTTAGGGTACAAAGCCAGAGGATGACCACGTGGTCAGTGACATCTTGAACACAGTCGTAGCATAACCCATGCGATCCATCTGGCCTTGGAACCCAAGATTGATCTCCAATTACCCCTAAATCTCCGTTATCATACTTAACGGCAAGAGTGGATAACAAACCACCCGGGAAAGACAATAGACACCTCAATGATGTGGAAAAGGGAAACTAGCAGTATAAAACTTTACTTGTTGTAGGGGCCTATGTGTTACATGTACATACAGGGTCGTGTACATGCATGGTCGTATACAACTTTACTTTTTATAGGCATATATGTTATATGTACATGGCAATCAAGCTTTTTATGATCACGTAAAGTATGAATTGAGTATTTAGCAAGATCTTACAAAACTATCGCAGTACAGGGACAGACGTAGGTTGTTTTATTTTGGTAACACATCTACATGTACCTATTTTTGTTTATCTTGACATTTGCCCTGTGTTACTCCAGCCACCTACTTCCTGTTTAGGGTTGTTACCCAACACTGGAACATTTATCCAACTATCGCAGTAGCTGCCTCAAGCTATAGTGGTTATAGTTCAGAAAACTTGGTTTTTGACTGTCGATATTCCTGCTCATGACACGATACGCATATCTGTCTGAGTGTCACATTTATGCACCGAGCTCTCGTTTCCATTTCAGTGAAAGGTTCACTGGTCAAAACAGCATTTTCTTTGGCTTGATCACCATTTTTGACTTCCGGTCAAAATGGCGAGTGAGAATGTATGTGTTTTCCTCGGTGTCAGTTTAAATCGGATGTTCCTCCTGAAAGCAACGGCAAACTACAAGAGTATTGTGCCAATAAATTTTCTATGGACATATTAAGAGAAACGACGGCATGGAGAGAGTGTTAATGAAGGGGATGATAGAAGGCAACAGGGACAAAGGCCGACAAAGACGCAGTTGGACAAAAGACATTAAGAATGCCTGCGCATGTCACTGGAAGATGCAGGGCAACGTACTCAAGACCACGGAGAATTCAAGAGATCCATAGGAAAGACTACGTTCTGGAAAGAATATGTCACTTGATGATGATCACCCTTTGGTATTAATCTATTTCTATGATGCTTGCTCTCTTGCTTCAGCAATCATCATGTAGATGCATACGCGCTGTCTGCTGGAGATTCTAGTCTGTACCATGGAGTTTTCTTTCCTTGGAATGTGCTTTTATCTGAAGTTTTGTCTATTCTATACATTTGACTGTTTTTTTGTAATTTGTACATATGTTCATAAAGTTTTTCTTTCACTGGTGTTCCTCTGGGCTAGTGTATTTGTCTCATCTTTTCATATTCTCTACATTCATGAAGAATATGTTCTGCTGTCTGAGGTACACTTGGCCGTGTTGGCAATCTTTAGCTTTGTGTACAGGCTGTGGAGTTGGTTGTCTCTTGTTCTGAAGCCCAGAATGACAACTTGTTTAGCCTGTCTATAATGTGGTAGTCATCATGTGTTGGCTGTTTAGCTCTTGTGATGGTAAGTTGGTGACACATCTGGCCGATCAAGCTCTTGTGATGGTAAGTTGGTGACACATCTGGCCGATCAAGCTCTTGTGATGGTAAGTTGGTGACACATCTGGCCGATCAAGCTCTTGTGATGGTAAGTTGGTGACACATCTGGCCCATCATCATCAGTACGTTCCTTAGCCAGTTGCTCTGTTTTCACGCTGCCAAGTATTCTACAATGTGATGGTATCCACTACACAGCTACTCTACACTTACTCCTGAGTTCGGTCAGTAGTATTTGCAGGTCTGGTAGCTTCCATGGACTGAAGCGCTTGGAGTTCTCATCTTGCATTTGTCAGGAATACCACAAGCTGTGCACCAAGATTAACGCTCAGCAGCTTTTTTCAGTTGCCACTTGAGTGCTTTGAAATTCTGCATCATAATCATGACAGAACATTCTCATTGGTACTTTGACTGTATCCCTAACGGTGTTTATGTACTATGTATATGTACTTTGACTGTATCCCTAACGGTGTTTATGTACTATGTATATGTACTTTGACTGTATCCCTAACGGTGTTTATGTACTCTGTATAAGTACTTTGACTGTATCCCTAACGGTGTTTATGTACTATGTATAATTACTTTGACTGTATCCCTAACGGTGTTTATGTACTATGTATATGTACTTTGACTGTATCCCTAACGGTGTTTATGTACTCTGTATATGTACTTTGTATACCTAACGGTGTTTATGTATTATGTATATGTACTTTTACTATGTCCCTAACGGTGTTTATGTACGCTGTATATGTACTTTGACTGTGTCCCTAACGGTGTTTATGTACGCTGTATATGTACTTTGACTGTATCCCTAACGGTGTTTATGTACGCTGTATATGTACTTTGACTGTATCCCTAACGGTGTTTATGTACGCTGTATATGTACTTTGACTGTGTCCCTAACGGTGTTTATGTACGCTGTATATGTACTTTGACTGTGTCCCTAACGGTGTTTATGTACGCTGTATATGTACTTTGACTGTATCTCTAACGGTGTTTATGTACGCTGTATATGTACTTTGACTGTATCTCTAACGGTGTTTATGTACTCTGTATATGTACTTTGACTGTATCTCTAACGGTGTTTATGTACTCTGTATATGTACGTTGACTGTATCTCTAACGGTGTTTATGTACTCTGTATATGTACTTTGACTGTATCTCTAACGGTGTTTATGTACGCTGTATAAGTACTTTGACTGTATCCCTAATATAAATATTGCTAGAGATCTATCTGTTGATGCATCCAATGTGGTACTCCTACCACCCTAACCGGTTATGAATTTATAGATAGGGCCTAAATAAATTTAGTTAATCTGAAGTCATTTACTATTCATTAAAATGAAAATATAAGCAGGCTCGTAGCTACGTGTTCAATAAGGAGTAGGTTTTACCTTAAAAAATGGCAATTCGTTCGTTTTCATATGAAATTCCCACTTTTTACTAAACACGTTGATGGTGGTTTTTTTTGAAGAATCGGGGAAGGGGGGGGGGGGTTAACCCTCGCTCTGCTTCTGGCTGGATTACTATAGTACTAAAAGTCATGTTCGACTTGCTAAGGGTAGGGAGGATTCTGAGCCCCCTATTGATTAGAACCAATATGGGTACTGAGAGATCTTTTGCAGTGTAAATGTGAATATAGTAGCTCTTGAGATGAGGAAAGTGATCTCTCATTTAGTTGTTGTTTTTTCTCATTTGAATCGCCTGTAATTCTATACCGTGACCATGGATAGAGTACTACCGACCTGTGTGCAGATGATATACCGTGACCATAGATTGGGTACTACAGACCTGTGTGTAGATGACCTAGAAGGCTGGTTATACGGTCTTTTGATTATCTCTGTGCGTTTTACTAGTCACTCTTGGCTATTTTTGGCGGGTGACGTCAAGTATATAAATAGTTACCAACGAATAGCAAGACAATAATGAAAAACGGCGCCAATTAAGGCTTGTTTATTTTCTGCACTTAGGTCTTGTGTACTGGCTACAGTCTTGCCCACACCCTCTTCAAAACTGTTAATATCCGCTTTGATCTGACTGTTCCAGGCAGGACAGTCAAGCGATGTGCTTTCACAAGAGCATGAGTTCAATCCTGCAGTGCTTAAGAGATGTCTTCAAGTAACATGTTATACATTGGAATCCCGTTATAACAACTTGGTCCAAAACCAACAAAATATGTATGTAATATGTAATAACAGAAATTCGTTATATACAGTACACGTAATATAGAATAAATATAATTGGGGATTCTGAAAATTGTTGTTATATAGGAACATTTGTTATAAAAGAGAGCGTTATAGAGGGTTTCTAAAGTATTTAGTCTGAATACCGCCTTACAATTAGTCTAAAATTCTTGTTCCATTTAGTTTGAATGTCTTGTATTAGAATACCTTCACGTTACAATTAGTCAGTGTGAGTTACGAATGGTTATCCTTACCACAGACACACTGACGCCACACATTATTGTTCTGAATTGGTGAATTTTTAACGAAGATCACACCATGAATGGAATAACCTACACAACAAACCTACATAGCTAGCTACACACTTAATTATACACTTAAAGTTCTTTGTGGTTAACACTAAAACTGAATAAGCGAAGTCTACTTTTGAGAAGCCAGTATTCTTCCAATCAGAGATCGAAGTCTCGTTAGTTATAGCACGACGTTTTTACCGTACCGAATAGACTGCACACAATTCACTTGCCTAGCACTAACTGTTGGTTCATATATGAACTCTTATACAGTTTGTTTGATTGGTAAACGGTAAGCCCTTCGTTATAATGGTCTGTCTATATGTGCACAAAAAATTGCTTTTGTTGTAATTAACTAACGCGTTGCTCCAGTATTAACTTTTCAACTGCGGACGTTAGTCCAATTTGGTTATATAAGCTTTACAACCTTAAAAAAATGAATGTCGCAGATCTGGTAATCCAGTCACCACGACCTCCTACGTTGAATGTTTTAAAGCCACATATAAACATCGTTTGTTTTTGTATAGAAACAAATACATCGGAGTATTACAGTAGATCGATCTAGGCATAGATCACACACACACACACACATATAGGGCCAGCAAGCGAGTTATATGGAACAGTCTATTTAGTACTGCTCCAATGAGATTTAAGAATGTGACGCACAGTAGGCCAACTTTACCTCTGTCTGGCAGTATTTATAACAAGCATAAACTATTGGCTTTATGTCAACTCGCATGCGTTGAGGCTGATCGCGTTGATCAGTTCTATGACGTAGAAATATACAATGTTTCAGTCATATAAGGCTTCTTCCGTGAACCCTAATATGTGGAATAAGGGTTCTCAACCTGTTCAGACTGCCAGCACCTCCCACGTGTAATCGGTAGTGCTCACTAGTACTTTTTTTTTATAAGACACTCATGGCTCTAGCACGCGTCCTTATGACATCACCGATGTTCTCGCGAACATCAGTTTGAGAAAGCCTCGTGTAGATAGTTCAAGTTAAATTTAACTCATAGGCGACATCGAGGAGGCGGGATACGCTGTTGCAGAATTAACGGTAACAGGGGAAGAGGGCGCCCACGACGACGATGGTACAGTGATAGATCAGATTGTTTAAACAAGTCTCTAGTTGCAGCAGATCAACTCGCTCAGAATCGCGGAGTGTTCAGGGAATCCATAAAAAAGCCCACGTTTTGGAAAAAAATATGTCATATGAGAGAGACATCGAGGGGCGGGATACAAATTGAAATAAAAATAGAGCTTTCTCTGCACCACACCCTGCTGAAAATCTAGTAGTACCATTGTTCTGCTGCAAGAGAGATCCAACGGGAGTTTGAAAATGAACGATGAAGAAAATAGAACATTTTCAAATAAGACACGAGGTCGACCAACATCTGTTATATGTGACATTCGTCTACTTGGGGGGGGGGGGGGTTAGACTGTGCAGCCTCATAATTTTGTTGATATAAAGTATAAAACACGTGGTCATCTAAGAGCTGTTATAGACCGACTGAACATACATGGCAATCGTCTTCTGTACACGGTCCCCAGACTTATGACGGTATACATATATTTAAAAATTTGTCACCCAACTGCTGTTAATGATACATGTTTGCTTGACTGGTTTGTGTACGAACAGTCACCGTCAAACATAAACCAGCATCGTTATCTATCTATCTATCTATCTATCTATCTATCTATCTATCTATCTATCTATCTATCTATCTATCTATCTATCTATCTATCTATCTATCTATCTATCTATCTATCTATCTATCTATCTATCTATCTATCTATCTATCTATCTATCTATCTATCTATCTATCTATCTATCTATCTATCTATCTATCTATCTATCTATCTATCTATCTATCTATCTATCTATCTATCTATCTATCTATCTATCTATCTATCTATCTATCTATCTATCTATCTATCTATCTATACATACGCTGTGTCCCTTGTTTGCCTTGCAGCGTCAGGGGTGGAAGAGTTCTCTGGAGATGGCCTTCTTGTGCTCTGTTTGTAAGCTTGTTCCTGTGGCTTCTTTGATTTCTGAGATCCATCTTTTACATGGTCTGCCTCTGGCTTTATAACCGTTATGTCTATGTGTCATGGCCATCTGTGGCATGCTATATGTCGGTAGTCTGGAAGCGTGTGAAAACCACTTGATCTGCTGTCTTTTGATGTGTTCCAATACTGGTATTGTTTTGGTTATCTGTCTGGTGTTATCGTTTCTAATTCTATCTCTTAATGATACTCCGAGTATTCTTCGTAGACATGTCATTTCTGTTGTCACTATTTTTCTTTTGTCTTGTGCTGTCATTGTCCAGGTTTGGCACTGGTAGCATAGTGATGGAATAATAATAATCTTGTATAATGCAACTTTAGTGTCAATGTTTACATTTTTGTTCTTGAAAATGCGTTTCATCTGTCCTAGGATCTGGTATGTTTTGTTGCATCTATTTTGTATCTCTTTACTGGTTTTCCCTTCACTCGATATAATGCTTCCTAAGTAAGTGAACTCATTTACTTGTTTAAGGTGTTTATCATCGATGGAGATAGAGATATTTCTTTCTTTGCTATTGCCATTATTTCAGTCTTTTCAATATTAAATTCAATATTTCAATATCCAGCATCGTTATCAATACCAGAAATTGTTGCGCCCTGGGCAAGCTTCCACCTCCCCATTTTCTACATAAACTACGTCCATTTCAGCTATAGCGCACCTGGAAACTAATTTTGGTGTTTCCATTCCTGGATGATCAGATGTGGCCAAGTTTCGGCGCTCTCATTATGTATTCCGATCTATCCTGGGTAGTGCATGCTTCTGTTCAAGATATCCCATAGCGTGCACAAGTGATTCTTCTTTTTTCTTTCCTCTTTTACCCTTTGCAGGTGTTGAGGGAGATACAATGTTTCTTTTCCCTACTTTTCTAGCAGCTTCAGATCAAGTGATTAAACCATCAGCACAAGTAATTAAAGGACAAAAACAATGCAAACGTTGAACTCGCGGTATTGAAAGTGTCACGTAATAATACAGAAATAACACAGCATTCAGTGTACGCTGTCATCAACATTATGTCCGTAAATATTCTAAGACTCTCAGAAAGGAACCCATAGAATGTCCAGTTTTAACGGTTGATTGAAGTTTAACGCCTCACTTGTTCTCTCATTGAAAGGCATGACGTAATTACAACCAGAAAAATCTATAATAGAGCCTATCAGTATTGAATCCAAATCGATTGATTGAATATAAGATGAGTGTAGTGTCTCATAGAAACCATTTATATTCATCAAAAGTAAAGATTTTTCAGGTTTAATTTCTTCTACTAAACAGTTATTAAACGTGTCAGTGGTGTTCAAGATGTGCAAGTAAACAACACCTGAGTCAGAGCATTGCAGTGTGATTGATGACATGGCATATGTGTACAGTCCACAGTGTCGGATTTAACTATAAACTAAAATAAATTGTGGGGGCCCCCAAATATTTTATTTATTTCACTATCTATATATTCTTAATCGTTAAAGGGCCCCATATCTCAAATAGTTTAGAGCTCCATATCTCAAATAGCTTATGACCCTATCAAGTCTAAATCCGGAACTGACAGTCCGACATGATATTCATACCAGAACAACTACTCTTCATAACTAAATATGATTAACTTATCTATATCCATATATGACAACGGGACCTATGATTTACTTATCTATATACATCTATGACATCAGGACCTATGATTTACTTATCTATATACATCTATGACATCAGGACCTATGATTAACTTATCTATATACATCTATGACATCAGGACCTATGATTATCTTGTCAATATAGATCCTTGACATCGGGACCTATGATTAACTTGTCAATATAGATCCTTGACATCAGGACCTATGATTAACTTGTCAATATAGATCCTTGACATCAGGACCTATGATTAACTTGTCAATATAGATCCTTGACATCAGGACCTATGATTAACATATCATACGTTCCCATACTTTTCTTCCTTCTTTATATTTTTTCTAATTTATTTTAAAAACAATTATTTTACTTTGCGCTATTCCTAGCACTCCAATTATACTCATTAATGTCAATTTTCCCAGTTATCAATGAATATGTACACTGATCAGTGGACCACTGGTTAAACATTTTCCCAGTTATCGATGAATATGCACACTGATCAGTGGACCACTGGTTAAACATTTTCCCAGTTATCGATGAATATGCACACTGATCAGTGGACCACTGTTTTTGTCCTCCTGTTATTTTCCACATAATCTTTTAAATTGGGCTTTCACTTGGTTAGTTAGTCGTTGGATTATCCTGCGTTTTCCTGAAGGATGTTTTAAATGTCTACTCCATCCATCGCTCCACCAACAGCCGTAGTAGCAGCGTGTGTAGCCAACCTATCTACTCTCTCATTACCCTGGACTCCCGCATGTTGCAGGACAAAAATAAGTCACTTTACACACACAGGAATTCTTCACTTGATCTTATGTATTAGGCATACCTATTAATTTACCACCATTGGCACTTTTCCTTTCACCTATTGCTATTTGTCTATCAATAATGCACAAACATATGCAAACATATTGAAAGTATGTACTTCATCAATTACTAAACATGCATGGTGACTCTTCATTTGGCATGTTTTACAGTGAGAAAAACATGTACAAGTCATCACATTAAAAAATATTCTTATGGTTTTTTTTGTTTTTTATTTTTATGTGTTTCTTGAGAACGGTCTCAGTTGGACTATAACAGAAAATAGTCCATGTTATTGTGTTTATTGTTATTGATCTTTTATGTGTCCATGTGTTTTTTAAATAAATTTTTTGCATGTATGTCATCAACAGTACACACCTGGCAAGTATGAGATTCAACGCAGAGAGAATCGTTGCATCTTGCGTATTGTAAACATTGAGCTGGAAGATGATGCTGTCTACACATGCCAGTGTGGCACTGCTCATACTGATACAAAGATAAATGTTGTTGGTAAGTTGGTTATGTTTGTTTATTCCTATCATACCCCAGGAAATAGGCCCCTATGACCAGTTAGCTATTGCTTCCTATGTGGCATGACATTGTTTCTCTAAATCTCTCATATTCTGGAGACTTCAACATTCGACTTAATGTAGTAAAAAATCTTTCTAGTCTGAGTGGGTCTGTGTCATGAGACTTGCTGTTATTTTGTTTGGGTTACCCTATCCTTCGATGAGACAGTTAGTGAACCATTCGCTGTGTAGAAAAACAAGTTGATTGCATGTTTTGCCCTCGAGTACTGATTTCAATTTTCTCTTCATCAGCCGTATTAGGCAACTGCAACAGTTAGGTTAAACATTGGTTTCTTCATCTTCATAGACAAGGTTTATTTCACCTACATTGGTTTCTTCATCTTCATAGACAAGGTTTATTTCACCTACATTGGTTTCTTCATCTGCATAGACAAGGTTTATTTCACCTACATTGGTTTCTTCATCTTCATAGACAAGGTTTATTTCACCTACATTGGTTTCTTCATCTGCATAGACAAGGTTTATTTCACCTACATTGGTTTCTTCATCTTCATAGACAAGGTTTATTTCACCTACATTGGTTTCTTCATCTTCATAGACAAGGTTTATTTCACCTACATTGGTTTCTTCATCTTCATAGACAAGGTTTATTTCACCTACATTGGTTTCTTCATCTTCATAGACAAGGTTTATTTCACCTACATTGGTTTCTTCATCTTCATAGACAAGGTTTATTTCACCTACATTGGTTTCTTCATCTGCATAGACAAGGTTTATTTCACCTACATTGGTTTCTTCATCTTCATAGACAAGGTTTATTTCACCTACATTGGTTTCTTCATCTTCATAGACAAGGTTTATTTCACCTACATTGGTTTATTCATCTTCATAGACATGGTTTATTTCACCTACATTGGTTTCTTCATCTGCATAGACAAGGTTTATTTCACCTACATTGGTTTCTTCATCTTCATAGACAAGGTTTATTTCACCTACATTGGTTTCTTCATCTTCATAGACAAGGTTTATTTCACCTACATTGGTTTCTTCATCTTCATAGACAAGGTTTATTTCACCTACATTGGTTTCTTCATCTGCATAGACAAGGTTTATTTCACCTACATTGGTTTCTTCATCTGCATAGACAAGGTTTATTTCACCTACATTGGTTTCTTCATCTGCATAGACAAGGTTTATTTCACCTACATTGGTTTCTTCATCTTCATAGACAAGGTTTATTTCACCTACATTGGTTTCTTCATCTTCATAGACAAGGTTTATTTCACCTACATTGGTTTCTTCATCTGCATAGACAAGGTTTATTTCACCTACATTGGTTTCTTCATCTTCATAGACAAGGTTTATTTCACCTACATTGGTTTCTTCATCTTCATAGACAAGGTTTATTTCACCTACATTGGTTTCTTCATCTGCATAGACAAGGTTTATTTCACCTACATTGGTTTCTTCATCTTCATAGACAAGGTTTATTTCACCTACATTGGTTTCTTCATCTTCATAGACAAGGTTTATTTCACCTACATTGGTTTCTTCATCTTCATAGACAAGGTTTATTTCACCTACATTGGTTTCTTCATCTTCATAGACAAGGTTTATTTCACCTACATTGGTTTCTTCATCTTCATAGACAAGGTTTATTTCACCTACATTGGTTTCTTCATCTTCATAGACAAGGTTTATTTCACCTACATTGGTTTCTTCATCTTCATAGACAAGGTTTATTTCACCTACATTGGTTTCTTCATCTTCATAGACAAGGTTTATTTCACCTACATTGGTTTCTTCATCTGCATAGACAAGGTTTATTTCACCTACATTGGTTTCTTCATCTGCATAGACAAGGTTTATTTCACCTACATTGGTTTCTTCATCTGCATAGACAAGGTTTATTTCACCTACATTGGTTTCTTCATCTTCATAGACAAGGTTTATTTCACCTACATTGGTTTCTTCATCTTCATAGACAAGGTTTATTTCACCTACATTGGTTTCTTCATCTGCATAGACAAGGTTTATTTCACCTACATTGGTTTCTTCATCTTCATAGACAAGGTTTATTTCACCTACATTGGTTTCTTCATCTTCATAGACAAGGTTTATTTCACCTACATTGGTTTCTTCATCTGCATAGACAAGGTTTATTTCACCTACATTGGTTTCTTCATCTTCATAGACAAGGTTTATTTCACCTACATTGGTTTCTTCATCTTCATAGACAAGGTTTATTTCACCTACATTGGTTTCTTCATCTTCATAGACAAGGTTTATTTCACCTACATTGGTTTCTTCATCTTCATAGACAAGGTTTATTTCACCTACATTGGTTTCTTCATCTTCATAGACAAGGTTTATTTCACCTACATTGGTTTCTTCATCTTCATAGACAAGGTTTATTTCACCTACATTGGTTTCTTCATCTTCATAGACAAGGTTTATTTCACCTACATTGGTTTCTTCATCTTCATAGACAAGGTTTATTTCACCTACATTGGTTTCTTCATCTGCATAGACAAGGTTTATTTCACCTACATTGGTTTCTTCATCTTCATAGACAAGGTTTATTTCACCTACATTGGTTTCTTCATCTTCATAGACAAGGTTTATTTCACCTACATTGGTTTCTTCATCTGCATAGACAAGGTTTATTTCACCTACATTGGTTTCTTCATCTTCATAGACAAGGTTTATTTCACCTACATTGGTTTCTTCATCTTCATAGACAAGGTTTATTTCACCTACATTGGTTTCTTCATCTGCATAGACAAGGTTTATTTCACCTACATTGGTTTCTTCATCTTCATAGACAAGGTTTATTTCACCTACATTGGTTTCTTCATCTGCATAGACAAGGTTTATTTCACCTACATTGGTTTCTTCATCTTCATAGACAAGGTTTATTTCACCTACATTGGTTTCTTCATCTTCATAGACAAGGTTTATTTCACCTACATTGGTTTCTTCATCTTCATAGACAAGGTTTATTTCACCTACATTGGTTTCTTCATCTTCATAGACAAGGTTTATTTCACCTACATTGGTTTCTTCATCTTCATAGACAAGGTTTATTTCACCTACATTGGTTTCTTCATCTGCATAGACAAGGTTTATTTCACCTACATTGGTTTCTTCATCTTCATAGACAAGGTTTATTTCACCTACATTGGTTTCTTCATCTTCATAGACAAGGTTTATTTCACCTACATTGGTTTATTCATCTTCATAGACATGGTTTATTTCACCTACATTGGTTTCTTCATCTGCATAGACAAGGTTTATTTCACCTACATTGGTTTCTTCATCTTCATAGACAAGGTTTATTTCACCTACATTGGTTTCTTCATCTTCATAGACAAGGTTTATTTCACCTACATTGGTTTCTTCATCTTCATAGACAAGGTTTATTTCACCTACATTGGTTTCTTCATCTGCATAGACAAGGTTTATTTCACCTACATTGGTTTCTTCATCTGCATAGACAAGGTTTATTTCACCTACATTGGTTTCTTCATCTGCATAGACAAGGTTTATTTCACCTACATTGGTTTCTTCATCTTCATAGACAAGGTTTATTTCACCTACATTGGTTTCTTCATCTTCATAGACAAGGTTTATTTCACCTACATTGGTTTCTTCATCTGCATAGACAAGGTTTATTTCACCTACATTGGTTTCTTCATCTTCATAGACAAGGTTTATTTCACCTACATTGGTTTCTTCATCTTCATAGACAAGGTTTATTTCACCTACATTGGTTTCTTCATCTGCATAGACAAGGTTTATTTCACCTACATTGGTTTCTTCATCTTCATAGACAAGGTTTATTTCACCTACATTGGTTTCTTCATCTTCATAGACAAGGTTTATTTCACCTACATTGGTTTCTTCATCTTCATAGACAAGGTTTATTTCACCTACATTGGTTTCTTCATCTTCATAGACAAGGTTTATTTCACCTACATTGGTTTCTTCATCTTCATAGACAAGGGTTTATTTCACCTACATTGGTTTCTTCATCTTCATAGACAAGGTTTATTTCACCTACATTGGTTTCTTCATCTTCATAGACAAGGTTTATTTCACCTACATTGGTTTCTTCATCTTCATAGACAAGGTTTATTTCACCTGACATTGGTTTCTTCATCTGCATAGACAAGGTTTATTTCACCTACATTGGTTTCTTCATCTGCATAGACAAGGTTTATTTCACCTACATTGGTTTCTTCATCTGCATAGACAAGGTTTATTTCACCTACATTGGTTTCTTCATCTTCATAGACAAGGTTTATTTCACCTACATTGGTTTCTTCATCTTCATAGACAAGGTTTATTTCACCTACATTGGTTTCTTCATCTGCATAGACAAGGTTTATTTCACCTACATTGGTTTCTTCATCTTCATAGACAAGGTTTATTTCACCTACATTGGTTTCTTCATCTTCATAGACAAGGTTTATTTCACCTACATTGGTTTCTTCATCTGCATAGACAAGGTTTATTTCACCTACATTGGTTTCTTCATCTTCATAGACAAGGTTTATTTCACCTACATTGGTTTCTTCATCTTCATAGACAAGGTTTATTTCACCTACATTGGTTTCTTCATCTTCATAGACAAGGTTTATTTCACCTACATTGGTTTCTTCATCTTCATAGACAAGGTTTATTTCACCTACATTGGTTTCTTCATCTTCATAGACAAGGTTTATTTCACCTACATTGGTTTCTTCATCTTCATAGACAAGGTTTATTTCACCTACATTGGTTTCTTCATCTTCATAGACAAGGTTTATTTCACCTACATTGGTTTCTTCATCTTCATAGACAAGGTTTATTTCACCTACATTGGTTTCTTCATCTGCATAGACAAGGTTTATTTCACCTACATTGGTTTCTTCATCTTCATAGACAAGGTTTATTTCACCTACATTGGTTTCTTCATCTTCATAGACAAGGTTTATTTCACCTACATTGGTTTCTTCATCTGCATAGACAAGGTTTATTTCACCTACATTGGTTTCTTCATCTTCATAGACAAGGTTTATTTCACCTACATTGGTTTCTTCATCTTCATAGACAAGGTTTATTTCACCTACATTGGTTTCTTCATCTTCATAGACAAGGTTTATTTCACCTACATTGGTTTCTTCATCTTCATAGACAAGGTTTATTTCACCTACATTGGTTTCTTCATCTGCATAGACAAGGTTTATTTCACCTACATTGGTTTCTTCATCTGCATAGACAAGGTTTATTTCACCTACATTGGTTTCTTCATCTTCATAGACAAGGTTTATTTCACCTACATTGGTTTCTTCATCTTCATAGACAAGGTTTATTTCACCTACATTGGTTTCTTCATCTTCATAGACAAGGTTTATTTCACCTACATTGGTTTCTTCATCTGCATAGACAAGGTTTATTTCACCTACATTGGTTTCTTCATCTTCATAGACAAGGTTTATTTCACCTACATTGGTTTCTTCATCTTCATAGACAAGGTTTATTTCACCTACATTGGTTTCTTCATCTTCATAGACAAGGTTTATTTCACCTACATTGGTTTCTTCATCTTCATAGACAAGGTTTATTTCACCTACATTGGTTTCTTCATCTTCATAGACAAGGTTTATTTCACCTACATTGGTTTCTTCATCTTCATAGACAAGGTTTATTTCACCTACATTGGTTTCTTCATCTTCATAGACAAGGTTTATTTCACCTACATTGGTTTCTTCATCTTCATAGACAAGGTTTATTTCACCTACATTGGTTTCTTCATCTGCATAGACAAGGTTTATTTCACCTACATTGGTTTCTTCATCTTCATAGACAAGGTTTATTTCACCTACATTGGTTTCTTCATCTTCATAGACAAGGTTTATTTCACCTACATTGGTTTCTTCATCTGCATAGACAAGGTTTATTTCACCTACATTGGTTTCTTCATCTTCATAGACAAGGTTTATTTCACCTACATTGGTTTCTTCATCTTCATAGACAAGGTTTATTTCACCTACATTGGTTTCTTCATCTTCATAGACAAGGTTTATTTCACCTACATTGGTTTCTTCATCTTCATAGACAAGGTTTATTTCACCTACATTGGTTTCTTCATCTGCATAGACAAGGTTTATTTCACCTACATTGGTTTCTTCATCTTCATAGACAAGGTTTATTTCACCTACATTGGTTTCTTCATCTTCATAGACAAGGTTTATTTCACCTACATTGGTTTCTTCATCTTCATAGACAAGGTTTATTTCACCTACATTGGTTTCTTCAACTTCATAGACAAGGTTTATTTCACCTACATTGGTTTCTTCATCTGCATAGACAAGGTTTATTTCACCTACATTGGTTTCTTCATCTTCATAGACAAGGTTTATTTCACCTACATTGGTTTCTTCATCTTCATAGACAAGGTTTATTTCACCTACATTGGTTTCTTCATCTTCATAGACAAGGTTTATTTCACCTACATTGGTTTCTTCATCTTCATAGACAAGGTTTATTTCACCTACATTGGTTTCTTCATCTTCATAGACAAGGTTTATTTCACCTACATTGGTTTCTTCATCATCTTCATAGACAAGGTTTATTTCACCTACATTGGTTTCTTCATCTTCATAGACAAGGTTTATTTCACCTACATTGGTTTCTTCATCTTCATAGACAAGGTTTATTTCACCTACATTGGTTTCTTCATCTGCATAGACAAGGTTTATTTCACCTACATTGGTTTCTTCATCTTCATAGACAAGGTTTATTTCACCTACATTGGTTTCTTCATCTTCATAGACAAGGTTTATTTCACCTACATTGGTTTCTTCATCTTCATAGACAAGGTTTATTTCACCTACATTGGTTTCTTCATCTTCATAGACAAGGTTTATTTCACCTACATTGGTTTCTTCATCTTCATAGACAAGGTTTATTTCACCTACATTGGTTTCTTCATCTTCATAGACAAGGTTTATTTCACCTACATTGGTTTCTTCATCTTCATAGACAAGGTTTATTTCACCTACATTGGTTTCTTCATCTGCATAGACAAGGTTTATTTCACCTACATTGGTTTCTTCATCTGCATAGACAAGGTTTATTTCACCTACATTGGTTTCTTCATCTTCATAGACAAGGTTTATTTCACCAACATTGGTTTCTTCATCTTCATAGACAAGGTTTATTTCACCTACATTGGTTTCTTCATCTGCATAGACAAGGTTTATTTCACCTACATTGGTTTCTTCATCTTCATAGACAAGGTTTATTTCACCAACATTGGTTTCTTCATCTTCATAGACAAGGTTTATTTCACCTACATTGGTTTCTTCATCTTCATAGACAAGGTTTATTTCACCTACATTGGTTTCTTCATCTTCATAGACAAGGTTTATTTCACCTACATTGGTTTCTTCATCTTCATAGACAAGGTTTATTTCACCTACATTGGTTTCTTCATCTTCATAGACAAGGTTTATTTCACCTACATTGGTTTCTTCATCTTCATAGACAAGGTTTATTTCACCTACATTGGTTTCTTCATCTTCATAGACAAGGTTTATTTCACCTACATTGGTTTCTTCATCTGCATAGACAAGGTTTATTTCACCTACATTGGTTTCTTCATCTGCATAGACAAGGTTTATTTCACCTACATTGGTTTCTTCATCTGCATAGACAAGGTTTATTTCACCTACATTGGTTTCTTCATCTTCATAGACAAGGTTTATTTCACCTACATTGGTTTCTTCATCTTCATAGACAAGGTTTATTTCACCTACATTGGTTTCTTCATCTGCATAGACAAGGTTTATTTCACCTACATTGGTTTCTTCATCTGCATAGACAAGGTTTATTTCACCTACATTGGTTTCTTCATCTGCATAGACAAGGTTTATTTCACCTACATTGGTTTCTTCATCTGCATAGACAAGGTTTATTTCACCTACATTGGTTTCTTCATCTGCATAGACAAGGTTTATTTCACCTACATTGGTTTCTTCATCTTCATAGACAAGGTTTATTTCACCTACATTGGTTTCTTCATCTGCATAGACAAGGTTTATTTCACCTACATTGGTTTCTTCATCTGCATAGACAAGGTTTATTTCACCTACATTGGTTTCTTCATCTGCATAGACAAGGTTTATTTCACCTACATTGGTTTCTTCATCTGCATAGACAAGGTTTATTTCACCTACATTGGTTTCTTCATCTGCATAGACAAGGTTTATTTCACCTACATTGGTTTCTTCATCTGCATAGACAAGGTTTATTTCACCTACATTGGTTTCTTCATCTGCATAGACAAGGTTTATTTCACCTACATTGGTTTCTTCATCTGCATAGACAAGGTTTATTTCACCTACATTGGTTTCTTCATCTTCATAGACAAGGTTTATTTCACCTACATTGGTTTCTTCATCTGCATAGACAAGGTTTATTGTCACCTACATTGGTTTCTTCATCTGCATAGACAAGGTTTATTTCACCTACATTGGTTTCTTCATCTGCATAGACAAGGTTTATTTCACCTACATTGGTTTCTTCATCTGCATAGACAAGGTTTATTTCACCTACATTGGTTTCTTCATCTGCATAGACAAGGTTTATTTCACCTACATTGGTTTCTTCATCTTCATAGACAAGGTTTATTTCACCTACATTGGTTTCTTCATCTGCATAGACAAGGTTTATTTCACCTACATTGGTTTCTTCATCTGCATAGACAAGGTTTATTTCACCTACATTGGTTTCTTCATCTGCATAGACAAGGTTTATTTCACCTACATTGGTTTCTTCATCTGCATAGACAAGGTTTATTTCACCTACATTGGTTTCTTCATCTGCATAGACAAGGTTTATTTCACCTACATTGGTTTCTTCATCTGCATAGACAAGGGTTTATTTCACCTACATTGGTTTCTTCATCTTCATAGACAAGGTTTATTTCACCTACATTGGTTTCTTCATCTGCATAGACAAGGTTTATTTCACCTACATTGGTTTCTTCATCTGCATAGACAAGGTTTATTTCACCTACATTGGTTTCTTCATCTGCATAGACAAGGTTTATTTCACCTACATTGGTTTCTTCATCTGCATAGACAAGGTTTATTTCACCTACATTGGTTTCTTCATCTGCATAGACAAGGTTTATTTCACCTACATTGGTTTCTTCATCTGCATAGACAAGGTTTATTTCACCTACATTGGTTTCTTCATCTGCATAGACAAGGTTTATTTCACCTACATTGGTTTCTTCATCTGCATAGACAAGGTTTATTTCACCTACATTGGTTTCTTCATCTTCATAGACAAGGTTTATTTCACCTACATTGGTTTCTTCATCTGCATAGACAAGGTTTATTTCACCTACATTGGTTTCTTCATCTGCATAGACAAGGTTTATTTCACCTACATTGGTTTCTTCATCTGCATAGACAAGGTTTATTTCACCTACATTGGTTTCTTCATCTGCATAGACAAGGTTTATTTCACCTACATTGGTTTCTTCATCTGCATAGACAAGGTTTATTTCACCTACATTGGTTTCTTCATCTGCATAGACAAGGTTTATTTCACCTACATTGGTTTCTTCATCTGCATAGACAAGGTTTATTTCACCTACATTGGTTTCTTCATCTGCATAGACAAGGTTTATTTCACCTACATTGGTTTCTTCATCTTCATAGACAAGGTTTATTTCACCTACATTGGTTTCTTCATCTGCATAGACAAGGTTTATTTCACCTACATTGGTTTCTTCATCTGCATAGACAAGGTTTATTTCACCTACATTGGTTTCTTCATCTTCATAGACAAGGTTTATTTCACCTACATTGGTTTCTTCATCTGCATAGACAAGGTTTATTTCACCTACATTGGTTTCTTCATCTGCATAGACAAGGTTTATTTCACCTACATTGGTTTCTTCATCTGCATAGACAAGGTTTATTTCACCTACATTGGTTTCTTCATCTGCATAGACAAGGTTTATTTCACCTACATTGGTTTCTTCATCTGCATAGACAAGGTTTATTTCACCTACATGGTTTATTCATCTGCATAGACAAGGTTTATTTCACCTACATTGGTTTCTTCATCTGCATAGACAAGGTTTATTTCACCTACATTGGTTTCTTCATCTGCATAGACAAGGTTTATTTCACCTACATTGGTTTCTTCATCTTCATAGACAAGGTTTATTTCACCTACATTGGTTTCTTCATCTGCATAGACAAGGTTTATTTCACCTACATTGGTTTCTTCATCTGCATAGACAAGGTTTATTTCACCTACATTGGTTTCTTCATCTGCATAGACAAGGTTTATTTCACCTACATTGGTTTCTTCATCTGCATAGACAAGGTTTATTTCACCTACATTGGTTTCTTCATCTGCATAGACAAGGTTTATTTCACCTACATTGGTTTCTTCATCTGCATAGACAAGGTTTATTTCACCTACATTGGTTTCTTCATCTGCATAGACAAGGTTTATTTCACCTACATTGGTTTCTTCATCTTCATAGACAAGGTTTATTTCACCTACATTGGTTTCTTCATCTTCATAGACAAGGTTTATTTCACCTACATTGGTTTCTTCATCTGCATAGACAAGGTTTATTTCACCTACATTGGTTTCTTCATCTGCATAGACAAGGTTTATTTCACCTACATTGGTTTCTTCATCTGCATAGACAAGGTTTATTTCACCTACATTGGTTTCTTCATCTGCATAGACAAGGTTTATTTCACCTACATTGGTTTCTTCATCTGCATAGACAAGGTTTATTTCACCTACATTGGTTTCTTCATCTTCATAGACAAGGTTTATTTCACCTACATTGGTTTCTTCATCTGCATAGACAAGGTTTATTTCACCTACATTGGTTTCTTCATCTGCATAGACAAGGTTTATTTCACCTACATTGGTTTCTTCATCTGCATAGACAAGGTTTATTTCACCTACATTGGTTTCTTCATCTGCATAGACAAGGTTTATTTCACCTACATTGGTTTCTTCATCTGCATAGACAAGGTTTATTTCACCTACATTGGTTTCTTCATCTGCATAGACAAGGTTTATTTCACCTACATTGGTTTCTTCATCTTCATAGACAAGGTTTATTTCACCTACATTGGTTTCTTCATCTGCATAGACAAGGTTTATTTCACCTACATTGGTTTCTTCATCTGCATAGACAAGGTTTATTTCACCTACATTGGTTTCTTCATCTGCATAGACAAGGTTTATTTCACCTACATTGGTTTCTTCATCTGCATAGACAAGGTTTATTTCACCTACATTGGTTTCTTCATCTGCATAGACAAGGTTTATTTCACCTACATTGGTTTCTTCATCTGCATAGACAAGGTTTATTTCACCTACATTGGTTTCTTCATCTGCATAGACAAGGTTTATTTCACCTACATTGGTTTCTTCATCTGCATAGACAAGGTTTATTTCACCTACATTGGTTTCTTCATCTGCATAGACAAGGTTTATTTCACCTACATTGGTTTCTTCATCTGCATAGACAAGGTTTATTTCACCTACATTGGTTTCTTCATCTGCATAGACAAGGTTTATTTCACCTACATTGGTTTCTTCATCTGCATAGACAAGGTTTATTTCACCTACATTGGTTTCTTCATCTGCATAGACAAGGTTTATTTCACCTACATTGGTTTCTTCATCTGCATAGACAAGGTTTATTTCACCTACATTGGTTTCTTCATCTGCATAGACAAGGTTTATTTCACCTACATTGGTTTCTTCATCTTCATAGACAAGGTTTATTTCACCTACATTGGTTTCTTCATCTGCATAGACAAGGTTTATTTCACCTACATTATAGTAAAGGGCATTTCGTACACACTTGTCTCATCTGTCTGTGATGGCTTTCCAATCCATCGCCAAGCATAATCTGTGTATTTATTCTTGACCATGGTGGATTATCACCAGGAGAAGTGAGTACATTATACCTACAAAGGAAGTGAGTGCATTATGCCTACCGAGGAAGTGAGTACATTATGTCTACCGAGGAAGTGAGTGCATTATACCTACAGAGGAAGTGAGTGCATTATGCCTACCGAGGAAGTGAGTGCATTATGCCTGCTGTGGAAGTAAGTGCATTATGCGTACCGAGGAAGTGAGTGTATTATGCGTACCAAGGAAGTGAGTGTATTATGTGCACATAGGAAGTGCGTGTATTATGTGCACCGAGGAAGTGAGTGTATTATGTGCACAGAGGAAGTGAGTGTATTATGTGCACCGGGGTAGAGTAGTTTTGCAGCTGGTG
Source organism: Meghimatium bilineatum (assembly GCA_034231615.1). Taxonomy (NCBI): domain Eukaryota; kingdom Metazoa; phylum Mollusca; class Gastropoda; order Stylommatophora; family Philomycidae; genus Meghimatium; species Meghimatium bilineatum. The sequence continues at coordinate 3,055,350 of CM067305.1, read as the reverse complement.
AACACATCTTGTGTAAGAAAGTCAATATAATTGCCCACTGTTGTAAGAAAGAGGATATAATTGTGTTATTATGATGAATACAGTTTTTTCCAATGTTGGACCAAGCCCCACAAAGGGGAAATTTGATTGTTCAGTGGGAAAAGTCTTCCAATAAGTTGTAATTAGGTTTCATTTAGGGAATAATTCAATTTTTAATGTTAAAATATATGTATATGTTATATAGGCTTATATATTTGGGCACCATAGTTTTAGAAAGACTTGGGTTGAGCATGATAAAAAACGGGTCTAGTAGGACCATTGTCCTGAATAAATATTTTAAAAATAATAGTAACACAGTCAGTCATGAATAATTTATCCTGTATTTTAATGTCAATATTAGAGCCTCAATGGGAATTCTTGAAAAAAGTGGAGGATGTGGAAGCAGTGGAAAGAGAAAAGGCCACCATGGAGTGTGATGTCAGTGATGCAGAAGCTGATGTCATCTGGATGAGAGAAGGAAAAGTGAGTGATAACTATTTGTATACATTAACTTCATTCACATTTTTACTCACACTTTCTCAACAACAAAATTAAGTCTGTGTTTACATTTTGTATCTGTGTGGTATTCTATTTATCTGTAAACATACAGTGATGTACTATACATCCACAATGTGCAGAAATTAATGACATTTTCAGAGTATGTGTGCATTTTCCTTGGTGAAGAGCAGAAACATGATTCAAGGCACATTACTCTTGTAGTTTGCCATTGCTTTCATAGTTCTCAGAGAAGCTAGAGTAAAATTACAAATTATAACAAAAATTAGAAGACAATCAAGATTTTTAGGGGATGTGATGAGGTAAGTAAAACTTGAACATTAAGTATCCACCGGAAAGATCAAATGGGAGAAGAGACATAGGAGATAAAGAGAGAAATTTCTCAATGGGTTGGCACTGTGGCACAAAAAGAAGTCACCAACTGAATTTATTAACAACACGAGACAGAGTTGTGGAGAAGTATGATCACCTACCCCACTCAACATGGCACTTTATTGATTGATTGGTTGAAGAGCAGAAATATGCAGCAAATTAGATAAAAGTATCCGATAAACCTAACAAAAACAAAACAATAGTGCCTAAATTTGGCAAAAATACTTACAGACTCAAGACCATGACTAGCATCTAAAGTTGGCTGTTTTTTGTAAAGTAATGTATGTTTATTTATTGCAACTATTTGGTAAGTTTCAAGTGTTTCTATGTATAAATAAAAGTTCCGTGATAATTTGAATGTTTATTCCAACAAAGACTGATGTGTCAGGACATTGGCACAAATAAAATAATGACACAAAGCATTTAAATTTTGTGCATTACATCCTGCTGGAAATCTAGTTGGACTATTGTCCTGCTACAGATGATATACATCAGGAGTTTGAGAATGAACGCTAAAGAAGAAGAATGTTATTTGACATGCATTGTTTTTATGATAATTTCTCAATTCTTTGCTGGACATATGAAATTGAACTAACAATATTATTTGCACCAGAACTGATTTCACAAAAATGGCTGACAAATAGTCACGAGGAAAGACTAAAATTATTGCGATTGGTGAAATACTACAGTATCTTTTCTTAGCAACATCTATTAGAAAGACAAGGTGGTCTATGGCGACTATCATAACATCTGTGCAAAAGTCCAGCCATATATATATATATGTATATGATAATGTGTCATCCTTATCTATCTATCTATGTGATGCGTCTTTTACATAACGTTGTCCTAACTGCCACTCTGTAAGCCTCTCGGTTCTGTGCAAGCTGCCCAGCTTCTTTCAATGTCTTGTTCAGAAGGTGTTCGATGTCATGTGTCTTGGTCTGCCTCTTGTTCTCTATCATAGAACTTTTCCCTTCATAATTAATCTTTTAAAACCATTGTGTCTCTTTATATGCCAAAATATGTTAGTTTGAATTTTTTTTATTATTTTGAGGGGTCAGTCTTCTTCTTTCTGTCCATGATATTCTTAGGATCTTTCTATAACATTTCATTTTCGTGCTGATATTGTCTTTTCAATTGCAGATGTAATTGCTCAATTTAAACAAACGTATGTTGCGATTGGAAAGATATAGCTGCTTAATAGTTATAACTTTGTTTTTCTGTTTGCCCCTTGCCATAGAATTTAGTATGTACTGTACTTGGCCTAAATGGCACACATCAAATGGTAGCACATCATACTCCACATTATCGGGCAGAAATTGCACAAACATTCATGATTGTTATCAGAAGAATTAGAAGAAGATTAACGGTCCTTGCTTCACATCCGCTAGAAGTCAGATTCAGGCATGCATTGAAAATGCTAAATTGTACAGAATGTCTGATATGAATTATATACAGTACTTTTTCAATATTGTTGTATAAACATTGTTGAATTTATTTGTATAACATAACTTTTAGTTTTTGTATTTGAACTACTTGGTGGTTCTGTACAAGTAGATGCCAATACACAGTTCAGTTTTTTTAATTTGAACTTTCAGACATGGTAGTCACTCCGCATGTAACTAAAATTTGGAAGAAAAAAAATTCACTGCACATGAATGAAGATCACAGCTCACTCAACAAACTGCTATTTGCAGATGATCAATGATCAGTGAGAAATACTACCTGTTGATAAACTCTGTAGTCTAGATCATTACCAGCAATGTACTCTCAGATACGGGGTTCCCATTGCGTTGCATACAGAAGGAATGATTAACGTTTTTTTTATCTTTGCGTTAAGGAAGCACAAAAAACAAGAAAGACCGTGGCACATTTCTATATCATCTTGAAAATTATCATGCAGAATTTATGTGGAGATCAAGGCTAATAGCAACAGAAACCACATTTGACGCTATTCTCGTTGTTTTGAAAAATTACTTGTCTCAATAAAATAATAGTTCAATTATTTCTAATTGTGTCCCTTGTATTATTTGGTGTTATATCCCTTTATACCCTAGTTACAAGGGTTAGCGAAAGAGTTAGGGAAAGCTTCATTTCATTCAGTGTTGTTTCATTAAAAATGTATTGATGTCTACGTGTACAGTAACTACTTGATTATGAAGCACATTAAAAATAAACTATTTATTCACTATCAAATAACACTTTTCAGGAAAAACCTGATGACCTTGAGGTATAACTTATCAAGTTGTTGTGACAGTAGTTTATAGATTGTCATGACCATACCAAATTAAGTTATATCCTGCATTTATCACACAGATATAAATTGATGTAGATTATTTTGTCCTTTCCCAATTTTCTTTTATGTATAACCTCCTTCATGGTTTTTTTTTCAATTTTAATGTTTTAACCATTTAGATAATACTGCGTGAAATGTAACAACAATAGTACTTTCGTAAAACACAGGTTTTTAGAACGTTCCACTTAGACATGACGGACTATCACTAAAACTAGGAGGTTATGATGTGTAAACATGAAACATATAAATCGCAATACACAAAACTTTTTCAACATTTTGACCAAGAGGCCTTTTTCATGATACACATAAATCATCAAAAGACGAGGAATAGAAATGATTTCAATATCCAAATGTGTCCAACCAAAATATGGAAGTGTGATGCCGGAAGGACAGGAACAGGAAGTACATAAAAGATGTAAATATAAGTGGAAATGAAATGAACAAAAAGATGACGTTAGTGACGGAAAAAATGAATAAAAACAAAGACCATATCACCAAGAACTAGAGAAAAGAGAGGTCGGAATTTAGTCCAAAATGCTTGAGAGTACCCAACTAAAAAATAAGACAATTTTCTAGAGCATACCTAAATTTATCATTGGTGGTGCAGGATCTGATGGCAGTGACATGAATATCAAGAGCACTATGATGGCCATTGTCGTTGAATTGAGTGGCAACAGGAGTAGGTGTTCTGTACTTGATGGCATGAAGATAGGTACAGAAGCGGTCACTCAATCTTGATCTGGTTTCCCTAATGTACTGCTTGCCGCAACATTTACATATGATCATGTAAATAACAATACAGGATTCACTGTAAAGGCCTTATCGATGGAGAAAGTGGCCATGGGAAATGAAATGGAGTGCATCTGAACCATATAAGGTCATGTATAGCAATGGCTGCGTGAACAACAAACAGCACCAAAATGGTTGGGAACAGAAGACTTAAGGTGGCTGTGGACCAAGATGTCCTTCAGATTTTTGTCGCGCCTATAAGCCACCAGAGATAAGTCCTGCATGGGTGTCAGGATCAGACTGGAGAAGGGAATAATGTTTAAGTATGAAGCGTCGGACATAGGAATTACGAGGATGAAAGGTAAGAACAAGTTTAACTCTATCAGAGGCCCCTATTCTCCATTGTAGTGCTTGTTGACCTTGCCCTCCTTCAGAGATCTTAGAAATGCAAATAGTCTTGTAGAAAAATGCATTCATATGAAATTATTTGTACAGCTATGCTGTTCATTGATACCTTACACTGGAAAACATATTTCTTTATGTATTTTATGTAGTCTTAAAACTAATAATATTTCAATATAATTTTCTATTGTATATATTAGTATACTTATTTCTGTTTTACATATTAGTATACTTATTTCTGTTTTACATATTAGTATACTTATTTCTGTTGTATATATTAGTATACTTATTTCTATTGTATATATTAGTATACTTATTTCTGTTTTACATATTACTATAATTATTTCTGTTTTACATATTAGTATACTTATTTCTGTTGTATATATTAGTATACTTATTTCTGTTGTAGGCCTATATATTAGTATACTTATTTCTGTTGCATATATTAGTATACTTATTTCTGTTGTATATATTAATATACTTATTTCTATTGTATATATTAGTATACTTATTTCTGTTTTACATATTACTATAATTATTTCTGTTTTACATATTAGTATACTTATTTCTGTTGTAGGCCTATATATTAGTATACTTATTTCTGTTTTACATATTAGTATAGCCTACTTATTTCTGTTGTAGGCCTATATATTAGTATAATTATTTCATTTCACTAAATATTTTAATTAAAATAATATATTAATGATGAAGATCCTTTAGCCTATATCAGATTTTGATGCCCAATAATTAAGTAAATGTATGCTTTAAATGTAATTCACCCATTCATTCCTGAGCCATTATTGTACCACTGGATGCAGATGTCTAGACTATTTGGAATACAGATCAATAGACTCTTGACTGTTACAGAACAATAATATTCTGATTAATCAGATTTGTGGAGTGAATAATTAAAACTACATTTGCATATTGTGAATATTTTTCTAAACATTATGTCAAGACAGTAATAGCAAATGTATTCAAAATGATGTTGCTAGAATAAAAACATTTCCATCCACTTTATTTCATATTAAACTATTATTTATCTGATGAGAGAATACGTCATATTTTTACTATTTTATCAATCATGGATGTATTTGTTCACCTGTACCCTGACTTCTCTAACATGTTAAACTAAGATTTATCTGAAAATGATGTATTTGTTCACCTGTACCCTGATTTCTCTAACATGTTAAACTACGATTTATCTGAGAAGGATACATTTGTTCACCTGTACCCTGACTTCTCTAACATGTTAAACTAAGATTTATCTGAAAATTATGTATTTGTTCACCTGTACCCTGACTTCTCTAACATGTTAAACTAAGATTTATCTGAAAATGATGTATTTGTTCACCTGTACCCTGATTTCTCTAACATGTTAAACTACGATTTATCTGAAAATGATGTATTTGTTCACCTGTACCCTGACTTCTCTAACATGTTAAACTAAGATTTATCTGAAAATGATGTATTTGTTCACCTGTACCCTGACTTCTCTAACATGTTAAACTACGATTTATCTGAAAATGATGTATTTGTTCACCTGTACCCTGATTTCTCTAACATGTTAAACTACGATTTATCTGAGAAGGATACATTTGTTCACTTGTACCCTGACTTCTTTAACACAGGAACTGAAAGCTGGAGGAAAGTACGAGTTTATTAAGGATGGTTTGAAGAGGCGACTGGTGATAAAAAATTGCAGCATTAAGGATGATGGCAAATACGTTTGTCGACTTCTTGATCAAGAAGTAAAAGCTGAACTATTTGTGTCACGTAAGTGAAATATTTATTCTGTATGATGTTCTATATTTTCCTGTTTAGCGGGCATACAAATTTATTGAAACAAAATGTAGTGAAATGAAGAATAATGCAATGGGGGGAGGCATCTGAAAATACAAAACAGAACAATGAGCTACAATCAATTTTTTGAGAGTGCTGCCTATTTTAACCTAGAGCCACTGTTGATGAAGCATGAATTGCAATGTGGGATTGTTCCTTCACAAAATGTGTTGACAATATCTTGTCTGTGTATTGTTATAATCTTTTCTTTTAAAGTGGATTTTTGTTTTTGAACAATTTCTTGTGCTCGATGATTCAGAAGACAATTAATTAGATTTACATGGTGATTATTCTGAAAATGATGTGGAAATAGATCCAGATGATGATTATTCTAAAAATGATGTGGAAATAGATCCAGATGACCACTTAAGCCTGAGCGAATACAGTAGCATTGTTATAGTAGGCCTACAAATCAGGACAGTTTTAGCAAGGTTGGTTCGTCTTATCAAGTAAATTTGACTGAAGTTGGTCTCCTGCTAATATGTGTACAGCAGACACATCATTTGTTTGAAGAACACTTTGGAATATATTTCTTCAGATAGTAAATCCATTGAAGTGGTCAAAGCTAATAAAACAATACTCCTGCCCGTGATGTTTTGCAGCCTATTTCCTCCTATGAAAACCGACTAGACAGGCACTAGAATCTGGACAAGTCACGGACAATTGTTTCTGGCAAAAAATGTGTGAGCATTTATGACACACATTAATGTGTGAGCAAAATAAGTTATCACCTCTGTGATAACCTGTGCCATGCAAGTTAGAAGCAGAAAATCATCCACTTCTACACACAAAAAATATAAAGATGTACCAGTTCAAGAGATGAAAATTTTCTTCAGACTATGGAAAGTGACTTTACACTACAGTCCTGCAGCTCCTATGCAAAAAAGAATAAGAGACACATTAATTTAATTTGTGAGTAAAATTTCTCATTGTGTTTTAAAAAAAAACAGCTGATGTCAAGTTTGTAAAGAAACTAGAAGAAACAAATTGTAAAGAAAAAGATACCATCACCCTGGAGTGCAAGGCCACAAATCCACATAAGCATGCTGTCAAATGGCTGAAAAATGGAGAGCCAATCAACATAGATTCAACAAAGTAAGTAGAATGATGTATTCTTACTTTTTTTTATAGATTAAATTACTAATAGTGTCACACTGTGGCAGTGTATTGATGTATTCTTACATTTTTGAATATTACATTATTAATAGTGTCACACAGTGGAAATGTATTGGATTCATTCAACAGTGTATTTTGTTCAATTCAAAGTGTATTCTTTTGTTTAGTCTACTAAGCTCAAAGTAGGTGCTCAGACTTTCTGCCCTCATAAATATTGTATGCCAGAATTATTTTTGTGGTGATTGTGTCTATACCTGGTTTGTATATGCCTAGAGTGGCTGGTAGCAAGCATCTCTTTTCTTAATAAATGGCCACTCATTTAGATATGATCTTATCTAGCTTCTTGCCATACACATTTCACCATGTGTTTTATTATGCAGTAACTTTTAATATTGATTTAATCTTTGTGTAGTATTTGTAGAAGTGTAGGATAATTAATATGTCACCACTCTTTCTGCCATATGTCTGTCTTCAAGTATATGTTGAATTTCTTGTGTATCTTTTGGCAGTTGGTTGCTAATTCAGCGGTCTTAAACAATGTCCTTTGTCAAATGGTCCCCATGGATGACGGCTAGATGCAGGCCAGTGAACAGTGCACCTTTGTAATTTTATGACAGACTCCTAGGTGGCGGGAATGCTAAGTGTGCTATCATTGCAGATGTGATGGAATAATTAATTTGTTGTCCCAAACTTTTACGTTGCACTCCTGACAGGACGTAATGATTGTGGCATACTACCACACTGGACGTGCCTCCTATTTAGGGAGTAACTGCATCTATACACTTCCTTAACACAACCATGTGTTGAGACAGAATTTGGGTGTCACCTTTGTATCTCAACTGAGGATCTATGGTTTTGTCAGAAAGGTCATGGACCATTAAGGGCTACCTGCGTACAGCTAAAATTATTATTTCATCAGCATCAACATTGTTAGCCATTGAATATATCCTGCTTATTGCCATTCTTATTCTTCTCTTAACCTTAATGACTATTATCTTTTATATCACATTAATTCTATGATGACAATCAGTCAGTATGACTTTTTCATTAAAAAACTATCACAAATCTGATCAGCAAATCAAATGATGCTCTATAATTGACAACTTCATCATGAGGTCATAAAACATAATTAAGGACTAGGAGTGAAAAATATTAAAAATACTGAGGAGTGAGTATGACATAATTGTATCATTTAATTTGTGTAAGTAATTCTTTATTTCTTGTGGTCAGGTTTGAGATCAGCCAGAAAGGAGAATCATACAAATTAACACTCAAGGATGTGGACTTGTCTGACAGTGGAGAATACACCATTCAGATTGGTGATCGACCTAATAGATGTAACGTCACTGTTCGCCCTCGTGAGTGACAGTTACACTATTTCCTATAAGATTATATTCATTTGTCTTAACACTATGAATGTTAGCAAAACTGAAAATAATAGAGAAAAAGAACTTGTTCTCAAATTAAGACTAGCACAATTGTTACATATTGAAAGTTATATATTTTTACATAAGAAAATGTGAGCAGAGTTTGAGACTACAGGAAGGTACTTGTCTTTACATTAAGTAGAAAATCTAAAAATTGATTGAAAATGTTAAATCAATGTGATGCCACTATAGAAGAAATTGGCTTATGTTCATATCCCAAGCAAGTGAGCGATTTATTTTCAATTTTACTAAAAATAACATGTGATGTGAGCAAATAAAAAGATTTATAAGAACACATAATGAAATGATTTGTCAGAGGATTTTATTCACAGGCTGAACATACCAACCCAGATGTAGAACCGCTCTCAGTATGTAGTGCGCAGATCATTGGATGTGGTGGTTTATGCGTATTTATCAAAAAATATTTTCATTAGATAATGTATGGTTTGTATCTTTAGAAATGTGGCCATGTCTCCTGGTCTATAATTACCAATCAGTACATTGGGGGTCGAGATATTTATTTTTGGAGGCTTGAATGGGTGGACCTCTCAGTGGATGGTGCAGGCGGCACTTTCAGTATGTAGCGCAGAAATTGTAAAATCTGGCAGCAGTTCTTGCGGCTACAAAACAATGCCTACATCTCTAACAAACTTATGATTACGTAGCCATTTTGTATCTAGGACACAGCCCACAGTAAATGACATGAAAAAGTCTGATCGGAGCAGAATTTTATAAATAGTGTGAATGTAGACCGTTATTTTGGTATATTACCCAAATTTATTATTGACACCAGTGGTAACTTGTATTTTAACGGTTAATGTGTTTCATTTATCCATAACAAACCCATAATAGACTTGGAGTGTATGATATACTCACAACTATTGTTGATCATTTAAGTAAATCTGTGTATCTTGAAAAGACAATTTTACGAGACATTTATGAGTACAAGCAGTCTAAGCATGTGTTCTTAATTAATATGTGATAAACATTTTATCCTGTTGAGCTAATGGTTTTTTTTTATATTTCCGTTCAAGTGCCGCGACCACCTAAAATTGATGCATCTAGAGTGAAAGACATTTTTGTAGGGAAAGGAGAACTCATTGAGCTGAATATTCCCTTTGATGGTAAGTTCATTTGTTGAAATAACTATTTAAAATAATTCTGCGAGTTTACTTTTTGCTCTCACATTTGCTAGAAGTGTATTTGTGTGTCCGGGCTGTCTGTGTGTACTTGTGTGACTGTGTGTATAAATATTGGACTTGTAATACATCCACAAAAGTTAAGCTCCATAGTTCAAAACAACTATCCAGAACATAACATGAGCCTACATGATGATGATGATGAGAATCTGAGAGTTGCCAGGCTGGATTTTAAATAACAAATGTAATTAAATTATCTATAACAGAGGAAACTGGAAATATATGTATTCAACAACAAAAATAGGAAAAGTATGAGGAAAAATAAAATCACATGCTACATGTCAAAATATGATCAATAACTTACATAATTAAAAGAAAATATCAGTATTCCAAATGAAATGCTATATAAAGGTCCTAAGCATATCATGGACTGAAAAATTATTGAACACAGATGTCTGTAAAGACCTGAACTAAAAGAAGATAAAATAAAATAGGGTCTCGAATTGCAGAAGTTTGGGAAGCTGAGTTTTATAAAACGCATTTGGGGTGCAAAGGAATATGCAGTGCTCTCATGCAACCCAAAGGTTAGCAGATAACCAAGATTCCAATAGCATTCACATTGTGGTGTATCCTGGAAAAAAAGATTGCTTCAAAGCTCATGCGTAGCAGTCTGGATAACTCTTTATTGGTCATGCCCGGGAGGTATAGACTTAGATGGAATGAGAATTCATTGCACAAGACACAATATCTCCAATTATCATCTCTCTGCTCCTACAGCCCCCACTGTTGAAGCACAGCGTAAGTCAGTGCCTGGACTGCTGTTATCATGTCCAAAAGCTCAAAAGTGATAATGGTGAACAAGTCTCAGAAGAGGTAAAGCTCGCCTATGACTTTATGTCCAGGTAGCACAGTGCTAGAGGACAGCAAGAAAAAATAGAAACTATAGTGAAAACAATGTGCATGCTCCAGAACATGCTTTTGGCTGTCTTCCTGTAGCACACAGTGTGGAAAGGAGAATTCAGGATATCATATCTTCCTGATATGAATAAAAATATGTTTTGAAGCTCAGACATGGACTCAGTGTGCACAATGTTGGTGAGCAAAACCTCGGTATACAGGGCGAATTTACCCTAGTTTAACTTTACTTCTTCTCGTTCATGGTTTAACATGTCTACACAACAAGTCCTGTTTTATTGATAAATGTTGCTGTATTTGAAAACTCAATACTCCCATACAGCTTTCTTTGGAGATATCTCTCTGTGGGCAGTGCTCCTCTCTGAACTGGTTTAGTGTAATGCAGTCTTAGTCTTGCAGCATATGTTCCACGGACGGCTGCCTTCCCATATGGACACAGAGGCCATGGAACCATTCTTAGTCTCTTTAAGTGACTGTTTAGTCTGTTGTGTCCTGTTCTGATGTGGAAGATGATAACTTGCTCAGCTCTCAACTTTACTGTTAAGCATTTTCTAATTCAAGAACTAGTCCCACAGTCAAGATAATGGTCAGTATCCAATGGGCGGTTTAATTACTTGATGCAAGTTCACCGGTCATGAAACACCATATACAGGATATTGTTTGTTCCATATCTAAGCCCCTGTTTATTGTCTTATCAGAAAAGGTCAGGGACATATTATGGCCAACAAAGTCCAAGGGCACATTGAGTGATAAGGCGCCATGGCAAAGAGCTGACGCACACTTCATTTGCTAGTCACAGATAGGATAGCCTTCACAGTCTATAAAATCTCTCAAATTAAAAGCATACCAAAATCAGATGTGTTTGGTCAAAAGGTACAAATAATGTGAAACTTCTGTACTACTAATAGCACATCATATTTGGTGGTCTCTGGCTTAAATCACACAAAATGTCTGTTGATTTCAAAGTGAATAGAGATAAACTGTCTGCTGAATATTTGAGAGTGAATACAGATAAGAAAAGAAGAAAAATGCATTTCACATCTTCAGTTAATGTTTTCAATTAATTAAATGGTTGTTGCAATACATCGTCATTCATAGGTGCACCAGTTCCTCGAGCTCAGTGGTCTAAAGATGGTAAGCACATTGATGAAGGCAACTTGGATACTTTAACAGAGCCAAAGAACACTCGTCTCAGAATACCTGCTGCTCAAAGATCAGACTCTGGTCAATATGAGCTGACTTTGTCTAATGAAGCAGGAGAAGCCAAGGTACCAGTTAGGGTCACTGTTGTGGGTAAGTTTCTTGTGTACATTCTTAGTTTACTGATTTGTATGAGCAAACAGGTGTATAACAATAATATGTGTCATAACTCTAAATTAAATGTTTTGTTTATTTCATAACCTGTTTGAGATGTAAAAAATGTTTAAGAACAAGTATCTGCATTGCTTCATAGTCATTAGAATTTTTGTGAAAGAACTGCCACGAGATATGCAAATATTCAAAATCAACATTAGTCACTAGGATCAATAAATAGTATACTTTAATTCCTGAAAGGTAAAAATTTGAGTTACCAGTGTGGTAGTTCAAGAAAATTTTTATGTGATCCTTGGCCATGAGTAGGTTGCTGTCAAATTTCTTGTTGTATAAGTTAGATGATAAACATAGCTAAGAATTAATTCAGAAGACATTAGTGGAACATAGAAAATAGATTTGGTGACAGTTTGTTGTTGAGAATCTTGAATAGATGGATGGCAATGGCAGATTAACAAATCATTTCAATTAATTCACAATTTATTCTATACAAAGTGGCAAGTCTGGCTAACATTTTGAGATATATCCAATTTTCTCATTAGCATTAGTTTAGAAAGATGACATGCAGATATTTTGACTTAATCTTAATCATGTTTACTTACATTATGAGTTCAATTGACATGAGTGGTTACAGTGTAATATATGCATCTATAACCTACTCATCTGTGTACAATTATTATTGAACTACTTATGAACTGGTAGGCCTGTACCTCTGAAGTTGGATTTAATCAAATGTGACACTAAATTCTGGTTAATATCCAATTATGCTCATTATTTCACACATGTCCCAAAAATGGGAAGCAATTATAGAATATCAACAACAACCAGGTGGGATACACAATGATGACAACAGGTTGAAAATGTTGCCATTATGTTTATACAGTGGTGGACAAATTTTGTAGGTTTGTAGTCCAGAATGTGTCTTTTTTTGTGATGGCAGGGGTCAGAAAATTATTTTTTTTAGTTGTAAGTAGCTGTCACCAAGTGCCAACAATTTTACAGTGTAGGCTACTTGCCCCATTTGAAGTCTCAAGTAAGATATCGAAATAAAAGCTGGTATCTTGCAACTGTAGTGCCAGTGGTTTAATTAAAATATTTCATCCTAATTAACTATCCCACCAGTAAACATGATATATCGTGGCAGTTGGAATCCTCTTTCCAGATGTATCCATGAGTATTCGTTCTTGAAGATATGCCATCTCAATTTGCTTTGTTTGGATTGTAAATGACAAGTGTTAACTTATTTAACTGTTTAACATTTAGAAATCTGGCTAATAAAAGGAAACCATCGTCGTTCTGTGTGATTAGACTCGTGACATTTATTTTAAATTAACATTCAGCTTTTCTGAAATTAGCAAAATGGCTTCATACTCCATTAGTAAGAGAGCTCAAAGATTTAGTGAACATCAGCTGTATTATTCTTTGAGAGTTTTATAATTGGATAGGCCTATATTATTTCAAGTGATGTGTCAGAAAACAACATTGATTTCGATTTAGACAGTGGAAATTACCGATGTGTTGAAAATAGAAAAATAAATAGACCCAGACCTAATATTATTTGTTAGGGAAAAATTATAGCTAAAAAATTATAAAACTGTTCCCACTGAAAATTGTTTCTGAAGAATGAGATATGCCTAGTGACAGCAATGATAATCTTGCTCAATGTTATACAGAAAATAGAGTTACACCTAATGATGATAATAATAATATTGATTGGAATAAAGTTCAACTTTGGACATCCAATACTTGGGAATATTTGGTAAATTTTGCAATATTTTGTTTAGTTCTGAAATTTGATATGAAACACACAAAATGGCATAAAATAGTAGGCAGTTGATATTTACTTCAAATAAACTAATTATAATTGGGTAATGGATAGTTAAGGCATCTACTTTAGTAAGATTGGATATCAACATGTCAAGACAAGTAAAATTGAGGGCGAGTAGAACAAAATAATTGTACACAATTTTTATGTTCATCTAACATTCCTGTTTACCATGTAATTTTTGTGTGTTTTTGTTATAATTCTTATATTTTTATATTTTATATGGATTCCAAGTTCAGTTATCTTTCTTTTGATACCTTATATGACCTTCCATAGCTAATACTTTATCTTCAGGAAGCTTGTGCCTAAATCATGTTGTAGTCCAAACATTTTGCCTAAAATTAATTACGTCCAAACCCCAGGAATAATTCCATTCTCAAAGAGTTAATGTTTAGCAGTTAATTTTAAAGTTTGGCTCAGATATCTTGTGATATTATAATTGTGGAGCTCTGCATCCATGCATATAGGCCCTACATGTTTTAAATCTGCCTGATGCTACAGGCAAAACTGATGGCAGGCTGGATATCGCACTGGGATGTATTTTGCCCATCTCTGTTTTAAGACAGCATTTGATATGGGGATGGTACATCATACATTAAATACTTGTTTAACTTATAGAATCATGTCTGGGATATTGTATAGTCCATTTATTCAGCCACCAAGTTCATGTATAGGACTATTTGTTAACATCAAGTCATTGATATTTTTTGTTGTTCTCAATTCACAACTAACATTATTCATTTTATTTGACATTTGCAGGACCACAGGGTTTGTTTATTTTTTTGTTTTGTTCCCTTTCTTTGGATTTTATAAATATCTGAAATCTGGATAGATGTAGTTTACATATAGCAAATGCTGTGTTGATATTTATCATTGTTCATCATCTGTGACGTGTAGTGACAAAATAATATGTCCTTAAGTTTGTTTTAAACCAATGCAATGACTTTGTGTATTAGTAGACTATAAGAAATTATAATCATTTATTTGTTAGGTAACTATGAACAAACAATTATTTCTTTATTTGTTGACCATAAATAGACATAATCATTTATGTGTTAATTGACTTTAGACATATTTATTTACTAGTATATTATACATAGACATTAGGTAGAATCCCTATTTCTTAGTTGATTGTAAACCATACCTGTCAACTTCTGGAAGGATCTTGTGCTTCAATCTAAAATACATCACAAAATATAATCTTAATCATAAATTCAGTATAAAGAGTACTTCACTAGAGGTAAATTATGAATATCACAATAGATATATTCATTTGAACATGGGTATATTTTGTACAAATTCACAAAATATATTTCATGAAACAAGTGGTAGGCCTATTATAAACAAATTTAATAATTTATTTATTCATTAGTAGACTGTTAAAACATAACATACCATAACTTAGTTATTTTTCTGATCAATATTTTGATAACAATATCAGGCATTAAAGTTCTGCAATATTGCCACAACAGTGAGTAATATTTGGATGAAGGTTAAAGCTGTAGCAAAAGCATTGCTATGGATGCCAAGAATGACTCCCACGTGTGTGTTCTAAATGACTGCACATGCTCCACAATATGGGAACTATATGCTGACAATGTATTGAGTATTGATCAAGAAATGACTCCACATGCTCCACAATATGGGAACTATATGCTGACAATGTATTGAGTATTGATCAAGAATGTGGAATGTAAAACAATCTAAGACAGAAACTTCATCTTCATTTTTGTGCCTACACTTGAGGCATGGATGGCAATGAACACACTGAAAAGATTGTAAGGATGACCAATGAATCAGAAGTTACATCAACAGACAATGCTGACATTCAGTACACTATGGGACTCGTACTGTTAGAAGGTTTTTTTTCAGGAACATAACCGGCTGGGAAAGAGAAGCATAATGAATACATGAATGACTAATTAATCAGCATATCCAGCCATGAAGTGGAAAGTTATGAAGCTTGTCTGACAATCAAGGTACCAGTTTAATTTTCCACAGCAGGCATTGTGCATCTGAACTGCTCAGAAAATAATAGCAACATACTGAAGGTAACTGTTGCCTAGAGAATCATTCCAATAAAGAAAAATGCTGGATTTATCACTATGTCCTAAATAGGATATGCTAAAACATAATAAATCAGCATTGAACTAAGGTTGTGACTTACTAACCTCTTTTAATAAATCAGCACTGAACTAAGGCTGTGAGCTACGAAGCTCTTGTAATAAATCAGCACTGAACTAAGGCTGTGAGCTACGAAGCTCTTGTAATAAATCAGCACTGAACTAAGGCTTTGACTTACTAAGCTCTTGTAATAAATCAGCACTGAACTAAGGCTGTGACTTACTAAGCTCTTGTAATAAATCAGCACTGAACTAAGGCTGTGAGCTACGAAGCTCTTATAATAAATCAGCACTGAACTAAGGCTGTGAGTTACTAAGCTCTTGTAATAAATCAGCACTGAACTAAGGTTGTGAGTTTCTTAACCCTTATTGATTTACTGGGAATTGATAACACAAATAAGGGCCTCCATCGAGACCAGCACCGTGCAGAGGTGATGGGGCTTAGTTCAGCCATCAGGGGCTGGAAACTAAGACTGGTCGGGCAGTCCCACTCGAGCAGGACCATAGTCCTGCCCTAGTAAGCAGAGTGCTGAAGACGGAGGCATCCAGCCAAAAGGCGCACAGATAATCAGGATGCCACGCACAAAACACAATGGAAACATGTCTACATCTATAAATAGTTATGGTGCCTGCCCTGTGGCGGACGTTCAGGCAGGGACGGTGCCGGGCCCTATACCTCGAAAGGGCCCAACCTCAGTTACTGGAAGTCCTTCTCAATTGCCCCGAGGAGCCAGGAGGCAAGGGAATAGAGCTACTGGCCAAACAAACAAACGACCAATAAAAATAATGCACTGGAATGCTGAGGGTGTCAACAGTAAAAGAGATGGATACAGCAAAAAATTGGAACTTGAAAATGTCCTCAGTGAAGAACAAGTTAACATATGTTGTATCCAAGAAACACACCTCAGCAGCGACATAGCCTTCAAAATCAGAGGCTACCAGTGCTACCGATCTGACCGAAAGGACAGGCGAAAGGGTGGAATTCTGACACTTGTTAAAAACAATATCAGCGCATGTCAGCTTGAAGTATATATGGAAGGGGCAGAATACCAGATGCTCCATCTAAAAACAGACAGTGCAGAATTCCATCTCCTGAACTACTACTGCCCAAATGATAAACCATTGGCACTAGACACAATTCCAGACAAAGAGAGACTTATGGTGTGTGGTGACTTCAACAGCCACTCTCAGAACTGGGGCTACGATCATATCGACAAGAGAGGTGAGGAACTTGAGAGCTGGCAGGATGAAAATAATCTCATCCTTATTAACCAGCCAGCAGACTCGCCAACCTTCTACTCGAGAGCATGGCACACCACCTCTACACCAGACCTAGCATTCCACTCACCAGGCTTGGAATGGAACATCACACGTGTTGTTGGAAAGCAGCTTGGAGGTAGTGACCACAGACCAGTATTTCTGGAAATCCACAATGAATTTACCACGGACAGCAGCACGCTCACTAGGTGGAACTATAAAAGGGCAGACTGGAAAATGTACCAGCATTTAACCAGTGTTCTAGCTAAGGACATGAACTTGGACAAAGACATCAATAGAGCAGTGAGTGAATTTAATAGATGTATACTACATGCTGCTAGTAAAACCATACCCAGGGGGGCACGCAAAAATTACAAACCCTACTGGAATGATGAACTGGAAAAGCTGCAAAATGAGATGGAAACATCGAGACAGCAGGCTGAGAGCAGACCTAGCCAAGAACATCACAACAAATATCAGCAAACAAAGGCTAAATTTCAAAGAGCCAAGTTACAAGCCAGACGGAGCAGCTGGAAAGAAAAAACAGAGTCGCTGAACCTAGAAAGAGATACTAGGAAATTATGGAAACTTGTAAAACAACTAAATGATGAAGGTACAGGGAGAAATACCAGGATCACACTTTATAAAGATAGAAACATTTTAACAGGTAAACATGCAGCTGATTACTTTGCAGATTCCTTTGCAGAAGACAATAACGTCAAAGTCAGCCCAGACAAACAACAGGAGGTTCGAGAGAACCAGCAAAACATTGGACAAGGTGAACCTATACCTGAAGTCATGGAGGCACCAATCACAATGAGAGAACTGGAGCATGCAATATCCAAATTGAAAATGAAAAAGTCCCCTGGAGCTGATGGAGTGTCCAATGAAATGATTAGAAACCTGGGAAGTGCAGCAAGAGCAAAGCTACTGCAGATCTTTAACACAAGCTGGTCCACAGGTAATGTACCACAGGCGTGGAGAGAAGCAATAATGATACCACTCCTCAAATCAGGAAAAGATGGCAACACAGTCTCCAACTACAGGCCCATCAGCCTCACAAGCTGTCTATGTAAAACAATGGAACGCATTATCAATCTTAGGATGCAGTGGTACCTTGAAAGTGAAAACCTTCTGGTATCACAGCAAGCAGGTTTCAGACAGTGCTACTCTACTGAAGATCAGGCAACCTACCTCTCCCAAGAGATTGAGGATGCCTTCCAAGAAAAGAAACTGGTACTAGCAGCATGGATAGACCTCAGGAAAGCATTTGATAAGGTCTGGAAAGAAGGGCTCCTAAAGAAATTGTGAAATTGCAGGGTTAGCTCAAGAATGTACAAATGGGTAAAAGCATACCTGCATAATAGAAGAGCCAGGGTACAATTAGATGGTCGCAAGAGCAAGAAGGTTCTACTGCGTCGTGGAGTCCCCCAGGGAGGAGTCCTGTCACCCACACTTTTCTTGGTTTACATCAATGACCTAGTTGCTGAACTACCACACGGGATCAAAGTGGCAATGTATGCTGACGACCTGGTGATCTGGTGCACGGAAGAACATGCAACAGTGGCCACTAAACAAATACAAAGAGCTATCGATGCCCTAACCTTATGGGCTAATAGATGGTGCGTCAGCATTAACACAGATAAGTGCAGCACTACACTCTTTACCCTCTCACAAAAACAAAAAGCTGGTCATATCAAGATAGATGGAGAGCTCTTGAAAGAAGACAAACAACCCACATACCTCGGAGTTACTTTTGATGATAAGCTGATATGGAAGCAGCACATAAACAAAGCAACAACAAAAGCCAGGAGGAAGCTAGCTATCCTGAGAAAACTAAGTGGAACCACATGGGGAGCCAGTGGAAATATACTCAGTAAAGTTTACCAGCAAGGCATAAGACCACACCTGGAATACGGTTCAGCTGCGTGGTGTCCTGCATCAAACACCACATTACAAGATCTAGATAAAGTGCAAAACCAGGCACTTAGAATAATGTTGGGAGCAATGAAATCAACACCCATAGCAGAGATGCAGAAAATGGGAAGAATGCAAACACTTGGCGAACGCAGAGACACAAAAGTACTAATTCAAGCAGAAAAGTTTCAGTGTATGCCAAGTCATCCAATGAAGGAAAGATTCCAAAATCTAGCAATGGGACGACTGAAAAGGAGCAGCTTTATCCATCAAGCTAAACGACTCCGTAGACAACTTACAGACCTACCTGAAGTTGACAGCCCCTTAAGGTCTGTACCAGAGCAAACCCTATGGAGTGAAAGCCATGGAATGCCAATATACATTCAGACCCATGTGAAAGGAATACTAAGCGAGGACGAACAGAACAGTGTGCAGCGAATGACAGTCACCCTCAGTTTCCTGGATGAGGAATATCCACAAGATATATGGGTCAGAGTGTACACAGATGGGTCAGCACAGAATGCTGTGAGGAATGGAGGTGCAGGTGTATATATAGAATATCCACACAAGCCTAGAGATACAATCAGAACACCGACAGGAAAATTCTGCAATAATTATGATGCAGAAATCCAGGCAATTAGTGTGGCAGCTAAAAAACTGCTGAACTCCAACTCTGACCTACAGCCTGTGGTATTCCTGACAGATGCAAGGTCAGTGCTTCAAGCTCTCCAGTCTGGAAAACTAACAGACTTAAAAAAACTACTTAGCGAATTGTCTTACCAGTATAGGGTAACCATGCAGTGGATACCCTCTCACTGTGGAATACCAGGAAATGAAAAAGCAGACCAACTGGCTAAGGAAGGTGCTGCCGAAGACCAACCAGATATACCAATCACCTACCATCAGAAAAAACAGATGATAAAGTCAATAAGAAAGCCACAAACACCAACACAAGATGACTATCACAATATGAACAGATCTGAACAAGTTATAATTCTACGTCTCAGAACAGGACACAACCGACTCCGCAGTCACATGTATACAAAGTTCAAGATTGGCAACACGGCCATGTGTACATGTGGACAGGCAGCACAGAGTGCCAAACATATACTTCAAGAGTGTTCTGAGCATGAAACGCTGAGGCAGACATATTGGCCAGAGGAAACAACACTGGAATCAAAGCTCTATGGGACACTGTATGAACTACAAAAGACAGTGTGTTTTATTAAGGAGACAGAATTACAGATATAGACATGTTTCAAGTGAACGAAAGAAGAAGAAGAAATAAGGGCATAAAAACTTAGTTAAAATAATCAAAAGTCAAAATACTGTATAATGACATTTTATGAATCACTAAAAGAATATGCACAATTGAAGTGTTGATGACATGGCATTTGTCAAGAGCAAAAATAATACATAATGAGTGGAAAACAACATAATACATGATGAATGGAAGACAACATAATACATGATGAGTGGAAGACAACAATACATGATGAGTGGAAGACAACATAATACATGATCAATGGAAGACAACACAATACATGATGAGTGGAAGACAACATAATACATGATGAATGGAAGACAACAATACATGATGAATGGAAGACAACATGATGAGTGGAAGACAACATAATACATGATGAGTGGAAGACAACATAATGTTGTTGTTCGTCCATCACAAGTGATGATGACCATTTGTTACATCCACTTTTGAAAATTCAATTTTAGTTATGTCCTTGATTATGAGTTCGTAGATGGCTAATAAGCCCTATTCGAGCTGTAAATGTCCTTGGACAGTTTGGACATGGAATAACGACTGTAGACGGATCTTGGTCTATCCGTGACTTTCTAGCTGCTCTCCGCTGTTGAGCTGCTGCATTTCTCTTCTTTTCACAAGATGATGCGTTCTTTTTAATTTTAGAACGCCATGTAAATCTATTTTGTGCAAGTTCTTCCCATGTATCGTGGTCTATTTCAAAGGCTTTCAGTGAGTCCTTTAACGAGTCCTTGTAGCGCTTCCTTTGGCCACCTTGAGATCGTATAATACATATATAATATATATATATCGTATAAGACAACATAATACATGATGAGTGGAAGACAACATAATACATGATGAATGGAAGACAACATAATACATGATGAGTGGAAGACAACACAGACTGAACACATCGCTGCATAATTAATACAAATAGAGAGAATAGTATATAAGTAATGGCATATATATATATAGAGTGATTATATGCTATAGCAATCAATATGTTTTTAAAGTGAGTTTTAATACGCACATGTTTAATGTAACTGTGTTTCATAATATGTTTATATGTTAGTAGTTGATGTCTATTGATCTAGTCAAAAATACCATTCTGACTTTTGATTTTGTCACTTCATGTCACAATATATCTACTGCTACAACTAATCACTTTATTTTCCATTCAGAGTTTTCAAGATAGT
This sequence comes from Meghimatium bilineatum, assembly GCA_034231615.1. Taxonomy (NCBI): domain Eukaryota; kingdom Metazoa; phylum Mollusca; class Gastropoda; order Stylommatophora; family Philomycidae; genus Meghimatium; species Meghimatium bilineatum. Next base: position 3,033,688 of record CM067305.1, on the reverse strand, counting down.
TACTCTTATTTATTTACTATTGCATGTATTTATAATCTTCTTTTAACACTCCGTATGATATGCATCGTTCAAATTATTATCTGCATATTTGATTTTCTCTCGTATTGCAATGCTCTGGCCTGCCAAGATGGTCATAAGAGACAATATAAAAGATTTCAGTGTGAAGTATGCTGTACTATTCCATAGAGGGTCAATCAGATTGCTCCAAAATCCATGCTGGTGTCAGATGTAGCCGTAGCAATCGTCTTTGCCTTACACAACAGAAGTATAATCAAGCTTGGAGAAAGCATCTCTTGATGAAGATTATGAGGTGGGAATTACAAATTGGATAAAGCAGGTTACTTCCTTATTGACTGAAACATCAAGATGAAGATAACTGATGGAGTCTCATCTAAGAAGTTCTAGATGAAAGCTTACTTCAAGGTTCTGTTTAAGCTGTACTCTCTTACATACGCAAATGACCTTACAAGCATATCGATATGTGATAACAGGGTGACTGTATTCAATGCAATACAAACCACAAAACATTTCATTCTCCAGACTAGATGGTACCAACCAGTAGGAATATGAAAACAAATGCAGAATTTCTTTTGTACAGTGTCATATACCTTGCTGTACTCTTGTTAGATTTATATCTCATATTGTTGTTTTCTAGAACATGACTTGTGCACATATCTATCATATACAGATTATTGCATTCATTTGCTAATTGAAAGAATATAGTGTGATGAGAAACCAAATTTTGTGCACCCTATTCAGAATGTCATGATCAACACAGCATTTTTGACTGCAGTGATTTTAGACAATATTTGCATTTAGAAGTTTGCTATTGTTTTCTGAATTGTCTGGCCACCCAATAGAATGCAGTTTAGTTTTTGCCAGCTGGAAGAATTATGACATTTTTTTACGTAGAATTCAAGATGTAGTGATGTTATTTTTTAAACATAATTTTATGAATCTCATATTGTAAACTCTTTTCTGTTATGAGGAAAATCAAAGCTTTGTGCAATTCTATGTCATATCATTTTGTATAAGTTGTCAAAAACTTGAGTGTTCTAAGAAACTAAATTGGTTTATTTTTATATTGTTATAAACAGAAAGCAAAGACATAGACTTTTTCTCAAATAACAATTTTAGAAGTGATGGTTGTAAGAAACAAAATCCCCAAGAGTGCAAGATCAAAGTGAAAGACTTAATACTCAAACAAGTCCATCTGATGTCATGACCAACAATGACATCAGATGGAAGAAGTTCTACAGAGATAAGAAACATAATAGGGCAGGCAAAAACAGCATTCATAAAAATAAAGAATATACTGTGTAATGTGTCCCTGTTAATAGAAGTGAGGAAGAGAGTTCTTCAGAGCTGCATAAAACTGATTCTAACATATGGATGCAAGACTTGGACAATAATTGAAATGGATAGTGGAAAAATGCACACTTCATAGATGTGTAGCTATCAATAGAAGAATGCTGAGAGTACCAGAGACAGTTAGAAGGATTCTCATGGACAGTTAGAAGGATTATCATGGACAATTAGAAGGATTATCATGGACAGTTAGAAGGATTATCATTGACAAAATGATTATCATGGACAGTTAGAATGATTATCATGGACAGTTAGAATGATTATCATGGGCAGTTAGAATGATTATCATGGACAATTAGAATGATTATCATGGACAGAATGATTATCATGGACAGTTAGAAGGATTATCATGGACAGTTAGAAGGATTAATGAAGAGGCGCTGAAAGAGTTAAATACGAGGTGTGGGTTACTTAAATATCAGAAAGAGAGAATATTTATTTTTTGGACACATTATGAGAAGGAGGTCTGTAGACTGCAGTTACAACAGGCAATATAGAAGGCAACAGAGATAGAGGTTGACAACACGAAAGAATATTAGATAATCAGACATCATGTCATGGAACAGAGTCAACAATGATCCTGATAAAAGTTACTGAAAATAGAGGATTGTGGAGATACATGATCACCTAGGCCAGTTGGCATGGCACCTGATGATGATGAGGAGCAGCTTTGGATATTAATGTGTTTTATGATGGTCTTATAGAACCTAAATTTTATAGGACCTAAAGAGCAAGATAGCAAAGAATATTAACACTTCCCTGTGTCATGCATGTTGCAAGAAGGGACTAATTAGGGTGTTGGTGGTTTTTACTACACACCGGACCTGGTCTGCTATATGGAATTAAACCAGTTTGTCTGTAACATTTCAGGAAGATCATTGTGTGGTGCTGTCTGGAGGAGTAGAAGTCTTCCATCTCATAGCATTGCACTCTGACTGCCATATTGAGTAAAAATGTTACCTGGGACTTCATTATCATCATTATAATCTTTTAGATTCTCTGTAGTTTAATTGTAAAAGATGGATCACAGAAATCAAGCCACAGGAACAAACTTACTAACAGCATACAGATAGACCATCTCCAGAGAATTCTTCTAACCCTGAAACCACAGCAAACAAGAGATGCAGCGTATGGATGGATAGATAAATAGTTGAAATGTTATCTGATTCTTGTAGTGCACATCTTAGCAGATGTTAAGTAAACACTTTATATGTAGGCCACCCTATATATGAAACATTTACTGATGAAGATATATTACCTATCTGAATCAGTTGCATGATCAACTCAGCAGATATAATATCTAGTGCTGCCAGAGTTTTTCTAGTTCCCAGTTGAGCAGTTTATAGTTCTAGATTTATAAATATGCTAGTCAGAGAAGCACTCATTTAAACTAGCAGCTATCTTTTCTCATATTCTGCCTCTTATATCTGTGAACGTGCTAGAATACTTTTGTACGCATGCCTTGATATGAAAGATGCATTATTTAGATTTCAAAGTTAAATCTGCGTTTACAAATAATATTTGAAATTAGCCATTTTGGCAATTTTTACTGAAAATTTGACCATAAAAAGTTTCAACCTTCTGGCAACCTTAGGTGCCTGCATATTGGAATACACTGAATAATAATGATGTAGAGTCAGTATAATTGCCCATAAAGAAAGCCATATTCACCGAAAACAAAAGGTGACTATGGCAGTGAAAGGGACCCTTTGTACGTTAACGACTTTTGTTGACCATAGCAGTAAAGGTGTTTAGAAAGTGAATATGCTTGCATTGAAAATGTCTTTAATAGGTATATTTTTTCAAAGTAGTAATGGCAAAGAAAACACTACAGATCTGTGTTTTTATGGTTATGAGCATATTTGAGGATGCAATCTTAAGACTTAGGAAATTGTCATTGCATGTGACTTGAGTTGGCAGAGACCATTTAATAGAAGGTTATAATGTGTTTATCCAGCAATCTATGAAATATAAGTATGCATATTTTTAGCAATCTTGTAACATAGACCATGTTCCTATGTCTCTACCTAGAGTGCAGTGGGCATTGATTGTGTTAATTAATTAAATCAACTATGTAACTAATTAACTAAACATCTATCCAAAGCCCAGTATAAAAGATGAAAAAGCAACCTTTATTCGTTACAAAAATATATCATTTTTCTTCTAAATCTTATGTTAGTCTTGAACTCTGCACCTCTATAAGAATTGACATGTCTGCTGTAATATATTTTAAAATCATTAAATAAATTGATGATTGATTTTTTGAGTGTGTCTAAGAGATTTTGAGAGAGTTTTAAGTATTTAAGAGAGTTTGCAGACTGCAGGTGACAATAAGTTGATTTATAATAGTATTGTAAAGTGTGTTTTCTTTGTAGATCTGTGTTTGATAGACATTATTATAGCATATGCTGTTTATATGACAAGGAAATATATGCATGTATTTCTCTGGATAATGAGAGAATGGATAAATGACTATGTCAGAAAGAAATAAAGACCTTCTCAAGTCAAGACTACATGGAGAGACAGCAAACAAGATGGATTTGTGACTCCATGAGAATGGAACTAACACAATAAGCTCTTTGTACACACAACAGCAGAGGATCACTTTACAAAGCATGAGGAAGACCAAGAACTAGATAGATGGAGACAATTAAAGACACATTAAAGAGACATTGGCTGACCATGGCTAATGTGTCAGATAGATGGAGATAATTAAAGACACATTAAATAGCCACTGGCTGACCATGGTGTCCCACATGAGTAAAGACAGACAACTCCAACTTCTCCCATTAGATAGATAATAGATAGAAAACTAGTTAAAGCCAGACAAACTTTTATAACAAAAATACAGCCAGGTACAACTTAAATGAAAAAATCTGGACATGTCCAGTCAAATCCAGGAATATGGTCACCCTGTGTCACTTTGACAATATAATATTGCATCTATTGCAGTTGGACTATCACAGGGAGACAGTAGATCATCAGATAAAAACATTATAGGTACTTTGTATCAATTAATCAAGTGCAGTGCTGAGGGGCATAGGTGATCATGCTTCTCCATAACTCTCCGTCTCTTGTGTTGTTAATAAGTTCAGTTGGTGACTTCCTTTTGTGTCATAGTGACAACCCATCCAGAAATTTCTCTCCTTGTCTTACTTCTTCTTCGGCGTTCATTCTCAAACTCCTGCAGATTAGCAGGATGTAGTCCGGAGAATGGAATGCGTTGTGTCATGGTTTACAGCAATGTTGCAATATCTGCACCTTTTGGCCTGACACATCCGACTTCAGCATGGCTTTGGGTCACTGACCCTATATGGGATGGGACAGCCAACTCCATCTGATAACCTCTTTAGTCTCCTCTTACGACATGCATGTTAGGTAAACAGTGTTGCTATTCTTTTCTCCTCTCTTGAGCCCCGGCAACACACAGGCATCTTTGTCTTCCTATGTCACTTCTCTCCTTGATATTTCTGATGGTTACTAAATGTTCAAGTTTTATTTTTCTCATCACATGCCCAAAAAGTCTGTATTATCTGTTGTACTTTGCATACAATTCCTTAATTCTTACTTTACACAGCGTAAAGCTCTGATTTAATGCACTTTTTTAGGATAACATTTTAAATGCTTGGTGTCCTAACTAAAACTATCATAACTTTTGTATAATAAACATAAAGGTAATATTTCCTTGGGTGCCTTCTTCCCCTGTTTCCGTTAATTCTGCCTTCAGCTATTAATCTTTTCATGCTGTTATGTCTCTTTATATCAGGACTATTCAATTATATTTACTCGGGGGCCAAAATGTAGAAAATGAGGATCATCAAGGGCCAGATTTATAAAATACACATTGAATGATTTTATACAATTAGGCATTTTATAACTTTATTTCACTGTTTTAGCAATGATCCTCTGGCCACTTACTAGGCCTCCGCGGGCCGGATTTTGCCCGCAGGCCACCAATTGAATAGCCCTGCTGTATATGATTTAAAAAACTCAGCTTTCTTTTTATGATGTTGTTAAGGAGCCAGCCCTCTTTGCCGTTTATTGATTTATCTTTGTAGCTGTTCATGGTATATGTAAAATTCTTCTGTAGCATCTCATTTAGAAAGCAATTATTCTCTTTACTACTGTTTTATTTAATGTCCATGCCTCACAACTGCATATTGCCACTGGAAAGCCACTGAAGCTTCTATATACATTTTAAATATTCATATTTTGGAAAAATTGCGGTTAGTAAATTAAAATGTATTCTATGTTCCTTTAATGCAGAATATGTTGCATATGGCATATGACGATACATACAACACATATGACCAAAGTGGAGGCCAATACTCTCCACTTTGAACAGCATGATATCAATGATACTGCTGTATGTAATATTATGTATATATTTGAGACCTGTAGTCATACCCCCTTGATGGTTGTTCTGTGCAGTTTCTCTAGGTATTCTCTTTTCTTTGATATTTGTACCCATTTAAAAAAATGTATTACTATGTACACAACTAGTATCAAGTACTACAGTGCTATCTATATGTGATAGTGTGTACAAGTATGTAATGGTTGTGCAAGTTACTATCTGACATGTCACTGCAAAACATATACTCAGATGCACATGAGGCTTATTTCTCACAATAGAATGATGTTGACACTCTGACTTCAGGAATAATTCAGACAGGACAATCTCATTTAAATGATGATTTCTTAATGATGTGATTTGTGCCTCAGAGTTAATTGACAAGACTATTGTGCTAACTCCCATGTCTTATTATCTTTATCTGTTGCTATCTTTGCCCTCAAACAAATGTAATCATCTGATTAACCATGTAACATATTAATGCAATTTTTTGCATACAATGTTATTTTTGGTTAGACCCTACAAATTTATACTTTATATTTGTGCATTATGTCCAATGTTTGCATACTAATGAAATCCTTTGATCCTTGTCGGCATACTAATTATTTTGTCTCAAGAAAAGAAGTTTTAGACATTACACCGGATACAATTTAATCCTCTGTCTATCTTGTGTTCAAGAGTTCATAATAGTCACATTTCACCCTTAAATAATGCAAAACATAAGTTCAATAAATCATGTGTAAATGAGGTCATATAATTGATTATAAACACCCAAATTTTGGTATGTCAGATGTGTGACGATAGGCAGACTTTTAATCTATATCACACAAAAAGGGAAAATTGATACTAATAAATACATATTAATGTAAAAATAAACTCATAGGGTGAACACCATTTTCAATTCACACACAGACAGTGTTAATTAATTGTGTTATATATTTGCTGAGATACATGATTTTAAAGTTGGAAAAAGCTGGTGAAATGTGCTACAAAATGACTTTTTAAAAAAGTATAGAAACTTTACCAGAAGGTGGATGTGTCGAGTCATTGACGCAAATAAAACAACGACACAACACATTTATATTCTGTGGACTACATCCTGCTGGAAATCTAGTAGGATTATTGTCCTGCTTTAAGAGAGAAGCAGTGGGTGTTTGAGAATGAACGCTGAAGAAGAAGAATATTCTACTGATACAACTGTAATCCAATGTACTCTCCTGAACGTATTGTTTTATATATGAATCTTGTGAAATCATTGATTTCTTTTACCATGAATTACTACATATTTCTATAGCCTTGTCATGACACCAGTGAAGTAATATAATTGCATAATATCAATTGTATAATATATTGTTTTTTTCTATAACACTCACAGACACTCCAGGACAACCTGAAGGCCCATTGGAGGTTGTTGATATTTTTGCTAACCGCTGTGCTCTTCTGTGGGACAAGCCCAAAGATGATGGAGGTTCTCCAATCACTCACTACATTATTGAAAAAATGGACATTGCAAAAGGAGTTTGGCAAAAGGTAACTTTACATTTGTTGTGAGGGTCAGGAGTCCTGAAGTCATTTGTAGTTGGAATAACAATTTCTCTTAACTGGATATTTACCATGGACCACCAGACTAGGAAGACAGTGTACACCTACTTACCATTGCACTGCACCCTGTCCAGGAGTTTAAAGAAAACTATTACAAAATAACTCCGGACCATATTTAAATTTCAATCAGATGTCGACCAGTTGACGTAGATATTTTCTTGAACTATCATAAAGCAGAGTGATGAGCATTGTAGACAGTTCTGTGTGAAGGTCACACATGCTCCTTTTGTGAATGAGTTTACAGGGTTCACATCATGTATGAGTTGAAGTAGAAAATAGTTTACAGGGTTCACATCATGTATGAGTTGAAGTAGAAAATAGTTTACAGGGTTCACATCATACATGAGTTGAAGTAGAAAATAGTTTATAGGGTTCACATCATACATGAGTTGAAGTAGAAAATAGTTTACAGGGTTCACATCATACATGAGTTGAAGTAGAAAATAGTTTACAGGGTTCACATCATACATGAGTTGAAGTAGAAAATAGTTTATAGGGTTTACATCATACATGAGTTGAAGTCGAAAATAGTTTACAGGGTTCACATCATGTATGAGTTGAAGTAGAAAATAGTTTACAGGGTTCACATCATGTATGAGTTGAAGTAGAAAATAGTTTACAGGGTTCACATCATTTATGAGTTGAAGTAGAAAATAGTTTACAGGGTTCACATCATTTATGAGTTGAAGTAGAAAATAGTTTACAGGGTTCACATCATTTATGAGTTGAAGTAGAAAATAGTTTACAGGGTTCACATCATGTATGAGTTGAAGTATAAAATAGTTTATAGGGTTCACATCATGTATGAGTTAAAGTAGAAAATAGTTTACAGGGTTCACATCATGTATGAGTTGAAGTAGAAAATAGTTTACAGAGTTCACATAGAAAAAGAAGTAGAAGTAGAGTTGAAGTAGAAAATAAGTTTCCTGATCCAGGAAAAGATTGTTTAATCTTAGTCCTTGTGCATTAGAAAAAACAGTAACTACAAATTTACCACATTAGAGTCCATCGCTGTACACAAAGCTCCATATATTTCTAAATATAAGTCAAGAATTTGTGTATTTTGTTCTGCTTTTGATGTAAGGTTTTTCACCGATATGTGTACAATAAAATTGTATAAATAATTACCAGTAGAAACACAAAAACCATAACTCCGAATACAGATAAATATCTGTAACAGAAAAAAAAAAAATTACCAATAGGAAAAATCATTCAAATCCAAAATCATTCCAAGTCAGAATCACTATCTGAATTCTGACCTGTTGCAGTGACAATCTTTCTCAACTTTATAATGGTTTCACCTTTTTTGGCTTCGCCAGCTTTTCCCATAAAATGGGCAAGATGGTTTTTTTTTCTTTCTATCAATGTTCCTTCATCGGCGAACATGGTATTTCGGGCAGAAACCAGAGCTCTCCAGTTTGAGAGATGCGATGCTACTGTGTGTGTAATTCCTGTATGTTGTTGAGATCCGTAGCCATACCCTCTTTAATGGTTGTTCTGCAAAGAGTTTCTCTTAGTCTTCCTCTTTTTCTTTTGCCATTTTGATGTTTGTAGTGGCAGTCTGTTTTCATTAATTTTGACCTTTTTCTTGTTTACATAGGCCTATGTTCAACATATCTAATTCTACTGACCACACGTAGCTGTATTTTTTCAATACTCTCACTAATGTAAGATGGATGTATAATCTATATGCTGATGGTAGTTTGGTCTCTCATAGTTAAGTCCAGTTGTCAGAATATGCTAAAGCACAAAAGTTGTGCTGTCTTTCCCCCAGCTACCCTACGGATCGGCTTATATTTGAAAATATACGGTAAGTTTAAAAAATGTGAAATACATGATATCATGTATTGGTGCTCTTCTGAATATTTCATTCATGTTTTTAATGTCCAAGTCTAATGTGTTAAAGACTTAATATTACTATTTTTGAAATTTCCATGTTTAGTGTGTTAAAGACTTTTAGGGCCTATTCCTATTTTTGAAATGTTCATGTCTAGTGTGTTAAAGACTTGTATTACTATTATTGAAATTACCATGTTTAGTGTATTAAAGACTTGTATTATTTTTGAACATGAGGTTTAATGAATCCATCCAGGTTTGTGAAACAGATGACCTTGAAGTTGATGTGTCTGACCTTGAAGCTGGCCATCGTTATCAGTTTCGTGTGTCTGCGGTTAACTCTCAAGGATTAAGCGAGCCTTTACCGTGTGAAGGAGATATCCTTGCCAAGGATCCATGGGGTGAGGATTCTTATATTTAAATTACCATTAGCTGATCTACGCACTGTACTATTTTGAATATATAAAATCAATTTTATTATTGAGAAATGAATTTTAATAATTAAAAAATAATTTTTAAATAAAAAATTTAAAAACTGTTGGACATTAATTGTGAACTAATCAAACTTTCTAATAAATAACCTTCACTCAAACTATCAGTTTTGTAGATAATTATCTGAGAATTGGATTATAATCCAATTATGAGTACAAAATTGTATAGTATATAGGAATGGTGATTCAATTATGTTTGTTACTCCCAATCGGACCAGTTCTCTGAGATTTGAAAGTAGATCTAAGACTTCTGTCTGATACTTTTTTTCAGATTTGTCTTACAAATTTGCGTAAATCTACTTAGGTATGTTGCCAGGTTGGATAAAAAAAATTAATGCACCTAAAGTAAATAGAATAGTTATACTTTCACGTAACAAAAGTTCGCTTCAAAATATGTCATATTTCTCATAATCTGAGAACTTGATATTTGGTTTTTTTCATTTGCAGATCCAACTAGTGCACCTGGTGAACCAGAGGTTATAGATTTTGACAAAGATTTTGTAGAAGTCCAGTGGGACCCTCCTGAATTTGAGAATGGAGCACCTGTCAGTGGTTACATTGTTGAGTACAAGGAGAAGGGGGAGAGTAATAAAGACTGGAAGAAGGTTTGTTTTTGTTTGAAGTATGTACATTCTTAATAGGTTGAACACAGTGTGCTAGACTCAATCACTAACATGTGTGTTTCATATCTTATATGATTGTCAGTTCTTTAGTCTAAACAAGTGAACATGTGGCATAAAGACATTATTCTCAATGGCCAGTGGATTGAGCAACATTAGCCTTATAACACACTAGAGTAAAGATATACTCATGAACAAAAAACCCTACAAGTCAGAAGATTTAATTTTAGAAGAAAAATCTGGATTCAGAGCAAACAGAAGAACTGTTGAACAATATTTAGCAATAAATTATAGCTCATTTCATAACATAGACCTCATTCGAGTAGAAGGCTTTTTCATTAAGCTGGTCTCCTATGTCTGGAAGAAAACTATGAGAAACCACCTCACTGCATGTAGGAAGTAAGAGCAAATCACTTGTAAACTCCTGGTGATTGAAACAAACAAGATATTCATCATCATTTAACCCATAACCCTTCGGGGTCATAGGCCAACTAGATTTAGGTTTCCATGCAAGACTTGGTTTGCAGAGTGGCACCCATACTAGAGAGTGGGGGTGTCACTCTGGAAACATCAATACAAATGTTGATGCCATACCTCTCTGTTATCAGTTCTTTGTTTAAGTGTGGAGAATATGAATCATGTACAGTCTTTAATATTATCAATCCATACTTTCCTCTAACCTCCTCTTCTTTTTCCACACAAATAAAATATTATTGCGTTGCACAAAATTATGTACTTTTTTTCCCAAGGGTATTGAAGTTGGACCAGATACCAAGGCAACAGTCAAGGATCTGAAGGAAGGCAAGGAGTATGAATTCCGTGTTACTGCTAAGAATAAGGCTGGACTATCTGAACCTAGCATGTGCTCCGGACCTGTTCTTTGCAAGGCTAGGAAGGGTTAGTTCATTAATTATGTTGTATTACTGTTGCAGAGGAACCATGCATCCATTTGGGGACTAACCATGCTTCCATAACCACACCCCACTTCTCCCCTTTCCCACATTCATGTCTTTGAGACATTATATGAGCTCTAGTTTTGCCACAGTTACAAACTGACAAGAACCTGTACTTTTATCAGAAAGAATATGAGTTGTCAAGATCTACCTGCTCACAGTTTCAAACTGACAAGAACCTGTATTTTTGTCAGAAAGAATATGAGTTGTCAAGACCTACCTGCTCACAGTTTCAAACTGACAAGAACCTGTATTTTTGTCAGAAAGAATATGAGTTGTCGAGACCTACCTGCTTACAGCTAATGAGATAATTTCATCATAATCAATACTTATATTGTATTTCTGACCTGTTTATTTGAATATTTCCCACAAGTACAGATTAAAAGACTGTTTTACTTAGGGTCCAGTTTCACAGCCATATGTTGCAACCGAAAAAAAAGTTCTTAGCATTAGCAGTTTCGTTTCTATTTTGTTATTGTGCCATGTTTTTCAACAGTGTTATTTTACAATATGTCATTGTCAATCTCTTCTATATCTCTGCCATGCAGCCTGCACTGTTGATGTTTGCTCCTAAGTATTCATATTTATCCCCACACTCTATCTCAGTATTGACTGTTATGATTTTGTATTGGTATGTTGTTATATCTGTTGACATGATTTAAATGGCTGTTTGGGCTGTTGTGTCATCTTGATGTGAACAATGATAACTTGCTCAGCGTTATCAAGATAGTGATAGTTGTCTTTGTGGTGGTCTACTCTCCTGATATCTTTGATGATGATCCTGTTTTGCTGGTAGTTGATTTCTCTGTCTTGTGGTTCCTGTGTTGCCCCAACTTTTGTCAGCATATCTACCTCTTCATTTCCTGGTATGCCATAGTGGTATGGTATCCACTGTAGTACTAACCTTTGAGTGCTCACTTCTTGTATGACTTCCTTCAGGTCTGGCAGTTTATCACTCTCAAAGGATTGCATCACAGACAGCGAATCAGTAAGAAACACCACCTGTTGACATTGGCTTGTGTTTTTAATTATTTCTGCAGCAATGTTTAGGGCATGCACTTCTGCAGAGTAGTTGGATCAGAAGATTCCAGTTGGTGAACATGTGGATTTATTTTATTTTCTTGATATTTTATGTAAATTCCCGCACCTCTATTCTTCACTGCTCTGGTGGCTGATTCATCTGTATATTCTTATATCCACACTTCTCTGGTGTAAGTATCTTCAAAGTAGTCACTTCATGTTGCATACTATTGTGTTCTTTTGGAGAGTATTCAGTTATATCGTAGTGTAGTAGTTGTTTATGTTGGTTCTGATAGGGATAATAAGATTTGTATATGCTCCCATGGAACTAGGAAAGTGTTGGTGCTATTTTTGTTATGTGCTTGTCTCAGATGAAAAGAAAACCAATATTCCAATAAAAGTGTTACATTGAAATTATCTTTTACTGTTTGTATTAAACTCATCAATAGATTGTTATGTCTCCTTTCATTTTTTAATGTAGTAAAACCAAGAATTGATCAGAGAACTGTGCCACAGAATATCAGAATCAAAGTTGGACAGAAGTTTACTATAGGTCCCATTGCTTACGTTGGAGAACCTGCCCCTCAAGTCACATGGACTGTGAAAAATTTGGTAAGTTCCACTGTTTCATGCTACGAAGTGTTATTTGTTTATATTACTAAGTCTCAATTATTTTATCATAAAACTTTATTGTGTCACACAGTAAAATAAGTTTAGCTACTGTACTTTACTATGTATGTAATATGTACTTGTACACCAAGAATTCTTGGACATTTTTTTTAACCACTAAGGGCTTAGCTTAGGCCTATATTAAAGTTAGACTTTATTTTGAAAAATATAACACAAGTAGAAACATTGAAATGCTGCAGAAATAGTGTTACAAGTAGGTTTGGGTGACTCCTGTATTCAAACTCTTAATTCTGCACAAAAAAATTCTCAAATTTGTCCTCTGCTATGGGAATGTTATTGTGTATATCATCATCCTGCACTTTACTTTTCACCATACCTCTCGATTATTACATCACACTTCTGGTCATCACATTACTGATTGATCTAGTTTTAAATGATCATTTATAATGTTTGATCTAGTCCTGTAATTTGACAGATTGTTAAGACTAACATCCAGTGACTGCAGGTGTGAGGTAAGGTCCCCAGGTTAAGACTGACAACCAGTGACTGCATGAATGAGGTACGGTCCCCAGGTTAAGACTGACATCCAGTGACTGCAGGAGTGAGATAAGTTCCCCAGGTTAAGACTGACATCTAGTGACTGAAGAAGTGAGGTAAGGTCCCCAGGTTAAGACTGGCATCCAGTGACTGCAGGAGTGAGGTAAGGTCCCCAGGTTAAGACTGAAATCCAGTGACTGCAGGAGTGAGGTAAGGTCCCCAGGTTAAGACTGACATCCAGTGACTACAGTACAGGAGTTAGGTAAGGTCCCCAGGTTAAGACTGACACCCGGTGACTACAGGCGTGAGGTGGTAAGGTCTTCAGAAATTAAAACCACGGATAACTTCATCTCATGACATGGTAATAGATATTAGGTATGCTGATTGTCCTCTTCGCATACTGGACATGTCCATGGGTGCTCAGATCTCCACTTCAGTAAATCTTCATAACAGCTGATGCTTCCGGTTCTATGTTGGTTCACTGCTCCTTCTGAAATCTTTGTTAGGTTTTCTCTATGGGCCTCACATATTCTCACTCTTAATTCACACATTCTGGATATTGACTCATGCTCATTTATCTCAAAATCGACTTTTCAGTTATCACTTTTTTTATTATTACATACTGTGCTTAGATCTGCATGCATTTTTGAAGATCTGCAAGTTTTAAGTAAATTGATTTTTGTTCTCTCAATATTTTGACATAATTTTCAATGTGACATGACTTTTGTAAAAAAAATAAAATAATAAGAATATAACCTACTTGGCATATTCATGGATGGACTTATACACTGTAATATATGCTCTTTCTTGGGTCATTTGTTTGTCAGGTTCATTTTATCATGATACAATATTGCATGAATGCAGATTATGGTTTTATCAAGTGCAACACTTATCATATCAAACTCTGCACATTCTATTACAATGTACATTGTATAACTTTATGATGTAGGCCTATACTTAAAGTAATAACGCCCATGTGGCAACTTCAGCCTGGACTTGTAGTTCAGCCTGGACTTGTAGTTCAGCCTGGACATGTAGTTCAGCCTGGACTTGTAGTTCAGCCTGGACTTGTAGTTCAGCCTGGACTTGTAGTTCAGCCTGGACTTGTAGTTCAGGATGCACATAACAGGGTTACTGTTTTCTTTCCAGGTATGTCATAGCAGGCATCTAAGGAAAGTTGGAGGACAGATTGATAACCTGTCATCTGTGAAAAAAATGAGTTTCTTTCTCTGTCTCAGTTTCTTTCAGTTCACAAAGAAAAAAACTATTTTGTCTTCTATCAAATAATCCCCATAGATGATGAAAAGATGCGGGTCAGCTGACATTTCACCTCGTGGCATACTCCTAGGTGACTGGGAATACTGACTGTGTCATCACTCTAGATGGGTCAACAATTCTGACAGAAAAATGATGAAATAATTGGCCTAGAATTGTGTGCTGTGCTATTGGCTGGACATGGTAATCCAAGAGAACTTGTGCGCTGGACGGGCTTCCTTCAGGGATGAAACATGCATCCATAACCCACCCCCATCTCCCTTACACAACCATGACTTATGACAACATTATATGAGACGACCTTATATAAAGAGTATGGGTGTTGCCTGAGTTACACAACGGATAAGAGCCTGTACTCTCATAAGAAAGGATAAGGCTGTCAAGAGCTACCTAAAGGGATTATTTCATTATAATCACAGTAATAAGTGCTGGCAGACTTATTTTTTTCTGTCTCATATTTCAGATATAACTAATGACATGACACAACTTCATTCTGTTCTCTTGCACATCTCAATGTTTTGATAAGTCCATTAAAAAGAATTCCTCTTGACGTTAATTTCTTCTGCTCCATGTATAATTGATACTTATAATCTGCAATGCTTTATTATCTATATTTGTGGACATAGTTAACTTAGTCAAAAGATCATCCTCACTGTACATCGAATCGTTAGTCCATAAGTGATCAGATCTCCTCAAGATATCCCTTAGTTTGTAGACTGACCACACCTACTCTGTGTTAGTTTACTGTGCTCCTCTGATTATCTGCATGGTGTTCTTGTTTAACCACAGCCAACTTGACATGGTATTTTTGTGGTCTGCATAGGGTTGTAGATTCACAAACATTTGTTACATTGGTCACTCGTTCTATCTCACTAAGAGAATTCAGAACATCAGCTCAGTCCATTAATTTTCTGGTCTCCATGATTGCCATACCAGTATGCGGTCTGCGCATTCATTTCCTGAGAAACTGACATGTCTAGACACACATAGGAAATTTATCCTAGCCATTCTCAATCTTTCTTGGCATCCAGTCACTGAGAAAGCATACACGTGTAGGTTTGAGACTAACCACACTATTTCCCTGCTTACTGCCATGATCGCCATGGTTATGCTATTTTTAGTCATAGAAAATACACGACCAATTCTCTTTCCAACCTGTGCTGTGAGCACCGATGAGCTGCGCACATTCCGACATTCTCTGTCAAGTCTGATGTGTACTGAAAAGGTATTGCTTAGCTCTGATGCCACTTTCTCCTATTGTGCAACAAGATCTATGTTATCTTGGACAGATGTACATGTTGAGCAATATTCTCCTCTTGAGCCATCCAAGATTTTCCTTTTTAAGCCTGCTCTCCTTAGTCTTTCTACCATCTGCTCTTGATCTCTACTTTAACAATAAACTAAAATATCATCAGCATATTATAGTCCTTCCTTTTCCAATGATTTGTTCTTCTATGATTCTCACACTATTTAAAAGTAAATGGGACAATGATGATCCCTTGTGGAAGTTCCAGGCGCATCTTTGTGGACTAGGAGGTCTAGCAAATTCTCTGAAAAAGTGCCACATCTATCTAATTTACAAGGACAGGCACATCTATCTAATTTACAAGGACAGGCACATCTATCTAATTTACAAGGACAGCCGCTGATTTGGAGTTTGTAAAGCTGATCCATAAGGAAGCCAAAAGATTGTTGTAATCAGCCTCAAGGTCAATTTCTGCAGCCTCAAGGCCAATTTATGCGGCCTCAAGGTCAATTTATGCAGCACATGTCTATACGTCAGAGTGAAAATCATTTGTACACATCATACTGTGGCATTACCCCACATCTCTCTGTTAGGACATATCCTACAAGTGGTACTACTAGACTTCCAGCAGGACATAGTCCAGAGAATGGAAATACATTGTATCACTGTTTTATTTGCACCAGTAACCCACAACATCCGACTTCAGCATTGGTAACAAAATTGTTT
This sequence comes from Meghimatium bilineatum, assembly GCA_034231615.1. NCBI lineage: Eukaryota > Metazoa > Mollusca > Gastropoda > Stylommatophora > Philomycidae > Meghimatium > Meghimatium bilineatum. The sequence goes on along the minus strand of CM067305.1, from coordinate 3,017,033 downwards.
AATGTTTTACCACTTTTGGTGAACAATGGATGTCTTTAGCTACATTACTAGTATAGGGATAAATGTTCCAGTGTAGGGTAACTACCCTAAACAGGAAGTAGGTGGCTGGATATAATAACTAGTATAGTAGACCAGCTATACAAGAGAACTATTTCTTGTACTTAATGCTGATCACCATGCTTAAAGCCAACCACTGTCATGAATGCTTGACCTACCTGCTTCTGTCTGGCGTCACTATCAACTTAACCACAGACACCATATTTTATGTTTTTATTTTTCATATGACATAGGCCTATGCTTATGTTATGTGTAGGGTCTATATGGTAAACAGTATTTCTGATATTATGTTCTACAACTGTATGTTGTCAGATATGCCCTATTATTTATGGATTTAAGTTATATGTATTTTTTGTTGTTATATAGGGCCTAATCCATATATCCTCATATTTCATATAGTAGGTCTATAGGGCCAACTTGTTGTAGTTTGTTATATATAGTAGGGCTATAGGGTGAACTTGTTGTAGTTAGTTACCGTATATATGTTAACATCTGTGACTTACATATGTTGTTATGTGTTCTAAATAGCCTACTGTTGTAAGGCACATTTGCCTACATTTTGTGTATATTCTCGTATGTTACATGTCTGTGTTTTTGTGCAATTTTTATGTTCTCATATCTACAAGAATATTTGCTGGTATGTATACTATACGTTATATTATTTTGGTATAAGGACTATGTTGGCCCTATATTTTGTGTTTCAATATTACTATTTGATATTTGAGACATATTTGTTTGTCTACCTTGTTGCAAGTAAAAAAAATGTATGCTTGTAGTTTACTATTTGAGCTTTTACATTAATGAACAATTGTTAGGATAATGTGAATGCGAAATTGAAAGTCACCAAGTTAATTCTCTATTTATTTCACTGCTGCTCTTTTACTAGGATTTGGAAACAGGACAAGTGAGACACGAGTTATATTTTTTCTATGTCATAGGCCTCATGTTTAACTTTAGATAGGGTGTATTAATTTCATCATTTATGCAGTAAACATAGATTCTATTATTAATGAAGCATGTATTTCAATGATAAAGTAGGAATCAGGGAGAGAACAAAATACCTTCAGTTCAGCTTACAATTACTTCATTCAAATGTTCATGTAGTTAACTACTTTACATTATGCAAGTACTTTAAATTTAATGAAATAAAGAAGGGATTAGATGAAATAATCATTGCAAATAATTTATTTATTGCTAATATCACAGATAAGTACATAATTTAATACTACATGTTAATACTGGTTGTAGTTCTGTAAGGGGTGAGTGGGTATGTTAGGGACATATGAACTTTCCATTGCAACTAATAGTTTAATTAATAGGCCTATGAATATTGAACCACAATTGATTTATCAAAGAAGTCAGAATAGTTTTATTGATGTATAGGCCTACAGCAAAATTATAACATCAGTAATGAATGTATGCATTAGATATTAGTACGGTTCACTGGTTATCCAGTCATATGTTATTCATATTTAAATAAACAATGTATAGGCCTACACTGTTAAATAACTGGTCCTCTTGAATATAAATGCAGGCTATTAGGTACTTGTCACTATAGATAAATAAAAAGACTGGACAGACTTTCTAAACAGACCTTGATATGCTAATATATAATCACTAAAGAATCTAGAGAAGATCTGATGACTAGGTAAGGTAATGGCTATTGTAACACAAAAGTAGATATTGTAAATAGATAACTAGGTATTGCATAAACTGACCATTACTAATAAAAAGATAATAGAAACAATTATAATATAAGGAATAACGATGAAGGATTACGATCGTAATCCATCCATCTTTTACTTGATTTTTTTCACAGGCCTATTTAAAAATCATTTTTGGAATATTTTTTCATATTAGTCTCTATTTTCAACATCATATAGCAACACCATTATAAACTGTAACACATTATAACAAACAGTGTTTTCTGGATGAATAAACCAGAGCCTTGACTGGCAATCTAACAACGCCAACATTCTGACACTTGCACAGTATTACTGCATACCAAGCGACCAAACGTGCAATAGATCGAAAACCAATCGTCATTCAATCCTGCGACGCCTGACAGTATAAGCAGAGAAAAGACTATATATATATGCATACTTTTCATCCATCAAAGTTGCTGATGACCATTCAGCTCAAGTGGGATGATGAAGATAATGATCTCTCGAGTGTGCCTGACTGCAACTAATGCGTCCTATGCATGGTTGATATTGTCTACCACACTTTGAGCATGTCTGGGAGAAGTCTGTGGGATATTGAGCAGCTCTTACCTTACTTTTAGCACATTTTTGTTGCACAGCATGATGTCTGAGATTCTCTGCAGCTGCTGCACCACTCTTGATTCTGTGACACCAGTTGGATCTATCTTGTGCAAGATTCTTCCATAAATCTATTTTTAAGTGAGTAAGAGTGTCTTTAAAATGCTTCTTCTTTCCTCCTGCATTTTGGTAGCCAGTCTGGAGTTCTCCATATAACAACTTTTTGGTTGACAATGATCTTTCATGCAGACCATGTGTCCTGCCAGCATTTTTAGCCTTCATCAACATTGTGTGTATGCTTACAGACTTAAATTTCATCAGTATTTCACTGTCTGGTAATTTATCCCACCAATGGATATTGAGTATCTTATGAAGGTAGCTCAGGTAGAAGTGTTTGAGTCTTCTAGCGTGTCTAGCATATACTGTTCAAGTTTCACGGGCATAAAGGAGTCATGATATTATTGCTGCTTGGTAAACTATGATTTTGTTGGTAGTTGTTCCCCTTCTTTCCCTATATGTTTTTTTTCCCCCGTAGATTTTCAAATGTGGCATTAGATTTTGCTATTCTATTGTTTACCTCAGTGTTGATGTTTACATATGTATGTGTATACACACATGCACACACACACAAATTTCTCGATGTTATTTGACCCTAAGAATGATGTAATGTGATTTGTATTGCTAAAGTTGTGATATCCATCCTTTCGCCCACAAAAATTAAAAAATCCTACACTTTACTTGGTATAGCTTTCCTAGTAGTTTCCAACATTTCTATAGGGCACAAGTAATATTTGATTCACATGTTTGACTTGGCAATGTTTTTGTGATGAGAAAATCATGTCCAAGTCATCCCAGTTTTTAATATTTTATGTTTTGTGTCTTTTTTTTTATTGTTATGGTTTTTCTTGAGAAAGGTCCCTTTTGGACTGTAATGTGAAAAATTGTCCTTGTTCTTTGTTTTATTGCTAGTTATCATTTTTAACATTGATAGGATTTTATAGTAACCTGTATACTTGATTCAGTAATTACCACTTATTTGTTTGGTTACTGCGGCATATACTCTCAATTTTGTCAGACATACTCTCACATTTTTGTTATTTATATTTCATATGTTCAATGGGTCAAGTTAATACTGTGTCGTAGACCTGTAGTGTGTCAGTTGTATAAAGTGTTGACTACTAAGTCTTGACATTTAAATGTAAGGTAGCTAGTTACTTTCCTTGTATTCTGTCTTCTTGAATTCAAAGGGACCAGGTATCCAATTTGTTACAATTATTACTAATTAATTTAGTAAATAGTGCAGTATTTTTGTCAGTTCTGAGACTAGAAGTACTTAATTTTGCAACAGTTCAAATCTAATGCATATATTCATATAGAATGTTACAATTTTAAAATGGACACACAATCTGAACAAAGTGATAACACATTTTCTTATTAAAAAAAACAAATGGTTGTGTATTTATTTCCAGCTAAACCATATTTATTTTGAATATAAGTACATATTTACTGCATCGTTTGTGCCTGTATGCCCCTGTGTTGGCATGGTCTAATTGTAGGTAGCACAATGTTGTGAATGTCCAACGTGAAGATGTCGTTCTGAGCTACCTATATGTGCTTATGTCTTACAGCACTGTGTGTGTTTAATTGTGTGTGTATGTCAATGTGTTTACAATAATACATTGTGTAACACGTCTCTGATTTCAAATACATATAAACTGACATTGTTCGGTAATAATAGACATATTGTGTCATGTGACATATTCTTTCCAGAATGTAGTTTTCCTTATGAATCTCCTGAAATCCCCTCAGTTTCTGACAAGTTTTCCCGCTTCCTCTAGCGACATGTGCATGCATTCTTGAATACACATATTATGTCAGAAAATTGATATGCTGGAGGATAACATATTTCTTGGTTTCACTATCATGGCCAGTGCAGTAACTAATTGTATTTGACAAGAATGTTTGTTTTATATCAGTGAAAATCATTGAAAGTATCATTCATTTTTACTCCTTTACTGGATTATTAAGAAATGTATTATTTTGCAATTTATCATAAAATGTACTGTTTATTCTTCAGCATCCATCACTAAGCGGAATTTCTAAACACTATCTAATGTGACAATTTGGTCCTTTTATTTCACATAATTTACACTTGCTATGTCAGGTCTACAATTTCTATGTTAAATTCTGTATAAAGGTAATGTAGGTGACATTTTTTTCCCAGAACATAGGCCCTACTCTTTATTATATGGATACTCTGAACTGACAATTCTGCGCATGTTGAGCAGTAGCAAAGAAAGGGCATGTGTAAACAGTATGAGATGTCTCTTGTCCATCATCGTCTTGGGTGACCCTTATCCCTGATACCAACTACCATACCTTCCATTAAAAATTTTGTTTTATCTCTTTATATGACCCCAAGAAAACCCTACATTTTCTTGTCGTAATGTTGTTCAGGAGCTAACCCTCTTGGACATTTCATATTATCATTACTCTGTAGCATATCCTTTTGAAAACAGTAATTATCTTTGCTACATATTTATTAAGTGTCCATGTTACGCAGCTGTCAGTTGCTACTGAAAATGGGCTTGCTTTAATATATTCAGATGAAATTTAGCTTTACAACTGGTACTTTGGCAAATGTTTTTCCTTTGTGCTGGATTTGAAATCACCATTACACTTCTTATCTTGATTTATTAATTATTCACATTGCTGAATGTACATTATTATCAGTAAGATATATGAAATGTTCATTCATGGTGTCACAGCTAGAGAATAACAGAAAGATATATGAAATGTTCATTCTTAGTGTCACAGCTAGAGAATAACAGAAAGATATATGAGATGTTCATTCATGGTGTCATAGTTAGAGAATAACAGAAAGATATATGAGATGTTCATTCATAGCGGCAAAGCTAGAGAATAATAATGACACACAAAATATTTGAAAAAATATTTCTGCATGACTTGCTAGTAAAATCCTTCCTGTGTAATACTGTCACAGGCAACATTTGTTGTCACTTCTACTACTGTCACAGGCAACATTTGTTGTCACTTGTAATACTGTCACAGACAACATTTGTTGTCACTTGTAATACTGTCACTGACAGCATTTGTTGTCACTGTTATGATACTGTTGTTACTGATTTCAACAGCAGAGTGCTACTGTTTAACCCATTGGACTGCTTGAGAAATGGTATCAGATCAGATAAGTTATAGCAGGAGTTAGTTCTGTTCAATCAACTATTTATTCTGTTTGAGAAATGGGGTGTGATTGAAAAATATATATATCTCTTAAATTATAGTGTTTAGAAAGCATAACTTGTTCACAAATTTAAGCTATTCAAAAACTGTACATGAACTGTCACCCGTAATATTAACTCTTTTGTGTCGATTTATTTACGGTTTGGACACAATTAGCTTTCAGTAGTAGAAAAATTCTTGATTTAAAAAAAAAATGTGTATAGGTATACTGTTTTATCGTAATATTGATAAATTATTGGTATGTGCATATTGTAGGCCGATATCATTTGAAAGGAAAATAGTTACAGAAAATGATCTTATTAGTAAATTGTTGAAAATGTGTTATTGGTAAGAATAATTATAACTTATAGAATAGACAAATTATTAGTAGCTTATCATTTTTGAAATACAAATATTGCAACAAACATTAGTTTCCTCATGTTTTGAGATGTAGCCTATCACGTTTTCTGGTATTTTATGATATGATATTTTGTTCAAGTCAGTACAACATTTAATTCTGCTAGAGTCTAGTCTACCTTGTGGAACCAGAAGGCAGAAGAATAAGCGACTGGCTAATCAGATGATGATAACTCCTGTAAACATTATGTACTAGAACACAGAGTGAGTGAGCACCCAAAAAAATCTGAACTAGAAAGCACTTTGCACCAGAAAGAGATTAGTATGTGCTGCATGCTGGAAACCCGCCTCAATGAAAAAAACTTTCAAACTTATGAAAGTATCAATGACTTAAAGTTGACAGGAAAGATCAGAGGAAAGGTGACATATTGACACTGGCCAAGAATAGCATCCATGACACAGGAAAACACAGAAGGAATAATGTGCTGACTACTAGATACTTTACATAAAAAACAACACCCTTGAACTCCATACTAAACTTCTACTGCCCAAATGACATCCCATTAAATATGACCAGAATAAACATCCTCAACAAACACTTCCTGGCAGTGGGAGACTTTAACAGCCACTCCAAAAGCTGGGGACACAATAATTTAGACTGAAGGGGAGGAGATATTAAAAGTAGACAGGATGACAACAACATAATCCTTCTCAATAATTCAAAGGATTCACAGGCTTTCTACTCAAGAAGATGGTGTAGCACTTCCACCCCAAACCTGGCATTCTGCACCCTAGAACTGGTTGGAATAGTGGAAAGAACAATAGGTGAACAACTTGGTGGCAGTCATCCTTACCCAGTCATCATTCAAGTAAACAAAACAATAATTACAAGACCAACTAAGCAACTTTTCAAGAAATGACAGATGTGCTGTGATTGCTATTCAATTTGCACTAATGGTCCAACTTTGGAGGTCCAATTTCCTGTTATTCCTGAATATTGAAACAAATACAGCATTTACCAACAGTATTTCAAACAGTGTCAAAGACATGTGTAGGGACCTCTATAACAGTAGACAAATTTATACCTCTCATACAAGTACAATGGAATCCAGTTATAACAACTTGCTTCAGACTGACAACATATGTAGGCCCTCTGTAATAGCAGAAACTCGCTTTATACAGTACATAAATATACAATAAATATAATTGGGGATTTTGAAAATTGTTTTTATTTATAAAATTTGTTATAAAATAATGCACTATAAAGGGTTTCAACTATATAAATATTTGCCTATAAATGCTGGACAATACATGAACATATTTAGGTCTATTAGATGTGACCTTTCCATTTTCTCAAGCAGTTCTTCAATATATAGACTTGTTTACCCTCAATCCTGTTCAGGTTTATGAAGCTTGTCTTGGCTTCTTGTTTTGTTTCTAATTGTGTGGAGAAGATATCTATAACAAGACTGACATGAATCATCTGTACATATATTTGTACAAGTCTGAATTCAAACATAAGGGCAATTGTAACACACAAACATGTACATAGTCATATTTAACTGTTGGTACAGACAGACTAAAGCCACATTTAACTTTTGGTACAGGCACACTAAAGTCACATTTAACTTTTGGTACAGACAGACTAAAGCCACATTTAACTTTTGGTACAGGCAGACTAAAGCCACATTTAACTTTTGGTACAGGCACACTAAAGCCACATTTAACTTTTGGTACAGGCAGACTAAAGCCACATTTAACTTTTGGTACAGGCAGACTAAAGCCACATTTAACTTTTGGTACAGGCAGACTAAAGCCACATTTAACTTTTGGTACAGGCACACTAAAGTCACATTTAACTTTTGGTACAGGCAGACTAAAGCCACATTTAACTTTTGGTACAGGCACACTAAAGTCACATTTAACTTTTGGTACTACAGACTAAAGCCACATTTAACTTTTGGTACAGGCACACTAAAGTCACATTTAACTTTTGGTACAGGCAGACTAAAGTCACATTTAACTTTTGGTACAGGCAGACTAAAGCCACATTTAACTTTTGGTACAGGCACACTAAAGTCACATTTAACTTTTGGTACAGGCAGACTAAAGCCACATTTAACTTTTGGTACAGGCAGACTAAAGCCACATTTAACTTTTGGTACAGGCAGACTAAAGTCACATTTAACTTTTGGTACAGGCAGACTAAAGCCACATTTAACTTTTGGTACAGGCACACTAAAGTCACATTTAACTTTTGGTACTACAGACTAAAGCCACATTTAACTTTTGGTACAGGCACACTAAAGTCACATTTAACTTTTGGTACAGGCAGACTAAAGCCACATTGCTATGCAGTTTTATGGAATGCTGATACTTAACTCACATTGGGTAAATGAAGAATAGGCTATACATAGGAAGTATAGAACTATGATCCAGTACACTGCCAAACTTACTGAGATTTGAGTTGGAACACATATGAAGTTGTCCAGTGTGTGTTATGATAACCTAAACTCATAACTCACATGTGGGTGCACATACATGCACCTTACACTAGATAATAGACATAGGCTAACTCACATGTGGGTGCACACACATGCACCTTACTCTAGATAATACACATAGGCATACATCTGACACCAGGCTATCTAACTTGTCATATCACTAGCAAATTCATGCATGCATACAAACAGTAATGAGACTAATCACTGTGTAGATTGTTTTTAGTCAGCTGGAAACAAGCTTGCCATTTTGAGGTAATTTCTGTCCATGAATGTGGTGGTCTCACATGAAATATTTGTTGTGAACTAAATCCCAGAACAAATACGCTATATGATAAGCCTATAACTTATTTCAAAATAGCAATATCTTTGTTGTTGTGTTTGCTAATTGTCTGCTGAGAAGTTCAAGAAATGTTAAGCATACAAAGACAAGCAGTCTTTCTGACATTCTCAGTGTGTTTTGTTGTTGTTACATGTTGCAGTAAATAGACCTAAGCAAACTGTTTGAATTGTATAGGCATATGTGTAATAGGGTGTACATTAAAATGTTCAATTTTCATTAGCAATTACAGTTAAAGATATATAACTACAAAATATAATATCATATAACAGTGTCATTGATTCAGAGCATACCTACCAGCCTTTATTGGTTAGCCATACAGTATAATTTGTGGTTTTGTTTTCATAATTATTATTAGCAATCTCCCCCCCCCCCCCAGTAATAGCCGTATAACTGCTGTATGCAGTTTCACACTGCATAATTTTATTTCACCTTTATTTCTTCAAAAATTGAAGCTAACATTACATTAACTAAAGTCCTATTGGAAATACATGAAAATATTAAAAATAACATGTATATGTGTTATTTATGTTTACAGGTGAGTGGGAGCCATCTGATCAGACTTAGTGCAAATCCCGTTGGTTGCATGATTTTTCTTTATAAACATGATAGACAAATAAGTTGGTAAAGAAATGTTCGGTTTTAAGAAGAACAAAGGAACCAGAGAAGCTATACTTAGTATTAGACTATTCGTGGATAAATCTATTGCTATAAAATCTATCTACATTTGCTTCATAGACTATAGCAAATCCTGCGAACTAGTCCAAAATGAAAAAAAATAATAATTATGCTCTAATCTCACTTTCTATAATTATTTTGCAAAGATAAGGGTTGAAGGAGAAGAGGTGGTCAAAGAAAATCCTGGATTGATAACATCAAAGAATGGTCTGGGCATGATTTTGATTTTTCTACACTCCTGCAAATGTGTGAGGATAGAGATGTTTGGAGGTCTGATGTCTCCAGTGTGGCACCCTCCTATGACCAATACGGTTTATGGGTCTTATTGTTATTATTATTATTAACATGCAAAATTAATTGAACGTCTCCAAGAAATATTCTTAGAAGGAAAAGCCATCAGACTGATCAGAAATATACACTGGGAATATACTGCATCAATAAGATGTTACTGTAGCTACTCACCATACATAGAGATAAAAAGAGGAGTGAGACAAGGATGTGTTGTATTTTCCAGGCTATTTAACATCTACACAGATGTTCTTAATCATATAGAAGGAACACCTACAGGTTGGAGCAAAACATCAAGAGATGGACAAGATAGTCTTCCAGACTGCACCATCAAAGAAAGAGATAGTTGCCACCAACTTTCAATGTGCATAAAAATCACTTGATGATAATAAACACTAACACACACACACAAAGAGATATGACATATATATATATATATATATATATATATATATATATATATATATCCATCCTATATACATGCACACACACACACACACTGAAAAGTTGTAGTTAGCTAAGAGCTGTGTATGTATTATCATTGCTATCTTAAAAGTTAGCATACAGTTAACAGTATGTGATGACTACAAGTAACCTCTTAGAAATTAGACAACAACAATGTTCAAACTGACAAACAAGGACAACACGGTAAGAAACTCACTACCCTAGAGTGTAGTCCAAAGAAACCTCATTACTCTTTTTCTATCATTATGTTTAGAGATTGTAAGAAAATATAGTAATCAGCAATAAATAGTTTATAATAAAAATTATAAAGTAGAGAAGTGTGCAGGTGTTCAGGAGCCATTGCTTTCAATAGTGAAACGACAAAAACTAGCATGGTTCGGACATGTATGCAGGCACGATTCCTTGTCAGAAACAATATTTCAGGGAACTGTTGAGGGTGAAAAAAGCAGAGGAGGGCAAATAAAGGCATGGACAGACAACATCAAGGAATGGACAGGGCAAGATATTTCCACACTCATCCGCATCACTGAGGATAGAATTCGATGGAGGACTCTTGTGTGCTGAGGCATCCAATGTGGTACCCCTACGACCCTGATGGGTTACAGGTTTATTGATAGATTGATAGTAATCAGCTAATTGAATGCTTCCCTTCACACAAGATTCACATTCAATAATTAATTTATTAGTGCACCACACATATGTGTATGCGTTGCTCAGTTGGTAGCTCAGTTATAGCTCAGTTGGTAGAGCAGGGGACTGTAGTTGGTATTAAGTTATCCTTAGGTTACTGGTTTGAATCCGATTCGCAGGAATTATTTTTGTGTATCTCCCTAGCATAGTGGTTAAGCTGTTCGTCTTGTGTTCAAGAGGTCAAATCCGACTTGTGTCGTCTTGTGTACAAGGTGGATTTTTTGGAGATCCCTGTGGATTATCACTTGAAGCTACGGAGTTACGTGCTATGAGTGGTACTCTTGGCAGACAGCGTGCTGTTTCGTTGAAAGTGACCGAGTACATATGGGAAACCGAGTACAGTGAAGTCAATCCTCCCCACCTTTTGAACATATGTATATGTGTGTATATAGGTATATATATATAGTTTACATATCTGTCATTAAATTGATAATTTTATAAAGAGATGCAAGTTCACATTATGTCACATGTTATATATTCACAGGAGGTCACAATCAGGGCCATTATTAGTGCTGTTTATGTTGATCATAGTGTGAATATATAGGTCTATACATGGTAGACGTGGTATTAACTCTCATGCATTTCTAAATAGAAACAAGAAGAAGCAGCTCTGGAGCCGTCTGATGTCATTAAGATCAATGACAAGCCAAAGGAAACAACAGTACTCTGCACTGAAGGTGCCCGCAAGCACACTGGAGAATACCTCTTGAGTGTGTCAAACAAACATGGCTCAGACTCTGCCGTCATTAGTGTAGTGGTTCTAGGTACATTTTATTTGATTATTGTATCTAGGTTGTTGTTGTTGTTGATATCCTCAAGCTGAAGAGTAATGCTAATCTTGTCAGCACAATGCCATTCTTACAAAAGTGCAGGTCTTTTGAAGTTGACATAGTCATCCATACAGTAAGTTAGTGACTGTTAAGGGTGTCTGTATAAGTTTTTTCCTGGCTGTTGAAAGGTAAGGGCAGTCAATAAGGAGATGTTCTACTGTTTCGTTGGAATGAGATCAATGTCTACAAATGGGTAGTTGCTGGGGTTTGATACGGTTTAAATAGCTATTGGTCCTTGCATGTCCTGTTTGAAACTGAAAGAGAAGGGATTGGTTTCTCCTGCAGAGTTTATTTATATTATAGCAGCATTGTCCTTTGGTCGTGTCATTTCACTAAATACATTTCAACCAGTCAGCTCATTTTCCCATCTGTTGAACCAGATTTCCCTTTTGTTGTTTCTGAGAATCTATTTGACTGTTTCCATACTACAAGTTCTTTGCTTTTGTTGTTTTGAGGCGCCTCATTTTGCAAATCTGTCCACTACTTCATTTCCTGCCATATCGCTATATCCAGAGATCCATTGCATGGTCACACTGATTGGATATGCAGAGATAAGACTATGCGCTGCTCTTACTATGTGGAGAATATCTTGATTTCCATATGGAGTATGTTTAAGTGCTTCCAAAACTGACATAGATTCTGTAAAAATGACTTTGTCTGATGGTTTTTGTTCCATGAGATCAAACTGGTGGTGTATTAACTCAATGGCTGTCTTGATGGCCTCAGCCTCTGCTTCATAATTTGAGAAATGTTCACAATGAGTCACAGAACTCGCAGACAAATCCATCAGTGTATCATATATGGATGCCATAGGCCTTATCCTGAAAAACTTGTGGACTTTAAAGCCGATCCATCAGTGTAGGCCTTGATTTCTGATGATGGACAGCTGTTTATAGTTTCTAGGGCATATGTCATCAAGATTATTGGTAGTATTTTGTTATTGGCTGTTTTATCTAATAATTTTCTATGGATGATTGGTTGGTGCAAGTTCTCCCAGGAGTGTGGTCCAAGGTATTTGTTTTCTAGTTCTCTCTCGTGCAGTAGATAGTGTTTTTCATCTTTCTCTCCGGATATATCCAGTAGAGACAGTTGTTTTAGTCTTTTTGTTTGTTTCAATAAGTATTTTATGTGGATGGTCATTCTTTTGTCTCTTGTACCTTTCAACAGCTTCCATCAGTGTTATTTTTCTGTCTGATAGCCAGCAGTTCTACATTTGCATCTATCTCACACACTGCTGTGGGTGTTGATCACATCCCTCCACAGATTAATCTCAGAACTTAGTTCTGCACCCTATTGAGGTATAAGATATTGCTCACATTGGTCTGGAGAGGAAGGCTTTAATCCATTGCTGATCTCACATAGCCAAGATACAGTTGGCGGAGAGTCTGTTTGTCTGCCCCCCCCCCCCCACTTTGTACTAGCTAGTCTCTTAATGAGGTTTAGGTGTTTACTTGGTTTTTCTCTGAGATTTTCTATGTGGTCTTTCAGTGTTAGTTGTCTGTCTAATTTTATTCCAAGGTATACAGGGGTTTCTTCCTTTGTTAATATTTTCCCACTCATTTTGATGTTGACAGATATTTTGTCTGTTTTGTGACTTCGTGAGAAAATAGTGCCAGCAGTTTTCTGTGTATTGATTTTTAGTTTCCCACAATTCACAATGATACCAAGATTGTGAGGAGAGCTCATTTGATCTTTTCTTTTGCCAGGATGAGATATTTGTCAGTGGTCCAGATGGCAAGGTCGTCAACAAACAATGCTTTTGACGCACTGAGATGTTTCACTAGATCATCCATAAAAATAAGAAAGAGCATGCAGCTTAGAGGGGAGACTTGAGGCAGTCCTTCCTCCAACGATCATTTCCGGGATAGTGTACCGGTATAGCTAGTGGCTATAGTTATGTTTGCCTGGAAGGCCTGTATCAATTTAAACTCCACTTATTTCCATTCTGTTCATGTTCAGCAAGAGTCCCTTTCTTCAAACTTTGTCATAGGCTTGCTCAAGGTCATTGAACACTGCTACTGTGCATTTTCCTTCTTGGAAACCATTCACAACATTTTGTATGAATCTGAAGAGAGTGTCATCTGTGTGAAAATTGCTCCTGAAACCTGCCTCGATCTGTGTCATCTGTGGTGTGGAGACAGTTGTTAGGATTGGTCGATGGTCACTGCCCATATCTTCTAGGACATTAATGGTGCTGTTTTCTGCTATGTCACTGTATCTAGGAAGCTCATGTAGGCAGTGTGTTGAAATAACATAACGCTTTGTCAAGATGTCTACATCATACATTTTTAGTTATAACATCCTTATATGACCATATATGAAATCGGTAATGTACATGAATAATAATCATGACAAAACAGTGTTTGTGTCCAAATATCCTGATTGTCAGAATAAGTGAATAACTTTATACATGCAAAAATTAATAGTAAGTACCTTGCAGTCTTTCAAAATGATGATGTTATTGTTGAACTATAAGAAATATGGGGGTTTGGTAGCCTAGTTGATAGTGAGTTTACATGACAACTGGGTCACAATATGGGGGTTTGGTAGCCTAGTTGATAGTGAGTTTACATGACAACTGGGTCACAATATGGGGGTTTGGTAGCCTAGTTGATAGTGAGTTTACGTGACAACTGGGTCACAATATGGGGGTTTGGTAGCCTAGTTGATAGTGAGTTTACGTGACAACTGGGTCACAATATGGGGGTTTGGTAGCCTAGTTGATAGTGAGTTTACGTGACAACTGGGTCACAATATGGGGGTTTGGTAGCCTAGTTGATAGTGAGTTTACGTGACAACTGGGTCACAATATGGGGGTTTGGTAGCCTAGTTGATAGTGAGTTTACATGACAACTGGGTCACAATATGGGGGTTTGGTAGCCTAGTTGATAGTGAGTTTACATGACAACTGGGTCACAATATGGGGGTTTGGTAGCCTAGTTGATAGTGAGTTTACATGACAACTGGGTCACAATATGGGGGTTTGGTAGCCTAGTTGATAGTGAGTTTACGTGACAACTGGGTCACAATATGGGGGTTTGGTAGCCTAGTTGATAGTGAGTTTACGTGACAACTGGGTCACAATATGGGGGTTTGGTAGCCTAGTTGATAGTGAGTTTACTTGACAACTGGGTCACAATATGGGGGTTTGGTAGCCTAGTTGATAGTGAGTTTACTTGACAACTGGGTCACAATATGGGGGTTTGGTAGCCTAGTTGATAGTGAGTTTACTTGACAACTGGGTCACAATATGGGGGTTTGGTAGCCTAGTTGATAGTGAGTTTACTTGACAACTGGGTCACAATATGGGGGTTTGGTAGCCTAGTTGATAGTGAGTTTACGTGACAACTGGGTCACAATATGGGGGTTTGGTAGCCTAGTTGATAGTGAGTTTACGTGACAACTGGGTCACAATATGGGGGTTTGGTAGCCTAGTTGATAGTGAGTTTACGTGACAACTGGGTCACAATATGGGGGTTTGGTAGCCTAGTTGATAGTGAGTTTACGTGACAACTGGGTCACAATATGGGGGTTTGGTAGCCTAGTTGATAGTGAGTTTACATGACAACTGGGTCACAATATGGGGGTTTGGTAGCCTAGTTGATAGTGAGTTTACGTGACAACTGGGTCACAATATGGGGGTTTGGTAGCCTAGTTGATAGTGAGTTTACGTGACAACTGGGTCACAATATGGGGGTTTGGTAGCCTAGTTGATAGTGAGTTTACGTGACAACTGGGTCACAATATGGGGGTTTGGTAGCCTAGTTGATAGTGAGTTTACGTGACAACTGGGTCACAATATGGGGGTTTGGTAGCCTAGTTGATAGTGAGTTTACGTGACAACTGGGTCACAATATGGGGGTTTGGTAGCCTAGTTGATAGTGAGTTTACGTGACAACTGGGTCACAATATGGGGGTTTGGTAGCCTAGTTGATAGTGAGTTTACGTGACAACTGGGTCACAATACGCCAGATTGAAAATCGCATCAGGAAAATAAATATGGATCGTAATTTCTCTTCCAAAAGCTAATTTAAAAGTGACATTCAATTTCACCTCCAAAATTTACTGAGTTATTTCTTGTGACATACATGACAGGTCATATTGTTGATATTCTTTGTTTATCTATTTAACCTCAGCAAATCTGAGATGTCATCAACTCTTAACTTTTGCAAAAAAATTTTAAAAGATGCTTATTCAAACAAAATCAAATTGAACACTTGCAAGTTACATAATATTTTGGCTGACATGATCATAACTCTATCAGGTATCATGCTTATGGTTGTAGAGCAGCATGGGCCTAACAGCGTTTCATAAATGTGCCTTAGTGATGTAAATAAGTATGTTTAGTTACTGAATGCCTGAAAATAAAATGTAAGAACAAAATCTAGACTGAAGATGAAGAAATGTCTCAATGATAAGAGTGACAGAAAACTTTAACAATTTGATAAATATGTATGACTCATTCATATTTTTATTTCTGGACAAGCAGGTAGAACATGTTATGATATTTCTGGACAAGCAGGTAGAACATGTTATGATATTTCTGGACAAGCAGGAAGAACATGTTATGATATTTCTGGACAAGCAGGAAGAACATGTTATGATATTTCTGGACAAGCAGGAAGAACATGTTATGATATTTCTGGACAAGCAGGTAGAACATGTTATGATATTTCTGGACAAGCAGGAAGAACATGTTATGATATTTCTGGACAAGCAGGTAGAACATGTTATGATATTTCTGGACAAGCAGGTAGAACATGTTATGATATTTCTGGACAAGCAGGTAGAACATGTTATGATATTTTTATGTTTTTTATAAATTTAATAGGACCACCTAGCAGGCCTTTAGGACCACTAGATGTGAAAGACATTACCAAAGACAGTGCTACTTTGACATGGAAACCACCTCAGGATGATGGTGGTAGTGATATCAGGTTTGACTATATCTTTTCTTGACACATGCATGTCAGGCATCTGAACTCTTTCATGTTGTGATGACTTTTGTAGCCTTAATGTTGAAACAGAATAAGCTTGTGTTGTTTGGGCATGTAATGAGACACAATTTGCTTTCAACGATTCTCCTGCAGGGAACATTGAGGTTTAAAGAAGAAGAGGTGGACAAAGAAAATCATAGATTGATAATATCAATGAATGGTTAGAGAATTATTTTCTACACGTGCTTGTATGTCCAAATCTATTGATTTTTGTAATGTTTCCAATGTGGCACACCTACAAGCCCAACAGAATATGGTTGTAGTTTTTGTTTCTTTTTGTGTGTTTGTGGTATCATAATTCCACTCGATCTCCCTTATAGCAGGACAATGGCCCTACTAGATTTCCAGTAGAATGTAGTCCAGAGATTGGAAATGTGTTGCCGTTTTATTTGTGCCAATGACCCAACACATCCAACATAGTTGGTACAGGTTGTATTATAATTATTAACAGTTTTTCTGCCTGTCTATTTCTTCCTCTTTGACTGAAATTGTTGAGACCTCTATTTCTTTATCTGATTTGGCAGCCCATTTGTTACTCCACTGCACATTAACTATTCTGACATTTACTATGAATTTTATCACAAGTGCATTTTACATTCTAACCTACTGTTTTCAGTCATTTGATGTTATCTCCATTTTTACCATACGTAGTTTTGAATTCTTGGGTTATTATAAAAAGTTAATGTTTGCACCATAACTGTACACTTTGTGTGAATAGTCATAACTGTACACGTTTTGTGGATAGTCATAACTGTACACTTTTTGTGGATAGTCATAACTGTACACTTTGTGTGGATAGTCATAATTGTATACTTTGTGTGGATAGTCATAACTGTACACTTTTTGTGAATAGTCATAACTGTAGACTTTGTGTGGATAGTCATAACTGTAGACTTTGTGTGGATAGTCATAACTGTACACTTTTTGTGGATAGTCATAACTGTACACTTTGTGTGGATAGTCATAACTGTAGACTTTGTGTGGATAGTCATAACTGTACACTTTTTGTGAATAGTCATAACTGTACACTTTGTGTGGATAGTCATAACTGTACACTGTGTGGATTGTCATAGCTGTACACTTTGTGTGGATAGTCTTAGCTGTACACTTTGTGTGGATAGTCATAAATGTACACTTTGTGTGGATAGTCTTAGCTGTACACTTTGTGTGGATAGTCATAACTGTACACTTTGTGTGGATAGTCATAACTGTACAATTTGTGTGGATAGTCATAACTGTACACTTTGTGGATAGTCATAACTGTACACTTTGTGTGGATAGTCATAACTGTACACTTTGTGTGGATAGTCATAACTGTACACTTTGTGTGGATAGTCATAACTGTACACTTTGTGTGGATAGTCATAACTGTACACTTTATGTGGATAGTCATAACTGTACATTTTGTGGATAGTCATAACTGTAGACTTTGTGTGGATAGTTGACCTCAGTGTGAAGACTAAGTTAATCTTATGGTAATACATAAGGCAATCATATCTGCAGCCTTTCAGCCAAGATCAGGTGTATTAAAAAGAATATTAAACCATTTTTTAGATTCAACTGAGTCATTTTATCTCTCATTCCAGTGTATTGATCGCTGCATATCATAGGTAGTAACACAGGAGACTAGATGAGGTATTGACCACCCCATGATC
Source organism: Meghimatium bilineatum (assembly GCA_034231615.1). Taxonomy (NCBI): domain Eukaryota; kingdom Metazoa; phylum Mollusca; class Gastropoda; order Stylommatophora; family Philomycidae; genus Meghimatium; species Meghimatium bilineatum. The sequence goes on along the minus strand of CM067305.1, from coordinate 2,998,671 downwards.
TCTGCATGCCATAGGTAGCAATGCAGACGACTAGGAAAGATGTTGACCCACCCATTGATCTCTACTGTGAAGATGTAATGATGGAATTATGCCTTTTTATCAGCAGCATGCCTGGATATTGCAGAAAAAAAATCACAAAGTTTCCTCTGGAGTAGATGATGATGATGAAATAATCTCTTTAGTTGTGAGCAGGTACCTCTTATACTTTCTATCAAAAATTCAGGTTCTTCTCCAGTTGTGTAACTGGAGAAAACAACAGAACTTATATAACCTTATCTAAAAGGAATGATTATGTGTGGAGGGGTGGCTATGAATGTATTTTTGATATCTGAAGAGAGGAGACATTCCAGTATCACGATTCAAACATCCTGTTAGAAATGCAGCACTTACATACGGGCCAACTAACTTATCATTCTTCCATGAAATTTCTTGACCCATCCCTCACTGATAGAATATCTAGCAACTCCACGTTCCTAGGGAGTCTGCCACAATAAAACAATGGTGTAATGTCCACATCTCTTCGTCGTTCATGGGAATCATTTAATGGAAAAAAATAGTTTGACATTGAGACACGATGCCTTTGGAGTAGAAGATGTCCAGCTCATGATATTATAGTCTACAGTCTTTGAGTCTAACAGTTATCTGAGATCTGCAAAAGCTCTTGAAAATTTTCTCATAAAGCAAAAAATTCCAGAGAAACAGTAATGTGGATTTGAAAGTACAACTTCTTCACTAGGCATAGGAACAAGAGGTGACAAATGTGTACTTCCTCAGAGTTCTGTCATCAGCTATCTGCCAAGTTGATTCTGCTAATTTACCTGAACAAGTAACATTACAGATTGAACATTACACCTCAGCCGACAATGGATGTGCAAATTCGTGCAAATAAAATTACAACACAATACATTTCCATTCTCTGAACTACATCCTGCTGGAAATCTAGTGGAATCATTGCCCTGCTACAAGAGATATCCAGCGGGAGTTTGAGATTTAATACTGAAGAAGAAACAAGTGGAACAATGTACTTTCATTAGAAATAACCTCATATATTTGCTATGATTCTGATTGGTAGTTCATATATTTTGATTTCAGAGGCTACCGTGTGGAGAAGTTTGACATGGCTAAAGGCAAATGGGAAAATGTGGCCACTGTTAAGGACAACAAATGTGTTGTGACTAAACTCCTAGAAGGTCATGATTACAAGTTCAGGGTTATTGCTGAAGGTCCAAATGGGGACAGTGCACCATTAGAACTTGAGAATCCAATTACTGCTAAAAACCAATTTAGTAAGAATCTCTTGCCTATGTATATATCAACCAAGTGCCATGCCGAATGGCATAGGCGATCATGTTTCTCCACAACTCTCTGTTTCTTTTGTCATTAATAAATTCATTAGGTAACATTCTCTCATGCCACAGTGACAATCTATCCAGCATTTCTCCGTCTTCCTCTGGCTCTTTGGTTCATGTTAAGCACATATGGGTCCTATTTTTTATGGAACTAATCTCATAAATTATTTAACAAAACAAATTTTTGCTATTGGCACATGCAACGCAGCATCCATCGATCTTTGTGTAACACACTGAGAGGTCCTCTTTCCCCTCCCCTAGAACACCCTTGGGGAGGGGGAAACTATCAGTGTGTTACATGAAGATTGAATTATTGCTAGCAGATGAAGTTCAATGAAATAAAACCTACTATTAAAAAGATGGACTGTTATCACATGATGAGGCCACATTTGCATAACATGTACAGGCTCTTCTCTTGATCTTTCCAGTGGTTACTAAATGCTCAAGTTTTGATTTTATCATCACATGTCTTAAAATCTTGACTTATCTGTTTCTAATTTTTGCTATAATTTTTATTTTTACTGCAGCATCTCCTAAAACTTCCACATTAGTTTTCTTGACTGTTTGTGGAATTTTCATAATTCTTCTCAAAATCTAGTAGCACCAGCTCCCTTAAGTTGTTTAGTTTTTTATCCCATGTTTCACATTCATAAAGAATAATTGATTTAATATAACATGGTAGCACTCAAATTCACATATGCATTGATAGTACTCCATATACCATGAAGTAACTTAGCAGCTTACTTATCTTTATAGTCTTACTGTAATTTTATCTGCTTTCTTCATACATGCAATTTTACTTTATTTTCTTACTGCAATTTTACCGGCTTTCTTCAATCACTTTAAGTCTAACCCATTATCTGCAATCATAGATGAGCCTGACCCGCCTGGAAAACCTGAGGTTCTAGATCGTGATCGCACATTTATTGAGATAAAATGGGAACCTCCAATAAATGATGGTGGGGCTCCAATTGAAGGATATGACATAGAAAGAAAAGATCCCAAATCCAACAGATGGGCCAAGCTCAACAAGGCCCCTGCAAAGGTAATTCCTATTTTTCTGTATGTTCTTTATATGTCATTATAGAAAATAGTTATACTTTTGTAATAGTACCATATTATCCAGTTATAATTTTGTAAAATCCCCATATTAATTATACATGTATGTAATATTCACACATTACCATAGTCACAATTTTGTGATATTCACACATTACCATAGTCACAATTTTGTGATATTCACACATTACCCTAGCTATAATGTGTAATATTGATATAGATGATGTGAAAACATACCATGAGCATAATTTTTCATAACTATTCAGAGTTAATCAAATCTGTGTGGAATCTCATGAGAGATCTGGATCAAATTACTTTCTTTTGTAAAAAGCCCATCATGTCTGATGATATTATGATCATTCATTTTTCCTATATCTCTAGGATATAAGAAATATTTCAAAATCAGTTTGACTAAGATTTCTGAATATCAAAGAAAGATATAATTAAACTCAGTGTAACTTTACATATCTTCTCACAAAGATATAAACTTATTGTAACATTACATATCTTCTCAGAAAGATATAAACTTATTGTAACATTACATATCTTCTCAGAAAGATATAAACTTATTGTAACATTACATATCTTCTCAGAAAGATATAAACTTATTGTAACATTACATATCTTCTCAGAAAGATATAAACTTATTGTAACATTACATATCTTCTCAGAAAGATATAAACTTAGTGTAACTTTACATACCTTCTCAGAAAGATATCATTAAACTCAGTGTAACTTTACATATCTTCTCAGAAAGATATCATAAACTCAGTGTAACTTTACATACCTTCTCAGAAAGATATCATAAACTCAGTGTAACTTTACATACCTTCTCAGAAAGATATAAACTCAGTGTAACTTTACATATCTTCTCAGAAATTAGATGAGCTGGAGTCTGCTGTAAAAATGTGCACCATATTGTATATGAATATTATAACTTCTAGACATGGTCTTTATTTTTTGACAGGCATGTCCCATAGAGATTTATTTGTAGATTGTTCTATTCACTTTTTGACAGGCATGTCCCATAGAGATTGATTTGTAGATTGTTCTAATATTCACTTACCATGTTTTATCAATGTGAATGGAATATATTAAAGAAGCAACGACAAGTGCTTGCTTCAAGTTAATTAATAATCTCAATTGTCTCAAATCTGTACACATTCTTACACATAGCCAAGTTCATTATACAGATCTACATATGTTAGTTTAAACGAGCTTGTGACAGTGATCTAGGGAGTAAACACTCCAATATATAAGTATAACAACCAACAAATGTCTGTATGTACTGTTGATCTAAAATACAAAAGATCTATCATTTGTTTTGTAGCAATGCAGATTTAGGGATGACAAAGTTCAAGGGGGCAAGGAATATGAATACAGAGTATATGCAATCAATGAGGCTGGTTCCTCTGAACCAAGTGCAACATCAGTACCAATTATTGCCAAGCCAATTAAGGGTGAGTTATATTTCTTTCTTTTTTTTTTAATGTGTTTATCATCTTTGTGGTGGTGACATCATTCGTTGTGGTGCTGACATCATTCTTTGGGGTGGTGACATCATTCTTTGTGGTGGTGACATCATTATTTGTGGTGGTGACATCATTTTATTTTCATCACCAGCAGCCACAGTAGCACAGTATCTAGTGTACAACCTTCCTAGCACTCTGGATCAGTGTACAGTTCCTGTTGATATCATCATCAGATCTATAACCCTTCATTCCGCCGAAGACGGATGTGTTGGGCCATTGGCGCAAATAAAACGGCGACACAACGCATTTCCATTCTCTGGACTACATCCTGCTAGAAATCTAAGTAGGACAATGGTCTTGCTACAAGGGAGAGCCAGCAGGAGTTTGAGAATGAACAATGAAGAAGAAGAATAACCCTTCAGGGTATTAAGGGTGCCACTCTGGAAACATCAACACAACAATTTCCTGTTGATATAGAATTTATTCAATCAATAGAGGCTCCTGCATCAGCATAGCCTGAGGAAAATGGACTCAGAAATAATCTGGGAAAGTAAAGGAGGCAGATGTGTTCATAATAATACTGATCTAATACTACTTTTTATCATGTCTTATTGGGGTAAACAATGAGGTCTCTCAGCATACAGTTGAAGTATTGAAGCTATGACAGTTAATGAAGGATTTGTGTTGTCAAAAGTCACCAACATTGACACCACCAAGGAGTTGCAGATTTCTGTAATTTAATGTCTAAATATAAGTCAATTTCAGAAGACCTGAACTTTTTTAAGAATGGCATTGTACTGACAAGAGTAGAACTCCTCACCAGCATTTGCATATCCACAACAACAACATGTCACAATCAAGGAACATTCTATATAAACACACACATAGGTCCCTCTGAGTAGGAGGCTTCTTGTTGCATACAGCTGATTCTTATGGGTATGAAAATAGATATTGAAAAGCCTTCCACAACACATAGGAAAGAAGCTTCATTATGTGCAGTTTCTGAAAATCCAAACATACACAATTTCACAATTTGTTTAGGCCTATATGGAGGTTGGATGGTATTCCTGATATAATGGTTCTCATTTGACTTGTGCTTAAAGTGTCATGTGGTTGATTCCGGGTCATGACATCTTGTTTACGAGTGCAGTTTTGTTGTATATTCCAGAGGATCATTGCTTGACATTGGGGAATTATGCGTTATGAGTGGTGCTATTGACAGGTGGTGAATTATATGCTATGAATGGTGCTCTTCGCAGGTGGTGAATTAAATGCTATGGATCGTGTTTGTGACAGGTGGTGAATTAAATGCTATGGATCGTGTTTGTGACAGGTGGTGAATTTTGTGCTATAAATGGTGCACTTGGCAGGTGGTGAATTATATACTGTGAGTGGTACTCATGGCAGCTGATGTGCCCTTTTGCAGAGTACGTATGGGAGCATTTTGAGTACAGTGAATTAAACATTTCCTAGAGCACCTAACATGTAATTGTGATGCTACAAGACCTAATGGTCAGTGTAATTTTTAAAAAAATTATGTTCTGAATGATAATCTCAAGTTAAAAAAACTTTTCATTGTAATATGTGAAATCTTTTCAACAGAGGTTCCCAAAGTGAATTTGGACAGCCTGTTTGGTGCCAAAGACATCCGTGTCAGAGCAGGTGAACCTATAAGCATTAACCTTGGTATATGTGGTGCACCAGAGCCTACAGTGGAATGGCTAAAGAATGGAAAACCAATTAGCAGTGCGGTAAGTCAGCATCAAACATTAACTTCAAGCCAATTCATTATTTGCTAACACTATAGTACCACATGCTGTGCCATTTCTTTAGTTCATCTCCTTATGTCCACATTAGGCAGATTTGAGCTCTGAAGATAAAAACTGTGGCTGCCATAATTTTTTTATAATTTTTAAACATTAGTTTAATTTGGTCCAATTTTTTTGACTGTCTGTTGTAGATTATTGGTAGTTATGATTAAATTTGTAGACGTCCATACTACAAAGTCATCAGAGTACAGACTGTCCATGTTGTTGTGATGGAGCACTTTGCTTCTCCACTGATTAAAAAAAATTGTAAGGCTGTGACTGAGCGAGCAAAATTCTTAAGTGGTATGTTTGAACATACCCATATGAAATGTTGGATGGACGAAAGTGGCACTCTGTAATCGCTGTATGAAGTGTGTAGGCAGAGGAAGGCAGCAGCAGCTATAATAAAAACAATCCATGCTAGTCTTGGACTCATTTCAGGCATATTTCACTGAGAAAGTGGAAAAAAATTGATGCCTTGAGATGGTTGTGCCAGTATCTGTCATTCCTGGTGGCCTAAACTCCTTCCTTCAACCACTAGATGTCTCCATACAATGTGGAATGCACTTATAAAAGAGACCAGTCTCATAAGCATTTAAATATTTCTTGGCCTAAAATATTGCATAATTTACAGTAACTCAACTCTCTTCCAAGTATCACTTGCTTTGTGTGAAATAGATCCAGTCTTACCTGCAAATTACTTTCATTGTAATTACATGTTGCTCTTTAAACCTGTTCAACCAGCCCGGACTTAATTTAAGGTCAGTATGGCAAAAGTATCAACAAACTCTCTTCCTTTCTCAATAAGGATTGGTCCTGGAAAAACTATTCCTGCTCCTAGCTTGCTGGAGCCCTGTATATAAAGTGCAATCAATGTCTTCATGATTCCAAATTTTCATTCTCCTCTGTTGATAATTGCCGCTTGTGTGAAAGTTGACACGATGTTGTCTCTGTCCTTCAGGATTGTTTGTAGTGTGCTTTGGGAAATATCATGTTTCCTGCCAATGTCTGCTTTTCATTTTTTTTTAACATTATTTTAGTTTTGAATGATAAACATTTAGGCCCTATGTTCTACAACAGTAGCAGAAGACATTGTAAGAGGAAGATTTTGTTTCAACAGGCTTAAATAAATGAAGCCAGCATTTTGTGTTGACTTTAGCTTTCAGATGCATAGTATGTGTAGTAGTGATTGCTTTTAAGTTGTATTATTGTTGAGACTAGAAACACAATGAAAAATAAGATGATTCTCTCTCTCTCTCTCTCTCTCTCTCTCTCTCTCTCACACACACACACACACACAACACACACACCCCTTATTCAGAATAATTGAGTTGTACGATGACCATTTACAGTAGCACAGGCCGTTTTCATTTGAATGCGCTGTGTAAAACCTGTGGACTAAATTGAAACTTATCTTTCTAATTTGACGCATTTGACTTTTCCTGTGATGTTCATTTGGTATTGACGCAAAGTATATACATAGTGACCAATGAGAATCATGGAAATAATCATCATCATGTATGAAGGTTTGTTTATATTCTGTTCATAGTCCTTTACTATCGGCAGCCACAACCGAATAAATGTATAATGTTTGAACTCGCTGCCAGTAAACAATATTTCATGCTGTTTCTGGTTAAATGCCTCATGGGAGCACATTGTTTGATATGTTTGTCCATTTTAAATATACACATACAAGTTCAGAGTGTCCTTTTTTTCCAGAAACAAATTTGAAATAGCACGCTATAAAGCATGAGTTATAGTCAATTTATTTTACTAAGACAAAGAATTAAAATGTAGAGGATTTTAAAAATTGTAATTAAACAGGTTTTTTTTTAATTGATTGGTTATGATGGGATTCCACTTGTAAAATATTCAGGACATATAAAAACATATAACTTTCTTGAAGGAAGAGCAGAGGTAGCGGTGAGCTAGATATAGTCAGAGATACAAGTGAGAGAGAACAATCATGTGATGGACAGGATACACTCTATCAGACTGTACCACTAAGTTGGGATCCGTTGATGTTATTGTCATTCTTTTGAATATTTGTTGAAGGATTAAAGTTAGTAGTAGAAAAAATCTGTTTCTGTCTTTTTTAATGATTTAACTTTCACTTTTATGTTTGTTGTGCATGTTCCTTTTTAAAGTAGCAGTACAAACAGCTAATGAATTCCTGATGTATTGATCATAATATTGTTTTCCATTATGCAGGTCCAGGTTACCAATGATGACACAGAAGCTAAACTTCATATTCCAAAGTCAGAGAGAGGGGACACTGGAAAATACCAAATCAAAGTAGCAAATATACACGGTGAAGACACAGCTGTGATATCGGTTATTGTCCTTGGTAAGGGAGTTTGTCAATGATAGTTGTATTGAGTTGCAGTTTCTCATGTGTGTGTTATAATTCTGACTGCAAGAATACATTGTATAAAACAACCATATCATCACTATGCTATCAATGTCAAATATGGACACTAACAACAAAAGCCAAAAGGTAACAACTCAGTTGTCCGAGCATTACATGGATATACTGCCCTGGTCATGCTGGGGTCAGAGAAATGAGAGAGCCGACTTATTGGCAGGCAATGCGATGATAGATGGCACATTGCTGAGAAGAGATAAAGCAGACTTATTGAAGGCAGTTAAAAATTCATTTCAAGATGCAGATGATGTCAATGAGGCTGAGAACGTACACATACAGAGAATGTTAGAAATGGAAGTATCTAGAGGTGAGGGAAAGAAAAAATTTATTGGAAAGTCCTGAAGATCACACACTCGATACCTGACCTGGACTCTTGAGTCTACATACACTGGGAGGGCTGCTGGGGCGAAGAGCTTTTGGGAATATCCCACGTGCTGTGAAGCCAGTTTCTAATCAAGAATCAAGAAGAAGAAATGCTAAAAGAAAACTTGTTACAACAGAAATGACAAGTCTACTTAGAATTCTCTGAGTAACAATAAGAGACAGAATTAGAAATGAAAGCAACAGAAGACTAACAAATGCAATCAGAAGACACAACAGATTAAGTGGTACCCACATGCTTCCAGACTTCCATCTGATAGCGGCCCTAAAATAGCATTGCAATACAAACATTATGGATACAAAGCCATGGGCACACTATACAAAAGATGGATTACAGAAATAAAAGTCCATGAAAAACATGCATATTTTAAAATGAAGCAAAAATGACAGTCTTCAGAGAACTCTTCTACCCCTGAGACTGCAAGGCATAAAGGGGTAAAAAACAAAACGGAATATTGGATTTCCAAAGTTAGTAGAGCTGGAAATTCATATTTAGGCACTATTTAAATGTTTACTATTTACATCTGATGCCTTATTTTTCCTAATTTTTTGGTATGATATGCCCTAAAGGTGGGGTTCGTCTATACGCCCCACACAGTAGTAACTGCTACATTTTTTCAGCTCATTTATATTAACTACTGTCTGTAATATCAGTTGTCAACAGTGTAAATAAAACAGTCCAGTGGTAATGAATTTTCATCAAGTGGTACTTTGATACCATGCGTGGTCAATCTAAACAGAGATGACCTGATAGAAACATTCTGTTCAACTTCATCCTGCGCAATATTGTCATTATTTTTATTGTTTGTATAATGTAGTAGTGTAAGGGTATTGTTGCTGTCATCATATGATTCTTCAGATGCGGCAGCAAGCAAGAGTCTAGATGTTTAACAGTTTTTTGTTTGTTTAGTCTATTGTTTTTCTGATTTGCAACATTTATTCTCTACCATTGTCAAAATTTAAAAAAACACTGCTTTTCCACATTTTCTGTTGAAAGAAATGTCTTCAGATCTCACGAATTTTTAAATCCTGATTTTTGTTAATTCTTGGAGCTTTCTTCAACAGTGGAAGTTGAAGCCATTCATATAATTTCATAAAAGCAAAACTTACCATCAAATTAAAACATTACCATATCACATTGTACCATGAGAGTTTCATTTCATTCACCGAACTTCTAAGTTTTAAACAACTAAATTAGTTAATCCACATTCATTTATGATAGAAATTAAACAAAATTAGATGTCTATCTGTAACATCAACATATATGGCAATTCTGGACAGCGTTATCCACACTAAATTGTTTGTACGCCCAGAAAGAGTTAATGATATGAACAAGGGATATCTTTGAACATATACACAACATGTATAGACACAGAGAAAGATAACTTTCTGAGTAGGGGCTTCACCTCACAATTTTATACACATCTTGTCAAGATTAGATGTCTGCTGAGTTCTATTGTGAAATAAAAAATACACTATAGACACCAACTTGAAGGGACAGTGGTTGGTGGATGGTTGGTTGGTTGGTGGTTGGTGGATGGTTGCTGATCCAGCGGTCCATGGGCTCATGCCCTTTAACCTAATGCCATTAAATGGAGGAATATTTTAATTCTGTCATTTTCTTTACCATTTTACAATCATGAAACTGTTCTTTCAAGTACATGTTTAATGTCATTCATTGAAACCATTAACAAAAGTAGTGATGCATAAATGCATATTGTTTTGCAGATAAGCCTGGTCCTCCTGAGGGACCTCTAGAAATAACAGAAGTTACTGCTGAAAGTTGTAAACTATCTTGGAAACCCCCAACTGACAATGGTGGTGCGGAGGTTACAGGTAAACTCAAGAAATTTATGTGTAGAAACACATTGTTAAAATGTTAAAATTGTGCTATTAAGGTGAGGAAAACCATAAAGAAAAGGTTTCAGAATAATCTTGATCTCATTATTGTGGAAAGCTCTCATGTGAAATTTCCACTGTGGATTTGAGCTTGAATGTTTGCATCTAACGTGGATTTCAACACTAATTGTATAACAGTAGGCTTATGTCCATGTGGCCTTTTTCAGATTTCAGACTTTAGAATGTTATTTCCTTTGTTTAATACTCCATTTATTTTGAATTATTAAGGAAACATTGTACAGGATCATGAGTCTGGCTTAAACTTGTAGTATACATGAACTGAAATCACATTTGTGCTCATCTGATAATAAAATGGTGCCAAGATACTTGACTATATTCACTTGATTTAATTTTCATCTTGGTTGTGTATATTTCTTTTGAAACAACCCATTACTTCTGTTTTCTTCTTGTTTAGACACATGTTTGTTTTCACTTTATCATGCTACCATGTCTAACAAGGATTGAAGTTCTTGTTCAAACCCTGCATGTATCATAAGTTGCTTACAATTTTCTTTGATTAGGTTATGTTGTTGAAAAGTGTGAGGAAGGTTTCACTAACTGGGAAAAAGTACCTGGTATTGTCAATAAGGAAACCATCACGGCTAAAGGTCTGAAGGAAGGCAAAAACTACAAGTTCAGAGTTAAAGCTGAAAATATTTATGGGATTGGTGACCCACTGGAGAGTCAGAGAATCACAGCTAAGAATCCTTTTGGTAAGTTCTCAATCATTTGCACACTTTATTTTCTAAAGTAATTAAATGACAGAATTATCATTTTGTATTAGGGTCTATGTATTATTTAATAGTTTAAAGAGACTGAATTCACTTCCTCATATAGGCATGTTCCAGTCAACCTTGCTCGAACAAAATATCTATACCTGTGATGTGAAGGAAAAGTTAGCAAGGAAGACTGCTGATTAACTGAATACTTCACATTATATAACATTATATACAAACCTAGCACTGTTGCTATTATATATATTTATTAACATATTGATGATATATAACACTAGGGTCAGGAAGTTGCTTAAAGATATAATCACCTGCATCAGCTGACCATGATGATGAACAATAACAACCCTGGGAGAGTACCAGTTGATTAATCTTGTTTCCTATGCCAGGTAGTAGTGTTTTACTTTCAGCTACAGATTACAAAACATGGTCAAGTTTATAAAAGAGACAAAACTTCTGATATAAGCACATTCTATGCAAACGAAAGAAGAACACAGAGCTACAGATTGGTGTTTCTCCGGCAGTGCATGTTTAGTGAGACATTTTCCTGAGATTTAGCTAATCCCAGACAGGGTCTTAGATATGATTACCTAAAGGAGTGAGTTTTACCTAGATTAAAAAAGGTCACTCGCCCGTTTTCGTGTGCAAATTTCACTATTTGACAGAAAATTTGAAGTCCTTTTTGTAAAAAATTTCTAGGGGTGGGGTTTTTATCAACTTTTTTGTTAAGTTCCTAGGGCTAAATGTCATGTTTGATTTGCTAAGTGGAATGTTTGAACACTCCAACCCCCCCCCCCCCCCCCTCTACGCGCCTGATCCCAGATGATTGTTTGACTAAGTGTTTTTCAGATTGGGAAGTCTTCTGTTCTAGAGGGGACTTTTTTAAACAATCTTGCAGTTGCCAGAAGGAATAGGCCTACTATAAAGTTGATTTCCTTCCAGCAGTCTAGGCATGTGTCTTGAGCGTACTCATAAATGGCACAGATGTAATCAACTCTTACAAAATCTCTGTCATTGCTTCTATTGACTTGCATGGTAGGTGACAGTGTTGCCAATCTTTATTTCTTATTTAAGCCTGGTAAAGCATGGGAAAACATGATGATTGATGCAGACACACGCTAATTAAAACTGATAGGAAAAATGTTATCATGAGTCACTGAAAATTATCTCAGTGCTCTGAATGTGTGGGTAATTGCCATCTAATAATGCTCCTTGGATGATTGTACGCTTTAAACACTTGACAACTAGTATATTTATCAATTTGCTTCTATATAACCTTTTACTTTTAACACCATTCACTTCTACATATACATTTCCTGTTGTTCTTATTAAATGTAGTCAAAAATAAGCCTGCCAGTGCCCTGTTCATTTTGTTTCATCTCCATTCCTTCAGTTTTTGTATTACCATTTATTATTCATCTTCTTCCAATGTTTGTGTTTTGATTTGCTATTTTTCCATGATGTGATGATAGTGCCATCATTTAATGATATGTTATGTTGTGTTTCTTGATACACTATTTGTAATCACAACATTGATTGTGTGTGTATTTTCCTGTGTGGTTCCACTTGTTCATTAAATGTTACCTTATGTGTTCATCTTTTTCCTGTCAGATGAGTTTAGCTGTAGTGCAACCTGTTATTGACTTTCTGACATTCATCTAGCTATTGTGCTATTACAGTCATCAAAACTTTCATGTATTTATGTGCTCCGAGACATTTATGTATATCTGTAGTTTCTTTTTGTTCTAGTGATATGTTCACAGACATTATAGAACATCTGTAGTTTCTTATTGTTCTAGTGATATGTTCACAGACATTATTGAACATCTGTAGTTTCTTCCTGTTCTAGTGATATGTTCACAGACATTGTTGAACATCTGTAGTTTCTTCCTGTTCTAGTGATATGTTCACAGACATTGTTGAACATCTGTAGTTTCTTCCTGTTCTAGTGATATGTTCACAGACATTGTTGAACATCTGTAGTTTCTTATTGTTCTAGTGATATGTTCACAGACATTATTGAACATCTGTAGTTTCTTCCTGTTCTAGTGATATGTTCACAGACATTGTTGAACATCTGTAGTTTCTTCCTGTTCTAGTGATATGTTCACAGACATTGTTGAACATCTGTAGTTTCTTCCTGTTCTAGTGATATGTTCACAGTCATTGTTGAACATCTGTAGTTTCTTCCTGTTCTAGTGATATGTTCACAGACATTATTGAACATCTGTAGTTTCTTCCTGTTCTAGTGATATGTTCACAGACATTATTGAACATCTGTAGTTTCTTCCTGTTCTAGTGATATGTTCACAGACATTGTTGAACATCTGTAGTTTCTTACTGTTCACAGTGCCAACACTTTTCTCCTCTGATACCTCTTAAAAGCAGTAAATACTATAAAAAGGAATATTGTTACTGTTATTGCTTAACTATTAATTAAAATAATTAACATAATAATCCTGCACAGCATATGGGTTGATGTTGTTGATTTTACTGGCTTACCAGAGATACAGAATTAGATTAATCTAAATGTAAATGAAAATAGTATGTAATATATTCCTGGCTCTGTTGCAGCACAGTACAGAACACATGGTACTAGGTTAAAATTCTGCTGCAGGCAGTTGTGCATCCTGACCAATTCAGAAAGCAAGGTCAAACTACTGAATGTAAAAACTGACATGAAAATCACTACAGCCAAAACATACTGGGCTGATGGCTATATCATGAATAGAATATGCTACCAATTGTATGTAATATATATATTATTACTTTTCTAGAAACTCCGGATGCACCAAGAGATTTGGAGATCTCCAAATATGACAGGTTCTCAGTAACACTGACCTGGAAGGAACCACTTAGTGATGGTGGCAATCCTATCAAAGGTTTGTTAGTTTGTATTACAGTGTAGCTAGTAACTAATGAGACATTGTTTTTTTGTACTTACTCTAAAAGAGGTTTTTATTTAGCAGGATGGTTTTTTATTAATCCATAGGTACATCGATGGAATTGGCATCATTGTGTGAGGCTGATCTGTCGTGCATTATGTGCTTCATTGACAACTTTCTTCCGGCCATCAAATTCACATCCGAGATCTCTCTCATATGAACTGCCTTAACATATCCATCACTATCCAACCCTCCTGTCTTAGCACATCAGTACTACAAAGCAATTGTTGCCTTGAAAATTGTTGCCTCCACCACCTCCTATCATTCCTCTGTCTGTCGTGATTCCTTGTTATTCTCTCAGCTTCTCTTTCATGTATCTATATTTAGCTCTGCCATGTGAATGTAAACATCATTAGTGTTGTTCTTACTCATCACATTATGTTGTGAATGTGTTTTTGATAAAGGCTCTCAGGATGAAATTTGTGCATGTTATTATGTGTCACCAGTGATTAGCAAAACTTCATTAAACTGTTGCAAGATCTGCCTGTTAGATTTCAGTTTTTCTACAGTTAGTAAATATTATCAACATAATTAATAGTACTTCTGTTTAATGACATTTTCATATGACATCACTGCACATATGTTTGATCGTTCCAGCTATGTTTGTATGAAGATTTGAATATGACATCACTACACGTGTTTGATCGTTCTAGCTATGTTTGTATGAAGATTTGAATATGACATCACTACATGTGTGTGATCGTTCCAGCTATGTTTGTATGAAGATTTGAATATGACATCACTACACGTGTGTGATCGTTCCAGCTATGTTTGTATGAAGATTTGAATATGACATCACTACATGTGTGTGATCGTTCCAGCTATGTTTGTATGAAGATTTGAATATGACATCACTGCACGTGTGTGTGATCATTCCAGCTATGTTTGTATGAAGATTTGAATATGACATCACTGCACGTGTGTGTGATCATTCCAGCTATGTTTGTATGAAGATTTGAATATGACATCACTGCACGTGTGTGATCGATCCAGCTATGTTTGTATGAAGATTTGAATATGACATCACTGCACGTGTGTGTGATCATTCCAGCTATGTTTGTATGAAGATTTGAATATGTCATCACTGCATGTGTGTGTGATCATTCCAGCTATGTTTGTATGAAGATTTGAATATGACATCACTGCACGTGTGTGATCGATCCAGCTATGTTTGTATGAAGATTTGAATATGACATCACTACACGTGTTTGATCGTTCTAGCTATGTTTGTATGAAGATTTGAATATGACATCACTACACGTGTGTGATCGATCCAGCTATATTTGTATGAAAATTAGTTTGGAACGCATCCATGCTTTAAAGAATGTCTTGTAAAAAGGTATTCAGAAATACTGCTGATGAGGTAAATTTGAATGAAACGATGTCCTTTTCAGCATATTTTTTCCCTTAATTTTTAGGCTACACTATAGAAAAGAAAGAGAAGGGCAAAGAATGGACAAAGGCATCTGTATTTCCAGTGCCAGAGACAACATTTAGTGTCATTAAACTGACTGAAGGCTCAGAGTATGAATTCCGAGTCATGGCTGTAAATGATGGTGGTCCTGGAAAACCAAGCAAAACTACACCTAAGCATATTGTTCGAGATCCTATCTGTAAGTAAAACATTCAAGCTGACTATTTATATTATTAATTTACACATATTGTATCTGAAACTCTCCTGTTTGTTTTACTACCTCACAGAATCAAGGTCTAGTGGTTTTAAGTACTTATAGTGTTTGTTTTACATGAAAAATTTACATACCTGTGAAATGTGTTAGCTATGTCTGTGTTTCCATCTAACATGGTCACATTGTATAGTGACAAGAGTATACACACAATTAAATGATGTGACTGGAATCACATTTTCAGGGCTGCAGATTGAGGTAATTAGATTGATGTATACTCAAGTTGTGAGATAAATTGTGTGTCAGCAGAATAGACTGATTGAATCTCATCTATCAACCTTGAATTTTGTATTCTGAATCATTTAGAAATTATTTTTGGGATCCCCTTATCTCATTTGCCTTTACTTCTGTATCCTTAAACATAGCTTTCAACATCTCCCTTCTTCTCCCCCCCCCCCGCAATACTTTTAATTTGTGTATGATTAAAAACATCTGTATCAGTAATAATTGTAGAAATTTAACACCAGATAACCTTCTATTTAAAAAAATAAGTTTGTTATGTCATAGTCGAATGCAATTGTATTGTAGTTTGTGATGTCACTCAGCCGGTTAATTTTTATTTTACAATGGCAGCCATATCAATGATGAACTTTCTTCTGTCTTTTTCGAGTCAGAAATATTTAGGGAGCGGGGGTTGTTAAGATCAGAATTATTTCTAAACCTATCCCTAACACCTCTCCCCCCCCCACCCGCGCAATCTAGGATCCTCCTTTCCCCCTTCGTTGTAATAAATAGTGGCACAAGGTAATCTCCGCCAAAATTAGCCATTTTCCGTTTCTGGCTACATGTTCTGAAATGGCGTAATTTCATAAACGGCAGGACAAGTTTGCACACTATTACACACTTGAAATGAACCTGTGTATAATATGCAATTTCCTCTACATTTTGTATATAGGAATAGTATGTGATAGGCACTAGATATGGAATAGTGTCTACGTCTATACTGCTTAACAGATAGCCTAATTGTATTCCCCACATTGTTTTCTCATTTCACTTTTACTGATATAGCCCCTACATTGTCTTTGACAAATGATTATATTTTCCATATTGTTTGCTTCACCTTTGCTGATACACATTGTTTAACATAAATGTATTTTCCAAATTTTTTTAAAATCACTTTTATTGATGTATGCCTACACTGTTTGACTGATAGGTCAAATTATATTTCTCACATTTTTCCACTTCACTTTCACTGATCAACACTGTTTGACAGATAATTACATTTTTATTCACTTTATTCTTATGATCTACAAGTTATTGCATGTTATCTCTTGTCATTTTATTTTTTTTAAATTTACCTGCAGTTCCAGCTAGTGCACCAGGAGTACTCAATGTGGATAAAATCACCAGGAATTCTGTCACTCTCTCCTGGACAAAACCGGCCAGTGATGGAGGTAGCAAACTAACTGGTTATGTGATTGAGAAGAAGAAAAAAGGTGAGGATTGGATGGAATGTGCTACACTTCCTGCCAGCCAGCTCAGTGCTACAGTACCAAACTTGGGACAAGGAGATGAGTACCAGTTCCGTGTCAGAGCTGATAATGCTGCAGGTCCTGGTGAGCCCAGCAAGCCCACAAATGCTGTAATAATTGAGGACCAGCCAGGTAAAGGAGTCCTTCATAATAGCTTCTAGATGTTACCAACCTCTTTTATAAAAATTAAACATTGCTTTCTTAAATAGCTATGGAGTAAATATATATTTTTTTCAGTGTTTATGCATTCACCAAGTAATAGGGCCAGAACATGGATAATGAACAAACAGCTGGAAGACAGAATTGATGCCTTTGAGATGTGCTTATATAGAAAAATAGGGGGAACTTCATAGAAAGAGAAGAAAACAAACACAGATATACTGACAAGACTATACATAAAAACATGAAAAAAGACATATAAATAAAAGCAAATAAAAATCAAGCCTATACAATATTTTGAACATAGACCTATTAAAGACAAAATACCTTTATACAGACATTTGAAGGCAGATTTTAGGGGAATCGAGCAAGATGTAGGCAGAGATATAAATGGAGGAAAATATTGTGAGAAAAAGTCTGCATTCAAAATGTATGATACTTGTAAAGTAGAAGTCATGAGGAAATGACCAAAGCTGATCTGGAGCTGGTCCAAAATACAAAGAAAGGCATGATTAGTTTCAAAACAGAATCTTATAAATAAGATTACCTTGTATAAGTTACACACATTAACAAAACAGTAACAGGTCAGAAATTGTTACGTTCATTGAATAAAAGCTGCTCTCTGGTTAGAAAGAAAAGTAATATATCCATTGAAATATATCCTCAAATAAGATACTATAACAACAACAACAAAATAAATGAAAAATGGTAGACTTGTGATCAGTGGTGTAGTGTTTGTGCACTCCTGCGAAAACTTTTGTGTGTAAACATTAATAAGAGTATGGATGTTGAAAATGCAGCCATGTTGTTCTTAGCAGATAAATACAAAATAATCTTGTCTAGAGGCAAACAATTCCAGAATAAAAGAGTTTGCTGATCCGTAATTATTTTTTTGTATTTTTTTAACAGAAAAACCCAGGCTTGATGCAACTGGAGTTAAAGACATAAATGTCAAGGCAGGTCAGGAGTTCACCATAAAGGTACCATATAGTGGAACTCCTAAGCCTACTGCCAAATGGACACTTGGTGGTAATGATGTTTCTGATGTCCCAAGAGTAATTGCAACGGTAAATTTCCTCATTTCATAAAAATTAATTATTTGAACCATGGCCAACAGGTCTTAAAAATTCCTTCCCTGGCATTGTGTAAGAATACACACAAAAACTACACCCAAACAGATCTTAGTTTATTTTAAATAAATGATACATACAATTATAGCCTATGTTCTGTTATATAATATTGACTGACCTATTGCTGTTAAGTGTTTTTGATTTATGTGCTAGCCTCCCAGTATGTTAGTAACTCCTGCAATCCACCTTCTTCTTGGTTTTCGTCTGCCTCTTGATGTTTCCATTTTCATGTTTGCTCTTGATGCTGGCCAATAAGCGTTCAATCTTATTGTCTGAACTATTTCAGTCTATGTTTTTAAATATATTTAAGCACAGGTGTTGTTCAAGCATTTCTTGTAATCTCTTCATTCCTCTCATGATCTCTTCTTGTCCTGTTTTTGCTGCTTTTCTTAGACATCTCATCTCCCACATAGATACGTCTGTATGAAGATTGAGTTTGTGATTTACCTTTTGATTTCCATCAGGATAAATTTGTGTTCAGATGTTTGGTGTAAATTCAAAATTTATGTAGTTGGCTTTTTGAATTCTTGTCTCGATCTCTCTGTCCATTCTTCCATCATTTATATAAATGCGCCCAAGATATTTAAATTCTCACACTTGTTTCAGTAATTGATAATTTATCTTTATGTTGATTGTATTGGGTTCTCTGCCTATAGACTTCTGTTACTTCTGATTTTTTTTCTGTGTTGATCTTCATGTTGTGATTGAGGCCGCTTTCGTTGAGTAGGTTTATATGATCTTGCATGCATCTCTTCACTTGAACTGTGTAGCAGGCACTGATTGCCATCAAAGAGTAGTTCAGTTAATTAAAGTTAATTCAGTTAAATTGCAGATATTATTTTTTAATACATAATTTTATGTAATAATGCGGATATGGAGTCAGTATACATAATCACCCTTTAATAAGTTGGCCGGCATGAATGACCTTGTGCATGGTAAATAACTACACATCAGGACAATTAATTTGAAGAAAGTAATCAGAAATCTGAAAAACAGGAAAAAAAATTATATATACCATTGCCAAATAAAGGACACCTTCAAAAATGTACCAACTATAAAAGAGTAACACTAAACTACTACAGATCATAATGGGAAGAATGCAACACAAATTTTAAACAGAAATTCACCATTTGCAGTGTTTACAATATATCATTTCTTGTCAACAGCTAGGAACAATGACACTATTCTTCTTCTTCTTCTGCGTTCACTCTCATATAACCACAACAAATATAATATCATGTGATTTCCGCAGAGGAATGTAAAGTACATTGTGCTGCAAGTTCCACAGTAGAACTGTGTTATTTGCACCTCGGTTGGCCACTTGTGGTCTGGATGTCCGAGGTTCAGCACAGCCGTTTTCGTCATGCCTTTAATTCGGGTAGGCTTCCCTAGTCCGTGACAGCCTAACTATCTGTTGCCGGGCACGTTGATGTGTTGTGCCTCTTCACCAAGATGCTTGTCAAGCATGTCTATCTCGCACGAGGTGTTCCACCGTCTATATACTTACCTCGTGTAATTGGACGTACATGACACTATTTTTGCAGTGTTTACAATATACCATTTCTTGTCAACAACTAGGAACAATGACACTATTTGTGCAGTGTTTACAACATATCATTTCTTGTCAACAACTAGGAACAATGACACTATTTGTGCAGTGTTTACAATATATCATTTCTTGTCAACAACTAGGAACAATGACACTATTTTTGCAGTGTTTACAATATATCATTTCTTGTTGACAACTATGAACAATGACACTATTTGTGCAGTGTTTACAACATATCATTTCTTGTCAACAACTAGGAACAATGACACTATTTGTGCAGTGTTTACAATATATCATTTCTTGTCAACAACTAGGAACAATGACACTATTTGTGCAGTGTTTACAATATACCATTTCTTGTCAACAACTAGGAACAATGACACTATTTGTGCAGTGTTTACAATATATTATTTCTTGTCAACAACTAGGAACAATGAGACTATTTTTGCAGTATTTACAATATATCATTTCTTGTTGACAACTATGAACAATGAGACTATTTTGCTACAATGCTAATGAGCTCAAGATGAAACCTTCTGTTACAGGAATTATTTCATAATATTGATAATAGAGACTGTTAAACATTCAACAGCTGACTGATACTCATGCAATCCTTCATTGTGCCAAGGCTAAGCGAGATGACACTGGCAAATATCAACTGACATTAAAGAACAGTGAAGGAACTGAAAGCCTTAATGTTAATGTCAATGTGCTAGGTAAGTTAGACAGATGTCTATCTAATCATGCTGAACTAAATAGAGAAGTGTGTTCTAGGTTCACACTGCACCAGAAAGATTCATTCTTGTTTACTAATTCCTGATTTTAACATTAGCAATAAGTATTTTGAAATTGTTCAATATGTTTAAAGTATCTTATATATTGATTCTATTTATCTATGTTGCTTCAGCTCAGAATACTGTGCATATAGCAGAAACCACATCTTAACAGGCCGAGCGATGTGCTGCTACTGTGAGAAAATGTGTGCATGTTTTTGAGATGGATACTCATACCGTCTTTGATAGTATGTGTAGAATATCTAAGAAAATTGTCAGTTGTCTATTCTGTTGCCCTTTCTTTCCCATCAGGTAGGGGAAACAATAGAGGACAATAAATATGTCAGGTGAAGTCACTCTCCCCCTGGGATCAAAGATACCAGTTTTTGTGCTAGAAGTTCAGCACATCCTTGTTAGTCTTTCTAGCTTCCCATTGTACTTTCATTATTCTTCTCTAGAAACACATCTCTCTTGCCTCTAGTTTTCCACTATCCTGTTTATTTGTTGTACAAGACTGGTATATGTATGTTACACACATCACAGTAGTATTCATAAAAACAGATGATCCTTCTGGACTATAAGAATGAAGGATATTTGCTGTATTACCAATTTTAATATTTAGTAGCATATTTTTAAATATCTTGTTTTTAATATTCCTAGTCCATTGTATCTAATTATCTGAATGAATATTTTGACAGACAGGCCAGCTTCCCCACAAGGGCCACTAGAAGCCAGCGAAATTGATGGAGAGTCACTGACATTGACATGGAAACCACCAAAAGATGATGGTGGGGAGAAAATTGCCAACTATATTGTTGAAAAGAGAAAGGTTTGTGTTCCATGTAGACAAACATGCGAGCTTTGCTAATCATATCTAACACATATCAAAATATGCTGTAATGTGCTGAGATAATGACATTAACTCTTTTCCTGTGTGATTAATTTCCTTCTGCAGACAGAATTATCTTTCAATGGATTTTAGTCTACCATATGTCAGCAAGTTAAAGTCTAAATAACTTTTTGCATGTTTTGGTCAAATGAAACATTATTAGCAAGAGGTAGGCAGGGATACAATTGGTAGAGAAAAATTACGAGATGGACAGGTTAAAGTCTAGCAGAGTGCACCACCACGACAACAGACAAGATGTTAGAGGTCTGTTGCAGCCAACCTTTGTTGAGGAGAGGACACTTAATGCTGGTGATGATGAATAATATATATATTAAATTAAAGTAGAATAATTAAACAGCATGAAGAGATTATTAATAGGATATAACAATGTATGGTTATACAAGTGTGAAACAAAGAGTGAGATGGAACAAACAAAAACACAAGAAATGAAAATCTGACTCATCATAATTGCATTGCAAGCCACATGCTGATACTTTAATATGTTAGGGATACTCCAAAGATGGGCTTTTTTAATATTCTTTGGAAAATTAGTTTTACATGCAAAATTTTGATATCATTAGCAAAATACCCAAAAGTGCATGCAGTTAGTTAATTTTCTATTAAATAAGAAAAAATTAGCCTATTTTTAAATTTTGCATGATTGTCGTGACACACAAAGAAATTCCAGTCCATTTATATATTCACACAATTTCCTGCCCACAGTATGCAATCATTAAATGTTGATTTTTAATTAAGCATGCCTTTTCTAGATCATTTATCTCTGGAGCGTAAGTAACACAAATAGAAACGGTATGTTTGATTTTACAGACATGATGTTTATAATTCGAGATAGTAAATTCATATTAAAATGTAGATTTAAGTGGCTTTTGGCATATCGTGCCTCCAAAATGTAGATTTTAGTGGCTTAGTGGACAAGAGGAGTTTTAAAGGGCCGAATTTCAGAAGTAGAAGAAGAGGTAGATCTAGAAGGTGATGGACAGATGATATCAAAGACTGTTTAAAGATATCATTAGAGGAAGCAGGCAGATTGATTTTACAATGTAATCAATTCAGCAGCTACATGCGGCCACACTTGGCCAGATCTAAATATGCTGTTCTGTTATTCTATGTATTTGCAGTACTAGTTGTTTGTGTTTCATTCTCGTTCTCCACATTTTAATATAGGTTTATAACATAATACATCATTTCTTCTTTCTATAATTACATTAAGTCTATTTGCAATATTACTTTTTTTATTATTGTTTGCCCTCTGATGAGTTAGGTCTGTATTTAATTACCAACAAGCCAGAAAATATCCAACAACCAGGTATGAGCTGCAGTAATGGTATAGGCTTAGTTGTTGATACCTCATTCCTGTGTTTTTTATTTTGTTTTGGCCTATCATTGTGATATGTCTGCTTGTTGATTGTTTCTTCGTCCGTGGGCTCAATCCTGCATCTATGGCAGGCATGCTGCCTGTTTTATTGTGCCTCTCTCTATCTCTCCCTAACATTTGTAATTGGATTTTGTCCAGGTTTCATATATTTAGACTTCCTCATCTCTTCATGGTGTGCAATTTTGTGGTGCAAACTATTTCGATCTTTAATGCACTAATTGGATAAAGTAACTCATTCCTTTGCTGGCCGATATTATCTTATCTTATCTGATCCACAGGCTTGTGAGTTTTCACTCTTTCTTCCCTTGCTGGCTGATACTGGGATTGTTTTCATTATTTTCTTAGATAGGGGCTTATGTTTCGAAATTAATATTTTTCCGAATTATTTTCTGTTATATTATTAGGCCGATATATCTTGTTCAGATGAAATCTTCTGATCGAAACATCAACTGTTTTTGTTTTTATTCTTTTTATTCTAGTTGTTTTCTTCATATTTTTTGTATTATTAGGAGTAGGTATTTGTAACACATATTGACTTTTTTTATATAATTACTTTATCCATTAGGTCTGTTTTGTAAACTATTAGCTATATATATTATTAACTGTTATTTAGTCTGTCTTATGACCCTGTTTGGCTAGGTACTGAATGTATTCATATTACCTAGAAAACCATTTCAGTCATAAAATGTTGGGTTGTTTGCTGTGCTGAATAGAGTGTGCTACAAACATTTTGTGTGACAGTAAAACTTAATTTTTTTTGTATTCTCTGTCCCTACCTATTGGAATTCAGTTTTACTGCTGTCCCACACATTATTTATGTTAGTGAGTCATTATTTCCTAGGCTGGCACAAACAAATGGCAGAAAGTCAGCAGCTTCTTGACCAAGCCTACTTGTCAGGTTAGGAACTTGGAACCAGGCACTAAATATGAATTCAGAGTTGCAGCTGAAAACCCACATGGTATCAGTGAATTTTTAGAAACTGAGACACCAATCTTGGCTAAATATGCTTATGGTCAGTAATCATTGTCTGATCTCTTTGTATCATGTATCTAAACATGGCATTTTGATATACACACACAAACCACATACAATATGTTCTTGTACATGCACGTATAAGCCTATAGGCCTATAGATCATGCTGCAAAGCACAATCAAAGGAGCAGAGGAAGACACAGAAAATTATGGACAGACAGCATCAAAGAAAAAAGCACTCATAATTTTTTAACTCTCATTCACATCACAGAATATACCAATCATTGGGGAGTGTTGGGACCATCATTTCATTGACATACTACCTAAGCAGCTGTTATATACTTCTCTTAAACATAACAGAGCAGTGGTAACATGACTATTGCAGAAGATAGAATACCTAGTTCATTTCAAACTAGTGCAAGGGATAATTCTCTATGTGGTGGTACTTAACCAAATATACACAGATTAAGACAAGTTGTAGTAAGTACAGAGTAAACAAAGTTTGTATATAAAGATGTTAGTTACTTAGTGAAGAGAACATCATCACTGCACCCAGGACATATCCATAGTTGCTGAGATCTCCCATTGAGTATACCTGCAGTTATACACCCAGGACATATCCATAGTTGCTGAGATATCCCATTGAGTATACCTGCAGTTATACACCCAGGACATATCCATAGTTGCTGAGATCTCCCATTGAGTATACCTGCAGTTATACACCCAGGACATATCCATAGTTGCTGAGATCTCCCGTTGAGTATACCTGCAGTTATACACCCAGGACATATCCATAGTTTCTGAGATCTCCCGTTGAGTATACCTGCAGTTATACACCCAGGACATATCCATAGTTGCTGAGATCTCCCGTTGAGTATACCTGCAGTTATACACCCAGGACATATCCATAGTTGCTGAGATATCCCGTTGAGTATACCTGCAGTTATACACCCAGGACATATCCATAGTTGCTGAGATCTCCCGTTGAGTATACCTGCAGTTATACACCCAGGACATATCCATAGTTGCTGAGATCTCCCGTTGAGTATACCTGCAGTTATACACCCAGGACATATCCATAGTTGCTGAGATATCCCGTTGAGTATACCTGCAGTTATACACCCAGGACATATCCATAGTTGCTGAGATCTTCTGTTGAGTATACTTGCAAATTATACAATGAATCAAAATTCCAGTTCTCTGATGGTTAACAAACATTCTTTGCTCACCATAATATAATCATAGCTGATTGAAATATACACGTTGGAATTTGGTTGGTCAGCATCCTTCAGCTATAAGAAACTAAATCACTGCACATTGACCAGATTTGGACAGACTCATTATCACACAGGCCATGTTGTCAACTGTCTGCACAGGACACTAAGCATACACAGAGAATGATCACAGGACTTATCAATGTGTACTTATTACATCAGTAAAGACATCTTCATGATCCTTGCATATGTGATGAGACATGAGCAGGTTTCATTTGAACACACCTCATATATAATATATGACTGCCAATACTAGATCACCAAATAGAGCAGCTACTGGAGATTTATGTTTTAGAAGAACACATGTATATTGATAAGTAAATGATGTCTTACTACAGCAGACACTGTACTAACAGTGTATCACAAGAAAACTCACCAGATTTGGACTTTGTACAGAATGGCTGGATACATCATACATTCAGTGTGTATACAAGATAAACAGACAATCCAAGAATTTGATGTTGGAGGACAGTTCATACTACATGTGGCTGAGGAAGTAAAGTTTCCACACAATTTTGGTCACAAGATTTAGTTTGACAACTATTACTTGCATATCATATCTGTAATAAAACATATTTTATTAAATAAAGCTGAACATGTGATTTGTATGTCTCATATTTGTTTGTCCTGAACATGTTATTTGTGTCTCATATTTGTTTGTCTATAGTCAACAGTAATGATTATGCTAGGTGTCCAAATGTTATTACTCTCAAGTATATTATATCCAATTAATTTGATGCCCTGTAATTAATTTATTTGATGCCAATTCAATTATAACTAATGAAACCAAATTTAACACACAGTATATTCTCTATATACCAAAAACACTGACAAAAAATTCATTGAAAAAATACCAAAAGAAAATAAATTTTATGTATTAATGGGTTTTAAAAAACATATCTCATGAAATTTTTCTACTGCTGAAAATTGATTTGGTTCAAACCTAAAAAGAGTTAAGTAAGAGAAAAGTTTATGGCTTTTCTGACTAGTCTAAGTGAAGCTTCTAGGACCCAACATGCTGAACAAGTTAATGTGAAAGTTAAAATAGAACTGACAGTGAGCTGACTCTAAAGTAAGAAAAAATATACCAGTACATGAATCAGACATTATGAGATATAAGATTATACCATGAAAACCTGTTGATAGTAAACACATATTGTATGTTTCATGTCTGCTAGAAGAGATAAAATAGTTCACAGGGAACTCATGTTTGAGTTCACAGGGAACTCATGTTCGAGTTCACAGGGAACTCATGTTTGAGTTCACAGGGAACTCATGTTAGAGTTCACAGGGAACTCATGTTAGAGTTCACAGGGAACTCATGTTAGAGTTCACAGGGAACTCATGTTCGAGTTCACAGGGAACTCATGTTTGCTGTAATATGATGATGATTTCCATTAAAGAATCACATTGCTGTTTGTCCGTCAAAGTTGACAATGACCATTCAGCTTAACTGCAATGATGATGCCTCTGTGTGCCGACTGTGACTCATGAGTCCTATACGTACTGGGAATTGTCTACCACATTCTGGGCATGTGTGGGACATTGAGCAGCTTTTGCCTTTCTTCTAGTGCAATTTTCTTGCACATCTTGATGTCTGAGGCTCTATGTGGCTGCTGCACCACTCATAATTTGATGACGCTAGTCAAATCTGTCGTACACATGAGAATCACATTAAATAGAAGATCACACTCAGATAAAGTGTAATCTGTGATGTATAAAAAATAAAGTTCGCAAACAGTGTGTACAATATTTACCGATTAATAGTATTTTTTTGTGAGACATTCATTAACGTTAGAAAATGTTCTTGCATGTTTGTTTTTCTGCAGACGCACCTCAAGCTCCAAGTGCTCCCATTTGTGTTGGAACAACAGAAGATTCAATTACTCTATCATGGAATCCACCAAAGAAAGATGGTGGATCACCTATAAAAGGTTATGTGTTAGAGAAGAAAGACAAAGGTGACAGTAAATGGACAAAGTAAGTCACAGTTCTATGTATAGATAGTGTGATGTGTGTCTCTTAGAGTTTCAGTCATAGATAAATGTATAGATATTGTGATGTGTGATGTAGTGTGTCTCTTAGAGTTTCAGTCATAGATCAATGTGTAGATATTGTGATGTGTGATGTAGTGTGTTAAATTCTCTGTTGTCCATTGCATTGTGTATTTTAACCTTAGGCATGCTGTGTTTACAATTATGCAATTTCTCTCCTGCCTCTGACTGCCGCGGAATTGGTTTTTGGAAATGTTACGCAATCGTCGGTGGCTGTTTTGAAATCGCGATAACTATTTTGTTATTACAGATATTTAAATAATATTTGCACATATAAATAAAGAATTAAATTCTGCATATATTGGTGTAAGTTTTGTTTGTGTGTGTGTGTGTGTGATATGAGACGTGTGAAAAGACAGATTTAGACCTTTCTCAATCTAGGCATACCATATTTTTGATCGATCGACAGCTGTGAAATCTGTTTACTATTATATATTTTACATAATGGAAACACAATGGCATATTTTAAATAATGAATATGAAGAACTTGCCTCTCAAGTTGTTCACTTTTTCCAACTGAAAAAATGACGATTTCACTGAATATACGATGATAGAAAAGTATAATAAACTCGGTTCACTGTCATGTTGCTTTGCCGCGATGCTGATGACTATAAATTGTTCCAATTTCCATTTCAAAATCACTTGACATCGTATCCTGCCATTAATAAAATGGCGATAAATTTTCTTCTTAATGTTGCCACAACATTCTGTTAAAAAATTACTAATCTCAGAGAATGAACCCAGAACCACTCATGCAAATCCAGGTTCTGAGTACAGTAACATAAATCCAAACCAGTTCTCAGTTTTCACAGGACATTCATCAGCCATCCAAGACAGTTAATGCTGACTATGTTGCAGCATAATGCTATTGTTTTTGTGGTCTTCATATTATTTAATGTTGTCCATTTCTAATATGCTTTATTGAATATCTTCCATTTGTCTTGTCTTATTGCATGATAATGATCTTTTGATGAAAGCAACAATTCATTCTGTATTGTGAATTGTAAAACTTATTACATTTTACTTCCTTTTCTAAGCTATTTGTATACATTTTTTTCACTGCAATCGCACTTCATTATCAACTGTAATAAATATCACTTTAGGTAAAGACCGCTCTAACATTTCAATGGAATATTTGTGATATGTTTATTCTGCAGGGCCAATGTCTCAGAAATTCCTGACACAGAGTACACAGTTAAAGGTCTTCAAGAGGGCAAACTTTATGAGTTCCGTGTAGCTGCTGTTAACAATGCTGGCATTGGTGAATTCAGTGAGGGCAGTGGCAATATAAAAGCTCAACCTCCACCAGGTTTGTTGTTTTCTGCTACAGACAACCAATTAAAATTGTGTCATGCAAGGTTGATCCTTATAGCTTCCAAAGTTATATAGGTTGGCAATGTAGGCGTGACTGAATTATGACTTTTGTAAATTAGCAACCAATGAAAAAAGACAGCAATAATTGAAAAGCAATGATTCAAAAGGTTTATTTGAATTCTGTTGGTTGTCTTGTACTGGAATTTGGTCAGGAATGAATTTGAAATAATTAGATTCACTGCCTTCCTGACAGTGTAATTATCTGCCTACCTTGTGTGGATAAGAATTTGGGAAAGTTCATCCACTGGATAAAAATATCTGGTTGGTGGTGGGACTTGTTGTGAAGGACAACTAAACATTCTTGCAATGACCAGCACTTGTTTACACTGTTAATTGAATTATTCGGTGCAGTATGTGAAACAAAAATATAACAATTGTATTCTATCTGTGTACTTTGAAAATGATAATATCTTTGTTTTTTGTTTGTTATATCAAAATCACATTGCTAATAAAAGTATGTATGGCCTATTGCATCTTGCAAACAGTCATTAAGCTAAAAGAAGAAGCAATCCATTGAGTATTTTCTCAGGAATAAAGACTTTTCAAGCGATCATAGCATCAGAAGAATTATGTTGGCAGCTTTCTCTTCTTTCTTCTATATCTTTAAACATGTTTCTGAACAGTGTTACCCCTGCATGCAGGTTATGCCTCCAGGACCACCTGGGATTCTGCCGTGTTTTCTCAGATTTTGGAGTCTATGAAGTAATTTTTCATTGAGTATTTACAGATGCCTTTATACCTCAGCATTGGTCTATTGAACCTCTACTGAGGTCCCGGGTTCAATCCACGGTTGGGACAGGATTTGTTTCTTTTGGAGGTACAATCAAAATCCTTCCTGTACATGTCGCGGCGTCTGCTATGGCAAAATGGCTTTTATTTCCACAGCCCATAGGAAACCTCCCAGGAAAACATGCAGTAATGAAAGTGTTTTTATTGGTCTACTGTGAGGGGCTGTCCTTCAGCCAGTTCTCTGAATAGTACTTGTTGTTGGGATGTCGCACTCTACAGATGTGATCCAGTCAATACAATCTATATAAATTAAGTATTTCCATGCAAATATATGCCAGAGAATAATGAATAAATCATTGGTGATCTATACTGAAGTGTTTGTAGAACAGAAAAAAATTCTTTTTTATTTGGTTACCATTTCTGTTAGATTTTAACATTGTTACTTAGGGTTTTTGACACTATGCTAAAACCCCTCAGACTAAATACCAGAACACCAATGAAGACAGATGTGTCGGGCCATTGGGGCAAATAAAACAGAGACACAGCACATTTCTGTTATCTGGACTACATCCTGCTTGAAATATAATAAGACCATTGTAATGCTACAAGAGAGATGCAGAGGGAGTTTGAGAATGAACGCTGAAGCAGAAGAAGAATATCAGAACAATTCTGAGAAAGTAAAGACGGCTAGTGTAATGCTGATTGCAGTATACCTATATTTTGTAGGACACAGAAAATTAAAAGTCTAACACAATGTTTTTCATATGCCTTAATGGTGTGTTTGAGGACTTTGCCTACTTAGCAGATTTTCTGTATAAGTGCTCTGCTGGTGGCAGTTAAACTAGCTGGAAGGTTGGTGAACACCTACATACATAGATGTGGATTCTATGTTATATTCTATGTTTATATGTTATACTTCTATGTTCTCCATTTTTGTTTTCAATTTATATAATTTACTGGTTTAAAAAAAATAATTTCAGCCGCCCCACGTATCAGCCGTGACCTGTTCTCAGGAAAAGATATCAGAGCCAGAGTTGGAGATGAGTTTAAAATTGTGGTACCGTATACTGGTAATCCAATTCCCACAGTGGCATGGAGTCAGGTATGTTATAATTCTTGAATTATTAATAGCTGGTATACCATTGTACCAGAGAGTTTCAAAGCTGACTCACTCACAGGTGATCTCTGGTGGGATACATATACAGATTGGTAACGCAAGGCATTGATGAACAAATATGAAATTACATTTATTCACAAGTAATTTATGCATCAACATCAGTTTTCTGTCTCACTTAATCACACTCTTTCTCAGTCTGGCTCCTAAGCTGGGAGAACTCAAACAGACTGCTAGTTGTCATCAGATGAATATTGTGGATTTTTGAGGAAATCCTGGATTTTACGCCTCAGTTAATTAGTAATTTATCCACCTTATGTGATGGCAACATTGCAATATCTTCTATATTGTGTTTCATACATATTTGCATCCAAGTCTATGAATGACTGTCTAATCTGAATATGACATATCCTTGCTGGCTACTACTTTTTCAGTGAATGAATCTCACTGTAGCAGTCTACCAAAATATGACAAGTCTATCAAATTCTACCAACTGTCCACATTAATTCTTAAAGGTAACTTGATCATTCAGTTTCACTTAGAGATTAATGAGTTGATTAACCAATCTTTAATTATATAAAATCATATAATAACAATAATACTTCTGAAATCAGAAAATTATTCATTTCTACAAATTCTGTGAAAATCATTCAGATCACTCAAGTAGAATTAGACTCCAGTAATATCTAGAAACTGAGGAAGATCACACTCAACTATAAATCTGTGAGACTACAAGGCTAATGGAATTTGTATTTGTTTTTAATCACAGAACTGTCTAACACTGATCTAATAATAAGGAACATGATCCCACTAAACTGAAGATCAAACGCAGAACTCCAAACTCTCACCAATGAATACAGAGAACTTAATTAATGCTTTTTACTTTCCGACTGGATCATTACCACTAGTCATGTGTCCACCTAATTAGTGCATCTTAAGTTTATTCAATCGATTGCGATATCTAACAATAAGGTTCCCCTCTTGATAATAGATCACATGATTCCACGTGACTACGTATTGTGTCGTCACTATTAATGTAACAACATGGACGTATCACATTTTGTTTATATACATAATTAATTTGAGACTAGTGATGTGTAGATCCAGTCTGTCTTTGTTTTACTACTTGTTGACATGTACAACGAACATGCTATAACACTGTAATCCTGCCAACCATGTATAGAGAAAGAACATTTGGTTAATAATTTTAGTGATTAATTCTCTCCCTCCCCCCTCTCTCTCACTCTCTCTCGTGTTTGCTTAAATGAATAAATATATACTTCTCAAATTGTTCTTTATCTGTGACATTGCACTGACATATCCAATCACACTGCCATGGAGATCTTATTTTTTCAACTCATCTTGTAAATTCACTTGAGTTGCTGTAGTTAATTATTTGTAGCTAATACCTGAAACTTTCTTTAGTTTTTTAACATTCATTATCACATTCCTGCTGGATTTTTCTTAACACAGAACAATGAGGGGCAATCCTGATAAGTGAAGAGTTTAGTTTTTATAATTAATTTTCTGTTTCCCCAGAACCTTTTTGCTAGCCTGGTCATTGCTGTAGATGCTTTGCCAATCCTGATGCTTATTTCTTGATTCAGGGATAATTTATTGTTGACTGAGGATCCTAGATATGTAAAATAGTCAACTACCTCTAGCTCACCACCATAAATAACGTGCCATAATTTGATCTACTTTTCGCTGATTGTTAGTTCAAACTCACGGCAGGCATCCGAAAAGGCAACCAGTAAATTTGTACACTTCCTCCTGGGACTGTGTTGTAATTGCAGCGTCATTTGCAAAGAGAAACTCTCTTATCAGGACCTTCTTAAACTGTGTTTTTATCTTTCAACCTTTAAGCATTGTAGAGGTTACTATCTGTACAAGAATGAATGAATATACTACCGGTACCTTCCTGTTTGCAAAAAAAATGTGTTTCAAGAGGAGTAAGAAAAATATTCGAAAAAACCTGCGAGAAAGAATGCAGCCTTGGAACAAACTGTACATTATTATAATTGGATGTTAGCTGTGAATTTTATATTTTTTTAAAAAAAGGTGAATACTTTAATTTAAAATATAAAAATACTTCCTTTTTTTCAGGGTGGATTGGCAATCCAAGAGAACAGCCGTGTTAAGTTTGAGATTAAGCCAGACGCAATCACCCTGAAATGTAAGAGTGCAGAGTTAAAGGATACTGGAAAATATGCTCTGACTTTGACCAATGAAAAAGGATCAGATAGCATTGCCATGAATGTCATAGTAGTTGGTATGTTTTTGCCTAATCCATTCTGTTAGTAGCAATGTAGAATATTGTTTTTGTGGAAATGTCTGGTATCATGAGAGATTATATCTCCTGTGTGTTATGAATTATGACTGCAGATTATCATCATTGCACGCTGGACAAGTCCATAGTTGCTCCAATCCCAGTTTCAGTAAATCCGTCAGAGTGTAGTGACTGACAGATCCCTGTTTCAGTAAATCCCTCAGAGTGTAGTGACTAAAAGATCCCAGTTTGATGCTGATTTATCAGTCTCTTCACATATCTATTGTTTCTTGTTACAAGCTCTTCCAATCTTAGCTGTTCTTTGCAGTGGTGAAACGGCGTAAACTAGTTTGGTTTGGACATGTAACTAGACACAACTCACTTTCTAAAATTATGGTTCATGTCTGGGAAATGCGACCAAGATTTAGTGGAACAAACCATGAGCTCGTAAACTATTAAACTGGCGTTATTGTATGAAACTCTGTAGGAGTAAATAGCCAATGTTAGGATAAACATTACATTTATTATATCCTTTGTTGGCACGAAGTTACCAAACTACAGCTGGAGGGGAGACAGCTTATTTTATTTTTGTGAGGGGTGTTAGAATTGTTGTTAAAGTTGTAGTATTGTGGAGTAGGATGTTTAGTGGTTGGGAGAGGGATGGTTCCACGAGTGGAGTTAGGGTGTGACATAATGTAACCTATGTTTGGGAGCAGTATATAATGTGCAGAAAAGTTCATGAGGATGGGTGGATATTT
This sequence comes from Meghimatium bilineatum, assembly GCA_034231615.1. Classification (NCBI taxonomy): domain Eukaryota; kingdom Metazoa; phylum Mollusca; class Gastropoda; order Stylommatophora; family Philomycidae; genus Meghimatium; species Meghimatium bilineatum. The sequence goes on along the minus strand of CM067305.1, from coordinate 2,965,004 downwards.
GGGTGGCGAACATCTGCTATGTTCTCCAATAAGGCATAGAAGGGATTTATGTTGTTTTGGAGTAAACAAAAATCTGTGATTGCATTAGCCATTTTGGTTTAGCGTCGACTCGTCTGCTTGTCACATAATATTTCTGTGATGACACATAGATGCATAGATTATAACAGAGATGATATAGCTCTGCGCATAACATTACAAATCATTGAAAAGTTTAACTGTTAGCATGTCATTTGGTCACATCTGCCAATCATATACCAAAATTATTTTGCAAGGAACAGTCGAAGATGGAAGAAGAAGAAGAGGACAGAGAAAATCATGAATTGATTTTGAAATGGTCTTAACATGCTTTTTCTATAGTTCTCCGAATGTCTGAGGATAGAAAGTTTTGGATATTTGTGCTGTTGTCTAAAGTGTGGCACTCCTACAACCTTGACTACTTATTAGTATTATTATTATTATTATTATTATTATTATTATTATTCTTTAATGCTACAGACAAGAAAACTTTCACTTCCTATTTCACTAAAACAAGTGTATCCCAGACTTAACTAAGACCCAGTGAAGGCTTAGCTGCTCAATAATTAACTGTTCTTTCATATTCAGATGCTCCAGGGAAACCAGAGGGACCTCTGGAGGTCAAAGATGTCTCACCAGAGTCATGCACTCTTCTCTGGAACCCACCAAAGGTAAAAGAGACATCAGGCATTATTCTTTTATAGAAATATTATATCTATCTATACGCTGTGACCTTTGTTTGCCTTGCGGCATCAGGGGTAGAAGAGTTCTCTGGAGATGGCTTTCTTGTGTGCTGTTTGTAAGCTTGTTCCTGTGGATTCTTTGATTTATGTGGTCCATCTTTTACATGGTTTAATTTTGAAAACGACTAACAACCATAAAATATCATCAAGAAATGAGGTAATTTATTTTTTTTAAACACTTTCCCACAGTGCAATACAGTCTCCATAATATCAGTAATGTGGATAAGATGATTTATTTTATTGATATGTGGAGGTGCTGTTTTTTTATATTGAAATCCTATAATTTCGGTCCATTAGGGGACATATTCATTTATCTATGCCTGAAATTGAGAGTTCTATGGGTTAAAATTAGATTGTATTGTGAATATAAATATTATACATGCTGTCTTCAATCCCCCTTTCTGTTCTATCTTGTCTCAGGAGGATGGTGGTAGTTCAGTTAGCAACTATATTGTTGAAAAGCAAGACAAGGCCACAGGCAGATGGGAGCCTGTGAGTAAATTTGTCAGAGGCACAAAGTATGAGGTTCTTGGGCTTATTGAGGGTCATGCATACAATTTCCGTGTCAGTGCTGAGAATGCATATGGAATTGGAGAACCTTTGGAGACCACATTTTCAACAATCGCTCAACACCCATTCAGTAAGGTTTCTTTTTTCTCAAATTAAATCTGATAATAATTTAGAGCAGTAGGTGAGTGGTGAGTTTATCTGTATCTTATTCTTGAAGATAATTGTTCAAACCCTATTTATGTTGGAGTATTTCTCTTTTAAAGGAAGAAATATACACACTGTGTATTGAGAGTCAGAGCATGCAGTCATTAATACACAAATGTGATAGACCCTGATGAACTAGGCTATACTATGTAGACTAGGCTATGTAGGCTATTCTATGTAGACTAGGCTACGTAGGCTATACTATGTAGACTAGGCGATGTAGGCTATACTATGTAGACTAGGCTATGTAGGCTATACTATGTAGACTAGGCTATGTAGGCTATACTATGTAGACTAGGCTATGCTATGTACAATGTTTACTGGTGATTACTAGTGCCAATGATAAGTCCAGAAGAATAAATCTGGGACATGATACATTGGAGAAAAAAATTCAGTGAAGCTGTCAAGAGTTTGTAAGTGCTGGTATGTGTTGCTTTATCACTTGAGCTATGAAGTTGCAAGCTCAGATAAATTCTCTCAGCAGGCAAATATGTCATTCAGTTCATCGAGACAGATTAAATTTGGGATAAAACAACACAAAGATAGTAGTCGGTCCAACACAAAGATAGTGGATGGTCTAACACAAAGGTAGTGGTCGATCCAACACAAAGATAGTGGTTAGGAAAAAAATTCAATGTGTTGCTTCACTCCATATTAATGTAGTGTTGTATTTGAAGTTACCTGTTTTCTAGAGCTTTGTTTGTGTCGAAGCCACTTATTAGCTGACCCAGATAGTCTGGTAGAATTTATTTTTAGAAGTAGTGGAGTTTGTAAAAATAAATCAGGTTTGTGGTAGATTCAGCAACCAGGAAATGGGTATAATGTTGACACTCTTAAGTGATCAAGGAATATTAATATCACTAATAGAATATGAGCTTATGGTGCTGCTAGTCAGTTTTATGTCAAATACTCACTTGACAGCTCAGCATTATAGCATTACAGGTAATACTATATACATTGATGCTGATTGTTATCAGAACTTACTTTTCCCCATTACTGCTTGTCTGAATATATCACCTTAAGTACGGTATGTAGTTTACTGCAGTTGTACCGTTTTTCACTGTTACCTTGCACATTTTCTAGGTGTTCCCGAGCCCCCACAGCAAGTGCTTGTCGATGATGTAGATGAAGCATCTGTAACACTGAAGTGGACTAAACCAAAGAGCGATGGAGGCAAAAAACTGGATGGATATGTCATTGAATATAAGGAGCCATCATCTAGTAGATGGAAAACTTACAATGAAGCTCCCATCAAAGAAACCATGTCTACAGGTTAGGAAGTAAATTTGTAAGGTGTCTCATTCAAAATTCTGCTACTTCTTCTTGGCATTACAAGTCATGAAACACAATTTCCCTTCACCCATCTATGTCCCTGGTCTTCATTCTCTAATTTCACTGATCTGCAGAATTATTAATTACTAAGTGAAACATTTTATTATTTCCTAAATATTTATGGTTGGTAGGTAGTTCATGAGTTTACCTTTCTTTTGGAGAGGGGTGCCGCTTTCAACCAGCAGACAGCAAAGTCCAATTAGGTTATATCAAGACACACTACCATAAAATATTAAAGCTACCAAAGTCCTCATAACCTTATTTGATAATTAATAGGTAGGTAGGAATTTCCTTCTTCAATAACATACGTGTCACCTGAAAGATTTTCCCATATGACATAGGCCCTAAACGTAACATTATCAACAATGTTTAACTATGTTAACATGTACAGATTACCTATATACAGAATATTCTCATGTCTTATATTGGCATATAATACTGATGTAGACTATAGAACTTCAGTGTTTTCTGTTTGTACTATAACTGTTGTACATTTTGTGAAAGGGAAACAACTGCAGAAATGTGTTAACCATGTGAACATAAACCCTAAGAACTAATATTTATAGAGAATTTGTGATTTTATTTAGGCTATAGGCCTACATATCCAAATCAAAATGAACGTCTCTGATTTTTGCATGCTTCTCAAGATGGTTCTATTCTCTATCAGAAGTACCATAAATATGAATGGTTTGTTTGATTTTATGGACGCCATGATTATAATTCACGATATTAAATTTGTATCAAAATGTTGATTTGAGTGGCTTTTTAAAAAATATTATGTCTCAACAATGTAGATTTTAGTGGACTCAGTGGACGAGAAGAGTTAATTAATAAGATTACTTCAACATTATCTTAAGCATCAAGAAAAATATGCATGACAAGAATTTGACTGTAGTTTGTTTTTGTTGGTCAAAATTGTGTGGGTCTTGTGAAAAAATATTCATTTCAACAATTATAATTGGTCATACTCAGGTCCCCTGCATCAACATTTTGCCAACAAGTTGTTCCTAGTCATTCATTACAAGCATATGAACAAAAAAAAGTGTATTCTTGAAGCATTACTAATTGTTCTTCTCTCCCCACTGCTTCTGTGTTTGCAGTGAAAGGTCTTGAAAATGACACAGAATATGAATTCCGTGTGAGAGCCAAGAATGGTGCAGGACTGAGCAACCCAAGTGATGCCACAGGACCAGTTCATGTCAAGCCTAAATACAGTAAATATTATTCTATCACTGTTTCGTGTAATGTCTCATTTATATTAATACATTTCGGAAGAACATTTATATGAGCAAAAATTAACTCTTTCGGGTCTAGAGTGTTTTAGGTTTGGGCCACATACATTTTTAGCAGTAGAAAAATTTTATCACATTTAAAAATAAAAATTATACCATGAACAAATTCATGATCTATGATTCTCTCTTCTCATAATATTTCTTAACCCCGTGGCTGTTGGGTCACATCGGCAGCGCAGTGCAAGAGTCCGTGAATTTTTTTCCCTAACCAATTTTCCCACTGCATTGTCACATTCAACAATTTAAGCTTATTATTGCTGCAGGCTCTAATTCATAAATTTATAAAAGTGATTCTTCTTTATATTATAAGTTACTATGTTGCTATCATTTGAAACAGATTCAAAGATTCTTAAAATGTCTGCATGATCAATGTTTTGAATTTTTACAAAAATGATAATCTTACAATTTAGAATGAACATGGAGAGAAAAGTTAATTCATTAAAATTATTTTTGTTGTATGCTTGCCTATCCTGACATATTAAAGAATATTCTACTGTAAGCTTTCATTATTAGAGGTTCAGCTAGACCATCATTTACTCTCTGTTTGTCTTTAGGTAAACCATCTACTACAGGAGTGCCAGAGGCAGCAAAGGTTGGAAAAACTTTTGTAGAACTCAAGTGGGATAAACCAAGGAATGATGGTGGATCAAAGATCACAGGTTAGAATATTTTCTTCTTGTATGTTCAACTTGGGAGAGCTATTAGCACAGAGTATAGCAAACTGGTTCCCTTTCTCTGTGGTCCTAGTTTGTTTTATATCTTATATTTCTTTAATTAAATTATATTTTAAATCTTGTTCAAAGTGAGCATGGGTAAACACAAGATTAACCATGCAGACTCTTTGTTACATTGGTGTTAGATCATCATCATTAAGTGTCGTCTCCGCAACGAAGGTTGGCTTCAACGTATCTCTAACGTCTCTTGTCTTGGTGGTGCACTCTGCTAGACTGTAACCTGTCCATCGTGTGATGTTACTCTCCTACTTGTATCTCTGCCTCCCTCTTTCCCTTTGACTTTACCCATAGTAAGGTCTTCAATAAGGTGTCATGTCTTTTAATATGTCCAAAGTATTTTATTTGCCTGATCTTTATTTCTCTTAGTAGTTCTTTCTTCATATTGTCTTTAGCACCTCTTTATTTGTTTTCTTCTCTTTCCATGATGTTCTTCCTATTCTTCTATATACCCACATCTCAAAGGCATCAGTTTTCTCTTCTAATTGTTTATTTAGTGTCCATGTTTCTGAGCCATACATTAATATGGAATAGATGTAGCATTTTATAATTCTCATTTTTAGCTTGTTTGTAATTTGTTTAGATATTAATAATTTCCTCATGTCATTGAAGGTACTTTTAGCCATTCCTATTCTCCTTTTAACTTCTGTTTCACATCTGCCATCATTTGTGACTATGTGTCCAAGATTTTGATAATGTTTTACTTGTAGTTCATCTCCATGTATGTTTATGGTTAGCTCCTGTTCTTGTGTGTCTTTGCTGATTATCGTGGTGCTAGATACAGATGTTCAAAAAAATGTGCTTGAAATGAAATTACTTTTTTGTGGAGAGTATATTATTGGTAGAGTTTGTAAATGCTCTGCTTTCAATGCAAAATAGTGTTGCTGATTGGATGGTCCAGGTTGGAATAATGTTTGCCACATTCTCATTTTGTCTAGCTACAGTGAACTAACATATGGATGTGAGTCATGGACAATAAACAAACTGGAAAATCAGAAATTAGAAGCAATAGAGATGTGGTTCTATAGAAGAATACTATGGACTGCCAGAAAAACAAATGTGGAGGTGTTGAAAGAGTCAATTGTGAAACCGACCTTAATCAATAATATAAGAAAAAGACAACCTTCATTTTTTGGCCACTTCATGAGACAGGGATGTTTGGAAAATATATTTACAACAGGCAAGATTGAACCCAACAGAGACAGAGGGCGACAACTTGAGAAAATATTAGACAGTTTAACAACCTGGCATGGCAGGGAAACAACAACAATATTGATACATTATACTGGAGACAGAGAGCTGTGGAGAGCCCATGATCGCCTATGCCAGCCGGCATGGCACCTGATGATGATGACAATGAACTAAGAATAACTATATCCTGAGGGAAAAAATGTCATTTCTAACTAGAGTTCTGTTTGTTTTATATGCATGAAAAAATGTATAGACATAAAGAACCTGCAAATGTTCTATTCTTTCCAGGCTATGTTATTGAGAAGAGAGAGAAAGGCATGTCCTTATGGACAAAAGCTAATGAATTCACAGTTACAGATAACAACTTCACTGTTTCTGGCCTACCAGAAAATTCTGAGTATGAATTTCGTATTGCTGCCATCAATGCTGCTGGCACAGGAGAAGCTAGTCTACCATGTGCTCCAATCAAAATTAAAGAAAAGATTGGTGAGTTCCTAGTAGAGAAATGTATTAGGTCCTACTTGAGTGTTTGTCATCAGGTTTCTAGCACTGAAAATCCCCTGTACATTGCTGCAAACTACCATACTTGTCACAGGAGATAACAAAGGAGGTTTTGGGGCAGAATTGTCTGTATCATTCCGAGGTCAAAGTGACCCAAACTCTATGCTGAAGTTGAATGTGTGAAGCTGAAAGGTGCAGATATCGTAGCTGTCAATATATTTTTCCATAGTTCTCACAATTTATTTCCTTATTTCAATAAAAACATCAGTATTTAGCTACCAAAAAAAAAACCAAAACAAATTATATTTTTTTAGCCCAAAATATGTTCAATACGTGCTTGTGTATCGAAACATCAGAATTAGTAGTAATTACTGAAGATGTAACTTTAAATGACCTTTTTAAAACAAATCTTTGCAATTAGGTACTGGGGGGGGGGCGAAATCTGTATCAATACTGAAAATTCCTACTAGTTGACAACTATGATATTACAGTGTAGCTGTAATCTATGATATTACAGTGTAGCTGTAATCTATGATATTACAGTGTAGCTGTAATCTATGATATTACAGTGTAGCTGTAATCTATGATATTACAGTGTAGCTGTAATCTATGATATTACAGTGTAGCTGTAATCTATGATATTACAGTGTAGCTGTAATCTATGATATTACAGTGTAGCTGTAATCTATGATATTACAGTGTAGCTGTAATCTATGATATTACAGTGTAGCTGTAATCTATGATATTACAGTGTAGCTGTAATCTATGATATTACAGTGTAGCTGTAATCTATGATATTACAGTGTAGCTGTAATCTATGATATTACAGTGTAGCTGTAATCTATGATATTACAGTGTAGCTGTAATCTATGATATTACAGTGTAGCTGTAATCTATGATATTACAGTGTAGCTGTAATCTATGATATTACAGTGTAGCTGTAATCTATGATATTACAGTGTAGCTGTAATCTATGATATTACAGTGTAGCTGTAATCTATGACATAGTGTTTTCTGTTCTCTGGACTGCATCAATTAGCAAGAGTTTTAAAACATAAGAAAAGGAATAAAGAGGTGAAGCACTGAAAATAATTTGCTTTGTTGGGTTGATATTTAATAATTTGCTGGTTAGATGAATATTTAATAATTTGATGATTGATTGGATACTAAGTACCCTGTAGCTACTATTTATTGCATCAGACATTGATTGTTTGTGATATTATTTATGGTATCGTATATTTCAGCTGAGCGCTAATATTTTATTGATGAGTAGACACTGCTAAATAATTTGTTACTTTGAAGATAAATTGTTTAGATATATAATATAACATTGGAATTCGTTGTTTCAGCTGGACATGCCCCATATTTTGCTAAGAAACTCCACAATGTTAAAGCTGTTTTAGGAGGAGAAGCTTCATTCACTGTGGAGATCGCAGGGTCACCTACACCAGAGGTTTCATGGTAATTCTGAATTTTTCCTTGTTTGTTTCTTATATCTCTAATAGCTATTTTTACATTTTTCATACAGTTTTTACCATCATTATGTCAGAAAACATTATAACGAATGCTTCTACACTCAGGGTGTTGGCAGTGCTCCTATGATACCTAAACCATTTCACATTGTTGAGAGTGGTTGTATCAGACTTATAGGCATAGCTGTCAACTTATATTTTCATAAATTCATATTTTTACCAATATATTTCCATATCTCAATAAAAACATCCATATTTAGCGCCAAAAAAAAACACCTGAAAAAGCTCAAATTTAAAAACAAAAAATGTTTAAAACTATTTTTCCATAAATATGTGCATGTGATATATAAAAGAAAAGTCAGCATTAGTAATAATCACTAGGAAACTTAACACCATATTGCCTTTATAAAATAAAAAATTGTTAAAAACTTTGGGTTTTTTGGAGGGGTTTTTTGGGGCAGAAAATCCGTACTAGTTTACTCATATGCTTAGACATGTAGGCTAGATGTTATCTAAATAGTTTCATATTGCCTCTAATATTTTCAGGTTCAAGAATGGTTTAGAAATTGGCTCAGCTGGAAGAAATCGTGTAAAAATAGATGGAGATCAGTACACTCTCGTCATTAGTGAAGTTTATGACAAAGATGCCGGGGAGATAACCTGCGAATTGAAGAATGTGTTAGGAAGAGATTCATGCACCTCTCAGCTTGCAGTGCTTGGTAAGTACTTCTACTCAGCTTACAGTGCTTGGTAAGTACTTCTACTCAGATTGCAGTACTAGGTAAGTACCCCGTACTTCTACTCAGCTTACAGTGCTTGGTAAGTACTTCTACTCAGATTGCAATGTTGGGTAAGAATTGTTCCTATTGGACTGCTACTTATTTTGTTACAGCGAAAAAGACGTAGAGGCCGACCACAAAAACGCTGATCCACTGAAATAAAAGAGGTGAAAAATCCACAATATACTCAGCACACAAGAGGGCCATTTCTAGAAAACTCTTCTACCCCTGACGCCAAAAGGCAACAAAAGGTTTCAGCGAATAGATAGATAGACTTATTTAGGTACAATAGTGGAACCACTAACTGTGGTCAAGCACAGCTCAAATTGCATTGCTTGGTAGGATCTGTTCCTGTTGTACTTCTACTTAATTAGGTGCAGTTGTGGGACCACTAACTATGATGAAGTTGTTGTTTATCAAACTCTCCAATGTTCCATCAGAAAGTTGTAGTATTAGATTCTGTTGGTTCAGAGTTATTAGTTGTGAATTTAGATCATTGATTCCAGACAAACTCATAGATGCACAGTCTCCTTCATCAGATTATGGAGGTATGCAAGCAAAAGACTAGATAAATCTGAAATGATATGTCCTGGTGCCTGGCAACATGAAGTCTTTAATATACATTTTAAGTGCTTGAAACACACAGAAGAATGACTTCATTGAACTCAAGTTTCCCCACCTGTAGACCTACTCCATCACTTTCAGTAGGGTATAATTCTTCATAAACATTACACTTTATACACCTAAAATAAACTGTGATTACCTTATCTTTCATTTGTAACACTTTTATCTGACTACATTTCAGCTCCATTGAATGTGGTATTTCTATGACACTTATATTCCACTATGTTTGTCTGTATTTCAGCCAAACTAAAACTAATACTATGGAATCATGTATATTTCACAATCTGTATTTTAGCTCCACCAAAACTGGAGAAAGAACTGAAGGATCAAAAAGTTGTTGCTGGTGACCAGTTCAAGGTCAAACTTCCATTCAGCGGGACAGGCCCATTTGAAGTGGTGGTCAAGAAAGATGGAAAGGAGGTTCAGCAGAATGACAATATCAAGATTGCTCTTTTTGATGACTTTGTGAATTTTGTTATCAAAGGTAATTGTATTTTTAGTATGAGAATTCATAAAATGGTAATGTTTTATGCATCAATTTACACTTCGGTCTATATGGCTTCTATTGTATTAAATAATTTGAGAATCAAAAACACTAAATGAAGACTTTCAACAGCAATAATTATAGTGATATCAATAGCTAGTATAGATTCCCCATAAAGGTATTTGCAGGTTTGATATATAGGGCAAGACGGGGCACGTGAAGACAGCGCAGCATGTTATTTTTTAGCCTGTGGGTTTTTCCGGTAGCACACATGACTAGGTCAGGTGACAACATTCCAATGTGTCACACAATCAAGCTTGATAAGTCAAGGACGAGTCAATTTTCAACAATGTGGAAAATATTATTTCACTATATTTGATCTATTTTTTTATTCAACTTGTGGCACTCTGCTGTTATCATTAATATTTTGATTTTTTAAATGTTTAAACTGAAATATATGTTATGTTATTAAGTTCTTAAGCACAGTATCAGAGGAGCATCATTTCATGCCAGTTGCCCAGTACACATTTCTGAACCAACTCTCATCATTCTGTCAGAATTGTTAACCCATCATCAGTGAAGGCACATCTAGTATTCCCCATCACCTAATGAGTTCGCCACAGAAGAACAAAGATGTAATGCCTGTTGGCCAGGGTAGATCATTTGCTCAAAGACAAAAGTAAGAAACTTTAACAAAATATGCAGTGAAATGATGATTTTTCACTGGTGGCATGTTGTCAATCTATCCCCAAACTCTCCTGCTATGATAGGCCTGAAATGAAGACAGTGACTCATTTCTTTTCACCCTGAACTAGAACTCCAGACTCCAGTTGCTACACGGGCAAAACAAGATAGATAGGATGTATATATTCAGTTGCTACAGGGGCAAGACAAGATAGGATGTATACCTTTAGTGCATAATTAAAAGTCCATTTCAAATATGAAACACTTGACATTATATCCTTTGTTTCAGTTGTTGGTATTTAATATATCTTTATCTCTTTGGATTTGAAGAATCTGAGAGAAGTGATTCTGGTAAATACTCCATCGAGATCAGTAATGGCAGTGGCACAGTTACTGCACCATTCCAGTTGAAAGTTGTCAGTAAGTTTACACTCATTTACTCTTCATAATTAGTAGTATTGTTTGGTTTTTACTCATTATTACACACATGTACATGTGTGTGTGTGTCTATATGTCTATATATATATATATAAAGAAATGGTACTGATCAGCGGCATTAAATATTGTTTTATATGAACATAACATGTTAATTGTTACACTTTTTTAATGTTATCTTTTTTTCTTGGTAACCTATCATATGGAGAATGTTATCCTAATTACCACTCTGTTATCCTGCGCAAACATCTTTTCATATTCAAAAGTTATTTGATTTTCTGTGTTGATCTTGGTCTGCCTCTTGTTCTCTTACCTGGAACCTTTCTCTCCAGCATTAATTTCTCAAATTCAGTGTGGCTTTTTACATCCAAAATATGTTAACTTGTATTTTGTTTTGTTTTGAGGAGCCAATCTTCTTACATGTTTTGGTCAGTGTTGGATTGTTTTCTGTCCATGATATTGTTCTGATCTCTCTATAGTATTTAATTTCAACAAGTGCTAGCAGATAACCATGATCCCAAAAGTATATCCTCATGGGGCAACCTGGAAACAGAAATACAGTTGCTTGTGCTCATTCTGGCTAAAACTTTTTAGGATCATGTCCGTAAATGTGTAGGCAGCAGATGGAATGAGAATTGACTGTAAAAAGACAGGCAATATCTCAGACACCTCTGAGCCAACACATATAGTGGCACTGTTGACACTATAGGGGCAGCCAATGCAGATGTTGCATATTGGGTCAATTTCAAGATGAATATTGAGAGTTGTGCATTGGTCTCCGTAAAATTAAGTACAAGAGCACAACATCAGAGGGCAGCGCCACATGCAAATAGAACAGTAGAATGTTTCAAAGAAATTGAAACTAAAGTTTTGTTAGCTTGAGACAAGCTTCCAGCCACTGGTGCTCCTAAATATGTGTAGAGACTCAGACTTGAACGTGGGATTCGCGATGTTGGAGAATGACACCTTAGCTAAGAGGGTGAAACAATCCGGACCCAACTCTACCGTCAATGTTTTCCTATACCGGAATCTTGCTTGTAGAGAGAAAAGATTCAGTACCCGATGGGCACAATACGTCTCATTATGCAAGACAAGTTCACTGACAACAGAACACCTCATGCGAAACTGGCATAGTCGACCCAAACTTAAATCCCTTCTTCTTTCGTTGACCTGGAACATGCAGTTCCAGTTTTTTGTTTCTTCTATAAACCTGACTGTGTTCTGTAACACATACAGATGTCCGTAGAGGTTTTCCTCCATTGTTGTTTTTCTGAAATAGTGTATTTGCCTCAGCATTTCATATTAAGGGAATTCCTGAAGAATATGCTCTGCTGTCTGAGGTGCCTGTCCACATCTACACATGGGCGTAAATCTCTGACTACTGTCTTTTTGGAGACCGCCTCCCAGGGACATGTTTTGCCAGAAAAGTCCAAGAGCACTGTGGATGAAAAACTGTCACAGCATAGTCGATACACATCCATCACCTGGCGACAGATAGGAAGGTTGTTACAGACTAGGGAAACCAACTACCCGAATAAAGGCATTACAAAAATGGATGTTCTGTATCTCGGATGGACTGAGTTCGGACTGACTGATCTCTCCAAGGTGCAAATAGCACAGCTCTGCTGTGGAACTAGCAGCACAACATACCTCGTGCTCTTCAGCATAAATCACACAAACTTTCATGTTAGTTATCAGAAGAGAGCAAATGCAGAAGAAGAAGAACTTCAACATGTGGACATTTTTCATCATTAGGTTTATGTTATCTCACAGCAGTCTAGAATTTGTGTCAGCTAGTTAAATTACTTATATCCAACAGGTCCACCTGGTGCTCCAACTGGCCCTCTGGCTGTGTCTGATATCACCAAACATACTTGCAGGCTAGCATGGAAACCACCTCAAGATGATGGAGGTGCCAGAATTACTAGCTATCTCATAGAGAGACAAGAGATTGGCAAACCATACTGGGTCACAGTTTCATCACATTGCAAGGTATTAAGTCATATAATTTATTTAGATATTTGTATTTTGATGGAGAGAAATTATGTTGCTATGAAATTGAATGTAGTGTTTGAAATATAGATGCAGTATATTCACTTTCATCTCACTTCCCTCCAGGCTAACCCATTAGTGCTTATTTTTTTTTTCAGGAAAAATTAAATATATAGCTAAATGTTTAAACTGAAATATATATAATGTCCTTAAGCACATTACCTTGTCAGATTACTTTATTTTGTGTGGGAATTTATGATATTTTCTAACAAAGTGGCTTGTGGTAAAGATCCACACAATTAGTGGGGCAAAAGTCCACATTCAAAACATCTGAGAAATCATTCTTCTGTGAGGGCAATGTCATGATGAAATTGCTGGTCTATCCAGAGCTGGGAGAGACTGATACGTATGATTATAACAATCATTCAATGTTACAAAGGCATGATCAGCTTTAAGCTTTAAAACAGATCTTAGCAACTTTTTTTATCTCAATGTTTTTCCCAGATTAAAGTTATATAACTAAACATGGTTTTAGTGTTTTATAATTTTTACATAACGTAACTATGTAAGGACATGCAGAGAATCAATTATTTGACAGTTTTTGTCAGTTCTCCCTCGATTTTGTAGTGGTTTGTATCACCTTTTTGCCTGCGGATCTTTGTCACATCTTGTTTACATATTTTTATCACTATCATTCTATTGTCTACATGTAATCCCATGTTTTCAATACTCCTACTAATGTAAGATGGATAAATAAGCTATAGGCCTAGGCCTGCACTAATGACATTTTGTTGTCCAGTAGTTAAGTCTAGGTATCAGGCTACATTAAAAAGGGAAAACTGTGGATCTTTCCCCCACCTACTCTATGTTAAACACATATAGTGAGATGTGCATCCCTGTTGGAGCCCTTTTTTTATTGATCTTAAACCAGTTGTATGTTTCTCCTTGAAGGCAATCAGGTGCCTGTTGCTTCTGGTAAAGATATTTAATGAGCAATGTGAGATGAAGTAGGAATCCCATGCTTTTCATAATATTCCGTAATGTCCGGTGTGTTACAGACAAGGCATTTGTGTAGTATATGATACAGGTGTATATGTCTGGTGTGTTACAGACAAGGCATTTGTGTAGTATATGATACAGGTGTATATGTCTGCACTGAGTCTGTATCTTTGGATCAGCGTACATTTCCACATATATAGGTGTATATCTGTATTTCCCCACCATTTTCCATCCACCTGTTCAAAATATCTGTGTTTTCTAAACATATCTTCAATTGCTCATGTGTCTGGTTGAGAATTAGGTGTCTGTGTTTCTCCTTCTCTGATCTTCACCCCATGCGTGTAGTTATTCAATTTCTTTACACTTGTTGTCAATTTTTTCTGTATTATCTAATATTTCTTCTGATTTCTTTAGTTTGTTTCTCTTATGTTAAGTATACTTTTTATGATTGAGTGCTGTAGAAGAATACTTAAAGATTCATGGACAGCAAGGAAAACTAACCAAGACATGCTAAGAAAAATCAACAATCAAGAAGGCTGGCTGTTAAACATATTAAGAGGGAAGTTGATTTTTTCAGCCATGTGAAGAGATACAATGGCACGGAAAGAGTGTTGTTGGAAGGAAAGATAGAAGACAGAAGGGGCAAAGGTCAACCAAGACGTCGCTGGGCAAGAGATATTCAGGAATGTATGCACATATTGCTAGAGGAGGCGCGACAACTGGCCAGAGACTGCACAGATTTCAGAGACTCACAAGGAAGACTGTTCTGGAAAGAATACGTCATATGGTAATATAGGTCTACTTCTCTTTGTCATCTGTTAGTGATTTTAGTTGGTTTTTTTGTTGTTGTTGATCAATCCTAATATTTTGTCTGTGATGTAATTTATTTTTTTTTCACAATTTTAAATATGTGGGCTTGTACAGATGATAGCCAACTTGTGAAAATCTTGTGAATCTTCTAGATATGAAAATTATATACATTTCCATTTCTTGATGTTTTTCAGGAAACAAGTATAGATGTACAAGGACTCTATGAAAATAGTCAGTACTTGTTCAGAGTTGCTGCTGTCACTGAAAATGGACCTGGTGACTGTTTGCAGACAGAGAGCCCTATTGTTGCAAAGATGCCATATAGTAAGCACAGGCTGTTTAGCTTTGAAATGTTCAAAATTTCAGTAGTTAAAACACTGGATTCCTGTGCTTGATACATTTAGTATTGTCCTCTATATCATAATTTTCTACTTGACTTTAATTCTGCTCTACTTGTACCTTGAAGTGTCATTGCCTTGACTGATTATCAGGAATGAGCAGTGTTATGATATATTCATAAAGGTGTTCCATGTAATGCTCTGTGCATTGTTGAGAAGAGTGACCCATTCGGTCCTGATCATACACTTTTTTTTATCTTGCGCAGCATACTTTGAGAGTCTGATAGAATCAATGAGTCTGTTGGTGGTTGCATCGCCAGCCAAGTGAGAGTTGCTGTCACCGCTTCTATTTCCATTCTCATACTCGATGTTGTAGTGGGGTACGCAGCTGGATCTACTGGTCAGGGAAAACAAAAGAGCTGATGTTTTGGCTGGTAAAGCCTTGGTGAACAGCACAGAGATAAGAAGAGACAGGATTGAATTGATTAGAACAGTCATGGATACCCTACAATAAGATGAGGATGAAGTCGAACGAGACAATGTACATATTCAGAGAATGATAGAAATGGGAGTGACTAGAGGCGATGGGAGAAAGTGCTCCTTCTCTGGAAACATCAGAAGAATGTGTAATCAGCAACTGACTTGGACACTGAGCTTATAAACTTTAAGATGGCTGACAGAACGGCAAGCAGAGCATATATGGGAATGCCCCCAGTGCTGTGACACTTGTTCCTAATCAAGAATCAATCATGAAGCTGGTTCCTGTGGCTCATCAATTTAACATTCCCATTCTGTCATTTAGAAATACTACCCTAGTCACAATATCCTTCAATCACATTATAATATCATCTCATTATTTAAATGTATGTAACTTGATAATAAATGCACAAGCTCCCAAAGGCACAGAGCATAGACTTCAGTGTACTTGAGTTCTGTTATGCAGTTTCACCTTCTCAACATATCAACAAGTTACTTGACAAGGACAAGAGTATTGCTTAACCAGATAGCTCTATAGCTTTAGCAATAATCCCTATGGACTTTTTAAATAATGCTCTTGTAAATAAAACTTTTAGGGCCTGCTTGAAAATTTGCAGTCTTGTTGCAACAAGGCAAATACCTTGATCATTTCACTAATAAATATAAGTAGGAAGCCAGAGGACAATTTAAAAAATTTTTTTTTACAATTTTGAAATCGCATCTTTTTTTGGAGATGCGGTTAGTCAAGTACGGAAGAACGCGTGTTCAATAGTTGCTAGGCGATTTGGTGCCGTTGAACGGACTGGTTCAATTCTCGATCATTTCACTATAGAGATCCTCTTATAGCCCTTTGAAACCTAACCAGCTGGTCCTTAAATCTTGTGGACCAGGGACAATAATGGTATAGAAGAAAAAAACGACAAATAAGTATTTGCTTAGTTCATTCTGAGTTAAAAACCCCTTCTCCTGGGATCCTGAGCAAAAAATACACGAAAACAGCATCCCAACAATTCTTAGTTATTTTTACAATTCTTAGCACACACAGAACAAATATTATTGGCTGTAAAGTGTGAAGAAACTTGTGGATGATACAAGTCAACATTCTTCAGTCTCTGTGCTGCAGCGATATGGTTCTAGCATGTTGTTGCTGCTGTTCTGTAATCACCAATGAGGTGCAGATAGGTTTCACACACAAACATACAAAATATTTCATAGTATCTTCAGTTATTTTGTACTGGTTGTAGTTGTTTATTATTATATCTGTATTATTGCATGCCACATGAAAAAATTTACCAACAATCTTTGAGGCCAGTGATAATATCGACATGATTTATTGAGTCCACAAACTTAGTCATTGGCATCACACCCACCCACGAAGGCATTGTAGCCAATACATAGTTCAGGAATTGGATTGTCCACTGTTGTTCCATCCTTCCGAAATCTATTATTTTTGATTTTTTTGGAGATCCCTTAGAATTATCACTTGAAGCTATGGAGTTATGTGCTCTTAGTGGTACTCTGTTGTTTCATTGAGTGACATATTACATATGGGAAACCAAGTATAGTGAAGTCAATCCTCTACGACTTTTAACCCTTTCTTTTTGTTCCATCCTTGTTTCTCCTTCTAATAGTTTCAGCTTGGATTGGGTTGTGGCAGTTGAATATAACATGGATTGGTCTTATATCCATTCACGCAGCACAATGTTATTGTAAGAAACAAATTTTGACACTGGCTATTTTCTTCTTTCTTGTTTTGGATAAAATTTCCTATTTACTATAGCTGTCCCAACAGCAAATATTCCATAATAATTTTAGGCCTAGGCCTATAGCTTGTTAACTTCTTGACTGCGGAGGCCTCTTTAAGGATACAATAAAAAGTTAAAAGATTTTCAATACATGGTTGTTAATAAAGAAAATATGAATACTGCTGACAAGACATTGTCAACACATGTATGTCGTTTTGTGAAGCAAGCATCCCACAATATATTGCATACATCATGATGTTGGTAAAATGCATAAATCGATTTATTAATATGAGGTATTGTTTTGTGAATTTAAAATACTGAAAAATCAGTACCTGGAATATGAAAAATGTGGGCAATTCCAGAAAGTTCAGGATCCCAGGTTCTAATGGTTAAACCCGTTACATTTTCTTATCCTATGTGTACTGTTTCTTGTGTCTGTATATATGTTTATTTGTGACATTTATAGATGTTCCTGACTCCCCTGGTGCACCTGAGGCAGCAGAAGTTGGTGGAGACTTTGTCAGCTTGACCTGGGCCAAACCAACATCAGATGGGGGTGGTAAGATTACTGGTTATTTTGTGGAGAAGAGAGAACATGGAACTGACAACTGGTCCAGAGTGAACAACACTCCTTGTATCACTAACATGCTCAATATTCCAAATCTCATTGAAGACCGTCACTACGAGTTCCGTGTCTATGCTGAGAATGGGGCTGGCACTAGCAAACCTTCGTTGGCATGTAGCCGTATTCAAATCAAAGACCCTCATGGTAAGTAATGTGTGCTTTCTGAATGAGTTATAGCTGTTATATTGTAGTACAGGATATTTTTTTTTCAATGTTCACTTTTTATTTCTACATTAATGACTCTGTAGTAGTACAAAGTTCCAGACAGTGCTATAATATTTTTTTGAATGTAAGGAGACAGGACATGATCATGTGCTTTTCTTCTCATAATATTTTCGGCAGGTCTGAAAAAGGTGTTCAGCTGTCATAGGTTGTTGTACCATCACTTGTGGTTTGAAAAAGATGTTCTGTTGACATAGCTTGTGGTACTATCACTTGCTGTACCACAAATACATATATCTGTCGAATGAATCAACTAGAGGAAATTAGTGATGTTGTTTCACTACAGAATAATGAGGAGACATGTCTAAGAAAAGCAGCAAACAGATCAAGTATAGGTCAAGTGAAGAATGAAGAGATTATAAGAACTGTTGAAACAACATCTGCGATAAAATATACTGATAAAAAAACCAGACTTAAATTGTTTTGCCACTTAATGAGAATGAACCCACATTAGCCAGCAGCAAGAGCATGCAACGTGAGAAAGGAAACAATATGTAACAGAGGAAGACCAACAAGAATGTGGATTGAAGATTAAATAAATATTCTGAGACATCATAATATTACTGAATATAAGTAACCATATGGGCCTTAGCCTGAAAACCGATCGTCATTCAATCCTGCAACATCCAGCAGTAAAAACAGAGAAAAGACAATAGGTAGATAGAGACTAAATACTAGATGGCTGCCCCACTGAGGCCATCTCCTTGCAGAGGAGAGGAAGCCACCATGTGTCACCAGTGGTAGAAAACTAAGTCTGGACAGACTTTACTACATGCAAGCACGACCACAGTCTGTTCTAGCAATCAGAGATGCTAAAGACGAAAGAAACCAGCGAAGAGCTGAACCACACCAATTAGGATTCCAGGAAAAAAATCAAGAACTTGACTGGTTTTATTTCACTGGAGAATAGGAAACCACTGGTATTTTATTGTGTTTATTTAACAGCTTCATATCATTGTGTAATCGGCAAATGACACCAATCTTCAGAAACAAAAATGTAGATCTAAACACCAAAATAACACTATTCAAAACTATTATTATGCCAATGCTGTGCTACCAATGCCAAACATAGACAATGACAGCACATGAACGATGTAAATGTGTGACAGCTGAAATGGCGTGCTTACGCAGAATCCTAGGAATATCGCTCGGAGACAAGGTGTGCAATGAGGACATCTGACAAAAAATCGGCACCACCCCAATCTTGGAATATATCGAGACAACAGATGAAATGGTTTGCATACATCAGCAGACTACCATCAGACAGCATACTACAGCAAGCTATGCTACACACATACAGAGAAGGCAGACCTAGAGGCAGACCATGAAAACGATGGACCACCAAAATAAAAGACACAACAAAGTCCATAATATACTAAGCACACAAGAGGCCCATCTCGAAAAAAAAACTCTTCTACCCCTGACGCTGAATGGCAACAAAGGGTTTTAGTGAATAGATATCATTTTTAAATTTATCAATACAATAGTAATGTAAATTGGATACCTTCTTAGGGAACTAGATTTCCTTAATGTTCATAAATTGTCTCACAAATAAAAATTATATTTATGATTCATACGTTGTTATTGTGATAATTTAAACTTTGAAACTAAATGCCTTATGTTGTACATGTTTGTTAATTTTATTTTGACTAGTCAAGATTTTATAGTTGTTTTTTTTTATAACTATAAGATTGTATGTAGTAAACCAATCCTTGCATTGCTATGGTAGAAGAGAACGAAGTCGGTTGAAGAAAATCCTCTAAATCTCCGTGAAGAATAGAAGAAGTTCAGTAATGAAATAGAAAAAAAATGTGGTTGGAGTTATATTGATTTAAATTGCTAGATAAGTAGGATTGAAATCGAACTGAACAATACGTTGATATTGTTTCTCCACAGCTGCTAAAATCCCAGAATTCATCATGGGCTTGAAGAAGACTCTAGCAGTTGAAGGAAAATCAGCTCGGTTTGAATGTACAATACAAGGGAACCCAAAGCCAGATATTCAATGGTAACAATAACCAATTAACTTTATTATGTTAAGTAATATTTTTCAATTTTATTTTAACTCTCTTTGCTTGTTCTCAAACTCCTGCTCGTTAACAGGATGTAGTTAGGAGAACATAATGCATTGTATCAGCTCGTCTGTTTTATTTAGGCCTGACTTCGGGATGGATTCTGGGTCATCTTGACCCTCAACGGAATTACAGTCATCCCTCAGTTATCGGAGTTATAGGGACCAAAACCGGCAGTGATAAGTGAAAAACCATGAAGTAGTGTCATCCTCTCATTTTTAACACACGTACATTTTTGTGTATGTATAATATCAATAAGTTTATATGAAACCATATACGTGCATATGTTATCATTAGACATTAAAGAACAGTTTCAAACATGTAAATAAAATATTAATAGTATAAATAACATACATAAAATAATGTATACATAATATAAATATAATACGTGTGTGTGTAACATACGTAGATGTAACTAAAGTGTACATACTGTAAATATGTTTTTAGAAATCTGCGATGCACTGAGGCCGCAATAAATGAACCGAGAAGTAGCGAGGGATGATTGTAGTCAGATAAGTTCTAACATGAAGCCTCTTTAGTTGCTTTCTATGAAATGTATGTTAGGTAAACAATCTTGCTATTCTTTGCTTCATTGCCGCCTGTGGTAGGTAAACAATCTTGCTATTCTTTGCTTCATTGCCTCTTATGGTAGGTAACAGTCTTGCTATTCTGTGCTTCGTTACCCCCTATGAAATGCGTGACCGTCTGCAGTATGGGAGACCTGTCAACTAAATCGTAAACATGAATGACTTTCCAATTTGTGTGAAATCCATTAGTTAGCATTGGCTATTTTTGTCATGTGACTCCAAGAATGTAAATAGCGATCAATAAAAGTCCAACAATAATACAAATTGTAACGAATGGGGTACAAATTAATTCAGGTATAAACCGAGGTACCAAAAAAGAAATAACACCAGTAATAATACTGTGGAATTCCATTATAAGAATGAAAGAACGAGAAATATTGCTGAAAGGTAAATAACACAACCTTTAGCAATGGTAAGAGGCAATGTAATTTATTCCATTTGCCTTACCTGCCTGTATATACCAAAATAATCCAGGATAATACAGTGCACCTTTCCCCCAGAGGTGTTGCCAACCTCATAAATTTCCAGTATGGGGGTGGCTTCCTGACATAGGAGTTATATCACTTGACCACCAGAGTGTTCCAAGATATCTGGTTCATTCATTAATTCAGTGTTCTCTCAACAACAGAGATTGGCTGCAATGATAACATCAGCCATTATGATCAATTCAAAGCCTAGTCATTGACTGGATCAGGTCAACTTTAAGCTTGACTTTTAGATTTGCCTTCAAATATTATGGTGAAACAAAAAGGTGTGAAGATAGTTTTTGTAAAGACAATGACAGGAGAAGATTTGTTTCACTGTTGTTTTAGGTTGCAATAACAACTATGAGAATGTAATATTGTTACTGTTAATTCATATAACTAACAAATAGTAAAACTAATGGAAACATGAAATAAAAAACAAAGGAACAAGGTATTTTACTACGCTATAGTCCAATAGGGATCTGTATCAAGAAGCAAATATAAATGAAATAAACACACAATCAGATTAAAACAAAATTTACGCACACTTGACCCACACTAAATACACTGGAATGACTGTGGAGAAGTCTCAAATTGGCAAAACAAGAAGCACCATGGAACCAATAGACACCAGCAGAAAAGCTACTTGGCAGAATTCATATGGCTATTGTGATTGAAAGGAAACATCAACCCCTTGTATACCCCGGAAGTTTACATTTCCGGCATGTCATTTCCGTTGGATATTGTGATAATTTTTCCATTCGTCGGCTTTTGATGTTTTGTTTGTGTCTTGATAAACACCTTTTGGTTGAAACGTTGACTGTGATTTGTGTATTGTAATTTTTATGATTTCTTGTGTGCTCATCATTGCCCATCATTACTTACTAGTTTTAGCTGTAGTCTGTCGTGTCCCATTGAAACGATATATAAACCTGTGTTTTACGTAAGTCTAATTGGAGATAACCAGGAGTGGAGGTAGAAAGTGTGTCCACTCTAGAAAGTTATGAAGATCACATGATCAACATCTGACTGGACTTTGAATCTGTTGCATACTCGTGGATGGCTGCTGAAATGGAGCACACATGGAAATATCCCATGTGCCATGATACTCGTTTCTAATTAAGAATTAAATAAATATCTATCAATTGTACAACAAGTATTTTTGGCAATAGACAAGGTGAAGTTATTGTTTGATTGCCAAACTTTCCATTCCAGGTACAAAGGTTCACGGGAGATTTTTGACAGTGATAAGTTTGAAATACGAACAGAAGGAGACAAAGAGATATTGGTAATAAAGGATGTTTATGGTGAGGATGCTGATGAGTATTCCATTCGTGCAACCAACAGGGGAGGAAGTCGTGTATCCCGTGCTGATCTTGAAATCAAATGTGAGCAGTTTTCATTGTCAGCATGTATAACAACATTAATTTTGTCACTGACAGTAGATGACGACATGTGTGAATGCTAATAGTTCCCTTTGAATGTATCTCTTTCTCATCCTACACCTCAACCATGCCTTTCTACTATCTTACCCAAGCAACTACATAACAATCTCATCCACCTGCGTATTCTCATCCAGCAGATGCATACATAGGAGATTGAAAATGTCCAACATCTTCTGTCCTGATACATGTGCTCTTGAATATAGTCTGTGAGCTCTCAGATTACCCTCTACTCTAGAGTGACCTGGTCAAAATATCCATTCACGTTCTTGGGGGTTTAAATCCTCAATATATTCCATCCACTAACCATTCTAAATGGTGGTTTAAACAGTTTATGAGACAATAATAGTTAAATAAATGCTTGTATTTACTCATTTTCATTGTTTCTAATACTTCTTTAGTTATACAATTATATTTTGTAAATTTACATGACAATGGGCTTTATTTTGTCATCTAACAGCTTATTGTCATGGCCATATATAGAACTTTGCTTTTAAAAGAAAACATTAAACAGAGATGATGGAGAAAGAAAAGGTTTACCTAAACATATGTCAACACTTCTATTTTTGTGGGAGTTTTGGTGTGATCTTGTTTTGAGAAAACCAATGTGAGGGTTTACCCATTTTAATTGTATCTTAGTATAAAATATCATGTTATACTTGGGGAAGTTGGTTTTAAGCCTTTAATGCTATCCCCAACCTCATCATATATGCCCATGTTAAGTTCTATGCTACAGATTTTCTTATGTTAAATGAAGCATTTATAGATAATACACTATGGTCTTTATCACAGCACCTCCCAAGATTAATGTTCCAACTCGATTTCGTGATCTGTGTACATTTGAAAAGGGAGAGAACGTGGTGTTGAAAATTCCATTCACTGGAAATCCTAAACCAACTGTCAAATGGATACGAGACAATGAAGAAATTCGGGGAGTAAGGTAAGTGACAATCAATTTTAGAATAAATAGGCTCAATAAAAAAGCAAACTGCATGTAAACTTCATTTATGAATCTTAGTTCTTTTCACATATATTAGGGTTTGTTTTTGTATATTTCCTATTTCTGTACATTTCCTGTTTGTGTCACTTCTGATCTTATTTCTATCCTTCCAGCTAGACATGTGAACGCAAGTTGTGCATCTCTACTTGTAAATTTTGATATATATATGTATGTTATCATTGATAAAGGCTTTTCGGTCAAAACGTCGATTTGTGTGTGTGTCGTACTATTAGCAATTAGTATAGTTAAACATGCACTTGAATAAATACCACAGGAATAAGAATATAATATCTGATAAAGTATAGAAGAATAAATCAGAGTCACTATGCAAAGATAAGGGAGAGAAATTAATTCACTCCAGTATCCCATACTGACGTGCTATATTCCTAGCCATCCTTATGCAGTATATGCTCTGTTTAGATGCCTGTTCTTTTTTAACTGATTGTCTGACACTAATCTCAATTTGTCTTCAGATATCACACAGAAGTCACAGACCGTCATGCTATTCTCACTATCAAAGATACCAGTAAAATGGACGATGGACCATACAGGTTAACACTAGAAAATGAACTGGGATCTGACTCTGCTGTTCTCAAGGTTCAAGTCAATGGTAAGCTGTCAATGCATCCATAATATAATAGCCATGTTCTGTCTATCTCTCCTGAATGCTTTATAAATAGTGCATTTACTTCACAGAATTCCGTGCGACATCCAATCAAAATGATTGGTGTCGTGACGTTATTCAAAGCAGACAACATTTTTGTATACAAATGTTATTGATTGCTAACAGGTAAACTTGTGTATTGACTTCTGATTTAAGTTATCTAAAATATATTATATTTAAAATATGCATATAATTTTCTTTAAATGATGGATGAAGATGATCTAATAGCTTTGATGGTGGCTCAATCTAATTGCACAAAGCTTGAGTCTTGGTTTGAACTAAACAAGTAAAAATACAAACAAATGGCTCTATTGTGACAATCCTCATCATTATGTTGATGTTCAAGGAAAAATGACAAGACCAAAAAAGAGGTGGAGAAAACATTGTAGCAAGAATGTATACAGTTAGTGTTAAAGACAAAGAACGTTCCTATCTTCGAATGCTACTTCTTCAAGTGCGTGGAGCCACCAGTTTTGAATCACTGCGAATTATGAATGATATGAAAGTTTCAAGACTGCTGCCCAAGCTTGTGGACTTCTTGAATCCGATGATGAATTTAACAGTTGCTTGACAGATGATGCAACTTATTTAATGTTAAAACAATTACGTGAGATGTTTGCATACATTAGTTGTTTTTGTGAGCCTTCTGATATAAATAAGTTATGGGAAAATCATTTGTCTGATTTTACTCTCGACTACATAAGAAATGATTTCCTAGATGTAGCAATTAACGAGGCTCTTCACAACATCAATTCCATTTTGTAACAACATTCGCTCTCATGAGCTGCAATTGGAGGTCTTCCAATTCCAACTGGAAATGCACCAGAAGAAGATGGCTATGATGAAGAGCAAGAAAAACTGAAAGCAGAGCATAGAATTGTGCAGCTTAATGTACATCAGTTTGAAGCTTTTACACAAATAATCCAATATGTTGATGACCACCCAAATGCAAGTAATAGGTGTTTTTTTCTTGATGGTCCCATCAGTTCAGGAAATACATTTCTCTACACCACATTAATGTCTTTCATTCAAGGTCAAGTTCAGGGTGTTCTTCCTTTTGCTACCACTGGAATTGCAGCTACGCTATTAACTCTGTCAGGACGGAATTATTTTCGGGGTTTGGACGTAATTATGTTTAGGCTAAATTTTTGGACTGCAACATTATTTAGGCGCAAGCTTCCTGAAGACAAAGTATTAGCTATGGAAGGTCGTATAAGCTATTAAAAGAAAGATAATTGAATGTGAAATCCATATATAATATAAAAATATAAGAATTCAAATAACAAAATACAAAAACTACATCTCACAAACAGGGATGTTAGATGAACAGAAATGTTTTGGGCATGCATTTTGTTCTACTCACCCTCAATTTTACTTGTCTTAAAGTGTTGATATCCAATCTTACTAAAGTAGATAACTTGACTGTCCATTTCCTGATCATAATTAGTTTATTTGAAGTAAATCTATCAACTGCTTAGTGTTTTATGCCATTTTTGTGTGTGCCATGTCCAATTTCAGAACCTAACTAAATATTGTAAAAATGTATCATAAAATAATTACAGGTATACTTGTCCTATATTTTACATGTTATTCTCATAGTGTTGTTCTCATAACTCATTATTATATAAAATGATAGTTAATTTCTTATACTTATGTAGAGTGTTGTATAGCATGGTCTATTTCAAATATTTTGTTTTAGTTAATTTCTTATACTTATGTAGAGTGTTGCATAGCATGGTCTATTTCAAATATTTTGTTTAAAAACATTTCAGATCATCCTGATCCACCCAGGTTTCCTATTGTTGAGAATATCCGAGATGACTCTGTTGTGTTGTCATGGAAACCACCTCTTAATGACGGAGGCAGTTTTATCACAGAATATGTGGTAGAAAAGCAGGAGCCTCCCAGCGATAAATGGGTCAGAGTGGCCTCTACAAGGTAAGAAACTATTTTTGGAAGGCACATTTTACCTATAATTATTTGGGTTGTTTTTTTTGGTTAAACTTGTGTACAAGTGGTGAGTTTTTGTATTGTGAAAGAGCCAAGTTGTTTCATTCATTTATTCTCAAACTTCAATTGGATCAATCTTGTAGCAAGACACTAACTACTGGGTGATTCACACAAAATTGTAAGTTTAGCACATTACATACAACTAATAACACATTTATGTACCAAGGATAGGCTAGTTGATGTAGGAGCTCATGAACTAATTGTTCTAGTTGATGCAGGAGATCATGAACTAATTGTTCTAGTTGATGCAGGAGATCATGAACTAATTGTTCTAGTTGATGCAGGAGATCATGAACTAATTGTTCTGGTTGATGCAGGAGATCATGAACTAATTGTTCTGGTTGATGCAGGAGATCATGAACTAATTGTTCTAGTTGATGCTGAACACCCATTTAGATTTCCAGCAAGGTGTAGTTCAGAGAACAGGAGTGTACTGGGTCAACATTTTATTTGCGGCAATTGTCTTACACATCTGATTCTGTCAGTAAAGAACCAAGTGAATAATTAATGTTAAACCAGCTAGCAAATAAATTGTACTATTACTTATTGATTATAAACTGATCGCAAATATTACTGCAGTAAAACTAGAGTCCAGTAGACAAATGTTATTACCTTAGGTATATGTAAGAGTTACATTACATGCATTTTGATTGTCCTAGGTTCACTTTCCATAATGTGACTGGGCTGTCTCCCAACAAAGATTACTCTTTCCGTGTGTTTGCAAACAACTTTTATGGTGCAAGTGAATCCTGTGAGCCTACAGCTCCCATCAAAACAGAGGAATCAGAAGCAGTAAGAAAGAAAAAACAGCTGGAGGGTGAGTGGCCATATATGATGATAATGATAAAAAAACAAGTTAGAAGTCTCCTTGTACACATTCTGTATTTGGCAACAAATTTGATGAAAGAATTGCTCAGAATTTTTGTCCTAGAAAATTAGTACCATAAGTATCTGAGCTTGAAAGAACTTAGGCCTATAGTTTCAAATACAACAACAGCACACACAATAGTTCTACTTGTTTATAAAGTCCTCTAGGAAAACAGACAGCAAACACTACATAGACATATTATGTAATATCAAATAAGTAAAATATGAATGTACTTATAAACATAAGTATACATATATTATACTTATGTACAACATGACATATGGTAGCCGGGGGACAAAGTGTTTCACGTTTTAGCGTGTTCTGACAACTAGACTGAACTATGAGAGACTAAACTTAGTACATCAGTGTATAACTTATCCATCCATCTTACATAAGTGAGGGTATTGAAAACATACAATTACCTATAGACAGTAGAATGAGAATTTATGAACATGTAAACAAAATCACTTTTCCATATTGTTTGGAGCCACATGTTGCAGGCAAAAAGGTGATACAAACCATTATAAAATTGAGCAGGATCACCACTGCGACAGGTCTAGCACACCTGCAGTGTGTAAGTATAGATAGAATAAATAGATAGACCTAGTTTCATAATTTCAATCTGGATAAAAAATAATTTGTAAATTCTGTTTTAAAGTTAACAATGTGTTTGTAATGTTGGATTATCATTAGTTAGTTAGTTAGTTAGTTAGTCGTCGAATCATTATCACTGCAAACTGGACATGTCCATAGTTGCTCCGATCTCTCCTTGAGTGTATCCGCCATCACACTTCTGCTGACAGTACAGGTCCTATGCTGGTTGACCATCATTCTTCTGCGCCCTCCAAAATGTTCACCTCTAGCAACACCGCATTTCAATGCCTGATCTTTAATCCTAGCCATTGAAAAGGAATCATCATTCACATTAGTCTCACTCTCGCGTGTTATATCTCTTAAGGAATTCAAAACGTCAGCGCGATCCATTGCCCCATCGCTCTGTGTCACAATCGCGCATGATGCAAGTTGATCCGCTCTTTCATTGCCTCGAACGCCCACATGTCCCGGCACGAATATAAATGTAACCACTTTCAGGTTTGCCTTTCTCAAGGCCTCAATCCACTGTTCACGAACGAGACCCACTTGTACCTTCTTAATCATACTCATAGAGTCACTCAACATGCAGACCTGCGTTACCTTCTGTGTGCATAGCCACTCAAATGCCCTGGTCACCGCCATAATCTCCATGGTCATACTACTCGTAGTGACCGCAAAGGCACCATTTTCCTCCTTGATCGTTTTACCTGCGCACTGAGCTGTGAAATTTAGGATTATCATTAAAACCATAAATGTCGGTCTCTCCTAGCTTTAGAGCGGCATTCACAACTTCCTTGTGGAATCAGAATTTTCATACATTTCTAATGGAACACTTTACCCCAAATCACACTGTTAGCAACTATTATAAATTCCGATGAAAAATCAAAGTAACCTAACAAGATAATGTGCTGAATTACTTAACAATACAACATATATTTCAGTTTAAACATTTTTTAAATCACAATATTAATAATAACAGCGGCCAGAGTGCAAGAAGCTGCAAAAACTAATATATAGTGTAAAAACTTAAAAACAGACATAGTGAAAAAAATATTATTCTGTGTTGTTGAAAATTGACTTGTCCTTGACCTATCAAACTTCGCTGTGTCGAAGATTGCAATGTTGGCATCTGACCTAGTCATGTGTGCTACTGGAAAAAACCCTTAGGCTCAGGGGGAAAACCCGCTGCACCGTTTTACCTCATACGACACTTTGCCCCCAGCTACCCTATATACATTTACACATGACAATTTAGTGAAAGATATGAGCAATACATAAACATGAATAGTGGTTCCTTTAGGTGAAACAGGTCTCTGGGTAATATTAATGTTTAATCTTTGAGGTTTTACTCAAGAAATCTGAAGGTAGAAAAATTAAATCTAAACAGTTTCATCCCTTGATGGCACAGTCTTGTTTTGAAAAGGCCATATACCTTCTAACATAACCACTAAATTATCTCCAAGTGTTTATTGTGTTAATTAGCATAAAGTCTTCTTGTGACAAGACTCTGTACCTCTTTGATGAACCCGGTTTTTATTCTTCTCTGTACTTAGTTCATGTTGAATAGCAGGATGTACTCTGGAGAACAGAAAGTGTAGTTAGAGTTTATAATGTGGTTCTGGTATCTGTGTCTTTCGGACTAACACATTCAACTTCAGTAATGTTGTCTTGGTCACTGTAACTCTTTATGAGATGTGACAGCCAACTCTGCCACCAAATCTTCCTTAGTCATCTCTTAGAACATGCATTGCAGGTCAGAGTGTTGCTATTCTTTGCTTCCCTTTCATGCCCCAGTAACATATGAGCTATATGACAGTAACTAGGTGGTCACATAGCACAGTGGTTAGTGCACTGGCTTTGCATATGATTGGTCTTGAGTTCATTCCCCATTTGAGGTGGAAATGTTTTCAGACAGCAATGTCTCCTTGGTCGACCCAACCTTTATTGGGTAACAGATCAGTCCGAGACGAGAAGTAAAAACTGCGATAGAGAGGAGATAACAACAGCCTTCATATAGCAGAGCCACTGAAATGTGAGATCGCTAACATCTCACACCCCTGCGGCATGCTATAGGTTCACTTTACTTTACTCACTAACATATGAGCAGTTGTGACTCTTGTTTGCTACATTCTTATCTTGACAAATAAAAGCTCACAGCTACCATATTATTACACATAACATTTAGTTCATTCCTGTTTTGACTGAAGATTGTACATAGGGCAGTACTCATTTCTCTACATATTCAGTGCCTTGTTGTAAGTTGCTGTAGTTCTTATGCTGTACTTAACCATTATTAATGTATGTTGAGAATTGTAACCTCATGTTATCCCATTGACTTTCTACAGACACATTCTACTCTCTAAAAATGCGAATGAGTTGGTGAAAATTGGCACTTAGAACTTATCATTAATATGTTATAAATGTATGTGCTATTGCAGATGAATTTGGACGCAGAATCCGAGGCAGATATGATGGTCCCAAGATCAATGACTATGACAAATTCTGTAAGTGTCATTAATGTTAATTTTTACAGTATAGAACCTGTTCTATAAATGAGCCTATCATGTTTTTAATATACTGCAATACCCTTTAGTTATTTCAATAAATATGTGTAGTAAACTAATGAAGCAGGGAGGGAATCATTCTATAATATGTCATTTTTCTAATTATAGATTACTTCTTTGTTCAGCAACTTATAGAATGCTACTCATTGTTCCGTACATTTTGTCAGCTTCAGAAACATTTATCTCTCTTTCTTGGCCTAAATATACAAGGGAGCAACATAAATATTTTCTGGTGTCTATAATCAACATGTTAAAGAAAATCCAACAGAAATGAGAGTGCTGTGTTGAAGCTGTTACCAAAGAAAAAAAATGTTACTTATTGTTAAAATCGAATAAATAAGTATCTGCTTATATTTTTGAATAATGTTTGTAAGCCGAGGATGTAGCTTTAATGTCCAAAATGTGAGGAAAGCAACTAAACTATTACAATACTGACACACAAACAGAGAATTATATCAGATTAGACTTCACATCACGTGTTGCCATAATGTTCACAATTCTCTCTTTTAATATGTATTAACCTAAATCATAGTCTTGTTCTTGCCTGTTTGCTCTCAATATTTTCCTCTAGTATCCTTTTTGGCAAAGTTTCATGTCTCTTTATGTTTCCAAAATAATTTGTCTACTGTTTGCACATTTCTATAACTTTGTTTTCATTCAATATGTTCCTTGCTTTCTACTCAATATGTTTACAAGTGATATTACCAGTGCTTAACTCTGTGGTGAGCCTCTAAAATCACCACTTAGACTCACCTAACATGCAGATAAGCTCTCCACTTAGACACACCCATGGTGCAGATAAGCTCTCCATTTGTACTTCTATATATATATATATATATATATTAGACTGGAAAGCGGTATTAGAGAGGTGAAGAGTTAATTAAACACACAACCTGTGTGTCAATAGTCATGCAGACAACAGGAAAACATCAAGGAAGTTTGACCATGATAGCATTCAGATTGGAGACTAGCATACAGTACGAGCAATGCTTATAAACAGATAGCAATGTATGGCTGACGCACTAGCAATATAGTGACGGACATCTCCAGTTCAGTGGAAATTAAAAAAGCACTGAATATATTATTGTTACAACTACCAAAGTTGAATGTTCCTTACCATTGGCCCAAATAAAACAGTGACACAATGTGTATCCGTTCTCTTGACTATACCATGCTGGAAATCTAGTACAGCCATTATTCTGCTACCAAAGAGTTCCAGTTGGAGTTTCAGAACTGGACTCTATAAAGCAAAACTGAATATTCGGTCTAGTTGGTGATATTTTATTTTCAGTTCATATAGAGAAAGAATAAAATGAAGTTTTACGTCTATATACTGTGTGCACAAAATTTAATGCATATTTAGAAACCTTTTATTTGTGAATATCTCTCTGTCACCAGATGAAGACATCTGGAAGAAATATGTACCCCAGCCTGTGGAAGTAAAACAAGGAAGTGTGTATGACTATTATGATATCCTTGAGGAGTTGGGCAGGTACGTTTACACGATCAGATGAAATTCATAGGAGACTGCAGTATAACTGTACCATGTGGTAAAGTTATATAATAATATGAAAATAAAATAGGTTAAGTAGCAGTTTTACCAGCAGCAAAAACAAGGCGGTATGATTTGATGTTTAAACCTTCTGTACATTATTTCCAGATGTTGTATAATGTATGGATGTATTCCAAGCTGATCTTCATACATACATATCTGAAATGATCACACTTGTGCTGTGACATGATATTCATATTTCTTTCAACAGAGCATTTATTATCATGCACATTCATATATAAAATGTTATTAATTATGTTGTTGCCAAAAATTTTACTGTATCTTCCATTGTTGTATTACAAATGTTGAATTTTTGCACATTTAACATGGCTGCCACCACATGAATTCACACATATAAGATTATAACATATGTTGGTGTGTACAACATTTTTGACGGTTAGGTTATGTTACTCGAAATATGTTATTACAACACATATGTCTTAAAATAAATTTGCACACTTTTAAAACAGAAATGAAGGTGACATTGAAACTGCTGCAACAGATTTTACATACTGTCTTTTATATCCCCAGTGGTGCTTTCGGCGTTGTCCACCGCTGTATTGAGAAATCCACAGGCCGTGTATTTGTGGCTAAGTTCATCAACACACCCTACCCCCTGGATAAATACACAGTGAAGAATGAGATCTCGATCATGAACCAGCTCCATCATCCGAAACTGATCAACCTTCATAACGCTTTCGAAGACAAATATGAGATGGTGCTCATCCTGGAGTTGTAAGTTCATGGCGCTTGTTTGTTACAATCCACACTAATTACATGCAATGTAAGTTTATGGCACTTGTTTGTTACAATCTACACTAATTACATGCGATGTAAGTTCATGGCACTTGTTTGTTACAATCTACACTAATTACATGCGATGTAAGTTCATGGCACTTGTTTGTTACAATCTACACTAATTACATGCGATGTAAGTTCATAGCATTTACTTGTTTGTTACAATCCACACTAATTACATGTGATGTAAGTTCATAGCACTTGTTTGACTGTTACAATCCACACTAATTACATGCGATGTAAGTTCATAGCACTTGTTTGACTGTTACAATCCACACTAATTACATGCGATGTAAGTTCATAGCACTTGTTTGACTGTTACAATCCACACTAATTACATACGATGTAAGTTCATAATACTTTTTTTTTTTACAATCTACACTAATTACATGCGATGTAATTTTTTGGCACTTGTTTGTTTGTTACAATCCACACTAATTTATCTTATGATGACGTTCTTATTAAATATATACATTAGGGGAGAGGGAAAATTTCTCTAGAACTTTATTTCATACCTAGAACACTTCAACTTTCAGTGGTATTTCTTTCATACCTAGAACATTTAATAACAAAACAGGAAGAACAAACAATTAAATTAAAATTGCAAACTGACAAGACTCTAGAAATTTAATAACAAGATGATAGAAGCAATGACAAATTGCAGTAAAAATAAACATGAAAAAACAAGGAATGAGAATTAAACAAAACACCTAGAATTGAAAGCAAACACATTTGACAAAACTACCTTTCTAGATATAGAATGAAGCGTATTGAGACCAAAAGGCTTCAGGGTACCATTCTGCCTCTAGATAAAGATACTCAAGTGCATACAAAACCCTATCATCATGGAGCAAGATTGTTTTAAGTCTCAAGGGCACCAATGTGGTCCATGTTATTGAAATACATAGCATTAGGAGTCAATTATATGTGATTAATAGCATAAAGATGTTGACAGAAATAGTCATCAAGCTTCTTGTCAGTTTCACCTATATAGATTCTATTACAACTGCACAGAAAAATCCTAACATTGACAGACTTGTTGCCCATGTTGATGGGTAATTAATTTACCAAATATTGAACAAATATTGTTGGTTCATACCTCTAATTTCCTACTATATGGTGTTATGCAGATTTATTTGTTTACATTTATAACATTGCTATCATCATATGAATACTGAATTTATTTTTAAAAAGTGAATACTTCTTGCTGCAGTTTGTCAGGTGGTGAACTATTTGACCGTATTGCTGCAGAGGACTACAAGATGTCAGAGGCTGAAGTCATCAATTACATGCACCAGGTCTGTGAAGGTCTCAAGCATCTACATGAGCACAGCATTGTTCATCTAGACATCAAGGTAGATTCTTCCACATCAATCTGTTTCCTTTCTGGTTTTTTTTTGTGAGTATATGTTTTAAATCACGGCAAAATGGAAACTAAGACACAGTTGTTTTACTACAGAAATCAAAGCAATAAATCCACATTTCAACCAAATAAATTGTTTCAAAGAAAGAGAACAAAACACAATTAAAACAAAATATGTTTCAATCATTCTTTGCATACTTTTGTTTATCATTAGTATTACACATTTTTGTGTGGCCTATAAATATTATTGTCTTCTTCTTTCTGCCACTTAAAATATGTCTGTATGAGTCATTTTGTCTCCATAATAAACTTCAAATGGAGGGGAAAATCAAAATTGACAATCCTCAAATAGAGGGATGATGCCAGGGTGATGAACAAGAGGCAGACCAAGAAAATGGACATAATACATCAAGGACCACCTGAACATGATAGTAACAGAAGCAGGAAAGACTGGCTCAAGATAGACAGAAGTTTGGAAATGCTGTGATGACTGCTACATCCTGTTCAGGATATGTTTGATACATGATGATGATGAATAAACTTCACCAACTTTTGCAACTAATTGGCATTTTTTGTGTATTTATGACTGTGAAGTCACAGTTTCCTCCTTTTCTGAAGCATTAAATTACAACTTGTTCTGATCTGTTCATAATTTGATAGTCATCTTGTATAAAGTGTTTGTGGCTTTCTGATTTGACATAATCATTTGTTTTTTCTGATGGTAAGTGATTGGTATAATTGGTTGGTCTTTGATAGTACCCTTCTTAGCTTGTTGATGGTAATTGTACTTACATAAAACATAAAGTTTATCACTTCTACAACGAACGCACAGACTTTCAAACTATTGGGTACAGGTATGAAAAAAATACAGAAGACAGTATATGTCTAGAAGTTTGATCATTCCAACATTACAACCTTAAGGTATTTACCAAGAAAATATAAGACAAACAGTAAAAATAAAGGCACTATCACAAATATATTAGATGGCAGACATTTAACAGCTGAAAATTCCAAGGTAACAATGGCATATACACATTATAAGCCTAAGTATTATCATAGAGACTTGCGTTCAAAAAAAATGTATTTTTAAAAAGACAGAAATACAACAACTGTGCTTCAGAAAATAACATGAGCGACAACACAACAATGCCCCTACATCCTAAATCTTGTTTGCTGCCCTTGAATTTTACCTTCAAGTAAGGTCTCCATCTAAGTTAAAGCCTAACTATCAATGTAAACAATAAATAAGTAGCAATAAACAAAAGAATAAGGACTTTTATCTACCTGGGACCTGTTTCCAGAAACACATAAACATGAAATATCAAAATATAAATGTAATTATTTGGAGATGTCTTTCTTACAGCAAGATGCACCAAAGAATCAAACATGTGCATCTTGCTGTAAGAACAACATCTCCAAATCACACTTGTATTTTGATATTTCATGTTTACGTATTTCTTAAAAAAGGTCCCAGTTAGACCATAACATAGAAAAAAAGTCCTTGTTCTTTTGTTTATTACTATTTATTTATTTTCTATTGATAGTCAGGCTTTAACAGAAACCTTAGTACTTTATATAGTATTTATCGCTTATTTGTGTGGCTACTGCTGCGCTCTCCACTTTGTCAGACATCTTCTCACATTTTGGTTATTTATATCTTTTTTATTGAGAGGAGTGGAGTATATACAGAGAAACCCAATTACAATGAAGTCAATCCTCTATGCCTTTAAAGCCCCATTTTAAAAAGTACTTTTTTTCATACATAAATGATGAATGGATATTAGAACCTCTGTGTTTTCTTGTCTTTCCATGAAGTTCTCTCTATTTCTATTTATGGAAAATTCATCAATTCTGTCTTCTAGCTTCTTGCTTAATCCTTGATTCTTGATTAGAAACTCGCCTCACAGCAAGTGGGGTATTCCCATAAGTGCTCCCCCCTCTGTTCCAGCACGTGATTCCCTACTTGATTTATCTACCTGTTCGATAGGAATTTTTACTTCAGTTCGCTCTATGCTAAGAAGACTGTCTCATCTACATATTGTTTTTATTATTTTGCATTATTATTATCTATTATTATTATTATATTATTGTTAATATAGATTATTATTTTTCCATTGTTGTTCGGCACTTACATTCCTTGATCATCTACTGATGAAGTATATCTCAAAGCTTACATTGCCTGTATATGCACGCTACTATATTTAATGATACTACAGTTAAAATTTAATATACCTCATGTGTTCCAGCCAGAGAACATTATGTGTGAAACAAAGAAAGCTACAAATGTCAAGATCATCGACTTTGGCCTGGCTACAAAGCTCAACCCAGATGAGATTGTCAAGGTTACAACAGCAACGGCTGAGTTTGCTGCTCCAGAAATTGTTGACAGAGATCCTGTAGGCTTCTATACTGATATGTGGGCTATTGGTGTATTAGCCTATGTTTTGTAAGTCAGTCTCTAGTGCCATTCGTCATATTTCATTTCATAATAAATAGGTTCATTATAGAATTTTAGCAAGGTCTCATGTGACACCATAACTCTTTCAAGACATAATTTTTAATGTTTGAATCAAATTAATTTTCAGGTGTAAAAAATTAACTATATGACCCTATGGGTTTTTAATTGTATAACATAACCCCATGGCTGAGAGGATAAATTGGCCAAATCGGTAGTGCGGTGCGGGGGAGTTCTTGATTTTTTTCCCTAACCAATTTTCCCACCGCATTCTTGCATTCAGCAATTATAGAGTATAGAGCCTACAGTAATAATATACACAAATTCACTGCATGTACAAGCATAATGCTTCTTGATATGATAAGTTGTATTTTGCTGTTATTTGAAACATTCAAGGATTCTTAAAATGTCTGCATGATCAATGTTTCGAATTTTTACACCATCATTGCCCGAAAACAAAATGTCTGTATGCTCTCTCACTACTGCACACACTAGGATGTCTCGGACAGAGGATCCATGGCATCTTGGAGTTGGGACACAGTAATGTCACTTGCCATTTTGAAGAAGCTTGTTCTCAAACTGAACAAATATTTGTCTTATTAGACATATTGTGCATGTGCCCATCGGGTATTGAACTCTTTCTCTCCCCAAAGCGTGCTTCCGGTATAGGTAAAGCTTGACAGTAGATTTGGACACAAGCACGTTTACCTTCTTACCCAAGCGTCCACGACTAAGTATCTACCCATACTTTCGATCATCGGGGACTAGAAGCTTGTTCTCGAGCTAAAAATACATTAGTTCCAATTTCTAAGCATTGTTTATATCCATTCTAATTGCACTTATCTGGCACTGTGCTTTTCTAATTGTACTCATATTATCCTTATGGGATCAGAGGCACTTGATCACAACTCTTGATATTAGTGGCTTCAGGACATAGGCATTGGCCTCCAATTTTGACTGCCCAAGCTGGAATGTTATTATGTGTTGACAGTGATGTTGTATGTGTTGACACAGAAGTGTCGGATTTATTGAGTATCTTTTTACTGTCAATTTTCATTCTGTCAGCATCGTCCACATTTATGGACATGATCCCCAAAAAGAGCCAAGGGTAGATTAAGAGTACGCTGGATCGACAAAATCAAAGAGACATTACACAAACACCAAATAACATTATCTGAAGCTGCCAGAAAAGCGAGAACAAGAACATTGTATCTCCCTCGACACCCGTAAATTGTAAAAGAGGAAGGAAAGAAGAAGAAGAAGATCCCCAAAAGTGTTGGCCAGAAGCAGCACTAGCTGCTGTACTTCTGTTTCCATTCTGCACCATGTGGAGATACTTTTGGATTCTTGGTTCTCTGCTAACCCTGGATCAGTCGAGAGTAATGCGGTACCCTTTGTACCCAGTCTTTTGATCATTTACTACTATTTAATAACAGAAATTGTAGGAAATTATGGTATCACATTATTTCTAATAGTATTTATTCCAACATATATCCATGATCTGCAGTCAGTAAGATGCTAGGAATATATACTTAACTGGTTGATTATAGCTTATTATGTATTAGAAATATTGAAGATATATTTGAACTCTTGAATGAATTCTAAAGCCAGCATTATTTGTTTTGTAACATAGGCTAAGTGGTCTCTCACCATTTGCTGGAGAAGATGACCTGGAAACACTGCAAAATGTCAAACGATGTGATTGGGAGTTTGATAATGATGCCTTTTCAACTGTTTCTCCAGAGGCAAAAGATTTCATCAAAAATTTGCTACAGAAAGAACCAAAGTGAGTATGTCCAACACTTTGTTTACATAAATTTGTACATTTTTGTTATAGGGTTTCTAATTCTTCTACTACATGCATGTTCAAACTCCTACAGTTTAGCAGGATATAATCCAGATAACAGAAAATGTACCGGTAAATGTAAACTGAGTTATTAACCAGCAACATAACATACGGTTCTCCCATGAGTGCTTAACTGCCTAGTCAGTGGCTGATCAGAAATTGCTTGATTAGCATTGCCTACCACTCAGTAGCATGGTGCCATTCCTTGACCTATCTAGACCATGATCCATGGTACCCAACTTCCTTGCGGCTGGGTGAACCAAGAGAGTAATTTTTATTTCAAGACATGAATAATGAGTAACTAAAAATTTGATCTGCTGGTTGGTAGACAAGTGACTTTGTACTGCA
This sequence comes from Meghimatium bilineatum, assembly GCA_034231615.1. Classification (NCBI taxonomy): domain Eukaryota; kingdom Metazoa; phylum Mollusca; class Gastropoda; order Stylommatophora; family Philomycidae; genus Meghimatium; species Meghimatium bilineatum. Next base: position 2,926,172 of record CM067305.1, on the reverse strand, counting down.
TGTTAACACCTGCAATGTGACAAAAATCTGCACCACATACAAATTACTGTAAAACTCATTGTGGAATTCATATGATAAAATGTTTTAAATATACAGAATTATTTGTTTTGAATACAATGTCAGAAGATATCTCAAAATGTTGGACACAAACATGAATAACATTTTAGGGCACCAACATGCAACATAATCATATTTCTATTGTAGAAATAAATCTTATTATCACAAGTTAGCACGTGTGATCACAGCACCTATATTTTGTGTGGAGATTGGTATGAAACACTTCCACACTCTAGAGAATGGACTGTAGTAAAATAGTTGACAGCTTTCCATCTTTCCAGATGATAATGTTATAGTTGTCTGCATATTTTTGTTGTATTAGATGACATTATTTATTGACTTTATTGTTGTTTACTATTACTCCAGGAAACGTTTGACTGTACATGAGGCTTTGGAACATGCATGGCTGAAGGTAAAAGCTTCCTTTTTATATTGTTATTTCACACTCTATTCTACCCTGTGGGTATGATACAATCACATCATACAAGTGCATCATTAAAAACAAAAAATGCTAGCATATAGGCCTACTATTAAGGATGTAGCCATCAACCCCACATTTTTTGGCTGTTATTTTCTTAGCAGTGCTTATGTTTAGTAGTTTGCAATTGATTTATGAACAGTCTTATTCCGTCACAGCTACTTGTCGCAGAAATTCTACCTGATGCCATTGGTGACATGGATAAATATAACCGAACACTATTCTCCATACATCTCATAAGTACATTTGTACTTTAATTTTTCTTCCATTGACACTTTCCTGTTTTGATGCCTCCTCAGGGTGATCATAGCAACTTAACTAACAGGATACCTTCAAGCAGATACAACAAGATCAGACAGAAGATCAAGGACAAATATGTAAGTTATAATTGTAATGTTGATAAACACATAAAATATTTGGTAGTTGCATGAGTAATAACTGGAAGATAAGTCATTTTATTTTAGCTTTCATAAGTCATTATTTGATCCTATAATGAAGCTAGTTTATTAACTTGCAGCACATACTATTTTTTAAAAATTCAATGTTGCCATGAGACATGGGATAAAATATGACATAAATTTGTGGTTCATTTTATCAAATAGGCTGATTGGCCAGCACCACAGCCAGCAATTGGCCGCATTGCCAACTTTAGCTCTCTTCGTAAGCATAGACCACAGGAATACCAGATCTATGACAGTTATTTTGGTTAGTATTTGTTGCAATATCTACACAAATTTGGTTCTAATTCATGTTAGTACATTGTTTATGCTTACTTTAGTCTTGTATCCTTGCCAAAATAAAATTAATAGTTATACATATTTTTTTTTTCTTTTTATCTCTTGTATATTTGTTTGTCACACACCTTTACCTTTTTATGAGTCCTTTTATGTCTTTTTTTTCTTGTCAATAAAATCTAATTATGTTTAAATGTGTAGTTTGAAAGTCAGAACCGGGGATATTTGTAAGCATTGTTTGGAGTCATTGGTGAGGGCTAAAAAAAATTGGCCTCACTGTGCAAAATTACATTCATCTTTGTCCCCAGATGTTCAGGTGTTGAAGGAAATTACACTCATCTTTGTCCCCAGATGTTCAGGTGTTGAAGGAAATTACATTCATCTTTGTCCCCAGATGTTCAGGTGTTGAAGGAAATTACACTCATCTTTGTCCCCAGATGTTCAGGTGTTGAAGGAAACGAGTGAGCCAAGTTAACTGGTTCTGCAATAACAAAGAAACAAGGAAATTAATTTTTGTTTCTTTTGGTATGAGAGACAGGATCAAGTCATTTTAGCTGTTAATATATTTACAGTTTGGTGTCTTTTTTAGTTTTTTGTGTTTCTTGTAAAAGGTCCCAATAGGACCTCAACATAGTAAAATTGTCATGTTTTGTTTTATTGCATATTTCTTATAAACCCTTTTTATCTAGATTTGTTTAGAGTTAGGTATTCCTAGTAACCTGTTTATCTTATTTTGCATTACTATTTGTTACTTTGGTTACTGCAGCACCCTCCACTTTGTTGGACACCCTCCAACAATTTGGCTACCAATGTCAAACATGGTCTTTAATAGTCTTGCAGAAGTGGAAATTCGTTACATGTGAAAAGAAGTATCTGTGAAAAGCTGCAGTGGTTATTAAACTAGATAAAATAAGAAATGAAGGAATTAGGAAAAGAGTTGGTATAATATCATGTATTGGGCATATTGAAAGACAGCAAGTAAAATGGTTCAGTCACCTTATGAGAATGAAGCCAAACCAAACACCAATAAGAGCATATAACAAATGAATATCTGGACATAAAGTCAAAGGTAGACCAAGAAAACGGTGGATAGAAAACATCAAGATAACCTTGAACAAACATGGACTAAATGCAACCAAGATGACACATCTGGCCTACGAATGACAGCTGTAGCTCCCACACCTACACTTAACGGCAAGTGTGGATACTATCAACCATCATTCACGTGGTGATAGACAATAGACAATTCAGTAATAATTAGCAGCCTAAGGTCATTTCTTGATTTTCAATAATAATTTTTTGTATGTTCCTATATTTCTTCTGCAACTTTAGAAATTGTGTTTTGCTGCTTTTTTCAGATCGCAAAGAGGCAGTGCCAAGATTTGTTCGAAAACCTCGCAATCAACTTACAGCAGAAGGCCAAGTTGCCAAATTTGACTGCAAAATCATTGCCGCTTCCCCACCTGTTGTTACCTGGTAATATAACAATACACCTATTCTATATTAGTACTTCTGCTGTGCTTTTTCAATCCAATGTTATCAAAATTCATTTAAACTGGAGAAGCCGATTTATTATTGAGCCATTCACTTTGATGTTGCATACTGAGGTATGTCTCTTAGAAATTACCATCACTTCTGTCTTTTTCTGCATCATCAGATACAGAAAATATCTTGCCTCCATGAGTGTCATATTCAGGTGGTGTTTGATGCCTTGCCTCCATGAGTGTCATATTCAGGTGGTGTTTGATGCCTTGCCTCCATGAGTGTCATATTCAGGCGGTGTTTGATGCCTTGCCTCCATGAGTGTCATATTCAGGCGGTGTTTGATGCCTTGCCTCCATGAGTGTCATATTCAGGTGGTGTTTGATGTCTTGCCTCCATTTCCTTGGTCTGCCTGACATTCTCCACCCTCCATTATATTAATTTATAAACTGTTACATTAATGTAACAAAAATGTTTTAATTCTCTTAAGAGAACTTAATTTGTTCAATCTTCCATCCTCAAAAATGTAATTACTATTGAATGGGATGACACATTATTAAAATTTAATACAGTCAGCTATCAAAGGGTAATAAAATGAATTAAGAATAATTAAAAAATGGGATTTAAACAGAGTCTAACAGAGTGAAACAATACTGAAAAGTAAAATGTGAGATATTTCACATTTTTATCAACTATCAAGGTGAAAACTGTACTAATTATGATTCTAACAAATATACTTTATGAAGTTTAGAAGTGCAAGTGCCAGCTGAGAGGTATCTAATGAGTAACATCCAATTCTACTCATGACCAGGTATAAAAATGATAGTATGCTTGGACAGAGCTACAAACACATGCAGAAATACAGTGGCTCAGAGTATGAGCTCAAGGTTTCTAGGATTAAAATGGATGATCAGGGAGAGTATGTTGTCAGAGCAGAGAATTCATTTGGACGTAAAGATGAGAAGGCAAAACTTACAGTTGAATGTACGTATAATTATTTTGTATGTGTTTATTTTTCTTAGCTAAACTGCTATGCACTGATTTAAATAATTAAGAGACTTTGTTCATTATAGCTATTAATAAATTGTACATCTTCATAAAGTAATCCAACACAAATATTTTCAAAACCTGAAAATACATGAACAGACACATTTACTTATTGAATAAAATATTGCAAAACCTAATCAATAATTAAATATACTAACTCTTTCCGGATCAATCGCCATTACATCAACTATTTGAAGAACCATTGTAGAATCAGTCCTACAGGCACATGGAACTTCTTAAAACTGATACTCTGAGGTACAACTTATTTTGGTGTCCTAGTACTAGATACAAACAATGGCAAAATGTGTAAGAAATGAACATTTTTGTTACAGAATTGATTTAGGCATACAGGTGAATAACAAAAGTGTACAACACGTGGAACAGTTAGGCCTGTACAAACTGAATCTTTAATGACACTTTAAAATTTACAGTGACCCACAAAATATGAGGGTTGAATTTACGACTTGTGAAATTATTTAATTTTAGGCACGGTTGACATAATTAACCATTAAAGTTTATGTTTCAACGAAATGACCATTATTTTCAAGATTAGATCACAAGAACAAATTGCACATTCTATTTTTTAGCTTGTCAAAATACCTTCCTTTGTGCTTAATTTGTCTGTCACCTTTGGTATGTAGTTTCTCAAAAGTCTAGCCTGTTAATAATTCAATATACATGTTATTACAGTGGGTCTGGACAAGAATGCTACACGAAACAGAGAGACAACACCAATGAGAAAGTGAGTTAGAACAGTCTTCATGATTTGTGAAATATGATTTTCAAATTGTGAATATAGTTGTTGAAATTAGTTTCTGATCTGCAGGAGTATGAGAACAAATGCAGAAGAGGAAAAAGAAGAAAAACATTTGCAAATATTCTGTATAAACACAGATCTTTGTTTTGTTATTGTTTCATATAAACAGATGTTTGTTTTGTTATTGTTCTGTATAAACACAGATATGTGTTGCGTGGTTAATATTATTGGTGAATGTTCTAGATCAGCCTCAGAAGTCATTTCCTGTATTTGATGAAGGGTTCTAGGTCAGCCCGTTGTCATTTCCTGTAATTGAGGAAGGGTTCTAGGTCAGCCCATGCATGCATACTACGTGATTCAGTAAATATGATACACAAAGTCTAGAGAGGTGATGTACTTAGGGGATGTGCGGAGTCATTAGAGAGAGCTAAAAAGCGGCATCACTGCGAAAACTCATGGTTTTCTTTGTACTTGGACACATGGATGTGGAGGGAAACAAACGGGTTGACCAATTAACTAGCCTCAGCAACGTAATAGATGGTCAGCCTATGGACTGAACATACATACTCATTGCTCTTCATGAGTCTGCTTAATCAGAGGCTTTTGAGGTGAATGAGCATGAGTTAATATTGAGAATCAGTGAATTTAGAGTGAGGATGGGCATGGCCAGTAAAGAACACCTGACAAAGATTTTAAAAATAGAAGAGAACCAACATAGAACCGGAACCATCTGCCATTATACCCTGAGAGATTTACTGAAGCGGAGATCTGAGCACCATGGATGTGTCCAGTGTGCGAAGAGCAGATCAAGTGGTTTGGCCACATTATAAGAATTCGTCACGACAGGTTGCCCATACAGGCATATAACCAAATGAAATCAGGGTACACAGCCAGAGGAAGACCACAAAAAAGATGGATAGAAAACATCAGGGACATCCTGAACAAACACTGTCTTAGAACAGACAAGGCCACACATCTTGCTTTAGAACGCAAGATAAAGTTCCAATCACCCCTACGCTTAATGGCAAGAGTGGATAACAAACCACCTGGGGAAAGACAATAGACCAAATCCAAATTTGAGTTTTTACACACATTAGTCTGCAGACTAGGATGATTCGACTTTCTGCAATTTTCTTTCTCTGTCGCTTCTGGAAGATAACCAAAACCTTGTTCTCGACCAAGAATATTATTTTTGCTTATGGCTTCATACTCCATTATCTCAAGTGTAGTGTTACTTTTATGAAATGCTGCCCTCATGTGCTGTGATGTCTTTAACCGTAGACCTTGTACTGAATAATTGTGCCTTGTTTCACCCGAGATTTGCTCATCTCATCTCTCAATTGTGCATTATGGGCTGTGACAGCCTGACTGTCCAGGCAATCTATTGTTGTCATAAACTGTACTGACACAGTTTTGTATGCCATAGGGACCCAAGAGATCCTGGTCAGATATGTTGTTTGTCTAGGTACAATCTATTCTAATTCTACCTCAATCTGCACAACATAGAATCAATCCAATAATCATTGGCCAGGTTTTTCATGCTCGTTCCAAAATTAATGTTACTAGGATGCACCATGAAGAGATAATTAAATGGCTTGGCTATCTGCTAGCCCTGGGACCAGTTAAAAATATTTTGTAACCTAGTAGTCCATATAATTATTGCCTTTTGGTATTATATTGTCTCATTGATTTACATGACACAGTTTACTTATTTTTTCAAATCATTTCATATATTTCATGCAGAGAAACCATATTCTATTTTTACAGGAAACGAATATTTGAAGAAAAGGAATTTGAAAAACCCAAAGAAGAAGTCAGTCCTAACTTCAGCTTTGACCTTCGACCTCGAACTATCCAAGCATCATCAGAATTCAAACTTATCTGCTGTGTACAGGCCCACCCTCCACCAAAGGTAATAATTGGATATATTGTATACCTCATTTAGAATTTAGCAAAATACATAGCTGTCAACTTATTTTGTTTAATAAATTGGTATTTTCTGCAATATATATCCGTATTTTAATAAAAATGTCTGTATTTAATGCCAAAGGACGATTTTTTTTAAAACAGCAATAATAATACCAACTGAAATTTAACAGCGAATGCCCTTTTTAAAAAAAATATTTTTTATATTTTTTGTTGTTGTTGTTGGGGGGGGGGGGGGAGAAACCCATATCAATACAGAAAATCCATACTAGTTGAAAACTGTAATAATATAGCATAATAAGCTTTACTGGTGATAATTTGTAAAAATAAACAATACTTTGAGACTTCCAAAGCCCACACGTTCATAAGACATAAAAAGCTTTGCCCTCACTGAATCCACACTGTATCTGACTAATTTCTGGTTTTATTTTGTTTCTTACTCTTCTCATAGTAATTCTTAACCCAATGGCTGCGGGGGTAAATCGGCCAAGTCAGCAGTGCAGTGTGGGAAAATTTTAACGGGTCTTGAATTTTGTCACTAACCACTTTGCTTACCACATTCTCACATTCAACAATTTTAGTGTATTATTACTGTATACTATAATTCATGAATTCACAAGTATAATGCTTCTTCATATTCTTGAAGAGATGTAAAATTCTGTCATGTACATTTGTCTCACAAAAGGAAATATTAATTCAACAAATAATACTAATTTCTTGCCTTATCTCATGCATATAACCAAGAGTATGAAACCTCTGCACTGCAGTTATCCAGAATGCAAATCAACACTTTCTAAATCACTTCCTGCATCAGATAAAGTAATGCAAGAATAATCAGCAAAACTTTCTTCCGATAGTTTATAAATTTCCAATTCATCAAGTCTACGCTTGTCCATATTTGTAAGTTTGTGTAAGATGGTTACACAAAGAAACTCCAGCTATGTCGATACATAAAAGCAGAAGTGACGCATACCTAATTACAAAATGTATATTTTTAGATGATGTCAAGATAGCTTAATCATAGTATTTGAACACTTTAAGGTGTTTTCAACAATACATTATACAAACACATTAACATGGGCAGTGATCTTGCTTTTCTAATGGTTAATCTCATCATGAGACAATGGCCATTGTCAGTCTTTTCTTAACATCAGCTGTTGATTCCCCATCACCACTAATCTGGGCTCCAAGTTAGGTAAATGCTGTAACTTCTTCAAGCCTTTGACTTAACTTCTTCAAGCCTTTGATTTAACTTCTTCAAGCCTTTGACTTAACTTCTTCAAGTCTTTGATTTAACTTCTTCAAGCCTTTGATTTAACTTCTTCAAGCCTTTGATTTAACTTCTTCAAGCCTTTGACTTAACTTCTTCAAGCCTTTGACTTAACTTCTTCAAGCCTTTGACTTAACTTCTTCAAGCCTTTGACTTAACTTCTTCAAGTCTTTGATTTAACTTCTTCAAGCCTTTGATTTAACTTCTTCAAGCCTTTGACTTAACTTCTTCAAGCCTTTGACTTAACTTCTTCAAGCCTTTGACTTAACTTCTTCAAGCCTTTGACTTAACTTCTTCAAGCCTTTGACTTAACTTCTTCAAGCCTTTGACTTAACTTCTTCAAGCCTTTGACTTAACTTCTTCAAGCCTTTGACTTAACTTCTTCAAGCCTTTGACTTAACTTCTTCAAGCCTTTGACTTAACTTCTTCAAGCCTTTGACTTAACTTCTTCAAGCCTTTGACTTAACTTCTTCAAGCCTTTGACTTCACTTCTTCAAGCCTTTGATTGTTAAGCTTTATATTGAGTAAAACTACTTTAGTACTTCTAGTCACCAAAATGTTACTCTTACCTGATATATGACACCATAGATAATTATTCTGTAAGTCAAGTTTGTTACTTTGATATAATAGGCTGTCAGAGGTAACTAGATAAAACATTTGGGACAGTGGTACCATGGGACAAATGCAGTATGAATGGAAATTATTACAGTAATGTGTTACCAATACAACATTGTAAGATTGAGTTTATGTTACATTTGAGTTTTATGTGAGTTGTTATTATGTTAATTCTTTGTTCTAAATTGCACATTTTTTCTTCATCTCTAGGTACAATGGTATAAGGACGGCAAGGAGATTAATGATGGAGGACACTACACAATTCAATATTCTCATGGTATTTGTACAATGGAAATCTCTAGAGCTGTGCCAGATGATTCAGGAAAGTACACCTGTATTGCTAAAAATCCTCTAGGAGAGCATGAATCCAGTTGTAGGGTTACTGTTGAAGGTAATATTCATGTTTATGTTTCTGTACAGACCTATGCCATGTTTCCATGAATGTAAAATTGTAATGATGTGTGGAAGAGACTGCTTTTTTCCAGAAAGCCTACATAGGTCCTATTTCAAAATGAGGCTCTACCTTTTTTTTTTTTTTGTGGGAAGCAAAGCGAAATTTAGGCAGTTTTTTTCCCCTTGTCTTATCGTCTATAGGGTAGGTGGGGGCAAGATTGTGCGCTTTTCATGTTTTAGTGTATTCTGACAACTAGACATAACTATGAGAGACCAAACTGTCATCATTTTAGAGCTTATCCATGCATCTTACATTAGTGAGAGTATTGAAAACTTATAGCTATGTGTAGACAGTAGAATTAGATTTTTTTAACATTTGTAAAAAAAAACACCATCTTGCCCCATCTTAAGGAGAAAAATGGTGCAGGCAGAAAGATGATACAAACCATTATAAAATTGAGGGAGAGCGCCACTGCGACAGCTCTAGCAAACTGGCAGTGTGTACATGTATGCTAAGAATAGATAGAATAAATAGATAGACCTAGTTTTGTAACTTTAATCTTTAAAAAAGTTTGAATAAAATATAGTTTGTAAGTTCCGTTTTAAAGCTAACAATGTCTTTATAAGGTTGGATAATCATTGTAACCATATATATCAGTCTCTCCCAACTTTAGATTGGCATCTGAAAATTTCTCATTACATCTGCACTTTCTTCATATATTTTTAATGTCCCACCTTGCCCAAATAAATGTTTGACATTTTACCCCAAATCACATTTTAGCAACTATCATAAATAAATTCTGATGAAAAAATCATGTAGCCTGACAAGATAATATGCTTAAGAACTTAACAATACAACATATATTTATTTCAGTTAAAACATTTAAAGAATCACAATATAATGATAATGGCAGTCTTAGTGCTAGAAGTGGGTAAAAAAAATTGATCATATATAGCGGAAAAATATTTTTCCACATTGTTAAAAATTGAGTTGTCCTTGACTTATCGAGCTTCATTGTGTGACAGAATGAAATATTCCTGCCTAGTCACAAGTACTATTGGGCTTCGCATAGCCCATAGGTTCAAAAAAACTTGCTGCAGCATCTTACCTTTGACTACCCTAATTCCCGATCATTGGTTCTGGGTCAAGATATTTGTTTTAGGAGGGTTGTATGTGTGGGTCTCTCAGTGGATGGCATGCAGACGGAGGGAAGGCTCTCAGTGTGTGGCATGAAAATCATCTAATCCAGCAGCAGTCCTTGCGACTGCAACAGAATTGTACATCTCTTACAAACTTAGATTACGGTAGCCATTTTGTATCTAGGACTAAACAGGCAGTAAATGATGTCACAAAAACTACACAAAAATTGTGGATCGCCACAGATTTTATAAAAAGTGGGAAGATAGACCCTTATTTTGTGATAAGACCATTAAATATACAGTAGGCCTATATGTCGTGTTATGTGCATTAGCAAATAATAACTGAAGCATATCCTGTTATAGGACATTACAATTCCACTATTATTGAATATTTAGTCGCTAGTAATACATCCAATCTCATTGCTAGTGCTAGGTGAACGACTGGCTTTGAAACCATGAACAAGTACAACAACCAAGTGTTGGTATGGCAGTCTACCAATTAACCACTCACCCTGTTATGTTACCTTCTCAAGCAGATCACTTCAAAAGAAACAATTCAAATCAGTACAGCACAGGCAAAATCTGGCTTCCATAAAGGAAGAACTGTACTGTGAAAGTGATGAGAGAGCATTCTTAACTCTTAACAGACATGACTTTTTGGCCGTTTTAAAAATAAGCCTAATTTGGGGTTTTTTTTTAGTAAACAAATTGTTAAAAATGTAAATGAAATGATACAGTAATGTATCATACATCTATTTGTTCAAAATACAATTCTCTTATGTTGCTTATCACAAATGTGATCTTTAAATGAAGGGTTAGTCCATAGTTTAAAATTAAATTTGTAATTTAATTTTTAATACAAACTTTTACTTAAACTATAAAAATGACACAATGGTAAAGAGCAAAACAAATTCATATGAAATGAAAGTCATAGAGAAGTTAATGTTTTTGCACCTAGTGCATTTATTTATACAAAGTATAGCTGAAAATTACACCAGTAGAGTAAAAAATCTAAGTATAGTACAGACATAAAGAATTATATGTGTGATGGGATTTTGTAATAACAAAATATTTTAATGGATATGTTAGTTACTTATCATTTCATTTTTAAAACAGTAAAGGCCTATATAGACCTTCTTCTTCTTCTTTCTGTCCTCGTGTACCTTTTGGTGTTGAGGGCAGAGTGAGTGTACGGTCTTTTGCCCTTCTATTTGCCTATTCTGCTGTTATATTTCCGAGTGTCTCTAATACACTATCTATCCACCTTTTATGAAGTCGTCCAATAGGTCAACTGTTTTCGTATCGTTTGTTAAGTGTTTTTTGGACAATACTTTGCTCTTTCTGTCTGGTTATGTGGCCGTACCATTTAACTTGTTGTTTCTGGATGTATTCTATTGTTGACTTGATCCCTAATTGTTTCCTTAGTGCTTCATTCTTGATTTGTCTCTCAATCTAACTCCAATCATACGTCTCACACATTTCATTTCAGTGGTGTTAATCTTATACATAGGCCTAATATTATTTAAGGATTAATATTAAAATACTTTTGAGTATATTCCTATTATTTTTGTGTGTTGAAAATAGTGACAAATTGCGATAGTGCTTCTGAACTTGGACGAGTATAGTTAGTAAAAGGGCAGTAACATGCGCCAACGCTTCCTGTCCAAATTATTTCTCGCGAGTTTTTCTGACGCAATATTAAATATCAAAATCAATATTTTGAAATTATTTTTAAGTTTATACAGCAAATATAACATTTTTCTGTAATACGGTTATAATGGTTTACTGTAATTGTGAGGGAAAAAACCAGATTCATAGTCTCATAATACCCGTAAAAATATGTGACGACAAGATCTCAGTCCCATTATTCAGGTGTTAAGAGTACTTTATGGATGCAGACTATAGCAACATAGATGTGATACCTGTAAAAATTACTACACTAGATATAGATAAACACAAAATTAATATAAAAATATTATTTAAAAAGTAACATGAAAAGATCAATTGCTGGACTATTCCTACAATAAATAGGAAACAGTTCAAATTTATTGATCACATCGAAGAAGGTACCTTAGATATGTTGTGACAATTGAAGAAATCAATGACAAAAAGATAGATTAAATCTTTGTAAATGTGAACTAATTTACATTTTTATTCACTCTATCTAAGCAATAAAATTATTAGTGTGTTTATATTTAGTCTTTGTGTAATATTTTATTTATCTGTAAACCTACAGTGATGTACTATCAGTGGCGTAGCGAGGGGGGGACGGAGGTGTGGACCTCCCCGGGCGGCATCATCGGAAGGGCGGCACATTTATTTTCGTCCAGTCTTTCACAATCACAGACATATTTTTTTAATGTCAAAAGGGAGGAAAATTATGATTCCGCCCCAGGCACCATTGACCCACGCTACGCCACTGTGTACTATACATCATAATGTGCAGAAATGAATTACATTTTCAGAATATATCCATTTTTGCAACTATTGCGGAATTGTCCACTGTTTCTATGGACAAGTAAATGTCCTGTGATGATTTCAGTGTTTCTGCAATTTCTGCAAAAAAAATTGCATTATGTAGGTTACAGTTAGTCTTTGTGCAATAGGCTATTTTAATTAATTGTAAACCTACAGTTATATACTATGCATCAAAACGTTTAGAATGTAATGCTATTTTTAGAATATGTGTCTGTTGTCTTGTTTGAAGATTAGAAATATATAATAATAGGCTTATGTAGAGATATAAAAATATTACTTCATTTATATATATATATTTATATTTATATATATATTTATATACTTATATCAGAAACATGTAGTACATTAGAAGAATGTCTCCAATAAAACTATAGGCTATATTTTATTAAATATTTTATTCAGAAAACTGTATATTTGTTTACAGATCGTACGAGTTCTACTAAGTTAAAAACTGAAGTTTCACACACTTCCCGCACTATTAGACGTACCAAATCAGGTAATCAGATTTCAGATATGACCAGCAGCTATGAGGAGTCTAGTACTGAGGTCAAGAAAAGTTGGAGAGATGAGAAAACTGAAGAGGTTTCCTTACGTTCCTCAAGGAAAACAAGTAAGAATCATTCATGAGCATCAGATCTACCCCTGTTTTGTTTCATATAATTGTAATATCCACCCACACATATTTCTAAAATGTTGCTGTTATATAGGCTATGTGGTAATTAGTACCCACAAAATTGGCCTTGTGCTGTATTCCCAATTAGCTTTAATATTATAAAAAAGGACATTGTGTAATATTAAACTGCTAGTAATGTGTACCAAGTTGTTTATTTTCAACAGACTACCATTTTGAAAATGTCTGGATGTAAACAAAACAAAAAATTGAATAAAATCCTTGAATAAAATTGAATAAAGTACCAAATATTTAGAAGCTACTCTCATTTGTTTTGTTGCAGTTTATATAGGCTTACATTTATTCAGTTATAGCAGTGTTTACCACACCCCACGGGGGGGGGGGGATAATTTGATTGTTCAGGGGGGGGGGGGGAATACAATTTCTGAATATTTAAAAATATGTATATGTTACATGGAGGGAGCATACAATTTTTAGAAAGACTTAGGGTATCCGTGAGCAAAGTGTCACATTTTTCACATTTTAGCATATTCTGACAACTAGACTTAACTATGAAATACCAAACTGTCATCAGTGTATAGCTTATCCATCCATTGAACATTAGTGAGAGTATTGAAAACCTGCAGCTACGTATAGACAGTAGAATATGATTTTTTGAACATAATGTTTTAAAAAATCACTTTGCTCCATTATTTAGGGCAAAGTGTCGCAGACAAAAAGGTGATAAAAACCATTATAAAATTTAGGGAGATCACCAGTGCTACAGGTCAAGAACACTGGCAGTGTGTAAACATGTGCTAAGAATGGATAGAATAAATAAGTTGACCTAGTTTCATAACTTTAATTTGAAAAAAGAGGTCCATATAAAAACTAGTTCACAAGTTCCGTTTTAAAGCTAATAATGTTGTTGTAAGGTTGGATGATTGTAATAACCATATATATCAGTCTTTCCCAGCTTTATATCAGCATCATCAACTTCCTTATGATATCAACATTTTTTTCATACATCTTGAATGCAACAATTTGCCCTAATAAACGTGCGACACCTTACCTCATAATCAAAGTTTTAGCAATTATACATTCCAATGAAAAAAACAAAGTAGCCTGACAATATATTGTACTTAACCTTAAGCACGCTCGAGTGCATTTGACTACAGTTTACACTGTATAATATAGCCGTGGTCGAGTGTTCAAGCCCCACAAAAGCCCAGTTGTTAGGTCCCCTGTAGTCAATAAAAGAAACCATATTTTTAAAATTTTGTTACCAGATTATTTTTAATCTGGTAAGTTATTCAATTTGATTTGCTTTTTTCTGCAAATTTAGTAGGAATTTGGACCGAATGTCAGTGAAATAATGAAATTTTCACAATCTGTCGACATATTCAAACAAGAGCAGCTCCATGAAAGTGAATCAGGTTTTATAGACTTGTGTTATATCGTATTTTCAGTAAAATCATTATGAATTGTGATTAGGATGATGAATTCTTGAGAAGCTAAGTTGTTTTCACACTCCAAATAAGTTAGACCACGCTGGTTTATATATTCTGAGGTTATAAGTCAACTGTTTTGGAGCGATTCAGTTTTGGATTAGAATCACAACATTTTCCAAAAATAACCCGGCTGCAGGAGAGAAATTACATAATTGTAAACATAGCGTGCTAATCATTAATTACTTAACAACACAACATATATTTCAGTTTAAATAAAGTGACAACATATTAATCCGTATTGCAGAAAAATTGATGTGTCCTTGACCTATCAAACTTTGCTGTGTTAAAGATTTGAAATTTTGGAATTTGACCTAGTCACGTGTGGTATCAGAAGATTTCATAGATGTGAGGAAAACCTGCTGCGATGTTTTACCCTATCCATCTCTTCAACCAGGACTACCATATGTCGGCATGGTAAAAATAAAAGTTGGGAAACACTAAGTATAGGCTACGTGGAATTTTTGAACCACTTAATTTTATTCTAATCAATGTGTGATTTTCAAATTTGTAGGGCATGTAGAACCTGAAGAGGAAGCCCCAAACTTCACCAAAAATCTTCAGCCAATTACAGTTAATGAAGGAGAAGGAATTACATTGTCTTGTGCAGTCACAGGAACACCAGAACCAAACATCCAATGGTTTCAAAATGGACAGGTATGTGCTGTCTGTGAGTTGTGCCAATATGTATGACATGATTCTGCATTAAAAATGTTTTCTATAAGCATATATATATATATA
Organism: Meghimatium bilineatum; assembly: GCA_034231615.1. Taxonomy (NCBI): domain Eukaryota; kingdom Metazoa; phylum Mollusca; class Gastropoda; order Stylommatophora; family Philomycidae; genus Meghimatium; species Meghimatium bilineatum. The sequence goes on along the minus strand of CM067305.1, from coordinate 2,910,936 downwards.
CATACCCTTCTTAAAAATGTTAAGGACCAGTAGCTGAAAATGAACTAAAATTATATTCCATAACTAATGAATCAGAAATTCATCACTTGAACAACAATCAGTCAGCACATGCTATATGCGCAACTTTTTTGGTATCAATGTGTCCATACTCTTATTTTTTAAATTGTGTATTTAGTAACAGTTACTACAATTTAAAACCAAAATGATTAAGGAACCATCTTTGTGCCCCGGAAGAAAACGAACAGGCTGACCAATTAGCTAGCCTTGCCACTATAATAGATGGTCAGCCTATGTACTGAACAGATATACTAATTTCTCTTTGTGAGTATGCACAATCAGAAGATTTTGAGATAAATGAGCATGAGTCAATATCAAGAATGCATGAATTGAGAGTGAGTATAGGCATGGCTCATAGAGAACACCTGACAAAGATTTTAAATGGAGCAGTGAACCAACATAGAACCAGAACTATTAGCTATTATACCCTGAGAGATTTATTGAAGTGAAGTACTGAGCACCTATGCACATGTCTGGTGTGCTCAGAGGATAATCAAAATACCTGATACCAAAGTGAACATGCATCTTACCATTGCAAAAGTTTATGTTATTTTACTTTTAGCAATATTTCATTTGTCCCTTCATTCTTATAACGGGATTCCACTGGTATAATTTTTAATATTTCAGTTTATACACAGGTTTCCGATTTTTCTTACATTTTGGACATTAAAGTTACATCCTTGGCTTATATATGGATCAGCTTATCTACTGAAATATATAGTAGTTAATGCATTTAGGGACCTTGTCTGCTCAAAATATTTTTTTAATGTGAATCATGGTTGCTCTCAAGACTGCGTGAGATTGGTGTAAAGATCAGAATAGCCAGGGCAGAGAGACATAGTAGATACATGAAGAGATTCATAAATAAACACCAAACTGGAACGTACAGTCACTATACTCTGATGGATTTACTAAAACAGGAATCGGAGCAACTATAGACTTGTCTGGTTGCACTGTCAGTCGCTAGACTGTGATGGATTTACTGAAACAGGGACCTGAGCAACTATGGACTTGTTCGGTGTGGACTGATGATAACCTGCATTCATAGCGTCTCATGTTTTGAGCAAGCAGTCCATGTTTCCTAGCCGTAATATATATAGTATTCTCAATACACATGCTTGATAGATCTTGATTTAAATCTGTAAGGACACCATTAAGAGGTTGATCCTTGTAGAGAAACTATAGTTAGGCATCAGATAACCATCATTACATTCTAGACAATCTGTATGTCCTTCAGCACATGGTTTCAGACTGTTCCAGCTTTTGTATTGGTTAATGACTTATCTTGATTCTAATATGCTGCTTATTTCTAGCAACTCCACGTATCACTCTCGTCAAACATTAAGGACACTATTAACAAACACTTTTGCCACCATGGCAGACTTTTGTCACCAAAGTACAAAGTCCTTTTAACTGCTGCCATCACCTTTTGTCATCTATGAATTAGATTATTTTTTCCATGGGGAACTTCGCAGACACTACCTGGTATCATTCAGTGTGGGACATTCCATTGATTAAAAATATCATTCCAATATAGTAGAGCTGGTTATTGAATATATGCAGCGCTGATAATTGGGGATTTATTGATGTGATGTATTTTTTCCTTTAAAACAAACATGTAGCTGATAATTGGGGATTTATTGATGTGATGTATTTTTTCCTTTAAAACAAACATGTAGCTGATAATTGGGGATTTATTGATGTGATGTATTTTTTCCTTTAAAACAAACATGTAGCTGATAATTGGGGATTTATTGATGTGATGTATTTTTTCCTTTAAAACAAACATGTAGCTGATAATTGGGGATTTATTGATGTGATGTATTTTTTCCTTTAAAACAAACATGTAGCTGATAATTGGGGATTTATTGATGTGATGTATATTTTCCTTTAAAACAAACATGTAGCTGATAATACCCAGTCCAAATTAACTCTTATTCAGACTTTTTAGCGAGTAATAGCGATAAAACAGACATGGAATCAGATACAGAATTGCACTAAGATTTAAGTAATAGCTGTCATAAGTTGATGTGAAATAGTTCCAGAAGAGTGATGGGTACCCGCTTTGAAAACAGGAGCATGGCACTGTCATTTCTAGACAAATCATTCATAAAATAATTGGAAATGAAACCTTTTTTGATAAAAGCTTGATATAAATATTTTTGGAAAGCTTATTAATGTCCTAAACATCTTCAGACAGTTGAAAAACTCAAATATAATTATTTTTGTTCAACAACAAAAATTTTTTTGCTTATAATGATCACTTGAAAAAAAAATATTTTTTTCTTAAAATGATCACTTGAAGAACTAATTAACTTTAAAAATGATGTGGAGTGGGAAAATGTAGGAATAAATAGATGTTGGAGAAAAAGTGTTCAGTGATTGAACTCAGATTTGATTATGTTTCTCAGCACTGTTGTTTTTTTGTTCACACAAAGAATATCAGATTTTGCCTTAAATAGCTCATTAGTGAAAATGTTGTTCCTTGTTTTTATCTAACAGCTCTTGTGTACAGATGATGTGATTCATCTCAGCTTTCGTGATGGTGTCGCCAAACTAGAAATTTCAGAATCTGCCATTGAAGATGACGGAGATTATGTATGTAAAGCCAGCAACACTGCAGGAGTTGCATCAACTAAAACTAATGTAACAGTTATAGGTAAAACAGCTCATGTCATGAATAGTTTACTATTAACCTTTAGCACACTGTAAACAAAAAAACTAATTTTCCCCTTGCAACTGGATTCCTTTTTTAGAATTGGCGTTATTGTTGGTACCCTTTTCTGAAAACACAATTTCTTTTTGTTGTTAATTTGCTAATTTGTTGTCTGCCAATTAAGACAATTAGCACGTAGACATAATGGAAATGTAAATTCAGTCCATTTTATGAACATAGCTGTATTTTTACATGAGTCTGTTTTATAAACTACAAAACTTGTTACTTTGTATTGTCTATTAACATGACTGTATGCAACCATTTCAGTAAAGAAATCAACACCAGTTGCTGAGAAAAGAATCGCTACAGAAGCCCCTAGATTTGTGGAATTACTTCAAGGACAGAGTGTCTATGATGGTGAACCTGTTATCCTTGCTTGCCAGATTTCTGGTGAGCTTCATTCATATTTATTTATATGAAATCCAGTTTGGACTAGAAAATAAACATGAGAGATATAAGACTGGTAGAATTATATGGTGTAGTTCAACATATCTGGCTACCATGTCAATAATTTTGGTGGCATAATCTGGCATAATAACATTGGTGGCATAATCTGGCATGTTTGTTGTATAACAACTTGCACGCCTATCCTATTCAGTGAATAATAATCACTGTGGCACACAAAATAGTTGCCAACTGAACTTCTAAACAACACAAGAGACAGAGAATTGTGGAGAAACATGATGACTAACATGTATTTGGTGTCCACCTATAAATAGATGACCCATGTGATGTGGTGAAAAATTACCATATGCAGGACATGACAATTTCTTGGAAGAGCTGGCATCAGGCAAACATGGTAATCCTGCATATTTAGAGAGATTCCTTGAATGGCAGGTAATGCACAGATTGCTGTCCTACCCATTCTAGTAATCATGTCCCAGAATTGACTTGCTATGGATGTGCTGACAGGAAAGAATGCACAGCAGAGATGCTGAATCTCATAACTCCAATTCTACAATCAAGAATGTTTTTTAAAGTGGATAGGTTGTTATTTCTTGAATCCAAATATTTCTAGAGAATATGAGATAAAACTTTGGGTAATTTTTTATCTAGATTTTTTTTGTATTTCTGTATTTATATCTAGATATCAATTGATAGATGGATGTTTAATCTCTATATATGTCGATCTATGTTCCTTCAACACCAAATATAGATGAATGTTTTTATATGTCGATCTATGTTCCTTCAACACCAAATATAGATGGATGTTTTTATATGTCGATCTATGTTCCTTCAACACCAAATATAGATGAATGTTTTTATATGTCGATCTATGTTCCTTCAACACCAAATATAGATGGATGTTTTTATATGTCGATCTATGTTCCTTCAACACCAAATATAGATGAATGTTTTTATATGTCGATCTATGTTCCTTCAACACCAAATATAGATGAATGTTTTTATATGTCGATCTATGTTCCTTCAACACCAAATATAGATGGATGTTTTTATATGTCGATCTATGTTCCTTCAACACCAAATATAGATGAATGTTTTTATATGTCGATCTATGTTCCTTCAACACCAAATATAGATGATTGTTTAACTCTCTATATGTCGATCTATGTTCCTTCAACACTGACTTTCAATAACGCAGAATCCAGTGCTGTCTAGTATCAGTTATGTGATGCTGCTGTGTGTCTAGTGGTAGTCTATTTATTATACATAATTCTGCAATGAAGAAAGCTTTTTTAAGTGGATAGGTTGTTGTTTCTTGAATCCAAATAATTCTTCAAAAATATGAGACAACACTTTGGATAAATTTTGGATTTATTTAAGTTGGGAAAAGTTGTGCAAAGCATCAACCCTACTTTCTTGTCACACTTCATTTGAAACCATTGGCAAAACAAATGAAAACATCTGGAAATTAAATTCAGTGCAGTGGATGACTATACATGTCTGACCTTGCTCACAGGTGTCCACACTAGAAATTGCATTCATATACCAGGTCACATGTATTTTAGTATATAATGTATATTCCACAGTAATTCAAGTTGTATTGGTTGGCAAGACTGGCCACGCTGTTACATATACCATAGTCAATTTTCTACTGTTAAACATAACATAATATCTTGTATGCAGATAAACTGTTAAACATAGAATAATATCTCATATGCAGGTAAACCTGATCAAATTCTGTGGCTAATGGAAGGCAAAGAAATCAAATCCTCCGATGATTTCCGGTATGAAAATGCAGGAGATGTGTACAAACTTGTTATTGCTGAAATTTTCCCTGAGGATGGAGGTGTATATACTTGCCAGGCATCCAACTCTGGAGGTCAAGTTACATCATCATGTACTATCTATGTAGCTGGTAGGTTACTATATGATCTCCTAGTGATGTTCATTATTGTGAGGAGATCTATCATCTTGTAATTTCTGTGTAGGAGGTAGGTTACTATATGATCTCCTAGTGATGTTCATTATTGTGAGGAGATCTATCATCTTGTAATTTCTGTGTAGGAGGTAGGTTACTATATGATCTCCTAGTGATGTTCATTATTGTGAGGAGATCTATCATCTTGTAATTTCTGTGTAGGAGGTAGGTTACTATATGATCTCCTAGTGATGTTCATTATTGTGAGGAGATCTATCATCTTGTAATTTCTGTGTAGGAGGTAGGTTACTATATGATCTCCTAGTGATGTTCATTATTGTGAGGAGATCTATCATCTTGTAATTTCTGTGTAGGAGGTAGGTTACTATATGATCTCCTAGTGATGTTCATTATTGTGAGGAGATCTATCATCTTGTAATTTCTGTGTAGGAGGTAGGTTACTATATGATCTCCTAGTGATGTTCATTATTGTGAGGAGATCTATCATCTTGTAATTTCTGTGTAGGAGGTAGGTTACTATATGATCTCCTAGTGATGTTCATTATTGTGAGGAGATCTATCATCTTGTAATGTCTGTGTAGGAGGTAGGTTACTATATGATCTCCTAGTGATGTTCATTATTGTGAGGAGATCTATCATCATGTAATTTCTGTGTAGGAGGTAGGTTACTATATGATCTCCTAGTGATGTTCATTATTGTGAGGAGATCTATCATCTTGTAATGTCTGTGTAGGAGGTAGGTTACTATATGATCTCCTAGTGATGTTCATTATTGTGAGGAGATCTATCATCTTGTAATGTCTGTGTAGGAGGTAGGTTACTATATGATCTCCTAGCATGTTAATTATTGTAAGGAGATCTATCATCTTGTAATGTCTGTGTAGGAGGCATTAGTATTGTGCAGAGTTTTACCTGTTGAAGGACATGTTCATGAACTGCAGTACCAACACAGGATTCCCTTTATTTTCAGTGCCAGATGAAGAACCTTTGGTACCTGTGTTCACCACCTTCCCTGCTAGTGCCCTTGTTGATGAGGGTGATCCTGTTACCTTCAGCTGCAGTCTAGATAACCCAAATGTTTCCGGTAAGTATAGGCAACATCTTATTGGATGTTATCTGAAATCTGTGAATGTATAGCATTGGTTCTTAACTTTTTGTTACATGTGGATCCCTTTGAGGACAAATTTTCATCCGTTGCTCGCCTGGGACTAAACAACAGTTTGTCAGTTTGAAACACAGACAGAATACGATTGGCAAGCTTTTGGAAAAAATTGTGGCCCGGAAGGTATCGTGTTATCTTGAAAGAAATAAGTGTTTACCAACATTGTTAGGAGGATATCGTCGAGGAAAGAAGACATGGCAGAATGCAGCCATATTTGCGCAGGATGTTTTTGAGGGGTTCGATTCGCGCATGGAGACATGTGCGGTCGCAATAGACCTTGAGGATGCGTACAATAGGGTGTCCTTGGATATCTTGATGCACCAGCTGTTAAATCTTGCAGTTAATCCTTTTGTCGTGCATTGGGTTGGCGCCGCCCTGATGCACAGGGTTGTAGTTCTTAAGTGTGGTAACTGGATATCTACACCAACGGTTATTAGCCCTGGCCTGCCACAGGGATTGCCTCTATCTCCTGTACTTTTCAATGTATACACAGTACATATCGCTGGCAATCAAATCACAGGTGTTGGCAGAACGATGTCATATGCCGATGATATCCTGGTGTATAGACAGGGCAGAAATAGAGAAGAGTGCGTCGTGGAACTACAGAAGGAGCTGGACAGACTGATAAATTGGTGTCGAGATACGGGAGCAGTGGTTAATCCATCTAAGGCATTCGTGGCGTGGTTTTCCTTGAACAATCACATGGTAAAGACACCCATGCCACAAGTTTCGTTGTCCGGGAAAAGTTTAGAAAGAACTAGCACAATGAGATATCTGGATGTGTTTTTTGACAGAAGCCTAAGTTTCAGGGAACATGTTGACCACATTATCATAAGGGCAGGCAAAGGCTTAGCAGCAATGAAGGTTATGGCTGCTGCGCAGTGTGAGCAAAGATTGTTATTTCTTTTGTACCAGGGTTTGGTTGTGGCTGTGGTGGAATATGCACTGGCAATTCTGACTCTTAGCCAAACTCAGATCGAAAGACTGGATAGAGTCCAGAATGCAGCAATGCGTATCATTCTGGGATGCACAAGAGACACATCGACAAGAGCTATGCGATACCTACTTGACTGCCCAACAGCTGAGCATAGATTACAGTATTGCCGTGCACGGACGTACCTTCAAATACATGCAGATAAGGAACACCCGTTGCATTCCGAAATACAGAAAGTTAAAGGCAGCAGACTCAAGAGAGGAAGGTCGTGGATGGGACGTGCTGAGGATGTAATACAAAGCGTGTGCAGATTACAGGATGTGGCAGCTGGTGCGGAATGGATAGGTCTACCCACAGATTTCGAAACGTGTTTGAGAGTAGTAATATCACTTAGCAGGGAATGCAGAGAATGGTGTCCCACAGCTGTGGAGAAAGAAGTGCAGGCTTTAATCAGTGAGAATACCAAAGAGGGGGATGTGATTATATACACTGATGGATCTGTAATTAGGCATGTTCGCAGTGCTTGGGCCTTTACAGCTCAGTGCGCAGGTAAAACGATCAAGGAGGAAAGTGGTGCCTTTGCGGTCACTACGAGTAGTATGACCATGGAGACTATGGCAGTGACCAAGGCATTTGAGTGGCTACGCACACAGAAAGTAACGTAGGTCTGCATCTTGAGTGACTCTATGAGTATGATTAAGAAGGTACAAGTGGGTCTCGTTCGCGAACAGTGGATTGAGGCCTTGAGAAATGCAAGCTTGAAAGCGGTTACATTTATTTTCGTGCCGGGACATGTGGGCGTTCGAGGCAATGAAAGAGCGGATCAACTGGCATCGTATGCGATTGTGGCAAAGGGCGATGGGGCAATGGATCGAGCTGACGTTTTGAACTCCTTAAGAGATATAACACGCGAGAGTGAAGCTAATGTGGATGATGATTCCTTTTCAATGGCTAGGATTAAAGATCAGGGATTGAGATGCGGTGTTGCTAGAGGTGAACATTTTGGAGGGCGCAGAAGAATGATGGTCAACCAGCATAGGACCGGTACTGTCAGCAGAAGTGTGATGGCGGATACACTCAAGGAGAGATCGGAGCAACTATGGATGTGTCCAGTTTGCAGTGATGATGATCCGACGACTAACTAACTAACTAACTAACAGACATTGTTTTATTAACCTATATAAATCTTGACTGTGAGGTGTGTTCAAATGGGTTATGAGGTTATGGTGATGACCAGAAGGGTTATGAGGTTATAGTGATGACCAGAAGGGTTATGAGGTTATAGTGATGACCAGAAGGGTTATGAGGTTATAGTGATGATCATATTTATAATAATTTTATTATATTAGCCTATTCTCTATTTTAAAATGTGTTTGATGAATCTGCAGTGTCATGGAGCAAGAATGGCCACTCAATTGATTTTGTTGAACGGTTCACCTTTGAGCAGAATGGAAAAAATGCAACTTTTACTATCCCTGCTTCCCTGTCCACTGACTCTGGAAACTACTCTGTTATAGCCAAAGATGATCGTGGAGAAAACAGCTGGACATTTTCCCTTGTGGTTAGAATTGAGGACATGGCATCTGGTCAAGTAGATCTAGAAAAGTTGATTAATTATGTCCAAGTGAGTGTTAAAATTAGAATCACAATGTTCTTCTTTAAAGACACAAATAATAAAGTAACTAACTGACTGATATCCTTTGTACAGGATTTCCCATTTGAAACTGTTGAGTGAAAATTCATGCATGTTTACCAAACACTGATACATTACTGAGGACGGAAGAATGTTTACCAAACACTGATACATTACTGAGGACGGAAGAATGTTTACCAAACACTGATACATTACTGAGGACGGAAGAATGTTTACCAAACACTGATACATTACAAATGATGGAAGAATGACAGAGAGATTAGACAAGAGACTACATAAATTATGAACTTACACCAATCTTGACACACATCTATCCCAATGGAAACCAAAAGGCAATTCATAAATTCAATATTCATATCAACATTGTATTATCAATGTCAGACATGGACACTAACTAAAGAACAAGAAAGAAAGCTTAATATTTGTGAAATGAGATGTCTAAAGAAAAACAGCAAACAGAACAAGGAGGGACATGTGAGGAATAAAGAAATTACAAGAAATGTTGGAACAACGTCTGTGACCAAATATATTGAAAAATAGAGACTGAAATGATTTAGCCACTTAATGATAGTGAGCCTGTAATTTCCAGCAGATAGAGCATACAACATGAGCATGAAAATAGCAAGAGGCAAAGGAAGACCAGGAAGAAAGTGGATTGAAAGAGTTACCAACATCCAGAGACTTCAAAATGTTACTAAATATCAAACAACCAAACATGCCATGGTCAGAAAACCGATGAAAGACAAAATCACACGCATGCGCAGCAAGTGATTGTATTACTGTTAAGGTTAGAATAGGTATTTAGAATTAGGGTAGCAGTAGCATGTGCAGCAGTTGTTATATCTAACCTACTTATGCTAAGTTTTCTAAAAATTCTCATCTGCATCGGGAGATATTCGTTACTGCATCAATCAATTTGATTGTCGATTTTGCTGAATTCCATGACGTCAGCTAGTTAGAAATGTAAACACTTTGCTATTTGTAGCGCAGTAAAGAACTAAATAAAAATTCGTCTGAACTGAAAGTAATCAGTTATGCTGAAGGAAGCAATAATTGTGCATCAGCTTGTCATTTTTGTGTGGATGAGACACAAGTACATGAGTGAAGGAAAAATAAAATGTTGAACGAAGAAATGCCAAATACCAAAAAAACAATTTTCAACAAGGTGAGTGTTATTTCCCGAATTGGAAAAAGATCTTGAAGATTTGGTCGTTGAATGTCATAAAAATGGTTACATTGTGACAAGATCTAGAATTTGTTTGCATGCTATGCAAATGACAAAAGAATCAAAACACAGGTTGGTCGTACCTATTACATCATCTGGTCGGTGTGCGAGATTTATGAATCATCACGATCTATGCTTACATCAGCGCATTAAACATTATGTATTTTCACTTTTTATGGTTTTTCACTTCCAAAATGGGGGGGGGGGGGGGTGTCAGTTTATGATAGGGTGAACACTGTTTTGTTTTTTTCTCTTTCCCCTTCCAAAATCAGGGAGTCTGCTTGCAATCTAATGTACTTTAAAATACGCATGTACCGTACATTCACTGTGTAATTACATAGACAAAAATGTGCATGTCTTCTCAAGATTTTAAAACGTTGCATCTATTTTTATAATATATTATTTGTCCACTTAAAAAGTCAGTAGAATTTAACTTTTCAGGTATTAAGTATTTCTACAAAGATCCAAAGAAGCTGCCAATGTAAGAAAACTGCAATAATTGTACAATTTTAAATTATAACATTATGAGGACATGTAAAATGTTAGCATGCAAAAGTTCATGTTACTTTGAGTTCAGACTATTGAGATATACTAACTTAGGTTTGAAGGCAAGCATTTTGAAATAAATGATAACTCTACTAGCCTAGGTATAAGGTAACTGTTATCTGTATATTGAATGTAACTCATTTCTCTTTGTTTATTTCAGTGAATACATTTGGTGTGTCCCTTGAAGTGAGAGCATAAAGCTAGCTTGTATGAAGGAGACTTGTCTGCTTATTTCAATACCATCTGAACCATTGTACAGAGTTCATTCAGAACGCATGATCTAAAAGTTGTGACAGAACCAGAACACATGATCTAAAAGTTGTGCCTTTGTTGACTGTAATCAGAAAACAAACAACACATTTCTTAAAATTGTCTTCTTCTCTATTGATCAATAGAATAGAAGACACTCCAAAATTTTGATAGAAAAAAAAGTGTACTTAAAGGTTGATGTATTCTTTAAAATATAAACTAGGTTTCAAGTGGACAACAATATATTTCAGCTATAGAGGCCTAAGATTTGAAATTCAACCTAATTAAAAAAACATTTCTCAACTACAATATTAGGTTCTTTCCTAGGAGAAGGGCCTACATTTGTGATGTCATAAATACTTACAATTTTGGATCACCACAGATTTCTTAAAAAAACATTAAATATAGGCTTTTCTCCTAGGAAAGAACCCAATATTATTATAGAAAGTTTTATATTTATAGTTTTCTTAATGTAGAAAAAGAATAGGCACAAAATAAAGATGAATATTATTGAATACGGAGACAAACAAGGTCATAACTGAGATATGTCAAACACATGAGTCATGTGTGTGCGTAAATTTTGTGTTGATGAATTATTATTCTTCTTTTGCATTCGTTCTCAAACTTCTGCAGATTAGCAGGATGTAGTCTGGAGAACGGAAGGCATTGTGTCATAATTTACATCTTTGCTGCGATATCTGCGCCTTTCGCCCTGACACATCCGAACAGTGAGATTAAACATAAACAAATTTAGCCTCACACTTAACAAAATGTAATATCTAGAATATCATTGTGATGGATTGATATTTTAGTGTAATATTCCTGTGATTGACAGGTCACACTTGACTTTGTTATGTAACTTGCCGTCAAACCAAACAACTGCATGCTTCTCAATATTCTTCTTGAATAGATTCTTCTAATATCAAATCTGTTGTATGTAATTTTCTCTCGCTTATCTTTGCCTATGCCTTGATTAAATGTGATATTTACACTACACAGACTTGTGCTTATTTATACTTCATTTTCAGTACCTGTACATTTAGTGGTATATAAAAATATTTAACCAAGGAATGACATCATGAAAGTGATTAACAAATGATAACTTAGCCTACATCTAATGAATGTTATGGTATCAGATGCATGTACAATATGGCCAGGAGTTATGAAACTTGTGGGAGTGCAATGAATAATTTTGTTTACACATTCATGATTATACACTGCCTGTCATAGTAGTTATCTAGTTATCCAAATACAGACTTATACTTTATCAATAAGATTCTTTCCCTGTCTTGTTCTGGTCAATCAAATAGTATGTGGGTGTAGTAAAGGAAATTTGCATGCGGTTGCATCTGTGGGTCTTACCAATAGCTCACTAGACAAACCACGCATGCAACAGAAAACCTTAGTAGATGACGTGCCTTTATATTGAGGTTATCTTCTTTTAGAAGCTTCATGGCACGTCATCTATACAATCCTGTAGTCGTAACCTTCGATAACAGTTACCATGTTGTTCCGACAGGTTGATATTATACTTGAACTAGTTGCGGGCACGGCGTGGGAGGGCGGAACAACAAAGAAACCTGTCACAATGGCCAGATTTGTGCCCTGATGTCGGCATCTGTTTCGGCAGCATTAGACTCGAAACAACATCGAATCAGATGGCTGCTGGAACAGAGGGCGGAGCACTTATGGGAATGCCTCATGTGCTGTTAGGCCAGTTTCTAATCAAGAATCAAGTAAAGGAAATGTATGTAGTGCATTTCTATCGCATAGTTTATCTGATCATGTTTTGTTATCTGGAAATAAATGTACAACAAATGTTGCTGTATATTCTTAGCATGGATCAGTTTTTAGGTTGTTGTCTAAATTGATATAGGATATAAGTAACGTTCCTTTCATATCATTAAACTGTGTGTCTGAGCAATATCTTGTGTATTTTGCTGTGACCAATGGCACTTTAGAAATGATGCGGTCATCATCACCACAACTGTCTAAGAATTTATATAGTAACCATTTCCTACGCTGTGCTGGACCCCACAAATATTTTCGGTCACAAAGAATCGCCCTGTTATTAGATTTACAACTAGATCTGACCATTAAGTATACAGTGTTTTATTAAGATCAGAATTTGATCATACATTAAAAATGTTATTCTCATCATCTCAGTGATTACTTTCACTCATTTATAACATTCACTGTAGAATGTAAATCTATCACATTCTTTGATCTTGTTTATAGCAGGAAACGCATACAACTATAGACAAACATTAGGATCATGATCGCATTCAGTTTTAACATTTACATTAAAAAACTACAGATCAATTTGTACATTCAGCTGTAGACTACAGAGGGGAACACAAGTGTATTTGACCACATTCAGCTATAGACTACAGAGTTGAACACAGGTGTATTTGAATTTGACCACATTCAGCTATAGACAACAGAGGGGAACACAGGTGTATTTGAATTTGACCACATTCAGCTATAGACAACAGAGGGGAACACATGTATATTTGACCACATCCTATCCTTTACTTGAACAGTTTCTCAGAAGAAAACTGTAAATGTATGATAATGGGGGGGTAAAGGAAATAGTAAGGCCTATATGAAACTATTTGAAATCATGGATGAGCATTGACATTAGATTAACTGGTAGACTTAAATGCATCATATATCTAGAAATATAACATGTGAAGAGATATTTAGCTTGTCCAAGTTACAAGATATGAAACAGCCTAAAACTAGTTTGTGGTTTATACAGTTTAAAATAGGAACAAAAACTTTAGAAAGGGACTTGTAGTTATTGAAGACCATGATATCAAAGATTGTATATTTGAACTGTTTCGAAGAAGTTGTATGAACATCAAAATGAATCACTGGCAGGGTTTATGGGTAATATATTCAATATCCTGTAACTACTTACTGATATCATCTTTATTCATAACTCAAAGAACAACTTGTATTACCCTTAATCTGAAACTATCAAATAAGACAAGCTATTCGTTCTCACAAACACAATACTCCCTATATGGGAACTTCATTTCTGGCCTGGAATGTTTCCATATATTTGAGAGATGATGTACATCTTTGTATTAGAGTGATTACCGATGTGCAATTATTATTTGAGATCACATTCTTGTTAGTTCCTTTATGAGGACCTGTTGCCCACTTTGCACAATAAATATATGGGTTTTATGAGTTTCTTGTCAGTTTTTTCTGATGTCTTGAAAGTTTGTATGCATTGTTACGAGTGTAAGTTATCATCAATACATACCAGATATGTCTACAGGTACTTCCATCCACATCAATCACCAGTGTGTAGCTACAGGTACTTCCATCCACATCAATCACCAGTGTGTAGATACAGGTACTTCCATCCACATCAATCACCAGTGTGTAGATACAGCTACTTCCATCCACATCAATCACCAGTGTGTAGATACAGGTACTTCCATCCACATCAATCACCAGTGTGTAGATACAGGTACTTCCATCCACATCAATCACCAGTGTGTAGATACAGCTACTTCCATCCACATCAATCACCAGTGTGTAGCTACAGGTACTTCCAATCACCAGTGTGTAGATACAGGTACTTCCATCCACATCAATCACCAGTGTGTAGATACAGCTACTTCCATCCACATCAATCACCAGTGTGTAGATACAGGTACTTCCATCCACATCAATCACCAGTGTGTAGCTACAGGTACTTCCAATCACCAGTGTGTAGATACAGGTACTTCCATCCACATCAATCACCAGTGTGTAGATACAGGTACTTCCATCCACATCAATCACCAGTGTGTAGCGACTTAAAGTTCAAGTTTGGTGCTAATGTATCTATGTTTTTCATGTATACATGAATTTTATCTTTCCTGTATGTTACAATTTTTACTCTAATCTCCTACACTCTCTATCTAACTTGTTCTGCCACCAATAGGCTCTCTGTTCTAATGTTTGCTATAATTTGTCGTTTTACTCCAGCATCTCTGAGAACTTCTACATTAGTTTTCTTGGTTGTACATGGAATTTTAATCGTTCTTCTCAAAAACAACATCTTACCACATTCAGCTTTAATATAAACATAGCAGGTTGTCAATGAACCACTTTTCATGGTGACACTGTGTTAATGTGTTTGGTATGGACATTTAATGAGACACGACTCACTTTCTAAAATTATTTTGCACAGAAAAGTCATTGAGGTAGATAGGAGAAGTAAGCAGAGAAGATTCTGGATTTACAACAAGGAATGATCTGGCCATGATTTTTCTACACTAATCCGAATGGGGAGGATAGGGATATTTGGAGAATTTTGTGTGCTGATGTTTCTAGTGTGACACCACAATGCCACTGATGTTTCTAGTGTGACACCACAATGCCACTGATGTTTCTAGTGTGACACCACAATGCCACTGATGTTTCTAGTGTGACACCACAATGCCACTGATGTTTCTAGTGTGACACCACAACACCACTGATGTTTCTAGTGTGACACTACAATGATACTGATGTTTCTAGTGTGACACCACAATGCCACTGATGTTTCTAGTGTGACACCACAATGCCACTGATGTTTCTAGTGTGACACCACAATGATACTGATGTTTCTAGTGTGACACCCCAGCGACACTGATGTTTCTTGTGTAACACCCCAGCGACACTGATGTTTCTAATGTGACACCCCAGCGACACTGATGTTTCTTGTGTGACACCTCAGCGACACTGATGTTTCTTGTGTGACACCTCAGCGACACTGATGTTTCTAGTGTGACACTACAATGATACTGATGTTTCTAGTGTGACACCACAATGCCACTGATGTTTCTAGTGTGACACCACAATGCCACTGATGTTTCTAGTGTGACACCACAATGATACTGATGTTTCTAGTGTGACACCCCAGCGACACTGATGTTTCTTGTGTGACACCTCAGCGACACTGATGTTTCTTGTGTGACACCCCAGCGACACTGATGTTTCTTGTGTGACACCCCAGTGACACTGATGTTTCTTGTGTGACATTCCAGCGACACTGATGTTTCTTGTGTGACACCCCAGCGACACTGATGTTTCTAGTGTGACACCCCAGCGACACTGATGGATTAATGTTTTATTAGTATTATCATAAGATTTGAAAACACTTCAATGAACAAAAGATAAACTCTAATATGGCCTAACAAATCAACAACTCTAATATGTCCTTGTGACGATAACATATTATTTGGTAGAAATATGTTATCTACGTATCCACATATGTAGGAACTTTGTAATTGAGGCATGATTCTTGTTGAAATTTGTGTGTTGATGTTTCCAGAGTGACACCTCACCCCCCCCCCTACGACCCTGCAGGGTTATGAGTTTGATGATGATTATTATTATTTGGTAGTAGTCAGTGACATCCATATTCAAGAAAGCCAACTATACACAGTTTAAGACATTTCCATCCTAGTTAAATTACTGTACAATCATTTTTACAGGGATCACATTTAAAGGAATATGCCGCTGTGCAACCATTACAATAGCTGTAGAATTTAAAATTATATTATAAACTCATATGGTTATGTTCAATCTAAAACTGCATGCATAATTTCATTCCGCTCACTAGTTATTGAAATATTAGGCTTGAGTGAAGTTTGAGAGCAAGTATTTTGAAGCGAACCATAATACTTAGGCATGTTGTTCATTTAATTTGTTCCCCTTGTGTTGAGGCTTACTAGCTATTCATCACAGGCGATGATGACAATAGTTTCAGGCGTGTATTGTTACATCTGTCTTCTGTGTGCGGAGATTAAAAAGTCAAATCCTGGCACAGAATTCCCTGCCATATTTGGGACACGTATGATCAGGATTGTGTTTGTTCTATCTTTTCGAGGAGAACGTTCTCTTTGTGCCCATAAGATTTGATGCTTCTAGGAGATGCAAGCACATTTGTTCATGTTGCAACGTCACACTGGATCATTACGAACGATATACCCTCCGGATGTGGTGTCGACGTTGAAGCTTTTTAAAGACACTTTGAGTGAGTCCTGGAGTATTTCTTCTGTCCACTGACCAGTGGTTGTGAGAGAGAGAGAGAGAGTCCTTGAAGTATTTCTTCTGTCCAATGACCAGTGGTTGAGAGAGAGTCCTTGAAGTGTTTCTTGAATTGTATGAATGCTTGGGATGTTGGCTCTAGTGATGACTTCAGTATCAGATACTTTATCTTGCCACTTTATTCAGAAACGTTTGTGGATACAGCGTGTGTGAAAGTTATTGAACATTCGGATGTGTCTGCTGCACACTATCTAGGTAAGAAAAGGACCTGTAGCAAAGTAGTGAGCACAGTAGTATTGACTTTTAATTTTGTGGTGAGGTATTCACTATTACCGCGGACTCCAGTCCAATTTGGTTATATAGAGCTTTTCGGCCATCAAAAATAATAGAGATAGTGATTCCAAGAATCCGAAGGACTCAATAATCGATCTTTCTTAGACATGTTTCCATATTGTTTAGCTTAGGGCCTATGTAGCTTCCAATATAATGTGGTCAGCGGGGATATTCGAATATGGTCTAGGCTTACACCTACATATTTCTATTTTCTTCCACGTTTGGTACTAGCAAGCGCACATTATTGATTCCTATAATGCATCAAGTTACTCTGATCACCATTAGTATCGGTTTTTCTGTCGCCTTAGATCCCAAACGAAATGCCAGATTACATTAGTTTAGATTAACTTCGGCTACAGTTGGCTTCGTTACTGCTGAACAGTAATCTGCCGTTTTGGCGTGCTTTGCTAATGACTTCACCCGTAATACGTTCTCCACTTACCGTTGTGCATATCAAAGTCACAAATCACTATAAATCTGACTGAATCAACCTAACATATTGATTATAACAATGGAAAGGTTCAACAAAAACATTCCTATAGTAGCACTGAATCCCAAGATCAACGATAAAGACACGGTAGGCCATATCTGGCAGGCGATAATGATTTGACTCAAACATTTTTAACTGGTATACCACAAGGACATTATACTCTACGGGAAGGATGGGCACACGTTTGTATTCTTCTTCTACAGCGTTCATTCTTATACTTCCACTGCATCTCTCTTGTAGCAGGACAATGGTCCTACTAAATTTCCAGCAGGATGTAGTCCTGAGAATGGAAATGCGTTGTGTCGTCGTGTTATTAGCGCCAATGGTCCGATACATCCGTCTTCTGAGGTAAGATTTGAATACAATCGTATTACCTGGGAATGGATTGTATTACATTAGGACCTATCATATTACCTGCGTGATTTGTTGTTGATAACCCAGGTGGACAGTGAGTGCATATTTATTGATGACCCATGTGGACACTGAGTGCATAGTTATTGATGACCCATGTGAACACTGAGTGTGTAATTGTTGATGTCCCATGTGAACACTGAGTGTGTAATTGTTGATGTCCCATGTGAACACTGAGTGTGTAATTGTTGATGTCCC
Source organism: Meghimatium bilineatum (assembly GCA_034231615.1). Lineage (NCBI taxonomy): Eukaryota > Metazoa > Mollusca > Gastropoda > Stylommatophora > Philomycidae > Meghimatium > Meghimatium bilineatum. The sequence goes on along the minus strand of CM067305.1, from coordinate 2,892,581 downwards.
ATGTGAACACTGAGTGTGTAATTGTTGATGTCCCATGTGAACACTGAGTGTGTAATTGTTGATGTCCCATGTGAACACTGAGTGTGTAATTGTTGATGACCCATGTGAACACTGAGTGTGTAATTGTTGATGTCCCATGTGAACACTGAGTGTGTAATTGTTGATGTCCCATGTGGACACTGAGTGTGTAATTGCTGATGTCCCATGTGGACACTGAGTGTGTAATTGCTGATGTCCCATGTGGACACTGAGTGTGTAATTGCTGATGTCCCATGTGGACACTGAGTGTGTAATTGCTGATGTCCCATGTGGACACTGAGTGTGTAATTGCTGATGTCCCATGTGGACACTGAGTGTGTAATTGCTGATGTCCCATGTGGACACTGAGTGCATAGTTATTGATGACCCATGTGGACACTGAGTGCGTATTTGTTGATAGCAAACTGCCGAAGACGGATGTGTCGGGCTTTTGGCGCAAATAAAACGGCGACACAACGCATTTTCATTCTCTAGACTACATCCTGCTGGAAATCTAATAGGACCATGGTCCTGTTACAAGAGAGATCCAACGGGAGTTTGAGAATGAACGCTGAAGAAGAAGTTGATAGCATATTCTATTAAAGATTTAGCTGTTCCGTATTTGACTGTAATGATTCTCAGAAAATATTTACGTCAGTCATGCCATTCACTGTTGTGAATTCAGTCTCACAATTGTTCTAAATGCTTTGACCAGCGTCCACCCACAGTGCCGGACTATTTATTTATTTTTTTTTTTGAATCAGACACAGATTCGTTGGGCAGGTCATTTGGTGCGTATTCCAGACCATCGTCTGCCAAAGATACTTCTCTATGGTGAGCTAGAGAAGGGTATACGATATCAAGGTGGCCAAAGGAAGCGCTACAAGGACTCGTTGAAGGACTCACTGAAAGCCTTTGAAATAGACCACGATACATGGGAAGAACTTGCACAAAATAGATCTACATGGCGTTCTAAATAAAAAAGAGCGCATCATCTTGTGAAAAGAAGAGAAATGCAGCAGCTCAGCAGCGGAGAGCAGCTAGAAAGTCACGGATAGACCAAGATCCGTTTACAGTCGTTATTCCATGTCCAAACTGTCCAAGGACATTTACAGCTCGAATAGGGCTCATTAGCCATCTACGAACTCATTAGCAAGGTCATAACTAACAATGAATTTTCAAAAGTGGATGTAACAAATGGTCATCATCACTTGTGATGGACGAACAACAATTTTGTTTATTAGACCAGTACACGTGATCGTTCACAAACACGATGTCTCTATTGTGGTTAACCACTTCCGTAGTTGCTTATTGTCCATGTCAAGACGTTGCTACTACAACTGAACATTTGTACATCTAATACATTCGTAGAACATGCAACCGCAATGTAACTTATTGTCCATGTCAAGAAGTTGCTATTACAACTGAACATTTTTACATCTAATACATTCGTAGAACATGCAACCGCAATGTAAATTCATCGATTTCTATTATTTACTGCCGTCTTTTGCTCTGATCATGTCCCTCCGATCTCTTGACCCCAGGGGGCTAAGCTTTCCAGTAACTTGTCGGGAGTCAATGCGAGCGAAAAGTAAAGGGATGAATAATCATCATTCAACTGCCTGTCTTGGGCTGGGTATCATCTTGACAGTGGACATTATTCATCGGCTGCCTGGATGTCTGCTGTTATAGTAATATAATGGATCAGACGAGAATTAAATATTATAGTAGACAGTGAAATAACTAAATTAAATGTTATATTGTAGCAGTCAGTGAAATAAGCAAATAAAACTGGCTTGCAATATTATTTTCTAGCGTAGAACAAAGAAATCTACTTTTTTACCAGCATCGCTACATTCATTCTTTATTTACAATGTTTATTTCCTTGATTCAATAGATCTGGAATTACGAGAAATAAAGCTCTCTTATCCCTTGGATGAGATGAAAAGTTACCTCTGAACTTTATTTCATATCCACAAGGTTCTTATTCTCAGCGGTGTCCAGTGATGTCAGAAGAAATCACCAACTCAGTTATATGCAATGCTGTGAGTATAACTAGACATCAACTCATGTCAGTATCTCCTTAGTGACCTGATGAATAAGATCAGAAAAACACAGGTCTTCAGACGCACAAAATCAATCCAAGAATGGTACGATGATAATAACATTTGAAATTACCACACGTTTAGAGAACATGAACAGTACTTTCGAAATATTCAATGTGATTTCTCTTCAGCTTAAACATAAGCGACATACATTTGAACCCGCAGCACATACATGAGAGTCAGCAGCACATACATCAGAGTCCGCAGCACTTATACATCAGAATCTGCAGTACATACATCAGAGTCCACATCGCATTGATCAGATTCCGCAGCACAGAGTCCGCAGCACATACATCAGTCCACAGCACATAGATCAGATTCAGCAGCACATACATCAAAGTCCGCAGCACATGCCAATGAAAACTAAGGGAGATTTAAGATAGGTATTTGGAATACAAAACCACAGAGATCCACAACTTTGCGTACAGGAGGGACTACAAGCGATTCTATGATACGTTGAGAACAATATACGGCCCGAGTTCTGCAGGATCACCACTCTTGTTTAACGTAGAGGAGTCACTTCTGCTTAGAGAAAAAACCCAGATCCTAAAATAATGGGAACAACATTTAAAAGCAATTTTAAATAAAACATTAGTCTTACAGTGAAGAAGCAATAGATCGCATGCCACAACACAAGAGACTAGCTTGACATACAACCAACAAGTAAAGATTGGCATAGGACAAATGTTGCATGGAGACTCATCGAATGGAAGCCATCCCAGCAGATACTTATAAGAGGATTAGATATGCTTGTCTAGAAAGCTATCGGGATCTTTGTCATATGATGGAGCTCAGGAACCCTGCCCAAAAAAATGAAGATACCTCAATTTCCCCCCCCCCCCCATATAAAGGCAAGGAAAATACACAGTCCCATGACAGCGATAGAGGGATATTTTTGCTATCCGAAACTAGCAAAATATTAGCTCCTGTAATACTAAACCGACTTACACAGACACTCACAGATGATCTTCTGTCTGGAAGTCAGTGCGGTTTTCGTGCAGCTCCCAGAACTATGGATCCGATTTTTGCTGACCGTCAACTCCAAGAAAAAAATTCGAATAAAACCAAAGGAACTTTTCACATTTGTAGATCTCAAAAAAAGGCATTTGACACAGTGAAAATAGATGGACTGTGAAAATAGATGGGCTGTGAAAATAGATGGACTGTGAAAATAGATGGACTGTGAAAATAGATGAAAATTCGTATTAGAGAATAATTTTTTTTAACGTTGTAGTTTATTACATGATAGAAGATCCGTTGTTTAGTTTATTACATGACAGAAGATGAGTTGTTTAGTTTATTACATGACAGAAGATGAGTTGTTTAGTTTATTACATGATAGAATATCCGTTGTTTAGTTTATTACATGACAGAAGATCCGTTGTTTAGTTTATTACATGATAGAAGATCCGTTGTTTAGTTTATTACATGACAGAAGATGAGTTGTTTAGTTTATTACATGATAGAAGATCCGTTGTTTAGTTTATTACATTATAGAAGATCCGTTGTTTAGTTTATTACATGGTAGAAGATCCGTTGTTTAGTTTATTACATGACAGAAGATGGGTTGTTTAGTTTATTACATGACAGAAGATGGGTTGTTTAGTTTATTACATGACAGAAAATGGGTTGTTTAGTTTATTACATGATAGAAGATCCGTTGTTTAGTTTATTACATTATAGAAGATCCGTTGTTTAGTTTATTACATGATAGAAGATCCGTTGTTTAGTTTATTACATGATAGAAGATCCGTTGTTTAGTTTATTAAATGACAGAATATGGGTTGTTTAGTTTATTACATGATAGAAGATGGGTTGTTTAGTTTATTACATTATAGAAGATCCATTGTTTAGTTTATTACATGACAGAAGATGGGTTGTTTAGTTTATTACATGATAGAAGATCCGTTGTTTAGTTTATTACATGATAGAATATCCGTTGTTTAGTTTATTACATGATAGAAGATCCGTTGTTTAGTTTATTACATGATAGAAGATCCGTTGTTTAGTTTATTACATGATAGAAGATCCGTTGTTTAGTTTATTACATGATAGAAGATCCGTTGTTTAGTTTATTACATGACAGAAGATGAGTTGTTTAGTTTATTACATGATAGAAGATCCGTTGTTTAGTTTATTACATTATAGAAGATCCGTTGTTTAGTTTATTACATGGTAGAAGATCCGTTGTTTAGTTTATTACATGACAGAAGATGGGTTGTTTAGTTTATTACATGACAGAAGATGGGTTGTTTAGTTTATTACATGACAGAAAATGGGTTGTTTAGTTTATTACATGATAGAAGATCCGTTGTTTAGTTTATTACATTATAGAAGATCCGTTGTTTAGTTTATTACATGATAGAAGATCCGTTGTTTAGTTTATTACATGATAGAAGATCCGTTGTTTAGTTTATTAAATGACAGAATATGGGTTGTTTAGTTTATTACATGATAGAAGATGGGTTGTTTAGTTTATTACATTATAGAAGATCCATTGTTTAGTTTATTACATGACAGAAGATGGGTTGTTTAGTTTATTACATGACAGAAGATGGGTTGTTTAGTTTATTACATGATAGAAGATCCGTTGTTTAGTTTATTACATGATAGAAGATCCGTTGTTTAGTTTATTACATGATAGAAGATCCGTTGTTTAGTTTATTACATGATAGAATATCCGTTGTTTAGTTTATTACATGACAGAAAATGGGTTGTTTAGTTTATTACATGATAGAAGATCCGTTGTTTCGTTTATTACATGACAGAAAATGGGTTGTTTAGTTTATTACATGATAGAAGATCCGTTGTTTAGTTTATTACATGACAGAAAATGGGTTGTTTAGTTTATTACATGATAGAAGATCCGTTGTTTAGTTTATTACATGACAGAAGATGGGTTGTTTAGTTTATTACATGACAGAAGATCCGTTGTTTAGTTTATTACATGATAGAAGATGAGTTGTTTAGTTTCTTACATGATAGAAAATGGATTGTTTAGTTTATTACATGATAGAAGATCCGTTGTTTAGTTTATTACATGATAGAAGATCCGTTGTTTAGTTTATTACATGATAGAAGATCCGTTGTTTAGTTTATTACATGACAGAAGATGGGTTGTTTAGTTTATTACATGACAGAAAATGGGTTGTTTAGTTTATTACATGATAGAAGATCCGTTGTTTAGTTTATTACATGATAAAAGATCCGTTGTTTAGTTTATTACATGACAGAAGATGGGTTGTTTAGTTCATTACATGACAGAAGATGGGTTGTTTAGTTTATTACATGACAGAAAATGGGTTGTTTAGTTTATTACATGATAGAAGATCCGTTGTTTAGTTTATTACATTATAGAAGATCCGTTGTTTAGTTCATTACATGACAGAAGATGGGTTGTTTAGTTTATTACATGACAGAAAATGGGTTGTTTAGTTTATTACATGATAGAAGATCCGTTGTTTAGTTTATTACATTATAGAAGATCCGTTGTTTAGTTTATTACATGATAGAAGATGGGTTGTTTAGTTTATTACATGATAGAAGATCCGTTGTTTAGTTTATTACATGACAGAAGATGGGTTGTTTAGTTTATTACATGACAGAAGATGGGTTGTTTAGTTTATTACATGATAGAAGATGGGTTGTTTAGTTTATTACATGACAGAAGATGGGTTGTTTAGTTTATTACATGATAGAAGATGGGTTGTTTAGTTTATTACATGATAGAATATCCGTTGTTTAGTTTATTACATGACAGAAGATGAGTTGTTTAATGTATGTAATAATGTTTCTTAAAGTTTACCAGCCCAGTCAGTTATTTCAGTAAATGTCAGTTTTGGTCACAGTAATCTGGAATTAGAACCCTCTCTTTCTTTTTCCACACACAAAGTTCATGAGGAAGGACAATTCTCAATCACGAACTGAGACCAATGCTCGTAATGCGACTTCCTTCACTCGTTCAAGTTCACGTGCGCATGACTCCCATATTCCCGCCGATTTACTACCTTTATATCAGCACGGAGGCCGGAAATAACAAACAAGTTATTTAGATGGCATTAGAAAGACACGGAGTAAAGACAATGTCATGAGAAAAGTAATGTGTTCGAATATTGGCATCGATTATGTAAACAGTAGTTAGAATATTGGCATCGAGTATGTAAACAGTATCAGTGTTTTGTTTACATCGGAAGAACTACTTCGATAATGTAAGTTTTATCTATTTATAATGTTTTGTTGTATGCATGCCATCTGTAAATATATCTATGTTGTGAACGAATGCATGTCGTCTGTAAATAAGTCTTTGTTCTGAATGTATCTATTTTGGTACTAGTTCTCACTACTGAATTGTTTTAGGTAGTTAATTATTAATAACAGTAATAAGAAAAGTATCTGATGTGGACTTAAATAACACAATCAATGACGAGCTATTTCCTGATAATCAATGCCTTGTTTACGAAGAGAAACAGTTACAAAATCATATCACTGTATTCAAGATAACATGCAGCAAGTATAACATGAAAATAAATACGCAGAAAACAGAAGTAACGAAAATCAGCAAGTCAACTAACCCAGTGAACATAACAATAAACAAAACTAAAGTGAAACAAACTTCTGAATTTAAATACCTGGGTAGTATATTCACAGACAACTGAAAAAATAGACAAATTGAGAAAAGATGTCAGAAGGCACACATAGTGACATACCAGCTACCACCATTACTGCTCAACCCAAAGATCAAGATGGAAGTTAAGAGACATGATAAATATTATTTTTATGCCAAAAGTTTACTGTCAATGCCAGACATGGACTCTGACAGCAGCCCAGAAGAGAAAACTTACAACGAGATGAAATGCCTGAGAAAAGCTGCAAGAGTGACAAAACTAGACAAAATGAGAAATGATGAAATCTGGAGAAGAATCGATGTAAAGCCATGCACAGAATACATGGAGAAACAACAAATAAGATGGTTTGGACACTGTATGAGAATAAAACATAACCAACTACAGACAAGAACATATAACATGAGAAGATCCGGATACAAGGCCAAACGAAGACCTAGAAAAAGATGGATAGATAACATCAAGACAACACTGAACAAATACGGACTCAACGCAGTCAAGGTTACATTTCTGGACTTGAATACACAACTAAAACTCCCAGTCAACATCCCCACATTTAACGGCAAGTGTGGATATTCTGACTATCATTTACCTGGGAATAGACATTAGACTATCATAGTTATTCATTCTAAAACATGTCTCACTGCAAAGAAAAAACTCACTGGAATTGGTTTCTTTCAACGGTGGTCTTGGAATCTGATTGTATGACCTGTAACTTTTCTTGGAATCTGATTATATGACCTACAACATTTCTTGGAATCTGATTGTATGACCTGTAACTTTTCTTGGAATCTGATTTTATGGCGTGTAACTTTTCTTGGAATCTGATTTTATGACCTGTAATTTTTCTTGGAATCTGATTTTATGACCTGTAACTTTTCTTGGTATCTGATTTTATGACCTAAAACATTTCTTGGAATCTGATTTTATGACCTGTAACTTTTCTTGGAATCTGATTGTATGATCTGCAACTTTTCTTGGAATGTGATTGTATGATCTGCAACTTTTCTTGGAATTTGAGTGTATGACCTACACACAATTTATAAAATTTATAACGATATCATTATTTATAAAATAGTTATAAGACCCAATACATCAGAGTCGTAAGGGGACGACACTGGAGACATCAGTACAACGTCAGTGTCGTAGAGGTGCAAAACTCGAGACATCAGTACAACGTCAGTGTCGTAGAGGGGCAAAACTCGAGACATCAGCAGAAAACCCCTCCATCTCATTTTAAACATCTTACACGTACAATAACATCTTTGTCACTGTCGTCAGTTTTTCATTTCCCACCTTGCTGTCGTTCATGATTATCATATTTACTGTCTTGTTTTATCCAACGGTTAAATGATAATTTATTTAAATCCAGATCATATTGTGTTCGCTTTTTAGAAATTTTGATGTCATAATACAAACAACCACTTCTAGCGTCTCTACAAAAGTAACAGTACAATTGTGCAGTCACATTTTGCATAGTATCGAATTTACACTTTAAATGCATATTGTAATAAACATTTAACATCATATATAAATTATTTAAACTGAACAAGATAAAACAATAAAACTACGCCGAATATGCGATACGCCTTTGAGTAAACTAGAGTTTGACTCTCATTTCAAGAATGAGTAATTAGGTCATCTAACCACAAATATAGCTAAACTGGCACTAAATGCCCTGACAATGTCTCCTCAAAAGCAATTCTAGTATTTCCGTGCTTTTCATTGGTGACAATCTTCACAACACATCTCAATAACCAATGAAAAGTATAAAGATATTCATACCAAATAAATGTACGAGGCCTGAAAATAACGATGAAATCTTTAAATAAACAACACTATAAAACAATATAAAACGTAGCTCTTGTCATGTACGCTATTTCTCTTGTCATGTACGCTATTTCTCTTGTCATGTACGCTATTTCTCTTGTCACGTACGCTATTTCTCTTGTCACGCACGCTATTTCTCTTGTCACGTACGCTATTTCTCTTGTCACGTACGCTATTTCTCTTGTCACGTACGCTATTTCTCTTGTCACGTACGCTATTTCTCTTGTCACGTACGCTATTTCTCTTATCATGTACGCTATTTCTCTTGTCATGTACGCTATTTCTCTTGTCACGTACGCTATTTCTCTTGTCATGTACGCTATTTTCAACCGTTAGCGTAAAGTGGTTATGTCAGAGCTGTTGACCCTCACAATAATGTAGACAAATTTTAACTCAATTTCTACATAATAATTTCATCGTCAGGCTTATCTACATAGTAAACATCTGCAGATTTAAACAGCAAACATTTCCTGATTCAGCAAGCAAACAGTGTTCTTAGAGGTCATCGTTTAACCAGATTTGTATTTGCTTCATCAAACAATGGCTGGTTTCAATTTATTTAAACTTGTTTCAGGACCGCAGTTCCAATAGGTTATTTTTCTTAAAACTACGCACTTGATTCAGGCGCGATGTTCTAATACGTTACCCCCTTTAAGACTACGCACTTGATTCAGGCCCGACGTTAGAATAAATTACTTTCGTTGAGACCACAACTTTGTTTAATGCCCGCTGTTCTAATATGTTGCTTCCCCTGAGACCCAAAACTTGTTTCATTCCCGCTATTCTAATGCATTACTTCCATTGAGACTACAAACTACACCAACTCTTCCTGTCGTTAGAAATTAAAAACCAGTTTCCTGGAAATTATTCGACGTTAACAATCTTCTGACGGTGGCTGTTTTTTTGGTTTTTGTGTGTTTGTTTTTGGTGGTAATGTAATCTTGTTGAACGTGATTGTACTGAGAAAAATACGATATCACAAATAACTTATTACAACATCGGTTCATTTCGCGAATCAGTAACCACATTTTAACGGAACAGCTCATATATTTTTTAAAGAAACGAATTTTACCTAAATACGCATAAACCGCAGCACTCATCGATCTGCGCGCAACGCACTGAGAGATGGAGGATAATCGGGGATGGCGGGTGCGTGCCCTCAGTGCGTTGCGCGCAGAGCGACTCACTGGCAGCAGAATCTCGTCTTTTAAATCTCCGAGACACGGAAGTTGTATGAACTTACGCATAATATTAAAACGTTGGAATGTGGACACGTGATGTGACCAATGATTCCCATAATGAACCGAAACAACTAATACATGATTAATACATGATTAATGCATGATTAATACATGATTAATACATGATTAATGCATGATTTATACATGATGAATACATGATTAATTTGAGTAATCTGTTTTACTTACTTTTGCATTAGTTCTCTAATTCTGGATGACTGTCGTGCTTTGGTTCGGAGAACGACCATTCGTTGTGTCGTGGTCTACACCTTGGCTGCGATATCTGTGCATTTCGACTCGACGCGATATCTGCGCATTTTGACTCGACACATCCAACTTCAGTATATAGTTTGTGAATTACTCTGTTTTTAATGGGAATAACATCAACCTAGCAATCCCTAGTAATATTTACGACATTCAAAGCAGGTCACCGACAGTGTCGAGCAGGTTACCGACAGTGTCGAGCAGGTCACCGACAGTGTCGAGCAGGTTACCGACAGTGTGGAGCAGGTCACCGACGGTGTCGAGCAGGTCACCGACAGTGTTGAACAGATAACTGACTGTTAAAACTCATGATGTTAAAACTCCTGATGTTAAAACTACTGATGTTAAAACTACTGATATTAAAACTACTGATGTTAAAACTCCTGATGTTAAAACTCATGATGTTAAAACTCCTGATGTTAAAACTTCTGATGTTAAAACTACTGATGTTAAAACTTCTGATGTTAAAACTACTGATGTTAAAACTACTGATGTTAAAACTTCTGATGGTAAAACACCTGATGTTAAAACACCTGATGTTAAAACTCCTGATGTTAAAACTTCTTATGTTAAAACTACTGATGTTAAAACTTCTGATGGTAAAACACCTGATGTTAAAACACCTGATGTTAAAACTCCTGATGTTAAAACTTCTTATGTTAAAACTACTGATGTTAAAACTCCTGCTGCTTATCAGTCTGTAGTCTCAAACTCTGCTGTTCAAATTCCTGCTGTTTAAATTCCTGATGTTTAACAGGATACAGTCTAGAGTGTACAATGTGTTGTGTGATTATCATCAGCCTGGTTGTGTGTTTATTAGCCTGATATAGCCAACTCAAAGTTTCTTATGCGTTGCTTTCACTTATAGGACGAGATAGTCAACTCCACCCTCAAACTTCCTTAGTCGCCTCTTGTGACATGCATGTCAATGTTGATTTCATGCTAAAATTTGATTTATTGGGCCGGAAGAAGCACATAACATAGCTTCTCTGTAAACCAGTATTACAACGTACTTCACGCTTCCAGGCGGACATCCACTATTTGGTGCGGGTTATCAAAGAATGAGGGGGAAGAAGAGGTGTTGCTATTATTTGTTCCGTGTTCGAGCACCACCAACAAGGAACGTGTGTTCATTCGTTATTTGCATTCATGTTTCACCTTTCCCCAATTTATCGTTCCAATGACCGTTTATTGTGAATGGATATTTTAATGACATAATGGATTTCTTCAGTGAAGTTAAACAGAGAAATGTGATTGTTCAAAGACATGAGAATACTGCTAACATTTGTCAACTATTCACAAACCTCACAGTTATCAATTGTTACATAAACTATATATATATAGCACAGTGTTTCTCAAGTTTATGCATGTCTAGGCACAATTTCGTATCCGATTTTATCGCTTGCGTCATGAAGGACGTAAATATATATAAGGTCATGAATTAACACAAGGAAGTCGCTTGTCAAGAGCGTTGCCAGGGTGTTGAAGCATTTTCCACTAGTATAGTTGAAAATGTATGAGCTTCGTGTGTACTAAGCCCATCTCTAGATTAAATCCTGCCTGTTAATCTCACACTGACGGGACGTTTCCTTACTTTTCATTGACTGGCAACACAGATTACACACGAAACGACTAGTCGACTAATAGTCAGTTGCACCAGCTAACGTCACTGATCCTGCATGAGATGAAACACGCAGGAATATTATGGGGAATGATTTGGTACTGTCAGGAAATCAAGAATATTTCGGTAACAGCCGACTCTTTGTGACGCGTATCGTCGTCTTATAGAGATATATAAATGATCGTGCGGTAAGCAGTCTGGTCCTTTTGTTTAACTTCTGCGTTCGGTCTCTGATTATCAAGGCGAATATTGAGTGTGAATTCCGCCGTTAAGCGTGAAGTATTGCTGCCACTGTAGAACACAGCTGCGTTGTTTGCACGTTATTTGTGTTGTTTGTTCCAACTTGATATCTGTCCCCTGTTACCTGAATTATTTGGTAACACAAATATAACTTCATTATGATCTTTCAGTTTGTGTATGTGTGTTTATATTATCTCTTTTAGTGTATGTGTGTTTATATTATCTCTTTTAGCGTATGTATGTTTATATTATCTCGTTTAGTGTATGTATGTTTATATTATCTCGTTTAACCGAAATGATGGTGGTAGAAATGTTTGCACTCGCTTGTTGTAAGTAATAGCTTGTAAAATTGTAATCTAATCTCTGTTGCTAATTATGTTAGTTAATCATTCACAATTGTATTTGTTTGAGAAAATAACTGCACCTGTTTTTATATTTTTTCAAAGAATAAATCAATTAATTATACTCGGTATCACATTTATGATTTTACGGAGAATTTTGTAAAGTTGTAAATACAAGTAAATTCAAGTAGGAAGAATGAGGATAAATTAAAATAATTCTTAGAGCCGATACATTTTTCCCGTACTTGACCAACCACATCCACATGCACACAAAAATGTTATCTCGTCAAGACATTGAACCTAAGCACTGGGTAACTTGACTCGGTGGGTCACGCGAACCAGGACATGTTCATTCTAGATTTGTTTTCCTGCAGTGTGTGATAGTGATATATTTTATGTAAGAGAAAAATGTTGTTCATTTTTATTTTTACAAGAGAAATATGCAACAATCATACTACAACAATAATATGGCCTATACTCCCAGCTCCGAAGCTAGTAATGCCCCCCCCCCCCCAAACGGGCAATAACCGATACCCCTAATAGCACCTGCCTTTTCGACATTGTTTACTGTATTTATGTCTTTCAAGAGAACAATACATTTTACAAGAGCAGTATGTCAATGATTGTTGGTCCTTATTACAAAAGTAATGTGTTGCAGAGTGTTGATCCTTCTCACAAGAGAAATGTGTTGTTGTTGATGGTACCTCTCGCAAGAGAAATGAGTCGTAGAGTGTTGATCCTTCTCACAAGAGAAATCTACCATTTAGTTTTAGCCCTTCTTACAAGAGAAACTTACTATTTAGTGTTAGCATTTTGATAAAGAGAAACCTGTCTTTTATTTTTAACCTTCATGCAAGAGAAATGTACAATTTATTGATAACTTTCTTGAAAGAGAAATATGATATTTCAAAGAGATATTTGAAAGAGATATGTGAAATGAGAAATGTGTTGACCCAACTTGTAAGAGAAATTTATAATTTAGGGTTGGTCCAACTTACAAGAGAAATGTATCACTTAGTGTTGGCCCAACTTACAAGAGAAGTTTATAATTTAGTGTTGAGTCTTTTAGCAGGAGAATTGTGTTATTGGGTGTTGGCCCTTGTTATTGGAGAATTATATTATTTAGAACATTTTCGCAAACATAACACATTACGGGCGTCTATTATGAGGGTATGTACTGTATTTGTTATATGTTTGATTGTTTTGTTTTGCGTTCGCTCCATTGTAACCAGCACGGATATGCGTGCGATTTCCGCCGGGAGCGTGATTACGTTGTGCCATCTCTATGCACCTTGTAGGCCTAGCACATCCGATTTCGGCATGCCTTGACAATTCGGGTGGGCTACCCTAGCCGGTGACAGCCTCACAATCTGTCTCCAGGCATGCGTGTATGTGGTGACTCTTCGCCCAGACGATTTTTGTTCTCGTCTGTCTTGCACGAGGTGTTCCACTGTCTATGAACTTGCCTCGTGTAATTGGACGTACTGTGCCTGTGCCCATCGGGTACTGAACGGTTTCTCATTCGTGAGCCTGGTTCCTTAAGGGGAAGAACTCATCGGAAGAGTTGAACCCTGGCTCTTTCGCCCTCTTAGCCGAGGTGTCATTCACCGACATCGTGTACCCCTTGTCCAAGTTCGAGTCTCACACCACGCGTTTGAGAGCAACGCGTTCTCGAGCTGAGCGACCTTCGACCGTATCCCAATAGCGCCTGAGCCCATCAGGTACTGAACCCTTTCTCTGTGCAAGTGTATTTCTGGTATAGGAAAACCTGACATTAGAGTTGGGCCAGGGCTAAAATCGTTGTCTCTTTTTTGCCTGAGCCCATCGGGTACGGGATCTTTTCTCTTCGTGAGCATATTTCCGGTTTAGGAAGGCTCGACATTAGTTGGGTTAGGATTTGCTATATGTTATTTTGTATATACTGTATTTGCTCTGTTATGTGACATGTACTGTATTTGTTCTTTGCGATATGTATTGTATTTGTTCTATGCTATGTCCCGTGTACTGTATTTGATCTATATTATTTTGTATGTACAGTATTTGTTCTACGTTATGAAAATATAATTAAACATGGAGCACGAGAAAGAAAGAGAGAAAGAAAGAGAGAGAGAAAGAGAGAGAGAAAGAGAAAGAAAGAGAGAGAGAGAAAGAGAGAGAGAGAAGTATAGGAAAGTGAAACAGGTAGATAAACACAATAATAATCATGTTATATATATATAAGTTGTGTACTTTTTTCTTGCTCGTTTTATCTTTCTATCTATTATATTTCCTTCTTATGCTACTTTTAATCTTCGGCTACTCTTACTCTTCGGCTACGCGTACTCTGTGGCTACTCTTACTCGTCGGCTATTCTTCGGCTGCTCAGTCAAAATGCTGTAACACTGTGGTACCGACAGACGGGTCCTATTTTCTTCGAAACGTCAATCCTGCCTAGCTCCCGATCATTTACTAGAATAATGACAATATTAACAGCTATTTCTAATCTGCCCTTTCCTACAGACGTTGTTTTAGGATCTCGCAGATCAGATCAGGGAATGCTACATTTGAATTTCTGCGTCCACCATGCAAACACTTTTTTTAAAAACAAACTATCAACTGAAAGATCCTTTAAAAAAACAGATTTTATTATTTCTATGACAAAGTTACGCAACTTATTCTTGTTTGCAGGGCCGGTCTTAGGCCATTGCAACCTATGCGGCCGCAGTGGGCCCCGCACTTCATAGGCCCATAAATTCATATTATAATTTATTTTGTTATCCTCTTCCCTACCCAGACTGGACCCCGCGCATCCGTTTCGCATTGGGCCCCACAATTGTTAGTGCCGGCCGTGCTTGTTTTGACTAAGACACCATGCATGTAAACAGTTTATATGTATTTCTTGTACATGTTCCTAGATTGCCGATATTGCTTTCTTTATAGTGTTAAATTTTCCACATTTGAAATAATGCCCCGTAGTGAACCAGAATTCTATTCATTGTTGTTTTTGTTAACCTATCTGCACCTCCAGTCCCTTTAGAAGTTCTACCATTCTCTATAATTTATTTTCTCCTATTTACAGAAACTTTATCTACGGTTTTTATGCCCATACGGATCTGAGCATGGACGCAGCATTACAACGGTAAAGATTAATTTCAAATACTTCCAGATGGATGATTATAACTAGGCATATATTATTGTTCTCACGAACGATTACACTTTCAAATGTAGCAAACTACGTATATTATCAAAATCTAAAGAAAAATACTAATGTTGGGGTTTAATCTGACCTTAAAGTAGCGGTAGATTCTATTGGTTCGGTTTTTAAAAAATAAACATTGGCATTTATTGAAAATGTCAACCTCTCATATTCTTTATGACAGAAAATGTCATCTTCAAATACTTACCGCACCCCCCCCCCCTTTCCACCTATGCTATCATGTAGATCGTGGAAGTTGAACTCAGACTTTAAAAATACAATATGATAAACTAGTCGTGATAAACTAGCCGTGATAAACTAGCCGTGATAAACTAGCCGTGATAAACTAGTCGTGATAAACTAGTCGTGATAAACTAGTCGTGATAAACTAGTCGTGATAAACTAGTCGTGATAAACTAGCCGTGATAAACTAGTCGTGATAAACTAGTCGTGATAAACTAGTCGTGATAAACTAGTCGTGATAAACTAGTCGTGATAAACTAGTGATAATCACGCGCATAGAAAAGGGTTGGAGAATATTTTGAGAGATTCAAATTCAAAACTATTTTTTTTTAATAAAAATAAAAACGGTATAATAGAACACGATATTTACTAATACAAAAATTAACACAAGATGGTCAATCCTCATACAAAATCCCTGAAAAACTCAATAATTTAGGCCAAAAAAAAATACTGCACTTATCACAACATATTGCACTTATCACAACATATTGCACTTATCACAACATATTGCACTTATCAGAATTCACATCTACTTTTCTGATAATAAAGATGGTAAGCCTGCCCTCATACATACTGAACAGTTTTCTCGATGTCCATTAAAAACATTATGAAAAAAATGTGACATGCAAGTTGTTTATTTTTAATAAATAAACCAGATCCCATTAACTCTTTACCACCGAGGGTATTCCTGTCCTGTCGGAATCTTTACCACCGAGGGTATTCCTGTCCTGTCGGAATCTTTACCACCGAAGGGTATTCCTGTCCTTACGTAATATGTTTAAAAGTAACTATCAAATAGAGGTTTCATCGGGTTAACGGCAGAAGGGATTTGTTTAACTGACGTTTTTGGCGGCTTAGGTGAGATAAATAGTTTAAAAGCAAAGTCGTATTTAGATCTCTGTTGATCTCCCCTTGTTTACTTGAATATCTGCATTGAATTTATTATATTAACCGCAGGTAGAACCACATTTTTTTATCTGGTCATTCATTCATACACAAAATTATCTCTTCCTTCATAAGTTATCTGACCCTAATACACTTATACACATAATTATCTCTTCCTCCATGAGTTCCATTACCCTAAAACGTATCACACCAGATCCAGATGTTTGTATTCTTGTTCCACTTCAGTCCCTGAATGCGTATACAAAATTTGTATCAGATTTGTAAATGTCTGGACCTGACTATTTTTATGGTAGTCATTTACTGATAATATCACCCCTAGACTGTCTGGGCACTGCTGATGACAGGCCATAAGTACATTTATACACACACACACACACACACACACACACACACACACCAGCATAAGATATTTCTTGGATATGTTGAAATTGTGAATAATGTGATTTAGATAATGATCTACAAAATAGTGTTGTTTATTATTCATTTCAAATTTTTGTTTTCTGTACACATGTTCTACTGTTTTATTTCCCCAAGTGTACCATGTTTCCGTACAAATGTTCTGATGTTTTATTTCCCCAAGTTCCTTGTTTCCTCTCTCATATTGTTTTTAAAGAAAACGTAATCTTCAAATACTTAACCCCCCCCCCCCAACCTCTAAAAATTCGTATATGGAGTGTGGAGTAACACAAGTCAAATGTCAATTAGTCGAAACGTCGTCTGTCCATGTATCTCGTTGTTAGGTTGTTTTATATTTTATTTTGGTAACACGTCTACCCATTTTTGTTTATCTTGATATATGGAGGGTGGGTATCCACCTCCACCGTGAAAAAAGAACATGATAGGCCTACATAGCACTATAAACTAATCATTAACCCCCAAAAACATGATACATAGCACTATAAACTAGTCATAATACATTTTTAAAAGATATACACCCCGATTAACAAGGAATTGTTTACTGTCTGTGTTCTAGTTCTTCTGTGTTAAGTATCCTTGTTTTTACTGTTTTTATTATTTGTTCACTGTTTATTTTGTATATTCTTGAAGAAGACCTAACGGTTGAAACGTTAAAAACGTCTTGTATTTTGATATTTGTCTGATTTCTCGTATACATGTTTCATAGTGGGATAGTCTGTTAGTGATCGTAACAGTACAAATACTTGTGTTCTACGTTAGTAATTTCACGTTTCAACTAGGCAGCTCGATATTCTAAATTCCTCATAATTAGAGAGCAGATAGATTAGATGTAATGAGAGAGCAGATAGATTGGATGTAATGAGAGAACAGATAGATTTGATGTAATGAGAGAGCAGATAGATTGGATGTAATGAGAGAACAGATAGATTGGATGTAATGAGAGAGCAGATAGATTGGATGTAATGAGAGAGCAGATAGATTGGATGTAATTAGAGAGCAGATAGATTAGATGTAATGAGAGAGCAGATAGATTGGATGTAATGAGAGAACAGATAGATTGGAAGGCGCTTCTACTGTATCGAATGTCAGGACAATAGATCTGGGCAAATGATAATAGCTAGAATTAAAATGGATATTAACATGGATATATTCTGGATGTTGAGAAATGAAGAGAATGAGGAAACAATACAACTGTGGATTAAATTATGCTGAATGTTTGTTTCACTTGTTAGATTTCAACCAGGCAATCATTCAATCAATTCCTCAAATCTGTTAGAAGCATTTGAATCCCGCGAAGTGGAGACCTTAATGCTATTAGTACAGCCGGACTAGTGACGTTGACATTTTGGCGGATATAAAATAGTTCTGTGAACCAACAAACATGTCTCCCATGAGCATTTCCATTTCTGGGTTGTGGTGACTTTTATTATTTTCATTGTTCGCTTTCAACCGACTTGATTTTCTATTTTTGTTTTAGCGAGTATGTTGATTTGTTTGTCCGTTTACAATATATATTGTCAAATAGAAAGAAATCAGAGCTTATTTTAAAGTTGCACTCGAACCTTCAACTGGTTTCAACTTCTGTGGGGGGTCACAAAGATTACTATCGTTCAATCCCAGAATCAACAGATAACCAAGATCCTAAAAGTACGTTCTCGTAAAGCACCCTTGAATCATTGCCTTGAAGCTATTTGGATAGCGCTTTGTGAACCGTATCCTGGCAGTGCAGACAGTGATGAAATTTGATTGCAAAAGACACAATATCCTTTGGTCCCCACAGACAAAACACTGTCGCATCACAGTGTAAGACAACAGCTGGCCTGGACTGCAGGATTGTCATATACGAAAGCTTCACAAAAGTACGAGAATGGTGAGCGAGTCGTCGAAGAATAGCGGTTCATCTTTTTAGTACAGTCGAAGGTGGTGAACAGCGGGCAGCGCCATATGCGAGGGCAGCGCCATGTGCAGACACAAAAAGAGAAAATTAAATACGGAAATCATGGCTAGAACATTGTTCATTCTCGGGGACATGTTCCAGCAAAGACTAGGACATGCTCGAGGACAGGTTCGAGGACATGCTCGAGGACAGGTTCGAATACAAGCTCGAGGACAGGTTTGAGGACAGGCTTCTAGTTATCTTTCGGAACCACGTTCCACGAACAAGTAGGAACCCCGATAAACCTTGACCGCTAAAAAAATGGATAGAGAGGCTAAAACTTAAATGAGATGTTCACCATTTGGATGTGCGAAATCTCGGCTATGACCAATATTTATCTAACTCTAGACCAACTCTAGTCCAGCTCTATTGTCTAGTATTTCTTACACCGGAGCCAGGCGCACATATGAGGGGGGGGGACGTTCAGTACCTAAAAGAACGGAAAGAAAAAGGGGGGGTGGAGGTTTTCAATTGTTCGATGCATTACTCGAGACTAATTCACTGACAGCGTAACACTTCGTACGAGATAAAAGTAGTCGACTTAAGTCCAAATCCCTGATTATCATTTCCTTATAAACTGATACTCTGATATATGTTTTGGTCTGTAAACTCTAAGAACGCAGTGGGCAATAAGCCACCATGGCTAAGAACAGATACACTCTTGTTGCCTGGGTACAGATAGAAGGATGTCAAATGCTAGGAAAGTTCTACTGAATTAAAATGATGCCGAAATTGGATTACTGTACCGAAGGCGCAAATAACGCAGCGCTGCTGTAAAACTAGCGTGACAACCTATTTCACATTCTACGGATTCAATCACAAGAAACTTCGTACTGATTATTTGATTGAGTGAACTAAGAAGATTATTTGATTGAGTGAACTAAGAAGATTATTTGATTGAACTAATGATTATTTGATTGAGTGAACTAAGAAGATTATTTGATTGAACTAATGATTATTTGATTGAGTAAACTAAGAAGATTATTTGATTGAGTAAACTGAGAAGATTATTTGATTGAGTGAACTAAGAAGATTATTTGATTGAACTAATGATTATTTGATTGAACTAATGATTATTTGATTGAGTAAACTAAGAAGATTATTTGATTGAGTGAACTAAGAAGATTATTTGATTGAACTAATAATTATTTGATTGAGTAAACTAAGAAGATTATTTGATTGAGTGAACTAAGAAGATTATTTGATTGAACTAATGATTATTTGATTGAGTAAACTAAGAAGATTATTTGATTGAGTGAACTAAGAAGATTATTTGATTGAGTGAACTAAGAAGATTATTTGATTGAGTAAACTAAGAAGATTATTTGATTGAACTAATGATTATTTGATTGAACTAATGATTATTTGATTGAGTAAACTAAGAAGATTATTTGATTGAGTGAACTAAGAAGATTATTTGATTGAACTAATGATTATTTGATTGAGTAAACTAAGAAGATTATTTGATTGAGTGAACTAAGAAGATTATTTGATTGAACTAATGATTATTTGATTGAGTAAACTAAGAAGATTATTTGATTGAGTGAACTAAGAAGATTATTTGATTGAGTGAACTAAGAAGATTATTTGATTGAGTAAACTAAGAAGATTATTTGATTGAACTAATGATTATTTGATTGAGTAAACTAAGAAGATTATTTGATTGAACTAATGATTATTTGATTGAGTAAACTGAGAAGATTATTTGATTGAGTAAACTAAGAAGATTATTTGATTGAGTGAACTAAGAAGATTTTTCAATTTCTAAAATACGTTATTAGGATCGGTAGAATGGAGAACTGTTCGTCTGTTACACACGCATGGACACACTTTCACTGTTGGAGGGGAAATTCCCGAAAAGCGCAATTTCAACAAGTTTCACGTCGCATTGAGGCTTTCAGACCTTAAATCAACACTGTGCTACCAGTGCCAAACCTGGGCTCTCATCTTCACATTACATAAAAATAGTAATATGTGAGATGAAATGCTTGAGGAAAGCCGCTGGAGTCACCAGGCTCGATAGATTACGAAATAAAGACAGGGAAAGTATAGGTGTAATACCTTGCACAGAATACATAGCAAAGCAGCAGATCAAATGGTTTGTCCACATTATGAAAATGCCTCACGGCAAGTTGCCCATACAGGAATATAACCAAATGAGATCAGGGTACAAAGCCATAGGAAGACACGGAAAAGATGGATAGAAAACGTCATGGATATCCTGAACAAACACGGTAATAGCGTAGCCGAGACCACACATCTGGCTTTAGAACGCAAGCTCGAGCTCCAATCACCCCTACGCTTAACGGCAAGAGTGGATAACAAACCACCCGGGGAAAGACAATTGACAATCAACACTTGTTCTACAGCCAATCAAATTGTGGACACATTCAGCATCTCACAGCGGAACACCAACAAAGACATCCGTAGCAGGGGAGACATAGTATGTATCCCGTTGACAGCCACAGACTCAGAACATCATGACGTCAGCAAATGTGGTGTAGAAATGCCAAGGGAATGTGAAAGAGAACGTACAGAAGGAAAGCAGACAGACTAAACAATATCCACTTAATAACATCGGCTATTGGAATAGTCTTAGCATTAAGCTACTTGGTCCAGAGTTTGGCGTCTTTCTTACGTTTTAATAGTATATGTCCTGCTGTAGATGACCGCGATGTACCCTTGCTAAGGATGGCCACGAATTTTTAAATGAATTCAATTCATCACTATCATTTCCACAACTTACATTTCTTCATGAAAAAAGGTCAATGTCCATTATTTCTTTCTCTTTGTAATGATATGATAACAAAATACAGTGGTCAGTGATTAATTTATCGTGACGTGACAGTAAGTACAATGATCAGTGATTAATTTATCGTGACGACGCCCGTATGTTGCCGGGGCCCGAAAAGAGAGCAAAGAATAGCAACACTGTTTACCTTCCACGCATGTCGTAAAAGGCGACTAAGGAGGTTATGGGATAAAGTTAGCTGTCCCAACCCATATAGGGTCAGTGACCCAAAGCCATTCTGAAGTCGGATGTGTCATGCCGAAAGTCGCAGATATCGCAGCAATGCTGTGAACCATAACACAACGCATTCCGTTCTCCGTACTACATCCTGCTAATCTGCAGGAGTTTGAGAACGAACGCAGAAGAAGAAGAAGAAGATCGTGGCGTGGCAGTAAGTACAATGGTCAGTGATCTATTTGTCATGACGTGACAACAAAGTACAATAGTCAGTGATCTATTTGTCGTGACGTGACAACAAAGTACAATGGTCAGTGATCTATTTGTCGTGACGTGACAACAAAGTGCAATGGTCAGTGATCTATTTGTCGTGACGTGACAACAAAGTACAATGGTCAGTGATCTATTTGTCGTGACGTGACAACAAAGTATAATGGTCAGTGATCTATTTGTCATGACGTGACAACAAAGTACAATGGTCAGTGATCTATTTGTCGTGACGTGACAACAAAGTACAATGGTCAGTGATCTATTTGTCGTGACGTGACAACAAAGTACAATGGTCAGTGATCTATTTGTCGTGACGTGACAACAAAGTACAATGGTCAGTGATTAATTTGTCGTGAGGTGGCAGTAAGTACAATGGTCAGTGATCTATTTGTCGTGACGTGACAACAAAGTACAATGGTCAGTGATTAATTTGTCGTGAGGTGGCAGTAAGTACAATGGTCAGTGATTAATTTGTCATGGCGTGGCAGTAAGTACAATGGTCAGTGATCTATTTGTCGTGAGGTGGCAGTAAGTACAATGGTCAGTGATTAATTTGTCGTGACATGACTATGGATACGAGAGTAAAGCAGAGGACATGATCGATGAGACGAAATTTCAAATCTGGACATAATGCATTTTTCTATCATTTCTTAATTATTAACTTCCGTTTCATTAGAAAACAACTTTTTTTCTATTAAAAAATAACAATAAAATTTGAAATGATGACTAAAAACAAAGTACGGAAAATCAAAAGCCTTTGTGATGCACGTCGATTAAGAAAGATTGAGAACGAAACCATTACAATTTCTGATTTCATAACACTTCTGAGGAAATAGACATTTTTATACTCATTTCATATTGTGTGGCTACTTTTTGTGCAGCCAATATGACGCATGTTCTATGTGTTTGTTAACTTGCTGAAATCAATGGGGTTTTTTTAATTTTAACCATATATTTTTTATCTTTTACAAGATAAGTTTTCATGATAGAGAAATTGATATCGACATATTTGCTAATTTTTCATGCACAGAATTTAACTCTGAAATAAAACAGAAACAAGGAATTCAATACATCGAGAACACGATTGTTTACCAACTAATAAATAGAAGTCCTGATCTATCTATCTATCTATCTATCTATCTATCTATCTATCTATCTATCTATCTATCTATCTGTCTGTCTGTCTGTCTGTCTGTCTGTCTGTCTGTCTGTCTGTCTGTCTGTCTGTCTGTCGGTCGGTCGGTCGGTCGGTCGGTCGGTCGGTCGGTCGGTCGGTCGGTCGGTCGGTCGGTCGGTCGGTCGGTCGGTCGGTCGGTCGGTCGGTCGGTCGGTCGGTCGGTCGGTCGGTCGGTCGGTCGGTCGGTCGGTCGGTCGGTCGGTCGGTCGGTCGGTCGGTCGGTCGGTCGGTCGGTCGGTCGGTCGGTCGGTCGGTCGGTCGGTCGGTCGGTCGGTCGGTCGGTCGGTCGGTCGGTCGGTCGGTCGGTCGGTCGGTCGGTCGGTCGGTCGGTCGGTCGGTCGGTCGGTCGGTCGGTCGGTCGGTCGGTCGGTCGGTCGGTCGGTCGGTCGGTCGGTCGGTCGGTCGGTCGGTCGGCCGGCCGGCCGGCCGGCCGGCCGGCCGGCCTGCCTGCCTGCCTGCCTGCCTGCCTGCCTGCCTGCCTGCCTGCCTGCCTGCCTGCCTGCCTGCCTGCCTGCCTGCCTGCCTGTCTGTCTGTCTAATTTATCTATCCATCTATCCATCCATCCATCCATCCATCTACCTATACGATGTAGCCCTTGTTTGCCTTGCGGCATCAGGGGTAGAAGAGTTATCTAGAAATGGCCTTCCTGTGCGCTGTTTTTAAGCTTGTTCATGTGGCTTCATTGTTATATAGTGCCATGGCCATCTGTGGCATGCTATCTGTTGGTAATGTTGGTAATGATGGAAATAAATTTCACTGTTTGTGACGTAGGTACGGTCAACTTTTACTAAACGTGAAGAAATACAAGCACAATGTATACTACTATGTATTTCATTAATATACACATTTTCCAAGACCCATCCAGCAAAGTGAAACTACATTTAATTAGAGCAAGTATATTTCCAGTTCACAAGTTCTCAGTTATGCTGGGGTAAAACGACAAATTATTTTTTTTAAATGACAAACAGACAATAAAGATTATAGGACATGTGATGAGGAAAGTAAAATTAAGTAACCACCAGAAAGATCAAGTGGAGAAGAGACAGGAAGACAAAGAGAGAAATTTCTGGAAACTATATTTTCTCTACTGTCGTTCTCTGTCTCTCTTGCCTTCAATCGTCTCCGCTATCACTACTTCATCAAACTTCCTTATCTCGTCATCATCATCATTAAGTGCCGTCTCCGCAACGAAGGTTGGCTGCAACGTATCTCCAACATCTCCTGTCTCTTGTCTTGGTGGTGCACTCTGCTAGACTGTAACCTGTCCATCGTGTAATGTTACTCTCCCACTTGTATCTCTGCCTACCTCTTGCTCGCTTCCCTTTGACTTTACCCTCAAGTAAGGTCTTCAATAGGGTGTCATGTCTTTTAATGTGTCCGACGTATTTTATTTGCCTGATCTTAATTTCTCTTAGTAGTTCTTTCTTCATATTAAGTGTCTTTAGCACCTCTTTATTTGTTTTCTTCTCTTTCCATGATGTTCTCCCTATTCTTCTATATACCCACATCTCAAAGGCATCAATTGTGTCTTCTAATTGTTTATTTAGTGTCCATGTTTCTGAGCCATACATTAATATGGAATAGATGTAGCATTTTATAATTCTCATTTTTAACTTGTTTGTAATTTGTTTAGATATTAATAATTTCCTCATGTCATTGAAGGTACTTTTAGCCATTCCTATTCTCTTTTTAACTTCTGTTTCACATCTGCCATCATTTGTGACTATGTGTCCAAGATATTGATACTGTTTTACTTGTTGTAGTTTCTCTCCCTGTATGTTTATGTTTATCTCCTGTTCTTCTGTGTCTTTGCTGATTATCATGGTTTTTGTTTTTTTTTATGTTTATATCCAGTCCATATTCATTACTTGATTTATTGACTTGATCTATTAGTCTTTGTAGTTCATGTTCACTTTCTGCTAAAAGAACAGTGTCATCTGCATATCTAATGTTGTTTATTATTTTCCCATTGATCTTGAGTCCTGGTATTTCTTCTATATTTTTAAAGATATTCTCTATGTAGATAATAAATAGGCTTGGTGATAAAATGCATCCTTGTCTTACCCCTCTTCTTATTTCTATGTATGGAGAGTAGCTGTTTTCACGTCTTCATGTCTCGTCATATAAAATAATAAAATTGCCTAGGATTTCTCATACTGTCTGGTGCACAATTTCGACGTTGTTTGGAGCATATTTAGAATGTGATACTTCTATGTTTGGAACATAATTAGAATGTGATACTTCTATGTTTGGAACATAATTAGAATGTGATACTTCTATGTTTGGAACATAATTAGAATGTGATACTTCTATGTTTGGAACATAATTAGAATGTGATACTTCTATGTTTGGAACACAATTAGAATGTGATACTTCTATGTTCGGAGCATAATTAGAATGTGATACTTCTATGTTTGGAACATAATTAGAATGTGATACTTCATGTTTGGAACATAATTAGAATGTGATACTTCTATGTTTGGAACATAATTAGAATGTGATACTTATATGTTTGGAACACAATTAGAATGTGATACTTCTATGTTCGGAGCATAATTAGAATGTGATACTTCTATGTTTGGAACACAATTAGAATGTGATACTTCTATGTTCGGAGCATAATTAGAATGTGATACTTCTATGTTTGGAACATAATTAGAATGTGATACTTCATGTTTTGGAACAGAATTATAATGTGACACTTCTATGTTTGGAGAATAAATAGAATGTGATACTTCTATGTTTGGAACATAATTATAATGTGACACTTCTATGTTCGGAGCATAATTAGAATGTGATACTTCTATGTTTGGAAGATAATTAGAATGTGATACTTCTAAGTTTGGAACATATTTAGAATGTGATACTTCTATGTTTGGAACATATTTAGAATGTGATACTTCTATTGTGGTGATGAGACACAGGCACAAATTAACTTTCACATCAGGACAAGCATTGACTCGGTTCAAATAGTATATAATAGTTCTCTATATGTCTCTCTCTTTCTCTCTCTCTGATATGTCCTTTACATAACGTTGTCCTCATTGCCAGTTTGTAAGCGTCTCGGTTCTGTGAAAACTGCCCAGATTCATCCAATGTTATGCTCAGAAAGTCTTCGAATGCCACGTGCCGATTATAGTCTTGGTCTACCTCTTGTTCTCTTGCTCGGAACTATTCCCTCCGTGATTAATCTGTTTAAATCATTGTGTCTTATTTTTTTTTAAACTTTCATTACTGCGTGTTTTATTATTAAAGAGCGTTGGTAGGCTTTATTTTGGCTTTGAATGTCTTTTTATAATTCCGAAATATGTACGTTTGCGTTTTTTGATAATTTTGAGAAGTCTGTCTTCTTCTATTTTCAGATCTTTGCAGACATCTGCATTGTTTATCTTTCTGTTTATGATATTCTTGGGACTTTTCTATAAAATTTCACTTTGAATGCCCATATTTTCCTTTCCATTGCAGATTCCATTGTCCACGCTTCACAACCGTATGTTGTCACTGGAAAGATATAGCTCATATATATGATAGTCGCCACTGATAAAAGACACCTCTTATATTGAAGCATTTATATTTTACGTTCAAGGGCCGAGTGAGGTGTTTTATTAAAGGCAGACACGGTCAATATGATTGCTTATGTCCACCTTGTTCGATGTTTGCTTATGTCCACCTTGTTCGATGTTTGCTTATGTCCACCTTGTTCGATGTTTGCTTAGGTCCACCTTGTTCAATGAATGTTTAAATTGGATGAATGGATGAGAGCTAGAGACAAACTGTCAAGTTATCGAAAAGTTATAAGTACAGTCGGCAGGAAATACAAAGTGGGTACCAGGGAAAACCCGACTTGAAAACTAAACATCTGATAATGGAGGACATTGAAGAGAAGGATGTGTTTATATACAAATATATGGTTGTGTTTGGATGGAGTCATTATATGGTTGTGTTTGGATGGAGTCATTATATGGTTGTGTTTGGATGGAGTCATTATATGGTTGTGTTTGGATGGAGTCATTATATGGTTGTGTTTGGATGGAGTCATTATATGGTTGTGTTTGGATGGAGTCATTATATGGTTGTGTTTGGATGGAGTCATTATATGGTTGTGTTTGGATGGAGTCATTTTATGGTTGTGTTTGGATGGAGTCATTATATGGTTGTGTTTGGATGGAGTCATTTTCAGACTATCACTTCTCTGATAATCTTAGAGGAGCGCAGGATTTGATAATATTTATGGATCATATAGTACAACAATCTCCAGTAAGGGAATGGAGATTGGGCAATTACGGCGGCTTATAGTGCAACAATCTCCAGTAATGGAATTGGTATCGAGGCAATTGCGGCGGTTTTTAAAATGTGTCTCTAAAACACTGACAATCAATGGCATTATTGTGTCGGACAGTCCATGAACGGCAGTATTCAAGTTGGGTGGTTGTGTCAGTTGATGGAGTATATTAGTGTTTGACAATTGTCTGGACTACACGCGAATATTTGAACCTGGTCATGCTGCAACATTTGATCATGAAAAAGCTAACAGACTTGCCCCAGTGTCAGGACATGCATTTGATCATGAAAGAGCTTAAAGATTTTCCATTTGCCTCAGGAGCACTAGTGTCATGACATGCATTTGATAATTGGCAAATGTTCAATTTGAATGTAAAGGCACCGTAGCGGCGAGATCGTTATGAAGAGATTGAAGGAGTGGGAATGACTTGGGGGAATAGTATATGAGAACCATTAGAGAAAATGATGAGGAAGATATACAATCAAAGTTTATGAGAACTTACCTTCAGAATTATTGTTCACTCTCTTCTACTGATAGTGTCTAAACTCCAAAGAGGATGCCTGGAATGTATCACATTTGGTGCAGAAATTGACTAATGACTAATGACTATATGAGGTGTATGTAGCTCTTCAATTTGACACTATTATATGGCTGAGAAAAGTCCAATACCCTCATACACATTTGTTGTCTTATTTCTGCATTAAGCAACATCAAGAGTAAGGCTCTTTTCCCAATTCGAATGAAAACGTTGATGAAATCAATACATATAACAACGCTTTACTTTCTTTCCTTGGAATGCATTTTCCATTGACTGCGCCTAATAGATTAGCTGGTTCTCTGTCTCGCTGTTTCCTTAAGGTAGATTGTTCTTGTTTAATGAGAATGTTTGATTCCAGATGTCTCTTCGTTCATAATCCACTCCTGTCTCTTTCTTTGACAGCTAAGTAGGCTGATTGGTCTGTAGCTGTCTACTTATTTATCAACTTTTTGTTATTTTAAGGAAGTCATAATCGCCTATTCCGTAATTACGGTAAATCATTGTTTTTTCCACGACTGTTTCAACTATCAAAGTAGATTATTTCTGGTGTCTGGTGGCATGTGTTTTACCACATCATTAGGTATTCTGTCTTTGTCTGAGAATTTCTACAAATTTTACTACAATCTTTAATATGAAACAAAACTTGAATCACGTGAGAGATGAAGAAACAAATATAATACAATAAACAGACAATTACAAAACAGTAAATCATTTTACAAAATTGTTGTTTTTTTTAAACTACGGTTACTAGTAAATTCATCATTATAGCGCGTTTCATAATGTACGCCACTGCTGAAAAAAATGTGCCTGAATATCGGTCTGACTACAACTCCCTCAACTGTTTGTATATATTTGATTAAACCTAGCCTCCAATACACTATTCATTTCAGTAAAATTTAACAACGTATTTTCAATTTCTATTATTTGTGCTATATCTCAATAAAAAGAAAGTTATAAGATTTGGAAACTATAGTTGCTACAGTAAATTAACCTTGTTCAAGTAATGTATCATCGGGGGAAAAAATACAAATCTTCAAGTGGTTCTGGAGGAGTGGACACAAGATCATTGGATTAGGGACGAGTGGGGAAATTGCTCCAAATATTTCAATCCTCAATCATACGGATGAGAGTGTAAACATACTGCTCGGAACATTACTTTATTTTATCTAACCAATATTTTCTAATAAAAACAACAAAAACATAACCTGTTTCTACACAAGATAAATGACTTAAATAATGACAAACGACAAAGTGAAAGCAAGACCTAGAATTAATATTGATAACAATGTTTTAGAAGAAGTGACAGATTTAGAATATCTAGGAGCTAACATAAACAGTGCTGGAGACTGTGCAACAATAGCGATGTACACATTAAAATAACTGAAAAACTTTTGGCACGGATAAACATGGGAACTACGGTATGTTTCTTATGTGCATGTTTTTTCCCAGTACATGTCAAACGCGTATTGTTTAGTCTCTAGCTGGGAGCACCGCTCAAGTATTACTCTGTTTTTTTAATCTCTTGCTGGGAGCCCCAAAGTATTGATGTTTCTTAGTCGCTTGCTGGGAGCGCCAAGTATTGCTATATTTTAGTTTCTTACTGGGAGCACCAAGTATTGCTATGTTTTTAGCCCCCCCCCCCTTCCGGGCTCAGTATTGCTATGTATTTTTAGTCTCTTGCTAAAAGTCCCATGTATTGTTTCTGATATCAGGGCCAGTGAATGCAGAATTGTTAAATCAGCTTGGCCAAATGTGACCTGCGAATCGTATTGGTCAAATAAGGCCCGTGATTCGTATTTTTCCCAACCTGATATAGAGAAAGTGTACAATTTGTGAAACTAATACAAGTATTGATAAATAAGTATATATTCATTGCACATCTGTTGTTGTTACCTGGCACCGCCAACTGTGGACTTGTTGTCTCCAGCTAAGTGGCTAAATCATACATTCATAAGACGGTTAAACACAACCTTTATTTTGATGTTAACAACTAGTATTTCCTTTCTACTGCGATCATGCTGTTCTTGTTCGAATCTAGTCATACAATCTTTTTTGTGATTGTCCCAGGATGATGACCTGTGGATTGTGTCAATATTTGTATTAACTTACAAATGCTAGGTTATACATTTGAAACATTGACCTTTCTGTGAGTCCAACAAGGTAAATCGTTTTATATCTTTCATTGATCGCATGCAGAAAGTATGTGCATCTGAACAGCGACCTACCAGACCTGGCATTATACTTTCAAATCGGTCTATCAAACCTAGTATTATCTTACATTCTTCTTCTTGTAGATAATAAGAGTATCAATGTACAGCAAACTTTTTATTCTATTGGAATTTCTTCCACATATTCATATTTAGTTGTATGTTTCATGTTGTATGTTATGTTGTCTCTCACCCACTGGTTCAATGTTTCATTTTCTGTGTTCTGTTGTCTATCAGTCTTGGGTTAAATGTTTCATGTTGTATGTTCTGTTGTCTATCAGTCTTGGGTTAAATGCATGTCTTGTCACAATTTCTTTCTTCTTATATTAGTGAATTCAAATAAAGTGTGAGGATAAATTCTTAATGCTGACTGGAATTGAAACAGGTCTAGCGTTCTTGCAACTAAAGTACACAAGTTTGCCGTACTTGACCAACCACATCCACGAAAAAAAAGTGTGATCTTGTCAAGACATTCAAACTGTGTGCTCAAGTCACTGAGAACGTCCCAATCTAGACAATGACTGTTACAACAACAACGAACTTTCCGTACAAGTATTGGCGCATTCTCAGTAATACAAACATAGAACAAATACGAATCCTGTTTCTTGAGTTGCAAGGCGATTCGGCGCTGCTAGAACGGACGTGGTTCAATTTCCGTCAGCGGTAAGAACTTTCACTTCTTATATCGCACAAATCCCCGTGCATGACGAATATATGCAGACCAGCGCATATTGCATATTTGACCTTATATAGTAGACGCTTACGTGGCGGAGAATGCCTGATGCACCATCCCTTCTTCTTCTTCTGCGTTCAGCTTCTGTGGTCATGCTATATTGTCAGGCCTGTCGTCAAGACGAAGTCCACTGTCTTCTCCAGGTCAGAGCGACTGCCCCATAGCTTATGCCTCAAGTCTGTATCCTCTCGCCAGGTCTGCTGTCTCTGCTCTTTGTATGTTGGGCAGTCCTGAAATATGTGTTCCGGGGTTTGGGTTCCAGATCCACATGGACATTCATCTGTGTATGAGATCCTCAATCGGTAAAGGTGACGCACCGTCACTGAATATTGGTCACAAATCTGACAGAAGAATGATGAAATAGGTGTCCCAGAAGTATATGTAATCCATCAGGACATGTTGGCATCCTGGGATACTGCTGTAATGAAATGCTCCCCTTTAGGCGACTCTAATCATGCATCCGTAGACACTCTAACACAATCATGCATCCATAGACACTCTAACACAATCATGCATCCATAGACACTCTAACACAATCATGCATCCGTAGACACTCTAACACAATCATGCATCCATAGACACTCTAACACAATCATGCATCCATAGACACTCTAACACAATCATGCATCCGTAGACACTCTAACACAATCATGCATCAGTAGACACTCTAACACAATCATGCATCCGTATACACTCTAACACAATCATGCATCCGTAGACACTATAACACAACCATGCATCCATAGACACTCTAACACAATCATGCATCCATAGACACTCTAACACAATCATGCATCCATAGACACTCTAACACAATCATGCATCCGTAGACACTCTAACACAATCATGCATCCGTAGATACTCTAACACAATCATGCATCCATAGACACTCTAACACAATCATGCATCCATAGACACTCTAACACAATCATGCATCCATAGACTCTCTAACACAATCATGCATCCGTAGACACTCTAACACAATCATGCATCCGTAGATACTCTAACACAATCATGCATCCATAGACACTCTAACACAATCATGCATCCGTAGACACTCTAACACAATCATGCATCCATAGACACTCTAACACAATCATGCATCCATAGACACTCTAACACAATCATGCATCCGTAGACACTCTAACACAATCATGCATCAGTAGACACTCTAACACAATCATGCATCCGTATACACTCTAACACAATCATGCATCCGTAGACACTATAACACAACCATGCATCCATAGACACTCTAACACAATCATGCATCCATAGACACTCTAACACAATCATGCATCCATAGACACTCTAACACAATCATGCATCCGTAGACACTCTAACACAATCATGCATCCGTAGATACTCTAACACAATCATGCATCCATAGACACTCTAACACAATCATGCATCCATAGACACTCTAACACAATCATGCATCCATAGACACTCTAACACAATCATGCATCCATAGACACTCTAACACAATCATGCATCCGTAGACACTCTAACACAATCATGCATCCATAGACACTCTAACACAATCATGCATCCATAGACACTCTAACACAATCATGCATCCATAGACACTCTAACACAATCATGCATCCGTAGACACTCTAACACAATCATGCATCCATAGACACTCTAACACAATCATGCATCCATAGACACTCTAACACAATCATGACTTTGAAATCATGAATCTAATTTTCAGAAAACTATACACGTCAACAACTATTGACTCACTGCTAAAGCATGACCTTCTTCAGTAAACGACCTTTCAACATTATTAATTAGGCCTTCCTTCATTACGATTTTTATTATTGTCAATTCGGTTGGTCACTATTTATATACTTAGATTCGCCTTTGGTTATTTTGGCATGCTATTCCAAGTATACAAATAGAAACCAACGGAAAACAAGAGAATAATCAATAACAGGAACACATAAAGGCCTAATTAACTCTGCGGAAAGGTCATGTTCACTGCTAAAGGCATGACTCCATCATACATTCATAAGACGGTTAAACACAACCTTTATTTTGATGTAAACAACTAGCATTTCCTTTCTACTCGACACACCAAGTGAGGAAAGTGTAACAGAGCTCACGTATTATCGGGTTTAGAACCGAAATGACATTTCTGGAAATTAATTTTCGTCTACAGAGAGTAATGAATGGTAACAATATGTCATGTATGTCGTAATATGACATTAAGGAGAATTCCTCACATGGGTAGCTGCTCCATTCCATAGACAGTCCAAAACTATAGTGAACCAAAATTAATGTGCCGAAGTCGGAAGGGTTGGGTTGTAAGGCGCAGAATTTGCTTCAAATAAGTAAACTACGATAGCATATTCCTTTCTCCGAACTAAATCCTGTTGATCAGAGGGAGTTTGAGACAAACACAAAATAAGAAAGAGAAAATATTGAATGTAAGTAAAGCAACTATAAACAGAATGTGAATAAGTCAAAAATCAACAAAATAAATAGATAACAAAAGAAAGTTACCCGTCGTTAGATCTTGACTAGGCTTATTTGGAGATTGTAGTGATGTCAGTTTTCTGTAGATCTATTTCTCAGTAGATTCTAATAAAACTTACTGAGAATTGTGTCGATATGGTTGAACGAAAAATATATTGTTTTTAGAGTAGTTCAATCCAGAGAAAGTAATAAAGTATGCATATTTGAAGGAAATATGAGAGCACTTGACGTGTATGAACTAGATTGTAGCAACTTGAAGTGTTGTATATCTGTGGGGATTGTTCATCCCTTCTGTACAGCCAATCTTCTCATTTATCTATCTGTGGGGATTGTTCATCCCTTCTGTACAGCCAATCTTCTCATTTATCTATCTGTGGGGATTGTTCATCCCTTCTGTACAGCCAATCTTCTCATTTATCTATCTGTGGGGATTGTTCATCCCTTCTGTACAGCCAATCTTCTAATTTATCTATCTGTGGGGATTGTTCATCCCTTCTGTACAGTCAATCTTCTCACGTATTGATCAACTTGAGGTAATATTCATTGCGATTCCAGCAATATTCCCCATATCGGCTTACCTTTGATACTACCAGAAAGAATTCTTTCACGTACCAAATAGGCTTCTGTGGTTTTTTTTTTAGCTGTGGATGTTTCTTATTCCCTGTAATAATGTATCCTTTGTTTCTGCGCTCAGCTTTCAGTGAAACATTATTAGTGCATCCGTGGTTTAAACCAATGACTGCAGGCAGTTTCTATAATTCCAACATTGATTTCTCGTAATGTACTTCCTTATCAGAAGTTCTTCTTGGTACTTACGATTAAATAAGACAAGAGTTCTGTACTATTTTTAAGACTTGGTTCATTTCTTGTTATAATCTACTCCAACTTCCTTATGCATGTATCATTATTATGTTTGTGGTACTTGCACATAATCTTTGTTCAGTATTATTCCACCAAACTAATGATATTTTTCATATTATATTACCAATTAGAATATGCTGTTTACGTCATTAACCCTTCCTCTAGAGCAACGGTTCCTAAAATTGTCTATATGGACCCCAAGGGTTGATTCCGACTTGTAAAAACACATTTTAAGTTAAATTGTTTAGGAAAATTCACTATTAGGCAGGCAGGAGGTCCTATGAAAAACAACAAAAAGTTGACAAGGGGTATACAGAACAATTAAGTTCGGCATTCTCTGCTATAGACAGTCAATATGTGTAGCCAAGTTATGAGTCACAGAAATGTGGAGAATATACTTACAACGTTATGAGACAGAGAAATGGGGAGAACATACAACGTTATGAGAGAGAGAAATGTGGAGAACATACAACGTTATGAGACAGAGAAAAATGGAGAACATACAACGTTATGAGACAGAGAAATGTGGAGAACATACTTACAACGTTATGAGAGAGAGAAATGTGGAGAACATACTTACAACGTTATGAGAGAGAGAGAAATGTGGAGAACATACAACGTTATGAGACAGAGAAATGTGGAGAACATACTTACAACGTTATGAGACAGAGAAATGTGGAGAACATACTTACAACGTTATGAGAGAGAGAAATGTGGAGAACATACAACGTTATGAGACAGAGAAATGTGGAGAACATACAACGTTATGAGACAGAGAAAAATGGAGAACATACAACGTTATGAGACAGAGAAATGTGGAGAACATACTTACAACGTTATGAGAGAGAGAAATGTGGAGAACATACAACGTTATGAGACAGAGAAATGTGGAGAACATACAACGTTATGAGACAGAGAAATGTGGAGAACATACTTACAACGTTATGAGACAGAGAAATGTGGAGAACATACAACGTTATGAGACAGAGAAATGTGGAGAACATACAACGTTATGAGACAGAGAAATGTGGAGAACATACAACGTTATGAGACAGAGAAATGTGGAGAACATACATCGTTATGAGACAGAGAAATGTGGAGAACATACTTACAACGTTATGAGACAGAGAAATGTGGAGAACATACAACGTTATGAGACAGAGAAATGTGGAGAACATACAACGTTATGAGACAGAGAAATGTGGAGAACATACAACGTTATGAGACAGAGAAATGTGGAGAACATACAACGTTATGAGACAGAGAATCTTCTAAAGGAAGAACAGTACACGAAACCAGTGGTGCCTTTACCACAACAAGCAGCCTAACAATGAAAGTATTCGCCGTAACGCAGGCACTCAACTAGCTGGAATTGCAAGCTTATTCCCATGCGTGCATAGTAAGTGACTCGCTGAATATGATTCAGAAAGTGAAGACAGGTGATGTACGTAGGGAATTGATGGAGTCATTATAGAGAGCTAAAATACGTGCATCACTACGAAATCTCAAGCTTATCTTTGTTCCCGGACACGCGGGCGTGGAGGGAAACGAAAGGGCTGAAAAATTAGCCAGCCTCGTCACCACAACAGATGGTCAGCCTATGGACCGAGTAGACATACGCATTGCTCTTCGTGAGTCCTCACGATCTGAGGATTTTGAGTTGAATGAACGTGAGTCGATATCGAGAATGCGGGAATTGGGATTGAAGATGGGCGTGGCCCGTAGAGAACCCCTGACAAAGAGCTCAAGAAGAGCAGTGAACCAACATAGAACCGGAACCATCAGCCGTTATACCCTGAAATATTTACTGAAGCGGAGATCTGAGCACCTATGGACGTGTGCGAAGAGGATAATCAACAGACTTAATACATAATACCTATAGACAGAGAAATGTGAAGAACTTACTTACAACGTGAAAGATTTCAGTTAAACGATGCGGGGAACGACAGTGTCAAAAGCTATTAGATATCTTAACAAAGTGGCAACATCGGTCTTGTACATAATTGTAGTTATATAGAGAGTTTTGACACATAATACTAATTATACAGAGAGTTAAATAAGCAGTTTTTGATATACTTATTCCTAGTTTCCATAGTTGACAATATTCTGAGATTGTAAGGATAGCTCTGTTGGTCTTTGTTTTTGATAGGATATGATTATTTTATCAGTGGTCTAGATGACAAGATCGTCAGCAAACAATGCTTTTGACACACTGAGATGTTTCACTAGATCATCCATGAAAATAAGAAAGAGTGTGCAGCTTAGAAACAAGTTGAAGGCAGCCCCTCCTCCAGTGTTATTTTCCGGGATAATGTATCGGCATAGCTGGTGGCTATGGTTTTATTTGTCAGGAAGGCCTGTATCCATTTTAACATCTTCCCACCTATTGCCATTCTGTTCATCTTTAGCGAAAGTCCCTTTCTCCAGACTGTTTCATAGGCTTGCTCAAGGTCAATGAACACTGCTAATGTGTATTTTCCTTCTTGTAAACCATCTATCACATTTTGTGTGAGTCTGAAGAGAGGGTCATCTGTGCGATATTTGCGCCTGAAGCCTGCCTGGTTGTTATCTAGACAGTCATGGCCTTCCAGCCACCAGTATAGTATGTTGTGAACCATTCTCTCAACCAGCTTGCCTATGCATGAGGTGATGGATATTGTCCTATAACTTCTTTGTGTTTCTGCCGATTTTACTTTCTTAAGAATTGATGTGAGCCATGCTGATGGCAACTGTCCCTCCTTCCACGTTCTATTAATAAACCATAGGAGTAATACTTTTGCCTTCAGTCCCAGCTTACATTTAATTTCATTTATAATTTGATCTGGTCCCGGAACGTTGTTCCCGTAATGCCATGTTCAGGTCTTGTACGTTGAATATGTCATTGAATGCAGGCCAGCTTCAAGAAATTGGTTCCAAAACAATTCTGAGAACAGGAAGACGACCAGCATGAAACATAATACCATATCCGTACCGCTAGTCACAGAACAATTTGGAATTAATACCGTCTACTTCATCGGCTTTTGAAAGTGAATTAGATACTTTAATATGTTCACAGTTACATATGACTGAGCTACTTTAATATGTTAACAGTCACATGTGCCTGAGTTACTCTAATTTGTTAACAGTTACATATGACTGCGTTACTTTAATATGTTAAGTTACATATGACTGAGTTACTTTAATATGTTAACAGTTGCATGTGACTGAGTTACTTTAATATGTTAACAGTCACATATGACTGAGTTACTTTAATATGTTAACAGTCACATATGACTGAGTTACTTTAATATGTTAAGTTACATGTGCCTGAGTTACTCTAATTTGTTAACAGTTACATATGACTGCGTTACTTTAATATGTTAAGTCACATATGACTGAGTTACTTTAATATGTTAACAGTCACATGTGACTGAGTTACTTTAATATGTTAACAGTTGAATATGACTGAGTTACTTTAATATGTTAACAGTCACATATGACTGAATTACTTTAATATATTAACAGTCACATGTGACTGAGTTATTATAATATGTTAACAGTCACATGTGAATATTACAACATATTACAGAGAAAAGAGTAGCACGACCATAGAAACACTAATAAACAACACTTCCGCTGTCATGTAACATATTGTGCATACCTGAACATGTATATATATCATGTAACATATTTTGCATACCTGAACATGTATATATATCAAGTGACATATTCTTTCCTGGCTGTGTCCCTCACGTGTCTTCACCGTGGATACTCTGATCGCCTCTTTGTCCCTGGTAAGCAGATCTGCATTCCCTAGAGACATGTGTATACATTCTTCGGTATCGCTGGCCCAACGTCTTCTTGGACTTTCTCTTCTTCTCTCACCTGGCACTCTGCCCTCCAGAATCAGGCTTTCGGTGCCATCATGTCTCTTTAAGTGTCCAAAATACTGTAACTTCTTTCTTATGATGGTATTTAGAAGCCATCCTTCGTTTAGTTTCAGTAATTTCAATGTTTTTCTTTTTCTCCGTTCATGATATTCCTAGGATCTTTCTGAAGCATTTCATTTTAAATGAATCTATTCTTTTGGAGATTGTCTTGTTTAAAGTCAAGGTCTCGTATCCATGTGTTGCCACTGGGAAAACATATGATCTTAATAGGATTATTTTAGTGTCATTATTACTACTTTACGTTAAGTGGGATTCCTTTAAATCTAACACTACTATAAGAGAGAAAAGCAAACAAACCCATATATCTTCCTTCATTAGACAAAAGCGTTGGACTTACATCGGCCATGTTCTCAGAATGAACAGCCTAAGAATTCCCCATCAGTTACTATATTGGGTGTCACCGGGAGTAAGAAGAATAAGGAGACCTAGAGAACCTCTAGGAAAAACCATTAATAGAGAAGGCATGTCAATGGACCTAAACAACACGCAAGAATTGAAAGACCTGGCAACACAAAGACAAAAATGGAAGGCTATGGTTTCTGCCCTATGCGCCGCCTATGGCCCTGGAGGAACATAACATAACATTACTACTTTGCTGCAGCTTTCTCATTTGTGTTAATTTGAGTGATGCAGTTTCGAGTCATCTTTTGATCTTAATTGAACAATCTCCAGAACTGTTTATATTTGCTCCCAGATATTTGAATTTATTTACATATTCTAGTTCTATATTGTCTATGTTGATTATTGGTTTGATCTTTGTTTTTTCTCTTGTCATAATTTTGGTTTTCTGCGCGTTTAGTTGTATATGTTGGATCTCGCCGTATTTCTTTGTTGTTGTGATTATCCGTTTCAATCCCTGAGGATGTGTAGTAAGGAGGACTGTGACATCTGCATATCTTATTTCTGGAATCTTGTACCCACTGATATTTATTGCATGAAACTCGTTTTCCTCTAGTTCTTCTCTTACATTTCTCATTATACTAGCTGCATAGATGTTAAAAAGATAAGGGGATAGAGTGCACACCTGTCTCACTCCGCTTTGAACAGCGAACCATTCAGATGTTTCTCCCTCCACTCTTACTGCTGCTTGTTGTTCGTGATACAGTGATTCAATAAGATGTATTAGATGTTTGGGGAAGCCCATGTCTCCCATGATGGACCTTGGTAATATTTAACACAATCAAACGTCTTGGTGTAGTCTATGAAACACATATGTAAATCTAAACTGTATTCTCTACATTTTTAAATAATATTCCTCATGTTGAATATATGGTCTCTTTTTTTTCTTCCTGCTCGAAAACCGGCTTGAACTTATGAATTTCTGTTTCTAATTGGTGTTTTAATCTCCTCATTATGATCTGTAGTAGTATTTTTCTGGCTTGAACTTGAACTTCGTGAATGTCTTGTTCTTATTTCGTTGTATACTCCTCATTATCTGTACTAGTATTTTTCTGGCTTGACTAATTAGTGCTACTGTTCCATAATTGGTACATAGTTGAAGGTCTCCTTTCTTTGGCAAGGTTATTTGTACTGACTTTTTTGTCCATTGTTGAAGCCATATTCCCCTTTTCACTATCTTGTATCATAACGTATTGTATATTTGAACACTGAAAACTCCGCCGGCGTGTATCTTTTCTGATATAATCCTAGAGCTTTTCCTTTCATCAGATTTCTGATTGAATGTCTGACCTCTTCCATTGTACGTTTTTTTAAAATTATATTTCATTGAAGCTCTCATTTTGATGTTTGTGTTGTTCCTTTATACATTTCTTGACAATGATTCCTTCCATATATTTAGAATATATTTGTTTCCGTTCGGGTATTCACTTTTGTTTATCCTTTATTACTGGAAGTGAAGGCTTGAAATTAATCTGTTGTTACGTTCTTATAGCATTGAACATTCTGTTGTTACGTTCTTATAGCATTGAACATTCTGTTGCTACCTAAACATAATACACTTGAAACATTCAGTAATCATATTTTCATCATGACACACCGTAAATAGTGTAATAGAGTGTTACTGTCATATGTTAACAGTTTTATGTGGCAGAGCTAATGTTATATGTTAATAGTTTTATGTGGCAGAGCTAATGTTATATGTTAACAGTTTTATGTGGCAGAGCTAATGTTATATGTTAATAGTTTTATGTGGCAGAGCTAATGTTATATGTTAACAGTTTTATGTGATGCGATTACTTTAATATGTTAAAAGTTTCATGTGACTAGGATATTTTAATATTTCAACGGTTACTTGTGATTGAGTTACTGTAATATTGTAACGGTAGCCTGCCTATATATGGCATAGTCACATATGCTATGTTACTTGTATATGGTTGTTACATGTGATACATCTACTTTAATGTGTTACGTACGTGTGAAAGAGTTACTTTAATATGTGAACGGTTACATGTGACATAGTTGCTTTGTATGTTAAAGGTTACATGGGACATAGTTACTTCCATATTCCAACAGTTATGCGT
This sequence comes from Meghimatium bilineatum, assembly GCA_034231615.1. Lineage (NCBI taxonomy): Eukaryota > Metazoa > Mollusca > Gastropoda > Stylommatophora > Philomycidae > Meghimatium > Meghimatium bilineatum. The sequence continues at coordinate 2,851,695 of CM067305.1, read as the reverse complement.
GACCGAGCTATTTTAATATGTTAAATTACATGTGACCGAGTTATTTTAATACGTTAAATTACATTGACCGACTTATTTTAATATGTTAAATTACATTGACCGAGTTATTTTAATATGTTAAATTACATGTGACCGAGTTATTTTAATATGTTAAATTACATGTGTTACTTCAATATTAACACTTATTGTTACTTAGTATCATCATCATGCTCTGGACATACCAATGCATGCTCTGGACATACCAATGCATGCTCTGGACATACCAATGCATGCTCTAGAGATACCAATGCATGTTCTGGACATACCAATGCATGCTCTGGACATACCAATGCATGCTCTGGACATACCAATGCATGCTCTAGAGATACCAATGCATGCTCTGGATATACGAATGCATGCTCTGGACATACCAATGCATGCTCCGATTCCCGTCTTAATAAATCCATCAGCCTGTAGTGGCTCCCTGTTCCAGTTCGCTATTTATTGACAAGACCTTCTAATAGCAATTATGTCCCTTCTTCGGAACGGTTTATTATTTACGTCAATCTCCCGAAATCTTGATAATCACCATGATTTATAATTCTATAAATCTTCTGAACGGAATAGGTCTCTCCATGGTTTAATTTTGTCAGAGTAATCCATTTATATATATATATATATATATATATATACTACTGTTATGCTCGCCAACCTATCCGCTCGTTCAATGCCATCAACACCTATTTGTCCGGGTAGGAATAAGAAGTTAATTTTCTGATCACAGATCGCAACAACAAATCCACCCACTGACGACTGTCGGCTACCGTTTCAACTATATGGTGTATGTTTATTGAATGACTAAGTATTGCATGCATGAGAACAGTCATGCAACAGCAGCCATAACAGACACTTCGTCATAGCTCTTATCTTCATAGTAAAACTGCTCGTGGTTATGATGAAGGCACCTCCGAATTCCTTCCACCGAAGCACGCAGAAAAAGTTGAATCACAGCGTTGATGAAGAATGATTGACCCATATGTGTAGACGATTACATAATTTTCTAGTTATATGAATAACAGGATCACTGCAAAGAAGAAGAACTGCCGCTGGATTTTTTTCTGCAACATCTGTCACGAATGAAGACTATAGTGAAGGTACCAAATGACGCAGGAGGAGTTGGTATCCACTCATGCACACAATAAATCTAAGTGATTACTTGATCCACTCATGCACACAATAAAGCTAAGTGATTACTTGATCCACTCATGCACACAATAAATCTAAGTGATTACGCTAAGTTACATTGTTTTTTATCTACAGATTGATCTGACAAGGGCGGCACCCTAAAATATAGTATGGGATACGGAGGCTGATATGTATGAGAAACTGAAGACGAGATGAATGGTTTGAGATTGATCTGTACTTTCTTATACGTCGTGTTCTCAAGCACAGGTCAGTATCTCTAGTACACATACATAGATCACATCACATTCTTGTTCTAGAACACATAACTAGATCACATTCTTGTTCAACTCTTATTTGTAATACTCAATTATATGTGTGTTCATTAGTGAATTCATTGTGTAGTTTTCACTATGTCCATTACTGATGATGATGGTGTGGTGGTGGTCGTGGCTACGGCAACAGTAGTGGTGATTAACCTTATCTAACAAAAGCACATATTCTCCTCAACTAGGTAACCGAGTTGACATCGGTACTCGTATAAGATTTGTTGACTCAGGTCATTTATTAACTGAACCGACGGCGGTACACTCGGTATATCCATAATTGTTCCGTTTATTTCAGCAGGTGACGAGACTATATCAAATACTGATAGTTGACATTGCACATTGGTGATATATTTTTAGTCCAACCCCATCAATCTTCCGCTTCTACTATCTCTCTGAGCATTTCCAAGCTCATTAAATCTCTTTATAACAGTTTCATATGTTATATAAATCTCTTTATAACAGTTTCATCTTTTATATAGATCTCTTTATAACAGTAAATCTGTTATAAGCACATTATAAGCTGTTAGTCAAGCACGGAAAAACCAGTTTACTGTAGCTGCCATGCGATTTGGTGCCGTCAGAACGGACTGGTTCAATTCCTGTTGGTCTCAAGAATTTTTAATTTATCCTCTTGTTTCCTACTTGAAGTTACTTGTATAAACAATTATTTGAAGCAAAATGGTACTGTCCAAATGTTATTTATGTTTACAAGAAGACCTATTGACCCTTGTAGTACGAATACGGATGTTATATGTTTGTGTTACTGAGTATACTTCAATACTTGTACAGGATGTTCGTTGCTGTTGTAATAGTCTTTGTCTCGATTGGTCCGTTCTACGTGACTTGAGTACACAGTTTGAATGTCTTGACAAAATCGCATCTTTTTTGGATTTGGTGCCGTCAGAACGGATTGGTTCAATTCCCGTTTGTCTCAAGCACTATTTTAACGTAAATTTGAGTCAAATGTGTCGATCTAGGTCGTTCTAAGACTTATGTCTGTGCATCGTTGTAAGACTTATGTCTGTTCATCGTTGCAAGACTTACGTCTGTGCATAGAAGCCTCATAATCTATTTTGAGAAATTATTGTAAAATTATTTTTTCTGTCACTATTGAAGTCACACATTCACAAACATCAAAGAAATGTGCCCTCGTGAGCAAATGGTAACACCTGGTGAAATTAAAGGTATACATTTCTTATGTTGTTCAAAATTTTTTAACTGCTATGCAAACCCTCATTAAATTCCGCTTACTGGTTACGGAGATATTAAAGGGAATGTGAGGGCAACTATTTTGAAACCACTATAGTCAAAGTTCATCCTGTTTCTTAACAAATCAGTTCAAGGAAATGTTCAACGAAAAGTTCGACCAAATCTTTGTTCCACAGAAGCTGCTCCAGCATAACTCTGTCTCGTAAGTCGTGCAAGAATCGTATTTCTAACTTTATTTCAATTTCCCATCAGTAATTCTCAAGCTGGTCAGGATTCCTAGTGGTAGAAGATTGTAATCACTTTCATTCCTGTGAGAGCAAGAATTGACAGTCGCGCGATATCTGCCAAAGAAAAAATACGTTTCAGATCAATGACACTAATTAATCACAACGTCCGGAGGTCATCTAGAAAGTTGATCCGCCATCAAGACAACTGTACGCATCTCTTTCATGTTACAGTGTATTGGTTTTCGTTTCTTTTCTGACATGTTCTAAGATAAGAATCTAAGTTAGTGATCATTAAATATGAGTTTTATATGTGTGACTTTAGTGTAAGTTATCAAGTTTTATATGTGTGACTTTAGTGTAAGTTATCAAGTTTTATATGTGTGACTTTAGTGTAAGTTATCAAGTTTTATATGTGTGACTTTAGTGTAAGTTCTACTGGCAGGTTATCAAGTTTTATATGTGTGACTTTAGTGTAAGTTATCAAGTTTTATATGTGTGACTTTAGTGTAAGTTATCAAGTTTTATATGTGTGACTTTAGTGTAAGTTCTACTGGCAGGTTATCAAGTTTTATATGTGTGACTTTAGTGTAAGTTATCAAGTTTTATATGTGTGACTTTAGTGGAAGTTATCAAGTTTTATATGTGTGACTTTAGTGTAAGTTCTACTGGCAGGTTATCAAGTTTTATATGTGTGACTTTAGTGTAAGTTATCAAGTTTTATATGTGTTACTTTAGTGTAAGTTATCAAGTTTTATATGTGTGACTTTAGTGTAAGTTATCAAGTTTTATATGTGTGACTTTAGTGTAAGTTCTACTGGCAGGTTATCAAGTTTTATATGTGTGACTTTAGTGTAAGTTATCAAGTTTTATATGTGTGACTTTAGTGTAAGTTATCAAGTTTTATATGTGTGACTTTAGTGTAAGTTATCAAGTTTTATATGTGTGACTTTAGTGTAAGTTATCAAGTTTTATATGTGTGACTTTAGTGTAAGTTATCAAGTTTTATATGTGTGACTTTAGTGTAAGTTATCAAGTTTTATATGTGTGACTTTAGTGTAAGTTATCAAGTTTTATATGTGTGACTTTAGTGTAAGTTCTACTGGCAGGTTATCAAGTTTTATATGTGTGACTTTAGTGTAAGTTATCAAGTTTTATATGTGTGACTTTAGTGTAAGTTATCAAGTTTTATATGTGTGACTTTAGTGTAAGTTATCAAGTTTTATATGTGTGACTTTAGTGTAAGTTATCAAGTTTTATATGTGTGACTTTAGTGTAAGTTATCAAGTTTTATATGTGTGACTTTAGTGTAAGTTCTACTGGCAGGTTATCAAGTTTTATATGTGTGACTTTAGTGTAAGTTATCAAGTTTTATATGTGTGACTTTAGTGTAAGTTATCAAGTTTTATATGTGTGACTTTAGTGTAAGTTATCAAGTTTTATATGTGTGACTTTAGTGTAAGTTATCAAGTTTTATATGTGTGACTTTAGTGTAAGTTATCAAGTTTTATATGTGTGACTTTAGTGTAAGTTATCAAGTTTTATATGTGTGACTTTAGTGTAAGTTATCAAGTTTTATATGTGTGACTTTAGTGTAAGTTATCAAGTTTTATATGTGTGACTTTAGTGTAAGTTATCAAGTTTTATATGTGTGACTTTAGTGTAAGTTATCAAGTTTTATATGTGTGACTTTAGTGTAAGTTATCAAGTTTTATATGTGTGACTTTAGTGTAAGTTATCAAGTTTTATATGTGTGACTTTAGTGTAAGTTCTACTGGCAGGTTATCAAGTTTTATATGTGTGACTTTAGTGTAAGTTATCAAGTTTTATATGTGTGACTTTAGTGTAAGTTCTACTGGCAGGTTATCAAGTTTTATATGTGTGACTTTAGTGTAAGTTATCAAGTTTTATATGTGTGACTTTAGTGTAAGTTATCAAGTTGTATATGTGTGACTTTAGTGTAAGTTCTACTGGCAGGTTATCAAGTTTTATATGTGTGACTTTAGTGGAAGTTATCAAGTTTTATATGTGTGACTTTAGAGTAAGTTATCAAGTTTTATATGTGTGACTTTAGTGTAAGTTCTACTGGCAGGTTATCAAGTTTTATATGTGTGAATTTAGTGGAAGTTATCAAGTCTTATATGTGTGACTTTAGTGTAAGTTCTACTGGCAGGTTATCAAGTTTTATATGTGTGACTTTAGTGGAAGTTATCAAGTTTTATATGTGTGACTTTAGTGTAAGTTCTACTGGCAGGTTATTAAGTTTTATATGTGTGACTTTAGTGTAAGTTATCAAGTTTTATATGTGTGACTTTAGTGTAAGTTATCAAGTTTTATATGTGTGACTTTAGTGTAAGTTATCAAGTTTTATATGTGTGACTTTAGTGTAAGTTCTACTGGCAGGTTATTAAGTTTTATATGTGTGACTTTAGTGTAAGTTATCAAGTTTTATATGTGTGACTTTAGTGTAAGTTATCAAGTTTTATATGTGTGACTTTAGTGTAAGTTATCAAGTTTTATATGTGTGACTTTAGTGTAAGTTATCAAGTTTTATATGTGTGACTTTAGTGTAAGTTATAAAGTTTTATATGTGTGTCTTTAGTGTAAGTTATCAAGTTTTATATGTGTGACTTTAGTGGAAGTTATCAAGTTTTATATGTGTGACTTTAGTGTAAGTTATCAAGTTTTATATGTGTGACTTTAGTGTAAGTTATCAAGTTTTATATGTGTGACTTTAGTGTAAGTTATCAAGTTTTATATGTGTGACTTTAGTGTAAGTTATCAAGTTTTATATGTGTGACTTTAGTGTAAGTTATAAAGTTTTATATGTGTGACTTTAGTGTAAGTTATCAAGTTTTATATGTGTGACTTTAGTGTAAGTTCAACTGGCAGATTATCAAGTTTTATATGTGTGACTTTAGTGGAAGTTTTACTGGCAGGTTATCAAGTTTTATATGTGTGACTTTAGTGGAAGTTATCAAGTTGTATATGTGTGACTTTAGTAGAAGTTTTACTGGCAAGTTATCAAGTTTTATATGTGTGACTTTAGTGAAAGTTATCAAGTTGTATATGTGTGACTTTAGTGGAAGTTTTACTGGCAAGTTATCAAGTTTTATATGTGTGACTTTAGTAGAAGTTTTACTGGCAAGTTATCAAGTTTTATATGTGTGACTTTAGTGAAAGTTATCAAGTTGTATATGTGTGACTTTAGTGGAAGTTATCAAGTTGTATATGTGTGACTTTAGTGGAAGTTATCAAGTTGTATATGTGTGACTTTAGTAGAAGTTTTACTGGCAAGTTATCAAGTTTTATATGTGTGACTTTAGTGTAAGTTATCAAGTTTTATATGTGTGACTTTAGTGTAAGTTCTACTGGCAGGTTATTAAGTTTTATATGTGTGACTTTAGTGTAAGTTATCAAGTTTTATATGTGTGACTTTAGTGTAAGTTATCAAGTTTTATATGTGTGACTTTAGTGTAAGTTATCAAGTTTTATATGTGTGACTTTAGTGTAAGTTATCAAGTTTTATATGTGTGACTTTAGTGTAAGTTATAAAGTTTTATATGTGTGTCTTTAGTGTAAGTTATCAAGTTTTATATGTGTGACTTTAGTGGAAGTTATCAAGTTTTATATGTGTGACTTTAGTGTAAGTTATCAAGTTTTATATGTGTGACTTTAGTGTAAGTTATCAAGTTTTATATGTGTGACTTTAGTGTAAGTTATCAAGTTTTATATGTGTGACTTTAGTGTAAGTTATCAAGTTTTATATGTGTGACTTTAGTGTAAGTTATAAAGTTTTATATGTGTGACTTTAGTGTAAGTTATCAAGTTTTATATGTGTGACTTTAGTGTAAGTTCAACTGGCAGATTATCAAGTTTTATATGTGTGACTTTAGTGGAAGTTTTACTGGCAGGTTATCAAGTTTTATATGTGTGACTTTAGTGGAAGTTATCAAGTTGTATATGTGTGACTTTAGTAGAAGTTTTACTGGCAAGTTATCAAGTTTTATATGTGTGACTTTAGTGAAAGTTATCAAGTTGTATATGTGTGACTTTAGTGGAAGTTTTACTGGCAAGTTATCAAGTTTTATATGTGTGACTTTAGTAGAAGTTTTACTGGCAAGTTATCAAGTTTTATATGTGTGACTTTAGTGAAAGTTATCAAGTTGTATATGTGTGACTTTAGTGGAAGTTATCAAGTTGTATATGTGTGACTTTAGTGGAAGTTATCAAGTTGTATATGTGTGACTTTAGTAGAAGTTTTACTGGCAAGTTATCAAGTTTTATATGTGTGACTTTAGTGAAAGTTATCAAGTTGTATATGTGTGACTTTAGTGGAAGTTATCAAGTTTTATATGTGTGACTTTAGTGGAAGTTATCAAGTTGTATATGTGTGACTTTAGTAGAAGTTTTACTGGCAAGTTATCAAGTGTTATATGTGTGACTTTAGTGGAAGTTTTACTGGCAAGTTATCAAGTTTTATATGTGTGACTTTAGTGGAAGTTTTACTGGCAAGTTATCAAGTTTTATATGTGTGACTTTAGTGGAAGTTTTACTGGCAAGTTATCAAGTTTTATATGTGTGACTTTAGTGGAAGTTTAACTGGCAAGTTATCAAGTTTTATATGTGTGACTTTAGTGGAAGTTTTACTGGCAAGTTATCAAGTTTTATATGTGTGACTTTAGTGGAAGTTTTACTGGCAAGTTATCAAGTTTTATATGTGTGACGTTAGTGGAGGTTATTCTGGCAGGTTATCAGTTATAGTTATCATTTTAATCTTAATGAGATCCCCTTAATCTATATCTTCCCTGTCTGGTTTATCCCTTCGTATTCCATGGAAATGCCTGTCTTGCTACAGTTACGCGTCTTATTACCTTTATGTCGAATCCACCGCCATTATTAATAACATAAATATTCAGTAAAATCAATGATATCAGATGTACGTAAAGACTACGTCATGTAACACGATGATGGTCCCAAGAAGCCAACAAGAATATAGTCTCAGTGATATGATGATGGTCTCAAGTGACCACAATAATATGGTCCCATTGAAGTGATGACAGTCCCAACAGGCCTGCAAGACTATGGTCCCATTGAAGTGATGACAGTCCCAAGGGGCCAACAAGAATATGGTTCGAATGAATTGAGTTTCGTGGGTGGGGACCAGCATAAACTTATTTCAAACACGTTTCGTTTTAACGGACTCTTTCTGAATAGTTGACTGTTTATTTCTTAACGGTTTCCGTTTGGTTTGTGAGTCAGTCAAATAATCTGAATGTTCTATATAGATCACGGTATCGTAACACTATAACCTGCCATGTATGCCGTAAGAAACAACTGAGCAAGAGCTTGTTGTGGTGTATCCTGCTAAAGACCCATACATTCTCTTATGCGGCATGTCTCCAGAAGTTGAAGAATCATCGCTTGTAGCATTGCACCTAACATTCACTTTGAACAAGACGACATTGCACCTAACATTCACTTTGAACAAGACGACATTGCACCTAACATTCACTTTGAACATGACGACATTGCACCTAACATTCACTTTGAACAGGACGATTATCTGGACTTGCAAATGATATAAGACACTCCTCCATTACATGTAAATACCTAACAGCAATTTGACACAGAAAGGAAAGCCATGTTTGTTATAGAAATACGAAGCCAATGAAACAACAATCTGACACTGAAAGTAAAGCTGTTATAGAAATACGAATGACACACTTGTACTCTCACGGGATTAGATGCTCATCTGAAAAGTCAAGAACAATTAGTGGAATGTTTGCCAGTTTTTCAACAATCTGACAAGTAAAATTATCAAATCTTGTTTCTCTTGATGGGTGACAAGAGTTTAACTGTTGGTAGAGGAAAATGTTTGGTACATTGCTGAGCGGTTAGGGCGTTCGGCTCATATCCGTGATATCCAGGGGTCAACTCCAGGTAAGGATTAGGTTTTTTTGCTGTTGGATAAATAAAAACCCACTCGCTGGATGTAATGGTGAATAGGAATTTCATACGGCCTTTATCACACAGTAACAAGTACCTATCAAACAGTAACAAGTACCTCTCACACAGTAACAAGTACCTCTCACACAGTAACAAGTACCTCTCGCACAGTAACAAGTACCTCTCAAACAGTAACACGTACCTCTCACACAGTAACAAGTACCTCTCAAACAGTAACAAGTACCTCTCACACAGTAATAAATACCTCTCAAACAGTAACAAGTACCTCTCACACAGTAACAAGTACCTCTCACACAGTAACAAGTACCTCTCACACAGTAACAAGTACCTCTCAAACAGTAACAAGTACCTCTCACACAGTAACAAGTACCTCTCAAACAGTAACAAGTACCTCTCAAACAGTAACAAGTACCTCTCACACAGTAACAAGTACCTCTCACACAGTAACAAGTACCTCTCACACAGTAACAAGTACCTCTCAAACAGTAACAAGTACCTCTCACACAGTAATAAATACCTCTCACACAGTAACAAGTACCTCTCACACAGTAACAAGTACCTCTCAAACAGTAACAAGTACCTCTCACACAGTAATAAATACCTCTCACACAGTGCCAAGTACCTCTCACATAGTAACAAGTACTTCTCACACAGTAACAAGTACCTCTCACACAGTAATAAATACCTCTCACACAGTAACAAGTACCTCTCACACAGTAACAAGTACCTCTCAAACAGTAACAAGTACCTCTCACACAGTAATAAATACCTCTCACACAGTAACAAGTACCTCTCACACAGTAACAAGTACCTCTCACACAGTAACAAGTACCTCTCACACAGTAATAAATACCTCTCACACAGTAACAAGTACCTCTCACATAGTAACAAGTACCTCTCAAACAGTAACAAGTACCTCTCACACAGTAATAAATACCTCTCACACAGTGCCAAGTACCTCTCACATAGTAACAAGTACTTCTCACACAGTAACAAGTACCTCTCACACAGTAATAAATACCTCTCACACAGTAACAAGTACCTCTCACACAGTAACAAGAACCTCTCAAACAGTAACGTGTACCTCTCAAACAGTAACAAGTACCTCTCACACAGTAACAAGTACCTCTCACACAGTAACAAGTACCTCTCACACAGTAACAAGTACCTCTCAAACAGTAACAAATACCTCTCACACAGTAATAAATACCTCTCACACAGTAACAAGTACCTCTCACACAGTAACAAGTACCTCTCAAACAGTAACAAGTACCTCTCATACAGTAATAAATACCTCTCACACAGTGCCAAATACCTCTCACACAGTGCCAAGTACCTCTCACATAGTAACAAGTACTTCTCACACAGTAACAAGTACCTCTCATACAGTAATAAATACCTCTCACACAGTGCCAAATACCTCTCACACAGTAACAAGTACTTCTCACACAGTAATAAGTACCTCTCACACAGTAATAAATACCTCTCACACAGTGCCAAGTACCTCTCACATAGTAACAAGTACTTCTCACACCAGTTATAACAAAGATGACACATTAACACTGTTCTGTTACTGATCTGTTCATACAATGATGTTAAAATTATGTGGTACATAAAAAGAAATTGAGAAAAGCTGCTATCTAACACAACAGATAAAGCTGCAGATATACATATTACCAACAAATGAATGAAGAAGACATTATATGATAAAATAACCATATTACAGACAACACATTTTTGGAATACGTACTTAGAATAGTAGACGAAAGAGACAAATTGACTTCATCACGATACAAGACAATTTCAAAAATAGTCTTAAGAACATATAGGGAATCGAGTGGCAACACAGATCACGCTTTTATAGTAATAGGCCTAACAAGAGAATGAACTCTGAAACAAAACTGAAACAGGATTCTCACAAATATATTCGAACATTAAAAATGTTCTATCTGCAATGTCAATATTTAGTATGTCGAAAATAAATATTATAGACTAATTGATGAAATACATACGGGAAATCCCGGAAGGGATAATACAACATAGAAATATGTCAGAAATAGCCCAAAATATCTTCCTGGTACAGATAATAACCACACTGGAAGAAGATATCCGAAAAGGTGGAAATACACGTAGTAGCAAACTGGAAGACGATATCCGAAAAGGTGGAAATACACAATTTTGTAAACATAAATAACAGACAGAACAGGGTTGCTTCAAATAATATCTTATACAAGTAAATTCAAAAAGGAAGCATGAAGATAAATGAAAATAATTCTTACAGCTGACGAGAATTGAACCAGGTCAGTTCTAACAGCACCGAATCGCTTTGCAACACAAGTAAACAGGTTTTCCAATTGTTATATTTCTATGTTTTCTATGTTGTTTATGTTTATTAAGAAGGCATTTAGGTACTTGTAGTACGAATATGAATGTTCTGTGTTTGTGTTCCTGATGATACTTTAATACTTGTTCGTTGATGTAATAGTCCTTGTTTCAATTGGTCCCTTCTCAGTGACTTGAGTACACAGACTGAATGTCCTTACGAGATCACATCTTTTTGGGGGATGTTGTTAGTCAAGTACGGACAACTTGTTTACTTATGTTGCAAAGCGACTCAGTGCTGCTAGAACGAACGTGGTTCAATTCCCATCAGCTGTAAGAATTATTTTAATTTATCCTTATGCTTCCTACTTGAATATACTTGTATAAGTTATTATTTAAATCACGTTTGATGCATGCGAAGCCAAATGTTGAAATGAAATAACACAGAAACATAATGTTGGTTTCCTTCTGTTATTTTATGATTAATCATCTCGATATTTTCATTTAGACTCATCAATTCCAAAATGTCTACATTAAACAAATAATGTTCAATTTTTTAATTGGAATCTATTAACTTTCTAGCTTGGGTCGTGTGATTTTTAAACAAATTAATTTTGTCAAACGTAATTATCTGAATTGGCTTGAACGTGAGCATTAATGCTCTATTAATCTGGTGATGAAATGTTGCGTTCTTACACTCAGGTCTTGAAGATTTTGGCATTCTTACACTCAGGTCATGAAGATTGGGGCATTCTCAATCTGAAGATTGCCATTAACATAATCATGTTACTGTACACTACCATTAGTACAATCATGTCTTGAATTGGGCACGTTACTATGCACTGCCATTAGTACAATCATGTTACTGTACACTGCCATTAGTACAATCATGTTACTGTACACTGCCATTAGTACAATCATGTTACTGTACACTACCATTAGTACAATCATGTTACTGTACACTACCATTAGTACAATCTTGTTACTGTACACTACCATTAGTACAATCATGTTACTGTACACTACCATTAGTACAATCTTGTTACTGTACACTACCATTAGTACAATCTTGTTACTGTACACTACCATTAGTACAATTGTGTTACTGTGCACTACCATTAGTACAATAATGTTACTGTACACTACCATTAGTACAATCATGTTACTGTACACTACCATTAGTACAATAATGTTACTGTGCACTACCATTAGTACAATCATGTTACTGTACACTACCATTAGTACAATCATGTTACTGTACACTACCATTAGTACAATCTTGTTACTGTGCACTACCATTAGTACAATCATGTTACTGTACACTACCATTAGTACAATCATGTTACTGTGCACTACCATTAGTACAATCTTGTTACTGTACACTACCATTAGTACAATCTTGTTACTGTACACTACCATTAGTACAATCTTGTTACTGTACACTACCATTAGTACAATCATGTTACTGTACACTACCATTAGTACAATCATGTTACTGTACACTACCATTAGTACAATCTTGTTACTGTACACTACCATTAGTACAATCATGTTACTGTACACTACCATTAGTACAATCTTGTTACTGTACACTACCATTAGTACAATCTTGTTACTGTACACTACCATTAGTACAATTGTGTTACTGTGCACTACCATTAGTACAATAATGTTACTGTACACTACCATTAGTACAATCATGTTACTGTACACTACCATTAGTACAATAATGTTACTGTGCACTACCATTAGTACAATCATGTTACTGTACACTACCATTAGTACAATCTTGTTACTGTGCACTACCATTAGTACAATCATGTTACTGTACACTACCATTAGTACAATCATGTTACTGTACACTACCATTAGTACAATCATGTTACTGTACACTACCATTAGTACAATCTTGTTACTGTGCACTACCATTAGTACAATCATGTTACTGTACACTACCATTAGTACAATCATGTTACTGTGCACTACCATTAGTACAATCTTGTTACTGTACACTACCATTAGTACAATCTTGTTACTGTACACTACCATTAGTACAATCTTGTTACTGTACACTACCATTAGTACAGTCAATTTAATTAAACATTTTCTGCTTCTGAGTACCTTCTCATACTCCTACAGATACGCAGGATGTAGTCCAGAGAACGGTATACTTTGTGTTATTATTTACATATTATCTGCGATATCTGTGACTTTCGGTAAATATGGATCGCCATTTTATCAGATTATTCCTGCAACTTTGTAGCTGACTTTGTAGCTGACTTTGTAGCTGACTTTGTAGCTGACTTTGTAGCTGACTTTGTAGCTGACTTTGTAGCTGACTTTGTAGCTGACTTTGTAGCTGACTTTGTAGCTGACTTTGCTACTTTAAACTGTAAGGAGACTGAGACTTGAGTACGACATGTTTGTTATTGTTACATGCTGAGTTACATGAGAGCTTATTCTATCCAAGTTTGTTACTGTTACATGCAGAGTTACATGAGAGTTTATTTTATCCAAGTTTGTTACTGTTACATGTTGAGTTACATGAGAGTTTATTCTATCCATGTTTGTTACTGTTACATGCTGAGTTACATGAGAGTTTATTTTATCCATGTTTGTTACGACATGCTTGTTACTGTTACATGCTGAGTTACATGAGAGCTTATTCTATCCAAGTTTGTTACTGTTACATGCTGAGTTACATGAGAGTTTATTCTATCCATGTTTGTTACTGTTACATGTTGAGTTACATGAGAGTTTATTCTATCCATGTTTGTTACTGTTACATGCTGAGTTACATGAGAGTTTATTCTATCCATGTTTGTTACTGTTACATGCTAAGTTACATGAGAGTTTATTCTATCCATGTTTGTTACTGTTACATGCTAAGTTACATGAGAGTTTATTCTATCCAAGTTTGTTACTGTTACATACAGAGTTACATGAGAGTTTATTCTATCCATGTTTGTTATTGTTACATACAGAGTTACATGAGAGTTTATTCTATGCATGTTTGTTACTGTTACATGCTAAGTTACATGAGAGTTTATTCTATGCATGTTTGTTACTGTTACATGCTAAGTTACATGAGAGTTTATTCTATGCATGTTTGTTACTGTTACATGCTAAGTTACATGAGAGTTTATTCTATCCAAGTTTGTTACTGTTACATACAGAGTTACATGAGAGTTTATTCTATCCATGTTTGTTACTGTTACGTGCAAAGTTATATGAGAGTTTATTCTATCCATTTTTGTTACTGTTACGTGCAAAGTTATATGAGAGTTTATTCTATCCATGTTTGTTACTGTTACGTGGAGAGTTACATGAGAGTTCATTATACCCAAATTGACCTAAAACAAAATTTTACATTTACTTGCATATAACAAAAATGTCCAAATTTAAGTGAACTAAATGTACAATTACATAACAACCGGATTAATCTTGACAAAGTTAATATGTGACATCTAGTTAATTTATTTTAAAATTAGCTCAATTAAACGCAATAGAACAAATTACATCCAATCAGAACTAGACAAAAATAAAGGAAATTGAAATTATGATCTGTTCAGTTTTTTTAATACTTGGGGGTGGGATGAGAGGGGGTTGTTTTGTAAGATATTTTGTATAAAAAATATGTCCGAGTGATGTGATAATCTGTTCACGAGGGTAATCCCGTGCTGATCTGATAAATCCATGCTCAGACAAACAGGAAGTTGGATGTCAAAAGTTGCAAGAACTAATGAAGGTTTTTGTAAACATGGCAATGAGTTGAATCTTCAATTGTACGAGTCACGATTACATGAGGACATTTCTCATAGCTATCCTGCACAGAGGGGTCAAACATTCTGTAAAAGAATAGAAACGAATACATGTGTAAACCTGGTATTACATGTGGTAATGTTTTTGAACGATTGGATGAAATTGTGTGAACTAGCAAAAGTGATACATTTTTCTATACTTGAAACTAGAAACGCTCACTAGAAATAAACATCAATTCTTTAAATAAAATTAGAAAAATAAGTTGATGAAATAATTTGCAAGAGACCACAGTTGTAGCTACAGCAGACATGTAGCCACAGGTAGCAATTGCAACAGCCAGGAGATAATTAAAACTATACAAACTGCTACAAACACAGGTACTGGGTACGGAAATGTACAGAAATAATGGAAGCATATCGTGTATAAAACATTGGATTTCAACTATTGTGACATGTTTACCTATTGTGACATGTTTACCTATTGTGACATGTTTACATATTGTGACATGTTTACCTATTGTGACATATTTACCTATTGTGACATGTTTACCTATTGTGACATGTTTACCTGTTGTAATATGTTTGCATATTGTGACATGTTTACCTATTGTGACATGTTTCCCTACTGTGACATGTTTACCTACTGTGACATGTTTACCTACTGTGACATGTTTACATATTGTGACATGTTTACCTATTGTGACATGTTTACTTATTGTGACATGTTTACCTATTGTGATGTTTACCTATTGTGACATGTTTACCTATTGTGACATGTTTACATATTGTGACATATTTACCTATTGTGACATGTTTACCTATTGTGACATGTTTACCTGTTGTAATATGTTTGCATATTGTGACATGTTTACCTATTGTGACATGTTTCCCTACTGTGACATGTTTACCTACTGTGACATGTTTACCTACTGTGACATGTTTACATATTGTGACATGTTTACCTATTGTGACATGTTTACTTATTGTGACATGTTTACCTATTGTGATGTTTACCTATTGTGACATGTTTACCTATTCTGACATGTTTACCTATTGTATTATGTTTATCTATTATGACATGTTTATCTATTGTGATATGTTTACCTATTGCGACATGTTTACCTACTGTGACATGTTTACCTACTGTGACGTGTTTACATATTGTGACATGTTTACCTATTGTGACATGTTTACTTATTGTGACATGTTTACCTATTGTGATGTTTACCTATTGTGACATGTTTACCTATTCTGACATGTTTACCTATTGTATTATGTTTATCTATTATGACATGTTTATCTATTGTGATATGTTTACCTATTGCAACATGTTTAACTATTGTGACATTTTTATCTATTGTGACATGTTTATCTATTGTGACATGTTACCTGTTGTGACATGTGTATCTATTGTGACATGTTTACCTATTGTGACATGTTTACCTATTGTGATGTTTACCTATTGTGACATGTTTACCTATTGTGACATGTTTATCTATTGAGACGTGTTACCTGTTGTGACATGTTTATCTATTGTGACATTTTTACCTGTTGTGACATGTTTATCTATTGTGACATTTTACCTGTATGAAGAAAGTGTTAAAACAAGCTCAAACTTCGCGACTTTCGATAGTAATTACAAGACCTCTACACAGAAATAATTAGGACTGTATTCGTTACGTGTATTATTATTGTCGTGATTTTCGTTGGTCACTATTTATATCCTTGGAGTCGCCTTGGCTATTTTTGGCATGTGACTCATGTATACAAATAGTGACCCGCGGAAACCCCAACAATAATCAAACATGTAACGAATAAAGTCCTAATTATTTATGTGCAGAGGTCTTCTTACTGATGAAAGTCACGGTTAACTATATTAATGAACGAAATCTCGACTACGAGAGTGAACCTCGACTACGAAAGTGAACCTCGACTACGAAAGTGAACCTTGACTTTGAAAGTGAACCTCGACTACAAGAGTGAACCTCGACTTCGAGAGTGAACCTCTACTACGAGAGTGAACCTCGACTACGAGAGTGAACCTCTACTACGAGAGTGAACCTCTACTACGAGAGTGAACCTCGACTACGAGAGTGAACCTCTACTACGAGAGTGAACCTCTACTACGAGAGTGAACCTCGACTACGAGAGTGAACCTCGACTACGAGAGTGAACCTCGACTACGAGAGTGAACCTCGACTACGAGAGTGAACCAACTATATTTGACCTCTAGTGTTGAGCACAATTACTTATACTGAAAGAAGCTCACAATCGAGGTAACACATATCTGGAATAAGCTCACAATCGAGATAAAACATATCTGGAAGAAGCTCACAGTCAAGAAGACACTTATCTGGAAGAAGCTCACAATCGAGATAACACATATCTGGAAGAAGCTCACAGTCAAGAAGACACTTATCTGGAAGAAGCTCACAATCGAGATAAAACATATCTGGAAGAAGCTCACAGTCAAGAAGACACTTATACTGAAAGAAGCTCACAATCGAGATAACACATATCTGGAAGAAGCTCACAGTCAAGAAGACACTTATACTGAAAGAAGCTCACAATCGAGATAACACATATCTGGAATAAGCTCACAATCGAGATAACACATATCTGGAAGAAGCTCACAGTCAAGAAGACACTTATCTGGAATAAGCTCACAATCGAGATAAAACATATCTGGAAGAAGCTCACAGTCAAGAAGACACTTATCTGGAAGAAGCTCACAATCGAGATAACACTTATCTGGAAGAAGCCTACAATCAAGATGACAATTATATGGAAGACGCTCAGTCAAGATTACACCTATCTGGAAGAAGCTCACGGTTGAGATAACACTTTTCTGTAATAAACTCACAGTAATAAAACGTATCAGTTTTCAGTAATCGGTACATTCAAATATTATTTTTTATCACCATTGAATGATCTTATACAATCCCCAATTGGATACAGCAGACAGATCCTTCTGCTTATGAAGTATCGACTAACAGTTTTTAATTATGTGGAATCGATTAAAGAGATATTACAGAATCACAAGATATTTTCCTATCGTGTAACCTAATACTGCACCGTATAGAATTCGTTTATTTTCCTTTAGAGTACCCCAGTTGTGAATTTCAAATTGACAACAACATAATAATATTGAAACTAAAGACAATGTACACACAAGACTAACACACTAAAGACAATGTACACACAAGACTAACACGAGGAATTTTGGTACTATAGATAAATTCATTCCCTCCTCTGCTGTCTAGTTTCAGCCGTTCCTTTCCTCCTCTGCTGCCTAGATTCAGCGGTTCCTTCCATCCTCTGCTGCCTAGTTTCAGCCGTTCCTTTCCTCCTCTGTTACCTAGTTTCAGCCGTTCCTTTCCTCCTCTGCTACCTAGTTTCAGCGGTTCCTTCCATCCTCTGCTGCCTAGTTTCAGCGGTTCCTTCCCTCCTCTGCTACCTAGTTTCAGCGGTTCCTTCCCTCCTCTGCTACCTAGTTTCAGCCGTTCCTTCACTCCTCTGCTGCCTAGTTTCAGCGGTTCCTTCCCTCCTCTGCTGCCTAGTTTCAGCGGTTCCTTCCCTGCTCTGCTACCTAGTTTCAGCGGTTCCTTCTCTCCTCTGCTGCCTAGATTCAGCGGTTCCTTCCCTCCTCTGCTGCCTAGATTCAGCCGTTCCTTCCCTCCTCTGCTGCCTAGTTTCAGCAGTTCCTTCCCTCCTCTGCTGCCTAGTTTCAGCGGTTCCTTCCCTCCTCTGCTGCCTAGTTTCAGCGGTTCCTTCCCTCCTCTGCTGCCTAGTTTCAGCGGTTCCTTCTCTCCTCTGCTGCCTAGATTCAGCGGTTCCTTCCTTCCTCTGCTGCCTAGATTCAGCCGTTCCTTCCCTCCTCTGCTGCCTAGTTTCAGCGGTTCCTTCCCTCCTCTGCTGCCTAGTTTCAGCGGTTCCTTCCCTCCTCTGCTACCTAGTTTCAGCGGTTCCTTCCCTCCTCTGCTACCTAGTTTCAGCGGTTCCTTCCCTCCTCTGCTGCCTAGTTTCAGCGGTTCCTTCCCTCCTCTGCTGCCTAGATTCAGCGGTTCCTTCCCTCCTCTGCTGCCTAGTTTCAGCGGTTCCTTCCCTCCTCTGCTGCCTAGTTTCAGCGGTTCCTTTCCTCCTCTGCTACCTAGTTTCAGCTGTTCCTTCCCTCCTCTGCTGCCTAGTTTCAGCTGTTCCTTCCCTCCTCTGCTGCCTAGTTTCAGCGGTTCCTTCCCTCCTCTGCTGCCTAGTTTCAGCGGTTCCTTCCCTCCTCTGCTGCCTAGTTTCAGCGGTTCCTTCCCTCCTCTGCTGCCTAGTTTCAGCACTGCGTACACTTATGAAGTTAGCAACTATTTAATAAACATCACCAACAAGGGACGTCTTTAAAAATGTGAGACGTCTTTCAAAAACACATACAGGAGGAATGTGTATGACGTGTAACAGCAAAGCAGAAAATTGTGAAAGAAGTTCGTGGAAGACATGTTCCATGAAGAGGTGAAACATAAAGAAATAGACCAGACAATCGTTTATTAAAAGATAAACTTAGCGGACATAGTTAACTCCTTGTTAAGATAATAAAATAGCAGCATGAATAACATCTGAAATATTATGTCTGCAAATTTCCAAGTTTGACATTTATGTATTTTTTTTGTTGAATGGGAATATGGATAAAGGTTTTATAGGATGATAGCTTTTGCCGTCAGCAATCATTAACTTGACGCATCTGTTTTATAATAAAGAAGGGAAACGCGCCCACTGGATTATAGCTATTGTCACTATAAATTTCAAATGTTTGTCACTTGATATCGCTAATTAGCGTTGAAAGAAATCTAATATCTGCCAACTTGGCATGATAATTCATAGTCTTTGGTTATTTTTATAATTTCATTTGAAAACCATAGATGTTATACTAAATAAGCATTAAGTCTGTATCTATAACTGGCTACATATAGATCTGCCTATTTATGCATGTATCCATCTATACACATGGCGCATTTAGCTGAATTTAAAAAAGGAATGTCACAAATTATTATCATCACTTGTGATGGGCCAACAGCAACAAAAACATGGCGTTTATAAAGTTGTGAATTAACTGATATTGCTGTGACACTACGTCGCATGAGTTGTTGTTCTTTAGTGTGGACATGTGTAGGATTATTGACGCTACACCGTGTATAAAATAAATAATATCACTGCTTAGTCTTATTTTCATCACGTATTAGGTAAAGTGAATCGTAGAAAAATAAAGCTAATACTATAAGATATATATAAAAAAGAAAGAAAGAAATAAGGGGAACAATTATAATAATACGTCTTCCGTATATTTTTCTACACTGTTTAACAATTATTCCATCACAAATATTCGTTGTTAATGAGTTTTCACCACTCATGGCCAGATAAAGAATAAAATCTGCAGCTAACATATCTGCAGTCATACTTACACTGGACCATAGAAAACTACCACTTTCTATTAACTCACATTGAGCAAATATATTTCTTTCACATTCAGTGCACAGCGATTTTTATAGACACCATATAGTATCTGTGACCACTAAAAATGCAATATCTATCATGGCATTAGATTCAACTTCATGAAGGACGCTTTGCAATATGAGACATTTATATTAGTCACGTGTTGCTGTGACAGAAGGATCATTCACGTGTTGTTGTGACAGAAGGATCAGACACGTATTGTTTTGACAGAAGGATCAGGCACGTGTTGTTGTGACAGAAGGATCAGGCACGAATTGCTGTGACAGAAGGATCAGGTACGTATTGCTGTGACAGAAGGATCAGACACGTGTTGTTGTGACAGAAGGATCAGACACGTGTTGTTTTGACAGAAGGATCAGGCACGTGTTGTTGTGACAGAAGGATCAGGCACGAATTGCTGTGACAGAAGGATCAGGCATGTGTTGTTGTGACAGAAGGATCAGACACGTGTTGTTGTGACAGAAGGATCAGACACGTGTTGTTGTGACAGAAGGATCAGACATGTGTTGTTGTGACAGAAGGATCAGACACGTGTTGTTGTGACAGAAGGATCAGACACGTGTTGTTGTGACAGAAGGATCAGACATGTGTTGTTGTGACAGAAGGATCAGACACGTGTTGTTGTGACAGAAGGATCAGACACGTGTTGTTGTGAGAGAAGGATCAGACACGTGTTGTTGTGACAGAAGGATCAGACACGTGTTGTTGTGACAGAAGGATCAGACACGTGTTGTTGTGACAGAAGGATCAGGCACGTGTTGTTGTGAGAGAAGGATCAGACACGTGTTGTTGTGACAGAAGGATCAGACACGTGTTGTTGTGACAGAAGGATCAGGCACGTGTTGTTGTGACAGAAGGATCAGGCACGTGTTGTTGTGACAGAAGGATCAGACACGTGTTGTTGAGACATCCATCACCAAGTTGGATGTAGCAATTCATGTTGACTGTCACCAGAGTTTGTATTCGCTAGCTAATAAATTATCTGTGTCATTAGGAACACTTCAATTGGTTGTTGGGAAGAAACTGAAGTGTCAGAGCGTGTGGGTACCACTGATGTTGTTGGGAAGAAACTGAAGTGTCAGAGCGTGTGGGTACCACTGATGTTGTTTGAACATCATCATATCGAACGAATTGGTGTGGAGTTTAGCCATTTGCAGCGGTACATGCGGAGTGTAATGCATTTCTGTCACGAATATGGACATGCAACGAATCGTGGTTTCACCACTCTAAGTAATGCAGCAAAACAGTCAGCACGCAATTGAAACAGCTTGTTCACCAAAAAGCAAACAATTATAACAACACATTTCTGCAAAAAAGGTTATGTTTACTGCCTTTTTTTTAAACAAAAACAAAAATGACACTTGGCGCACTGTAAAGAGCATAGTGTGAATATCACTGCAATCGGCTATAAGAATACGTTAGATAAGCTGCATACATCTTTCGAGAAGAAGTGACCCGGCTTGTTGTCGCGGTGGTGTCATTCTGTTGCACGACATTCTGTTGTTATTCTGATCGAGAAAAATGGTTCTTCTGTCACACCAATATGTCTAGCTCGGCCACGAAAGATCATTTGTTACCTATCGCCCTTCCCGAAGCATTTTTGCCTAATCCTTCATTGTTGTCTTCGAAACACATTTTCCATCCTACGCCGCCTGCATTCATGGATGATTGTTGGTGTGATGAGTCAATCATTGCGCATTGGTACAATTTGAACAAATTCATTATCACACCGGTCATGTTATCGACTGCCTGCACAGGGCATTATATCGACTGCCTGCACAGGGCATTATATTGACTGCCTGCACAGGGCACTAAGGATACGAAGAGAATGACCATCTGACAATTTGTTCATTGATATGTACTTATTACATCAGTGATGACGTCCTCGCGCTCTTTGCGTGCTGGATTAGGTGACGCAGCACCGGCGGGTTTCATTTGAACACACTCGTATATATCTAGGAAATGACAAATGCGATATTCTGTAGTAGTGGTTCGCCTACCGCGCCAGTGAGGTGATTTGTGTCACATTACCAGTGATCGGGCGCCTTAGGGATGTACTAGGTTCGTGTCTTGTGTGTGACCATGACCTAATTTATAAACAGACGTATGTACAACTAGTTTCATGTTACTATGAAAGCCAGTCTGATTATTGTTGTCCTTTTCATTAACTGACAAAAGTATAAATAACAAAGTAAAAATAAATTAAAGAGATATAGCTTCAATGTCTGGGAACAACCCAGCGCACTAGAAATGTGAGAGCTGGAACAATAAAGAGAGCAACATAAATTTTTAAGGAGTTTTCGACGTGTTACCAATCAATAAACTAAGTACGTAACACCTTTACAACATCAACAAAAGCAGACTTTTCGACTAAAAAATTCTTCTTTATGACAAAAATGTGACTTATGTGGGGGAGCTTGTTACTCTCTTTACATCTTTCGTTCAAGACCATCCACAATATAAGATATCCTTGCTAATTAGTAATTTAATTAATCAATGGCTAATCATTGGTCACTTTGTATATTTATTTGTCTTGACAGCCAATGGAGATTACCGAAAAAGTCAAATGTATTATTTTAGACGGCTGTATTTTTGTTCTATTTAAGTATTTAGCATGGCTTATATTATCGATGGTCTCAGACTAAATGTCGTAATTTAATTCTTCTGCGCTAAACCCTTCAATCTCTTCTCTCCCCCCCCCCCCCCCCCATCTCAGATCTGCTGGGTGTGTATAGTATCGGTAAAACCGCAGTAATATATCGCCTAACATTTTACCGCAGTAATATATCGCCTAACATTTTACCAAAAAGGAAGAGGTAACAAGAAATAATGAAGTAAGGTGATTTATGTGCAACGGAGGGGTTCAACAAACCTACTATATATATAGATGTATGCTGGTCCAGGACAACAATAGAAAACACCCCTATGAATAGATGTATTCTGGTCCAGGACAACAATAAAAAACACCCCTAGGAATAGATGTATGCTGGTCCAGGACAACAATAGAAAACACCCCTAGGAATAGATGTATGCTGGTCCAGGACAATAATATAAAACACCCCTAGGAATAGATGTATGCTGGTCCAGGACAACAATAGAAAACACCCCTAGGAATAGGTGTATGCTGGTCCAGGACAATAATAGAAAACACCCCTAGGAATAGATGTATGCTGGTCCAGGACAATAATATAAAACACCCCTAGGAATAGATGTATGCTGGTCCAGGACAACAATAGAAAACACCCCTAGGAATAGGTGTATGCTGGTCCAGGACAATAATAGAAAACACCCCTAGGAATAGATGTTTCTAATTGGCTACATTAAGAAAGGTAAATCAAAATAGAATTTCATAATGGCATATGCTGGTAAATCAATACTTTATTGTGAATAAATAGTGGGGGAAAAACATTGAAACTTAAAAGTGTAACGGTATTCTAGAAAATGTGGGGGAAAGTTGAAAAACCATAGAGGATCGGCTTATGTGTACTCTGTTGCACATTTTGTTCTTCTCCCCTTTCAACGAAGTGGCCCATCAATTTTGGAGAGTATCAATCATAGAACGTCTTACAATAGCTTGAATCGATAATTTCCATGGATCTTCGAAAAAAAATATACTTTCTAAACAAATCGTCAAGAGCGAAATGCGAACCTCTTGAAAACAGAGAGAAAACGGTTTAGATACAAAGACTGGGAAATCCACGTGACTACCCAACTAGAAATTTCTGAGAAATACTATGTTAAATCTTTCTGAGAAATATGTATGTGCTTGTGTGGACAAGGTTGACATGGTAGCCATCTATTACAATTGTAATTTTTTGCATCTTACCATAAGCGGCGACCTGAAAGGAAGAAATGTAGCGTAAGAGGCAGCCAAGCGGTGTCCATAAGTTAAACAGTAGCAAGAACAATTATAGAATAAAGAGAATACCTGGATGAAACCAAGCAGACAGAAGTAGAAAGTGAATGTAAATTATAAGAAAAACTTATTACAGTTATAGATGTTTACATAATTCAGAACTTCGGACTCGGCGGTATTTTTTTATTTGCCTCTGTATATAGTTCCTGGCATAGGACATATATAGGAGCATAAATGCCAGGACCCCAGATCAGAGGGGAAATAATAAACAACCTGAGATATGCAGATGACGCTGTTCTTATAGCAGAAAGTGAACATGAACTACAGAGACTAAAAGATCAAGCCGATAAATCAAGTAAAGAGCAAGGACTAGATATAAACATCCAAAACACAAAAAGCACGATAATCAGAAAGTCACAGATGAGCAGGTGCTAAGCACACGATAATCAGAAAGTCACAGAAGAGCAGGTGCTAAGCACATGATAATCAGAAAGTCACAGAAGAGCAGGTGCTAAGCACAAAAATACATGAAGAGAAACTACAACAAGTACAGCAGTATCAATATCTTGGACAAATAATGATAAATGATGGCAGATGTGAACAGAAGTTAAAAGGAGAATAGGAATGGCTAAAAGTACTTTCAATGACATGAGGAAAAGTTTGACATGTAAACCAATCACAAACTAAAATTAGAATTATAAGGCGTTACATATATTCTATATTCATATATAGCTCAGAAACATGGATAATGAACAAACAAAATATAAGACAAAATAGACGCGCTTGAGGTGTAGATATAGTAGAATTGGAAGAAATTATGGAAAGAAAAGAAAACGGAAGAAATTATGGAAAGAAAATAAAACGAACAAAGAAGCTCTGACAAACACTTCATATGAAAAATGAACTATTAATGGAAATGAAAAATCGGTACTATGACCACAGGTAAACTCAAGAAGGAAGCATGAGGATAAATAAAAAATCGGTACTATCATCATCATAAAGTGCCGTCTCCGCAACGAAGGTTGGCTGCAACGTATCTCCAACATCTCCTGTCTCTTGTCTTGGTGGTGCCCTCTGCTAGACTGTAACCTGTCCATCGTGTAATGTTACTCTCCCACTTGTATCTCTGCCTACCTCTTGCTCGCTTCCCTTTGACTTTACCCTCAAGTAAGGTCTTCAATAAGGTGTCATGTCTTTTAATGTGTCCAAAGTATTTTATTTGCCTGATCTTTAATTCTCTTAGTAGTTCTTTCTTCATATTAAGTGTCTTTAGCACCTCTTTATTTGTTTTCTTCTCTTTCCATGATGTTCTCCCTATTCTTCTATATACCCACATCTCAAAGGCATCAATTTTGTTTTCTAATTGTTTATTTAGTGTCCATGTTTCTGAGCCATACATTAATATGGAATAGATGTAGCATTTTATAATTCTCATTTTTAACTTGTTTGTAATTTGTTTAGATATTAATAATTTCCTCATGTCTGAAAGGTACTTTTAGCCATTCCTATTCTCCTTTTAACTTCTGTTTCACATCTGCCATCATTTGTGACTATGTGTCCAAGATATTGATACTGTTTTACTTGTTGTAGTTTCTCTCCCTGTATGTTTATGTTTATCTCCTGTTCTTTGCTGATTATCATGGTTTTTTGACCACATGTAAACTCAAGAAGGAAGCATGAGGATAAATGAAAATAATTCTTACATATGACCGGAATTGAAACAGGCCCGTTCTAGCAGCACCTAATCGCTTTGTAACACAAGTAAACAGGTTTTCCGTACTTGACCGACCACATCCCCGGGGATGTTTAATCGTGTGAAATACATAATGTTGGCAATACATTCTATATATCTCAGTTTTCTCCTATTATCTTGTATTCTACATGCCCTCGATTTTCTAGTCCGTCTTGTTGTTACCGGACACCGGATATTTGCCTCTGATTGATATTGCATCTTGGTTTATTAAGACTTACGTGAACAAGCAATAGTGGATTGTCGAACTAAACTAGAGCAACGGTAAACGTGCAACTGATGCCATTGTCGTCATATTTCTACACTGCACATTCGTCAACATATTCTCCTGTGACTAACTTAAATAACTTATTACTTGTGGACAGATAGGTCTATGTGCAGTCTGGAAGATATATCGACTAACTAGCTAAACGTATCACGTGTGGACACATAGTTCGATGTGGCGGGATGATATATCGACTAACTAGCAAAACTTAATACTTATCAATGTTTCTGGATTTCAGTTTTTGCCATCAAATGCTACCACTGTGATAACACTGTCTCCCCTGCCTGTGGCCGGGATTTTAAATCCTACCAGTTCAAACCGGAGGATTGCAAAGACGACATCGGAGTAAAGTCGATGTGTGGCAAGCAGGAACAGCCCCCAGACAAAAGTGAGTAGGGTTCATTTCTTTTTATTTTATCATGTGATTAAAAAGTGACCATCTTCAGTATAGAAGACTTGTGTACAGAAAACGTAAAAATGACATGAAAGGCACATTTTGATTATTTCCGTGAATTTCGTTGGTCGATCTTGACTATTTTTGGCATGCAACTCTAGGTATAATAAATAGTGACCAATGAAAATCACGACAATAATAAAAAACGTAGCTAATAGAGTGCTAATAAATTATGTACAGAGGTATCATAGCACTGTCGAGGGTCACGATTTATACAATCACACACAAACTGCAACAATAAACAATATAGTCTAAGAAATGCAGATTTGGTGATCAAGAAGAATTATGAGAACATCGTGTACAGAAACAAAATCGGTACAATACAAGAATCAGTGGACAGTTTTCTACGGAACAAATAGCTAACATAATTAAATGGAACGAAATTCTGATAAAATCGCATACACCGACCCATCCAATATTCGACAGGTTGCGCGATGAGAGCCCCTGACCACTCGAGATGCGCGCTGCACACTGAGTGAGAGGTGGATGGCCAGTTTATTGCGCGCAAATCGCTAGACCGGTATTTTAAGTTACCGTCTTTTTAAGTTTCCGAGATAGTGCAATAGCATATGAAATTAAACAGTTAGTATGTTGTCACGTGATTTGTCCACTGATTCTTGCATTGTACCAACAAATCTATGCAGTAGCTACCGGAAAAGACAACGAAGCGGTGGGTTACTTACCCATATCAGAAACAGACAGTTTATTTGTGTGACCGTTATATGAGGCAGCGGAGATTGAAGAATATATTGACAACGTATAAAAATGTAGGAATGAACGAAAGACAAGAATTATGTGTAGAAAGTATTAGGTTAACATCGTAGCACCACAGATAGTCAACAGTGATGCACCTAATTGTATGTCTTGTCTAGGTGTCGAATCAGCGACTGTTTATTTCTTGTCGTTCAGGCAGAGTCATACTTTTCGTTGGATAAAACATCAAAACATATGCTGTATAATGTCACAAAACAAAACATATACTGTATAATGTCACAGAGCAAAATATATACTGTGTAATGTCACAGAACAAAACATAGGGCCTATACTGTATAATGTGACAGAACAAAACATACTGTATAATGTGACAGAACAAAACATATAGTTTAGAATGTCACAGAACAAAACATATAGTGTATAATGTCACAGAACAAAACACATAATGCATATATGTCACAGATAGTTTTTTAACATCAAACAACTACGCCACTTTCTAAAAAATATGGAATATTTCAATGTAGGGTTTGTAACCTCACAACCATCACACACAGAGTCTGTTGATTTCTAGACAACGTGATCTTTCATTTGATCTGTCAGGATACCCGGATAACAGGTTCTCAACATATTCTAGCTGCCGACCCCGGTTACAATTAATTGCTATAAATGATATTTAAAGACCCCTGAATTATCACCCAGTAATCACATTGTGTATATTATTAGAAAATATAAACCGCCTGTTAGTTACGGGGACCCAAAATATGAACAAAGAATAGTAACGCTACCGCCTGTCATAAATGTTATAAATAAGGACTAAGAAGGTTGGATTTTCACTACCTCGCCCCATGATCTGCACTGTGGTGAAGCCTGTTTAAGACCCATTGAATCAACTATTTTATCTTCAGCATGGCTCGAGATTATAAGAAAGTATGGCACAGTTTCCTCCAGAGTATAACCTTTGTGGCTCTGCAGATCACATTCACATTGTACCAACGAAATAAAAGACACTGCAGCTTGTGTCACTACAGATTACATCCACTATCTGCATCGTGTGATGATACACCTAGAAACACCTTGCCACGATGTCAGTATTTCTGAGCATCTAACAGATACGCATAGCTTCATTTTGTATTTTATCAAGTCTGTCAACCTGCATTGGGCAAAGGATCAGAATAGGCAAAGCGTACTCTACTACTGACACGACTAGTCCTTGATATAGCAGTGCAAGAAATCGTTGTTCACACTAAAAAAACAGTCGACATCACCCTCACGGTTATCAATCAATTTTGAGCTATTATGATTGTGTTGTTTAGTTCTCGAAGGGGTATTGTAGTGTCACATTACCCCCAAGACGTACGTCCTGTTAAAAGTATAGCATAAACTTCTGGGCCAACAAGTTCATCATTTTTCCGTCCGCGTTTTGGACTCACTTGCAGTGATGATACATCTAGAATTTCCCGACACCTAGGAGTCTGTCACAGGTCAAAGATGCAATGTCTGCTGGACCATATGTCTTCATCATCCATGGAGTTATCTGATACAAGACACGAGTAAGAGAATCAGATACGACATGCATTTTAATCATCACTGGCATCAACAAAACGTATAACTGTAAAATGCATGTTGCGGGAATTTTCACGGAGAGAAATGCATATGTTCAAGTATATCATCTACTACAAATACACTGCTGCTGCGTGGGTGGTAACTATGTCACTGACAAAACTAGCACCTCTTTATCATGCATAAAAAATATTTCAGATGGCTAGTTATCCAGCTGCCGTGGTCCATTATCTCACATGTTTGTCTAGTTACCCAGCTACTGTGGTGCATTATCTCAGATGTTTGTCTAGTTATCCAGCTACTGTGGTACATTAACCCAGATGTTTGTCTAGTTACCCAGCTACAGTGGTACATTATCTCAGATGTTTGTCTAGTTACCCAGATACTGTGGTACATTAACTCAGATGTTTGTCTAGTTACCCAGCTACAATGGTACATTATCTCAGATGTTCGTCTAGTTATCCAGCTACTGTGGTACATTATCTCAGATGTTTGTCTAGTTACCCAGCTACTGTGGTACATTATCTCAGATGTTTGACTAGTTATCCAGCTATTGTGGTACATTATCTCAGATGTTTGTCTAGTTATCCAGCTATTGTGGTACATTATCTCAGATGTTTGTCTAGTTACCCAGCTACTGTGGTACATTACCAAACAAATATTTTTGCCCACGTGTTAATATTGTCTCTCCAGACATATACGAGTGTGTATATAGGGGGCTATAGAAATATCTTTGACACATTTGCCATCAGTTCTTCTATTTGTTTCTGGATAAAGTGTCATATCTTTCAATTATTTTGTTTACTGTAATAATCTCCTTAATATCTCTTTAATTAATTTTGTTTTTCTCCATTTCATGAACTTCAACCCGGTTTAAGTCAGTTTTGCATCTAATGATTGTTTTTAAAAAAACTGGCAATATTGATTTCTTGATTCCATATCAGTTTTATTTATATTTTTACATTATGTTTTTTAAATATCAGCAATTTATTTTGTATTCCTTATTCGCCAAATATGGATCCTATGCCCACAATACTCAACATTCTTCCCGCACATAATTTCCGATAGCGTGTATTTTTTCCTCTACCCGTAATGTTTACCAGCGGGATACACCAAGACCTGGAGCGCTTCAGGTCACGAAATACGTGACATTCACAGCGATGAGAATTACATTTGTTAATGTAGATTTTTGTATGTGGAATAATTCAATATTTGAAACACAACTATAGTGTTGTGAGTATAATCTTCGTAAGTCATGGACAGTTTTCTTGTATCCTGGTTCTAGCACTTGATTCTAACTTGATCCTTTCACTTGATTCTCTGCTTCCGTCTTGTATCCTGTTTTAGCACATTTATTTACATTTGACTTGGGGTGCAAAGGGAACGCATTGCTCTTGGTGGACCCAGGGTTAACATATAACCAAGATCCCAAATGTGCCTCCTTGTGGCGCACCCTGGTAACAGAAATACAGCGGCTCGTGCTGATTCTGGCTAAACCTTTTGAGGATCGTGTCCGTGAATGTGGAGGTAACAAAATTTGAAAGCAAAAAGGCAGGCAATATCTCCGACACCTCTGTGCCAACACATGCAGTAACACTGTCGATACAGTGAAGCTAGTAAATCCGGTAGAAGCATTGGAGAGCAGTCAATGTAGTTGGTACGAAGGAGGCAGATGTCCCAATAAAAAATAAAAGCACAATGAGTACACTGAGAAAGATGCACAACGCTAAAAGGCAGCGTCATGTGCAAAGAGCACGAAAAACGGTTCGATGAAATTGGAACTAAAGCATTCTTTGCTCGAGACAAGCTTCTAGTTACCGGTGATTCCAGCCTGGGCCCAACTCTACTATGGAGTCTTTCCTATACTGGAAGCATGCTCGCGGAGAGGAAAGGTTCAGTACCCAATGGGCACAGGCATAGCAGTTCGAGGTGACAAGCACTGTTCAGCTCTAGAACAAAACGAAAGTCCATAACGTTCCTAAATATGTGTACAGATTCAGACTTGGACGAGGGGCTCACGAAGCTGGTGAGCAACGCTTCGGCTAAGAAAACGAACGAGCCCGAGCCCAACTCTTCTGTCAAGTTCTTCCTAAATCGTAACCAGGCTTGAGGACGAGAAAAGGTTCAGTACCCGATGACCATGGGCACAATACGTCTAATTACACGAGGCAAGTTCACTGGCTGCGTACGCCTCGTGCAGGGCAGACGTGAAGGACAAACCGTCTCGGCGTAGAGTCAGTACACATTCGCTGTCTGGCGACAGATAGGAAGGCTGTCACAGGCTAGGGTAGCCCACCTGAATTGTCTAGGCAAGCCAATATCGGAAGTGCGGGCCTACAAGGCGCATAACGGTGGCACAACGTAATCACGCTCCCGGTGGAAATCGCACAGATATATGTGCTCGTTACAATGGAGCGAACGCAAAACAAACAAACAAACATTTCACTTGTTTCTTGTATCATGTTCTATCACATTTATCTACATTTCACTTGTTTCTTTATATCCTGTTTTAGCACAATTATCTACATTTCACTTGTTTCTTTATATCCTGTTTTAGCACATTTATCTACATTTCACTTGTTTCTTTGTTTGTATCCTGTTTTAGCACATTTATCTACATTTCACTTGTTTTAAAAAAATCAGTTTTAGCACATTTATCTACATTTCACTTGTTTCTTTATATCCTGTTTTAGCACATTTATCTACATTTCACTTGTTTCTTTGTATCCTTTTTTAGCACATTTATCTACATTTCACTTGTTGTTGTTTTTTAAAATCTGTTTTAGCACATTTATCTACATTTCACTTGTTTCTTTGTATCTTGTTTTAGCATATGTAAAAAAAAAATTACTGCTAATAAGTATTCACTAATGTTTCAGGTGGTTGGGTAGGCGTCATACGCTCCTGCTACTACTCTGGGGAGCTGCCAGGAATCAACGAGACTGTTGGCTGTCACAATTACTTCCACGACCAGAACAACTTCACCGCCACGTATTGTTTCTGTGACAACTCGTACTGCAACAGAACTCAATCCACTTCTTCAAAGATCAACTTGATGAAGTTGTTGGCGTTTCTTATCACCATAAGTGCTTTAATATAATCTATTGTTTTTGAATAGTTAAATATCTGCTTTGATTGCCATTTCTTCACTTGTATCTCCTAGTGCACACATGTAGACGCGTGCACGTCTGGTTTTTTCTCATTAAACACTAATACTTGTTGTCTATACATATCTTGTCTTACAACTCGCTAGAACACTATTTAAGGTTTTCCGTGGGAAAAAAACCATGTTTATTGAATATTTTAAATGTGTTAGGTTCAGTCATAACCGTTTTCAGAGGTCTTCTATACCGTAGATGGCCATGGCTCGGGTATGTAAAATATGTACAGCAATTAAGATCGTTAAATATTAACGTTTCTATGTATCTGTACCCGTTTCACAATAATGTGTGGTTTGGGCGGGGGTGGGGGGATGTTAATTTGACCATAAACTTAAAGCATAAGTAAACTAACGTGGTTCGATATTGAATATTTCATTAACAGAAACTTAAGTGAAACTAAATATTAAAAATTGTAAATATAGGTTGTAAAATACCCCAACAAATATTTATTTACAAAATGTTTTGGCAAAATTTAATTTTCACATTTAAGTGCATCATAGAAATCGTGTATTACCTTGAAAATTGCAAGAAGCTATCGAGAAACATGATTTTAAAAGAAAAAACTGTTACAATTGTGGCCTAAATATAAAAATGACAAAGATATATTGTAGTTCGTTCTTACGCAAAACACAATGTCGATCTGCTTTGCAATGAAAACACCGACTATCAGACTATTGGGTCGTGAGATGCAAAAATTATAGATAAAGTATAGGCCTACAAAACAGCCTCAACGTTTCAACCATGAGCTCTTTTACACACACACACACACAAAACAAGATAAACAAAACAAATAGTAACATTAACGGTACTATCACAAACGCATTGGACGGTAGACATTTAACAGATGAGACATGCACCGTATTACGTGCATACGTACACTCTAGTATTGCCGTAGAGACGCGCATTAAAAAAACGCATGGGATATAAGAATTAAATAAGACAAATCACCTATGATAGATATCTACATGAACAAAAGCACAACAAAGGCGTCACTACCCAAATCTAAATAAATGAATGATCTGTATTTAGACCAAATAGGACACAACCGACTCCGCAGTTACATGTACACAAAGTTCAATATTGACAACACGACCATGTGCACATGTGGGCAGGCAGAACAGAGTACCAAGCATATACTTCAAGATTGTTCTGAGTATGAAACGTTGAGGCAGACATATAAGCCAGAGGAAACAACACTGGTATCAAAGCTCCATGGGACACTGTATGAACTACAAAAGACAGTGAGTTTTATTAAGGAGACAGAATTACAGATATAGACATGTTTCAAGTGAACGAAAAAAGAAGAAGAAGACTAAGCTTAAGAATACCAAACTCCAACATATACACAGTGTATAACTATTTTCACGGTCGTATCTAGGTCTATCGTCAGTGGTGCAAGATTTTATTGCAGTGACTTGAATGTTGGGAGCACCACACTGATCAGCATTATCGCAGTAGATAGCAACAGGAGTCAGCTGTCTTTGATTAATTGCATGAAGATGTTGACAGAAACGGTCACTTAGATTTGTGACATTTTCACTTACATATTCCATGTCACAACGTTTACAAATGATAACGTAAATAACGTTACTGGATTTACATGTAAAGACGTCGTCGAAAGTAAAAGTGGCCTTAGGAAACGACACGGTGTGAATCTACACTATGTAGGCAATGTGTTGTAGCGTCGGCATAGGAAACGAACCGTGTTTTCGTTCATGCTTTTTTCAGGCATAGTTGTTTTATTTCGTTCTCATTCCACACATATTTTTTATGCGCGTCTCTACAACAATACTTGTGTGTGCGTACGTTATTGTTACTTTGCATATCTCTGTTATAACAATCTCCCTTATTATCGATAGTATGTACTTACTGCGCAAAACTGAAATCCAACAGGTAAATCCAGGAATATGGTAATGAAGTTTTGTTAATCACCGACGACATACATAATAATACACGCAAATGGACGTTTCGACCGAAAGACTTTATCAAGATCAAAATTACAACAAAATTAAAACATAGACCAGAAAACGGGCAGTAAGGATATGGACGTTCACATTGGTATGTGTAATATAAATTGTGCGTGCCCATAATTTATAGGGCATATTACACATTATATTACATTTATAAATTTACATTTATATATTTTACACATTGGAATTACACAATACACATATTACACGTGGAATTTATATTACACATGCCAATGTGAACGTCCATATCCTTACTGTCCGTTTTCTGTTCTATGTTTTAATTTTGTTGGAATTTGTCTTGATAAAGGCCTTTTAGTCGAAACGTCGATTTGTGTGTGCTATTATGTATGTCTTCAGTGATTATCATAATTTCATTACCATATTCCTAGATTCACTTATTATCGACTGTGGTATAGTTTATTCTGAAATTTGCACCCTAAGTGTAATACAATTGTCTCGAATTACTGCATTTATTCCTGTAAATCTGTACTCGCAGTCTTCGATTACCTGCACTTGCATAATGTTACACAGATGATGACTATAAGTCAATACGTTTCTTGGATCGTGCGTGTCGGCCAAATCCATTCATATTTGTGAATACTTGCAAGATACTTTGTCCAAATATTTGATTTGATTTGATTGCAACTCTCAACTTCGTGTCACGTATATTCGAATGTGTGTCGTTAGTGGAACAAAATTGTGAAAAAAAATTGTTTAGAAATATATTATATCTTTCTTCATCATCATCAGGTGACATATTATTTCCAGAACGTAGTCTTCTATGTGGATCTCTCGAATTCTTCGCTGTATGAGCAAGTTATCCCGCCTCTTTTAGTGACATGCGCAGACATTACTGAATTTTTTTTGTCCAACGTCGTCTTGGGCGACCTTTGCCCCTGTTGCCTTCTATCATCCCCTCCAGTAACACTCTCTCCATGCCGTTGTGTATCTTAATTTGACCTGGGGGAAAAACTAGCTTTTTCTTTAATATGGTGTTCAGAAGTTAACCTTCCTGGAAGTTAATTCTTCGTAACACCTCCTGGTTTGTTTTCTTGCTGTCCATGGTATTTTTAGAACACTTCTATAACACTTTCCTATAGCAAATTCCAATTGGCAAGCCCAGGGGAATTGTAAAGAGAATTATAATGTTACAGACGAGATATGAACCAGGATTTTCAGTTGACACCAATTCGCTTAATCATGAATTTACACACCATTTTGGTCATGGTTCTAAAGAATATGACATGATAAGGAGAATATAGTATTTTATGTTTTGTAACTGTTGATATGAAGTAGCCATATCTACATCCATTGTTCTAGGAGTTGATATGAAGCAGATATATCTACATCTATTGTTCTAGCTGTTGATATGAAGTGGCTATATATACATCCATTGTTCTAGGTGTTGATATGAAGTAGCCATATCTACATCCATTGTTCTAGGTGTTGATATGAAGTAGCCATATCTACATCCATTGTTCTATGTGTTGATATGAAGAATCTATATATACATCCATTGTTCTATGTGTTGATATGAAGTAGCCATATCTACATCCATTGTTCTATGTGTTGATATGAAGTATCTATATCTACATCCATTGTTCTAGGTGTTGATATGAAGTAGCCATATCTACATCCATTGTTCTATGTGTTGATATGAAGTATCTATATATACATCCATTGTTCTAGGTGTTGATATGAAGTATCTATATATACATCCATTGTTCTAGATGTTGATATGAAGTAGCCATATCTACATCCATTGTTCTATGTGTTGATATGAAGTACCTATATATACATCCATTGTTCTAGGTGTTGATATGAAGTATCCATAAAATCTACATCCATTGTTCTAACTTTTTATATGAAGTATCAATATCTACATCAAATACATCATGCGACGTGAATCGGGTGATTCCAAAAAGTTCACATGCGCTGTTCAAAAGT
Organism: Meghimatium bilineatum; assembly: GCA_034231615.1. Classification (NCBI taxonomy): domain Eukaryota; kingdom Metazoa; phylum Mollusca; class Gastropoda; order Stylommatophora; family Philomycidae; genus Meghimatium; species Meghimatium bilineatum. The sequence goes on along the minus strand of CM067305.1, from coordinate 2,815,546 downwards.
GCTGTTGGCTGAAGAAATTCGCTAACCTCTACAGTATTAATGCTAACAAGCAGGCCTAATGTAAACATCCGCTAGGCAGATGCCTTTATTTCCTATCCACGGAAGACAAAAAGTGTGTACGTAAGAAATAAAACAGAAATAAAACAAAAAGTGTGTACGTAAGAAATAAAACAGAGATGCATAATTTCAATAGTGAGAAGAAAATATGCATGATTTGAACCGTATTTCGAAATGATTTGCTGGAGAAAAAAATCGATACTACAGGGAACAGTTAAGGGTCGAAAAACAGAGAAGGACAAATAAAATCATGGAGAGGCAATGAAAGACTGGACAGGTCAGAAATTTTCCTCATTGATTCGCATCACTGAATATAGAGATCGGCGAAAGATTCTGTGTTATGAATCCAATGTGATTACCCTAAGATCCTAAGAGATTCTATGTTGATGCATCCAATGTGATTACCCTACGATCCTAACGGATTATGGGCTTATTGATATATATTATGTTTCTCATTCTGGGCAATTCCAATCTTTAGTACATTCTCTCACAATCATCACAGATTACCATTTGTGAAAATCTTCTGAACTCAGTGTATTTATTATGACAGAACAATTCAATGATGTACTTACCATAATGTGACCATGCTCGCCAGCTTCTCAGCTTTCCTATTACTCTCAACACGCCTATGTCCGTGCCCAAATGTGAAGGAAATTTTTCTGGTTGCAGATTGCGTCAACAACTACACATTGATCTGTACAGCACCACGTAATTCTCTTATCGTTCAGTCTTCAATCAGTCCTCATTATTGTGGTCAAGTGTTTTTAAACACCATATTAAAAATTTTAACTCTTTATGGACGCAAGAGAAATTGTGAGGGTTTTTTTTTTAATAATTAAAAAAAATGAATAAACATCTGAACCACATTATTTTGACTGTTATATTGAAAAAGATAGTTAGAAAAAATGTTGTTTTGGAGCTTATCCACAAAGAGAGCATATGCACTATGGAATTGTAATGACTGCTAGATCAACTCATTTGCCTGGAATATGCCTATTATGTAGTTTTGTTTTCTTATATAAATTTCACTTGTACTTTCATATAACACAATGTCCATCAGCTTTGCAATGAAACCACAGATAGAGTAGGCCTATTGGTATTAAACTATTAAAATAACTCTACAAGATGGTTTCAACGTTTCAACCTTGGGCGTTTTCAAGCAAATGCAAGAGAAACCGTAAACAAACAGTAAAAACCGAACAAATAATGACAATATCACAAAGGCATTAGACACGGACATTTAAAAGCAGAGACATCCAAGGTAATAGTGACGTATGTATACGTATATACACAAGTATTATCATAGATATGCGCATTAAAACAAAATGGTGGGGAATTAGAACAAAATGAAATGATGCCTGAAAACAGCAGGAACGACAATACAAAGAATCACCCCACCATCCAAATCTAAATAAATGAATGATCGGTATCAAGGACAAATGGCCTACTGTAACCTAACTGCAATATATAGTGATTTTTAAGGTGTGCCTAGCTCTATCGTCTGTGCTGCATGATCTATAAACACAGTGAACTAAATGTCACGGTCACCACGATGACTAGCGTCATTGAAATGTAGGCTATAGCGGAATGAGTAGGCAACATAAGGTAAATAGTATGAAGATGTTGGCAGAAACAATTACTTAGTCTTGTGCCAGTTTAACCTACACATTTCTTGTCACAGATAAGGGTTCGGGTAGTTCATTGGGAAGACAACGTTCTGGGGATAATACGTTACATGACATCACCAGCTTTTTTTTTCTCATAAGCCAAGTTCCTTTCAATGTTTGAGTCTTTCTTATTTCTCCTACTAAAACATTATAACAGGGGAGATAATGGACATACTTGTCTTACTGATCTAGTTTTACGGAAAGAGGATCTGTTAGAAAATGATTTCAATATGAATAATATATTACTTGGCTTGGTGTATAATATTGTGTGTCCAATTTACAAAATACTGACTAGTACCGTATTATTTCTAGTAAAAATGTATGATATAATAGTTATCAATAGTACTACTGAGTGTGTCATTTTGTCGTGTGGGTAATATATGATATTTCTTATAAAATGTGTGTGTTAACTGATATTTCTATTTTGTCGTGTGGGTAATATATTTGATATTTCTTATAAAATGTGTGTGTTAACTGATATTTCTATTTTGTCGTGTGGGTAATATATGATATTTCTTATAAAATTTGTGTGTTTACTGATATTTCTATTTTGTCGTGTGGGTATTATAGGCCTATGATATTTCTTATAAAATGTGTGTGTTTACTGATATTTCTATTTTGTCGTGTGGGTAATATATGATATTTCTTATAAAATGTGTGTGTTTACTGATATTTCTATTTTGCACACACACACACTCTATCATGGTCCGCATGAATGAAAATTGGCATAAAAATATTGCAGTGTTAAAGTTCATGATTTTGTTACTGTTTTATAATCTGTTTTAGAAACAAAGAAATGGGTCTATAGTTTATTATTTGTATCTTATCTGTGCTTTAATTAGGAATTAAAATTATATATGATTGATTTAAACTATGTGGTAGATGACCTCATTGAAAACTCTCATTAAAACTCGCAGTAGCAGTGGACCAAAAATGTGAAAAAAACTTGCAAAACTCAGTTGTGAGACTGTCTAGACCTGGTGATTTCTGTTTTTAAAAAGTACTCAGTGTATATTCTAAGTTTGTTAGTGTTATGTCAGATTATGTGACATTGTCTGCTCATTTTTCATCGGAACAACATCTGCCTCACTATCCCCAGTGATGATTTGGGTGATATCTTTGACATAATCCTTCTCGATCATAGCAAGCACGTAGTGAATGACACCTTTAGATCTTTCTTTTTCTTGATGCTCGAGGAGCACAAACAGCTTACGGGTTTGGAAACTCAAATCTCCTCTTGTGGAGATTTTTGTAATCTTGGATGATATAGGCAGATGCCGTAGTCACATAATATTTGTTTGGTCTGATCAAGTGGCGATATAGCGAGACCTGAACCGTCTGGACCCATGACAGCTGAACCAGCCAGGATACTTGAAATAAGAAAGTATGAAGCTTGTTGCCCTGATACAGTTATGACTAGGGTACCAGGTCAATGAAGTGCTCCAGTTTCTAACACCTCTACTTGCTTGTACTTGATGAGCAGAATTACATCAGCCATGCTTTATGGATAGGACAGACAGACGCCTGTTTGTCTAAGAAACACAGAAATGACAGAAATACAAACCAACCACTATGGTCTGCAAGTAGTGGTGGTCTTGAGTTGCTTGAATAACAACACATAGTGATGATGAAAATAAAACAGCAATGATTCAGGTAATCCTGTCACCACATCTTAAGTAAGGTTTCCTTAGTTTGTTTCACAAAATGTGTATGCTAAATAGGAAAGCATCCATATTTGTCAATATATTCTTGAAATTGTGAAATTGATCAATAACAAAAATAATAACATCATTTCCCATAACTCAAAACATCATCATCATCGTGTGCCATGCTGTGTAGCATAAGCGATCACTGATTTCCACAATATTATCCATGTGTATCAATTTCCCTGCTGACTCTATCATACTATGATGTTCAACAAACTATCCAACATTTGTTTCTCTCTTTGTCTCTCAATTTCTTCCTTGTTTAAATTATATTTTGAAAAAAACCCACTTTTCACAATGTAGCTAATAAAGGTGGACTGTTTTTTTTTCTTTCTGATGTAACTTTCTTTTGGTGTCCATCTTTCTTAGTCTCTCATTCGTTTTTCTAGCTGTTCATTGTATTTTCAGCATTATTCTGAAGAACCACATCACAGTGACATCTACTGTCCTACTTGTTTGTTTATTTATTGTCCATGATTCACTTCCATAAGACAAAAGTAGCTCTATTTAGCAATGAAGAACTTTTTCCTTACTTCTAATGATGACCTGTTGCACATGATGTTTTTCATTTTGTGAAAAAAATGCTTTTTCCTGCCCTAAGTTCATGTTTCAGATGTGCATTTTCCATCTGAAATGTTACCAGGGTTTGAGAATGAACAATGAAGAAGAAGAAGAAATAACCAAACTGTCAGATATCCAATAAGGTGGAGACTGTCACAGTAACACACCTAAGAGATATCCAATAAGGTGGAGTGTGTCACAGTAACACACCTAAGAGATATCCAATATGGTGGAGTGTGTCACAGTAACACACCTAAGAGATATCCAATATGGTGGAGTGTGTCACAGTAACACACCTAAGAGATATCCAATATGGTGGAGTGTGTCACAGTAACACACCTAAGAGATATCCAATAAGGTGGAGTGTGTCACAGTAACACACCTAAGAGATATCCAATATGGTGGAGTGTGTCACAGTAACACACCTAAGAGATATCCAATAAGGTGGAGTGTGTCACAGTAACACACCTAAGAGATATCCAATAAGGTGGAGTGTGTCACAGTAACACACCTAAGAGATATCCAATATGGTGGAGTGTGTCACAGTAACACACCTAAGAGATATCCAATAAGGTGGAGTGTGTCACAGTAACACACCTAAGAGATATCCAATATGGTGGAGTGTGTCACAGTAACACACCTAAGAGATATCCAATAAGGTGGAGTGTGTCACAGTAACAGACCTAAGAGATATCCAATAAGGTAAAGAGTGCCGCAGTAACACACCTAAGAGATATCCAATAAGGTGGAGTGTGTCACAGTAACACACCTAAGAGATATCCAATAAGGTGGAGTGTGTCACAGTAACACACCTAAGAGATATCCAATAAGGTGGAGTGTGTCACAGTAACACACCTAAGAGATATCCAATAAGGTAAAGAGTGCCGCAGTAACACACCTAAGAGATATCCAATAAGGTGGAGTGTGTCACAGTAACACACCTAAGAGATATCCAATAAGGTGGAGTGTGTCACAGTAACACACCTAAGAGATATCCAATAAGGTGGAGTGTGTCACAGTAACACACCTAAGAGATATCCAATAAGGTGGAGTGTGTCACAGTAACACACCTAAGAGATATCCAATAAGGTAAAGAGTGCCGCAGTAACACACCTAAGAGATATCCAGTGATAAATACTAATTTGATGTAATGATGTTAATATATGGTCTAACTATCAAATAAAAAAGAAATAATATTAAACAAAGGTACAATGACTTTTTCCACATTATGGTCCGTTAGGGACCTTTTTCAAGCATCACATAGCAAACAGGAAATAAACACACAAAATTATTAAATTATTGAATTATAAAAGCATAGATGGTTCTCACCAAACTTTCACCATTCTTCAGAAACGAGCAAAAAACATGTATTTTTATTGGATGGTTACTTGGATGTACACCAAAAACTTACGTATTATTGATAGACAGAAATAGAAACAGAAAATGAGTCATTAGTGTCAAAATCTGACCAATTGAAAGACTCATGTCAATGGAAAACAGCTGTAAACACAGACTATATAAACACACCAAATTGTGTGCACGTAGAGAACAAATATGGAGTTCAGGGCCAGCAATAAACAACAATCTGCATAACTTCCTACTGGAGGTATTATTGCTGATGAAATAATCCTTTTAGCTTCTTGATTATTGATTAGAAACTATCATCACAGCATGTAGGATACTCCTATAAGTGATCCACTCTCCGTTCCAGCAGCCATCCCAGTGTATGTAGACTCAGAGTCCTGGTAAGGTGTTGATTGTGTGATCTTCGGGACTTTCCAAAGCAAAATAAAGAAAAATAACCCTTTAGCTGTGAGCAGGTAACTCTTGACAGCCCATAGTCTGCCTGACAAAAGCATAAGTTCTCAGTTGCGTAAGAGAGGCAGCACCTGAACTCATATGAAGTCTCAGGTATGTATGTATGTATGTGTAAGAGAGAGTTTATGCATACATGTTTAGTCCCAGGAAGGAGGCATTCCAGTGCGTCATAATACCCCAGGATTTCCAAGTCCTGTTAACAGCATAGCGCACACTTCTGGGCTGATTATCTCATCATTCTTCAGTCAGATTTGTTGAGTCATACATCATCATCATTCTTCAGTCAGATTTGTTGAGTCATTTGCAATATTGTCACATATCCAGCATTCCCCATCATCTAGGGGGAGTCTGTCACAAAAGAACAGAGTTGCAATGTTCGAAGTCTTGCATCTCTTCATCAAGTTGTCATCCTATCTACTTCAAACAAGATGTGACAATGATCATTTCAAAGGTGACAAGTTGTCATCCTATCATCCAACTTTCCTAATCATATCCTACGATGTGCTTGGAAAGAAGAACCCTGAATAACAAGTCCAGACCCTGGTTGCCACATGGGTGGGTATTGTTGTTATATCTTATATTGCTGACTTTCTTCTACACATTCTTCTTCATTCTCAAACTCCTGCCAATTAGCAAGATATTACTTGGAGAACAGAGTTTCTGGTGGTTTATAGCTTGACTGTGATAATTGCACATTTCTCCAACACATCAACACCAGCATGGAATTTCTGGATCACTTGTACTTTCAACAAGATGGGATAGCAATTCAATGATAAACCTCATTAGTCGCCTCTTATGACTTGCATGACAGATTGCAAGGTTCTTTCCTAAGAGCCAGGCCTACATTTCACATTTATTAAGAATTCTGCGCAGGTTCAAAATTTTTAGTAATTTGTGATGTCACTCTACCACTGTATTCCTAGTTACAAAATGACTGCCATAATTGTGGTTCAACCGATAAATTTATTGTTACCGTTGCAAGGAGTGTTCCCAGATGTAAAGATATACACGGGGGACATAATATGAACTTAGCCTACTACGCTGCTGGAAGGATTAGCTGGAACTGCACTGCTAAAAAACAGATAAGAGCTGGTGGGTAAATAATAAACATCACTTAGTGTTCATTATTTACCACCAGGGAAATAATCCATGAAAACAGGAAGAACACAATTTTATTCTTCCATTGTTCCAATATTTCCCTTTCTCATCCCAGAAAATATGTAGGCTGGCTCCTAGGAAAGAACCGATCGTAATGTTAGTTTTCTTTTCTATCTTTCAGGTCAACACATAAAAATGTAATAAAATGTACTGGAAGACTGATTGCTATTTATTTCTATGAATAAAAGACATATTTGAAAGGGGATTTGCAAAAAAATTACAGTGACTAAGGGGATGTTTCCAAATTTTGTCATAACCCAGAAAATATTTGTAGTACCCATTGTCAGATTCTAGGTACTGTATTCTAGGGAATTGAATGCTATAACTTGGTGTTGGCTTCCGATGAAATGTGCTGTACTGATGTCCTAAAAAAGTGGATACATACATACAGGAATAATGTTTTAAATACACTTCAAAAGATATTCTAGAACAAAATATATAAACTATATTGATATATGTTTGCCCTGCATCATTCTCAAGAGATATTAGAGTTAGTGCTCTGAGATCTTGATAAACACATTTTTTATTTGGTCTCCTATCAGCCAGGCCTGCTTGTATAATCTGTTACGTCTTCACTCCCACACGTCACTTAAAGTGGCAAAGTACATATGGGAAAACCCAAATAAGATTAAGGTAATTCTAACAATACCTTTGAGATTTCTTTTTGAACCAGAAGTCAACTTTTCTTATAGACTGTCTTTGGTAACAATTAATCCTTCATTCCTTGTGCACGGCATAATCATCTTAAATCACATTGACATAGAAGAGTAATAAAAAATGATTTCACAGTCCAGAAAATCTTTTAGTGGATTAGGGACAATAGGGATATAAAGGGGAAAATGACAAATAGGTTGACAAATAGGGATATAAAGGGAAAAATGACAAATAGGTTGACAAATAGGGATATAAAGGGAAAAATGACAAATAGGTTGACAAATAGGCTCTTTGCTACCTCTAATATTTTATGGTAGTGCATCTTGATATAACCTAATTGGACTTTGTTGTCTGCTGGTTGAAAGAGTCACGCCTCTCCAAAAGAGAGGTAAACTCATTAACTACCTACTACCAGGTTGTCATTTGGCCCACTATGAGTTAATAATTAATCTATTGTTCCCAAAAATTCCAAGTGTGCGCACCAAGTGGTGATTGCAAAATGAATTCAATTTTGTTATTCCTGTAAAGAGTCCACAATTTGCTGCCATACAAAAGAATACTCAACATATAAAGAGTTAATATACAACTTTCTTGGTGTCAGCATTTATTTCTATGTAATTCAAGATAGATTGGTCAAGCACATTGTTTTTGAAGCAGCATCCAGTGTTTATCAGTGATAGCGGATCAATGGTAATGTAGTTACAACTGCCAGTTGATGTCCACAAATGGCAACTTTGAAGATTCTTCACCCTGAGATTGATGGTCATCCTTAGGTTGGTAAAGGAACACATAAAAATTGTGTTCTTCACATTTTTCTTGTAGCCTAATTATTTCAGGCTACAAGTCATTTAGCGGGACAATTACATAGTGATTCATTCACCATGTCAGATCTTTTGAAAATATTCAGGATGAAAAGTTAAAGATATGTCCCATGGCAGTAACCTGCCGTTGGGGATGAACCACATAACTCTTCATGTACTCATCATCATTATTATCAAGTGCCGTCTCCGCAACGAAGATTGAATGCAACAGATCTCCAACATCCCCTGTCTCCTATTTTGGTGGTGCACTCTGCTAGACTGCAACCTGTCCATCTTGTTATATTACTCTCCCACTTGTATCACTAACTTTTGCTCGCTTCCCTCCCTTTGACTTTACCCTCAAGTAAGGTCTTCAATAAGGTCTTCATGTACTAAGCCACAGCAACTATTAGGTGGGTTGGCCAGTTCCCTTCCTTGTTATGTTTACCTCCCCTAACTCATGCATCAGGTATTTTTTTACAGCTGAGTCGACTAGAGAAGTGGTCGTGTCAAGCGCGATATCACAATCCTGATTTTTTGGGTCGAGGCGTGGTTTCGAACCTGGCGCCGTAACCTGGTAATAGCAACCAAGCTCTCTATCAGCTAGATCACCATAGGATGCAGGTTGACATGTGCATAAGTTGTTTAATCATTATTAATCAGGAGATTTTCTTCTCAAAAGCAGTGCACACACATTGAGAGTTAAGACAACTGTTTTTCTTTGCACTTTCCAAGTTTGTTTTCTTCAAGTGATAGAAGTGTATCCACCATGACAGCATACAATCTTGTCACAAAAAGATAATTTACATATCAAATAAATGCTAAATAGGTTATAATTTCACTAAAACAGTCATCTGGTACTTTCAACGATGAGAAATTATCGTAAACAATGTGAGCATTGTAATATTAATCGCTGTGTGTCGCTGGACCCGAAAAGGGGAGCGTAGATTACAGACACTCTTTCTGTCAAGCATATCGTAACAAGCGACTAAGGAGGTTTTGGGGTAGAGTGGACTGTCCGTTCCCAAATGAGGTCACAATGACCCATAAAGTTGGATGTATCAGGTCAGACGTCAGAGATATGGCAGCTAAGTTGTAAATCATGACACAACGCACTGCATTCTCCGGAGTACATCCGGCGGATATGCAGGAGTTTGAGAATTAACTCTAAAAAAGAAGATATTGATAACAATAATATTGATATTAGTAACTTAAGCTGTGATGATTGTGAAGTTTTCCACCCAGAGTCATGAGAAGATTACAAGCTGTGATGATTGTGAAGTTTTCCACCCAGAGTCATGAGAAGATTACAAGCTGTGATGATTGTGACGTTTTCCACCCCGAGTCATGAGAAGATTACAAGCTGTGATGATTGTGAAGTTTTCCACCAACAGTCATGAGAAGATTACAAGCTGTGATGATTGTGAAGTTTTCCACCCAGAGTCATGAGAAGATTACAAGCTGTGATGATTGTGAAGTTTTCCACCCAGAGTCATGAGAAGATTACAAGCTGTGATGATTGTGAAGTTTTCCACCTAGCATCATGAGAAGATTACAAGCAGTGATGATTGTGAAGTTTTCCACCAACAGTCATGAGAAGATTACAAGCTGTGATGATTGTGAAGTTTTCCACCCAGAGTCATGAGAAGATTACAAGCTGTGATGATTGTGAAGTTTTCCACCAACAGTCATGAGAAGATTACAAGCTGTGATGTTTGTGAAGTTTTCCACCCAGAGTCATGAGAAGATTACAAGCTGGGATGATTGTGAAGTTTTCCACCCAGAGTCATGAGAAGAGTACAAGCTGTGATGATTGTGAAGTTTTCCACCCAGAGTCATGAGAAGATTACAAGCAGTGATGATTGTGCAGTTTTCCACCTAGCGTCATGAGAAGATTACAAGCAGTGATGATTGTGCAGTTTTCCACCAACAGTCATGAGAAGATTACAAATATGCAAGAACATTGCATGGGTGGCAACTAGTACGGATTTCCCATATTAATACAGATTTTTGCCCCCCCCCCCAAAAAAAAAATAACCACAACTCTTTATATAGGTCATTTGGTGTTAAATTTCCTAGTAATTATTACTAATGCAGACATGTTTTGTTATCTCACACACACATATCGATGGGGAAAAAATGTTGAAATTTTGTTTTCTTAAGAAGATTTTTGAGGGTGGGGGGGGGGGGGTATGGTGCTGCTAAATACTGGCGTTTTATTGAAATCCGCAAATAAATTGTTAAAAATACGGATTTATGAAAAAGAATAAGCTGACAGCTATGACAGTGACTCATATCAGTACCATACCTGAGTAGTATGTGTGTTGATGTCTCTGTGTCGCCCTACTAGTCGACACAGAAGATACTCACAGTAGCTTGAGAATATAGCCTACACGTTGGGAGTCTTGACTAAATCACATCTTTTTTGGTGTGGGTGCCATCTGAGTGGACCTGGTTCAAATCCCATTTGCTGCATTATTTTTCTTTATTAATAAATCCTTCGATACTTTTATAATACATTATTCATTTACTCGTGTCACATCTGAATCAACCTTGTATGTGTTATTTAAGTGACCCGTGAAATTGATGCAAACATTGAGCCACCAGGCGTTAGAAGAGAAAGGGCAACAATTAGGTTATAGAAGCAGTGGAAAGATACAAGAGATTCCCACAAAACCATCCTAACAAAAATAATCAAGAAATGGACAAGCAAAACAAGAGTAAAACAGACATTCCAATTCCCAGTACAGTTCGTACAGCTATGCAGAAAAACTACCGGTAAACATTAAAACAAGAAACATCACCTTCCTCTGAAGATATAAATTTGAAGTAGTAAATAAATTAAATACAAAATGAATGGCATACCATGAGTAGTAGTAACATGAACATACAATACATAGAGTAAATAGTAGGTACTTGGACATCCAGGATTCGCCTGTACAGATAATTTTGATAAGGTTATACATTTCTTGTCACTAGGGTTTACATTTATTGATGTCATAGTTTTTCATGTTTGCAATCAGATTTATTAAGTTCTTTAACCATTTTTCTTTTTATAAATGTACAATTTAAGGATGCTGGATGTTGCTGAAAATAGCAGTTAATTTTTTTAAAACATCAACATTTTAATTATGCAAATTGGCCACCATTTTGAATATTCATTAGTTGTACATGCTTCTGAGAATCACAGCAATGTGATCAACAGATGCGTCTTGTCTTTGTGAATACAAAATTATATAGTTTGTGGTATTTTATTATGTTTAATAGATATTTAAAATAATTTTCATTATAATTATGCAAATTAGCAGCGATTTTGAATATCAATTAGTTCTGTGTCTATCTGAAAATTCAAGAAATCTGATCGACATAAAGTCTCATCTTCACAAACACAAAAATGTATAGGTTGTGTATTGTATTATTGAAAATAACAAAGGTAATTTAGAAATTATCAGCTCAGCTACATTTTGTGATCACAAGTTTTATTTATATTTTCCTATATGTTTCAACAGTTTCATTGAAATTATTTTGATACCAAATTAATTCTTTAAAAAATCATTAACTTTTTTCAGGATTGACGTACAGACTTGGTTGAGGTATCATTGAATTGCAATTTTCAAGGGCTATCTAACTACAGTAATTTTAATACTGTACTGTAGCATTATTTTGAAAATTTTGTCGAAGTACCATAGTGCTGACTCAACAATACAATGGCAAGTCAGTAAGCAAGGCAATACACCAAAACACACTTAAATCCAGTTCACTAGAGACTATTGATCTCAACCAAAAGAACTGAATCCAAGCATACACAGATGGGTCAGCCTTCAAAACTACCATCATTGCAGGATAGGTCTTTACTTTACATTTCTTGTGCGTTTCTGCATCCGGTACTGGGTTACGTTTCCAGTTAATGAAACATGGCCCGGTCAAAAATCAGTAATCACACACAAGTTTGTTTTGTTGTGTTGATTCGTTTGTTTGAAACGTTATTAATTTCTTGAAAAGGGTCCCATTTGGATCGATACGTCGAAAATTGTCCTGTTTTGTTTTATTGCATGTTTTGTATATACCTTTTCATTTAAATTTATTCATAGTTATGTATTCATAATAACCTGTTTATCTAATTTTGCATATAGTCATATAGGTAGTACTAGTACTATAACTCTGTCACAGCCCACCCTGAGAAAAACATCAATAGAGTTATCTGCTCCTTGCGGAGAGTTCTGCAGCAACTATGATCATCATCAGGTGCCATACCGGCTGTCGTAGACGATCATATGGCACTCCACAGCTCTCTATCTCCAGCATTAAGTCCTATGCATCAAGATCGTTGCTGTTTCTCTGCAGTGCCAGATTGTCATATTGTCAGCAGCTATGATGCAGAGGTGAAAGCAATATTATAAACACATCACTACCAAATTGTTAAAAATGTGATAACACGTAAAAAAATCCCTAGTGGTGTTCACAGACTCCCTGTCTGTTCTACAATGCCTTGAAAACTGGAACCTAAAAGCAGAGAAAACCATAAGCAACATATTTCAAGCTACAAACATACATATATATACTAAACTACAGTGGATACCAGGTCATATAGATATTAGTGGAGAAATAATGTGTTGATAAACGGGCGAAAAAGGGAGCAAATATACCACAACCAGGAATTACCACCAGAACAACTCAACACATTATCCGCAACAACTGTAAACACCACTGGATGAACCGTCGGCTCAAAAGGAAGAATATTAGCCATTTAGCCTATATGCCCTATGCATACATAGCCCGTACAAATCTACACGACAGGGGCTACACTGCAATGACCATACCGCAACATTCGGGTTGCGAACAAAACATGTACAGGAATACATATAAAAATTTTAACAGGGTTATGTCGGCACGGTATTAAACATAAATGATCATTTATTTACAGTTGTTTGCATAGTTAAGGCATATATCACCAGTTAAAAGTATGTTCTAGGAATTGGTCGGCTATTTATAGTGAATAGAAAAACAAAAGACCAGACGCGAATATCTTTCTTAAATATAAAGATGATGGTATGATTTGCCCTCTTTATTATTAAAAGGACAGTGTTGCAGATATCACAGTTCGTCGTACCAGCGCACAGAACAGCGCTATACAGGATTCATTAATATAGCTACCAAATGCCATGTCCACTTGTATTATGGTGAGGGGGGGGGGGTCCAGCTTCAGCCATTTGGCTCGCATTGATCATGGTCAACCCGTGCATCTGTGCCTCTTTAAGGTTTCTTTGATTGTCTCCACCCATTTGATTCTTGATCGTCTTGTAGTCTAATCTTCTGCTGTTGTATGCACGAAGAGACGTTTGCGTTGGTTCCATTCTCCTGATGTTGCCAAACCACATAGTTTGCTGTCTCTCAGTCTTGGCTTGAGATTGTCTTTATTTTTTTTTCCATCGTCGGTCTTTTCTGGTGACATCTAGGCTTATAGCTTTTTTTTTCTTCAAACATCTCATTTCGCACGATGTGATATTTTTTTACTAATGTTTTTTTGTCAACAGCCATGTTTGACATTGGTAAGACAGAGTTGGTATAAGAATATTGTTTATCAATTGGTGTTTTGTAACCGTGCAATTTATCGTGCAGTTCTAAACCACGGACTTGTCCTTTTTTTTAATCAGAAAGGGGATAGGAACTACAGACTAATAGATCGTCGAGAGATCATGTAAGGAATATGCACTAGATATAAGCATTTAAAAAAAGGGGGAAAACATGATAATCAGTAAAATCGCAGAAAAGGTGCTAAACATACAAAAATACATGGAGAGATACAACAAGTTGAACATTACCAATATCTTGGACACATAATCACAAATGACGGGAAATATGAAACAGAAGTTTAAAAGGAGAATATGAATGACTAAAAGTACTTTCAATGAATCATCGTCATTTTTCCTCTTGTGCCAAGCGTAGCACATAAGGCAGATAGCTCTCCATGCTTGTCGATCAACAGCCAGTTGTTCCAGATCGTTCGTTTTCATACCAGCTGTTGTCATTTATTTTTCGATAGTCCTTTTCAGTGTTGTTTTTGGTCTTCCCCTTTTTTACTCTTGTCACTTGGTGACCATGTTAAGACTTGACTAGTATTCTGTCTTCATCCATTCTGAATGCGTGACCGATGTATGTCCAACACCTTTTTATAATAACAATAAATTTTAATGAATGACATGAGGAAAATATTTATATTTAAACAAATTACAAAGAAGCTATAAAAATAAGAATTATAAAATTCTACATCTATTATATATTAACGTATGGCTCAGAAACACGGGTAATGAACAAACGACTATAAGACCGAATTGATGCCCATGCGATGTGGATATATAGAAGAATAGAGAGAGCCTCGTGGAAAATACATATGGGAAACAATAAAAAAGGTTCTAACAACACTTTGTATGAAGAAATGAATTATTGAACGATATAAATAACAAACAAATGCAGTGTTTTCGACATATTAAAAGACATGGCACCTTGTTGAACATCTTACTTGGTGCTAAAGAGGAGGGATGAGAGAAAGCGATAGGCAGAGATGAAAGTGGGAGAGTAACATCACGCGATAGACATGTTACAGTCTAGCATAGTGCACTACCAAGGCAAGATGCTCGTTGCAGCCTACCTTCGTTGCGGAGACAGGACTTAATGATGATGATGAGCCGTACAAACTATTTGGTGTTTGAGTAGTGGCGACAGCTGGTAAGTCACAACAATTGCTTCCGTCATCTTGTTTCGATTTCTCTATCGATTTTGCCAGTATATGTAAAGACGCTACCTAAATATTTAAACTCTAAGACTTGCTTTAGTTTTGTTCCATTGACAAATACATTTTAACTGTCCTGGTGTCCTGCTTAACTTCATACTCTCTATTTTATATGTATTGAGTTTTATGGTGTATTGTTCGCAAAATGTATTTAGTTTTATGGTGTATTGTTCGCAAATTGCATATAATTTTATGGTGTCTATTGTCTATCCCCAGGTGAATGATGGTTCACACTTGCCGTTAAGCTTAGGGGTGGGAGCTTAAGCTGTCGTTCCAAGGCCAGATGTGTCGCCGTGGTTGCATTTAGACTTGATGGTTATCTTGATGTTTTCTATCCACCGTTTTCTTGCCCTACCTTTGGCCTTGCGCCCGGATATTCTTTTGTTATATGCTCTTACTGGTATTTGGTTTGGGTTATTTCTCATAAGGTTACTGAACCATATTACTTGCTGTCTTTCAATATGTGCAATACATTATATTATACGAACTCTCTTCCTAATTTCTTCGTTTCTTATTTTATCTAGTTTAGTTCCCGTTGTGTTTAATGAGTGGCATCCTGATTACTTGTGCGCCTTTTGGCTGGTTGCCTCCGTCTTCAGCACATTGCTTACTTGGGCAGGACTGTGGTCTTACTCGGTTGGGACTGCCCGGCCAGTCTTAGTTTCCAGCCCCTGATGTCTGAACTAAGCCCTGTCACCACTACACGGTCCTGGCCTCGATGGGGCAACCATCGCAGCGTTTCTCACACACTTCATTTCACATGTAACGATTTTCCTTTGCTGTGAGGCTGTTAAAGATCATGTTTGACATTGGGAGCAGAGTATAGGCATACAAATTGTAGATATCATCTTTTTTTTTCCATCTTGATCTTTGGGTGAAGAAGTAATGGTGAAAGTTGGTAGGTCTCTGTGTTTGCTTTTTGGCACCTTGTTTCTATTTCTCTGTCTAGTCTTCCATTTTCGGGAAAAAATGCTGCCTGGATATTTAAATTCTTTGGCCTGTTTCACTTTTAGTTTTATGGTTTATTGTTTGAAAATAGCAATTATAGTGCGTTCATAAATAGTTGTCCACGATATTGTATATTTTCTCCATAATTACTGAGCGTATAGGCTTCACATTTTAGCAGATGTGTCTGCTGTTGTTTCATCTTCAGATTCGTATATTAAACTTTGATCATCTGCAAATATCAGTTTGTTTAGTGAGCTGTGTTCTTCATTTGGTTTTTCTGCATTAGCGTAGTTGTTTCTTAGATCTGCTTCTTTACTTATCATGTCCATGTATGTTACGAACTATTCACGAAATATTTCTTTGATGCTTGATTTAAGTTGTCCCACTTGTATCATGTTTTGATATGGCTTTTCCTATGTTGTAAAATTGTATTTGTTATTATTAATTCATTTTGGATAGTCTGGAGTACTGACATACAGTCACACAAGAAGACTATATTATCTCTTATGAGTCTCTGTTCCTCTAGAGTCTTTGATTCTTCTAAGATTGTTTGTAACTCAACCCTGTAGTTTGTTGATAATTTTGCCAGTAGCGATTTAGAGTTCTAGATTTGGGGTATTTGTTATGAGTATTAGTATCCCAGCTCCTCCTTTCTTTACTTCATCCTCTGATGATCCATCTGTGCAGACATGAATCCACTGTGAGCTAATTAATCTACATTGGCTCTCTAGCTGATAAAATGTTTTTGCCTTGAGAGCAGTAAGGGTTTCCATAGTTTTGCTCTCTATGCCTGGGATTGTAGTTTTGAAGTATATATGTGTGAGGTGTGGGTTACGATGTTGTAATATGCTTCTAGCTGTTCCCATTCATCCGGATTGTTGCTGATTACTTCGTCATTGGCTTTCATAAGTTTCTTCGATAAGTGATTGAAGCTCGGTTTTTTCAGTTGGTGTTGTTTTTTAGTCCATTTGTTTTCTCATGCATTATGTGATGTTTCAGACTTCTAAAATTTTCAGTCATTATTGTGATTTGCTTTTCTCATCCCTGCGGTCTCTTGGATTTTGTAATCCTGTAGTTGCTTCCGTTGTCGTTATATGTGTATTCATTAGTCCTCCTGTTATAATTCGGGAACCTGCATTCTGAATTGTGTCCAGCTGCTAGAGATTGGTATTTGCTGCTGTTGCATATGTGCTCAATCCATATGCCAGAGTTTGACGAATATGACCTACATATACTT
This sequence comes from Meghimatium bilineatum, assembly GCA_034231615.1. Lineage (NCBI taxonomy): Eukaryota > Metazoa > Mollusca > Gastropoda > Stylommatophora > Philomycidae > Meghimatium > Meghimatium bilineatum. Next base: position 2,798,150 of record CM067305.1, on the reverse strand, counting down.
GTTTTATGGTTTTTATGTCAGATCCCCAATCTGTCTCAAATAGTTTTTTCCCCATTATTTGTAGTCTGTGTGGGACTTTTTTTGTCTCTTTAATGTGCGATCCCCATGTAAATCTCTTGTCAAATTCTTGTGGCATTTCTTTTCTTATTGTTTTTTAGAAAATGCATACAGAATATTATACCATGCCAGAAACACCAACACAAGATGACTATCATATTATGAACAGAACAGATCAGAACAAGTAATTTTACGCATCAGAACGGGACACAACCGACTTCAAAGTCACATGTACACAAACTTCAAGATTGGCAACAAGGCCATGTGGATAGACAGCTTGCCAAGCATATACTTCAAGAGTGTTATGAATATAAAACGCTAATGCAGACATATTGGCCAGAGAAAACAACACTGGAATAAAAGTTCGATGGACCACTGTGTGAACTACAAAAGACAATGCGTTTTATTTAGGAGAGAATTACGGAAGTATAATTTTACCAGTTCCTCACTCTTGTTTCACTATGCCAAGAGGTATAGTTTTACTCGTTCCTCACTCTTGTTTCACTATGCCAAGAGGTATAGTTTTACTAGTTCCTCACTCTTGTTTCACAATAACAGGTAGAGTTTTATTAGTTCCTTACTCTTGTTTCACTATGACAGGAATAGTTCCTCACTCTTATTTCGGTATAACAGGAAGTAGAGTTTTCAGCTCCAACTGGTGTTTTTCTGACATTTTTTTAAAGGGAGGTTTCAAAAGCTTTCACAAGTCCGAAATGACCATTTTACGGAATGTCGATGTATGCAGCAATGCCGCGAGATGGACAGTCTTCTATTATAAACGGAGTTTTCCCATGACTTTCTTGAAATTTCGAAGCAAGCTGCAGATAAAGGACCCATTTCTGAGCAATCCAGGCAAGGATCTTCATCTGATTTCTTCACTGCGGAGACCATGTATGATTAATCAAACTCACGTCAAACCTCTTTAGTCCCCGCCTACGATATATATGGCAGCGACGGTGCTACTATTCTTTGCTCTTCTTTCAACTCCAAACACAACACGGGTGATAGGGAGCAAGGAATGGTAATGCAGTCACCCGTAAAAACAGTGAAATTATTTAAGCATTAAACACACCATGGTGATAGAGAGTGTATAAAGATACAATATCTGGATACATAAACAATTTTGCTTTGGGTCGATAGCTTAAAAGAAAAAAAAAACATACACATGTAAAAAAAATACTTGTCAACATTCTTGACCGAAACGTCGAAAAATCATTTTTTTTTTGGTGTGGTTTGTAAATTTATGTTATTGAAAAATTAAAAAGGTTGTAAAATTCTCCTATTGGCATGAATTTTTACTGAAATATTTGTTCATTGCAGAATCCCGAGCCGTATATACATATTTAATAAAGAGGGAGGGGGGTATCAAAAAGGGGCCCATTTGCCTATCATGTGTAATTCCTTATTTTTATGAGAAATTTGGCAACCTGTTTGTGGAAATCGATAACGGGATCTAACTATCCTTTATTTACAGTTCTAGTACTGCAATACATTTTCTGATTTCCTAGAAAAGGGAAGGGTGTTGAACACCCCCCCCCCCCCACACCTATGGTCTTGGCAGAATTTGTTCTTTGAAAACCTGCCGGTCTTCTCTTAACTGTTTGTCTATGACACCTTTTAATCTATCTAGAATAATTATGTCTAGAGTGTTACCTGGCTCAGATAATTGCTATGTATGATATTTAATGGCGAGAAGTTGCTGTGTCATTTGATCGCTTACATTCACGCTAGACAACTTGCACTTGAGGAAAAATAAGTGTAATATTTTACAATTGATTAGTCAAGATGACAGTTCCATTAAATATAATTGTTGCGTAAGGTTACGCAGAGTAACTGGTTGAGTGTCAGCCCCACAAAATAAATCGCACGCATTAAACATTTTAAAAAGCGGCAGGACAAACCGGAAAGATGTTTTTGGCACATCTGCAGGTATTTTGTCATTTTGGCACGTCGCCAGGTATCTGACTCGGCCGCACCTTCTGTTACATTCATAGGTCAAGGTTGTAGAGCCAGCTCTGAGTGGAAAACTTTTCTCTAAAACCATCCACAGCTAGTATTAACCAGATCGAGCCGGTTTGGACCAACTTGACAGCCTCAAGTATTCACTAAGATCAATCACGTTTTTATTACTCGCTGACGCACGACGCGACAGGCAGAATTCTTACATTAGCTGCTGGCGTATGCATTTCGGCTGTCTGCTAGAATAAATCTGAGTAGTAGGTAGAAGAAATATATTTGACGTTCCACCATATTTTACCAAGTCTTATTTTATCAGATATCGACAATTGACCCACAGAAAACGTGCACCAAACGTGAAATTAACCAATCAGGAAGGAGTATTTTTCTCACCTCAAAGACCGGACTAAGATCGAAAGTAGGACAGGAAAAAAAAAGGAGGAACCTTAATTCTCGTGTGCACGCTCGGTTTGGAACCGTCCGTGCTTCAGTTCATCGGGACATTTAATGTCAGGAAGGTTTAGTAGGCATTAATTACTATGTGGGATCTTAGAAGTATTATTAATCAGTGCGTGAAATGTGAATCGAAATTTACATCAGCGGATAAACCGTTGAAATTGTTACCATGTTTACATTCAATGTGTCTGGATTGTTTGTATGGCCGAACAACACCGGTCTGTCGTAGTAGTACACTAAGCAGTGAAATTAAGATCAGAAACAGTGACAAAGACACTTCTCAAGCTGATCACGATAAAGAAAATACAGCAGGGGGTACTTTCGAGAATAAAATTAAAGAAAATAATTCGTGCAAGCCGGATATATTTTGTGATATTGAACCCGATAGTGCTACCGAGGAAAATCGTGAGAAAGATAAAATAGAAAATGTTCAACATTCTTCCGAGGATAACGACATCAATGATGACAGAGGTGAAGCATCTTCAGTAACGCATTCTAATACTAATACTAGCATTGCTGATAATGCACCAGACATTGGATGTAATACTGATGGGTTGACTAAAGGCAAGCATGATAGTCTGGAAGTAACAACTGTTGATGTGAAACCCAAACCAATTACAGGTAAACTATTATAAATTATATTAATTTACGCTAATATAAATTTATCTGTCTAGGTCTAGGCAAGTTATACTCAGCCTCTGCTATAATACAGGCAGAACTATGTTAGGGGCCTACTATATAGGATCAAAATATTGATATAGATTATAATTGATCTTAATTAATATTTATATAGGCTTAATTAAAGTTGAATGAATGAAAGTGTAGCTACAACCACCTAATAATTGTTTCTAGTTTTAAATAGGCCTAATTAAAATTGTTGCAATTATTTTATTTAGTGTAAGCATAGACTAGATTCAAGATTGCTGGAGCATCTTTATTTTCAGTGGGGAACATAGGGTGCATTTGTGCTCTTTAACAATTTCTGTGCTATATCACTTTGTTTCATAAAAACAAAATTTCTATACAACAAATTTTCAACATCACATAATCATTGAGAAGTACTTACAACATAGAGCATGAAATCTATCATAACGTTATTGATTTTACTAAGGCATTTGACCGAGTACGGCATGAAGTTTTATGAACAAATTTGAATTTTGACAGAAATATAATACCTTGATTAGAAACTGGCCTCACAGCACGTGGGGCATTCCCATAAGTTCGCCACCCTCTGTTCCGGCAGCCATTCGACTCGATGGTGTTTCGAGTCAAATGCTGCAGAAACAGACGTCGACATCAGGGCACAACTCTGGCCCCTGCGACAGGTTTCTTTGTTGTTTCGCTCAGCCATGCCATGCCCATAACTAGTTCAAGCACAACGTCTGCTTGTCAGAACAACATGGTAACTCAGAAATCATTGAAGCACTGAACACATTAACAATTAGTGTGGTTTTAATTAGCGGCCTAATGGTGACATTGGAGCTTTTTTCAAAACAACGTTGAGGTTTCAACAAGGATGCATACAACATATCACCAGTGTTACTCAATGTTCTTGGAACATATCTTGCAAGAGACACTGCAGAACCATCAAACAGTTTCAGTCAGTGACTGCCCTCTGGAACTCCGATCATGTGGACTCTGCAAGAGCATTATCTGTTATGCTGGTGAGGCTGACTAATTTGTCAGTGTCCAAAGACAAATATGGATGATTTTCCAAAATGATGTCCACTTTTTAGCCTTCTCCAATTTCTCACCTACATCACCTGTTTTAACTTTCTGAATTAGTCATTGAAGCACTCAGTGTGCACTTATGAGATTAGTGACTTGTGATACCAGTTAGTTTAATACTTGCATTACAGCAAAAACCTCCATTGTTTGTTATTGTGAAGGCTCCACTGGTTTCTAAAACTGCTCTTCCATGTGATGGTAGTAAAGACCATTAGGCGCAAGTTGCTTTTAATTCTACACCTTGACCTTTGTTATGTGATTTGGTAAGCTTAAGGTTAAGTACTGTGGTATTTCCGGTGAAAGCTTTAACTATCCAACGTCATGGATTCCCGTGTAACACCAATGAAAATAATGGCTGCCGTGACGTCACATCCCGACAATCCCACAGTTCAACTATAGACACAGACGAATAATCTGCATAATCTGTTTGTACTCCAATTTACACATTTTTTACAATTTCCTATTATTTGTGGTGAGCGATCAGTATTTCTGCCCGCTATACACGGAGTGAGGTGCGCGCACACATTAGAAATATTATTTCTAATCCTAACCTTACTCCAAGTACTTACCCGTAAGCTTGCCAAATCACACAACAAAGGTCGGAAAACACATCAAAACTAGTTCAAAGGTCACAGCGGAGAACTATAATGTACTTCAGCCGTATTTCCTAACCTTTGTTATGTGATTTGGCAAGATTACAGTTAAGTACTTAGAATACGGTTAGGATTAGAAATAATATTTCTAATGTGTGTGCACACCTCGCTCAGTGTGTAGCTGGCAGAAATACTGATCGCTCAGTACAAATAATAGGACATTTTTATAAATGTGTAAATTATAAAAGAAACAGATCATGCACAAGTTCGTCTGCGTCTAGATTTGAACTCAGTGATTGTCGGGATGTGACGTCACGGCAGCCATTAATTTCATTGGTATTAAACGGAAATCCGTGACGTCACCTGATTAAAAATGTTATTTATAGCACAGTGTAGAATCAAAAGCAACTTTTACTGACCATTGCACACTGACCATGACACTTGCAACTTTTACTGACCATGGTGGCGAATGACTCACCCATTTGAATAAATTGCATCTGTGTCATCGGCATATTTGTAGGTCATACTTGGCAACCACACTCACAGGGCTATGTTCCTGCACTCTATTTGAGTGTAAGGACAGTCTTGAATGCCTCCTGAAAGATTGGAGTTGGTATACATTCCTTACCAGGATCAATGCATTCTAGTGCACAAATCAAATCTGATTGACAGTATATTCAGCATCCCCCATCCACGATTTGCAGCTCTTGCTCCACTTCACACGATTGAGCTGGATGTGTATTGGATGATCTCGGTCGGAACTCACTCTGTGGTATGTACGGGCATGTCATATATCAATTCTGTGAGATGTTTGGAAAATCAAGTAGGAACCTCATATGCCGCACAGGGTGTGACCCCGATGTAACCGAGGATGATGCACGTCTTTGTTCTGAATTCTCTGCAGTCTCACTATCAGCATGTGACTGACAGTGATAGTGGAACCTGCATATTCAATCATGAAAAGAATAAGAGCCTCATATAGGACTATGAGCTGTGATTGTTTAGTGTCAGCCACTGCCATCACTCTCCAAGTGTCACCTTGTGATTGTTTAGTGTCAGCCACTGCCATCACTCTCAAAAGCTGAGATAGCATTGCTGGCTCTTGGAATAACATAATGGACATGTTTCCTGAAAGCACAGCTTGATCAAATTGCCAGGTAATGTAGCAATGAAGTCATGGCTATATTGTGCTCTCTGTCTGCGTCACAGACTTTACGCTGTGACTATTAAGAGAGAACTGTGTACTTGCGCTTGGTTGATTGCTGCTCTGGATTCATCACAGAAATGACATTCAATCTCATTCATTATGTAAATAACCAAATGGTCAGAGGGTGTCCGACAAAGTGGATGGCGCCGCAGTAACCTAATGAACAAATAGTAACGCAAAATGAGGTAAACAGGTTACTGAAACACTTACCTGGCCTATTAATAAAAATATATTTAAAAAAGTATATATAAAAAACATACAATAAAACTAAACAGGACAATTCTCCACGTATCGGCTCAAATTGAACCTTTTTCAAGAGACAAACAACAGAAAACGACAAAATAAAAAACAAAATAGATGTCTATATTTCATCAAGCCCCGTCTCCATAGCGCAGGGATGGCAACGCATCTAGTAAAAGTGAAAATGCGTGCATTCATTATAAACAAACCGAAAGTGGGAAATTAGAGACACTATAGATGAGTGCAAGAATAATAAAAGAAAAAGATAAGAAAAATACCCCTTTTGTCACTTTATCAGACAGGCAGGTTTTAAGAACATAGTCACAACAGGCAAGACTGAAGGGAACAGAGACAGATGGGGACGTGAGAAAATATTCATGTGACAACCTAGCAAGGCTTGGAAACAACGATCCTGATAACAATACTGTGAACAGAGAACCATGGTCACCTACGCCAACAAGAATGGCATATGACAATGATAGATGAGTAATGATGAGGTTGTGGGGTGAGTGGGTTTGGGGAAGGAAGGATACAAGAAGAATCAACATTTGAAAACGCATGAAATGAATGTGAAACCAAATATAGACATAAACATATATATAAAACCAAACCTAAACATACATAGAAATGTATACACACACCAAGAGTCAAGAAATAAACACATAACAAGATGGACACAGATGTGTGAAGAATACCCACACAAAATGCACAGGCATGTAAATGTATCCACACACAGGAAAGGGCTCACACCAGAATAGGTATACACATTGACACAGAATGGAGATACATGCATTAACATAAAAAAGCGCTCACATAAATATACATATATATATGTATACATAAATATGAACATTCATGCACATAAACACTTTCTCACATAAATAATAACATGAACATTCGTACACATAGAAACATATACATATATTAATGTAAATATAAACGTTCGTTCACATAAAGATAATGCTATAACAACTGCATATGTATACATACAAATGTGTGGCCCAAAGTAATTGTGTTGACACATAGAACCATGTAAAACGAAATGCATATACAAATAACTATACATGTGTGGGCACCCATCGAAGAGACAACTGCAATAAAATAACAATAACATAACAGTACAAAATAATCACATATTGACATACACAAACGAAAGAAGACAGAAAGGAATTATATAGAAGAACGGCAAACACAAAAATAATAATTATTAACGAAAGTGTACAAAGACAAATAATTACAAGAATCAGTGCAATATGGGAGTAGAGGGTATAAAGAAAAGGTGGGTAACTCAAACAAAACGGTGATTAATGTTCATTCCGTGTGGTTGCAAGACTCCCATATGACAAATGAGACGATATTCCAAGGACTGACGTTGCCGGTCACCGGTATAACAACGTAACAAACCGGTTACAGAGACATCATAGCTACCATGATGTGACGGGCTGTTAAAATGATTAGCCACTGGGGAGTCATGATGATTCGTTATATCTCTCAAATGTTCGGCGAATCTATCAGCTAAACGTCTACCAGTCTCACCAATATACTTCATATCACAACGCTTACATATGATAGAGTATATTAAGTTACGGGACACACATTAAAAAGAATCCTGAATATCAAAGTGTGATTTAGGAAACTGTAAAATAGGAGTGAGAATAACAAAAGGGCAAGTCAAACAATTTCGATGACAAGGGACAGTTCCTAGTTGACCTGCAGAAGTGCGCAGACGAGAATGAACTAAGAGATCACGAAGGTTTCTGTCCCTCTGAAAAGCGACTAGTGGAAGAGAGGGAAATGCAGGACTGGAGATGGGATCTAACTGGAGGATAGAGAAATGTCGTAATAGGATACGTAGTGCCGGCATATTATGAGGATGAAAAGTGATAGCCAGTATTGGGCGATCAGAGGTATGTTTAATAGAAGGTACGAGGGCCACTAAGCGGGAAATAGTAAGAACACTTGTTAAGAACACGTTGTAAAGCTGATGACAGGATATCATCAGGGTATAAGCGACGGCGGAAAAAATCCAGCATCTTAAGAGATTGAACCTGAAAATCTACATCGTCTTGGCAGAGACGACGAAGACGAAGCAGCTGAGAGAAAGGGAGGGCATGACGACAAGACCTTGGGTGAGATGATGTATAAAGAAGAAAACTATGAGAGGCCGTAGGCTTATAATGTACAGAAGTTGTAAGGGATGTGGATCCTATGGAAACACAAATGTCAAGGAAGTTTACAGAGGTGGAGGAAATAAGAGAAGTAAATTTAATAGCTGGATGGAAACCACTCACAAAGTCAATGAAAAGGTTGAGGTTATCAAGAGAAATATCAGTAACCCCAAACCCATCGTCTATGTAGCGATGGAATATGGAAGGGACAGGGCCCTGAAAAGTGGTAAAGATAAGATGTTCAAGGTGACCCATAAATAGGCAGGCATAACTAGGTCCCATAGGAAAGATTAAACATAGAGCTTCACTGCATTGAAATCCCTGAAGAAGACTATTATAATTGGAGACATGAACAGCAGATCACAAAGTTGGGTTATCCTCACCTGAACTCATGAGGAGAATAAATAGAGGAATCGATCAATCAAGTGCCATGTGTGTTGATCATGTTTCTCCAGAACTCCATCTCTGATGTCAATAAGTTCAGTTGGTGACATTCTCTTGTGTAGCAGAGACAACCTATCCATCAACTTCTCACTGTTTTCCCATCTCTTCTCCTCTTGATCTTTCCTGTGGTTACTAAATGTTCAAGTTTTGCTTTTCTCATCACATGAACTAAAAATCTTGACTGTCTGCTTCTAAATTTTGCTATACTTTTACTCCAGCATCTATGAGAACAGTCTTCAGTTTTCTTGACCGTCCATTGAATTTTCATAATTCTTTGCTAAAATCACATCTTAGTAGCCTAAGTAATATTGTCACTGGTAACTTAATACAACTAACAAATAATAAAACAAATGTAAAAGAGAAATAATAAAAAACAAAAGAACAAGGACTTCTAAATTATGGTTCAACAGGGACATTTAACAAGAAATAAACACAAATTTTCTGAAATTGTCAATAAAATGAAATGGTCTCATGACTCAATTTCACAACATTAGAAATGACAAAAGAGAGAAAAAGGTGCACTTAGTGACTGACAGCATCAGTGTGTGCCAAACTTAAGCACTAAGATAAAAATAGAAATAGAACAGGGTAAGAGAATGTCAAATCAGACAAGTGAAAGCCTCACATCAACTGTACACACAGACTATATAAGAATTGGCATCAGTGTGCAATTAATAGTACGTAAGTTCTGGTGGCACCTTTGCTGTCAGTCACTAAATGTATCTTTTTCTCTGTTTTTTTTTTTGCCATTTCTAATGCAGTGACATGAAGTTGATACCATTTCATTGTATTAATAATTTTGTGTGTTTATTTTTTGTTTGTTTTTGTTTCTTAATAAATGGCCCTGTTGGACCATAACATAGAAAAAGTCAGTATGCATGTTTTTTCTTTTACATTAGCTTTACTTTTTGTTACTTATATTAGTTACGAGTAACAATATTGACAGTATTATAAATATTTGTTGTTGCTTCTTAATTTCTGTTACTGCTGCACCCTCCACCTTGTCAGATATCTTCTGACCGTTTGATTATTTATATCTCAGTAGTTTTCAGCTTACTTGAACTTTTTTATTGTCCATGCTTCACATCCATAAAGAATAATTGGTTTGATACATAACATTCTAGCATTGGAATTCGCACATGCATTGATAGTACTTCACTAAATAGAATGTTTATCATGTTTTGAAAACATGAATTGCTTTGTTATATCCTGCTCTTATAGTGTCAAATTAAATTGTATGGGGGAAAAAATAGAAGAATGACAAACTGAAAACAGACTACCCGGTACTACTTTTTAATTAGCAAGTCCATCCCACATTCTGTTCCAGATTGAAGATGTCATCTATCTACCATTTGACCTTTGTATCAAGAATTTTTGCTTCAAAGCAAAACATACAGTGCACAATCAACTCAAAAGTGATCGTTCATTTAATTCAAATCCAAACCATTCATAGACCATCCTCAGACAGTTTAGCCCCAAGATGGAATTATAAAAAGGCAGATTGGACAAAATTCAGAGTCTTAACTGACATCTACAGCACTCGAGTAGACTGTAAGATGAACTGTATAAACATATCTTATGCATTGTTCCAACAGGCTTATCTCCAAGCTGCAAAAGAGTAAAATCCCAAATGTGTCAGTTCAAATTATAAATCCAACTGGTAAATCTTTTACCAGGCAAAAACTGTTGCCAGAAATGTGGAAACACATTCCAGTGTGGAAAATAATAATAGCTCTGGAAGCAGCCAAAACTCTGTTCAGATGAGAATATCAAACTTCATCCACAAGTTGGCAGAAAAAATTACCCCCCTTGATTTTGACAAAGAAGGAAACAGATTTTTAGAAAATGGCTAAACTATTAAACCAGGAAGAAAGTACCAGTAAGGAAGGAATGTCCCATGGCAATAACCTGCCGTTGGGGATGAAGACAACTATTCATGTACTAAGCCGCAGCAACTATTAGGTAGTGGTACCAGTAGATCACTATCAATTGTTTTTAAAAACTGAGAACGGTATTAAAACAGGAAAAGATATAGTTGTACAAATATCTTGTAATTTTTCTACTGCTGTCATGTCATCTTTACAACTTTATTTGTAATTTTTCTACTGCTGTCATGTCATCTTTACAACTTTATTTGTAATTTTTCTACTGCTGTCATGTCATCTTTACAACTTTATTTGTAATTTTTCTACTGCTGTCATGTCATCTTTACAACTTTATTTGTAATGTTTCTACTGCTGTCATGTCATCTTTACAACTTTATTTGTAATTTTTCTACTGCTGTCATGTCATCTTTACAACTTTATTTGTAATTTTTCTACTGCTGTCATGTCATCTTTACAACTTTATTTGTAATGTTTATACTGCTGTCATGTCATCTTTACAACTTTATTTGTAATTTTTCTACTGCTGTCATGTCATCTTTACAACTTTATTTCTTATGAACACATAGCTGCATGATTAATATAGGGATGTGCGATAACTTATTGTTATGCAAAAACTGAACAACAATGAGCTTTGCAATCATACCAGTGGGATTAGGTTCATTACCCCCTGAACGCAGAACAAATGGCTGAACCACTACGCTATTAAATCCCCATTGTATTTAATTTTCATTACTGAACTGTAAATCAGGTGCTATTTGTATAGCAGGTCAACTGAAAAGTAGCCATCCCAGAGCTTGAACTAAGAACCCTTTTCCGTCTGCGTTTGGCCTAAATCTTCTCATTAGTAGGATCGAGCCTGGAGAACAAAATGCTTTATGTTGTGGTTTACAGCATGGCTGTGATATATTCTTTCAGTCTGACACATCCAATTTCAGCATGGCATTTGGGTCACTTTGACTTTTAGATGGGATAGCTAACTCCACTCCAAACCTCCTTAGTTGCCTCTTGAAGTGCATGATAGATTACAGTTGCTAATCTTTGCTCCCCTTTTTGGTTTCCGGCAAAGCATGGCGAGAATGATGTGACATATTGTTCACATTTGGTGTGCATGGTGCCATTAAAAAAAATACCAACTCTGTGTTACCAATGTCAAACATGGACACCCTGACAAAATATCTAGTGGAAAAGATCACAGCATGTGAAATGAGGTATTTGAGGAAAGCTATAAATGTCATCAGAAGAGACTGACAAAGAAATAAGATTTCGTTCCGTACATTGAGAGATAGAAATTCAGGTGGTTTGACCACATCATGAAAATAAAACTGACACAACCAGTCCTTCGTGCATACAACAGCAGAAGATCGGGCTACAAAGTATGAGGTAGAGCAAGAACTAGATGGATGGAGGCAATCAAAGAAATCTTAATTGACAAAGGATGACCATGGTCAATGTGACCCAAATGGCCAAAGACCGGTAATTCCAGCTTACCCAATAACCCTAATGACAATAGGTAGATGCTATTATGACATTTGCTACTCCATTCATACACTTCCTGGATTGACAAGCATGCATCACTAGACCATGATGTGCAGATGAATTTTTATAAGTTTCATCCCCTTGCTAATAAAAACACGGATAACAATGCTTCTCTCAATGTGAAGAACATTTCACTCAAAAGTGAAAAACAATGCTTCGGTGTGTGCCAACAATGGGGCAACCATCTTTAAACTGCATTATGACATCATTTTGTTTGTTTGCACCAAGATGGCACATGCAGGACAGGAAGGACACTCTTGATATTAATAGTAACATTGACAGGTTACAAGACAATAAAATGGTCGTTATAATTTTTGTGACACTTCTAAGGTTTAATTTGAAGCAGCCATATGTTACATTGGTCATGTATGTGACACTTCTAAGGTTTAATTTGAAGCAGCCATATGTTACATTGGTCATGTGACACTTCTAAGGTTTCATTTGAAGCCGGCCCGTGTTACATCATTCTTGTGAGCAGATAAATGCTCAATATTTATAGTGACTTGTTATTGTGTTACAGCTGGATTGAACAACTTTTACTTAGATCAAAAGATAGGGAGCCGCGTTAGCTCAGTGGTTAGCGCACTGGCTTCGCATATGAGTGGTCCTGGGTTCATTCCCCAGCTGAGGCGGAAATGTTTTCAGATCGCAACGGCTCCCAGGTCGACCCAGCCTTAAAAATGGGTACCGGATTAATCCGGGAAGTAAAGACTGCGAGGGAGAAGAGATGGCTACCGCCCTCATTTGCAGAGCCTGTGAAATGTGAGATCGCTAACATCTCACACCCCTACAGCATTAATAAAATGCTATGGGTTACTTTACTTTTTTTTTTACTAAGATCAAAGTGTGAAAAATATGTCCCACCAAGCCCTCTTTACTATATGGCCTGCCAGACTGAAAGTACAATTTGAATTAGCTCCTGAAATCAGAAAACTATGTGACATGTCCTGTACAGGACATTGTCCTCATTGTTCTGTGCAAGCTATCCAGTGTCATCTAGAATGTCAATATCCTGTGTCCATCATAGTCTTGATCTGCCTCTTGTTCTCTTTCCTGGAACCTGTCCTCCATGATTAATCTTTCTAAACCATTGTGTCTTTTCTGTGTGTGGACTAGCCAAAGTCATTATTCAGGGGATGGGGCTGCTGTACACAAGTAAACACGTGGATCCATTTATCAGCTAGTTAGAAGTGGACGTACCAAACAGCACCCTGGTCTTCCCAAGAGAAAGTGGATGCTACTCAACATGATCAACATGAGGTACTATCCCTTACACGCTCCTATTTTACACTAAGGAAACACCACCAGGAATTGTGATTATGAAAAAATGCTCATTGGCCTCACAACTAATAAAAAATGTTCAAATCTCCACCAACCCAAATAGGTTCCCACATTTGAATTAGAGTTGATTCATGCTAGTGCTTGATAGTTTCTATTTGTTTCTGTCTATAGAGTGTCCTGTGTGTAGGGATCCTATAGATCAGCCAGCTCCAGCACTGATGGACAACATGTTTGCAGCCTTAGACCCAGACCAGCTCGCATCACCCAAAGCAGATAGTACTCATGCATGTACAGCATGTGAAGAAAACCAGGAGGCTGATTCATATTGCTTGCAGTGTGAGGAATGGCTTTGTGATAGTTGCGTAGATGCTCATAAACGTGTACGCATCACTAAGGACCATACAATTTCTCCAAAAGATGAGGTTAGTGGTCTATCAAGTTTTTGTTTTTCAAATCAGTTATGTTTAAAGGAAACATTTTGTTATTAAAACTATTGTGTTTGATAGTTATGGTTTCACCCATAGAAATAATTCTGTGATAACATAACAAGGAAAAACCATTTCTCAATTGGTTGATTCATGCCCTGCCTAGTTACAGGACATCCTAGAAGTATTCAGGACATGATTTTAACAATAATTTCTCATACTATTCACATATGGCATACAAACTTGTAAACATAAATAGTAATTAGTCTGCCAAAGACGGATGTGTCTGGCTAATGGCTCAAATAAAATGGCGACAAACACATTTCCTTTATATGGACTACATCCTGCTTGAAATCTAGTGGGACCATTGTCCGTCTACAAGAGAGATCCAGTGGGTAGGGATGGGGTTGTTTGAGAATGAACATTGAAGAAGATGAAGTATTTAGTGAGTGATTGGGAAATGAAAATAGCATACATTTAATGACATTTTCAAGTCGTTAAGCTCTAACCACTAAATGTGATACACATCCAATTTAACTTACATGTGAGGAAGAGGGAACGAGAGAAGAGAACAATCATAAATAGCTTCAGAACAAACACCATGTTATTAACTAGAACCCGAGATTCCAGGTTTTGCACTAAATATTGCTACCCCCAGATACCGATTTCTTTGTGTATTTTGACTTGAAAAGTACCCATTAAGAATAATTTTTAATAGTTAATAAATTGGTGCAGGATAAAGGATCTCCCTAGCATAGTGGTTAGGCTATTCGCTTTGCATTCAAGAGGTCATGGGCTAGAATCTGACTTGTGTCATGTTGATTACAAGGGGGATTTTTCCAAGACCCCTGTGGATTATCATTTGAAGCTACAGAGTTAGTGCTATGAGTGGTACTCGCGTCAGGCAGGTTTCTGCTTTTCATTACCTTAAACACCCACATGTCATAAATCATTCTGTTTTGTCCAGCATGCTGTAAAGTCAGATATAATTACTTGTTACCAGACTAGTGAGAAGATACAAGGTGCTAATATCAAGTTCATATTACTGAACACGGGGCACAAAAATACATGTAACTAACTAAATTTAGGAAAATCAGAAATCAGTTGCTAAAATCTGTATTATTGTATAAATGCTCTAGATCTCTGGATAGAACAAGTTCTTGAGACTAATGAGAATTGAACCAGTCTGTTCTAGCGGCACTGAATTGCTTGGCAACTCGAGTAAACAGGTTTTTCTGTACTTGACAAACCGCATCTCCAAAAAAAGATGAGATTTTGTCAATACATTCAAACTGTGTACCCAAGTCACTGAGAACTGACCAATCGAAACGAGTGCTATTGCAGCAACGAACATCCCATACAAGTATTGAAGTACCCTAAGTAACACAAACATATAACATCCATATTCTTATTACAAGGGCCAATAGGTCTTCATGTAAACATAGAGACAGTACGATTTTGCATCAAATAAATAAGTCTCAAGAATTTGTACTTTTATCCTCTTGCTTCCTACTATTTACTTGGATAGAACAAGAGTTTTCAGTGACACTCAACTAGCAATTTGTCACAAAGTCTTCATACAGCAATTTGTGACAGTAAATATGTACTTAATAAATGTTCTAATAACAGTTAGGTAGTACAATTACAAGTTGTAAAGTGATAGTAATTGTGAGGTAATGATTCGTTGTGGAGGAAAAACATCACATCATAATTATCTGCTGTAGAATTGATTCACTTGCATGTTGTGGTGGTTGGGCTGTGTATATATGTCTCATCACGGCAGTAGCAGAGTTGAAGATCATTTATTCCAAACCTTGATTGAGAATTCACTTGATGAGATACAAATGCCTTCTAATTTTGTTCTCTGACCCTGTTGTACTGTTGAGGATAAAGAAGGGCTTTGTTTCATTGGTCTAGCGAGTCAGTAAAATATTCTCATCTTGGTTTGACAATAAGTAAATTCACGTAACAAGCATGAGGATAAATGAAAATAATTCCTATGGCTTACAGGAATTGAACCAAGTTCGCTATAGCAGCACAGAATCGCTTTGCAAAAGTAAACAGGTTTTCCGTACTTGAGCAACCACATTAAATAGGATATGGCTGTGTTAGTGAATAAGATATGTGAATTAGTTTGAAAATAACAAAAGTTATGCTTTTTCACAAAATACTGGCAATATTAATGAAACAATGGTGCCTAAAAATGAACAATATTTGAAAAACAATCTCCACTTCATGATGTGTTAGAGTATTAATTTTTATTTGTATTATAAGGAACATTCTTTTAGAGCTTTGCATGTGCTTAATACATGTTGGTATTTGGCACTTAAGCTATTCCATCAATCCATTGTTTTCTGCTGTGTGTTAGAGTAAATAAAATACTTGAACATTTTATATGCTCAGTAAAAAAGATATAGCAAAAGCTATTTGTCCCTAGGTTGCATATCATATTACTGAGTGGTTTTCACAAGGGAGTAAATCATTTTTTTTGTAGATGTTCATACTTTGACATTCACTGCAGACTAGAATTGATTAATCTGCTCGCTCATCTGAATTATGGATTTTTATAAAGGGAAGGTAAAATGGATTGCACTAATATAGATGTGTGTGCAGATTCTCAATAAACAATTTGTATGTTATTTGTGATTAATTTCATAACTACCAGTTTTGTTGAGAATATATCTCAAATTTTGTATGACAATGTGTCTTTTTTTCCAGAAATAATTTCATAAGTATTGAAGTGTTTAAAAAATACAACTGATAAGATAATGGAAGAAAATATAATTAACCTTTAGAGCCCTGGCTTAAAATTACAAAACTTCCCCCAGGGCCTGACTTATTTTTTGGAAAATGTGCGTTATTGATGGTGGGTGTTTTGAAAATGTCATAACTTTTTTGTTTTAAAAGATATCAAAATAATTTTTGCACATCTAAATAAAGGAGTGAATAGTGAATATTATCATGTTTTTGTTGTTGTTGTATGTGTGATATGACAGTTGTGAGCAAGTTTTGAAGTTGAAAATTCTGGCGAAAAACGCAAAACGTCATTTTCAAAATCGCAAATATATCTTCGTGATGACCCTAATACATGAGAAATGTGTGACAACATTGATAAAATCCTCATAAATACCTATACTTATTGTATATATATTGTTTTATATCCAAACTAATATAATATGAACTAAAAAAACTAATAAAACGTGAAGAAATTGCATATAACGTCCGTCCGGTCAACACTAGGTCTATGCCGACACGCAGCGTAATTATTGTCCATGCACGCATGTGGCACCCCTGATACATATTATTTTTGTGCTTTTTAATGAATATACACACATTCTTATCACATAACAACATATTAAACACAAAAAACAATAATTAGAACATGTAGTCACGATCACTTACCCATGCCACGCGGTACTTAATTTGATAGTAAAATACGGCCGAAAATGGCTAAAGTCGCTCTAGAAATGCGTTGACAAATTCAACCGGCTTTCTCTCTCTTACAATCATAATGAGTAAAGGAATTTGACCTTTAAACTGTGACGTATTCCTAGCTTCGTGTTGCGGGAATTCTACGTCATATAAGCTTTAACTTCGTGAAGTTCCGTGCTCGGGAATGGAGCGATATCGTATGGCATGTGATTGCGACCACAGGCAATACGGGATGCACACGCAAGGTGCATTGTTGCGACCATAGGGGCCTAAAGGTTAAGAATAATGACAATACAAATTATCTATATGTTTCACCTTATGTGTAATCAGTGAAACCTGTCTGTGACTAAACTTTTCTGACTAGTTATAGTAACATATAATGTTTTTACTCAGTTTATGATTTGGATTACAATTTTCATGTTGTCTTATCTTTGTGTTTTTTGTAATTTCTTTAATCTGCATTTTCTTTACCAGTCATTTAGCTTCTGCATCTTGTTCTTCTGCATTCATTCTCAAACTCCTGCACATTAGCAGGATGTAGTCTGGAGAACATAATGTGTTCTGTCATGGTTTACAGCATTGCTGCGATATCTGCATCTTGTGGCCATGATACGTCCAATTTCAGCATGACTTTGGGTCACTGACTCTATATGGGATGGGGCAGACAACTCTATCCCATAACCTCCTTAGTTGCCTCTTACAACATGCATGGAAGGTAAACAGTTCTTTGTTCCCCACTCGGGCCCGGACAATACACATGCGAGCTTCCATATCAATTTTTATTGACACGTTAATAAAAAGTTAAATTAAAAAAATATTATTACGTTTGCCCGGTCATACTCAGTAGCGCATACCCTACCCTACTGAGCTCATAGCGATCAACCCAGAATTTTTTTTGAATGTAGTCATGTTTCAATGTGTACCACCCTGTCACAGGGCCAGATGTTAGTCTTACTTAGTTGCATTTTAACAATAAAAAGTTTAAACATCTGATCAGATTTTGAGCTTGAATCCACAAAGACAGTTTGATGTGAAACTATATAATTGTATCTTTACAAATTCTCATTGTATTTGAATAATTCTGTTGAAAATTAATATAGTATATTTCCCATGGGTTGGATTGAATTGGGTTTTTGGAGCTTGAAATTCACATTGTTTTTGTCATAGAAGTTGTCTGTTAAAACTATGTCTGCACGTTCACAATAGATTTTTTAGTTCATTATAAATTATGAATTATTTAGTTCATTATAAATCTGGACCTTTTTAATTTTGCTAGTATGTGCGGTGTAGTTTTTGCTTGATTGGTTTTTATCTTCTTGTCCCCCCAAATTCCTTCATTGTATATTTTTATGTCCCATAGATTTGACATAGATCTGAAATATTTGTGTTTAGTTATGTTCACATGGAGCAAGCAATATTGACACTGACCATACATACTTATCATAAGCATAAGTAAGGAGTGTCGGGTACCAGTCCTGAATAAGATCAAACTGACATACAAATTGCCATGCCACAACGTGATATGACTAGAAGAAAGGCATGGATACCACAATCAAAGTGTAAACACACACTACATTCCATTCTCTGATCACATCCTGATAGCCAGCAGTCATTGATTCAGTATTTCATTCACAGTTGAGTGTTTGTAACTTATCCGAATGTCTTGAATATAATGATTACAATCATGATTTCTTCAAATATTTGCTTACACCAAGAACTGCACATTGTTATATATAGTTATTGAAGTAAGTGTAACACTTTTTAATTAATGTGTACATGGATTGATATTTTGGAAATTGCTGGAACTAGGGCGGCTATAATGTTTCAGAAACATCATTTCAAACAATAGGAATCAAGTCAATATTTCTGAACAATTTATTAAAAAGTACCAGTTTTGTATGTACACATTTGAAAGTGCTGTGCAAATAAAGGCACTACTCAGCTGTCTGCTGTATTAAGTCATTATAGAAATGGATGTTACATTTTTGAAAGTGTATGTGGATAAATGGATGGTGTAATGCAAATTTTACTTTCATTTCCCACCACTTTGCACTACTATTTTAATCTGATTTTTCTTCTCCGTTGTTTGGCCAAGATATTAATTTTAAAATCCTGTTACCAGATTCATGTACTAGTGCAAATTGGTAGTGTTACCCTTTCTTATATTCACACAATTAAAAATATATAGTGAAAATATCAAGATATATTTGTGTCTCATTAATTTTCTTGTCATGACTTTGTCACTGTCTTGATATGCAGTGGAAATGGATTTCTGTTACAAAATTATATGTACCGGTAATATTTTTTTAATGTTATGCATCATGCACTAAAATCTCCCTAACCTCATACTACTTTGTGTATTGCTCTACTTTCTGCTATTTTTCCCTCCTTCTGTTCTTGACGGTTTGTTGCTCACAGCACTATATATTTGTGTTTCCATGTAGATACATCATTGTTCATTGTTTTTTTGGAGGGTTTAATGTGTGTCTTTCTTTTTCTGCGTTCAGCATCTGTGGTCATGTTATATTATCAGGCCTGTCGTCAGGGTATGTTCAGTCTTCTCAAGGTCAGAGCCACCGCCCTATAGATTTTGCCTCAAGTCTGTATCATCTTGCCAGATCTGCTGTCTCTGCTCTTTGTGTGTTGGGTAGTCCTGAAGTCTGGGTTCCAGATCCACATGGACATTCATCTGTATATGAGATCCTCAATCGATAAAGGTGACCAACAGTCTGCAGTGGCCTGTTCTAAGGCGAAATATTGTGGTCTGTTGATATCTTTGGAGGAGATGTATTGCATCATGTTTGTCTTCCACTTCCATTTGTTTCTTCCACTTTGCTGTGTATGTGTTGCGGATTATTATTTTTACTTCTCCGTAAGACAGTGGGTGTCTGTGTTGCTCCATTTCACTTCCTGCCTTTGACTGAGCATCCGCTTTCTCATTTCCTATGATTCCACAGTGTGATGGTATCCATTGAAGGGCAATAGCTGTTGATTTTTGGATCTGTCTTAGCTCATGTCATGTTCTTTTCTGTTGTTCTGGATTGATTCCAGTAGGGATCTGCAATCTGTGAATATCGCTATCTTCTTTGGTCTTAGAAGTCTTGGTTCGGTGAAGACTTTCAGTGCTTGATAGAGTGCAACTGCTTCTGCTCTAAATTTTCTAGTTGTTACAGCACTTTCCCTTTTGTCTGACATTCTCCAATATTTTGGTTATTTATATTTATTAATTTTCTCTTGTGGGAAGATTTCAGAGTAAGATATATTTGTTTTGTTCTATGATGGTGTTCTAGTTACACATAATCAGAGAACAATTTGTTCTATGATGGTGTTCTAGTTACACATAATCAGAGAACAATTTGTTCTATGATGGTGTTCTAGTTACACATAATCAGAGAACAATTTGCTGTAATAAAGTAATGATTAAATTCCAGTATTTTTGTATTCAAACTTGCTACCTGATAGGGCTCTATTTTCATGCAAATACTGAGGGTATTATTTGGTTCATGGTTAAAAAAATATTGCTCAGATCTGCCTTTGTGGTATGGTTGTTGTCATTAGGATTGTAGTTGGCTGTGAATTGTTTGTTCCATGTTATGGTCCACACACATGAATTTGCCAAGTAGATTTTGACTATTTGTATAATGTAATGGCCTTTCCAGAAGTGCAAAGGGAAACACTGTTTACCTTGCATTTAACTGGGTAATTTCCTCCCATTTCCATTCAGCTGAAATTTATATGTTTTTCTGCGGTTAACCTTTGTTAAAGTGACAAGGATGTACAATCATATCAAACAGCTTTAAGAAACACTGCTCAGTTTAATAGGGTTAATTTGTTAACATTGAAAAGGTGGATGAAGTACTTTATGGAATAAATCATTAACACAATTGATTTACACCAAAGAATTTTTTTAATTAGTAATTTGGCCTTTCTCAATCTCTTAGGTGACAGTTGTAGCAGGTAAATCACCGTGGGAACAGCTCATTATGTGCAAGCAACACAAACAGGAACATTTGAAGTTTTTCTGTGAAAAATGTGAAGCATTGACATGCAGAGACTGCCAGCTTATGGATCATAAAGAACACAAATACCAGTTCCTGGATCAAGTAAGATATTTATCTAGTCTCTTCTACTTTTAGATCAAGATATTTATCTAGTCTTCTACTTTTAGATCAAGATATTTATCTAGTCTTCTACTTTTGGATAAATTAAGATATTTATCTAGTCTTCTACTATTGGATAAATTAAGATATTTATCTAGTCTTCTACTTTTAGATAAATTAAGATATTTATCTAGTCTTCTACTTTTGGATAAATTAAGATATTTATCTAGTCTTCTACTTTTAGATAAATTAAGATATTTATCTAGTCTTCTACTTTTAGATAAATTAAGATATTTATCTAGTCTTCTACTTTTAGATAAATTAAGATATTTATCTAGTCTTCTACTTTTAGATAAATTAAGATATTTAGCTAGTTTTCTTCGGTTTGTATGCTTTATGATAAGATTTCAACCCCCAAATACACTAGTGAAAACTAAGTATTAAAAACTATGACAAGATTTTAAGAATACTTATCTCACCTGTTACAAGATTTTAAGAATACTTATCTCACCTGTTACAAGATTTTAAGAATACTTATCTCGCCTGTTTATAAGATTTTAAGAACACTTATCTCACCTGTTAAAGATTCTAGTATGAGACTGGAAGACAGGTTTGTAGGTATAAATTATCATGAATATCGGAAGAAAGAGGTGCAGTCACATCAACCATTTAATTATTATTTCTGTAGGCTGCAGAACAGTACAAAGCTAGGTTGAAAGGAAGTTTGGCACTGATGGGAGAGAAACGAACAAAGTTGACTACCAGTCGAGAGGAGATCGAACAGAAGCTACAGAACTGCAAAGAACAGAAAGACACACTTCAACAAGATATATTGAAGCAAGCAGACATCCTAGTCAAAGGTGTTAGGCAGGTAGGTGCAAATGTTGTCTGATTATGGCTGTTTGAAAGAAAGTGTAAAGTATAATTATAATCAACTAACTATTACAATGAAGTCACCATTATTACTTTGATTAAGATATACCACCTTTTTTTTATTTCATGTAATTGAACTTTTACTATTTCAGGCAGTTTGGGGAGTGTTATCAAATCTAGCCTCTTTCACTGATGCTGCAACAAAACGGCTGAACAAAGAGATTGATGATGTGTCCGATCTTATTGGCAAATTTGATCACTGCATCCAGTTCATGGAAGACATTCTGAAAGAAGGATCCAGCATGTCTTTGTTGTATTCTAAAGGAAATGTTGAAACAAAGTGTCGCAAAGTTTACCATACACAGGTCAGATTCTCATTTGATTTAACCTTTAGCACGTCCAAGTTAAAAATTACATAAATTTGCTGGTGCAGTCCCAGATATTTAGCCAGTCTTCTACTTTTGGATAAATTAAGAGATACTCACACACACACACACACACAAATTGTTAATGGATAAATTAAGAGATACTCTACACACACACACACACAAATTGTTAATGGATAAATTAAGAGATACTCACACACACACACACACACAAATTGTTAATGGATAAATTAAGAGATACTCTACACACACACACACACACAAATTGTTAATGGATAAATTAAGAGATACTCTACACACACACACACACAAATTGTTAATGGATAAATTAAGAGATACTCTACACACACACACACACACAAATTGTTAATGGATAAATTAAGAGATACTCTACACACACACACACACACACAAATTGTTAATGGATAAATTAAGAGATACTCACACACACACACACACACAAATTGTTAATGGATAAATTAAGAGATACTCTACACACACACACACACAAATTGTTAATGGATAAATTAAGAGATACTCACACACACACACACACACAAATTGTTAATGGATAAATTAAGAGATACTCTACACACACACACACACACAAATTGTTAATGGATAAATTAAGAGATACTCTACACACACACACACACAAATTGTTAATGGATAAATTAAGAGATACTCTACACACACACACACACACACAAATTGTTAATGGATAAATTAAGAGATACTCTACACACACACACACAAATTGTTAATGGATAAATTAAGAGATACTCTACACACACACACACACACACACAAATTGTTAATGGATAAATTAAGAGATACTCTACACACACACACACAAATTGTTAATGGATAAATTAAGAGATACTCTACACACACACACACACAAATTGTTAATGGATAAATTAAGAGATACTCTACACACACACACAAATTGTTAATGGCTAACTGTGAGGCCATAGAAATTGTAGTTTTTCTGATAAATGCTAAAACTGAAGATTGTGCAAGTTTGCATCTCAGTCGTGAAATGTGTGAGAATGTGTAATTGAATCTGATGACATTTTTGTAGGTTGACCCTCAGTCTTTGAAAGGAACACTGTCCATTTTGTACAAACATGATGTGAACTGGCTTCTGGGAAGCCTCAATAAAATAGGAGCTATCTATGTCAACGGAGTACGGTACCCACCAGAAAAAAATGGAAGTTTAGGATCACGGCCGAGTCCAAATTGTGGATATCAAGACCCAAGAGCAGCGGGGTTCAGTGCAACTAGTCCTCACCTGCAGCACATGGCCAATCAGGTATTTTCTGTCATGCAAAAACATTTTAACCAGGATTTAGTATGTAGTTAATCTTTTATTTATTGTTTGTTTTGAATTATGAATAGATGAAATATTTAATCTATTTTCTGAGGATTATATGAAGGTGCTTCAAATGAATATCTTAAAAGTATGATACAAGTTAGACTGACTATGACATTATTTTGTAAAGTAAAGGTACGTTCCATGGCAGCAACCTACCATCGGGGATGAAGATAACTCATGTACTAAACCATAGAAACTATTAGGGGGTAGCCAGTTCTCTTCCTTGGTGTATTTACTTTTCCTAACTCATGCATCAGGTACCCATTTACAGCTGGGTCGACCGGAGGACTGGTCATGCCGGGCAAGAATTCATAACCCTGAATTTTGTGTGTCTGAATGTGGTTTTTGAACCTGGCACACTGTAACCTGGTGATAGTAAGCAAACTCACTTATCAACTAAACTATCGCTCTTATCACTTATACACTTGCTGGACTGATGGCATCAATTACTTACTCTTTGTCTGTGTTGTTACTCATTGTAATTTTGTTTAATTTGCAATAACAAATATATTTTGTGTTGAGTAATATTGAAAAAATATATGAAATATAGCAGCTTTATGTTGAACAAATACTCAGGGCTGACATTTTGACCAAAAACTCTTTATCACGAAAGGGATATTTTTAAGTTAAAAATTCCCAGCCGAAGATGGATGAGTCGGGCCACTGGTGCAAATTATACAGTGACACAACACATCTCCATTCTCTGGACTATATCCTGCTGAAAATCTAGTATATCATTATCTTTATACAAGAGAGACAGAGTGGTAGTTTGGTGAGAAAAGAGAGACAGAGTGCTAGTTTGGTGAGAAAAGAGAGACAGAGTGGTAGTTTGGTGAGAAAAGAGAGACAGAGTGGTAGTTTGGTGAGAAAAGAGAGACAGAGTGGTAGTTTGGTGAGAAAAGAGAGACAGAGTGGTAGTTTGGTGAGAAAAGAGAGACAGAGTGGTAGTTTGTGAGAAAAGAGAGACAGAGTGGTAGTTTGGTGAGAAAAGAGAGACAGAGTGGTAGTTTGGTGAGAAAAGAGAGACAGAGTGGTAGTTTGGTGAGAAAAGAGAGACAGAGTGGTAGTTTGGTGAGAAAAGAGAGACAGAGTGGTAGTTTGGTGAGAAAAGAGAGACAGAGTGGTAGTTTGGTGAGAAAAGAGAGACAGAGTGGTAGTTTGGTGAGAAAAGAGAGACAGAGTGGTAGTTTGGTGAGAAAAGAGAGACAGAGTGGTAGTTTGGTGAGAAAAGAGAGACAGAGTGGTAGTTTGGTGAGAAAAGAGAGACAGAGTGGTAGTTTGGTGAGAAAAGAGAGACAGAGTGGTAGTTTGGTGAGAAAAGAGAGACAGAGTGGTAGTTTGGTGAGAAAAGAGAGACAGAGTGGTAGTTTGGTGAGAAAAGAGAGACAGAGTGGTAGTTTGGTGAGAAAAGAGAGACAGAGTGGTAGTTTGGTGAGAAAAGAGAGACAGAGTGGTAGTTTGGTGAGAAAAGAGAGACAGAGTGGTAGTTTGGTGAGAAAAGAGAGACAGAGTGGTAGTTTGGTGAGAAAAGAGAGACAGAGTGGTAGTTTGGTGAGAAAAGAGAGACAGAGTGGTAGTTTGGTGAGAAAAGAGAGACAGAGTGGTAGTTTGGTGAGAAAAGAGAGACAGAGTGGTAGTTTGGTGAGAAAAGAGAGACAGAGTGGTAGTTTGGTGAGAAAAGAGAGACAGAGTGGTAGTTTGGTGAGAAAAGAGAGACAGAGTGGTAGTTTGGTGAGAAAAGAGAGACAGAGTGGTAGTTTGGTGAGAAAAGAGAGACAGAGTGGTAGTTTGGTGAGAAAAGAGAGACAGAGTGGTAGTTTGGTGAGAAAAGAGAGACAGAGTGGTAGTTTGGTGAGAAAAGAGAGACAGAGTGGTAGTTTGGTGAGAAAAGAGAGACAGAGTGGTAGTTTGGTGAGAAAAGAGAGACAGAGTGGTAGTTTGGTGAGAATGAACGTTGAAGAAGAAGAAGTTAAAAATTCAAAAATTTAAATGCAATCTTTCAGAATCTTATAGTCAATAGATAATGATAGCAAATTACAAGAAAAATATGTATAACTTGGTGACAGTGATTCAAGATTCAGCAGTGTTATTTTTCAGTACATTCTACTGTATAAAAGATATGGAATGAGCTTGTGTGCACATTAATTTGCATGTTAATTATAAATCATTTTATGACTTCTTTAAAGTTAGACTGGGAAGTATTAATTTGCTGTGACTATCTCTCAGTCACATGTGATGCATTCTTGTAATGTATACACAAACTTTCTATTAAATCAAGTTTGTAATTATGATTCAGGCTGTACCTGGCCAGAGAGTTCCATCCGATTGGACAAAATTTATCCAGACTGTGTCAAAAACAACAGGTCAGATACATGGACCCCCAAACATGACGATGTCTGCAGCATCTTTACCTCCTCAACTTACATTACCTTCTAATAGACGAGCACAAGGGAATACAATGGCCCAAGCTTGGCAAGGTATGATTCCATTGTTTTTAAAACATAATGACATTTATGAATTTTTCAAGATGGATATAGGAGTGGGTCAGGGTTGTATACCTTCTCCGGTTATTTTTAACAAATATATAATGCAGGAGGCAAAAGATCGCCAGACATCAATAACTAATGGCAGTAGACCACTTTGTAACTTGCTTTATGTCGGTGATATCAATCTCTTGGATGGTTCGGAATCTGAACTCCAGAATCTCACTTTAAATTTGAATGACATAAGTTGAAAATATGGCATGGTAATTAACATTGATAAAAGCAAGATATTTGGTGACTAGTGATTATAAAGCACCAAGAAAATCCAATTAAATGGTCACAAACTTTAAGAAGTTACCACCTACAAATATCTCTGGTCCCAAATATCTCTGGTCCCAAATATGTGATGATTGAACTCTGGGAAAGGAGATTTCCCAGGAAATGAAGATTTGAGATTGCGATGACAAGGTGCACAGGTTTGGGAACATTTTTGCAACATGTTCAAGTATGTTGCAACTTTGGTTGTGGTTTCAGCAAAGAAGAATGACCCAATCCAGAATTCGAGGCTAAGGTGCATACATTATTTAGAGTGGTCTCATTCATGCTCTATCACGATACATGGGTCTTCATCTTGTCATAACCTACAATTATGTCAGTGAACTTGCCACTAGTGGAAAAGGTCACTTCATCGGAGAATGCTACTCGATGTAGCATTGTCACCATCAAGGTGTCTTATTATTGCCATCATCAATGTGACACATCAAGGTGACTTATTATTGCCATCATCGATGTGACACATCAAGGTGACTTATTATTGCCATCATCGATGTGACACATCAAGGTGTCTTATTATTGCCATCATCGATGTGACACATCAAGGTGTCTTATTATTGCCATCATCGATGTGACACATCAAGGTGTCTTATTATTGCCTTCATCAATGTGACATAGCATTGTCTCATCATCAAGGTGACATAGCATTGCATTTATGAACTCTGCCCGCTTGTTTTTATCACTTAGCTGCAACTTCTGCACTAGCTGGATCTTGAAGGCTCGAAGCTATAATATTGTGTGCAGGATATCGTGAACAGTACATTATGGAATACCCAATTCTCCACTTGTTTATAATATCAAACTCCATATGCCTGTCAAATGGATTTCCACAGACTTGAAAAGCTTCTCTAACAGCTTTAACTCTATCAAGAGACAATGCTTCATTGCTGCTTCCCTTCATCTCAACAGCAAACCTGTTTTCAACAGTTGCATGTGCTGTTTCACTGGTATGTTGATCTGCAGGTTTATGTCCGAATTGCTGTCTGAATCTCCTGTGCACAACAATGGGAAACTGTAATTCTGCAAGTCAATAACAGCATTGAACATTTCTGCTGCATAATGAACTCCGCCATTTTCTCTGCGTGATGTCACATTCTGCGGATGCGCACAACACCTGCGCTATCATCACATTATCATACAAATTAAAAAAAATTTCCTCTCCTAAAAATTTAATGGTTTCCGTAGGTGTGTAGTCAGGTCAGGTAGGTAGGTAGGTAACCATAAAAATATCAGTATAGTTTACATGGATGAGCAAATATTGACATTGTTTATTGTTAGTGATTCTGCTGTACACACTGTGAACCAAAAATCAACTCGGAAAATTAAAAGATGCTGAAAACACTTTTTCATTAAATTATTGTTTTATTCCGTAGTGATAATTATTTGTATTCAAATTTTCATCAGGAATGCCTGGTAACTCATTTCCTGGACATTTTGTAGCGGGTCAGTTGATGACGCCACAACAGCAACATGTAAGTGGTTGGTTCTTATTCACTGCCTGTTAGGAAGAACATTTGAAACCAAACAGGCCTTTAGATGATTAATTCTTTCATTCTTGAACCTTTTAGTTTAAAAAAATTAGCCTCTGGATGCATTTGTTATTTGTTGAATATTAAAAATCTTATACAAAGTGTTAGCTTTGTGATAGTTCTAGAAAATAATAATGCATTATGATGAGCACCATGGATCAGGTAACTGTCAGCAAATATGGTAATAGAAGACTACATGTGCAAAGATACTAGTGGTGACAATGTTACCAATATATAATGAGACTATCTTCTTTATCATTCATCTGTCTCTGATCAAGTCATGTCAATTAACTAGGTGATTTCCTCCAGAGCATCAGCCATTGAATGAGCTTTCAGAAAGCATTGCCATCTCTGTATTTTCTCTAGTAGAGATGAAGTCTTTTCTTGATCTCTCCTAGAGAATTGCAATAATTACCCACACGTGTGAATGAACCCACCACAAGTGAATGATGTCTTCTACAGTTTTTCAATTCAGTGTGCAAGTCTGTCATTAATTTGTTAACCTGTAGCTACCCAGACAAAAATTATACAACTTCCTCTGGAACCCGACCATTTTTTATGACTTCTAGTTTTTCTGCACGTGTTTGCTTTTTTTGGCATAACTTTCAGCATATTTATTGAGTTCTTGATTTCAAATTCAGAGACAATAGAGATACGTGGATGCTGGATATGGTTTGGAGGTGTTTGTTTGCTTGTGTGTGTCAGTGTTATGTTGTGTACAACCGAAATCAAGAATTTGGACAAATGCACACAAAGAACTTATCTTATCAATGTCCTGCGTAGGTCTAGCTGTAGAAAACACGGCTGCTCAAATTCCTTGTTGTAAATGAAATTATTTATAACACTATTAAATATTATAAACATTCCCCTCAAATCCCATAAGTTTATCTACAGTTACTGCAACACTAAAGCTTTAAACATATTGAAAACAGGGCAATGCAGTTTTGTGAATCCACAGGAAAATACAATACTATTTCAGCCAAAATGTCTTTATCAAGAACACAAGATGTCACACAAATAAAGGATGGCACTACCTTATGATCACATCACAGTGTTAAATGAAAACACATATACTGGAAGGAAATGTTATATATGGAAGGAAACACATATACTGGAAGGAAATGAATAAAAAATGGTAATACAAAAATGCTATAACAGAAAACAAAACAAACAGAAATTTGTCAACACATCTATACTTAGGAATAAAGTGTGTTAAGACTGAAAGGGTGTGGGTGATCAAATAGACGGATGTACTGTTTCTGAAGAGCATGCAGTGTCTGGTCATCCACGAATCATCATTTAATGACAAACGTTGTTTTCTTCGCTTCATGTATTTCTGTTTTACCCTTTCCCTATGGGGTCCAGAACTGTATCAGTGGGGCTGTCCATAAATTGCAGCAACATTGTTTTTTTTGTTTCAATTATTTTACAACGCGCGCGCACAACAAACCCCCCCCCCCCTCTGGCAATTATTTAGGATTTAAAAAATATTTTCTCTCAATTTTTAGCAGAAAAAAGTATGAAAAACCAACATAATTATCAAACCTTCAGATAAATATTTAAATTCAAGCAATTTAATTGGTATATAAAAAGGGTATTGTTGATGTCAACACTCTCTCCCACTCCAACAACTGTCAAATCTTTTCTTAACACCACTCCTTCCAAATTGTTGATATTATTTATGAACAACCCGTCGTAATTCTTGTTGTTGGTCTTGTGAATATATAGAAATTCTTGTTGTTGGTCTTGTGAATATATAGAAATTCTTGTTGTTGGTCTTCTGAATATATAGAAATTCTTACCAGAATAACATGTATTAACTCTTTTATGTTTGAAATCTGGTTTGTGACATTATTATTCAGACAGTAAAACCTGCTTTCACGCCCATGAGACTACACCACAGGCCAGCCACACAAACTGGATTTTCAGGACCAATTGACCATAGTAAGAGGAAGATTTTCTTTATTGATATTATTTATTCCATGTCTAATGATTAACTTTGAAAATGCTTGTTGATATCGCAGCCAAGTTATAAACCATTACATCTGTTCTTTGTTTAAAAAAAATAAATTATAATTAACCAGCAGGAATACGAGAACAAATGCAAGCAAATAAGATGAGGCACAAATGGATACGCATTGCTCTTATGGAATCGCAGAGCTAGTAGACGGCCAAGATTCTACAAGCAAATCCTCGTGGTGTACTCTGGAAGCAGATTGCTTCAGAGCTCTAGTGTTTTATGAATTGTGGTCAGGCTGTGCAGACTGAGATGGAATGAGATCTTTTTGCACAGGATAAACAATTTCTCTGAATATAGTAGATTGAGGCCTTGAGAAAGACTTAAATTGGTTACATTTATTTTCGTGGCGGGGCATGTAGGTGTTTGAAACTGAAAGAGTAGATCAACTGGCATCATGCGCGAATGAGGCAATGGTTGTAGCTGACATTCTGAACACTTTAAGAGATATAGCACACGACAGTGAGACTAGTGTGGATGATGATTATTTTTCAACGGCCAGGATTAAAGATCAGGGTTTTAAATGCTATGTTGCTAGAAGTGAACATTTTGGAGAGCGTAGAAGAATGATGGTCAACCGGCACTGTCAGCAAAAGTGTAATGGCGAATACACTCAGGGAGAGATCAGAGCAGCTATGGACGTGTCCAGCTTTAGGTGATGATGATCCGACGACTAACTAATGGAATGTATTGCATTTAGCGTTTACAGCTTGGCTGTGTTACTTGGACCTTTTGGCATGATATCTGACTTCAGCATGAATTTCTTATTTGATACGGAATGATATAACAAACCCCACAACTCCCTGCCCCTCTTATTTCCACCCATGTGACACACATGGCATACCACATAACTATTCTTCTGTTTCCCCTTTACCCATTAATACATGTATGTATAAATAGTACTTTATATTGTTGTGTATCTAAAGAAGTAAATGTTGAAAAGTTGTAGAGAATTTACTTAACTGTACTCGGTTTTATATATATATATATATATATATATATATAATGTGGAAATAAATGTGTGTATCAGGGTCACAAAGTTTGCATAAATAGTACTTTACATTACCCAGTAATACATGTATACATAAAAAGCACTGAAAACAATTGGTGGTCTTCATTGTTGTGTATCATAAGAAATAACTGTGTGTTTCAGGATCACAAAGTATGCATAGTCCTCCTCAGTATCATCGCATGGGTGGAGAAGCAAGTGGAACTCCACGCTCCTCACACAGCACCCCAGACCCCGCCCGCCCGGCAAGTGCCGGAATGTATGATGGAAATGGACGTCCAGATAGGTAAGCATAGACAATATTTGATGAAGATTATCAATAGTTTCAATGGAATGTATTTATTTTCATTAATTCTGTCTGCATTGTGTCCTCAGTGAAGGTGGCTCTGCCATGGTGGATGTTAAGAAAGAGAAGCGAGATAATTCTCCAGACTGTGTCATTATGTCAAGTTCAAAGAATGCCAGACCCTCCATGTTTCCATCCCCTCCAGTAAGTTGATTGTAAGCAACATTTGTAGCATAGCATTGTAATTAAGTGAGTTGATTGTAAGCAACATTTGTAGCATAGCATTGTAATTAAGTGAAATGAAAGTGCAACATTTGTAGTAAAGCATTGTAATAGTCATATTTTTTATTTATTTATTAAATCAAATCATTAAAAAAAATGTCAATACTGCATTTTTTCACATTAGTGAGTTGCAGGAAGGTTTTGAGTAGTTTGTGTGATTAATAATGCATGCCTTTGCTGTCGTCATGTATGTTCAGAGTGTTTAAAAAATTTACTCTCTGCAAAAAACAAAAGCCAGTCCTTACTGGGGATCGAACTCTTAGGTAGGCCTCATGGGGTGTGAGACCACAACTCTGACTTCTCAGCCATGTGATACACAGTGTCTTGTTACATCATGAGCATTGAAAATCACTGTTTATCCATTTAGGATTACTGTTTGTAAGCTATTTTATGACATCTTTGGTAGAGAGTGTTTACTCCTGGTGTATGTTCGACTTGGTCAGAGAGTGTTTACTCCAAGTATATGTTCGACTTGGTCAGAGAGTGTTTACTCCTGGTGTATGTTCTACTTGGTCAGAGAGTGTTTACTCCAAGTATATGTTCTACTTGGTCAGAGAGTGTTTACTCCAAGTATATGTTCTACTTGGGCAGAGAGTGTTTACTCCAAGTATATGTTCTACTTGGGCAGAGAGTGTTTACTCCAAGTATATGTTCTACTTGATCAGAGAGTGTTTACTCCAAGTATATGTTCTACTTGGGCAGAGAGTGTTTACTCCAAGTATATGTTCTACTTGGGCAGAGAGTGTTTTATTCCAAGTATATGTTCTACTTGGGCAGATAGTGTTTACTCCAAGTATATGTTCTACTTGGTCAGAGAGTGTTTACTCCAAGTATATGTTCTACTTGGTCAGAGAGTGTTTACTCCAAGTATATGTTCGACTTGGATGAAGAGTGTTTACTCTGGGTATACGTTGTAATTAATAAATCTTTCTAGTCAATTCGGTTCTGCAACTACTTTTCGTAAATGCCATGTGATTCGCAGTTCCTTGTGAAAGAAATATTTGGTCATGTATAGCAGCTTTCTATGTCTAGTAAAGATAATGCAGATTTTTAGTGTGTTTTTGAAGCATTTCTTTTGATGATCATGAGAGTTTATCCATTTGCATTTCAACATTTAAGACTACTTTTGACAGTTAATAGTCTGGCATGTGGACATACATAACCTACCCAGCTTATATATGATGCTCAACCGGGATATTTTTGATGATAGTAATATCTGTCAGGAGTGGGCCTACCATTTGATTTTCACATTTCTACGGCAAACCTTGTGGAAGTGCTTTAAGTGATGTCTATACAGTGCTTGTTCCACATGCATTGCAGCAGTGTATGAAGCACTTCAGGCTCTGAGTAGCATTTTCTTTATCCATAGACATATGAATCTTTCATACTTTGTGTTGAGGTATTTTAGTGTATGTGGCATTGTAGATCCCAGTGTTCAAACCTCTACATTGATAGCATATTCTGTAAGATGCTACCAAGGTATATGAATCTGCAACTTTCAGTTTCTCGCCACTTACCTTGATATTTGGTGCAGTGTAATTTCACCAGTAACTTGTTTGGAACATGATTTGAATGAATGAACTTGATTTCAGAGTTTTTCTCAAAGTTGATGGTAAGTCCAAAGTTGTAACTAATTACTCATGATGTTCTATAGTTTATGTTCTGAGCATAACTTTTCGGTAAACAATATATTCAATATCAGTAGATTTGATGCATGATCAATGTAATAAGGTATACATATATAAACTAAACTGTACCAGATAGGGAAAGTGTTGATAGACCAAATCTGGAATCTGCTGCAAGAATAATGACACCTGCAGTACTATATGCCAGGGTGGGTGGAGTGTTTATAACACTCCCCACAAATCAGAACATAACTTGATGACACACCCCAAAGTGTTGTTTTTCTAATATATATTTTTCATTAAGTAAGCCCCCCCCCATTACTGAAAACCATTATGAGACAAGGAGATTCATCTTATGACATCTGACTTTATACTGAAAACCTATCTACAGCCCTGGTATTATGAGACGAGATTTATCTTATGACATCTGACTTTATATAAAATATAAATGTATACATTCATTTATTTATTGATGTTATTTGATATTTATCTATTTTCAGAAACAATCTGAAACTGTATTGGTGAGTATATTTCTTCTTCTTCTGTGTTCGTTCTCAAACTCCTGCAGATTAGCATGAGGTAGTCTGGAGAACTGAATGTGTTGTGTCATGGTTTACATCATTGCTGCATGATATCTACACCTTACGGTCTGACACATCAGGCTTCAGCATGACTTTGGGTCACTTGGACCCATATGAAATGGGACAGCCAAGTCCACCAATAACCTCCTTAGTCACCTCTTATGGCAGGCAAACAGTGTTGCCATTCTTTAGTCCCCTCTTGGGCCCACAAACACACGGGTGGGTGAGTATTACAGTAACGTATGTAAAAACACAGGACAATCAAGATTTATTTGGTGTTGTCAACTTATTTTATCACACACAGAGCACCGAGCACAGTGACTAGAAAATAACACACACACACACCCCCACCCCCTGAGAATACTTCTGAATGATTAATGACTTTGGATCAAAGGGCATGAGCCCATGGACTACTGGATCAGTAACTAACCAACCATTAATGTCCTGTTTTTCATTTGCTGTTGACAATAATCATCGTCTGTGAATTAAATGCAATGAATGCCCACAGAGATATTCAGGACGTACATATCTGCAGCATATGTTTCTAGACTGAATATTCTTATACCACACATCATATTCTCTGATGATGACCAACTTTGTTGGAGTGTATATGACATGATGTGTCTGCAATTCTTGACAATTGATTTGAGTAATAGAGGCAGGTTAAACTTGAGAAACAGCAACAAGAATATATATATATATATATATATATATATATATATATATATATATATATATATATATATATATATATATATATATATATATAAATGTTTCATTTATTTGTGTGAGTAATGTAAAAATATTTATAATTATCACATAAGATTAAGTATATCTCAT
Source organism: Meghimatium bilineatum (assembly GCA_034231615.1). Classification (NCBI taxonomy): domain Eukaryota; kingdom Metazoa; phylum Mollusca; class Gastropoda; order Stylommatophora; family Philomycidae; genus Meghimatium; species Meghimatium bilineatum. Next base: position 2,763,019 of record CM067305.1, on the reverse strand, counting down.
GATATTTTTCATAGGTGTAAGTATATCATGATTTTCTATATTCAAAATTTGAATGGTCACAGCTCAGTGTGTAGGGAGGAACATTACAGAGGAGAATGGAGGAACATTACAGAGGAGAATGGAGGAACATTACAGAGGAGAATGGAGGAACATTACAGAGGAGAATGGAGGAACATTACAGAGGAGAATGGAGGAACATTACAGAGGAGAATGGAGGAACATTACAGAGGAGAATGGAGGAACATTACAGAGGAGAATGGAGGAACATTACAGAGGAGAATGGAGGAACATTACAGAGGAGAATGGAGGAACATTACAGAGGAGAATGGAGGAACATTACAGAGGAGAATGGAGTTTTCAGTGGCTACAAGTAGTATGAGATTGTGGCAGTGGCTTCATTGTACTGGATGTAGTGACATAGTGTAACTCATGTCTGCATTCTCAATGAGCATGATCTGACAAATGCAAATGGACGTTGTTCATGAATAATGGACAGAGACAGCGAATGTCGAACTTGAGAAATGACATCTATTTTCGTGACTGGTCATTCAGGTGTTTTAGACAGTGAGAGAGCAGATGGGCTGGCAAGCTCTGCCACTGTATTGGCGTGTAGAGCAATGGACCAAGCGGAAAAAATACACAGACAAGCACAATTTATGAGGATAGTGTTCTTTATTTTGTATTCATAATTAAGCAGGCTATTCTTTAATTCTGGACATTTGTTGGCAAATTAATATTGTTGACATAATTTATGGACAGTCCGTTACCTTGTTGTTGCATTTGTCAAACAAAGCTTGGAACAGGATAATGAAGTTTTGTTAACCAATGAAAAAACACATAACACAAAAAAATTGATGTTTCAACCAAAAGGCCTTCATCAAGAAGACTACATACACAACCAAAAAATGGCACTATTCATGTTCACATATGGATGACATAGAGCAAAATATGAGTGATCCATATTTTGGGGCGTTAATTACCCCACCTCCATGATGAGATTTGCTAAAACATATGCATGAACTGTTGGGAAGAAATCAACCCTTGTATCTGCAACATGCCTCAAGATTGCATGAAAGTCATACCAAAGTCTTCTCTTTAGTACAAGAGTATGCATCTTGTAGCATTGCACCATATAGTCACATTGTGTCAATCTTGTAAGAGACTTGCACACAAGTTCTAGACAATCCCCACATACAAAAATAATATCGGAGAAACACCAATCTTGAGTCTTGTGCTGAAAGTAAAACTTCACTGTGTGGCACAAGAAATGAGAGTGAAAGCTCATATTCCCACAGAGTTCTATAATCATCATGTTCTTGTAGGAATTTGTTTGAGAATGCAATGGCTAATAATTTTGTTTATTCTAAATGTTATTTTGACTTGATATCGAAAGGAAATGCAGAGAAACTTGGATGAAGTGCTTCGGGCTGTTCCCATGGACCTCAGTGATAATATGGAGCAGATAAGCGGCTCAAAACCCAGAACAAGTGTTGATAGGGAACAGTTGAAATCACCGACATTGTCAGCTTTGCTTGAAACTGGCCATGGCACAATCTGTGAAGGTATTTCCAATCTTGTCTTGATAACGTTTCACATTAAATTTTCCAGTTATAACATTTTATACTGGTTATATAATGAGGGACACCATTTTAGTATTAGCTTTTTTTTTCCCTATGTAGTCATTCTGTTTGTGATTAGAAAAAAACAGACAGAATTACATTACTGTTTAACCCTTTCACCCTTATGAGATTTCCCAATTGTCAATCCCTGATCCCTAAGGCAAGGGGCACAACTCCTCCAAAATATGGATATGATGATGACAAAATTGCATTTTCTTTCAGACTATTCATCATATCACACTCAGACTTGGCAGATCAACAGAAAAATGAATAGTCTTGCATAAACCTATATCAAAGATAATTTAATACATATATATTTTAAATAATAAACTGTCAAACTTGACATAATGTGGGGAAAATTATTTTTTTTAATTTTGGGGTGTTGAGTAGAGGAGTCATATTGAGACGAAAATATTGAAATATATTCTCAAATCCCCTTTTTTCCAAACATGATGAAGTGCCCAAAACGTTGAACCTGTCATCTGTACTCCAGTACATGCCATACTCAAACAGAATACACAGGTCCATCATAATATAAATTTTAAAAATGACGTTTTATTTCAATGGCGGTTGCAGATGTTCAGCGCGTCTTCTTTCCTTGTTTGTTCTTTGCGTTATATTACATACAAATTTGTCCGATCGGCTGCAAATTGATAAACTCATCATTGACAATGATGCTAAAGTATTCATAACGTGTGGCAATCTCATCAAGATTATGTACAGACCCAATGTTTTGTACAAAACTCTCAACTTCTACTCGAAAAACTACATCACTACGGCGAAATTTGCGATATCACAATTAGTGCCACGCATGTCCATCTCTTTGTCAGAAACATTAGGCCTATCTAACAAGAACTTCACTGTCGCTTTCCACGTTATATTTGATACGCAAATTACCTACATCGTGCATATTTCCATCGTAACTACAGCTGTCATCATCAGTGTACATATGAATAATATCTTCCATTTCCAAAACTAGGTCTAATAATTCGATAATTTAAAAAAAAATTGTAATTAATCCATTTTTTTCCCGATCTCGTAGATTAAAATTTAAACTGGAAGCTAAACCACGGATCTACGCAATGGTCATGGTTTTTAATAGTCCCGGCGCAAACTAAAAATGTAATATCGATCGCAACGAAACAAGTAACACAAATCTAGCAGCGGCGGCTCGAAAATCGGTTAAAACTCCGCTAATTACAAAAAATCGTAATAAATAATTTTTACGTCAGATTGTTTCGATTAAAACATAAAACAGGAAGCTAAACCACGGACCTACGCAATGGTCATGGTTTCTAATAGACCCAGCGCAAACTAAAAATGTAATATCGATCGCAACGACATAAGTAAAAAAAAAAGCTGGCAGCGACTCGAAAATCGGTTAAAACTCCGCTCATTTAAAAAAAAATCGTAATAAATAATTTTTATGTCCGATTGCTCCGATTAAAACATAAAACAGAAGCTAAACCACGGACCTACGCAATGGTCATGGTTTTTGATAGATCCAGCCCACACAAAAAATGTACTATCGATCGCAACGGAACACGTAAAAAAAAGCGACTACGCGGCGCTCCAGGTGTCAGCACATAGAAGCGACTCCTCGGCGCTCTAAGGGCGAATCGGTTAAGATCAATTAATTAAACAACCCTTTCTATGCTATTTTAGAAATAATTCTGTTAAGTTGCATTGAGTTTTTCTTTCACTGCTTTCATTGTCAAATAAAATCTCTCATTAATTATAAAGCCAAGTGTTTTGCAGAATATAAAATAAAGCATATTTTAGGCGAGCTCGGAGCGTAGAGGAACATTGTAGCCTTTTTTGGAGGAAAGACTAATAATGTATGACCCAAACAAACTATCAGCTCGTCTTGTGACATGTGAAATAGAAGGCTCTTTCAATAGGCATTTCATTAAGCTGAAAGCTGAAGCCACCTGGGTATGAAAAAGCTCAGAGAAACCTCCCCACTGCATATAGGAAGTAAGAGCTAATCACTCGCAGTTCCTGGGGTTCAAGAAGAAGAAAAGCAGAGAGCCTGATGTGATTAGAATACAGATAGTTGTATTTTTTCTGTGATAAAATAACTATGGATATTTTCCTTGAGTTCACCCAGACAAAGCAGTTCTGTCTTGTTGTTTTAGAGCCACATTCTCCTACAGATGAAGAACTGAGGGAAAACTGGCAGGGCGGTAACAGCATGCCTGGATTCTCTTTATCTCAGGCAAGCAGCCTGGGGGACCCTAATGATGATTACTGTGCTTGCTGTCACAATGGTGGCGATGTTTTGTGCTGTGACCGCTGTCCTAAGGTCTTCCACTTGCAGTGTCACATCCCAGAGTTATCTGCAGTACCAAGGTATGGTAATATATGTCATAGACTTTGCATGCATGTGTTTCCCAGCTAACAGTGCACTAAACTCATCATAAAGTCAGCTGTATACTTACACTAAACTCATCATAAAGTCAGCTGTATACTTAACACTTTAGATTTGTACAACTTTGTCATTACATTTGTAATGTGTGGCAAAAGAATATATAATAATAATATAGTTTTGTCAGAAGTAAAGTAGTTGTAGGTAGTATATTATATTCAGGAGTAAAGTAGTTGTAGGTAGTATATCCTATTCAGGAGTAAAGTAGTTGTAGGTAGTATATCCTATTCAGGAGTAAAGTAATTGTTGTTAGGTAGTATATCCTATTCAGAAGTAAAGTAGTTAGTTAATCATCAGATAATCATCACCACACTCCGGACAAATCCATAGGTGCTCCGTAAATATCCCTCCCTGTGTATCTGCCTTTACACCTCTGCTGACAGTTCCGGTTCTATGTTTATTGACTATCATTCTTCTCTACCCTGCAAACTGCTCCCCTCTGACGATCCCACATTTCAAGCCCTGTTTCTTAATTGTAGCCATTTAATAAGAATCATCATCCACATCAAGTTTACTTTCACATGTTTTCTCCCATAGGAAATTTAACACATCTGCCCGATCCATTGCTCCTGCCCTGGGTGTAACAACACCTGATACCAGCAAGCCAGTGCTTTTGTTGCCTCGAACTCCATGTCCAGGCATGAAAATAAAAATCACCATCTCCAACCTAGACCCTCTCAATAATTCAGTCCATTGTTCACGAACGAGACCCATTTGTACTTTCATAATCATACTCATCGAGACACTCCGGATACAGGTCCTACAGCCCTCTGTGAGCTGACCCATATTAATGCCATAGTCACCGCCATGATCTCCATACTCATACTACTCGTAGTCATAGCAAAAGCTCCAACCCTTTTCCCTGCACACTGAGCTGTGAACGCTCACGCACTACAAACATGTCTAATGTTCTGTCCTTCATATAGTGCATATGACAACTAGATGAGGCATTGAATACTTTCAGAACTTGTGTTATGATGTACTCCTCAGCGGATCATTTGTGTGTACAATATGTGAAGGGGATAGCCCTGTCAACAATGAGGAAATCACCAGTTCTGGTAAACGTAAATCCTCTGGTGGATTGTTGGATCAGGAAGTTAAGGTAAGCGTGTACATATTTTATCATGAACAATATGAAATGTGAGGCTGTTATGTCAAGTGATGCTATAACTAAGCAATAAGCTTGTAGCCAGGAATAAGCTAAATCAAGGTTGCCAATATGTGGCCATTTTAAATTTATGTTTTGCTAATTTGTTTCTTAAACTTGAAAATTATCAAAAAATAGGATTTTCTGACACATTTTACCAGAATTTTAATTATAATCAAAATAGATGAGTTTAATAAGAGTATGAATAAAGAAGTCTTAACATGCTCATCTACTCTTGTCCTGCTTTCATAAATCTCTAGAATAATCTTTCAAATATTTGTACATCTATTATATTTTTGTTCAAGTCCGTACAATTTATATGACCTACTACAATTCTTGAAGAAAATAATTGCACAAAAAGTACAATTTTCTAAGTTGTTAAATTTTGACTGCTAGTTCATACTGCAGAAATATATGCATGAAATAGCATTTACTGTGTACTTGTATGTAATTATATAATAAGCCAGATGCCAGAGAATATCTGGCAAAAAGGACAAGTTGAAAGTGATACCAAAGGAGGTAAGTAATGAAATGTTAATAACCAAATGGTCAGAGAGTGTCCGACAAAGTGGAGAGTGCCGCAGTAACCAAACGAACAAATGGTAATGCAAAATAAATTAAACTGGTTGCTAGTAAAACTTACCGTACCTATAAATAAAAATATATAAAATGGCAAAAATATGAAATGTTTCAGTTCAGAAAACCTAATCCATAAATAAATGCAGTGATAAGTAGACACAAAGAAATGACAAAAATATATTTGACCTTGCGGCATTGGGCCTTTGTCAAGAAGTGAAAGGGGGTGGTACTGCGCACTTTTTGAACCTATGATCCAACCAAAAAAAAAGGTTCCAGCTAAGAAAGATATAACTAAAGAGACTTGTATGACTTTTGAATGAGATTATATGCACTATTTGTAATTTCCTATAGGTATGTGAGAGAATACTGCTAGAACTGTTCAGTCATCCATCCAGTTTACCATTTCAAGAGCCAGTCAATAGTGTGGTGAGTCATTTTGTTTCAAATATATATGCTTCTTTTTGTGTGAGCCTGACTGCCATTTGTGCACCTTATTACAACATGACAGTTTGTTCAAATAGGATTTTAAAAAATCTTTTTAGGGTAAAATTAAACGTTCACCTTTATATATCATGGTGACTGCTGTGGTGAAGTGATCTTTATTACCAAAACTAGTTGTTCCTGGGTTCCTCAACAGGAAAACACAAAAGTTTGATAAATATGTTTTCAAAATCAGAAAGAGCATCTTTAAATACAGAAAAAAATCCAAAAATCATGGGTGTTTACAAATTCTAGTAATAACTCGTGTATGTATAGCAGTATTTAATGAAGGTACTTTTTGTTTGTTGAATAATTATTCAAGTAGTTGAATATTGAAACTTTAAATTTATTCAAGTGGTTGAATATTGAAACTTTAAATTTATTCAAGTAGTTGAATATTGAAACTTTAAATTTATTCAAGTGGTTGAATATTGAAACTTTAAATTTATTCAAGTGGTTGAATATTGAAACTTTAAATTTATTCAAGTGGTTGAATATTGAAACTTTAAATTTATTCAAGTGGTTGAATATTAAAACTTTAAATTTATTCAAGTGGTTGAATATTAAAACTTTAAATTTAGATAGAGATGAGTGTCATATAGTAATCAAGAGACAACTAGCAGCTAAGTAGAACTTAAACACTCAGTTACAATGTGCTGAAGGATTTACTGATTCGGACACCGAGGCAATGATGATGCCATGACTTAGCAAACTCTGTCATTTGGACTAAGTCCTTCTAATTAGCAGGAGTTTTGAGTGTGTGTATGAAGATGATGTAGGAGTGTTGTAACATTTGTGTGTGTGTGTGTGTGTGCATGACGATATATGTGTGTTGTAACATTTGTTCTATTGTGTGTGTGTGTACATGATGATATGTGTGTTGTAACATTTGTTCTATTGTGTGTGTGTGTACATGATGATATGTGTGTTGTAACATTTGTTCTATTGTGTGTGTGTGTGTGTGCATGACGATATATGTGTGTTGTAATATTTGTGTGTGTGTGTGAGCATGATGACGATATATGTGTGTTGTAACATTTGTGTGTGTGTGCATGACGATATATGTGTGTTGTAACATTTGTGTGTGTGTGTGTGTACATGATGATGATATATGTGTGTTGTAACATTTGTGTGTGTGTGAGCATGATGATGATATATGTGTGTTGTAACATTTGTGTGTGTGTGTGTGTGTGTGCATGATGATATATGTGTGTTGTAACATTTGTGTGTGTGTGTACATGATGATGATATATGTGTGTTGTAACATTTGTGTGTGTGTGCATGACGATATATGTGTGTTGTAACATTTGTGTGTGTGTGTGTACATGATGATGATATATGTGTGTTGTAACATTTGTGTGTGTGTGTACATGATGATGATATATGTGTGTTGTAACATTTGTGTGTGTGTGTGCATGATGATATATGTGTGTTGTAACATTTGTTCTATGAACTTGTTTTTTCTAATTCTCATAAATAATGGACAATATTGACATGTATTCTACTGCAGCAAGTACCAAATTACTACAGAATCATAACACAACCCAAAGACTTCATGGAAATTAAGCGGAAACTTCAGCGCAGCCATCCCAGTCATTATCAAAGTATCAAGAGTTTTCTGTATGACCTACGTCAAGTTTTTATCAATTGTGCTATCTACAATAAGGTATGCATATTGTTAGGTATTGATGAAAAATAAACAAAGAATTTATTTATCGGTTGACTATCATTCTGATGCTTGTATTATTATGCTTGGAAACGGCGACGAATATACATCACTGAGGGCCCGGGGGCATTTTGAAGTGCTGGTTGTTATGTTCTGATTCCCCAGTACAGAATTACACGAAGTGAAGTTCACATGACATATAATTCATGTCAAATGAAGCTTATAATAAATAACATCTGCCCACCTCACAAATTTACTGGTTACATTTGAAGAAATAGGAGTGAGTACAGAAATTAAGATGGTGTATCAAAATTTCACCAAGTCTAATGTTGAACCTCATGGCGTTGTAATGCGTGTTTATGTATTGTCCTTGTGTTTTATTTGTTGCAGTATTGTCAGAATGTTAGTGAATGAATGAAATAACAAGTACAATAGGTCTAGATCATTTATTAGTACTGCCTGAGATCTACATTGTATACAATTACCTCATATGTCGGTCTGGACCTAATTATAGAATTAAAGACACTGTATGTAATGTCCACATGTTTTATATGTTTGTTCAGTCCTATATTATGGTAGTTTGTTTATGGAACAACATATATACAACAAGCATAGATATTTGGGGGGATTTTATCAGTGTTGTCACACATTACTTCAAGTATTAAGTATGTCACTAAATTATTTTTGAGATTTTTTAATTTGTAGTTATGTGATTTTTCTCTCCAATTTTCAACTTCACAAATTGCTCATACCTTTCATATCACACATGCAGCAACAACAAAAATATGATTACATGCATTATTAACTTCTGTATTTACATGCACAAAAATTATTTTAAAATCTTTAAAAACAAAAAAGTTACTGCGTTCCACTAAAAACAATGGACATTTTCATAAAAGAAGCCGGGCCCTGTGGGAAAATTACGTAATTATAATTCGGGGACCTAAACGTTAAACGGCTGCTGGAATGGAGAGTGGAGCACTTTTGGGAATGCCCTGTGTGCTATGATGCTAGTTTCTAATCAAGATTGAACAGCAGCAGTTTAAACTTGGAATAAGACAAAAATCAGTATTTTTTGTATTATAATTTCCATGTGTTTTCTTTTCTGTTCTCAACAGTATATTTTATAATTGTAATTCCCATGGTTTTTTTTCATGGTAATTTTTGTGATGTGATTTTTGTCAAATTGTTTCATTGCAGGCTGGATCAGAAGTTGGAAAAGCTGGAAAAATTGTCCGTGCTTTGTTTGAGTCTTTGGTAGAGCGATTGATGCCGCAGTATGGAAGCTTTGTCAAGGAAAACCCATCTCCTTGTTTCAGCGCTCTACAGCAGCAAATGGATGCAAGAGATGAACACATCCCAGGAGAAAGTTCACCGAAACGAGCAAGGCATGATGAGTAATGAAATAATTCTGAGGCATGCAGGTAGAATCTCTAGACATATCAACCATGCTTTAACCATGAAATGTCACAAATCTCATACCTTGGTTTGTGTTTTGTTCATATTGTTTTGTGTTTGTGGGAGAGTTACTGTACAACAGAATGATTTGTAACACCACAGAAGCTTTGTCATTTCTTCTTAGCACAGGTGAAGTGAATGTTGACACTTAATGATTGTGTTTGGAAAGATGAAAAGAATGTTGACACTTAATGACTGTGTTTAATATAAGAAGTGAATCATTGGCATTCCATTAGATTCAAGAAAAATAATAGTTTTAGCATGTGTGTGAATTTACTGCTTTTTTGTTTGTTTGTTGGGCTTGTCTTGTGTGAGCTAACTGATTTTTATAGTTTTTAGTCATGTTTGTATAATCTACCTCCAGCTAGATGTCTTTGACAAGTTTGTTCCTAGTTTGTCTAGAAACTTCAGATCTCTGTTACAAACATCATTATAGCAAATAAAGAGTTATCCTTTGGTTTTGCTGTGGGCTTTCCATTGCCCACTAGTGTCTCAGCCATCTTACGCTGGGTTGCTTGATCTAGTACGTTATTGTTAGTTATCATGATGCTCCAGATATGTGTCTCAAGCAGTGAAGAGAATTCTTTTTTCTTTAACCTTTAGTTAGTTTTTTTCTTTGGTGCCAAGGGTGGCACATATGGCAGAAATCATGTTTCTCCATGCGCTGCGGTTCGCTGCAAGTTGTAATTCTTGGGTGGTATTAATACCCATTGTCATTGCCTCGTTCTTCATTGTTCTTTATAGAGTTGTCCTAGGTCTTCCACATTTTTGTTTTCTGTCGCAGATTTAACCTTTACCACGGAATATAAAAATTGCATAAATTTCCTTCTTCAGCTGGACTATTTTTTTACAGTTTGCATAATTTTGGCTGGTTTTTGGAAAACCACAAAAACTTATGTTTTTAGAGATTTTTGTATATATTTAAAAAAAAGGTAAATAAAGAATTGAATATGGAATGTAATGATGTAAGTTTTGTTGGTGTATATATGATATGTGTTAAAAATGAAAAACACAAATATGACAGACTCACCTGTACTTGTCAGATGTGTGGCATCCCTGATCAAATGCTGCTAACTGCATATGCTTAATCATATTTATAATATTATTTCATGACCAAACTAAAGTGCTCAATATCACCTGTGAAAAAAAATGAAACACGTAGATGTCACTTACCTTGTTTGAGTTCTACACCAGGTCTAGGAATATTTGGCAGACATAATGTAAATATGTTCAATGTCGAATACATCAACAAATTGTAGTCTAGGTCTATTACTCCCAGTGTCATTTCAAAAGAAACTAACGTGTTCATAATATCGTCTTTGAAAAGAAAAGTATCTCGCAACAGTTCCTCATGATTAGAAACACAACCCATGAGAATTTCACTAAAAAATAGCTTCCATTTCAACTCAATTTGTGATGATTGAAACGGCTATTTAAAAACTTCTCAGATTTATCATCTGCTTTGCACACGACCTTGTCGGAAAAGCTACTGCTGCATTAAAGGGATTACACCCGTAAATGTTTGTTTTTTCTGCGCATATAGAATCTATGATTCACTGGCAAACAGCAGTGTAGTCATCATTATAGACTTTACACACAACAACACGTGTGTTAATGATCAGCATATGCATCTCCATAGACTTCCAATAATAAAATAGAATACAAATCCAGTCATGTGACCTCGATCAGCATATGCTCTTCAGTTTATGAATCCAGAATTCATATTTGTATGAACTCTAAGTGAGAAATGCACGGCTCTCTGACGGCGGGGTACAAAGAGCGTGTCTGTGATGGCTAAGGTACTGTTCTCAAATCCCTCAACATGCACTTGTGCATCCGGACTATTCATAAAGCAATGGTAAACTATTGAATGTATTTATATTGCTTAGAAAATTACTACAGTCAAAAAATGCTGGGTTGATGGCTACGGCCTGAAATGGACATACCTTATTTTTTATTTTTTTTAAATTGAGCAATAGAAGTATGAGTACTTTAGTTTCACAATATTTTATTTATTTGTAAGTTTACAGTGCCGTATTCTGTTCGAAAATGTGCAGAATTGAATGAAATTATCAGAAAATGTGCTCATGTTTTTGTATTACCAGAAAAAATACATAAGCAGTGTGATGAAAGGGACACAAAAACAAACCTACAAGTGACAATTAAACATATAGTTATGTACTTAAGTTTCAGACATGTCACTAGCTAAAAATCATCTCTCTTAGAAAATATATCCAACTGTACACACATTTGTTTGGTAACTTTAAATGTTTATAGAGTATAATTGATAGTGTGAATGTTCAACAAATATTGAAAATCTTGAATATAATTTTCGCTGTTTACTAATAAATATTTATATTTGAAACACTGATAGAAGTATCAGAATTTGTGGTATTATATCATGTAAAATACTGACTTGCAAACAGGATACATTTTTTTACAACCTGTACAATACATTTACGTTATATCAAATTTCTACCTCAATACACAAGAGGGCCACTCCCCATCTCACCACTGTCTCTAACCAAATAATCATCTGAATCTATGAAAATTATATAAATTGTTACTACTCACTGTTTGCAAAGTCCAACAATGGTAGAATTATATATATCTTGCTATATCAGCTGAAAATAATTGACAGTGAGAGAGATGAAGACACCAATCCACACCCATAATCTGCCGGGGTTATATGGGTACAATATTGGGTGCATCAACACACCCATAATCTGCCAGGGTTATATGGGTACAATATTGGGTGCATCAACACACCCATAATCTGCCGGGGTTATATGGGTACAATATTGGGTGCATCAACACACCCATAATCCGCCGGGGTTATATGAGTACAATATTGGGTGCATCAACACACCCATAATCTGCCGGGGTTATATGGGTACAATATTGGGTGCATCAACACACCCATAATCTGCCAGGGTTATATGGGTACAATATTGGGTGCATCAACACTCCCATAATCTGCCAGGGTTATATGGGTACAATATTGGGTGCATCAACACACCCATAATCTGCTGGGGTTATATGGGTACAATATTGGGTGCATCAACACACCCATAATCTGCCAGGGTTATATGGGTACAATATTGGGTGCATCAATACACCCATAATCTGCCGGGGTTATATGGGTACAATATTGGGTGCATCAATACACCCATAATCTGCCGGGGTTATATGGGTACAATATTGGGTGCATCAATACACCCATAATCTGCCGGGGTTATATGGGTACAATATTGGGTGCATCAATACACCCATAATCTGCTGGGGTTATATGGGTACAATATTGGGTGCATCAACACACACTCCTTCAACGACTTCTATTGTCAGTGATATACGGATGAATAGGAAATATCTTTACCTAGCCAGTTTTTTTAAAAATATTGTCTGCCCTTGATTTTGTGGATCTTTGACTCAGCCAAATTGTTATTGCCAGGTAATCATATTGACATTCATGTCTAAACAATACCAGTTTTCATCATTCTACTATTGAAAGTAGTGGTTATTGTGAACAGGTGAATTTCTCCACTTTATTTGCGTGCACATTTGCCCTATATTCTCTATAGCACTTCATTCTATTCAATGATAACACTTGTGTTTGAATCCCATCTCTCCATGTCTGCAGTGAGTGTTGTCCAACTCTCACATCCATACAGTATAAAGGATAGCACTAGCGAGTTATAAATTTTGATTTTCACTCCAACACAAATGTTGCCTGTTTTTATATTAGATTTAGTATTGACATGTCAGCCAACACCATCTCCAGCCGTATCTTGAAATTTTAGATTGCACATCACTGTGTATGTATCATCCTAGGTATTTGAAAGTATTGACTTCCTTCAAGTTTGTGCCCATTCATCATGATGTTGGTTATTACTTCTTACTCCATTCAGTGTTGATTTCCATTCTGTACTTGTTGGTAACTTTTTCCAACTTTGCTGTTAACTCTTGTAGTTCAAACTCCGAGCCAACTGTAGGATCAATATCATCAGCGAGGTGCAAATTGCAGATATGGCGGCTAGCAATCAACAGAGACATGTTCTAGTCTTGAAGTTTGTCTAATATGATGTGCTCCAGATATATGTTAAATGTACTGTGGGGCATGATGCATCCCTGCCAAACTCCCACATTTGTTCTAAAGAACTCCCCTATGATATTATGTGATAAGACCGTACTACGTGCATTATTGTATAGTGATTTAACAATTGCTAAGAAGCCATATTATTTTCTCTCTAACAATTTACAGGTCAATTTGTGTAAGGAAACTCACACATTAATGACATCACCAATACAAAGTGTGATCAAGGAGACACATGATGAGAGACTTACGCTGAATTTGATTGGACAAAATACTGAAGAAGAAGTCTTTAAATGTAATGTTCAAAACATCTATTGAATAGATGATGAGAGAAATATGGTGACTGTCAGGACATCTGATCAATAGATACTATACTCTAAGAGTTAAGCTGTTATTTAACAAATAATAATGTGAAAAGTATGAGCTTAAAATGGATAAGTTAGCAATGTTCGCTGTCAAGCAAGCCTAATGAAATTATTCAAACAGGCAACAGAATGCATTCACAATTTCCAAAATTCGCATGATGGTTTGAGTAAATAAACCGTGTCAAAGTTTCTAACAACTTTTGTTGTTGTTATAACAACTCTTCTGCACATGTTGTTATACCATTTAGTGTAGATTGTGATATTTAATTGTTCAAAGATTTAGTTGTTTCATTTGTTTGCTGTGATAGATCTTGTAATGCTTCCAAAATATCACAAAACAGGACTGCAGTTTTTTTAGTGTTATCAGTCTCAACAATCCATCCATCCATGAGCCCATAACCTGTCAGGGTTGTAGGGGTACCACATTGGATTCTTCAACACATCTCCATCAATTTCTATCTTCAGCGATGCGAACGTGTGAGGAAAAATCCTGACATATCCAGTCGTTGATGTCTGTCCATAATTTTCTTTGTTCCTCCACTGCTTCTCCCACCTTTGACTGTTCTATGTAGTTTAATTTTTTTACAGGGAATTATGTCTGCATATATTCCCAGATCATACAAGTCTTAACCAGAAATATCTCTAGTTGATTGTTAATTGTTTTGTTCAGCAAAACTGGCGGCCTGTGAACGTGTAGAATGGTACTATTATTGATCCGTTAACAGTTAGTGAATTTTTTTTTTGTATTTAATTGTTTAAATTTGATAACCAGCCAGTACTATAAGTAAAATTTGTTGCTAGGGCTCAAAAGGGAGCAAAGAATAGCAACACTGATCTGCCATCCATTTCATATGACTACTACTAAGGGGATTTGATTGTTCCATCCTACATGTCGAGAATGATGAAATAGTTTCTTATTCTGTGATATGTGAGATTTAAAGCAGCAGACGTCTGTCTCCATGTGTAAACCATGATAACACATTGCTTTCTCTGGAATACATCCTGCTGATATGCAGGAGTTTGAGAATGAACACAGAATATGAAACTTCTTTTGTCTGGTATATGGTCTAAATTATCTATGGTCTGAATTTGTAAAATGCTATCAATAACAACAAATACATCTACTATTTAGTCCTGCCACATGCAATAATTGTCAGTTTGTCCGTTTGAGGAGCAGTGGATATCCATACCGCCCACATTACGTGGTACTTACACTCTGCAGTCATCACACTCAACACAAGTTGTAGGTACAAAATTCTGCTGGTTTCGCTCAACGTACTCAGTGATAATAAAACTACAGAATATGATGTCATAATCTACACTGATGGGTCACAGTCACTTATCAATGCTGTGCTTGGGCTTTTTCTGCATGATCCGATGGGGAAGCTGTCACAGAATCCAGCTGTACAGTGGCTACAACCATGAGCAGTTTTACGTTGGAGATAAAAGCTGTGACCGAGTCACTCTCATGGCTGATGTCACAGAGTTATTCTCATGTGCTAATTTTTTAGTGACTCAATAAACATGCTCCGCAAAAATTGCAGCAGGAGTCTTACATCCTCATTGGGTGGAGTTATTGACACATTCTCTAACCTGAGATATTTTTATATTTGTGCCAGAACATGAGGGTGTTGAGGGTAATGAACAAACCAATTCGCTGGCAAGCATGGCCTTGGTATCAATAGGAACACCAATAGATTGATCTGACATATTTAATGCATTATGGAACCTCATTAGCTCAGATTTCAAAAGTATGAATCATGGTCGCTCTCATGGCTGCATGAGATTGACATAGAGATTGGAATAGCAACAGCAGATATACAATGAGACTGATAAATCATATCAAACTGTAACTGAGATGTATGAATTTATATATGTTCAGTAGTTATGGAACTAGTTATGTTCAGTAGTTATGGAACTAGTTATGTTCAGTAGTTATGGAACTAGTTATGTTCAGTAGTTATGGAACTAGTTATGTTCAGTAGTTATGGAACTAGTTATGTTCAGTAGTTATGGAACTAGTTATGTTCAGTAGTTATGGAACTAGTTATGTTCAGTAGTTATGGAACTAGTTATGTTCAGTAGTAATGGAACTAGTTATGTTCAGTAGTTATGGAACTAGTCTAGATATATGTTTATAAGTAATATCAACAATAATTGAAGTTTATTATAACCGTGTTAGAACTTTTCTATTCAAGGATTGCAGAATTTGTACGCACCACTTATATATAAATCAACATCATATCCTGAAAACAGTATGCATGATTAGCTTTAAAACCATCAAGTTCAAGTCATCTTAGCTAAAATACTGTACCACCGAGCCGATATGAACTTCATTTATGTAACATTTTCTGCTACCAGAATCTTGTATTTAATTTGTTTAAATGTTTATATTTCAGGAAATATTGTTATATTTTGGAGATATTTATATTGATTTTTTCCCTTGAATACTTTTGCGTATTGTATTTACTATTTGCTGTAGATTGTGTTCATTTCCTGTAGTAAGTCGTTTCCTATCTCTGATTCATGTCTCCTATATTCCTACTTGATAGATTTTTTAGGGGGCTGTACTGATAGTTCTTACTTTCTGTTTAACTAATTAATGAATGTGTTTTGTTTTAGCTGGTGTATAGTATTATTGAATGATTAGTGATCAATAACATCACATCTCTCGAACTAGAGAGCTCTGATTTCTGCCCTATGCACCATATTCGGCACTGAAAGAATATCGGTAGATATAGCATTGTACAGATCTGAAATGTAATCTAAACACAAAAGGAGAAGAACAACTTGCATGGCTTTGAAATAATGTCATACACAAGATATAGTGAACTGACAAATTAACATGTAAGACTGTGCCAATTTCTTATTCTTATCCAACATTTTGCTCTCTAGCTAAAATTTGTGTTGGTCAGGTGGTTTTTGTTTTAACTATATTATTTGATCTGCAGCTACAGGTAAAGGTATCTACCTACCTGTAATAATCTATATATGGCTACAGTAACACTACTAGTAGGTAATGTGTGTAACAATAGCTAGTATTTCTGTGCCTGGTTCGGTCTGTTTTGAAAACTGAAACTGTGATTAAATGTTCCTTCAGCTAGAAACAAAAGTTCTTAGGCAATTCAGTTATTGTATTTGTTAACAGTTATGAATTGATACTTTTTATTTGTAGTTTATAATAACTTTCAAGTTAAATATTGTCTTTAGCACTTTTCTGAGCATTGTTGAGCGACAATATCAGCGTGTATTCCTGGCACAACTATCATGTATCTCAGTAGATTTCCATTACATACAGACTGAACATCTCAGTAGTCACACATACATGTATGCTATCATGTTATATTAGCTGTTACTTTTTGTAGCTGCTGTTTGCTGAGGATGCATGCATTTTATATTATATACTGTCTATTACTGTATGTGTGTGCTTGTGCTAAGCGGAGTTATGAGTGAGTGACACAGCTGCCTATTTCGCAGTCGACCACAGTCCACCTGACTAGTGTCACTATTGCACTTGCTCAATAGTGATTCCTACATTCTGACAGCATGAGCTCTGGTACCCTACCATTTCTTTGTGACTGGGTGGGTGAACCACAGGAGAAATTGTAATTTCAAACGAGGAAACTCAAAACCAGGATCTAATGGTCGCCTGGCGAGTGATTTATGTAAGTTCAGTGAATCTTTCTTACAGCCTTTATATTTCTGACTGTTTCACCGTCTAATGAGACATGTATTCTGTTTTAATTTTCTGACTGTTTCACCGTCTAATGAGACATGTATTCTGTTTTAATTTTCTGACTGTTTCACCGTCTAATGAGACATGTATTCTGTTTTCTGTGAATGTTCTCAGAAGATTATATCTATAATATAATAGCCGTGTTCTGCCACTCTCTCCAGAACGTTTTATAAATATCGCATTTACATCATGGAATTTCATGCGGCATCCGATCAAAGCGATTAGTGCCGAGACGGAATTTCCCCCCACTCACGACTCAAAGCAGACACCGTTGTTGTACACAAATGTTATTTTGACGTGCGTTCGTCAATCTGATCGTCGCTATAGTGAACCAACATCAATGGTTTTCATCAACGAGATGGCGAATCACCCTTTAACCACGACATTCACATTTATTAATTCATAAAATATTGGTTATGGACTGTATGATGCCATACTTGCTTTTGTTCCCATACGGTGAGCCGGGTTGGCAAGCACATTGGCAATGTGATGCATATCAGGGTAAGCAATCCATTAAATTTCATCCCAACGGGATCCGAACGAATCTAGTACATGTGTAACAAATATGCACTATTCTCTCAATGTAAAGCTGAAATTAATTGCTTATAAACTTCCATACTTTTTTAAAGTATATGTACAAAGTACTTGATGTACAAATATCATATTTATATGGTTACAGAGGTGTTGCCTGGAGACAGAAACACACTGTGTTTGTATTGGTCATACAAAATGAGTCTTTGATATGAATAATAACTTGATTTTGCTGTCATTTATATCTGAAAGATACAGTATTGTCTTACCATAAATGTGTTTAATTCTTTGTTCATATTGATATGTGCATGTATTTTCTAAATTTTTGTATGCCTGTCTTTGGTCTTTTTGTACAGTATGTGTGAACCAGTTCAGTTTAGACAATTGTGTTTAACACATTCAATCCCTTAGTGGCCGAAATCATTGGCTATATATACATTACCGTAGCGGCTGTTCTCGTTGGATTAACACACAGTTATTTCGATTGATATCTGTTACTAGTTCCATGCAAATATTTTGTGCTGAAGTGATTAGCAGTAATGGTGGCTCCCAGTGTTATTTTCAGTGTTGGGGGGGGGGGGTATGTACACAACATTGTGTATGATGATATCAAAATTTCCTGAAAAACAAGATCTATTTTGGAAAACTGTTCTACCAGATATCTAGGGCTTTCTTTATGTAAACTATGCCTATATGTTGAGAGTAGTTACAGAATGTTGTCATGCTGTGTAAGGAAGACTGATTTGCAGCTTTGATTTGAACATTTATCAGCAAAGAAATAAGCATAAATAAATGAAGCCGTCATGAAACAGGTCATTTTTTCCCTCTTGCATGTTACATGGCAAGTACACTTGTCTTACATGACATTCACAAAGATATGTTCACAGATCAGTATATCTTCCATTTATCTGTTAATTGGACTTTGAATCATAAAAATTGATTGCAAATTATAATTTATATTAATTTTCTTGTAGAATCACTTCTGATTTGTGCAGAGTTGTTGCCCTGGGAATTAAGCCTGTAGTATTTCCTGAATGGCCGGGATTGAAAGGGTTAAATATATTGATAAGATTTGTTGACATTCAAAATATAGAAGTGAAATGAAACAAATGTAGATATGGCTACTAAACATCAACACGCACCATGAAGATCATTTTCTCTCTCTCTCTCTCTCTCTCTCTCTCTCTCTCTCTCTCTCTCTCTCCAAAATGGCAAGACCCTTAAATTGTAATGTATGGCAAATATTATATGTGGAATTAAAAAGAAATTACTTTTATTTAATTGTGGTTGTGTACAAAGAAATGAAAGTTGTGACCACCAGACTCTAAATATGGTGCTTATGACTTGGCAGTTAAGTGAGAATTTCAGCTGAATATAGTTTGAAATGGCTGACGTTAAATGAGATATTTCAGAAGCAGAATGTGTTAGCCACAATTGTGATGAGAATATTTATAATGTCAGTGTATTTGGAGTTTTTCAAACTGTTGAACAAAGCATATGTTATGAGTTGCTGGTCTGAGTGAATAATGATTCCGCTGTAATCTAAATGCAGTTATGATACAGAAGCTACTTATTTAACAGTAGCACTCATGTTAGGACTTTGTTATGGTTTCATTGATTTTATTTAATAAGAAAACATTGCACAGTGCATTTAAATGAAGTTTACAACTAATTCTTGAAAGTTTGTACGCATCAGAATAATTATAATGTCCTTACATACAAATTTGAATACCACATTTTGAATGTCTTATTTGTGCTACATAAACTGTTTAAAAACTTGCATAAAATCCTGAAATACAGAGCAATAAGTATTACCATTGTCAGCATGTTTCGTAATGTCAGCGACAATACTTCCAGTCAAGTGTGGTGATTGAAAAACAAAATGTGCTTGTGTCTTCTCAATAGTTGAACATGCCCAGCTGTGACACGCAATATTCCGTGAACTAAGTCTATCATCACACAAGGCCAATCTTCAATAAAGAAAGCAGCCACAGCTCATAGATGTGTGTTACAAGGATGAAATATAATTGCCAATGTAGGAAATAAGTGCACAATTTTTTATGATCTTGGGGATATGTGAAATGTAAGACTGCATGCAAAGAAAATCATGTTACAAGCAAGCACACATATTTAGATATTGAATGATGGTCTGATGTGTATTAATGCCCACCGTAGGTTTTTATTAAAATCTGTAAGCAACATTGGTAATCAGAAAAGAATACTCAGGATTGGTTGTCAACTAATGTATTTATCTATTGCACGATGTATGTCATGCCATCGTATACTCTGTCATTTTCAAGAAGCTGAAAACGAGATTATTTTGCTGTTTCTCCAATGATGAATCCAGACTCCATTACTTGACAGATTTCTGTATTCTGCACTAATATGCTCAGAGGTTGAACATGCCTGTAATTCATTTGAAGTTATGGATTTTAGTATAACATTTGAAGTTATGGATTTTAGTATAACACTGCAATGGATAAATGTTTGTTGTCTGTACATGTAATACCTTAAATCATTGATATTTATGCACAAGGGGGGATAACTATAGTATTTTCTTGCGATGCACCGGAAAATATTCTTTATGCAGAATGTGGGTTCAAGATATACAATTTTAGCTACTTTACAGAACAATGTGTCCACATCGCAATTTTTTAATGTTATGTGCAGAATCATGTCAACTCTGCGATAGTTTGTGCATATTTCATATTGTCACCAGAGTGTTGTGACTAGCAGGTGTATAAGACTAGTCTTTGCAAATACAAATGGGCAAATGCAATCGCAGATGTCTATTTACTGAGCTTGTCAACTACAGATAAAGATGTCTGTTTACTGAGCTTGTCAACTACAGATAAAGATGTCTGTTTACTGAGCTTGTCAACTACAGATAAAGATGTCTGTTTACTGAGCTTGTCAACTACAGATAAAGATGCTGTACGTTTCTTATGGACTCGAGGACTGCCATATTATGAACAAATGTGTCACAAAGAAATGTGTGAACACGGTCACCCAATGACGATATATTACTAAAATAATGGAAGGATGGGGTCGCCACCTGTGTACACTAACCCCCCCCCCCCAATCACCTGCCAAAACTAAACATCAAACACCATCATTTCCCCCCCCCCCTCCCCTTAAAAACACCCCAACTAAACATAGTCTTTTTTTTCCAAGAAATAATTTCCTACTACACACTAACAAAGGGACATAATAAATGTACTATTTATACTAACACTGCTTATTTGTCCTTGCTCAGTTCCGTAATATAAAGAGGCTACATGTTTTTAACGAGCTTATAGTTCTTGTAAACAATGTGGACACATCATTCAGTATTGAACTCAATTTTAGCTCAGGATTATTGTAGGCTTTAATTCTGAATATTCCTTCTGGGAATTGACTCTCCTTTCCTCCCCCCCCCCCCCCCCCCCCCCCCTCACTCTCTCTCTCACACTCGCTCACTCAAGTCTGGGGGTTCCCATTTTCAGCTGCAGATGAACTATTAACATCACACACTGTAATTAAAACCTTATTGCACTATCTCCCCCTCCGCCAACCCATGGTATAATTTTCCATTTTGTATACTTTTCTGGAATGTGTCTTTTGTTGAATGAAGACTTTCCTGTGGGTTTTATTAATGATAGTTTCCCCACCACTCAGAGCACATATGTTTATCTGATTGTGGCTATAAACTACCACTCTGAACACACGTTTGTCTGATTGTGGCTATAAACTACCACTCTGAACACACGTTTATCTGATTGTGACTATAAACTACCACTCTGAACACACGTTTATCTGATTGTGGCTATAAACTACCACTCTGAACACACGTTTATCTGATTGTGGCTATAAACTACTATTTATACTATCTGAATCTACAAAAAAACTGTTTATGATATCTGGGTCTACACAAAATGATAATATCACATCAATGTTAGAAATGTTTGGTAGCAATGCTCATATTTGTACATTCATGAGAAGTATTGTTGACATGAAGACAATCATGTGCTATTGTCAGTGCTATTGACTGTTTGACACAACGTGTACAGACACCCTAGCTGTAGACCATAACCTAGTCCAAAATTTGGGAAGGGTTTGAAATAAATATGTGAATTTAAAATTTGTTTGTTGTTTATTATCTTGAGCTGCTGAGTTGATAACTTTTAGAAATGTTCAGGAGTTTCTATACTTGTTGCATTGTCTAGTTGTTGGTTTCTCAGGTTTACTATTGGACAGTTCAATTGGTAGTTTGAACAAAACTACATATTGGAAGGTGTTCTCACTGGGTTCTACAGTTAATGACTCACCACTATAAGGAAGAATGAATGGGGATGGACTTTTAACCATTCACTATGTTATGATAGATTTGTGTTTCACATAGTGGCAGAAGTTGCAATGTTGTGACACTTTGAGCCATGGAACAAAACAGTCAGCATGCAAATGAAACATCCCAGATCTTCATAGAACAAAAACTTAGATCACAAATTTCTGTAGGAAAGGTTATGCTGACATTTTTTAATAAAGTGCTTTTGTTGTTGAGATTGTCTGGTGTGAACCATATCGGTTACAAGATTGGTTTCTTATCGGTTACAAGAAAATATTAGACAACCTGCATGTAGCCATCATGAGAAAAAACAAGCTGACATATTATTGTAGAGTATGATTCTGTATCACGAACGAGAGTGATCACCCAATTTTGTGAAAGTTATTCAGGAAGCAGTAGTACAGAAAAGATGAAGTTCTGTTACATCCAGCCTACAGCCCTGATCTATCATCTTGCCTACAGCCCTGATCTATCTTGCCTACAGCCCTGATCTATCATCTTGCCTACAGCCCAGATCTATCATCTTGTGATGACTTTTCTTTGTTTTCCATGTTGACAATTCTACTCCAATGAAGACATAATTTTGACACTGATGATCAAAGATTCTGTGAGCAATCAAAGCCCTTTTAAGATGGATTTTTCCATGGCAATCATGTCTAAATAACAATAGCAACCTCTGATGATTCAAAGTGCATTCCTGTTTCCTAGTGAAGGGTACAGTGAAATACCTTCCTAACAAATTGTCCAGACCTATATCTTGAGCAACAGACCAAATACGAGATTAAACAGCTTCAAACAAAATGGAGCGATTTCATCACAAATAGGGATTTAAGAAACAAAACACACCAAGAAAATTTTTCAGCCGTCATAAGAAATGCAGATGGAAATACTTGGGTCATGTTTTAAGACTAGATGAAAGCAGAATAAACCAACAAGCACTTTTGTGGACACCTGAGGGTAAAAGAAAAAGAGGAAGGCGTAAAGCAAACCTAAGAAACACCATACTTAAAGAAGGATAAATAACAGCCGCAAGACCTACAAGAACTAAAACTGCAGGCAGCGGTCCGCAAAACATGGATAATCAAAACCTCTGCCCTGTGTGCCGATGCGACAAAAGAAACAAACTAAATAACTAATTAATGATATATCTATGCAGTAACCAAAATTTGCAATATATAATTATTTTACAACAAAGAATAAACTGATTGGGAACAATATTAAATATGGAAATTTGTTATAAACTTATGCACAATAATGGAATTCCTCAAAAAGAAGTAATTTAATTAATTATGACCTTTAATTATCTTTTACCCACATGGATTGGTTTAATTTGATCACATTTCGTAGATAAGGAAATATAGTTAAGCATGCAATACACCTCGTATTTGGTTAATCTTAGAAGATTGTCTATCCCCAGGCGGTGCTATCGTAGCTCCCACACTTGCCTTCGAGCGTAGGGTTATGTGAAGGAGATGTAGTCTATGTTCCAGAGCCAGGTGTGGTGCTCTGGTTGAGGTGTAGTCTATGTTCCAGAGCCAGGTGTGGTGCTCTGGTTGAGGTGTAGTCATGTTTATTCAGGATGGTATTGATGTTGTCTATCCACCTTTTCCTAGGTCTGCTCTTGGCTCTGTATCCTGATTCCATCTTGTTATAAGCTCTTGTGGGAAGTTGATGATTCATCCTCATAAGATGTCCAAACCATTTTATCTGTTGTTTCTTTATATATTCAATGCATGACGTGATACCTATTATCTTTCTGATGTTCTCACTGCGCATTTTGTCAAATCTAGCAACTCCTATAGCCTTCATCAGACATTTCACTTTACAAGTCTCAATCTTTCTCTTACGTGTAGATGTCCATTGCCAAATCTGGAATTGGTAGCAGAGTGTTGGTAAATAAATGTGGTACAATGATCGCTGACCAACCCCCAATGTTTTGCGAGAAAAAATTTGAGCAGAAATCGTCACATCATTTGGTAGTCGTAATATACTAGTCATGAGTGCTATGACAAAAAATAAACAAATGAAAAAATGGCAGAGAACATTGTTCAAACTGAATTCACACACTAAATGATGATGTCATCGTGGGATAAAATTGTCAGCCGCACGTATTCCATCTTGCATTAGGGTTAGATCTTAGGGTTAGGGTTTGACTCTAGATTGCCGAACCACACAAGTGCTTTTGAAGTCATTCTCCACGACATTGCAAAATTTTGACCTCCAGAAAATGTTTAGTAAGAAACAACCCTAACCTTAATACTTAACCCTAACACCTAACCGAATCCCTAACTCCTAATCCTAACCCCTAACCTATCCTTAAGATCTAACCCTAAAGCAAGATGGAACACATGCGGCTGACAATTTTATCCCATGATGACATCATGATTTAGTGTGTGGAATTCTGCTTATATTTCAAAATTGCGCACATTACAAACAAAAAAAAACACAATTCGTTGGTGCACAACAGGAGTTGGTCTGCTATCGTTGTAACCAGAGGCTTTTAATCATCGGTTTCTTTACTTCCATGTTGATTTTTTGGTGCAATAGCAAAGGTGACAGCTGGTATGCCACAGCATTTGTCTTTTGCATCTTGTTTCTATCTCTCTATCGAGTCGTCCATCTTCTGTCAAGATACTTCTTAGTTGCATTCTTTGCATATTGGTAGTTTTTTTCTTAGAAGATATTACACTAAAAAATGAATTGTTTATTTTAGATTGTGATTCATTACAGGCATGATCACAAGGACAGGGCACTGAACAAACATGATCACAAGAACATAAAAAGTGAACAAACATGAACACAAGGTCATAGACACTGAACAAACATGGACACTGAACAAATATGAACACAAGGTCATGGACACTGAATAAACATGAACACAAGGACATAGACACTGACAACAAATGAACACAAGGACATAGACACTGAATAAACATGGACACTGAACAAATATGAACACAAGGTCATGGAGACTGAACAAATATGAACACATTACAGGCATGACCACATGGACATAGGCACTGAACAATCATGAACACAAGGACATGGACACTGAACAAACATGAACACAAGGACATAGACACTGAAAGCAAATGAACACACGGACATAGGCACTGAACAATCATGAACACAAGGACATGGACACTGAATAAACATGAACACAAGGACATAGACACTGAAAGCAAATGAACACACGGACATAGGCACTGAACAATCATGAACACAAGGACATGGACACTGAACAAACATGAACACAAGGACATAGACACTGAACAAACATGAACACAAGGACATAGACACTGAATAAACATGAACACAAGGACATAGACACTGAACAAACATGAACACAAGGACATAGACACTGAATAAACATGAACACAAGGACATAGACACTGAAAGCAAATGAACACAAGGACATAGGCACTGAATAAACATGAACACAAGGACATAGGCACTGAATAAACATGAACACAAGGACATAGGCACTGAATAAACATGAACACAAGGACATAGGCACTGAATAAACATGAACACAAGGACATAGGCACTGAATAAACATGAACACAAGGACATAGACACTGAAAACAAATGAACACAAGGACATAGACACTGAAAACAAATGAACACAAGGACATAGACACTGAAAACAAATGAACACAAGGACATAGACATTGAATAAACATGACATATGAACACCAGAGATACCTGGATGACACCAGAACTACCTTTTTAGTAGGTTAGTAAAATTCTGGGATTTGGGCACAGAGCTGTTTTATTTGAGTTCTTTGAAGTTCCATAGAATTCTAGCATTTGTCAACAGCCATCAAATGCTGTTTTAGCATGTAAAGACATGTCACTGCTTCTTTTGAAGGAAAATCTTCCAGTTTTCTCCAATGGTGAACATAAAAAGTTGGTGGCACGCTCCAGAATTCTAATTTGTTCAGAACAGTTTTCAACTAATAATGTCAGAGGTTTGTTCTGTGTCATATCTTAGTCTGGCTAAAATAACCTTTGATCTGATATATTCTGAACCCAGGAGAAATAGCATATGGTTATTTTAAAGTCAACCTGACGGGTCAGGAAAAAATGGCCTGGCCTATCTGATTCTTATTTAGCCCTCAGGTCATATTTCCACCATAACTGCTGTAAACCTACCCATATTAAAACCAAACATGAACAAACAGTAATTATCTACTTAGATAAGATAGATAAGAAATATGAATCTGTTTATTATATGACACATAAATATTTGAAAAATTAAAAATATAACTTAATTTGGTCAGTCAGCATTCAGATTAATTTCTATTCAAGTGCATCATCAGTCTGAAAATGAAGACAACATTTTCATACTTGTGTGTGTAGACTGACGTGTGTGTAGACTGACTTGTGTGAATGAACACACAATCTTCATACATATGAGTGTCCCCATAGAGTCCAGTACTTTGAAGTGGTGTTGAGGCTTAGTTCAGCCATCAGGGGCTGGAAACTAAGACTGGTCGGGCAGTCCCACTCGAGCAGGACCACAGTCCTGCCCAAGTAAGCATGGTGCTGAAAATGGTGCTGAAGGCAACCAGTCAAAAGGCGCACAATTAATCAGGATGCCATGTACAAAACACAATGGGAACATGTCTATATCTAATAATAGTTATGGTGCCTACCCTGTGACGGATGTTCAGGTAGGGATGGTGCCGGGCCCTATATATCGAAAGGGTCCAACTCCAATTACTGGAGGTCTTTCTCAACTGCCCAGAGGAATTTAAATTCTCATTTTAAGTTCTTCTACATGGAACTTAGAGTACACATAAAGCATCAGACTCCCGCGCTTGCAGTTCATTTTCCCACTAGCGTCGGTTTAAATAAAAATTTAATTTTTTAAGGCAGCCTTTAGTTATGGGATGTTTTCTGGTAGGCCTATTAATTATATATATATATATATATATATATATATATATATATATATATATATATATATATATATATATATATATATATATAATTTTTCGTTGGTTTGATCATGAGGAGAAATGTTGTTTAGGCCTATTCCAAATTTTATCTATTCTATTTTTTTAATTGTTATTCTTGCCCAGGCAAAGCTTCTACTTTAAATATAAACAGTGGGTTAGGAGGGTTTGTATGGGTGGGAACAGACTGGGGTTAGGTATGGGGCCATCATCTGCTAATTTCATCCAACATGGCGTAGAATGGGTTAATATTTGCCTGTAGCCTAGATCGACACATGAACTCGGTCAGGTAGCTTTTCAAGTGGTGCTGTTCTGTTATGGTAGCACTTTCAGCGAATCCTTACCTCAGCGTAGTAGGCTCATGTCATAGCATGTCCCTGTGCACATATTTTTATCTGGGAGCACTCCTCTGGGGCTGCGTTGAGCAGTGGTTAGCACACTGACTTCGCATATAAGTGGTCCTGGGTTCATTCCCCAGTTGAGGTGGAAATGTTTTTCAGAGAGCACCAGCTCCTGGGTCGATCCAGACTTAATTTGGTACCAGATTAATCCAGGAAGTAAAGACTGTGAGAGAGGAGATGGCTACCACCCTCATATAGCAGAGCCACTTGAAATGTGAGATCACTAACATCTCACACCTCTACGCATTAATGAATTCTATGGGTTAACTTTACATTTTTACTTTACTCCTCGCATCTGTAACAAGTGTATTGTATCAATAAAAGGCAAGTTAATAGAGTTATGGCAGCCATTTTGTAACTAGGAATGAACTGGCAGAAGGACATTAACGTACTTCTAAAAAATTTGGATCGGCATATAGTGTGAAGTAGATAGGTACGGGATCTAGAAAAGAAGTAGTAAATATTTTTTCAAAATTGGGACTGATTAATTATCACAATTATTTTGTGAATCATAATTACTGTTCAGATGGTGGAAACTGTGTAAAACCTCATCTTTAAGCAGATTGTAGCTCTCCAGATTAGAAGTTAGACTTGTACGTTTAACAAGTAACGGAATTTTAACTTCTGTGTGGAATTTTGTCAGTTCAATCAGGGAATTGCATTTACTCAGAATCTCGCTGTTAGATACTGCCTGTTTGAAGCACTGCAGGTGAGTATTCTTGTCTAAGACTTTTCCATGGTAAACTTGTGGAGTTAGGAAACCATCTATAGATGCTGAGGTTGGTGATGCTATTATATGAGGTCTATTATTCAACATCACATTTGAATTAATCCGACTGTCACAACCTAAGCAGCAATCATTCTGGATGGATATTTCTTTGTGAGGGTTGTTTTTATTGATGTACTGTTGACAAGTGTTGATCTAATTACATTCTGATTTTGTGTGCTTATCTGCTGTTGTTGTGGAGCACAAGTGTGCAGGCAACGATGCGTGCTGACAATATTTAGTATATCCATGTTCCATGGATAGTGATGCCGGTAAAGTTATGACCTTCTGGTGGTCATTATCAGAATTAACTGTTTCTGTTTCTTCCTTGTTTAATAAAATCACAGCCGTAGAAGGTGAGCTATCAAAATAATCCCCAGTTACAGATGAAGTGTCATCGCTGTCAGATTTTTTCACTTGCTTTGTATTTTTTGCTTTAATATTCTCATTAATAATGTCTTTTGGTGTGTAGCAGGCTTAAACTTGGTCAAGATTTGTACAATATATATTCAATGTGTGTAGCAGGCTTAAACTTGGTCAAGATTTGTACAATATATATTCAATGTGTGTAGCAGGCTTAAACTTGGTCAAGATTTGTACAATATATATTCAATGTGTGTAGCAGGCTTAAACTTGGTCAAGATTTCAGCTTCAGGTGAGTGGATCTCATGAATGTCTTGTGGTTGATCTTCATAGCAGGACTGGAAGTGAATGTACAGCTTTGAATATTATCAGTCCAACTTTCAATCTTACACTTACAATTTTTACCTTCACAAATATTAGCTATCAGTACATCTTTGTTTGATATTTCTCTCTGAACACACTCTGATATTTCTTGTTGATCACAAATTTTCTCACGCTCTTCATTGTTGCAATTATCAAGGCAAACAATGTTGGCATCTGTCATTGAAAACTTTGTTACAGCTGGATCACTTATTTCTTCACTATAACTGGATCTCTTTTGATTATTTTGTTTCCTTTTGTCGACTCGTTTCTCATTTTTATAAAATTTTTCCCCTTTCAATTTTTCTGGGCATTGAATGTGCCTGCTTTGTTCTCTTTCATCAAATGTTTCATCTTCTTTTTGTTTTAGCATGTCCTGCACTTCTATATCGGAATTCTGTAGCAATCTATTTACCCAATGGAAAGTTGCATCTGTGCTGGAGTTTTTATCCTTGTAGATCACTATACTTGGACATTGCAAGCCATTATTAGCAGAAATTTTGGTGCCAGTTTTAAAGATATGGCCAGATGTTTTAGATGATTGATTGATACAATGTTGACAGCTGTCATTGCCACAAATTTCAATGTACTTTTGATCTCCAATTTGTTTTTGGGAACAGAAGTCTTGATGAAGAATGACCTGCAAATAGAATAAATTATAGTAATCAAGTTACTGATAATAAAATTGAGTGGTAACATTGACTGACAATGTCTCTTCATCTTCACACATGCTCTTCTGCATTAATTCTCAAACTTCTCTGCATTCATTTTCAAACTTCTGCCAATTGACAAGATATAATCCAGTGAATGATGCATTTCTTCATGGTCTGCTGATTTTCTGTAATATTTACGCATTTTGATCCAATACATCCAACTTTAACCTGGTATTTTTGTGGCAGTTTAGTTTACTACAGGATGGGCAGGTAATCCCATGCTGAACTATCCTTAGTTGCTCTTACAACATGCATGGTACATCATAGTACATTATGATACATCAATGGTACAACATAGTACATCAACAGTTCAACATAGTACATCATAGTGTTACACTTCTGTGTTCATTTGTTGGCCCCCTACAGCCTAAGTATAATACTTTCTAATTTTACTTACATTCACATTTTCTCACAAGCAAACAACGTAAGTCTTTCATATTTATCTTTTGTTCTTGTACATTTAATATCCATGTCTTACCATTTAATATCCATTTCTTGAGACTTAAACAACAGTCTGTCTCTACCAAATTTCTTATTTTTTGTTTGCTTGTCTTAGATCTAGGCCCTATATAAAGTTACAAAATGTGCTTCAACTTCCATTGGCACAATTATGTATGTTACACAAGACACAATTAATTTGTCCACTTGTAAGTCACACACAAGACACAACTAGTGTGTCAGTTCATAGGATTTTCACTGGAAGAAAAATCTTCACTAGAAACCTCACTATACATTGGAATCCTCACTGGGATCCTCACTATACATTGAAAGCCTCACTATACATTGGAAGCCTCATTGAAAGTCTCACTATACAGTCAAATCCCATTATAATAACTTTGCCCAGACTGACAAAATATGTATGTAATAAAAGAAATTCTCTATATAGAGTACAACAATCAATACAAAGTAATATAAGATTGAGTGAACGCTTCTGCAGACATCTTCATGCCATTAAACACAGAAAACCTACTCCTGTCGCCATACATTTCAATGATTATGTTCATCATGGTGCCTTTGATAACCTGGCTACTGCCCTCAGATCCTGCACCACTGATGATAGATCTTGATAAGCCCTTGAAACTCTATTTATCTTTTAATTTGGTATCCTTAAGCCTTTGGGACTTTATCTGATTATTCATTTGTTAAAATTTTTGTTGGTGTGGTCCCTGTTTTCCATATTGTTTTCAGTAATAGTTTTTCCATCCCATTCTCATTTCCTGTTTCCTTTTTCAAAAAACTCCCCTCCATGACTACTTGTGTACACGTATGTCACTGTCACCTTGGACATCATACTGCTTTATAGTGCTTTATGATAAGTACCATTGTTTTTCACTATTGTGTATATTCTTGAAGAAGACCTTACAGTTGAAACATGGAAAATATCTTGTTATTTGTATTTTTTCGTGTTAACACACCTTAGTCCAATAGTGATAGTCTGTTAGTCGCCGCTAAGTAAAACTACAAAATCTGCGTTCTACATCAGCTACTGCGTAGAGTACAAGCAATACAGAATAAATAAGATTGATAATATGTCAGAATGTTATAAAACTGTACAACAATAGTTCTTACATAAAACACAAGGTCAATTGACTTTACAATGAACGCTCAGATTAACAATAAGACTATTTGGTATGAGAATAAATAAAATACAGATTATAGTGTATAAGACAGCTTCAGCGTTTCAACCTTAAGGTATTGTTCCAGAAAATACAAGATGAACAGTGAACTGTCAAAACTGTTGAATACTGTATGTTTCCTGTTAGGGAGTTGCAGGGAAGGATTTTATAAATGTGTGAACAAACAGTCAAAACAGTAAAAATAAAGGCACTATTTTTATAAGAACCTGTGTTGTGTTGTCATTCATGTTGTTTTATAAGAACCTGTGTTGTGTTGTCATTCATGTTGTTTTATAAGGACCTGTGTTGTGTTGTCATTCATGTTGTTTTATAAGGACCTGTGTTGTGTTGTCATTCATGTTGTTTTATAAGGACCTGTGTTGTGTTGTCATTCATGTTGTTTTATAAGGACCTGAGTTGTGTTGTCATTCATGTTGTTTTATAAAGACCTGTGTTGTGCTGTAGTCCATGTTGTTTTATAAGGACATGTGTTGTGTTGTCATGCATGTTGTTTTCAGGCATAGTTTTATTTCACTCTCACTGTCCATCTTTTTTAAATGTATGTCTCTGTGACAATACTTGTGTATGAGTACATCATTGTTATATTGGGGATGTCTTTGTTGTTAAATGTCTATTGTTTAATGCTTTTGTGATGGTGCCATTATTTTCAACAGCTAATGTTCATACAAAAATAGTACTTATGTAGAAATCAAGTTGGATGAAGTACTAATTTTATACAGTTCTACATAAGTTATATTGCTATACAGTAGTTTATACAGTTCTACATATTGCTATACAGTAGTTTATACAGTTCTACATATTGCTATACAGTAGTTTATACAGTTCTACATATTGCTATACAGTAATTTATACAGTTCTACATATTGCTATACAGTAGTTTGACTTATTAATTAATTGTCCATATAAAGTACTTGTGACAATATTTAAACATACTTGAATATCTTCCTCATCACTGCTGATGTCTGCATAAGATTTCTTGCCAAAGTTATCATCTTTTTCATTGTCACTCCTGGCACAAGGTTTATATTTGTATGTATGTGTGTAGCACTGTCTGCTGTTGTTAATACCATTACTACTGCTAGAGCTGCAGATTGTTGTTTGAGTAATGGACATATCTGACTTTTTAAGTTCCTTCCCAGCAGCCTTATTGGTTCCTGAGCTTATCTGAAAAGAATAAATCATTTGAGATGAGAGAGATTTGCTTTGTATATCTTTAAAGATGGTCAAAAGTAACAGGTATACAATTTCAACTGCACCTCAAAATGGTTAAATTGCCAAAACACATAGTCCCTAAGTCTCATAGTCTCCACTACCTAGCAGGTAGCTCAGGGTCTTTCTCTGATTTTCTGTATTGGTTTACTCCCTTGACCACAGGAACTCCTGTGCTACCTGCTAGGCAGTGGAGATTTTATCTTGGGGTTAATCAATTTATTACCATAACAATATCAACCTTTCAGCATAACGGTAATCCAATAAATGATTATTTAAGTACTTCTCCAGATTTAATTCTATGGACTGGTCATACCAGTTGGCTGACCATTGACTGATTCCTGCTTTTCATTTGCTAACGTCACAAAATATATGCAAAATGACCAATGAAAACCTTGAATCAGCCAAAATAAGTGACTTAGTTTGCAGGACCTACCTGGAAAAGGATTTGGATTTTAAAAACACAAAATTAGATATTGTGTTCATTTCTTGTCTGATCTTGTTCATATTGCCCCCATCGAGGCCAGCTCCTTGCAGTGGAGATGGGGCTTAGTCCATCCGCCAGAGGCTGGAAACTAAGGCTGCCCAGGCCCTCCTAACAGTATACAGAAGGTTGAATGGCAACTACTAGTGGCCACCAGACCAACCACCATGCTACATAATATTTATAGAAGATGATATGACTGTATAGTGAGGCTTTTTTAATGAAAACCCCCACAAGAATATTATCTGTAAAGTTATATGTTTTTATGTCGAAATGTCCTGCTGTCAATCATCCCCATTGGAGTAGAGGGCCGTTCAACTGTGGAATTGCACTCTGTTATAGAACCTATATCCTGTGACCCAGACTGTCAAAATCTCATGGGTTTGATGTTGTATGTCGAACTTGACATCCAGAAACCAACTGGAAGAAGGAGAAACCTGAGGTGGAACCATCCAATTCAGGATGTGACAATCCCTCTTCTTCTTCTTTCGTTCACTTGAAACATGTCTATATTTGTAATTCTGTCTCCTTAATAAAACTCACTGTCTTTTGTAGTTCATACAGTGTCCCATAGAGATTTGATTCCAGTGTTGTTTCCTCTGGCCAATATGTCTGCTTCAGCGTTTCATGCTCAGAACACTCTTGAAGTATATGTTTGGCACTCTGTGCTGCCTGTCCACATGTACATCTGGCCATGTTGACAGTCTTGAACTTTGTATACATGTGACTGCGGAGTCAATTGTGTCCCGTTCTGAGGCGTAGAATTATAACTTGTTCTGACCTGTTCATAATGTGATAGTCATCTTGTGTTGGTGTTTGTGGCTTTCTTATTGACTTGATCATCTGTTTTTTCTTATGGTAGGTGATTAGCCACTATCAATGCAGGATATGGCTCTCTCATAGTCCTCCATGACAAAACATCAATAGAGTTATCTGCTCCTTGTGGAGAGTTCTGCAGCAACTATCATGTAGAGGTGAAAGCAGTATCAGAAACACTCTCATACATCAGCACCAAATACATGGTACTTTAAAACAGTTTATGTACGTAGGGGATAAGTGGAGTCATTACAGAGAGCTGTAAAAGTAAAGAATAAGTCTTCATTCTGCTATAAATAGGGCAATGTTTACATTTTTAACTACCTAACATCACAGATTTCCATGTTAATACCAATGAAATTAATGGCTGTGGTGACGTCAAATCCTGACAATCACTGACTTCAAATCTAGACACAGACGAACTTATGCATAATCTGTTTCTTTTCCAATTTACACATTAAAAAAATTTCCTATTAATTGTAATGAGCGATCAGTATTTCTGCCCACTGCACACGGAGCGAGGTGCGCACACACATTATACATTTTATTTCTAATCCTAACCGTACTCTAAGTACTTAATCTTAAGCTTGTCAAATCACACAACAAAGGTTAGGACATACCATGAAACTAGAGCAAAGGTCAGAGTGAAGACTTATACTTTACTTGTGCCCAGAGAGCTAAAACTCAGGCAACATTAAAGAAACTAGCCCTTATCTTTGTCTCCCGACACATGAACGAGAAGGCAGCATTAGTACGACATTCAATTGTATGAGCATATAAATAGCATATACCCGATATTCAGTCAGTCAGTCACTCAGTCAGTCAGTCACTCAGTCAGTCACTCAGCAAAAAAGGAAGAGACAAACCTCAGAGTTGTAGTTGAGAATTCCGCAACTGTTACTGCCAGATGAGTTGTTCTGGTTGTTGTTAGACTTGCTCTCTCCCATTAAACTGTTGAGGGCTGAGGGATGATGTTGATACTTCCAGGACATGGATACATGGCGCTGAGTTACCTGAGATAATGGTGAGAATGTCAATAAAAAAACATTTTATTCCAGAATCAGGTAAGTAGGTGAGATATGTATGCATGACACATGTCTAATTGAAAAAGAGTAACTAGAAAATGTCTCCAACTTTGAATATCTCAAGTCAAACATTATCACCACAGGAGATTGGGGAAAGGATTTTCACTCATGATTAGTAGGTTAAACATGGCACACATGACTAGTAGGTTAAACATGGCACACATGACTAGTAGGTTAAACATGGCACACAGGACTAGTAGGTTAAACATGATTCACATGACTAGTAGGTTAAACATGGCACACAGGACTAGTAGGTTGAACATGGCACACATGACTAGTAGGTTAAACATGATACACATGACTAGTACGTTAAACATGGCACACATGATTAGTAGGTTAAACATGGCACACAGGACTAGTAGGTTAAACATAATACACATGACTAGTACGTTAAACATGGCACACATGACTAGTAGGTTAAACATGGCACACAGGACTAGTAGGTTAAACATGGCACACAGGACTAGTAGGTTAAACATGGCACACAGGACTAGTAGGTTAAATATGCCACACATGACTAGTAGGTTAAACATGGCACACATGACTAGTGGGTTAAACATGGCACACATGACTATTAGGTTAAACATGACACACATGACTAGTAGGTTAAACATGGCACATTGCATGGCAGATTCCAGTCATAATTATACCAACATAAAATCTCCTCAACACAATCAAGCCTGCATATGGGAGGGAGGGGAAGTGTTTAAACACCCCCCGCCCCTCCAGAAAGTCAGAAATCAGGACATGACTTTTAGTACTAGGAGTTAGCTAAAAGGTAGGTAACACACACACACACACACACACACCCACACACACACCTCCCCCACCCCAGCCAATGATTTCTCACACAAAGTACAAAGGATATTAAATTTATATGGAAAAAATTTATATGGGAAAAAATTTATATGGAAAAAATGTATATGGAAAAAATTTATATGGAAAAAATGTATATGGAAAAAATTTATTTGGAAAAAATTTATATGTAAAAAAGAATAAACATGAAAACTGGTGAATGATCTTTCTTAGGTAAGCATTCCCCTCGCCCCCCCCCTGAAGATGTTATCTACTTCCATGACCAGAAATTAGATGCATCATCTGTCACAGTGTTCACATTCACACAGAGAGTGTTCACATTCACACAGAGAGTGTTCACATTCACACAGAGAGTGTTCACATTCACACAGAGAGTTTTCACTTAGCAATATCCATATCTGCCTCTCATATAAACTATACATTGGATGTAAACCTGGATCTGATGTCAGAATGTCTAGGCAGTAGATTATTGATACTTTTCAAATCTTTCAGTTTTTCAACCATTGTATGTGTGAAATAAAGTTTTAAAAAAACCTACAAGTTATATGTTTACTGCATAGTACATTCACTTCTTCGAGAAACAGGTTTTTGTTTCAGAGAGAAATATACATCTGTAGCAATTTTTCCTGATATTTTTACCTGTGAGAAATGGTTAGCTAGGAAGGAATCCTCAAGTCTCCTACACAGTAAGACACAATCTTTCTTGAACTGCTTAGTGAAGAATGCGTACAAGAAGGGGTTAGCACAACTATTGAGTGGCAGAATGAAGATTGTTAATACCTGCAGACAAATAATATAGTGTACAAAGGTGAGATGGCAGACAGTTATCCCAAACTGAAAAAAAAAACATAAACTGAATATTCTATGTTTCATCCTAATGAAAAAAACTGCCAGCTTTTACATGAATCTTAAACAGAATTATCCAATGAAAATATTATACACTTAAAGTTAGCAAAGTGTGAATATGGAATACAAATTGTAATAAAAAAATTCCTTTTTTTTCTTGTTCATTTTCAAACTTCTGCAGCTTAGAATCATGTATAATGTAGTATAGATAATGTAATGCATTCTATCATGATTTTCAACTATGATGTAATATATCATTGATATTCTCAATGCTTATAATATCAGAATTTATGTTGGTACAGATTATAGCTTAATTATCTATGTTGATACAGATTATAGCTTAATTATCTATGTTGATACAGATTATAGCTTAATTATCTATGTTGATACAGATTATAGCTTAATTATCTATGTTGATACAGATTACTTACTAAAGCATGCAAGGAAAAATTGGTTATACAATTTGCAAATGTTAAAACATAGAAATTTGTCATTATACGATTAGAAATTGTACCATGTCAAGGGCCTACCTGATATTTCTTTGCTATCTTTGTTGTTGACAATTACTTCACAAAGTTATTTCTAATCATAATTATTTGTGTAGATCTGTCTTAACCAATTTATTTATCACTACAGTATTATTTCTAACCAAAATGATAAAGCAACAGCAACATTTAAAAAGATATTTCTACAATTTAACATCTGTAGTATTCAAAGATCTTTCCCAATTACATCAAATCATCAAGAAGTTACACACCATTTAACCAGAATTTATAGGCCTAATAATAATTATTAATGTCAGTAAAAATAAACAATCATTGTAAAATAACTAACTTATTGACACTGTCGTCATATACTGTACCTTTGCTTCATCAAGTTGGATAAGATTCTTGCCGAAAGCTGCTGCCAGTGATAGGAAAGCTATTGGTGCCCAACACAAGAAATCTGCCATTATAAGACATTAAGGAAGTTCTGTCATGTTTTATTGATATTATACCTAATTGTTATAGTAGAATGACATCTTCTATAAGATATTTCTGTTAAGCCACTGTTAAATATTTTTTTCAGTCCCACATAGATATGTGTTACAGATGTGAATTACAGACATGTGTTACAGACTTGTTACAAATGTGTTTTAAAGATAAATTTGGTTCTGGTTTGGAACCCGTGTCTCCTATTTAATTATTTCCCTTAACTATATTAATCAATTTATGTTTATTATTTATTAATTTCGAACAGTACTCGCAGAATATATCCCTTGCTACTTCCTGTTCACAGTTATTAAGAATTTTGCACCCCTAAAATATTTTTATTGTTTTGGAATGCCACTGAGTGCCATCATCATCAAGTGCCGTGCTGAATGGCATTGGTGATCATATTTCTCCATGTACATCGATCTGTTATATATGTTATCATCTCTGTTGGTGTCATCAATCGAAGACATTTAGTCAAACTGTCCCATATCTTTTCACTGGGTCTTCCCCTTGATCTTTTCCCTTCTATCTTTCCTGTTGTCACTATATTCTCAATGCCTCCTCTTCTCATTATGTGCTAAATAAATGTTGACTGTCTTTTTCTAATATTATCAATAATGCATCTTTTCACATCCATCCTTCTAAGACATTCTTCATTAGTAATCACAGAGTGTCAGGGGAAGTAATAAATGACCATAGCAAGAACCCACTTGTTTGTCTCCCTCACCACGTAGGGATGGGACATATACTAGCGTTAGATTTGTTGTAAACACTATTCCTAACCCTCACCCCCCCCCCCCCCCGAGTTCTAAAATCTAGTAGTACCCTGATATCCTGCATTTGTACTAGCTTTCTGCAAATGACATAATTTCTTAGACCGTGCAATAAAATGAAAACATTGTGTAAACCATCATACACTACCAATGAACATGCGCATTGAATCTTGTTTCATTCACATCCAGCTATAATAACGAAATGTGATTATATACACTGATGGATCTGTAATTAGGCATGTTCGAAGTGCTTGGGCCTTTACAGCTCAGTGCGCAGGTAAAACGATCAAGGAGGAAAGTGGTGCCTTTGCGGTCACTACGAGTAGTATGACCATGGAGACTATGGCGGTGACCAAGGCATTTGAGTGGCTACGCACACAGAAGGTAACGCAGGTCTGCATATTGAGTGACTCTATGAGTATGATTAAGAAGGTACGTGGGTCTCGTTCGCGAACAGTGGATTGAGGCCTTGAGAAAGGCAAACCTGAAAGTGGTTACATTTATATTCGTGCCGGGACATGTGGGAGTTCGAGGCAATGAAAGAGCGGATCAACTGGCATCGTGTGCGATTGTGGCACAGGGCGATGGGGCAATGAATCGCGCTGACGTTTTGAACTCCTTAAGAGATATAACACGCGAGAGTGAGACTAATGTGGATGATGATTCCTTTTCAATGGCTAGGATTAAAGATCAGGGATTGAAATGCGGTGTTGCTAACATTTTGGAGGGCGCAGAAGAATGATGGTCAACCAGCATAGGACCGGTACTGTCAGCAGAAGTGTGATGGCGGATACACTCAAGGAGAGATCGGAGCAACTATGGATGTGTCCAGTTTGCAGTGATGATGATCCAACGACTAACTAACTAACTAACTATAATAACGAAATATAGGAGATATGCTTTGTGAGTATAGAACCATTAATTTAAATATAAATTTATTAAGGGTTAGAGTTAGTTATGTAAAAACCCTAGAAAATGAATATTTAAATTAATTATTGATAAAATATTGAGAATAATTAATTGTAAAATAAGCATGTTACAAACTAGAACAAAAAATTCCTTGGTTTGAGTATGTAATAACACCATTGACTTTGAAAGATTATGCTGCAGGGAATGGCTGAGTGTTCAAGGAGAAGAGGTGGACAGAAAATGTTCCTTTATAAATTATAGTTGATGTTCATGTAGCAATTCTAAATCTGTTTTTAATGTGGATTACGATGTGCTGGATCAAGGTGGATTACGATGTGCTGGATCAAGGTGGATTACGATGTGCTGGATCTCGGACGTCCTGACCACAAGTGGTCAACCGGGGTGCAAATAATCACAGTTCTACTGTGGAACGTGCAGCACAATGTACTTCACGCTCCCCGGCGGAAATCACACGAAATATTCGTTGTGGTTATATGAGAGCGAACGCTGAAGAAGAAGAAGGTGGATTACAGGACTGTCCTCAGTAGCACAGACAGGCTTTTGGTCAAAAACACCATAAGAGTAGCTTAGTAATTATTCATTTGATTCATTACAATTTGTTTTTCTCTACTTGAAAATAATACAATAAAAAGAACTTATGGAAGTTTAATTTTGAATAACTCACATGAAAATGATTCAAGATTAATATGTATGACTAACCATCAATTAGTTCATATGTATCAGTTAATTAATTAATCAATTAATTAATTATATTCTTTGAAACCATCAATTAATTAATATGTATGCGGAACCATCAGCCGTTATACCCTGAGAGATTTACTGAAGCAGAGATTGGAGCACCTATGGACGTGTCCGGTGTACGAGGATGATGACCAACATACCTAATACCTAATGTATGCCTAAGAGAGCAAGAAATATCTCTCAAGCAATAATTTATTTTTGATTTAGGTTGAAAAAAGTTTATTATCATCTTTGCACACCAGATATGCCCATTCTGGATCCTCACTTCAGTAAACCTCTTCGGGTAACACCGGCTGATTCTTTATGTTTTGTGTTCATTGAATGATCTTTTTTCAATATAATTTTATCGTTATTCTCGCCAGGCCACGCTAATCTTCACTCCAAATTGACAATTTGGCAATTTGCTCATTCATTTCTCAAATTTCTCACATTGTGGAGATCCAAATAAAATATTGAGTCTGTCTGTGCTGCCAACAATCCTTTTTTGTACAATAATTTGTATAGGAGTCAACCTGTCAGGTTTTTCCTTACAGTTGTTTTTTATTTCAGCCATATGTGATTATGTTACCCTGACATCATTAATGTAACATTGCTCATAATTTTGAGATTATAGATTTTCCTGGCACTGCAGATGCGTCCTAATGCAGGATCTGAGTACAGAGAAATCCCACTATAATAACTTGGCCCGGACTGACAAAATATTTGTCAGTGCTAACAGAAATTTATGCGCTAACAGAAATTTCCTATATACAGTACATACCATAAAGAATAAATATAAATAGGAATTTGGAAAATGTTGTTAAATAGGGATGTTCTTTTTAAAAGGATGTGCTATAGAGGGATTTCAGTGTAACAACTTGGTTGGGACCAATAAAATATGTATGTAATTTCAGATATTCACTATAGGGCCTAAAGAGCACGCCATCTTGTGAAAAGAGGAGAAAGGCAGCAGCTCAACAGCGGAGAGTAGCTAGAAAGTCACGGATAGACCAAGATCCGTCTACAGTGGTCATTTCATGCCCGAACTGTCCAAGGACATTTACAGCTTGAATAGGGCTCATTAGCCATCTACGAACTCATAATCAATGACATAACTCTAATTGAATTCTCAAAAGTGGATGTAACAAATGGTCATAGGGTCTATGCAGTACAAACAATAAAGAATTAATAAAATTGGTGATTTTCAGGAGTGCGGTTAAATAGTGAAATTTGTTATAAAAGGATGTGCTATAGAGGGGATCCACTATGCCATTTTTTAAAGTTTGCAATAATGATACTCAATCAAGAGTCATTCTGTACATAAATAACACATATCTGTCAACTTATTGAGGTGAATACCTATGACAAAAACAAAAACACAAAGTCATCATAAACATTACAACAATATTTTAAAAACCCTATGGTCAATAATCTATTTCTAAATTATACTTATTTAATACAAGAACAACAGATTAATTATTACAAACACCTAGAATTTTGTGTGATTATTTTCTTTTAAATGATCCATAAGATTGCATTAAAGCTACATTC
This sequence comes from Meghimatium bilineatum, assembly GCA_034231615.1. Taxonomy (NCBI): domain Eukaryota; kingdom Metazoa; phylum Mollusca; class Gastropoda; order Stylommatophora; family Philomycidae; genus Meghimatium; species Meghimatium bilineatum. The sequence goes on along the minus strand of CM067305.1, from coordinate 2,721,188 downwards.
TTAATATCCATAAACAAGAACAACTGAAGGCCTGATATGCTTAATAAGTGGCAGGAATGAATTTAGTCAGAACTGTATGAATGATTTAATTAAAATATGGCTATATTAATGATGTAATAGTTACATTACCAAATATTGTTGACAATTTTACATTTTAAGGGACAAATGATTTATTTGTGTGTGGAATAATTATAATTTACAAAAATATAAACTATCTGCTCTGCAAGGATTTAAAATTATCTGTGAGGAAATTATATCCCTAATTTAAAAATATACAAATATCTGCAAGGTTTTTTTTGATAACTTTTTTTAATGGTTTTGTGTACTTGCTGTCATCTCAACAGGTGAACAGGTAATTTCCCCAAAATGTAAACAAAATACCTGTAAAAACTAATAATGCCATCTGTTTAGCAACTCTTGTGTCATTAGAATTCCAGGCCTGGCTGTCTCTGATACTTATGTACATGGCCAGGTAGCAGCTCAAGATGATGAAGAATGATACACCATTGAAGACCATCATAAAACAGACATAACCTAGGATTGGAGAAATTATTACAAGTATTGTACAAGCAAGTAAAACAGACATAACCTAGGATTGGAGAAATTATTACAAGTATTGTACAAGCAAGTAAAACAGACATAACCTAGGATTGGAGAAATTATTACAAGTATTGTACAAGCAAGTAAAACAGACATAGCCTAGGATTGGAGAAATTATTACAAGTATTGTACAAGCAAGTAAAACAGACATAGCCTAGGATTGGAGAAATTATTACAAGTATTGTACAAGCAAGTAAAACAGACATAGCCTAGGATTGGAGAAATTATTACAAGTATTGTACAAGCAAGTAAAACAGACATAACCTAGGATTGGAGAGATTATTACAAGTATTGTACAAGCAAGTAAAACAGACATAACCTAGGATTGGAGAAATTATTACAAGTATTGTACAAGCAAGTAAAACATACATAACCTAGGATTGGAGAAATTATTACAAGTATTGTACAAGCAAGTAAAACAGACATAGCCTAGGATTGGAGAAATTATTACAAGTATTGTACAAGCAAGTAAAACAGACATAACCTAGGATTGGAGAAATTATTACAAGTATTGTATAAGCAAGTAAAACAATCCATGAATAATATGGGTATCTGCAAAAATATTAGTCAAACATCCACAAACAAAGAATACCAAACATCTCACAAACAAAGAATACCAAACATCTCACAAACAAAGAATACCAAACATCTCACAAACAAAGAATACCAAACATCTCACAAACAAAGAATACTTATACAAATGTATAATCAAATCTATATAGGCCTATGTGATGTTTCATTTACAGAATTTTCTCCTCATTGTCATTCTGTAAGCCTCTCGGTTCTGAGCAAGCTGCCCAGCTTCTTCGATGTCATGTGACCATCGTAGTCTTGGTCTGCCTCTTGTTCTTTCCTAGAACTTTTCCCTCCATGATTATTCTTTCGAAACCAATGTGTCTGAAATATGTAGCTTGCAATTTTTGATAGTTTTGATGAGCCAGTTTTCCTCTATGTTCCAGACTTGGCAGAAATCTTTGTTGGTTCTTTCTGTCCATGATATTCTTTGTTGGTTCTTTCTGTCCATGATATTCTTTGTTGGTTCTTTCTGTCCATGATATTCTTTGTTGGTTCTTTCTGTCCATGATATTCTTTGTTGGTTCTTTCTGTCCATGATATTCTTTGTTGGTTCTTTCTGTCCATGATATTCTTTGTTGGTTCTTTCTGTCCATGATATTCTTTGTTGGTTCTTTCTGTCCATGATATTCTTTGTTGGTTCTTTCTGTCCATGATATTCTAAGGATATTTCTTTAACAATGTAGTAAACACTAAAAAATATCAAGTTTTTGAAACATTATAATTTTCTCTGTCTCTTCAGAAACATATATTTTCTCTGTCTCTTCAGAAACATATATTTTCTCTGTCTCTTCAGAAACATATATTTTCTCTGTCTCTTCAGAAACATATATTTTACATAAAATCATATCAATGATTTTTTTCTACAGATATTAATGCAGATCGTGGTTCAGAGAATCCCGCCACCATGATCTCCAAAAATGCTGCTATTTATTTGGTTTAGTCAAATATGCCCTAAAAATCAGTAAGGTACGCTCTTTCCAACCATGGACATTATTCAGATTTGGTTATATCAGGGATTTACCACCATAAATAAAATAAGGAAGGTGACAGGGTTGGTAAGCCAATCACCATTTCACCCGAAATTGTTAGTTTACACTAACAGATTAAGTTTGTTATGTTATCAAGGCTAAGAACAAGAAACCAATGAACAATAATGTCCTCAAAATGTCCTGCTGCTTAATTATTTATATTAGATACTCAATTTTTTTATTTTCAACATAGAAAATTAAAGTGGCTTTCATATAGAAATGTACTTGAAGAGTATTTGTTGTTACTATTAATAGCAAGTAACATGAACATGTATTTGTTTACTTAGAACCATGTCAAATATGTGGATAATGTCAGCATAAATAGACTTTCACCTTGACCTAGGATTGCACAAACGGACAAGTGTGGGCAATGTTCCCTTGTCTGCATCTCTTCACCATCCATGGGGAATCATGCTGACACAATTAAGAAATCAAGACAATGGAATAAATAATCATTTTTAGATTGAGAACCGTGCCGAAGACGGATGCGTTTGTTCATTGGCGCAAATAAAACGGCGACACAACGCATTTCCATTCTCTGTACTATATCCTGATGGAAATATAATAGGACGATGGTCCTGCTATAAGAGAGGTCCCGCGGGAGTTTGTGAGAATGAATGACGAAGAAGAAGATTGAGAACATACCACAACAAACTAATAGAACACATGTACGGGAAGTTTTGGAGTTAGTTATTCACATTTGCCCACATGGACAATCTTCCCAAAAAAAATAGAGAACACATTTTACAGAACTACCCACTGTATGAGACTGTAAGAAGAAAACTATGACCATCTTCTTCTCTTTTGCGGTTTAACATGTCTGCACAGTAAGTAATCCTGACCATCTGAACAGCTCTGATAGACAAGTTCTGCAACCCTGTCTCAGAGCTGGTGACCACAGGGCAGTTGATTGATGAAATCCATATCAGCGTCTGACTTCGGATGGAGAGCAAGGAAGAAGAAGACAAAACAAGCAGTGACAACGATGATTTTTTTTCACAGTTGCCTTTCTGTTTTTATTTGTTTTTAATGAAATATTTTGATCAAAACGTCGAATCCATGTAGCATATATCCTACTTGTTCAATGCAAAACTGTTATTTAACTCATTTTTATTTTACTTATATTTATGTAAATATTCATCAGTGTCCGGTATTTTGGTGCAGCAATCAATACACATACTCACTCTTGGAAATAGGATCTTCGATCTCAAAAGGCAAACATACAGCAAACTTCCTGTAGTCACTAATACCAAACAACGGTAAAATAGCAAGACAAAAGCTCCAAATCCATCCACAAAACATAATGAAGCCTGAAAAACAAACAGTCGAACTCTATTTTTAACAATTATTATAGGCCTACACAGAATTATATGGTTTTTAAATCAATAGCACGTCTAGGCATATGTTCATAGCTTACTATTCAAGAATCTCAATATAAGCCTAGGCATATGTTCATAGCTTACTATTCAAGAATCAATATAAGCCTAGGCCTATGTTCATAGCTTACTATTCAAGCATTTTTTCAAGGTCGTAGAAATGACTGATAGGGCCTATAATGTAGGGTTATTTTTTAAATTAAAAAAAACATATTTTTTACTTCGCGTTTTGTGTGATGCTTTGATGGTCTTTCATTTGGAAATCCGCTGGGAGAGAGGGCTGCCCATCTTATTGTTATTTTTGAGTAATAGGGCCTATGTCTCATGTTATGTGTACATAATGGATCAGTATCTGAGGGTTTGAGTTAGTCGTCACAAGATCATCGTCTTTATGACACTCTGGACAAGTTCATAGCAGTTGTGATTTCATATTAAGTAAGTCCTTCAGATCTAATCTATCTTTCTTATCTAACGTATCTATCTAATCTAAATCTGTCATTTACACTTGTGCCTTTAAACTTTGTTGGGGGAGGGGGAGTTGTCTGTCTTTGGTCGTTTGGGTCACATTGCCCATGGTCAGCCCGTGTATCTTTAAGGTTTCTTTGTCTCCACCCATCTGGTTCTTGGCCTTCCTCGTGTCTTGTAACCCGGTCTTCTGCTGCATGCTCGAAAGGCTGGTTACGTGATTCCATTATCATGTGGTGGTCAAACTACCTGGTTTGCTATCTCTTGATATAGTCTGAAATGAGATCATCTTTATTTCTTTCCTGATATCTTTATTTCTCCTTCGGTCTCTTCTGGTGGCATTTATATATTTCCTCAAACATCCCATTTCACACGCCGTAATCTTGTTTGCTAGTGTCTTTGTCAACGTTCTGGTTGACATTGGTAACACGGAGTTGGTATAAAAATACTGTTTTCCAATTGTAGATTTGTAGTTTCAATAGAAACTTTGTCGTTTCGCCAATAATTCACCTCCAGACTTGTATGTCACTATAATTCACCCCCATATTTGTATATTAAACGTTGATTATCTGCAAATAACAGTTAGTTTAGTTTGCTGTGTTCTCCGTTTGGTGTCTCTGCGGTGGTGGTTTTGTTTCTTGAATCTGCTTCTTTACTTATCATATGTCTATTGTCTATCCCCAGGTGGTCTGCCCGTAGCTTCCACACTTACCGTTGAACATAGAGGTTTGTGAAGATGTAGTCTACGTTCCAGAGCCAGGTGTTGCTCTGGTTGACAATGTTTATTCAGGATGGTCTTAATGTTGTCTATCCATCTTTTCCTAGGTCTGCCTTTGACTATGTATCCTGATTCCATCTTGTTATATCTTATGGGAAGTTGATCGTTCATTCTCATAAGATGTCCAAACCATTTTATTTGCTGTTTTTCTATATATTCAATGCATGATGTGATACCTATTATCTTTCTGATGTTCTCACTGCGCATTTTGTCGAATCTTGTCTCCAATAGCCTTCCTGAGACATTCTTATTCACACGAACCTGTTCTTATCACACAATTAATCTTTCAAGCGTGTCTGTTAGCACTTCCATTATGGAATAAATGGGCATTTTATTTTCATTCACATCAGTTTTAGTGACATTTGTATGTTTTAGTGACATTTTTATGTTTTAGTGACATTTTTATGTTTTAGTGACATTTTTATGTTTTAGTGACATTTTTATGTTTTAGTGACATTGATTAATGATCCTAAGATTAGGGACAATTATTTATAACCTTAATGACAATCAATAAAAACCTCAATGTTTAGTGCCAATATCCAGTGACCGTAAACTTTTAGTTACAATCATTAATGAACTTAGTACGGTGTATACCGTCAAAGTCGCGGATGCTGGGCCATCGGCGCAAATAAATTGGTGACTCAGCGTATCTCTCATTTTCTGGACTTCATCATGTGAAAGTCTAGTTGGAGTATTGCACTGCTACAAAAGGTCTCCTGCTGAAGTTTGCTAACGACCTCTAAGAACTTACTGTTTTATTGACAATTATTAATGACCTGAAAGTTTAAGTGACGATTACTAATGACTTAAATGTTTAAGTGACAATTATAAATGTCCTGAATATTTTTGTGACATTTTTCACTGACCTGCATGCTTTAGTGATAATCTCTTGTTCAACTGCATTGCATGTGTAATGGCATAAAATCTCTCCAGTGTGATGACTGTCAGTGTGAACACGCTCAACTCACTAGAAAACACACCCAAGGTTCCAGCAACCAGACACCCAGCACTCATCTGCCACTGAATAGCGTATTTCTTGAAATGACCTGAAAGGGAAGTACAGGGTTACATATTATTTATAGATATTTGTACAAACATCATGTCACAGCAGGATTTCTGATCAGGACCACATTTCCTGCCCATGTGTGCAGTTTGCGCTATTGCAAGACCACACTTCCTGTCCATGTGTGCAGTTTGTGTTATTGCAAGACCACACTTCCTGTCCATGTGTGCAGTTTGTGTTATTGCAAGACCACACTTCCTGTCCATGTGTGCAGTTTGTGCTATTGCAAGACCACACTTCCTGTCCATGTGTGCAGTTTGTGCTATTGCAAGACCACAAGCGTAAGAGATACAGCGAAACGGAAGTCGAATAGCAAACAAGTGAGAAGTAAAGTCAATTTCTTCTGAGAAGGAAACCTTTGGGTCGTGAGCGTGGAGATTACCTACTTCCATCACAAGCAGCGAAATACTATACGACCGACCAACAGTTTGTAGTAGCGAAACTCCATCACAAGCAGCGAAATACTATACGATTGATCAACAGTTTGCAGTAGCGAAACAACTAAGACGAGTCGTAAAAGGGACAGCCAGAGGAAGTAGATTAGTGCGCGATAGCTAGCCGTTAAATGCAGACGTTAACTCGTAGTAGTAGATCTAGTGATGCAACTATTTGATTTGTTATTTATGTACACATTTGAACATGCACACATGTTCTACATACCACGCCCCACCCCAGGGTCAAAGGACGACTTCACAGAGAAATAGAAACAAGATGTCATAACTAAGGCAAATTCTGTGGCATTTCAGCTGTCACCTTTGCTATTGCACCCAAAAATAAACATGGAAATAAAGAAACAAATGATTAAGATCATCTTTATACCAACACTATGCTGCTACCAATGTCAATCTTGTCAACTGACATCTACACATTAGAGAAAGATCGAAACTTGCGAAATGAAATGTCTAAGGACGGATATTGGAGTCACCAGACTCGAGAAAATGCTCAGTGAGAACATCAGAAAGATAATAGGTATCACATCATACATAAAATATATAGAGAAACAACAGGTAAAATGTTTGGACATGAGGATGAAGGATCAACTTCCCACAAGAGCTTATAACAAGATGGAATCAGGATACAGAGGACAGGGCATATCTAGGAAAAGGTGGATAGACAACATCAAGACCATCTTGAATAAACATGACTACACCTCAACCAGAGCAACAAAAGTTGTTCCCAGATGTACCCAGCCTAAGGAAACTATATGTACCCAGAACATGAAAACAACTGCACAAAACAAGATAAATGTTGGCACGTGCACTAAACAACATAAATGTGTGTGTGTGCGTGTGTGCGTGTGTGTGTGTGTGTGCGTGTGTGTGTGCGTGTGCGTGTGTGTGCGTGAACAACTGCACTAAATAAGATACATGTTTGTGTGCATTTGTAGAGATTCATGGGAATAGTGTTTTAGATTAGTCATGTGTTACGTGCTCTGAATGATACTCTGGGGACAGGCAGCTTTCTGCTCTGTTGAGAGAAACAAAGTACACAAGTGAAATCTTAAATACAGTGAAGGCAATCCTCTGATAACAATAAATATATGTCTCAAACTTACCCAAAGTGGAGGCGTCCATGATAGCCAGGATACCCAAATAAATTCCCATGCAAAAGTCAGCCATAGCCAAATTACAAATCAGAAAAAGTGGAACGTCCATCTTGGATTTACTGGTTACTGATACAACGAATACAACTCCGTTTCCTAGCAACGCCAACATGAAGACAAACCAGACGCCACATCTCAGAGACCACCAACCAAACAAGTCGTCACATGGCATAAAGGGACCTGAAAAACAGACAGATCAAATAAAATGTAAAATACTACTGTATAGTTTTAGAAAGTACAAAAACTGAATGAAGGAACTTTTTATCAAAGGACAATGTACAAGTAGGCGAGAAAAGAATTATATCACAGAATGTTGGACAAGGATACATATTGTTAGATCGTGATTAGTTCAGAGTAGTGGTTAAGCCAATCAAATTATATAATTTATCTTCTTCTTCTTCTTCAGCTATCATTCTCAAACCCCTGTATATTAGTAGGATGTAGTCCGGAAAGCTGTATGAGATGTCATGTCAATAATTGCGTCTTTCAGCCTGACGCATCCTACATCAGCATAGTTTCTTGGTAACTTTGACCCACAATAGGATGAGACATCTAACTCAACCCCGAAACCTCCTTAATCGTGTCTTGCAACGTGCATTTCAACCTTCTTAAAGGAGCAGCACATTGTAACTTAGACTTAACAGAACAGCACATTGTACATTAGACTTCTAATATGTATCCCTTTTAACAGAGAAGTACATTGCACCTTAGACTTCTAATATGCATTTCAACCTACTTAAAAGAGCAACATATTGTACCTTAGACTTAACAGAGAAGTACATTGTACCTTTTACTTAACAGAGCAGCACAGTGTACCTTAGACTTCTAATTATCCTTCTTAACAGAGCAGTAAATTGAACCTTAGACTTAGCAGAACAGAACATTGTAATTTAGACATAACAGAGCAGTACATTATACTTTAAACTTTACAGATCAGTACATTGTAACCTTAAACTAACGGAACAGTACATTGTAGTTTAGACTTAGCAGAGCAGTACATGTCGAGCGCTCATACAGTACGTTCACTCTGTAGATGTAAGCAATAGACCCAGTGATCTAACAAAAATTACAATGTAAACAAGATGCCACGGTCCGGTATCGAACCAACGTCCTATAGAACTCAATAGGTAGCGGTTTTAATCCTGCCACAAGCAACTGTGAATTTTTACGGTTCAGAAAGCAATGTCAAACTACTGAACGTATTTATATTGTTTAGAAAATCCCTACAGCCAAAACATGCTGGGTTAATGGCTACGTCTTGAATAGGATATGCTACCAAATTTTCTTGTAAACGAAAGTTCAACCGCTAGACCACCACGGTCCTCCTGAACTCAAGCACGAGCATCCATATACATTAGCAAAACATAACTACGTCACAGTTAGAGGCGGTTATCAATAAATATTAACGCATTTTCTCACGTTTTTTTCAACTTGAACGAATATCACAAGTAAAACTCGAAATTAAGTCATTCTCCAGGATAGTGTTGCGCGCTGATCTCAGACAGCATCCACTAATATATCCAAAGTTTCCCTTCTTTTCATTTGCTGACACATTATACGCAAAGGTACAAATGATGTCGCATGAGCCAAGTAGGGGTCGCTGTGTGAGCACGCATGACAATTCTGGAGGACTTGATAAATATTTGATTGTGTGGGAAATCCCGGTAATTGTTGTTGTTCTACAACAGCCCCATAATATGATACTAGTAGTCAGTTCTTGGTGTATATCTAGATGGCCGTGATTCAAGATACACACTAGTAATTGTTTGTGAATGTAACCATCAGGCTATATGTATGCTCGTGCATAGAAAAACATGTTTTGTTCAAGAATTAATATATGGTACATTTCAGTGAATCTTTGATATAACATTCAATGAAATACTCTGGTTTTGAAATACATTTGGTTTGAAGATTATGATTATTGCGTCTCTATAAGACAATGGATGTATAAAATACTGCAGATTTAGAGGTCGTCCAGTCAGACATCTACAAACATTACCAACTACAAACATTACCAACTACAAACATTACCAACTACAAACATTACCAACTACAAACTACCAACTACAAACATTACCAACTACAAACATTACCAACGTGTGTATTGTATGTGGACAGGTTGGTGGAGACTCAGACACCATCATGCAAATTGCACTAGTATAAAAACTACACCCTCATATGGCAGAACCACTGAAATGGCCACAGCGTATAGAGAGACTGAAATGGGGGATGTTAACATCTGACAAACCTCCATGAGCCACTGAAAGCTGAGATGTTAACATCTGACAACCCTCCATGTAGCAGAGCAACTGAAATCTGAGATGTTAACATCTAGCACTCCTACGACAATTAAATGATATGTGTTAACTTTTCCTCTTTTTTTTACTGTGAATGTTGTTTGGTGATAAATGGGCGGTTTGAGACATCTGTCAACATTGAGACATCTGTCAACATTGAGACATCTGTCAACATTGAGACATCTGTCAACATGATAATTCATAATCAGCAAGAATGTCTCGCATATAACATCGCATTATTTCTTTCAGTAATGACTGTTTAAACTGAATGTCTGACCTGGTTGTGGTTTGCAGGAGATGGCTGCCTTAGCAATGACATAGTTGTGGTCGTAGGCATGGTTCTTGTAGTCTTCCAGATACGTGCTACCTGCAGACCCTTCATTTGTCAGCATCTCACCATCGTCCCGAGCATCGCTGTTCCATAGATCTAAATCGATGGTTATGTTCTCTGCAGATAGTGAATCACGAAAATCATAATTGCAATTCTACTAATTGTAAGATTTGTTCTGAATGTTAATGTATTTATTAAATATATTTCGCTGAACAAGGGAAAATCAATTTTAACAAAATCAAAGTGCATGCACTCTATGATTCTCTATAATGTGAAGCACACAACCATGTTTTCATTCAATTGTCCATTTCATATTTGAAGTTGTGAAGTAATGATAAACATAGTAGCTTGTGAAGTAGTTCATATACATAGTGGCTTGTGAAGTAATGATAAACATAGTAGCTTGTGAAGTAATTCATAAACAGAGTAGCTTGTGAAGTAATGATAAACATAGTAGCTTGTGAAGTAATTCATAAACAGAGTAGCTTGTGAAGTAATCATAAACATAGTAGCTTGTGAAGTAATTCATAAACAGAGTAGCTTGTGAAGTAATCATAAACATAGTAGCTTGTGAAGTAATCATAAACATAGTGGCTTGTGAAGTAATCATAAACATAGTGGCTTGTGAAGTAATCATAAACATAGTGGCTTGTGAAGTAATTCATTGAAGTAAGTGCGAATCTTGGATAGCTCTGATAGAGTATCGTATGTAAATCAAGTGACTGATAGCGAGATGTGAAACCTGGTTTCTTCTGTTGTCGTGAAATCACCTCATACATGTTCTCCAGTTATATTAGACATGTACTTAGAATGAATGAAAACAGATGCTCACTACAAACATGAAAATTAGTACCAGATGGCAAAAGATAAAGAGGAAGACAAAGAGAGACTCCTTGCACAACAACCATCAAAGTTGATATGGTTATTTGTCTCAGCACCAAGCAAGAATTATACACAGTACCATCAGATCCCTCAAACTTCAGATCAATGATGTCTGCCCTATTCGACGTTGAAGGAACATATTTTTTCGCTAGTGTCTTTATCAAGGTAACATTGAGTTTGACAAGGTTTGACATTGGTAACAAAGAGTTAGTATAAAAATAAGGTTTATCAATTGTCGATTTGAGCCATGCAGATTGTTAAGTGTTTGGGTATTGGCAACAGCTGGTAAGTCACAGCTTTGGCTTTCTGACATTGTGTTTCGATCTCTCTATCAAGTTTACCATCTTCTGTAAAGACACTTCCTAAATATTGTTACAATGAAAGCTGTTTTAGTTTTACCATTAATAGATACATACAATTGGCATGATATTTTGTTTATTTTCAAAGTGTCTGTTTAAAATGTGTTTAGAACACCATATTAACAAAGAGTACAATGGTGGAGGTTTGGGTGAATGGGGAGTTAAACTAAAGGCTGCATGAGCAAATTGAAAAACAATCATGCAAGTTGAACCTAACGTAAAGGTAAATGTCAGGGAGGTAATAGTAACAACAAATAAATGTGAATGTCAGGGAGGTAATAGTAACAACAAATAAATGTGAATGTCAGGGAGGTAATAGTAACAACAAATAAATGTGAATGTCAGGGAGGTAATAAGTGAGTGAATATCATGATTATATTTAAAACACATAAGTTTAGGTTTTGTTTTCAAATTAACTTCAAATATTGGACATTTCATCATTTTGTCTTTATTGGGGTAAACTGATTGAGTCATGTCATCTGAGTCATACACTGATGTTTAGATAGAAGGATATGCTACAAGATTGACAATGTTTGGGGAGGGGGGACGGTTTGTTGTAAACACAAATATTACCAGGGAATCTCCCTGGCGTAGTGATTAAGCCGTTCGGTTTGTGCTCAAGAGGTCGCAGGTTCAAACCTTGTTTTTAAATTTACTTTTTCAGAGATCCCTTGGATTATCGCTTGAAGCTACGGAGTTGCGTGCTTTGAGCTGTGCTTTCAACAGGCAGCGTGTCGCTTAGCTTGGAGGGACAGATTACATATGGGGTAATCTTAGTACAAGGAAATAAATCTTCTACACCGTTACAACCTTTCCATCAAACTGTACTAGAAGTATTCTTACGGCAGTGGTTCTCAAATTACTTCACCCCTATACCCCCTTTGATGCCGAATATTCTTCTGTGGTCACACTCCTCCCCTTAACATACAAATACAGAAATAAACCTGTCACTTTTTTCAAGGGTTTTTCTTTCCTTTACTTTCATTTATGTCATTTCCTTTTCAATATTTTTTCCATTTTTTACTACATATCCATGAACAAGTTAGAAAGTACATCCTACTAACCAACATTAGTGTGAGAACCAAGTCTGAAGTAGAAACTTCAAAGTTAGAAAGTACATCCTACTAACCAACATTAGTGTGAGAACCAAGTCTGAAGTAGAAACTTCAAAGTTAGAAAGTACATCCTACTAACCAACATTAGTGTGAGAACCAAGTCTGAAGTAGAAACTTCAAAGTTAGAAAGTACATCCTACTAACCAACATTAGTGTGAGAACCAAGTCTGAAGTAGAAACTTCAAAGTTAGAAAGTACATCCTACTAACCAACATTAGTGTGAGAACCAAGTCTGAAGTAGAAACTTCAAAGTTAGAAAGTACATCCTACTAACCAACATTAGTGTGAGAACCAAGTCTGAAGTAGAAACTTCAAAGTTAGAAAGTACATCCTACTAACCAACATTAGTGTGAGAACCAAGTCTGAACGAGAAACTTCAAAGTTAGAAAGTACATCCTACTAACCAACATTAGTGTGAGAACCAAGAGAGAAGGAGAAACTTCAAAGTTAGAAAATGTATTCACGCAAGGACTACACAAGAGTGGTCCTTACAGAGTGTTTCTGTGAGACCGGCCTTTATTTCATTTGTGATTATTACACTTTAACAATGAACAAAACGATTTAAAAACAAGTTGTTTAGAATTTCTCCAATAAAATATTAGAATAAATTAAAATATAGAACAGTATAATATACTGGTAGACATGCAGATATTGAGAGATATAAGCATGCATAAAACACATACATGTCTACTAAAGCACGTTTCACTAACTTTGCTCAACTATATTTCGTTTCACTAACTTTGCTCAACTATATTTCGTTTCACTAACTTTACCAAACTTCAAAATAATGCATCTCAGCATATATATAACGGATGTAATTGAAATTTTGTGTACAGACTTTAAATAGAATGGACCATATGAATTAATCTTTTCATTAAAAATACTGTCATTGGTTTCAATTTTGGTTGTTTTCTTTTTGTGATGTATATCAAAGTATATTTGTCAATACTTATCTCACATACCCAGTATTTAAAAAATTGTTTGTAGTCAGTTATAAGACGTGACAGTGCACTATTTTGTACTCTTGTACATAAGATAGACGGCGTTCAAGGTTTTTTTCGGTGTAACGTTCATATTATCGTCAGCAGTGTTTCTACAAAAAGTGTGTAGTTAAGTAGGAAAAATGAGTCTGCGGCTAAAGTTTATGACATTAGGGCAGATCATAAATAAGATTTGTAAGTATTTTTGCAATGAAGGCACTCTAGAAAAACTATATCCCTCTAATTGAAACAAAAAAATGTCTGTTTTTAGGTCAGACAGTATAATTACTTTTATGTATCTCTGTTGCAAGTGTTTGTTGAAGGGGAGTAATACAGAAGTGATGTTCTTGACAGAATTATGTCAAAAAACAGAAGTAAGGGGTTTATACAGAATTACGTAAAAATAATACAAAAGTGGGGTTCTATACAGAATTATGCGAAAATAAAACAGAAGTGGAGTTCTAGACACAATTACATGAAAATAATGCATGGACATAAATTATAGGCAGGGAGATCTGTAGTCATTTGAGTTGGAATGTTTATGTACGTACAAAAATGCATACGTAGGACATACATGCATGCACACAGATCACATGACCTGGGCATACTCGTACGAAAGTGAAAGTACGCTCTCCCAGACATATGTACTCGCTCTCCACACACAAACATGCACACACACACAAACATTTCTTCTGCAAACACACGCATTCGCTCAGCGCGCTCATGTCAACTAGCGCTCTCACGTCAACTAGCGCCCTCACGTCAACTAGCGCCCTCACGTCAACTAGCTCCCTCACGTCAACTAGCGCCCTCAAGTCAACTAGCGCCCTCACGTCAACTAGCGCCCATGTACAAGTTTCCACGTCAAACGTCCAACGCTCAACCACAGACGCGACAAAATAAATTACATTTAGGAGCAGGAATATTGAAGGTGATTTTAAAAAAAACAGGGAGAGGTATAAAATATCCATGCACGGAGAAGTATAACATTCAGAGATAGGGAGAAGTGTAATACATATATATATATATATTTATATATATTTATATATCGTGGCATACATGGAGAAGTACATAGAGAGAAATATTCACATACTCGAAGATGTTATACAATTTGTAGTCAATACCAAGTATAAAATATTTATATACACGGATAAGTATAAAATATGCATGTAGAAGGAGAAGTGTAAATATGTATGTACACAAAGAAGTGTAAAATATCATTTGCATCCCTGGAGAAGTGTAAAATATCATTTGTATCCGCGGAGAAGTGTAAAATGTGCATATACACGGAGAAGCATAACATTCACAGATATGGATAATTTTAAAAAATGTGTATATGTATGGGAACATCTAAAATTCATAGACAATGAGAAGTGTGATGTATTAATGTATTAATATACACGGAAGTGTCCAATTTACAGACACGGATAAGTGTAAAAATAACAGACAGGGAGAAGTGTAACATATATACACTGAGAAAAATAAAATATTCATATACATTTAGGTGTATAAATTCATAGATAGAAATATTAAATAATAATATAGATGGCGAAGTATAAAAATCACAGGCAAAATTGTTAAATAATCACATAAATGGAGAAATATAAAATTCATAAACAGGGCAACGACGTGTAAAATATGATCTAAAAACTGAGGGTGTGAGAGAATGTATGAGAGCCCGTTGGTATAAAAATATAGAAGTTGTGTGTTTATGTGTTAAAAAAGGGATTAGTGTATAAAGGGTAATGAATTGGTTAGGAAATGGTCACGTGATCTCACCAAATGACGATTCCAGAATTTCACTTGCATTGTCTCCTAGGTAATCTAACATAGTGACATATAGGTAGATCCAACATTGATATATATATCTGTGCTTGTGATTACATATACACACATAGCTATAATTTATATATGTGCTTGTGATCACATATACACACATGCGTATTGATATATACCTGTTCTTGTGATCACAAACACACACACATGCACATTGATAAATATAAACACAACATAATACTGAAAGTTTGCTTGCGTTGTAAATAACCAACACTGTTTGGGGAGACAGTCATTAAAAGAAGTGAAACAATATCAATGAAACAAATAAAAATACTTTGGACATATGATACCTTGATGGAGACTTTACTTGAAGGTTTATAGTGTTTTGTTGCACTCCTTGATGGAGACTTTACTTGAAGGTTTATAGTGTTTTGTTGCGCTACTTGATGGAGACTTTACTTGAAGGTTTATAGTGTTTTGTTGCGCTCCTTGATGGAGACTTTACTTGAAGGTTTATAGTGTTTTGTCGTTAATGTGTTTTGTATTATTCTGCAAACTCCTTGCGTATATCTGCCCCTCCCCCTCCACTCATTGCTCTGTGTTGCACCAGCCCTCACATTTTTGGCACGTTAGGTTGTTCCCTAGCACTGAAGATCTCTCAATGAAGGTGTATAGCTGGAGAGAGGAGAGCAAGATTTAGGCAGAGATTAAAATGGGAAGCCTGCCGAAGACGGATGTGTCGGACCATTAGAGCAAATAAAACTGCGGCACAACGCATTTCCATTCTCTGGACTACATCTTGCTGGAAATCTAGTAGGACCATCGTCCTGCTACAAGAGAGATCAGCGGGAGTTTGAGAAGAACGAACGCTGAAGACGAAGAAATAAGAAGGAAACATAACGAGTCAGATTTACAGGATATTATCTTTCAGAGTACACCACCACGGCATGAGACAGAAGATGTAGGTAATGTGTAGCCAACAAGCTGATACCACGACTGGGACGGCACTTGATGATGATATTATTATTTGAAATGCAAATCATACAGTACATAAGAATCAATCAATCAATCAATAAACCCATTACCCTTCAGGGTCGTAGGGGTACCACATTGGATGCTTCGGCACACAGAGTCCTCCAGCGAATTCTATCCTCAGCGATGCGGATGAGTGTGGAAATATCTTTCCCTGTCCATTCCTTGATGTTGTCTGTCAATGTCTTTATTTGTCCTACTCTGCTTCTTCCACCCTCGACAGTTCCCTGCAGTATTGTTTTTGACAAGGAATCGTGCCTGCATACATGTCCGAACCATGCTAGTTTTCGTCGTTTCACTATTGAAAGCAATGGCTCCTGAACACCTGCACACATCTCTACTTTATTTCTTACGTACACATTGGTCTTATGTTCCCTATAGGAAATTCGTAGAATTCTTCTGTAGCATTTGTACTCGAAAGCCTGTAATCTTCTCTCCATGTCCGCAGTGAGTGTCCAGCTCTCACAACCATACAACACAACAGAAAGCACAAACGACTTATACAGTTTGATTTTCACTCCAACACTGATGTTGCTTTTCCAAATCACAGTTAGCCTTGACAAGGACGCTAAAGCCATCTCCAGCCTTTAAGAATACGGGACACACAAGAAAAGGAATCTTGAATGTCAAAGTGTGATTTATGAAACTGGATGCTTGGAGAGAAACTACACAAGGACTATTAAGACATTACCGAGAGCAACGGAAGTACCAAGATGACTACTGGAACCTAAACGTGAGTCTTCAGTATGCAGACCCTCATGCGTGAGTGGACGAAAATGTCCTGCAGGTTCCTATCTCTACGGATAGCCACAATTGGGGGGAGGGGGGGCAAAGAGGGCTGATGTAGAGGTCAGTTTGGAGAATATAGAAAAACATGGCTGGTGTAGAGGTCAGTTTGGAAAATAGGCAAATGCATTTTTAGGAGACAGGGAAAGGGCTGCAGAACAAAGAATAGGGAGAACGTGTTTAAGCGCTTAATAGAGGACATCCTCAGTGTACAAATGTAGGCGACAAAATGCACAATTTGTGGACGCGCAATATTTTGATCTGCAACATACTGCACAAATTTAGTACATTTACTTCCTTCCTTTACCAGCTGTTTCATTGACTGTTTAATAAAAAAATTACTTAGGGATGATGTGAAAATCCCGTGGCGGGAAAATATGCTGCTATGGATCGTATTGGTGGAGGGGAAATTTCAGGAATGGTTTACAGACAAAGGAGAAAGAGATTGCAGTTAGTTCAAGGGCTGCATGTCTAAGTCTAAGAAGACACAACAGGCACACGATGGAACAATCGACCCCGTGATTCCTTGTATATACTGTGGCACACTCTCAGATTGTTCTTGCAACTTACATCCATCATCACCATGGATGCTAGATATTTATTGCAGCACAACAATTATGCTAGCGTCTGGAGAAGAGGGAATGGTGTCTACTATTACTGAGACGTCTGCTCAGACGAAGGACTTATGATAGAAAGTGGACTTTTTCTTATTTCATTTACTATAGTTACTTTCATCATATTTTATTGTTTGTTTTAGAACCCCAGGAATTTCGTGCGATTAGCTCTTACTTCCTTAATGCAGTGGGGTGGTTTTTCTGAACTTTCTTTCATACACAGGAGACTTTAGCTTTCAGCTTAGTGCATCATATTTTTATTAGTAGGGGTAGGTACATGTTACATACATTTACTTGTTTATTAATATAACTTTGTTACTTGTCTTACTGAAGCCCACACCTAATTGTTGGATCTTTTCTAGCATTTTCGTAATTATATACAATTAAAAACAGCTTACCGATGTAACTAATCCTCTCTTTTGTGAAGTTGAGATGCTTTTCTATCATGTTCTTTGGCATTATCTTCTCTAAGTCAATAATTCTTGTTTCTTCGTGTATGTTAGGCGGCGCCTATTCACCATTACATTGAAGACAAGTCACAACATCAAACGGGCAGGTGTCACAAAGCATCAAACAGAAATTTAAAAAAAAACATAAATAAAATGGGAACCATGTAGTACAACAAATATTAAAGATGAATAATCGATACATACCATCCATAACCTCCCACATTACGGAGTCATTTTCATATCTTTCCCACATCGCTAATTGTCCAGGTGATCCACCTTCCATCCAGACGACATGTTCTCGAATCATGTCAAGGTATATTTGCTATACATGATCCCAGATTTGTTAGTGCAAGTGAGTGTAAGTTTAAAGATCATTGGAGTTAAAGAAATGAAGATGTTAGACATAATTTTTTTAAAGTGAAAATATAGGGTATCTATAAAGTCGGCGCGCACTGACATCACACAGATCCACACTAAATACTCATAAATGATATGGCGTAGTCTCACCACAAATGTAAATGAGTGCACATTGACTGTGTAGACACCCTGCTTTACCAAGCACAGCGACTGTGTAGACACCCTGTATTAATATGCAAAAGTTGTATAGATAACTTTTGTAAAGGAGGCTGATTTAGCAGCAAAAGAAATTAATACTTTGGCTAGCGTTTATAATTAGGGTCTGAACAGTAGTTGTTATTGGCTCAAGTGAGAAACACAAATACACGCTACGTTATTCATCTTTCAGAAAATGGTAATGGAATTGTAATGTACTTTCTGATATTGGTGTTAAAGGTTAAGCCTGACGTAGAGGTTACAGCTGATCTCTTTGTGGCCAAGCGATCGAATCCCACTCGCAAAGTCTTGATTACAAAGTAGATTTTTTCAATCACTGAGCATATCTTCAATCACTGGGCATATCTTCAATCACTGGGCATATCTTCGATCACTGGGCATATCTTCGATCACTGGGCCTATCTTCGATCACTGGGCATATCTTCGATCACTGGGCATATCTTCGATCACTGGGCCTATCTTCGATCACTGGGCATATCTTCGATCACTGGGCATATCGTTTGAAGCTGTAGAGTTACTTGCTATGAATGGTACTCCTTGAGAGGAAAGGATTACATGTGGGGTAATCTGAATTAAATAAGTTTATCATGTATGCATTTTAAACATTTCTTTTTCAACTTTCTCACCGTATTTCTGTTGTAACTATTGATTTGTGGGCGAATAAATGAGTATTGCAAGATCCCATGACGTTTTTGATGATCGCAAAATGTCTGAGACGACTAGTGTATTCCAGACCCATCAAAACGTCAAGGACTTATGATCTGGACTGCACTCACGCTCGGAGACAATTGGTTCATATTTAGACTTCCACATTGATGGGCTCTGTTAAAGAGTCAACCCCAGGCTCAAAGTAATGCCTTAATTTTTCAATGAAAGGACACAGGCCATTTCCAAGAGCTTATTCTTACTTCATCAAAGTCTGCAACAAGTGTTCGGTTGTCATAGGGCTGGTGCCATAGGTATACAAGTCTCTTGTGCAGAACATTTATTTGTGATATAGTTGGTGTAGCAATATTGTGTGTCGTGTACAGACTTTGAACATGATCACATAATCGCGTCTGGCTTGCTGTTGTATACATACTTTTACAAATTTCATCTAGGTGACTGCATTTCTAGCTTATTTTTAGAGTGATATTAATATTGTTTTACTAGCTCATACGTGATTAGATATGTCATATTTTTGCAATGTTTCACCTTCTTTGTCAAATCTGTCTGCTGCTTTGTTTTCTGAATGTTGCAATGAATAGTATTCACTGAATTGTTCACTTCAGCATTGTAGCACTGGGCTAACTTTATCCTCCAGTGCACATCAGCTCTTGTGACACTAGGCTAACTTTATCCTCCAGTGCACATCAGCTGTTGTTATTCTGACTCAATAAAGTTTTTGATACTAAGACAAAAAGTTTATCTCACTTTAGACAAAAATAGACAGTGTGGCTATTATCCTAGAAATACACACAAACATGATATACTTCATCTTGACACTTTTTGACACATATTAATTTTACCTCAGGTCTAGAAAGAATGAAGTCGCAACAGTGGTAGGCATATGACAATGCAAAACTGTTGACATTTGGAAAGTTTTCTTTTGAGGGGAACTCTCGCAGATCTGGATTGCGAAATACCTTCAAATTTTCTAGACTTCCAAGTCCTGCTACAGGCAAATGGTGAATTCTGTTTTCTCCCAGATTTCTGTACGATACAATGTTTAAGATTAAGGGTTTTTGAAATAAAAATTTGAAATTCAAATGTCAGTTTGTTGGAGTAGATACCATTTAATCATCACTCATAGTGAGGACGTCTACTTTAACTCCGACAAGCCGCTAAAACAGCCAGTTAAGCAGACCCCTTCCACCGGTAAGCTGCTAAAACCTAAATTTTATAGTTACGTCTAATACATTACGACAAGGTAGCAAGACCGTTACGGTGATAAAGTGTTAAAAATGTAAAACAAAAATTTGGAGTTAGGATGCTCTATGAATGTGTTTATTTTGTATTATCATTTGTACACATTAGGCAAGAGCTCGAAAGCACACACACAGCTTTGAGGATTGACTTATTTGTACTCGAATTTTCTCCATATGCTACACATTTTTCTATTTAAAAAAACAGCTAGGAGTCTGCAGTGAGTACAGTTCAGCGACGTAGCGCATCTGTCACTACTTATGAAAACTGCACTTGCGAACTGAGCGTCAACGTCAGATTTCGAACTCGCAATATCTTGATCACAAATAGCTAGACCATCTCGCCATTGAGGTCTATACATTATGTGAGGATATTTTGTGTGAGGTGTTTGTGCACTTGTGTGTGTGCGCGCGGGTGAATATTTGTGCGAGTGTATATTTTTAGTGTTTGTGAGTGTTTGCGAATATGCCATTATTATTTGTTTTTAGGAATAATCTTATTTAGATAGTAGATCACCGCTGAAGACAGATGTATCGAGCCATTGACACAAATAAAACAGTGACACAACGAATTTCCATTCTTTAGACTAATCCTGCTGGAAATCTAGTAAGACGTTGTCCTGCTATAAGAGAAATCTAGCAGGAGTTTGAGAATGAACGCTGAAGACGAAGAAAATAGTGGATCTAATGGAAATGTTATGCAACCTCTGAAAAACCAAGAAAGTGCCCAACAAACCAAACAAATTTTCTGAGGTCAAGCAATCTTTAAAAAAGCGAAATTTGGGGAATTTGGCTGTTAAAGCGCCAATATGGCAACTCTTGTATCGCTGAGCAACATAAAGTCTTGTGTTCTGTGCAACTAGGACAGTTCTGGATTTTGCTTTGGGTGAAAAGAAAATTCACATATATCTTAGATTACAATAATAGATGACAGCTAGAACTGTAGAAAAACAAAGATCCGACAGGTAAATATTTAAATCACATTCGTCTCTGTACCTGAATTTTGTATCTCCTTACTGAATTTGCTATTTTATTTTGTATAGTGTTGTGATTATTGTCATTTCCCAGCTTTACCTTCCATTTGTTATGTTGTGTTTTTCACAAAGGCCGTTTAGTCGAAACGTAGATTTGTGGTGTTTGTGATGTGCCTCCTTACATTGTGTTTTCAATTTTCGACTGTACAACAACATATTTATTGAGATTTGGATTTGTATCTGTATGAAACAACGTTCGGACACTATTTTCCCATCTCTCCCACATAATAATTTTCCCATCTCCCCCACATAATAATTTTGCAGCGAACAGACGAGGATCGAAAGAGGAGAGGAAAGAAGAGAAAGTCCTGGATTGAAAACATCAAAGAATTATCTGAACATGATTTTTCTACACTATTCTTAACGTCTGAGGATCGAGTTGTTTGGAGACCTTTTTTCTGCTGATGTATTCAGAATGAAAACACCCCTGCATTCCTGAAGGGTTATGAATTTTTTAAATTATTATTAACAATAATAACATGCACATAGGAGACACGAGCGTCATCGCTCGTACTTATTGGGGGATCAAAATGAACAAATATATAATCCGACGGAAGTGATGCTTCAAAAATCATTCACAGAAAAACGTAATAGTGCGATGTGAGGATATAATTGAAGTTTGCACTTACAAGTCTTTGATCGATGTCAGTGCCAGAAATGCATTTTGGTGAATCTCCCTGATCTGATTCCTTGCCAGGTTTCTGGGAGGACAAATAACAAGATAATTATTTACATATTAAAACATTGCAATCAGCACACAGATAACTAGTGTTCTTCTTCTGAGACATTTATTTACATATTAAAACATATCCCGCGTGCCGATCTTACACAACGTCACTCTTCTTGGCTGATGAAACTGAACGTTTGTTTTTTGTTTGTTTCGTCATAACAGTCTGCTGGGCCAAGCTTTTTGTTTCTGCATGACAGTCTGCTTGTGTCAAGCTTTTTGTTTCGTCATGACAGGCTGCTTGGGTCAAGCTTCCCGTACGAATACTTGGTGTCAATAGGCAAAGAAAAATCGATGCCATTTTTTGTGTGTGCCAATTTGTTGACAAAGTGATTTCTCGGATATATTTAGTAACAGTTAACACCTTACTAGACCGTCGGCATATATAATGTTTGACCTGTTCACGTAATTAATTACGCCTTCACTCGTTCCTTTTCTTTATTTGTCTCGTGTTTTCCGTTGGTCATTATTTGTATACTCTTGGAATCGGGTGCCAAACGTAACCAAGGCTATTCCACGTATATAAATAATGACCAAACCGAGAACACGACAATAATCGACAAAAGTACGAATGAAGTCCTACTTAATTATGTTGAAAGCTCTTATGAAGACGGTCACGTAGTTTTATGTACCAATTGATTGACAATGTGAAATGCCGGATATTTTTAACATCAGTTGCCCCTTAAGGAATCCCTTGGGGCTGTCCATAAATTACCTCAACAGTTTATCGCTGAACAAATTTGACCGAGACCCACGCCGGTATGGAAGACGGAATTGTATATAGTCTTAGACGGAATTGTATATAGTACTAGATGACTGACGGAATTGTATACAGCCTTAGATGGCTGACGGAATTGTAAGAAGAACACCTACAAGGATGCGCTGAGTTCCATGATGCTAGTTCATATTTCTTAGTACCAAGGAAAGTATATTAACTATTGCTGGTCATGAATGAAGGAATATACTTACAGATACTCTAAACCGTGAAGTCCAGTAAATGTATCTTCAGTGATGGTGTGAATATAGTTATCACTAAGAGTCAGATCTTTGAGGTTATCCATTCCGTTGAACAACTTGCCTTCGATTGAAGTCAGCTCGTTGTTGGCTATATTTCTGTTAAGTAAAGTGAATTGTCACAGATACCTTATCATCTGAACACTTTTATATGACTGATAAACCTAGTACAGAATACCTTATTCAACTGCATTTTGGTAGAATATTTACTGAATAATCAAAACACGTTTCTTCTTTCCGTGTTCTACTGCCTTCTGTGTTCTACTGCCTTCTGTGTTCTACTACCTTCTGGGTTCTACTGCCTTCTGGGTTCTACTGCCTTCTGTGTTCTACTGCCTTCTGTGTTCTACTGCCTTCTGTGTTCTAATGCCTTCTTTGTTCTACTGCCTTCTGTGTTCTACTGCCTTCTGGGTTCTACTGGCTTCTGGGTTCCAATGCCTTCTTTGTTCTACCGCCTTCTGTGTTCTACTGCCTTCTGGGTTCTACTACCTTCTGGGTTCTAATGCCTTCTTTGCTCTACTGCCTTCTGGGTTCTACTGCCTTCTGGGTTCTACTGCCTTCTGGGTTCTACTGGCTTCTGGGTTCCAATGCCTTCTTTGTTCTACTGCCTTCTGTGTTCTACTGCCTTCTGGGTTCTACTGCCTTCTGGGTTCTACTGCCTTCTGGGTTCTAATGCCTTCTTTGTTCTACTGCCTTCTGTGATCTACTGCCTTCTGTGTTTTACTGTCTGTGTTCTACTGTCTGTGTTCTCCTGTGTGTTCTACTGTCTGTGTTCTACTGTCGTATAGTGTAAGATATTAATTTCCAGGATACAATTTGTTGTAAGTTGGGATGATTATTTTTGTAAAAATTGCTTTATGGCCATCAAGTTTGTATTTATCATGTCACTACTTCCGGTCAGTGTCGCTATCCATCCAATTATCTCTATGTTCTCTATTGGAAGAATGGCCGGTCTTAGGCCATTGCAACCTATGCGGCCGCAGTGGGCCCCGCACTTCATAGGCCCATCAATTCATATTAGAATTTATTTTATTATCCTCTTCTCTACCCAGACTGGGCCCCGAGCAATCCGTTTCGCATTGGGCCCCCAATTGTTAGGGCCGGCCCTGATTGCAAGTTAGCCAGAATTCATTAATAACATTCGCATTAGAAGGCCAGTATTCTTCTGTTCCCGTTTGCAATGGCTGTCCAACTCACACAACCACACATCATGATACACACAACCACACATCATGAAACACACAACCACACATCATGAAACACACAACCACACATCATGAAACACACAACCACACATCTTGATACACACAACCACACATCTTGATACACACAACCACACATCTTGATACACACAACCACACATCATGAAACACACAACCACACATCATGAAACACACAACCACACATCATGAAACACACAACCACACATCATGAAACACACAACCACACATCTTGATACACACAACCACACATCTTGATACACACAACCACACATCTTGATACACACAACCACACATCATGAAACACACAACCACACATCTTGATACACACAACCACACATCATGAAACACAACCACACATCTTGATACACGCAACCACACATCTTAATACACACAACCACACATCTTAATACACACAACCACACATCATGAAACACACAACCACACATCATGATACACACAACCACAAATCATGAAACACAACCACACATCTTGATACACGCAACCACACATCTTAATACACACAACCACACATCTTAATACACACAACCACACATCTTAATACACACAACCACACATCTTGATACACACAACCACACATCATGAAACACACAACCACACATCATGAAACACACAACCACACATCATGAAACACACAACCACACATCATGAAACACACAACCACACATCTTGATACACACAACCACACATCTTGATACACACAACCACACATCATGAAACACACAACCACACATCATGAAACACACAACCACACATCATGAAACACACAACCACACATCATGAAACACACAACCACACATCTTAATACACGCAACCACACATCTTAATACACACAACCACACATCATGAAACACACAACCACACATCTTGATACACACAACCACACATCTTGATACACACAACCACACATCTTGATACACACAACCACACATCATGAAACACACAACCACACATCTTGATACACACAACCACACATCATGAAACACAACCACACATCTTGATACACACAACCACACATCATGAAACACAACCACACATCTTGATACACGCAACCACACATCATGAAACACAACCACACATCTTAATACACACAACCACACATCATGAAACACAACCACACATCTTGATACACGCAACCACACATCATGAAACACAACCACACATCTTGATACACACAACCACACATCATGAAACACAACCACACATCTTGATACACAACCACACATCTTGATACACACAACCACACATCATGAAACACAACCACACATCTTGATACACGCAACCACACATCTTAATACACACAACCACACATCTTGATACACGCAACCACACATCATGATAAACAACCACACATCATGAAACACAACCACACATCATGAAACACAACCACACATCATGATACACACAACCACACATCATGAAACACAACCACACATCTTGATACACGCAACCACACATCTTAATACACACAACCACACATCTTAATACACACAACCACACATCATGAAACACAACCACACATCTTGATACACACAACCACACATCATGATGTACACAACCACACATCATGATGTACACAACCACACATCATGATACACACAACCACACATCATGATACACACAACCACACATCATGATACACACAACCACACATCATGATACACACAACCACACATCATGATGTACACAACCACACATCATGATGTACACAACCACACATCATAATACACACAACCACACATCATGATACACACAACCACACATCATAATACACACAACCACACATCTTAATACACACAACCACACATCTTAATACACACAACCACACATCATGAAACACAACCACACATCTTGATACACACAACCACACATCATGATGTACACAACCACACATCATGATGTACACAACCACACATCATGATACACACAACCACACATCATGATACACACAACCACACATCATAATACACACAACCACACATCATGATGTACACAACCACACATCATGATGTACACAACCACACATCATGATGTACACAACCACACATCATGATGTACACAACCACACATCATAATACACACAACCACACATCATGATGTACACAACCACACATCATGATGTACACAACCACACATCATGATGTACACAACCACACATCATGATGTACACAACCACACATCATGATGTACACAACCACACATCATTATACACACAACCACACATCATAATACACACAACCACACATCATGATGTACACAACCACACATCATGATGTACACAACCACACATCATGATGTACACAACCACACATCATGATGTACACAACCACACATCATAATACACACAACCACACATCATAATACACACAACCACACATCATGATGTACACAACCACACATCATGATGTACACAACCACACATCATGATGTACACAACCACACATCATGATGTACACAACCACACATCATGATGTACACAACCACACATCATGATGTACACAACCACACATCATTATACACACAACCACACATCATGATGTACACAACCACACATCATGATGTACACAACCACACATCATGATACACACAACCACACATCATGATGTACACAACCACACATCATGATGTACACAACCACACATCATTATACACACAACCACACATCATGATGTACACAACCACACATCATGATGTACACAACCACACATCATGATGTACACAACCACACATCATGATGTACACAACCACACATCATAATACACACAACCACACATCATAATACACACAACCACACATCATGATGTACACAACCACACATCATGATGTACACAACCACACATCATGATGTACACAACCACACATCATGATGTACACAACCACACATCATGATGTACACAACCACACATCCTTATACACACAACCACACATCATGATGTACACAACCACACATCATGATGTACACAACCACACATCATGATACACACAACCACACATCATGATGTACACAACCACACATCATGATGTACACAACCACACATCATAATACACACAACCACACATCATTATACACACAACCACACATCATGATACACACAACCACACATCTTGATACACACAACCACACATCATGATACACACAACCACACATCATGATACACACAACCACACATCATGATACACACAACCACACATCATGATGTACACAACCACACATCATGATGTACACAACCACACATCATTATACACACAACCACACATCATGATGTACACAACCACACATCATGATGTACACAACCACACATCATGATGTACACAACCACACATCATGATGTACACAACCACACATCATAATACACACAACCACACATCATAATACAAACAACCACACATCATGATGTACACAACCACACATCATGATGTACACAACCACACATCATGATGTACACAACCACACATCATGATGTACACAACCACACATCATGATGTACACAACCACACATCATTATACACACAACCACACATCATGATGTACACAACCACACATCATGATGTACACAACCACACATCATGATACACACAACCACACATCATGATACACACAACCACACATCATGATGTACACAGAACCAGTGAACTATATATTTGTATCTACACACTTAACAAAGATATTGAATCACCATATTATATTGTGCCTTGGCATAGACGTTAATGTTATCCAAAGCCTTATCTTGAATACTGCTACTTTTTCTTCTTCTTCTGCGTTCGCTCTCATGTAATCACAACGAATATATCGTTTAACTGTGTTATTTGCACCTCGGTTGGCCACTTATGATCTGGACGTCCGAGGTCCAGCACATCCGTTTTCGTCATGTCTTTAATTCGGGTAGGCTTCCCTAGTCCGTGACAGCATATCTATCTGTCGTTCGGCACGCGGGTGTGTAGTGCCTCTTCGCCATGAAGCTTGTCGAGCACGTCTATCTCGCACGAAGTGTTCCACCGTCTATAAACTTACTTTGTGTAATTGAACGTACTGTGCCTGTGTCCATCGGGTACTGAACCGTTTCTCATCCGCGAGCCTGGTTCCGGATGAGGAAGAACTCGCCAGAAGAGTTCGACCCTACTCTTTCGCCTTCTTACTCGAGGTGTCGTTCACAGACATCGTGAACCCCTCGCCCACGTTCGAGTCTCACACAACGCGTTTGAGAGCAAGGCGTTCTCGAGCTGAGCGACCTTGTCCCAATAGCGCCTGAGCTCATCAGGTACTGACCCCTTTCTCGCTGAAAGTGTATGTCCGGTATATGAAATCTTGACAGTAGAGTTGGGCCAGGACTGCCATCTATGTTCCTTTTTTGCCTGAGCCTACCGGATACGGAACCCTTTCACTTCGCGAGCATGGTCCGGTATAGGAAGACTCGACATTAGAGTTAGGCCAGGTCTTTTTGCTTTGCTAGTCGCCAATTATTGGGTCTGGGTCTCTGCCTATAAGGAAAATAGGTAACTAGAAGCTCGTCATGAGATAACAGAGATTGTAGTTCCCATTTCCGTAAATTTTTTCACTTTCTATTTGCAGTTGGCGCTGCCCTCTAGTACTGTTCTGCCCTTTCATTGTTTTCATTGTACTCAGTATGAAATCTATTTGTTTCTTGCCATGCATCTACCTTTTTATATATTTTTCATTGTCCGCCCCTCCAATGTTCGGATTTGACTGACTAGCTTCACTGTATGTCGACAGTGTCTTTGAATGTGGTGTTGCTGGTGGTGTCGGAGATATTGTCTGTCTCTTATGCAGTCAAATCTCTTTCCATCTGTTACCTCCACATTCTCGGACACGATCCCCAAATGATTTGGCCAGAATCAGCTCGAGCTGCTGTATTTCTGTTTCCAGGGTGCACCGCGAGAAGGTATATTTGGGATCTTGGTTATCTGCTAACCCTGGGTCCGCCGAGAGCAATGCGTTCCCTTTGCATCCATTTAATACTAATTTCAACGATCTTGTTTACTTGCTAACTGGCCTCAGCATCGATATGTGGATCATCCGATTGATATCAATGGTGTTCACGTCGAAACAATCTGTTTTAAAGTTGTGATTGTTGACCTCGGAGATCAGAAATATAGCGTCAGGATTATCACAGCCATCTTTACTGTCGTTTGTACTTTTTAACATCCACACTTACATCATTGCGCAGATACATTCAGGTGGGACAGGTAGAGTTCTCACATTCGGACGAGACAGGTAGAATTCGCACATCCGGACGAGAACACACAGGTAGAGTTCTCACATCCGGACGAGACAGGTAGAATTTTCACATTCGGACGAGACAGGTAGAATTCTCACATTCGGACGAGACAGGTAGAATTCTCACATCCGGACGAGAACACACAGGTAGAGTTCTCACATCCGGACGAGACAGGTAGAATTCTCACATTCGGACGAGACAGGTAGAATTCTCACATTCGGACGAGACAGGTAGAGTTCTCACATCCGGACGAGACAGGTAGAGTTCTCACATTTGGGAGGGACAACTTCTTACTTTTCAAACTTTTTTACAACTCAGCTAGAATTTCAAGCATTATCTCTATAATTTGTGATGTTTATCGTTCAGGGCAACCTTCATGTGGCTACCTTCATGTGGTTACCTTCATGTGGCTACCTCCAAGTGGCTACCTTCATGTGGCTACATTCATGTGGCTACCTTCATGTGGCTACCTTCATGTGGCTACCTTCATGTTGTTCCACTAAACAAGTATGTTGTCCCTCTCCTCCCCTCCCAATTTAAAATTTGTCTCCGTGACACCCGCTGAAAAACCCCGCGAGCCCTATATAGCCCGAGTTGAGAACCCCTCATTTATAGCATACATGTTATTACTGTAGTTTACATTCACTTACATATTTGTCAGATATTTACATTGCGACATGACAGGGATGGTCCCAATCTTGTTAGAATGCACATCACTGGAAATCAAAAGTAGGAAATACATTTCTGAAATTGCACACTTGCAAAAAGTATACAGTCGTATTAGAAAACGTGGATGGATCAATTTTAACAAATGTATGCCTTCATATTTCATCTTCTACAACACTTTGCGACACAATGTTAACAAAGAACTACTTTCTGTAATATAGGAACATTTGGCTCCACTAATTTTTTTTATTTTATACTTTTAAGTGTATGATATATATATATATATATATATATATATATATATATATATATATATATATATATATATATATATATATTATATACTTAGGAAGATTAATTCAATGAATACATTACTCATTCTTGTAATATTAATCAATATATACTCTCTGATACATCGCAAATATAACACAATACTGCACTGTTTCCACTACAAGTTTAAAATTAAATTCACTAATATCAGTAGCAAGATTAATGTCTGGCATTATTATAACCATGATTATATTCATTAATACCACATCCATCACTATATACTCACAAAGATTTGAGTTTCGGCAAGAGGTCACACATATTCTCTGGAATTGTTCTGATATTTGCTCTGTCCAGCTGTAAACTATTTAAGTTCATTGTTCCAGTCAGGTCTGGAAATTTGGTCATATCACGTACCTCCGAAAGTTTTCTGTAAGCAAACAAATAGTGAAATGTTTCTCCTATATTGATAGTGTGACAGGTGGTGTTAACACGAATGTTTCTCCTATATTGATACTGTGACAGGTGGTGTTAACACGAATGAATGTAGTGATTTAAAGTTACACACTGACATAATATCAATGACAACACACTGACATAATATCAATGACAACACACTGACATAAGATCAATGACAACACACTGACATAATATCAATGACAACACACTGACATAATATCAATGACAACACACTGACATAATATCAATGACAACACACTGACATAATATCAATGACAACACACTGACATAATATCAATGACAACACACTGACATAATATCAATGACAACACACTGACATAATATCAATGACAACTGATGTACTTTTAAACAGGATCACGATACAAGCGATGTATTTCATTCAACGTCTCGTCTTACTCGAGGACTTCTCTGTGTATTTTCTAATACAGCTATTTCACATCATCAAGAGCATCAATTATGTACATCATCAAGAAATCAAATAGTTGCATCAATAGATCTACTGCTACGGAGTTAACGTCTGCATTTAACGGCTAGCTATCGCGAACTAATCTACTTCCTCTGGCTGTCCCTTTTACAACTCGTCTTAGTTGTTTCGCTACTGCAAACTTTTGGTCGATTGTATAGTATTTCACTGCTTGTGATGGAGTGTAGTAATCTCCACTGTGGGAACCCATGTGTTGTCGATTGTATAGTATTTCACTGCTTGTGGTGGAGTGTAGTAATCTCCACTGTGGGAACCCATGTGTTGTCGATTGTATAGTATTTCACTGCTTGTGATGGAGTGTAGTAATCTCCACTGTGGGAACCCATGTGTTGTCGATTGTATAGTATTTCACTGCTTGTGATGGAGTGTAGTAATCTCCACTGTGGGAACCCATGTGTTGTCGATTGTATAGTATTTCACTGCTTGTGATGGAGTGTAGTAATCTCCACTGTGGGAACCCATGTGTTGTCGATTGTATAGTATTTCACTGCTTGTGGTGGAGTGTAGTAATCTCCACTGTGGGAACCCATGTGTTGTCGATTGTATAGTATTTCACTGCTTGTGATGGAGTGTAGTAATCTCCACTGTGGGAACCCATGTGTTGTCGATTGTATAGTATTTCACTGCTTGTGATGGAGTGTAGTAATCTCCACTGTGGGAACCCATGTGTTGTCGATTGTATAGTATTTCACTGCTTGTGGTGGAGTGTAGTAATCTCCACTGTGGGAACCCATGTGTTCCGTTATCAGAAGAAATTGAGTTTCCTTTTCACTTGTATGCTATTCGACTTCCATTTCGCCGTATCTCTTACATTTGTATTTACTATCGGAAAACACTATTAAATAATCCTCACTTACAATACGAGACGTTTTCTCGATGTTTAATATATATCTATTTGACTTTGGAAATTAGGTAGTTGTCCTACACGTTTCTTGACTGTCGACCTCCACAGCCGCCAGTCGAATCTCGACTTATCCCAACAGTCTGAGTACCATCCCCCACCCCCATCTGAACTGAGTATCCCCCCCCCCAATTATATTAGTTCCTAATCTAATGCACGTGATCGCATTTAATTCCAGACCTCATACTTTATACAATTAAATGTACAATATTTTCATTTCCATACTTTCACAACGTCTGACATTCAACTGTCTCCAACTCTAAATAATAACTACAATAAAATATTGACTTCGAAGTGGTCAAAATAAAGGACATGCATTAAAAATGGCATTTGCGTTTGTGATGGCGACATAAGAGTAAATGAGTGGAAAAAAATAAATGCCATTGGTCATTTCTAATGTACTTCAATGGATCAACACCTCGATGTAACAATTACATAAGTAGGTGTGAGCCAGTTTCTTCAATCCCTAATAACAAGTTTGACACAAGTGACTTTACACAATGCAATCTCGTTCTATAGCCAATTATTTTCAGTCTCCCATTGGTCAATGGTATCGCGTTTATGGCGATCTAGATAAATAATTACGCTGATACGATTGTCAACTGCCTGAACTCCAAAGAGATATTTCTAATTGTCTAGACCGGTAAATCGCCTTGTTATTCGTTTGTCATAACACTGTCTGTCCGAATATTATCTACCTGCTCTACTTGTTTAGGTGCTAAGTGCCTGCCAATTTCAATGACCACACGCAAACACCGTATTTATTCATTCTTGACCACACACAAACACTGTATTTATTCACTCATGACCACACACAAACACCGTATTTATTCACTCATGACCACACACAAACACCGTATTTATTCACTCATGACCACACACAAACACCGTATTTATTCACTCATGAGTGAAATGTTTAAGGAAGGGCTGTCTGTCATACTACTGGACATCAAACGAGGCTGGTCTATCGACTTCTCCCCTTTCTCCCTGTTACAATATTTTCTATATATTCTCCTATGCATGTTTCCTCCCACATGCTTCTCCTAAATTGATTTCTTTGGCACATTTAAAGAATAATTTGTGTCTTTTTTATATAGTTTAAACGTATCCCCCTGTGCTGTGTGGTTGTGAGAGTTGAACACTCACTACAGACGTAAAGAGACAATTACAGGCTTTCGAGTACAAATGCTACAGACGAAATCAACGAATGTCCTATAGGACCAACGTGTACATAAGAAATAAAATAGAGATGCATACAAGTGTACAAGAACCATTTCTTTCAATAATGAAACGGCGAAAATTAGCATGGTTTGGACATGTATGCAGACATGATTTCTTAGCACACAAAAATATTGCAGGGAACCGTCGAAAGAAAGAAGCAGAGGTGGACAAATAAAAACTATCTAAGGCCGGATGTTTATGTTCAGTTACTAAAGAGACAGGCGTGATAACTCTAATTGCTTCAGTATGTTTTCAGTGGCAATATAGGGCTTTGCACCATAACTTTCCCAATCTAATTGCGTACAGTATATTGTTACTGCCGTGGAAGGGGTTAAAAAGAAACTCCAAACCTAAAACGAATAAAAACAGTTTGGTTAAAATATATTGTTAAATGGTAATTTTCGAACACATGGGCTAATGCATGTAATAATTTTATATGATACTGTCGAGGCAGTAAAATGATTTGAGGCATAGTATTATGCTGACCCCCCACCCCACCTGATTTAATGATTCTGTAATATAACAGTTGACAGACAAGCCTAGAGAAAAATGTAACGAGAACCCTATCACGACGTGGCATAAGTCGCAGGCGTATATGCGATCGTGTTTTCAATGTGCGTATAATCAGGGAGTAACTGGAACTGTCAGGATATGTAGTTGATGAAATAATTAAACGCTGTTGGATTCCCCTCCCCCATAGTGCAATGGCATATATTCTGTGAAAACAGTGCACATCTACTAACAGCGCACATCTACTAACAGTGCACATCTACTAACAGCGCACATCTACTAACAGTGCACATCTACTAACAGTGCACATCTACTAACAACGCACATCTACTAACAGCGCACATCTACTAACAGCGCACATCTACTAACAGTGCACATCTACTAACAGTGCACATCTACTAACAGTGCACATCTACTAACAGTGCACATCTACTAACAGCGCACATCTACTAACAGTGCACATCTACTAAAAGTGCACATCTACTAAAAGTGCACATCTACTAACAGTGCACATCTACAAACAGTGCACACCTTCTGTCAAACACTTACATTTCCTGCAGAGATGGTAAATCGATGAAAGATCGATCTCCCACAAACGCTATTGGATTGTTGTTTAAGATCAAGTTCTTTAGTTTTTTCTTCATTTGAAAACTTTTGTCTGGAATTTCAGTCAATAAATTGTGTTCCATATTTCTGCAATGAAAAAATAGAATATATATTAGATGGAAAAATAGAATATATATTAGATGGAAAAATAGAATATATATTAGATGGAAATATAGTATATTTATTAGATGTAAAACAGTTTCTGTTACGATATTTACATGTCACAAGTTTCACACAAGTGTTAAGCCATGTACATGTTTCAAACTGCATAATTTGTTAATACATTTGTTAAATCTCGCAGAGGTGTACAAGGATTTGAGAACAAGGTCCGAATTCACAGCGGAGTTTTAATTCAAAATAACGTGTGAGTTATAGAAACTTACAATTCCTCCAGTGATGGAAGATGTGATAAAATGTGAGCTATAGAAACTTACAATTCCTCCAGTGATGGAAGATGTGATAAAATGTGAGCTATAGAAACTTACAATTCCTCCAGTGATGGAAGATATGATAAAATGTGAGCTATAGAAACTTACAATTCCTCCAGTGATGGAAGATGTGATAAAATGTGAATTCTAGAAACTTACAATTCCTCCAGTGATGGAAGATATGATAAAATGTGAGCTATAGAAACTTACAATTCCTCCAGTGATGGAAGATGTGATAAAATGTGAGTTCTAGAAACTTACAATTCCTCCAGTGATGGAAGATGTGATAAAGCTGAAGGCATGCTTGCTATTCTATTATGCTGTAGTTGCCTGAAAAGAAATGAATAACTAGAATTGTAATTACATCTTGTATGCAAATGTTAAACCTGCTAGATAAACATTGCACTGTTAACACATGTTAATACAACTATAGTAACGTGACATACAACTATAGTAACGTGACATACAACTATAGTAACGTGACATACAACTATAGTAACGTGACATACAACTATACAAGTGTCACAGAGACAAATACAGAAATAAATACATCTGACGATTAGCGAATAGAACGATACATTTGACATCACTTAAGTCATCAGACAGACTATATAACCAGACATGCAATTAAATGGAGTTCACAATTTAAGTGGAAAACACAGAGACTAAAGAACGTGTAGTGAAGAACACTAGAAGGGGAGATCAGAAGAACAGAGGTTGCGGGTTTGCGATTCAGAGAGGAAGAGGATATATGGGAGAATATTTCTGTATGTTGAGATCTGCTGCTTTATTGTCTTAAAACTTTCGCTACTACATATTTTCGTATGAACGAGTGCAGGGAGGGTTTTCTATGGGCTGTGGAAATAAAGGCCGATTGGTCATAGCAGACGCCGCGACATCTACAAGAAGGATTTTGATTGTACCTCCGAAAGTAAAAATCCTGTCCCAACCATGAATTGAACCCGGGACCTCAAGGGTCTGAGAACGGCATGATTGTTCAAAGTACTTGTAAACGTAAAGTGTAGAATGTATAGCAGTGTGTATAAGGTACTTGTAAACTATAAAAAATTGTAAAGTGATAAAGTGTAAAATATAAACAAGTTACTATAAAGTTGCCACGCACTGACGTCACACAGATCCGCACTAAATATTCCCAGAATTCTTATGAGGTAGTGCATGACCGCTTGGTTTTATAGATGACCCGTATACAGAAAGTAAAGAAACATTCATTCGTTAGGTTTTTTTAATTATTGTCGTGTGTTGCAGTGGTCACTATTTATACACTTGAAGTCACATGCCAAAAATGGAAGTGACGTAATACCGTACAGGGCAATATGCGATATTGTATGATCCCTCTTGGACTAATGCCTCGTTCTCAGACGAGGGATGAGCGAATCAGATCGAAGCTTTAATGTTTTATGATTTTGATTAACCAATTGTCAAGCAGGAGTTGACTTTCATTTCGAGGAGGAACTGAATAAGAGGATTTTTTCTTTTAAATTTTAAAATTTATTTTCAGTTTTCCTTTTCAGTTAAACAGTGAGTTTCGCGAGTCAGGTCTGAGTTAAGAAGCAGACATCCGAGGTCGGAGCCAGAGTCATCATCACCATCAAGTGCCGTCTGCGCAACGAAGGTTGGCTGCAACAGATTCCCAGTCTCTTGTTTTGGTGATGCACTCTGCTAGACTGCAACATGTCCATCTTGTGGTGTTATCCTCCCACTTGTATCTCTGTCTACCTCTTGCTCGCTTCCCTTTGACTTTACCCTAAGAGCTAGAGTAGAAACTTAGTAATGGGCAGGTCAAATTCTGCATAGTCTAGTATCAATCAAGTGAGTAACTTAGAAATAGTAGGAGTTTAGAGATCAGAGAACGTATCAGGAAGGAACTATTCCAGAATTGAGTTAGGCAAACAAACTGCATATTACTACTGTGTTCAGAATATATCGGAATTAAATGACGATATAATTGCACCAGGGAACAAGAAATGTCATTTGAGGGTGTCCTCAAATCTGCTTATGCATAACAGCTTGCTAATTAACAATATTACACGGTCGAGGTTTCCAAATATCCACAGATATATTTTGAGTGTTGTGCTATTTATAGCTTGAAATGTCCTGTTGCAAATTTGCTAGAATTTAATAAAGTTTGGATGGTGTCACCCACGTGTCATAACTTGTTATCACGTGGTGCATGGTAAATGAGTAACGGAAGGGGAGGTAAACGAAATCATCAATAAACATACCCTCTTCGTCTACAAGTGTACATAGATTTTAAAACTGTTGAAAAATACTTACATATATTTGAGATTTGTCAAACCATGGAAATTAAATACTTACAGATATTTGAGCTTTGTCAAACCATGGAAAGAAAATACATATATTTGAGCTTTGTCAAACCATGGGAAGAAAATACTTACAGATATTTGAGCTTTGTCAAACCGTGGGAAGAAAATACTTACAGATATTTGAGCTTTGTCAAACCATGGGAAGAAAATTCTTACTGATATTTGAGCTTTGTCAAACCATAGAAAGAAAATACTTACAGATATTTAAGCTTTGTCAAACCATGGAAAGAAAATACTTACAGATATTTGAGCTTTGTCAAACCATAGAAAGAAAATACTTACAGATATTTGAGCTTTGTCAAACCATGGAAAGAAAATACAGATATTTGAGCTTTGTCAAACCATAGAAAGAAAATACTTACAGATATTTGAGCTTTGTCAAACCATGGAAAGAAAATACTTACAGATATTTGAGCTTTGTCAAACCATAGAAAGAAAATACTTACAGATATTTGAGTTTTGTCAAACCATAGAAAGAAAATACTTACAGATATTTGAGTTTTGTCAAACCATAGAAAGAAAATACTTACAGATATTTGAGTTTTGTCAAACCATAGAAAGAAAATACTTACTGATATTTGAGTTTTATCAAACCATAGAAAGAAAATACTTACAGATATTTGAGTTTTATCAAACCATAGAAAGAAAATACTTACAGATATTTGAGCTTTGTCAATCCATAGAAAGAAATTACTTACAGATATTTGAGTTTTATCAAACCATAGAAAGAAAATACTTACAGATATTTGAGTTTTATCAAACCATAGAAAGAAAATACTTACAGATATTTGAGTTTTATCAAACCATAGAAAGAAAATACTTACAGATATTTGAGTTTTATCAAACCATAGAAAGAAAATACTTACAGATATTTGAGCTTTGTCAAATCGTGGAAAGAAAATACTTACAGATATTTGAGCTTTGTCAAACCATGAGAAGAAAATACTTACAGATATTTGAGTTTTGTCAAACCATGGGAAGAAAATACTTACAGATATTTGAGTTTTGTCAAACCATGGGAAGAAAATACTTACAGATATTTGAGTTTTGTCAAACCATAGAAAGAATGTTCTGCGATGTCTTTGATCATGTTATTCGCTAGTCGTCTGGAATATTCAAAAAGAAAATAGAAAGTGACGTGATGAAATAGTTACTTTGAAGTGATAACATCCAAGCACTTGCATGTGAACATATGCAAGCTTCTGACACTGTGAACATATACAAAACCAATATTATGTAGGTTGAGCCCCCCCCCCCCGAGCTGCTGGGACCCAAAAGGGGAGCAAAGAATAGTGACACTGTTACTTGTCATGCTTTTAAAGTGGTTGGAGGGAGGGGAGGGGATGGATATGGTTTCCCATTCCATAGACGGTCAAAGTAACCCTGACTCAATACTGAAGTCGGATGATCGAAACAAAAGTCGCAGATATCGCCACCAAGATGTAAACCATGATACAACGAATTCGTTCCTCTGGTCTACACCCTGCTAATCTGCAGGAGTTTGATAACGAATGAAGAAGAAGAAAGGATGTGCGATTATTGTAACCAATATCTGGACACTCTGAGCACACTAAATGTTGCTCAATCTCTTCAGACTATGCATGTACACTGATAGTTTCCATAACTTGCTGTAACCCTAACCCTAATCCTAACCCTAACCCTAATCCTAACTGGTTGTATACGATCAAATTCTCTCTTGTTTCATGCTTCTGCTACTTCCGGCGAACACTTCCTAATTGCCAAAATATTATACTCCAAATCCCCATTACGTGTATCCTCTTTCACACCGTGCTCACTGAAGGAATACATTATTTATCTTCTACTCATAGTCACGAGAAAACTCGTAGAAAACCTACCATACGTGTCTGCCATTGACACTTCCAGTTTGAGAACCGAATCTGCCATTGACACTTCCAGTTTGAGAACCGAATCTGCCATTGACAGTTCCAGTTTGAGAACCGAATCTGCCATTGACAGTTCCAGTTTGAGAACCGAATCTGCCATTGACACTTCCAGTTTGAGAACCGAATCTACCATTCACACTTCCAATTTGAGAACCGAGCAACATCTGCCATTGACACTTTCAGTTTGAGAACCGAGCAACATCTGCCATTGACACTTCAAGTTTGAGAACCGAGCAACATCTGCCGTTGACACTTCCAGTTTGAGAACCGAGCAACATCTGCCATTGACACTTCAAGTTTGAGAATGACTTGTGTAGGAGAACTAGCTGCTGTTGCTGGAGTATCCCCACTAACAGTTTCATCTCTTCCTTGCTTATTGTATTCAGTGTGACTTTTCATCGATTACGATACAGAGAATATTATGTGATATTCTGAGACCCACTGATAACACCATGTTTTTTTATTTGTATAATATTATATATTATATTTGTACAATTTTGTAATATTATAAAACATCATATTTGTACAATAGCTACAAAGATCACATTTATAAATGTATAATAATTACAAAGATCACATTTACAAATGTACAATCACAGTGAATATCATACTTACAACTGTATCAGTCTTGTATTACTGCGAAAAACGTAGTCTGGGAGACGAGTTATCTCATTCTTGATAAGCGTCCTTTGAAACGAAACGCATATTTTAGAACAGAAAATGAACATCTATGAAATATGGATACAAACAGGAATATGTATAGTTTTGTTATAACTATATAACATAAAGAATATGTAGGCCCGTATAATATGTTGATGTCTTGTGCTAATAAATGAGTCAAAACAAAATATAAGATGCTCGCTTAATGAAAAACTGACTGATAATCATACACAACACATGAACTTACAATGAAAAATTGACTGATAATCATACACAACACAAGAACTTACAATGAAAAACTGACTGATAATCATACACAACACATGAACTTACAAGGCCTGAAGCGCTGTCAACTCTGAGAGAGCATCAGCTGGCACCTTGCTTAGTTTATTGTCATCCAGCCAAAGTTGCTTAAGGTTTGTCAGCCCCATGAATGCTTTTCCTGGAATGCTTGTAATCTCATTAGCGTCCAAATGTCTGATTGAGGGGTGTAAATTAAAAGATAATGAAAATACAGCACAATCAATCAATCGGTTGTTTAGTCTGTTTTTCTGTCTACCTGCCTGCATGTCTATCAGTACAATCACTAAGTATGTATGTATATATAACATATACTTGATAGGCAACTAGTTTATGAGATTTATTGACATATCTGATGTGACACATGACATTCCTTGCCACCTACGAGTCTGTCACAGAAGGGAACAGGTGCAAACTCTGTGAGCATGCGTCCCTGCGTCATACCATTTATATTATTTATAGAAGACAGAAACAAGATTGAAGAGATGGACACAAGGCACGAATGTAACAACTGAGTGGAGGACAACACGACACGCACAATGATGCCGTGCTAAAAAATATGAATGTTGAAGACAATGTCACTAGAAGATAAACAACATGCAACTAGAAGTCTTTTATTGCATTGTAGTCGGTCTGATATGTCACTGGTAAGACCCGCAGACCGTCTACAGTGGTGTATATATATATATATATATGGCCCGTGTATTGGGAACTCAACCGAGAGGAAAGTAAGGGGTCTTCATCCTCTCTACAGGTGTGTCTAGATCCTCTCTACAGGTGTGTCTATATACTCTCTACAGGTGTGTCTAGATCCTCTCTACAGGTGTGTCTTCATCCTCTCTACAGGTGTGTCTAGATCCTCTCTACAGGTGTGTCTTCATCATCTCTAAAATTTAGGGGGACTTCTATCCACAAGAGGCAGGTTTCCACACTCTCTAATGAAGGTGGTTCTACATGTGTGTCCATCCTCTCAAATGGAGGCGCCTCTCGATCCTCTCTACAGAGATTAGTCTCCATCCTCTCTACAGGAGGTGCGTTTTCATTCTCGCTACAGGAGGTGGGTTTCCATTCTTGCTACATGAGGTTGGTTCCTCTACAGGAGGTGGGTTGCCATTCTCGCTACAGGCGGTGGGTTTCCATTCTCTCTACAAAAGGTGGATCACCATCCTCGTGCCAGACTATCATTAATCATCTTTCAGAACACTTTAGTTTCAGAACACTTTAGTTTCAGAAAGCCTTAGCTTCAGGAAACCTTGGCTTCAGGATACTTTAATTCCAGGACACATTAATCCCGAGGTTTTTCTGCGAGATTGCTACGTGAATGAAATAATACGCTTGATTCACACCCATCTACTCAACTTACTCTGCCGGTAGGAAGATATCCTGATGAGATGAAATATTTCTTTCACTAGTCTGATAGAATTCCTGTGTATATTTTAATTCGTCGATTTAAAATTATTTAGAAAATTCACAATTTGAAACTGTCTGATGACACTAACGTTGTAGTGGTGTTGGAAAAGTATACTTTGGCATGCAAACTCTTAATGAACACAGACAGCAACTATCATGTTGACTTACTGTCTAATCTTGATAAACGGATTGTCATG
This sequence comes from Meghimatium bilineatum, assembly GCA_034231615.1. Classification (NCBI taxonomy): domain Eukaryota; kingdom Metazoa; phylum Mollusca; class Gastropoda; order Stylommatophora; family Philomycidae; genus Meghimatium; species Meghimatium bilineatum. Next base: position 2,678,969 of record CM067305.1, on the reverse strand, counting down.
GAAAACTAACATTAAGTAGTTTTTCGTACATTCTGCAGCGGTGTTCAAAATATTTTTTTTTAAACTAACATTAAATAGTCGTACATTGTGCAGCGATGTTCAAAATATTTAGCATCGGCATATAAAATTGCATTAAACATTGAAGGACATAACACACGAAAATATAAAGATAAATAAAATCTTAAACTGGGAATCTTAAACAATATTATAAGGAGAAAAGTGGGGTTTTTTGGTAGTTAAATAGATATAATATTATGGAAAAAAACTAATACTTTAAATAAAGTATGGTTGCTGGTTATAGTGCAAAGGACACACACACCCCTCCCCCCCCCAAGACGACGATGGACATAATACATGTAAATATTAGATTGTTTGAACATGTAATGACTGCACTAGATTAACTCGTCCTGGATTGTGATTTGAACATGCGTGACTGCATTAAATTTAATCGTTCCGTTCAGAATCGTGAGCAGTTCAGGATACTGTTAAGAACGTTCTGAAAAGTTTATGTCACGTGAATAAAAATATACCGTTGTTACCGAGAAGATATCTATTACTGACAGGAAGTGTAATTACTAACAGTCAATTTTTGCTGAGTTAATATCTTCTGTTTTAACATAAAGTCGTTACTATAGTATTCAAATAGATACGTTTCAATAATATCTAATATCTAATATCTAATATCTAATATCTAATATCTAATATCTAATATCTAATATGATTGAAAGGTAACTATCTCATGTAGTCATATGTTGGCCGCCGACTGAGCGCATGAATAACATACTAGATATGTAACATAATTGCTTAGAGGCTGTCAATAAACTACGTCTGCAAATGTGTTAGTCAAATTTTACGACTGCCCATCCCATGTCAATAACTGTCAATAATTCATTAACAGTTCCCCCCCCCACATTTAAGTTATGTATACCCACCCCACTCTATAAACGTTAGGTAATAAATGAGGAAAATAAACTACACGATTTATTTCACATAATTAGAAACATATTTTTCAAATTTAAATAATTTAATTTGTATAAAAATAATATTGTTGACATCAGCTTATGTCACATCCCCTCCTCCTCAGACAAGCCACTTCGCCCTTATAGGTCCAAGCTGCAATTTATGCATACCTCCCTTAAGTCAATTTGGTGTCATTTGTGACTGATTGATTTATTTATTTATTCTCTTATCTTGCTTTATGAAATAAACTTAAAGAGTCCCGTAATTACAGAGCTGGGGGGGGGGGGGAGTGAATACGGTTTAAACAACACTCGTTTTAAAACACTTAGAAAATAATACTTGAAAATAAACACAACGAAACAAATACAACTGAAGACATTCACATAATCTATTCATTAATTCTAATGAAGTAATTAGGATATGCTTTTCAATAGTTATAACGATGTCATTGAAGTAAGTTTCTAAACAGTTTTAATCAAGAAGCTTTCATGAAATCTCCCACATAATGTCATCCATACAATTATACTTTTATGAAATCTCCCACATAATGTCATCCATACAACATATACTTGCACTCCCTCTGAGTATGAGGCTTCATATCAAAACATTGCACGACGCCGAGAACTGATGCCTTATGGGAATGAAATAAAGCTCTCGAGAAATCTACCGATTGAACATAAATTGATTCAAAATCTGTTTTGCTACTACTTCCCGATAATCCAAACACACAAACTAACACGTGACACGAATCCACCATTCCAAGAACTACTATACAACAGTCGCTGATTCGTAGAATCGGAAACCAACATGTGACAAGATGCCGTCATTCCAAGAAATACCATACAACAGTCGCTGATTCCAAGAATCTGCTGGCTAAATGACACTATTATCTTAATGAATTCTAGATATTTTAACATGCTCTAAATCAAGAATACTCACAACTCAAGAAGAAAGCCAAGGTTCCGGAAAGCTTTTTGTGGGACCTTGGAAAATAAATTTCCTTGAAAGTTTCTGAAAAAAAAACAAAATATGTTCAAACTGAAAAAAAAATATTACAGAAACAAAATAACATGTCTTCAAATAGGGACTCTAAATACAAGATCTAGAAACGGATAATCAACTATTATCCTAGTTGAAAGTGTTCATACATCTGATAATACTTAAAGGATTCATACTTCGGATCATACTTGAAGGATTCATACTTCGGATCATACTTGAAGGATTCATACTTCGGATCATACTTGAAGGATTCATACTTCGGATCATACTTGAAGGATTCATACTTCGGATCATACTTGAAGGATTTTTCGTGTTGACCCAGTTCTCACTAGTACAAACTAGTTCGTGACCTTTGACTGCACAATAGGACATTACAACAGAAAATGTAAACACTGAAAGTCTCAGTCTGATTATTTTCGTGAATTAAGTTGGTCGGATAGTCTATTTCTGACATGTGCTCCATGTATATAAATAATGACCAACGAATCCACGACAATAATAAAAAACGTAACGAATGAAGTCCTAATTAATTCTGTTGTGAGGTCTTCTAAATGGCGATTGGTCATGGTCAGATACAATGTTACTACTAATAATGCTATAACCGAATTTTCCGCGCTTTTCTTTGAGTGGCGACTTCTTTGAGTGGCGAATCTGAGTGGCGACTTCTTTGAGTGGCGACTTCTTTGAGTGGCGACTCTGATCACAAAGTGACCAATGATCCGTCGCATCAGTCAATAAGAGTAATGGACCTTGAGTAATGCTATGTGAGATCAGCACGCCTGACAATTTTGGAAAAGGACTTGACAAATATTGAATGAGCAATCCCGAGTATTTATACAAAAACCTCCTTTGTTGCATATTACGACGTGCATGTCAGGTAATAATATCAACGTTCTTTGATTTTTTTCTATGGTGCCTTGTCTCTCAAACTCTGGTTAACTTAAGGGACTGGATAATCTTCGGCAGCGATATAATTGACTCTTGTGCATTCGTCACATTTCAGGTGCTTCAATACACATGCAGAGAGAATACCATTACACTACAGATGCTTTGATACACATGCAGAGAGAATACCATTACACTACAGATGCTTTGATACACATTGTGTACACGTCACAGAATACATGGAGAGAGATAGAATATCGCCTCATCATTCTTCAGGTCATAGGGGATCAAGGGTCAGGCCATAGGGGATCAACGGTCAGGTCATAGGGGATCAAAGGTCAGGTCATAGAGGATCAACGGTCAGGTCATAGGGGATCAAAGGTCAGGTCATAGGGGAATCAAAGGTCAGGTCATAGGAGTTCATGGTCAATTACTACTGAAATTTAGTTGCTACTGAACCTTGGTTAGTTGCTACTGAACCTTGGTTAGTTGCTACTGAACCTTGGTTAGTTGCTACTGAACCTTGGTTAGTTGCTACTGAACCTTGGTTAGTTGCTACTAAACCTTGGTTAGTTGCTATTGAAACTTGGTTAGTTGTCAATTAAACTTGGTGAAATGCTACGGAAACTTGGTGAGTTGATGCTGAAACTTGGTGAGTTGCTACTGAAACTTGGTTAGTTGATCCTGAAACTTGGTGAGTTGCTACTGAAACTTGGTCAGTTGATACTGAAATTTGGTGAGTTCTAACAGAGATGCTGGCGAGTTGTGATCACTATAGCAAATAAAAAAAGCGATAAATTGGGCTGATGCACTGAATTTCGAATGTGAAATATGACAGACACAATGAATGAAGATGGTCATTGCTTTTTCCATGTACATATTAAAGTAGATATCTGGAAATAAAGTGTCCTTGAAATGTGCATCATAATGGCTTAGGAGAATGTTAGTCAGCGGGAACTGTCGTATCGTAAATGCGAATATACTCAAGGGGAAATCGGATCCCAAATTGATGTTTCCTGACCGCCAGGATATGAAGTCTCAACAGGTCAACTAGCAAACAAGCTACTAACTGACTAATTTATTAACTATATAACTAACTAACTAACTAACTAACCGACCAACTAACATTTAGTATATATATATATACTCTGGACATCAAATGTTTTATGAGATGTTATTTCCAACTTATTAATCATTTGTACTTCTGATGTCTCGGTTTGTGTTTTTCACATATTTCTTGAATTTGTGCTTCTTCTTCTTCTTCTTCTTCTCGTTCGCAGTTTGACATGTCTACACAGCAAGTCCTGTTTTCTTAATAAATGCTGCTGTATTTGAAAGCTTCTCAGTGTTACCATATATCTTTCTGTGGATATCTATCTCTGTGGGCCAATGTTCTTCCCTTAACTGGTTTAGTGTATTGCAGTCTTGCAGGATATGTTCAGTGGTCTGTGCTGCCTGCCCACAAGGGCACAGTGGTGATGGAACCAATCTTAGTCTCTTTAAGTGGCTGTTTAATCTGTTGTGTCCTGTTCAGAGGCGGAAGATAATAACCTGCTCTGCTCTGTCAAGATAGTGGTAATTGTCTTTTGGGTGGTTGACTTTCCTGATGGCTTTGATGAGGATCTTCATTTCGTGGTAGGTGATTTCTTGGTATTTTTGTTCCTGTGTTGCTCCATCCTTTGCCAGTCTGTCTGCCTCTTCATTTCCTGGTATGACACATCGGGATGGTATCTACTGTAGTGCTACACTTCTTTGGATGCTCACTTCTCGCATGGCTTTCTTCAGGTCTGGCAGCTTATCGCTGTCAAGGGCTTGTAGGACAGACATAGCATCAGTAAGAAATACCACATGCTGGCATTGGCTTATTGTGTTTTAAATTATTTCTGCAGCCATGTTTAAAGCATGTGCTTCTGCAGAGTAGTTGGAGCATTAGGCATTGAGAATTAAATGTTAGAAATATAACTACTTACAACAACTGCAGGAACTTGTTATGCCTGAACAAACGATCTGGAAGATCCGTCAGGTTGTTTCCTACACAACGTCTGATAGCCATACAGGGAAAAAACCCAGAAAAAAGCTAAGTGTTAGTAAATAGCTGTACACATAACATGTCTACTTGTACAGAAAATACTCTGGTTCCCATGTTACACTTCAGTATTTTGCTTCGGTGAAGTATTTTAATAAAATAAAAATACGTTCCTCATGTTGATATCAGACACTTCCGACTTCTGCAAACATGCGGTGTGCTACACCGTGGCATCAATGTAGCCTGTATGGGGAAACCATGTACTTTCCATCTATCACACAGAAGAAATATCTCTCTTTAAATTTGTTGTTGTTGCAATCTGTGACATAACAGTTTTGTGTACACAACAAACTGTACATACATATAGTACTTAATAGATAATAATTTCCAGAAAGGAATGACGCAGGCCATTGGGGCGCCCAGGATATTCAGGTGACGGCCATCAAAGCATGCTTCTCCCACGACCGGATCCGTCTGGCGCTTGAGAACCGCAATATATACGAATCTGCACTCTGAATCTTTTGATAATTAATGAGCGCCTGACATACGCATGATATCGAGTTGTTCCGTCATTTCTCTGTCTCGTTTTCGCATGTATTTGGGTTTGTTTTTGTATATTTCATATTTCTGTACATTTCCTGTTTTTGTCACCTCTGACCTAATTTGTATCCTTCCGGCTATTTTGTTAGACATGTGAACACAAGTTGTGTACATCAATAGACTAGATCATACATCAATAGACTGATCATACGTCAATAGACTGATCATACGTCAATAGACTGATCATACATCAATAGACTGATCATACGTCAATAGACTAGATCATACATCAGTAGACTAGATCGTACATCAGTAGACTAGATCGTACATCAATAGACTAGATCATACATTAATAGACTAGATCATACATCAATAGACTAGATCATACATCAATAGACTAGATCATACATCAATAGACTAGATCGTACATCAATAGACTAGATCGTACATCAATAGACTAGATCGTACATCAATAGAATAGATCATACATCAATAGACTAGATCATACATCAATAGACTAGATCGTACATCACTAGACTAGATCGTACATGAAAATATGTTCCATGGTGCTTCAAATGAAAACTAACTGTTTTTGTATGAATATATTCTGAATAAATGAAACACACCTATACTCTATTTTCGACTAGTCCACTTGATGTCCGATACAGGTCCTGTAACGCCCTATAAAATGCATATGTCTAGCTCCTGATACAACTACTCTGTCGCCTATAAATTACATGTGTATTGATGACGGTGTTCCTCCTTCGCAAGTGAAGATGAGCATGGCATGAAACACAATAAATGTGATGGACAAGTAGAAAAAATGTATTTGTGATTGTCTAATGTGGTTTGAGTTTGTGAGTTCGTAAATGCCGGATGAGTCCGACTCATACCAGGAAAGTTATATAGCTGTGCGTGCAGGCGTACAGAGGGTCCCGAGTAGGAGAGTTCTCGGATTTGTCCTTCCGCTTTCGTCGTTTGTAAATTGCCCGCAGTGTTCTCTATTTTTCAAATTTAGTGATGCCAGCAGTGATCTGGGTGTGACAAGCTGAACGATCAAGGAATGTAGTCTCCCAGGAGCTAGAATCGATGTTTGTTGCAGTGCTGGAGAGAGTTCTTTATGTGATCCTTGAAGCGCTTTTTCTACCATCCTCTTGAACGTTTACCATCGCACAGTTCTACATAGAATAATCTCTTGGAAGGCGCTTAGCTTGTGTATTACGTCAGATAGAACTATTCTAGCGCCTATAAATTGCTTGTGTATTACATCAGTTAGAACTATTCTAGCGCCTATACATTGTTTGTGTTTTACGTCAGATGGAACTATTCTAGCGCCTATAAATTGCTTGTGTATTACATCAGTTAGAACTATTCTAGCGCCTATACATTGTTTGTGTTTTACGTCAGATGGAACTATTCTAGCGCCTATAAATTGCTTGTGTATTACATCAGATGGAACTATTCTAGCACCTATGCATTGCTTGTGTATTACGTCAGATAGAACTATTCTAGCACCTATACATTGCTTGTGTATTACGTCAGATAGAACTATTCTAGCGCCTATAAATTGCTTGTGTATTACATCAGTTAGAACTATTCTAGCGCCTATACATTGTTTGTGTTTTACGTCAGATGGAACTATTCTAGCGCCTATAAATTGCTTGTGTATTACGTCAGATGGAACTATTCTAGCGCCTATAAATTGCTTGTGTATTACGTCAGATGGAACTATTCTAGCGCCTATAAATTGCTTGTGCATTACGTCAGATGGAACTATTCTAGCACCTATGCATTGCTTGTGTATTACGTCAGATAGAACTATTCTAGCACCTATACATTGCTTGTGTATTACGTCAGATAGAACTATTCTAGCATCTATACATTGCTTGTGTATTACGTCAGATGGAACTATTCTAGCGCCTATAAATTGCTTGTGCATTACGTCAGATATAACTATTCTAGCACCTATACATTGCTTGTGTATTACGTCAGATATAACTATTCTAGCGCCTATACATTGTTTGTGTATTACGTCAGATAGAACTATTCTAGCGCCTATAAATTCCTTGTGTATCTGTAGTGATAAATTTTCTTGGATGTGTGTCTAGTCACAGCTTCATCATCAGATGTACTTCATGAGACACAGAACACATGTCGTTTTTCAACTTCCTATTCCATTCATACACTTGCTACAGTGACAGACACGCACCACCAGCTTAGCCTTCATTCGTCGATCAGTTTCTATAGGTTTCACCTCTGCCGTGATTTTTTTTTAAACAGACAAAAGAACCCTGCTCCTCTTTAGTGCATTTCAATAGCATAAAATTAGCATCAGAACGCGACCATCTTTAAATTTCCATTATTACATCACAATGTTTGTCTGCACCAAGATGGCACGTGTGGGATACTCCTGCCATCCTTAACAACAATATTAACAGGTTACAAGACAATGGTTATTCTCATTCATTTCTATAAGACATTTTACGGTTTTCGTCTGAAACACCATCGAACAATACATAATACAATCAATAAACAGTAGAATCTTACAGTTCTTGCAAGTGTGTCATGTGAGCGAAGGCGTTCTCTGGTAAAGTTCTTAGTGAATTCATGCTTAGGTCACTGAAAATAAACACGATGACAGCTGATGTCAGGTTATACAACATTTTTTTCATGGTTTAACCATATTTAACTTTAGATTTTAAAAAAGATGTCTGCGCTAACCCATGACCTACCTACTATTTTGTACTGATTCGACTTAACAGTTTTTTCATTGGCTATTTATAATAAGTGACCAATGAAAAAAACTCTTTATTAAACGAATCAGACAAGAGCTGAGACGCGATCATGCGTTAGCCATGGGTCGTATCTAATGTAAAACTGTAACGGCTTAACTATAACAAACTTGTGAAGTATTGTTTATGATTGTATTTGAATGTAAGACACTGTATTATGTGCTGTAATATACGATTCCTTGTTATATGGTCAAACAACAAATCTGATTGTGTGCTTAATAGTCATACATCGTATCGTATTATGAAACATTACACGCCCCATTGTGTGGTGAAACATAACACGCCCCATTGTGTGGTGAAACATAACACGCCCCATTGTGTGGTGAAACATAACACGCCCCATTGTGTGGTGAAACATTACACGCCCCATTGTGTGGTGAAACATTACACGCCCCATTGTGTGGTGAAACATAACACGCCCCATTGTGTGGTGAAACATAACACACCCCATTGTGTGGTGAAATATAACACGCCCCATTGTGTGGTGAAACATAACACGCCCCATTGTGTGGTGAAACATAACACGCCCCATTGTGTGGTGAAACATAACACGCCCCATTGTGTGGTGAAACATAACACGCCCCATTGTGTGGTGAAACATAACACGCCCCATTGTGTGGTGAAACATAACACGCCCCATTGTGTGGTGAAACATTACACGCCCCATTGTGTGGTGAAACATTACACGCCCCATTGTGTGGTGAAACATAACACGCCCCATTGTGTGGTGAAACATAACACGCCCCATTGTGTGGTGAAACATAACACACCCCATTGTGTGGTGAAATATAACACGCCCCATTGTGTGGTGAAACATAACACACCCCATTGTATGGTGAAATATAACACACCCCATTGTATGGTGAAATATAACATACTACGTTATGTAAAGAATCATACATTTGCAGCACGCACATACGACAGGTGAGAAACGTTTACAATTTGTTGCGTAGCTTTGTTTCTCTGGACTGGTTTTTTGGGGGGGACTAAATTTTGGTTTCTTTTCTAAGTTATAAATGCACTTTTATCTAAACATAGAATTTGGCTGTTTTTTTAAATTATTTGTGAAACACAAAAAAAAGAAAATTGACTTCATAGTACTTGGATTACACAATATGTCCAGAGTATCAATCATAGCACGTAACTCCTTAACTTCAGGCAGTAATAACCAGGGATTTCCGGGGGAAAAAATACACTGTAAAAATTATGCCGCCATCGGTTTTCAAAGCCACGACATCTTGATCACAGAACAGCTTACCCACTGTGCTAGGGAGATCACAGAACAGCTTACCCACTGTGCTAGGGAGATCACAGAACAGCTTACCCACTGTACTAGGGAGATCACAGAACAGCTTACCCACTGTACTAGGGAGATCACAGAACAGCTTACCCACTGTACTAGGGAGATCACAGAAAAGCTTACCCACTGTGCTAGGGAGATCACATAACAGCTTACCCACTGTACTAGGGAGATCACAAAACAGCTTACCCACTGTACTAGGGAGATCACAGAACAGCTTACCCACTGTACTAGGGAGATCACAGAACAGCTTACCCACTGTGCTAGGGAGATCACAGAAAAGCTTACCCACTGTACTAGGGAGATCACAGAACAGCTTACCCACTGTACTAGGGAGATCACAAAACAGCTTACCCACTGTGCTAGGGAGATCACAGAACAGCGTATCCATTATGCTAGGGAGATCACAAAACAGCGTACCCACTGTGCTAGGGAGATCACAGAACAGCGTATCCATTATGCTAGGGAGATCACAAAACAGCGTACCCACTGTGCTAGGGAGATCACAGAACAGCGTATCCATTATGCTAGGGAGATCACATAACAGCGTACCCACTGTGCTAGGGAGATCACAGAACAGCGTATCCATTATGCTAGGGAGATCGCCAAAACTATCTAAAATGATATATGTATGAATAGAATATGTTACATAGAAGACGTACAAGAACTAACCAACGCCGTTTCTAATATAAGACCTACTAGTTTATACGAAATCCAGCTTTCTTGACTAATTTGTCTGGTACCTTGATTTTCATTGGCTATCACACAAAATATAATCATAGACCAATTAAAACACGCGAATAATCAAATAAGTCATTATAAAGTATTGAGCCAATATGATAAATATTTCAGAGGGTCATCGACAAACCCAGAAGAAAGTCTAGGTCAAGTCACGCATACAGTCTCTAAAGTAATAAAGTAACACGGGATCTAGTTTTAGCTCCAGAAAGTTGTTGATTGCTGTACTCTTGAACAAAACAAGAAACAATTAGTATGGCTTAAGGGATTATACTTAAGCCATAAATCAACAGCTAAGCCGTTGTTCATTGGATGCCGATTGTCTGAATATCAATATTTTACACGCTAAAACAATTCGCTAAACTAATGTTGTAAGCATACAGACAAGGATTTTCGTAATCTTTAAACTAATACATCATCATCAGGTGCCGTGCCTGCTGGCGTAGGCGATCATGGCTCTCCACAGCTCCCTGTCTCCAGTATTATGCATCAGGCTCGCTGTTGTTTCCCAGCCGTTCCAGGTTGTCAAACTGTCTAATACGTTCTCACGTTGTCGCCCTCTGTCTCTGTTGCCTTAAATCTTGCCTGTTGTGACTATGTTCTCCAAACCTCCATGTCTCATTAAGTGGCCAAAAAAATGAAGGTTGTCTTTTTCTTATATTGTTGATTAAGGTCCGTTTCGCATTTGACTCTTTCAACACCTATACATTAGTTTTTCTGGCAGTCCATGATATTCTCAATACGACAATCAATACAAGATAACTGCGTGAAACGTAACAACAATTGTACTTACGTAAAACACTGGTTTATATAATCGCTTCAATCAGACACGACTGACTATAAGTAAAACTAGTGGGTAATAATGTGCACACAAGAAAACATACAAATTACTATACACAAATCATATTCAATGTTTCAACCAAAAGGTCTTTATCAAGCTACACACAAAACATCAAAAGATGAAGAATAGAAAAATTATCACAACAAACAAACGTATCCAACGGAAATATATAAATGAGATCGCCTCTATTGCCTCTAATTTCCCAATTTCTAGTTTGTTTATTGTTCAAGGCTCAACCCATATGTTAGTACAGGAGTTATATAGCACTTCAGAATATATGTAAACTAATTTATTATATGTAAACTAATACATGTCATAATAGTATTATTTTATGTATTTGTGTGTTCCCCATCAATCGACCATACGCGAACGACATATCCTCAACGACATTAGAAATGTTTTGAAATGTTTCTTGTAAATGTGACTGCTGTTGTATACACATACGTTAGGAACATTACATGTACGTTAGGAACATTACATGTACGTTAGGAACATTACACATACGTTAGGAACATTACATGTACGTTAGGAACATTACATGTACGTTAGGAACATTACACATACGTTAGGAACATTACATGTACGTTAGGAACATTACATGTACGTTAGGAACATTACATGTACGTTAGGAACATTACATGTACGTTAGGAACATTACATGTACGTTAGGAACATTACACTTACGTTAGGAACATTACACGTACGTTAGGAACATTACATGTACGTTAGGAACATTACACGTACGTTAGGAACATTACACATACGTTAGAAACATTACATGTACGTTAGGAACATTACACGTACGTTAGGAACATTACACATACGTTAGGACCATTACATGTACGTTAGGAACATTACATGTACGTTAGGAACATTACACGTACGTTAGGAACATTACACATACGTTAGGAACATTACACATACGTTAGGAACATTACATGTACGTTAGGAACATTACATGTACGTTAGGAACATTACACATACGTTAGGAACATTACATGTACGTTAGGAACATTACATGTACGTTAGGAACATTACACATACGTTAGGAACATTACATGTACGTTAGGAACATTACATGTACGTTAGGAACATTACACATACGTTAGGAACATTACACATACGTTAGGAACATTACATGTACGTTAGGAACATTACACATACGTTAGGAACATTACATGTACGTTAGGAACATTACATGTACGTTAGGAAAAAGGCCGGATTTAGACTTCATAGGGTCCTAAGCTATTTGAGATATGGGGCCCTAAGCTATTTGAGATATGGGGCCCTTTAACGATTAAGAATATGTATAGATAGTGAAATAAAAAATATTAGGGGACACCCAAGAAAGTGGGGGCCCTAAGCTATAGCTTGTTTAGCTTATAGGTAAATCCGGCTCTTGTTAGGAGCATAAACTTGAAGATGACGCAAAGCTGCTTAAGATTTTAAACAAAATTATATTTACTTTTAGAATTTGTTTCCTTAAATATATGGAAATAAATAGGAAACTGAAAGATACTAAATGTTTGATGTTTTCTTGTCTACCCCGTGATTTAGTCATTAATTTTCATTGGAGGATATAAAACAGTATGTTTAACATTCTTAGTTGAGAAGATTTATGAAGTTGCGTCTTATCTCAGTTTTTGGAACTATGCTTGTGTTTGTTTTGTTAGTTGTGTCGTGTTTTGACTGTTTGTTTGGATCGCCAGAAATTGCAAGCGATGAACTTCTTGCTTCCTTGTGTCGTGAAGAGGTGGATCTATGTGTATATACAGAAGACATATTTCATAATGGGTGTATGCAGAAATGAGTCTATATGTGTGATAGGGGGTATTTAGAAGGATAAAGTGTACAAGCTGGCAACCCACACGTTTCGTTATCAGAAGTAATTGAGTCTTCTTCTCACTTGTATGCTATTCGACTTTCATTTCGCCGTATCTCTTACGCGTGTATTTACTATCGGATTCACTATAGGCTTCAAGTTATTGGACAGCTTCAAGTTATTGGACAGCTTCAAGTTATTGGACAGCTTCAAGTTATTGGACAGCTTCAAGTTATTGGACAGCTTCAAGTTATTGGACAGCTTCAAGTTATTGGACAGCTTCAAGTTATTGAACAGCTTCAAGTTATTGGACAGCTTCAAGTTATTGGTTTTAATAGATTCAATAAGATATTTTAATATTTTCAGAATATGTTATTTATTTGATTTTTCTTTCTAATAATATTTTTGTTTCATACGAAGTTTTATCAGTACCTCTGTGTTTTCTTCTCTTTCTATGAATTTCTTCCTAATCTTCTATATATCTACATCTCAAATACATCCACTCTGTCGTCTAGTTGCTTATACATTATCCATGTTTCGGAGCAATATATTAATGCAGATTAGATTTAGTATTCTACGATTCTCATTATTTGTATGATTTGTTTTAATGTTATTAGTGTCCTCGTGTGATTGGTAATACCCTTAGCCATTCCTAGTCTCATATTTTAACTTCATTTTCACATCGACCATTATTTGTAGTTTCACTTTGTTTGTCCTATCAGTGTCTCTTTATGTTTATTCTTCTTCTTTATTTTTACCCAAAATATTACTATTAATGATACTCGTATACTTCAGTCCGTATTCTGCATAATCGTTTTACTGTGAACATTTTCCCCAACTTAAAAGAACAAATGTAACATTTGTTTTTTTCTCTCACCATTTTCCCCAACTTAAAAGGACAAATGTAACCTTTGTTTTTGCTCTCCATTTCCCCAACTTAAAAGGACAATTCTAACCTTTATTTTTTTCTCTCTCCATACTCTGTGAGAGAATATATCCAGAACACCATCTCGGTTTGCAGAGAGAACATCAAAATCACGTTGTGTATACCTAAGGCATAATATTGTATCTAATTAGTATTTAAATAGACAATTTCTACTCTTCCTCCCCCGGGGTTCCAGCTATCAACAGTTCGTTAATTTTTCATGGCGTGGAACATCGATGTCTAATCCAGTTCAGAAACATGTTGGACGCCAAGCAGCCATAATCTGTTCTATCTTTCTTGCATCCCTGTTCTCTTCTTGAACTTTGTGAATAAGATAAAACGTTCTTGTGGAGCTGAAGGGCAATTTGGACTCCTTCAGTAAAAACACGAAATCGATGGTTAGTTCAATAAGCTATGTGTGTGTTTGTGTGTGGGTGCTCGTGTTAGTTAAATAAGCTATGTGTGTGTTTGTGTGTGGGTGATCCTGTTAGTTAAGTGGCTTCTCGTATGAGTGTGTATGTTAGTGTTGTGGTCCTGAATATGAGTTAGTGTCTATATGCGTGTAGTGGGTGTGAGTGTGGGTGTGTATCTTAGTGTTGTGGTTCCGAATATTCTTCTTCTTCAGCGTTCATTCTCAAACTCCCACTGGATCTCCCTTTTAGCAGGACCATGGTCCTTCTAGATTTCAAGCAGGATGTAGTCCAGAGAATGGAAATGCGGTGTGTCGCCATTTATGTGCGCCAATGGCCCGATGCATCCGTCCTCGGTGGGATAATTCGGTGGTCTCCAATATGAGTTTAGTGTCTATATGCATGTAGTTGGTGTGGGTGTGCATGTTAGTGTTGTGGTCCTGAATATTAGTTTAGTTGTTTTGTTTGTTTTTCGTTCGCTCCATTGTAACCATCACGGATATCCGTGCGATTTCCGCCGGGAGCGTGATTACGTTGTGCCACCGTTATGCGCCTTGTAGGCCTAGCACATCCGATTTCGGCATGCCTTGACAATTCGGGTGGGCTACCCTTAGCCTGTGACAGCCTCTGTATCTGTCTCCAGGCACGCGTAGTGGAGACTCTTCGCCCAGACTATTTTCTTGCTCTTAGTCTGACTCAAACGAGGTGTTCCACTGTCTATGAACTTGTCTCGTGTAATTGGACGTGCTGTGCCTGTGCCCATTGGGTACTGAACCGTTTCTCATCCGTGAGCCTGGTTCCTTAAGGGGAAGAACTCAACAGAGGAGTTGGACCCTGGCTCTTTCGCCCTCTTAGCCGAGGTGTCATTCACCGACATCGTGTACCCCTTGTCCAAGTTCGAGTCTCACACCACGCGTTTGAGAGCAAGGCGTTCTCGAGCTGAGCGTCCTTGTCCCAATAGCGCCTGAGCCCATCAGGTACTGAACCCTTTCTCTCTTCAAGTGTATTTCCGGTGTAGGAAAACCTGACAGTAGAGTTGGGCCAGGGCTAAATCGTTGTCCCTTTTGTGCCTGAGCGAATCGAGTACAGAACCCTTTCTCTCTGCAAGTTACTTCCGGTATAGGAAACCTTGACAGTAGAGTTGGGCCAGGGCTGCCATCGTTGTCCCTTTCTTGCCTACACCCATCGGGTACAGAACCCTTTCTCTTTGCAAGCATATTTCCGGTTTAGGAAGGCTCGACATTAGAGTTGGGTTAGGTCTTTTGCTTTACCAAACGCCGATGGATGGGTCTGGGTCTCTGCCTGTTAGGAACTCTGGTAACTAGAAGCCCGTCTCGAGCTGACGGAGCTTGTAGTTCCCTTTCCTAGGGACTTTTCACTTTCTATTTGCAGTTCGCGCTGCCCTCTAGCGCTGTTCTGCCCTTTCATTGTTTCATTGTACTCTGTGTGAAACATATTTGTCTCTCGCCATGCATTTACCTTTACGTGCATTTTACATTGGCCGCCCCTCCAATGTTCGGACTGGACTGACTAGCTTCACTGTATGTCGACAGTGTTGCTATATGTGGTGATGCTGGTGGTGTCGGAGATATTGTCTGTCTCTTGTGCAGTCAAATCTCTTTCCATCTGCTACCTCCACATTCTCGGACACGATCCCCACATGATTTGGCCAGAATCAGCACGAGCTGCTGTATTTCTGTTTCCAGGGTGCACCACGTGGAGGTACATTTGGGATCTTGGTTATCTGCTAACCCTGGGTCCGCCTAGAGCAATGCGTTCCCTTTGCACCCCATTAGTTTAGTGTTTTGATTTTTGATTAGAAACTAGCATAACAGCATGTAGGGCATTCCCATAAGTGCTTCGCCCTCCGTTCCCAGTGTATGTAAACTCCCTGTCAGGTGAATATTGTGTGATCTTCGGGGCCTTCCAAAAAATGTGTGTGTATATGCGTGTAGTGGGTGTGCATGCTGGTTAACCTTCATTTGGAGATTTTAGTATGTAAGACATTAGATAATAATGATGGACCGATTCTCCGACATGGCTGTTTCAACATGAATGATTTACACGAGTTATTTCCCCGACATGGCTGTTTCAACATGAATGGTTTACACGAGTTATTTCCCCGACATGGCTGTTTCAACATGAATGATTTACACGAGTTATTTCTAAAAATAACAATATATTAAATTTCTGCAAGTGATGTCTGAAGCAAAACTCTATGAACAATTCCTGGTTGAAACGTCGAGCAGAAGTCGTTGCACTAGCATGGTCTTAGTTTTTTGTTAGCATAATGTGATGTTAATTTTCATTAAAGAACTTTTCATTAATACTTTTTTAATAAAGCACCTCTCTTTCAACCAGGAAAATAAACTTATACTCGTTACATTAGAATCACGACAATTATGACGGATACAGTTTACGACTCCATGCAAGTTGAAAGGTAATCAATTACTACAAATGGAAAACAAAGAATAACTTACAAATATTAGAGACCAGTTTTACATTGTTACATATTGTTACACTAGTTACATATTGTTACACAGTTAAACATTGTTGCACCAGTTACTGTTGCACCAGTTAATGTTTTATTGCAAATATGAACATTTCTTGTTTTTGAAACTTCACATCACAAACACACGTGTACAGAGACAGACAGAAGGACAGACAGGCAAACAGACAAACAAGAAGATAAACAGATGGAAAGGCAGGCATGTATGTATGCATACTGACACACCCATATACAGACATGCATACAACAATCAGTAGTAACTGTTTGTGAACACATTGTCAAACAAGATTCATTGTCAAACAAGATTCATTATCCTGGTCACAACTTCAGTCGTCTACAGTCGAACTTAACCGGAAATTCGACAGAGATATACACAGTTCTTGGTTACTAATGAATCTATCTTTACTTGTGTGCCGAGATTCTGTTCATTGATCTTACACTGCACTCAGGGACAAATCTGTTTTGTGCAAAACACGAAGACTATCCCAGGGAACTGTTGTAGACAACCTTTAATTGATCTTTCCGTATTCAGAGAATCTCACCAAATGTTAAAAGTTTTTTCCCGTTAGCCGCATCTCCAGGAAATAAAGTTCAACCACACAGCTGTTCGTGCATTGTTGATAGAATGAATAAATACATTACTTACTATTACAAATAAGTTCAGGCACATAAGATCTAACAGCATCAAATTGCAATATTGAAAAAATTACTTCTATTTGTCCGATTGTTCTTATGTCTATATGCCTTTTAGAATATAGCAAATCTAATGAATAATGGAATAGAT
This sequence comes from Meghimatium bilineatum, assembly GCA_034231615.1. Lineage (NCBI taxonomy): Eukaryota > Metazoa > Mollusca > Gastropoda > Stylommatophora > Philomycidae > Meghimatium > Meghimatium bilineatum. Next base: position 2,661,438 of record CM067305.1, on the reverse strand, counting down.
TTGAATAGAAATAAATGCTAGTCAACGAGAAAAGGTGTATTAATTAAAGTATTGGCAATAGTTAAATACTACATGATAAAAGCGAAACACAAGAACAGAACACTAATCGACTAAAAACATTTATCAATACATAATAACAACGACAAATCTGCATGGGCACACACACACACACACACACATACATATAGTAGTACGGTAAGTGACAAAACCGTAAGAGAAGAGATGAAAGAAATAGAAAGTAAGCGAAAAACAATATGGAAGCGATAAGTAAAGTAAGGGATAAAGTTGTATTTTGGAAATAGAACACAATCATGTTTGAATAATTGGAAATATAAGATAGATTGTAATTAAAAAAATAATTATACACAAAAAAGAAACTAATATTAGAGTATCTAGAAATAATAAGATTAACGATATTTTGTTGCAAGTACATGATAAACAACCATTGTTAATATCCCCAAACAACAGATAATAAACACCATCTTTATTACAACTTTATGTTACCAGTGTCAGATATGGCCCCTGAAAGATTACATCATGTGAGATGAAATGTCTGGAAAAGCTATAAACGTCACCAGACGAGACCGAATGAGGAATAACGACATCAGAAAGATAGTAAAAACCATATTATGTCAATAATACATAAAAAGACATCAGATAAACTGGTTCTGACATCTTTGCGAAAGGAACTATCAAAACCAGCCATTCAGGCATACAACGACGAGGAACATGATGGAAAGATTCAATCAGAGAGATTGTTGAAAACCACGGCCTAACTATGAAAGACAGCAAGCTTCAACTCCCTACAACGCATGAAAGAATGACAGGCAGACAGAGAGAGAGAGAGAGAGAGAGAGAGGTATTGGGTGGATGGATGCATGGAAGGATGCATGGAAGGATGGATGGAAGGATGGAAGGATGGATGGATGGATGGATGGATGGATGGATGGATGGATGGATGGATGGATGGATGGATGGATGGATGGATGGATGGATGGATGGATGGATGGATGGATGGATGGATGGAAGGATGGATGGATGGATGGATGGATGGATGGATGGATAGATAGATAGATAGATAGATAGATAGATAGATAGATAGATAGATAGATAGATAGATAGATAGATAGATAGATAGATAGATAGATAGATAGATAGATAGATAGATAGATAGATAGATAGATAGATAGATAGATAGATAGATAGATAGATAGATAGATAGATAGATAGATAGATAGATAGATAGATAGATAGATAGATAGATAGATAGATAGATAGATAGATAGATAGATAGATAGATAGATAGATAGATAGATAGATAGATAGATAGATAGATAGATAGATAGATAGATAGATAGATAGATAGATAGATAGATAGATAGATAGATAGATAGATAGATAGATAGATAGATAGATAGATAGATAGATAGATAGATAGATAGATAGATAGATAGATAGATAGATAGATAGATAGATAGATAGATAGATAGATAGATAGATAGATAGATAGATCGGTGGGTGGGCGGACCGACAGACAGACAGATTAATGTCTGTAGAATATTCGTTGTATGGACTCGTTAGTCACAGTTTGACACAGCGCAGACATCATCATCCTAGTTGAGATGAATGGCCATTATCGACTTGGACGGAGGAACAACATCATTAACTGATCGTATCGAAGCTCTTCCATCAGATGTGAGAATATATGACAAGCATATATACCGTTCAACATCTGATCAATAATATTTGCCAACATTTGCATATTCAGAAAGTGGATTGTAGGTTCCTAACCAATATTTATTTTTTCTACATCATTTCACGTGTCATATCACATCGCATTGTTTTACATTTTATATCCCATATAATTGTCTTTTTATATTCCATACTAGATTCGTTCGGATCCCGTCGGTACCCGTCGTGCCGTCGATACGAAATTTATTGGGTTGCTTACCCTGATATGCCTCACATTACCAATGTGCTTGCCAACCCGGCTCACCATATGGGAACAAAAAGGAGTGTGACATCATACAGTCCATAACTAATTCATCGAATACAGTCGATAACCAATATTTTATGAATGAATAAATGAGAATGTTGCGGTGAAAGGGTGGTTCTCCATCTTCGTTGACTGAAACCATTGCAACCTCGTTAGTTATTGGTTCCCTATAGCGACGTTGATTAGATTCACGATCGCGCTTGAAGATATTTATTACTATTGGGATATATCTTCCAGTTTAAGCAGCATTCTGAATCTCTCTTGTGTGATAACACGAATTAACTGATACGACTGTGCTAGGCTATTGTGTTAACGAAAAAGTCGATATATTTTATCAAGAATTTCTCTTTCGCATGTATCAATTGCTGCGTGTGCTTGCCGAACGTTGTTGCTTAAGTACTGTCTAAAACATACAACTGAGTGAGCTCTGGAACTTTGTTGTATGGCGGTTGTATATGAGAAGTTCGATGATAAGTTTTTTCATGAACTTTTAAAATATATGGACCTCGACCTTGACAATCCGTAATTTTTTTTCTCCCACTGACGCGAAAGGAAGAGCGATTTTATAAGAGTGAATAATGTTACGAAAATGTGTGTATTTAGGGTATATATTATCAGAGAGCATCAAGCGCTGAACTCGGGATACTCCAGCTTATTACCATGGATGTCTTGTGGCTTTGGGAGCTTGATCTTTCCCTTTCGCCAATAACTTGTAAGCTTGACATAGGATAAAGAAATATTTAGCGCTACAAAATGGACATAATAACGAGAATTCTACAGTTATGTGAAGCAACGTGATCCTCAGTAACATTTTCTGCTTCATTTGAAATTGCTTGACTTCGACTCATTTGTGACAAGGAGTGAGCTTTGGCATCTGCAGCTCGACGTCTCTGAGTTTGCTCAACAGTTTCATGCTGTCTGTGACAACATTGGTATTCTCTGTTCACGGCAAATTTTCTCTTTGCCCTAGTGATTCTAGCTTAGCTCGACGCCGATGCAAATCAGTCATCTTAGCAAATCGTATTTGTCTTTGTTGAAGGGTTTCTTGATAATTATTTGCATCTTTTTCAATTCTATGTCTATGTCTGCAGCATTTGCATCACGAATCCGAGCGAATGACTCGTGAATTTGACGACTAAACCTAGCTTTACGCTCTTTTGTTTCTTGACGTTTGCTTGCGATTGAATCATCTTCATCCATCATTTAAAGCATGTTATATGTATATTTTAAATATAATGTATCTTGGATAATTTTAGTCACAAGCTGATACAGAAGTTTACCTGTTAGGGCATCAATAACATTTGCATACAAAAATGTCGTCTGCTTTGAAAAACGTTACGACACGAATCGTATTGATTGGATGTGGCACGGAATTCCGTGACGTAATTGCGCTATTTAGACACTGGCATAACATGGCTATTATATTATATATCATTCTATCTATCTATCTCTATATGATGTGGTCCTTGTTTGCCTTGCGGCGTTAGGGGTAGAAGAGTTCTCTGGAGATGGCCTTTTTGTGTGCTGTTTGTAAGCTTATTCATGTTGCTTCTTTGATTTCTGTTATCCGTCTTTTACATGGTCTGCCTCTGGCTTTATTGCCGTGATGTCTATGTGTCATGACCATCTGTGGCATGCTATCTGTTGGTAGTCTGAAAGTGTTTGAAAAACCACTTGATCTGTTGTCTTTTGATGTGTTCCATTACTGATGTTGTTTTGGTTATCTTTCTGATGTTATCGTTTCTAATTCTATCTCTTAATGGCACTCCGAGTTTTCTTCGTAGACATGTCATTTCTGCTGTCCCTATTTTTCTAGGTTTGGCACTGGTAGCATAGTGATGGAATAATAATAGTTTTGTATAATGCAACTTTATTGTCTATGTCTACATTTTTGTTCTTAAAAATACGTGTCATCTGTCCTAGGATATGGTATGTTTTGGAGCCCTAGAATTCGGTGAAATACAGATAATAAAAACCTCTTACAAGTAATTATATTTATCTAAATGAAATAAACAAATGTTAGAAATAATGAAATTTTCAAAGTTTCGGGTCCTTTTATCAAGACATATTAAGAGTACACACAACATTTCAATAAATAAAAACAAAATCGATCGATATTACCACAGACATCGTTACACCGCATAAGAAAGATGCTGCTATTGACAATGGAGTGTGACAATAGAGATAATAGTCTTGCCGTTTTGTAAATTGAACAGAACTGTTTAATCCGGGGAATATAATCCTCCTCTTTCGATAGACTTAACTACTCTGGTCTAACAGAATAGATTATAATTTTATATTATCATGAAGGAACGATCAGAAATCAGACCAGACGGTTTTGATATTTCAGTGGTTATAGCACGTGACAGATTGTACTTAGAACTATTAGCAAAATAATTTCTCATTTCATCCGTGCCCAATATTTTAATGCATCGTTCTTCTCAAATTTATATCGTCATAATCGTCATAGTCATTATCTTCATAATGTAAGTTCTAAATTATATTCGTTATAACATTTCTGCCATTTCTGTATGCGATCTCATGTACAATCACTACATATTTCTGTTTCCATTGACCTTCTGTACAATCACTACATATTTCTGTTTCCATTGACCTTCTGTACAATCACTACATATTTCTGTTTCTATTGATCTCATGTACAAGCACTCTGTACGATGTAATCAGGACCTTATCCTTACAATACCTGGGCGTGCGATTTGATCGTAGTCTGTGTTTCAGGGAACACGTTGATCATGTTATCGCAAAGGCACGCAAAGGACTTTCAGCTCTGAGAGTGATGCAGCGGCTGACATTAAACAACCACAGCTCGTAATCTTATATGAAGCTTGTGTTCTCCCTGTCATTGAATATGCAGGCGCCACTATCACTGCTAGTCATACACAGATTGAGAGGCTGAAAAGAATTCAAAACGAAGCGATGCGAATCATTCTTGGTTGCACAAAGGAAGCATCATGTGTGGCCATGAGATTTCTCCTTGATTTTCCGAGCATATTTCATAGAAATGATATGTGACGTGCAAGTGCATACATTAGAGTGAGGTCTGACATAGACCACCCATTACACAGTGAGCTCCCTCGTGTGAATGGAAGCAGGCTAAAGAGAGGCAAGTCGTGGATGGGTGTGGCCGAGGATACCGTTAAACATATCTGCGACCAGAAGACATAACTCCTGGCGAGGAATAGATACCTATTCCTACGGTCTTTCAAGAGGCAGTCAAGTCTGTCATTACACTCAATAGAGAGTGGAGGAAACACAGCCACATAAGCGTGGATGCTGAGGAAACATAGCCACATAAGCGTGGATGCTGAGGAAACACAGCCACATAAGCGTGGATGCTGAGGAAACACAGCCACATAAGCGTGGATGCTGAGGAAACACAGCCACATAAGCGTGGATGCTGAGGAAACACAGCCACATAAGCGTGGATGCTGAGGAAACACAGCCACATAAGCGTGGATGCTGAGGAAACACAGCCACATAAGCGTGGATGCTGAGGAAACACAGCCACATAAGCGTGGATGCTGAGGAAACACAGCCACATAAGTGTGGATGCTGAGGAAACACAGCCACATAATCGTGGATGCTGAGGAAACACAGCCACATAAGCGTGGATGCTGAGGAAACACAGCCACATAAGCGTGGATGCTGAGGAAACACAGCCACATAAGCGTGGATGCTGAGGAAACACAGCCACATAAGCGTGGATGCTGAGGAAACAGCCACATAAGCGTGGATGCTGAGGAAACACAGCCACATAAGTGTGGATGCTGAGGAAACACAGCCACATAAGCGTGGATGCTGAGGTCAAGGCACTAATATAAGAGAATACCGATGAAATCTGTGCTGTGTTTTACATGAACTGGTCGGTCTTCCGTAACCCCCGATGAGCATGGGCCTTTACTGCCAGACCAAAAGGAAGAACAGGACACAAAGCCAGTGGTGCCTTTACCACAACAACAAGCAGCCTAACAATGGAAGTATTCGCAGTAACGCAGGCACTTTATTGGCTAGAATCGCAAGCCTATTCCCATGCGTGCATACTAAGTGACTCACTGAATATGATTCAGAAAGTCAAAACAGGAAATATACGTATGGAATGGGCAGAGTCATTAGAGAGAGCTAACATGCGGGCATCACTACGAACCGGAACTTAGAAATCTTGACACAAATTCTTCGTTTGTTTCCTTCAAATTCTTCGTGTGTTTCTTCCAAGTTCTTCGTGTGTTTCTTCCAAGTCCTTCGTGTGTTTCTTAGTAAATCGTTTGTTTTAAAATATTATGTTCAATATTCTTCGAATGTACTTTTCTTTTTAAATGGCAGAATTATGTCAAATTTGTGTCTGAAATGGCCAATATGGCAACCCTGTTACTGAGTGAAATCAAAGGTGTGAGGGCATTATCAGACGACTTCAACACCAGTTTCCAGGTTAGTTGCGCCAAAAACAAAGGTGATTTCTTGAATGTCTAATGTTTGTGTGGATTTCCAACTTTCGAATCTGTATGCCAGTACAGGTAGTATGCACGGATTACACAGTTTCGGTTTTGTAAGCTTGTTAAATTCTTGCGAGTGCCATATGTATGAAAATATGTTAAATGCAATCTGCTGCTAGAGCATTGTAGGTTGGTATCTCTTTGTTTGTATCACCATCTCGTGATATCTCTTTGCCTGTGTCACCATCTCGTGATATTTCATTCATTTGTCACTCATTCATATAAACATTCATTTGTTTAAATTTGTGTTGGTGTGGTCCTTATTATATTGCTGTCTGTGTTGTTTTGGGTAATAATTTGTTATTTCTGTTCTAATAGTCCGTCCCTTTTTCAACACAACCCGCTTCCATGACTACATGTTTACACGTACGTCATTATCACCTTGAACTTCATATTGCTTACATGTGAATAGTGTCTTTAATGCCTCTCTGGTAGTAACATTTTTTACTGTTTATATTGTTTTTCACTGTTTGTTTTATGTATTATTGACAAAGACATAACGGTTCGAAACGTTGAAAATGTCTTCTTAATTGGCATTTGTATTTTTTCGTATTTACGCCCCATAACCCCTTAGTGATAGTCTGTAAGTTGTGTTCAAGTGGAAAAACATGTGTTTCACGTAAGTAATATTGTTGTTCCGTTTCACAGGAGTATTATCTTTTATTGATTCAAGTGCTGTATAACCACTGGCGTCACATGGGGTGCGGTCTAATGTTGTATAACCACTGGCGTCACATGGGGTGCGGTCTAGTGTTGTATAACCACTGGCGTCAGATGGGGTGTGGTGTAGTGGTTGACACTAAACTAGAGAACACTAAGAATATTACACATTAAGCTAACACTGAATGTGTCCATTTCAAGTACTCATAACTATCTCCTCTTATGTAATGATGGCCAGAGACACACGTCTTTTACAAATCTGTTATGTAGAACTTAGAACAAATACATGTGTTCGGGAATATATAAACAAGCTCTCTCAGAGCCACTTATGGCAATGGATGCGACGTAACGTCGTTTGGCTTAGTAATGTGGCGAGACTCTGGTCACTTTAATATTCAATAGCATCACCAGAACATTAAGCCCTAGCGGTGAAGTTGCTTGAGATCGATATTTCTTGAATACATTGTGTTACCTGGGAGTGACATTTGCTCGCAGTCTCTGCTTCACAGAGCATGTCGATAGTCTCATCACCAAAGCTGCAATGGTCTATCGGAGTAAAGAGTAAATGACAGCTTGTGACATCGCACATCTACTCGCACTGCTCTAACAGAAATTTGTTGTTTCTAGTATAAAATGTAATATAAATGTGTTGTTTCTAGTATAAAATGTAATAGAAATGTGTTGTTTCTAGTATAAAATGTAATAGAAATGTGTTGTTTCTAGTATAAAATGTAATAGAAATGTGTTGTTTCTAGTATAAAATGTAACAGAAATGTGTTGTTTCTAGTATAAAATGTAACAGGAATGTGTTGTTTCTAGTATAAAATGTAACAGGAATGTGTTGTTTCTAGTATAAAATGTAACAGAAATGTGTTGTTTCTAATATAGAATACGCGTTTGCCATATTCACGGTTAGGAATACACAGATTACAAGACTGGACAAGATTCTGAACGAGGCACAGCGAACAATCTTGTGATGTACCAAGGCTATACACTATATGGCGATGAGATTTCTACTTGACTGACTTCCCGGCCGTAGCTGACAGAATGAGGATGTGAAGAGCTCGGGCACATCTTAAAATCAGTGGCGATACACTTGGCATATCACATGAAGATATCAATAAGTTGAACAGATTCAGGCTTAAAAAGAGCAGATGGGACATGCAGAAGATATGATCGGACAGGTATGTAACCTTATTTGCAATGAATCTAAGGAGCAACAGATACCACTCTGAGGAGCAACAGATGCCAATCTGAGGAGCAACAGATATCACTCTGAGGAGCAACAATACCACTCTGACTGAATTATGAAACAGAAGTTAAAAGTAGAATAGAAATGGCTAAAGGTACCTTCTAAAGGTACATGAGGAAAATATTAACATCTAAATAAATAACAAATACGTTAAAAATGAGAATTATAAAATGCTACATTTTAAATTAATGTATGGCTCTGAAACATGGACACTAAATAAACAACTAGAAGACAGAATTGATGCTTTTGAGATGTGGGTATATAGAAGAATAGGGAGAACATTATGGAAAGAAAACAACAAACAAAGAGGTCTGTGCCATGTGACGTATTCCTTCCAGAACGTTGTCTTCCCAATGAACTCTCTGAACCTCTCTCTGTCTTGGGCGATGTGGCTTGCATTTTCTAGCGGTGTATTCATGTTATCTTTAATGTTGCCAGTCCATCGTCTTCTTGTCTGCCCCTTCTCTTCCCAGGTACTCTACCCTCCATTATTTGTCTTTCTAAACAGTTATGTCTCTTTATATGACCAAACAGGCGTAGTTTTTTGTTATTGTGTTTAGTAACCAACACTCTGGAATATTCAGTGTGTTTATAATATCTGAGTTTCTGATTTTATCCTTCCATGATATTCTAAGTATCTTCCTGTAGCATTTCAGCTCGAAAGCGTTGATCCTCTTTGCCGCTGTTTTACTTAGAGTCCATGTTTCACAGCCGTATGTTGCAAACGGAAAAATAAAAGTTCTAAAAACTTTTATTAAAAACAAAGAGGTCTAAAAACACTTAATATGAAGAAAGAATTACTAAGAGAAATAAAGATCAGACAAATAAAATATTTTGGATACATTAAAAGACCTTATTGAAGACCTTATTTGAGGGTAAAGTCAAATGTAGGCGAGCAAGAAGGAGACATAAATACAAGTGGGAGAGTAATATCACAAGATGGACATGTTACAGTCTAGCAGAGTGCACACCAGAACAAGAGACAGCATATGTTGGAGGTCTGTTGCAGCCAACCGTCGTTGTGGAGACGGCACTTAATGATGATGATGAGTCATGTGTCACATTCTCTGTAGTCATGTGTCACATTCTCTGTAGTCATGTGTCACATTCTCTACACGACAGAAGTTGCAGGGAAAGAACATCAGATGGCAGCAGTGTATGCAAAAGTCATGGCACTCAGTGAGGATAACAATGCAGGAATGATATAAGAATCTACGACATTCATGGGTCAGTTTTAATCATTAACGCTGTGCTTGGGTTTTTTCTGCATGATCCAGTGGGAACACTGTCACATAATCCAGTGGTGCCTTCACTACAACATTTAGCAGTCTTACAATGGTAGGTAAAATCTGTGAAAGAAGCACTGTCATTGACTGATGTCACAGAACTAATCACAGGCATGTATTCTTGGTAGTTCAATGAACATGCATCGTAAAGTTGATACAGAAGTCGTGTCCGCCTTCAAATGAACATGCATCGTAAAGTTGATACAGAAGTCGTGTCCGCCTTCAATGAACATGCATCGTAAAGTTGATACAGAAGTCGTGTCCGCCTTCAATGAACATGCATCGTAAAGTTGATACAGAAGTCGTGTCCGCCTTCAATGAACATGCATCGTAAAGTTGATACAGAAGTCGTGTCCGCCTTCAATGAACATGCATCGTAAAGTTGATACAGAAGTCGTGTCCGCCTTCAATGAACATGCATCGTAAAGTTGATACAGAAGTCGTGTCCGCCTTCAATGAACATGCATCGTAAAGTTGATACAGAAGTCGTGTCCGCCTTCAATGAACATGCATCGTAAAGTTGATACAGAAGTCGTGTCCGCCTTCAATGAACATGCATCGTAAAGTTGATACAGAAGTCGTGTCCGCCTTCAATGAACATGCATCGTAAAGTTGATACAGAAGTCGTGTCCGCCTTCAATGGACTGATCTATTGACACAATCTATGAACAAAAATATTACCATTCTACTTGTACTTTATTTTCATATTATTTATATCGATAATAATTGTTATCTGCTTGTTATAGATTTGTTTATGTATATGTAACACATCCGTAACTTTCCATGTCCATATTTACAGAATATAGAAGCCTATAGATACGGACTATGCATGTTTGTGAAGTCACAATACAACAAGATTAACAACCTGCACTTGAAATATTCAATTATTATCCCGTATCTATATAGAGTATGTTCTTCTTAATTAATGATTGGTACGCAGTTACATTTCTCTTGGTTAATGTTTGTTGTCTTTTTTTCAATCAAGTGCCATGCCGAGTAGTGTAGGCGATCATGTTTCCCCACAACTCTCTGTCTCTTGTGTTGTTAATACGTTCAGTTGGTGACTTCCTTTTGTGTCACAGTAACAACCGATCCAGAAATTTCTCTCTTTGTCTCTTCTCCACTTGATCTTTCTGATGGTTACTAAATGTTGAAGTTTTACTTTTCTCATCACATGCTCTAAACATCTTGATTGTCTGCATCTAATTTTCGCTATAATTTGTCGATGTACTCCAGCATCTCTGAGAACTTCTACACTAGTTGTCTTGGCTGTCCATGTAATGTTCATCATTCTTCTTCAAAGTACATTTCAATTATCTCCAGCTTATCTTGGCCACTTTTTTTTAACATAACATTGACAATACTTTCCCACGATATTACACTACTAGTTCACTACACGCAACTACTTGAACAGATCAGATATCTCTTGAACAAGTTCACTACACGCAACTACTTGAACAGATCAGATATCTCTTGAACAAGTTCACTACACTTGTATCTGTACATGTCCACCTTCTGTCTTAGGCGTAGTTAACCTGGAAACTGATGGTGATGTCGTCTGATAATCCCATCCCACATTTTATTTTACTCAGTAACAGGGATGCCATATTGACCATTTCAAATACAAATTTGACAAATTGTGCCATTATGAAATGTCGTTGATTTTCATATTTATGTTTTTGACATTGTTTACAACTTTGTTTGTGTTGATAATTTAAAATTGTATCAATGTTTACTTATATGTACTGCCTATGTATTTATGAAAATATGAAAAAATATGATCATACCAGCTAGTACATACTGTTGTATAGTTCGTTCCACAATTCATGTTAATCACTTGAGCACAATTTTCATGATACCTACCTGATGCATAGCAACCATATTTCGCAGTTAATCTTATACACAGCACGATCTTAGGAATTCATATTTTACAAATTGATAGGTAGATTGGAAAATTCATAAAACGTTTTTTGCTATATAGTACTGCAGGAAAAAAATGACACTAATATTTTACATTTTACCGTAATACACAAAACTGTGCATGCAAAGGCGTATCCCAACTTCATATAAGAACAGGAAATGTGAGAAGGTTAACATTACTTCCAGGGTGTATGTAAAACAGTTGTTATACTTGATAATCAAATAGTCTGATGATTTTCTTGTGTCATTTGCGCTGAAGAGGAATTTGTGTATTTGATCATTCCATAAATAAAGGTGACTGCAAACAAATCGTTGTGAAAAGCAAAACAATGAAATATCAGTTGATTTTGTTATAAGTCCGTGATATTGTCAGATATTTTGTCGATGTGAGAACAACAGATATTCGCACATCAACTATTTTATTCGAATTGTGAAGACTTGAAAAGTTCGACTACTGCTAAGGGCTGGATAAATGCAAAACATCTCGTTGCCAATTTCTCTTGCTCTTGAAGCACATGTTCTTCACATTTTCTCCAGTACTCAATATCTTCACATTTTCTCCAGTACTCAATAGCTTCACATTTTCTCCAGTACTCAATATCTTCACATTTTCTCCAGTACTCAATATCTTCACATTTTCTCCAGTACTCAATATCTTCACATTTTCTCCAGTACTCAATATCATCACATTTTCTCCAGTACTCAATATCTATTTGTGTGAGGGCATCGCGTGGTATGTTTGTTACATCACAAAGTTTGAAAGTCTTATTTATTGCGGTAACTTGACTTTCGACTGCAGCCCACACAGGTTTAACGGGATTGAGTTGTGAATGGTAAGGTGGTAGCCGAAGAGAAGTATGACCATCCTCAGCGATGATTTTGTCAATTACAAAAGTCTTTGTCGTCTTTGACCGTCTCACAAATTCTAACAACTCTGGTTTGAATTCATTGCTGCAAAAAGATACATTTTCTTTTGTAAGCCATGTCATGATTTCTTCTTTTGTGTTTGATGAAGTGTGAAGTGTGTCTTCGTGCGCAACTACGTTATAATAGGAGGCATTGTCCATAACAATACATGGCGGGCTATCCCACGCTGGTAGAAGTGAATTATGTAACCAATTCCTGAAAACAATTCCATTCATTTAGGTGTGGTAGTCTACCATCTGTAGATACTGCTTAAATAATAAGTACTGTCTTACTGACAAGACCATTTGAGTTACTGCCTGCATGATCTATAACATTTGAGTTACTGCCTGCATGATCTATAACATTTGAGTTACTGCCTGCATGATCTATAACATTTGAGTTACTGCCTGCATGATCTATAACATTTGAGTTACTGCCTGCATGATCTATTACATTTCGTTTACTTTTGCTGCTTTGAATTTTCCTTTTTTTACTTCCGTTAAGTGATTGTCATTCTTTATCAAATTTATGGTGATAATTTACCCACAATTCATCCAGATATACTATGTCATTACCTTCCAACCTTCTCTGACGTATCTATTTGCGCCGTGCAGCTATGCGGTGCGTTTTTTCTCACATAATATATTTTTGCATGTAAGAGATTTCCGAAAAGTGAAACCACTTCACATAACAACCCTCCATAATGCGGTTTTAGAAATATTAATATCACAATGACTGTGCGGACGAACTGTAAGTTTACTTAGTATTGCACATCACTTGCCCGAAGCATTTTAAGCATCTCACATACAATAACATCTTTGTCGAAATTGTCAATTTTCCATTTCCGACCTTGCTGTCGTACATGATTTATATATTTACTGTCCTTTTTTTATTCAACGGTTAAATGACATTTGAATTAAACCGAGAGCATCCCGTGTTCTCATTTTAGGATTTTGTATATGGTAATACAAACGGTCCCTTCCAGCTTCTCTGCAAAAGTAACTGTGCGATTGTGTAGTCATATTTTGTATAGTAATGAATTCACAATTCAAACTCATATTGTAATAAAATTCTTAACTACATATACAAATTGTCTAAACTGAATAAAATACCACAACAAAAACGCGTCGATTATGCGACGTCTTTGAATAAACTGGAGTTTATTTTAAGATTGTACAATTCGGTCATCTAACTAAAAAAATACAGTTAAACTGACATTAATTGTGCTGACAATGTCTCTTCTAAAGCATTTCCTAATATTTCCGTGATTTTCATTGGTGAAAATCTTAACAACATATCACAATGACCAATGAAAAGCGCGAATATATTCATGCCAAATACATTTACAAAGTCTATCAATAGCAATGAGATCTATAAATAAACGACAACTGATGACATATTTCGCACTGATGGAAAACTTGATTTCCGTATAATAGCTGTGCGAATTTGAGCGCATGAAAAACAAAAACAGTTGCATTTCACAGCAGTATAATTCAATCTTTGATGACGTCTTCTTATTTTTTTCGTGCTTTTAATATATTTATACTTTCACTGTCACAGTCAATGAAGAGTTGGACAGAAAAAAAATAAACAAGTAAGGCTTATTTCCCCACATAAGCCGAGACTGCCTGACAGACTTGGGTGTACTCTAAAAAATGGCATTATAAATCTTTATAAATGTATAATTTATAGAGAATATGTTTTAGTGCAGTTAAATTTGTAAAGGGTAAAAAATAATTGCATAGAGCCATGAAAGAAAGTTCTTCGAGTAGTTTTGGAAAAATACATGTATAATTCCAACTGAGTAGCATGAATTATGGAACGAATAATACTAACTATTTCTCTCGTGTTTGCCCTGCATTATCAAATACAACCAGGAAAATAATTCAGCTGAATCTCCCAGATACAGTTAATTTAATTAGAGCTATTAATTAGACAACTTTTAATTCCAGCATTTGTTATTGAATTTTCAGTTGTATTTGTTTTCTTTAAAATGTAAGTTGTCACTTTTATTCATCATCATCAAGTGCCGTCTCAGCAACGACGGTTGGCTGCAACAGACCTCCAACATCCCTTGTCTCTTATGTTGGTGGTGCACTCTGTTAGACTGTAACCTGTCTATCTTGTGATGTTACTCTCCCACTTGTATCTCTGTCTACCTCTTGCTCACTTTCCTTTGACTTTACCCTCAAGTAAGGTCTTCAATAAGATGTCATGTCTTTTAATGTGTCCAAAATATTGTATTTGCCTGATCTTTATTTCTCTTAGTAGTTCTTTCTTCATATTACGTATTTTAGCACCTCTTTATTTGTTTTCTTCTCAACGGCATCACTTCTGTTTTCTAATTGTTTATTTAGTGTCCATGTTTCTGAGCCATACATTAATATGGAATAGATGTAGCATTTTATAATTCTCATTTTTAACTTGCTTGTAATTTGTTTAGAGTTTAGATGTAATTTGTTTTTCTCCATGTATGATTATGTTTAGCTCTTGTTCTTCTGTGTTCTTGTTGATTATCATGGTTTTTTGTTGTTGTTTTTTTTGGATATTTATATCCAGTCCATATTCATTACTTGATTTATTGACTTGATCTATTAGCCTTTGTAGTTCATGTTCACGTTCTGCTAAAAGAACAGTGTCATCTGCACATCTCAGGTTGTTTATTATTTTCCCAGTATTTCTTCTATATTTTTAAAGATATTCTCTGTGTAGATATTAAATAGGCTTGGTGATAAAATGCATCCTTGTCTTACCCCTCTTCTTATTTCTATGTATGGTAAGTAGCTGTTTTCATACCTTATTGATGCAGTTTGTTCCCAATATATATCTCTAATCAGTCTGATGTCTTTTCCATCTATTCATTTGACATTTGATTAATTTTTCATGTTGGACTCTGTCAAAGGCATTACCGTATCTCAACACCATATCTCAACACCATATCTCAACATCATATCTCAACACTATATCTCAACACCATATCTCAACACCCTATCTCAACACCATATCTCAACAACATATCTCAACACCATATGTCAACAACATATCTCAACACCATATCTCAACACCATATCTCAACACCATATCTCAACACCATATCTCAACACCATATCTCAACACCATATGTCAACAACACACCTCAACACCATATGTCAACAACATATCTCAGCAACATATCTCAACAACATATCTCAACAACATATCTCAGCACCATATCTCAACACCATATCTCAACATATCTCAACAACATATCTGAACACCATATCTCAACACCATATCTCAACACCATATCTCAACATATCTGAACAACATATCTGAACACCATATCTCAACACCATATCACAAACCATATCTCAGTAGTTTCTAATGAACTATGTTAAATGTATCACACAAGTGTATCGTTCAATTCTGACAGTACTTTTAGCATAATTGCAATAATGTGTGAATACCATCAGAGACATATGACAAACCCGGAGGTACCGTGTGTGATTTGGATGTATATGTCCAAACGGAAGGTGATAAATTCTCTGCAGATCAGTTTCCTAGTCACACAGATGAAAATTGATACTAAAACTCTCTGAATTATTAGAAATAGGGCATCGTTACAGAGCTACATAATAATCTGTGACTTACATACAATGCAATGATCTGTGACTAAAATACAATGCAACTAGAAATCATATATAACTACCATACATTTATTATTTTCTTCTGCTAGAAACGATGTTGAATATATCAAAATGTACGGTTATATTCAGATTAGAATACGGTGTACATCTGGAGACCATCTCAACCTATCCGTCCTGACCAACAAGACTAAGCGACGCTATAATTTCAATTAACGTTATCATCTCTGTCTCTACTCTTGACTTTATATTGAAGTTGGCTGGTTTTTAAGTAATCTTACTAGCCATAGTTGACATTCTCTTAAGATGGTTGATATCAGATGCACAGAAATGTAACTGCTTCCTCGTGTCTTGAGTAGCGTCTTCTGACGAAGTTACCGTGCAAATTTAATTTGTTTTCTTTGTAGTGATAGAATACGTTTGTTTGTGTTTCAGTTAACAGAAACTTCTTGTTTGAGAAACTAACTGTAGACATACAAATATTCTATACCGATCCGTCACATTATAGAGATAAATCAATATCAGAAACAAAAATGAGATGTTTTAAGTAGTAGTTTTATGTTGGACACACACACAAAACGAATTAACGTTTCGACCACACGATCTTTGTCGAGATAGGAACAAATAAACTTATTATTATTATTTAACAATGTTTTATGTTTACTTCTAATTTCACGTTCACATTGAGCGCTGAATTTTCTTGACATATAACTTCACTTATTTCAATTCTTATTTTAACTTCACTTATTTCAATTCTTATTATAACTTCACTTATTTTAATTAAATGTCTTATTTGCTGCTCTCATACTCCAATATGTGATCGTTTCTATTACATAGTTGCGTGTTGTCTTCTGCCTACTCTTGTGATCAATTCTATGTTTGTCCGTATCTTAAAAACACATTTGACCTAAACGTCGATTCCGTGTGTTTATTCCACAGAAAACCGCTACTTAACCCAATGTATATGTTTTTCTTACATTTATTAATGACAGGAAAGTGATGACGAACATAAGCAGGCAACCAATAGTCATCTTCATTAGGTGCCTGTGTTGATAGCGTCAACTACAGTTGTGTACATTATTTAAAGCATGCTTGAGTGTGGTTAGCGTTTAGGTTGATATCCGGGACCAGTTCTCTCGCACGGCTGGTCTACTAATGATCCAGTTCTCTGGTACGGCTGACCTACTCATCATCATCAGGTGCCATGCCGGGTGGCGTAGGCGGTCATGGCTCTCCACAGCTCTCTGTCCACAGTATTATGTATCAAAGTCGTTGTTGTTTCTTTGCGGTGTCAGGTTGTCAAACTGTCTAATATTTTCTCACGTTGTCGCCCTCTGTCTCTGGTGCCTTCAATCTTGCCTATTGTGATTATGTTCTCTAAACCTGCCTGTCTCATGAAGTGGCCCAAAAAAGAAGATTGCCTTTTTCTTATATTGTTGATTAAGGTCCGTTTCGCATTTAACTCTTTCAATACCTCTACATTAGTTTTTCTGGCAGTCCATGGTATTCTCAGCATTCTTCTGTAGAACCACATCTCTGTTGCCTCCAATCTCCCTCTTTCCAGTTTGTTTATTGTCCAAGACTCGCACCCATATGTTAGTATAGGGGTTATATAGCACTGCAGAACTCTCTTTCTCACCTCTAATGACAAGGCCATATTACACAGTATATTTTTCATTTTTCTGAATGTTGTTTTTGCCTGTCCTATTCTGCATCTTATTTCTGTTTAACTTCTTCCATCTGCTGTAATAATTGTACCTAGATATTTGAATTGGTGGACTTGTTTTAATACTATATCATTCACTATGATCTTGCAAGGTGTGTTATTTTGTTAATTTGAAATAACCATTAATTCTGTTTTCTTGATATTTAGGAAGAGGTCTTTCTCTTTGCTTTCTGTGACTACTACTTTAATTAAGTTTTGAAGGTCTTCCTCACTTTTTGCAATCAGAACAGTGTCATCCGCATATCTCAAATTATTTATGTTATGTCCTCCCACTGATATTCCTGGGATATCTACTATTGCACGCAATATGTTTTCACTGTATAGAGAGAACAGGTCTGGTGAAAGCACGCATCCCTGTCTGACTCCTTGTTTTATTTGTTGAAAAGGGCCGAATTGATTTCCTACTCTTATTGCTGCTGTTTGTTGCCAGTACATGTTCTTGATTATTCTTAAATCCTTGCTGTCAATGTTCAGATTCTCTAGCATGTGTATAATTTCGCTATGTTTAACTTTGTCAAAAGCTTTAGTGTAGTCTATAAAACAGAGGTACAGATCTGTTTTTACCTCTATAGACCTCTCTATTAGTGTTCTCAATATATAAATAGCATTGTTGGTGCCTTTGCCTTCTACAAAACCACATTGTTCTGGACTTATTTCTGATTTTATTTTGTTTCTCACTCTCTTCATGATGATTCTGAGAAGTATTTTGGTTATTTGGCTCATGAGGCTGATTGTACGGTGTTCTTCACATTCGGTAGTCCCTGGTTTCTTAGGTAATGCTATGAATATGGACCTCATTAAGTCATTGGGTATGTTTCCGCTGTTATATATGTCATTCAGCAATTTTGTGATTATTTTAACTCCAAAGTCATCTAAAGCTGCTAATTCTTCTAATGTGATATTGTCTGGACCTGGGGCTTTGCCATATTGCATGTGTCTTAGTGCCTCCCTTACTTCTGCTGTGAGTATTGATGGACCCTCACCGTTATCTTGTATGTTTATTTCTGGTCTATTGTCATCATAAAGTTCTGTGATAAATTCTGACCATCTCTGTACTATGTGATCTATTCCCATGAATACCTGCCCTGTCTTAGATTTTAGACACCCTGTAACTGTTTGCGTTCTCTTTCCTGTTATCATCTCAATTTTCTTATGTAGTAATGTCGTATCTTGATGGTAATGCGATTCTATTTCTGTACATTTCTTGTTCAGCAAGCTTTCTTTTGCTATTTTGCATTTCTCTCGTATCTCCTTATGTATTTTCTGATATTCCACTATCTTGTGTTTATTTTTCCTTCTGGTGCTCATCAATTCTAATATTTCTTCTATCATCCATTTTTGTTTTGATGTATGTTTTACTTTTGGTATTATCTCTTTAGATGTTTGGTTTATCGAATGTTTTAGCATGTTCCATTGATCTTCAATACTCTGAATCTTTGCAATGGCATTGTATTTTGTACAATTATGTTGTATCTTTCTTTAATGTTAGCATCTGATTTCAATAAAGCTAAATCTATTTGCATATTACTTGGTGCTCTCTTGATCTTCTTTAATCTTATACACAATTTCGCTACCAGTAGTTATATGATCACTGTTGCATTCAGCACCTGGCCTTGTTTTCATAGATCTAATGCTGTTTCTATGTCTTTTAGAGATTAAAATGTAATCAATTTGGTTCTGTGTATTATCACCTGGGCTAATCCATGTACACAGCCTTCTTGGATGTTGCTTGAACCATGTATTCCCTATTATTAAATTATGTGCCTGTGCCCACTCTATCAATTCATCACCTCTTTCATTCTTAGTTTCTAAACCAATTATTCCTGTCACATCTTTTACTTCTGTTTCACCTACTTTTGCGTTAAAGTCCCCCATTACTATAGTTACTTCATGATTTTTACACTGTTTCATTGCGATTTCTAGATCTTCATAGAAAATTTCGATGTCCTCCTCTGAACTGCTTGATGTAGGTGCATATACCTGCACAATGTTGATATCCAACGGTTTTCCTGTTAGTTTAACTAATATTACCCGATCTGATATTGCCATAAAACCCTTCACCGTTTTTCCTGTTTCTGTGTCTAATAATACTCCTACCCCCCTCTCGTGTTTTTGTCCTCCTGAGTATATGACTTTAAATTTATCTGACTGTATCTCTCCTGCCCCAGTCCACCTCATTTCGCTCATTCCTAGGATATGTATGTTCATTCTTTCCATTTCTTGCTTGATGTTGTCTAATTTACCACACTGCGCTAACGATCTGACGTTCCATGTTGCTATATTAACACTAACTGTAGGCCTACTTCTGTGTGTCGCCATGACTTTCATCTTGGGAGAATAATGTGGTAGTTTCCCGTTGCTTTCCACATCCATATGTGGGATATTCATTTGTATCCGCTCCCTTTGACAATATTTTATGTCGGGACAAATGGGTGCCCCCCCCCCCCCGCCCAGTTGCAGAGCTACCACTTATACCGGTGGCTATCGGTCGCTTCCTTGTTCGCGCCTAGCGAACATCCTGACGGCACGATCTACGACTAAACTCCAGACATCCCTCCAGGAATATTCAACTTTCTACACTAGAAAACACACAAGGAATTTTCTGCACATTACAGTTATTAGCCAATCACTTAAAATAACACATAATACAATCAAAATAATCCTCAAGTGACGACTGAGCGAATAACGTTCAAACTTGCGCCATGTTGACACCGGAAGTCCTACTATAGATCCTTTTTTTTCCCTACATCTGGTCAACTATTGATGTAGCACTCACGTACGGTCGGAATACTATTGCTCTAATTCTCTTGTATTCTCTCTCTCTCTCTCTCTCATATATATATATATATATATATATATATATATATATATATATATATATATATATATATATATATATATATATATATATATATATATATATATATGGATATGCAGATAAAAAACATCCTATACAACATAATGGAGAGCGGAGAAACAAGAGCAATATGTGTATTGACAACATAAAAGATAAGAAGAGAGAACAAAATAACAACATATAACATTACTAAGTGAAAGCAGGCTAAGGTCGTCGTAAGTTTGTTAAAATAATCTTAAAATGCAAACTTTACACAAATGTTTCATCACTTATGAACATTTGTGGCTTACAACATTGGGAACCTTCCTTGAGATAATATTTGGACACAAGAGCACTTATCTCTGCTGTAAAAATGGAATGAGTAAGGGCTCTTACAATATCGTAAAAGAAACGAGCAGTTTGTGGACGGCAGGCAGATAATGTTCCATGGCCTTCTATTCGTGTTCTAATACAGTCTCGTCTACGATAACGTTGATTTCAAAATACGTATCATGCTTTAAACAGACAATATTAAATCACATTATTCTACCGCTCGTGTTATTACAGGAGCACAATAAGCACGTAGACATAGAGGATTTGGGGTTCAATTCCCTCACCTTAGAAAAAATAATCTAACACATGTATCACTAAACAAAATAACAAGAAAGATTTCGCCCCCCACCCCACTGCTTGTACGACAAGTTTCCTAACAAAAAATATCATTCAATAAATAACTCGAAATTACTAAAACAAAAGTGGCAACCTTACTTTTAAATTTTAGATTTCATAAACTTCCATATTTCTGTTGGACACTTTTGTATGTTGCGGTCATTTCTGTTCGTCGTCCTTTGAAATTTTGTATGTATCTTGATAAAGGCCTTGTGGTTGAAACGTTGAATTTGTTCTGCGTATTGTAATGTGTATGTTTTCTTGTTTGTATATCATAGCCACCGTTTTAGTGATAGTCCGTCGTGTCTAAGTGGGAGGCTCTAAACACCTGTGTTTTACCTTAAGTACAATTTTCATCTTTACATGAGCATCACTGAATGAAATATACGAGACTGATCAATAATGCCGTATAAAACCAGTTGGCTCCCTCATTCCAATGTATTGCTATAGTCCGGCTTGGTCAGACGAAGCTGACAAGTAATTGGTAAAAATTTCCCCAGTGTGTGTCCAACGATCGTTGACCGCCATATTTCAAAGTGATACAACGTTAAGCTCAAACTTTGACCTAATGCCAAACCTAATTTCACATCAAGAGCAATAAGTCCACTCAAGAATGACATTTCGTCTCCACATTAAGTGGATCTACAATTTTCTCCCAGTAATTCCACCATAGCTTGTTGGATAATTATGAATTTTGACATAGAGATCGCTGCGTGTTTCCATGATACGTAAGGAGATCACAGAATATCCACACTGTGACATCCATGTTTGTCGAAAGAAGTAACTAAGTGGTTTACGGCGTGGGCTTGGCTATGTCATCTCATAGAGGGTCAAAGGGTCTCATAAGCAATGAATCGGGCCGAAAGGCGCAGATATCTCAGAATAGATGTAAACAACCACACAAGACATTCGTTCTCTACACTGTATGTATAGTCTGTCTCGTCTTGCATGCGCCTTCGAACACACAAAAATAACTATTTGCCCAGATTTTCTCATCAATAAACCTTACATGAAACCAGATTTTCTCATCAATAAACCTCACATGAAACCAGATTTTCTCATCAATAAACCTCACATGAAACCAGATTTTCTCATCAATAAACCTTACATGAAACCAAAGACACGAAATGTTTGTGTCTCACTATTTTAAAATTATCGTTTTTTAAATCAGATTTTCCCAAACAAGACAGTCCTGGTGTGTAGATTTTGTTTCCAGGTAGTGGAATCATTCGTATAAAGGTTTTAAATTTTAGGGTTGACAAATAGTGAGAATTTACAGATATCTTTGTACATCAGAAGTGATCTGCCGCGGACACGTTATCTGTCATTCAGGAAATTCACCAAATAGTAATGCTTGAGGAAACGGCAGTTTGACTTCCTGCTCACGTGAACCAGCCATTGCAGTATATTTGTATGAAAACTTAACATTGTTGACTGTAACTGAGCACGATGTACTACCAAACTATTCATGCCTGTTTTGTTATTTAATGTTCATGAGTGTACTAAAACATCTTAAGATGTGAAGTGTTGAGTCTCCTGTATTATTTTGTTAGGTTTTCTTAGGATGAGAACTGTTGTCTGTCTCCTCTGTGGTTTTGAGTAATGAGAACTATGGTCATGTATTATTGTCACTGATTACACATCATATAACTAATAAATAGCAAGTATATCCAATTTAAAGTAATCACAATGAAAATTAAGAAACAGCAAAGGAACAATGACTTTTTTTCTACCTTACAGCCCAGTAGGGATCTTTATCAAGAATTAAGGATACCAGTATATTTCATCTGTTATGCACCTGCCAATCACTTGCCTTTACAGAGCCCAGCAGACATGATCGTCATGCATGCCAATTGCTTGCCCTTAAGGAGCCATGCATACAACATATGATATGTTATCTGTATGACGAAATAAATCCGAGAATATCAACGTTAGTGACTCTTACTATTCCAGGCTACTGCGTCTCACTTTCAGCTTTACATTTGTGTTCCTCTTGGGATGTTTTCCACAGCATTTTTTTCTAATTTACAGAGAACTTTTATTGAAAATCCAATACACACCAGACTTTTACTCTGCAGTCGGCTTTTCAGCGACTTTCTCGAAATTTCGAAGCATGCTACAGATATAAAGGGTTGATTCCCTCCCAGCAGTCAAGGTATGGGTTCATTCCCTCCCAGGAGTCAACTTAAGGGTTCACGCCTTCCCAGGAGTCAATGTATGGGTTTATTCTCTCCCAGGAGTCAATGTATGGGTTTATTCTCTCCTAGGAGTCAATGTATGGGTTCACCCCTTCCCAGGAGTCAACTTAAGGGTTCACCCCTTCCCATGGGTTCACTCCTTCTCAGTAGTCAATGTATGGGTTTATTCTCTCCCAGGAGTCAATGTATGGGTTTATTCTCTCCCAGTAGTCAATGTATGGGTTCACTCCTTCCCAGGAGTCAATGTATGGGTTTTTGGAAGTCTTCATCCCATAGCAGATTATTGCAGGATGGAAGGGTAGCAAAAGTCCAGTCTTAGGACACACAAATTAATCACTTCAGCCTTTGGTTGCTTACATTTCATCGTAGGCATAGGCCACGGGCAATGATTTTATATTCAACTCTATCTTTGATATGTTTTCAGATTTATTCCACATTATTCTCATCTCAGTCAAATCATTCATGGTCTCTCGTGTCAACTTTTTCCTAAGTCTTCCCATCCCTTTATGCATGCAGCTTCGGTGTCATTTATCTACTAGTTAAAGGTTCTCTCTGAACATGTGCTCAGTTCATTTCTATTTTCTATGCAGCAGGATTCATGCTCATGCTCATATTCTTAATATGAGTATCCACAAGATCATGACATATTCGTCTCCAACTCACCATTAAACCAACTCAAACACCATTCCCGGTCGAAGACAGATGTGTCGGGCCATTGACGCAAATAAAACGGCGACAAAACGCATTTCCATTTCTGGACTACATCTTACTGGAAATCTAGTAGGATCATTGTCCTGTTATAAGAGAGATCCAGCGGGAGTTTTAGAATGAACGCTGAATAAGGGGAAAAAACCCATTCTACTCTGAGTACATTCTATTATAGTATTAACATAACCCGGTAACCGATATCAATGTATCTTTCGATTGTTGGAGCTATAATATCCGCTGATGATACTAGCAACTCAGTCGATTGTTGGAGCTATAATATTCGATGATGATACTAGCAACTCAGTCGATTGTTGGAGCTATAATATTCGATGATGATACTAGCAACTCAGTCGATTGTTGGAGCTATAATAATCGATGATGATACTAGCAACTCAGTTGATTGTTGCTATAAATATCATTTTCTGTCGGAAATGAATATCCGAACTTGGCCAAAATAGATTTTATTGCAATTTCCAGGCATCCGAAATTGGATAAGAAAAATTGAATTGGTAAGTTAATAACTCGGCCTCATCTGTCCGCTCGATACTTGTAGATAAGTTTAGAATAGATGGAATGTTATGTGCACAGATGTAGACAAGTATAAGATATCCGTCTATTTGTCATTCAGCAAGGACTGCAACTAAAACAATAACACTAACTACTTGTGTTGACAAGAAAGAAGAAAACTTGAACTTATTATGACGAAAACATCAAATACTGTTAATAGTATCATCATACAGGCCTGTTTGTCTTTAATTATCTTGTGTTTTTTTGTTGTCAATTAGTTTTATCTGCAGTGTCTCTCACGAGCTGGCGTGATGGGTTGTTCATTTCAATGTACCCTTTCAATTTCCTTGTGCCAGAAGTTGTTTTCTTTTGTCAGCTTTGGTCTTGATTTAAATTAGTGTTTAACAATTACTTGCCCCTGCTGTATATTACACTAGAAAATAGAATGTTTTCCTCAAATATTTATTTCTTGTAATTTTAGTTTCTTACATTGAAACATTGCTAATTCGATTATTCTGCACGTAACACAAATAAGTGATCTCTTTTCTTTTCTCCTGTATCTTATTTTTCCATCATCTTGTTGTCAGATACGAAATACGCGGATAATGTACATAAACAATCTATTACTTGGATCGAAAAGGCATTTGTTGTTTAGAGAGGATAAAAATAACAAGAGTTGGATTAAATTGGGATTGACAAGGTATGGGAAAACAGTGAACACTTAATGTCATGCAGTCAAGACAAGTCCACGATATAATACACTTGTGGAGGTATCTGCTCATTCATCAATAGGATTAATAATTGTAATAATAATTGTAATAATAATGTAATAATAATAGTAATAATAATGTAATAATAATGTAATAATAATAGTAATAATAATAGTACTAATAATAGTAATAATAATAGTAATAGTAATAATAGTAGTGATAATAATAGTAATAGTAATAATAGAAGTGATAATAATAGTAATAGTAATAATAGAAGTGATAATAATAGTAATAGTAATAATACGAAGAAGATGATGAAGAGTAACAACAACAAGAAAGAGAAACGGTGAACCATAGCTTTTTCTTGACATTCAGCTAGATTCTATCTATCCATCCATCCATCCATCCATCGATCTATCCATCCATCGATCCATCCATCGATCTATCCATCCATACATCCATCCATCTATCAATCTATCTATTGTCTTTTCTCTGTTTTTGCTGTAAGGTTTAGCTGGTTTGAATGACTCTCGGTTTTCGGGCTATAGACACGTTTGATCGTGTTGGTTTATTGACTACACAACAGCATTGGATTGTGTACAACAGCAAAAACTGTGGAATTTTATGAAAGACATGGGTTTTCCGCTATACATAATCCGCCTTATAAAAACATTATATCAAGACTAGCAAGCAGCCATGTAGATAGTGAAACATTTCAATAGTCAGACGAGAAATTAGAGCATACCTTGACAGGAAAGAAGAGCATACCTTGACAGGAAATGGTTGATCGAAGTAATAAATTGTAATCTGGCAACGCAAAACAAACAATTCCTGGATACTTGCTGATCAATAATTGAATAAAAGACGCACTCACTGTGTGAGACCTACTCGGCTGATCAAACAAAGGATAATCAAGGCAAACTAATTTTAGTAATTATAGAAAGTGGCTGCTACAGTGACGTTGTGTGTGTGTGTGTGTGCCTACTTCAGGTGACATATCCTTTCTAAAACGTAGCCTGCTCTGTGGGCGTTAATCTGGTCCTGATGTGCTAAAAAATCCATGAATGTGTTCAAATACTCAGTGATATTTGATCCACTGTCGTCTTGGTCCATCATTTACCCAATTACTTGCTACCATACCTTCTATTACTAATCTACTATTATATTATACTGTCTAATTGTTGGGTCAGAAACCTCGTGTTACGATACTGTTTAGGAAGCGAAAGTCTTCATCTTGCAATTCTCGCATAACTACTTAAATTAATTTCGCTTTAAATGCCAATGACGTTGTTTAAACTTTTATGTGTCGAAAAAACAAGATTGAAACAGCGTGGAGGATTGATTTCATTGGATTCGAGTTCCCCATTCGAACTGGGTCTTTTTCAGCGAAGCGGCAATGCGAATTCTGAAAGGATTACTCATGGCTTGTTTACCCTTAGCTTCAAGTGATTCTCCCGAGTGATAAAAAAAATCTACTTCATAAACAGGGCGTCACGAAGTAGATACGAACCCTCGACATCTTGAGCGAAAGGCGAACGATTAAACACTACATCCCGCACTCTTCTGTGTATAGGATTCTACTTGTATCATAAGTCTCCTGTTTATGATGTCGTATTCTATTTTCTGTGTACACTGTCAGACCTCAGGTACGTCAAATTAAATCTGTGATATTTTGTTATCTTATTTTCTCAGGTAACTATTGCAAGTGTTTTCCTGTTTTATATATATATATATATATATATATATATATATATAGAGAGAGAGAGAGAGAGAGAGAGAGAGCGTGTGTGTGTGCGCGCGTGCGTGTATGTGTGTGTGTTTGTAAATACCCCAGGGGATACAATGACACGATGTATGCGACCTCTATGTTACTTCCTGATATAACATCCAACATTCGGGCTCTATATTTCCTTCTGTTATAACATCCAACATTCGGGCTCTATATTTCCTTCTGTTATAACATCCAAAATTCGGGCTCTATATTTCCTTCTGTTATAACATCCAAAATTCGGGCTCTATATTTCCTTCTGATATAACATCCAACATTCGGGCTCTATATTTCCTTCTGTTATAACATCCAACATTCGGGCTCTATATTTCCTTCTGATATAACATCCAACATTCGGGCTCTATATTTCCTTCTGTTATAACATCCAACATTCGGGCTCTATATTTCCTTCTGATATAACATCCAACATTCGGGCTCTATATTTCCTTCTGTTATAACATCCAACATTCGGGCTCTATATTTCCTTCTGTTATAACATCCAACATTCGGGCTCTATATTTCCTTCTGATATAACATCCAACATTCGGGCTCTATATTTCCTTCTGTTATAACATCCAACATTCGGGCTCTATATTTCCTTCTGATATAACATCCAACATTCGGGCTCTATATTTCCTTCTGTTATAACATCAAAAATTCGGGCTCTATATTACCTTCTGATATAACATCCAACATTCGGGCTCTATATTTCCTTCTAATATAACATCCAATATTTGGGCTCCAGCTGAAAGGGGGATAAAACCAGATGCAATCAATATATATATATATATATACCGCACATATATATATATATATATATATATATATATATATATATATATATATATATATACCGCACATATATATATATATATATATATATATATATATATACATATACACACTTCACCCATAACACTCAGATTTCAATAAGGTGAAAGGTCCAAGGTTCAAAAAGAGAAGGTTGTGGTTGTAACATGAATAAGATATTATCGGACAGGTATGTCACTTACTTGCCTTACTTGCGTTAATCCTGTAAAGGAGTGGACACGCACCCCCCACCCCACGCATTACATGATATCTTACATGTCATGTTTACGTTTTTACATTTTCTTAACACGTCTCTATACTGGAGACGGTCATAGTCAACATCCTTAAATGGTTGATGAACCTGCTGGGAATACCCCAGTGTTGGTTTATAATCAAGAATCAAGTATCCATGTCATCATTATGTCTTCTTGTGAATCTCAATGTACATATTATATTCTTTCTTTCATCATTATGTCTTATTGAAAATTTCATCTTCTGTTCTATATTATATTATGCTTTGATATATTATGTTAGGTAGTTATATGTTATCTATCTTGTCATTTCACATATCATATTATAGTCTCTCTTTCATGGTTATCTATTCCTGCGAGTTTCATCTTAAATAATATAGCCTTCCTCTCGCAGCCATATTTGAACATTTCAGACACGGACAGCAATACACTTCTTCTGTTGATCCTCTGCCATTTTGATGTGACAGAAATTTACTGAAACCCTAGAAGATGTACCACAAGATGATCCTTTGAAATCTTGTTTATATATCGCATCTGTTTATTCAACATTGCTCTGCAGGCACTCCTTCCAGACAGTCGATTAATTTGTTTGAGAAAGAAATTATCGACATGGATGCGCTGTCGATCGGTTACGGTAAATTGATTTATAGCGTCGCTGCCAGTCTGATCTGTTTATCGAGTGGCAAGCCCGTTTTTGATAAGACAAGAGATGGTGCCCTCGTGGATTTAAATAAGCATACACCTGGAGAGAGAGAGAGAGAGAGAGAGAGAGAGCGGAGTAAATGTGAAGAATGATTAAAAATATGCCAGTTTAAAAAGGAAAAATAAAGACTAACTAAAGACTGAGATATATGAAAGTTTAGTACATGGTGTGTTGAATGAAGGATATTTCCGCTGAAGATGGATGTGTCGAGCCGAAACGTAGTAAACTTGTTTTGTTTCGACATGTAACGAGACACGATTAGCTTTCTAAAATTATTTTGTAAGGAACAATCTAAGGGGGGGGGGGGGGAGGGAGGAGAAGAAGTGGTCAAAGAAAACCTTGGGTTGATAACATCAAGAAATGATCTGGGCATAACTCTTTTACACACGCCAAATGGCTAAGAATAGATTTATTTTGAGGGCTTTTTTATGATGATGCCTCCAGTGTGGCACCCTCGACGGGTTATGGGTCATTATATTTATTTGACATACGAATCATTCGTAGATTTTTTCAATTTATGTGACAGGAGAATCATTGGATTATATTAGAAAAAGCAGACATTCTCACTGTTTCTTATCTAATTCGCTCTGAAGATATATATCATGTAAACTAGTAAATATAACATCACTCATCTTGGCTGAGACTTTTTATTTGCTGGCGATATAAAGAATGCGCAAAGTGACCAGTGGAAAACTTGAATAAGTCGCATCACCCAAAGCATTGATGTGTGACCAGTGGGCAGGACATATTTTTGGAGAAGGTATTTCGATGCACAGTTTTCATATACTGAAATGATTGGAACACACTTGGAAAATAGAAGATTGGTGAGTACTGATGGATCTCCGTTGTAGAGACCTAGTGTTGTGGAAATGATCTTCAGCCATCTACTTTAGTACAGAAATGTATGTCAACAAGATGTGTACACGATACAGGCATCTATATGGAATCATGGGAACAGAAAAGGATACCATGGAATTTATAGCCTAAAATAAAAGCTCATGAATGGTAATAAGGACAACGGAGAAAGTGATGGAAGATAGTTAAAATGATGAAATCACAAAAACAGCACACGATGACTCAAGTGGTACATAGTACTTTGTCCATGCTGTGGAAGCTGTCTTGTTCAAATTGCTCTTTCTAACTACATTAACCAGCGCCATGAATTGTAACTTGCTGACTAGATCAACCAGATCCATGGATTGTAACTTGCTGACTAGATCAACCAGATCCATGGATTGTAACTTGTTGACCAGATCAACCAGCGCTATGGATTGTAACTTGCTGACTAGATCAACCAGCGCTATGGATTGTAACTTGCTGACTAGATCAACCAGCACTATGGATTTTAAATTATACTCCCTTTAATATCACAACTCTCGTCTGAAAGGAAAGAAATTTAACAGCAGCATTACTCTGTCATTTTTATATCCATCTACATTAATGTGTATGTGATGGCAACTCTACAATCTACATTAATGTGTATGTGATGGCAACTCTACAATCTACATTAATGTGTATGTGATGGCAACTCTACAATCTACATTAATGTGTATGTGATGGCAACTCTACATATTGAAATGTATTCCACCTCCCACTTCCCCACTCCAGCTCTGGTGGTAGAGTTGTTATTGGTTTCAATTCTGAACAGAAATATGCAAATTAAAGCGTTACCAATAGTAAATCGACAAATTGAGAATAAAACACAAACATAGACACCGTTTCAACTAAACAGCCTTCATCAGAACGAAAAACACTGGACAAACAGCGAAAAACCTACATGGGGTAAATGGTCTGATTTAATAAGTCACCTCGTTAGTCCATGCTTAATATAGTTTAAATAGAGTCCAACCGACCGCCCGTATTGTATTGTCAATAAGATAAGATGTGCATGTGAAATGGAGCAAAATACAATAAAAATGTTCAAAAAAGCAATGTTACATAAAAGATATGCGTCAAGAAAGATACATTCTCCATTTCTTCATTTTTAACTACCAGTTATCTTTATCGTCGCCATCTTGTTATTGTGACACAATCCTTATCTTAACCGAGTTGTTGTTTGATAGAATAATTTTATCACATTTTTCAAAATGAAAGGACCGCTTTATCTGCTTATATTTTTCTCTGACAAAAAACATTGGCTCCGCGCTCCTGCAGATTAGCGGGATGTAACCCAGAGAATGAAATGCAATGGTATACAACTTTGGCTAGGAGCTTTCACATACTACCACTGACGTATGTTTATTGAAGTTAAAGTTTTCACATACTACCACTGACGTATGTTTATTGAAGTTAACGTTTTCACAGAAATTGATATGATTACACGTTTTAAAAGTATGTAACTGAAAACAGTGATAAAAGCAAAGAACAGAGATAAATCATTGCATGTTGAAGTGGCGAAAAAAGAGAAAACATCTCATATTGAAAAGTGGCGAACAAAGACAAAACATTTCATATAGAAAAATGGCGAACAGAAAGAAAACATTTCTATTGACATGTGGCGAACAGAGACAAAACATTTCATATTGAAAAGTGGCGAACAGAAACAAAACATTTCATATTGAAAAGTGGCGAACAGAGAGAAAACATGTCATATTGAAAGTGGCGAACAGAGAGAAATATTACATGTCTTGAAAGTAGTGAATAGAGAAAAATAATTGCTTGTCGTGAAAGTGGCGAATGAAGAAAAATAATTGCATGTTGAAAGGTTGCAAAGAGAGAGAAAGAATTGTACTTCTTGAAAGTGGCGAATATGTATAAAGAAATAATAGTGTCTTTAAAGTGGCGAATATAATGAAATAATTGTATGCCTTGAAAGTGGCGAATATAAATTAGCAAGATAGGAAAGGAATAGAAAGGAAAGTTTAAAACGACTTCATGATGAGGTCTAAACAAATTCTAAATGCCAGGATGCATTTTATCAAATTAAATTATTTTTTTAATGGATAAAGGAATGAAGAAATCAAAATAAGAGAAATGTTTGGCTTCACAAAATCCGAGACAACCGCAAAGACATTAGAGAATGTTACATTTTGTCATACAGTCTGATAGAAATGGAAAAACTCACTTTTGAAGAAATCCGAAACGGGGAAATTTAGCGAAGGAGATGTTAGAATATGATTACAGATCTCTCTTTCAGATTTGGCATCATAATGTTGGTTAATTAAAGCACCATTACCTGGCACATTAAACCGGAAGAATTATCATTTGTTCCAGGTTTCTGTCATGAGAAATTCTATAAAGATGTTTGCATGTTCAGAGTTTGAACACAATTAAACTTCCAATTGTATGCTTCATGTGGAGTGTTATAGATATTTATGCCATGCATTACGATATAAATATATTGCTTGCTTGTTTGTGCTTGTGTTTGTTTACTTACGTTCGCTGACGTCTAACCAGCCCTAATTTTATTTAGTATGATTTACGACATGAAGCGTGAAGTACGTTGTACTACGTTTTAAGTTGCGCAATGTAGGCCTGTCACATCCGTGTTCGGTGTGCTTTTTATTCGGGTAGACTTTCCTAGCATGTGACAGTCTAGCCCGATGGCGAGCGTGTGTCCACTCTAAAATGGACGGTTTATCACCAAATTTGTCTTTGGACTTTACAGGTAAAAACATGTTTATAGTTAGCAGTTTCTTAGGAAATGAATAGCACAGATTTTGACTTGGGTCTACTTGGTTCCTCTTGTACGAGGTATTTCGTTGCAGTTCAATTGTGCTATTAAATTAATGTAATTTTCTCTTGCAATCAGACAGTCCATTCCTCCTGTTCCCTCGATTACTAAACCCGTAATCGTTTGAGCGCCCGTATCGGTACAGGAAACGTTTCACTGTAAGTTGAAACAGGTTTGGTTCGTCCTCTTAACTGAGATTTCGCTCGCCTAACTCGTAAATACATCGTCCAGTTTCAAGTTTTCACACTCAGCTTACGAAATATTTCGTTCTGACTTTCTACCGTATTCTTCTCGAATCTTGACTTAATGGATTCATTTAGTCCTTGCTATTGTGTATCGTGTGTCGCCATTGTCACATGTGTGTCGCCATTGTCACATGTGTGTCGCCATTGTCACATGTGTGTCGCCATTGTCACATGTGTGTCGCCATTGTCACATGTGTGTCGCCATTGTCACATGTGTGTCGCCATTGTTACATGTGTGTCGCCATTGTCACATGTGTGTCGCCATTGTCACATGTGTGTCGCCATTGTCACATGTGTGTCGCCATTGTCACATGTCTATCACCGTTTGCGGTAAACGTTTCCCTCAACTGTTGTAGCTACAACAGACATGATTTTGCACGAGCATCGAAGCCATCTGTCCAGGGCGCACTGCAAGGAGGAGGTTATAGTATCTTGGTTATACGCGAGCCATGGACTTGCACAAGAAACACTGTAACACTGTAACACTATTATACATATTGACCTTTACCATGATCAGTTCCATTTCTGTGATTCTTGTGTGTATACCTTGTCACATTTAGCATCGACTTCTTTCTTTATTCTCTAGCGAATAGAAAATTGTCTTTGTTATAATTTCTCTATCCCTACTCAGTATTGTGACATTAACCACGTCATCGTTCACCAGTGAGTCTGCTGTTTTGTTACCTCTGACCCCTGCATGACCATGGCAATATATTTGTGCCTTACCCCCCCCCTCAACTTACTGATATTAAACAGCTTCAATTGTTTGTACCTCTTGATTGGCTTAGTACTGTGTGTGTGTGTGTGTGTGTGTGTAAAGCGTCTTTCCTTTTAGTACCCCTTCACAAAGTGTGATATCGCTTCCCCGTGGGCTGTATCTCCCACTTTGAGAAATCCTCCCGTAAACCAAGAGAAAAATTAGTAAACAAATATTAGAATACGACAATGAAGAGCAGCATCGACATTTCAAATTTGGACGCCGTGAGCATGCTCCGGACGATTTCTTTACCTAGTCTAACTTCATTTCGGATGTGACGTTCCTGAATATCTCTTTCGCGTTTTTACCCTAACCGTCCTGATAGCCAATGCCTACCTTCGGCGCTGATAAAGAGGTGGGATGAAAATATATGAGATATGAAAATATGAATAATGAATAAAGAAGAAAGCTAAAATACATGAAATATAAATATGAAATAAAGAAGAAAGCTAAAATACATGAAATATGAATAAGGAATAACGAAAAAAAGGTGATGTGATGTGATGTTCGTCCGTCGTGATCGACGATGACCAAAAACTCAACCATAATAATAATAACAATAAATAATAAAAATAATAAAGTTAATAGTGTGTTTTTAAATGACTAGCAAGTCCAATGCGCGCACAAAATGTTCTTTTACAGAATTGACAACAATAGAAGGTATATGTGTACGGTTGAGATGTTTTTTCTTTTCTACGTGTCCGCTTCTGTCTTGCAGTTTCTTGTCTGAATTCTTCCGCCGCTAGTGCTCCCGTTCTAATGATGTAACGCCATGCTGTTCTATCCTGAGCGAGGCTCTCCCAAGACCCTACGTCAATGTTAAGATGTTTCAAGGATGACTTGAGCGTGTCTTTGAAACGCTTTTTCTGTCCACCAGCTTTTCGAAATCCTGCCTTGAGTTCTCCATAATATATTTGTTTTAGCAAACGCGAGTTCTCCATACGCACAAGATGGACTGCCCAGCGTGCCTGCGCCTTCATAAGTATTGTGTGGATGCTTATTGAGGTTGATTTTTCCAAGACCTCGTAGTCTGGTACTTTGTCCCACCAATGGATGTTTAGTAATTTACGTAGGCAGGTAAGATGGAAATGATTTAACTTTCTTGCATGTCTAGCATACACTGTCCACGTTTCGCAGGCGTATAGTAAGGTTGGTAAAACAGCAGCATGATATACTTGTAGTTTGGTGGTTGTTCTTATACCTCTTCTGTCCCATACATTGTTGCGTAATCTGCCAAATACAGCACTAGCTTTTGCCAGTCTATTGGAAAATGTATATAGCAAGAAATATTAAATTTATAATGTAATTATGGAACATGTAATGTAAGAAGTGGGAATGTTATTGGAGTAATTAAGACACAATGAAATGAGTCTGCAGATGTGTTAGGTTACAGAACATATATGAGAGTGGAAACAATGCAAGGAGATATGAAAATATCATATAACCAATGTAGGTAATAGGAAGCAAGCTCTGATAAAACAAGAGATTAAATGAAGAAATTAGAAAGGCCAAATGTTGACAGATATTGGATATTTATATATCAGTAAATTCAAGGTTCGTTCTAGCGGCACCGAATCGCCTTACAACTGAAATAAACAGATTTTCCGTACTTGATCAACCACATCCCCCCAAAAAAATATGTGATCTCGTCAAGACATTCAATCTGTGTACTCAAGTATATATCAAGTATATGTATATATGTATATATCAAGTGACATATTCTTTCCGGAACGTTGTCATCGCAGTGGGTACTCTGACCGCCACTCTGTCCCGGACAAGCTGGGCAGCAACATGATCTGGAGACATATTCATATATTCTTCGATGATAACTGGTCCATTGTCTTCTTCTTGGTCTTCCTCTTTTTCTCTTTTATGGCACTCTGCTCTTTAGAATGACCCTTTCATGAACATCACACTCGCGTCAGCTGGAAGATTGGCTCAAGATCGACAGGAGTTGTACAATTTATTGTAACTGCTACATCGTGTCCACGAAATGCTACCTGATGATGATGTCAGTTGTAGATTAACACATAAAACGTGATGCAGTTTTACGACATCTAGTCAGTTGTAGATTAACACAGCAATGTGACCTTATTTTACGACATCTAGTTAGTTATAGATTACGACCTGGGGATCTCCCTGGCGCAGTTGCTAACGTTGAGCAGTTTGTCTAGTGTTCAACACGTCATGGACTTGAATCTGCCTCTTAACGTTTTGTTTACAGGATGAATGTAGTCGGTAATCCTAAAGAGATTATCGCTTGAAACTGCGGAAGTATGTGCTAAGGGCGATACACTGAATATGCAGAGTGCTGCTTTGCTAAGAGTCAAAAAGTACACATAAGGAAACCAGAATACAGTTATGCCACTCCTCTACCCTTTTTAAACCTTATTTTAAATTATCACCTACAATTTGACAGTATTTTACGACACCTAGTCAGTGAAATACTTAACACCTACCATTTAATTTACCCGTACTTAGCTATATTTAGACAATAGACATTATCATTTGATGCTATTTTACGACACTATAATATGTTTAAACAAACACGATAATATATGTATATGTGTATGTATAAGTAATGAAGCATAAATAGGTATGTATTACATAGAACAGTGCGTCTGTATATTGAATTTTACAGCAAAGTATAAATAGAAACTACTGTTGACGTACAAATAGACATGGTTTTTCAAAACAGTTGCTTGGATACCATTTGTTGTGTGAGCACAAAGTAAGTGAGCTCACGCCCTTCTACAATAGTAATCTTAACTAGTCGTGTGTAAACATTCGCTCCGCGAGGCCTTTTTTGTCCTATCGACAGATGCACATCCTGAGTTAAGATACTTCGTGTCACTAGGAGAGGCTGCTCACGTGCCGATATTCAATGAAAAAACTTAATTAGCCTCTCGTAGTGACACGCGATACCAAGATAGAATGTGTGGATAAATTCGAAAACTTAGGAGCAAACATCAACGGTGCAGGAGACTATGGCAGAAATAAGGAAGAGATTAGTAATGGCATATTGTAAATTAACACGCTTGAAAAACATATGGAAAAACAACAAAATAGAAACGAAATTGCTAATCCGCTTTGAATTCTCTACATTTGTCGATAATGTTTCTAATAATTAGTAAATGATCTTCTGTGCTTCTGTCTGATCGAAATCCTGCTTGTACCTCCTTAACTGCATTCTTTTGATAAGTATTCTTAGTAAAATCTTGCTCGCTTAGCTAATTAATGCTACTGTTCTATAGTTAGTGCATAACTGAAGTCTCATATTTTTGGTAGGGAAAATATATATTGATTTTTTTCCAATCTCCGGGTCATGTTCCGCTCTTCCAAATTATACAGTATAATTTATGGTATATTTCTGGCCCTTACTCCTCCAGCTAGTATCATTTCTGTGGTAATGCCGTCATTTTAAGGAGCTTTATACTTCTTCAGTTTTTTTATTGTGTGTCTAATTTAGTTTAATTGCTGTTTCGTTTATGTTTGCTTCTGGGATATTTTTTGTACATTTGTACATTTCCTGACAGTATTATGTCCATCTTTTTATTATCGCTTTCCCAACTTTTATTAATTTCTGTGTTTTATCTTTAATTACTTTTAGTGCATGTTTTAAGTTATTTTGTTGCAATGGTTTCGTTAATGCACATATCTGTTTCGTGTTTCGCAGCTGTTTGTAATCTTCTACTTCCCTGCACGCCTTGATTATGTATTGTTCTTTATCGTACCTAATGTGTTATTTTATTACTTCGATAGTGTCCTGTATTCCTCGTTGTTGTTCTTGTTTTTTAATTTCTTATTTTTATTATGTTTTCCATAGTTTCTAGTGATATAAATTCGTGATGTTTCTTTACCTTCTTAAGTATGATTTTTTTTTCTGCTGTTTAAATGAAAAGTAATGTTATTTTATTTTCCAGTTTTTCCGGCGTTGTTACTTCCTCTGTATTTAGGAATATTTTTAATTTATTTACTGCCTCAACATTATGTTCTTCATGAATGTTTGACATGTCAAACCTCAATATGATGCTGTTTTTGTTCTTATGTTTCATTTTTAGCATAAATTTAGCTGTAATCAATTCGTGATCTGTATCACAGTCTGCTGTTAGTAGTGTTTGACTTGATGCTACACATGATTTCTATCTCTGCTGTGTTATTATATAATCTATTTGATTTCTCGTGTGTCCATCCAGTGATCTCCATGTATACAACCTTCTTGGATGTTATTCGAAAAATGTATTCATGATTGACAAGTTGTTTTCCACGCAGAAACCGACTAGGCGTTCTCTTCTCTCGTTCCTGATTCCCAATCCATGTCTTTTTTGTATTTTATATTTTTGTGGAGCTCTCTCTTTGCCAACTTTGGCATTAAAATCCTCTTCTATGATTATCTTGATATCTTGTTTGTTGATTTCGTTTAGTGTTACTTGTAGTTTGTCGTAGAAATCATTTATCTCATGCTCATTTGCCGCTGTTCTTGGATCGTGTATCTCAATTATTGGAAAAAAATATTTTTCATTGTAATCTAGTTGTTATTATGCGATCGCTTGCTGGATAGTAACCTTTCATTGTTGATTTTATTCGTTTAGATAGATAGATGCCTGCTCCTTTTTGTTCACCTTTATCATTCCTCGCCAATACACATA
Organism: Meghimatium bilineatum; assembly: GCA_034231615.1. NCBI lineage: Eukaryota > Metazoa > Mollusca > Gastropoda > Stylommatophora > Philomycidae > Meghimatium > Meghimatium bilineatum. Next base: position 2,623,074 of record CM067305.1, on the reverse strand, counting down.
ATTCACACGTTTGAGTTGTGACATGTCGTGTATTAGGCTATCTATGTTCTGCAAATCCTAGTATATCGAGATTTAATCTGTTCATTTCTTGCATCACTATATGATGTTTCCTGTTTTTGAGTCTATTTACATTCCATGTCCCTATTTACATTCCATGTCCCTATTTACATTCCATGTCCCTATTTTGACACCCGCTTTCTTTCCTTCGCTATTTCTGTTTAATTTCGCTGATTGCGTGAAGTCATTTGTTTACAAATGAGTAACGACATCAGTAATACTTGATGAATTTTGAAGGACACCACAAATTCACACAATGACACATTATAACACATTAAGGATTGAATTCAGGCTATCCTTTGCAAATATCTAGGCACACTGTTCCCGTAGGTTACCGGTTCTTTCGGGAAGAAACTCCGATTAGTTGAGCAGAGATATAAGAAAACATCCATTATTGTCGACTATTTTTACAGATTTGTGTTTATAGAAGGAGTATGTGTATGTTTGTAGAAGGGGTATATGTGTTTCTGTAGAAAGGGTATATGTATGTCTGTAGAAGGGGTATATGTGTGGTTGTAGAAAGGGTATATGTATGTCTGTAGAAGGGGTATATGTGTGGTTGTAGAAAGGGTATATGTATGTCTGTAGAAAGGGTATATGTGTGGTTGTAGAAAGGGTATATGTATGTCTGTAGAAGGGGTATATGTGTGTCTGTAGAAGGGGTATATGTGTGGTTGTAGAAAGGGTATATGTATGTCTGTAGAAAGGGTATATGTGTGGTTGTAGAAAGGGTATATGTATGTCTGTAGAAGGGGTATATGTGTGTCTGTAGAAGGGGTATATGTGTGGTTGTAGAAAGGGTATATGTATGTCTGTAGAAGGGGTATATGTGTGGTTGTTGAAGGGGTATATGTGTGTTTGTAGAAGGGGTATATGTGTGTCTGTAGAAAGGGTATATGTGTGTCTGTAGAAAGGGTATATGTATGTCCTTAGAAGGGGTATATGTGTGTCTGTAGAAAGGGTATATGTATGTCTGTAGAAAGGGTATATGTATGTCTGTAGAAGGGGTATATGTGTGTCTGTAGAAAGGGTATATGTATGTCTGTAGAAAGGGTATATGTATGTCTGTAGAAGGGGTATATGTGTGGTTGTTGAAGGGGTATATGTGTGTTTGTAGAAGGGGTATATGTGTGTCTGTAGAAAGGGTATATGTATGTCTGTAGAAGGGGTATATGTGTGGATATAGAAGGGGTATATGTGTGGATGATGAAGAGGTATATGTGTGTTCATAGAAGGGGTATATGTGTGTCTGTAGAAAGGGTATATGTGTGGATGATGAAGAAGTATATGTGTGGATGTAGAAGGGGTATATGTGTGGTTGTAGAAGGGGTAAATGTGTGGATATAGAAGGGGTATATGTGTGGATGTAGAAGGGATATATGTGTCTTTAAAGAAGTCATATTTTATTGTTTTATATGCAGACATCTAACATGAATTACTACATCCATATCAAGGTGTATTGGCATACTTTGAATAGTACATCCCATTTGACGGATTACCTAGTCCACGAGATATCCACTATTTCAGATAATGTACAGTGAACGAAATAAAACATCACTACTTTGATGATTGATTATTGATTAGGAGTCTCCCGCCGAAGACGGATGTGTCGGGCCATTGGCGCAAATAAAACGGCGACACAACGCATTTCCATTGTCTGGACTACATCCTGCTGGAAATCTAGTAGGACAATTGTCCTGCTACAAGAGAGATCTGGCAGGAGTTTGAGAATGAACGCTGAAGAAGAAGAAGAATATTAGGAGTCTGCAGCGCAGCAGAAGGAGTATTCCCAGAAATACTCTGCTTGCAATTCTGTCATCTAAAAGTATATACGTTTTCAGTGTCCCAATCAGTTGTTGGAGGTATCATCAAACAAGCGAGATCCGATTTAATTGCCTCTATTTCCATTATCATGATCGATGCTGTTTTTGAGTATGCAGCAGAATTTTCCCACTACCTACTTGTCATTTTTTGTTGGCTGTGAGGCCCCCATCGGCAATTGTATATTTCTCTAATTACTGAGTCATCTTTATAAATAATTACAGCTTGGGGCTTGGAGTACTGTATTATGTGTTCTGTGAGTGGGCGTGGATTAACTCAAGTAACATTTGTAGTTGCCCCTGTTAACTAATGCAAATATTTGAAGATGTGTATGTTAACTAAAGGACACATTTAGATGTGTAGGCTAACTAAAGGACACATTTAGATGTGTAGGCTAACTAAAGGACACATTTAGATGTGTAGGCTAACTAAAGGACACATTTAGATGTGTAGGCTAACTAAAGGACACATTTAGATGTGTAGGCTAACTAAAGGACACATTTAGATGTGTAGGCTAACTAAAGGACACATTTAGATGTGTAGGCTAACTAAAGGACACATTTTAGATGTGTAGGCTAACTAAAGGACACATTGTAGATGTCTAGGCTAACTAAAGGACACATTTTAGATGTGTAGGCTAACTAAAGGACACATTATAGATGTGTAGGCTAAGTAAAGGACACATTATAGATATGTAGGCTAACTAAAGGACACATTGTAGATGTGTAGGCTAAGTAAAGGACACATTTTAGATGTGTAGGCTAACTAAAGGACACATTGTAGATGTGTAGTCTAACTAAAGGACACATTGTAGATGTGTAGGCTAAGTAAAGGACACATTGTAGATGTGTAGGCTAAGTAAAGGACACATTGTAGATGTGTAGGCTAAGTAAAGGACACATTGTAGATGTGTAGGCTAACTAAAGGACACATTGTAGATGTGTAGTCTAACTAAAGGACACATTGTAGATGTGTAGTCTAACTAAAGGACACATTGTAGATGTGTAGGCTAACTAAAGGACACATTTGGATATCTCACTTCGATAACTATATTATATTTTATGCGCATCTTTTGTCTGTGTGTCTTATCAGTGTTATATCAGACAAGCCAACATTCAACATTATACATCTAGTAGACTATATGTCTTACCAGTGTTATACCAGACAAGCCAACATTCAACATTATACATCTAGTAGACTATATGTCTTACCAGTGTTGTACCACACAAGCCAACATTATACTTCCAGTAGACGATATCTCCCATATTTTAATATGTTTTGTTATTTTGTTTGTTTTAGAACCCCAGGAATTGCGAGCGATTAACTCTTTACGTCCAATCTGCAGTGTGTGTCATTTTTCTGAGCTCTCTTTCATACCTGAGGGCCTTCAGTTGAAACTGATGTGTACGCCGTCAATGTGTGGAATTATTGACACAATCTATGACCAGGAAGATTACCTTTAATTTGTGCCAGAACATGCGGGTGTTGAGGGCAATGAGCGAGCCGATACACTGGCGAGCATATCCATAGGCGTCAATGTATACATCAGTGGATCGATCTAAACTAGTTAATGCGTTAAGGGAGCTCGAAGACTATCCAAAGTAGGAATCATGGTATCTCTCAAGATTTGTATAAAGATCAGAACAGTCGGTAAACAAAAACATAATAGATATACGAAAAGATTGATACATCAGCATTGAACTGAAACCGTCAGATGTGACACTCTGATGGATTCACTGAGATGGGGAAGATCAGCTATGGACTCGTTCGGTGTTATGTTATGTTTCTCCGGGGCCATAGGTTCTTTCAGTTCTTTGATGTTGTTTAGGTTCATTGACATGCATTCTCTATTAATAGTTCTTTGTAGAGTTAATCTAGGTCTCCCTCTTCTTCTTACTCCCGGTGGCACCCAGTATAGTGACTGCTGGGGAATTCTTAGGCTGTTCATTCTGAGAACATGACCGATGTAAGTCCATCGCCTTTGTCTAATGAAGGAAGATATATAGGTTTGTTTTCTGTTCTCTCGTATAGTAGTGTTAAATTTAAAGTCACTCCACATATGTTTTCAAATGTGTTAATCTCTTATCATTCGGTGGACGTTGATGAGAATCTGAAGTCGTAACTCATAACAACATCACAGCTGGCAAGAAATTGAGTTGAAAAATGAAACACAAAAACATACGCAGGCAAGCACGTAATACACACAGACGTAAGATACTTACAGCCAAGTAGTCAAAGCACTTATTCCTTTTGGTAGAGAAGTCAGGTTCTGTCCAGCACAGTCCAGCTTGGTATCAAGGCACTTGCATTTCTCAGGGCATGTTTGTTTATGCATATTTCTGCTAACATTAACCATGGTTGCATTAAATGATGTGGACAGGATGTTATTGCTGACATCGTCAATTTTTATGGTATCTACCCGTTGATGGTCTTTGTGATGTTTATCAAATATACTATTCAAATCTTTTCTGAATCCTCCTTCATAAGTACTATCAAGTCTCTTAGATATAAAACTATCGGTGATTGGATAGTAGGTTTCCAAGTCCTGTCTATCTATGTATTCAATGTGGTCAAGATTGCCCACCAGCGGATACAAATCTTTGCTATCAAATGTATCCTGATTAGCTCGACCGGTTGATTTGACACTGCTATCGTATTGAACATCCTGGTCATCTCTGTAAAAGCCAGTCCTAATCTCAGGCTGACTCTGGGACGCAATCCAAATCTGAAGACTCACAAGTTGGAGATAGAGTAAAAAAGTGAAGATATTCATCGTAAACAATGATCTGAATTTATATTACTTATTACTTCTTACAAATCGAATTAGCCAATCTGTAATACTCTGTAAACACGTCAAACTGAACGAATTCAGGTCTTCGAGATTGCCTAATTTACCGATCTTCAAAGTGTCACAGGACATTGAGCGTTTGGTGAAAGTTATTTAATTCCGCTTGAGCTGCTGTTACACATTGAGCGTTTGATGAAAGTTATGGAATTCTGCCTGAGCTATTGTGTCAGTATTCTGGTGCTTGTTGACTGAACAAACTGAAAACAATTTCGAACCTGTGTTGATTCTAACTAGTTTACCAGTTTTTTTTAAATTCCAGATTCTCTTAGAAACTGATTACCATATTTCCTCACGATCTATACGGTGGACAAGTGGCCTTGATAATTATTATAAAATACACATATCCGACTTGAACATAGCATAAGCTAGCGATAATTGACATCCACTTAAATGTTCTATTTATCATCAATGGATCCTCTGTAACGTTCGTGATATTGTCGATGTTACTCCTGATGACAAGTTATACCTTTATGAATACTCTTCAACACAGTGTATCTAGGAAGAGAAAATATTTGTTGTGAATACATTTTGTAATCGTTGTTTCGCAGACAACACGTTAACATTGGATACAATAGTATTGCTCGATACAATAGTATTGCTCAATACAATAGTATTACTCGATACAATAGTATTGCTCGATACAATAGTATTACTCGATACAATAGTATTACTCGATACAATAGTATTACTCGATACAATAGTATTACTCGATACAATAGTATTACTCGATACAATAGTCTTACACGAACGTCTGTGCTCGCTGAACACGTGTATCTTCTCATCCAGTTCATTAAACCAAATTACTTAAATAGGTCTATTATTTCTAACACATGTGTAACATACGTGTCAATAGACATTATAATCTTATCTCTATTCTCAGTAATACACGTGTAAGAACATCTAAACAAGGATCTCCACTTTTTAGTCTGGTAAGATCTGCACAAAGGAATCTTCTTCCGAAATATCTCGAGAGGGGGAATACTTGTTATCGAGTTGATTGAGACCGTGGTAGTGAAGGAGACCCGCGTACAGAATCTAAACAAGACTTCATTCGTTAGAGGTTTTTTACTATTGTGCATTTTATTGCCTGCCTGTAGCAACCTTCATACCTGTAGCTTGCCCAGCCTGTAGCAACTTTCCTACCTGTAGCTTGTCTAGCCTGTAACAACCGTCCTACCTGTAGCTTGCCTAGCCTGTAACAACCTTCCTACCTGTAGCTTGCCCAGCCTGTAACAACCTTCCTACCTGTAGCTTGTCTAGCCTGTAACAACCTTCCTACCTGTAGCTTGCCAAGCCTGTAGCAACTTTACCTGTAGCTTGCCTAGCCTGTAACAACCTTCCTACCTGTAGCTTGCCTAGCCTGTAACAACCTTCCTACCTGTAGCTTGCCCAGCCTGTAACAACCGTCCTACCTGTAGCTTGCCTAGCCTGTAACAACCTTCCTACCTGTAGCTTGCCCAGCCTGTAACAACCTTCCTACCTGTCGCCACTGGGCGATAGTGTGTCAGCTCTACGCTATGATGGTTTATCACCCACTGTGCCGCTGGACTGTGCACGCCAATACATTTCCTGGAGGGCAATTTCCGAGGATACGGCTACCAGAAACATCTTTCTTCTTCTTCTTTTCGAACTCCAGGAATTGCGAACAATTAGTTCTTACTTCCTATGTGTAGTATAGAGGTGTTTTCTGCGAGATTTCTTTCATACTCAGAAGACTTCTGCTCTAGACTTAGTGTAATGTCTATTGAAGGAGACTTCTTCTCCTAGAGGTACATGTCAAGAGACGAGCTGATAGTTTGCTTGAATCACCCATTGTGTGTCTTTCCTCCGACCATGCGCTTCGCAGACAGCAAATTATTCCTCGTGTAAGAAGACAATTTCATTAGCACCCTTAGTCATTGTGTCCCTAGATCCTAGACCTAATTTCTTCTGTATGAGCAGTGTTAGGCAACGGTGACAGTAGCATTAGACTTAGGGTTGATACACCTTCCTATACGAGGTACTGCTTTGCCAAACACCACGGATGGGGGGGGGTGTGTCTGGGATTAGACCTGCACATTTCTCACGCACTTTCTTCGTCCGCCTGTGATGACCTTCAGATTCATCAGCCGGTGCTTGCTTTTTTACTTCTCGTAATTGCGCATATCACCAAAAACCGTGTGTAGATTACGCCTATCTCGGACGCAGAGCTTCGCAGTGGGCCCTTGGGTACTGAACCCAATTCTCTTTTGAACCGTGGTGGGCAACGTCGACAGTCGAGTTGGGTTAGGTGTGCAGTGTTCTCAATGACAGGGAATTCCCCCCCCCCCCTGTACGTTGTCCAGAGTGAGAGTCTCAGCACTGCGTCTGCCAGAAATCTGAACAATATGATCCCAACGTTTGTTCAATTCTTGTCCTGTATGTTACGCGGATCGGTATTCAAAGCTTTTTTCCATACCCATGAGTGCATGTTCAAGTTAGCGCATCCAATACCTTGAGTCATGACTCCTACTTTTAATTGAGTCAATTGTGAGGGGACATGTGGGCTTCTGTGTGTTCTCTAGAATGAACAGCACTTCCATCAGTCGGTCTCGTGATAACCAATTGTGGCTTCGTTGCCACTATATCCATTCACATAAACAGCGCTGTCCTCTAGCGAGTGTTGTCTTTTCAAGAATCAGTGTGTACTCATAGGATCGCCATACTGTCGCGGGATCTACCCATATCGAGACATTGACATTGGCCGTCCCTTGAATGTTTCTGCTTTTTTGGCTGACCGAGACGGAATGCATAGATACATTACGTTACTGTGTGCCGACAATGCTGCTGGGTGTGTTGAGGTCTCGAGGTCTTTGGCGTAGAGGCCTCGGATATATTGTTTGTTTCTTTGCAGGCAATTATCGTTCCATCTACAGCCTCCACATCCACGAACATGAACCTACAAATGTTGGCTAGAAGGACAGACGGAGCTGTCTTTCTGTTTCAAGGGTGCACCACGGGGAGGTACATTTAGGATCTAGGTTATCTGTTAACCTTGGGTCCGCCGAGAGCAATGCTGAACCCTTTTAACCCAAGCAGAGATTAAGAATTGGTTCTACTGTGTCTATCTTGTACGAGGTTTTCCGATGTCAATGAACTTGCCTCGTCTAATTAAACTGCTCATTGCCCCCTATGTCCTCAGCAGCTGACCCTTATATCGTCTGTGAGCCTGCTTCCAGTATAGGTGATTGCTCAAACAGTATAGACGTACGCGGTTTGTTTACCGACATCGTGAACCTCGTCCGCGTCTCTGCACAACTTTCTTCTTCTTATCGAGACTATGTAGAATTTGTCTTTTCTAGACTATGCGCTACTAGAAGACAGCTCAAAGCTTGATCTCAAGCTTGAACTGAATTCGATATGTTTTCAATTTTCTCAATCTTGCATATGGCGCAGCAGTCTAACGTTGTGCTGCCTTCGCGTGTACTCAACAGACGACTGGTAAATCTTCGTTAACTTAACTATTTATTTTTACCCTTTGTGAGTTTTCGGACACGACAGCCAGGCTGTCCAGGCATAGCCGTTGTCTTATAGTGTGGATGCGATAGTTTTTGTGACTGTACGACCGAGAGGTGCCAATCGGAGGTAGCATCTGCTAAATGACCGTCTGCAAGACGCAAAAGGCATGCATATTGTATTCGGGAAAAGGTCCTTATTATACCGTAACTCGGGAAAAGATCCTTATTGAACCGTAACTCGGGAAAAGATCCTTATTGAACCGTAACTCGGGAAAAGGTCCTTATTGCTTTGTCTATGCTATTTCTCAATGACATTATTTTTTACTATATATTATGTGTATTAGTAATCAGTGGCAATCATACTTTATCATAGTTTTTAATCATAAGTGTCAAGTAATCTCATAAAATACTATGTTAATAAGTGTCAAGCAATCTCATAAAATACCTTGTTAATAAATGTCACGTAATCTCATAAAATACCTTGTTAATAAATGTCAAGTAATCTCATAAAATAATATGTTAATAAATGTCAAGTTATGTAATAAAATACCTTGTTAATAAGTCAAGCTTCACAGTACATATGACATTTCTCACTGTTGAATTACCAGGAAACTATGTCTAGTATCCAGATATTCGTTCAGTCACTGAGAGAGATATATATCTGTTAAACTACCACAATTAGACATACTATCCGTGTCGAAATCATTATCTCTCTGTCACTAGTTTCTCGCAAGACTGCTACTGCGACCGGCTGTCCCGTGGGCTCTTGAAACATTGTCTTGTCTCTTGTCGTGAAGACAGCAGACTAGCTCGGGAAGTGTGGAGTACAGCACTAGTTCCTTCTTATTACTGGTATCTGCCGTTCAGAGTAACATTAGGAGAGTCATTGTTTATCTGATATTAGTAGTCAAGAGAGAGGAGAGTTCAGATGAAAATAAACTCAACAAAATTATTTCTAAAAGGACAATGTTGACGAGAAATAATATTTCAGTATGACTATACTTTTTCTAGACCACGGCAAATGGTATATCGTTTAGAAGACAATAATTTGTATAGATCACAGCAAATGTGCACACTCTCCCCATACCTGTTCAACATCTACGCAGAAAGTATAATGAGCAATGTGAGAGAAGACATACACAACACTGACTACCACGCTTTAATTATCGGTGGATTCGAAATCCTTGAATTACACTACGAAGACGACACAGTGCTTCTTTCAAATGATATAAAGGGATTGGAACAACTAATCAAGAACACAAAGAAATATAGCGAAGCACAAAACTTATATTTAAACACGCAAAAAAATCATGTCAACAGATATAACAACACAACAACCAAAAATAAGAATAGACAATACCGAGATAGAATGTGTGGATAAATTTGAATACTTAGGAGCAAACATCAACGGTGCAGGAGACTGCATGGCAGAAATAAGGAAGAGATTGGCAATGGTATATTGTAAAATAACACGGTTGAAGAACATATGGAAAAAACAACAAAATAGAAACGAAAGTGCTAATGTTACGAACTTTTATTTTTCCGGTTGCAACATGCGGCTGTGAAACATGGACCCTAAGTAAAACAGCGGCAAAGAAGATCAACGCCTTCGAGCTGAAATGCTACAGAAGGATACTTAGAATATCATGGAAGGAAAAAAATCAGAAACTCAGATATTATAAACACATTGAATATTCCAGAGTGTTGGTTACTAAACACAATAACAAAAAGAAAACTACGCCTGTTTGGTCATATAAAGAGACACAACTGTTTAGAAAGACAAATAATGGAGGGCAGAGTACTTGGGAGGACGAGAAAGGGCAGCCCAAGAAGACGATGGACTGACGACATTAGAGATAACATGAATACACCGTTGGAAAATGCAAACCGCATCGCCCAAGACAGAGAGAGGTTCAGAGAGTTCATTGGGAAGACACCGTTCTGGAAAGAATACGTCACATGACACAGCAAATGATATTTTATTTAGAAAATAATAATTAATATAGATCGCAGCACCTGTTAGACTTTAGCGCCTGTTAGACTTTAGCACCTGTTAGACTCCAGCACCTGTTAGACACAGTACATTTTAGACTCCAGCACCTGTTAGACTCCAGCACCTGTTAGACTCCAGCACCTGTTAGACACAGTACATTTAGACTCCAGTACCTGTTACCTGTGACCTAGCACCTGTTACCCGTGACCTAGCACTGTTATTTGTGATCTAGCACCGGCTACCTCTGACCTAGCATTTGTTACCTGTTAGACATAGCACCTGTTACCTGTGACATAACGTGAAATTTTAGAGTGGGAAAATCGAGTACCCTTTTTCTAGTAGGTAGGTAAATCCCCTCCCCCTTTTGCTTGCCAGAAACACGTAGTTACGGCCTTATATAAAATATTAACTAGTTTTTTTTTTTAACATACCATATATAATCTTGTAATGTAGCTCCGGGTGTCTGTTATTCTTTTCGGCAAAAATGTTGAGTACCCTCTCAACAAATTTGACTGAATAAAAGGCATGTATTAGTTTCTTCTCAATTTCAAATAATTAAAACATGACAGGCGATTGTTGTTCATGGAATTTCTGAGACAATTAATTTCATACACACACAAAACTAGAAGCTTATGGGGTATGCACATCAATCAATCAATCAATAAACCCGTAACCCTTCAGGGGCTTAGGGTTACCACATTGGATGCATGAGCACACAGAGTCCTCCAGCGAATTCTATCCTCAGCGATGTGGATGAGTGTGGCAATATCTTATCCTGTCCATTCCTTGATGTTGTCTGTCCATGTCTTTATTTTCCCTCCTTTGCTTCTTCCACCTCCGACAGTTCCCTGCACATATACAATATTGTAACAGATACGTGATTTCAATTTTGAGGGAGTTTCTGTTTGCAGTTTTGAGAAATACACGTTATGACAAATTATTTGTAAGCGTATGGTATGAAATCAGCTTCTGAAAGAAAAATTACTTCGCTATTCAAATATTGAAGATCGGTCTTCTGCAGCCAATGAATGTTGCAGTTCCAGATTGAAACATGCGCAGTAATGATTTGGTGTCGACAGATAACTTTCACAAAAAAATAATAAACCTTCGATTATACTTTCTGTAATGATTATAGTCTTTCGTCTTCTTTCTTTTCCCTTTATACCTTTGTATGCCTTGCAGCGTCATTTGTTTTTTTAATCTGCGAAATCTTTTTTGTTATATTTACATATTTACTAATGATTATAGTAAATAACTACAACTTTGTGTGCACTATTTTAGTTGTTTAATCATGGGAAGAGACGCCGATCATTGCGTAGTCTATTGAGGCAACTCCGCTGCATGTTATATCGATTAAAAGACAATAACTCTTTGAACCCCAGCAACAGTTATGTGGTTTGGAAGATACTAGTTTGTGTGACCCCAGCAACAGGAATAAGGAGTTAGTACCAGATGGTGACAATACCATCGCAATCACAAGGTGACAATACAATCACAAGGTGACAATACCATCACAATCACAAGGTGACAATACAATCACAAGGTGACAATACCATCGCAATCACAAGGTGACAATACAATCACAAGGTGACAATACAATCACAAGGTGACAATACCATCGCAATCACAAGGTGACAATACAATCACAAGGTGACAATACAATCACAAGGTGACAATACAATCACAAGGTGACAATACCATCGCAATCACAAGGTGACAATACAATCACAATCACAAGGTGACAATACAATCACAAGGTGACAATACAATCACAATCACAAGGTGACAATACAATCACAAGGTGACAATACAAACACAATGTGACAATACCATCATAATCACAAGGTGACAATACAATCACAATGTGACAATACCATCATAATCATAAGGTGACATCACAATCACAAGGTTACAATACCATCATACTCACAAGGTGACAATACCATCACAAGATGACAATACAATCACAATCATAAGGTGACTATACCATCACAATCACAATGTAACAATACCATCACAAAGTGGCAATACCATCACAATTCTTCTTCTTCTTTCGTTCACTTGAAACATGTCTATATCTGTAATTCTGTCTCCTTAATCAAACTCACTGTCTTTTGTAGTTAGAAGGACTTTCAGTAACTGAGGTTGGGCCCTTTCGAGGTATAGGGCCCGGCACCGTCCCTGCCTGAACGTCCGCCACAGGGCAGGCACCATAACTTTTTATAGATACAGACATGTTTCCATTGTGTTTTGTGCGTGGCATCCTGATTATCTGTGCGCCTTTTGGCTGGATGCCTCCGTTTTCAGCACTCTGCTTACTTGGGCAGGACTATGGTCCTGCTCGAATGGGACTGCCCGACCTGTCTTAGTTTCCAGCCCCTGATGGCTGAACTAAGCCCCATCACCACTGCACTGTGCTGGCCTTGATGGGGACTATCACAATAACAAAGGTGACAAATAAATTTCGATAACAGTTCCAAACAAAAATTAGATGATGGAGATTTGTTGTTGTTTTTTTCCTGTACATCATAAAATAATCAGAAGTGACAAAATGATATATTCAATCCTGTCCCATCAGGAGAAAAACATAACATGAAAATTCTGATTTCTTGCAAGGTTCTTATCACTATTTCTAAACTACAATAAACTAGTCAAAGAGTAATCTCTCCACTGGCACACATATAAACAACTGAAGCTGCTTGCGATGAAAAATTATTATAACTTTTGGCCGCTACAAAGTGCATGATACTATGTTGACAGGAACATTGGCAACACTGAAACAAAGTACATGATACTATGTGTACAGGAACATTGGCAACACTGAAACAGTAGTGTATTAAACAACGTGCCACAGAGACCCCCCCCCCTTAAGCATTGTGTAATGTACAGCCCTGTGAGATATTACAATGTCCACTGATTAAAATATCAGCTTTACTTCAAGTAAATTGATGCCTTATCTTTCCTAGTCTCATAGTAATGTTTCATTCATGTGAAAATCAAATGCATTCTTGAAAACAAGTGCACGTTTCTAAACACCGTTTACGCGGATATTGTGAGATAGTTTCAGTATAGCTCTGCAATAATGTGTATCAATGTTGTCCATAATAGAGCACCAATACATGGTTATAATGTCGGTAATGTTATACAATAATAACCACCAGTTGTGTGCGATAATTGGTTATACAGATGGATCGTATGTGCATTGTTGAAGCTAATAACTTGTTGGATCCGATCAATAATGTCAAGAAAACTGAGTTCTTGATTTATGTTGTTTCTACAGAGCAACGAAGTGATATATGAAGGCCAAGAGCAAAGGTATCCCATAATTTAAGTTTCGTGTATCTCAGTATAATAACCAAAACAGTAAAAAATCCACACCCCCAACGCAGTATTTTCAGTGACTTGATGCACGGATTTCTAGTTACAAGAATGCCGAATTAGTTGTGTCACCATAACAGTTGGTTGTAAACACACATTGTCAGTATCTCCTGTACACCCGTAGTCGTAACCGTCGATAACAGTTACCATGTTGTTCCGGCAGGCCGAGGTTGTGCTTGAACTAGTTGCCGGCACGGCGTGGGTGGGCGTAACAACAAATAAACCTGTCGCAAGGGCCAGAGTTGTGTCCTGATGTCGACGTCTGTTTCGGCAGCATTAGACTCGAAACACCATCGAGTCGAATGGCTGCTGAAACAGAGGGTGAAGCACTTATGGGAATGTCCCACGTGCTGTGAGGCCAGTTTCTAATCATGAATCAAGAAATATAGGTTTTCTGTAGGCGAGGAAGTGCAGCTAGCTTTTTGTGACAAATTATCATAAATCTATCCAGATGGAAAAAGCACATCATACATTTAGTCTTCATACCAACATTGTGTTATCAATGTCAGACATGGACACTGACTACAGATCAATATAGAAAGTTTACTTTCTGTGAAATGAGATGTCTAAGAAAAGCATCAAACAGAACAAGAAGAGATCACGTGAGAAATGAAGAGATTACAAGAACTGTTGAAACAACATCTATGATCAAATATATTTTAAGGAAGAAACTGAAATGGCTCGGCAACTTCATGAGACTGAATCCGCATTGGCTAGCAGCAAGAGCATGCAGCATGAAAATTGAAACAGCGAGTGGCAGAGGAAGACCAAGAAGAAGGTGGATTGGAGGAGCTGTCAACGTTCTGAGACGTGACAATATTGCTGCATATCAAGCCACCAAACGTGACATAGCTAGATAACCGATCGACATTCAATACTTCGACATCTTACAGAAAACTTCGACATCTTACAGAAAACTTCGACATCTTACAGAAAACTTCGACATCTTACAGAAAACTTCGACATCTTACAGAAAACTTCGACATCTTACAGAAAAAGTAGAGAAAAGAAAATATATCGAACAAAAACATGCAATTAGCATTGCAGACGAAGACACAATTCTTCATCTACTGCTCACAAACATGGACTTTAAACGTCAGACTTGAGAGAATACTAGGCATACTTCACCTTCGTTAACTCAACAAAATGAACATCAAGTGCCAGGACAAAATCACACACAGATTTTCAAAGTAGCAAATTACCTGTTCTCACACTCCTGCCTGTTCGCACACTCTTTGCCGGTTCGGAGGGGAATTGTTTGCAAGCAATAATGTACATCTTGAATTCAATATCGGTTAATTAATTTTGACCCGACAAATCCGATTACACAATGTTGTGTTTTTAAAAATTATTTTGATCTTCCATGGAATAAAGTTCACATTCAGGGTGAGTGGTTGTCTTCTACGACGCTCATTCACTGCCTAGGGGAGTGGGGGTGGGGTGTCGCAGAGCTTTTATTTATTGTACCCTTACAAGTCCCCATGTCAAATGTATCACCAGTTTTTGGATTCCCAAAAAAAGTCAATACAGTTGCACATAGAACATAGTGACACATATAACATGGTGGTACATGGAACATAGGCGCACATATAATATAGTGGCGTATAGAACATAGTGGCACACGGAACATAGTCGTACATAGAATATAGTGGCACATAGAACATAATGGCACATAGAACATAGTTGCACATAGAATATAATGGCACATAGAACATAGTGGCACATAGAACATAGTGGCACATAGAACATAGTAGCACATAGAACATAGTGGCACATAGAACATAGTAGCACATAGAACATAGTGGCACATAGAACATAGTGGCACACAGAACATAGTGGCACATAGAATATATTCGCAGATAGAGCATAATGGCACATAGAACATAGTGGCACATAGAACATAGAGGAGTTATTTTATTATAATCAATGTTCCCGTATAATACGCCCATCACAACAGTAAAACACTGGGTCCGCATATAATCAATGTTCCCGTATAATACGCCCATCACAACAGTAAAACACTGGGTCCGCATGTCAAGATGATCACGTATACTCCACATCTGCGTAGCTTAAAGAGAGACTATTCAGAAATATACGGGGGGGGGGGATGCCCTTCAAAGCACAACAACGGGAGCCGTGGTACTTCAGTTGTTAGTGCACTGACTTTCTAGTCCGGAGTTACAAGGTTCAATTTACAATTCAACACTCTGGAATATTCAATGTGTTTATAATATCTGAGTTTCTGATATTTTTCTTCAATCACCAACGACTCTCAGACCAACCATCCTAACGTAAATGGTACGTGGTTTTCTTAAACAGTGAAGTCGGTGGTTGTTTTCAAGATAAACAAAAGTAGGTAGAAGTGTTACCACAAAAATATATAAAATAACCTAACAACGAGATACAGAGGCAGACGACGTTTCGACTAAAAAGTCTTCATCAGGGTAAACAAAGACGCCAGTACAACGAATCTTACATGGAGACAAACATGGCTATGATAGGGCGGAAGGAAAGGGAGAGATAGCTAATAGATAGCAGAGGAAGCAAAGATGGATCAGCATAACAGGGAAGAATAGGGTATAAGGAGAAGATAGTGGTAAGTAGGAGGGGAAAGTGTACAGAAGAAAGTGAGAAGTGAAAATAGATCAGATGCGATAGCAAGTAAAATAAGACAAAGTGAATTAAATTAAGTTAGAATACTTACCTCAAAAGTGGCACCAGCAATGAGTATAATCGATATATAGTCGTAATGTGATGGTACGAGAGATCAGATTGAGAGAGAGCGCGCGCGAGAGGGAGAAAAAGGGAGAGAAAGAGGCCAATACGGCAAGGAGAGAGAAATAGAGACCACAGAGCACGTATGAACAAACAACATGGGGGGGGGGGGGATATAGAGCAGAGGAGAGAGACAAGTAATAGGAATCGGTTGTCCATATCATTCCCAGGGAAGTTTGTGGTCAGTGAAAAATACTGGTCAAACACAGTATTCTACAATACACCTCAATGGTGTAGAAATGGGAAACAGAAATTACGAGTCTAAACCAGAAACAAACAACCGACCTTGTAAAGAGTCATTGCATGGCTGTTTAAAATAACTGATAAAAGAGGCCCTCAAAAGAAAAGTTCATTTATAAACTATCAACGTGGCTATGAAAACTCAAAAGATCAAAATAAATATTAAACATGGAATTATTATATTGAAATTTTATTAGAAATGTATCATTCAGGCTATCGTAGAAACCGTAATAGATGTACAATGTCGTCATCGGATGGAGCTTTATGCTCCCGCAGGGTCAAGCTAATGAGGGTGAACTGCTCAAAGTATGGTGTCTTGAACATCCGTCATCTGAACACCGGTCTGTGCCGAGATCTCGCTGTAATAAGTATATTGAACGGATATTAAATTGTTGTAATAAAGAGATTGAACTGATATGAAATTGTTGTAATAAAGAGATTGAACTGATATGAAATTGTTGTAATAAAGAGATTGAACGGATATGAAATTGTTGTAATAAAGAGATTGAACGGATATGAAATTGTTGTAATAAAGAGATTGAACGGATATGAAATTGTTGTAATAAAGAGATTGAACGAATATGATTGAACCTCTGTCCGTGTTGTTGATGTTTAGTTAGATTTGAACTATTATTCTTCCCATATTATTTCTATTCCTTATACACCGTAAATGTATATCGATTGCCTTTTCTCTGCTTTTTCTGTAATGTGTCGCTGGATAGAATGACGATCGGTTTTCAAGCTACGGGACGTTTGGTTGTTTGATATGCAGGAATATTTTGACGTAACAGACGTCGGTAACCTCTTCAATCCACGTTCTTCATGGTCTTCATTTGCCTCTTGGTGTTTCCATTCTTGTTTTGTATGCTCTAGATGATGATCGATATTGGTTCATTCTAATTAAGTGTTCAAACTATTTTTTAATATACTTGACCACAGTTATTGTTCCAATAGTTCTTGTAATTTCTTCATTCCTCACATGATCTCTTCTTGTTCTGTTTGCTGCTTTTCTTAGACATCTCATTTCACATGTAGTATACTTTTTTCTTTGTTCTTTAGTTAGTGTCCATGTCTGACATTGATATGACATTGACGTTGGTATGAAGATTGAATTTTTGGGCATATGTTTAACAAATAATGGTTGATTTATTGGAATACCGTACACGTAGGTGAATCTAGATTGTAGTTTAAACTGCTTAATGTAAATAATGAGTTAATATGAATAATAAATTAATGTGAATAATAGTTAGTTAGTTAGTTAGTCGTTGGATCATCGTCATTGCACTCCGGACAAGTCCATAGATGCTCAGATCTTTCATTGAGTGTATCCGCCATTATACGTTGACTAACGGTCCCAGTACGTCGTTGATTGACCATCATTCTTTCTCGCCCACGAAAACTCTCCTTTCTAGCGACACCACATTTCAAACCAAGCTCCTTTATTCTAATCATGGAACAAGAGTCATCGTCACTTGTACAGTCATTTTTTCGTGCGATTTCACGTAGGGCATTCAAAATGTCTGCCCTATCCATCGCTCCACCAACAGCCGTTTTAGCAGCGTGGACGGCCAACCTATCTGCTCTCTCATTACCCCAGACTCCCGCGTGTCCCGGCACAAAAATAAACGTCAATGTACGCACACATGAATTATTCACTGCATCCAGCCACTGTTCTCGAACGTACCCCACCTGAACTTTCACAATCATGTTCATGGAGTCACTGAGGATACAGGCATGCTCGCAGACAGTCTGTGAGCAGACCCATTGCAAAGTTTTGGTTATTTTAATGTGAATAATGAGTTAATGAACCCATGTATCTAGACCGAGAAAACCATCAACCTAAGAATGATGTTAATAAAAAAAAACCATAAACTGAGCTGTATTCAAAGCCGTTTGATGTCAATTTTGTTGGCCGATCCTTGATTATGGAGAAAATGACAGCCGGAAATGCAGAGTTCATTAATAGAAACCAAAGCTCCCAGTTAAAGCAAAGCGTTTAATTAGGAGATGTGATAGTTCAGTGGTTAGTGCACTAAGTACCTAGTTAGATTGTCCAAGATACAATTTTCCGATTAATCTGGAGAAATTTATTTTGACAACAAACGACTCTTATATTGATTCAGGCTATGGAAATTGGAACCAGATAATCTTTTTTTTTTTAAAGCGTGATAATGTTAGCATAATCTCTAAATATGATCTTTGGGAAACGGCAGCCTATGAGACAAAAAAAATCCGTTATAAAGACAAACAGAAAAAAATTGAATAATAATAATAAAAGTATAAAGAGGGTATTCCATACATTTTGCATGCACGTTGTGTATCAGAAACAAGAAAAAGGAAATAGCGTAAATATTTACTTTCTCTCCGATTTAGATTTCTGTAGATGCCGTGTGTGACTTCTGATCTCGGAGACTTTTAGTCCATCCAACTACACATCTATACAAATACACTACAGCATACATACACATATACACTACAGCATACATACACATATACACTACAGCATACATACACATATACACTACAGCATACGTACACATATATAGGAGGTAACTTCAAAAGGTATCCGGAATCAGTGGATTATATAGAAATAATTAACACTAGAATTATCTACACTATATTTTCTTCAAAGTAGTTCTCTTCGGCAACTACACAAATTTGTCAACGTGCATACAGCTGATGGAAACATTCGTGGAACCCATTCTTTGACACCTCTCAGCTGTCTTGTCGCATCAGCGATAGCGGCATCTGCATCCATGAATCGCTAGTCTTTCAGTTCCGATTTCAGTCGAGGGAACGAGAAAAAAATCAGCCGGCGCAAGATCGGGAGCGTATATGGAGGCTGTTCCAAGGTAATCACATCGTGATTTGCCAGATAATACTGTTTTACAGGTGGGGATCGATGTGCCGGCGTATTGTCATGCAACATAATCCAATTGTGTGGTGAACTTCACGGAAACGCTAGTGCCACACACAAACTTGCGATTTCTACATTGCTGTATCACAATATGCTGTATTACGAAAAGTTGGTGTGCCTGAGGGTGACTTCTCAGGTAAAACTCAGAATTTGGCAATTGTATAATGCTGAATCAGGGATATTCTCAATCCCTTGACGCAACTAGCACAACGCACAAACAGACGTGTATCTCCCTATATTCGGGTATCTCCCTAGCCTAGTGGTTAAGCTGTTCGCCTTGTGTTCAAGAGGTCATCCTTATGAAATCCCTATGGATTATCACTTGAAGCTACGGAGTTACGTGCTATGAGTGGTACTCTAGCAGGCGGCGAGCCGCTTCTTTGACAGTGACGGAGTACATATGGGAAACCCAGTACAGTGAAGTCAATCTTCTACGACCTTTGATTCCTTTGAACAAACAAACGTGCATCTATCTTCGAGAGTATATGTGAAGGCCCGCCGTGTTCAAGGTCAAGGTCATCAGTCAAGGTCATTGCCGTGATCAAGGTCATTACAAACATATAATCTCTATAACATCTTTTATTCAACACTAGTCAACTATTACGACGACATTTTGAAGCTACCTCGTGCATACACACGCACATATATAATAC
The DNA here is from genome assembly GCA_034231615.1 of Meghimatium bilineatum. Classification (NCBI taxonomy): domain Eukaryota; kingdom Metazoa; phylum Mollusca; class Gastropoda; order Stylommatophora; family Philomycidae; genus Meghimatium; species Meghimatium bilineatum. Next base: position 2,602,916 of record CM067305.1, on the reverse strand, counting down.
ATTATACATGCATGCTCGTATTGAAACCATTACCTGTCAACAAATTATGAAAACTATCATTTACAGATAGATCGAATTCATCATCGAACAAGCAGTATTCATCTGTGCAGATACCATAGACACATTTGGAGATCTTCAAGGGAGAAATGAGTGCACATACAAGTTATACCGTCTATTATTCATATATATATATATATATATAAACAAGAGTATAACATATATATATATATATATATATATATATATTTAAACAAGAGTAGTGTATCTTATTCAGGTCATAGCCATCACCCCAGCAGTAGTGATGGCTATGTAGTAGTGATTTTCTAGGCAATCAATGTGTTCAGAATGTATATAAAACACTAAAGCCTGTGTGTCTATATCAATAAAAACATTACTTCAGGATTGTAGGGATAGTTCATTGGATGAATAGACACCAGAGTCCTACCACGGGGGTAGTTCATTGGATGTATTGACACCAGAGTCCTACCACGGGGGTAGTTCATTGGATGTATTGACACCAGAGTCCTAAAACGATTTCTATCTTCAAAGATTTGGACGACTGAACAAAAATCTTGACCTGCCCCGTCCTAAATGTTGTTTACCCATGCATATTTGTGTCTTCCTCTGCTACTTTCACCCTTACATGTTTCCTATGGTATCGTTTTTGACAAGGAATCATGTCGGAAAAGATATCGAAACCATGCAAATTTTCCCTGTTTTACCCTGTCTATGACAGTACTATTCACCTTTTTTTATCCTGTCTATGACTGTACTATTCACTTTTTTTTTATCCTATCTAGAACTGTGCTATTCAACATTTTTATTATATCTAGAACTGTTCTATTCAACTGTGTTATCCTGTCTAGGACTGTCTTTTCAACTAATTTATTATATCTAGAACTGTGCTATTCAACTGTTTTACCCACCACTATTATATTCAATCACATTGCTATGATATCTACGCCAGTTGGTTGAACAACTCCAATTTTTACTTCTTAGTAGCCCCTGTGACATGCATGTCAATCACTGTGTAGTTATTATTTACTCCTCCCCCCCCCCAATCAGCATTACCAACCTGTAGTTTAAAATATGTCTTGTTGGCTAGCTGACATATTCTCATCATGTTTTCTCAATATTTTTCTATATTACATTCTCCGGGAGCCATGATTTAACGTCTCATCAGAGCTCGATCTGTGTTCTTTCTGCACTTTGACACATCTTTGGAATAGCTTGCAGAATCTTCTTTCTTTCTGCACTTTGACACATCTTTGGAATAGCTTGCAGAATCTTCTTTCTTTCTGCACTTTGACACATCTTTGGAATAGCTTGCAGAATCTTCTTTCTTTCTGCACTTTGACACATCTTTGGAATAGCTTGCAGAATCTTCTTTCTTTCTGCACTTTGACACATCTTTGGAATAGCTTGCAGAATCTTCTTTCTTTCTGCACTTTGACATATCTTTGGAATAGCTTGCAGAATCTTCTTTCTTTCTGCACTTTGATATATCATTAGAATAGCTTGTAGACGTGTTGTCGATGTTTTCCTCCCGCCGTGTTGTCAAAACCTCAAATAGAAAAAAAGAATAGCTACACTGTTTATCTCCCACGCATGTCATAAATGGCGACTAAGGAGATTTGTGGATAGCGTTGGCTGTTCCATCCAGAATAAGGTCACCAGAAGTAAAACTGAAGACGGATGTGTCAGGTATAAAGTCACAGGTATTGCAGCAATGCTGTAAACATGACATTGTTCTTCGGACTACATCCTGCTAATCCGAGCGAGCTTCAGAACGAACGCAGAAGAAGAAGTAGAATCTATAACCTTCTACATCAAAGGCATCTCTCATGTATATAGATTAATGATTTTCAACCTTTTCTTCCAATTGACCTCATTTTCAACATTCGTGGATTGTGTCGACCCCATTTAAATTCCATATATGGTGTTATTGTGAAAGTTTTCAATGACATATTTGGTGTTATTGTGAAAGTTTTCAGTTGCATATGTGATGTTATTTTGAAACTTTTCAATGCCATATGTGGTATTATTGTGAAATGTAAGACACGTTATGTCTGTACCTTTTCATTGTTCGTGCTAGGTAATGTTCGGTTTAGCATCTGTGGCTACGATTCTCTGATCTCACCAAGTTTAAATATTATTTTTAATTATAATTTTGTGATAGATTGTTCAAATTCATGCTGATACATCCGACTTCGTCATGGTTTTTTGGATCAAAACGTATGAGATAAGAGAGCCTTCTTCACCCCAAACCTTCTTAGTATCTCTTCAACATACATTGTATATCACAATGTTGCTATTCTTCCTCCTCCATTTTGGATCTCCTCAATACACTGGAGTACTGGGCAGAAACTTGAGGAGAACATTTTAACAACGCTCTCCTACAAGAGCTTCGCTGATTGAATTTAACTGATTGATTTGTCTGATCTAATTTGACTGATTGACATGGCTGATTGTATAATTTATTATTCTGCGTGTTACGTAAATCGCAGTAATCATGGTTTTAAAAAATATCATAAAATGGATTCAATAATCGTGTTTTCAAGATTAGTAAAGGAGAGAGTTCTGACATGGGTAAAAACTGTGAAAGTTCCAGTGTTTTATTTCATGAAAACAAGTTCCAATACTGTGCTATTCATCATGGTCAGATTATTGATGTCAGAAATAATTCACAGCTCATGATTAACATTAGATACAAAGATTTGACTGCAAATTGAAGAGGAAATGTTTGATTCCAATCTGGTGTTGAGAATTCCTGTAATTGACGTCTTCAACAATGTAAGTGATTGGATCCATTCATCTCTATTGATTTGATGTCTAATTGGATAATTGTTTTTTTTTCTTTCAGTGGTGTCCTAGCTATGTAGTGTGGTAGTTTCTGTGCAGTTTTTGACAAAGAGAATAATACAAAAACAAAAGTTATCCTTTGCATGAGCCATTGTCAAGCTTTGGTTGTAAAATATTTGGAACCTGAGTAGTAATTTGTTATATATTATATCACCTTGACCATCAATAGATTGTGATTTAAATACCCGATTGTTTGATGAGTAACGTCAGAAGGAAGATGCTGAATTTTATGGTCTGTTATATCACACAGACGCCAGGTAACTTTCACTTTATATCACACAGACGCCAGGTGACTTTCACTTTATATCACACAGACGCCAAGTGACACTCACTTTATATCACACAGACGCCAGGTTACTTTCACTTTATATTACACAGACGCCAGGTAACTTTAACTTTATATTACACAGACGCCAGGTAACTTTCGCTTTATATCACAAAGAAGCCAGGTGACTTTCATGTGTATACCTTTTTGATATCAAATATGTACTCTAAAAATTGAAATCTTCGATTTTTTTTAAAAACCATCCAAATAAATATAAAGGAGCAAGGAAATTGAAGAACTCTTCATGGAAAAATCAAGTTGCTCGGTAGTCTAGTTGATAATGAACTTACTATTACCGGATTACAGAGTGTCAGATTTGAAACCACTTCCGGTCGGGCGTACACAGAGAAAACCCTGTTTGTGATTTCTCGCTTGACACGACCGCCCCTTCAGTCGACCCATCTATAAATGGATATCTGGCACATGAGTTAGGGAAAGTAAACACAGCAAGAACGGGAACTGACCACACCATCTAATAGTTACTGCGCCTTATTACATGACGAGTTATCTTCATTCCCGACGGTAGGTTGCTGCCATGGGACATAACTTTACCTTCACCATGGAAAATAAAATACAGAAAACGTTTGGATCCAGAAGAAAGGCTTATAATTCAGAAGAAAGGCTTATAATTCAGAAGAAAGGCTTATAATTCATAAGAAAAGCTTATAATTCAGAAGAAAGGCTTATAATTCAGAAGAAAGGCTTATAATTCAGAAGAAAGGCTTATAATTCAGGTGAACTTACGACGACATTCATATATATCATCAGACGATGAATGTGAACACATTCTATGCCATGGAAAGGTAAAGTTAACATAGCATTTAACTGTCGTAGAGGTGTAAGATGTTAACGATTTTCCCATTACAATGGCTTTGCTATATGAGGGAGGTGGCCATCTCCTCTTCCTCGAAGTTTTTACTTCTCGGACTGATCCGGTGCCAAATTAAGGCAAGGTTGACCTGGAAGCCATTGCGGCCTGAAAGACATTTCCACCTCAACGTGGAAACAAACCCATGACTATGCACATGTAAAGCTAGTTATAAGCCAACTAACAACTGCGCTATGCGACCCCTCTTGGCATGCCAGATATGAATAACGCATGGTTGAAATCAACCCAATAATATTGCGCTTGTACCTCCTGTTGCACGTTTTGGCACAAATGATTCAGCTATCACCTAGTGTGGATGGTTAGCCCTTACTGATCGTGCCAAGACGACCTTACGATGCTTATTAGCGTGCAGATCAGAATAGAGAACTGACTAGCCCAACCTGGTCAAATATTTTAGCTCAAGAATATAAGTAACACGACAAGCTCTCCATCTATGCCATCAAGGTTCATCATCCCCACTTTTCTCTTGGAATTTACAGGGCCTAAACATGTCTCTGGGTGGCAGTATTCTAGGAGACAGACTTAACACAGATTTAGACTTTGGTTGATTATGTCTATCTCGTAACGTCTATCGAACAGTTAGTCAAAGGGCAGACTGCTGCTTATTGCAGTGACCTTTACTATTGCACATAACTGACAACACATATAACAATTTGACCTATTAAGTTGTTTTTTTATTAGGAGATACATCTTTTAATGCAATGTTACTTGACAGTAAAATATTTACTGTAATATTTACAATTTGACCCCACTTATTTACAAGACCACAAGCTTCAAAGGATTTCGTCGATATGCACAATCCAGTTATGGACTAAATGATAACGGTATTTTTGCGTCGGATAAAATATAATATTGCATGCCAGAGATCTCTGCGATCTAACGGAAAGTTTCTGAGATATTCATTTTAAAATATGTAATTACACATTTATGAACTATATCTATAAAAATGTCAAGCACTTGCAACACCTCCCAAAAACCTTCATTAGGTCGTACTAACCTTTCTTCTCTTGTGACGATAGACGAGCCGCCTACACCAACAGCAGAAAACAATGAGAAGATGGCACAAACATGTCACAAAGATCCAACTCAACGAGTAACAGACAGCTAATAACCTGATGATAATAAGGACAGATAAGACATGTATTGTATGTCTGTTCATTCCTCAAACTTTTCTTCAGAAATTTTTCGCACAAGCTTTCAATTTATTGTTGTTACTACCATTACTCATGTTCAATAGAGTAAGGAAAAATATAACAGTGGTATCGACTATCGCTGTGGTATCGACTATCGCTTTGCTATCGCGGTTGCCACTACGTGGTGCATTTTAATTTCATCTCCAACATATACAAATCAAGTCTTTACCACGATAAACTTGAGTCGTAATAATCGTTAGCTCGTGGTATAACCATTCTGCCATGCATACACTTTCATTAACATGATATACAAATGATGTATGCTATTTTGTAAATAACTATTGATTGTTATTCTTCATCATTGGTCAATATCTTCACAAAAGAATTGTAGGTGGAAGGGGATGCCGGGGCTACGCTCATTCTAAACGTTTTCCTGCGTGCGCGGAACACATGGCGATTTTATATAGTCATAAAACTATGTTTGTAAATCACTTTTGATCAGGTACTTGAAGATCGTTTTAAGTTCACAGTTTTAGGATTTGTGCGCGAGCGTACAATCCGGACGCAGTACTTTCTAATGACTTGTGCACTTACTCCGTCGCGCGGCTTAGCGTGCACAATGTGTGGACCACAGCAGGTCCACCATTCTCAATGGCGCCACTGTCATCGCTGATACAATTACATCTCTCATAATTTTGCCTATCTTCAGATTTATCTCGTCTGCTTACATCATTCCATTCTGGTAAGTCCATGAATAATCCAATCTCCACTGTACTCCAACTTATAAGTCAGATAGTCTTAGGTGTCAGGTCATATAGTTTGCCTATCGTCATTATATCGATAGATCGATAGATGTTTGTCTGGTGAGTTCTTTGCTCATTATGCAGAAAGTCTTTGTAATGCTCAGAATCTCCCAATATGGCACATAAACACAAGAAAGAGTTCCCGCATGCGTGAGAATCATAACAATTGCAGAGGTACAGAGAACACGTTACGCCCAAAATGACCAGAACAAAATAAAGACACGGATATCAAACACTGATTTTATGTAACGTAACAGTGGTCAACTACGTCAGAATGTGACTTTGAGAGGAGATTACTTGTCAGGGCTCCATAGAACGATATTTTTGCAATTACAGATTTACATTTGAGTAGATTATTTGCCAGAGCTCAACAGAACCATATGTTTGCAATTACAGATTTACATTTGTGTAGGAGGTTACTTGTCAAAGATTACATGTGGCCAAAAAGTAAATTCTTCTTGGCATAGAATAAGCTCTGGTCAACCCGCCACCTCCTCGCGCTATCAAGATTTCATATAAGGATAAGTTATGAGTTATGCGTTCTGACTGTAGGTTATCATCATCACCCTCCAAACAAGATCATATGTGATCCAATCCCCGTATCAATAAAACAATCAAAGTGTAGCACCTGACATTTCCAGTCCCATTTTGATTTCTAATTCTCTTCGTAAATCTCTAATTTTTTTCTTTAGTGACTGTTTCCATTTTCACACGAATCTCGCGCAATCTTGAGAACGACTATAATTCACACGTTAAAACTTTTGAGAGGTCTCTTAGCGCATTAACTAAGATCAATCCATTGATGGACCTACCTAGTGATACTTTGGTCATGCTCGCCAGTGAATCGGCCCTCTCATTAGCCCGAACACCCGCATATCTTTGCATAAAAATAGAGGTATTTTGTTCTGGTTATAGATTGTAACAATAACCCTACCCATTGACAGCGGACGACTCCCGTTTCAATTTCGCGGATCATGCTCTATGTGTCTGTAAGTCATGCATGCAAGAGAATAGTTCTGTGACATCAGCCATGACAGTTCTTCCGTCACCCCAGATTTTATCAACGATATAAAATACACAAGAATATAATAGCTCTATTTGTGGTAATTTCTAGAAATATAACAAACACAAGTTATTATCTCCACATTTATAATGGTATTTATGATGGTATTTATGGTGGTATTTATGGTGGTATTTATGGTGGTATTTATGGTGGTATTTATGGTGGTATTTATGATGGTATTTATGGTGGTATTTATGGTGGTATTTATGGTGGTATGTATGATAGTATGAAAATTGTATTGTTGAAATGGACAGGCTTCCATAGTTGTGCTGATGATCATGTGTGTACCTATATATACGAACTGGCCACAACAGACTGAGAAGTCACATCTTCCGAAAGCTGAAGATTGCCGAGACAGACTTGTGCAACTGTGGACTGAGCCCAGAGACTGCATAACACATTCTTCATGCCTATCAACTCTACCAAGAAGAGAGAGAGAAAATATGGCCTTGGAGACGACACTACTTCCAGGCTTGAGGTGTTCCATGGAAGACCTGAAGCGAATCACACAATTTACTGAAGCTATTTGCGCTGTAACCTGATATCTGACTGAAGCTATTTGCGCTGTAACCTGATATCTGACTGAAGCTATTTGCGCTGTAACATGATATCTGTCTGAAGCTATTTGCGCTGTAACCTGATATCTGACTGAAGAACGATGAAGAAGAAGAAGAAGTACCGATATATATAATGAACATGATAATTGTGACGAATAAACACCATGAGAGTAACAGCCCCTTACCGTGACTCCTTCCAGTCAATTTCTGGATATACATAATTGGCACCAACAGGATTCGTAAAGCCTGCAATCTGGTATGACATCGTGAAAACAATATGAAGGACATTGAAAGCCAGAGGATGGACAATGTGAGCCAGGCGGCTCGGCATGGCTGTCACGGAGACTTGGATGCTGACAAATGAAGCTAGAACGGCAGTGCAGATTCGATAATCGCCAATAAATTTCTCTGAAATGCAAAACGTCACACTTGAGTGATCTAATGTATCTGTTGTGTAACTGTATTAACGAGGTGATGTTATACAATGACTGGTATATATTATCTTGTCAAAATGAATGCACTTATCGAAAAGATAACATTAAAGGAAAGATAAGCAAGTAACACAACATGTAATCGTGTATCATTAAGGGGATACTTACGTATACCAAAGATGTTCTTTATTGAATCAATCTATTCACATATCCATTGTCTAGTAGTATATTTACTTACAGCATGTTTCTCCTGTTGTTGCCACTGGGGGACCCATTGTCTCTAGACATATATAACTACCAAAAATCTAGAGAAGATCTTCTGTATGTTCCATTCTCAAAGATTTATATCTTTATCGGTTGTTTTTTTCAGTATTTATGCCATATTTTGTTTCGCTAGATCTGAACACAGAGGGGATGATAGACTTGGACACTGGTTTCTCCAGATCTGAACACAGAGCGACCTTTCTAGCGACCGTATGAATAGATAGACTTGGACACTGGTTTCTCATGTTTCTTGTATCCATCCAGCAACCAACTCTTCATACTCTGGTGACTTGCAAGTATTTATGCCATATTTTGTTTCGCTAGATCTGAACACAGAGGGGATGATAGACTTGGACACTGGTTTCTCATGTTTCTTGTATCCATCCAGCAACCAACTCTTCATACTCTGGTGACTTGCCAGTATTTTAGTTTGTAATTGGCCGACGTACGAAATCTAAGATGGATTCCGACGTACGAAATCTAAGATGGATTCTGGTTCATTTTATGTGTATCTATTTGTTTTTTATCAGCAGGTTTCATAGATTGGTGTCATCTATCAGCAGGTTTCATAGATTGGTGTCATCTATCAGCAGGTTTCATAGATTGGTGTCATCTATCAGCAGGTTTCATAGATTGGTGTCATCTATCAGCAGGTTTCATAGATTGGTGTCATCTATCAGCAGGTTTCATAGATTGGTGTCATCTATCAGCAGGTTTCATAGATTGGTGTCATCTATGAGCAGGTTCCATAGATTGGTGTCACCTATCAGCAGGTTTTATAGATTGGTGTCATCTATCAGGCATTGCACCGAACCGAAAGGTGAAGCCTTCTGGGTATGAAAGAAAGCTCATAAGCCTCCCCACTGCACATAGGAAGTAATAGCTAACCGCTCGTAATTCCTGGGATTCTCAAACAAACAAACAACAAAGCAGATATAACATTCCTTCCCAAATAGCGGGATATCTCTCTCACGTCTTTATATAATGACAAATAACCAGATATACACACAATTATCTAATTGCTGTTGTATGTAGACATTTCCAATGAGAACAGCTAAGTAAAAATGGATTAGAGTCTGCGAAGGTTTGGGTTAACGATCTGGGTACACGACAGCATGCGGCTTAAATATAACCAGGAACCGTGGCTGTCACAGACGCACTTTGTACTTCCATCAACAATTGTCGATATACTTTGTCCATATATAATACGAGATTTGACAACATCAACAATTGTCAATATACTTTGTCCATATATAATACGAGATTTGACAACATCAACAATTGTCAATATACTTTGTCCATATATAATACGAGATTTGACAACATCAACAATTGTCGATATACTTTATCCATATATAATACGAGATTTGACAACATCAACAATTGTCGATATACTTTGTCCATATATAATACGAGATTTGACACCATCAACAATTGTCGATATACTTTGTCCATATATAATACGAGATTTGACACCATCAACACTTACCCATATCTGTTATAACGATATAGTACATGAAGTTACATGACATCAAGTTTGGGTAGAGGGTGTTGTATAAAAGCCAAATCATCTGGAACTGCCTTGGTGTATAGTGAACCTTTGCTTTTGAAAATGAAAACAAAACATAGCTTAAAATTCTTATTTGCTTCGCTAATCTACTTAAAGTACTCGTCACTAAATTGTCCATCTCGAAACTGTGTTTGCTCCTTCTTCTTCTTCTTCTTCTTCTTCAGCGTTCATTCTCAAACTCCTGCTGGATCTCTCCTGTAGCAGTACTACTAGATCTGCAGCAGGATTCAGTCCAGAGAATGGAAATGCGTTGTGTCGCAGTTTTATTTGCGACAATGGTCCGATACATCCATCTTCGGTGGTGTGTTTTGTCGGGGAAGGGGGAATCGGACATATTACACGTTGACCAAGTTAAAGGTCAACAGTTAAGAAAAACAAACGTTACAACAAAGTCAATATTTAACACTCAGGTTTGTTTATGTAACTGTTTTCACGTGACCAACAAGCAGTATAGACCGTTAGCTGAATTAATTAGGACCCCCATTCGTGAAGTTGTCTGATTATGTCTGGCTTCCCGGTAGTAACTATTGCCTGGCTTCCCGGTAGTAACTATTGCCTGGCTTCCGGTAGTAACTATTGCCTGGCTTCCCGGTAGTAACTATTGCCTGGCTTCCCGGTAGTAACTATTGCCTGGCTTCCCGGTAGTAACTATTTATGTACTTGGATTAGCCTTGGCTATTTTGGGCACGCGATTCCGAGTATATAAATAGTTAACACCCTAAAAGCCAGACCATAATTAAACAACGTAACGAATGATGCCTTTGAAACGTGGGTATATAGGAGAATAGGGAGAACATTATGGAAAGAGAAGAAAACAAATAAAGAGGTGCTAAAAACACTTAATATGAAGAAAGAACTACTAAGAGAAATAAATATCAGGCAAATAAAATACTTTGGACAATTTAAAATACATGACACCTTATTGAAGACCTTACTTGTGGGTAAAGTCAAAGGGAAGCGAGCAAGAGGTAGGCAGAGATAGAAGAGGGAGAGTAACATCACATGATGGACAGATTACAGTCTAGCAGAGTGCACCACCAAGACAAGGTACAGGGGATGTTGGAGATCTGTTGCAGCCAACCTTCGTTGCGGTGACGGCACTAGATGATGATGATGATGAACGAATTATGTCGTAAGTAATTCAGTGAACTTGTCTTCTATACAGATGCTCGTCAAGGTTATGATTAAAACACATGACCGTATGAATAGAAGACCTCTGCGCAAATTTAATTAGGCCTTCACTCGTTATTTTTTTTAGTATTGCCGTACTTCCCTTGATCACTATTTATATAGTCGCTAGCTACAAATAACCAAGGCGATTCCAAGTATATAAATAGTGGTCAATGGAACCACGATAATAAATCAGAAACGTAAAGTGTCCTAATTAAGAGTAGGTAGGTAAATGAGTTTGCCTCTCTTTTGGAGAGGCGTGCTCCTTTCAACCAGCGGACAAAGTACATTAGGTTATATCAGGACACACTACCATAAAATATTAGAGGTAACAAAGACCCCAGTTTTAACTATTTCTGTCCTAATTAATTATGTGCATTGTTTTTTTAATACTGCAGACTGTTAGTTAGTTAGTCAGTCAGTTAGTTAGTTAGTTAGTTAGTTAGTTACTTAGTTAGTTAGTGGTTGGATCATCGTCATTGCACTCCGGACAAGTCCATTGGTGCTCAGATCTTTCTTTGGGTATATTCGCCACTACACGTTGACTGACTGTCCAGATACGCCATTGATTGACCATCACTCTTTCTCGCCCACGAAACCGCTCCTTTCTAGCGACACCACATGTCAAACCACATTCCTTTATTCTAGTCATGGAACAAGAGTCATCGTCACTTGTACAGTCATTTGTTCGTGCGTTTTCCAGTAGGGCGTTCAAAATGCCTGCCCGATCCATCGTTCCGCCAACAGCCGTAGTTGCCGCGTGTGCAGCCACCTATCTGCTCTCTTATTACCTCATGTCCTGGCACAAAAATAAAGGTCACTGGGCACACAGGTAGGTCACTACGCACACAGGTAGGTCACTACGCACACAGGTAGGTCACTACGCACACAGGTAGGTCACTACGCACACAGGTAGGTCACTACGCACACAGGAATACTTCACTGTATCGAGCCACTGTTCCCGAATGTACTGTAGACTGCCATGCGAAAACATACACAAGGGACACACAAAGTGGTTAGCGGTTTGACAGTGTCCATCACATTTGTTTATTTATTTTTTTTCAGAAGGGGTATTTGTGTTCTTATTTCCTTACACATATCATCATCATCATCAAGTGCCGTCTCCGCAACGTATCTCCAACATCTCCTGTTACACATATACAACGTTCTTAATGGTTGGTCAGCAGCATTACCTTTTATGGTTGGTCAGCAATGTTACTTCTTGATGATTGGTCAATAATATCACTTCTTAATGGACATGTTCAACTATTAAAAGGAGGAGGAAGAAGTAGAATATCAAATATAAAAACTTGTTAATACTGCATTTTTCCCGTTAGGAAATTGTTAATACTGCATTTTTCCCGTTAGGAAATTGTTAATACTGCATTTTTCCCGTTAGGAAATTGCAGGAAGAATTGCTAATGACTTGAGTAATAAATGTCCGATGTCCTTCCTGCCGTCAAGTCATGTTAATTAATTTTTTTAAATAATTTAACTAATAGAAAAAAAAGCCCATTTCTAACCGGGAGTTCAACCCTACACTTCACTGTTGTAAGATCAACACTCTAACCTTTTTCAGTGCAGCGCTACAGTGTTGCATCTAATTATATAGAAACACTTATAAATATAAAAATATTGACTCTACTTTCATACGAAATAAATAAAAAATAATACAGATCTCACACATACAAACACTCGCTTAGCAACGGCTTGAATGGTTTCAGCATTACTAACCTACAACATGACTCTTCATGGTGTATATGGAATAACTGAGGGCAGCAACTTCCAATAGCGAGTGGCATATGAGCAGAAAATGAAGCCAACAATGCATGAATATGTATCCAGCAATGGGCGTTGCTTGCGGTATCACACCAATACCGGGGAGGAACACGTAGAAGCCCAGCAGAAACGTCACAGTAAGGCTGAATGTTCGCCATATGTGGTAATATTTTCGATCGCCGTACTAAAATTATAGATTAATAATCATATGTACATGTTGATTAAACGTTAAACAAGATTAGCACACAGATGTTAAACAAACTACTGAGATATTGTGATCATAGTAAGAATATATATATATATATGATAATAAGCAAAGACACAGAAGAACAAGAGCTAAACATAAACATACATGGAGAGAAACTACAACAAGTAAAACATTATCAATATCTTGGACACATAGTCACAAATGATGGCAGATGTGAAACAGAAGTTAAATGGAGAATATGAGTAGCTAAAGGTTTACAGGATCCCTATTTTATATAGGGAATTTCTTGTGCCTTTTCCTTCCACAAATCGATATTGTTCTTTTACAATTTCCGGTTTTATCTTTTCACTTATTCGTCTCACGTGAAGTAGGAGCCTGGTAATATGGCCATCTGGCTTATAAGTCTGATTGTTCAGTGGTCTTCACGTTCTACTGCACCAGGTCTCTACCGTAAGACTGTGAATATTGATTGCATTAAATCAGGTGGAATATAGCCACTCTTGTAGTTGTAATTTAGAATTTTGGTGATTATTCCGTAATCCCCCAATACTTCTAATTCTTCCGTTGTAATATTCTCGGATCGATCCATGATATTTGGTGCATGTCAAATTTGTATAGTTCCATTCACCTCCTACGGGGGCCTCCGTTGTTGTACTCTATGACTGTTTCATTGCTACTATGTTTATACAGTTATACAGTTGATGCATTCATACCAACTGTGCATGATTTCAAGTTCTCCCAACAACATACACATATGTATTAGTAACTAGGTAAAATAATCAAGTATTTAGACAAGTCCAGTGAAATATGAAGAGCTAGATCAATCAGTAAACAAAAATGTAGATCAAACCAACGAAACATACAGATGTACAGTGGTCAGTATTAAAACGCTACTCGTTTGGAACAAACGTTAAAAGTTAATTAAATTAAAATCTAATTGAATAGTATTTTGAATCAGAATGCTTGCACTGGGGGCATCCTAACATATGGGAACATTATATATGGGATCATTCTAATATACGGGAACATACTAATACAAATGGGAACATTATAATATATGAGAACATTCTAATGGAACATTCTAATATATGTAAACATTCGAATAGATGGAACAAGCCTATCAAATCAAGTCTAACAAGCCCAGCAAGCCTATCAAGTCAACAACCTCCAATGAAGATGTGTTGACAATGTCCAAGAGCCGTGACAACGACATTCCAGTGCACATAGTTTTAGAAATCCAGGATCCTACCAGTGAAACTTTCTTCGACTCTTGATTAGAATCTAGCATCACAGCACGTGGGGCATTCCCATAAGTGATCCGCTCTCTGTTCCAGCAGCCATCCCAATGTATGTAAACTCCATGCACACTCTGTAACACAAGTCCCTGTCAGGTGTTGATTGCGTGATCTTCGGGACTTTCCAAAAAATTTACTTTTCCTTCCCTCCCCCCAGTCACTACCATTTCTGACATTCTCTGTATGTGTACGTTCTCAGCCTCATTGACATCATCTTCATCTTCAAATCATTTACTACTGCCTTGATCAAGTCTGCTTTATCTCTTCTCAGCATTGTGCCATCTATCGCCACATTGCCTAACAATAGGCTCTCTAGTTTACTCTGACCCCACTATGACCGGAGCAGTATATTCATGTAATGCTCTGGACAAATGAGTTATTCAATAGGTCCCAGTATTCTTTTATCAGCATGTACTTTTCTATCTTGCTCAGAATGCTTTGAGAGTCTGTGCGTATTACCGAGTGTGTTTATGTATCAGTTGTCAACCAATTAAGAGCTGCTGTAACTCCCTCTATCTCCATCCTCATGCTCGATGTGACAGTGGAGTATGCAGAAGATTTCTTAACCAACTTCACGTCGTTTCTGTAGGCAACAAAACACCAACCGCTTTTTATTTGTGTTTCTGTTAACAAAGCCATCTGTGTATATAATTGGGTGGGCGGAACAACAAAGAAACCTGTCGCAAGGGCCAGAGTTGTGCCCTGATATCGAAGTCTGTTTCGGCGGCACTGGACTCGAAACACCATCGAGTCGAATGGCTGCTGGAACAGAGGGTGGAATACTTATGGGAATGCCCCACGTGCTGTGAGGCCAGTTTTCTAATCAAGAATCAAGAACCATGTGCATTTTACGTGATTAGCAGAACTTCACTATCCCGTTTTTCCCATTTCGCTTGCCGGATCATAGTTTTGTCGCAGTTGTAACCTATTAGCGTATTTCAATCCTGTAGTTCATGCATTTATTGTTCATACCATTATTCTTCATTGTATGTTTATTTTCTTCTTCTTCTTCTGCGTTCGTTCTCAAACTTTTGCAGATTAGCAGGATGTAGTCCGGAGAACGGAATGCGCTGTGTCATGGTTTACAGCATTTCTGCGATATCTGCGCCTTTCGGCCTGACACATCCGACTTCAGCATGGCTTTGGGTCACTGACTCTATATGGGATGTTGCAGCCAACTTCATCCCATAACCTCCTTAGTCGCCTTTTACGACATGCATGGTAGGTAAACATTGTTGCTATTCTTTGCTCCCCTTTCGAGCCCCGGCAACACACGGGCGGTAGGTTTATTTTAAAACGCAGACCAGTTGGCTCATTTCTTACTTAAATATGAAGGACACACTCGCGGTTAAAGAATACGTTGAAACCCTAACACAGGAACACATACACACTAGACATAGTTGCAGTATCCACATTTGGTATATTTGCATCCACTTAAGACTTACTTCGAATATGGTAAAGTCAATAAATTCGAAATGATTTAACCAGAACCGGTGTGTCTTAAATTCCTTGATAAATTCCATACACAGGAAATTTGTGCAAGTCCACTTGTATACAATTATGGGTCCGAGTGGTATTCTGAATGGAAAAAAAAACCCAGAATATTTCCATTAATTGCTTTATTCATAATTATATATATATATATATATAGGTGTTATGTTAGTACAGTCTTACAAGCGATATTTGTACAAGATTAATCAATCAAGTATCATACACCCACTGGCGTAGGTGATCTTGTGTTTCCACAACTCCCAATCTCTTGTCTTAATAAGTTCAGTAGTAAACTTTTACCCATGCCATGATGGTAACCCATCCAGCATTCTCTCTCCCTCCGTTTTCCTCTTCTTCCACCTTCCCTTTCTTGGTCTTTCCTGTGGTTACTAAATGTTATTTTAAATATTTTTTGCAATTATCACACGAATCTTGACTATATTGCAATTACTATCACATGAATCTTGACTGTTAGCTTCTGAGTTTTATATACCCACAGTCCAACTTTTTAATGTTGTGAACACGTGATCTGGCCACGTCTGTCCGTAAAAGTATCTAAAAAAATATTTTGCCGATCTAAAACACTAAAGGAATAAGAAATGACACTGTAAAGGAAACATGGGTATAAGGCTGAAAGAAAGAAATAACCACCTCGGGTGGTATGCCAGACCTCTCTATGGTAAGTTGTAAAAGTACATTCGTTCTCAAGTTGCCCAATAGAAACACTATATGAGCTTGTTAAAGATCTCATTGAAAACTTTTGAACTAAACCAAGATACATGGGAAGAACTTTCACAGAATAGAGCTGAATGTCGCTACAATCAACAACAACACACAAAAAGACGCAGCATCGTGTGAAAAGAGAAATGCAGCAGTTCAACTGGGAGGAGTAAATAGAAAGTCACGGGTAGACCATATATCATCTACAGTGGTCATTCCATGCCCGAACTGTCCAATGACATTTGCGGTCCGAATATAGCGTATTAGTCATCTACGAACTCACAATCAAGAACATAACTCGAACTTAATTTCAAACTGGATGTAGCAAAAGGAAATCACCACCATCATGTGATAAACGAACAACAACAGCAGCAGGTATTTTATTGTAGCAGGTCATGTCTGAGTAGTACGTCATGTCTGTGTAGTACGTGATGTCTGAGTCGTACGTCATGTCTGAGTCGTACGTCATGTCTGAGTCGTACGTCATGTCTGAGTAGTACATCATGTCTGAGTAGTACGTCATGTCTGAGTAGTACGTTGCAATCTTGCCAGAGCTACTTAAACGACACGATACATTCTGAGTGTCGAACCACGACCAATTTCACTCGAGTTTGGACTACTGGAAAATCCATTTATATTATTGGCATGATTTCTGATTGAGCTTAGCTGTGTTTGGTCATGTCTGATATTTACTTGTCAATACTTAATAGTGTCAATGCTAGGGATATTAGATCTGTCAAAAATTGTGGTATCTGATATCTGTTTTCTTTGTCATCTGATGTTCATAACGTTTCAGAGAAGTTGTGTGATAGCGATTAAGTGGCATCATATTTCGTCTACACACTGTCCATGCTTCACCAGCGTATAGCAGCACTGGAAGTACCACTGCTCAGTAAACTTTCAACTGCGTCTATCGGTTAATGTCATTTCTATGTCCCACATTTGCGTACAATCTGTTGAAATTACTGCCACAAACAGTACAATCTGCTGAAAGTGCTGTCACATACAGTACAGTCTGCTGAAAGTGCTGTCACAAACAGTACAATCTGCTGAAAGTGCTGTCACAAACAGTATAATCTGCTGAAAGTGCTGTCACAAACAGTACAATCTGCTGAAAGTGCTGTCACATACAGTACAATCTGCTGAAAGTGCTGTCACATACAGTACAATCTGCTGAAAGTAATGTCACATACAGTACAATCTGCTGAAAGTGCTGTCACAACGTAAAATGTGCCGAAAGTACTGCCACATAATGTACAATCAAAGTAACCAATAAAACTCACCGTAATAGTCAAATTGGTCATTAGAAATGCTGGATTCAAATTATACAATAAGTCTGTACAAGATATATTCAGGAATACATGCTCATGTCGCTAGAGGAGGCGGGACAACTTGCCAGAGATCGAGGGACAACTTGCCAGAGACCGCGGGACAACTTGCCAGAGACCGCGGGACAACTTGCCAGAGACCGCGGGACAACTTGCCAGAGACCGCGGGACAACTTGCCAGAGATCGTGGGAATTTCAAGATATTCATAAGGAAGACTACGTTCTGGAAAGATTACGTTACGTGACACACACGCACACAACACACTCACACTCACGTGACACACACGCACACAACACACACACACTCACAGTAAGTCTTATGTTGTGGACGGCCTTGACTCAAGCCTAAAAATTCAACAATAAATTGACAGGAATATTCCATACAAGAAAATATGATTGAGTTATATATCAACTCACCTGACATTTTCTTGATGTTTCTGTTTTTGTTCTGAACCGTCCTCGCTTGACTCTGCGTTACATGTGTTCGTTGGTTGACTGCTTCATTTAGACAGATGATAAATCGATGAATTTGTGCGCATTAAAATGTAGATTTAACTTTTCATACATTTATTTGTTTATTTATAAAATGGTTCAAAAGACAGAAGACTGAATTCCCTGTATATAAAATATGTGTTCTGTCTATCAACAAGGCATCGTTCTGCCTGCCCTCCTATCTCTGCTCAACAAAACATCGTGCTGCCTGCCCTCCTATCTCTGCTCAACAGAACATCGTGCTGTAGGAGTTGTAATAAAATTTTTCTTTCCTTCTTTCTGAAATTGCAGTGCCCAACTCTCGCATGCATATATAAGAATACATCGTATTAGTGGTTTTTATAGATTAATCTTTACTAATGTAGTCGATTATACTTTTTCTTACCACGTTCAACCCTGCCATGGCAGCTATTACTATTTCGAGTCTTATCTTGATTTCGATACTAGAACCGTCATGATTGCATACCTGGGAGCCGAGGTGCGTAAAGAGGCAAACTATTGCATATCTGGCAGCCGAGGTGCGTAAAGAGGCAACAGACTGGAGAAAAACTACCATAGTGCCAATATGGAAAAGGAAAGGCAGCATAAGAGACTGTAACCAGTACAGGGGAATTTCCTTGTTAAGCCATGCAGGAAAACTATATGCAAAAATAGTAGAGAAAAGATTGAGACCTGTAATAGAACAACAACTTAGCAATACACAAATGGGTTTTAGAAGAAACAGAGGATGTACTGATGCAATATTTATTCTGAAACAGCTGGCAGAGAAGTCAATAGAATACAACTAAAATGTATACATATCCTTCATAGATCAAGAGAAAGCATTTTACCGAGTAAACAGAGAAAAACTATGGGAAACATTAAAAAATTTATGGAGTATGCCAACATTTAATTAACGTTTGTAGAAGTCTCTATAACAACAGCAGTTGCACTATAAGAACAGCTGCAGGCTACACAGAGGACTTTGTGATTAGCACAGGAGTAAAGCAGGGATGTGTATTATCCCCACTACTTTTTATTACATACATGGACCATATAAACAAAACAGCAAATTCTAATGAAGCAAATGAACTGCTTTTTGCAGATGACCAGGTTTTATTTCACAACAGCATTAAAAACCTGCAAGACCACCTAAACATAATAGACACAGGAGGCAAGCAATTTGGAATGAAAATCAACATAGACAAAACATAAGTAATGAATATTGCAAGAGAAAAGGAGAACATCAACATACAGATAAACAATAAACAACTAAAACAAGTAGATGAATTCAAATATCTGGGCAGCACATTGAGATATGACAATAAACAAGAAGCAGAAATAAACGCAAGATGTAATAAGGCCTGTCAGGTCATTGGTCAATTAACACCTTTACTAAGAAACAAAGATATTACACTAGAAACACAGAAAGCGCTTTTCAACACCATTTTCTTGCCAACATTGTGTTATCAGTGTCAAACTTGGACATTAGATTCTAGAACAATACATAAGATTAACACCACTGAAATGAAATGTGTGAGACGTATGATTGGAGTTAGCTTGAGAAACAAAATCAGGAATGTAGCACTAAAGAAACAATTTGGGATCAAGTGAACAATAGAATAGATCCAGAAACAACAAGTTAAATGGTACGGTCACATAACCAGATAGAAAGAGAAAAGTATTATCCAAAAAGCACTTAACAAACGATACGAAAACAGTCGACCTATTGGACGCCCTCGTAAAATGTGGATAGATAGTGTATTAGAGACACTCGGAAATATAACAGCAGAAGAGGCAAATAGAAGGGCAAAAGACCGTACACTCACTCTCCTCTTAACTCCGAAAGATACATGAGGACAGAAAGAAAAAGAGTATTCTCTTATCTGCTTGTATTTCTATTCACCAGTATTCTCTTATCTGCCTGTATTTCCACATCATATTTTCTTTATAACCAGCTCCAATCTTGAGGAACGTAACGGAGACCCTAAATAATACGTAGAATCAAAATGGTCAGCAACGACGGACCATTAGCCAGCAATTGGCAGATTATTACCAGTATCAGTGCAAAACAGACCATACCTACCAAGATAATATTTCACCTCCAAGTTGCGATATTTTGATAACAGATTGCAAACAGAAGTGGAATAAGTTATAGGTATCGAAAAGATAAAACTCGAAATCCAAAAAATACGGTGCTGAAATCAGATAGATTGGACCAAAAACGCAGAAATCCTAGCCAAGCTGTAAATATTGGTACGATGTCATTTTTTCTCTTACTTAAAACCGAGGCTGGTTCCATGGTGAAATAAGTGGAAGATGAGGTTGTTTTTTTAAAAAACGAACATACAAAAGCAGAAGCCGAGGACCTCGTTAATAATAAAGTCCTGTGAGCTCATATGAATCATCCTTTAAAAGTGACGCTAGTTTGCTTTTTTCATCATTTTCATTGGTCAATTTATATATACTTTGTGTGGACATTTCTGGAAAATCTTTACTTTGAGAGAAATACCAGAAAACTTCTATGAGTAAAACTCTGCTGTTATAGAGACATGCTACCTCAGTTGTATATCGTCGTCGTCGTTGTAGCAAAATAGATAATGAACACGAAGATAATGACAACGACAAAAGGGAAGCAGAGAATTTACAAAATGTATTTTGTGAAGTAGAACAATTTTTGAAACCATATTTACCTTTGCGAGTCGTCCTCACTGGTTTGACCACCATTACAGTTCAGTTCTGATAGGGTTGTGTCGCCGTATGATTGAACGACGTGGTGCTGACTACCTGCTGTCTCGAGCAAAGCTCTTCTTTCGGAGGTATTGTCACAATATCGCAGGTCCATTTGTAGACATCTGATATGCTCTGATCCTTGATAAACATCTTCAAAGCCATGAATTTGCATCTCTGGACAGGTAGAATGACGACTCATGCTGTCCTGATGTTGATATACCTGATCTGAACACCTTCCATGCCTCGCGTCATGACCCAAGTTGTCATAATTTTGCGCTTCCATCTCTAAAAGTACAAATTAGTTTTTGTATGTCTGCAGTATTCTGAGTACTAACACGCTCTAATCACATTGTAATGATGGGTCCCGATTCTGAAATATTAAATAAATTACTTTTAATACTGTTATTATTTAAACGGTATTGACAGTTCATTTATTGCAACAATAGCGGTAGTTTCTTTTATATGTCATCTGTATGTATTCAGTTTATTTAATGCAGAATCTGGTTCGAGATTGAGTAGTACAATCAAGTATGAGACTGAGTATTTGGAATGATACATTATACTACAAATTGGAATGATACATTATACTACAATTTGGAATGATACATTATACTACAATTTGGAATGATACATTATACTACAATTTGGAATGATACATTATACTACAATTTGGAATGATACATTATACTACAATTTGGAATGATACATTATACTACAATTTGGAATGATACATTATACTACAATTTGGAATGATACATTATACTACAAATTGGAATGATACATTATACTACAATTTGGAATGATACATTATACTACAAATTGGAATGATACATTATACTACAATTTGGAATGATACATTATACTACAATTTGGAATGATACATTATACTACAATTTGGAATGATACATTATACTACAATTTGGAATGATACATTATACTACAATTTAGAATGATACATTATACTACAATTTGGAATGATACATTATACTACAATTTGGAATGATACTAAATAGTACAATTTGGTATGAAACTATATAGCGCAATCCGGTATAGACTGGGTAATGCATTCTGGTATAAGACTAATTAGTACAATCAGGTAAAAGACTGTGTAGAACAATCTCGTATGAGACTGGGTAATATAATCTGGTATTATACTAAACAGTATAAACGAGTTCTCAATCAATATCAACAACAGCGAATTAGAAAGAGTCAGCAGTTTTTAATACATGTGTTCTCGACCAATAGTAACGATGATTGCTATGAGGAAGAATGAGATTGGCTATTGAGTCAAAGAAGATGATACAAATGACAAAAACATATATCTGAGCTGCTGCAAAACAACAAAACTAACATTCGTAAGAGCTTACATATTCCCAGTGGCAATATATGGTTGTGAATCCTGGATAATTGACAACAAAGTGAAAAATAAAATAGCAGCATTTGAAACAAAATGTTACAGGAAAATTATCAGAATACCATGGACCAAATAGAACACCAATGTAGCCATGCTGAGAGAAATGAATGTGAAAGAAAATTGGTTAAATAGCATGGTTCTTTCCAGAAATCTACAATATTTTGATCATATCAAACACCATGACAGTCTAGAGAAGACCATATTGAAGGGATGATGCCAGGGGGACGAACAAGAGGCAGACCAAGACGAAGCTGGATACAAGATATCAAAGACTACCTGAACATGACAGTAAAAGAAGCAGGAAGACGGGCTCAAGATCGTCAGAAGTTTCGAGAGACTGTGATGACTGCTACATCCTGTTCAGGATATGCCACCTGATGATGATAAGCTGGTATAAGACTAAGTAATACAATCTGATATAAGACTAAGTAATACAATCTGGTATAAGACTAAGTAATACAATCTGATATAAGACTAAGTAATACAATCTGGTATAAGACTAAGTAATACAATCTGATATAAGACTAAGTAATACAATCTGGTATAAGACTAAGTAATACAATCTGATATAAGACTAAGTAATACAATCTGATATAAGACTAAGTAATACAATCTGGTATAAGACTAAGTAATACAATCTGATATAAGACTAAGTAATACAATCTGGTATAAGACTAAGTAATACAATCTGATATAAGACTAAGTAATACAATCTGGTATAAGACTAAGTAATACAATCTGGTATAAGACTAAGTAATACAATCTGGTATAAGACTAAGTAATACAATCTGATATAAGACTAAGTAATACAATCTGGCATAAGACTAAGTAATACAATCTGATATAAGACTAAGTAATACAATCTGGTATAAGACTAAGTAATACAATCTGATATAAGACTAAGTAATACAATCTGGCATAAGACTAAGTAATACAATCTGGTATAAGACTAAGTAATACAATCTGGTATAAGACTAAGTAATACAATCTGATATAAGACTAAGTAATACAATCTGGCATAAGACTAAGTAATACAATCTGATATAAGACTAAGTAATACAATCTGGTATAAGACTAAGTAATACAATCTGATATAAGACTAAGTAATACAATCTGGTATAAGACTAAGTAATACAATCTGATATAAGACTAAGTAATACAATCTGATATAAGACTAAGTAATACAATCTGGTATAAGACTAAGTAATACAATCTGATATAAGACTAAGTAATACAATCTGGTATAAGACTAAGTAATACAATCTGATATAAGACTAAGTAATACAATCTGGTATAAGACTAAGTAATACAATCTGGTATAAGACTAAGTAATACAATCTGGTATAAGACTAAGTAATACAATCTGATATAAGACTAAGTAATACAATCTGGCATAAGACTAAGTAATACAATCTGATATAAGACTAAGTAATACAATCTGGTATAAGACTAAGTAATACAATCTGATATAAGACTAAGTAATACAATCTGGCATAAGACTAAGTAATACAATCTGGTATAAGACTAAGTAATACAATCTGGTATAAGACTAAGTAATACAATCTGATATAAGACTAAGTAATACAATCTGGCATAAGACTAAGTAATACAATCTGGTATAAGACTAAGTAATACAATCTGGTATAAGACTAAGTAATACAATCTGGTATAAGACTAAGTAATACAATCTGGTATAAGACTAAGTAATACAATCTGGCATAAGACTAAGTAATACAATCTGGTATAAGACTAAGTAATACAATCTGGTATAAGACTAAGTAATACAAAAAGTAAAAATAAAAAGGCAGACAAAGTTTTGGATGTAATATAAAACTAAAAAGTAGACAGACCTCAGTGTGAATTCTATTCCACAGACAGTCTACAACAGACAGATCAGCAGAAATTGATTTGATAATAATTTGCATCATTGCCTCCGAATCTGTTCTAAGATTGAGAAGACATAACGTCAAGGTCTCCGTTGTAACTAGAATCCGATCTCAGCATAAGATTATTTGAATATTGTCTCAGGTATACTGTTTTCTTTTCTTACAAACAGCAACCATGAAACAGCTTACAAAAGTGCAAAGGCCGTTGAATCACGATGAAACGAAAGGTGATATATGTACGGCATCATTGGCCTGGTAATTTATAAATGATATGCTTTTGAAAGTTGTTGAGCGTGTGTTTCATATTTCTAGATCTCTTATTCTGTGTATTTATCAATGTGTACTTATGAACGGCGCATGTGGGCGTTCAGCACATGTAATAAACAGTGCACAGTGTTTGATTCCTATTTCAGATTTTCTGAAATTGGGACGCATACAAGTTTCTGGTTGTATCGTGTATAAGTTCGTCTCGGCGGCTCTGATATGGAGCTAAACCATCGATTACGTCAACATTATTGGGGGAGGGGGGGGAGTTCCTGAAAAATGTTAATTGTTGACAAAGGGAGGAAGATTGAACACAAGTTGACGTCAATAATATGCAAACTGTTTTAATACACAACTTAAGTTTTTGAAATTGAAAAGTCTGTCTAAAAATTTGAAACAGCATGTATTTTCGTAATTTTTCTTC
The DNA here is from genome assembly GCA_034231615.1 of Meghimatium bilineatum. NCBI lineage: Eukaryota > Metazoa > Mollusca > Gastropoda > Stylommatophora > Philomycidae > Meghimatium > Meghimatium bilineatum. Next base: position 2,577,836 of record CM067305.1, on the reverse strand, counting down.
GAAATTGTTACAGGGGGGGGGATTATTTGACACCATTAAGCTCCCTAATGAATTCTAAACAGTTGTTGACAAGTAAGAAAGGGGTTGAAATTTGTCACAGCAATTGTTGACGTGATTTATGAACAGTTTTGTTGTGTTTTACCATTTCTGGTCTTGTTCACTTCCCTCGGGAAGGCCTGGATCCTATTTGGTTTCCCAACTCCTGTCTAGCTCACGTATTTGTTCTATTCCTCCGGCCACGTGCCGCTTTCCCGTATTTTGCAGCAGAGTTTGTGGTAAATCTTGATTCCGGCCTCGCCCCCTACGTATTTCATTTCTGTTGTTAAACCATCATTGCCTGGGACTTTTCCTTTCTTTAAACTTTCTGTTGGGTATCTTTCTATTTCTATCTTACTTCTTCCTTTGTAGGTTCTGGCTCTTTTTCATATTTGTTTATTGATTTGTTGTTTTTTTGCTTGGGTCATAATGCAGCTCACTGCAGTATTCCTTCCATCTATGTAAGATATGCCTTCCATCTATGTAAGATATGCTTCCCTTCCGTTAGGTAAATCAATAAGTCAATAAGGAAGTTAAATATAGACAAAAAAATGTAGCTGCAGTTCTACGTGGAACAATACACAGATTCGACGTTTCGACCAATATGATCTTATCAAGATAGCGATAACAGGTTTACTTGGTAGAATACACGCTTTTACACGAAATAGACGTTTCTACCACAAAGATCGTTACCAAGATAGGGATAATATTTGTTGAGACAGTGATCAGAGCACTTATATACGTGCCCGATGTACGCTGATGATAGCCTTCAGTCATAACTCAATTAAAGCGAGCATTACACACTCTATTTACACAAATACACTTCATGGATAATCTTTTCTGATACCATTAAGAAGAAACTGCACATGAAATAGAAAAAAATGTAGTTGATGGATTGAAATGTTGCTCCCTAATTTGTTTTAGATTTAATAATTTGGTCTTGAAAATTCCCATGAACTTTCATAGCTGTCAATTTGAAATGGTTTAATACTAGATCAAACATGTCCTGGTTGAGTTCAGGGGGAAAATGCAATGAGTTCATTTTCCGGTGCTGTAAAATCACATTTTAATGCAAATTAATCACTTGGTCTTTTCCCCCCTCCCTTAACTCAAATTACTCCATGGACGGACTTCTTTGTATTCTGGTTTTCTCATATGTACTCATTAACAGAACAGAACATTATTTTCCGATGATATTACTCATAATACGGAACTCACACAAAATATCAGGAACCTCCAAAAAAAGATGCACTTGTAAAAAAAAAGTCACAGCTGGGTATAACTTTGAATGATTATAAACCCACAGATTTCAAAACTTCTTTGAGAGCAGTAATATCACTTAGCAGGGAATACAGAGAATGGTGTTCCACAGCTGTGGAGAAAGAAGTGCAGGCTTTAGCCAGTGAGAATGCCACAGAAGGTGGTGTGATTATATACACTGATGGATCTGTGATTAGACATGTTCGTAGTGTATGGGCCTTTACAGCTCAGTACGCAGGTAAAACGATCAAGAAGGAGAGTGGGGACCTGTGCTACGAGTAGAATGAACATGGAGACTATTGCGATGACTAGGGCATTTGAGTGGGTATGCACACAGAAAGTACCGCATATCTGCATCTTGAATGACTATGAGTATGATTAGAAAGGTACAAATGTGTCTCTTTCGCGAACAGTGGATAGAGGCCTTGCGAAGGCAAGGCTGAAAGTGGTTACATTTATCTTCGTGTCTGGGCATGTGGGTGTTCAATGCAATGACAAAGCAGTTCAAATGGCGGTATGCGCAATTGTGGTACATGGCAATGGATCGAGCTAATGTTTTGAACTCCTTAAGAGATATACCACGCGAGAGTGAGACTAGTGTCCCACAGTAGAAACCAGTATTCTTCTCTTTGTTTGATGTTGGTGCATAGACCTGTACAGTGTTAATATACAATGAGATAAATAGATATAAGAACTGGGTTTTTTTGTCTTCGGAACTGGAGACTTTTAAAATGTTAAGTGGTGCCGCTGATAAGAACAGTTACTCTTATTGTACAAGATGGCTGCGTCCACAAATCTTGTTTGCGGTCAATCAGAGCTTAAGGTTACGTTTTAGTTACCCGACAAATCTCTTTTAAACACGTATGTATTGAGAACATAGTGTTATTATTTTATAATATTTTTAGTTTGTTCCATGCTTTGAAAGCACATTGCACAAATATTTAATATGCACTTATAAATAAATAGAATAAAAATATTAGTTCCATCTTCTGACTTTATAACTTTATTTAATTAAATTAATATAGTTTACTTATAGTTATAGGCATAGTTGCCGCATAGGCATTAGGACAAAATTTGCAAAATGGGGTTACCGCATTATAAGTACCACAGTTAGATAGCCCTTGAAAATTGCAATCCAACGATACCTCAAAATAAAGTCTGTACGTCAATTCTGAGGGAAGTTATTTTTTTTTTCGCATTAATTTTTGCCTCGAGATAATTACATGGAACATATAAGGAAATATGAAATGACAGTTGTCAAAAAGTTGCGGCCCTGTCTTGGAACTGAGCCACTAATTTTTGAATATCAAAGTTATTTATAATAAATAAAACTAACAAATTATACATTTTCTTGTTCGGGAAGACAAGACGCACCTGTTGGTTACATTCTGATAATTTTCAGACGCAGCCCTAGAGTTAATAAATAATTAACAATGGCATCTAATTAGCATAAATGCAATTGTATGTTTAATATATATTTATTATATTTTTTAATTATTTAGTATAAAATATATTGCAAACTGTACATTTTTGTGTTTGTGAAGACAAGACGCATTTGTTGATTATATTGTGTTAATTTTCCGATACAACCAGAGCCAATTAATAATGGCGTCTAATTAGCATAATTAAAATCTCTTCTTTGCTCCCCTTTATGGCAACACACATATGGCTGGCAATGTCATCTCAGCCCTCTTTGTATCTGAAATATATTTGATTATTATTATTGGCATTTGGTATCACAGGTACATAAACAATTCTATTTCAAAGGTATGGGTGAAATACTAGGTAGGTATGTGCACCAAATTTTCAAAATGGTTTGACATCATTATGAATATGCTTTTTCCTATATTAGTGATATTTAATTAGCCGTATATAATTAAATACTTTATTATATATGTTTTGTAGTGTAGATATTCTTATGTAGAAAATTTGATGATAAGAGACAAAGATATCAAAAAGAATGAGAAAGTTTGGAAGATGCTGCAGTTGACGTTCTCTACATTGATGATTTATTATTAGGTCTAATGAACGGAGAACGCATCTCTCAAATTAAAATGAACTTTATGAAATGTTCATGAGAGAATTATAAGAATTGGACTTCATAAACAATATATATTTAATGTACAATGTGTTTCTTGTATAATTATCCACATTAAACATGACGATTTGACTAAGAAAACACTTAGACTTAAGTCGTCATGGCAACGGACGCAGGATAGCACACACACACCCTGCATGGTCTTGTACCAATAATTCAAATTATTTTACATATAAATCTTTGATTTGTTACTAGTATCATTTAAAAATGAACCAAAGAAATTAAAATTGGCAAGAATTGTAGTTGTTAAACGTAAATTTCTTTAAATAAGAGACATTTCAGAATTACCGACGCGGCCGGAAGGAATAGCGATAAACAATATGGCAGCTAAGGAACGCGTGATCGATCTGCAGTGGGTCTTTTTTAAATTCGATAAAAATACAGGCAACTTCCAAAAATAGTGAAATTTCGTATATAAAGAGAGAAATGGTTGCTAAATTTGTTAGACATATAAAATTATACTATCAAATAAAACTAATTTGATACACGTGTGCAAAGATGAAAATCACTTACCTGGGCTTGTTTAATTGCTAACTGTAAAATTTAAAGAACATTTTTCCAACGGACAGTTACTGAATTCGATGCACAAATGAATGAGAAAGCTTAAACAGTTGTCTTTTATAAGCAATAAGGTTGCGTCGTGATGCCTAAAGACAATTGCTTTGGTCAGTGTTTCACTGTAAAAAAAAATGGATTCCGCGGACGCTACAAAAACAAGGGAAATAAAATAAGCCAATTACATGTTTATGTCCCCTTATTATTTCCTAATGCCTATTTATAAGATCATCATTTAATCATGATTCAATCCCTTTCGCATGTGTCAGGCCAAAAGGCGCAGATATCACAGCCATGCTGTAAACCATGACACAACGCATTCTGTTCTCCGAACTACATCCTGTTGATCTGCAGAAGTATGAGAACAAATGCAGAAGAAGAAGAAGAATCAACTCTTTCAAAAAATATAGTTAACATTTCTCACAGTATGCTGTTTGATGTTTTGACCGAAAGGTCTCAAACAAGAAAAAAGTACTCGACAAATGGAGAGCAAACATAACAATTACAAATGTGATTTAGTTTGTTTTGTGAATTGTTAAACTGACTGCTTTTTTGTTTTTTGTTAATAGCTAATGGTAAGTAGTTTCACTACAATCCAACTAATTAGTGATTGTAATTTTTCACTACAATCCAACCAATTATAATTATTGATTGTAATTTTCTCATTGTTCTCAGTAAAATGAAGAACCTGCATATGTGCAGGCACTTACATCAGAAAACTGCATGGACGAACATGATATTTGTGCATAAAGTCAGTCAGGCAAGTTACCATTGCTTATCACCAGAAAATATCAGAATTCCAGTGAATGTTTATCAGCATGGCAGGTTATCAAACAGTTATCACCGGTCATTCTGTATATCCACTAACTTTTTCATGGTTTGGAGAAATCAAAATAACAAAACCCCAGCCCATCAGAAGATCACAGGAAATTCTCAACCACATGATGGCAAAAGTTTACTAGATCGATACATATTTGTGAAAACATTATACAATTATTATGATGATGTACCTAGTGGAATCATACTGGACACATCATATGGAGACTCCAGACCAGGGGATGACTTTGACCCAAGTGTTCCAGTTGTAGTTGGGCTACACGATACACCTGGAAGTCACCATGATTTGATACCACTTCTCAGCAAATTTGCTAAAATGGGATGCAGAACAATAGCTCCTACATTTCCAGGTAATAAACTTCATCAATGTTTTGTTGTTTCTGTTCGCTCTCAAACTTCCACCTGATCTCTCTTATAGTCGAACAATGGTCCAGAGACTGAAAATACAGCGTGTAAACGTCTTATTTGCACCATTGGCCCAATACATACAACTTTGGCCATGGTAACTAATACAAATAATGTTTTTACCAATTTCATATAATGTCTGTAAATGTCGCTAGTAACCAGTCATTCAAGAGAACTGCTTCTAGCATTTAGACGCTCATCATAAACCTCAAATCTAACTATTGTCGAACATGCTTCATATTTTTTGTCGATGCCTTGCATCCTGTCGACATAACCACAGACGGTCAGCATCAATGTCGACATAGCCACAGATGGTCAACATCAATGTTGACATAGCCACAGACGGTCAGCATCAATGTCCACATAACCACAGACGGTCAGCATCAATGTCGACATAGCCACAGACAGTCATCATCAATGTGTTTAATTTTGTTATCTCTACTTCACAGAGGTCAAAATTTTTATACCATCTATTCCTCTAAGATGTTTCTTCTTCTGCGTTCGTTCTCAACTCCTGCAGGATGTATTCCGGAGAACGGAATGCGTTGTGTCATGGTTTACAGCATTGCTGTGATATCTGCGCCTGACACAACCGACTTCAGCATGGCTTTGGGTCACTGACCCTATATGGGATGGGACCGCCAACTCCATCCCATAACCTCCTTAGTCGCTTTCTATGACAAGCGTGGAAGGTAAACAATGTTGCTATTCTTTGCTCCCCTTTCGGGCCCCGGCAACACACGGGCGCTCTAAGATGTTTGACTGTGTTCCTGCTCAGCTCATTAGTAAGAGTTGTGTTACAATAATAGCATTGATGAGTTTGGTTTGCTTATACAGTGGAGTCCCTTTTCAACACATTCTTTTATAACAAATTTCTCTCTATAACAAAACATTTCAAAATTATATTTATTCTATATTGTTTGTCCTGTCTATAGCAAATATCTGTTATTACATATTATAGTTGTTATAGTGAGATTCCACTGTATTCCCTACAAGAAAGAATAGATTCCAAAATTGTATCTACCGGTAAGTCTGCCAGATATCAGTCTCTAGAAAACCACCTTCTGCGCTACAAAGAAAACAATCCATCTTTGTTAATGAGGGTCACATGCAAACAATCCAGCTTTGTTAATGAGGGTCACATGCAAACAATCCAGCTTTGTTAATGAGGGTCACATGCAAACAATCCAGCTTTGTTGATGAGGGTCACATGCAAACAATCCAGCTTTGTTGATGAGGGTCACATGCAAACAATCCATCTTTGTTGATGAGGGTTACATGCATAGATGAAGACTACAGCTAACAGATGTCCCCTCACAAAACTCATGTCTCTCTCTTGACCCAAAAACCATTATGATACAGTATCATGAATAAAAGATTCTATGCAGAGTGTTAAAAAAAAAAATCTCAGCAAGATCTAAGTTCTAAAACAAATGGTATTAAAGATGCTCCATAAAGACTACCCACAACTCTCTTGGATATGACACCATATATACAGCATCAGCAATTAAGGGGGGGGGGGTTACTTAAAAACCAGGATTTCACCCAATTTTATCGCAATTTTTTTTTATTCAATTTTTATTTTGAAATAGCCCTCTATCTACGGGCTTGCTTGGACAAGAGTATATACAGATGGTTCAACGGAGGAGGCAGTGAGAATTGGCGATGGAGAAATCAATATAGAATGGTCCAAGGGAAGCAAACTAGAAAAATCAATAACCACAGGTATTCATTCTACAAATTTCAAGGCAGAGTGTGAAACAATCAAAGAAGCAACTCTTCTGCAGTTGGGGTCATACCACCTGGAGAAAGAAAGGATAGTGATTCTGACCACTGCCAAATCTGCTTTGCAGACTCTCCAATATGCAAACATATTCCACATGAATGACTTAAAATACTGCTCGTCTTGTCTTGTCCTATCCATGTGTGCCGCTAGGTGTCATGGGGAGCCGAAGACTTCTGTTTTTTGCTAACTGTGTTGTCGCTGAAAGTATAGCCTTGGTCTCAGACATTTCATTTCGCATACTGTAAGTTTTTGTTCTATTTTTTCTGTCAGGGTCCAGGTCTGGCATTAGTAGCAGAGTGTCTGCATGAACACTGTGTTTATTAAAATTCTTTTGGAGAACATGTCAATTTTCTGGAGTTTCAACAGTAGTAATAATAGATATAAAACTGTATTTTCCTTCTGGCATCGTGTCTCTATTCCTTTATCCAGTCTGGCATCATGTCTCTATTCCTTTATCCAGTATCCCATCTTCTGAGAATATGCTGCCTAGATACTTAAATTCCTTCACTTGGTTGAGTTTTGTACCATAAAATCAAAGCTATCTCAACTAAGCAACCAAGCAAAAGAAATGTTTTATGTAGCTTCCAGACCACTCACACATCAGGGCAAATAAGATAGCAGAGCAGCTAGCACGAACTGGAAGTAGCAGTAACAGATACAAGTTTCAGTATCATGTCCAGAAATGAAGTCCATCATTAACAGGGAATGGAACTTAACTCTCCCATGCAGCTAGAAAAAATATGATGCTATCTTCAGGCTTGGAAGAAAGGAATAAACAATTATGTTTAGATTGAGAACAGGTCAACAGACTCAAACACATGTACAGGAAGTTTAGAGTTGGTGATACAGATATATGCCCCTGTGAACAAACTCCAGAAAACACAGAACATATTTGACAGAACTACCACTTAGTTTCTGTAAGTGGTAACTTGGTAAGACAACACAAGAAGAAAATTATGGCCATCTGGAACAGCTCTGACAGATACAATACGTTCTATGACTCTGTCTTGGGCTAGTGACCACAGTCCAGTTCATTGGGTACAGTACAATTAGATGCTGCCACATGTTTAATTATTTCCCTTGTCTGTGTTTGTAAATTTCCTGTTCATTTTTTTAATAATAGAAATATTTATTTATTTAGGTTTAGCTTAGGATTAGTTAGTTATGTAAAACACAACTATCCTAACCCAAATACTAAAATAAATTAATGTTTAAATTATTAAATGATGAACATGAAATTTACAAACATAGATAAGGGAAATAACTCGACTATGTGGTGGTGTCTACTCGTACTGTACCCATCGATGAAATCCATGTCAGTACAACTTTAACTGGGGAACTAGGAAGAAGTTGAAGGCTGACAATCTGCAAAGGCTGACAACCTGTAAAAATCATCATTATCACTGCTTGCCTTGTCTTCATTTCTTACTTTTGCCTTCTGTCAAATGGTCCCCATTTGATAATGAAAAGATGCAGACCAGCAGACATTTCACCGTTATCCTTTCATGACAGACTTCTATGTGTCTGGGAATGCTAGTTCCCAGACCAGCAGACATTTCACCGTTATCCTTTCATGACAGACTTCTATGTGTCTGGGAATGCTAGTTCCACCACTACAGATGGATCATCAGATCTGACAGATTCTCGATTAGGAACAAGTGTCACAGCACTGGGGGCATTCTCATATATGCTCTGCTTGCCGTTCCATCAGCCATCTAAAAGTGTATAAGCTCAGTGTCCCAGTCAGTTGCTGATTGCACATTCTTCTGATGTTTCCAGAGAGGGAGCACTTTCTCCCATCACCTCTAGTCACTCCCATTTCTACCATTCTCTGAATATGTTCTCTTGTTTGACCTCCTCCTTGTCTTCTCATACGGTATCCATGACTACTCTACTTAATTCAATCCTGTCTCTTCTTATCTCGGTGCTGTTCACCATGGCTTTACCAGCCAACACATCGACTCTTTTGTTTCCCTAACCTCAGCATTACCAGGACATTAAATATATGTAATGCTCTGCGAATTGTTGAGAAGAGTAACCCATTCAGTTCTGATCATACACTTTTCTATCTTGCACAGTATACTTTGAGAGTCCGATAGAATCACAGAGTCTGTTGGTTTCATCACCAGCCAAGTGAGTGAGAACTGCTGTCACTGCCTCTATTTCCATTCTCATACTCGATGTTGTAGTGGGGTATGCAGCTGACTTATCAGCTAATTTCTGACCATTTTGGTAGGCCATGAAACCCCAACCACACCTGTTTGTTTTTTGTGTTACTGAGCTGTCTGTGTAAATTATTATATCATTTGGATTTGAGTGCTGCAGTATGAGTTCTTGGATCATTCCCTCTGTTCTGTTGGCAGCCCAATAGGGACACTCTCCTCTCATTTGTATCACAACTGTTGTCTGTCAATAACTTTCCGTCTCTGTCACCCATTAACCTAGAGGAAAGAGTTCAAATTTGATAGGAAGGGGGAAAGAACTGGAAAGAATAATTCAGGAGGGGACAATAGACAAAAGGTTTGTTAAAGGCTAGTGCTCAGCAAGAAGTAGATGGATGAATAAATAGATAAATCATATCATTTCTATTTTCCACTTGTACCAGTAAACATCATGGGGGAGAGTTGGAGTTGGCTGTCTTTGGCCTTGCCGGTTGCATTGGCTATGGTCAGCCCGTGTTTCTTTAAGGTTTCTTTGATTATCTCCTCCCATCTAATTCTTGGCCTTCCTTGATAATATCCAACAAATAAAATATGTATTTAATAACAAGTATTTTAATATAATTGTTCTCCTAGGTCATGGAGACACTCTTGGCTTGATGGCAGGATATGACGATGTCTTCACTCAGACAACCACAGAGAAGGCAACATTTGTTCATGATTTTCTTGCAGACTTGGATATACAAAGGTAGAACTGGTAAATCCAGGAACAGGATAATAAAGTTTTGCTAATCACTGAAGACACACATAATAACACACGCAATTCGACGTTTTGACCATTTGGCCTTTTATCAAGACAAAAATAGATCACACACAACAGAAAATGACAAGAACTGTAGATGTTCACATGACCATGTTTACTGTAATGTCATTGAACTGGAAGAGTTGTAATAAGGTCAGAGGTGAGACGACACGGGACAAGGAATATACTAAAATATAAAAATGTACATGTAACACAACATGTGTGGCATCCGGTTGCCGCATGTTAGAAACACCCTGGACCAGTTTATCAGATCTCTCATTTCCTGCTATTCCACAGTATGATGGAATCCATTGCAGTATAATTCTACACTGATGTTGCACTATGGGCAATACCTCTTTTAACTCTGGTTGTTTATTGGATTGTAGTGCCTCTAGTACTGATCTTGTATCTTTAAGTATTACAGTAGGGTGTGAGGCCCTGTCTGATGTTAACAGTTTCTCTGTACTTGCACAAATAGCTTTGACTTCAGATTCATAGTTGTTGCAGTAATTCCCTGTTGGTATACATGTGGCATCAGTGGTGCCATCTGGGTATTCCACATATATACCACTTCCCCCATTTCTTACTGCATTCTGTGCTGATTCAACCGTATACACTATATGTCCATAGATCATATGTGTAAGCGTCATCGAGGGCTGCTTGATTGAAAAACAAACAGCAAGCTGAGAGCTGCTACCCTTTTCTGTAAATTATTCTGCTGTCCATTCCCATACACACCTGTTATTGTTGTTTGGATGGTCACTCGTAGGTATGTCTGTTTTTCCCATGGAGTGTATCAGTGGTATTGTTACCTCTGGAAGATCCGATACCTGTCTACATAGATGCTTGGCCTGGTGTATAAAGCTGCTTCTTTTAAACCATGACATATTTTGGAATCATTCCTTCATTGGGTGACTATCGTAAAAAAGGAACTTTTCTCCATGAATAATAATTGTGTTTCTGAAGTATTATGCAGGTTTTGACAATCGTCGAAGTTGGTTATTTGTGTTAAATTTGGTCACTAAAGTTTTAACACTAGACTACTGCAACTTCCTAAGACTACCTAAAGCTAACACTAACCCTTTGTGTATGCGCTCCTGTCTCTGGGTTGATGGAATTCAAAAAATTTACATAAAACTATCGTACACATTGACATTATCTAAGGAATCTTTACGGTATCTGCAGAAACCCATTTTGGACAATAACAAAATTGTTTGCTTGGCAAGGCATTCTGCATAAGTACCACATTTATAGAAGAAGACTGGCTCCTAAAAACTATCAAACAACACAAATTTACATATTTCAGACATATAAAAAGATTCATTGGTTTGGAAAGATTAATCATTGAGGGGAAAGTTCTAGGGAAGAGAAAAAGAGGCAAACCAAGACTAAGATGGACACATGACATTGTAGACATTCTGAACATGACACTGGAAGGAGCTGGGCAGCTCATACAGAACCGTGAGACTTACAGAGTGACAGTGAGAACAATGTTCTACAAAGGACACATCACATAGAGTGACTACATTTATTACTTTCAATTGGTGTTAAATATTCTAGTGGAATCCCTCTATAGCACATTCTTTTATAACAAATTCCCCTATATAACAGCACTTTTCAAAATCCAAAATTATATTTATTCTGTATTGTTTGTACTGTATATAGTGAATTTCTGTTGTTACATATTTTGTCAGTGCAGACGTAGTTGTTATAACAGGATTCCACTGTATTAATGTTAACACTTTCATTGCCACCCATTTTTAATCCACTGCCACACAATTTTGTTCAGATGCACTTCGACGAGAATACGCTGTCCAAATTCATTTATCTCAAACTTTTGGCTATGAAAGAAATCTATGGAGAAATTCATAATTGCAGATAGACAACAAGAGTTCTTCTCTTGTAATTCCTGAGAATCAAAACAAATACTAAACCTATTGTCTTTCCCCAGGTGGTTTGTGATCCACTCTTGCCATTAAGCTTAGGGGTGATTGGAGCATGAGCTTGCGTTCTATCACCAGATGTGTGGCCTCAGCTGTGCTATGACCGTGTCTGTACAGGATGTCCCTGACGTTTTCTGTCCATCTTTTCCATGGTTTTCCTCTGGTTTTGTACCCTGATCTCATTTGGTTATATGCTTGTACTGGCAACTTTTCGTGATGCATTCCTACATGTGTACTAATGTGTACAATGAATACTAAACCTACATGTTGCCAATGAAGCACACACCAAATGCTGCTTGAAAATTGTATATATGAATATCTTATTTAACTCTGCTCAGAGAGTATTGACCTTTCTGTCATCCTCTTCTACTATTCTTTACCAGGTATTCCCCTTTCTTCTTGTTCCCTGTGGGTTCTAATCCAGTACCATACATATATGGTCTGATTTTTAAAAATTACAGTAACAGAACTTTGTAGTTGTTGAAAAAAAATTACTTAAAGATCACATCACATAGAAATTACTTAAAGATCACGTCACATAGAAATTACTTAAAGATCACATCACATAGAAATTACTTAAAGATCACAGCACATAGAAATTACACTGCATACCCCACTTACAAATAGTCATAATACACTGCATACCCCACTTACAAATAGTCATAATACACTGCATACCCCACTTACAAATAGTCATAATACACTGCATACCCCACTTACAAATAGTCATAATACACTGCATACCCCACTTACAAATAGTCATAATACACTGCATACCCCACTTACAAATAGTCATAATACACTGCATACCCCACTTACAAATAGTCATAATACACTGCATATCCCACTTACAAATAGTCATAATACACTGCATACCCCCACTTACAAATAGTCATAATACACTGCATATCCCACTTACAAATAGTCATAATACACTGCATACCCCACTTACAAATATAACTTTTCTGATTGAACAAACTTCATCCAGCTTAAATTCTTCTTCATTTCTATTGCTCACTTCCATTGCTAAAATAATTTCTCAGCCAATTTTAGAAATCCCAATGAGACTCATTTTTTTTCTTGAAATCTCACCTCACTAAGTATGTTTGCTTTCTTTTTTTTTCTTGAAATCTCACCTCACTAAGTATGTTTGCATTCTTTTTTTTTCTAGAAATCTCACCTCACTAAGTACGAGGCGTGTTCAAATGAAAACGGGACTTGTGGATTTATTTAAAAAGTATCATACGCAATTTAATATTTTCAACGGAATTGAACAAAGCAACCACTTGTGAATAAGAATGCACCTGGGTTCATCAGAAAAAATCTCCGTATGCATTTAGGCAAGCATCCCACTGTTTAGGTAGACGTCGAATGCCGTCCGAGAAAAAGTTGCGTGGCTGTTCTCTGAACCATGTGGTCACCGCTGTCTTCACGTCTGCGTCGCTGTTGAAACGCTGTCCCTTTAGTGCTTTCTTCAACGGTCCGAACAAATGGAAATCACACGGGGATAAATCGGGACTATAGGCTGGGTGATGAAGAACTTCCCAATTCTTCTTTGCCAATGTTTCCTGCACAATTTTTGCGACGTGCGGACGAGCGTTGTCGTGGAGAAGAATCACACCTTGAGAAAGTCTGCCTGGTCGCTTAGCCTTGATGGCCTTATGCAGCTTGTCTAAAGTGTCTTTATAATGGGCGGCATTGATGTTGACACGTCGCAAAAATTGTGCAGGAAACATTGGCAAAGAAGAATTGGGAAGTTCTTCATCACCCAGCCTATAGTCCCGATTTATCCCCGTGTGATTTCCATTTGTTCGGACCGTTGAAGAAAGCACTAAAGGGACAGCATTTCAACAGCGACGCAGACGTGAAGACAGCGGTGACCACATGGTTCAGAGAACAGCCACGCAACTTTTTCTCGGACGGCATTCGACGTCTACCTAAACAGTGGGATGCTTGCCTAAATGCATACGGAGATTTTTTCTGATGAACCCAGGTGCATTCTTATTCACAAGTGGTTGCTTTGTTCAATTCCGTTGAAAATATTAAATTGCGTATGATACTTTTTAAATAAATCCACAAGTCCCGTTTTCATTTGAACACGCCTCGTATGTTTGTGTTCATTTAAAAATAATAACAACAATTTTACATTTGATTTTAGCAAGCGTGCATAAATATGTTTTGCTGTCCATTTATAGCGTGCCTTTGATTTGGGTTTGCTTCCCTAGCCTGTGACAACACCTTCCAATCTGTCAACAGGTTTAGAAAATGTATCAACTCTTTGCCATGACATTTTCTATCCAATGTGCCCTTGGGCATTAGAACCAATACATAATGTGCCTAGTTGACAGTTTCCTAGATGGAAACGTTACACAGGGAATTGGATTTGAGTTGACTAGTCTATCTCCTACAAGATGTTCTACTATCAGTGAATTGATGCCATCTAACTACAGGATACACTGTGCATGTGGAAACAATTCTCTATTTTCTGAGAACCTATTTCTAATATAGAAAGCAATGGACAATAGAATTACAGGTAGATTAGAGTTTGTCTTCTTAGCCAAGTTTCGTCCCTCAACATCCGTAACATCTTCAAATTTGAGTCTCTAGACTCATTTTTCTACAGACTGTAATTATTCAGCTTCCTGCCATCTATGTTTAATCACTACTGATACAGTGGAATCCCGTTATAATAACCTTGGTCAGAACAGACAAAATATGTATGAAATTTGCTATATACAGTACAGACAATACAGAATAAATATAATTGGAGATTTTGAAGTGTTGTTATATAGGGAAATTTGTTATAAGAGAATGCGTTATACAGAGAATTCCATGCTTCTGAAAGAGAGTGGTTGATATAAGACACAAAATAGTTGTTTGAATACTGGTGGATCATTGAAGAAGTAGAAAAACAGTTATACAGAGAAAGATACAGATTGGTTGTATATTTGTTTTCATAGGGTCGATCTTATTATCGGTGTTGGTGCTGCATGCTATCCCGTGCTGCAGTTGTGTGTTTCACAAGCTACCTCAGATGTCTACAGATCTATGGCCCTTATTTCTCCATGGCCTTTCCAAAGACCAAGGTTTGTTTTGTTCATTTTTAATTATCTTAACTTTCTGCCATATATTTATTTGTATGTTGTACTTCAAACTTAACTTTCTGCCATATATTTATTTTTATGTTGTACTTTGAACTTAACTTTGTCATATATTTATTGTTATGTTGTACTTTGAAATGTGGGTTGAATTTTATGATTACCTTGGAAGTAAACAATAGGATGAATTTATTGGGAAAGCTCTAAAATATAGGTCAGGTAATATAAAACAAACATGGTTTCCTCTTGTACTGGTACTGTATTATGGAGGTTAGTTTTTCAATAGCGTATTAATTTGGGGTTGTTTTTTTTTAATGTACTGCAAAAGAAGATGTACAAGACTGTAATCGCAAAACAGGGATGCCAATTCCAGCGAATATAAAAAAAACTTGTGGAAGGTTGGGTTGGTTGGTTTTTTTCGGTGCTTTGGTAGGGTTCAGGGAGTATGCCATTTTTATGAGAAGTTGGGGGTTAGTTTTTCTACTGTGTTTAGGCTTTAGAGATAGTGTTACCGGGTATGTTGTGTGGTGTTGGTTGAGGCTATTGCATTGGTGGCCAATATCTGACAATGTTCTGTAGAATAGTGCTGAGAGGATCAGATTGTGTTTTTTGGCAGATTGTCGCCAGAGGAATTCTCACAAGTATGATTGTAGCAAGTGACAGTATGTTCTGTACTGCCTTTTGTTGTTCTTTCATAGATTTCAAACAACGATCAATGGCTCTCTCTCTCTGTGTGTGCATGCACACTGAGAAATTAGGATGCGTTTTATTATATTTTTTTTTGCTATCATCCCTCTTCTTTAACTGCAAAGTTCTAATACTTTACATATTAAATCTTTATTAACTGATTTAACCCAGAGTATTTTTAGTGTTTTGACTGAATTAAATTTTGTTCGATTTGTTGGGGTTTTTTTTCACATGCATCACAGGAACAAGAAATAGTAGGTACTACTAAATATATCTACATTATAATGTAATATATATATATATTTTGAAACAGAAATGGACAAAGAATGTGATTATCACAAGTTCATTTGGGGAAAAAAAATAATGTTAATATTTAAAAATGTATTTCAACAAGAAAATTTTTCATCTTCAGAGTTCATTCTCAAACTCCCAGTGGATCTCCCTCATAGCAGGATCATGTTCCTGCTAGATTTCCAGCAGGATGTAAACCAGAGAATGGAAATGCGTTTTCGTCTGTGGTTTTTTTTCGCCAATGGCCCGACACATCCGTCTTTGGAGGAGCAAGAAAATAAAATGTGTACATGACTAATCAGCAACTATGGCAACTATGGGAGATAATGAACAGCATGGGTTTCCCAAGACATCTGATTCATCTAATAGAGGAACTTTACCAAGATCAAAAGGCTGCAGTGAAGTTAGAGGACGATCTCTCAGAATGGTTTGAGGTACAGAGTGGAGTAAGGCAAGGGTGCACACTCTCCCCATACCTGTTCAACATCTACGCTGAAAGTATAATGAGGAACGTGAGAGAAGACATTCACAACACTGACTACCACGCTTTAAACATAGGTGGATTCCTAATCCCGGAACTACGCTACGCAGACGACACAGTACTTCTTTCAAATGATATAAAGGGATTGGAACAACTAATCAAGAACACAAAGAAATATAGCGAAGCACAAAATTTGTATTTAAACACGCAGAAAACAAAAATCATGTCAACAGATATAACAACACAACAACCAAAAATCAGAATTGACAATACCGAGATAGAATGTGTGGATAAATTTGAATACTTAGGAGCAAACATCAACGGTGCAGGAGACTGCATGGCAGAAATAAGGAAGAGATTGGCAATGGCATATTGCAAAAATAACACGGCTGAAAAACATATGGAAAAACAACAAAATAGAAACGAAAGTGCTAATGTTACAAACTTTTATTTTTCCGGTTGCAACATACGGCTGTGAAACATGGACTCTAAGTAAAACAGCGGCAAAGAAGATCAACGCCTTCGAGCTGAAATGCTACAGAAAGATACTTAGAATATCATGGAAGGATAAAATCAGAAACTCAGATATTATAAATACACTGAATATTCCAGAGTGTTGGTTACTAAACACAATAACAAAAAGAAAACTACGCCTGTTTGGTCATATAAAGAGACATAACTGTTTAGAAAGACAAATAATGGAGGGAAGAGTACCTGGGAAGAGGAGAAGGGGCAGACCAAGAAGACGATGGACAGACGACATTAAAGACAACATGAATACATCGCTAGAAAATGCAAGCCACATCGCCCAAGACAGAGAGAGGTTCAGAGAGTTCATTGGGAAGACAACGTTCTGGAAGGAATACGTCACATGACTAATAAATATTATTTTGGACATGAAATTTGAACTTACCAAACTTCCAAATTAATACTTCCATTCAACTGTATCAGTTTTGTAGATAGTCCAATTATGAACACAAAAATGTATAGTGTATAGGCATAGTGCATCAAAAATGTGTTATATACAACAAATTTCTCAGACACTTGATACTAGGCCTAGATTGTCTGCCGAAATGTTGCAGATTTCCCTTACAAATAGCGTAAATTTGCAACCACAATGCCGAATAGCAGTTTCCAGTAATTGCCAAGCTAGATTTCAATATTAAATGCAACCACAGTAAATAAAATAGTTATACTTTTACAGAAATAATTAAACTCAAAAATATATACACAGAGTATATATGGGAAAATGGTGTCACATACCCCCATGTTCAAAAC
The DNA here is from genome assembly GCA_034231615.1 of Meghimatium bilineatum. NCBI lineage: Eukaryota > Metazoa > Mollusca > Gastropoda > Stylommatophora > Philomycidae > Meghimatium > Meghimatium bilineatum. Next base: position 2,560,120 of record CM067305.1, on the reverse strand, counting down.
TGATCAATAACTTACAAAATTGATAGCACACATCAAAATTATGCCAGAAGTAATGTGGACATATTGCACTGTCGGTCGGTACCATCCTTATGTTGATATAAATATCGAAAATTACAAAATAAATGTCATTCTGAATTGAGTATATACAGACTTACGACCTAGCTGTTCATGACTCATGAGTCTTTCCAGGCGGAATCATTTAAATCATCTTAAGGTGCTATCCCATATCCTGGACCTACCTTTCACACTTTGTTATAAAATCTGCCCAGATCCGAAATTTTGTGATGTTATTTACTGCCTGCTTAGTCCTAAATATAAAATGGCTGCTGTAATCGTACGTTTGTTAGAGATGTACAATTCATGAGGACTGCTGCAATATTCAATGAATTTCACATCACAGACTGGGAGCCTCTCCCCCCCCCCCCCCCCCCAGTCATTTGCCATCCACTGAGAGACCCACCTATACAACCCTCCTAAAATCAATATCTCGATCCCAAACCGCTGATCGGTAGTTATAGACATTAGACAAAGGAAATAATTTGTGCAAAAATTCCTATATTTAATTTTACTTTGCATAAAAAAATATATGCCCCGAATATGGGATATTTATGCTCAACCCTTAATTATATATTAGTGTGTCGGTTTTTATTTCATATGTGCCAGGTGAAAATCATGTTCTCATCACATCTGTATCAGGTGGAAACCAATGTTTTTATCTCAAGATATGTTAGAAACCATTCTCATACTCTCCTACCAGATATGAAGTCAGTTTAATTGTTTCACTTTACTCTCCTACCAGATATGAATTAAATAATGAACTAACCAAGAGAATACCACTCTTATGGGATCGGCCAATCTTTCGGACACCAATCAAGTTATTGCTTCCAGCATTGAAAATTGGGGAAATCGAAGGCACTAGAGACAAGATCACAGCTGCATTTTTGTTAAATAATCTTGATCTTCCCGAGGTAAAACTTTGCTATAGTGATTCTTTTTTTTTTTATAAACTCAAGGAAATAATTTGTTTTGTGTGGCATGCAATTTTATTCATTACTGTTGTCAAATGTGGTCGTTAGTTGTGGGTTGACATCGTTATGTAACTTGGTTGTTTGTTGTGGACTGACATTATTGCATTCCAGGCAAACCCATACATGCTCGCACTCCCCCTGCAGATGTCTAAGTGTATGTGTGTGTCTATCACATTGATGATGATGTTCGTCTGTCGTAATCAACGATGACCAACAACTCGACCATAATAATGATAACAATAAGTAATCCTTCCTCTTTTACCCTTTACGGGTGTCGAGGGAGGTACAATGTTCTTGTTCTCGCTTTTCTGGCAGCTTCAGATAACATTATTTGGTGTTTGTGTAATCTCTTTGATGTTGTCGATCCAGCGTACTCTAGGTCTACCCTTGGCTCTTCTTTCTGCTTCTCCTCTCTTCGTATATGCTTTATAAACTAATGAATAAGTAATTAAAAATAATAAAGTTAATAGTGCGTTTTTAAATGACTAACAAGTCCAATGCATGCACAAAATGTACTACAGAATTGACAACTGTAGAGGGTGTCTATGGGACGATGAGATGTTTTTTCTTTTCTATGTGCCCGCTTCTGTCTTCCAGTATCTTGCCTGATCTCTTCTGCGGCTATTCTTTCCCCCCCCCCCCATGCTGTTCTATCCTGAGCAAGGCCAGGCCTAATCTATAACATTAGGCATTAGTTGGATCACATTCGATGGAACAGCCAATACCCTGCCCAAGACGGATGTGTCAGGTCATTGGCGCAAATAAAGCTGTGACACTGCACACTTCCATTCTCTGGACTGCACTGTGTTGGAAATCTAGAATGGATCATGGTCCTGCTACAAGAGAGATCCAGCAGGGGTTTGAGAATGAATGCTGAAGAAGAAGAACAGCCAATACTACTCCTGAAACCTCCATAGTTGTCTCTTATGACATGCATAGCAAGTCACAGAGTTGTTGTTCTTTTCTTCCATTTTGGGCTACTGCAACAATGGGTTGGCTACCTATGTTGTCTGTCTACAGCCTTGTTTCATGTACTGTCAACAATGGGCTACCTATGTTGTCTGTCTACAGCCTTCTGTTTCATGTACTGTCAACAATGGGCTACCTATGTTGTCTGTCTACAGCCTTCTGTTTCATGTACTGTCAGTAATTTCCAATACTGATGTTTCCCAGCATCAAGCATGTTCTCTCTAGGACTTCTCATACCCTTCTTGCTTTTCAGCATGCCTGTTGTCACAATATTGTACTCCATCTTCTTCCTATATTCTGCATTCGGGATTCTTTTGGTCTTGGTAGATCTTCAGATTAATCACCGCCCGTGTGGGTTGCCTGGGCCCGAAAGGGGAGCAAAGAATAGCAACACTGTTTACCTTCCACGCATGTCGTAAAAGGCGACTATGGAGGTGGCTGTCCCATCCCATATAGGGTCAGTGACCCAAAGCCATGCTGAAGTCGGATGTGTCAGGCCGAAAGGCGCAGATATCGCAGCAATGCAGTAAACCATGACACAACGCATTCCGCTCTCTGGACTACATCCTGCTAATTTGAAGGAGTTTGAGAACGAACACAGAAGAAGATTAATCACCAGAATAAAGTTCCCATTCGTTTCCAGGTCAGAACGACAGTCCCAAAGTTTTTGCGTTAGCTCATTCTGCCCAGGTCTTGCATTGCAGTTCTGGACAGTCTTGGAATGTATGTTCAATAATCTACTTTTGGAGACTGAAACAGCTCTGGCAGACAAGCTTTACAGCCCTATCTCAGAACTGATGACCACAGTACAGTTCATTGATGATATTTGTATCAGCATCTAGCTTGCTGGAGAACGAGGGAAAAATAAGCTCACTATATTGTTTGTTTAATATTTTTCTTTCTTGTCCCCATAACCACTCATGTTATGTTTAATATTTTTCCTTTCTTGTTAATATAATCACTTATGTTGTCTGTTTAAAATTTTCTTTAAATAAACGCAGAAGTACATATTTCATGCACATGCTTAAATCACATAAATGTTCCACAGATTGTATGTTGATTTGTCTTATATTTCTTGCCTTCGACCCCCCCTTACAGGCGTGTGTATTTGCACTAGCAGCAGGAAGCAGCAACCTTCCTCGTGTGGTTGTGTTTGGGGAAATGGATCCGGTTGTGGAAAAGGAGCTTTACTTTGATGTGTTGGATAGACTAAGCATTTCAAGCAACAACATTTCTGTATTCAAAGGAAGATTAGGTATGTTTCAGCTATGATGTATGCAGATAAGGTATGTTTTCAGCTATGATGTATGCAGATAAGGTATGTTTTCAGTTATGATGTATGCAGATAAGGTATGTTTTCAGCTATGATGTATGCAGATAAGGTATGTTTTCAGCTATGATGTATGCAGATAAGGTATGTTTTCAGCTATGATGTATGCAGATAAGGTATGTTTTCAGCTATGATGTATGCAGATAAGGTATGTTTTCAGCTATGATGTATGCAGATAAGGTATGCTTTCAGCTATGATGTATGCAGATTCAGAGATTGCCAGTTTGAACTTTATAACATCCATTTTTATACTACACAATCTAACCTTATTTCCACGAGAGAACGATGTTACTTTTAGACTAGCTTCCTGATATTTTTGGGCACCACATCTTAAATTTGACTGCCATACTTAGTTATAGTATGCTTCACTTGACTTTCTTAACCCAGTTGGCTTTCTTAAAGTTCCAAGATGGCTTTGCTGCGATCTGTGTCATCTGTGGTGTGGAAACAGTTGTTGGGATTGGTCGGTGGTCACATCTTCTAGGACTTTGATGGTGCTGTTGTCTGCTGTGTCAGATTGGGTCAGCTGGTCGAACTGTGTGCCCTGTGTAAGAGCATTGGCGGAGTCTCCAAGATCTGTAATAGGACTAGATTTGAACTATTGCACATATCACTTCAATCTAGTCATCTTTTGTTATGACGCTTGTAGCCAAGGGTTGGAATATGTGCATTAGTCACCAGATATGATGGTTCTCCTTACTGTGGGATCGAATACTGGCAGACTTGTAGATGATGCTAGGGGACAGTAAATATTGTGTAGTGTATTTTGTCCTATACTTTTATTATCTGGTGGTCTATGTCTCCCTCGGGACTGTTGGTTACAGTGGCCTGGACATCATTTCTAATTAGTGTCATAATGTCCTGACATTTCAAAACTTTTCCATTTGTGTTGTGTGTAGCTTGTGATGTTGATTTCTTTCTGTGGTGGTATTGTTTCCTGAAGGAGGGCTACGTGTATGTTGTGTTCCTGTAAGATTTTTATTACTTCTGAGATTTTGTTTTGTATGCCTGCTATGTTTAGTTGTAGGATGTTTAGTTTCCCCCTCGCTGAATTTTTGCAAGAAGCAGGGGAGTGATCTCTCTTGCGTGGGCCTCAGTAACCAAGGCAACGCTCAAGCTCGTATTGTAGTTTTTATTTGACTGGCATTGTGGGTTTGGTTGTCTGCTGCAGACATCTCCATCCCAAAGAATGACATGCAAATGTATTCCTCTATCTGAAACTTGTCGTGTAGTCCATTGCCCTCATGAAGTCTCCAAGAAAAGTCTTTACTAGTGAGGATTCAGGTGGAGTTCACAGAGATGCATTTCCCGCTAGTCACAAGCACTTAAGAGGTAGACCTTGATCTTTCATTCTGTGGCCGAGTATTTGCTGTGACCGTGTTTCTCCAACATCAAGTTTTCAGATTTCCCCATGAGTTTTCTTGACCCTGCTTCCAATGTCAGTTTGCAAGATGCCCTCGCTGCAGCTGGGACATTAGACAGGGCCCGGATCCACACATGGTAAAGATGTTCCTCTGCACCATTCAGTGAGGACGTCAAGTTTAGACCAGACAAGAGAAAGGAGAGACCTGGATATACCACCAAGCACTCAGTCGCTCCCATAGGAAGCTTTGTTTGAAACCTCATGAAGGTGTTTTTCTTTAGGCGCATGGTGCCTTTAATGTAAGAAGTTTACTATCAGCTAGACAGTAGCTTCCACAGCAATCAGCTGCACCTGGACTGTGGGAGGCTGTTGTGGAGCATCCAGCCCAGACCTTATATGTTCCGTCCGCCCCCACACATGAGGATAGTTTACACAACATCACAGATGTTAAACATTACAACTTGCCAATACAGTAGAATTCCGTTATAACAACTTACAATACAGAAGTCCCTTATAACAACATACCAATACAGTAGAATTCTGTTATAACAACATACAACTTGGTCCGGACTAATAAAATATTTATTAATATATTATTTATTTATAAAATATATAAATATATTATTATTATTTAATTTATTAATATATTATTTATTTATAAAATATATATTATTATTATTTCTTCTTCTTCTTCTGCGATCAGTTTCCTATGCTCATAAGTCTATACAAGAAGGTGGGCCGCCTCCATGAATTCAGTCGTCAGCAGGAGGTCCTCACGGTTGCCCCACAGCTTCACCTTCAGATCTGTCTCTTGAGGCCATATTTTGGTTCTCACGTCATCAAAGAGTGGGCATGTCTGCAGAATATGTTCTGGAGTCTGGGGACCCTTTTGACATGGGCATTGGTCAGTTTGGGTAGCCTTAATTTTGTGGAGATGTGCTTGTAGTCTGCAGTGTCCTGTGCGAAGTCTAAAAATTGTGGTTTGTTGTGACCTGTTTAGCTTTAGAATAGGGTCCTGTGGAAAGTTACTGCCTGTTCTCTGACTCCATGTATGTTTGTATATTCCTTTGATGAGGGTTTTTGCTTCAGTCAGTGATATTCTGTGGTGGATTTGTTCCTTTTTTGCACCTGCTTTTGCCAGTCTGTCAGCTCCTTCATTTCCTGCTATTCCACAGTGTGCAGGGATCCACTGCAGCACAACTTTATTGTTGGCAGATAGTTGATTTAGAAGTTCTACAGTTGTTTTTGTTAGGAGATCTTTAGGTTCCTTTTGGATGGTTTGGAGTACTGACATGCAGTCACACAAGAAGACTATGTTAGCTCCTTTGAGCCTCCGTTCCTCTAGAGCCTTTGATGCTTCCAAGATTGCTTGTAGCTCTGCCCTGTAATTTGTTGATAATTTGCCAGTAGCGATTGAGAGTTCTAGTTTTGGGGTGTTTGGTATGAGTATTAGTATCCCAGCTCCTCCTTTCTTTACTGCACCCTCTGATGATCCATCTGTGAAGACATGAATCCACTGTGAGGTAGGGTATTGGGTGTCTAGGTGATCAAGTGTTTTTGCCTTAAGGGCAGTAGGGGTTTCCATAGTTTTGCTCTCAATGCCTGGTATTGTAAGTTTTGCAGTATATATGGGTGAAGTATTTGTGATGTTGCAATATGCTTCTAGCTGTTCCCATTCATCCAGATTGTTGCTGGTTACTTCATTATTGGCTTTCATAAGTTGTTTTGATAGGTGATTGAAGCTTGGTCTTTTCAGTCTGTTTTTTGTTAGTTCTTTTGTTTTTTCATGCATAGGGTGATGTTTCAGACGTCTAAATTTTTCTGTCATTATTGTGATTTTCTCATCCCTGCGGTCTGTTAGGTTTTGTAATCCTGCTGTTGCTTCCATTGATGATATAGGTGTGCTCCTTAGTCCTCCTGTTATGATTCGGAGACCTGCATTTTGAATTTTGTCCAGCTTTTGAAGATTGGTGTTTGCTGCTGTTGCATATGTGGTCAATCCATATTCCAGAGTTGGACGAATGTGACCTACATAGACTTGTCTTATGGTTTTTATGTTGGCTCCCCAATCTGTCCCAGATAGTTTTTTCATTATTTGTAGTCTGCGTGTGGCTTTATTTTCTGTCTCTTCAATGTGTGATCCCCAAGTAAGTCTTTTGTCAAATTTTAGCCCCAGGTAGACTGGGGTGTTTTCTTTTGGGAGTGGGGTATTGTCTAAAATGAGAGTATAATTTTCAGGCTTTGTGGAGAGGGTGAAAAGTGTAGTGACGGTCTTACTTTTGTTTATTTGAACACCCCAGGTTTTTGCCCACTCTTCAACTTTGTTTATTGCCTCCTGCATTCTAACTTTTGCAACTCCAATGTATTCTGATTGGGTCCAGATAGCAAGATCGTCTGCATGGAGAGCTCTATGTACATATGGTGTGAATAGTTTTGGCAGATCGTCTATAAAAACTATAAAGAATGTGGGGGACAGAATTCCTCCCTGTGGGACACCTTCTGTTAGTTATTATTTAATTTATTAATATATTATTTATTTATAAAATATATAAATATATTATTATTATTTAATTTATTAATTTATTATTTATTTATAAAATATATAAATATATTATTATTTAATTTATTAATATATTATTTATATATTCATATAATATGTATGTAATAACAGAAATTCACAGTACACACAATATAGAACAAATATAATTGAGGATTTTTAAGTGTTGTTATATAGGAAAATGTGTTATAAAAGAATGTGCTATAGAGGGATTCCACTGTATAATGTGAAAATATTTCTCTTTTGTCATGTTTTTCAGATTCACCTCGTCTGCCTGGTGCTCTTGTTTTTCCTGATGGAGGTTATGATCTTCACCTGAAGCAGGCAGGAGTTGTTAGTGCATATCTGCTGGAACTTGTCCGATTATTCCATCCACGCATACAGATCTAGATATACAGTGACATAGCAATATTTTCTTGTATTGAATGTTTTTTCATCCTCATACTGAGCTAGAAATTAAAATGTTTAGACTCATTGTTTGTCATTTTATTTGAACATGTCCGGTGTCTCAATAGATACTTTGTGTGTGCTTGATTTATTTCTGTTATATATTTAACCTTTAGGACCCTAGATTAAAATTATGCAATTTCTCCACCGGACCCAGATTCTTTTTTGACAATGTGCATAATTTTTTGGTGAGTATTTGGTAAACGCGATAACTTTTTTGTTTGTAAAGATATCAAAATTATTTTTGTTCATGTAAATAAAGGAGTGAATATTGCATATGATCGTGTTTTTGTTGTTGAATGTGTGATATGACAGTTGTGAGCAAGTTGAAAATTAGGGGGAAAATCTCAAAATGCCATTAAAAAAATTGCAAATATTTGAATTTCTTGACGACCATATGCAATGTGTGGCAACATTGATAAAAATCCTCCTAAATACCTATTCCTTTTGTATATATGTGGTTTCATATTCAAAATAATATGGTTGAACAAACTAATATAATATGGACTGAACAAACTAATAAAACATTAAGAAATCGCAGACAACTTCTGTACGTCCAACACGTGTACTGGCGCTTCATGACTTCAGAGTGAAATAATTTTTAGTAATGAGGAGATAGAAAACAAAAAAAATGAGTACAGGGGTTAATGCTTTAACACAAACATTCAGGTCAAAGAAATGAAATGTTATGTCCACTGGTGATCAACAACAAAGTGAATTTCATTTATTGCATAAAATATTTGTATTTTCTTTATTTGTCCATCCTAGCATTATGTTACATTTTATCCCCCTTTCCAATGTGACATTTATAGTATAAATCAAAGTTGATATTTGATGTTTTTCTTGTATCTGGAGATTATCTTAAATATATCATCGTACACATTTTCTAGCATAAAATGGTTATAGTACAATTCATATACAAACAAAACAATGCAATAATACAAGTGGCATGAACAATAATTTTAACTGACTGAAAACATAAAAGAAGCCACAGAAGCACACAAACTGTGTGCCAGCATGTCTGAATGGGAAGCAACGAATATTGAGTTACCTGTAACACATGTCACAACTAACAATATTGAGTCACCTGTCACAACTAAGAATATTGAATTACCTGTCACACGTCACAGCTAAGAAGGTTTTGAGTTGGCTGTGCCAAACGATAGAAGGTGAAAGTGGTCTAGAAGCCATGCTGAAGTGGATGTATTTGACCATAAGGTGAAGATATTGCAGCTAATCTGTAAACCATGACAATGTATTCTGCATCACATTTCAATCATCTGAACAAAAGCATCACATTTCAATCTTGTGTTTTGCTGTGCCTTTGACTGTTGCAAATTAGTTGGATTTTTATTCCAGTAGGATTTACCTACCCTTTGAAAACATTGCTTACTTCTTTCCTCCTCCTTTTCAAAACTACATCCTGCTAATTTGCATGTCTTTGAGAATGAACGCAGAAGAAGAAATCAAGAGTCAAATCAATTTTGTTTTCTCCTGATTCGCCACACTGTTAAATTGAACTTATTTTCTTATTGGTAGTGTATCCTATACAGGACTTAGCCATCAACCCAGCATATTTTGGCTGTAGTGATTTTCTAGGCAATATAAATACATTCAGTAGTTTGACATTGCTTTCTAAATGGTCTGGATGTCCACTTGCCTGTGGTGGCAGTCCCAGATGTGCTCTGTACCATGCAGACACAGAGCCAGACATTTTCTTATTACTAACTGAAGTTATGGCAGCCAAAATTAAATTTTTATTACGTTATAAATCTTCAGTTTTTAAATGTTTATTTTTTCTTGCACGTTTCCCATCTTGTTTAATACCATATCCTACAATGTCTGCGATGTTAGAACCAGGAAACAATTTATGACTGCGGATATCCCTTTCTGCCTTTTTCATTTCTTTTTTTTTCCGTTTCTCTTTTTTCTTCAGGTTTCTGCTATCCCTGTCTAACATTTGTGGTGTATCATTTATCATGTCATCTGTGACATTATCTTCATGTATTTCTTCTTTAGCCTTGTCCTCATCAAGGATGTGGGTATCTGTCTCACGTTTTCTTTTCTTCTTTGACTTTCTCTCGCGTCTATCGCTACTGTCGATGACATATTCTGTAGACGCACTGTTCTCATCAGCATCTGTTTGTGAATGTTTTCTCTTTTTTTTCTTCCGGGTCTCACATTCTAAATATACATCTGCAACATCACATTGTTTTTCTCTTTGCCGTTTAATTTTCTCAGTTTTTATACTAACTTGTTTCTCTGTCGATTGCACGTTTGTATTTACATCATTAGCAACGTCATTGCAGTTCTTTTTGTTGTTTCTACAAACTTCTGCTGTTATAATGGTATTGGACTTGTTATCTACAATAAAATCCTCATCCATATTTTTCAGTCTTTTTTTGTTCTTTTTCTGCTTCCTTTCACTAGTTTTGTCACATTCAGCCACACAGATCAAGTGCTCTTTAGTTGATTTTATTTCTCTCTCTTTATTTTTCATTTTTTTAGATAACTTTTTATCCTCATCCTTCGACACAGACAGCAAAGAATCTTCTAGATTTGTACGCTTATCTTGTTTCTTTGAATTCTTTTGTCTACTTGATTTCTTTATTTCTATGTCACAGTTGTCATCTTGTGCTGTGTCTTTTTCTTTCTTTCTTTTCTTGCTCTTCTTCTTTTTAGAAGACTTTTCTTCAGCAACTAAATTAACATTACTCAAATTGTCCTGTGTGAAGTTTTGGTACCAACCTCTGCTGGGCTGTTCATTAGTACTTGACGATGTTTTCTTGACTTCATCATTGTAGGAGAAATTGACAGCGCTGTACTGCGATGTTTTATGTTCACAATCAACGTTATCATTTACTGTTCTAGACGAGATTTCACTACCGTTCAACAAATTGTGGTCAGTGTCTGCCTCTTTTCGTGCTTTCATGTCAGCCATCTTCTTGGCAAAGTACTCTTGTACACTACTAGTACTGGTTACTGTTGTTAGGCCATGTCTTGACTCTTCTCTGCTATCATCACAGTCCGAGCTTGTCTACAGTTAGAAAAGAGAAACATAAAAAACTAGAATTAGCATATCTTGTCAATATTTCTTTATGTGTTTCAAAACCGTGAAATTACAACATCACATATTCTTTTATGCAATGGAGACATTTCTACAGAGTGTTATTTCATACCAAGAAGACTTCTTCTTCAGAGCTACATTCTCACATTCCTGCTGGATCAACAGAGATCTGATGTATAATTTTATGAATGACTTCTATAGGATCGCCTACCTTCATCTTCTGTTAAGTCTATATTACAGAGATCTGATATATCATTTCTGAATGGCTTCTGTAGGGCCTCCTACTGTTCTCACTCTAGTATAAATGCTTAAATTACCGTGATTAGACCATTTAGTACATTGTGATGGTAGGTTACAGCACATCTGATTTATTGGTCATTTTTCAACACATCAATTTTCTAAATTTGGTGGTATTGATTTTAGTGAAATAGCAAATTACCCATGTCTAATACTTTTTACTTAGTGTTCATGTCGAGCATGGCGGGTCAGTGCTGTTATCTAATTGTGGAACCTTCTAACACAGCTGTCTCACCACCTAGTCTTCTGCTATCATTCTCAAACTTCTACAGATTCGCAGAAATATAGTCCATAGAACGGAATGTGTTGTGTCATGGTTTACATCTTAACTACAATATCTGCAGCTTTTAGCCGGACACATCTCCCCACCTAGTAATCTGTGGTTTGACATTGTAAGGTCCTTCTTCTTCTTCGTTCATTCTCAAACTCCTGCAGATTAGCAGGATGTAGTCTGGAGAACGGAATACGTTGTGTCATGGTTTACAGCATAGCTGTGATATCTGCGCCTTTCGGCCTGACACATCCGACTTCAGCATGGCTTTGGGTCACTGCCCCTATATGGGATGGGACAGCCAACTCCATCCCATAACCTCCTTAGTCGCCTTTTACGACATGCGTGAAACGTAAACAGTGTTGCTATTCTTTGCTCCCCTTTCGGGCCCTGGCAACACACTTGCGATTGTAAAGTCCTATTTTATTACAATTTTATTTTCAAAAATGAAATTGTCAAATCAATACAGAAACATACCCGTGATTGTTCGTTTGATTCTGCACTGTCAGTCTTTGATTTTCTCCTGCCAAAAATGCAGTCAAGATCTTTTGTGCTTCTCAGTTTTTGCACTTGGCCTCGAGCAAACCTGCCATAACTAAGGAAATTCTTCAACAATTATTAAACCAGAAAAAAGTATCTGTAACACATTGATATTCAAAATAAATTATCACACGAGATATGACTGTGTCTGTGATGTATTACAAGCTACAGAATCTGTAAGACGTGCAACAGTATTTAAAATACTTACAAATAAAACAATATCACAAGAAAAAGCAAGAAATTACATTGGGGACCATCATCCCTATCACAATGTTTGTACACTGTGTAGAAATCATATGTAAGAAATAAATTTGTGAATAAAATAGCTATTGGCTAAAGTGCAGTGATGATGGTCATACAGAATATAACTATAATAATACATCATACAGAATATAATAGTATAATATCTCAAATACAAGTACTCCCTTATCAAGAAAATGACAATAGAATAACAAATAAATTCAAGTAGGAAGCATGAATTATTTGTCAGCTGTAAGAATTATTTTCATTTATCCTCATGCTTCCTACTTGAATTTATTTGTATAAGATATTATTTGAAGCAACATTGTTCTGTCTCTATGTTATTTATGTTTACAAGAAGACATTTAAGTCCTTGTCGTAAGAATATATAAGTTCTATGTTTGTGTTTCTGAGGATACTTCAATACTTGTACAGGATGTTCGTTGTTGTTGTAATAGTCCTTGTCTTAATTGGTCCGTTTTCAGTGATTTGAGTACATAGGTTGAATGTCCTGACGAGGTCACATCTTTTTTGGGGGGATGTGGTTGGTCAAGTATGGAAAACCTGTTTACTTGTGTTGCAAGGTGATTTAGTGCCGCTAGAACGGACCTGGTTCAATTCCCTTCAGCTGTAAGAACTATCAAGAATCAACATCAAATACTCACTATCAAGACCACACCAACAGAATAATACATCAGATATTCACTATCAATAATACACCAACGGAATAATACATCAGATATTCACTATCAATAATACACCAACGGAATAATACATCAAATACTCACTATCGTTTTTGACCATCTACATTATTTGTCTTCTGTGTTGTCTTCTCCTCAGGATTGCCTGCTTCACTCTGTGAGTTCAACATCTTCAGTAGATCATTGAAATCATCTTGGTGAGCTATCCATGCATCTGCAGTCTGAGGTGTACAGCCTAAACCTACAAATAGACCAAACAGTATTGAGACATACTGTTGGTAATCATGCAACTAGTTAACATTCTTCATCCAGCAATTTTACCAAGCTAGTCCCTTAGTTTGCTGTTAGAATGCTCATAATACTCACGTGGGAGACAGGTAATGGAGTTAAACTGGATAACGACTGACACACTATCACTGTCGGATGCCTACATGAATTAATATAGTATACACAACAAAACACAGAATATAATCATACAAATGACAATACACAGGACAAAATTGACATTTCGGACCACAAGGCCTTTATCAAGATACGCACATAACATACAAACATAAAAATACCACAAGTAGAAATGAATACACCACAACAAGCGTGTCCGAGTGAAATATGGTAGTGAGATACCGGAAGGATATGAACAGGAAGTGTTAGAATGCTCCAACATTTGCTAACTTCAGCTCTAAAAGAAAATGAATGACACATAAAATACCACCTTGTTGCTTTATCTTAATTCTGCACATTCTAGCCTGGTATGATTCTGAAGGTCATTGAAATATGTAGAAATATGTGTCTGTAGAAATATATGTTTATACAATGCAGTTACAACGTCTGATGTGTCATGCCATTGGCGCAATTAAAGCAGTAGCACACCTTCATTCTCCTGACCACATCCTGCTGGAAATCTGGTAGGACCACTGTCCTGCCTTAATATGGGATCCAGCGGGAGTTTGAGAACAAGCACTATAAATAATGCAGGCTATTACTGCAATAATATAACAGCTCCCAGGTGTTGCTGATCCTAAAAGGGGAGTGAAGAATAGTAACACTGACCACATATTGTATAAGAAGAGACTACGGTAGAACAAGGTGTGAGGTATACATAAAAATGCTATGTTAAAGTCAGATATGTCAAGCTGAAATGTGCAGATATCACATCCATGTTGCAAATATCAATGTTGTATGTTCAATTTTCTAGATAATCTCAGTGCAATATGTTCAATTTTCTAGATAATCTCAATGTAATAGAATCGATTTTCTATATAATCTCAGTGTAATAGGTTCTATTTTCTAGACAGATTTTACCTCGTGTATCAGACTTGTAACTAGCTTTTATGTGCTCCGTCATTCCATTTTCATTGGCACCTAACCCTTTACCCTTCTCCCATCCCATTTTCTCCATCAAACGCTGACCAAATTTACTGGTATCTGTTAAAAGAAAATAGTAATCATTAAAAAACAATACAGTGTACATATTCATTGGGAAAACAATACATTTGTACATATTCATTGGAAAACAATACATTTGTCACACCTGTTATTCTTTACCAAATGTGAATTCTTAGTTCGGACACACACAAGGCATTGGAGTTATTGTAGTCCAAATGGGCGTTACAGACCTGACATATTTATTACCCAGCGGTGAATTAAATAAACCTTGTTGGGGCTTGGTGACGTGAGATGAAATGCTTGAGGAAAGCTGCCGGGGTCACCAGGCTTGATAGATTGTGAAATGAATATATCAGGGAAAGTATATGTATAATATCTTGTACAGATTACATAGAGTAAAGAATTGTAAACAGATCATATCTAGATCGTGTAAGAATATGAATTCTTTGTGTACCATTCACGTAACGAACGCCGTCTATATCATCGGTAATTTATCAATCGCGGTTGGAAAATATTCAGTCCAAAATAAAACTATTTCTTCTCAATGAAAAATAACTTGTAATATATGTGTAGATAGATCTATTGTTATATGTTCTCGTATGACAAGAATTGTAAAAGAGCCATATCTAGATCATGAAGGAATATGAATTCTTTGTGTACCATTCATGTAACGAACGCCGTCTGTGTCATCTGTAATTTATCAATCGCGGTTGGAAACTCATCATTACCAATTAACACATATATAGCCGTTAGAATAAGTTGACTGCATGCATGGCTACACATACACAGAACAGTAATTTGCTTACTATCTAATATGTATATGTTATATGTTTCTGTTGTGAAAATGTTGCAGAGAGGGCATTTGAGATGTCTGTCTGTGAAGTTTCTGGTTTGTGTCCCCTGATTGCAATAGAAAGGTCTCTCTTCTCTCCCTTGACTGCTCTAATTTCAATTGAAATGACAGTAGGCGTGCCAGTGAACACGCCTAGTACTAGTTTATTGCAATCTCTTAAAAAACTAAAAGTTCGTCCAGTCTCAGGTGTGTTGTACATATTTTGTAGATCTGTAAATCTGATTTTGCATACAAACTTAAATACAAACTCATAGAAACTCTTTGATCCTCAGAATTGCGAGCGATTAGCTCTTACTTCCTATGTGCAGTGGTGTGGTTTCTCCAAGTTTTATTTCATACCCAGATTTCAGGTTTAAAGCTTAATGTAATGCCTATTAAAGGAGCCTTCTACTCAGAGGGTGTACACAGTATCCATGATGCACTAATCAAATCCAACTAGATATATATATATATTCTATTAACCCTTTCAAGCCCTGCCGTTCAGGAACAACTCTGGGCTTAATTCCCAGGGCAACTGGAATAACTCCGCACAAATCAGAAGTGATTGTGCAAGAAAATATAAATACAATGTGCAATCAATTTGTATGATTCAATGTCCAATTAACAGATAAATGGAAGATGTACTGATTTGTGAACATATCTTTGCGAATGTCATATAAGTTTACATGTCATATAATATGCAAGAGGGAAAAAAATTATCACCAGTTTCATATCAACTTCATTTACTTGTGTCAATTTGTTTGCTGATAAATGTTCAAATGAAAGCTGCAAAAGCAGTCTCCCTTACACAGCATGACAACAACATTCTGTAACTCTTCACTACTCCAAACATATAGGCCTCGTTCACATAAAGAAAGCCTTAAATATCTGGTGAAACAGGTTTCCAAAATGGATGTTGTTTTTCTGAAACATTTGATACCAACATACACGTTTGTTCTGCGCATACCCCCAAAGAATGACTCATGTAGAAATGGTGAAAATTAAGCCTAGTCTCAAATGCTGAATAATCTTGATCAATGTCATTTACAGGACTTGATTTCTCATGAAAATAATCAATATTGACATAGATCAGCTGTGTTGACTATTCTCCGTCATTAGGTCTATGTGTGCGGGGCGGCGCATATCAATTAGTCCTACTAAATACTGAGCTACTACCCCATCAATGTCTGATTCATTCACATTCTCTAGAATTCCATTTAAAAATTGCCTATCAACATCATCTGAGTCTAAGTAGGTCCATTTTTATCAAGTTGTGATGAAAATTGAAGTTAAAAATATATACCTTACACTTACAGTACACTGTTCAGAAACGACAGATGTTAGAAATGATCGGAAAACAACACTGGGCGTCGCCATTATCTTTAATCATGCCAGCGCTAAATTTGGTTGTGTTGATCCGACGAGAAAGGCCATTATGAATTACGGTAATGTATATATATTTTAGTAGCCAACGATTTCGGCCGCCAACGGATTGAATGGGTCTGTACTAGAATATTCAGCAGACATTTTCAAATCAAACTCATGCAAGGCACTCACTACCACACTAGTTTTGTCCTGAAGGTTTAGCAATGAAGCAGATCAGAACAAAAACCAAACATTGAAGTGCCCACTGATTTCGCCACCTAAATTTGTCTCAAACTCCTGCAGATTAGCAGGATGTAGTAGTTCAAAGTTTAAAAAGTTAAAGCTATATATAATATATATATATTTCCAGTGACAACATATGATTATGATATGTAGCCTCAATGGAAAATAACAATACTGTCCATACATTATTATGATACGATCCGATAATTAATTATATATATATATATAATTTATATATGAATGAAAAAAAGGTTATAAGAATAATATTTATATTATTATTATATAATATATTATATGGACAGAAAGACGAACCAACGCAGACGTCCGCAGAGACCTGAACATAACTAAAAACTTCTTAAAACTATTTAAAAAACTCAAGCTCACATATTGTGGACATAAAGTATAATAAAATAAAGTAAGTCTCATTTCATTCAGTCATTGATCATTAATTTTTATTCTTATTAATTTAGGCTACTTTTTTAGCAGGTATTGTAATTGAGGTAACCACTCTCACGAGTCACTGACTGAACTCTTATGAGACGACAGTCAATGAAAAACTCAGTCACACTGAACTAATTTACTGGGAATTAAGTCTTACCATTACTCCAGCTTGTATTACGCGGATCTAACCCAAATTTGGTTTTTCGTTTATGCTCAGCCAGTAGCGCCATGCTTACACGAGTTAATTAAGTGTAACGTCGTCCTCACGACTAGTTATAAATCTTCTCAAAAGGAGGAAGAAAATGCGACGAGATAATATGCGAAAAATAAAAACACGAATATTTCTCTCTCTCTCTCTCTCTCTCTCTCTCTCTCTCTCTCTCTGTCATTTACAAATTACAGAACGTTATTCTCACTGCCATTCTGTAACCCTCTTGGTTCAGTGCAAGCTGCCAAGCTTCTTCTAGTGTCATGTTCAGAAGGTCTTCAATGCCATATGTCCATCATAGTATTGGTCTGTCTCTTAGGCATATTCTCTTTCCAGGAACTTTGCCCTCCATGATTAATCTTTCTAAAACATTGTGTCTATTATATAGGCCCACTGTTCAAACAAAAAAAATAAACGAAACATTATTTCAAATATAGGTTATACTAAAATGTTATTTTACGAAATTAATGTTTTAACTTTGGCATGAAGAAACATTCAGACCTTAACTAAACCAAACCCGTTACCAATCATTCTCATCGCCCACTGCAGTCGGTTCTGGCGATGTCGCTACATAAGATCATGACTCCTCTTATGTCTTCTAGCCCAAAGACTCCTGACCATTTGATCTGAAATTCGACGAGCTGCTGGTATTGACTGGACTGTGGAGAACGCAGATGCAAATCGATTCCTGAGATGACGCATCCGTATGAAGGAGTCGTTTACAGTTCTGACAGGATCTTCCACTGCGCGGCCTGTCTGCCACTGAGCCAGTTTACTGAAATCGCCTCCACAGACAACTAATAATAGTGCTTCTAACCACATTAAATTGTCTGACCACTACACTCGTGACTGTCCAGTCTGTAAGCGTGCAATGATGCTGTATCGTTGTTCTTTAATGAGATGAGCCATACTTGAACATTGAATTTTCAACAGAATTTATTCGAGGATCTTCAATCTTTTATAGACATTCAATAATATGCATAGAGAGATTTGTATTCAGTAAGTTTCACGGGATTCTCAAGCATCTGTCACGAAATACCGAGTTTAGTTAGTCACCGTAATACTTCTTCGTACGCCTTGCGGCGGACCCTCTGAAAGCATTTCGCTGACCATCCTGAGAAGGACGTACGAGGGTGATCTGCGTTGTGCCATGTTTTACAGCAAGCTGCGTTATCTACACCTTTCGACGTGACACATCCGTCTTCAGTCAGCATTTTTGGTCCGGGTTGGCTTTCCCTTATTTTTGATCCCTAGTACTCTGAGGCCAGGCAATAGCAGGGTTGCTGCACTCCTGTTTCCAGGCCCACTGCGTGGAAGTGTACTGCGGGACTTGGTCAGCTGTGGTTCGCTGACCCTGATGCTCGACCAGCTATGGAGCGCCTGCCTGTGCACTCTGGTGTGCGTGTCATCTCTGGGCCCGTCACCGTAATACTTTATTAGAAATAGCTTCATGCAAGTCTGTAAATAATGTGCAACTAGGGGAAACATGACACTTAGTATTAAGGTAGGGGGACATGACACACTGAGAGCCCCCCCCCCCCCCAATTAATTCTAAATCTAATCCTAACCCCCCCCCCCCAATAATTCAAAACTCCAAGTCTAATCCTACCCCCCCCCAATTAATTATAAATACTAAACCTAATCTTAAACACCCTCCCCCCAATTAATACTACATCTAATCCTACCCCCCCCCCCAGTTAATTCTAAATACTAAATATAATCCAAACATAAAATCTATAACCTTATGCAACTTAACGGGCATCACTGCAAAAGTTTAGTCTATTGTCTGTCCCCAGGTGAATGATGGCTGATCGCATTCACACTTGCCGTTAAGCATAGGGGTAGGAGCTTAAGCTGTCGTTCCAAAGCCAGATGTGTCGGCGTGATTGCATTTAGTCCATGTTTATTCACGGCTATCTTGATGTTTTCTATCCACCGTTTTCTTGGTCCACCTTTGGCTTTAAATACATCGAAACTAGAACAGAGGTCACAGTCGAGACCTATACTAGAAATGTGCCAAATTAAGTTTATTTTCCATCATCCAGTCTTCTATCTCTTCACGTCTTTGAGCCATATCCTCGTAGCCCCTGCTTGGTGAATGACCATTAAAGTCACCCACTATTATAATGTCATGATTTCTGTCTTTAGTTTGCCTTGCTCTATTTTTGTGGCAGGAGGGCTGTAGCATTTTATGATTGATGTTTCTCTGCCAGGCAGAAACAATTTCACTGTTATGCCTATATGTTCCAGTTCTCCCCCGGATCTGTTTACTTCTGCTGCTGGTATTGATGTTTTTACATATGTCAGTATTCCTCCTTTTACTCTTGGATCGTTCTTAGCGGAAGGACTCATAACCCCAAATAAAGAGTCTCTAGTATGCACATTATGTCGATATGTTTTTTTCCTCAGGAATTCCCGTAGCTCAGGCTTGTTGTTTCGTACTTCTTCCGCATTCCACTGAGCAACTCTGATGTATTTGGTTTGGTCAGTAGCACTACTCTGCTTTTCCGTGACCTCTTGGTTAGCAGAGGCACCGGTCGCTTGGGTGGGCCCTTTCGAGATAAGGGGCCCGACTCCGCTCCTCCCCGGTTTTAGCTGATAGGAGCGACGCCATGATGACAGGGTTGATTGTCGCATGACCACATTTCTGTAATTTATCTCTGTATCTGCGCCATGGCTGGCTAAGCACACCATCTTCGGCAGGTTGGGTTTTTCTGTCTGGGATGTCTCCAACAGTCTTTCCATCTCATAATGGCGGCTACAAGGCAGTGGTTGTTTGTATTTAGAGAGTTCTCTCTTAGGAAAGATGTCTTACTGAACTTATGAGCCTTTCCTGCCCGTCCCTTCCCCCTAACCATGCCGTATCCCTGACCCAAATTTACCCCCTCCCTCCATTGGTGCATTCCTGGGATGGTGTCAGTGACCTCACTCCAGCAACCTGAGATTATAGCGGCTCATACTCGCTTGTTACTGCCAGTCACTGGACACATGGGGTATTTCAGTGCCGCTCGATATCTCACCCCGTCCTCATGATCAGCAACACGTTTGGTCAGCGGCTATTTATTTGCCCAGAGGCTTTTTCACTATCCGCCACGTGTGGACGCTCCTGGTGGGGTCTGTAGTCCCCCACCCCGGAAAGTATGTAATACAAAATGTGTGTGCATATTGAAATATGAGTCTGAGGAGCAGGCATTGGTCCATGAGAATTCCAGGGAAGGGGGCATTATTATATGCACAGATGGTTCTGTTGCTATGCACGTGCGTAGTGTTTAGGCCTTCACAGCTCAGTCTACAGGGAAGACAATCACAGACGAGTGGTGCATTTGCTGTCACCACAAAAACATGATATTATGGCAGTGACCAAAGGCCTTGAACTGGATTAGTACACAGAGGGCAACTCATGTCTGCATCCTTAGCGATTTCATGAACGTGGTCAGAAAAATACAAATTGATTGCAATCGAGAGCTCGGGGTTGCAAAGTGTAACATTATTTGAAGGAGAGTAACAGAAAACGGATACACATTCTCTTAGTTGACATGCAGTGGACAAAGCAATGCACAAGGGAAACTATAGTTGAAAGAGGCATAATTTATGTTAATAATTGTCATAACAATATATACCGAAATTCAGTTATTACGTACATAGTTTATCAGTCTTAACCAATTCATTATAATAGAATACTATAGTTTAGAGATTATAGAAACATGTACATGTATTAACACATAAGCATTTGCCAATATAAAAAAATATATGCATGCGTTAACATAAACATTTGCCCACATATATGCATGCAATACCATAAACATTTAGCTAAATAAAAATATATACATGAATTAATATAAAAATCTGTCGACATAAAGATATATGCATGTATTAACATAAACATTTGACATATGAATATGTATGCATGTATTAACATAAACATTTGCTCATATGAATGTATATAGGCCTACATGCATTAACATAAAACATGCATTCAAATATAGGTATGTCCATGTGCATATACGTGACCCAAAGCAGGTGTATAAATAACCACGTATACTCATACCAATACATATATATGTGGGAGCCCTTGCCTGTTTTGGGGAAAATTAAACAATAACAATATATTTACAAATACATAAATAAAGAAACAGATTTGTAAAAATATGTATTTCTGTGCATAAATACATATGAATGAATGAACAGATAAGAATACAAACAGAATATTACAAATACAAAAATAAGAATAAATAGACAAATACTTATCCATGAACATGCACAGATAAGATGTTTGCATTAACAAATGAAATATCAGAATTGAGGTTATTATGAGAAAGGAATTGAGTCGAAATGGAAAAAGGAAAGCTAGGAAAAATGGTGGGTGATGCTCATTTCAACCGCATGGAGTACACCAAGACTGTAAATTATTCAATATTCAAGGGAAAGACCCTCCTTAGTCGCCTCTTATGACATGCATGGAAGGTACACAGTTGCTATTCTTTGCTCCCCTCTCGGGTCCCGGCAACACATGGGCAGGCTGTTGAAATGAACTGCCACTAGTGAATCATGATGATCAGTGATATCTCTTAAATGTTCAGCGAATCTGTCAGCCAGATGCCTGCTGGTTTCACCAATATACTTCTTATCACAATGCTTGCATATCAATGAGTAAATTAAGTTACTGGACACACATAAAAAATAATCTTCAATGTCATAACAGAACTTGGGGAACTGAAGGATGAGAGTTAGAATAACAAAAGAACAAGTTAAACAGAGCAGGGGACAAGGAGCAGTTCCAGTGTGACCTTCAGAGTGCACAAATAGGAATGAATTAAGAGGTCATAAAAGTTTTGATCGCTCCAGAGAGTGGAGAGAGGGAAAGGCAGGACTAGAGATAGGGTGTTCTTCTTCTGTGTTCAGCATCTCTGGTAAAGTTATATTGTCAGGCCTGTTGTCAGGATGAAGTCCACTGTCTTCTCCAGGTCAGAGCGGCTGCCCATAAGCTTTTACCACAAATCTGTATCCTCTGGCCAGGTCTGTTGACTCTGCTCTGTATTCCAGATATATATTTTAGGGATAGTTTAAGTGCAGCTGAATAAGAAATAGGGAGAACATGTTGCAAAATTGAGGACATGACATCATCAGGGTACAAATAATGGCAGACAAAATTTAGTATCTTGTAAGCATGACAAAGGAAATGTGCGAAGTTTTGGTAGAGACGAAGTCCTAGTAGCTGAAAGAATGGGAGGGAATGATGGCAAGACCTAGGGTAAGATAAGATATAAAGAATAAAACTATGACAAGCAGTGAGCTTATAATGTACTGTTGAGGTAAATTCTGTAGGTCCTATTGAGACCATTCTATCAATATTACTTGTATAGTTTGTGTTTATTTCTCGTTTGTTGTGTCTTGATAAAGGTCCCTATTGGACCGTTACATTGAAAAAAAGTATGTTCCTTTGTTATTTTTCTTTGACAGTATTTTACGTTCGGTATTTCTGCTATTTATTAGCTGTATTAGTAATCAGTGATGACAATAATACATAATCATCAGTATTATCGCTGCTTATGTTTTTTTTACTACATGCACTCTCTACTTTTTCAGATATCCTGCCATTTGGTTAGCATTCTGTGATAACATCTTGGTTTTTATCACTTATGATTTTTCAAAGAAAGACCTGAAAACAATTTAGTTCTGCAGGTAGGCATTTGTATTTCTGTGATTCTGTAAATGTATTTTTTATAATTTGATAACAATTTTTACTAAGTACCCAGTACATAAGATAAGATTTTCCTCAAATATAATTGGTTATCTGTGGCTGTGCTGCTACAGATGAAGCAGTAATAAAAGGTAAAGCTTCGGTGACCATAGTTAGTTTTAAGTGTGACGACTTGCGACCATAGTTAGTTTTAAGCGTGACGAATTGCTGGTAGGTACAGGTATTGGTTCTCTTATATGACTGACCAACAGGAACTGGTTCTCTTATATGACTGACCAACAGGAACTGGTTCTCTTATATGACTGACCAACTATTGATATGGTTACAGACGTCCACCATTCAGTGAAAGCGGTTATGACATTAAATGTATTAGTTACCAACACTGAAGTTTGATGTGTTGGATCATTAGCACAAATATAACGTATTTTAAATCTCTGGACTACATCCTGCAAGAAATTTTGTACGACCATTGTCCTACAATAAGAGAGATCCAGTGCGAGTTGTTTTCTTCCTTCTTCTGCGTTAATTCTCAAACTTCTGCAGATTAGCAGGATATAATCTGGAGAACAAAATGCATTGTGTCATGGTTTACAGCATTGCTGTGATATCTGCACCTTTCGGCCTGACACATCCGACTTCAGCATGACTTTGGGTCACTGACCCTATATGGAATGGGACAGCCAACGCCATCCCATAACCTCCTTAGTCACCTCTTACGACATGCATGGAAGGTAAACAGTGTTGCTATTCTTTTATCCCCTCTCACCCCCGGCAACACATGAGTGCAGTGGGAGTATGAGAACGAACACACATAAAACCTCTAATAAACCCCAGAATATTACCATTTTAATGTGACTAGTAATACATTAGCTGTAGTACAAAAGTGTACAATGTACTGATATATTCTGTCACCACAGCTGAACACTACTACTGCTGAACAGATGTGTCCAGCCATTGGCACAAATAAAATGGCAACACGACGCATTTCCAGTCTCTGGACTACATCCTGTTGGAAATCTAGAATGGATCATGGTCCCGCTACAAGAGAGATCCAACAGGAGTTTGAGAATGAACGCTGAAGAAGATGAAGAACACTAAAAATACATTAGCACACAAGTGAATAAAGTATTGATATATTCTGTTACCAAAGATGAACGCTACAAGTTTCTTGGTCATCCATACAGGCACCAGCGGTAAAGACTCTGTAAGGATTCCACATCATCAGCTGAAAGAAGAAAACATTCAAACTGTATTAAAGATTCAAACTGTAATATCACCACTGGGTACTGTTTTTTAGTGAGGAAAACATTGTCCTAGTCATCTTGGTTATACATATTTTTATGGTTGCGTTTTCTTAAACGTTATTTGTTTCTTGATAAAGGTCCAGATTGGACTGATACATTGATAATTGTCCTTGTCTGTGTTTTATTGTTATTTATTATTTTGTATATTGATAGTTAGGTATTCTCAGTAACCTGTTTATTTAGGATTTACCTTTTACTTGTCTGGTTACTATGGCACTTTCCATTTTGTCGGACATCCTCCGATATTTTGGTTATTTATATCTTCATCACTTCACCAGGTTTAACAATTTAGATTAATATATATATGACTGTAAGTAAGTCCTGGGGCCAAAATGGGAAGCAAAGAATAGTGACTTGCCATGCATGTTAAAAGATAGATGACTAAGGTGGGTTGGGTGTGACTATCCTATCGTGTAGAAGGGCCTGAGATGATTTAAACCGATATGCAACTGTGGTGAAAAGCATTATATTATCACTTTAAGTACAACAGGTAATAACTGTATCATTAATGTTTGAGTACAAAATGTAATAACTGTACCATTAATGTTTGAGTACAACAGGTAATAACTGTACCATTAATGTTTGAGTACAACAGGTAATAACTGTACCATTAATGTTTGAGTACAACAAGTAATAACTGTACCATTAATGTTTAGCTTCTTCAGGAGTTCCTTAGTCTCGTTCCTTTTCCCCATAACTTTGATTAAGTTGGTAGATTCCACCTGAGGCAATGTGATGTTGGGGTAGATATATATTCTGTTGTTGAATGTAGCATACACAAAACAAGGCGTGTTATTGCGGTCTCGCAGGGAGAAGTAACCTAAAACAGAAAGTATGTGACTGGAAACAAGAACACATAAATAGAATGCAAATATTAAGAAATAAAACTGCAAAGTTAAATAAAAACAAACAGGTAGGTATTTGCAGGGTTTAAGATGTAATCAGGGACAGTGAACAAGACTCACGTCCAATTAGTATTTTAGATTTGCTAATATCAATTCCTATAAATTACCAGTAATGAAGTTCTTATTTTCTTATGTGTAAAGGGGAGGGGGGGGGGATAATTTTCTTCAGAATTTTTTCTCATATGAAGTGGCACACAAGAAATTGGACTGTACATCATAACAATGCCGCTGTTCAGACATCTGTCATTAAGAACACATTTTTGATGCAACACAAATTCAGGGCCAGATAAATGGAACACATTATATGGAACAAACAACAGCTCACAAACACATGCATATATAACACAATGGCATTGAGTCAAAGGGATTGAGCCCATGGACCGCTGGATCAGCAACCAACCAACCAACCATGCAACATAATATTCTATTGTTCCCACAACTTTCATACTAATCCAATCCTGTTCTGTGTGACCTGTATTGGAAAAAATTAAAGGTCACTAATTCTATAACATTGAGGAAATCAAGACAATGCTATGAGATAAATGAGTCAATTTCTCACTCAACTAAGTCATAACCATGTGATGTGAGGTGGTCAATTCCCTTCTCTACTTAATTACTGTTCCTGTTGGACAGGAACTCAGTCATATATGGGTAAACTAGAGTTTGTCTGTACCAGGAAGCACACACACCCTTTTTCTACTTTAAGTCAAGTTATAAACACTTAACTATACCTTAGTCATGCTAATTGTTTCTACTTTAAGTCAAGTTATAAACACTTAACTATACCTTAGTCATGCTAATTGTTTCTACTTTAAGTCAAGTTATAAACACTTAACTATACCTTAGTCATGCTAATTGTTTCTACTTTAAGTCAAGTTATAAACACTTAACTATACCTTAGTCATGCTAATTGTTTCTACTTTAAGTCAAGTTATAAACACTTAACTATACCTTAGTCATGCTAATTGTTTCTACTTTAAGTCAAGTTATAAACACTTAACTATACCTTAGTCATGCTAATTGTTTCTACTTTAAGTCAAGTTATAAACACTTAACTATACCTTAGTCATGCTAATTGTTTCTACTTTAAGTCAAGTTATAAACACTTAACTATACCTTAGTCATGCTAATTGTTTCTACTTTAAGTCAAGTTATAAACACTTAACTATACCTTAGTCATGCTAATTGTTTCTACTTTAAGTCAAGTTATAAACACTTAACTATACCTTAGTCATGCTAATTGTTTCTACTTTAAGTCAAGTTATAAACACTTAACTATACCTTAGTCATGCTAATTGTTTCTACTTTAAGTCAAGTTATAAACACTTAACTATACCTTAGTCATGCTAATTGTTTCTACTTTAAGTCAAGTTATAAACACTTAACTATACCTTAGTCATGCTAATTGTTTCTACTTTAAGTCAAGTTATAAACACTTAACTATACCTTAGTCATGCTAATTGTTTCTACTTTAAGTCAAGTTATAAACACTTAACTATACCTTAGTCATGCTAATTGTTTCTACTTTAAGTCAAGTTATAAACACTTAACTATACCTTAGTCATGCTAATTGTTTCTACTTTAAGTCAAGTTATAAACACTTAACTATACCTTAGTCATGCTAATTGTTTCTACTTTATGTCAAGTTAT
The DNA here is from genome assembly GCA_034231615.1 of Meghimatium bilineatum. Lineage (NCBI taxonomy): Eukaryota > Metazoa > Mollusca > Gastropoda > Stylommatophora > Philomycidae > Meghimatium > Meghimatium bilineatum. The sequence continues at coordinate 2,533,275 of CM067305.1, read as the reverse complement.
AAACACTTAACTATACCTTAGTCATGCTAATTGTTTCTACTTTAAGTCAAGTTATAAACACTTAACTATACCTTAGTCATGCTAATTGTTTCTACTTTAAGTCAAGTTATAAACACTTAACTATACCTTAGTCATGCTAATTGTTTCTACTTTAAGTCAAGTTATAAACACTTAACTATACCTTAGTCATGCTAATTGTTTCTACTTTAAGTCAAGTTATAATCACTTAACTATACCTTAGTCATGCTAATTGTTTCTACTTTAAGTCAAGTTATAAACACTTAACTATACCTTAGTCATGCTAATTGTTTCTACTTTAAGTCAAGTTATAAACACTTAACTATACCTTAGTCATGCTAATTGTTTCTACTTTAAGTCAAGTTATAAACACTTAACTATACCTTAGTCATGCTAATTGTTTCTACTTTAAGTCAAGTTATAAACACTTAACTATACCTTAGTCATGCTAATTGTTTCTACTTTAAGTCAAGTTATAAACACTTAACTATACCTTAGTCATGCTAATTGTTTCTACTTTAAGTCAAGTTATAAACACTTAACTATACCTTAGTCATGCTAATTGTTTCTACTTTAAGTCAAGTTATAAACACTTAACTATACCTTAGTCATGCTAATTGTTTCTACTTTAAGTCAAGTTATAAACACTTAACTATACCTTAGTCATGCTAATTGTTTCTACTTTAAGTCAAGTTATAAACACTTAACTATACCTTAGTCATGCTAATTGTTTCTACTTTAAGTCAAGTTATAAACACTTAACTATACCTTAGTCATGCTAATTGTTTCTACTTTAAGTCAAGTTATAAACACTTAACTATACCTTAGTCATGCTAATTGTTTCTACTTTAAGTCAAGTTATAAACACTTAACTATACCTTAGTCATGCTAATTGTTTCTACTTTAAGTCAAGTTATAAACACTTAACTATACCTTAGTCATGCTAATTGTTTCTACTTTAAGTCAAGTTATAAACACTTAACTATACCTTAGTCATGCTAATTGTTTCTACTTTATGTCAAGTTATAAACACTTAACTATACCTTAGTCATGCTAATTGTTTCTACTTTAAGTCAAGTTATAAACACTTAACTATACCTTAGTCATGCTAATTGTTTCTACTTTAAGTCAAGTTATAAACACTTAACTATACCTTAGTCATGCTAATTGTTTCTACTTTAAGTCAAGTTATAAACACTTAACTATACCTTAGTCATGCTAATTGTTTCTACTTTAAGTCAAGTTATAATCACTTAACTATACCTTAGTCATGCTAATTGTTTCTACTTTAAGTCAAGTTATAAACACTTAACTATACCTTAGTCATGCTAATTGTTTCTACTTTAAGTCAAGTTATAAACACTTAACTATACCTTAGTCATGCTAATTGTTTCTACTTTAAGTCAAGTTATAAACACTTAACTATACCTTAGTCATGCTAATTGTTTCTACTTTAAGTCAAGTTATAAACACTTAACTATACCTTAGTCATGCTAATTGTTTCTACTTTAAGTCAAGTTATAAACACTTAACTATACCTTAGTCATGCTAATTGTTTCTACTTTAAGTCAAGTTATAAACACTTAACTATACCTTAGTCATGCTAATTGTTTCTACTTTAAGTCAAGTTATAAACACTTAACTATACCTTAGTCATGCTAATTGTTTCTACTTTAAGTCAAGTTATAAACACTTAACTATACTGTAGTCATGCTAATTGTTTCTACTTTAAGTCAAGTTATAAACACTTAACTATACTGTAGTGATGCTATTTGAAGCAGGTTCTTTATTTGCAGAAACAAAATTGAACTTACCAGCACAGAAAGCAGCAACACTATCTGGAAAATGGTAACGAACAATTTCCTTGCTATGGTTCACAATGTATGTCTGACCATTCCAAGAGCAGCATACAACTTCCTCTTTTCCATTTCCCTGATCAAACAATGACACATTTCCCTGATCAAACAATGACACATTTCCCTGATCAAACAATGACACATTTCCCTGATCAAACAATGACACATTTCCCTGATCAAACAATGACACATTTCCCTGATCAAACAATGACACATTTCCCTGATCAAACAATGACACATTTCCCTGATCAAACAATGACACATTTCCCTGATCAAACAATGACACATTTCCCTGATCAAACAATGACACATTATGAATATAACAGTGTGTATATATCCCTTGAGAATCAACAATGACACATTATGAATATAACAGTGTGTATATATCCCTTGAGAATCAACAATGACACATTATGAATATAACAGTGTGTATATATCCCTTGAGAATCAACAATGACACATTATGAATATAACAGTGTGTATATATCCCTTGAGAATCAACAAACAATGACACATTATGAATATAACAGTGTGTATATATCCCTTGAGAATCAACAATGACACATTATGAATATAACAGTGTGTATATATCCCTTGAGAATCAACAATGACACATTATGAATATAACAGTGTGTATATATCCCTTGAGAATCATCAAACAATGACACATTATGAATATAACAGTGTGTATATATCCCTTGAGAATCAACAAACAATGACACATTATGAATATAACAGTGTGTATATATCCCTTGAGAATCAACAAACAATGACACATTATGAATATAACAGTGTGTATATATCCCTTGAGAATCATCAAACAATGACACATTATGAATATAACAGTGTGTATATATCCCTTGAGAATCAACAAACAATGACACATTATGAATATAACAGTGTGTATATATCCCTTGAGAATCAACAATGACACATTATGAATATAACAGTGTGTATATATCCCTTGAGAATCAACAAACAATGACACATTATGAATATAACAGTGTGTATATATCCCTTGAGAATCATCAAACAATGACACATTATGAATATAACAGTGTGTATATATCCCTTGAGAATCAACAATGACACATTATGAATATAACAGTGTGTATATATCCCTTGAGAATCATCAAACAATGACACATTATGAATATAACAGTGTGTATATATCCCTTGAGAATCAACAAACAATGACACATTATGAATATAACAGTGTGTATATATCCCTTGAGAATCAACAAACATCAGTCCATGTAGAAAAATATGGCAAGCTGTTTTAAGCATAAGAATAATATTCATAGACAAAAAAAATGAGTTAACAAATGCTGTTATGAAGACATTGATAACAGCGGTGCACACACTTTTGGGTGCCTCAAATGTTAGATCTGTCTTTGGTTATATTTCACAGGCTGATTCCCAATAATAAGTAATATCAATCTCAAGTGACATATTCTTTCCAGAACATTGTCTTTTACATGGATACTCTGAACATGTCTCTGTTCCAGGCAAGTAGACCTGCATTGCCAGAGAGACATATTCATACATTCTTTGATGTTGCTAGTCCATCGTCTTCCTCCGTTTCTCTTTCCTGGCACTCTGCCATCCAGAATTTCAATACCATCAAGGCTCTTTAAGTATCCAAAATACTGTAACTTCCTTCTTATGATTGTAGTTAGAAGTCATCCTTTGTTTAGTCTAAGCAATTTCAAAATTTATATTTTTTTCTTTTCTGTCCCTGATATTCGTAGGATCTTTCTGTGGCACTTCATTTCAAATGACTTTATTCTTCTGGATATTTTCTTGTTCAAAGTTCAAGTCTCGCAACCATATGTTGCCACTAGGAAAACACATGATCTTATGTGTTATTTTAGTGTCATTTTTACTACTTTGCCACAGCTGTCTTATTTGTGTTAATTTGAGTGTTGCAATTGCGAGTCTTCTTCTAATCTCGACTGAACAATCTCCAGAACTGTCTATATTTGCTTCCAGATATTCGAATTTGTTTACACATTTTAGTTCTATATTGTCTATGTTGATTATTGGTTTGATTGTTGTTTTGTCTGTCGTCATAATTTGTGTTTTCTGCATGTTTAGATATAGATTTTTGATCTTGTTGTGATATGCCTAAAATATGCTAATTTGCATTTCTTTATATTTCTCAGAAGCCAATTACAATCAGATCTTTATAAATGTATGTCAGATCATCTGTCTATCCACAATATTCTTAGAGTCTTTCTATTTGATTTCACATCAAATGTTGGTATTTCTTTCCAATTACAGACATCATTGCCCAAGTCTAACAACTACATTTCACCACCAGGATAATATGATCTCTTCATAGTTGTATCTTTGTTTTTCTGTTTGTCCCTTGCATTGTTAACTTTGTTTTTCTGTTTGTCCCTTGTGTTATTAACTTTGTTTTTCTGATTGTCCCTTGTGTTGCTAACTTTATTTTTCTGTTTGTCCCTTGTGTTGTTAACTTTGTTTTTCTGTTTGTCCCTTGTAATAAATATTTTCTAACTGTATCATTAACTGACAATAAGACTATCCTAGAATATTGAAACTTGAAGTCTTACAGTCACATCCAACTTAGCTAATGCAAACAGATAGTGATCAACTTGCAGTGACCAAAGTATGGTATCATTCTCAACCAGGATTAATGAACCTGAAATTCAAAACATACAAGTATTAGTGACAAAGGGGATGTAATGACAAAAAAACAACAATAACAATACAGGACTCTTTCAAGGCCCCACAATTGGAATGAGTACACTTTAAACCCTTAGTACACTTTAAACCCTTTAACAAGGATCTATTGGAGGGCAAGTCTGATACCAGCAGCCACAGTAATTCCAGCTATAATAGTATATACAGTTGAATCCTTCTATAGCGCATTCTTTTATAACAAATTTACCTATATAACAACACTTCAAAATTTCCAATTATATATATTCTATATGGTCTGTACTGTTCATTTATGTTATTACATGTAGATTTTGTTTAATAATAGACTAAAATATCAATTGTCAGCTTTCATGTCATTGAATGTCTGCATACAAAATGGTGGAACACAGACCTTTCCGAGTAGGATTCTTCTCAGGGCATTGTAGGGTTGGAGTCTTCTCAGGGCATTGTAGGGCTGGAGTCTTCTCAGGGCATTGTAGGGTGGAGTCTTCTCTGGCATTGTAGGGTTAAAGTCATCTCAGGGCATTGTTGGGTTGAAGTTTTCTCAGGGCATTGTAGGGTTGGAGTCTTCTCAGGGCATTGTAGGGTTGGAGTCATATCAGGGAATTGTAGGGTTGAAGTCATCTCAGGGCATTGTAGGGTTGGAGTCTTCTCAGGGCATTGTAGGGCTGGAGTCTGAGTATGAAAGCCCTGGATAAACCACTCACACAAAATTACACAAGAGAAACAAGAGCTTCATTGCTAGTAATTCTATGGATGAAAAAACATATATTAATATCTTTGTAAAACATACTGACTTACCGTCCAGAGTTGCCAGTGCATAATATGTAGCTTGAGGCTGAGAGTCAGTGTCCGTGCTTGGACAGTGGGATAATCTCCCCCTGTTAATACCACCAATAATCAGTGTGCTGGTGTCTTTGTTTCTAGTTTGCATGTGAGCCAAAGGGTGGTAGATTATACTGGATAAAAAAAACCATAAAAATCTTATCCATTGCAAGGGATATCAAGTACGAGTAGACATCACCACATGTTTAATTATTTTCCTTGTCTATGTTTGTAAATTACATGTTCACCATTTAATAATAGAAATATTTATTTAGGAATATTTTTTATTCCAGCTGTTAATTACTAACAGACTGTAACAGACTTGTACGGTAAAGTTGGTCCCAAATCTCATAATGTTACAGGGTGTAAAATGTATTCTACTTTATGGCAGCCTCAATTGTCTTTGAGGTGGGAGGGGGGGGGGAACTAGTGCACACCATCGCTGGGTTTACATTCCCCAACTGGTGTGAGTTGGATACCCATGTGTACAACTGGAGAGTGGTTATTCTGGGATTTAAATCTAGAACCTTTAAAAAAATAATAAATCAAAATAGCAACTGAGTTAATCTAACTCCAAACAACTGAGTTAATCTCACTCTAAACAACTGAGTTAATCTCACACTAAATAATTGAGTTATCTCACTCTAAATAACTGAGTTAATCTCACTCTAAATAACTGAGTTAATCTCACACTAAATAATTGAGTTATCTCACTCTAAATAACTGAGTTAATCTCACTCTAAATAACTGAGTTAATCTCACTCTAAATAACTGAATTAATCTCACTCTAAACAACTGAGTTAATCTCACACTAAATAATTGAGTTATCTCACTCTAAATAACTGAGTTAATCTCACTCTAAATAACTGAGTTAATCTCACTATAAACAACTGAGTTAATCTCACTCTAAATAACTGAGTTAATCTCACTCTAAATAACTGAGTTAATCTCACTCTAAATAACTGAGTTAATTTTACTCTAAATAATCTAGAAATGTATAATCAAGCTCTGAGACATTCAAAGATGTATTCAACCTACTCATATGAAGAGTCAACAGCAGAGCTCAGCCTTCCTTGAGACTTGTCTAGTACACTCTCTAGAAAATCTTTAGGACTGTTTATGAACTTTGACAGAGGAGCACCATCTAGTCTGTCTAGACTCAATTTTCTGGTAGGTTTTACTGGTGTCTCATCACTTTTTTCAGGTGAGCTGTCAGATTTGCCACCTCTGCTAAGAGTGTCACTTTTACTCGACTGGCCATCATTAGATTTATACACTTCTGGTTTCAATGATTTGTTATCATTTCTGCTATCTCCAGATTTAATGGAAACATTCTCTGCCGATCTGTTGGAGATATCTGAGTGAAAGGATATAGTGTCTGACTTGCTTGAGAACACCTCCGACTTTGATAAATTAGCAGGTCCAGGTAAATTTTGAGTGTATGACGTATTTGAGGTGTCATGTCTTCCTTGAGTGACAAAACTTCCACTTCTCTCAAGAGAGTGCTCCGGCTTGTTCTCGGACATTCTGTCGAGATAGCTCTCAGATTTGATGTGTCTGAATGCTGGTCTCACTTGTAAAGAAATAAATGTTGCCCCTGGTTGGGAAACCATGAGTTCAGGCTGGTGATCTTGGTTAAAGTTGATGGTTATACTTCCAATCTAAGACAAGAATAGAAATAAAGTTGATGGTTATACTTCCAATCTAAGATAAAAATAGAAATACATTATATGTCGCAGGAGGTAACTTCAAAACGTTCCCTGAATTATTGGTTATATAGAAATAAGCACAGCCAAGGCCACACATCTGGCTTCACATCAGAACGCAAACTCAAGCTCCAATCAACCCTATGCTTAACGGCAAGAGTGGATAACAAACCACCTGGGGAAGGACAATAGAAATAAGTAAATATATAATTATCTACACTACATTTCCTTCAAATTAGTACCCTTTGGCAACTACAAACTTTTGCAAACGTGTCTACAGCTGCTGGAAACATTTGTAGGACCCATTCTTTGACACTTCTCTCAGCTATGTTGTAGCATTATTGATAACCGAATCTGCATTCTTGAATCGCTGTCCTTTCAGTGCCGATTCAGCGACACTAAGACAACCTTCATGGAAACACTTCTTCATTGTGATACAACCACACACTTGATTAAACAATGTGAGTGTCTCTGAGGGTGATATCTCAAGCAAAACACACAATTTGACATTTGTACGTTGTTCTTCTTCTTCAGCGTTCATTCTCAAACTCCTGCTGGATCTCTCTAGTAGAAGGACCATGATCCATTCTAGATTTCCAGCAGGATGTAGTCCAGAGAATGGAAATAAGTTGTGTCGGCGTTTAATTTGCGCCAATGGTCCGACACATCCGTCTTCGGCGGGGTACGTTGTTCAATCACGAACATTTTCAACTCCGATGATGCAACTAGCACAACACAAAGATCTATCTTTTCTTCAAGTTTATATGTGAAGGTCACATCTGCGATGTCTTTTCACAAAGGTCATTACCAACGTCTAAACATAGAATCTCCATAACATCATCTTTCATTCAAACACTAGTTGACTATTCTGAGAACATTTTGAAGCTACCTTGTATATCGAAACAAGTCGGGGGGAAATGACAAGAAAATAGCAAATGTTCATTATATTTCCAATCTAATATATGCAAATATGAACATATTATATGTGATATATTATATTATTAATCTAAATCACCCCGCTGAAGACAGATCTGTCGGGCCATTGGCGCAAATAAAACAGTGACACAAAGCATTTCCATTCTCTGGACTACATCCTGCTGGAAATCTAGTAGGATTATGTTCCTGCTACAAGGGAGATCCAGAGGGAGTTTGAGAATGAATGGTGAAGAAGAAGAAGAATCTAAACCACAAATGTGAACATATTATATTTGATATATTGACAAAGTGTTATCAGGACCTGAAAGGGAAGCAAAGAATATCAAAACTATGACCTGCAATGTATGTTGTTAGAGGTGACTAAGAAGGTTTAGGGGTGGAGGTGGATGTCCCATCTAATAGGTCAAAATGACTCAAATGTCATGACGAAGTCAGATTAGTAAGGCAGAATGGTACAGATATCACAACCAAGCTATAAACCACAACACAACGGACTGTGTTCTCAGGACTGCATCCTGCTAACCAATAGAAATTTGAGAATGAATGCAGTAGAACTATGGGATATATTAAAAAAACGAAAGACTATCAAAAAAATGCACAATATAAGATGGACTGTAATTAATGGAAATCAGATAATTGCATGTCAGAATTTCTTCTTCTTCAGCATTCATTCTCAAACTCCCGCTGGATATCTCTTGTAGCAGGACCATGGTCCTATTAGATTTCCAGCAGGATGTGGTCCAGAGAATGGAAATGCGTTGTTTTGCCGTTTTATTTGTGCCAATAGCCTGACACATCCGTCTTCAGGTTACCACCATACTGAACAGGTCCATAGATGTTCATATCCTCGTCTCGCTGGGCCCTAAAGGGGAGCAAAAAATTGCAACACTGTTTACCTTCCATGCATGTTGTAAAAGGCGACTAAGGAGGTTGTGGGATGGAGTTGGCTGTCCCATCCCATATAGGGTCAGTGACCCAAAGCCATGCTGAAGTCAGATGTGTCAGGCCGAAAGGCACAAATATTGCAGCAATGCTGTAAACCATGACACAACGCATTCCGTTCTCCAGACTACATCCTTGTAATCTGCAGGAGTTTGAGAATGAACGCAGAAGAAGAAGATATCCTCATCTCAATAAATCCTAGTGTCGGTAGATAAAAAAATGTATGCATCTTTGAATAAGAATACCTGACCAGCCAGTTGCCATCTTTGCATGAGCACGAAATATCCACTATCTGAGTCTGGAATCTCATGCCATCGGAAAGCACGTACAACTCTGTCTGAATACCCTATGACCATTTCTACATGACCATCACAGTCTGAAACAGAAGACACACAACACAGAATACCAGTTGACTGTTTGCTATATGATCCTAAAATAATACTCAACTCTGAAAATGTGTCTATACAGGTTTCCATAGAATAAATTGGTAAAGCATAGACGACGTAAATTTTTGTTTTTTTGTGTGCATATTGTACAATCCAAATTATTCAATAAGCGTGGAGTTCATTAATATAATTAAATGTATTTAATAAATTGAGAAGATAAACAAAACGAATACTCACAACATTGTCAATAGAAAGAATATAACAAAATACATTGAATAAGTTGAGAGAATATAACAAAATACATTTAGTAAGTTGAGAGAATATAAAATACATTGAGTAAGTTGAGAGAATATAACAAAATACATTTAGTAAGTTGAGGCACTAAACACACCTAATACTGATAAAATTGAGAATGGAAAGCAACAAACAATCAAACTGTTTACAACTAGTAGCAGAATTGGCACAGAAAATAATGATGTACAAATAACAAGAGCATATGCGTTTTGTCTATGTATTCACGCTTTTAGCACAACATGACACTTCAGCACTATGGAAATTTACATGGACACATTTTTAAAGTGGGGTATTATTTTAGAATCACATACCAACATACCATTTAGAATATTAATTGTTATATAATGCTGTTGTTACATTATTATATAATGCTGTTGTTACATTGTTATATAATGCTGTTGTTACATTGTTATATAATGCTGTTGTTATATTAAAGTCTATTCATCTAAATACAATCCCTGTGTCAAAATATGATAACATGAATGGTTTTTATCATTCTATTTCCCATTCATATTATTTTGTTTCAACTCCATTCCTCTAAAGTATTTTTTTACAATCATTGTTTATTTTATTCAGAAATATGTTATTATTTCCATAGACTTGAAAGCATGAACGATCTGGTAGTTTTGACAATGCAGTTCATGACATTGTGATGTCATTTTTCATGGTATATGTAAAAATTATATGATAATCACAGCAAGAGTCATCACTGGTTCTTGTAGTTCTATCAGTAGAGCGGTTGCCTATTATCAAAGGTTTAGTAGTTCGGGTACACGCTAGTATGCATTTTTCTTTTAAAGTAAGCAAATTATCACATTTTCATCTTTTTCAGTTGATACCATAGTCGATAGTTGTTAACCAAGGTATCATATAGGCAGCCCCCATCAAAGCCAGCACCGTGCAGTGGTGATGGGGCTTAGTTCAGCCATCAGGGGATGGAAACCAAGACTGGTCGGGCAGTCCCACTCGAGCAGGACCATAGTCCTGCCCAAGTAAGCAGAGTGCTGAAGACAGAGGCATCCAGCCAAAAGGCGCACAGATAATCAGGATGCCACGCACAAAACACAATGGAAACATGTCTGTATTTATAAATAGTTATGGTGCCTGCCCTGTGGCGGACGTTCAGGCAGGGAGGGTGCCGGGCCCTATACCTCGAAAGAGCCCAACCTCAGTTACTGGAAGTCCTTCTCAATTGCCCCGAGGAGCCAGGAGGCAAGGGAATAGAGCTACTGGCCAAACAAAACATATTGGCCAGAGAAAACAACACTGGAATCAAAGCTGTATGGGGAACTGTATGAACTACAAAAGACAGTGAGTTTTATTAAGGAGACAAAATTACAGATATAGACATGTTTCTAGTGAACGAAAGAAGAAAAAGAAGAAATATAGGCAGCATTTTTTTTTAAAACTTGTTTTTGTTGCAAAAAGTTATTAAAGTCACAAGAATTATAGGCATGTAGATATATGGGTTCATTACTTATACTGCTTACCAATATCAGCAAGGCACATGACCCTTGCATTTGCTGGCAGTTCTTGTGTGAAAAAGGGCTTTATATGTCCACCATCTGTATCATCTTCAGCAGCTCCCATGCTCTACAATGACATACGCCTTACTTGATATTACATGGTGATTATAAATTAAAATTGCTGTGTTTAACAATTACAGAACTACAACAGCAGTTTTAAAAAATTGTTTTGTGGTAACAATTGTGATATTTTTAGTACATCCTTTCTACATGTCATGAACTGTTGTCTGACAAAAAGATATTTTAACAGCCTTTTAACTACTACACAGCCATATGCTGATGTTATAAAGCAAAATTTCATCAGTTGAATTTTATTCCCCATTCACTTTTGTGCATAAATACAAAAAAACTAGGAGAAAATGATAAATAGATGAGAAATAATGACATATTAGTACACCACACAAGTCAGTGGTGTCTGAGAAACTGCAGGGCTTTTAAGCCATGGTTAAAGTTAGTTAAAGAAAGTATAGCAATTGCTTAGGGAGCTTGCATGATTCTATACCATAATGACACATTTGAAATATAGCATCCATTTCAGTACACAGAAGAAAGAAAGATATGCTTAATAGAATTATTATTGGGGATGAACCTGAGATACTTCAAAGACGACATGTAAAGAAGCGCACAGTTTATTCAAACTATTGGTGCTATGACCTTGTGATTCTTCTTCTTCAGCGTTCATTCTCAAACTCTCACTGGATCTCTTATAAAAGGACAATGCTACTACTAGATTTCCAGCAGGATGCAGTCCAAAGAATGGAAATGCGCTGTGTTGCCGCTTTATTTGCGTCAAAGCCTGACACATCCGTCTTTGGCAGAGACCTTGTGATTGATAATGAAGATAATCTGTAAATAAAAACATTTATTCACACCGACTGACCAGATAGACATTTCAGTCTTTGATATTTTAGTTTTCACTATTTTTAGCATATTTCCTTTATAGATGCTGATCCAGATGTCCATGAACTTTTGGCCTTTGACCCCATTTCCATTATAAAACTAAGTTTAGGAATATAAATAAGGTTCAGCTTCAAAATATGGATCTACCTTTTTTTACGAGTAGCAAAACAAAATAAATGTCAAAGGAAAAGACAATTTACCCCCACAATTATTTCCCTTGGCAATAGTTCTCGATCATTGGTTGGAGCTCAAGATATTTCATTTAGGAGGGTTGTACGGGTAGGCCTCAGGGGGGGGGGGGGGGCTCAGTAGGTAAGTAGGAAGCACGCATATCTTTGCATCTAGTAGCAGGTCCTCGCAACTGTAACATGCTACTGCATCTTCATCGGTCATAGGTAAACTCAACAGACTAACGGTAGCCATTTTGTATCCAGAACTAAACAATTATAAAGTAACATCACAAAATTAACAAAATTTCAGATCTGCACAGATTTTATAAAAATGTGAAGGTAGAAGCTTATTTTGGGATTGTACCCAAATAATTCTTGTACTCATTTATTCTAACACAATCTACCCAGACATGCATGTTTGAATTAACTGTGCTCATTTACTTACCTGAGTAGACATGTGCGACGGAACATCATAGATATAGCACCATCCCTCAGCAGTCATACACACAAGGCTGTTCTAATGAAGGAAAGAAGAAAGAATTAACGTTACATAGCTCGTTGATGTAACATAATCTACTTAAAAATGTAACAACCAAGAATGTTGCACAGCCATAAACTTAATCAATTAAAAAATTAAATACGGGTTATTTTAGACGGCAGATGTAATGACTCACTGGTAGTTCCCTGGCTTTCTAGTCAGTTGGTACAGGATCTAGTTTCCGATTCAACTAAAACATTTGTTACATCACAAGTGGCTTGTACAATGACCCAACCTAAGAAAATGGGTACCAGATGTTCTGGGAAAGTAAAGGTGGTTATTGTGATGCTGACGTCATCACCAGGCATGTCATGGATTACAAAAATACACCTCAATGTGAAAATAGATTGTTGTCCTGCTGCTGGTACTGCTATCACACAACTACCACTATCATTATTGGTTAATGATTTATGAACTGATGTCACAGCATTCTTGTCAGATCCATAGGTGCTCAACCATTCACAGCAAACATCAAAAGATATGCATATCATAACTCCACGACTCACTGATTTAAGACACTCCTCATATGTCAACGGGCATGGTAGATGACTCTTATCAGTCACTGATTAAAGACACCCAGTTCTCAATCCTACCCAGACAAAATTCAAAACAGAATTTCTCCAATTGAAGAGCAGATATAAACATATATAAACAGAATTTCTCCAATTGAAGAGCAGATATAGACATATCCTATATCAATTGCTATTGTTGGATAAAACATTCCACAACAAAAAAACAACTTACCTTTTTGGGCACATGGACCTCTCCTACAGCAAGGCATGTTAGCTGTAATATAAAACAACCAGTAAATAAATTCTAATTAATGAGAAGAGTTTACAATTGACATTAACCTGACATTTTATCAAATTTAATACAATTTTTTTACAATTGTTTCTACTCTCAATTTAAACATAACATTTATTGGATCCATGTCACAGTATAGTTAACTCTCGAACTGAAAAATTGATGTTCAAGTTAAAAAATAACAGACTAAGACTGGTTCCATCACTTCTTTGTCCAAGTGGGCAGGCAGCTCAGACCGAGAAACATATCCTACAAGACTGCACTACACTAAACCAGTTAAGGAAGGAGCACTGGCCTAAAGAGACAGATATCTACAGAAAGATGTATGGGAGCACTGAGGAGCTTTCAAATACTGCAACTTTCATTATTCTTCTTCTTCTTCAATGTTCATTATCAAACTCCTGCTGGATCTAACAGGACCATGATTCTCCTTATATTTCCAGCAGGATGTAGTCCAGAGATTGAAAATGCGTTGCGTCGCCATTTTTTGTGTGCCAATGGCTCAACAGATCCATCTTCAGTGGACCAAACATTCATTAATAAAACTCGATTTTCTGTGTACACATGTTAAACTTCACAGAAGAAGAAGATGAAGGTAATAAAACCCCCTGCCACAAAATTACTTCATCATTATTAATAACATACATCAATGCACTTTTGTGTTGCCAGGCCCGATAAGGAAGCAAGAAATAATGAGTTACCTTCCATACTAGTTGTAAAAAGCAGCCAAGTTTGGGGGTTTTGGGGGTGGGTTTGGTCATCCCGTTCCACAAAGAACTCAGTGTAACTCAGAAGCCATGCTGAAGTCATATGTGTCAGACTAAAAGGCTCAGATATTGCAGCTGAGTTTAGTTATTTGTGTAAACCATGGCACAACACATTCTATTCTCTAGACTACATACTGCTAATCTGCGGGAGTTGAAGAACATATACAGAAGAATGAATATACATGAATATAGGCTGATTCACCTTAGATAATTTTCACTATTACAATGTTATAATTTTCACTATTACAATTTCCTAATTTTCACTATTATAATGTTCTAATTTTGACTATTATATTTGTCTAATTTTCACTATTATAATTTTCTAACTTTCACTTTTCTAATTTTCCCTATTATTATTTTCTAATTTTCACTATTATTATTTTCTAATTTTCCCTATTATAATTTTCTAATTTTCAATATTATAATTTTATAATTTTCACTATTATTATTTTCTAATTTTCACTATTATAATTTCCTAATTTTCACTATTATAATTTCCTAATTTTCGCTATTATAATTTTCTATTTGATCAAATGTGTCTCACCATACCACTGACATATACATTAAAATAGGCTGATAACTGATAACTTTCACTATTATAATTTTCTAATTTTCACTATTATAATTTTCTATTAGATCAAATGTGTCTCACCATACCACTGACTGCCATTCTTCTCCAGGGCTGTGGTGACAAACCTTTGAATATTGCAACGTGACCGTCAATGTTTCCAACAACCAGTTCATTGGCCTGCGATTGTGTTTGAGCAGCAAAAACAAGACTCATTTCATTATTGCATACAGGAACTTCATTATAACCTAAACATTAATCATCAACAAATACCATCTCCACAATGAAGGTAGTCTGGGACAGACCCCTAACATCTTCTCTCTTGTTTTGGTGATGCACTTTGCTAAACTGTAACATCTCCATCTTGTGATATTTCTCTCTTTCTTGTATCTCTGCCTACCTCTTGATTGCCTCCTGTCAACTCTACCCTCCAGTAACGTCTTCAACAATGTGTCATGTCTTTTAATATTTGTAAAATTCTTGTTTGGATCATTTCCTACTTCTTCTTGTTTACAGTTTAACATGTTCTGTTAAAGCACTTTTAGCCATTCCTATTCTTCTTTTAACTTCTGTTTCACATCTGCCATCATTTGTGACTATGTTTCCACGATATTGATAATGTTCTACTTGTTATAGCATCTCTCAATATATTTTTATGGTTAGCACATGTTCCTCTGCAATTTTGCTGATTATCACGTTATTTTGTATCTAGTCCATATTATTTACTTGATTTATCGACTTGATCTATAAGTCTTTATAGCTTAAACATTAATACACATGGCTATAGAAATATCCCAGGCAGGATTTCAGTGTGCTTCTTTTCATCTTTCTTCAGCCAGTCATAGCTCACAGCGCCAATAGCACGTGATTTACTTCAGGTTATCCAAGGAACTCCTTAGGTTCAGAAGTAATGATATGATAGTAGGATATATTTTCTCTGTAGATGCATGAATGATGTTTTCTTCAGTGTCTCCATTTGTGATGTGTATTAGTTCAAAAGGTCATAACATACCATACAGAAATGTTCTATTTTCTACTTGCCAAGCTGATTCTGATCACAAATGCAAAAATGATCTGATGGTGGTGACTTATATGACCAGAGCACACTGATAGACTATTATGGTGAGAGGCTACAGGTATCATAGAGCCGAGGAAAGATTTTGAAGAAATTATAACCAACTCTTCTTGCCAGTTTGATCTATGCAAGTCATATCAATAATGACACAAGCCTAGTCAGTTCAGTTGGCCTCCATATCAGCAATGAAAGTAAGTGCATTTACTTACCCAGAGATAAGGATGTCCTCATATTACTTGGTCCATGATAATTTTTTTAATATGTCCATAATTGAGTAAGTAAATGCTTGTCTTTCATTGCTAGCAGGGTGCCCACTCACATTCCTTTTTAATATGTCCATAATTGAGTATGTAAATGCTTGTCTTTCATTGCTGACAGGGTGCCCACTCACATTCCTTTGAAATATGTTCCTGTAAGAGTGGCTGTCTGAGAAGATGCAAATCTGCACATGCAAATCACCCATTAGGTAGTACTTTTGTTTAGGTCTGCAGTTCTGGATTTTGTTAGCAGTCTTTAATTCTCTACATTACCTTCTGACAATGTACTCAGGCCATGCACTGGTGCAGTTGATGACAACTGGATTGACCATATTCATGTCATGTTTAAAAATGAATTATATCACAGCTGACGTTCAATGTATGAAGCTCATCTCACTATCCGTGGCCAGTAGACACACATGTTTGGAGAGTCTGTCATCCATTCTTCCAAAATATCAGACCAGAATACTAAGTGACATGTTGCACTGTAACATATAATAGGGCTGAGACGTATTAGATTATATGAGTGATATACCACCAAAGACGGATGTGTCTGGCCATTGGCGCAAATAAAACTGTGACTACGCTTTTCCATTTTCTGGACTACATCCTGCTGGAAATCTAGTTGGACCATTACCCTGCTAAGAGAGAGATCCAATGGGAGTTTGAGAATGAATGCTGAAGAAGAAGAATATGAGTGATATGTTAGGAAACATCAGTATGTATTTTGCAACTTGTGAAATACTTAAGAATATTGAATCTGAAATACTTAAGAATATTGAATCTGAAATACTTCAGAATATTGAATCTGAAATACTTCAGAATATTGAATATGAAATACTTCAGAATATTGAATATGAAATACTTCAGAATATTGAATATGAAGTACTTCAGAATATTGAATCTGAAATACTTCAGAATATTTAATCTGAAATACTTCAGAATATTTAATCTGAAATACTTCAGAATATTGAATATGAAATACTTCAGAATATTTAATCTGAAATACTTCAGAATATTTAATCTGAAATACTTCAGAATATTTAATCTGAAATACTTCAGAATATTGAATATGAAATACTTCACATTTAATCTAAAATTAATTTCTTTTTAAACATTTAAAAGAAAATAAATCATGATTACCATATCATTATCTACATCAGCCAGAACCATAGCTTGAGTGATGACATTTCCGTGAAACTCTACTTCGATACGCTCTACAAAGGACACTGTTCTCATATATGAGTTTGAAAGATCACTAGCCATGATGTAGTCCAGATATTCTCTTTTATCCTGCTAAATGTACACACACAAATAATTAGATCATTAAACTGTACACACACACACACACAATTAATTAGATCATTAAACTGGATTTTAACCCTGCAAAACAAGGGTAACTAACTGTACTTCAGATTATTTATCAATACACAAATAATTAATACAAGTAGATGGTAAAACATCAGAATGGTTCAAGGTACAAAAAGGAGTTCAACAAGGATGTTCTCTTTCACTGTATTTATTTAACATCTACACAAAAAACATAATTAGTAACATCAGAGAAATACAGACACAAGAGAATTTTGCACCATTTAATATTGGGGGACAACAGTTTCCCGAACTGAGATATGCTGATGAAACAGTTCTCACATGAACTAGTGAAGAGGGACTGATGACTTTTCAGGCCATAACATGTCCAAGTATATTCCAGTAGCAATCTATGGTATTAATCAAAGACACCAACCAACCCTCTGGAAAATTCTTGCCATATTCAGCTTCCCAACTAGATATGTAAATGTAATCTTCTTTTTCTTCTTCAGCATTCATTCTCAAACTCCCACTGGATATCCCTTGGTCCTACTTAAATTTCCAGCAGGATGTAGTCCAGAGAATGAAAATGCGTTGTGTCGTTGTTTAATTTGCGTCAATGGCCCAACACATCCGTCTTCAGTGGGTAAATGTAATCAAGGCCTTATATGACAAGTCAAGATGCTGTGTTAATGAGTATGTCTCTTAATTATTTGTCAAGCAAGTGGGGTGATTAGTTAGTTTGTTCCTTTCGTGCCATAGATGGCACCTAGGGCAGAGGTTTTGATTCTCCATGTGTTGTGGTCCACTGTCTGCAGTTTTAGTTCTTCTATGATTTGCAGCCTATTATTTCCCTACTTTAAGTATTGTGGTTTTTTGGGCTCCTCATTTTCTCTTACCCTCAACTCTCCACAAAGGGCGTTGTTTATAATAGTTTATCTGTTTTCATCTAATCTTAAAACGTGATCAAGGTATTCCCATGTTTCTTTCATTGACTGTCCGTCAACAAACATTCGGCTGCCCAAGTAACTAAAGTTAGAGACTTTTTTCAGAATTTTCTTGTTTACTGAGATGTTGTTTGTTCTCCTGGTAAGTTCCATGATTTTATATTTCGATGTGTTGATTTGGAGCCTAGATAGATGATCTCTGCGAGTGATCAAAACTTTCTGACAGTAAAAGACAAAGTGGGTTTACAAAAAAAGTTCTGGGTTCAATAATTATTGAAGCTTACATTATATTCTGCAAATTTTGCAAAATTAAATCTGTTAGTTCTGTTGACAATATAACATTTGCTTCTGTGCTGTAATAAACTACTCGAGGGAAAGGTGGATATCAAGTGATAGAAAGAAGTTGGTCCATATTTTCTTTTAATTAAGAGTGCACTCCCTTAGAGCAGTGATGCCAAGCTGGTATTTTTCGTGTTGTTGAGCTTTGAGATGCAAAATAAAAATCTGATATTATTGTACCAATCACAGCCGACAAAGATCGTGGTATCGAGTGGCTCGGAAATAAAAGTCTGGAAGATTTCGACTTTGCAGACGACCTAGCGCTACTTAGCTCAACTCACGAATATGCCCAATTAAAAACAGACAGCCTGCAATTATTCTCTGCACAACTTCATATCCATCAACACATCCAAAATAAAAATATTTGACCTTACCCACAAACAACAAACTAAACGGCAACACTCTTGAAAAAGTCAACAACTTCACATACCTTGACAGCAAGCTATCAACAACAGGAGATTCATCAACAGAAATCACACCGTATTGCACTGGCTGCTAACTCATTCAATAAACTATAAAATATCTGGCATTCAAAAACACTAAGAAATAACAGAAAACTCAAAATCTTCAACTCCTGCATAATTCCAACATTAAATATGGATGCGAAAGTTGGAAAGCAACATCAAACTTAGAACAAAGACTAAACACCTTTGAAAATAAATGGTTAGAAGGCTACTGAACATACGTTGGTCAGACTTCAAATCAAACACAGTTGTCAGACAAGAATAAAAACAAGAATATGTATCCACCTATATTAGAAAGCGTCGCTGGAATTACATCGGACACGCACTACGAATGGATACTGAAAGACTCCACTGTCAAGCTTTGATGTGGTCACCAAAGGGCAAGAGAAAACGAGGAAGACCAAAAGAAACTCTACGTAGAACTATTACAAGGGAACGTTTCACCATCGGTATCAGAAGCAATGAAGATCTAAAGCAAATTGCAATGAAACGAGAGACATGGAAATCTATGACATTCGATCTATTTTGGTCTTTGGCCGTAGAGGAATAACTAACTAATCACAAGTACATCATATGTTATATATAATAACAATAATAATAAGACAAATAACCCGTCATGGTCGTAGGGTTGCCACACTGGATACACTGCAAAACTTTTTAGAAAGCGAATTATGTGTCGTTACATATCCAAACCAAACATGTTTACTCCGTTTCACATCTGTCAAAAGAGGTTATTGATAGAGCCTAACCTGCAAGTTTGTTTATTTGCTGCCAGACGAATATAGGCCTATTTGCCTTGTGTTCTGTATAGCTAATTCTTAACAAACGTCTGTAGTACTTGTTTTTCAAAACCCGAATCATTTTTTCCTTGCCTGCATTGAGTGTTCAACTTTCACATCCGTATAAAAGTAGTCTATAGACCGCAATTAGCACCAGCGATCTGAACAGATTGATATTACTGATTGTAATACTGATCCTACTTTTCCAAATCATATTCAACCTTGCTTTTTTTTTTGTTTGCTGTCCAACTCCATGAATTATGAGCGATCAGCTTTCGCGTGTTTTGTGTAATAGAGAGGTGTCTCCGAGCTTTCTTTCATACCAAGGAGACTTCAACTTTCATCTTGATACAATGCTTATTGTATGAGCCTTCTACTCAGAAGGGGGGGCGGGGGAGGTACGTGTTACGAGACAAGCTGATAGTTTGCTTGGGTCACCTATTGTCATTCCTCCAACGAGGCGCTTGGCTTTATAGCCGTGATGTCTATGTGACAGCATGTCACAGATTGCCATGACACATAGACATCGCGGCTATAATACCAGAGGCAGACCATGCAAAAAATGGATCACAGAAATAAAAGAGGTCACAGGAACAGCACACAAGAAGACCATCTCCACAGAACTCTTCTACCACTGACGCCGCAATGCGAACAAAAGACACAGCGTATGTATATATATATATATATATATACAGGTACTTCGCAGCCAGGGAGCTGTTCCTCGTGTAGAGATACCATTCCATTATCACCCTTCATGTCCCTAGGCCCCAGACGTAATTTCCTCTGTATGAGCCGTGTTGGGTAACAGAGACAGTTGAATTAGAGTTGATACACCTAGACGAGGTGCTTCTTTGCCAAACACGTCGGGGGGGGGGGGGGGGTCTGACCTGTGCATTTCTCAAGTACTCGCCTCGTCCGCTTTTGATGGTCGAATGTATCGCCAGGCGCGGCCTTTGTATTTTGACTCTTCTCCAACGCCTTAAACTGAATGAGTACACAAAGGGCAACTCATGTCTGCATTCTTAGTGACTCGATGAGTATGATCTAAAAAATACACATGTATTGCAATGAAGAACAGTGGCTTGAGGTGTTAGAGAACAGTGGCTTGAGGTGTTAAAGAACAGTGGCTTGATGTGTTAAAGAACAGTGGCTTGAGGTGTTAGAGAACAGTGGCTTGAGGTGTTAGAGAACAGTGGCTTGAGGTGTTAAAGAACAGTGGCTTGAGGTGTTAGAGAACAGTGGCTTGAGGTGTTAAAGAACAGTGGCTTGATGTGTTAAAGAACAGTGGCTTGAGGTGTTAGAGAACAGTGGCTTGAGGTGTTAAAGAACAGTGGCTTGAGGTGTTAAAGAACAGTGGCTTGAGGTGTTAAAGAACAGTGGCTTGAGGTGTTAGAGAACAGTGGCTTGAGGTGTTAAAGAACAGTGGCTTGAGGTGTTAACGAACAGTGGCTTGAGGTGTTGAGAACAGTGGCTTGAGGTGTTAGAGAACAGTGGCTTGAGGTGTAAGAGAACAGTGACTTGAGGTGTTAGAGAACAGTGGCTTGAGTCGTTAGAGAACAGTGGCTTGAGGTGTTAGAGAACAGTGGCTTGAGGTGTTAGAGAACAGTGACTTGAGGTGTTAGAGAACAGTGGCTTGAGTCGTTAGAGAACAGTGGCTTGAGGTGTTAGAGAACAGTGGCTTGAGGCAGTTGAAATATCAAAGTTGGAAGGTGTCACACTCATTCTCGTGTGGGAGTTCATGATAAAAGCAGAATATAAGAAAATGTGGAGGCAGGTGCACCCAACTGCAGGACTACCACCAAGTGTCATGCAAAGAATAAACCATTGTCTTCAGACAACGAATTTCCGAAGACGGATGTGTCTGGCTATTGGTACAAATAAAACGGCGACACAACGCATTTCCATTCTCTGGACTACATCCTGCTGGAAATCTAGTAGGACCATAGTCCTGCTACAAGAGAATTCAGCAGGAGTTTGAGAATGAACGCTGAAGAAGAAGAAGACAACGAATTGACCACAACAGACTGAGCGGTCACAAGTTCAGAAAGCTGAGCATTAGCGAGGCATGCTTGTCCAACTGTAGACAGAGTCCAAAAACTACGGAACATATTCTTCGTGCATGTCAACTCTACCAAGAGGAGATGGAGAAAATATGGCCGTCTGGGGCGGCACTACTTCCATACCTGAAGAGTTGCATGAATGTCATAAAGCGAGTTTCACAGTTCATTGAAGTTATTGTCTCTGTAACGTGCTAAGTAGTTGAAGAATGACGAAAAAGAGGATGTGGGAGTTTATGGCAACAAGAGAGCAGGTCTGGTTGCTTGCACCACTGCTGTATACAGAGGTAGAGTATTGGGTCATGCGGACATTTTGAACACCTTACGATCAACAACACGGGATTAAATGAGGGTGATGACGTTTCCAGAAATGAGCGTTACTGTGGGATTCATCATCAAGTGCTGTCTGTGCAACGAAGGTTGGCAGCAACACCTCCAACATCCAGTCTATTGTCTCGTGTTGCACTCTGCTAGACTGAAACATGTCCATCTCATGTTTCTCTTCCACTTGTATCTTTACCTACCTCTTGTTCGCCTCCCTTCGACTTTACCTTCAATCAAGATGTCATGACTTTTAATATATCCAAAATACTTTATTTGTTTGAAATGTATTTCCTTTAATGATTCTTTCTTCAGACGCAGTGTTGTTAGAACATGTTTCTGGTTTTCATCTTTCCATATACTTATATATAACCACATCATAAGGATGGCTGAAGAGGAGATGGGCACCACTAGCTAAACCTTTTGTCCACTGAAATACTACAATGGATAATCACACAGAGAATAAAGCTCTTAATCCTTGTCAAGGCTAACTGTGATTTGGAAAAAAACATCAGTGTTGGAGTGAAAATCAAACTGTATAAGTCGCTGGTGCTTTCTGTTGTGAGAGTTGGACACTCACTGCGGACATGGAGAGAAGATTACAGGCTTTCGAGTACAAATGCTACAGATGAATTCTACGAATTTCCTATAGGGAACATAAGACCAATGTGTACATAAGAAATAAAGTAGAGATGTGTGCAGGTGTTCAGGAGCCATTGCTTTCAATAGTGAAATGACGAAAACTAGCATGGTTCGGACATGTATGTAGGCATGATTCCTTGTCAAAAACAATACTGCAGGGAACTGTCGAAGGTGGAAGAAGCAGAGGAGGACAAATAAAGACATGGACAGACAACATCAAGGAATGGACAGGGCAAGATATTTCCACTCATCCGCATCGCTGAGGATAGAATTCGCTGGAGGACTCTGTGTGCTGAAGCATCCAATGTGGTAACCCTACAACTCTGGGTTACGGGTTTATTGTTTGATATAACCACATAACAAAGGCATCAATTCTGTCTTCTAATTTTGTGTTTATTGTGCATACATTAATATAGAATAGATGCAGCATTTTATAATTCTCATTTTAAGCATTGTAATTTGTTTAGCCGTTAATATTTTTCACATTGTCATTGAAAATACTTTTAGCTATTTCAGAAGATGAGGAACATCTTGTGTAAGAAGTCATTATCAATAGAAGTAAGAAAGAACATACTAAAATGTTACATAGAGTCCATAATGTTATATTGTAGTGAAGCATGGACAATTGACAATATTGCAAGAAAACATCTGGAGGCCGCAGAGATGTGGCTTTATAGAAGAATGTTGAAAATATCATGGATAGTTAAAAGAGTAATGCTATAATTCTACAACTGGTCAACTCAAAAAGAGAACTTGTTAACTGTATTAGAAGTTGACAATCACAGTTCCTGGGGCATGTCATGAGAGGAGGTGAGTTGGAGAACATTGAGGGTAAGAGAGACAGAGGAAAACAACGTGAGAAAATGTTAATTAAATGAGAAACCATATTTAAATGTATAACAGAGGACTGTGGGGAGACATGATCGCCTACGCCGGAGGGTATGGTACCAATGAATGAATGAATTCTCCTTTTAAACTCTATAATGCATATATTTATAAATTGAATAACTTTTTAAAATCCATTTAGTTTATTCTTTATTGTCTATCCCCAGGTGAATGATGGTGATAGTATCCACACTTGCTGTTAAGTTTAGGGGTGGGAGCTTCAGTTGTTGTTCCAAGGCCAGATGTGTCACCTTGTTTCCGTGTTTGTTTAATGTTATCTTATGTTTTCTATCCACTGTTTTCTTGGGCCACATTTGGCCTTATATCCAGATATTCTTTTGTTATATATATATTTGGTTTGGATTTATATATACCATATATTTGGTTTGGATTTATATATACCATATATTTGGTTTGGATTTATATATACCATATATTTGGTTTGGATTTATATATACCATAAATTTGGTTTGGATTTATATATACCATATATTTGGTTTGGGTTCATTCGCATAAGGTGACAGAACCATTTTACTTGCATCTTTAAATATGTTCCATACATGATATTATACCAACTCTTTTCCTAATTTCTTCATTTATTTTTTTATTTAGTAACCATAAAGTATATCAACAATTTTCTATGCTATTATTACTATACTGTTTAGAAAGACAAATAATGGAGGGCAGAGTAACTGGGAAGAGGAGAAAGGGCAGACCAAGAAGATAAGACTGATGACATTAAAGATAACATGAATACAATATTGGAAAATGCAAGCCACATCGCCAAAGACAGAAAGGGGTATGCTTTTAACTGCGCACTACACACTGAGAGCTTCCCCCCAGAGTCATCCAAAGTTGGGGGGGGGGGGGGGGGGGATGGAAAGAAGGCTCTCAGTATGTAGCAGGCAGATCAATGGATCCGCAAGTAGACTTAGCTTCTGTGAAATGTGTCTTTATCAATACTTCATTTCGTTAAATAATGTACGTATTTGTTTCATTAAGAAAGTGGCCACTTTTGCTTAACCTGTGCAGATTTTTCAGCTTAATTTGTTTTATTTCTGAACTAGCAAACATTTTTCTAAACATGAACACAATATACCAGAGCCCCCTAAACATGAACACAGTATACCAGAGCCCCACTCTAGTGTGGTACACATATAAAATGGGAACACAAGTCCGTAAACAGTTATAAGAATGTTTATTTCACAAATAAAGCATTTATAAACAATATCAATTACCGTCTCACTCATTTATACTGATGGATGTCTATGATACCGTACAACCTTCTGCAAGAAAAACATCAGTCAAATCATCACAACTCTACAAGACTATTAAAGTTAATTAACTATCCACCATGATTCTTCATGACAATCTTTATCATCTTACATTTATCATCTTTATAACTATTATATAATCAATTGATGTTTATCATCTTTATAACTATGTATAATCATCTGATGTTTATCATCTTTATAACTATGTATAATTAACTGATTAGTCAATAAACACATACAAATCAGTCACTATATCAGTCACACACATACCGTAACTCCACTAAGGAACAAATTATCATGTACAAGAACTTTGGCATCTGGAAATTAATAATGCTCAACTGTGAACTCTTAAGCACTGAAAATATCTAATCACAAAGACTTGATGAATAATAGACTGAACAAGAACCTAAGAACTTAAGCACTGAAAATATCTAACCACAAAGACTTGATGAATAATAGACTGAACAAGAACCTAAGAACTTAAGCACTTTTGAACTTACTACCTATTGGCAATTGTCTATTGTCTTTCCCAGGTGAATGATTGTTGATCGCATTCACACTTGCCGTTAAGCGTAGTGGTGGGAGCTTAAGCTGCCGTTCCAAAGCCAGATGTGTCGCAGAGGTTGCATTTAGTCCATGTTTGTTCAAGGCTATCTTGATGTTTTCTATCCAACATTTTCCTTGGTCTACCTTTGGCTTTACGTCCAGATATTCTTGTATTATACGCTCTTATTGGTATTTGGTTTGGCTTCATTCTCATAAGCGTGATAGAACCATTTTACTTGCTGTCTCTCAATATGTTTGATACATGATATTATACCAACTCTTTTCCTAATTTCTTCATTTCTTATTTATCTGACATGACACTTCATTTCACATGTGATGATTTTTCTTTGCTGCGAAGCTGTTAAAGACCATGTTTGACATTGGTAGCACAGTGTTGGCATAAAAATTGTAGATATTATTTGTTTTTTAATTTCCATCTTGATCTTTGGATGAAGAAGTAATGGTGAAAGTTGATAAGTCACTGTGTTTGCTGTCTGGCACCTTGTTTCTATTTCTGTCTAGTGTTCCATCTTCGGAAAAAATGCTGCCTAGATATTTAAATTATTTGGCTTGTTTCAATTTGATGTTATCTATTGTTATATTCATTGGTGTTGAAGACTTGCTAATTTTCATAACTTCTGTTTTTTGTACATTAATTTTCATGTTGTACTTCTGACATGATAACAGCAATGCATTGATTTAATTACTTTTTGGCAATGATTAATGCTTTCTTTTATATTCAGCTGGACTCTCTCCACATTTCATACTGTCTAACATGTTTATTTCACTCTGAGTCAAGTCATTTCAAGTCACAAGCAACTACCAATGTAGATCATGCAATCAGTTCAAATGTTTGACATGTTTAACATACCTTGTATACTTGGAAGGTCAGATACACAAAAAGGACCCTCAAGTCAATAATGAATGTCAGTACAAAGGTGACACCTTCCCCCCGTAACTTAATTTATATTCTAAATGCAAACTAAAGATATGAACTATGAGTATGACTGTAACAATTAAAAATATTTCTGAACAAACATAGAAAATTGGTATAATCATCAACAATGTTAGTACAGGAAATCTGTGAAAATCTTGACAATCAAGTGTAACGTGTTAGTGCAAGAAATCTGTATAAATCTTGACAGTATGAAGTGGAACAATGTTTATTTTGAACATATTAAAACTGACATCTGAGAGCTAATGAAGAATAAATGGAATGTAATACAGCATGAAGCATACAGCTCTTCTGTTTATCATATACAGTAGAAATCCGATTATCCAAATCCGCCATTATCTGAATCGAATTTTGGTGAAATAATTTTAGAGTGAGAGCGTTAGCAGACACGGTAGTGAGGTCCCGGGGCAGTGTGGACGTGCCGTTACTATGGTATGTAATTGGAGTTATTAATAGCAGCGAAGCAATTTGATTACAGTTAAATGAGCATGGAACAGGATAAACGGCACATCGACCAAAGAATAACTTGAACTAGAAAAGCAAGGGAAACAACAACAGATGTACTACCTAATGAACAAGAACAGGAATTGTTTGTTGAAGAAACTGTGAATACTGTCACGGAAATTGTGGGTTGCTCAGAATGCGATGTTGATGACGTGAAGGAGTTGTTGTGTGATAAAATGATCAATAGTTTGAGATAATGACAGATGATGAGATCGCCAAGGGTGTCATGGACGAACAACAAGGCGATAATGAAGACAATGATGACAACGGGGGAGAGACAGAAGATGAAAATATTCCTACACACAGGGAAGCTTTTATGTGCTTTGACAATGCTTTAAAGTGGATGGAACGGAAACCAGAATGTGACACTTCTTTCCGTCAAACGCATGCAGGTCCTTGCCGCTCAGAAGTGTGCAACTATGTCAAGGCAACGCACTCTACTCAAGATGTTCAAGTGAGATACATATATTTATTGAGAAGAACTCATTCAATTGATTAACGTATGTACATACATATGTACAACGTATTACTGTACATATGTGCTATTTATGTAAATTTGCATATATTTTTACAGTACTGTAGTGTATGTAATTTGCAATACATAGTTGCTTACATATTACTGTATTTTTATCAATAAATTCCGTTCATTTCAATGTATGATTGTATGTATGTATGATTGTATGTATGTATGATTGTATGTATGTATGATTGTATGTATAAACACTAGTTTCGCTTCATTCCTGAGCTATATCCAATTATCCAAATTTTCAATTATCTGAATCGGCCCGATCCCCAATTAATTCGGATAATTGGATTGCTACTGTAATACAGTATGAAGCATCCAACTGTTCCATTTATCATATAAGGCACACAATTTATTGAATATGTTTATCATCTGACATTATAGTGACCTCTTGCAATAGTTAAATGACCTAAAAGAAGCTCAAGAGGCTGCATGTACAAAACAGTATCTGAACATACTCACAAATTTACAACTAACAGAAAAACTTGGATCCATACACAATTCAAGATGTAGTAATAAATCCATCAATTTTTGACTTTTTATTGGTAATATTTATGCCCAATAGGTTGCCATTGCTTCCTGAGTGGTGTAATTGCTCAACTGCCTGCATCTAACTTTGAACCAAGTACAAGACCCAGTGTTATAATTCTGCGATGTTCTTACTATCAGTTACAGTGCTAGACAATGAAGAAATGAATTGACAGAATCTACTCCCAGCTGCTGAAGTTCCATCTAGTACTACCTAGTGGAGCCAGGAAGAGATGAGGAATAACTAGCCAACCAGATAAGATGCCAACTCCTCAAAACATGCACTGGAATGCATCTGCAGAAAGACTTGTTACAAGAAAACAAAACATGCACGGGAATGAACTTGAACAAAGACTTGTTACTTGAAAACAACTTAGTGCATTATAACAAAAAGTTAATATCACAACTTATACAGGATGTTGCCATAAACCCATAATTTTTTGGCTGTAGTTGAGTCTTGGCATTATTTGCATTCTAGTTGTTTGCCATTGATTTCTGAAAGGTCCAGATGCATAATTGCATGAAGCAAGTTTCAAACTCAGTATCTTGGCCATAACAGACGAGTACTGTACCATGTTGCCACAGAGCAGACCTAAGTGGACTCTCTGTTGTATAGAGCCATGTTCAGTATGGTAGACTAGGTAATTATAAGTACTGGGATTTGAACTCCTATATGTTTGGTGTCCTTCATGCTTTACAAATGCTACAGACACATTCTACAAATTTCCTATAGGGAACATAAGAGAAATTTGTATATGAGAAATAAAACAGAGATGTATGTAGGTCTACAAGAACAATTGCTTTCAATAGTGAATCGACGAAAACTAGCATGGTTTTATACAAGTACGCAGACACGATTCCTTGTCAAAAATAATACTGGAGGGAACCGTCGAAGAAGGGAGAAGCATAGGAGGGAAAATAAAGACATGGACAGACTACATCAAGGAATGGACAAGACAAGATTTTTCCTCACTTCTCCACATTGTTGAAGATAGAAATCGCTGGAGGACCCTGTGTGCTGAAGCTTCCAATGTGGTACCACTATGACCCTGACTAGTTATGGGATTATTCATTCATGTTTCGTGTGCTAATCAAGCAGAATAATAGGGGGAGGGTGGGAAAGACATAGTAATGCAGTGAAATACATCAGTTAATAGAGTAAATAGACATCAACGTTAGCTGAGACGACATCACCAACATTAGCTGAGACAACATCAACGCTCGCTGAGACTCATTGGTCACTAAAACTATTTTCTGTCATACTGTCAGTGTCCCACAATCAAAGACTAGTAGCTAATTTTGTTTGGCAGTTTTAAAGAACTACACCCAAAATTGGAAGACAGTGTACATCAAAATATCAGTTCCAATATTGGGGAAATGACCAGAGCAGGTCCAGTTACTACTCAACTGTTTCTGTACATGATCATGACTTGTGGGAAGTATAGACTTATAGTTACAGTTCTCATACAGAATTATTGCCTGAAGGTTTGCGTATATTTTCATGACTTGTGGAAAATATAGACTCATAGTTACAGTTCTTATACAGAATTATTGCCTGAAGGTTTGCCTATATTTTCATGACTTGTGGGGAGTATAGACTTATAGTTACAGTTCTCATACAGAATTATTGCCTGAAGGTTTGCCTATATTTTCAATGACAATTGCTAAATCAACATGTGAAGTGATATTAAACTGGACCGCTTGTTTTTCAAATTAACCACTTACTGTCTGCAAGTCAAGTTCAGATTTGACACACTGTGAGTTAGAGTTGTCTGGTATCAATATCCTTCCAACTAAAGAAATGGCCTCATTTTTTGAGTCGTTAACCTCCTGAAATGAAATCGTTTCTGTTAGAACATCAGCACTTTTTTGATGTGCTGTCATTGATGACTCATCATTCTCAGAATTATTGGTACATAAAGAACCATTTGTGCTAAATCCTACAAGTGTGCTTACTTCTGGTGCAGATGATAGAAGTATTTCATCATCAGCCTTGTTGTTCTCACACACAATATATTCATCCTGTGACTCATGTATCTGCTGAGCAGACATATCTTCAGCTGTACTTATCAGCTGCTCAGGCTCACTGATTTGTGTTGGATAGCGCTCAATCATTGATGATTCAGCTGCTTCACTCTCATCAATATTGTGCCTCAAATCTTCAACACTGGATACAGTTTCTATATTCACTGACACATCATGTTGATTGTTTGAATCAGCAACATATGTTACGTTAGATGAATCAGCAACATATGTTACGTTAGATGAATCAGCAACATAAGTTACGTTAGATGAATCACTGTAATACTGTATGCTCTCACCTCCAGGAGTTTGTTCAATTTCAACATTTTCATACTCCTGGGAGGCTGAAACTATGGCTTGCTGAAGAGCCATATGATGGGCCGTAACAGAAGCTGCATCAGAAGACGAGAGGGAATCAGAATATTCATACTCGTACTTCACATCAATCTGAGGCTGCGTTGTTAATGTGTACTGTCTGTTCGACCCAGATAACGAGCTACTGTAAGTATATGCCTCAACATGAGATGGTGACTGTGTGTCACTATCAGATTGTATTTGACCAGTTCTACTAAAGCCTCTAAATCCAGCAAGCTGTGCAAGAGTATTTGCTGCATCTTCAGCAGTAGGCTGCCCGTCTTCTTCATCTACTTTAGTAGTTATTGCTTCTTGTTCATAAGTTGATTCTACTGTGTACAAAGTGTTGGTTGTTTCATCATTTACTGTTATTTCATGTTGTGCCTGAAGTTGAGCTGACCTGGACTTATCAAAAACAATTCCTTGTTGTGACAGCTGAGTGAGTAGATGAGCCAAAGAAAGCTCACCCCCCTCGGAATTCAAGTCCAAGTTTTCTACTTCAATCACAGTTTCACCTTGCTCATTTACATAAATATTAGTGGGAGTAATTCCATCAGGTGTCCCTCTTGCATTATGATCGTAAACAATGGTTGTATTTTCATACTGAGACTCCACCTCTTGTTGGGTCTGAATATCTATGTTATAACTAGTCTGGGCGGAAAGCTGTTGTGTGGACTGTGTTGAAGCAAATGTAGTTGTTGGATGCACCACATTCTGCGAGTGCTGTGAAGCTAATTGCCAATGACAAGTTTGTCCGGGCAGGGCATCAATAAACACAGGTACTGAATGCCTTGGATGTGGTGCACAGGAAGTAATTATTTTACTATTGCTGCATGGATATTTTACGTGAACTCTCATTTCTTCCATCGAAGAAAATTTCTGATGACAAATAAAACAGCTAAAAGATTCCGAACCAGGCATAATGTGAGTCTCATTACTAGGATCTATTTCAATAGTATTGCTTACTGAAGCTAAGTCACACATCTGAATGCTTTGTTCAAGTCTAGCCTCAACTGGGTTCAGAACAGTTGTGTTCTGCAGTGCTTTTGCTTCCAGTTCACGTCTCCGCATAAAGTTGTGAACTACACCATATCTGCAAAGACGACTGTGGCGCCACCTGGTAATAGCATCTTCAAAAACCGTCATGCAATGGCGGCACCAGAATCTTTTTGCAGAGGGAAGGCTGAGTAAATGACAAGGGTGGTTGATCTCTCTGTCCTTAGGCATGGCTCAGTTTCTGAGGAAAAAAAATGTTTGTTGCAATATTGTTTAATTATCATTTAATTGGCAATTTAATGATAAGCAGAAAACAAATCGGAACATACATATGTTCATACTAAACAAACTAGAACATAAATCTGTTCACACTAAACAAACTAGAACATAAATCTGTTTATACTAAACAAACTTATATCCCTCTGAGTAGGTGGCTTCTTCTCAAGTCATTGCACAGTGCTTTGGGGTTTTCTGAGTATGAAATAAATCAATAGAGAAACCTCCCCATTGTGCAAAATAATGCAAGAGCTCTATTGGTCCTAATTTTTGGGAATCAAAACAAATTAACTGAACATTTTCAAATTAAGGAGTGTTAGCCAATGTTGATATTTGACCAATGGAATCCGTTCTGCATACTTCTACAACAAATGAATCACATAAGAAGCTGTCCATAATTTACAACTAGAGCGGTATGGAAGGGGGTCTGAAAAAAAGTTTCCCAATTGTTGACAAGGAGGTTGACACATGCTTTGATATCCATAGTACTTTTCTTTTTTATGTACCAATGAAATTGTTTAAAAATATATATTACACAAATTTAAATATAGAATAATTTGTTAAAACTAATTGTATCACTCGTCATAAATTATATTGTTCTGCCTTAATACTTGGCAATAGATTCTGAATTTTAATGTTTACAAGATCATATTTTAACTTTTCCAAGCTAAGTTAATAAATTGTTGCCAGACTCTTGGTATGGTTACCTGAACTCTGAAAATATTCTTTGAAAGAAATATATGAAAATGCTGCTAAATTCACAGATTTACGTTACATACTAAAATTCAGACCAAGCACACAGTAAAAATGTTGAAATCTGTGAACAAAGAAAATTGGATGAACAGATGGGCCATGGGAAACACTGGGTGAGAAATCTATAAATATATGACTAGCCCAAATCCTAAAGACAACATCAACCTCCTGGGAAGGAAAGAGCATAGTATCATCTTCCGACTGCGCACACAACATGTACAGCTTAACAATTACCTGAACAGAATACAACCACAACACACTCCAGGGCGTTGGCTGTGCACTCATCCCTATGAAACTGTTCTTCTTCTTCTTCATCGTTCTTCGGTCAGATATCAGGTTACAGCACCAATAGCTTCAATGAATTGTGTGATTCGCTTCAGGTCATCCATGGAACCCCTCAAGTCTGGAAGCAGTGCCGTCTCAGTAGGCCATATTTTCTCCCTCTCTTCTTGGTAGAGTTGACAGGCATGAAGAATGTGTTCTGCAGTCTCTGGGCTCAGTCCACAGTCGCACAGGTCTGTCTCACCAATCTTCAGCTTTCGGAACATGTGACTTCTCAGTCTGTTGTGAC
This sequence comes from Meghimatium bilineatum, assembly GCA_034231615.1. Classification (NCBI taxonomy): domain Eukaryota; kingdom Metazoa; phylum Mollusca; class Gastropoda; order Stylommatophora; family Philomycidae; genus Meghimatium; species Meghimatium bilineatum. Next base: position 2,499,975 of record CM067305.1, on the reverse strand, counting down.
CAGTTCGTAGTCTGAAAATGATGGTTTGTTCCTTGCATGACATTTGGTGGTAGGGGTCATTTGGTTCTGCAGTTGGGTGCATTTGCTTCCACTTTTTTCTTATATTCTGCTTTTAACATGGTCTTACATTCATAGTACGTATTATCATTTTCTATTTGTTCCAGTGATCCCCCTTTCCTTGCCAGGAGATCAGCTTTTTCCTTTCCAGGTATGCCACAGTGACCTGGAATCCACTGCAGTACTGTTTCTTTGGTGGTACTGCTGAGGTGTAGTAAGCAGGCCGTAAGTTCATTCATGCTCGTGTTCTTTGGATCTTTCAATGCCTGCAATACTGATTTTGCATCCGTTAGAAATACTACATGTCTGTTGTGACTCGGCAAGCAATTCATGAGCATTTTGCTGCCTCTATTATGGCTTCCATTTCTGCTTTGAAATTTGTGGAATGTTTGCCTGTGGGTATGGATTTCTCTATTTCTTTTCCATCTGGTGTTACTATATATATTCCTGATCCTCCATCTAATACTGCCTCTTTCACTGATCCATCTGTATGTACATGTGTCCATATATCCTTTGGGTATGCTTTCTGTATGTGATTCTTAGTTGTCTCCTTTAGTACTTGTATAGTAGTTTCTGTTTTCGAAATAATGCTTGGTACCGGTATATTGTCCATAATTCTTGGGAAGTTTTTCCTGTCCCATGTTGGGTATGTGTTAAAGGTGTTTAGTGGTTTTAGGTTTTGTAGGTCTGTATCTGTGAGTGATTTCTGGAGCTGTTTAGCGGAGTGTAGAAAGCTACCGCTTTTGAGTCGCTCTTTTGTAGGTCTGCTTAGTCTTTGGTTCATTTGATGACTCTCCAAACATTTGAACTTTGCATACTGTGTGAGGATTTTTTCATTTCTTTTCTTCCATTGATGGCAAACCTGTGCATGTTTCCATTTCTGTGATTGGGGTAGTATTCATATCTCCTGTTATAATTCTGAGATTGCGGTTTTGTATCTTTGAGATCTTTTGAGTGTTACTCTTAGCTGCAGTCCCCCATGCTGATATTCCATATTCCAAAGCTGGTCTTACATAACCTGTATATGCTCTACTTAGAATTTTTCCATTTGCACCCCAATCTGTTCCAGCCAATTTTTTAAGGAGTGCTGTCCTCATTGTACCTTTTGTTTGGCACTTGTCTATGTGCTGTTTCCATGTAAGTCTTGGATCAAAAGTGACTCCAAGGTATGTAGGTGTCTCATCTTTTGCTAATGTTTGACCATTTATGGTTAGTAGGATTTTCTGTGGTTTGTGGACATGCTGAAGATGGTATAGGTAGTTTTTTGGGCATTGATGGACATGGCCCATTGGTCTGTCCACTTGGCCAAATTGTCCATAGTTTCTTGCAACCTTATTTTTGTTGTGCCTACGCTCTCTTCACTGCACCATATCACCAGATCGTCTGCATACATTGCAGCATTTACTTTACGCGAGAGAATTTGGTCAATGTCATTCATGAATATAAGGAATAGAGTTGGGGATAGAACACCTCCCTGTGGTACTCCATGCTTAAAGAGTTTCTTTCTGCTATGCTTCATTTCAAGCTTCACTGCTGCTTTTCGGTTGTGCAGGTAGTGTTTTATCCAGTAATACATGCGCCCTGTCACTTTGTTTTGTTGTAGTTTAAGGAGGAGTCCATCTTTCCATACACAATCAAAGGCTTTTTCCATATCTACCCACACCACTGATGTTTACTTTTTTTCCTGGAAACCATCCTCTACTTCCTGGGAAATTAGTGTAATCTGGTCTTCAGTTGATCTACACTTTCTGAAGCCAGCTTGCTGATTTAGCAGGATTTTATTTTTTTCTAGGAACCACATCATTCTTTTGTTCACCAGGTGCTCCATTAATTTGCAAACACAGCTGGTCAGACTTATTGGGCGATAGCTGTCAACCTTATTTTTTGGCTTGCCTTTCTTGTGGATGGGTATCATTATGGCGGTTTTCCACACCTGTGGCACTAGACCTCTATCCCAACAGTTGTTAAAATTTTTTATTAATTTCTTTTTTGCTGATGGTCCGATGTGAATTAGCAGTTCATTTGGTATGTCATCAGGGCCAGGTGATTTCCTATGTTTTAATACTGCTAGTTCTTCATTTAGTTCATTGATCGTGAATGGAATATTCATGACATCTTGTTTATCTTTGCTGATCTCTTTTTCGATATTCCAAAGTTCTTTTCTTACTTCTCTTCTCCTATTTTCATCGACTTTGTGGCAGGCAGTACTTTGGTAATGCTGTATAAAGTGATTTGCAGCCTTCTTTCCTGTGAGTACATCTCCACCATTCTCTATAGCTACTGGTGCTGTTTTGTTATCTTCGTTGTTGAGCATCTTTGTTATTTTGCATAGCTTTCATCCCTCTTTGTCGAAGTTTAAATTTTCTGTTTTTTCATGCCAGCTTTTCCTTGTGTTTGTAATTGTCGTTTTTCTTAGTTTGGCTACAGCAGCTTTTAGTGATATGTTGTTTTCTGTGGATGGGCTTTTTTCTGCTGTGTCTCTGGTACTTCTTTCTCCAACTCATCGAGTTCGTCAGACCAGTACGGTTTGTAATTTTTCCTAGCACCTCTTGGTATGGTTTGCTTGGCTGCTTGAAGAAGTGCAGAAGCCAGGAGTTGTGCAGTTTTGTTCACGTTTTTAATCCTTGGATTTAAGGTTTTTGTGAATTTGTCTGTCAGGTCAGCAAACTTACTCCAGTTTGCTTTCTTGAAGTTCCATCTGGGTGTGGTTGTAGGGCCAGCAGGGGTATGGTTAATGTCAATGGTGAGTTTGATGGGGTGATGGTCACTTCCACCAAGCTGCTCCAGCACTTCTCTGTATGTTATTTTCGCTAAGGCGTCTGTTGCAAAGTCTAGGTCAGGGGTTGAGGTGGTGTGCCATCTTCTAGAGTAGAAAGTTGGGTGGTCTTCAGGTTCATTAAGCAGTTGAAGTTTCACCTCACACTGCCAGTCTTCCACTTCTTCTCCTCTAGTATCTTGTTCTGTATATCCCCAACTCTGTGAGTGGCTATTGAAGTCACCAATTACAAGACAGTTATCTTTTTCTGTGTTAATTGTGTGTAGAGATAGGCTCTTGTCTTGTGGACAGTAATAGTTATATACTGTGACCTCTTTAGTTGAAAGGGTTAGACAGGTTCCAATGATTTCAGCCTGCTCTTCTGTGTCTACTTGAATTTCAGAGGCAACGATATTGTTTTTCACAAGTATAAGAACTCCTCCTTTATGTCTTTTTTCTCTATCGTTCCGAAATGTTTGGTATCCTCGGATGTTGAATCTATTGTTGTTTGTGAGGTGTGTTTCCTGTATGCATGCTATGTCGATTTCCTCTGTGTATAATCGGTTTGCAAGTGCAGTCTTTTTATTGTACACAACCCTCTGCATTCCACTGCAATATTTTTAAGTGCTTATTTTTGTCTTTGTCTGCATCATGATCTATATGTGATTTTTTTGAACCAGTATTTTTTTTCCTCTGATCTCTTTTCCTGGCTCCACAAATTGAGACAGAGGTACCACCAGTCGCTGAGGGTGGGCTCCTTCGAGGCTTAGAGCCCGGCACTTCATCCGCCTGACGGGATTCCACAGATGAAGCACCAAAACGAATCATCTGTAACCTTTTATTTGACATGTGAAGTCATTGCGTGACACTGTGGTTTTCAGCCTTGGCTGGACTATTTTTACCTTTCGGTCCAGTGTCTCCGTCTTCCATCTTACTTTTGAGTCAGGATGTGTTTCCCTAGCCCTTATCCATCCAAGGATTGTCCACAGGGCAGTGGAGGTTTCATTTTGGAGTTTTCCTTCTCCTAGACAGCTTGCCTAACAGGGTAGCACCATCTCCCCAGGGTTTTGAGGTAGAGTTCCCCTCTCCTAGGATCATTTTGTTGTTGCCAGGTATTCATTATCCTCCTCTGTGGTTTATTTCTTGTAATCTAAGACACCTCTCACTCAGGGAAGGTGATTCAAGAACATTGCTCTCTCTTGTTCTAATATCTATAATTTCCCATTTACCCTACCCAACCCTCTAACCCTACCTAAACCCTATCCCTACCCCCCTCCCCTCCCCCCGGGCACATTCTTGGCTTATAGCGGCTCATACTCGCTTTTGATACTGCCAGTCAATGGACATATGGGGTATTTCAGTGGGGATATCAGCGCCAACTGATATCCCACCCCGTCCTCGAGGTCAGCGACACCGTTTGGTCAGCGGCTGTTTATTTGCCCAGAGGGTTATTCACAGCTGGCCTCAAGAGGCTTTTCCACTATCCGCCACCTGTGGACGCTCCTGGTAGGGGTCGGTATCCCCCGCAGGGTGAAACTGTTGACCACCACCATTTTGAATATCCAGTGCTGGATGGATGACATCAGGAAAATGCTACTCCCTCAAAGGCCAGACAAATGGAACACATTATATGGAACAAAACAAGTATGAAAATAAGTAATTGGTCAAACCTATAATGAATTTCTCTATGGATAGTGCACTGTATGAGAATCTGATGAATCAGAAAGTTATTGTGGATGTCTGGTTGTGACACTAGAGACACAAGACAGTGACAATAGGTCCTCCATTTGTGACCGAGGTTAGCCTTAAGTGTGGTGACTAGAGGGTAGGTACAAGAACCAGTTCTCTAGTATGACTGGCCGACTATACTATCAATATAGTTACAGACATCCATTGTTCAGTGGAAAAAACACTGAATGTATTAGTTACCAAAGCTGACGTTGGATGCATTGGTCCATTGACATAAATTAAAAAGCAACACAATGCATTCCCGTTCCTTGGACTACATCCTGCTGGAAATCTCGTAGGATCGTTGTCCTGCTATAAGAGAGATTCAGCGGTAGTTTGAGAACAAATAAAAACAAATGTTATTGATGTGCTAATTCATCAATGTTTTAAGCACAACCTTAATTAATTGTTAATTGCAAAAAATACATCTGGGTAGAAGCGCTGTGTGCTATGTATATTTTTGAGACACTAATTCTGCACTTATTCAAACATTTCTTACACTATATAAAGTCAAATTCACATTAAGTAAGAAGATTTTTTTTATAGAAGGGGGGATATTTTTTCTGACCTTAATGTTCTATTTTCCATGCGTTTAATTGGCTGGATGTAGTTCTGAGAATGGAATGTGCTGTTATAGTTTACAGCTTGGCTGCGATATCTTCGCCTTTCAGCCTGACACATTCAACTTCAGCATGAGTTCTGGAACACTATGATCATATATGGAATGGGACAGCCAACTCCACCTACAAGTGAGTACGTCAGATGCCAGTATTCCATTGTCTCACAGAACAAAGTTTGATAGTTCAATTTTCAACATAGGGTAAAAATATTTTTTCGCTATGTTTGATTTGATTTTAATTCAAATTCTCACTCTCTGTTCACTGTTATAATTAATATCCTTTAAATGTATAATTACTGGGACACAACAGGGAAATTTTGAAATAATTATTATGATGCAGAAATGTAGGCATTTAGGGTGGCAAATGAAAAACTGCTGAACTCCAACCATAGCCCACAGCTTGTGGTATTTCTGACAGATGCAAGGTCAGTGTTTCAAGTTCTTCAGAAGAACTAACAGTACAGACTTCCAAAAACTACTTAACCTTCACCATGCCTATATCAACCCCAGCCGCCGAGAAACAAAATGGCCGCGCGTGCTTTTGGCGGCCCGGCCCACCCAACGATAATATCGTGAGATTTACACGTACCACAGTCCGTGCACATAGCTGGGGACATGCGCAATCGAAGCCGGTACATCCCCCACTTCCGAAATGATCGTTTTTGAGAATGGCTAGCTATTCGTAAAAGTTTAAGAGCAATTAATCTGACCACATCTGTACACCGGTACGATGCCATGATGATGGATCGGTTTTATAGACCTTTATTTCATCGTATTTCGAATAAAATAACATTGAATCGTGGCTTGAATCATGGATTATTAGGTTATTTAGTTTCACAGCAGTGAATATACAGAATGCCGTGTTGGTTTGGGGACTTGTACGTTTGATATCGAATATTTTGAAGTGGCAGAAAAAATAACTCTAGGCCTAAGCTCAAAGAACGATTTTACTGCAAATCTACATGTTTTATACAGTTCCCCCGGCTATATTTTGATAATTTCGCAGTGAAAGAACATAAATACAACAGATTTGCGTGATTTAGTTTACAGTGTTGCCAAGGAATTCGATATGTAAGGTAAGTTATTTTTTTTCTAATTTTTTTCCTCTTTATTTGTTATAAAATATATGTTTTTTGTGAAAAACGTCTTTACCACTTTCTCATACGTCTGGTATCACACACACACGTACATAAATTACACCAATATATGCATAATTCAATTCTTTATTTATATGTGCAAATATTATTTAAATATCTCTAACAACCAAAAAATTATCACATTTTCAAAACAGTCACCATCAATAACGCAAATTTTCAAAAAAGAATCCGGTGGCAGGGAGACGTTTCGTATTTTTTAATCTGGCTTGCTAAAGGTTAATGAACTGTCTTACCAGTATAGGGTAACCATGCAATGAATACCCTTTCACTGTGGAATACCAGGGAATGAAAAAGCAGACCAACTGGCTAAAGAAGGTGCTGCCGAAGACGAACCAGATGTACCAATCACATACCATCAGAATAAACAGATGATCAAGTCAATAAGAAAGCTACAAATATAAGATGACTATCACAGTTATAAACTAAAACAGATCTGAACAAGTTGTAATTCTACGCCTCATAATGGGACACAATCAACTCTGCAGTGACATCTACACAAAGTTCAAGATTGGCAACACCGCCATGTGCACATGTGGACAGGCAGCACAGAGTGCCAAACATATACTTCCAGAGTGTTCTGAGTATGAAACGTTGAGGCAGACATATTGGCCAGAGCAAACAACACTGGAATCTTAGCTCTATGGGCCACTGTATACTATAGTGTGTTTGTATGAACTACAAAAGTGTCAAAAGACAGAGTTTTATATTCAGGATACAGAATGATCTTACAGATATAGACTTGTTTCAAGTGAACGAAAACAGAAAAAAAAAATTCAGATTCTGAAGCTGTGAATGAATAAATGAAGCAGAACTCAATTCTGAAGAATTGGAATTCAGAAATAACGTAGTAGTAGGACTACTTTGAAGTACTTTGTCTTTGAGAAGACATCTTCACTAACTTCAGGTCAGTAATTTTATCTTCTGACCTTTCCTCGCGTGTAATCAGCATAACTTGCTTAGCTACTATTACTGTATTACAATTGAAAGTTATCCTTAATTTTAAAGTATGTTTTGTTTCATATATCAATATCTCAAACTTTGACAGCTAATGAATTACTTAGTCTCCCATAATGTTTCAGTTTTTCACAGTATCGGTGTTACTATTTGGCATAACTAGAATCCAGAGTAATCTGCCATTATCAGAGTTGAGAGAGTAATCTCCCTGACATGCCTATATCGTTATTTTCCTAGATAAATGTATGTTTTATACTTCTAAAATACATCTAACTTGTAAAATATTTATTTTTAACCAAACTAAAATACTGACTACCTAATGGAAATCAGTTAGCAACTGGAAACTTGGCATTCACATTGATGAACAAGTAGTCAACAAAATGGCGCTTCTTGTAACATTGTGAAAGGAAATACAAACATGACACGTTTCCGCCCTCTGGCCAAGAATGTTCACAACTGAATTTTCTTGGATATGCCTATATATAAATGGTGTATAGTAGAAGACGCAGACCGTACACTATACGATGAAAAAAAAAATAAAATTGCGTGAGGTTTCAACTGTAAATGTTGTCTTTGAAATAGTTAATGAAAATGTGTCTCTGAAAATGAGGTTAAACTTTATAATAATTGAGTGTTGTTCGTCCATCACAAGTGATGATGACCATTTGTTACATCCACTTTTGAAAATTCAATTTTAGTTATGTCCTAGATTATGAGTTCGTAGATGGCTAATGAGCCCTATTCGACCTGTAAATGTCCTTGGACAGTTTGGACATGGAATAACGACTGTAGACGGATCTTGGTCTATCCGTGACTTTCTAGTTGCTCTCCGCTGTTGAGCTGCTGCATTTCTCTTCTTTTCACAAGATGATGCGCTCTTTTTTATTTTAGAACGCCATGTAGATCTATTTTGTGCAAGTTCTTCCCATGTATCGTGGTCTATTTCAAAGGCTTTCAGTGAGTTCTTTAACGAGTCATTGTAGCGCTTCCTTTGGCCACCTTGAGATCGTATACCCTTCTCTAGCTCACCATAGAGAAGTATCTTTGGCAGACGATGGTCTGGCATACGCACCAAATGACCTGCCCAACGAATCTGTGTCTGCATCAGGATCGTGTCAATGCTTGGGATACCAGCTCTATCAAGGACAGTGGTATCTGGAATCTTGTCTTGCCATCTGATGTTCATAACTTTTCTGAGACAATTTGTATGAAAATGATTGAGTTTTTTCACATGACGTCTATACGCAGTCCATGTTTCATATAATAATAAAACCCATATCACGTCAGGGTCGTCACATTGAGACATTTGGTGCAGAAAGATCTCTTCTACCATCCTGCTTAGTTTGGAAACTTCACACCATGTCTGGCCCATTATATTATCCAACCATGTCTTATTCTGCACACCTCATCTCCTTCTACCAAATTCACACTTGATAATACTCACAGACTCTCAAAACATGATGTGCAAGATAGAAAAGTTCATGCTGAGAAAAGAATAGTGGGACTTATTGAAAAACTCAATTATCCAGAGCATTACATGAATATACTGCCCTTGTCATACTTGAGTCCGAACCTACTTATTGACAGGCAATGCGGCGATATACGATATAATGCTGAGAAGAGATAAAGCAGACTTGGTCAAGACAGTAATAAATTCATTTCAAGATGCAGATGATGTCAATGAGGCTGACAACGTACACATACAGAGAATCTCAGAAATAGGAGTATCTAGAGGAAGGAAATGTATTTTTTTTCCGGAAAGTCCCGAAGATCACGTAATGAACACATGACCGGGAGTCCACATACACTAGGATGGCTGCTGGAGCGGAGTTGGGAATCCCCCTCGTCCTGTAAAGCCAGTTTCTAGTAAAGAATCTCCTTCTCTGTCTCCCTCACCCCCCCCCCCGTAACTTGAAGAATATTCTTATTAACGAAGAATGTCTTATCTCGTGCCCGTACCTCCGGAGTTTTACGAAGTTACACGATTGGAAACACTGGTTCCCGTTGACCCGCTATCACATTAATTCTATCATACACAAACACACTGGTTCCCGTTGACCCGCTAGTACATTAATTCTATCATACACAAACACACTGGTTCCCGTTGACCCGTTATTACACTAATTCTATCATACACAAACACACTGGTTCCCGTTGACCCGCTATTACACTAATTCTATCATACACAAACACACTGGTTCCCGTTGACCCGCTATTACACTAATTCTATCATACACAAACACACTGGTTCCCGTTGACCCGCTATTACACTAATTCTATCATACACAAACACACTGGTTCCCGTTGACCCGCTATTACACTAATTCTATCATACACAAACACACTGGTTCCCGTTGACCCGTTATTACACTAATTCTATCATACACAAACACACTGGTTCCCGTTGACCCGCTATTACACTAATTCTATCATACACAAACACACTGGTTCCCGTTGTCCCGCTATTACACTAATTCTATCATACACAAACACACTGGTTCCCGTTGACCCGCTATTACACTAATTCTATCATACACAAACACACTGGTTCCCGTTGACCCGCTATTACACTAATTATATCATACACAAACATACTGTGTCTTATGTTCACGTTAATAGATACCTAACGCACGTATATAGGATTTGTTTTCATCTTCTTCGGCGTTCATTCTCAAACTCCCACTGGATCTCTATTTTAGCAGGATCATTGTCCTACTGATTTTCAGCAGTATGTAATCCAGATAGGACCAATGAAATGCGTTGTGTCGCCGTTTTATTTGCGCCAATGACCCGATACACCCGTCTTCGGGGTGATTTGCTTTCAAATGTCTGAATTTGTATCTCTACGTCCAAGTGAAGAGTCCAGGTCTCACTACAATATCAGTGACAGTGTGTGGGCTTGGTTTTAGGGCCTATGTTCACCTTTACCTTTCGTTAAATAAAAAGCATAACATCTTATGGTGATCTACGCCCCTTTCAACCGCGAACGTTCATAACTTTGGTTATAGCAGAGCATTTTACCATTTAAAAATTGGTAATATAGTCACCGGAGTGAACTTTCCGGAATGATGTAATGATGTGCTCCATTCCACTCTTGTTAGCAGTGCACACATCTCGTAGTATTACCTAGATATGCGGCTGTCTACACGCCATCTTCGTCTTCACTTTCTCCCAAGAAGAAAGTAATATCATGAACTGCCAGAAAAATAATGTTGAGGTGTTGAAAGAGTAAAATGCGAAACTGACCTAAATTAATAATATAAGAAAAAGATGATTTTCATTTTTTGGTCACGTTATGAGACAAGGAGGTTTGAAGAACATAGTCACAACAGGCAAGATTGAAGGCAACAGAGACAGAGGACGACAACGTGAGAAAATATTAGACAGTTTGACAACCTGACACGGAAGGGAAATAACTGCGAGCTTGATACATAATACTGGAGACAGAGTTGTGGAGAGCCATGATTGCCTACGCCAGTCGGCATGGCACTTAATGATGATAATATATCTAGTCACCAAGATCTAAACTTTACACCGTCATCATGTCTTGTCTTGTCCTATCCATGTGTGCTGCTTGGCGTCATAAGAAGCAGAAGTCTTCTTTCTTTTGCTAACTGATGTGATCTGCACTGACATAGTGTAGCCTTGGTGTTTTATTTCTCCGGTGTCATCTATCCATCTTCGTCTGGGTCTTCCTTTGTTCCCCTTCTTTGACGATCTTCTACTAAAGGCTATCGATGGAATGCGATCTGGTTCCATTCTGATAAGGTAGTCGAACTATTTGAATTTTTGAGTGTCTATGTATTCTTTACATGTATTCTGATGTTGTTTGCATCAGATTTCTTATAGTGTCATTGTTTATTCTATCTCTTTGTGTTATCTGCACAGTGTCGAATTATAGCTTACTGCCCCCACATTTCTGGGAGCCCTCAATTTTATTTTTTAATTTCACTAGCTATATATTCGGAATCTTAAAAGTAGAATAGGAATGGCTATAAGTGCATTCAACGACATGAGGAAATTATTCACATCTAAACAAATTACAAACAAGTTAAAAATGAGAATTATAAAATGCTACATCTATTCTATATTAATGTATGGTTCAGAAACATGGACACTAAATAAACAATTACAAGACAGAATTGATGCCTTTGAGATGTGGGTATATAGAAGAATCATGGAAAACATATGAAAAATATGAACACATCATGGAAAGAATAAAACAAATAAAGAGGTGATAAAAACACTTAATATGAAGAAAGAACTACTAAGAGAAATAAAGATCAAGCAATTAAAATATTTTGGTCACATTAAAATTCATGACACCTTATTGAAGACCTTACTTGAGGGTAAAGTCGAAGAGAAGCGAGCAAGAGGTAGACAGAGATACAAGTGGGAGAGTAACATCACATGATGGACAGGGTACAGCCTTGTAGAGTGCTCCACCAAGACAAGAGATGTTGGAGATCCGTTGCAGCCAACCTTCGTTGCTGAGACGGCATTTGATGATGATATTCTTAATCGTTAAATATCTCAAATAGCTTAGGGCCCCATATCTCAAATAGCTTAGGGCCCTATCAAGTCTAAATCCGGCCCTGTATCCACATGAGGGTTCTCATGCTTTTCATTTCGCGCACTTCAAGTTTTTGTTCTAGATTCACTGTCAGAGTCCAGATCTGGCATTGGTAGCAATTGTGTAAAATATATAAAATAGGCACATCTTGCAGTCCGAGACTCCCGTCACAGTGTAAATCCTATAGTTCGATGTGCTCCATTCCACCCTTGGTAGCAGGACACATATCTCGTAGTGTTACCAAGATGTGCTGTGGTCTACACGTCAACACTGTGATCAAGTTAGTGTCAGGAAACAACCTGAAACTATAAAGGGGGGGGGGAGGTAGAAACACAAGGCAAATATCAAAAGGAACAGAAATAAGTACAAGTATTACCAATATTAGTAACTAATCGAAACTAACAACAAGACCAAGTGACATGCGACGTTTATGAGGACGAAAGATAACAAATCTCAAATTGAGTTGACACAACATAATTCAAGTAGATCTTATATACATATTTACATCCAAGTAGGTGGTGACATCTACTACCTGTTCACATCCAAGTAGGTGGTGACATCTACTACCTGTTCACATCCAAGTAGGTGGTGACATCTACTACCTGTTCACATCCAAGTAGGTGGTGACATCTACTACCTGTTCACATCCAAGTAGGTGGTAACATCTACTACCTGTTCACATCCAAGTAGGTGTGACATCTACTACCTGTTCACATCCAAGTAGGTGGTGACATCTGCTTCTTGCTCACATCCAAGTAGGTGGTGACATCTACTACCTGTTCACATCCAAGTAGGTGGTGAAATCTGCTTCTTGCTCACATCCAAGTAGGTGGTGACATCTACTACCTGTTCACATCCAAGTAGGTGATGACATCTAGGCCTACTACCTGTTCACATCCAGGTAGGTGATGACATCTGCTCCTTGCTCACATCCAAGTAGGTGGTGACATCTACTACCTGTTCACATCCAAGTAGGTGATGACATCTAGGCCTACTACCTGCTCACATCCAAGTAGGTGGTGACATCTGCTCCTTGCTCACATCCAAGTAGGTGGTGACATCTGCTCCTTGCTCACATCCAAGTAGGTGGTGACATCTACTACATGTTCACATCCAAGTAGGTGGTGACATCTGCTTCTTGCTCACATCCAAGTAGGTGGTGACATCTACTACCTGTTCACATCCAAGTAGGTGATGACATCTAGGCCTACTACCTGTTCACATCCAGGTAGGTGATGACATCTACTACCTATTATACTACCTACCCATAAGAGGTAAATCTTACTTAACCTAATCTGGTCAAGATGAAAGATACTGTGGTTACTGTGTGACAAACGCCTAGAACCAGGCCAGTTGATGCGGGGTTTTTAAACCCCCCCTCCCCAGCAAATCTGAACATAACTTTTAGTACTTGGAGCTGAATCAAAAGTCGGCAACCCCTCCCCCCCCCCCCCAGCGATGTTTCAAAAAAGGTCTTCAAACTTCCCATCTAATAGTGAAATTCAGACAAAAACGTACGAATGACCTTGTTTTTTTTATGTGCAATCCCCTCCGTATGGTCATCATATCTACGGTCCTGCGTAGGACTATCATATAGATGGACTTGAACTACCATGTAGGCCTATGTTGTAAGAGGTGACAAATGTAATGTTAGGGTGTATTGACTGGCCAATCGATAGGTCAGATTATCAAAAATCATGCTGAAGTTGGATGTGTCGGGTAGAAATAGCAGATATCTCAGTCAAGCTGTAATGACAGAATATCCAGTTAGCCAGACAACTCCCTGATAACCGGATTTGAGAATGAACACAGCAGATAGAAGACCTACTACTTTCAGTGTCACATCGGGAATACATTTATTTACAAATAGGGCCTATCCTTCAGATATATATAGTAGGATTCTGCGCAATATCGGCTCAAGTATATAACAGTGACAGTTGTCAACTTTTCCAGAATTATTTGTCGCTGTCTATATCCTGTCAATTGAGTCATAGGCAGACCTAACTCTAGTGGAAGACGGCGTATACACATTCATAGACATACTTCTCAATATGAATCCTTCTGTTAATGTATTTTTAATTACAGGCACACTTATGTATTTGTTTTCAATAAAAGGTAGGTGGTTAAGGTAGGCCTACATATATTATCATAAATGATATAGGGCCTAGACATAGGCCCCTACATAAGTTAATCATTCTGATAGTTTTGCAAATCAACAGTTGTACATTTCAGATTTGTAGTGATCAGTTACTAGAAGGTGCTGAAACATCGTTGATGAGGTTGCTTATTTGATGAGGTCGCTTTTTTTATGAGGCTGCTTATTTGCTGAGGCTGCTTATTTGATGAGGTTGCACTTTTGAACTGAATAGGGCCTATATAGGGCATTCTAATCAAATTGAAATCTATTGATTTTGAAAACACAAAGAAAAGAGAAAATATTAAACGATTGTTAATAGGACTACGTAGAGGTTTTACACTTGAAACAGATTAAAACAAACCTACTCAGACTTACGGGGATTTACAATAGGACATATGATCCATAAGTTGGGGACATACTGGGGCTACGTTCGCTGTTGAAAGAAGCGTGACTCACCATCATTATCAAGGTTGACTGCAACGAACCCCCAACATCCCCTGTCTCTTGTTTTAGTGGTGCACTTTGCTAGACTGTAACCTGTCCATCTTGTGATGTTTCTCTTCAACTTGTATCTCTGCCTACCTCTTGCTTGCCTACCTTGCACTTTACCCTCAAGTGAGGTCTTCAACAAAGCGTCTGCCTTTTAATATGTCCAAAATACTTTATTTGTGTGATCTTTATTTCCATTAATAATTCTTTCTTCTTATGACGTTTTGTTAGAACCTCTTTGCTCATTTTCTTATCTTTCCATGGTTCTCTCTATTCTTCAATAGGCACTATAGACCTATCCTGACATCACAATGGTAGCAATTCTGTCTTCTAGTTGTTTATTTAGTTTCCATGTTTCTGAGCCAAAGGAACTTAGATTAATATATTCAGCATGTAATTGTTTTAGAATCTGGATGGAATTAATTTTTTTGGCTCCAAAAATGTTACACAATAGGTCCCTATTCTATATCTGTCAGACTTCTTATTTTTGGGTCCAAACATTGTTTATATTTGTCAAATACAGGGAATTGAATTTAACTTTAGGGAAGCCTACTACTCGAATTAAAGGCATGATGAAAATGGATGTACTGGGCCTTGGATGTCCTGGTCACAAAGTGAGTCAACCAAGGTGCAAGTAACGCAGTTCAACTGTGGAACTTGCAGTACAACGTAGGTCCTACTTCATGCTCCCAGGCGGAAATCACAGGATTTATTTGATGTGGTTATAAGAGCGAACGCAGAAGAAGAATTAACTTGATGATATGATGACTTTTGTTGTAAACTTTATGTATTGTTAAATTTGTAGAAAATAATAGGCTATAGAGCTGTTGACAAGCACATTAGAGGAGCAATGTTCCATTATGATATCTGTGAACTACAAAGTGGTGATACATATTAAATAGTTTGATAGACTAACCAGAATTATCAACTTAGACTAACCAGAATTATCAACTTAGACTAACCAGAATTATCAACTTAGACTAACCAGAATTATCAACTTAGACTAACCAGAATTACTAACTTAGACTAACCAGAATTATCAACTTAGACTAACCAGAATTACTAACTTAGACTAACCAGAATTATCAACTTAGACTAACCAGAATTACTAACTTAGACTAACCAGAATTATCAACTTAGACTAACCAGAATTATCAACTTAGACTAACCAGAATTACTAACTTAGACTAACCAGAATTATCAACTTAGACTAACCAGAATTACTAACTTAGACTAACCAGAATTATCAACTTAGACTAACCAGAATTATCAACTTAGACTAACCAGAATTATCAACTTAGACTAACCAGAATTATCAACTTAGACTAACCAGAATTACTAACTTAGACTAACCAGAATTATCAACTTAGACTAACCAGAATTATCAACTTAGACTAACCAGAATTATCAACTTAGACTAACCAGAATTATCAACTTAGACTAACCAGAATTACTAACTTAGACTAACCAGAATTATCAACTTAGACTAACCAGAATTACTAACTTAGACTAACCAGAATTATCAACTTAGACTAACCAGAATTATCAACTTAGACTAACCAGAATTACTAACTTAGACTAACCAGAATTACTAACTTAGACTAACCAGAATTACTAACTTAGACTAACCAGAATTACTAACTTAGACTAACCAGAATTACTAACTTAGACTAACCAGAATTACTAACTTAGACTAACCAGAATTACTAACTTAGACTAACCAGAATTACTAACTTAGACTAACCAGAATTACTAACTTAGACTAACCAGAATTATCAACTTAGACTAACCAGAATTACTAACTTAGACTAACCAGAATTACTAACTTAGACTAACCAGAATTACTAACTTAGACTAACCAGAATTACTAACTTAGACTAACCAGAATTATCAACTTAGACTAACCAGAATTATCAACTTAGACTAACCAGAATTATCAACTTAGACTAACCAGAATTATCAACTTAGACTAACCAGAATTATCAACTTAGACTAACCAGAATTATCAACTTAGACTAACCAGAATTATCAACTTAGACTAACCAGAATTATCAACTTAGACTAACCAGAATTACTAACTTAGACTAACCAGAATTACTAACTTAGACTAACCAGAATTATCAACTTAGACTAACCAGAATTATCAACTTAGACTAACCAGAATTATCAACTTAGACTAACCAGAATTATCAACTTAGACTAACCAGAATTATCAACTTAGACTAACCAGAATTACTAACTTAGACTAACCAGAATTACTAACTTAGACTAACCAGAATTATCAACTTAGACTAACCAGAATTATAAACTTAGACTAACCAGAATTATCAACTTAGACTAACCAGAATTATCAACTTAGACTAACCAGAATTATCAACTTAGACTAACCAGAATTATCAACTTAGACTAACCAGAATTATCAACTTAGACTAACCAGAATTATCAACTTAGACTAACCAGAATTATCAACTTAGACTAACCAGAATTATCAACTTAGACTAACCAGAATTACTAACTTAGACTAACCAGAATTATCAACTTAGACTAACCAGAATTATCAACTTAGACTAACCAGAATTATCAACTTAGACTAACCAGAATTACTAACTTAGACTAACCAGAATTACTAACTTAGACTAACCAGAATTACTAACTTAGACTAACCAGAATTATCAACTTAGACTAACCAGAATTACTAACTTAGACTAACCAGAATTATCAACTTAGACTAACCAGAATTATCAACTTAGACTAACCAGAATTATCAACTTAGACTAACCAGAATTATCAACTTAGACTAACCAGAATTATCAACTTAGACTAACCAGAATTATCAACTTAGACTAACCAGAATTATCAACTTAGACTAACCAGAATTACTAACTTAGACTAACCAGAATTATCAACTTAGACTAACCAGAATTATCAACTTAGACTAACCAGAATTATCAACTTAGACTAGCCAGAATTATCAACTTAGACTAACCAGATTTATCAACTTAGACTAACCAGAATTATCAACTTAGACTAACCAGCATTATCAACTTAGACTAACCAGAGTATAAATTTGATCATGAAGCGACAGAAGCTAGATGGGCAGTTCTTAATATACTATGAGAGTAACCATGTGCCATAAGTATCTTAAAAGGCAGGCAAGTCAGATTGATCAAGATTCAATATCCTTTTAGATATGTGAGCATGAAAGAATCAGTGCTTAATAGCTTGAGATTAAATGGCTTAATGGCTTGGGAACCAAGTGTGTCAGACCTAAGATTCATCATACCCCAAAGACTGGTGGACTAAAGAGACAGAGGTAACATGGATACTCAAAAAGCAGGGATTGGCAATACAAGAGAAAACAGGCACATATCACACTCAATTGCAGACGGGAGGCAGAGAGTACAATGATAACTATTATAATGACAAAAAAAACAAAAGTGAAAACATGAGGTAGCAAAGTTGTATGAATCACTAAAAATGATAAATTAACATTTCTACCAAAAGACCTTAATCAAGAACAAAACACAAGACAATGGATAGAGAACAACACTATCTATGAACACAGGGCTCAAATGACTAATATTAAGCAGAAGGTATTCATGTAGTAACCTGATGAACAATTGAACACATACACAAAATTTTTAAGAAATTAATACAAAACTAGTGGAAGATAAGCGAAGTCCCTTAAAGAATATTTACATGTAGTAGTGGAGGGTGTTGAAGGTGAGAGGCTATAAGTACCACATTGAGAGATATAATTGTTTCTCTTCATACTGGCTGCGATAATCATAGGATCATTATTTGATGGCAGTCACTTGAGTATCATGGGCACCCAGATAATATGTGCCATTGAAGTGAGTGGTAACAGTAGGCATAAACATATTAATATCATGAAGATGTTGAAAGAATTGGTCACTAAGCCTCTTATCAAATCTTAGGTCATGATATAAAAATACTAAAGTATGGCATAAAGGAGGTGTGACTTGTATATGAAATCCTCTTCAATATTGAAAGTAAGCACTGAAAAAAACATATATGTTACATTTTATTTCTGCTTGCTAATAAGGGGCTTTTCTGAAAGGAGATGGACAATACAGAATACAATTTTGCCTATTGAAAAGCTAGTGAATGGAGAAGAGATGGCCACAAATATTTTTGGATTGACAACATCAAGGAATGTTTGAGGCATAGTTTTTCTACATTTGCCAGAGGATATAGGTATTTTAATGATTCTTTAGATGGATGTCTCTAATGTGGCAATTGCTACAATCCTTATGGGTTATAAATCTTACTATTAAATGTTACTTGTATAGTATTTTTTGTGTGTATTTTATATGTGTATATTTCAACTTTTTTATGTGTGTATTAATAAAACTAATAATTATTTTTAAGTGTATTTAAATTATAATTTGAAAAATGTATAGTTAAATCTACTATAATTTGTATAAAAATATTATATTTATGTATATTATATATAGGCCTATACTAAATTCTTTCAGGTGTACACTTACAGAAGGCCACTTTAGAAGATTTGAAGAAACAGCATGAAAACAGAAAACCTGGAGAAATGGTCTGTATATATGGAGATATATGTAAAAGAGGGGAAGAATATTGCAGTGTTGCCAAGAGAGGCTGCGAGCAGCTTTTTGCACCTAATGCATCAGACGAGGAAAAAGAGGAAAAATGTAGAGATGTATTACAAAGAGACAAAACACCACAAGGAGCATATGATACATGCCTATACTTTTTAGGAGAGCATGCAATTCGAAATGGTAATTTATATATCTCTCTCTCTCTCTCTCTCTCTCTCTCTGTGTGTGCGTGCGTGCGTGTGTGCCATTTCTGTTTTTGAACAACGCAACAATATTGATAGTTTCTCAGACCTGAATTTCCTCATCGATTACTTCGAAGATTTCTGCATTGGATGGATTCATCGTGGTTGCCGCTCACAGCCTCGATTTCCAGTGAGCTTGTGGAGTAAACACTATTGTGTCATGAATAAACTACCAAGAAGCAACAAAGCTGTCGAAGGTTGGCACATTGCATTTAATTCAATGGTGAACGTATCTCATACTACAGCAGCAAGACTTTTCATGAAGTTACAGAAATAACAACATACATCTGCATTATTGATAAGTCAGATTGCCACTGGTCAACCAACAACAAAGAAATGAAAAGTTTACCAACGTGTCGATGATGCTATTAAAACAATGGTTGAACGGTACAATCCAGCAGAGCCTATTGGCTTCTTGAAATACATAGCACGTGTTTTGAACATTAATGTTGAATAGTTAACACAACCAATGAACTTGATTTCATGTCTGTCATGTATGAAACAATTCATATCATTTGAGGTCTTCATTATAATTATTTCCTAGTTATATGGTTTATTATTGTTTATTACAGTTTGTATAAAATATTTAATATATTATCTTTGGAGATATTTTGTCTTGGAGATAATTTGTCTTGGAGATATTTTGTCCGGTTACCAAGTCCTATATTGAGAGGGCTCTATCAGATAATTCACATAAAAAAACAATATCTTGAAATCCACATACTAATATATACTAATCCACATACTAATATATACTAATCCACATACTAATATATACTAATCCACATACTAATATATACTAATCCACATACTAATATATACTAATCCACATACTAATATATACTAATCCACATACTAATATATACTAATCCACATACTAATATATACTAATCCACATACTAATATATACTAATCCACATACTAATATATACTAATCCACATACCACATAAATGACCTTCTGTCTAAATTGTTATATCCCCAGCTTTGCGAGTGGCTGTTAAAGTCTCCTACTGCCAGGAAGTGTTTTTTTGGGGGTGTTATATTGGTCATGTTTAATGGGATGTCATTCGGGCAGTAGAAGTTTAGTATGTAGATTTCAAGGTATTGTTTTTTATGTGAATTATCTAGTATTCAGGACCTTCCTTGAGTGTTTTGATTTCTGTTATTTGGTTATTCCTCTAGGGCCAAAGACGGCACATAGGGCGGATGTCATAGATTTCCATGTCTTCGTTGCATTGTAATTTGCTTTAGGTCTTCATTGTTTCTGATACCGATGGTGAAATGTTCTCTTGTAATAGTTCTATGTAAAGTTTCTTTTGGTCTTCCTTGTTTTCTCTTGCCCTTTGGTGACCACATCAAAGCTTGACAGGAGAGTCTTTCAATATCCATTCACAGTGCGTGTCTGATGTAATTCCAGCGACGCTTTCTAATATAGGTGAATACATATTCTTGTTTTGATTCTTGTCTAACAACTGTGTTTTATTTGAAGTCTGACCAATGTATGTTCAGTAGCTTTCTAAGACATTTATTTTCAAAGTCTTTGTTCTAATTTTGATGTTGCTTTCCAATTTTCGCATCCATATATCAATGTTCGAATCACGCAGGAGTTGAAGATTTTGAGTTTTGTTGTTTCCAAATGTTTTTGAATGCCAGATATTTGATTGTTTATTGAATGAATTTGCAGCCAGTGTAATATTTCTGTTGATGAATCTCCTGTTGTTGATATCTTTCTGCTATCTTGTTGATATCTTAGTTTCTGTGGCATTGATGTTATTCTTGATCAGTGTTAGTATGCCACCTTTTCTCTGATCTATCCTGTCAACTCTAAAACATTAGCACCCTCGTATTTTTAAGGTTATTTTTCATTGATGTGGCTTTCCTATATGCAGAAAATACTAATCTCTTTCTAGTGCAAGGTATTTTCTAGTTCTGTTTTGTTGTTAACTCCCTCTACATTTCAGTGCATGATGTTTAGAGGGATTGCCGTCCTGTCTGATTAGCCAGTCGCTTTCCTCTTCTGCCTTCTGTCTCCACAAGGTAGATAAGATTAGAGGGACTTTCAGCAGCTGGGGACTTTCAGTACTGCTCCTG
This sequence comes from Meghimatium bilineatum, assembly GCA_034231615.1. Classification (NCBI taxonomy): domain Eukaryota; kingdom Metazoa; phylum Mollusca; class Gastropoda; order Stylommatophora; family Philomycidae; genus Meghimatium; species Meghimatium bilineatum. The sequence goes on along the minus strand of CM067305.1, from coordinate 2,478,580 downwards.
TCTGGGAGAACATTTTCTGGGAGAAATGTTTAAGCAAAATCAATGCCAGAATAGAATGTTTTTGTTCAAAAGATGCTAATCAAGTGGACAGTGGATTTCACCATGTTGACAGGGATGATATGGCATAACCACAGATGCTGAACACAGAAGAAGAATAAAAAGATAGTGATCAAAGTATCAATACTTGAGGACTAAAATAAATCTGCAATTATATAATAACAAATGAACGCAACAGTAACATGTTAAGGGATATTTAAAATATGAAGTCACTTAATATAAATTGATTGTGTTGATCTTATACCATTTCTCCCCTTTACTAAGATGTCTAGAAATCTGCACATTTTAAAATTAATACACAAGTTATGATTGTGTATTTTTCATTGACGCATTGATATTTTATGTCTTTCTGTCATTATACTAGAAAAGCTGTGATACATTTTGTGTTTTCTATATTTCACCATTAGTATCATTTTTGGTGGAGTCTTCTCTGAATCATGCCCAGATAAACCATGATGGGACATTTAACTAGTCAGGAAACTGGAGTGTGGGACTTTTAACTAGTCAGGAAACTGGAGTGTGGGACTTTTAACTAGTCAGTAAACTGGAGTGTGGGACATTTAACTACCAGTAGTCAGGAAATCAAGAAGTGTTAAGATTGATAAACATTGAAGAGAGCTGGCTCTTTAACAACATCTTAATAAGAAAACTTTGTTTTTTTTTGGGGTCCTATAAAGAGACATAACAGCATTGAAAGATTAATAGCTGAAGGCAGAGTTCAACAGGGGAAGAGTGCACCCAAGACGATGATGGTGCAGTGATATATCAGATTGCTTAAACATGTCTCTAGCTGCAGCAGGTCAACTCGTCCAGAATTGCGGAGTGTTCAGATTCCATAAGGAAGACCACATTCTGGAAATAATATATCACATGATGAATCAGGAAACTTGACTGTGTGATGTTTAACTAGTTAGGAAACTGGAGTGTGGGACATTTAACATTCACACATACGGCTCATGGGTACATATTATGCAAATGTGACCTCATCACATAATAATAGTCCATCTTTTTAATAGTAAGTTTGATTTCATTGAGCTTTCATGACATGGAGATTAAAAAAATGCAAAGTGTCTGCTAGCGTTAATTCGATTTTCACGTAACGCACTGAGAGCTCCCCCCCTCAGAGGGTGATCAAGGGGGGGGGATGGAATTTCTCAAAGAATTATGCAGAGATAGATAGATGTTGTATGCACCTTTAATGAAAATTTGTTTCGTTAAATAATGTATGAGATTAATTTTGTAAAAATAGGCCACATCTGCTTAACATGAACCAGCTCGTGTTGTTAATGGACATGCTATAAATATATTTTGTTAACTATCATCTTAAATATATGTTGCAGATTGTTATTGAAATATTTGTTACAGATTGTTATTGAAATACTTGTTACAGATTGTTATTGAAATACTTGTTACAGATTGTTATTGAAATATATGTTGCAGATTGTTATTGAAATTTTCATAATTTTAATGTTTGCTACTTTTCAGGATTTTTATTAGACAAATCTCAGAATATATCTCTACGACCTCCTGGAACAGACTATTGTGCTCCAGCTGACAGTTATTGTCAACTTGGGTGCACATTTTGTAACTCCACCTCAAAAGCATGTGAACCGCTGTTTAAAAATGTTCTATCGCATGAAGAGAAATTACAATATTGTAAGGAAGTTATCAGGAATAATGTACCTTTTCTACAAGAAGCATGCACATATACAATTGTAAATTTATTAAAACCCAACCGTAAGTATAACCAGGTATTTTATCATAATTATAATGTGAATATGTTATTCGCCTGTGAAACCCAATGCTCATTTCACAATATTTTCAAAGTGTATTGTTTAGGTAATAATAATAAATTCTATGGAAAAATAACATGAAATAGAATTATCATAATTTGTCATGTGACATATTGTCTCCCAATGAACTTCCTGAACCCTTCACTGTCCTGGGCCATGCGGCTTGCATTTTCCAATGATGTATTCATTTTATCTTTAATATCATTGGTCCATCATCTTCTTGGTCTGCCCTTTATCCTCCTCTCAGGTGCTGTTCCCTCCATTATTTATCTTTCTAAACAGTTGTGTCTCTTTATGTAACTTAAAAGTTTAGTTTTCATTTTGATTATGATAATAACAAATGAATATAAAGCCAAAAAGAAATCATAATTTTTTGCTCAGAGGAATTCTTTTGCATTCACTCTCGTTGAATCAGTTTTATTTTTTCTGTCAGTTGAGCATACAATTTAGGTTGCACCATAGAGAACTGTGGCACTAAAATAATTCACCAACTGAACTCATAAACAACAAAAGAGGAAGAGAAGTGTAGAGAAGCATGATTGCCTACGCTACTCAGCATGACACACTTGATATAGGTCTAGCACATCCAATTTCAGAATTCATTTGATTCTGGTGTACATCAATAGTATGTTCCATTCTGTTCACAGGCATGAAGAGTTTATCTGTGCCATGACAGTTTGTCAATCACTATGTCTTTGGATGACAGTTTCGAGGAGGTGGAAACAATAGGTGGAAAATCACATATGAAGTTTTTTGCTGTCAGCAAACTGGTCTCATGTAATTAGATGATTAGCTGTCTTTTGTTCCCACAGAAACAAATCCTTTTATCATCTGAGGGCTTGATTTCTATTTTGAAAATGCTCAAATTAGAATTGGACTATAGTTGATTTGCCCTCTTAGACAAATTTTCATTCATCAACACCATAAACATCTCATCAAATTTTAAGATTCCAGGCAAATTTGTTTGCAAACTAGAATGTTTCAGCTTTCTGCATACTTACACTTTTTGCATACTTACACTTTCTGCATACTTACACTTTCTGCATACTTACACTTTCTGCAAACTTACTCTTTCTGCATACTTACACTTTCTGCATACTTACACTTTCTGCATACTTACACTTTCTGCATACTTACACTTTCTGCATGCTTACACTTTCTGCATGCTTACACTTTCTGCATACTTACACTTTCTGCATGCTTACACTTTCTGCATGCTTACACTTTCTGCATGCTTACACTTTCTGCATGCTTACACTTTCTGCATGCTTACACTTTCTGCATACTTACACTTTCTGCATACTTACACTTTCTGCATACTTACACTTTCTGCATACTTACACTTTCTGCATACTTACACTTTCTGCATACTTACACTTTCTGCATACTTACACTTTCTGCATACTTACACTTTCTGCAAACTTTATTTGTCATCTTCCTCTTCTTCTTGACTAATATAATCATCATGACTTCCACATTATGTTTCCACGAGTAAACTGCCATTAGCACTAAGTACTACACAGACCTGTAGATAAGGAAATGTGTGGACAGGCTTGGGGGGGGGGGAATCAAATCTTCCCCCCCCCCCAGCATTTTAGAGCATGACTTTTAGTACTAGAATCTTGCATGTTGAAGATCAACATAACCTTGATAACACTGATCCCTCTTGTAGCTTTCTGGATAATATTTGTGGCGTGTTTGTTGAATGAGAGACTTCTATCAAAGATTATTCCAAGATATTTAAGGTCATGTTCTCTTTCAATGAATGAGCCCATGCAACTGACAGTTGGCAGTGTGTCACTCACCAGATTATTATTCAAGGAGAACCAGGCAACCTTTGCTTTCGAGGGATTTATCACAGCATTATATGTTCTACATCATATCGACAATTGATCTAGTCCACTCTGTACACTGTCAGCGATATCTGTTCTGTTCCTGCCCATTTTGTATATTAGGACATCATCAGCATATGTTAGAACTCTGCAATGACTTGAGGTTTGCAATTGAGCAATTTTTAAGGTATACACATTAAACAGTACTGAGGACAGAGGAGATCCTTGTGGCAGACCAGGTGCTATTGTTCTGATCTCAGACGTCCAGGATCCACACCGCAGAGCAACTTTTCTGCAGATTAGCACATTTGCTATCCAGCGTATGATCCAGGGTGGATATCATGCTCCCTTAACATGGCGATACGATGGGTGTAACTAACTCTATTGTACGCATCTTCTAGGTCTATCACTACAACTACAGTTTCCTCAGTATTCTGAAAACCTTCATAAACTTCATATGCAAGAATTGCTGCGTTTACTGTATATCTTCTGGGTCTGTATGCACCTAGGTTATTTGGGAGATCACCTCTGATCTCTAGTTCCCTGTCCCTGGTTATGTGTCTAGCAACAATTCATTCCAGAATCATACCGTACACATTGTGTAGTGTGATGATGCAATAACCTTTCATGTCCATAGAATCTTTTCCTGGTTTTGGCATGGGTATAAGATAGCTATGGAGCCACTCCTCTGGTACTACTCATGCTATCAGACTTACATTATAATCGTCTGTCATTTTAGCTAGCATATTCTCCCCAATGTCCTTGAGTAAGCTGTACCTGATTCCATCCAGTCCTTGAGCACCATCAGATGTATTCTTAATAGCTAGTTGCACTTCTTCAACATCTGTAAGCTGGTCTTCTTTGTCCCTGATATCCGTGACGGATGTCAGGGTACACTGCATTTCTTTGCGTTGATCTAAGTCACCCAGATTAGTTTGTTGATATCTATCAAAGAAGGCTCTACCTTTCATCTCATCTGATGTTAGTGTCTGCCCTGCGTCATCCTTCAAGCTTGTACTGGGTTTTATTTCTGTTCTCCTCTTCATTGACCTATGTAGCTGCCAGAACTTTTTTCCAGCACATTTTCTTTGCATCTTCGGCAACTTGTTTAAAAGATATGGTGGTATTCTTCTTGTACTCCCATCTGCCATCGAGTGTGGTATGTGCCTGTTTCCTCCTGCTTTGCCAATCCTTGAGTGGTTGCTTTTTGAGTATCCATTTTGCTTCTGTCTCTTTGGTCCACCATGGGGCTGTTGAATCTTAGGTCTGACATACTTGCGTTCCCAAGCCATTTTCCTCAAGCTAATAAGCACTGATTCTTTCGTGCACACATATGTAAAAGGATGGTGAATCTTGATAAATCTTACTTGCCAGGCTTTCGAGAAAATTATGGCGCATGGCAGATGGTCGCTCTCATAGTATTTAAGAGCTGTCCATCTAGCTTCTGTCACTCCATGACCTGACATCAGTGTGAGGTCAATGTTGGAATCTTAGTCTGTATCTTTGGTAGCTAATTTAATCATGCTCTTGCAGTTCAGAAGAGTTAGGTCGGTCTCAAGAATTGCTTGATTGTACTTACTTAAAACACAGGTTAATATAATTGCTTCACTCAGACATGACAGACTATAACTAAAACTAGTGAGTAATGATGTGCACACAAGAAAACATACAAATTACACTACACAAAACATATTCAATGTTTCAGCCAAAATGTCTTTATCAAGATACGCTCAAAACATCAAAAGATGACGAATGGAAACTATCACAACAAACAAACGTATCCAATGGAAATGAAATGTCGGAAGGTCAGGAAGTTCATAAAAAACGTAAATATATGTGGATACGAAATGAACAAAAAGATGAGTAAATGGTGGAACAAAAAGAATAAAGACACACCACCATAGATGTTGCATCCAGGATACGATCAGGAAAATTTGATATACAGTGTGGTATGAGTAGGATTGGGCATCTGAGGGACAGAATGAGGACTGTTCAACCAGCAAGCCATGGGAGCCATCAGCATGCATACACTTTGATATTTGCTTGGGGAGACTGAGTACCTGTGGGCTTGCTCAGTGTAGTGACATCTGCTTATAATCAATAATTAATATATTAATATTTTGTGTGATAAGTTTAACAAAATCAGTAAAGATGTCACATTAAGATAATATATTCACTGATGATAAACAGATACTGTCCATGACCAGAAGGAGTATTTTGATAGATGTCAGTCTAAGGAGTCTACAAGCTATAAGGTGTGGGCTATCACAGTGACAGTCATATTGAGTGTAGTTGCAGTAATTGCAGTAATTGCAGTAATTGCTGGTATATTCATCTGCAAGCGCAGGAATCTACTATGCTTTAAACAGAACAGCAGTCAAAAACCGAATCCAGCTCGTAAGTACAGAATAGTAAGAGGCAGTCTTGGATTTTTGTTTCCATCATTCTCTATTACACACTGATTTTTTATTACCCGGCAATCAATGAGAGTATATATCTAGGAAGATAAGATGTTTGTATAACCAAATTTCTATGGAAATTATCAGCGACCAGTGTGATATGAGAATGATGAGTATTCATGCTATTTGCTGTATATTTCTGTATTATTTCCCATTAACAATATTGAGGATTCAGCTACATTCAGAAGTAAAAAGAAATAGAGGGAATCTGTTACACGAGAGTTCAGCTTGTTGAACAGACCCTCTCATTACAGAATCTGTCATAAATTCCAAGACATGGTATAGGCTTATGTTTGATAATATATACAAATATGACAATCTTAGATATTAAAAATAATTAGAAAATCTAAGAAATATCGGATCCTGTTACATTAGAGTGTACACCAGATACCATTGACATCATTATAGCATATGGAAAGTAACATTTAATGCCATATTATTTCACTGATCAGTGGTATACTAGGTATAATATCAGCCATATTTCTCCCAACTTTAGAGTCAGATATTTTCTGGTACTTATTTCCTGAAGTTTTCTCTATCTTTATTATTCCTTTCAATGAATTATATTTACATTTTTTCATGATTGTTTTATGCTTTTCAATTTGTTTTGTTAGATTGTATACTTTTTATCCTTGTTGGTTACTGGTATGTTCCATCTCATAATTTTAGGTTCAATACTAGAAGACGTACCTACATTATAACGAAATCCACCATAAGTTAGAAAACAATTAACCAACACTATTTAATGAAACGGAATGAAAACCACTAGCAAGTTCTCAATCAGTATCAACAACAGTGAATTAGAAAGAGTCACCAGTTTTGAATACCTTGGTTCTCTTATCCATCAACAGTAATGGGAGATTGCAATGAAGAAGTCAGACGGGGGTTGGCTATCGCGTCAAAGAAGCTGATACAAATGAAAAATATATGGCTGAGCTGCTGCAAAATGGCAAAACTAACATTTCTAAGAGCTTGCATATTTCCAGTGACAATATATGGGTGTGAATCCTAGACAATCACCAACAAAGTGAAAAATAAAATAGCAGCATTTGAAACAAAATGTTACAGAAAAATCATCAGAATACTTTTGTCCAAAAAAGATCACCAATGTAGCCATCTTGAGAGAAATGAATGTAAAAGAAAACTGGCTCAACAGCATGAATCTTTCCAGAAAACTACAATATTTTGGCCATATCAAATGCCAGAGCAGCCTAGAGAAGATCATAATGGAGGGGATGATGCTATGTAGATGAACAAGAGGCAGATCAAGAAGAAGATGGTATCAAACATGACGTCAAAGACCACCTGAACATGACAATAACAGAAACAGGAAGACTGGCTCAAGATAGAAATTTTGAAAGACTGTGATGACTGCTACATCCTGTTCAGTATATGATACATGATGATGAGGCACTACTTCTTGTACTGTGCGTAATTTTTCTGCTTCTGTGAATGAAATGGTGGTTTAGCCAGTTACTTCTTCTTCTTCAGCGTTCATTCTCAAACTCCCGCTGAATTTCTCTTGCAGCAGGACCATGGTCCTACTAGATATTCAGCAGGATGTAGTCCAGAGAATGGAAATGCGTTGTGTCACAGTTTTATTTGCGCCAATGGCCCGACACATCCGTCTCTGGCGGGAGGGAGTTACGAAACTGCATGCACAAATCAGTCTTGAAGACACCTTTTAGGTCCACAGCTCTAGATCTTGTGCAAGCAGTGTTAAATTCCATGCACAGCATTTTCTGACGAGGCATCAGAACATGCAACATTGAAGACATGTTTCCTATAGACCATGTATTGGAATTCTAGGACATTGTCTTGCTCTTTTACAATCCTGTTACATACATGTCAACTCGTAGAAGGAAAATTTTGAGTTTCAGTTTAAATTAACCATTAAATGACGATTAATTAACCATGGTGGTTCATGGTGGATTAAAAGATAACAACATAGTGAAGGCATTATCAAGTTTAGAAGTCTTTATGTGGATGCGTATGAAGCAAGGTGGTGACCTAGTGAAATGGTAGCGAAGCGCTCAGCACGAAGTTCAAACGTGATGTAGTGACAACATCAGCTTAGTGCAATGGAGACGGAGAGAGAAAACACATCCATGTAACCACATCATAAGGACAGCTGGAGAGGAGATGGGCACCACTGGCTAAACCTTTTGCCCACTGAAATACTACAATGGATAGTACAAATGCTACAGAAGAATTCTACGAATTACCTATAGGGAACATAAGACCAATGTGTACGTAAGAAATAAAGTAGAGATATGTTATGGTGTTCAGGAACCATTGCTTTCAATAGTGAAACGATGAAAATTAGCATGGTTAGGACATGTATGCAGGCATGATTCCTTGTCAAAAACAATACTGCAGGGAACTGTCGAGGGTGGAAGAAGCAGAGTAGGGCAAATAATGGCATGGACAGACATCAAGGAATGGACAGGACAAGATATTGCCACACTCATCTGAATCGCTGAGGATAGAATTTGCTGGAGGACTGTGTGCTGAAACATCCAATGTGGTATCCCTACGACACTGAATGGTTACGGGCTTATTGATTGATTGAACCATTAAATTCTGTAATTTGACCCCATATTTTCTGTATAGAAGCTACTTTATTAAAGGTACCAGTAAATACTAAAGGTCAATACAGTCTTATTCAATGAAACATGAGCATCCATCTTTTCAATAAATCATGGACATCTATCTACCTGATAAGTGTATGATTCTACCACCTGCAGGATTGTTTCACGTAGCATATTTTGGTTTTGATTAACTGCATTTATTCTCATAGTGTTTGTCTTTTCTCTGTGTATATTCAAGCTTGTTTGTTGAGGCTTGTCACTTAAAATATTTGCCTGTGTGTTGCCTGGGGCTGAAATGTGAGCAAAGAATAGTAACACTATTTACCTTCCATGCATGTCATAAAAGATGATTAAGATGATTATGAGGTGGAGTTGGATGTCCTGTTCATATATGGTCAAAGTGACCCAGAAGTCATGCTGATGTTGGATGTGCCAGATCAAAGAGTGTAGATAATGTAGCAGAGATGTAAACCATGACAACACATTCCGTTCTCTGACCACATCCTGCAGGATTTGCAGGAGATTGAGAATGAACTCCCATAGAATATTCATCTTTCCGCTCATGTAAACCAGGGGCATCGAAAGTCAAGCCAATGGGCTGCATACAGCCTGTTACTAATTTTGCCCTTCTATGGCAACCAGAAGAGGGATTGGAAATTCAATAAATCTAGGGACTATTTTTATAGCAACATAAATTTATTTAAGTGACTCATAATTGCACACTTCAGTCTTATGAAGAGGCAGCACATACATAACAAATGCTGCGCAACTGAACTGTTTTGAGTTGTTAGACAGCAACAGAGTTGTGCACACAAAACTGTTGTCACAAAAATTTGGGCATCCAAAGATTTCTAGGTTGATACAACTTAAGAAAATGGGTACCAGATGTTTTTGTGAAAGTAAATATGGTGAGCATGATGTTGATCTCTATGCTGCTGTTGTTCAATGGCAAAACACTGAACGTTTTTGTGTTCTTGTGTGTAGTACATCTTCTACTTAATATTGTTAAAAATAAACTTATTTTTTTCTGTTTAAACAGCACATACTAATGATAATGACCTGAACCAGAGGAATGAACAAGTGAGACAGTCATTAATTCAGGAGGTTAGAGAGTAAAAATGAAGTAAAGACAACGATTTAGGGAAATTGTGTTTGTTTGTTTATTGTGCCTTGTGAATTATTTTTAACATACATTTTGCATTTACAAAAATGAGTAGAACAACATCACCAAAAGCCAAATACACTTTACATTCATACATATCAATCTGCAAGATTACCCCTTACTGCTTAAGCTTTTCATTCATGTTTGCCAATGTAACCTTTAAAGTTTGGAGATGTATTATAACACAGTGAGTGGATACAGTGGTGTCAAGTTTGTTATAAGGATATTCAAGAAGTGGCTTCAAGATGATCTTATAAAACATATCTAAACACAATCTGAAAATCAAAACACAAATGTAGTTCTGTGCGTAGAGTGTCTAAATGAAGCTGAGGTTTTTCTGCAATTCTAAGATGTAAAATCATTGCTAAAAGTATGGAACATATAGTACAAGTACAACAGCCCCCAGTATAAGAATGGAAATCGAGGCACTTACCCTAAAATGAATCTCAGAAATAGTGATAAATCAGAGCTGTTATTGTGTTCGATTCTCAATCCATGATCCACAAAATTCAGAATGGATGAGTGTGTCAAATGTGGATAGAATATATTGGAGCTTTACATCTCCAATGACTTACATGAATAATGGATATTTTGCCCTGATCACGCTGCAGTTGAAGGTAACATGAGAGCTGACTAGCATCAAAAGTGCATGTCAGGACAGATGGCAAAGGGGGATGGGGGGGAGGACATTGCAAATTCCTATAGATGTGTCTGTTGGATGAGGACATCATGGTGGATGAGATTGTTGGATGAGGACATCATGGTGGATGAGATTGCTACTAAAAGATTGAGGGAGTTCAAAATTGTGTAAGGAGATTCTTCTTCTTCTTGCATTCGCTAATTATATCTGCAGTGTTGTTTCTTGTATACATTGGACAGTGTTTTCCATTTCTTAGGAGATAATAAAGGGGAACAAATGATAGGTAGTACGAGAAAAATATACAATCAATGAGCCACTGGAACTATCAGTATAAATATTCTTTGCCATCTGCTGAAAAAGAGTGAACTCCTATGGGAATATCCAGGGCGTATAGCCATCAGTTCATAGAATTACTAATCATATCAAAACAAACATCACTTACATATTTTTAATGATTTATTTGTGATGCCTGTATTCAATAGTTATATTTATAAGTACATTTCTTGTTCTGAGAGATTTAAAATAAATAATTTAAAAAAAATTTTTAAAGTGACTTAGGCCTCTTTACAGCTTTTTTTAAAAATTATCTCAGCAGGGTGAAAATCCATATATTACATTCCATTTTTTTTCACTGGGAAATAATACAATTCAGATCACTATTTGTCTTACATATTTCCAAGCATTTCTCCGGGAAATAATATAATTCAGATCACTATTTGTCTTGTTTCCTAGATTTCGTTTATATACTGTTAAATAGCGAACTACATTCCTAAAGTCTGGCTCTGTGGAGCAGTGCATCTAGCACAGCCTACATATCAGGTTCAAACCCTGCCACAGGCAAATATGCATCTGGACCACTCTGAAAGCCATAGCAACCTACTTAGTGTACTTATATTGCCTGGAAAATCACTACAGCCAAATTAATTCATGATTGATCACCATGTCCTGAATGGTAACAACATTCCTATATAATGTTACAGACATTTTTTATGTTTTTGAGCTTTGTTTTACATTCAAATATAATAAAATATATTAATATTAAAATCAATGTTATGTTAACAGTTAATGGTTTGCATGCACCTATCTCTCGCTCTCCCCATGTGACAATTTCTTTATAGAATGTTGTCCTCCCTGCCACTTGTAAGCCTCTTGGTTCTGTGCAAGTTGCCCAGCTTCTTCCAGTGTCATTTTCAGAAGGTCTTCTATGTCATGTATCCATCGTAGTCTTGTTTTCCCTGTTGTTATTTTTTCCTGGAACTTTTCCCTCCATGATTAATCTTTCTAAACCATTGTGTATTTTTATATGTCTGAAATATTAAGTTTGCACTTTTTTTCGGATAGTTTTTTAGTAGTTGTTATCTTCTATGTTCAGATCTTACTTAGCACACATACATTGATTAAATAGATCAAAGAAGATCAATGCCTTTGAGATGAAATGCTACAGAAGAATACTTAGAATATCATGGAACGGAAAAAAAATGGGAAACTCAGATATTATAAACACAATGAAGATTTCAGAGTGTTGGTTACTAAACAAAATAACAAAAAGAAAACTACACCTGTTTGGTCATATAAAGTGACACAACTGTTTAGAAAGACAAATAATGGAGGGAAGAATACCTGGGCAGAGGAGGAAAGGCAGACCAAGAAGACGATGAACTGACGACATTAAAGATAACGTGAATACGTCATTGGGAAATGCAAGCTGCATCGCCCACGACAGAGAAGGGTTCAGGGAGTTCATTGGGAAGACATCGTTCTGGAAAGAATACGTCACATGACACGCTTTGCTTATATATTTGTATATATTGTTTTATATCGTATTATTGTGGTTATATGTATACTTTATACAGTATTGTGAATGTGTGCTACCAGTGTCAGACATTGGAACAAAAAATATCACTGCCACTTATAAGACAGATTGTAAATAACAGTAAAGATAGTTTTAGTGTGAGGTTGGTTACCCTATGCCATAGAAAGCCAGAAGCTAAAATAACAGCAAATCATGGCTACAATGACAAAGAAAACATAAACAAATCATCTTAAATAAAAATTTGAAATAGATGCAGAAGGGATGGATGTATTGTCTATTTCCCAGGTGAATGTTGATTCTGTGACTTTACACTTACTTTTAAGCATATAGATATGAGCTTTTGATGTTCAAATGTCAGATTGGTCTCGTTGGTTGTGCAGAGTCTATGTTTGCTCAGATTTATCTTGATGTTGTCTATCCATCTTTTTCTCTGTCTTCCTTTGGATCTTCATTTTTTATATACTCTTATTAACTGTTGATTATAACTCATGCAGATGATGTGTCAAAACCATTTTATTCACTGCCTCTGGATGTATTCAATGAAGTCTACTATACCTAATCTTTGATTGATTTCACTGCCTCTGGATGTATTCAATGAAGGGTACTATACCTAATCTTTGATTGATTTCACTGCCTCTGGATGTATTCAATGAAGGGTACTATACCTAATTTTTGATTGATTTCACTGCCTCTGGATGTATTCAATGAAGGGTACTATACCTAATTTTTGATTGATTTCACTGCCTCTGGATGTATTCAATGAAGGGTACTATACCTAATTTTTGATTGCCTTCACTATTTCTTATTCTATCTAGTTTAATAAGTAAATTCAAGAAGGAAGCATGAGGATAAATGAAAATAATTCTAACAGCTGACGGGAATTGAACCAGGTCCGTTCTAGCAGCACCAAATCGCTTTGCAACACAAGTAAACAGATTTTCTGTACTTGACCAACCACATACCCCTAAAAAAAGAAGTGATCTCGTCAAGAGATTCAGCCTGTATACTCAAGTCACTGAGAACAGACCAATCGAAACCTTATAGAAGGGAAGATTAAAGGACATCAGACAACTTGACAATAGTGATACAAGTAGTGTAATAGATAAAAACTAACAGAGGCATTAACTTATAGTGGACCAAGCGACAACCTTTTTGTTGTTTCCCCCCATATATCCCTGTCCACTAAGAAACATTAAGAAATTAACAGTTTCATTCTTCTTCGTTCGTTCTCAAACTCCTGCAGATTAGCATGATGTAGCCCGGAGAACGGAATGCGTTGTGTCATGGTTTACAGCATTGCTGCGATATCTGTGCCTTTCATCCTGACACATCCGTCTTCAGCATTGTTTTGGGTCACTGACCCTATATGGGATGGAACAGTCAACTCCATCCCATAACCTCCTTAGTCGCCTTTTACGACATGCGTGGAAGGTAAACAGTGTTGCTATTCTTTGCTCCCCTTTCGGGCCCGGCAACACACGTGCGAGTTTCATTCAATGAGAGTACATGACTAGTGCATGAGGAAAAAGGATATTGCAATTCAGATCCTTCAATTTTGGCATGACAATTTCTGTTTAGGCCTAAATACAGTGGAACCCCTTGATAGCACATATTTTTATAACAGATTTCCATATTTAACAATGCATTTCAAAATCCAAATTTATTCTTTACTGTTTGTACTGTATTTCTATTACATATATATTTTATTGGTCTGGATAAAGTTGTTATAATGGGATTGTACTGTAATTAAAACATAGCAAGTTAGTTTTATAAATTGCAACAAAGGATAAAATAAGAAGTTTTGACCAAAAGGTCTTTTATAAAGCAGATGAAAGAACAGAAATAATATACATTTTTCATGAGATACTTCTTACTGGGCATGTTCAATTGTTTCCATGAGAAATTTTCCATAGTTGAAATTTTTTTTATAGCTCTAATGTAATTGTCAGATTATTTGATTTTTTGAACGTGTTAGACTCTATCATTTTGATGTTTGTTTTAATTCTTATTTTTTCATTATAGTCAAACTTTTAATCTTTCTATTTTATAATTCAATCTTGAAATTGTAACATATCTGTAGGTTTACGTAATAATATGTAAGTTATAATTTACAGATGCCATGACGGATTTGACAATAAAGTAGAAACATTTTTTGAAAGAGTTGTGTTATTTGTTATGTCAGTGAGATAATGTGCTTTATTTCTAGAGAGTTGATTATAAACACAGACTTGAACATAGAAGAAGATAGGTTATTTGAAACCATAAAAAAACTAAAAACTGGCATATTCTGGAGATATAAAAAAAGAAACAATAGAATAAAAAGTAACCATGGAGGGGAAGATGCCAGGAAATAGACAAAATGGTGTCAGAGACATTGATGGACATGGGCTATTGAAGACATTTCGAATATGACACTTAAAGAAGCAGAAAAAACTTGGACAGATCCGGAAGGCTTACAGAGTGGAAGTATGGACAAAGTTTGTGAATGACACGTCACACAGATAAAGAGTCATAGTAAAAAATTAGAATGAAAGAGGGGTAAAAATTTATGTTTTAATGTGTGTAGTATTCTTGACATTTTATCACTGTGCTGTCATGTTCTCACTCAAGTCAGAGCATGAGTGTGTGTCATTACCTACAAGAGGCACCCAATATGTAAGATGTAAGAATAATTATGACCTAAAAAGTTTCCCTTGTTCACACCGTTCAGGCATATTTAGAATACAGAGTTATGCCCGCGTTTTCATGACCAACAGCATACCTATAGATGATGTAGAAACATAAAGCCTGCTGCTTTTACTTCTCAGAGAATCTGGTACCCATTTCCTTTAGGCTGGGTCAACCCAGTAGCTGTTCCTGACTAAAAATAAAATTACAGATGAACATGTATGATTTGTCATAGATGACACATGCATATGTCATAGATGGCACATGCTAAACATGCATGTCATGGATGGCACATGCTGAACATGCATCATGTCATAGATGACACATGCTGAATATGCATGATATGTCATAGATGGCACATGCTGAACATGCATGATATGTCATAGATGACACATGCTGAACATGCATATGTCATAGATGACACATGCTGAAAAGATAAAAGGTGAGGTTGAAACAGTTACAACCTTATCAAAAATAGAAAAATAGTTCCTAACAGAAGTGACAATGTTAAATAACTACCAAAAAGTGAAGAGAAGATCCAACTATCAGGTGTGGGTCGTAGATAATAGAGAGAAGATCCAACTATCAGGTGTGGGTCATAGATAATAGAGAGAAAATCCAACTATCAGGTGTGGGTCGTAGGTAATTTCCTTTGGTCTATAAGTTTCATTTGCAGACATGTCTATTTCCACCAAACATAAGTAGTCTTACAATAAATCACCAGTCTCATGAATAACAAGTTGGAAATATAGGGTTTTGGTAACACAAGGTAAATATAAGTATAATCAGAAATAGATAAATGAAAGTGTTACGAGTAAATACAACACATTAACAATGGAACAGAAGGGCATAATTTACTCAAGTAAATACAACACACTAACAATGGTATAATTTACCTATTTCCGTTCCTACTCGTATTCTTACACAGGAGGTGTAAAAAAAGCTGCAACGGAGGCATTTCTATTATTGATGTCGAGTATAGTATACAGCTATCATGCATGTATACTAGGTAAATCTATGAGCATGATCCACAAGGCTAAAGTGGGAACCATCAAATGACAATGAATTAAGTTGTTAGGGCAGCCTAAGACTAGAAAGATCACCATTTTTGTGTTCAAAAGTGAAGGGCAATTAACTCTATCTCACAGACCGAAAATTATTATTGTTGAATCTGAAGGTACATCAACAGACTGTGCTGGCATACTGAATGTGCTAACCCTAACCCTACTGTGCTGATATACTCAATGCATTAAAGAACAGACGTGTGTCTTGTAGTGAAAAAAAGGACATACATTCTTGTAGCGAAGGAATAAAAACATGCCTGTCTCATACAGAAGTTGATAATTCAGTGTCTTGTCATCCTAGCATGAGATTCTGCATTGATGTCTAAGCTCCAAGGGTACTGGGTGTGATTTACAAGGAAAAAAAGTGTGAATTGAGCCCTGATTGTATGTGAATGCCGTATCTCATTGATTATGAGTCGATATCACTGCACTCCTGACAAACCCAGAAGGTGCTCAGTCCCTCAAAGCAAAAATTAAAATGTTGAAAATGATGGACAATAAATGGTCCCATGAACAAGTTGTACCCAGTATCAAAGCAGTTTAGAAATGTATAAAGATAAGCTTAAATTCCTCTTCTTCTTCTGCACTTAAACTCCCCAAAATTCTGCAGATTAGCAGAATGTAGTCTGGAGAACAGAATGTGGTGTGTTATGGTTTACAGCTTAGCTGCAATTTCTGCTTCTTTCAGTCCAACACATACAACTGCAGCATGGTTCCTTGGTCACATTTAACCTGTACAGGATTGGGCTGTCTAACTCCACCCCATAACCTTAGTCGCCCCTTATGACATGCATAGAAGGTAAACAGTATAGCTATTTTTTGCTTCCCTTTCTGGTCCTGGCATCATGGGGGGGGGGGGGGGGGGGGGGAAGAAATATCATTTGTCAGAGTACAAAAAACATTCATCAGGTCAATTCCAAAACTCCCACAAATATACGGTTATTGAACAAAATAGTTTTCATACAAACTGAAACAAATAATTCTGGGTTAATTTGACGGCACAACAGGGGGTTTAAAAAATGATAAAAAACAATTAGGTAATCTGAGAATTTGACCAAACCAAAATGGCCAGTGTGATGTGTTTATTTCCTGTTTGAAATAATGTCCAGACAAGATAAATTATGAAAATGAACAAACAATATCATGAAATAACATATTATAACTATAGTGCAAATTGTCAAGTAGTATAAGTGTATATTTTATATTCTATAATCACATGAATGGTGATGAGAATAATAAACAGAACAGTCAAACTTCATGTGTTCCTCCTCCACGCGTGAAAGTATCATGAGACTAACTACCACGCACCAACCGTATTAGAGGTCGTGTACATATACGTGTACATATAATGAGACTTTCCATGCATGGAAATCACAGCACTTCATTTATACAATTGTGTTGTCATCCCCCTCCCCCCGGTTTCTCAAAGCACTGTATACTGCTTTGAGATTGGAGCTGTTTGAGTATGTAATAAAATTGGAGAAACCTCCATAATGCCCAACAGGATAAAAAAGCTTTATTACTCATAATTCCTGGGGATTGGCATCAGCAAACCCTCCTTCCTCACACTACATATCAGTGCAATATGGGCAACTGAATTTACCTTTACAACGCCGTCAACGTGAATATATAAACCCACTTCTAGTAGCACATAATAATAATAAAGTTTAAATTTGACTGGTTCTTCCGGGAAAAAAGTGGCAACACTGTAGCAATTATATAGCCTCGTTTTCAGTCAAATTTGATTGGAAAAGTCACAGATTGTTTTGAAAGTTTCAGTTGTCCTATTACAATCTCCTAGATTTAGTTGAAATGTGAGACATTTTAGTGAAATTCTTATATATACACTATTTAAAATTGGATTTTGAAGGTGAGAGGGGTAAATGGTACTGCATTGCTCTCATGCAGACTCAGGTCAGCAGATAACCAAAATCCCAAAAGTACCTCCCAGTGGCACACCCTCGAAACAGAAATACTCCAGCTTGTGCTGTTTCTGGCCAACAGTATTGAGAATCATCCACGAAAAATGTGAAGGCTGCAGATGTAGTGAGAATTGACTGCAGAAGACAAGCAATATCTCTGATACCACTGCGCCAACACATACAGCAATAATGTCGACATGCAGTGACACAAGACATTTTGACTAGAGTGCCAGAAACACAGATGCATTGGAGGGGTGGCCAATGTCACGATAAGAGCAGATGTCATCACAAATATCAAGAGCCATGCAAAAGTCTTCATAATGATAACATATTAAGAACAATGAGAGGGCACAACAAGGCAGCGACTCATGCAAATAGAACGGGAAAATGCTACACTTAAATCAGAAATAAAGTATTGATGAGATTGAGAACAAGCTTCTAGTCTCCAGTGCTCCTAATTATGTGTAAGCACTCACGACTTGGATGAGGTTCGCATGTCAGTGTATGACACCTCAGCTAACAGGGCGAATGTTACCCGGGCCCTACTGTCAAGTTTTTCTATACCGGAATCATGCTTGTGGATGAGAAAACATTCATTACCCAATGGTGTGTGTACACAGAATATTATGTAATGTGTATTTAGCATAGTAAAGGTAAAACAGACTGCAACCAACATAAATAAATATACAACAATGTAAAACATCACAATCCAATGCAGTTTTTAGATGACTGCTTTCCTAAAAGAAATTTCTTTGTAGCCATATATTAGTGTTTCACAGCCAAGTGGGAGTGTGGGTGGGGGTGTGAATTTTATCTGTAGAAAAATACAGCCTATGTTTTTATTCTTCCTGATTTGTTCTCAAACTACCGCTGGCAAGCAGGACATAGTTCAGAGAACAGAATGCATCATGGTTTGGCTGTGATATCTGTACCTTTCTGCCAAACACATCTGACCAGCATAGCTTACAGGTCACTGGACTATGAGATAGGGCAGCTAATTTCATCTGACCAGCATAGCTTACAGGTCACTGGACTATGAGATAGGGCAGCTAATTTCATCTGACCAGCACAGCTTACAGGTCACTGGACTATGAGATAGGGCAGCTAATTTCATCTGACCAGCATAGCTTACAGGTCACTGGACTATGAGATAAGGCAGCTAATTTCATCTGACCAGCATAGCTTACAGGTCACTGGACTATGAGATAAGGCAGCTAATTGCATCTGACCAGCACAGCTTATACTGGACTATGAGATAAGGCAGCTAATTGCATCTGACCAGCACAGCTTATACTGGACTATGAGATAAGGCAGCTAATTGCATCTGACCATCACAGCTTATACTGGACTATGAGATAAGGCAGCTAATTGCATCTGACCAGCACAGCTTATACTGGACTATGAGATAAGGCAGCTAATTGCATCTGACCATCACAGCTTATACTGGACTATGAGATAAGGCAGCTAATTGCATCTGACCATCACAGCTTATACTGGACTATGAGATAAGGCAGCTAATTGCATCTGACCAGCACAGCTTATACTGGACTATGAGATAAGGCAGCTAATTGCATCTGACCAGCACAGCTTATACTGGACTATGAGATAGGGCAGCTAATTTCATCTGACCAGCACAGCTTATACTGGACTATGAGATAGGGCAGCTAATTTCATCTGACCAGCACAGCTTATACTGGACTATGAGATAGGGCAGCTAATTTCATCTGACCAGCACAGCTTACACTGGACTATGAGATAGGGCAGCTAATTTCATCTGACCAGCACAGCTTATACTGGACTATGAGATAGGGCAGCTAATTTCATCTGACCAGCACAGCTTATACTGGACTATGAGATAAGGCAGCTAATTTCATCTGACCAGCACAGCTTACACTGGACTATGAGATAGGGCAGCTAATTTCATCTGACCAGCACAGCTTATACTGGACTATGAGATAAGGCAGCTAATTTCATCTGACCAGCACAGCTTACACTGGACTATGAGATAGGGCAGCTAATTTCATCTGACCAGCACAGCTTATACTGGACTATGAGATAGGGCAGCTAATTTCATCTGACCAGCATAGCTTATACTGGACTATGAGATAGGGCAGCTAATTTCATCTGACCAGCACAGCTTATACTGGACTATGAGATAAGGCAGCTAATTTCATCTGACCAGCACAGCTTACACTGGACTATGAGATAGGGCAGCTAATTTCATCTGACCAGCACAGCTTATACTGGACTATGAGATAAGGCAGCTAATTTCATCTGACCAGCACAGCTTACACTGGACTATGAGATAGGGCAGCTAATTTCATCTGACCAGCACAGCTTATACTGGACTATGAGATAGGGCAGCTAATTTCATCTGACCAGCATAGCTTATACTGGACTATGAGATAGGGCAGCTAATTTCATCTGACCAGCACAGCTTATACTGGACTATGAGATAGGGCAGCTAATTTCATCTGACCAGCACAGCTTATACTGGACTATGAGATAGGGCAGCTAATTTCATCCCGACATACCTCCTTTAGATCATGAATGGAAGGTCACAGTGCTGCCATATTTTTTGCTTCCCTTTTTGACAATACATGGGGGAACCTATGTACTTAACGGTCATTGACTGCAGTACAATAATCCAACCCTTCCTCTTCTTCAGCATCCATTCTCAAACTCTAGCTGGATTTCTCTTATAGCAGGACAATGACTCTACTAGATGACTCAGCAGGATGTAATCCAGAGAATGAAAATGCGTTGCGTCTCCGTTTTAGTTGTGTCAATGGCCCGTATCGTCAGATAAATATGGGCCATGGAGACAATATGATAGAATATTAAGAGGTGATAAAAGTCAGCAAGCACATAGGAAATTTCAACTCTATTGTGTAACAGCCAACATGTTGTGAAAATTGTATTCCATCACAATGTCATAATCGCTAATAAATGAAAATAAATCTGATGTGCCGTTTGGGTTCATTTTTCAGGACTTGGAAAAATAAGATCAACATAAACATCTAAAGAAATATAAGAATCTCATGGATTGTTACAAAGATTGGTGAGAGTGTGCAGAGAGGGTGATAAAATAGAAGTCACAGAGAAACATATGGGGATTCAAATCTATTTTATGGACATACAATGATAAAACAGCGACTAGACCCCCACATTGCAATAATGTGAAATAGTTTGCAGCATCATTCCATCTAAGTTGAGACTGCCTCAGCTACAGCTGGAACCACATACACAGCAGGAAAAATAGTAGACAGCACAAAATCGTATCATGGAGACACCAGAACTGGCTGTAAATATCTGAGATAGGAAGCTGTGGAGAGCCATGATTGTCTATACCAGCTGACTGTAACATGAAAACTAAGAAAAATAAAACCTGATATTGCACTAAGTTGTGTTCAGACGATGTTAATCTGAGATAATTTGTCACTTTAAATAAAATAACATGTGGTAATAACATTTTGCTAATCACTGGAAACAGAAAAACACAAATGGATGTTTCCACCAAAGAACAGTATCTTGAATACAACATAGCACAAGGAGAGTGAAAGAAAAATAAGTGTGGACGGTTACATCAGACCAAATAATTTTGTTCCAAATTTTGCACGATGGATTATCATTTTTCTGCAGTTTTAACCTATACTACTTCACAATGCAATGCTACCACCTAAGTCTGTCAGGCCACTGACACTAATAAAACAGAGATGCAAAGCATCCCCATTCTACATCCTGCTGTGTTGAATTTATTGGAACCGTAGCCCCTGCTACAAGAAGAGAGATTCAGCAGGAGATTGAGAACACACGCTAACAAAAATACAACTGTAAGAAACACATTGGGTTAGAAAGATTAATCATCAACGGGAAGGTACCTCTCTATGTGACGTGTCCTTCACAGAACGCAGTCCTCGCTGCCACTGTTTAATCCTCTCTGTTCTGTGCAAGCTGTCCAGCTTCTTGCAGTGTTTAAAAATGTTCAGAAGGTCTTTGATGTCAGAGGTCCATATAGTATTGGTCTGCCTCTTGTTCTCT
This sequence comes from Meghimatium bilineatum, assembly GCA_034231615.1. Taxonomy (NCBI): domain Eukaryota; kingdom Metazoa; phylum Mollusca; class Gastropoda; order Stylommatophora; family Philomycidae; genus Meghimatium; species Meghimatium bilineatum. Next base: position 2,456,539 of record CM067305.1, on the reverse strand, counting down.
TTCCTGGAACTTTCAACGCCATGATTAATCTTTCTAAATCATTGTGTCTCTTTATAGGTCCCAAATGTCTCTTTATATGTCTGAAATATGTTTGTTTGTATTTTTTTGATAGCTTGAATGAGCAATTCCTTTGCTGTGTTCAGATCTTTGCGAACATCTGCGTTGGTTCATCGTTTTGTTCATGATATTGTTAGAACCTTTCTATAGCATTTTGAATGCCAATATTTTCTTTTCCATTGCTGATGTCAATCCCATGTCTCATAACCATATGTTGCCACTGGAAAGATATAGCGTCCTAATAGTTGTAACTTGGGAAGGAACCAGGAAGAGAAACAAAAGGTTGTCCTAAACATCAACGGACACATGATCTCAAGACCCTTTGAATATGATACTGTAGAAACAGGCCAGTTTGCACAGAATCAAAGAGGCTTACAATGAAAACAATGTCATATAGAGAAATAAACAAACAAATGCATCAAGTACAGTGTTACATCCAACTGTAAACTAGACTGTTTTTATCACTACAGAAATGCAACAAAATTAAAATAAAATAAATAACATTTGAAACAAGATTACATATGCTTCAATATGGATACTAAATCTTAACTGATCCGATCAAAATAGTTAACAGTGACACAATAACATATTGCTGACTTGTCAGAAGTACATAACACATTCGAGTTAATTATTGAGTTGTTTACGTGGAAAACAGCATTTGGGATTTTCTGCCAACAGGTTTCAACCAAATGACCTGTATTGAAAAAGAACTTTAGGTACACAGAGGTTAAAAGAAATATATTTTGGTTTCTTCTTCTGTGTTCGTTCTCAAACTCCTGCAGATTAGCGAGATGTAGTCAGGAGAAAGGAATGCGGTGTGTCATGGTTTACAGCATTGCTGCAATATCTGTGCCTTTTGGCCTGACACATCTGACTTCAGCATGGCTCTGGGCCACTGACCATATATGGGATAGACAACTCCATCCCATAACCTCCTTAGTTGCCTCTTATGACATGCATGGAAAACAGTTGCTATTCTTTGCTCTCCTTTTGGGACCCGTCAAAAAAACGGGCGATATTTTGGTGTGATTTTTTCAACAAATGTTGTTTGGTCAAAATGTTGATTAAGTATATTTTATTTCTGAAAACTAAATTAATTAAAATGTTTTATTTGTGCTTATTGGTTGTAAAGTTTTACAGCAGTCACACCTATTATTGAATTCTCTATTGTATGAGTACTTTAGCTTTTATTTGAAACCAGCATTTCCACAGTCTTATGGCTCAAGTATTATTTGAAATTCAAAATACATATCTAAGGCTCTACAATTGATCATGTCAATTTAATTCATGTACAAAACAATGTTAGTATATTAAGATATTGTAAATCAACCCATAAGACAAGTCATTTTCGTTTTTTCAACAAAGCTTTTTTCTTGAGCTCTTCCTGTTCCTTCCTCATATCTTCTAAATCCTCCATTAAACCAAGTTTGGCACTGCGCTTCTCTTCCCGCATTACAGTTGAGTAGTCAGCTTCCATGTCAGATAAATCATCCAGTCTTTCATTCTTGTATCTGTAAGAGAGATCACAAGTAATGTAGTTAAATCAAATCGTATGAAATTCGACATAATTTCGACGTATTGAATGTGTGACATTCAATACAAATGATTGGTGTTGTTACGTTATTCAATGCAGACGACGTTTTTGTGTACAAATGTAATTGATGCGCTAACAGTTAAACTTGTGTATCGGCTTGTGGTTAAAGTTATCTAAAATACATTATATCTGAAATATACATATACTTGGCTTTAAATGATGGATGAAGATGATTGAATAGCAAGACAGCGTAAAAAACAAAAGAGCGAAAAGCTAGATGGTTAGTTAGTTAGTCATCGGATCATCATCACTGCAAACTGGACACATCCATAGTTGCTCCGATCTCTCCTTGAGTGTATCCGCCATCACACTTCTGCTGACAGTACCGGTCCTATGCTGGTTGACCATCAATCTTCTGCGCCCTCCAAAATGTTCACCTCTATCAACACCGCATTTCAATCCCCGATCTTTAATCCTAGCCATTGAAAAGGAATCATCATCCACATTAGTCTCACTCTCGCGTGTTATAAGCTAGATGGTTGAATCGTCAAAGTCAAGAGTCACTCGCTCATATTTGTGCTGCAAATATAGACACTGAATTGAAAGAGAGATGTAAAGAATTGATCAAGAAACCCTTCAACAAAGACAATGATGCCTACAAGATGATGTGCATCAGTATAAGCTAAGCTAGAATCACCAGGGCAAAGAGAAAATTGACACGCTATGAATAGAGAATACAGACGATGTCACGGACAGCATGAAACTGTTGAGCAAGCGCAGAGATCGAGCTACAGATGCCGAGGATCACACATTTTTACACATACGTCAAAGTCAAGCAATTTCAAATGAAGTAGCAACTTTTGCTGAGGATCCTGCTGCTGCAAATAACTGGAATTTTCAATATTATATGTAGATTTTGTTGTGCTAAAATGTTTTGAGGTGAACGTCCTAACAATGGCAAGTTTACAACTTGCTGAAAGGGAAAAAAATCATGCCCCCAAAGCCACAAGACATCCATGGTAATAAGATGGAGTATCCCGAGTTCCTATAGTTGATGCTCTGATAATACACACATTTTCGTGAGAATATTTGCTCTTATAATAGTGTTCTTTCTTTCACATCAATGGGTGCAATAAGTACGGATGTTCAAGGTTGAGGTCCATATGTTTTAAAAGTTCATGGACAAACTTATCATTGAACTTCGCATATGCAACAGCCATACAACAATGTTCCACAGTTCCTTCAGTTGTATGTTTTGGAGAGTACTCAAGCAACAGATGTTTAACATGCACACGAAGCAAATGCTACATGCGAAACTCTTCTTCTTCTTGGTCGCAGTTTGACATGTCTACACAGCAAGTCAGGTTTTCTTAATAAATGCTGCTGTATCTGAAAGCACCTCAGTGCTTTAATACATCTTTCTATGGATATCCATCTCTGTGTGCCAGTGTTCTTCCCTTAACTGGTTTAGTGTATTGTAGTCTTGCAGGATATGCTGCCTGCCTGCAAGGGCACAGAGGTGATGAGACCAGTCTTAGTCTATTTAAGTGGCTGTTTAATTTGTTGTTTCCTGTTTTGATGCGGAGGATAATAACCTGCTCTGCTCTGTCGAGATAGTGGTAATTGTCTTTTAAGTGGTCGACTTTCCTGGTGTTTTTGATGAGGGTCCTCTTTTCTTGGTAGGTGATTTCTTGATCTTTTTGTTCCTGTGCTGCTCCATCCTTTGCGTCTGTCTGCCTCTTTATTTCCTGGTATGCCACAGTGGGATGGTATCTACTCTAGTATTACCCTTCTTTGGATGCTCACTTCTTGCATGGCTTCTTTCAGGTCTGGCAGTTTACCGCTGTCACGGGCTTGTAGGACAGACATAGCAAATTAAGAAATACCACCTGTTTACATTGGCTTGTTGTGTTTTTAATTATTTCTGCAGCAATGTTTAAAGCCTGTACTTCTGCAGAGTAGGAGCAGATTATTCCAGTTGGTGAACATGTGGATTCATTTTCTTTTTCTGGATATTTTATGTACACGCCAGCACCTCCATTTTTCATTGCTCTTGCTGCTGATCTGTCGGTATATACTTGTATCCATGCTTCTCCCTTGATAAATTTTTTTCGTCGACACAATAGACTGGCATAGTTATCAGTTAATTTGCACTATCGAAATGAGAGAGATTTAGAATGCTGCTGAAACATAAAATCCCAATAGTAAACATGGTCTTCAAACGCGATCGTCAATAATGGTTTTTGTCAACTAAGATGGCGAACCACCCTTTCAGTGACATTCACATTTATTTATTCATAAAATATTGGTTATGGACTGTATGATGTCATACTCTCTTTTGTTCTCATACGGTGAGCCGGATTGGCAAGCAGATTAGAAATGTGAGGCATATAAGGGTTAGCAACCCAATAAATTTCATCCTGGCTGGATTTGAACGGATCTAGTGTTTTATATAAATTGAAAGTCTGAAACTTGCACATTAGTACAGTGGAATCCCATTATAACAACGTGGTGTGGACCAACAAAACATGTAATAACAGAAATTTGCTGCATGTGGTAATAACAATATCATCATCATCAATTGCCATCTCCTCAATGAATGTTGGCTGCACAAGACCTCCATCATCACATCTCTTGTCTTGGTGGTGAACTCTGCTAGATTGTAACCTGCCAATCTTGCTCACCTTCCCTTTACCCTCAAGTAAGGTCTTCATAAGGTGTCAGTAACAGTATAGAATAAATATAATCGGAGATTTTGAAGTGTTGTTATGTAGGGAAATGTGTTATAAAATAAATCGCTATACAGGGATTTCACTAATACAGAAATGAAGTTTCCTGAAGAATGTTTTAAATGTTCACTTCTGATTTCACCATATATCGGATGTGATGACAAGAGAATGGTCAAACAGCTATATGGTCATCTAGTTGTGACATATTTCTGCTGAGAATCTAGTTTTCATGTCAGCATTAATTAAAAGCATTAAAAAGGTGTAGAGGAATGACCATTTTGTACTTGGGTTTACCAATACATAATCCAGCCCTCTCAATGGAGCGGCATGCTACCTGCAAAGTGTACCACTCATAATACGCAGCTCTGGCATTAAGAGATAATTTACATTGTAAACAAGATATTAACCAGATTTGGACTCGTGACCTCTTGAGCACAAGGCAAACGCCACGGAGATATCCATTGTCTATTTTTATGGAAATACAAAACAAATATGACATCTTATTACTCTAGCAGAAATATTTGTGACATACTTGCTCTTATCGTAGCCAAATAGTTTCTTGATCTCTTTGGAGTAATCTGGCTCAGCACCATCACCATCATCAATGAAGCCATCCATATCTGAGTCATATTCCTCCTCTTCTTGTTCGGAGTCAAAGTCCTCTATACGGTTCCTCTTTGTTGGGATCCCTGACAGTATAAGAATACATAAGCACAGCTTCATTGTTAGTAAAATAAATATGAACAATGATTTATAATTAGCAAACACTCGGTGAACACGAGCATGCTCTAGAGACACTGAATCTAACAAACATATTCAAGTCTACTTCAAAATTCACAATGAAACAGGTCAATGTGGACAAACATTTCAACACACAGGAAGAGGTTCTTGGCACTGAGTAAATAGCATATATTAATTCAAATCATGGTGTGCCAGTGGAGACAGAAGAACAATGACATAATATGCCAACAACTATTGCTATATGACAAGAAGAGGCAATACTCATGTACAAGCTATAAATTAAAGCTCAAGAAAGTAAATAAGGTTGTGAAAATATAAAATAAACATGTAGTTGGTAGGAGGCACATAACAACATCAATAAATAAGATATAAAGGTATGCCATACCATATTGGTTCAGCATTATCAAGGAATCACACACATGTTACAAATGTCAAAAACAATGAAGAACAATATCAGGAAACTAGAGATTAGAATATTTGGCTTGAGAATATTCACAAGACTGTGGAGGTAAATGGATAGATAACAATATTGAAAGTCTTAACTATATGGACTCCATGAAGAAAGAAGGAAAATAGGTAAGAATTGTTGTCAATAATTAAGTACACAACATACTAACAGCAAGTACAAAAAACATGACGTTTTGACAAAAATGGCTTCATCAGGACAAAAATATCAAACAACAAAGAAATGAACAAAAAGAAACATATTATGATTGGAAGACATAAGAGGAGTAAAAGTAGATAATAAAGAAGAGTGGATAAGGAGAAGAGAAAGAAATAAGATTTGTACTTGCTCCTCTTATCACTTCCTATCATACTATGTGTCTCTATGTTAAGTATTTCGTTTTTTTGTGTGTTTTTCCCCTCTGAAGAAGACTTTAGTTGAAATGTGATCCGTTTTTGTTAGTTATCTGATCATTATCACTGCAAACTGGACAGATCCATAGTTGCACTGTTAAACCAGGTGTTGCTAAGCACAATCAGCATCCAAGAAGGCCAGCTTTTGAACACAATATTATCTACAATGGGTCATGGTCATGATACAAAAGAAATCCAGCAGAAATTTGAGAATGAACGCTGAAGAAGAAGAACACAATATTAAAGAAAAAGATAGGTGCTTTCTGTCACGTCAAGAGACATGACGGTATGGAGAGAATGATAGAAGGTAACAGAGGTAAAGGCTGACCATGAAACCAGTGGACAGAAAAATACAGGAATGCTTGCACATGTTCCCTAAAGGGGGTGGGGCAACTTGCGCAAGGCTGAGGAGAATTCAATAGATAAATAAGGAAGACTATGTTCTTATTCTAAACTTCCTGCAGGTCAACAGGATGTAATATGAAAAATTATGATCCGGTTCTGTGGCGGCATGGTACAGAGCACATCCGTGACAGCTAAAGTACCGAATTTGAATCCCATTACCGGCAATTATGCATACGGGCATTTATAAAGCAATGGCAAACTACCAAACATATTTATATTGCTTAGAAAATCATTACCGCTGGGTTAATGGCTACATCCTGAATAGGATACACTACCAATTGTTGTAATCTTAAAAATGGAAAGATGATCCTTTAAGTATTTCTATATGTGGTAATGTTTTAGTATTTTATGTACTGTAATGTCTCAAGTCAAAACAGGTGCATATTGTAATTGGAGAAAATGAAATCATGCACAGATGGGAATAATAAATTAAAGACCTTTACAAATATAGTAGAAATGACACAGATATACAGTACAACAATGAAGGCACCTGTATATTAACTGCAGAGGTGGAAGAAGCAATACAACACTTGAAATATAAAAAATCTCCTGGACCAGATAATAATACATAGGAAGAATTAGAAGTGCTAGGGGGGAGTATGGGATAGAAATAGTCACCAAAATGTTAAATGGCATCTATAACAGTGGCAATATTCCATCTGATTTATTGCAATCAATATTCATACTTACCGAAGAAACCAGATGCAATAGAATGTGAAAACCACTGAAAAATCAGCCGTATGAGCCAGATGACCAAGATCCTGCTTGGTATAATCATGAGACGAATAAGAGGAAATTAAAACTAGAAATTACAGAAGAACAATGTGGATTTGTGGGAGGAAGAGGCACAAGAAATGCCATATATAATATAAAACATTGATGGAGAGAGCAGTAGAAGTAACAAAATGATCTGTGCTTGTGCTTCATAGATTATAGTAAAACATTTCACAAGGTTAGACATTCAGAAATGATAAAAATGTTAGAAAAATTCATAAGATCTAACGATAGTAAGAAATATATATTAAAAACAAATAGCTGCGATGAGGGTTGACAGTAATGTAGGAGAATTGCAAAAGATAGAGATGGATGTCATACAAGGATGTGTAATGTCACCAGATCTTTTCTCCTTGTATACAGAGGATATCATGCGAAACATAGAAAGCATGCCAGGAATAACAGTAAGAGGTTACAGTCTGAATAATCTAAGATATGCTGACGATACAATTCTGATTGGAGGGAGCGAACTTCAAGCCCTGTTATACATGATAGTACAAGAAAGTGAAAACAAAGGCCTCAGTCTAAACAAAAATAAAACAGACACAATGGTTGTTTAAAAGACATACACACCACCAAAGTGCAGTATTACCATCAATGTATCTTGGCACCATTTTAACATCAGATGGCCGGTGCTTCAATGAGATCAAGAACAGAATAGCACAGGCAAAATTATATTTTTTTAAATTAAGAAACATTTACGCAATGGAGTAATATCAATACATACGAGTTTGAGAAAGTGCCCAAGACGATAAGCTGGGGGCAACTAAGATGTGATTTTTAAGAAGAATGATGCAAATTCCACGCACAGCCAAGAAAACTAATGTAGATGTTCTCAGAGATGCTGGAGTAAAATGACAAATCGTAGAAAAAAATTAGAAGTAGACAATCAAAATTTTTAGGGAATGTGATGAGGAAAGTAAAACTTGAACATTTAGTAACCACCGGAAAGATCAAAGGGGAGAAGAGACAGAGGAAGATGAAGAGAAACATTTCTGGATGTGTTGTCACTGTGGTACAAAAGAAGTCACCAACTGAACTTATTTAACAACAAAAGAGACAGAGAGTTGTGGAGAAGCATGATCGTCTACTCTGCATGGCACTTGATTGATTCCTTTTCATTGGCCAGAATTAAGGAATAAATATCACTCCTGCTGAATCACACACCCTGTCGCATCTTCACAGGGGTGATCATATTGTCATTAAACCAGCAGACAAGTGTGGTGCCGTAAGGATTTTTATCTACGTGAGGGCCGTAAACAACTATCTAACCCCTCATTTTACACAGCATGTACCTCTGACTCTACTGTGTCTAATAATAGGGTGGTAAAAAAAATGCAGTTAAAACTCTTATCCGCAGTAACAACCTCCCTAGTGCTGAGGGTCTTTGTATCGATGAAAGATATTTATAGAGAGGCCACGTTTTCTACATGCTACCCAAAATTCATAAAGAATCTAATCCTGGTAGACCTATTGTCTCTGCTTGCTCTTGTCCCGCTGAACATATATCCAATTTCCTTGATAGTATTTTCCAACCCGTAGTTAAGCAACTTCCAATTCACATCTAACATCTCTACTACTTCCGTCAGCCTTCTTGACATCATTGTCACTATTCATCCCCCTTACCTCAGCATATCTGTGTACTACAAACCTTCAGATGCACATTTTTTTTCTGCTCTATACTTTTTCTCATTCTCCTGTTGCCGCAACACTCTACCATTCTCCCAGGTTCTTCGTCTTACACTATCGTTGCTTATTATTTAGTGCAGTGCTGTTTTTCTTTACTTGTATCCTTCTTCTTCTGTGTTTCTTCTCAAACTCCTGCACATTCGCAGGATGTAGGACAGAGAACGGAATGCATAGTGTCATGGTTTACAGCAATGCTGTGATATCTGCAATTCTCTGTCTGACAAATCCGACTTTAGCATGGCTTTGGGTCATGCTGACCTTATATGAGATGGGACAACCAACTCCATCCCATAACCTCCATAAGTTATATCTTACGATATGCATGGAAGGTAAACAGTGTTGCTGTTCTTTGCCCCCCTCTTGGGCTCCGGCAACACAGGTGCAATACTTCTATCCACGTTGTTTTGGGACAAATGCTGAATATCCTGGGTGCTTCAATGGTCTGTGCCATTGAAGTGGACACCAACAGGATAATTTAAATTAATTTTGTTACAGCCAGGTATGCAAAATTGGTCAGCAATCCTCCTTCTAGTCTCACATACATCATGATGCAGCGCTTGCATAGATGATTTTATGGGACACACATGTGAAACTCTCTCCAATGGTGAAGGTGGCTTTGGGGAATATGACAGACTGGGTCTGGGTGACATAGGCACAGTTGTGTTTGCAGCTTATGGTGGCACTTGATTGATTGTAGCCCTTTGCAACTTTTTTTGGCTTGGGAGGGGCATGTTGCCCACTTTGATAACAACTGATCTAGAACTATTGAGTTCAAAACTTTTTTTACAGGCAATGTCAAGTTCAAGAACCTGCAAGCAGTTTAAAAAATTGTGTGTTACAGAAAGTCTTCTCTCTGAGGAGTGTTTTGAACATTGCAGCCAGCAGCATATTATTCACTATTTTATCTGTTTAGAAACAATTATATTCTGGTTATTACTGTTTTAATTTTTTGCTGAGATATATATTACATTATATTTAAACTATTAGTAGATATTAGCAGAAAACATTAGTAGATGACATGCCTTTATATTGAAGTTATCTTCTTATAGAAGCTTCATGGCTATACAATCCCGTAGTCATAACCTTCGATAACAGTTACTGTTGTTCCGACAGGCCGACGTTGTGCTTGAACTAGTTACGGGCATGGTGTGGGTGTACGGAACAACAAAGAAACATGTTGCAAGGGCCAGATGTCGACGTCTGTTTCAGCGGCATTGGACTTGAAACACCATTGAGTCGAATGGCTGCTGAAACAGAGGGTGGAGCACTTATGGGAATGCCCCACAGGCTGTGGGGCCAGTTTTCTAATCAAGATATATTTAAACAAGTAACCAAAGAAAAGTATTCATACCTGAATGTGACTGAGGAGCTGGCCTTTTCTTGTGGAACTGGTTCATTATTTTATCAAATGGGTTCTCTGATCTGTTAGTTGTTTTTTCCTCATCACTGCTGCCACCAGGTCCACAAACAAGCAGATTTTCATTAACAGGGACATTTCTGCCCTTGTTATTGCCATTTATTGCCCCCTGAGTTTGTGGCCGTGAACTGTTTTTATCTGATGTTTGCTTGTTGAAAGACTGCTTACTGCTGCCTGATAACACATTTTCTGATGATGATGATGAATGTTGAGAAATATTTTTTTTATCAACGCTGTTATACGAGGATCGTGTGGGTAACTCATCTTCCTCAGAACTATCACTTTGTTTATTTGGAGGCTTGCCCCCAAATTTTAACCAATCTTGATATTCTTTTGTTTTTTTTCGTGCCAGTCTGTCCTTTTCTTCCTGAGTTAATGGCCGCTTCTCCACCTCCTTTTTCTTTTTTGGAATGGCTGCTTCTGACTTTGGTGGCTCTTTCTGCTTCTTTTCTGCCATTTCCAGCAAAGCTTTAAAGTCCATTGGAGGTGGAGCTGCCTGAACTGAATGTCTAACGATGTGTTTTTTAGGTTTTGGAGATGATTTTTTGGGATCGTCGTATGGTGACAATGAGTGATCTTTCTTTTTATGATTACTTTTCTTATCATCATGGCTAGACTTGTGCTTATGAGTGCTGTTTCCATCTTTTTTTGAGGCTTTCAGTTTTTTCTTAACCTTAGCTTCTTTGTCAGAATCACCTGTATCTTTCTTCATCGCTCTCTCCCAGGCTTGTTTAGCCATACGGGTAATCTTCTCCTTCTCTAACTTTGCATTCCTCTCAGATAGCATAATGTCTAACGCTGAAGGCACATCATTATTTACCTCACCCTCCTCGTCTGAGGATGCTATGTCTCTGACAATTTCTACAGATTTGGTTTTGTCATCATGTTTGACATCAGTCTTTGACTTTCTCTGAGATTTCTCTCCTTTACCCCGCCGACCTTTGGCACTGTTCTCCTTGTGAATAGCTTCAAGTGTTCTTTGCTTGATAGCTTGAAGACGTGCCAAGATCTTTTCTTTTTCTGAAAGACCAGAAGATGCTTGACGCTCAACAACAGGGTGAAGATGGTGCTTGTTTAATACTATAGGCTGTTGATCGGAAGCAGTAGTTTGAGGCACTGATGACCTTGGTGATTGTGCATTGTTTGATGATGGAGATGGTGGCTTAAGTTCAGGTTTAGAAGATGAAGTTTCCTTCGGTTTATGTTCAGATTTAGATGATGATTCTCTTGACTTAGAAGATGAAAGTTCCTGTGGTTTATGTTCAGATTTAGATGATGATTCTCTTGGCTTAGAAGATGACAGTTCATGTGGTTTATGTTCAGATTTAGATGATGATTCTCTTAACTTAGAAGATGACAGTTCATGTGGTTTATGTTCAGATTTAGATGATGATTCTCTTGACTTAGAAGATGACAGTTCATGTGGTTTATGTTCAGATTTAGATGATGATTCTCTTGACTTAGAAGATGAAGAACTATGTACTTTAGATGAAGAAGAATGGATTAAGTTATGCTTTCTTCCTACAGAAGAAGAATCTTGTTTAGAATGTTCAGAGTCCTTAGATTTAGAACTCCCAAAGTTGGATTTTGTATCTGAACTTGAGCTTGACTTGTGTTTATGATCTATAGACGCAGAAGTTGATTTACTGTCTCCTGATAGTATACTAGATTTATGTTGAGGTATTTTATCTGAACTAGAAGACACTGGCTTCTCATCAGACGGAGGCTTATGTTTATGTTGACTATGTCCTGAAGATGTATTCTTATCTGAAGTACTTAAATGAATGTTCCTACTTTTGTCTGATGTGTTATCAGAAATAAACCAATCAGGTTTATCATTATGGGATGAATCACTAATAGATTTTTTCTTATCAGAATTGTCTCGATTTGTCTTACAATCCTTTTCTATTGGACTAGATTGGTTATCCTTGACCTCAGTTTCTGTGTCATCAAAGAGTGAGTATAACAGTTTTTCCACTTCTGGTTTCCTCTTTGGTATTCTAAATCCGCTGCTCTTTTTCTCTTCTTTATTTTTCTGTTCTTTTTCTCTCCGTCTAGCTTCATCTGTTGGAAAAACATGAGAAATAATACAGCACAATACAACATTTTAAAATGTATGAGCAAATGTGTCTTAATATATTTTCCAAACGTTTTGTTCTGTGTTCACACTAGTATTAACTTCTTGCCCTTGTGTTGCTGGGGCCAAAGACGGCAGCAAATAATAGCAACAATGTTTACTTTCATGCATATTGTAAGAGCTGACTAAGAAGGTTATGGGGTAGACTTGGTGTCCCATCCCATATAGGGTCAAAGTGACCCAAAGCCATGATGAAGTCAGATGTATCAGGCTGAAAAGTGCAGATATCACAGCAATGCTGTAAACCATCATACAGCAAATTTCGTTTTTCGGGCTACATCTTGCTAATCTGTAGGAGTTGGAGAATGAACGCAGAAGAAATATTAACTTCTGACATGTCTCTACAACATAAGTTATTTCTCCTTCTGGGATCAGCAACCTATACTGGTTGGTGAGTTGCCTCCATGAATTCCGCAGGAGGTTCTCGAGGGTGCACCACCTCTCTTCAAATTTTGCCGCTTGGGCCAGGCTTTAATCTTCAGGTAGCCCAGAGTTAACATGTCTACAGAATGTGATCTGAAATCTTGGGACCCTTTTGACGAAGGTCACTCATTGGCAGAGTATGAAGATGGTAATTTGTTGTGATCTCTCCAACTTTAGGATGGGACCTTATTGGGAAGTTGCTACCTGTTCAGTGATTCCATGTGTTTGAATTTTTCTTTTGACAAGTGTTTTTTTTGCGTCCTATAGTATTTTTTCTGTGTTAGTTCTAAAATTCCCACTAGAATCTCCATTGAGATCAACTCCTTGAAGTGAAGATGGAAAGTAGTCCAGTGAATAGAGGCTGGAAACTAAGATTGGTTGGGCCATACCCAATATCGAGCAGGACTGTGGTAGGACCACAGTCCTGCTCAAACAATCCCAGGTGTTGAAGTCAGAGATACCAGGAAGTGCACCAGCAACCATTGTTATCACGCAACCCGCCCATTTAGCATTTCTGTAAAGAATAACTAATAAGTGAACATCATCAATTAATGGACAACTTAATTTTTTTTAAACTTGAATTCTATGAACGAAAGACTTCTTGGAAAGAAAGATCAGAGTACCAACTTCCAACTCAACATGTACAGTTTAACAATTACCTAACACTTATTCCTATGGAAACTGTCATCCATTGCCTTTTCTTAATGTCCAGTGATGGATAATGCTAGAAAATTGCTTCCTCTCAGAGGCTAGAAAAAAACTGAATAAAACAACAGCTAAAAAACACATGCACACAATGGCATTGTGTCAAAGGTCATGAGTCCATGTACCTTTGGATTAGCAACCAACCAACAATCACATAAACAGCAGAAAACAACACAAACACACTTCAGGGTACCAGCTGTGCACACATCTGTAACAAACTGTTGATCACAACCTTTTTTAAAATAACCAGTGCTGGTTGATAGAAGAATGCTCCTCCCTTCAAAGCCGGATAAATGAAACATCCTGTATGGTACAAAACAACACCACACAAACGCATGACAAAGGACATACAAACAGAAAAATTTTAACAGAAAGTGCAATCTGAAGACAAGTGTAACTATGTGAGAAATCTCCACACTACTTGCATGTGAAAAGAACTTACCCTTTTCATGTTCTTTTTCCCTGATACGTTTCTGAATAGCATCTATTCTTGATTTAATTTGTTCTTCCTTTGTTCCTGGAATGTCTTGACTTTTCTTATTAACTTGCATTTTCTGAACAAGAAACAAAACACACATTATGAACTTATCATCAGGTTAGACCATAAGTTTCCACATTTTTTGGGACCACCACCCACTTTGCTGCAAGACATGAATGTTGTAACGTCCCCGATAATAGCAGTTTTCTGCATTCAAGCCGTTTGATATTTTCAACGTAACTAAATATCAACTAATGATGAAACAGCCATTTGTAAAATGTGAAGATGGTAAAAGTGTAAGCCTATAATCAAATTAAATTATGCACAGTTTCATAAAATGGTTTAAAAATGAAACTTTGGAATACATATCAACCTGCAGAAAACCACCAGCGGAATATGTCACATATACCTGTCCTGATAGCAACCCAACAGTGGCATATGTCAAATTCCAATTAGTCATTTGTTTTCATGATAAACAGTCTCACATGATCTTTTCAATGTAATTCGCAGATACATCTAGTTTTCCGAACACAAAAATGTATAGTTTGAGTTTGAAGCATATTTTATTGTAAATAACTGAAATATTTAATAATTAGACTTAGACTATTCAGTTCAATGTTAATTATGCAAATTATCCACCATTTTCAATTTTTATTAACCCTAATTTCATATGAAAATTAATATGATATAATATAATCAATATTCAATGTCTTGCCTTTGTGAACACAAAAATATACATTTAACATTTTCTGTGGTATTTTATTATATCTAATTGTTATATTATAATATATTTTAATTATGCTAGTTAACTGCCAAAATATACCAGTATTATATTCAGTACACCTATACTATTATAATTATTACTATATTCTATACTTACCTATTAAATTAAACTATATTATAAAATGGTATATTTTAAAAATTGCATAATAAGCTAAATCAAACTCAACGTATGTTTAACTTTAATTCACGTAATAATTAATAAATAAAACGTTTTACTTACATTTTCTCTTTCATTTTCCTTGGCCTTCAAACTATTATTGTGACGATGAATGTTCAACGATGAACCATTCATCGTGACTCCAGCTTGACTCAGGGAGAATGACAGTTGCCAACTAAGTTGAAACTAGAAACTCAACTGTCGACTCCGCAGTCTATCTTTGTGAATACAATTTTATAATTAAATATGAATATGTATGAATTTTAAATAATACGAAATATTTTTATGAAGCTGAGCAGATGGATTTCATGTCTCTCTGCCAACTAGATTAATCCTTCAGTAATACTGAGAGTGTATCTCGAAGAGACACATTATTAGAAGGTACATTGTTACTAGAAACACAGAAATCCTCTTCTTCTGGCAGACGGTCACATCAACCACCGGAAGTATATAATTATAAGCCGATCTTTCGTTTTTCTAGTACGTACTCTACGTTCTACTTCCGGTCTTTTGTTTAATGGCATATTGTAAAATAACACGATTGGGGAAAAACATGAAAAAAAAAAATATAATAATAAAAATAAACCTATAACCCGTCAGGATCGTAGGGGTGTCACAATGAGGCATTTGGTGAAGAAAGATCTCTACCGTCTTGATGAGTTTCCACACCCTGTCCATTCTTTAATATTATCCCAGTCATGTCTTCTTCTTACCACTTCGTCTTCTTACACCTCAACTGTACCCTCAAGAAAATATTTTGTCAACTAGTCTTATTACGTGCCCGTACCATCGGAGTTTACGAATTTCACGATTGTCAACAGTGGTAACAAAATAGAAACGAAATTGCTAATGCTATAAACTGCTATTTTTCTAGTCGCAGCATACGACTGTGCAACATGGAGTCTAAGTAAAACATCGGCAGAGAAGACAAACTCCTTTGTGATGAAATGCTTACAGAAAGATATTTAGAATCTCATGAACAGGAGAAACTCAGATATTATAAACACATTGTAAGTGGCAGAATGTTGGTTACTAAACACAATAGCAACAAGAAAACTGCATCTGTTTGGACATATAAAGAGACACGGTGTTTAAAAAGAAAAAAAATATTGAGGGCAAAGCACCCGGTGAAAGGATAAAGGGCAGACCAAGAAGTAGATGGACTGACGACAATAAAGATGGCATGAATATGTTGTTAGAAAATGCAATAGTACTTACGTAGAACACCGGTTTTTGATGTTTCATTTGAACACACCAGACTAATGGGTTATCACTAAGACTAAGGGATTATGAGGTGTAAACACGAAAATATACAAATTACAATATACAAGACATTTTCAACGTTTCGAACCGTTAGGTCTTTTTCAAGAATATATAAAAGAAACAATGAAAACAGTAAAAACAATGCTAGCATTTTTTACAGTGTTTACTGTTTTCATTGTTTTTCAATGTTTTGTTTTATATATTATTGAGAAAGACCTTACACTGACCACATATTTCATCACTGACTCCTTACACTGACCACAGATTTCATCATGGACTCCTTACACTGACCACAGACTTCGTCATGGACTCCACACACTGACCGCAGACTTCATCATGGACTCCTTAAACTGACCACATAGAGAGTCCGACTGAATTTTTCTAAGCATGCTCATATAATCAATATAAAAAATAGAGGTCTATAACTAAGGTATGTTAATAAATACATCAACAATTTCCTGCCTTTTTTTACACCCTCCAACTACTTGATACTACTGACGTCTGTCGAGAATTCACGAAGACTCGCCACTCTTAATTACGTCATTCAACCCATGCATATGTCCCCACATCCACTTATAAACAGACGAAAATGGAGGATAGAACAACATGAGTTATGTCGAATTCTTAAGAAATTAACCTTTCTTCTTCTTCTTCTGCGTTCGTTCTCAATCTCCTGCAGATTAGCAGGATGTAGTCCGGAGAACGGAATAAGTTGTGTCATGGTTTACAGCATTGCTGCGATATCTGCGCCTTTCGGCCTGACACATCCGACTTCAACATGACTTTGGGTCACTGACCCTATATGGGATGGGACAGCCAACTCCATCCCATAACCTCCTTAGTCGCCTTTTACGACATGCCTGGAAGGTAAACAGTGTTGCTATTCTTTGCTCTCCTTTCGGGCCCCGGCAACACACGGGCGAATTAACTTTTCAAACTTGCATATAGAGAACTCTAAAAATTTAATTTAATGGAAAGATAAATACAACCTAAGATGTGTCGGACCATGTGTGTAAATAGAACGGCAACACATCCTGTTACAAAAAGTATCAAGGGAGAGGTTATATCTATACTTGTGACCACACCACTGACAATTTATTTCCAGAATATTGGACGTTTTCTCTCATTTACTAACAATATTGGACGTTTTCTCTCATTTACTAACAATATTGGACGTTTTCTCTCATTTACTAACAATATTGGACGTTTTCTCTCATTTACTAACAATATTGGACGTTTTCTCTCATTTACTAACAATTGTTCGATAGTGTGTGTAAAGGTGGATTCAGAAATTTTCTTCTTCTTCAGCATTCATTCTCAAACTCCCGCTTGGTCTCTCTTGTAGCAGGACAACTGTCCTACTAGACTTCCAGCAGGATGTAGTCCAGGGAATGAAAATGCGCTGTGTTGCCGTTTTATTTTGCGCCAAAGGCCCGACACATCCGTCTTCGGTAGGATATATCATTCAAGTAGTCTAATAAAATAGCATATGAGTATATATCTACAATGATGAATGTTTACCTTGTCTGATACCTTAGGCTTACATATATTATACCTGGATAGATCTTTCTTAATTACAACGCCACCATAACATTGAGTGAATGTAAGCATCTCTATCATAATCAAGCGACCTGGGTTCGAACTCATTCGATAGTTATTGGAGATCAAGTGTCTCGAATATCAGGGATAATACAACATATTAAAAAGTGGGAATGTGGTCACTTGTAGGCACACAGAACTGAGTGCTGTGATGCATTCCCTGAGAATGTTGGTAAATTGCATTATATGTAGATGCTACGGACGCACAAGACTGTGTCAAACCGCTGGCTAGACAAATCTTTTAACTCGACTACGATTGTACACAGATAAAATAACTAGGCAACAAAGTGGCAGCTAATGGATACCAAATATGATGGAGTCATTACATTATTGAAATCTGAAACAAACATATAATACAAATGGTGCCAGAAACAGAAATACACGACTCTCTTGAACAGAGTTTCAACAATAGGGAGTTGACATAAGTTGCATAATGTCCTGAGTTTTTTTTTGGTTTTTATGGTGACAGTTGGCACGGTGATTCCGAATCTGAGACCGCTAAGACATTGTTGGTTTGGTGTATACCATACGTTCGGTTCAATACAGGAATCAGTGGACAAATCACGTGACAACTGTCCGACTTTTTAATTTCATGTTATTGCACTGGGCTTCCGTTACTCGGAGATTTTTAAAAATGTAACTAAGGATGCTGATCTAGCGATTTGCGTGCAACACACTGGACAACCACCCCCATTCAGTGTGTAGCGCGCATATTGAGTGATCGGGGGCTCTTATCACTAAATGTGTAGGACGTTTGCTGTGTCGGAATTTGGTTCTGTTTAATTATGTTAGCTTTTTTGTTCCGTAGAAACCTGGCCACTAATCCGTGTATTGTACCCAATGTTCCATCTAAGTTAGGTGGCTGTGACCTCTTTGTAGTTTGCTAATCACATAATTTAATACTTCTATTCTTCTATGCAGTTTTTCATAGTGTTTAATATATCCGCCCGGCCCATTGCCCTGCTACTCAATACAGCAGCAGAATGCCAGATTATCTGCTCTCTTATACATTAGTATAAATCTGTCCTTTACTTGGTTATTTCACTGTTACATTTATTCTAAATATTTTATTTAAAATTCGTATTTTTCATATTTCTTTCATGTTTTCTTAGTACTATATATTTGTTTATTATATATGTTCTTAGTACTACATCATAACAGCATGGAAAGATTAATAGCTGAAGGCAGAGTTAACAGCAACGGGGGAAGAGGGCACACAAGATGACAATGGTGCAGTGATATATATATATATACAATAGCTGCGTCAGATCAACTTGCCCACAATTGTGGAGTGTTCAGAGAATCCATGAGGAAGACCATGTTCTGGAAAGAATATTTCACACGAGATGAGAGTACTATATAGGAATAATTGTTTGTTATATAATTTCTTAGTACTGTAGGGGCCTATATTTTTTTCTTATATAATTTCTTAGTACTGTAGGGGCATATATTTTTTCTTATATAATTTCTTAGTACTGTAGGGGCATATATTTTTTCTTATATAATTTCTTAGCACTATATATTTGTTTTGACAAAGATCTCCTGTTAAAACTTCAATAGTTTTATTATAGATTTTTTTTCCATCATCTCTTTATGAGTAGTAATGGGTCTATGTAAGATTGATTTACTATCTGCTCTCTCGTTGCTCTGAACATCCGAATGACCAGGCACAGAAATGATTGTGACTCCATCCAACTCTGATCTCCTCACAAACTCAAGCCAATGTTCATGAACAATATCTGCTGTTATTTTTCTGAGAATGCAGACATGAGTTGTACTGTGTCAACATCCAGTTCAAGTCCTTGGTCAGGGTCATATCTTTATAATCATGTCATACTGCTCTATCGTCAGAATGAAAACTCCACTCTCCTCGATAATGGACTTCCCTACACACTGAGCTGTAAACATCCACGCATCATGCACCTGTTTAACAACAGAACCCTCCATTTATATAATAATTTCACCTTCCCTATAGTTCTCACTGACTAATGCCTGCACCTGACTTAACACGAATAGGGCACCACTTCCTGCTTTCTCGATCACGTTTTATTACTACCCTGATATTCATTTAATCATAATGTAATTTTGTTTCTTCTCACAAATCATCCAGAGTGCATAGGCCTATATTGCATCAGTGCAATCGTTTATTTTCGTATAGCTAAGGTGGGTATAGCTGATTCTAGTATAGGTCTTATTTACAGTTATAAAATATTTGAAACATTTTTCCAAAATGACTGAAGTATAATGCTTCCATATCTGTAAGAGGAGCGCAGTGGTCTAGCTGATAGTGAGCTTGCTTATTATCGCTGGGTTACAGAGTGCCAGGTTTCAAACCATGTCTGGATAAATGAAAAAATTGTCCGGGTTGTGATTTCTCACCTAACACAACTGCTTCTCCAGTTGACCCAGCTGTAAATGGGTACTTGACACATGAGTTAGGGGAGGTAATGACAGCACGTAGGGAACATGACCACCAAACTTAATAGTTGCTGTGGCTTAGTACATGAAGAGTCATCTTCATTCCTGACGGCAGGGTGCTGCCATGGGACCTATCTTTACCTTACCTGTAATAGCTCTTGCATCCTATTGTTCTTCTATATGGGAGCTGTAAGCCATTTGCCACTCTATGTCAACAGATTCAAAGGGGGTTCAAAAGTCGTAGAGGACTGACTTCATTGTATTCAGTTTTCCATATGTACTTCATCACTCTCAACAAAGCGGCACACCGGCTGCTGAGAGTACCACTCATAGCACGTAACTCCCTAGCTTCAAGTGATAATCCACATGGATATTTTATGAATAGGCAGCTTCTTAACTGCCACATTTTTAACTCCTATCCAAACTAAGATAAAAGATTATTATGCTGAGCTCCTATCCAAACTAAGATAAAAGATTATTATGCTGAGCTCCTATCCAAACTAAGATAAAAGATTATTATGCTGAGATCCTATCCAAACTAAGATAAAAGATTATTATGCTTAGCTCCTATACAAACTAAGATAAAAGAAACTAGAAGAACCATCTGACACAATCAGCAAGGGAGGTAACTGTCAAGATCCATATTCATAAAACCTATAACCCTTACAAAAACCTACAAATAATCCCTCAGGTTTGTAGGAGTTACTGCATTGTAAACATCAACACATAGAATCCTCCAGTAATTTCTATCTTCATCGATGTTGATGAGTGTAGAAAGATTATGACCTGTGTATTCTTTGATGTTGTATGTATATAATATTCGTTGTTTTAAAATGTGAAAAATTCAGTTTATACTGAGATTTCAGTATAAATCCAAACCATTTAGTCTCTCACGACTGAGAGACTAAATAACTGACTGTTGTACTCATTATTACAATAAAAATATTTAACGCAGGCAATGTTTAAATTAATATGTATTTTAATACGTTTTCTGTCTTTTTTGTGTGCATTAATTCTCAAACTCCTGCAGATTAGCAGGATGTAGTCCAGAGAACGGAATGTGTAGTATCATGGTTTACAGCAAAGCTGTGATATTTATGCCTTTCGGCCTGACACATCCAACTTCAGCATTGCTTTAGGTCACTGACCCTACATGGAATGAGATAGCCAACTTCATCCCATAACCTCCTTAGTCGCCTCTTATGACATGCATGGAAGGTAAACAGTGTTGCCATTCTTTGCTCCTCTCTCGGGCTCAGGCAACACATGGGCGTATGTTTTCTATGAAATGACTAAATATAAAAACATCTTCAGTGGATGTAACAAAGAAGGACAAACTCTCTGCCATACAACATGTAACCACATTGTGATATACTTAGAACAATTTGAGTACGAGAAATCATTCATCACAGACAACTAAAACATAAGGAAGAAACATATTATGTTTTGTTGTGTTAATACAATTTTTAGAAAAAAAAAGAACAGCACTAAAATCAGTTTGTACATTTATTAAAATGAGATGGAAATGCTTATTATTCTGATTCATACAAAATACTCATAATTCTTGACCAGAAACCAGCATCATAACACAAAAGATCACATAAGTGCTCCACTCTTCATGTAGGAAGCCATCCATCTTAGAGTATGCAGGCAAAGTCTGAATCTGATAATAACTGGGATATGATCTTCAAATCTTTCCAGAGAGGATATACTTTCTACCTTCACATTGATGACTCTTATTTCAATTACCTTCACCTTGATGACTCTTATTTCAATTACCTTCACATTGATGACTCTTATTTCAATTACCTTCACCTTGATGACTCTTATTTCAATTACCTTCACCTTGATGACTCTTATTTCAATTACCTTCACCTTGATGACTCTTATTTCAATTACCTTCACCTTGATGACTCTTATTCAATTACCTTCACCTTGATGACTCTTATTTCGATAATTCTTTGTATGTATATGATATCCCCTCAAGCATCATTTTCTAACTTCCTTTATTAGGTGAGCACTATACTCTGTTCACTCTAAGAATGAAGTAGGTCAGTGCTTCTGATTGGTTGTTGGACGCAGAATGCATTAATCGATTGTGTTAAGTGCCCAAATAATATTGTTCTTAAATTTCATTTTTTTAAAATGTTTAAATATTGTTTTAATTGCTTTTAAATAATATTGTTTTTAAATGCATGTCAACAGCTGTTTAAAAATCACCTATTGTTGCATAGTAATGTGGGGGTGTGTTTTAACCCACTTCATTCTTAAAGTTAACAGAGTATATCTCCTCTAAGTACTGTATATTGATGAAAGTGTTCAATCAAAGACACAGCAATTTAATTATACTTTGCACTAAAGTATAGATAAGTAACATGGTTCAATATTTAGTCACTGAAATAATATTGTATAAACACATTTCATTACATGACATAAATTATGATGTAATTGATGATAATAACAACAAACTCAAGGCAGCTGGAACATTCAATGGCATAAAAGCATCATAATTACAAGTTTATACAAAAATTATATAACATAAATTGCAGTGCATTTTTTCACTTATACTTATTTATGTTACCAGAACGTAATGATTTTAATAATATTTACTGATTGAAATTTTAAACTAAAACAGATAACTGTATCTGTCTGTTCTCATAAAGCTGACTGCTTCCTGTAAATTTTCTAAAATCTCACTGCCTACTCAATGTTAGTTTCTGAAATCTCACTGCCTACTCAATGTTAGTTTCTGAAATCTCACTGCCTATTTCATGTTAGTTTCTGAAATCTCACTGCCTACTTCATGTTAGTTTCTGAAATCTCACTGCCTACTCTTATTTTATTTTCTGAAATCTCACTGCCTACTTACTCAGCATACAGGGATTGAATCTCCAGTCTACTCAACATACAGGGATTGAATATCCAGTCTACTCAACATACAGGGATTGAATCTCCAATCTATTCAACATACAGGGATTGAATCTCCAGTCTACTCAACATACAGGGATTGAATATCCAGTCTACTCAACATACAGGGATTGAACCTCCAGTCTACTCAAAGTACAGGGATTTAATCTCCAGTCTACTCAACATACAGGGATTGAATCTCCAGTCTACTCAACATACAGGGATTGAATCTCCAGCCTACTCAACATACAGGGATTGAATCTCCAGTCTACTCAACATACAGGGATTGAATCTCAAGTCTACTCAACATACAGGGATTTACTTCCCAGTCTACTCAGCTAAAAGTACAAACTTTCCTTTCCAGTTAGTGGTTAGAAACTGATGTGACTATACTCCATAAACATATACGAGCTCAGTCTTCCCAAGCAGATGTTAAAGGATATGCAGGCTGATTGTTCCTGTTGCTCACTAGTTAATTTGGTTAAGAAAATGTTTACTAATATTATGTTTTAAAAATGTATGCAAACAATTTTATTTTTTTCTATATTGAATTTAGTTGAATAAGAAGTTAAAATTCTTGATGTGGCAACACCAAGTTATTCTTTTCACATGAAAGTACATATGAATAAAAACTAGAATTAACTGTTACCTTATAGATAGACACTTAATGCAACTCCTTATTGTAAATACAGTACAGACAAGCACAACCAAAAATAACTGATACCTTATGGATAGATATTTATTGCAGTTCCTCATTGTAAATACAGTGATTTTCCATATGAACAAAATTAAAACAACTATTACCCTATTTACAAATATGTAGCAATACCCTAACTTCTCATTGTAAATACAGTTCACATGAACAAAACTGAAATAATACTGTTACTATATTGATAACATTTACTAGTATCATAACTTCTCATTGTAAATTCACTTCGCATGAACACAACTAAAGTAACACTGTTAAAATATTGATAGGCATTTACCAGTATCATAACATCTAATTGTAAATACAGTTCACATTAACAAAACTGAAATAAGTGTACCCTATTGATAGACATTTACCAGTTCCGTAACATCTCACTGTAAGTACACTTCACATTAACCAATATTAAAATAACACTGTTAACATATTGATAGACATTTACCAGTACCATAACCTCTCATTGTAAACAGACTTCACATGAACAGAACTAAAATAAAACAGTTACCATATTGATAGACATTTATCAGTACTGTAAATTCTCATTGTAAATACAGTTCACATGAACAACACTAAAATAACTGTTACCTTATTAATAGACATTTACCAGTTCTGTAACATCTCATTACAAATACATAATATTTTCAGTACACACATAACACAAATGCAGATATAATATACCTATCCACCCGCACGTTGCCAGGCCCAGATATGGAGCAAAGAATAACACTGTGTATCTTCCATGCATGTTGTATTAAGGAGGTTATGGGGTGGAGATAGCTGCCTCATTCCATACAGGGTCAATGTGACCAAGAAGCCATGCTGAAATTGGATGTGTCATTCATGCCGAAAAATGAAAATATATCATAGCAAAGCTGTAAACCATGGCACAATGCATTCTGGTACACTCCGTGAATCTGCAGGAGTTTAACACTGGTACATTCTGCAAATCTGCAGGAGTTTAACATTCTGGTACTTCTAATAGCAATAAACTTAGTAGGAGAGTTTGGAAACATGATTAGAATTTCTTTTAGGTGCTAGTATTAGAAATCTATTACAGGATTAGAATTTCTTTTAGGTGCTAGTATTAGAAATCTATTACAGGATTAGAATTTCTTTTAGGTGCTAGTATTAGAAATCTATTACAGGATTAGAATTTCTTTTAGGTGCTAGTATTAGAAATCTATTACAGGATTAACATTTCTTTTAGGTGCTAGTATTAGAAATCTATTACAAGATGAAAAATAAGAAAATTAAGATAATACTCTAAAAAATACAAGAACAATTTAGTATGATGAATTTAATATGAATAAAGGAGTCCTAGAAATAAATAGTGATAAAAACAAAGCAAGTAGTAAAGTAGTATTCATGAACTGGGTTTAAATATTTTCAATGTAATGTGGCCATGAAAAATATAATTGTATGTTTTTTTGTTCTAGTAAGAGTTTCTACTTCTTCTTCAATCAGTTTCCTATGCTCATAAGTCTATACAGGAAGGTGGGTCGCCTCCATGAATTCAGTCGTCAGCAGGAGGTTCTCACAGTTGCCCCACAGCTTCACCTTCTGTCTCTTGGGTCCATAATTTATTTCTCAAGTCATCGAAGAGTGGACAAGTCTGCAGAATGTCTAGTATTGTTTGACTTTAAAATAATTTTAATCTGGCAACACTGCTGAAGAATTTATGATAAGCATGCATCGAATGGATCAAACTTTGGATTCTTGAACAATGACTGTGTAAAGTTGAATCCACTTTGCCTGGAACCTATTGACCTGTCTATGTGGGAGCCATGTTTCATGCTTTTAAATTTTTGAATTTGGCTCCACTGCCTACATTAAACTTATGCATAGCATGATAATACCTGTGTATGAAGTACAAAAATATGTAAATATGTATTAATGCAGGAATATCTTACTAATTGATTGATATGGATATATTTCCCCTTTATCTTTCTCTCAAAACGTATATAAATTGTACACAGAATTCTCTTCTGCATAAACTGTAAGAAATAAACTTAATATCTTTAAAAAAAAATGCAGTGGTCAGTCTAAAGCTGCATGTATTTAAGTAGATATTTTCTCAGAATGGTACTAAGTAATGGCATGCAATATGGATATAATTTCCCCCGTCTTTCTCTCAAAACATATTATACATTTTACACAGAATGGTATTAAGTAATGACATGCAAGCTTTCTATGGGAATTGTATGTTGAGCAGTGTTAATGAAAGTTGACCTGCGTGAATTCTCCAGTAAGCACTCGTTGACGTGGTCGATCACCAAATATGTAACGGTCTCTCTCTTGAATACTTTCTGATAAAGCTTGCATATGTCTTGGAATATCATCAAATTGTGCAGATTTCTAACAAGATTTAAACAAAAGATAATGCTAAAAATAGATTTATAAATATAAAGAACATAGTGGACATTGCAATTATATTCTTCTTCTTCTTCTTCTTTCGTTCACTTGAAACATGTCTATATCTGTAATTCTGTCTCCTTAATAAAACTCACTGTCTTTTGTAGTTCATACAGTGTCCCATAGAGTTTTGATTCCAGTGTTGTTTCCTCTGGCCAATATGTCTGCCTCAGCGTTTCATGCTCAGAACACTCTTGAAGTATATGTTTGGCACTCTGTGCTGCCTGTCCACATGTACACATGGCCGTGTTGCCAATCTTGAACTTTGTATACATGTGACTGCGGAGTCGGTTGTGTCCTGTTCTGAGACGTAGAATTATAACTTGTTCTGATCTGTTCATATTGTGATAGTCATCTTGTGTTGGTGTTTGTGGCTTTCTTATTGACTTTATCATCTGTTTTTTCTGATGGTAGGTGATTGGTATATCTGGTTGGTCTTCGGCAGCACCTTCCTTAGCCAGTTGGTCTGCTTTTTCATTTCCTGGTATTCCACAGTGAGAGGGTATCCACTGCATGGTTACCCTATACTGGTAAGACAATTCGCTAAGTAGTTTTTTCAAGTCTGTTAGTTTTCCAGACTGGAGAGCTTGAAGCACTGACCTTGCATCTGTCAGGAATACCACAGGCTGTAGGTCAGAGTTGGAGTTCAGCAGTTTTTTAGCTGCCACACTAATTGCCTGGATTTCTGCATCATAATTATTGCAGAATTTATATTGCAATTATATGATATATATATATATCAAGAAGAGCGAGCAAAGAAATCAGACTATTTAAACAGGTAAAACAAGGTGCACAGACAGGTAAAACAAGGTGCACAGACAGGTAAAACAAGGTGCACAAACAGGTAAAACAAGGTACACAAACAGGTAAAACAAGGTGCACAAACAAGAAAGTATACTTTTACCAGATGAGAGATCTATGTATTCTTCAGGTGGAATATTCGACCACGAATCTTTGACCCATTTAGCAATTGCAATACAGTCAGTTTTTTTGTACGTTGTTACCCTTCGTCACAGCTACATTGGATAACAGTATTCATTTCATTTTGCTCGAAGTCTGTCCTTAAAATTGTGTAAGGCTACCAGGAATAATGGTAGATGTGAGTGTGCACTACACACAAACCATGACCTTCCACAGTATGTCTGGGCAAGACATAGAAAGAGAGAAAATGTGCCTCATCTGTTACGAAGCAGAAAACAACAATGAAACTCATCTTGTCTATCCAGTCGCCTTTACAAAAACTGTTTTCACACGTTTCCACACTGTGCGATTTGAAGGCAAATCTAAAAGCCAATATAAAAGTTTATGTTCCATTCATTGACTAACCTTTAAATTATTGCAATGTCTGATCTTATCGCTAGAGTTCCAGCCAACCTTTGTTGCGGAGACAGCACTGAATGGATGAATGAATCCTCACAGAAGACGGATGTGTTCGGTGATTGACGTAAATAAATCGGCAACAATGCATTTCCATTCTTTGGACTTCCATCCTTCTGGAAATCTAGTAGGACCATGGTCCTGCTACAAAGGAGATCCAGCAGGAGTTTTAGAATGAATGCTGAAGAAGAAGAATGAATTCGATATCGCGGAACACTCCGGTGGCTGGTAATGCCTCCGGGCAAATGTCACACTGTAATCTCCTCAATATTGTATTTTATGGGAGTACAGGTAGGTTGCAAATGGAATAAATGACATTGTGTCTTACCTCGTTGCTATTAGCTTGTCTCTTCATTCTTATAATAACGGGATTCCACAGTATTATTACCTGTATCATTATTTTTCTACCTCAGCTTATTCACTGGTTTTCAAATTTTGTCACATTTTAGAAATTAAAGTCACACCCTCGCCTTATACATGGAAATATACGGTATTATTATTATTGTTGTTGAATTTTTAGGCATCACTAATATATCCAATCATATCACCAATACAATGTGGATGGTCAGCGCGTGAACCACCTAGTTGAACAACCTAGTACGACAATTTGGGTTTGTGGGTCATCTTCTTCTTTCTTATTTGTGAACCCCAGGAATTGCGAGTGATTAGCTTTTACTTCCTAAGTGCAGCAGGGAGGTTTCTCTGAGCTTTCTTTCATACCTAGGAGGCTTCAGCTTTTGGCTTAGTGCAATGTCTATTGCAGGAGCCTTCTACTCAGAGGAGGTATGGGTTTGTGAGGCAAGCTCACCATCAAATCTGCTACAAAACCAACAATATGAGTCTGAGAAAATTGCCTGTGACGAATTACAAGCTACAGTGTTAGGGTCCATAATTGTCAGGCACATCATGAACAATTCTGGTGCTATTTTGAAACAACTCAGCTCATATATTTGCTGGATTTGCCAGACATACACTACCGTACTGGACCTTCATTCGCATATGAATTTCTACAGGTTTCACCTCTTCATTCATAAAAAAACAAAATGCCGCTTATTTTTGGTGCAATGTCAATCTAACCTTCAGTACTCTTGCATGCACTGCGATAGAACTTTCCGTGCACGAATCAGACTCATCGGCATCTACGAACTCATAAACCAAATTAGTTAATTACCAATTTTAATAATTATTATTTTTTTTTCCATAGCATTTATTGTTTTTCATTCCATACTCATCTTCGCTTGCGAAGGAAGAACATCACTAGTTGAACAGCCATCTTTAAACTGCCATGATGTCATATCAATACCTAATTCTGCGTCAAGATGACATGCGCAGAACACTTCGACATCCCGAACAACAATATTGACAGGCTACAAGATGATGAAATAACTGTTACAATTTCTATCACACTTGAAGTTGCTTCAAATGAAGCAACTTCACTTATGTGAACAAATAAATCCCCATTTCACTTATGTGAACAAATAAATCCCCAACTTCACTTATGTGAACAAATAAATCTCCAACCTCACTTATGTGGACAAATAAATCTCCAACCTCACTTATGTGAATAAAAAAATCCCCAACCTAACTTATGTGAACAAATAAATCCCCAACCTAACTTATGTGAACAAATAAATCTCCAACCTAACTTATGTGAACAAATAAATCTCCAACCTAACTTATGTGAACAAATAAATCTCCAACCTAACTTATGTGAACAAATAAATCTCCAACCTAACTTATGTGAACAAATAAATCTCCAACCTAACTTATGTGAACAAATAAATCTCCAACCTCACTTATGTGAACAAATAAATCTCCAACCTCACTTATGTGAATAAAAAAATCCCCAACCTAACTTATGTGAACAAATAAATCCCCAACCTAACTTATGTGAACAAATAAATCTCCAACCTAACTTATGTGAACAAATAAATCTCCAACCTAACTTATGTGAACAAATAAATCTCCAACCTAACTTATGTGAACAAATAAATCTCCAACCTAACTTATGTGAACAAATAAATCTCCAACCTAACTTATGTGAACAAATAAATCTCCAACCTCACTTATGTGAACAAATAAATCTCCAACCTCACTTATGTGAATAAAAAAATCCCCAACCTAACTTATGTGAACAAATAAATCCCCAACCTAACTTATGTGAACAAATAAATCTCCAACCTAACTTATGTGAACAAATAAATCTCCAACCTAACTTATGTGAACAAATAAATCTCCAACCTAACTTATGTGAACAAATAAATCTCCAACCTAACTTATGTGAACAAATAAATCTCCAACCTAACTTATGTGAACAAATAAATCTCCAACCTAACTTATGTGAACAAATAAATCTCCAACCTAACTTATGTGAACAAATAAATCTCCAACCTAACTTATGTGAACAAATAAATCTCCAACCTAACTTATGTGAACAAATAAATCTCCAACCTAACTTATGTGAACAAATAAATCTCCAACCTAACTTATGTGAACAAATAAATCTCCAACCTAACTTATGTGAACAAATAAATCTCCAACCTAACTTATGTGAACAAATAAATCCCCAACCTAACTTATGTGAACAAATAAATCTCCAACCTAACTTATGTGAACAAATAAATCTCCAACCTAACTTATGTGAACAAATAAATCTCCAACCTAACTTATGTGAACAAATAAATCTCCAACCTCACTTATGTGAACAAATAAATCTCCAACCTCACTTATGTGAATAAAAAAATCCCCAACCTAACTTATGTGAACAAATAAATCTCCAACCTAACTTATGTGAACAAATAAATCTCCAACCTAACTTATGTGAACAAATAAATCTCCAACCTAACTTATGTGAACAAATAAATCTCCAACCTAACTTATGTGAACAAATAAATCTCCAACCTAACTTATGTGAACAAATAAATCTCCAACCTAACTTATGTGAACAAATAAATCTCCAACCTAACTTATGTGAACAAATAAATCTCCAACCTAACTTATGTGAACAAATAAATCTCCAACCTAACTTATGTGAACAAATAAATCTCCAACCTAACTTATGTGAACAAATAAATCTCCAACCTAACTTATGTGAACAAATAAATCTCCAACCTAATTTATGTGAACAAATAAATCTCCAACCTAATTTATGTGAACAAATAAATCTCCAACCTAATTTATGTGAACAAATAAATCTCCAACCTAACTTATGTGAACAAATAAATCTCCAACCTCCAAATCATCGTCCAGATACGACATTCGTCTGAGACTCTGAGCATGTACTGGCATGGAAATTGGCACACTCGTAGACATATATGTCACATCATCATGTTCGTCACTCTCAGCTTCTTCTGTGGTGCCCAAATTTGCTGGTTGCATTCTGCCAAACTGCTGTACATGTGAGCCTTTCAGTTTTTCAGATCTTACTCTGTTCTCTGTATGATGGTAGAACAGCACGAAATTAGCAACTTCAGAATTCATTATATGTCCTATCAGAATTCATTATTTGTCCTATCAGAATTCATTATTTGAATAAAGTGTTACTTTAACTATTATTTGTCCTATCAGAATTCATTATTTGAATAAAGTGTTACTTTAACTATTATTTGTCCTATTTGATTATTTGACTATTATTTGTGTTATGTTTAACAGCTAGACTATTATATGTGTTTAAATCTGACATTTTTTGCTTATAACCTAGACACAAAATTCTGCACATGCTCTACAGAAACAAATTGGATACGTTTATTTGCTTTGATCCCTTGGGAGCACAAAATAACAACAGTTTAACCAGTCATGTATGTTCATAAGAATTATAAGAGACAATCGTGGCGCCAAGTGATGGACTGATCATGACTGATTATGTCAAAATTCAACCTGCACATAAGGTCTAGAAGACACAACCAGTGTTAGAGACCAACAAACAAATACAAATCTACAAACTAAAAGCCCAAAAATCACAAAGTCTTATAAGGGTCCTAAAGGACACAATAAAAGATCTGCATCTCGGCCAAGCAAATGTGGATGATGACTGGAATACCCTCAAAGAAAGTTTTCACCTTCCCTGCTAAATACCTTGGATACAAACACTTGTAAGAACCATGACTGGTTTGATGGAAATGACAACGAAATCAAGACCCTACTAAACCGAAATAATCAGGCTCATAGAGCTTATCAAAATGACCAACCATCAACATAAAAAAAAAAACAACAACCCTTTCAACAATACACAGCAATGTTAAAGAAAAGCTAGAAAATATGCAAGATACATGACCTTGCAACAGAATAGATGTGATGCAGACATATGCTGACAGAAATGATCCCAAATACTTCTATGATGCATTACAGATGGTCAACGGCCCAAAATCTTTCTACCCAAATACTTCTATGATGTATTACAGATGGTCTACAAAATCTTTCTACCCAAAGACGATGGTACCGAGCTTCTAACTGATAAGTCTCGGATATTAGAACATTGGACAGAGCACTTCCATACTGTCCTCAACCAGCCATCTACCATACAAAATGAAGTTATAGCATGCATGTTACATGTTCAAATAAGCAGCAAGCTCAACATTCCACCCAACATGGATGAAGTTACAAAAGCAACCAGTTAACTGTCCTATAGGAAATCACCTGTTACTAACTCATTCCTGGCAAAAATCTACAAGACAGGAGGTCCCTTTCTAAAGAATAAACTGACTGATCTGTTCCAATCAATCTGAACCAAAGAATTATTCCACCAGAAATAAAAGATGCAACTATCACCCACCTTTACAACTGCAAGGACAATCGCCAATCCCTGTGGTAACTGCAGGGAAATCGCTCTCCTGATACTTGCTACTAAGATACTTGGCTGGGTCCCATTCAATGGCTGAAATGATCATCAGGAAAAATATCTACTTCCAGAGACAGTGTTGTTTTCTTATCTACTTCCAGAGACAGTGTTGTTTTCTTATCTACTTCCAGAGACAGTGTTGTTTTCTTATCTACTTCCAGAGACAGTGTTGTTTTCTTATCTACTTCCAGAGACAGTGTTGTTTTCTTATCTACTTCCAGAGACAGTGTTGTTTTCTTATCTACTTCCAGAGACAGTGTTGCTTTCTTATCTACTTCCAGAGACAGTGTTGTTTTCTTATCTACTTCCAGAGACAGTGTTGCTTTCTTATCTACTTCCAGAGACAGTGTTGCTTTCTTGTGAGACCTGAACAGCAGACACTCCAGAATATTAAATCACCTCCACATATGGTGTATCCTCGAACTTCTCATGATCAAGTGTCAAGAGAAAATACCGGATACTAAAATCCTCACTAGAGCAAATATGCCAAGCATTCATTCAATGCTGAAGAAAGCCCAACTGAGATGGGCTGGACATGTGTTGTAGATGCTGACAAATGCTGGAATATTAGAACAGTCTAGAAAGGGAAAGATTACAGATGAAAAGACTAATAAATCAATATCAAACTAGAACTGTGAAATGTTACACTCTGCTGTGAGTTATTACTCTATGAGTTGTCACACACTGATGTCAGCTGTTACACTTTAATATGAGTTTGTATATTCTAATGTGAGCTGCTACACTCTGCTGTATTTTCTGAAATAGGCATCACATCCCCTAACAGATCTGTGTGTTGATAACCTTTGCCCACAACTAGTCTACCATATTTATTTGTGTGCATATCACTTGATCTAACTTACCAGATCTGGCTGTTAGTACATTACTCCCAGAACTTTCCTGTACTTCTCCATCAAACTCATCCATTGTGAAGACTGAAGACAAATTACAAAGAGTCATTAAAAAAATAGGAGAAAGCTTACACCTTCAAGAAATGAATAGTTTAGTGAAAAAATGAATAATAAAGCACAATCATATGTACAGATATATAGATATCTTTTGCTAGCAATCTGTCTCCTTCCTCATTTCCTGATATGCCACGATTGGGTGGTATTCATTGTAGTACAACCTTCTTTGGATGCTGACTTCTAGTATAATTTACTTCAGGTCTGGCAGTTTATCACTGTCAAGGGCTTGTAGAATAGACATCGAGGCCAACTCCTTGAAGTGGAGATGGGGCTTGATCCGGCCAACAGAGGCTGGAAACTAAGACTGGTCAGGCAAACCCAATATCAATCAAGACCACAGTCCTGCTCAGGTTAGAACAGGTGCTGAAGTCAGAGATACCAGGCCGAGAGACGCACTAGAGACCATGCTATCATGCAACCCGACTATTTGACATGTCTGCACAACAAAATAGATATCAAGATAACAGTTAATTCTTTGAAGCAGATTTTCTGAAATTTTGGTCTGTATGTAAACAGCAATGTCCCCTGTTGGATCGATATATCTGTCGTAGAACCACAGACACCCTTCCTTATTGAATATTGTGAATACTGAAATGTATAAAGATAACTTCAAGTCAGGAAGTAATAATGTTTTCTGTGGGAATTTATATTCAAGTAATGGTGTTTATAAATTGTCAATATAACATGGTTGTTATTTATTTTTATCATGAAAAAGTATTCTGAAATCTAGGAATATGTTTCTTGTTTGTTTATTCACGGTTGTTCTCCAAATCCCATTGGATTTCTCATGCAGTAGGTCAATGTCCCCACTAAATTTCCAGCGGTTGTATTCCAGAGAATGAATACTGGATGTGACCCCATTTTAATTGTGCCAATGGCCCAACACATCAGACTTTTCTTCTAAAAGAATATCAGTGGAACAATCTATTGAACTATTATTCAGAGTGTGATTAGTTATATTTAGATGATGAATATTCTAAAAATGACATGGAAATTGAATTGGACAATCATTTTGTGTTGAAATCAGTGAATCAGACCAATGATGAATGCTCATATTTGAGATTGGCTCAGAGAGACTGAACAAGTGTACTCAAGAGAGACTGAACAAGTGTACTCAAGAGAGACTGAACAAGTGTACTCAAGAGAGACTGAACAAGTGTACTCAAGAGAGACTGAACAAGTGTACTCAAGAGAGACTGAACAAGTGTACTCAGAGAGACTGAACAAGTGTACTCAAGAGAGACTGAACAAGTGTACTCAAGAGAGACTGAACAAGTGTATTCAGAGAGACTGAGCAAGTGTACTCAAGAGAGACTGAACAAGTGTACTCAAGAGAGACTGAACAAGTGTACTCAAGAGAGACTGAACAAGTGTACTCAAGAGAGACTGAACAAGTGTACTCAAGAGAGACTGAACAAGTGTACTCAAGAGAGACTGAACAAGTGTACTCAAGAGAGACTGAACAAGTGTACTCAAGAGAGACTGAACAAGTGTACTCAAGAGAGACTGAATAAGTGTACTCAAGAGAGACTGAACAAGTGTATATTCCTAGTATATTGAGTAAATTTGATATAGATTAATCTCTTGCTACTGTATTTAGATCAATGCGAACATAAAAAACAACTACTGTAGGCAATAATATTTGTATTGTCTATGCAGTAAATTTAATGGCCAGTTTTATTTATGTATCTTGTGTGTTTTCTGCTCAAGAGTCTAAGAGCTTTAGCAGATAGATGATCAGTGCTCAAAAAGTTAATAATTATCTCAATTTATAGAGAATCACTAGTTTTTGAGTGACTGTTTTGTGACAAAAACCTGGCCAACATGGCGGGCGTGATGGTGTAAACTTTCGCGCTCCTGCCGCGTCAGCTTCTATGACAGACCTAGCAAGTCGATAGGAGAATCTGTGTGCTAATATTCATACAATAAGCTAAGTTTTGTGATATTATTTGCACAAAATTAATGTACAAAAAAACAGAAGTTATGATAATTAGCAAGTCTTCAACACCAATGAATATAACAATAGATAACACCAAAATGAAACAAGCCAAAGAATTTAAATATCTAGGCAGCATTTTTTCCGAAGATGGAAGACTAGACAGAGAAATAGAAACAAGGTGCCAGAAAGCAAACACAATGACTTACCAACTTTCACCATTACTTCTTCATCCAAAGATCAAGATGGAAATTAAAAAACAAATAATATCTACAATTTTTATACCAACAATGTGCTACCAATGTCAATCATGGTCTTTAACAGCTTTGCAGCAACGAAAAATCGTCACATGTGAAATGAAGTGAATGAGGAAAGCTGCAATGGTTACCAAACTAGATAAAATAAGAAATGAAGAAATTAGGAAAAGAGTTGGTAAAATATCATGTATCGAACATATTGAGAGACAGCAAGTAAAATGGTTCTATCACCTTATGAGAATGAAGCCAAACCAAATACCAATAAGAGCATATAATACAAGAATATCCGGGCATAAAGCCAAAGGTAGACCAAGAAAACGGTGGATAGAAAACATTAAGATAACCTTGAACAAACATGGACTAAGTGCAACCTCGGCGACACATCTGGCCTTGAAACGACAGCTTAAGATACCACCCCTACGCTTAACGGCAAGTGTGAATGCAATCAACAATCATTCACCTGGGGATAGACAATATGTTTTGTTACAGTAACACATGTTTTAAGTTTTACATAGTTTCATTTCATGCATTTATCATATTGCGTCTCTCTTCGTAAAGAGCATGTGAAGGTTGGACACAAAACTTCAAACACTTTAAAATTATTTTTGAATATTTATATTTTCTTTGTCCAACTGATTGTTTGCATCATTTGACAGCAACAAATATGAACAAGATCAAATAAAGCTTCTTAAAATGCCTGTTAAATATGAAAAATCTTATGACAAACCATCTGGACTAGAATCTCTGAATCTTCTACTTTGTTTTCCATTTCCACTGTGGCTAAGTGCATCCTTGTTATATTCATTTGCACTTCTGGAATGACTAAGAGGAGCTGAAAATAAAGTCAGACTTTTTAGCATAGTAAAACATAATCAGGATTATTTTATTTGGAAACTGCATTCAAAGATTACCACA
Organism: Meghimatium bilineatum; assembly: GCA_034231615.1. NCBI lineage: Eukaryota > Metazoa > Mollusca > Gastropoda > Stylommatophora > Philomycidae > Meghimatium > Meghimatium bilineatum. Next base: position 2,420,060 of record CM067305.1, on the reverse strand, counting down.
AGTTACAAATTAATATTTCTGCTGAGTTTGTCAATATTTCCAGGAATCACGAGCAACTTGTTCTTACTTCCTATGCATTGTGGTGGTTTGTCAGAGCTTTCCTTATAACCAGAAGTCTCTGGCGTAATGTAATGCTTTTGAAGACGTCATCTACGTAACAGGGTCTATATTATAAGACGAGCTAGTATTTTGCCCGGTCACCCACTCTGCATCTTCCCTCTGATGAGGCACTTTACAACCAACAAACTATTCCTCGTGTAGGAAGATTATTCCATTACCACCCTTCGTGTCTCTAGGTCGCAGACCTAATTTTCCTCTGTATGAACAGTGTTTGACAATGGTGACAGTCAAATTAGACTAGGGCTGATACACCTTCTTAGATGCTGTGCTGCATCACCAAACACATTAGGGATGAGATCTGACCAGTGCATTCCTCATGCACTCGTGTCGTCCACTTGTGATTGCCTTACAATGATTGTCAAACACGGTCTGTGATTTGACTCTATCATTTTGTTAAATCACCAAAAGAAATGGGTAGATTACGTCTATCTTGGATGAATAGCTTACAGCCAGTGAGAAAATCTCGCGTAAGAAAGACAACATCATTGCCCCTCTTTGCCCTTGGGTATTGACTCCAATTTTCTCTGTATGAGCCATGCTGGGCAACAAGTCAAATTAGACTAGGATTAGTTTGTCCTCAAAGACATGACTTGCTCCCCGTCTACAGTGTCACAATGTCCAGTGTCTGTCTCAACACTGTTTCAGTCTGAAATAAGAACAATATATAAGCAGGTCATATTTCTAATAAATGTTTTATCCTCATCAGTGACTATCAACAACATCATTATTGAACTCTGGGATGACATATTGGTGCTAAGTCTCCCCTAGCAGATGATGAAGGATATGCATGCTGATGGTTCCTGTGGTCCGCTGGTTAAACGTAACTTCCATTATTAATTTGTTCATGCTGTTATGTCTCTTTATTTGACAAAAAAATTCATTATTCTATTTGATTACGGCTAATTGGCAGACTTCCAGTCACAGGCTAATTAGCAGACTTCAAGTCAAAGGTTAATTAGCAGACTTCCAGTCACAGGTTAATTAGCAGACTTCCAGTCAAAGGCTAATTAGCAGACTTCCAGTCACAGGCTAATTAGCAGACTTCTGGTCAAAGGTTAATTAGCAGACTTCTGGCCAAAGGTTAATTAGCAGACTTCCAGTCACAGGCTAATTAGCAGACTTCCTGTCAAAGGCTAATTAGCAGACTTCTGGCCAAAGGTTAATTTGCAGACTTCTGGCCAAAGGTTAATTAGCAGACTTCCTGTCAAAGGCTAATTAGCAAAGGTTAATTAGCAGACTTCCGGTCAAGGGCTAATTAGCAGACTTTCGGTCAAAGGCTAATTAGCAGACTTCCTGTCAAAGGTTAATTCTTCCGGTCAAAGGCTAATTAGCAACGGTTAATTAGCAGACTTCCGGTAAAAGTCTAATTAGCAGACTTCCGGTCAAAGGCTAATTAGCAAAGGCTAATTAGCAGACTTCTGGTCAAAGGTTAATTAGCAGACTTCCGGTCAAAGGCTAATTAGCAGACTTCTGGTCAAGAGTATTTATTATGTTTCTCATGTATGTATTGTTTTTATGTTCTGTATACAGGATGCGTAATATTCTTCTGTAACATTTGTTTTCACAAGCCTGTATTCTCCACTCCATTTGTCAGATAAATGGAACACATTGCATGGAACAAAACAACAATTCACAAAATCAAGCATATATCACATAATGGCATTGGGTCAAAGGGCATGAGCCCATAGACCGCTAGATCAGCAACAGAACCTCTTCATTTCTGCTGTAATGGTTCAAATTTCACCTCCATACAAAAGAATGTATTTGTTTGTAACCCCAGGAATTATGAGCGATTAGCAGCTCCTTCCAATATATAATTGGGGGAGGCAGGGTTTCTCCTAGCATTCTTTCATACCCAGGATACTTCAGCTTTCGGCTTTGTGCAATGCTTATTGGAGAAGGCTTCTACTCAGAGGGGGTAGAAAATAATAGGTATCATTAGAGATTTATACTTATTTGATCTTCCAAGCTATACTCCATGTGGTATACATGCTAAGAGATGCAAATAGTACTATTTTTCATTTACATAAATGTTGAATTTCATGCATGCTAAGAGATGCAAATAGTACTACTCTGAATCTGAATAAAAAAGAATACATCCTAAAAATCAATGTTACGACAATGTTACACTTATCTCAAGAGAACAGTAAAATAAACTATTTATTGCAGCCAAACCTTCGTTGTGGAGATAGCACTTGATAATGATGTAAAATACACTATTGAAGAAACATATAATGGCTTCATAACCAGTTTTTGAGATGCCTAACTCGATGAACAGGAAACTCAAAACTAGTATATTTAATGTGAGATTGATTTCTTAATAGTTTGAAAGGGTAGAAGATTGACTTCGTTATTACTCAGTTTTCTCCAAACAAATGTGCTCTGTTATTTTTAACAGATAGGCAAAGTGCCAACTCAGAGCAAATGTTTTGAGAACATAACTTATAATGTTTGTAATAATCTGAAAGAAATTGCAATTGTGAACTCTTGATCTCATGAACACAAATGGAATGACAAACAAAAGAGAAAAAAAATAAACATTATAAATACAGCACAATAAATTAGTAGCCTATAAATTAAAATAGCAGATGGAATGAGAAAAAGATAATAATAAAGAACAAGAATGAATTGATTAATAATGAAACCTACCAAAGACAGATTTGTTGGGCCATTGGTGCAAATAAAATGGTGACATAATGCATTTCCAATCTCTGGACTATATCTTGCTGGAAATCTAGTACGGTCATTGTTCTGCTACAAGAGAGATGCAGCGGGAGTTTGAGAATGAACACTGAAGAAGAAGATGAAGCAGACAACATAATGAGGCACACAATTAACATATGGTCTGTATGTTAGGACTAATAACTGCATACAATCTGTTGTAGCAAAAGCGATAAGGTTGAGGGTGATGATAAATTATACAGTTTATCACAAAATATTTTCAGAATTCTACCAACCATGTCCTTGTACTAAGCTCATATTGGTGTCTTTCCTGGTTTTATTACCTTCAGAGTTCTGGAAGAGTACGCTGAAAACAAGAAGAAATTCATTCACGCGGATGCATAATAAATACAAATGTCATTACTAGTTACATTGTTGTTACATTCTCGAATGCAATTAAAATGATGAAAAGCTCAGTGATATCAGTATTTGGATTGATTCTATGCAAATAATTGGAGATTCAATGATTTTATTTCATTGCACTTTTTTCAATGAAAACTTGGATGGATGTAGCTGATGTTTGGACCAGAATGACTTTTAGACTTTTTAGCAAATATTAGCCCAAAAAAGGACTTCGGAACCAAAAATCATCATACCTAAAACAAATGTGTGGCAGTGGGAAAGAGTTGGAATAAACAGACATGGCAGTGAAACTCACCTGATAAGTCTGGCTTTCTCATTTTGAGCTTTCTCTTTTAGCTTTGCAAATTTGATTCTTTCACGTTCCTCAAAGTCTCTATTAGAAGAAAATAAACAGAATTACCCTCTGTGTTATAACCCAGTTATAAAGTAGTTAGTGTGTGTATATGTGTGTAATAACCCAGTTATAAAGTAGTTAGTGTGTGTATATGTGTGTAATAACCCAGTTATAAAATACTTAGAGTGTGTATATGTGTGTTATGACCCACTTATAAAGTACTTAGAGTATGTATATGTGTGTAATAACTCACTTATAAAGTAGTGTGTGTATATGTGTGTTATAACCCAGTTATAAAGTAGTTAGTGTGTGTATATGTGTGCTATAACCCAGTTATAAAGTAGTTAGTGTGTGTATATGTGTGTAATAACTCACCTATAAAGTACTTAGAGTGTGTATATGTGTGTAATAACTCACTTATAAAGTAGTGTGTGTATATGTGTGTTATAACTCACTTATAAAGTACTTAGAGTGTGTATATGTGTGTTATAACCCAGTTATAAAGTAGTTATTGTGTGTATATGTGTTATAACCCACTTATAAAGTAGTTAGAGTGTGTATATGTGTGTAATAACTCATTTATAAAGTAGTTAGTGTGTGTATGTGTGTTATAACTCACCTATAGTTAGTGTGTGTATGTGTGTTATAACCCACTTATAAAGTAGTTACTGTGTGTTATAACCCATTTATAAAGTACCGGGTAGTTGATATTGCAGCCAAGCTGTAAACCACAACACATTCATTCTTCAGAGAATGGTGTGCCCTGGTTTACATCCTGATAATCTGCAGGAGTTTGAGAATGAATGTTGAGAAAAATGGGGACTATTAACCAGTGAGCCAGTGGAACCACTAGCATGCAGTGAACTAGAGGAACCACTAGCATGCAGTGAACTAGAGGAGCCACTAGCATGCAGTGAGCTAGAGGAACTACTAGCATGCAGTGAATTAGAGGAACTACGAAAATGCAGTGAACAATAGGAACCACAAGCATGCAGTGAACTAGAGGATCCTCTAGCATGCAATGAACTAGAAGAACAGTTTATATAAACCTTTGTATTTCTGTGTTTATCTTCAATGTTTATTCCCATACTTGCTAGCATAATTTAGAATGGAGGAGGTAAATAGCAGCAATTGTGCAAGAATACCTTATCATGGAGGAGGTAAATATCAGCAATTGTGCAAGAATACCTTATCATGGAGGAGGTAAATATCAGCAATTGTGCAAGAATACCTTATCCTGGAGGAGGTAAATAGCAGCAATTGTGCAAGAATACCTTATCCTGGAGGAGGTAAATAGCAGCAATTGTGCAAGAATACCTTATCCTGGAGGAGGTAAATAGCAGCAATTGTGCAAGAATACCTTATCCTGGAGGAGGTAAATAGCAGCAATTGTGCAAGAATACCTTATCCTGGAGGAGGTAAATAGCAGCAATTGTGCAAGAATATCTTATCCTGGAGGAGGTAAATAGCAGCAATTGTGCAAGAATACCTTATCCTGCTCTCCATAGCATCTTCTTCCTGTTTGAGATACTTGGTTAATACAGCCTGTACGTCTCCCAACTGTTTCTGTAGTGTTTCATAGCTCTGCGGCTGAATACCACCTTCATGATATACATACAATGTCAGCAATTATTACATGGAAATGTCATAGTTCTGAAACTGAATACCACATTCATGATATCAAACACACAAAGTCAGCAATTATCACATGGAAATGTCATAGTTCTGAAACTGAATACCACATTCATGATATACATACATACAAAGTCAGCAATTATCTCTAAAAATAAGGCTGGAGATGGCTTTAGCATCCTTGTCAAGGCTAACTGTGATTTGGAAAAGCAACATCAGTGTTGGAGTGAAAATCAAACTGTATAAGTCGCTGGTGCTTTCTGTTGTGTTGTATGGTTGTGAGTTGGACACTCACTGCGGACATGGAGAGAAGATTACAGGCTTTCGAGTATAAATGCTACAGAAAAATTCTACGAATTTCCTATAGGGAACATAAGCCAATGTGTACGTAAGAAATAAAGTAGAGATGTGTGCAGGTGTCCAGGAGCCATTGCTTTCAATAGTGAAACGACGAAAACTAGCATGGTTCGGACATGTATGCAGGCCCGATTCCTTGTCAAAAACAATACTGCAGGGAACTGTCGAGGGTGGAAGAAGCAGAGGAGGACAAATAAAGACATGGACAGACAACATCAAGGAATGGACAGGGCAAGATATTTCCACACTCATCCGCATCCCTGAGGATAGAATTCGCTGGAGGATTCTGTGTGCTCAAGCATCCAATCTGGTACCCCTATGACCCTGAAGGGTTATGGGTTTATTGATTGATTGATTGACATACAAAGTCAGCAATTATCACATGGAAATGTCATAGTTCTGCGGCTGAATATCACCTTCATGATATCATACATACAAAGTCAGCAATTATCAAATGGAAAAAGTAATACTCTTAGATAGCTATCAGATCATCAGTATTGCACACAGCATGTGGTTCCATAAATGCTCTTATTTCCCACTGAGAATATTGGCAACTATGCGATGACTGATGGTTCCAGTTCTCTGTTGGTTGATGAACATTCTTTTAAGTTCTCCGTTATGCTCATTGCTGGTGATGCCACATTTCATGCTTGTCTTATCTATTCTAGACATGGAAACATAGAATCATTATCTTCATTAATTTTGTTTGTTGTTTCTCATAAGGAGTTCAAAGTTTTTTTGTTTTTTTTTTAAATATTGCAGATTTGATTCAGCAAATGGTTCATAAATGTGAAAATAATAGTTTTAATTAATTTTAATTCAACACGCGCAGAGGCTCACCTAGAAAGTGCAGAGGCTCACCTAGAAAGTGCAGAGGCTCACCTAGAAAGTGCAGAGGCTCACCTAGAAAGTGCAGAGGCTCACCTAGAAAGTACAGTTTTAGTGGTTGCTACTATATATAGTAATGAAAAAGGCCTGAAAAACACCATGAAAAATATAAAACCTGGATGGGTTACATGAGAATGATCATAGAATAGGAATAATAAAATAATTAATCGTACCACTATCTTTCTGTCTTCCATCATTGGTGCAGAGCAGCAAATTAAACACTGGAGAAAAGTCTGGACTACTCTTTATCAACTGGATGGCATCTTGACCTTTCTGTTTGAAGAATGTGACAATATTATCACTGATAGAAAACTGTTTCAATTAAATTCAGTACATTCAATCAAATTCTGTACATTCAATCAAATTCTGTACATTCAATCAAATTCTGTACATTCAATCGAATTCTGTACATTCAATCAAATTCTGTACATTCAATCAAATTCTGTACATTCAATCGAATTCTGTACATTCAATCGAATTCTGTACATTCAATCACATTCTGTACATTCAATCAAATTCTGTACATTCAATCAAATTCTGTACATTTATATTAATTACAAATATCAGTATTTGTTTTCTTAACTGTTTTCACACAACAGATCTCATAGGAGAACTGAACTGCTATGACTTCTGATGATGGATCTCAGGAGACAGGGCTAGTTTGTGACATTTATTTTGTGGGTTTTATAAATTTAGACTAACCTAGAGTAACCAGAACTTTTTCATCTTGTTTATCATTATTATAATGTCAAGCAATTTGGAAAATGGAGGTTTGTTCGTAACATGTCCTGTACCGTATTATTTGCTATTTAATTTGTGAATAATGAAGAATATATAAATCTAGCTAAAATTTATATTAATTAGGTCTAGACATATTGCATTTTGTTTTCAAAATTGGAATACTTATATGATAAAAGGAAATGTTCTGTAACGGTTATTGTTACGTCAGATTTTCGGTAAGTGAAATTTATTTTCTTTAATTGTGATATTCTTTATTATGTTACAGATTTAACAATAACAACCATTTGCTATAATAGTTTACATATTTATAAACTAAAGCCATTACACTTTTCTTGAAATCAACAGACAGTACATGATGCTTTAATCATATTTAAAGCTAATGATTTCAGTTTGACTAAAGTATAGGCCCCTCTATCTGCAATACTCTAACAATTTCTCAATAAATGGCTATGATACAAGATTACGAATAGTTCACAAAACATTATACAAATCTCAATTTTAAAAATGTGTATTCAGATGTGGATTTCCAACAAAATAAGGCCATTTATAATGTTCTGTCACAATTATTGTGGTCTGTTATTTATAATGTTCTGTCACAATTATTGTGGTCTGTTATTCTCCACTGGTAATTTTATTTGTTCACCAATTTTAGATTTTAATTATATGTGTTACTATATAATTTTGTATACAAATTTTACAATACAAAGCGTTTCAAACAGAGGTTATCAAAAGAAAATCATTAGACTGTTCTAAGAGGTCAATTAAAAATAATCTGTCAACAGGATTGCAATTTAAAAATTTCAACATAGCAAAGAAAGCATGCATTAAGTGTTTGAATCCCCAAGAGTTATATGAAATACAGCCCTTGAACCCTTATGTGCAACAGGTCTTTTCCAGACTTTTATTTTATACACAGAAGACTCTTGATATAATATAATTATACAGATGAAGTGTTGTGGGTTGGTGAAGACCTAGTATATAGGAATTTCACAGATTTTGGTTTTGATATTGTATGGCAGTTGTTTTAACAGGTCTCTAGTGATTCTGCTGAAAAGAACACAGCTTGAACTCTGAATAACCACTGGAAAGATCAAGGGAGAAGAGATAGGGGATGACAAAGAGAAAAGTTACTAGATGGGCTAGTATTGTGGCACGGTAGAAGTTCACCAACGGAGCTTATTGACAACAAAAGAGAGAGAGTCGTGGAGAAACATGATCGCCTATGCCATTCGGCTTGGCACTTAATTGATTGAGTGATACCTTCAGCACATGGGAAAATAAGTTTAACAGGAGAACTTCAACATGTGAGAAAACAAGTTTAACAGGGAAACATCAACAATGTTGGAAAACAAATTTAACAAGTCACTAGTGGAAAACTTCAGCATGTGGGAAACCAAGAATAAAAACATATATAACTTCTCCAGTATATTGAAGCGAGAACTAAGATAATGTAATATTTTTACTTGTTTAAATAGTAACAAACTAATAATAAAACTAATGTAAAAAAAAGAAATAATAGAAAACAAAGGCACATGGAATTTTTATATGTTGCGGTCCAACAGGGACCTTTATCAAGAAGCGAATACAAATGATAAAAAGAACACAGAATTATTTAATTATTACGTTGCAAAGAGATGTCTCAAAAATCCATCTCTGTACATCAGAAACAGTGAACAATAATGTTAGTTTAGTGGCTGTTAACATCGGTGCACGCAAAATATTGACATAATATATCAACATGGATGTCCTACTTATGACAACAGCATTCTTAACTTTTTCACCTTCATTTCTGAGCTGACAACCATTAGTCTGGCATCGAGGTTGACAGCGTGAGTTCGCATGCAGCATGGGACACATATGTATACTGTCCAGTCTTTGTCTCGCACGCGATGAACAAGACATTTATGACTCTGAAACATATTTTAACAATTTCTTCATAATGTAACATTATACACACAATACAGATTTACAATCTCAATTTTTGCTAATATAAAAAAAAATTTAAAAAACATAATGCTTAACAACAATTCACATCATAACAAACTTGACCCAGCGTCCTGTCAGGAGTGCTGTATATATATATATATATATATATATATATATATATATATATATATATATATATATATATATATATATGGATCAACTAGTTCATTATTTTTCCATTAGTTCTATTGACCATTTGCATTGATGACACACCTAACATTCCCCACCACATCGGAGTCTGCCACAAAAGTACAAAGGTGAAATGTTCACTGGCCTGCGTTTCTCCATCATTTATGTGGAATATTTCATAGATGACAAAAGTAATAAATCCAGCAAGACATGCAGTAATAATGACTTTTTAACATTACGGATTATCAGCTCATACCCTAACCTTTGTTAATCACCTCTTACGGAAAGTAGACAAGCACTTTTCTTTGTACCCTCTACTAGAAGTCCATGTTCCGGCCGCCACACTGGCGATATTCCTTCGATAAAATATTTCGAATAATTTCTTTATTAGGTTTGGCTCTGTAACAAAGTGGTTCAAGCCTAAACCCTGACTGCCACACAGGGACATGTTTTGCCTGTAAAATCTTGGATGAAGGTCTGCCTCTGTGACAAAGTGGTTCAAGCCTAAACCCTGACTGCCACACAGGGACATGTTTTTGCCTGTAAAATCTTGGATGAAGGTCTGCCTCTGTGGCAAAGTGGTTCAGAGAACATCTTGGATGAAGGTCTGCCTCTGTGGAAAAGTGGTACAGAGAGCATCTCAGACAGCCAAGGCAACATGTTCAATTTCCACCACAGGCAGCTGTGCATCTGGGACTATTCAGTGAGCAATGGTAACTTATTGAAAATAAATATTCTCTAGAAAATCACTACAGCAAATCATGCTGGGCTGATTACAATCAACATCTTTCTTTATTAGAACAGCTGCATAATTATGCTTTTTCTTTAAGGGTTCAAAAGGATTGGAGGATTGACTTAATTGTATTTTAAATTCCTCATACTTTCTAAACAGAGCAGCAGATTTTCAGGCTAAAGGTATCACACAGAACACAGCACCCCCATATATAAAGCAATATTCCACTTTGACCTCCAAAAAATGCACCAGTGAAATAAACATTGTAGCCAAATTATTAAACCAGTGAAACACTTGGCAAATGGTACTTCACCACAAGTATTCACTTTTTTCATCATTACATAAATATTATGTAAATATTCCTTCTCTGTGTTTGTTCTCAAACTCCTGCAGGTTAGCAGGATGTAGTTTCAAATATGCCAAGTTTGAGAATTTCATTAACTTCATCCAACTTCAAAATGACATTTTTTGTGCCTTTTGACATGCATGACAGGCCACAACTATTAATCTTTGTCTCCTTTTTTGGCTGTAACAACAGATGTTTGCACAAGGCATAAAATACTGAATCAAACATTGGCTGAAATTCAGGTAAAGGAAGAAAAAAATTAATAAATCAAATGATACTTACAAACTGAAATCCCTGATCAATGAGTTCTACAGACTCGCATGAAGAACCCAGAGGGCATGTTGCTAAGATACCTGAAAGGTTAAATGATAGAAATGCTATGTTACTGTCACTGTTTGATACTATATAAGGATATCTGTATTACAACTTGGATACTACTACAGGTTTTCATTGAGGCCTTTAACCAATCCTTTTGGCACTTCATCTTCTTCTTTGTTCACTCTCTGATAACCAACATGAGAATTCATGTGATTTCTGCCGGAGAGTGTGAAGTACGTTGTCTGATGGTGTCACAGCTAAGTTGTGGTATTTTGCCTCTTCTGACCTAGCACATTAATTTTCTACATGTATTTGATTCGAATGAGCTAAGCCTGTGACAGCCTTTTTTATCTGTTGCCAAGCTAAGATGTGTATCGTCTGTACGCAACGACGGATTATCACCCACTGTGCCCTTGGACTTTACAGGCAAAAACATGTCCTTGTGTGGCAGTCATTAATCAGGGATTTAGACTTGAGCTGACTACATCTATCTTGCACAAGGTGTTTCTGTCAGTGATCTTGTCTCGCGTAATTAGATGCATTGTCCACGTGCTCTCAGGTACTGAGCTTTTCCTCATCTGTGAGCATGTTTCCGATACAGAAAACACTCTACAGTACAGTTGAGCTTTAGTTCGTTCGCTCTCTTACCCAAGGTTATCAGTCACCAACATCATGAGCACCTCATCCAAATCTGAGGCTTTACACATATCTAGGAGCAACTGGGTACATTTGCTGCTTCCTTTCCATGAGACTTTCTTATTGGAGGTAGCTAGTAGCTTGCTCTCAAAACATTCTTCTTGAAGGTAGCTAGAAGCTTGCTCTCGAGCTGAACATTGCTTTAGTTACGATTTCCATATAACTTGCCACAGTCCGAAAACCGACCGTCATTCAATCCAGCAACGCATTACAGTAAAAGCAGAGAAAAGACAACAGATATATAGCATTTTCTCCATTCTATTCATACATGATGCTGCCCTCTAGTGCTATAATGCCATCTCATAGTACTCAATATGCTAGCTTTACATCCACAGAGACTTGATCATGTTTCATGATGGCATCTACTCATATCGGGACATCAACAATGGCCGCCCATTCAATGCATCTGCAGTTTGAATGATAAAATGTGTGTCCGCAGTGACGCTGGATACGGTGATGCAGAAGCATAGGAGATATTGCTTGTCTTTTTTGCAGTCAATTCTCACTTCATCTACATCCTCACATCCATGGACATTATCCATAATAGTGTTGGCCAGGAACACAGCACGAGCCGCTGTATTTCTGTTTCCACGGTGTATACCACGAGGAGGTATTTTTAGGATTTTTTTTTAACCAACCCTGGGATTCACACAGGAGATAACATCTTATGCTATTAATGGAAACTCTCTGCACTCTTGTAGCACTTATTTTGGCCACCTTGAGAACATATACCTTTCTGCATTTCACCATAAAAAGCATCTTTGGTTGGCAATGATCTGGCACATGTAACATGCGACTTGCCAGTGAATCTGTGACTCTATCCAAATATTATCAAAGTTAGGAATTCGAACTATGCAAATGACAATAATTTCCAGAATATTGTCTTGACATCTGCTCTTGATCATCTTATGAGACAAATTGTGTGGAAGTGATTGAGTTTTCTTCGTGCCGCCCATAAACGGCTCAAGTTTCACCAGTGTATAAAAGCACGGGAAGTACTACTGCTCTGTAAACCATGTCTATGCTACACGTTTGCACAAAGTCTACAACAACAACTGCTTGCCGTAGAGATCCAGGTATAGGACTCACACGTCATTAATGGTCGCATTTTGTGATAGTGTACTACTAAGGTACAAGAAACTATTTACCACTTTCAGTGTTGCCACGCCATGCCCCTTTAAATATTATACTGTTATAAAGCTAATCTGAATTATCAATATAATTTTAGTCTTCTTATCCTTACCTGTTTTTGGCTTCCCTTCAAGTTTATCTGCAAATATGCGAACATTAAGGCAGTGACAGCAATATACAACCATGGCTTGTGATAGTTTTAAAATGATCTCCTGATAAAAATAAATACATTACAATCAAATAATATCTAGGGCACCAGTTGTAACATACGCAGCAACATATTACTTAAACTAAACTGAAATAGAGGCCAGTGCAATAGGTACTTGGATATCTGGTCTGCGCATTGCAGAAAATATTGCTTTAGGCTGTAAATATCCTGTGACCTACTTGTTTGGGAAACTCAAACACTTTTTTTTTAATTTTGAGAAAACATAACGTCTATGCCTATATACGGGTGTATGATTCTGTAGCAGACATCTTTGCTGCATATTGTGGTCATTGATTCTGACAGAAATATTATCTCATATTAAGGTCATACAGAATTTAGTGCTTCAAGTTAAAACCATTAAAACCCTGTAAAATTGAGTGAACACTGGTTGATCATTAGAATTATTAATTTCTTTAATAATGTTTTTCCCCCATACATATGAATATTTGACATGGAGCAAAAGCAGTAATTAATTTTTAAATACATCCACATTAATTTTAATTATGCGAATTAGCCACCTTGTTGAATATTAATTAATTTTGCATAGTATACATCTGAAAATTACAGAATTGTGATCAAGATAGGGCCTATGTGTCTTGTCTTTGCAAACACACAAACATAGGGCCTATAGTATCTGTAGCATTTTATTAGATTTAATAGATATATAATTTATTTTCATTATAATTATGCTAATTAGCAGCCATTTTGAATATCAATTAATTCTGAGTGCATCTGAAAAGTTCATAAATTTAATCCACAGATGGGTCTTGTTTTCACAGACACAAAAATGTATAGTTTATTTGTTGTTTTATTGAAAATAACTAAAATAATTCAGAAATTATTTATCAGCTCAGTTCTATCTTAGTATTTTTTAAAGTATTATTTTGTGGTCACCAGTTAGGGCTGAAGTTTATATTTTCCTGTTTCATGTAAATAAATTATAGTTCCAAGATGACGATGTAAATAGAGTGATAATTTCGGGGGATGTATAAATTGTGATTTGTGATATTTTAAGTGCTCATTCTAGGATGAATCTATGACAGGTCCTGCAAACCGGTAGGGGATTTGATGACATGTCCAGCAAACAGGTAATGGATTTGATGACATGTCCAGCAAACAGGTAATGGATTTAATGACATGTCCAGCAAAACGGTAGGGGTTTTGATGACAGGTCCAGCAAAACAGGAGGGGATTTGAGTGTTCTCATTAATCTGCTCTAGATATTAAGTAAGAACTCAAGAAAATCAATCAGTGATCAGTACAACAACAGTTCTGGAGGCACAAATAGCAATCTGCCATCAAACATCATAGTTAAAGTGGTGTCTGATGAAATGTCTGTAGCACCAAGAATAAAGTCCCTGAATTAGTTAAATTGAAGATTATTTAAGTCAACTAAGTAAATTATGAACTTACACACATTTTGAAACGCACATTCTATCCCCGATGGAAACCACAAGGCAAATCATAAATTCAATATTCAAACTAATTTCTCTCTAATTAAAGAACAAGAGAGAAAGCTTACTATGTGTGAAATGAGATTCTAAGATAAGATGAAAACACAACAAGAAGAGATCATGCGAGGAATTAAGAGATTACAAGAACTGTTGGAAGAACATCAGTGGTCAAATATATTGAAAAACAGAGATTGAAATGGTTCAGCCACTTAATGAGAATGAACCTTTATTGGCCATCGGCAAGAGCATACAACATGAAAATGGGAACAGCAAGATGCATAGGGAGACCAAGAAGAAGGTGGATTGAAGGAGGTACCAACATTCTGACATGGCACAGTATTACTGCATATCAAGCGACCAAACGTGCCGTAGCACGAGGAAAACTGATTGTCATTCATATTGACATAAGTTGTGATACACACGAGAAGAGAGTGCCATGACTGGACTGCCAACAGAACAGAGGGAATTATCCAAGAACTCATACTGCAGTACTTGAAGCCACACGATACGATAATTTACACAGATGGATCAGTAACACAAGAAAAAACAGGTGTGGTTGGGGTTTTGTGGCCTACCAAAACAGCAAGATATTAGCTGCAAAGTTAGCTGCTTACCCCACTACTACATTGAGTAGAAGAATGGAAATAGAAGCGGTGACAGCGGCTCTCACTTGGCAGGTGACGCAACCACCAACAGACTCAGTGATTCTATCAGACTCTCAAAGTATGCTGTGCAAGATAGAAAAGGGTAGATCAGAACTGAATGGGTCACTCTCCTCAACAACACGCAGAGTATTATATGGATCTATTGTCCAGGTCATGCTTGGGTCAGGGGAAACAAAAGAGCGGATGTGTTGGCTGGTATAGCCTTGGTGAACAGCACCGAGATAAGAAGAGACAGGATTGAATTGATTAGAGCAGTCAAGGATACCATAAGAGAAGACAAGGAGGAAGTCGAACGAGACAATGTATATATTCAGAGAATGATAGAAATTGGAGTGACTAGAGGGGATTGGGAGAAAGTGTTCCCTCTCAGGAAAGATCAGAAGAACGCGCAATCAACAACTGACTGGGAGGGACACTGAGCTTATGCACTTTTAGATGGCTGACGGAAAGGCAAACAGAGCATATAGTTTATGGGAATATCTCCAGTACTGTGATGCTTGTTCCTAATCAAGAAGGTCATTCAAACCTGCGACATCTCACAACACCAGCAGACAAAAGACAATGGATACTAAATTCTAAATACATTATTTTGATACCAAATTAATTCATTTAATGGCAAAATAGGATGGCGTACAAACTTGGTCATTGAATTGCAATTTTCATGGGATGTCTAATTGTAGCATTTAAAAAAAAAATTAATTTAAAAATCATTTTTATTGATTGTTGTTTACGTTTAAAATTAAGTTACTTGTTAAGTACTAGTACATTTATTTACACATTTTGTCAAAGAACAAGTACCTACGCTGCAGGTAAGATGGCAAATCTTTGTGTTGTGAGAACTAAATTTTGGTTATTTAATGTAATAAAACTCACTGCAGAGCTAATATAATGAAAATGAGCAAATACATGGGTAGATGCGTAACCTGAATGTGGAATCAATAACCACAAAACATTATTCCACAGCTGCAAAGCTTTCGGATTACATCATCCATATTTTTACTTTTCTCGAGTTCTTTCACGGAATCGCATCAGTGTTGCCATTGAAGTGTAGAGAATTGAACACAGGCATATAGATCTACACATGTTTCATAGAATACTCAAATGCTTTTGACACACCATAAAGTATGGAAAATATTGAAAATCATGGGCTTCTCACACCATCTCATGTAACTCATTAAAAAAAATCAGGAACAATAGGCTTCTGTCTGCCTCGAGGGAGTAATATCTGACTCGTTTGAGATCCACAAATGAGTCAGACAATGATGCATCCTTGTCACTTCTGTTGAACACATAAGAAAACATCATGCGAAATGTACCAGAAGATCAACACTATGAAGTTTAAATATCTTAATATCAAAACTATTTTTAAAAAAAAATAAAGTTCAATTTTGGTTTCTGTATTTAAAAAGTATTTTTTTAATTATTTACTACGCGGTAGACAGTTTTACTGTATGTTTTCTTTCACTATAACTTCTTAATATTGGAGGCCATGAGATTCCATAAATTAGGTATGTAGATGACACCACTCTATAATAAGAATGAAGTGGATCAAAACACACCCCCACATTACTCTGCGACAACATGTGATTTAAAAACAAAATTATTGGGAACTTAACAATCGATAATGCGCTCTTCGTCCAACAACTAATCGGAAGTACTGACCCACTTCATTCTCATAGTGAACAGAGTATAATATAAAGAAGCCTCGCAGTTTGTAACACATGATTTTGTGAGTCAAACATAATAGCGAGGCACACAATCGTTTTTTAAATGCAAAGAAGACAATAAAATGTTGCATATAGGCAGAAATTAACGACACACCTACAATAGTCATTGAATAAGTACATAGCGAAAATAGGCCTATGATCAGCTTTGAATATCTCGGGTCAATCATTAACACCACAGGAGATTGTTTAACAGAGCTCAGAAAGAGTTTAGCAATTGCCCTAAACATCACAGATGAAAAATCTATGGCAATGAGCAAACAGAAAAAACAAAGTTACAACTATTAAGAAGCAATGTTGTTCGCCCATCACAAGTGATGATGGCCATTTGTTACATTCACTTCAGAAATTCAGTTTGAATTATGTCCATTTCTATCGGTTCGTACTAATAAACCATATTCGAGCCTCAAACGTCCTTGGACAGTCTAGGCATGGAATGACCATGATAGACGGCTTTTGGTCTACCCGTGACTTTCTAGTTTATCTCTGAGGTTAATTAAGATAAAATAATGAACATCATAGTCAAAAACAAAGAAAACGGCGAATAAAGGTAAGACAATAAAAACAGCGATGACAGGCTTTGTTCCTTGACATTGAATATTTATCTCTTTACTATCCCATTTGGATGCTATCTATCAACATTTTGTTGTTTTTCCCTTGCTGCACGTTCTCTGTGGTTTAAGGCTGTGCTGTTGGTTATTTGTTCTTGTTTTTTGTCACTCTCTTACAGTATCCCCCCTCCCGCGATCATTATCTCTAAATTATTTAATCTCTTCCTCCTATTATCGTCGTAGCATCATGTGTTTTTCTATGTAGCATTTTGTGTTTTTCTGTTTCACTTCGTGCTGATGTAGGTTTCTAGTCGAAACATCGTCTCTGTGTCTCATTGCTAGTATATTTTGTTTATACATAGTGGTAACACTAATACTTAGTTCCGTTCATCTACACACCTGCAACAATAAATCTAGGGTCTTCGTACATGTCTCAACTCAACAAGAAGATGAACATTGGGTAAACACAATTAGTGACTATTAGCTAGAACAGAAAAACTTGACTCATACGTTGTCGGGACTTGAAAGAATATAACATTCTGATACATATATCGTAAGAGTGACTAGCGATGCTTGACTGTTGGATGGCTATCCCATGGTGTGCACGTCGAAGTGGTGATTGGAAGATGGTTACCTCATCACGTTCAAATCAAAATGATCCCAAAAATGTATCGCTAAATTCTGATGTGTTAAACAAGTATAAAGAAGCACAGATATTACAGACAAGCTGTAAACGTAGACACACTGAATACCAATCCCAGGACTGCGTGTTGTTGAATGGTATTAGTTTGAGAGTGAATACAGAAGAAGAATACGACTCCAGTTACTAGATTTCTTAAACCTCCAGTTACCAGGTTTCTTAAACATCCAGTTACCAGGTTTCCTAAACCTCCAGTTACTAGATTTCTTAAACCTCCAGTTACCAGGTTTCTTAAACATCCAGTTACCAGGTTTCTTAAACCTCCAGTTACTCATCATCATCATCAACAGGTGCCATGACGGCTGGCGTAGGCGGTCATGTCTCTCCACAGTTCTCTGTCCACAGTATTATGCATCAAAGTCGTTGTTGTTTCCTTGTTGTGTCAAGTTGTCAAACTGTCTAATATTTTCTCACGCTGTCACCCTCTGTCTCTGGTGCCTTCACTCTTGCCTGTTGTGATTATGTTCTCTAAACCTGCCTGTCTCATGAAGTGGCCAAAAAAAGAAGATTGTCTTTTTCTTATATTGTTGATTAAGGTCCGTTTCGCATTTAACTCTTTCAACACCCTTACATTAGTTTTTCTGGCAGTCCATGGTATTCTCAGCATTCTTCTGTAGAACCACATCTCTGTTGCCTCCAATCTCCCACTTTCCTGTTTGTTTATTGTCCAAGACTCGCACCCATATGTTAATATTAGGGTTATGTATCACTGCAGAGCTCTCTTTCTCACATCTAATGACAAGGTCATATTACACAGTATATTTTTCATTTTTCTGAATGTTGTTTTTGCCTGTCCTATTCTGCATCTTATTTCTGTTGAACTTCTTCCATCTGCTGTTATAATTGTACCTAGATATTTGAATTGGTGGACCTGTTTTAATACTATATCATTCACTATGATCTTGCAAGGTGTTATTTTGTTACTTTGAAAGAACCATTACTTCTGTTTTCTTGATATTTAGAAAGAGACCTTTCTCTTTACTTTCTGTGACTACTACTTTAATTAAATTTTGAAGGAAAGAGAACAGGTCTGGTGAAAGCACGCATCCCTGTCTGACTCCTTGTTTTATTTGTTAAAAAGGGCCAAATTGATTTCCTACTCTTATTGCTGCTGTTTGTTGCCAGTACATATTCTTGATTATTCTTAAATCCTTGCTGTCAATGTTCAGATTCTCTAACATGTGTATAATTTCGCTATGCTTAACTTTGTCATATGCTTTAATGTAGTCTATAAAACAGAGGTACAGATCCAGTTACTAGGTTTCTTAAAAAAAGAAAGCTAGCCAAATAGTTAGGCCACATTATTATGGATAATGATATAAGTAATGATGTTTTCTATTTCATTTTTCTTAAATTAGGAAAGTATGCACGAAGGGATCGATATGATAAGGGAATTGAGAGGAGTGTACAATATTTTAAGATCGCAACGGCTCCCAGGTCGACCCAGCCTTAAATGGGTACCGGATTAATCCGGGAAGTAAAGACTGCGAGGGAGAGGAGATGGCTACCTCCCTCATTTACAGAGCCTGTGAAATGTGAGATCGCTAACATCTCACACCCCTACGGCATTAATAAATGCTATGGGTTACTTTACTTTACAATAAATATGTTATAGGAACTATCGGGGTGCAAAGGATTTTACATAGCGTTTTTGTGTGATTTCCTGCGTTAGCAAATAACCAAGATCCTAAAAGTACTTCCTTGTGGTGCACCCTGGAAACAGACATACAGCGACTCGTGCTGTGTTTCTGGCTAATACATATAGGGATCGTGCCTTATGTGCGAAGGGTATAGATGGAATGACTAATGATTGCAAAACAAGCGATATCTCCGGAACTTTTCAACCGACTCACCGTCGACACACAATGACGGAAATAATTCAAGCTCGGACAGTTGGAATGAAGATGAATTGGATATGCGGTCAACATGGGCAGATGTCCCGATATGGGTAAGTTTTTCAGGTGTAGAGACGCATAGAGTACACATTGAATGCGTCTGGAGAAGGCAACACGCGATAGAAGACAGCGTTGTGGAAAGGAAAAGCAAAAGTGATAAAGAAATCCCAAATGTTCAGCACGAGACAGCTTGGCTGAAGTGCTGTGCATGGTCAATAATACTCAGTTGCCACGATGATGTGTCCAATAGGCACACTTCTCACCACAATTGACCCCAGTTAACGAAAGAGCCATAATTCAGGTATTGGTCAAGAAACTTGAACATGTACTCATGACTATGGGGGAGATAAGCTTTGAACACAGCTCCCCATTGCATAAAGGAAAAGCATCATAGAACAAATGTAGGTAAGAATATATTGTTCAAATTCTCTGACCGAAGCAGTGTTAAGAAGAAGACTCTGAATCCTATGGGAAACGTAGACTGGGAGCAAGTCTTTGTCTTTCAGGACAATAATCTACTGGTGCCGTTGCATACCACGGCTCATACATATCCAATTAGGTCTGAGACCTAGAGACACGGCGCAATGTAGAAGAGTGAAAATGTCTCCCTACACAAGGAATAATTAAACAGCTGCGAAATGTCTCCCTACACAAGGAATAATTAAACAGCTGCGAAATGTCTCCCTACACAAGGAATAATTAAACAGCTGCGAAATGTCTCCCTACACAAGGAATAATTAAACAGCTGCAAAATGTCTCCTTACACAAGGAATAATTAAACAGCTGCGAAATGTCTCCCTACACAAGGAATAATTAAACAGCTGCGAAATGTCTCCTTGTAAGAAAAGTCAAAATTGGTTGACCTAGGCAAAATACCAGTCCGTCACATAACACAGCAGAGATGCGATTAGAAGGGTTTTTTTTCAATAATCATTGCATTAAGTCTCCTGGGTATGAAAGAAAGTTAAAGTCTCCTGGGTATGAAAGAAAGTTGAAGTCTCCTGGGTGTGAAAGCTCAGACAAACCACCCCATTGCTAAGCTGAAAGCTCAGACAAACCATCCCATTGTTAAGTTGAAATCTCCTCGGTATGAAAGCTCAGACAAACCATCCCATTGTTAAGTTGAAATCTCCTGGGTATGAAAGCTCAGACAAACCACCCCATTGCTAAGCTGAAATCTCCTGGGTATGAAAGCTCAGACAAACCACCCCATTGCTAAGCTGAAATCTCCTGGGTATGAAAGCTCAGACAAACCATCCCATTGTTAAGTTGAAATCTCCTGGGTATGAAAGCTCAGACAAACCATCCCATTGTTTAGCTGAAATCTCATGGGTGTGAAAACTCAGACAAACCATCCCATTGTTAAGAAGTAAGAAAAGGATAAATGCCCAATGTTAGGGAACAACCTAACATACGGAAGATGTGAGGACTTGTGCAACACAGAGTAATGAGCGGGAGACACGGAGATGTGTGGGTAAAGTTGCGATGAAATACAGAACACACTATCGAAGTCGACACCGACAAACAAGGGGGGTACGATGCCTTCAATCTTCGATACGGAGACGGTTCCTGATGATTATTTTTATTTGATTGCTGGAATGAAACTTATTGTGTGACAGAACTTTTCAGCAATGCATGCGAGTCCACCTTGGTTATAATCAAGTATATCCATTAATTTAACCATCGTAGTGGTACATAGAGCGTATGTGATGGTCAAGGTACCGAGTTCGATCCACACCATGGGTAATTGTGCATCCAGACCGTTCAGAAATGAATGGCAAACCTTCGCACGTATTTATATTGCCTAGAAAATAACTGCAGCCAAAAATTCTGGGTTAATGGCTAAGTCCTCAATAAGATACAATAAAATTGTTTTTCCCATTAACAAAATGGGTGGTCGAAGCTCAGGTCAGAGGTAAGAAGCTTTAGTCACTACAATTTATCCTCATCAAATGCGCCGATAGACACTGCCCCCCCCCCCCCCAAGTATCAATTGGTTCCGAGCAGGCATTCAACTTACATGATCAATGATGTGATACAATCATTTTCTCTTTAGCAAAATTTAACAACTTCTGTTATTTTCATTTATTTTGTTATATTTTTGTTATAGATAGATGCTGTGATTTTTAAATGAGTGTGTTGTTTCTTGTGTATTTGAACGAGCGTTTATTACTTTTCTCCAGCATTTGTTCTCAAACTTTTGCAAGTTATCACGGCGTAATCCATAGAATGGAATTTGTAATGGTTTACAGATTGCCTACGATAGCTTGTGGTTTAATATTTTCTGAGTTCAGTTATCGGGAATAAAGTAAGTAATTTCAATTCAACTTTGTACAATTCTTGTTGTAGTCTCTTATGCCTTTATAGAAGCATTGCAGGAGTAAATTGTGGGCACAGATAATTAGGAATCACTTGAAGTTCACAAGGGGAAAAAAACCCCATAAATCGACATTTCGACCAAAAGGTCCTTATCAAGTACACAACATAGCGTATGGTGAGTATATACAACACTGTTTATAATTAAATCACTCTTTGTTGTTACACGACAGCAAATTATAAAATGGCAATTTCAAAATCATTACAGACAAACAAATTGCCATACTTCCTTTTGGGTAGTGATAACTCCTGATAGAGAATGGATGAGATGTCCTATTGCTGTTGATATCTGAGGTGCATGTATTGATCAGTGAGAATCCCAATAATGGTGATATGGTTATATACACTGATAGTTTTGTTGTTAGAGTTTTGTGTGTAGTTCATGAGTCTTCGCAGCTCAGTGTGTAGGGAAGATATAGAGGAGAGTGGAACTTTCCCTGTACCTACAAGCAGCATGACAATTATGGCAGCATTCAGGGCCCTAAACTAGATAAACTAGATAGACTAGATAAACTAGATAAACTAGATAAACTAGATACACTAGATAAACTAGATAAACTAGATAAACTAGATAAACTAGATAGACTAGATAGACTAGATAAACTAGATAAACTAGATAGACTAGATAGACTAGATAAACTAGATAAACTAGATAGACTAGATAGACTAGATAGACTAGATAAACTAGATAAACTAGATAGACTAGATAAACTAGATAAACTAGATAGACTAGATAAACTAGATAAACTAGATACACTAGATAAACTAGATAGACTAGATAAACTAGATACACTAGATAAACTAGATAAACTAGATAGACTAGATAGACTAGATAAACTAGATAGACTAGATAAACTAGATAGACTAGATAAACTAGATAAACTAGATACACTAGATAAACTAGATAGACTAGATAAACTAGATACACTAGATAAACTAGATAGACTAGATAGGCTAGATAGACTAGGTAGACTAGATAAACTAGATAGACTAGATAGACTAGATAGACTAGATAGACTAGATAGACTAGATAGACACACGAAGTGGAAAATCATGCCTGTTTTCTCAGCGACTAAATGAGCATGAACATGAACATGAACATGAACATGAACATGAACATGAACATGAACATGAACATGAACATGAACATGAACATGAACATGAACATGATCATGAACATGAACATGAACATGATCATGAACATGAACATGAACATGAACATGAACATGAACATGAACATGAACATGAACATGAACATGACAAATATGATATGGCTGTATTCATGAACAGTGGCTTGATGCTGGGGGGAGGGGGGAGGTCAAAGTTGGAGGGTGTCACATTAATTTGTACCTGGTCATTAGGATGTTCAAGGCAATCCGAGAGCAGACAGATTGTCAGGTTCGGCTACTGTATCGGATGGAGGGTAATTGATCGTACCAACGTATTGAACTCTTTGAGAGAAACTGCACGAACAACGAAATTAATGAAGACTATTCCTTTTCCATGTCGAAAATAAAGTAGGTAGTTTGAAATGTGAGCGTGACAAGAAATGAACATTATTATGTTCGCCAAAGAATGTTTGTTAACCAACAGAGATCTGGAGCTGTCAGTCTTCGTGTAGTTTCTGATAAGTAAAGTAAAGTTAACACATAGCATTTATTAATGTCGTAGGGGTGTGAGATGTTAGCGACCTTACATTTCACTGGCTCTGCTATATGAGGGTGGTAGCCATCTCCTCTTCCTTGCAGTGTTTACTTCCCGGATAATCC
Source organism: Meghimatium bilineatum (assembly GCA_034231615.1). NCBI lineage: Eukaryota > Metazoa > Mollusca > Gastropoda > Stylommatophora > Philomycidae > Meghimatium > Meghimatium bilineatum. Next base: position 2,396,223 of record CM067305.1, on the reverse strand, counting down.
GGTACCCAATTGAGCCTGGGCCGACCCGTGAGACGTTGCGATTTGAAAAAAAACCATTTCCACCTCAAATGGAGAGTGAACCCAGTACCACTCATATGCGAAGCCAGTGCGTTAACCACAGCACTAGGCGATTCCATAATTGCGGATATACTCGGGGGGGGGGGGGGGAGGGGGGTAGATCGGAGCATGTACGAGTGTATTCTGTGTGCAGTGATAATCATCTCTCGACGAATGAACTAACATTAACAAACAAAAATAACTAAACAACATGGACTGATAAGAGTGAAGACACTAGAAAACACAGATTTCTACTGATAATATACTGAGGTCATTTTAATGGAATAATATTGTCCAAAAATATATGTACAACTAAATGAATCTCTTTCAACATAGCTGAATTCAATGGAGTTTTCATAAACAATGTATTGACATTAAATGAATGCACAATCTATAAAAATAAAACATTTTATGGAAACATTGCATCTATATTTTGACTTAATTTGGCATTCATTGTTGTCTTTTACGGTTATATATATATATATATATATATATATATATATATATATATATATATATATATATATATATATATATATATATATATATATATATATATATATATATATATATATATATATATATATATATATATATATTCTACGAATTGCTGTACATAATGTGCATACTTCGCTGTGATAGAAAGTTCGCCTTTATATTCATATAGCTTTCAGCGAATCTTTGAATGCAAGGTAAACTACAATACAACTGTTTATCACATCATAAATTAATATGAGGGAAAATGAGTTAAAATGTATCTTTACGTTGAACAAATACACGGAATCGACGTTTTGGCCAACACATCTTTACACTAAATGAAAGAAAATATGTTAAATTAATTTATATGCTTTTATCTTCTATGTATGTTTATGCTTATTTTGATAAAGATCTGTTGGCTGAAACATCGATTATGTGTATTTGTTTATTATAAAACTGAATTTTAATCCAGTTATTTTGCACACATTTTAACCAAATTATTTTACACACATTTTAACCCAGTTATTTTGCACACATTTTAACCCAGTTATTTTGCACACATTTTAACCCAGTTATTTTGCACACATTTTAACCCAGTTATTTTGCACACATTTTAACCCAGTTATTTTGCACACATTTTAACCCAGTTATTTTGCACACATTTATGCGCGAATCTACGCCTCTATGAATTATATACATGATCAAGGACATGTTACTGTTGTAGTGTCATGTGACGTATTCCTTCCAAAACGTTGTCTTCCCAATGAACTCTCTGAACCTCTCTCTGTCTGGGCGATGTGGCTTGAATTTTCTAGCGATGTATTCATATTATCTTTAATGTCGTCAGTCCATCGTCTTCTTGGTCTGCCCCTTCTCCTCTTTCCAGGTACTCTTCCCTCCATTATTTGTCTTTCTAAGCAGTTATGTCTCTTTATATGACCAAACAGGCGTAGTTTTCTTTTTGTTATTGTGTTAGTAACCAACACTCTGGAATATTCAGTGTGTTTATAATGTCTGAGTTTCTGATTTTATCCTTCCATGATATTCTAAGTATCTTTCTGTAGCATTTCAGCTCGAAGGCGTTGATCTTCTTTGACGCTGTTTTACATAGAGTCCATGTTTCACAGCCGTATATTGATATTTAAAAAGTATCGGTTGTTTCCATCGCACCATGGATACTGGTGCGCATCTATATCTGACACCATGGATACTGGTGCGCATCTATGTCTGACACCATGGATACTGGTGCGCATCTATGTCTGGCACCATGGTTACTGATGCGCATCGATGTCTGACACCATGGATACTGGTGCGCATCTATGTCTGACACCCATGGATACTGGTGCGCATCTATGTCTGACACCATGAGTACTGGTGCGCATCTATGTCTGACACCATGGATACTGGTGCGCATATATGTCTGGCACCATGGTTACTGGTGCGCATCTATGTCAGACACCTCTGGTTTCAGCATCTAGTCTGAAGTATGTGTATGTTGAGTAATATCTCTTCTCCTACAGGGTCTTGTAGTAATTTACTTTCATTGTAATTTGTAATTTAAAACAAAATAATTTTGGCAATCGGTCTCCAGATTCCCATTGGGACTCTCTTGAAGTAGGAAAAGGCAGAACTAAATATTCAAGATGTAGTCGAAAGAACGGAGAAGTAGTGTGTCGTCATGTTATTTGTGTCAGTAATCGGACACACCATATTCGGTAGTAGTATGTACACATCCAGTGATTTAGAAATTCAACTGAACGGTAGACGCCCATAGTGATATATCTAGTAAGTAAAATGTAAAGTAACCCATAACATTTATTAATGCCGTAGGGGTGTGAGGTGTTAGCGATCTCACATTTCAGAGGCTCTGCAAATGAGGGCGGTAGCCATCTTCTCTCCCTCGCAGTCTTTACTTCCCGGATTAATCCGGTACCCATTTAAGGCTGGGTCGACCTGGGAGCTGTTGCGATCTGAAAAACATTTCCGCCTCAACTGGGGAATGAACCCAGGACCACTCATATGCGAAGCCAGTGCGCTAACCACTGCGCTAACGCGGCTTCCTATATATCTAGTGGGCAAACATGAACCTCGCTCGCACAGCACGCTAATCTTTCTGGTAACCCATCCGAATTGTGACCATAGTCCATTGTTGCTTGACCTTTTTTCCGCTGTATTGGTCTCTATCGATTTGGACTACTGACGCCCACATTTGTCATTTGAGTGACGTGTTTCAAATTTGAAGGTTTTAAACCAGAAATGAATATCACCTCCATGTTTTTTTCGGTAAAAAACTGTTAGATAAAAACATATAGATTTCATACAGAATATGCGTCTAGATTTCATACATCGTGTGCAACATAATATTTAATATCGATCAGTTCTGATTTCAATATTTTTTGACACAAATTTGGATTTCATAGAACATGTCTAAATTATAAAACATCACAAAAATCATTGGAGGCAGCCGATATGTGGTTTATTCGAAGAATGTTACGCATTCCTTGGACAGCAAAGATTAATAATGAAGAATGTCTTAGAAGGATGGATGGGAAAAGATGCATTATTGATAATATAAGAAAAAGACAGTCAACATTTATAGGGCACATAATGAGAAGAGGAGGCATTGAGAATATAGTGACAACAGGAAAGATAGAAGGGAAAAGATCAAGGGTAAGACCTAGAGAAAAGATATTGGACAGTTTGACTAAATGGCTTCGATTGACATCAACAGAGATGATGACATATATGAGAGATCGATGTACATGGAGAAATATGATCACCAACTCCATTCGGCTCAGCACTTGATGATGATGAATGTCTACAAGAAATAATGTGGATAGCTGTATGTCTACAAGAAATAATGTGGATAGCTGTATGTCTACAAGAAATAATGTGGATAGCTGATGTCTACAAGAAATAATGTGGATAGCTGTATGTCTACAAGAAATAATGTGGATAGCTGTATGTCTACAAGAAATAATGTGGATAGCTGTATGTCTACAAGAAATAATGTGGATAGCTGTATGTCTACAAGAAATAATGTGTATAGCTGATGTCTACAAGAAATAATGTGTATAGCTGATGTCTACAAGAAATAATGTGTATAGCTGATGTCTACAAGAAATAATGTGGATAGCTGATGTCTACAAGAAATAATGTGGATAGCTGATGTCTACAAGAAATAATGTGGATAGCTGATGTCTACAAGAAATAATGTGGATAGCTGATGTCTACAAGAAATAATGTGGATAGCTGATGTCTACAAGAAATAATGTGGATAGCTGATGTCTACAAGAAATAATGTGGATAGATGATGTCTACAAGAAATAATGTGGATAGCTGATGTCTACAAGAAATAATGTGGATAGCTGATGTCTACAAGAAATAATGTGGATAGCTGATGTCTACAAGAAATAATGTGGATAGCTGTATGTCTACAAGAAATAATGTGGATAGCTGTATGTCTACAAGAAATAATGTGGATAGCTGTATGTCTACAAGAAATAATGTGGATAGCTGTATGTCTACAAGAAATAATGTGGATAGCTGTATGTCTACAAGAAATAATGTGGATAGCTGTATGTATGTACTAATTTTTCTCATATTTTAGTTACAGATATGTTGTAGACCCAGTCATAGTGAGACACCAAGCCAAGAGACGGAGGATGTTGAAGGTTGCTGTCAACCTTCCAATTTAAAAAATGGCACTTGATGATGATGACGACGAGTTATAAGATAAAACAGCACATAAAGTGAGCAACAAAACACCCGCACCCACAGTATATTATTTCTGACAGTCATACACCCGCGCCCACATTATGTTATTTCTGACAGTCAAACACCCGCACCCACAGTATTTTATTTCTGACAGTCAAACAAGCTATTATATAATCACATTTGACTCACATTGCGGAAGAAAATAAGTATCACAACATGGGTACATACTAAATGACAACAAAGCACACACGCGCACACACACACACACACACGCACGCACACACACGCACACACACACACACACATATGTCATGTGACAATAGACTAAAAATATCTCCAATGTAAATATGAAATTTTTTCAATAATTGGAATTAAAATGTATAATCAAGATTACTGATACATTTTGAAATCATACACTGTTCAGAAATTCACGTACTTTAATGTAAATTATTTTGTTAATGTACATTCACATTTTGAATGTTCAATAATCACAGGCGCTGATTGAATTCAACAATCACACGTAAGATATCACAACCTTGTTATGGAATTGTGTACATGAATACAACTTCTAATTTTAACAAATTATGGCAGATTTAGCACAGTAAATTCAACGGCGGACATTTAGTGTTAATGTTTCGGAAGTGCCGAGAGGTTAGAGCGCTGGTATCACATCCGTGAGGTCCAGAAATCGATCCCTGGTGAGGACTAGTTGTTTTTTTTTGTCGGAGGGTAAATTAAAAAACTCACCCTGTGCATGACGTAGCGACAGCAATAACATGCTGCCTTTATCACACAGCTACAAAATCACTCCCTGCAACACCCTAAGTGGATAAATGCAGTATTTGACAGTTGTCTAAGTGTAACTTCTACCACAATGAAGGATTGTGAATTTTGTGACGAATGAATGCTGATACAGGTTTTACTTGCGGTATGTCTAAGTAGACAGTGTATCTGGCATGCTCCTGTCATGTTCATGACATTCCTGGAGCACATGCTCTAACATCTGAACATTCCTGGAGCACGTGCTCTAACATCTGAACATTCCTGGAGCACGTGCTCTAACATCTGAACATTCCTGGAGCACGTGCTCTAACATCTGGACTGGTAGAAATAGTTTCATGATGTTTTCTAGTGCTGATGTCTTACTGGTAGAAATAGTTTCATGATGTGTTCTAGTGCTGATGTCTTACTGGTAGAAATAGTTTCACGAGTATAATGTTCCGATATTAACAAGGATAAGTAGGGATGCCATGCACATAACTGGAAAAAAACCCACTAATAAGTAGGGGAATATGTTACATATAATTGAAGACAAATCTATTAGATAGGAATGTATTATATACAGTGGAATCCATCTACAACCAATACTGCTTTAACACCCTTCCCTATTTAACACAAACACTTTATAAAATTCACAATTATAATTATTCGTTATTGCCTGTACTGTCAATATACATGTACTTGTATCATATCGTATGTCTGTTGCCGGGCACAGAATTGTGGTACTGTTACCTGACATGTATATCGTAGAAGATGACTAAGGAGGTTTTAGGGATGGCGTTGGCTGTTCCATGCCATAGTAATAGAGTAACGTAGGATTCATGCTTAGGTCGGATATGTCATGTCAAAGGCACTGCTATCGCAGTGGGGCTGTAAACTATGACAACGCTTTCCATTCTATGGACGACATCCTATTATTTCGCAGGAGATTGAGAAACTAAGGCACAAGATGACGAAGATATAATTAATATGAACTAGCAAATACAATCCCAGTATGGTGATGCTTGTCTATTAACACGGTATGTGTATAAGCACAGTAGGACGTTTCACAATCTGCGTGAGGTCTGTGACAGGCTGTAACCGAATCATGTACACCCAGTCATGATTCCCAGAGTCTATTTATTGCAGCCGGTGAACGTCTTGTACATGAAAAAAAGTATTGAACAAAGTTTTGAAAAAAGTATTGCAAAAAATACTGATGAGTAGTGAACTCACTGGGGGGGGGGGGGGGGGGGAACTGACACGAGAACAGAAGAAATGTAAGTACTCTCAAAGTGTCTCTAAAGAGATCAGCAACGATGTCACCACCTGGGAACGTCGCCCAGAGTGACCCAACGTAGCGCAACAACACCATCATAGGGTATTGTGTCTCTGATGCCCATCAAATTGCCACGTTCCAGAGAACATTCCTTTACTGCCTAAAGGAATAGAAGCACAAACTCATAGATACCCTAACATATAACTCTAGCATACAGTTATATTCCAAAATTGGACAAACGCCAGAAAGATGCAGAAATACGAGTCTGAGGACAGAAAGATGCAGAAATACGAGTCTGAGGACAGAAAGATGCAGAAATACGAGTCTAGGACAGAAAGATGCAGAAATACGAGTCTGAGGACAGAAAGATGCAGAAATACGAGTCTGAGGACAGAAAGATGCAGAAATACGAGTCTGACTGTTGTCATCATCCACAGCGATCGACAACTATTATTGTTATTTATTATTATGACGGCTCATACATAAAGGTCATGTTGTGTTACACACAATGTTGCATATACAAGCATGAGAATAAAAGATGATAAAATACATGAACATATTCAATAATTCAATCACGAGAATAAAAGATGATAAAATACATGAACATATTCAATCATACAATCATGAGAATAAAAGATGATAAAATACATGAACATATTCAATCATTCAATCATGAGAATAAAAGATGATAAAATACATGAACATATTCAATCATTCAATCATATTGTGTATAGAACCTTGTTTTATAACTATTTTTGAATGTCTGTGCTGCATATATAAGTAGCATGATCAATGCAATATCAAAAGCACTATCAGAAATGTACTTGAGCCTTGATCAAATTCAGTGGTTATCAGCAGTTTTCTCCCTTCGCTCTTATTTTCCGTTACTAACTATTTTCTTCGTGCCCCCTCACAGGGGCCTTAAAAGAGATAATAGGTTTTCTCTAGGTCCCATATCTTCAGGGGTCACATTACCCCAATAAGCGACATATTCGTCAGTCTGCATGCAGTTTCCGAGGAGGCTATAGAGAAAACTAAAAGGTGTGAGCTATGGATTTAACCACTTATATATATATAAATATATATATATATAGATATACATTTTTTTTTCAATATAATTTCCATTAGACCCTTTACTTTTATAATGGCTCCTTAGACCTTCGTGGCCTCCAAATTTCACACTAATTCTTCGTGGCCCTCCTGCAATTCTCTAAGGACCAATGTTCTAGTTTAAATGAGTTATGGTTGTTAGACGGTCCCAGTAACTCATTGCCATAGTAACCGTCGGAAACTCACACACGTCGTGTCACATATACATGTCATATAAATAAATTTATAAAAATAAATTTATAAAAATGAATACATTTTTCAAGTACAGTATTAAGTTACATTGCAAATTTATCAATAAAAATTAGCTGTCACCATTCCACTCTTCAACATTGTCTCCTGTAATATAAAAATGAGTTTATGTAAGAAACTATACGTCATTTCAGAAATGAATGAGTTTATGTAAGAAACTATACGTCATTTCAGAAATGAATGAGTTTATGTAAGAAACTATACGTCATTTCAGAAATGAATGAGTTTATGTAAGAAACTATACGTCATTTCAGAAATGAATGAGTTTATGTAAGAAACTATACGTCATTTCAGAAATGAATGAGTTTATGTAAGAAACTATACGTCATTTCAGAAATGAATGAGTTTATGTAAGAAACTATACGTCATTTCAGAAATGAATGAGTTTATGTAAGAAACTATACGTCATTTCAGAAATGAATGAGTTTATGTAAGAAACTATACGTCATTTCAGAAATGAATGAGTTTATGTAAGAAACTATACGTCATTTCAGAAATGAATGAGTTTATGTAAGAAACTATACGTCATTTCAGAAATGAATGAGTTTATGTAAGAAACTATACGTCATTTCAGAAATGAATGAGTTTATGTAAGAAACTATACGTCATTTCAGAAATGAATGAGTTTATGTAAGAAACTATACGTCATTTCAGAAATGAATGAGTTTATGTAAGAAACTATACGTCATTTCAGAAATGAATGAGTTTATGTAAGAAACTATACGTCATTTCAGAAATGAATGAATTTATGTAAGAAACTATACGTCATTTCAGAAATGAATGAGTTTATGTAAGAAACTATACGTCATTTCAGAAATGAATGAGTTTATGTAAGAAACTATACGTCATTTCAGAAATGAATGAGTTTATGTAAGAAACTATACGTCATTTCAGAAATGAATGAGTTTATGTAAGAAACTATACGTCATTTCAGAAATGAATGAATTTATGTAAGGTTGGTTGGTTGCTGATCCAGCAGTCTATGGGATCAAGTCCTTTGACACAATGCAGTTGTATGATACATACATGTGTTTGCGCGCTGTTGTTTTGTTCCATATAATGCGTTCCATTTATCTGGCTTTGAAGGGAGAAGCTTTTTCCTGACGTCATCCAGCGCTGGACATTCAAAAATGTGGTGGTCAACAGTTTCATAGGGATGAGTGAACAGTCGGCACCCTTGAGTGTGTTGTGATTGTATTGTGTTCAGGTTATTGTTAAGTTGTACATTTTGTGTTCGCAGTCGGAAGATGATACTCTGCTCATTTCTTCCTAGACGGTTGACGTTGTCTCTAGGATTTGAGCTGGACATATAGTTATATATTTCATTGCCAGGGTTTCCCATAAGCAACCTGTTCATCCAATTGTTTTTGTTCATAGACATCACCATTATTTTAACTGTGTGCATGGTCGTTTGTGAATATGTATATTCTTATTGTGCTCCATTCCTTGCTAGTCTACCTGCCTTGTCATTGCCAGGAATCCACTGATGATGTAAGCAGCTGGTTGGCATGGTGATAAGATGTAAGCAGCTGGTTGGCATGGTGATATATTTCAGCTAGTGTAGGTTTACAATGTCCATAACATTCTAGTGCTTTCTGAGCAGACATAGAGTCTGTAAAAATCAATTTATTGGGACTTTTTATGGAAAGGTATCGAATATCGTCTTGAGGTGGAACATATTTATGTAAATGTAAGAAACTAGAAGTAATTTCAGAAACGATGAATAATTAGTGCAGCAGAGGCGAAAGATATGAAAATAATAGTAAGATTGTAACCTAGTAGGACAAGTTTTAAGTAGAGTTCACTACCTTAGCAAATCAAAGCATTTGTTTTGGGATTTATATTGCATCATGTTTTTGATAATTGTAACACTTTACTTTCTTACAATAGTTGTATTAATAGACATCTTGTTAAACACGCACATTGAGGCCATTCAATAAAAATAGGAAATGAATCAATAATTTTGTGGTTCACAATGTGGTTAGTATAGTTAATTTTTACAATTCTTCTCACACAATCTGGATCTTTCTTGGTGTAGGATAATGATCGTATTAGGTGTAGTACAGAGAACAGAGATGACGTTTCTCAGTCACTGTTTTATTTACGGCAATTTCTCATAGTTAATACATCTGATTTCAGCAGGTATACTTGGAGTGTGTTATCTGAGTTAATACATCTCACTTCAGCAGTCATACTTGGAGTGTTTTATCTGAGTTAATACATCTCACTTCAGCAGTCATACTTGGAGTGTTTTATCTGAGTTAATACATCTCACTTCAGCAGTCATACTTGGAGTGTGTTATCTGAGTTAATACATCTCACTTCAGCAGGTATACTTGGAGTGTTTTATCTGAGTTAATACATCTCACTTCAGCAGTCATACTTGGAGTGTTTTATCTGAGATAATACATCTCACTTCAGCAGTCATACTTGGAGTGTGTTATCTGAGATAATACATCTCACTTCAGCAGTCATACTTGGAGTGTTTTTATCAATATTAGAAGACGAGTAGTCTATGTATCCATATCAATAAGTGGCCAGCTTGTGCGTATCATCCTGTTTATAAGCATTGCTTACACAGCATTCTAACTGTGCATGTCACCTATCCGAATTGTGACCCTGGTTATCGTTTCTTGACATGTCTCTCGACGTTTGTGTCACTATCGATGTGACCACAGACGCGCAAAGCGTGGTTTTTTAAAGGATAAATATATTTTTTTTTTCAAACAAGAAAATCAAATATTCGCAAACAGCATGAAGAGCTAACATGCATATTGCTCATACAATAACTATATATTTTTTATACAATAACAATATATTTTTCATACAATAACAATATATTGCTGATATAATAACAACATATTTCTCATACAATAACATATTGAGCGTTATTGGCTAATGAACACTGGAAATTTATCACTATCGAACTGGGCATTCACGAATTGCATATGAACAATTCTAACAGTATACTTATTGGTCGAATAAATATGGCCCCCCATGTCAAATTTGGTCCGCAAAGCCTATTTTACGTGCCCAACAAAAGCACAATATGCATTGGGCACGGTGCCCACAAAATATGACGTCACTAGTTACAAAGTACTATAGACAAGTAGCCCGCGATGCTAAACAGTGACACAGCAGAAAAGATTACATAACGTCTATGATGTTGCAAGTGCAACACGTGCTCAGCACGAACGATAATGAGAATTATTGGGAAATTTTTTGATCTCTTCAACGATTGACATGAAAGTGACCGAACAACAAAGGTTTTTCTAGTTATCGGAGAAATAACTGTGATCAATAAACTGTAATTAAAAAATAAACACTTTTTGGATATTTCAGAAGCTAGATATGACCCGATCCCTGCCATACGAACCTGAATTTTGACATTTCAGAAGCCAGTTGCTACTCGATCCTGGCCATACCATAATGAATTTGGACATCTGACTCCAAAAAAGTTGCCCACATTTGTTTTTAACAATTATTAAATAATTTAGTCACTTATTGATATCCAGCGTTTACATATTCTTCATCTCCTCTGTGGAAGTTGAACAATAATGAACACGATTGACAATGTCTACTAGAGCTGTGGTTGTTGTATTCGAGATAATTTAACAAATAACTAACAAGATTGAAAATGTTGCCTAGTCCTTTCGCTGTTTTATTAGACATAATTTAACAAATAATTAACAAGATTGAAAATGTTGACTAGCCCTTTCGCTGTTTTATTAGACATAATTTAACAAATAATTAACAAGATTGAAAATGTTGACTAGCCCTTTCGCTGTTTTATTAGAGATAATTTAACAAATAACTAACAAGATTGAAAATGTTGCCTAGTCCTTTCGCTGTTTTATTAGACATAATTTAACAAATAATTAACAAGATTGAAAATGTTGACTAGCCCTTTCGCTGTTTTATTAGAGATAATTTAACAAATAACTAACAAGATTGAAAATGTTGACTAGCCCTTTCGCTGTTTTATTAGAGATAATTTAACAAATAACTAACAAGATGTACTTCACGCTCCCCGGCGGAAATCACACGATATATTCGCTGTGGTTACATGAGAGCTAACGCTGAAGAAGAAGAAGACTAACAAGATTGAAAATGTTGACTAGCCCTTTCGCTGTTTTATTAGAAATAATTTAACAATAATGAACAATATTGATTATGTTTATTAGACGTTTCCCTGTTTTATTAGAGAAACTTTAACAATAATGAACAAGATTGAGGATATTTTTTAGACCTTTCACTGTTTTATTATATGAAAAATTTAGCACTAATGAACCAGATTGAGGATGTTTACTAGAACTATCACTGTTTTACCAGAAAAGTGTTAGCAACAATGAACAGATAAGAGAATAATTACGAGACCGGTTACATCTCTACCTACGACCACCGACATCATAAGACGAAATGGTTAAATTTGGAATCATCTTTTTAAAATGGCCCAATTAACTTTTCCGTGATTTTTATTGCCTTCCGACAGAAAGTATGCACACAATTCTAATGAAAATTACGAAAAGAGTCAAATGCCTCATGTAAGAAGGATGACACTGGGTGAGTTAGCAGAACTGAATAATTGATGAAGGGCCGACTTTACCATAAAACATTTGGTAGACATTTTTCAGGTTGGTTCTGTTATTATTCGGCGTCTGATTTAATGTGCTTGAAAAATAACAAAAAGACGTGGAATAATTCTAATGACAAACAACTACTATCATTCGGTGGCTCACATGCTAACACCCATTGACTCACACGGTTGGAATGTTCTCATTCAAATATTTAGGCGAACTGTGATATGATAATAGTAAACAAACTAGAAAACATTAATAAAATATGAAGAAGATGAAACAAAATAGATGCGATGAAAAGGAAATGACGTAGAGGATTTATTTCCCTGTACTCTGGTTATTCCTTATGTACTAAGCCCCAATCAACAAATTTACATGCCACCTGCCGAGAGTAGCTCTCATGAGCTCAAAGTCACCGATTTAACCACGGTGCAACCAAGAGAACTCTGGTGTCGGAAAGCAAATGTGAAAGCTAGTGTTACACAATGCAAATGTACAAAATTAACGCAAATAAGTATAATTGTGACCAATATTTTAAACAAATCATACTGACATCGATGAACCACATTTAGACTAAAAAGCCTTCATTAGGCGGAAAGACAACAAGCAAACAAGCAATATACTTAACACAAGAAAGAACTAATGGCGTGATGTTTGGTGGAGGAAGAGAGAGTGGCATGAAACATATAGGAAAGTGAAAGATCGAAGCTAGGAGATTCCAACAAGATAAGAGGAGACAGGCGTAGCAAGACAGGCGAATAGAATAAACAAGAGTGATGATGAGAATGGTTTAATAAGGGATGAGATAATAAAATAGAACAAAATAAAAATATCAGGGGTTACTTATCTCAGAATTTATTCCGATCTGGCTGCCCCTTCCCCACTTTTTCATTGCTTTTATTTGGCTTACCTACAAGCAGTCTTCTTTACTGTCACTTTTGTTCTTTTACTGTTCATTTACTGGCCCCATGCGGTGGTATTTGCATATTCTGACTTCGATCGTTGCCTTTGATCTACTTCTCTTCTTAAAGTGTTTGTTATCAAACTCCCAATGAATCTCTCTTGTAGCAGGATTTCCTACTTGATTTCCAGCAAGATGTAGTCCAGAGAATGGAAATGCATTGTGTTACCATTTTATTTGTCTCAATGGCCCAACACTTCCCTCTTCGACGGGTTATCTACTTTAGATCTCTTTATGTCGACATGAATTTTGACACATCACACCTTAACCCTGTCTGTGGTGTAATCTGTCTAATCTGTTTTATGTTGATCAAAAAGCCGAATCGCAGCGTATTCTGAGACAAGTAACCTGTTTCTTTTTAATTTTTAAAAATTTTGTACTATTTTATCATATGATCCTTACTCAATCAATCTCTTAACCACTGTTCCAGGGAAAGATACACTTCGATCAAGTTAGCTTTTCATGTGTGTAATGGGAAGTAAGGTTGGCTGATTTCTCCAGATCTTTATTTTAAAACACAGAAGACTAAGACGCCTAGTGGCAATATAGTTTCTCATATCATCAACATAAGCTATAACTGTTTAATACAGTTTTTCACATCATAAACATAAGCTAAGCTATAACTGTTTAATATTGTTTATACCAACAAATGCGGTGATAGTGTTAACAATAACAACAAAAGAACGCTTGAAATTAAAGAAATTAAACGTTAACAATGATTGATAACAGTAACAAGAAAAACATCGCTGGACAAGAGATATTCAGGAATGTATGCACATGTTGCTCGAGGAAGCAGGACAACTTGCCAGAGACTGCAGGGACATCAGGAGATTCATAAGGAAGACTACCTTCTGGAGAGAAAACGTCACATGACAACAACAAGAGAAAGAAAAATTAGCAAGAATGTTGTCATACACCAGATAGTTGCAGAACAGACTATATTAGAGATAGAAGCTCAGATTGTTACAAGATATACCAACATTGCCACAGATAGATTGTTACAAGATATACCAACATTGCCACAGATAGATTGTTACAAGATATACCAACATTGCCACAGATAGATTGTTACAAGATATACCAACATTGCCACAGATAGATTGTTACAAGATATACCAACATCTCCACAGATAGATTGTTACAAGATATACCAACATTGCCACAGATAGATTGTTACAAGATATACCAACAGTGCCACAGATAGATTGTTACAAGATATACCAACATCTCCACAGATAGATTGTTACAAGATATACCAACATCTCCACAGATAGATTGTTACAAGATATACCAACATTGCCACAGATAGATTGTTACAAGATATACCAACATTGCCACAGATAGATTGTTACAAGATATACCAACATTGCCACAGATAGATTGTTACAAGATATACCAACATTGCCACAGATAGATTGTTACAAGATATACCAACATTGCCACAGATAGATTGTTACAAGATATACCAACATCTCCACAGATAGATTGTTACAAGATATACCAACATTGCCACAGATAGATTGTTACAAGATATACCAACAGTGCCACAGATAGATTGTTACAAGATATACCAACATCTCCACAGATAGATTGTTACAAGATATACCAACATCTCCACAGATAGATTGTTACAAGATATACCAACATTGCCACAGATAGATTGTTACAAGATATACCAACATTGCCACAGATAGATTGTTACAAGATATACCAACATTGCCACAGATAGATTGTTACAAGATATACCAACATTGCCACAGATAGATTGTTACAAGATATACCAACATTGCCACAGATAGATTGTTACAAGATATACCAACAGTGCCACAGATAGATTGTTACAAGATATACCAACATCTCCACAGATAGATTGTTACAAGATATACCAACATCTCCACAGATAGATTGTTACAAGATATACCAACATCTCCACAGATAGATTGTTACAAGATATACCAACATCTCCACAGATAGATTGTTACAAGATATACCAACATCACCACAGATAGATTGTTACAAGATATACCAACATCTCCACAGATAGATTGTTACAAGATATACCAACATCTCCACAGATAAATATAATAGTTACAAATGATTGAGCTGAAGACAAGCAAAGAAATCATGAATTGATGGAAAAGCTGAGGAAGAGATTGCATCGAATGTAGGAGGCCGCACAATTATAAACTGTGACATTCATATGTTGGGGGTTCAAAAAGGGGAGCAAGAAATAGAAGTAGTGAGCTGTCATACAGGTTTTCAGAAGCGACTAAACAAGATTTGGAGATGGAATTTGCTGTTCGAATTCTTCGAGGGTCAAATTGATCCATAAATCATGTTAAAATCGGCGCGTCAGACAGAAAATCACAGATATCGCAGCAAGCTGTAAACAACGACACAACGCATAACGTTCTCTGGACTACATATTGATAACTTGCACAAGTTTTAGAAACGAACGCAGAAGAATCAGTTATACCCAACAACACAATGACAAAATGTTACACCACAACACATTGACACAGAAATTTCATTAACAGATATGAGCATATATTTCTCGAAGATATACACAGATTGATACATGAAACTGTCTTATAGAGACATGAAACTGTCTTATAGAGACATGAAACTGTCTTATAGAGACATGAAACTTTCTTATAGAGACATGAAACTGTCTTATAGAGACATGAAACTGTCTTATAGAGAGCTCAAACTGTTAAAAATCAATGAGATCGCTATGGAGTTGATTGCAAAAGCCCGTGATATGATAAAATAATTGTAGAAGTATGATCACCTATGTACAAATCGCACACCACAGTTCGCGTTTAACTTTTCTAATCCGACATTGAGAATGAAAATATTACTACAGAAAGATGCATAGACAATGTTTACACCAACCATTTCTTCATGAATCACACTCATATATATATATAGTTTACTCAGTTTTATTATTGAATCACATCAAAAGACAACAGATCAAGTGGTTTTCACACACTTCCAGACCACCAACAGATAGCATGCCACAAATGGCCATGACACATAGACATAACGGCTATAAAGCCAGAGACAGACCATGTAAAAGATGGATCACAGAAATCCAAGAAACCACAAGAACAAGCTTACAAACAGCACACAAGAATGCTATCTCCAGAGAACTCTTCCACCCCTGACTCCGCAAGGCAAACAAGGGCCACAGTGTATAGATAGATAGACTCAGTTTTACAACCACTCATTTTTTTTTACAATCACATTCACTTGTAGAAACTGCATACATATTAAGTAGCCATATATTCGCTATTATTGCTTTGGCGGTATAACAACAGGTAACTCTGCTATTAAATTATCGGATACTTTTCTTTTTCTCCAGTTGTCCTCGCCAATGCAGATGTCACCACCTCTCCACCATTCGTTCACATTGTTGTACCAAGATGTCCCTCTATCTTCGTCATGAGCAAGGGCACATAACCGACACCAGAAGAATGTGTTGATATTTTCCCCTGTGCCTTTCCATCTGCAAAAATTAAACAAACAAAAAATTATTTTATGATTTTACTGAAATTGGAAACGTAATATTAGAGTAACAAGAAGAGAGTTAACAGAAAATACTGGGTAACAAGATAAGAATTAACAGAAAATATGGGGTAACAGGATGAGACCAATTCCCGTTAGTTTCAATAATTTGTTATTGATCCTCTTGCGTCTTACTTGAGTTTAATTGTCTGAGAATGTTCACAGAAGTACAGGATTGACTTCAACGAAGGAAACAAGTAGCAATAAAACATCAATATTGCACGAGCATTTTGTTCATGAAGGGAGATAGAACAAGGCCATGCTCTTCCCTGTTCACTATAGTATATTTACATCAATAACTATTGGCGGTAGATCACTTTGTAACTTGTGTAATGCCGATAATATCGATCTCTTGACTGGTACCGAATGTGAATTCCAGCAACTTTTCTCTCAAAGTTGGAAGATGTTAGTTGGAAATATGGCATAAAAATTAGCATTGATAAAAGCAAGATATTGGTGACTAGTGAAACTAAGCAAGATATTGGTGACTAGTGAAACCAAGCAATATATTGATGAAACCAATAAACAAGGATCGAAGGTTTAATTGGCTACTGACTGATTGACCGATATATTAATTGACTACTGACTGATTGACCGATATATTAATTGACTACTGACTGACTAATTAAGACTGATCGACTGATTAAACTAATCAAAAAATGAACAATCTCCAAACATACTGAAAGTATTCGTTGTATAGTTTATCATCCTTGTCAAGCCTGTGCAAATACTCGGCTAACTCTTTGGGTGATTCAAATTCGTCTACGTGTATGTAACTATGCGGAGGCGCTGCCCTTTCGTAGTCTTCAGGGGCGGCACCCATCACTATTGGTATCACGTCATTCCTGTAAATGGATTCATTAATAAATGAATTTAGTCGTGCACTATCTTCAGCATAGTCACATATGTCAAGTATATATGTGTATAGTTTTAGCATAGTTACATATGTCAAGTATATATGTGTATAGTTTTAGCATAGTTACATATCTCAAGTATATATGTGTATAGTTTTAGCATAGTCACATATGTCAAGTATATATGTGTATAGTTTTAGCATAGTCACATATGTCAAGTATATATGTGTATAGTTTTAGCATAGTCACATATGTCAAGTATATATGTGTATAGTTTTAGCATAGTCACATATGTCAAGTATAAATGTGTATAGTTTTAGCATAGTCACATATGTCAAGTATATATGTGTATATATAAGCCATTTGAACTCAATTCCGACCATTATTTTGTCTAGTTCTTGGTCGGAGTGGTCTGTGCCTTTATTTATTTTGTTCCGTCATTTACCGGGTACGTTATTTTTTTTCTTCGTTTCCACCTATATTTACGTTTTTATGTACTTCCTGTTCCAATCCTTCCGGCATCTCACAACTATATTTCACTTTACACATTTATGTGGTGTGGTCATTTCTACTCGTCTTTTGATATTATGTGCGTATCTTGATAAAGGTCTTTTGTTTCGAAACGTCGATTACGTCCTGTATATTGTTATTTGTATGATTATATCCTGTGTTTTATTGCGTATATTTTTTCACCTGAACATCCGACAGTGATAGTTTGTTAGACATCGTTCAGTAAAACTTCATTACCTGTTTCTCACCTTAGTACTATTTTCATAACCAGCATAAAGAACACACTAAGAAAGAGATGAATACTGTAAAAAATAAAACGATAGTAAACAACATGATTGAAGATATGTACCCTAGAGAATCGTCAGTCACACACCCCGATCATTCGGTATTTCAGCAAACTTGTGTGACCAGACCGCATAGCCTTTATGCGGAGAAGGGTTTGCTTAATGTGTCTTCTAATGGAATGTGTCCAAAGTGCATGTGACTTCAAAACTTCATCACATGATTCAGTGAAGCGCAAGATGTTACCATATATTTTCCGATTATTGATGGTTGCTGATCTAACGTTCTGTAGGCTCATGTCCTTTGACCCAAACCGATTATAGATCAGTTCAGGATTAAAATAGACACGTTCATGTCATTGTTTTAACAAAAAGAAGTCTCATAACTCCTTAATACTTTCATTATGTTAAATTACTCCCCCTTAGAAACTTAATAGCATTTTCCAAACTGCTTCTGTATATATCGTGATTGCATCCCTTTGACTGAAGCATACAATCTCCGTAGCAATATATGGCGCATTCATAAATGAAAACATACTATATATGTAGTTTCATGAATGTATGGCAAGACGAAAGAATAAACAATTATGTAAATGTCGCCCGTGTGCGATGTTCCTGAAAGAGGAGATGAGACTACGAGGGATGTGATGTAGAGTTGACTGTCCCATCCCACATAGAATCAAAATGATCCAGAAGCCCCGAAGTCGGATGTGTCAGACAGAAAGACGCGGATAGCGCAGCAAAGTTGTAAGCCATGCAACAACCCATTCTGTTCACTGGACTACATCCTGCTAATCTGCAGGAGTTTGAGAACGAACACAGAAGAAGAGAAATCATATTTGTAAAAAGAAAGAAAAAAAAGTAACTCTTATGGTGAAGTAATCTACTTTCAACTGTTTATGCTGAGGATGTTTATGCTATCAGAGTTCTGATAAGTGGCTTCCTGTTCTGTCGTTTCAGAGTTATAATAAGTAGCTTCCTGTTCTGTAGTTTCAGAGTTCTGATAGTGGCTTCATACTCTGTTGTTTCAGAGTTCTCATAAGTGGCTTCCTGTTCTGTCGTTTCAGAGTTCTAGTAAGTAGCTTCTTGTTCTGTTGTTTCAGAGTTCTGATAGTGGCTTCATACTCTGTTGTTTCAGAGTTCTCATAAGTGGCTTCCTGTTCTGTCGTTTCAGAGTTCTGATAAGTGACTTCCTGTTCTGCTGTTTCAGAGTTCTGATAAGTGGCTTCCTGCTCTGTTGTGTCAGAGTTATGATAAGTGACTACCACTTCTGTTGCATATATACAATAATATAAAAGGCAGCAACAATGTGGTGGTATTCATGTCGGCTTCTTTTCAACACACAGTTAATATTGTTTAATTGCACAGATTTCAGTCATAGCTCAAATTAGTTGAGCATTGAGATCTACACACACAACAAGTCTGCATGGGAAAAACACACAAATGTAGAACAACTAGGGATACGAAGAGGTATAGCAGAGACGAAAATATGTACATGAAGAAACAAAAGTGAGCACAGATCAGTTAAATAAACTAGTAGAAAAGTGGAAACAAAAACAAAGAATAAAACAAATGTCAGTTTTCAGCCACGTCAATAAAACCAAATAGTTACAATCTTCAGACAAATATAAGAAATGCAAATATTAATGAAAAGTGTACAGCCACACAGATGTTTTTTTCAGGTGATATAAATCAAGTACACATTTTCATAAATAGACTGGTCTACCTATCTATCGATCTATCCACTCATCCATCCATCCATCCAACTTCCATCTATCTATCAATAAGCCCGTTGCCCTTCAGGGTCGTAGAGGTATCACATTGGTTCTTTAGCACACAGAGTCCTCCAGCGATTTCTATCTTCATTGATGCAGATGAGTGAGGAAAAATGTTGTATTGTTCATTCCTTGATGTCTGTCCATGTTGTTATTTTTTTTCCTCCTCTGCTTATTCCACCTTCGACGGTTATCTGTAGTATTTTTTGTTTTTACAAGGAATCATTGCATACATGCCGAAATTATTGCAGGTTTGTCGTAGTTTCACTGTTGAAAGCAATGGTTCTAGTGAACCTGCATACATCTCTATATTTCTTTCTGACGTACATATTTGTCTTATGTTCTATATAGGAAATTCGTAGAATTCGTCTGTAACATTCGTCTGTAACATTCGTCTGTAACATTCGTCTGTACATATATTCGAAGGTCTTTAATCATCTATCTATGTCCACAGTGAGTGTCCAGCTCTTACAACCATACAGCACAACAGAAAGTACTATTGAGTTATACAGTTTAATTTTCACTCTAACACTGATGTTCCTTTTTTTGCAAATTAAGTGTAGCCTAGTCATAGATGCAGAGGTCATCACCAGTTTTATCTTTAATTCCGCTTTGCATTTACCATCACTGCATTTACCATCGCTGCATTTACCATAGCTGCATTTACCATAGCTGCATTTACCATCGCTGCATTTACCATCGCTGCATTTACCATAGCTGCATTTACCATCACTGCATTTACCATCACTGCATATGCTAGATCCGATCCACGTAAGAAGAGGCTGATCCTACTTTGTTTTGATTCTGTTGTTAGATTTTGTTTGGCGATTAGTCGAGTTATACCAGTCGATTAGTCGAGTTATACCAGTCGAGAGGTCGAGTTATACTAGTCGATTAGTCGAGTTAAACCAGTCGTTTAGTCAAGTTATAACAGTCGATTAGTCGAGTTATACCAGTCGATTAGTCGAGTTATACCAGTGATATGTCCGGGCAAATATTAGAAATACAAATACGTAGGCTTAATTTCATTTACCAAATTTACAGTACACCAACTTTAGCAAAAACCTGCCATGCATTTCGGGCATAGCATGGTCTATGTCGGGCATAGAATGGTCTATGTCGAGCAAACCATGGTCTATGTCGGGCATAGAATGGTCTATGTCGGGCAAACCATGGTCTATGACGGGCATAGAATGGCCTATGTCGGGCAAACCATGGTCTATGTCGGGCATAGAATGGTCTATGTCGGGCATACCATGGTCTATGTCGGGCATACCATGGTCTATGTCGGGCATACCATGATCAATGTCGGGCATACCATGGTCTATATCGGGCATAGAATGGTCTTTGAAATGTGGGCTAAAAAGTAGGGAATGACATATCAAGGATATAACAGGGATTAAATGAAACAGGAATGACAAATCATGGATTGACGGAAGCATAAATGACACATCAAGGACATATGACATGAATTGAAGGTGGTGATATTGATACATTATAGACAAATGACATGGATTGAACTAATTTATAATGACACATTATAGACAAATGACATGGATTGAACTAATTTATAATGACACATTATAGACAAATGACATGGATTGAACTAATTTATAATGACACATTATAGACAAATGATATGGATTGAACTAATTTATAATGACACATTATAGACAAATGACATGGATTGAACTAATTTATAATGACACATTATAGACAAATGACATGGATTGAACTAATTTGTAATGACACATTATAGACAAATTATACATGACTGAAGAAGCAGTAATAACATACCAATGACAAATGACATTTGATTGATACATTATCATGGAAAAAAGAACTTACTTTAATCCGTTTACAAAGAATTTTTCCGTAATGTAATCCCTGCAATTTGAGTTTTCAAAAGACAGATAAAATTTATAATCTGTGTTCAACATATCAAAACACTTGTTGGATTCGAACCTTGTACACGTCAATGTTCCACATGCGCCATAAATATCAACCTGCAGAAAAAAAATTATAATCTAGTTTTGTTCAAAGTAAACAAAAATAGGAAAAGAGGAATAGCCGATCATTGTTTTTTTCTTTCTGATTCACAAGAATAATGAGCAATATGGTTAATGTATGCTTTTGTGTAAATGTAGTGAACAAGAGTTTCCGTGGGTCATCATTTCATAGTCAGAAAACTCCAGGAATGACACATCAGACTTCAGCACAGCTTTTAAGCCACTTTGACACTCTGTGGTACTCGACTATGAACATCATAACAAGAAATTCGTATTCGTTTCTTACTACATATATGGCTGGTCATAGTATTGATATTCTTCGTTCCGTGTTCTAGCTGTGAATTATTGATATTCTTCGTTCCATGTTCTAGCTGTGAAGTATTGATATTCGTTGATCGGTGTTTTAGCTGTGAAGACAAATTGGATCTCCAGAAGTAAAGCCTGCTGAATATTCGGTCTCGACTCCTGGAAGAATATGCACTCAGCATGCATCAAAAGTGCAAGACAATCATAGCGGAAAGCTCGGTGCAGATGACTGTTCAGTTTGTGACATGGCTGCCTACAGCCAGACTGTCCAGTTTGGGACATGACTGCCAACAGCCAGATTGCCCAGGCTGTGACATGACTGCCTATAGGCAGACATTCCAGCTTGTAACATGACTCCCTACAACCTGATTGAGATAAACAGTCATATAGAACTCGTATCATATCTGGAACACCTCAATGTTAGAATTGCCATGTCGGATAAACTATAATATCGAAGAAACACAAATCTGAACGCCAAAGGTAAAGCTACATCTAGTGGTATGCCTATATGGAGCTAGCAAGTGAAGGTAGCTGGCTACATCTAGTGATATATGACTACATCTAGTGGTATATGACTACATCTAGTGGTATATGGCTACATCTAGTGGTATATGGCTACGTCTAGTGTTATATGGCTACCTCTAGTGGTATATTGTTACCTCCTACATCTTGTGGTATATGGCTACATCTAGTGGTATATTGTTACCTCCTACATCTTGTGGTATATGGAACTAGCAAGTGAAGGTAGCTGGCTGTATTTAGTGGTATATGAAACTAGCAAATAAAGGAAGCTGGCTACATCTAGTGGTATGTGGCTACATCTAGTGGTATATGGCTACATCTAATGGTATATGGCTACCTCTAGTGGTATATGGCTATATCTAGTGGTATATTGCTACCTTCTACATCTTGTGGTATATGGAACAGGAGTGGTCATCCTCTTTTTCTGCGTACGTTCCCAAACTTCTGCAGATCAGTAGGATGTAGTCCAGAGTTTGGAATACGTTTTACCACGGATTACAATATATCTGCGATATGTGCGCCCTTCGACGCACTGCCACATCCTACTTCAGCAAGTCGTCTAGGTAACTTTGATTCTTAATGAGATGGGTAGTCCTCTCCACCACAAAACCCTCTTAAGTCGCCTCTACGACATGTATGGAATGTACACAATTTTGTTATTCTTTGCTCGCTTTTCCTGTCCCCTCAGGACACCGATGAACAACAGTATTACATTTGTACTCCCTAAGATGTACTATCATTTCCCTGCTGGCCATCTTGTGTTTATAAAAGTGATTTTTTCGGAGGTCTTTAGAGAGTCTCACTTGAAGAAGTTACATTATTACAAGATACAAGTGGTACTGTCGCAGGCAGCGTGCCTTTTCGTTGGGAGGAACGAAGTACATATGGGACAACACGAAAACAATGAAGTCCTTTCTCGACGTCTGTTCAACCTTCCTCAACCTCCTCCTTCTCATCATCAATACCACAGCCATCATCATGATTAATATTAACATCGTCATCATCATCATGATCATTCTCCCGGATGTCTACTTTCGTTTTAACGTCCATGCTCTACAACTTTCTATGAATAGATGGGAAATGTAGAAATGTGCAACAGAGATTTAGTGCGCATGTGCCTCTGTTTGTGTGTGCGTGTGTCAAGTATTTCTAGATATCTTATTTGCGTGTGTGTTTGTGAAGTATTTATAGATCTTTAATTTGTACGTGAGTGTGTGCGAAGTACTTCTAAATCTCTTATTTGTATGTATGAAATATTTATAGATCTCTTATTTGTATGTATGAAATATTTATAGATCTCTTATTTGTATGTATGAAATCTCTTATTTGCTATTAGTGTTGTGGAAGTATGCAGCTGAGATGTAGAGAATAACAAATATCACCTGAATATATTTAGCTAATTCGTCTACGTACTGACGCCTCCCGTTTCTGGCCCCACAGTTTGACACAAACCACGCCACTTTCTTTGTTTTACCCTCGGCGTAATTTCTATGTTGAAGTTTGGTTAAGATGCTGGCATTGTATGGCACAAACTTCTCGTAGGGAGCAACAATAGTGGAGTCGTGACGATAACTAGCAGTCCAGTTGACCAGCCCTGTAAATAAATTGTTTTGGAGAATAAGTAAATACTGTCACTACAAACTATCACATACAAATTCATACTGTCAAATACTGTCACTATAAACTATCACATACAATTTCATACTGTCAAATGCTGTCACTACAAACCATCACATGCACTTGCATAATATCACAACAAACTATCACATACACTTACAAAATATCAAATACTGTCATTAGGAAATCTCGTTACCGAGTTCAGACATACTTTTTTTATGTATGATACAAGCCACATGCCTTTTCTATCACCACGACATGTACATGATGGGTCCTTCTTAATCTCATCTCTTACAGAAAATCTCAGTCGATACTGTGAATTAATACTTACATAGAACACAAGTTGTGTCGTAGTTTCACGACTACAAACAGACTATCGGACTATGCAGTATAGGTAGGAAAACCATACACATGAAATATAAATAAAACCATACACATGAAATATAAATAAAACCATACACATGAAATATAAATAAAACCATACACATGAAACATAAATAAAACCATACACATGACACATAAATAAAATATACAAATAGATAACACCAAAGTGAATCAAGCCAAAGTTTAAATATTTAGACAGCATTCTTTTCCCGAAAATGGAAGACTAGACAGAGAAACAGAAACAATGTGTCAGAAAGCAAAATAGTGATTTACCAATTCTCACAATTTAATTCTCAACACAAGGATTAAGATGGAAATCAAGACAAAAAAATATCTACAAATGTTATACCACCACTCTACTACCAATGTCAAACATGGTCTTTAGCAGTCTCGCAGCTAAGTAAAATCATTACATGTGAAATGAAGTGTCTGAGAAAAGTTGCAATAAATACTTCTTCTTCTTCTTTAGCGTTCATTCTCAAACTCCCACTGGATATCTCTTGTAGAAGGACCATGGTCCTATTAGATTTCCAGGAGGAAAAGAGGTGGTATAACATCATGTATTCAACATACCTAAACAAAACAATTAGAATGGTTCCGTCACCATATGAGAATAATGATTGTATACGGCACTGTCTACGCTTTACGTGATCGGAATATAAATGTTGTTAACCAAACTCTTAGTTTGCAGTGTGACGGATTTATCTATATACACATATACTGATGTCACATTAGTACCAGAACCCAGTTACAACTACAATCAAGTGAACAGAACAATAGCACAGATATTATCATAGCGTGTGTACATGACTAGTTGTGTAAACTTAAATGTGTAAAAAAGAAAGACTGCTAGTTACCAAACCAAATACCAATAAAAGCGTATAACAAAAGAATATCTGGACATAAAGCCAACGGTAGACCAAGAAAACGACGGATAGAAAATATCAAGATAACGTTCATCAACATGGACTTAATGTAACCAAAGCAACACATCTGGCCTTTGAACAACAACTAAATCTCATACCCTAAGCTTAACGGCAAGTGTGGATACTATCAACCATAATTTATCTTAGGAAAGACAATAGGAAATATGTATTCTTTTATACAGCATCTTCGTTCTGTTTGTATACAATAATACAAGTGGGGCATGTGATGTCCTTGTACATACTGTAAACGACTCTTTATAGCTGCGATTGATCTTGTGTCACGTCCATCATCGCCATGGATCGTAGATTATATGTCTTATAACATAACAATAACACTATTGTCTGGAAAGGTGATACTACTGCTAATAGTAATACAAATAATACCATCCAATTCCTGCGGGGGTTGTTGGGCAAACAACCTCCTCCAAACACACATATCCTCGGCAATTTGAATGAGTGAAAACAAAAAAATACCACACAAAAGTCAATCGAAAATGTTATTTCCATCGCTTTCTCTTAACCACTCAACAATTCATTGCATAATAGTTTCGAAAGTGAACTATGACAGAAAATTAATGTGATTCGATCTCCTCACAGCATCAATCCAGTGTTGACGAACACTGGTCACATGTGTCCATCTCAAGTTTACATATTATTCGAATGAACCCAAACTAAATATCAATAAGAGCATATAACAAAATAATATCCGGATATGGAGTCAAAGATAAAGTACATGGTGGATAGAAAATACCACGATGGCCTTGAACAAACATGAACTCAACGCGAACAAGGCAATACACCTAGCCTTGGAACAACCAACTAAAGCTCCCACCCCTACGTCTAACGGCAAGTGTGGATACGACCAGCCATCATTCACGTTGGAAAAGATAATATACATTAGACATCAAGTTTCAATATTACTTTCATTCCCTTTTCGAGTCCAAAATTTTGCTCCAATTTCTACCGACCTACTTTATGTTAAAATGTTATTGTACATTGAAAATACATAAATGTCTTTTATCTCGTGTACTGTTCCTTATAATTGACATTTTTTAGAAATCCAAGCCGTTTGTTGCTATATGTTTACACAACTGGCCGTGTACACATGCCGTGATTCTATGTCTACCGATGTTCCCTACACTTTATTCTAGTTGTAACTGTGTTCTGGTACTAATGTGACGTCAGTATACGTGCCGATAGATAAATCCCTCACACTGCAAACTTCGAGTTTTGTTAACATTTCCATTCTGATCACGTAAAGTAGAGACACCGAAGTATACCTTCATTCAATATTTGTATTCTACAGGCATACAGGCATCGTCTTATCAAGGAAGCTGACGTGGAGAGGTCATGGACTATATATATATATATATATCATTGTTGTCGCTCATAGACCCACCATCAGATATGGACTTCTGCCATGAAATTTTGTGATCTTGAATTTTGGTGCAAGTGTTTCCTCTTGTAAACTAGTTTATCTTCAGCAAGTGAGTGTGCTTAATTGTTGTTGTTCTCGCAGAAGCGGGACAACTGTTATGCAGTTTGACTTACGTAAAACACAGATTTATATATCGCTTCAATGAGACACGACAGACTATAACTAAAACTAGTAGATAATGATGCGCACAAAATAAATAATACAAATTACAATACACAAATCATATTCAACGTTTCAACCAAAAGATCTTTATAAAGACACACACAATACATCAAAAGACGACGAATGGAAAAATTATTGCCTTACGGATGGGTAGGTGTGGAAAGATTCAGTCGAGCTATGAACGCAGTCAGGGGCATAACTTGATCGATGATAAAATATTTACTGAAGAAAGTTACCTTCATGTGTGCCCATTGACACGTGGGTATTGATGGAATTCAAGAATAGACAGACTTACCAGCGTGACCACACAGTAATTAGTGGTAGTTCAATGGACCGTGCTATTATTTGAATGTAATCATGAAGTTGAACCAGTTGGAATATGTGGGAGTGTATGTCCTCTTCCCCATCCATCTTATACTGTCGGTAAAACGGCACACCATAACAGTTGTGTTTCTAACAGTCATTTATTTTTATGGAAGTTTCGGAAAGGATTTGGACACCACCTTATTAAAACAAGCCCCCAACTTAACTGTCATTTTCAAACATTCAGTATTACAAACCACAGTTAACAGTCGTGAAATTTCGTAAACTCCGGTAGTACTGTCATGTGATGAGATATTCCTCGATGGCAAGGGATGTTCTTCAAAGTACGGTGAATGTCACACTTTATGTACATATTTAGAAGGCATATTGTTGTTTTCCCAGGAGGGATGAGCAATAAAACAAATATTGTACAAAATAAATCCGACACAATGAAAACACCGCAGCGTGAATGAGCTACATATAACAATTGCGTCTTCGACAAATAACAATTGCTCTTCGTTGGCCACTTTTAGCCCAACGGGCAGACCGGGCTGTGTACCTGTGATTTTTGTCAATAAAATTTCTGCCAACCAACCAATGAATTGTATAAGAAGACGAGGTGGGTAGAAGAAGACATGGCTAGATAATATCAAGGACTGAACAGGCTGTGACATTTTCAAATTCATCAGGATGGTAACGGATAGAGATGCTTGGAGATATTTCTGCATCAAATTTTCAATGTGACACCCTTACGACCATGACGTGTTGTTGGTTTCATTATTATTTTTATGTATGGAAGTGAAGCGTTCTGTTTCACGAGGTATATAGGAACCAAAAGAAGAACCGGAGCAGTAGTTACCACACGCTGAAGGACACACTGAATATGAGATCGAAGCAACTATGAACTTGATCTGAGTGCTACTACGATGATGAATGATCACTACGAAAAGAACTAACTATCTATGAGCGAATATAATCAACTAACTATCTATGAGCGAATATAATCAACTAACTACAGTAACTATTGGTATTGTCTGCTCTTCCATGTCTTCTAGAGCATATCACACAGCATATTTGGTTATGTAGAGAAGTAAACCGTGATACAATACATTCTCTTGTATGGACTATCACAATAATCAGTGCACAAGGATGCACACAGAACAATGCACACACAACAATGCCTGATACGGCCGCCTCTCTATATCATAGCAGGTTACGGCCCTGTTTGGATGTGTTCGGGGTGTGTAACAATTCAACAATAAGTTATCACACACGGTATATATTTGAATTATGAGTGTTGTTATTGAATGTAATAAGACCTGCCGTAGCAAGGTATCAAACATTATGTGGTGTAAGTTGAATCTAACCGATTCTCACTGTTTTGTCAACTCACGGTAATGAAAGCTTGCTCAGCAACAGGCCCTACTGTTCCATCTAGTCCAGCAGTTCTCAACCTATGGGTCTCGAGCTTTTTGCGGGTCGACAGACCCTTTCACATGTGTTGCTTAAGACCATCGGAAAACACATATTTCCGGTGGTGCTATAAAACGAGAAACCGATTCTCTGTCCGTCTCCATGAGGGTCCGACCTACGAGCACCAATCGTGGTGACATAATCGCGCCAACCGCATTACATACACCCCGTACAAATACAGGAGTATGTGCAGTGCAGGATTTACCTATAAGCTAAACAATCTATAGCATAAGACCCCCACTTTCTTGGGGCCCCCAAAAATAATGTTTGGCAGTGACATATAATATTTGGACTTCTAAAGGGCCCATATCTCAAATAGCGCAGGGCCTTATCAAATCTAAATCCGGCGCTAAGTATGTGACAGAGTTAACACCTTAATGCACTTATACGGACCAATCACACACGTGTAGAGAGCAGCTACTGTGTAGAGAGTAGCTACTGTGTACAGATCAGCCGCTGTGTCATGGGGAGCACGCCCCTGAACCGGACAAAATGATTACGATGATAATTTCTGAGAAAGAATGCCTGTAGACGAAATATCATCGTACTGTCCAAATCTACCGGACACCCCATTTGTACTTGCCAGAATCCCATTTACAGTCAAAGTTGAAGATGTTCCAGAGATAGCACAATAGGAGCTTATCCAACATATGAACAGCCATGCAGTGAGAACTGATTTCTCTACAACTCCAGTTACAAAACTCTGGATCAAGTGTTTACATTCATATCCTGTTGTGTCTGAGACTGTGTTGTGTCTTCTTCTTTAATTTCCAACAACATATCTTTGTGAAACATGGTTTTCCAGCTTGTTGGTTATCAAATCTAAATACATAACCAGACTTGTTGTGGAAGATAATCTCCATTGTGCTCTTGCAAAGACTAGCCCAAGAATTTCTGATCTGGTGAGAAAGTAGCAATCTCAACCTTCACACTGACGTTGGATATTTAAGCATACTGTTGCAAAATATATCAATGTAGTTTACTGTTGTTATATTACGACTGTTACCCTTGCTACACCGTGCTTCCAGACACAATTTCATTTATTTGTAAATTCTTCTTCTTCTTCTTCTCTTCCTCTTTTACCCTTTACGGGTGTCGAGGGAGATACAATGTTCTTGTTCTCGCTTTTCTGGCAGCTTCAGATAATGTTATTTGGTGTTCCTGTAATGTCTCTTTGATGTTGTCGATCCAGCGTACTCTAGGTCTACCCTTGGCTCTTCTTTCTGCTTCTCCTCTCTTCGTATATGCTTTATAAACTAATGAATCACACGGCATTCTTTCCAGATGACCAAACCATTGTATCTGTTGGTTTTTAAAAAAATTATTTGTAATTAGAAATAAATATTTCACAATATATAATTACATATTGTTTGTGTGATTAATCACTATGCTTGAATTATGTTCAATTTGTAACAATGAAAATACATCCTGCATATCCGATATTTACATAACTTGTCATAACAGTAGCACAATTAGATTAACTCTATGATTCTATGGAAATAATTCTATAGTTGGGGGGGGGGGGGTCATCACAAAATGAGAAAATGTATTAAAGAGTCACGGCATTATTAAGGTTGAAAACCACTGTACGCAATATTGTTCAGTCACAGGCCCTACTGTCGCATCTAGTCAATATACCATTGTGTTAAATAATTTAATTACATTTATAAAACAAACGATGTACTTCTTTGTAATTTATTTTCATCACATGAACGAACTATTTTTTCACAAATTCGTGAGGGGGTTGGGGGGGGGGATGATAGAGAAATTTCTTCCTATATTTATTTCATATCTACAAGACTGCAAGTCTCAGGCTTTGAGAAGCCTCCAACTAAAATGGGGAAACCACGTCAATGTCTAGATACAATGCAAGTAACACCCACAGAGGAAAACCTCAATACATAAGTATATCGCCTTGTATGGCGTAATTAAGTTAACTAATATAGATTAGTAGGGGCGTCGTCAGGTGTTGCCGAGACCCAAATGAGAAGCAGAGGATATCGACACTATGAGCTAACATGCACGTTGTAAGGAAGTTTTCAGGGTGGGATTGTATATTACATAGAGGATCATAGTAACCCAGAAGCCATGCTGAAGTCGGATGTGTCAGGACGAGAGACGTAAATATTACAACCCAGTTGTATGGTGATTTATCTGACTTATCACGAGCGAAAACATTAGACATACACGTGCAAATTATCTGGAATAATGTACAGAGTGGCAAAACAAGTGCAAAAATATGTGACGAGAAGGAGATATAATGAATGAAAGAGAGAGAGAGAGAGAGAGAGAGAGAGAGAGAAGGAGAAGGAGAGAAATGTGTAGAAATAATGTTTTCCTATTTGTATAACTAAAGTATGTTCGTAGACTTCAGCGTCGTGTGTTCTTTCACAAAACAAACTTTGCCACATCAGACGGGGGACTAGAACAAGCACGGTTTTATATTTGACACAAAATTATTCGAATTAAGTTTTTCACATTTCAAATTTCGAAACCCACAATTAACACAAGATATGTTCATTATCTTGAATGTTACATTGCAGTGAAGTTTTTAGGCAAATAAATAGCTTTGCATTACAACATAATTAAATGTCTACTTTTCTGAGTACAGATCAAACAGATCAAGTCGTGTCCTAGCATACACTAGTATGTTTGCACATTCGTTAGACTTTCAATAAAACATCCGTGTCGAGAAATTCAATCCTTTTCACACTTGGTTTTGTTCTCTCTTTAGAATGTAGGTAGCTTTTTCCAAATGAAATAATTTTATGTTCACGATTAATGTTTTATCCATTTTCTGTGTAGAACGGGGTGCGATAACTACGACTCTCGACCACACATTGGATGTCAACCACACATATACAATGACACTGGATTGAACCACACAAATATAATGACACTGGATTGAACCACACAAATACAATGACACTGGATTGAACCACACAAATACAATGACACTGGATTGAACCACACAAATACAATGACACTGGATGTCAACCACACAAATACATTGACACTGGACGTCTCTTCTCCCCGATCCCGCGTACACACGCGCAGATACGACATGAAAATAGACATGCATTTGGTTAGGTTGAATTTTAAATCTACAGACACAACTTACCTGCAATATTGCTCAGGTCCTGAGTATGGTAAGGAGATTCCAGCATAAACAGCAGCCATTTCTGATATGGGGGTCTTGACTCGCGCGAAAGTGAGATGTCTTGGAAGAGAACAACATCAGCGTCTGCAAGATTATGACGCGAGTCTGTGAGCTCGCAGTATGGCACCGTACATTTCTGCTGTAGGAGCGTTTCCTGACCCTGTTTAATACCCCATCCACTCAGACCGTTGAAGACTAATATTTTCTTTAACTTGACACTTCCTCCGCTTTGAAGTTGTCTTTGAACAGAATTGGGAACAAATTTAAGCTGGGACAAAATTCTGTCGTCTTTGTAATGATCCTTACTTGGGTACACCGAAGTCTGTGTAAAGAAAGTTAATAGAGATAATAACAATTAACCACGTGAAAATGAGATCATATACAAATATTAACAAGTAATAGCATGAGGATTATTATAGAAAAGTGTAGGGAATTCTCAACTGACCTGCACACATGTTTCATAAATTACTCAAAAGCGTCCGACGGTGTCAACCACTAGAAACTGTGAGAGATAATGAACAGCATGGGTTTCCCAAGACATCTGATTCATCTAATAGGAGACCTTTACCAAGATCAAAAGGCTGCAGTGAAGTTATAGGGCGATCTCTCAGAGTGGTTTGAGGTACAGAGTGGAGTAAGGCAGTGATGCACACTCTCCCTGGAACATTTTAAACATCTCCGCAGAAAATTTAATGAGGAATGTGAGAGAAGACATCAATCAATAAACCCGTAACCTTTCAGGCTAGTAGGGGTACCATATTGGATGCTTCAGCACATAGAGTCAGGCACATAGGGGTACCATATTGGATGCTTCAGCACACAGAGTCCTCAAGCAAATTATATCCTCAGCGACGCAGATGAATTTAGAAATATCTTGTCCTGTCCATTCCTTGATGTTGTCTGTCCATGTCTTTATTTGCCCTACTCTGCTTCTCCTCCCTTCGACAGTTCCCTGCAGTATTGTTTTTAACAAGGAATCATGTCTACATACATGTCCAAACCATGCTAGTTTTTGTCGTTTCATTATTGAAAGCAATGGTTCTTGTACACCTGTATACATCTCTACTTTATTTCTTACGTACACATTGGTCTTATGTTCCCTATAGGAAACTCGTAGAATGTATCTGTTGCATTTGTACTCGAAAGCTTGTAATCTTCTCTCCATGTCCGCATGAGTATCCAACTCTCACAACCATATAACACATTAGAAAGCACCAGCGACTTATACAGTTTGACTTTCACTCCAACACTGACTTTGCTTTTCCAAGTCACCGTTAGCCTTGACAAGGAGGCTAAAGCCATTTCCATCCTTATTTTTAGTTCTGCTTTATATTTTCCATCGCTGCATATACTGGATCCGAGGTATTTGAAGGTATTCACCACCTCAAGCGTATGTACATTCATCATGATATTAGTCTGGTTTTTTGTGTCTCTGCTGTTTACCAAGATTTTGCTCTTATCTGTATTGATTTCCATTGCGTACTTGCTGGTAACTTTTTCCACCTTTGATGTTAATTCTTGCAATGATTGTTCTGACTCAGCTATAAGATCAATATCATCAGCGAAACGCAAGTTGAAAATAGGGCGACCTCCGATCGATATAGACGTGTTGTAATCATGTAATGTCTCTTGTGTGACGCGCTCTAATTATACTATGTTGAAAAGTACCGGAGACAGTATGCATCCTTGCCGAACTCCCACATGCACAAGATATA
This sequence comes from Meghimatium bilineatum, assembly GCA_034231615.1. Lineage (NCBI taxonomy): Eukaryota > Metazoa > Mollusca > Gastropoda > Stylommatophora > Philomycidae > Meghimatium > Meghimatium bilineatum. Next base: position 2,362,035 of record CM067305.1, on the reverse strand, counting down.
CACAACGCTGACTACCACGCTCTAACGAAAACATATAGGGTTTGCTCATATACTAACAGACATCTAACAAAAACATATAGAGGTTTGCCCGTATACTAACATCACATCTGAAAAGAACATATAAAAAATGTGTCCACATATAATAAGAACACATAGAATATTACCCTTTGCTTTCTACTTATTGATGTCAATTGATATAAAATTATGGTTCAACATAAATTTATAATACAATATTTTTAATCGGCCTAGGTGGTCGAGTGGTTAGTGATCCTTGACCGCTTTTCATTGCATATTGTACTGGTGATATCATTAAATGTATTAGTAGCACCTAAACATTCAACATTTGTTCAATAACAATGTTCTATAAGGATATGCTTCAATTACTTTTCACATTTCTGCTTAACATGTAAAAATGTTAATATTATTCTTCACATTTATTAACTTGTAACAATGTTAACATGATATACCTTTGTTTCTCTGGGCTCTTCTGGATGGTTCCGTGCCTGAGATAATAAAATAAATAATTTATTTGTAGAAATACAACAATTTAAAATTATTCCACAAAAATGGTCTCTACCCTTAATGTCCATGTATAAATTCTAGCAGATTGATAAAGTAACTTGGTTAGACTCACACATAGAGTATAATCTTGAATAGATGGATAGTGACATAATGAGAACATTTCGGAACAGATGCACACTAAAATAGCTTAATATATGTTTCTGAACAAACAACATAATGACATTACTATACACAGAGCATATTGCTTCCATTCCGTTCACTTATATATCCTGGCATCGCTGAGGATAGAAATTGCTGGAGGACACTATGTGCTAAAGCATCCAATGTGGTACCCCTACACTGGAGGACACTGTGTGCTGAAGCATCCAATGTGACTCATCCAAAGGATTTGGGTGAGTGGTCATAAACAATAAGACTGAGACATTTAGTGAGATTTCACAAAAATGTCTCGGTAGGCGACTGGAAGCGAACAGGAACTACAAGCTCTGTTAGATAAAGTAGTGAAAGAAAATACAACAAAGGTCACAGTTTAAACAAGAAGGAAACATACATATGGTTGTCTCGAAGAGACATACACCACCAAGATGCAACATAATATTTAACGACACAAAATTAGCACAAGTTGAAAAAGTGAAATATCTTGGCACCTAGTTAACATCAGAAGGTAGATGCTCAAGTGAGATAAAGAGCCGAACAGCACAAGCCAAATCAGCATTCTAAAAAATGAGAACCATTTTGTGCAATGGAGGACTTTCAATGCAGACCCGAATTCGAGTGCTGAAATGTTATATCGAACCGATTCTTTTTTATGGATGTGAAGCATGGACTATAAACAAGAAAATTCAAAGCGAATTGGAGGCTACAGAGATGTGGTTTCTGAGAAGAATGATGAAAATGTCATGGACAGCTAAGAAAACTAATACATAGGTTCTCACTGATGCTGGCGTAAAAAGATCAATCATATCCAACATTAGGGGCAGACAGTCAAGATTTCTAGGACATCTGCTGAGAAGAACACAGCTTGAACACTTAATAACCACTGGAAAGATCAAGGGGAGAAGAGACAGGGGACGACAAATAGAGAAGATACTAGATGGACTATTATTGTGGCATGGTAGAAGTTCACCAACTGAGCTTATTGACAACACAAGAGACAGAGAGTCTTGGAGAAACATTCGGCACGACACTTGATTGATTGATTGATTGATTGATTGAGGCAACGGAGAAGTTGTTGTCTGAATTTTTTAGAAACAATAAAATATAGTGATGATGATTGTCAGAAAAAGTCATCTCATTTGCTGCATGAATGTAGCTCTTGACTGGCTCTCATTTGTTGCATGAATGTAGCTCTTGACTGGCTCTCATTTGCTGCATGAATGTAGCTCGTGACTGGCTATAGCTTCCCTGACACAAGATCAGGACAGAAGATCAGGTTCTCTTCAGTAAAGGCATGGCTGTGTTAAGAAGGTGCATGGATGCATGTTTGGTCAACAAATAGAGTCATTCCAGTACAGAAGTGTCCCAGGAGGATTACGCCCCGCCAGCAGAGAAGTATATACTTAAGAATCGATTAGTTCATGGTTTTTTTTCTGTCAGATGTTTCCTCCCGTCTGCAATGATGATACATATGGGATCACCCACAACTTAGGAGCCTGTCACAGAATGGTACAGGGGCACTACCCACTGGCCTGCGTCTCTTTGTCATTCATAGGGATTCTATGATAGGGACACAATTAAAAAATTGAGACAATACCCATGATATGAGGACAAGAGGACATACAATATTGAGACAATACCCATGATATGAGGACAAGAGGACATACAACATTGAGACAATACCCATGATATGAGGACATACAACATTGAGACAATACCCATGATATGAGGACAAGAGGACATACAACATTGAGACAATACCCATGATATGAGGACAAGAGGACATACAATATTGAGACAATACCCATGATATGAGGACAAGAGGACATACAATATTGAGACAATACCCATGATATGAGGACAAGAGGACATACAACATTGAGACAATACCCATGATATGAGGACATACAACATTGAGACAATACCCATGATATGAGGACAAGAGGACATACAACATTGAGACAATACCCATGATATGAGGACAAGAGGACATACAACATTGAGACAATACCCATGATATGAGGACACGAGGACATGCAACATTGAGACAATACCCATGATATGAGGACAAGAGGACATACAACATTGAGACAATACCCATGATATGAGGACAAGAGGACATACAACACGATAAATGTAAAACTGTAAAAATGAATATCATAAGCATTCTGATTGTTAGAAAGTTAATCACTATAAAGTTATATATTGTACTACAGTGCGTTTCACCGGATTTGCCCTCAAACAAATGTAATTATCTGAGTAACCAAATGACGTATTAATTCCATTTTCTTGCATACGATGTTATTTTTCGTTAAACCCAACAAATATATACTTTATATATGTACTTCATGTCGAGTTTTTATGCAGGAATGTAATATTTTGATCTTTTCGGCATACTAATTATTGTGTGTTGAGAAAAGAAACTTTACTCCTTCAGACATTACACCGGATACAACCTTAAACCCCGTCTGCCGTGTGTTCTATCTATCTATCTATCCACTAAACCCTTTATTGCCTTTTAGCGTTGGAGGTAGGTGAGTACAACTTGTCTTGTGTTCGAGAGTACAAATTTCACGCTTAAATAACGCCAAATGTATGATAAATAAATCATGTGTAAATGACGTAATATAATTGATTGTAAACACCCTAATTTCTGTATGTGAAACGTAATCTTAACAAGCAGACGTTTAATCTATATCACAAATAAACGAAAATTGAAACTATATATATTGTATGCAATGTAATTTTTTTTAAATTAATTCATTTGGTCTACACCAATTTCAATTCACAGACAAAACGTTAATTAAATGCGTTATATATTTTCTTAGAAACATGATTTTAAAGTTGGGCAAAGCTAGTGAAACGTGCTATTGAAGTATACTATTGCACGATAATAGGTCTGGTAGGCAAATGATAATATTCGCAGACCTTCAAAGCATGCGGGTATAATAGGTTAAAATATATTATCTACCTGGATTAGATAGATTATGTGGAAAATCTCTCAGCAAGGATAATGAAAAGCTTAGTAGGCAAAAAAGGGATAGGGATACAATGTTGATAATCACTGTTCTACCTGAGTCTGCCCTGCTCTGCCTAATTGGTACCTGTTTTGAATTAACCATAAGATTAAAAAATATCTGCATAGTAATGATTGTACTTATTTATCAATAAATCAATTGTCAACAGGAGCATCAAATGAAAAAACAGACAAATTTGTCAGTGCACAGATCTGATGTGGAATGAGACAGCAAACACATTTGTCAGACCACAGATCTGATGTGGAATGAGACAGCAAATCTGTCAGACTGCAGATCTGATGTGGAATGAGACAGAAAATCTGTCAGACCACAGATCTGATGTGGAATGAGACCGCAAATCTGTCAGACCACAGATCTGATGTGGAATGAGACCGCAAATCTGTCAGACCACAGATCTGATGTGGAATGATACAGCACATCTGTCAGACCACAGATCTGATGTGGAATGAGACAGCAAATCTGTCAGACCACAGATCTGATGTGGAATGATACAGCAAATCTGTCAGACCACAGATCTGATGTGGAATGATACAGCAAATCTGTCAGACCACAGATCTGATGTGGAATGAGACAGCAAATCTGTCAGACCGCAGATCTGATGTGGAATGAGACCGCAAATCTGTCAGACTGCAGATCTGATGTGGAATGAGACAGCAAATCTGTCAGACTGCAGATCTGATGTGGAATGATACAGCAAATCTGTCAGACCACAGATCTGATGTGGAATGAGACAGCAAATCTGTCAGACCACAGATCTGATGTGGAAGGAGACAGCAAATCTGTCAGACCACAGATCTGATGTGGAATGAGACAGCAAATCTGTCAGACCACAGATCTGATGTGGAATGAATGGATTAAACTTCCCTCAGCAACACTGCAATTCAGCGATCCATGTTATTTGTATTCATCTGTTACAGAAGATGGTTGCATCCGAAGAAACTTCTGATGTATACTGATGTATACTGATGTAAACTGATGTATACTGATGTATACTGATGTAAACTGATGTATACTGATGTAAACTGATGTATACTGATGTAAACTGATGTATACTGATGTAAACTGATGTATACTGATGTAAACAATCAAATCAGACTATTATAGAATTAGTCGCAGAATTGTTTAGAATATTGTTGTCATGAGATGAAAAGCGTGAAACCCAGTAGATCAAATAAAGTAGAAATAATTCAATGTTTTGTTAACAAACTCATAAAGATATAATTAATTCAACAAAAACGTATCGAATACAAAAGGTATAAAAGTAATAAGGAAGTGAATACTGCATTGGGAGAAAAAGAAAATACATAAAATCGAAATAATAATTACACTGTGACTAAGAAACATGAAAAGCATTACTTACCGCAACCAGGGCTGCCTGAAGTAGCATAGATTGTTCACCTGAATGTGATGTATTAGTGAAGCTGCGGTTCTGAAAATTGTGAAGCATGTAAGTGCAACTGTTCAGGTATAGTGTCTGTCTTTGATTGTGAAGCATGTAAGCCTAACTGTGCAGGTAAAGTGTCTTTCATTGTGAAGAATGTAAGCTTAACTGTTCAGGTAAAGTGTCTTTCATTGTGAAGAATGTAAGCTTAACTGTGCGTGTATAGTGTATTTCAAAACGCTGGCTGCTATTAATAAACCAGTAACTCTGTAACAGACTTGAACCTATGAACACGATTGTACAATATAATAATCATAATGTACATTCATATGTTTTCAGTGAATAAAAACAGTAGATTTTCAAAACTTCACCTTGGCGATATATAAAACAACACAATACTATACTCAGTAGATTTACATTATCTCTCTCCACTGCTTTAAAAGAAAAAAGGCAATTCGCGTTATTTTAAGGGATAAAGTCGGTTAAAAATACATAACATGAAAAATCGGTGATAGCCTCCACAAACCAAATTCCATCGAATTAACTGAGGTTTGAAAGCTTATTGCCTATCTTGGGCGGTGATACGATTTTATATATTATTGGGGGCTAGAATATCAACATAACTGAAAAAGGAATGATCCTATACTAGCTATATGTTGAAATTATGTATTAATTATTAGCATTATTTGAAGGAATCTGGAACAAAGTAACACACGGCTCATGTATTTCCAATGTGGTTATTCTCTTCTAGCTCCTTACTGACTGAAATGATTGTCTTTGGAATTCTTACTGACGCGTTATTTTCTTTGGAATTTTTACTGACTCAAGTTATTGTCTTTGAACTTCTTACTGAATCACGCTATTTTCTTTAGAATTCTTATTGACTCAAGTTATTGTCTTTGGACTTCTTGCTGACTAAAATTATGAAACTCGACGTACGTCCTTTTCTCATGTACTTCAGAGAATTATGTATCTTCTAGCTGTGGTAGTTGGACATCTGCATAACCAATAGTCATACGCCCTGGATTTCCATGTGGTTCACCTAGCATTGCTTAATAGGTACACAGTACAAATAATAGACAGAGACACTGCGGGGACTGATATAATTATGACTTATGTTGGTGCAATTTTTGAGTATAGATTAAAAATCTAGAAATTTGTTTCAAGGAATTACATTGTGAGCTGGGTCTCAATGGAGAATTGTGTAGTGTAGGGGTGCATTAGTGAATCCGTAACGTGGGGGATTTATTTGCTATACCAAGATACGTATAGTTATTCCACGCTTTGCAAGATGTATTTTCTATAACAATATAACTATAGTTACTTCAAGGTTTGAAGATTTATTTGTTATACCATGATAACTAGCATTATTACAAGTAATTTATAGTTTTAAGGCTCTGATATAACCACATAGACCTAACGTCCGCGGTTGAAAAGAGCTTGCCTCATGAAAGGTACATTTTACTGAACCTAACCAATATGGGGTAATCATTGTGAAAGATTGGCAACGCTGATATCGTTGTTAGGACACTACATTACGGTCATCTTTAGTCTTTAAGTTATGTACAATTTGATATTCTTGATGATTGTTTTAGGGTCGATGGGCGGGGATAATATATTTTAAGGGGAGCGTCTGTTAGCTGTATGTGTCCTTTATGTACGCAAACATCATTCACAAAGCTGGTTCTTTTTTAGTCGGTGGTTTCATCAGACATATTTATTCTGCAACTATGAGAATGATTTTCAAGAGTCATAACTGGCAAATCAAATTAAAATTGTGGCATCCTTATTTCTTGTGGGGAATTAAGTCAACCAAATTCTTCATTGTTATTATTTGAGTAGATTTCATGGCACCAGTCATCAATTGAAGTCCTAGATTCTGTACCGTATCGACTATTTGAAGATTGTGTCTTTCCGCTGTTCCCTATGATCCATTGCAGTGTTGCCACTACTTTTCAAGAGTTGAATTGTGCATGCCATATCTATGAATACAATAATTTTACAATAATACCAGTCTCTGGTTTAATCGTCGTAATTCATAAGTAAAGCCATTCTTCAACCTAAAAAAATAGATTTAAAAATAGGACATTTACTAGAGAAATAGTTGGAAACTAATGACAATGCGGAGCTTATCCTAATGACAGCCACAAAACAGAATATGTGTTATGTTCGCTTCGTGTCCCAGACGGTTTAATCTAACCTGGATTCTACGTCACTGTTGATTGATCAATGAACCGTAGATTCGTGATTAACCGTGGCATGTCGTAACGTAGTGCGGTGGTTATCTTTCTGTATGCCACCAGATGTGAGAAACCATTGATGGCGGCTAATATACTGATAAGGAGCCTTGATGGGGGCTAATAGACTGATAAGGAGCATTGATAGCAGGTCTGTGTTCTCATGATGCATATCTATAATAATATTGTTTCTCCATCTTATCGTGACATGCTAGCGATTACTATTTCAGATTGACAAAAATGAATTGCGCCTCGATAGGAAATCACACCAACACCTTCAATTATTATTCTTGACGTCATTGTCTCAATGTTATCTACGAAAAACATTTTAGGGCAGGAAATCATTGTTCGCTCTACATCTGCAAACTTGATGTGCCCAACCTATGACGTGCGCTATTCCAGGGCTTCAATTTCATCTAACTATGTATTCAATTTTCACATGATGTACTGTGTATTCAATTTTCACATGATGTACTGTGTATTCAATTTTCACATGATGTACTGTGTATTCAATTTTCACATGATGTACTGTGTATTCAATTTTCACATGATGTACTGTGTATTCAATTTTCACATGATGTACTGTGTATTCAATTTTCACATGATGTACTGAATACCAGATCAGAACTTATTCCGGTTTCCGGTTAAAGATTGCGTAATTGAGGGATCACAGTCTACTGTGATTCGCTTGTGATTTCGTTTTTTCTTAAGGATCCCGTAGTCGTAATCTTCGATAACAGTTACCATGTTATTCCGACAGACCGATGTTGTGATTGAACTAAAGATAACAGTTACCATGTTGTTCCGACAGACCGATGTTGTGATTGAACTAAAGATAACAGTTACCATGTTATTCCGACAGACCGATGTTGTGATTGAACTAAAGAGTGGAATAGGTAGAGATAGTTAGGTAGTCCCTTGCAGTTACAGAATACAACCACCGCCCATTACACTAACGTCTAGATGAGTCAAGGAGAAAACTAATCAAGTGTGGTAGATCATGGATGGAAGAGGCTGAAGACACACTGCAAATGGTATGTGAATTAGAAGAAATAGGAAAGGGCAGTGAATGGGTGAAGGTAGACACTGAGAAATGACTGACTAAAGTAATAATACAACTAGATAAAGCGTGTTGGAAATGGGCGGGTGTAAGGACCCATGTTAGAGTGTATGATCTCGTCCAGCTACACTCGAAACGACAAACATAATTATATACACAGATGGCTCCGTTAACAGAAACACAAATAAAAACGCCTGGGGTCTTGTTGCCTATAGAAACGGCGAGAAATTGGTTGAAAAATCTTCAGCATATTCTACTGTCACATCGAGCATGAGGATGGAGATAGAGGAAGTTACAGCAGCACTTAATTGGTTGATAACTGATACATCAAAACACTGGGTAATACTCACAGACTATCAAAGCATGCTGCGCAAGATTGAAAAGTTCATGATAAGAAAAGAATGGTGGGACTTATTGAACAACTCAATTGTCCAACGCATTACACGGATATACTGCCCTGGTCATTCCGGGGTCAGGGAAAACGAGAGATCCGACTTATTGGCAAGTAATACCACGATAGACGGCACATTACTGAGAAGAGATAAAGAAGACTGGACCAAGGCAGTAATAAATTCATTTCAAGATGAAGATGATGTCAATGCGGCTGAGAACGTACACATACAGAGAATGTTAGAAAGGGGAGTGTCTAGAGGGGAAGGAAGGAAAAGTCATTTTTTGGAAATTCCTGAAGATCACACAAGCAACACCTGACCGGGACACTAAGTCTACATACACTGGGATGGCTGCTAGAACTGAGAGCGGAGCACTTATGGGAGTGCTCCACGTGATGCAATGCTAGTTTATAATCAAGAATCAGAACTAACTTTGAATAAGTAAATTGTAACATTGTTGTCATATGACGTTTCTTTCCAGAACGTTATCTTCCCAATAAACTCATTGAACTCCTCTCTGTCTTGGTCGATGCGGCTTGCATTTCCCAATGACATTCATATTATCTCTAATGTCGTCAGTCCATCGTCTTTTTGGTCTGTCCTTTCTCCTCTACCCAGGTACTCTGCCCTCCATTATTTGTCTTTCTAAACAGTTGTGTCTCTTTATATGACCAAACAGGTGTAGTTTTCTTTTTGCTATTTTGTTTAGTAACCAACACTCTGGAATCTTCATTGTGTTTATAGTATCTGAGTTTCTCTTTTATTTTCCTTCAATGATGTTCTAAGCACCCTTCTGTAGCATTTCATCTCAAAGGCGTTGGTCTTCTTTGCTGCTGTTTTACTTAGGGTCCATTACCCATGTAACATTACCCTTGTAACATTACCCTTGTAACATTACCCATGGCTAACTTCGGTAATTCAGTTAACAAGATAAGTCACTAAATAATAAAAGACCACGATTACACCAATGTTTTCTTTGAAAAATTAGTAAAGTGACCGTATCATCAGTGGAGGTATCCGGTGTTAAACAGCTTTTCTTAATCAAATACAAGAAGCCGTGTCATATTTCACATCAGAACTCATACAATCAATAGTAGTTGTTGCACATTAGTGTGTTGTGTGTCCGAAATTGTGTTCAGCGTGTAAGGTAGTAGTTACTTCTGATAAGAACCTCTGATAACGATTATAAATCAGTCACTCCGCTATCACAACACTCTTCTGTCAGTGACGAATCTATGAATAACGTGTACCAGTTGGTGGGCTGTGTAGCTGAAAGGAAGTCATTGTATTCCCAGTGGTAAGGTACTTTGTTCCATTTTACCAGCAGGCACATCGTTATCCAAGTCTTTCAGAAAGTAAAGATTTGAAAGTTTGATTATGATCCACACTTGGCTCCAGACTTTTCTGTCCAGCTTTACTTCAGTTTTCATTGTGTTCTACTATATTGCACTTAGACTTGTACAACAGAAAGTTACGAGAGATGATGATTGCAACAGTACTTAAAACAATTCCATTGCTGTTCCGTGTTCTGTCTCAACAAATCAGTCAGTATTCCTGATTTCTCGTCGTGATTCGTACTCTCTGCTCATTGTTTTATTCGTGTATATTTTCTTCGAATTGTGCATCTGAATTCTCAATAATTTATGTATCTTGTATCCAGGGCCGTGCCGTGTTATGATGCAGATAGGCGGTCGCAATATGCGGCACCAACCAAATTAGTTTGTCGGGGGGGGGGGGCAGCATTTCGAAGATAAGACATTTCGGGGGCGGGGAGTATTTATAAGACTTTCATATACTGAGAAAATCGACCCACGGTTCTGCTTGTATCCCTGCATCCAGAAGCTCTAAAGGCCCCGTCAGTGGTCCACACGACCAGCCACCATGAACAGACAGACTTCTAGTAGATGGCGCTCATAGTAACAGAACTTTACTCTTGTAGAATCTTCATTTCATCTGTGCGATTATATTTTACCCCCTCAGAGTAGGAATTATTCGATACTTATGTCTTGAAGCTAGGTCGACACTGACATCAGTGATTGTCTACACAATTTCATGCTTGGATTAGGATCCAGGTCTGCAGAACTACACAGTCATTACACTTCACTAAAGCTGCTCCTAATTGTATGCAACGCATATTAGCTTCCCGTCTGTTTTATATTTAATGTCGATTTACGTGGCAGAGTAGTTAGTCAGACAGTTTGACAATCCAAAGCCACGCGAACTAGTTTGATATTCAAGCGCAAAAAATGTCGTACCGGTGACATTGTAATAGCCACGGTGCTGCACGTTTAATTGAGAGGGTGGATATTAATCAATAATATAAGAAAAATTCAATCTTCATGTTTTGGCCACTTCATGAGACAGGCAGGTTTGGAGAACATAGTCACAACAGGCAACATTCAAGGACAGAGACAGAGAGCGGCAACTTGAGAAAATATTCGACAGTTTGTGAGCCTGTCACGGCAGGGAAACAACAACAATCTTGATACATAATACTGCAGACAGGGAGCTGTGGAGAGCAATGATCGCCTACGCCAGCCGGCATGGCACCTGGTGATGATGATTGTGAAAAAAATACTAAATCAGCTAAGTTTTCCGGCCATTACTGACACACTTACTCCATTCCCCATGCAGCAACTCTTCTGGGCACCCATGGCTCTGTCTCAATTATTATTCTTATTATTACTATTATTATTATTATTTTCAACTAATGAGCATAAAATGAATAAAAAAAGAGGTACACAATATAGTTGGGTATATGAAATGGTGCGATAAATTGTGTGCAAGCTGTTGGCTGTTCACTACAATACTATATTAGAAAACTGGAATAAATGAATATCTTAAGCAAAGAAAAAGCAAAGCAAAAAAATATAATGGGAAATACGCTGGATTAATATAAGTAATATATATCTTAATCTGGTGTTGACATCAAATCACATGTATTGATGCACATCAGTTACAAGTCCTTCTCAAAGATAGTTATGCACGCAGACCCCAAAAAAGGGTCGCTTAATATGACGGAGCAGACTTTACTAGTGATTTTTACTGGCTGCTATATAAAGTATGCTCAAAATAACCAGTGGTGATTAACATCAGGCAGAATAAGTAACGTTTTTTAAGATATATTCTCATGACTATTTCGGAGAAGGTCTTGACCGATCTACAATAAAACATATGAATGTTTGATGACATAAGCAAGTCAACTGGGTAATAAAGGGGGAAAACTACTTCATGAAATCGATGTTTGCTCGTTAACCATCACCAGAGTCTTGTATTATGTTAATTAATTGATAATTAGAATATTATGGAAGGAAAATAAAGAGAAATTCAGATATTATAAACACATTGAAGATTCCAGAGTGTTGGTTACTAAACACAATAAGAAAAAGAAAACTACACCTGTTTGGTCATATAAAGAGACACAACTGTTTAGAAAGAAAAATAATGGAGGGCAGAGAACCTTGGTGAAGGAGGAAAGGGCAGCCCCAGAAGACGAAGGACTGACAACATTAAAGATAATATTAATACACCGTTGGAAAATGCGAGCTGCATGGCTCAAGACAAAGAAAGGGTTCAGAGAGGTTTCATTAGGAAGACAGCGTTCTGTAAAGAATACGTCACATGACACAACAATAGTATCTTACCTCTGATAAGTCACTTCTCATAAGCTGATTGTCCAGAATTGTTCTGTCAATGAGGAAGAAGTTGAGGTAGACAAAGAGACATACAAAAATGGCTGTAATCTGTAGCGATCTCTTAATGCGGAACCTCATGTCATCAGAGTATTGGACTTGGACAAAGTGTCACACCTAAAATTATAACAAAATATGTAGTTAGCCGCCTTTAATTTCCCAGTAGTAGGGGGAGAGTGGGAAGATATGACCTGTAGGAAAATTGGACCCCCCCCCTTTTTTGTATTTCAAAAACTAATGGTCCATATTAATTTGGACCAAAATGAAAAAAATAACACTAAAAGTATGAGATCATTTGTAGGAACAACGTCCGGTTTCTTTAAGCCCGCGTGAATTTTCACATTCCGAGATCACATTTTTACCAAGGAAAAAGTTGTTTCTGTGACGTGACATTGCAAGCTAAATTTTTGTTGCTGTTTGGCTGATTGCACGGTAAGTTATATTGTATGCAGAATTACTATTTTCCTACGTAAATCATGTTCTTTATGTCAAAAAATTACGAGATTTTAGAATGTATGTGATGCTTTTCTATTTGAATACCTGTAGGAAGAAATGAACCGTCATTGGACCAAGTCTCCCCACACATAAAATGGTTCAGTATTTCATTATAAATTAATCACAAATTATTTCAAAATCTAAACTCGTTTAAACAACTGAATAAATACACTGAAACTATATGAAACTTTCATTCTAAGCCTATTTTATGTGGGGTTTTTTTGCAGTGAAAGCATGCCACGTGTTTACCAGAGGAAAACAGATCAAGGCAAAGTATCAGAGTCCATTATTTAAGCTGCAGTGACTGCCGCTGCAGATGGCATGCCTGTTAGATAAGCTTCCGTGGAATATGCAATAGCTCATACAACACTGCTAAACAATATTAAGGAGTTAAAATTGTCGGTAATGAAACTCACCCCAAATTATCAACAGTCAGATTTTTAATCATGAACAAGAAAAGAGAGAGAGAGTGACCAATTATCTTGATTAGTGTTTCAAAATGTTTCACGAACTTAACTACAAAAAACTTTTTTTTTAAAAATTAAAAGAAAATGCTTGTACTCTTTCCTTTGAAATGGCGACACTGAATCGTTTGAAATGTCAACAAACGGGATGAAAACTCAATGAAAGGGTAGAGAATGGCTTTATGACTTTTAGAAGCAACATCATTGGCATGAGCAACTGCATTTAACAGACACAATGTTGCATTTTTTAATTTACTAGAAGTCTCTCATAAAACAATGAAATTTGATTCTGTAGTGCACAGATTTACAATCTGGATGCAACTTATGTTACAAGAGCACAAAATGTTTCTAGAGTCACTGCTCCAGGTGGTACGAAACAGGTTGGGTAAATCACATCAAGAGAGCGAGATGAACTTGTCACAATGTGTTGCACTGTTTCTGTTACTGGAGACAGCTTGCCACCAGTGTTTGTGTTTCCAAAAGAATGTTCTAAACGCTTTATGTTAAATGGAGCTCCAAAAGGTTCTTTATGACTTACCCACTCTTCAGGCTGGGTGGCAAGTGAAAATTTTGTGAAAGTGGTTGAAAATATTATAAAATGTTTTAGACCTTGAGAGACATATCCCATCATTGTGATTATGGATATTCACGAAAGTCATATTTCATTTCCCGATCATGAGTTGGCAAAGTAGAACAATATTCAAGTCATCACTACTCGAGAACATACAAGAAACACAATGCAAGCATTGGATTTGACTGTCTTTGGACGCATGAAAGCAGCATTTAGCAATTTAGCTGATTCATGGATGACAAAGAATGTTACCGCATGTGGTTGCGTCTGTGGGTCTCACCAATGGACCACTAGACATACCACCCATGCAAAAGAAAACCTTAGTGGATGACATGCCGTTATATTGAGGTTATCTTCTTATAGAAGCTTCATGGCACGTCATCTATACAGTTATTCTTTTATTTTGTTTTTTGAAATGTGTTTCATGTTTACCTGAATATATATGTATGCACGCTCTGTGGTTGGGAGGGAGCAGAAATGTACTGTGCAGCACTGAGGAGGAGGAAACTGACAGCACTGTTTTTTTCCTATGGCTGAAACACATCATTGAGGCACAGTGACTCAGGACGTGACAATCCTTTTGACTTGAACATTTGGTTCCATGCCTGGAGCAATAGAGATGTTCGGTATAACCAGTAGTCAAATGGTGGCGGGGAATGAGCACAATGAACCCTATCTTGGCTACAGTGGAAACCTACCTTACTGGAGGTCTGATAGTTATTCTCTGGCCCGGGGTGGGCCGAAAATCCACAGACTTCCCAGTAATATAATGCCATTTAATGGCATTAGGTCAAAGGGCATGATCCCATGGACCGCTGGATCAGCAACCAACCAACCAACGAACAAAGAATGTTGGAAAAACCCTCTCCATCTATGAGCTTGCAGAGGTTGGCGGTACTGCTGTTCTTAAGACCTCTACCAAACAAAACATAATGTCTGGGTTCAAAGCTACTGACATTTTGCCGCTGGATCAAGATATTTTCAATTTTGAAGATTTTCTACCTTCTGACATTACAGACATGCCTCAGATTACAGAAGCACCTGACTTTCTACCTTCTGACATTACAGACATGCCTCAGATTACAGAAGCACCTGACTTAGCCAATATATTATCCTTGCACATCTACTTCTATTTGATAAATCCTTGCACAATTACATCCACAATTTGATAAATCATTGCACAATTACATCCACAATTTGATAAATCCTTGCACAATTACATCCACTATTTGATAAATCCTTGCACAATTACATCCACTATTTGATAAATCCTTGCACAATTACATCCACTATTTGATAAATCCTTGCACAATTACATCCACTATTTGATAAATCCTTGCACAATTACATCCACAATTTGATAAATCCTTGCACAATTACATCCACAATTTGATAAATCCTTGCACAATTACATCCACAATTTGATAAATCCTTGCACAATTACATCCACAATTTGATAAATCCTTGCACAATTACATCCACAATTTGATAAATCCTTGCACAATTACATCCACAATTTGATAAATCCTTGCACAATTACATCCACAATTTGATAAATCCTTGCACAATTACATCCACAATTTGATAAATCCTTGCACAATTACATCCACAATTTGATAAATCCTTGCACAATTACATCCACAATTTGATAAATCCTTGCACAATTACATCCACTATTTGATAAATCCTTGCACAATTACATCCACAATTTGATAAATCCTTGCACAATTACATCCACAATTTGATAAATCCTTGCACAATTACATCCACTATTTGATAAATCCTTGTACAATTATATCCACTATTTGATAAATCCTTGCACAATTACATCCACTATTTGATAAATCCTTGCACAATTACATCCACTATTTGATAAATCCTTGCACAATTACATCCACTATTTGATAAATCCTTGCACAATTACATCTTCTCATTAATAATATGTTCTTGCACATAAACATATTGTCGTTGATAAATCAGCACACATATACAACCTCTTTATGATCAAATAAATTCTTACACATGAGTTACCCCTGGATGTACCTACAGTCATGTATGAGTAACCCCTGGATGTACCTACAGTCCTGTCTGAGTTACCCTTGCATGTACCTACAGTCATGTCTGAGTTACCCCTGGATGTACCTACAGTCATGTCTGAGTTACCCCTGGATGTACCTACAGTCCTGTCTGAGTTACCCTTGCATGTACCTACAGTCATGTCTGAGTTACCCCTGGATGTACCTACAGTCCTGTCTGAGTTACCCTTGCATGTACCTACAGTCATGTCTGAGTTACCCCTGGATGTACCTACAGTCATGTATGAGTTACCCCTGGATGTACCTACAGTCATGTATGAGTTACCACTGGATGTACCTACAGTCATGTATGAGTTACCCCTGGATGTACCTACAGTCATGTCTGAGTTACCCCTGGATGTATCTACAGTCATGTCTTAGTTACCCCTGGATGTAATACTAACTAAAGATACCATAGTCCCGTAGCATATTACACTGTTGCAATGTCAACTGCATCTTCTTCTTCTTCTGCGTTCATTCTCAAACTCCTGCAGATTAGCAGGATGTAGTCCAGAGAAAGGAATGCGTTGTGTCATGGTTTACAGCATTGCTGCGATATCCGCGCCTTTCGGCCTGACACATCCGACTTCAGCATGGCTTTGGGTCACTGACCCTATATGGGATGGGACAGGCAACTCCATCCCATAACCTCCTTAGTCAACTGTCAACTGCATTATATCTAACATTACTAAGCTTCAGTAATAATTGTGTCAGGCTACTAAACTTAGCATCTTGAAAAAAAATGAGTGTGTGCTACCCGAGCCCTCACAATTCCAGTATGGAGGTTTTCCCACGACACTGGAGAAAATTTATCTTTGAATTCCCTTGGTGATCCCAGTTACATTAACTAAGTCGAATACACACACAATACACACACTATACACGCAATACACACACACAATATACACACAATACACACACAATATACACACAATACACACACAATACACACACTATACACGCAATACACACACACAATATACACACAATATACACACACAATACACGAAATACACACACAATACACCACACAATACACACACAATAAACACACAATACACACACAATACACACAAAATACACGCACTATACACACACAATACACGCACTATACACACACAATACACATACAACATACACAATACATACACAATACACACATAATACACACAATACACACACACACAATACACTCACAATACACACGCACGATACACACACAATACACGCACTATACACACACTATACACACAATACACACACAATACACACACAATACACACACAATACACACGCAATACACACGCAATACACACACACAATACACACACATTACAGTCGTGTGGAATCATCTGAAATCCTTCTTCTATTGACACTTCCAGTTATTGTCATTGGCTGTCCGCGCAAAGTGGCAGTCGCGGTAGTGTAATATTACATAATTCGTCCGCAGACCAATAAACTCGTGTTTCGAATCCGCTCGCTTTCCAAGGTTTGAAATAAAAATTATATCCATGGATTACCCAGCCAACAGGAAGTATACTACCAGGGTTCATGCAGGAGTAATGTACACGACACTAGTCATGTGGTTTCTAGTAAACCACTGACTTATCCAATTGTGCACTTATGGGGAAACTGTGTGCTATAACGCTAGTTTATAACTCATATTACCGTTACCTTTTCTCTACACATTGACCAATGAAAATCAAGGAAAGAGTCGAAGAGCGTCACTGTTGAAGTATAATTCTCGAAGAGTCAATATGATTATTATCGAAGGACTCGGCGAAGCCTTGTTATCGAGGGAATTTATTAAACATTGTTATCTAGGGGATTGATTAGATTAGACCTTGTTATCGAGGGAATTGATTAGATTAGACCTTGTTATCGAGGGAAATGATATTACACCTTGTTATCGAGGGACTCGACTGATCCTTGTTATCGAGGGAATTTACTAAACCCTGTTATCGAGGGACTCGACTGATCCTTGTTATCGAGGTAATTGACTAAGCCTAGTTATCGAGAGAATTGACTAAATCATGTTATCGAGAGAATTGACTAAACCCTGTTCTCGAGAGACTTGACTTAATCTTGTCACCGACTCCTACATATTACTTAGCTGATCCCATTGATCCTAATGAATACATCTAATTACGAAGTTTGTCAAATTAACTTCGACATAATCACAAACAGAACCGAAAATAGGAATTCTGGTGCCCTGATCAAGCTTCACTCCCTTTTACTTTAAAATTAAATTAACTTCATTAAGCTTGTTGCTTTCCCTGATTATAACTTTTGGTACTTCCTCCCTGGGCGGCAGAAAACACTCATAAAAATCAAATGGAGAAAGAACAGATATGATAAAAGAATGTGGATTAGTTTGACATCGCTTCATTGTAGAAATTCCAGCAGTAGAGCGGAAAAAAAAGTATTGCAGATAAAATCAATGATCACAAACACCACCCATGACAGCACATGCCACATGATTGTGCTGCATTAACCTGCAGTTCTAATGATGCACACAGTATTGCTGTCGCTACCTTGTCTAGAGTTATTCGCTTGTCAGCACGAATCATTCCTCCACACATTGCGCAGTTGTTTCTGATGTAATTTTGATACAACGACCAGGTGAAGTTTTATTGGTAAGTGATGCCTAGAATTGTAAACATTACTTTTGTCCTGTTACACATCATTTTACGTTACGTTACACAATTTTTTTCAGCGCATGCGGGGAGCCCCCCCCCCCCCCAATATAATAATAATAAATAATAATAATAAATTTAATATAACATACAACTGTGCGATTCCAATTGTACACTCTCGGAACACGACCAACGTTTAGTGGTACGTACCGTTTAGTACGATTGTGACTTACCATTGAGTCGGACGGTTGCTGGAACAGAAGGCGGAGCACTTATATGAATGCCCTATGTGCTGTGAGGCCAGTTTCTAATCAAGAATCAAGAACCACCGTTTAGTGCGTAGAAAGTCAACTAGTAACAAACTAATGTTGCAACTGTCATCTGACACACAAACACATTGATGACTTAACTGGCTGCTGCAACCTCACAATACAATCTTTAAAAATAACCTTCTGTTTATATTGTTGTCCACATCAATTTGTGAACTACGTGTTGATCTCTCGCTGTAAAGGGCAAATTTACAGAAGCTGAATATACACACAAATGATTCAGATTTGAATAGAATTGAATCGTGTTAGTCAGCATTTGTTAGAAGAGGTAATTAAGCAACATCTGTTAGAAGAATGAATTAAATAACCAAACTATTTAATTCGAAACACCAAGAAATAATTTGAACGCAGATTATGCTCTTTTGATGGTAATCACAGTATTGATGCAGCTGTGCAACTTAATTTAGATTTATGATGATGTGAAACTATTGTTCAGCAGGTATGCCGTTGTACGACTGTACCAAGTCAATGTACGACTGTACCACAAAGTACGACTGTACCACAGTCAATGTACGACTGCACCACAGTCAATGTACGACTGTACCACAATGGACGACTGTACCACAGTCAATTTACGACTGTACCATAGTCAATGTACGACTGTACCACAGTCAATGTACATCTGTACCACAGTCACTGTACGTCTGTACCACAGTAAGTGTACGACTGTAGTTTAGTAGTTATGCCGTTGTACGACTCTAGTTCAGCAGGCATGCCGTTGTACAACTGTACCACAGTAGTAATGTCAATGTACGACTCTAGTTCAGCAGGCATGCCGTTGTACAACTGTACCACAGTAGTAATGTCAATGTACGACTGTAGTTTAGTAGTTATGCCGATGTACGACTCTAGTTCAGCAGGCATGCCATTGTACAACTGTACCACAGTAGTAATGTCAATGTACGACTCTAGTTCAGCAGGCATGCCGTTGTACAACTGTACCACAGTAGTAATGTCAATGTACGACTGTAGTTTAGTAGTTATGCCGATGTACGACTCTAGTTCAGCAGGCATGCCATTGTACAACTGTACCACAGTAGTAATGTCAATGTACGACTCTAGTTCAGCAGGCATGCCGTTGTACAACTGTACCACAGTAGTAATGTCAATGTACGACTCTAGTTCAGCAGGCATGCCGTTGTACAACTGTACCACAGTAGTAATGTCAATGTACGACTCTAGTTCAGTAGTGATGTTGATGTAGAACTGTAATTATATAGTGATGGAGCTGTAAAAACTACGATGCAATAGAAGATATCACCCACTTAGTTTCTGGGTCCCGAAATGTAAACAAAAATAACAAACACTTTTATCCACCGTGTTTGTTATACCAGAAAACTGTGAAGGTCATGGGGTGGAGTTGTATATCCGATCACATAGAAGGTTAAATTGACCCAATCCGTGCTGAAATCAGATGTGTCGGACAGAAATGTATATATATATCAGTCAAGCTGCAATCGATGACACACCTCACTCCTTTCTCCTGATCACATAGTTGCACAGCTTGAGAACACACCACATATTGCATAGTTGCACAGTTTGAGAACACACCACATCTTGCATAGTTGCACAGTTTGAGAACACCAAATATCAAATAGTTGAATAGTTTGAGAACTCAGAACATCTTGCATAGTTTGAAAATACATCTCATCTTGCATAGTTGTATAGTTTGAAAGTTAACCACATCTTGCATAATTGCACAGTTTGAGAACACACCACATCTTGCATAATTGCACAGTTTGAGAACACACCACATCTTGCATAATTGCACAGTTTGAGAACACACCACATCTTGCATAGTTGGAGAACACAGAACATCTTTCATAGTTTGAGAACGAACTACATCTTACATAGTTGCACAGTTTGAGAACACACGATACCTTGTATAGTTGCACAGTTTGAGAACACAGAACATCTTTCATAGTTTGAGAACGAACTACATCTTACATAGTTGCATAATTTGAGAATGCACATGGCAATAGATGAAGAAGAAAAATTATGAAATTATGTGACATATTGGTTGGAGAATGAATTTACAGGGAAACGACTACTGTCACGTCATTCACATCAATGTGAACAGAATTCACCACTACTTACCTTGGTCGGTTCTTAAATATCATACTAAAGGTGGAATAGCATATCTGATGAGATAGAACTGCATTGAACTATTATCTGGCAAACATAGACATGGATAGTGTTCATCACGATCTCCTAGCGGTTTAGACACAACACCTGGTCTGAATTTAAACTGATTGTTTTCACCTGTTGTTTAATAGTGAAATAATCAATAAACCAGTAACTACGTAATGGAGATTAGCTTTATGGCGACACCTTGCATCTGCCGCAAAGTCCTCTATCGCCATCAACTTGAGATGCGAATTAGACAGGTTTATAGCACTGTGTATACACAATGAGGGTCAACAATGATACAAACATTAGGAGAATGACAAGGATCGGAGAATGAAAATAATCCAGCATGAAGTGCTGTCTGGCGCGAAACGTTTGATGCAATACCACGGCAAATATTCTCAAACTGTTGCCTTGATGTGTACACAGTAATGTAGACCGTATCTTGATGTGTGCACATTAATAGGCCGTATCTTGATGTTTTCACATTAATAGGCCGTATCTTGATGTGTGTACATTAACAGGCCGTATATTGATGTGTGCACATTAATAGGCCGTATATTGATGTGTGCACATTAATAGACCGTATCTTGATGTGTGTACATTAATAGGCCGTATATTGATGTGTGCACATTAATAGTTCGTATATTGATGTGTGCACATTAATAGACCGTATCTTGATGTGTGCACATTAATAGGCCGTATCTTGATGTGTGCACATTAATAGACCGTATCTTGATGTGTGCACATTAATAGGCCGTATCTTGATGTGTGCACATTAGTAGACCGTATCTTGATGTGTGCACATTAGTAGACCGTATCTTGATGTGTGCACATTAGTAGGCCGTATCTTGATGTGTGCACATTAATAGACCGTATCTTGATGTGTGCACATTAATAGGCCGTATCTTGATGTGTGCACATTAATAGACCGTATCTTGATGTGTGCACATTAGTAGACCGTATCTTGATGCGTGCACATTAATAGTTCGCATCTTGATGTGTGCACATTAGTAGACCGTATCTTGATGTGTGCACATTAATAGGCCGTATCTTGATGTGTGCACATTAATAGACCGTATCTTGATGTGTGCACATTAGTAGACCGTATCTTGATGCGTGCACATTAATAGTTCGCATCTTGATGTGTGCACATTAGTAGACCGTATCTTGATGTGTGCACATTAATAGACCGTATCTTGATGTGTGCACATTAATAGACCGTATCTTGATGTGTGCACATTAATAGTTCGTATCTTGATGTGTGCACATTAATAGACCGTATCTTGATGTGTGCACGTTAGTAGACCGTATCTTGATGCGTGCACATTAATAGTTCGTATCTTGATGTTTGCACATTGATAGACTGTAACACCTATCAACTAGGCTAGAACTTGGCACACTGTATTTCGGTGACTGTAAGCAAACTGATATTAACAAATATACCGCGCTCCTCACTATATGGAAGCTTTTATAGTTTTTATAATTTTAAATATAGCTTTTATAAAAAAATTTTTACCAGGGAGAACCATGTCTTATGCTGATGACATCTTGGTATATAGGGAGGGCAGAGATAGAGATAGAATTGCCAGAAATTTGCAGAGGGAGCTTGATCGCATAGGAGAATGGTGCAGTAATTCTGGAGCTTTTGTTAATCCATCAAAGGCATCAATAACATGGTTTTCCCTAAAAAATCACATAGTGAACACGTCCACCCCATCGGTTACTTTGGATGTCCTCGAGAGAACCAGCACAATGAAGTACTTGGGGGTCATGTTGGACCGAAGTTTGAGTTTCAAAGATCATGTTGACCACATAATTGTAAAGGCTTATAAAGGTCTTGCGGCGATGAAAGTTATGGTTGCTGCTCAATGCGAACAGAGACTGCTATTTCTGCTGTATCCGGGATTGGTGGTGGCGGTGGTAGAGTACGCACAGACAATTCTGACACTGAGTCAAACTCAAACAAAAAGATTGGATAGAATCCAAAATGAAGCAATGGGAATAATTTTGGGGTGCACGAAAGATACGTCGTCTCGGACTATGCGATACCTACTTGATTGCCCAACTGCGGAGCAAAGAATACAAATGTGCAGGGCGCAGGACTACCTAAAAATTACCGCTGATAAAGAGCACCCTCTACACCCAGAAATTATCAAAGTGAAAGGAAGTCGACTAAAGAGAGGAAAGTCGTGGATGCGGAGCGCAGAGGACGTTATACAGAGTGTCTGCAGATTGGAGGATGTACTACCTGGTGCCGAATGGAGTCTGGCACCCTCGGATTACCCAACAGCCTTCGAAGAAGTAATAACACTCAATAGAGAGTGCAGGGAATGGTGTCCGACAGTGGTCGAGTCGGAGGTGCTCGCTCTGATCAGTGAGAATTCCAGGGAAGGTGATATAGTTATATATACAGACGGGTCGGTTGAGAGACACACCAGGAGTTCATGGGCTTTCACGGCTCAAAGGTGGGGGGAGACTATCAGAGAGGAAAGTGGTGCATTCGTTCAGACGACAAGCAGCTTGACAATTGAGATTCTGGCGGTGACTAAAGCCTTGCAATGGGTCTGCTCACAGACTGTCTGCGAGCATGCCTGTATCCTCAGTGACTCCATGAACATGATTGTGAAAGTTCAGACGGGGTACGTTCGAGAACAGAGGCTTGATGCAGTTAATAATTCCTGTGTGCGTACAGTGACTTTTATTTTTGTGCCGGGACACGCGGGAGTCCGGAGTAATGAAAGAGCAGATAGGCTGGCCGCCCACGCTGCTACTACGGCTGTTGGTGGAGCGATGAATCGGGCAGACATTTTGAATGCCCTACGTGAAAAAGCACGAACAAATGACTGTACAAGTGACGATGACTCTTGTTCCATGATTAGAATAAATGAACTTGGTTTGAAATGTGATGTCGCTAGAAAGGAGAGTATTCGTGGGCGAGTACTGGGACTGTCAGTCAACGTGTAATGGCGGATACACTCAAGGAAAGATCTGAGCACCTATGGACTTGTCCGGAGTGCAATGACGATGATTCAACGACTAACTAACTACCTAACTAACTAACTTTTATAGTTTTGTGTGCATAATTTCTGCCCTCAACCATGAACGAATAAAAAAGAAGTTGCGTCAATAAAGTGATGGATATTTTAAATATTGATTCTTCTTCTTCAGCGTTGATTCTCAAACTCCCGCTGGATCTCCCCTGTAGCAAGACCATGGTCCTACTAGATCTCAAGAAGGATGTAGTCCATAGAATGGAAATGCGTTGTGTCGCCGTTTTATTTGCGCCAATGCCCCGACACATCCGTCTTCAGCGGAAATATGGATTCATTACTTCTACTCTTAATAAATAATTGTCTTTTTTGTTTGTTATATGAGAAATAGTATTTTATTTAGGCAATTATGTCATGGTGATCACTTGACCATTTTGAGAAGATTAAACTGAAGAATATAACCAAAATTTAACGTGTTTTCAAGAATTAAGTTCCAAATGTAAAGAGAGGAGATGCTGCAAAATATGCGTGTATCTACTTCAAGGAATAGCGAAGATTGTGGTTTGACTTCCTACATCGTGGTTTTACTAATAGAAAAGTCTGGAAAATCCCACACCATTGTAGAAGAATGAATAATTCCTGCCATTCACGAACATATTGCACTAATGAATATGTCTGAAAACATACTGTTCTCTGTAATAGCACAGTTCAGAGGCACATTAATGAGACGGTCAACGATGTGGACAACACATGTAGTTCAAAATTGCAACATACAGAATTTAGCTTGCAACTGGATGACTCATCGTTCCTGGACATTAATATTTGATTGTCACATATGTCTACTTTGTTTCAGATTGTAAAATGTAGAAATACGAGATTTTTTTGCAAGAATAATGGAAATAGACAAAAACGTAGAATCTGTTTTGTGTAAGGTCTAAGAATTATTTCGTCTCAATGACATACCTATTACTAACATACTCGCTTGTGCGACAGATGGAGACCCACAGTGTTATACCTATTACTAACATACTCGCTTGTGCGACAGATGGAGACCCACAGTGTTATACCTATTACTAACATACTCGCTTGTGCGACAGATGGAGACGCACAGTGTTATACCTATTACTAACATACTCGCTTGTGCGACAGATGGAGACGCACAGTGTTATACCTATTACTAACATACTCGCTTGTGCGACAGATGGAGACGCACAGTGTTATACCTATTACTAACATACTCGCTTGTGCGACAGATGGAGACCCACTGTGTTATACCTATTACTAACATACTCGCTTGTGCGACAGATGGAGACCCACAGTGCTATACCTATTACTAACATACTCGCTTGTGCGACAGATGGAGACCCACAGTGCTATACCTATTACTAACATACTCGCTTGTGCGACAGATGGAGACCCACAGTGCTATACCTATTACTAACATACTCGCTTGTGCGACAGATGGAGACCCGTCCTTGAAATTTATTAGTTTTTCTTGGAAAAAGAAGTATACGATGTAAGATAAAGGTAGGTCCAATAACAGAACCAGCGGGTATGGGATGAAAACAACTCTTCATGTACTAGGACGCAGTAACTATTAGGTGAGATGGTCAGTTGCCTACGTTCCTGCGTTTACCTTTCCTAACTTATTTCCTAGTTTCTTGGAGTATATTAAGAGGCAACAGATCAAATGGTTTGCACACATCTGCAGATTACCACCAGACAGCATATCACAGCAAGCTATGCTACACCGATATAGTGAAGGCAGACCTAGAGACCGACCTCGAAAACGATGACCACCAAAATAAAAGAGGCGACAAATTCCACAATATACTCAGCACACAAGTGGACCATCTCCAGAAAACTCTTCTACCCCTGACACTGAAAGGCAATACAGGGTTTAGCGAATAGATAGATAAGATAGAATCTCATTTTCTTTAAAATAAAGTTCAGATCTGAGGTATATAGAGCATACAGAATGTTAATACAGCATTGTCGTCTCATTTGATAGATTGTTGGAATAACTAGTTATGTCTAGTTCATGCTCGGAGATGTATGACGGAGATGTATGACGGAGATGTATGACGGAGATGTATGACGGAGATGTATGACGGAGATGTATGTCGGAGATGTATGACGGAGATGTATGACGGAGATGAGATACATGATATGATACTGCACGTCAAGCTATCCACAGCTAGATATATGCTATGATACGGCATCTGGAGCTATCCACCGCCCAATAGACTGCTTAGATAATGATTGATAGCCTGCTCACAACCGTACAGCTTCTTCTGGTCATATATTAATCTTTTGGAAGCTGGAATACTTACTGACTTCAGAACTACGGATTCTCGCCGAAGATGGATGTGTCGGGCCCTTGGCGTAAATAAAACGGAGACACAACGCATTTCCATTTCTGGACTACATCCTGTTAGAAATTTAGTTGGACCATTGTCCTGCTACAAGAGAGATCCGGTGGGAGTTTGAGAATAAACGATGAAGAAGAAGAACTACGGATCTACAGGAAAATCGACCTGATGTAGATTTTGAAAACATCGATTTGGCAAATCTACAACTTCGACAGTAGACTATATAACTGTGTTGATAATATCTGAGACATTTCTGCAGGGGAAATGTTAGCCCATTGTTTACCGGACAGATGTTACTGTTAATTTAATCAAGTCACCGAACAGAATCGAATCTTAATACAGCAGATTTATTGATTCAGGCGTATTGAACGGTGACTGCTATGGCGTGGAATGTGTTAGTCACAACGATTATTATTACTAATACTAATTATCACTTGTAGTATTGTGAACTGTATAACTAGTCTATAGAAATACTGTTACCATACACGTGTAAAATGAAGGTGATGTGTACATTGTTCGTTTGTAAATATGCCTTTTCCTGCACATCGCGGGTTCCTGATTCTTTTGACATAAAACGTGGACACAGAGAATCGTGATGCAGATTTTGTCAGTTTGATGTAAGTTTTCGAAATTCCGCCGACGACAATTTATTTTGATTGGTTCCACCTGATGCGGCCGCCTCTCTGTATCATAGCACGGCACTGCCGATGTCCACTTAATCAAAAGATAAGCAGTTGGTCACTGGTGTAGTAGATCCGAACCATTGTGTGAAGTATGGAAGGGTCAGGTAGATTTTGGAGCCCGTACCTTAGAACAACACAGCAACTAAAAATCAGAATAGACAATACCGAGATATAGTGTGTGGATAAATTCGGAAACTCAGGAGTAAAACATCAATGGTGTAGGAGACTGCATGACAGAGATAAAGAAGATATTGGTAATGACATATTGTAACATAATGTTCCATTTCAAACATGGAAAAATTCAGAAAATAGAAACGAAACTACTATTGCTAAGAACTTTTATTTTTCCGGTTGCAACATACAGTTGTGATACATGGACCGCAAGTAAAACAGCGACATAAAAAGATCAACGCCTTTGAGATGAAATGCTACAGAAAGATACTTAGAATATCATGGAAGGAAAAAAAAGTGAAACTAAGCTAATAAAAAAATGGTAGCGTATCCTATTCAGAATGTAGCTATCGACCCATAATTTTGTGACTTTAGTAATTTTCTAGACAACATAAACACGTTCAGTAGTTTTCCATTGCTTTATGAACAGTCCTGTTGCAGAATTGCCTGTGGCGCGATTTGAACACGGTACCTTGGCTGTACACGGCTAAAACATGTTCGAAATATACTATTGTAGACCACAACATACCGTCTCTTTTCTCAGGTTTTCTTTTCGTATACATTTTTACAGGTTTATAGAGTGGCAGTGAAGACAACGTTCTGTAAACAACTTATAGATAGATAAACAGATTTATATATTTATATTTATTTATATTTATTAGACAGCTTTTTAAACTCTACTCATCAACAAACCATCTAACTATGCACACTCGCAGGATCAGATTAGCCTCCAGATCAACAGATCCAAATAAAAAAATCATGAAGCTTACCAGTTCAACAAAAAACATCTCAGTAAAACAAGCAAATACTGGAAAAAGTCTCCATCTTTAATTACTTGGGAAGCCGAATGTTTGATGACGGTGAATCAATGAAAGAAAGAAATACACAAATAGCAGTTGCAGCTAGCACATTCACTAAACTAAATAATATCTGGAAATCAAAAGATCTAGGAAGAAACACCAAACTAAAGCTATTCACCTCATGTATTGTCTCAGTATTAACGTATGGAAGTGACAGCTGGAAATCAACTCAAGTAACAGACCAAAAATTAAACAGCTTCGAAAATAAATGTCTCCGCAAACTGATGAACACAAAATAGAGAGATTTCGTCACAAATAATGATTTAAGAAACAAAAAACACTAAGAATATGTTTCCAACATCATAAAAAAACGCAGATGGAAATACCTGAGTCACGTTTTAAGACTAGATGAACACAGAATAAACCAACAAGACCTTACGATGACACCTAATGGTAAAAGAAAACGAGGAAGTCCTAAGGCAGCCCTAAAAACACGGGGTAAAAATTCCATTGTCAGATAACAACTCTAAACAAGAAATGAGTGGCTGGGATAACACAGGGCACATATTAAAATGAACAAAAATAGGTATCGCTGTTAGGCTGTTTTATCGACCTAATTATCACTATACTTAAGGGGAAATAACAGGTTGCAAGACCATACAAGAACTAAAACTGCAGGCAGTTTCAAAACACATGGAGAATCAAAACCTCTGCTTTATGTTCCACCTGGGGCACGAAAGGAACAAACTAACTAATTAGATAGATGGATGGATGAATGGATGGATGGATTGGTGGGAACTGATTTGATTGAGTCTGTGGTTAGATGGAATGATGGATAGATATGCAGATGGATAGATAGTAAAGTAATTCTGATGTATGGAAATTAATCTAGGACAATCAGCATAATAGTGAGAAATTATATTTAGGTAGCAAAGATTTGGTTTATAGAAGAATGTTAGGAACACCGTGAACAGATAACAAGCGTAATGAAGATATCGTGAAAGATGTTAGTTCAAAAAGACAGCTTATCAGAAAGACAGTTCGAATTTTTGGACACATAATGATAGGAGGAAAGGTGAAACACATCGTAACAACGGGCAAGTTGAAGAGAAAGAGAGAAAGATCAACAGTGAAGATGCTGGACAACCTGGCATTGAAGCATGGGAGAACTTCTGTATCAGAAATGATTGACAGCACACGAAACAGAAGGCAGTGGAAATACATAATATCCAACGCAACACGACATTTCAGCATACAAGAAAGAAAAGAAAATAACTAGGCACGTACTTGAGCACATTGAATACTGTGTTTCAGTTAGTCTTGATTGAAGGTAGTTATTATTTGGCTGTAAACACTAATACCATTCTCTGTTTGAAGACTTACCTGAAATATTGAAACTTGATTCGCATAAAACACCTCACAAATAAATTCAATTATATAACCCAACACAGTATATTTAATTATACCTATACCCAAAAATAACACAGTGTTCAAATCTAGAGATATAAAGTAATGTATCCGTCAGTGACACGCTGTTTCTATATAGAATTAGACTAGTGGAACAGTATTCAAAGGAGAATGTGTACTTTAGACCACTTTGATAAGAAGTTACTGCGAGATAAATGAACACGTGGGATTTACCCCTCTGTGTTTGCACAGTTCTTTATATCCTTGTGTATGTATATATCGCTTGATTTCTCTATCTCGTTAAATTTATTCGTTTCCAAATTTATTTTCTTTCAATTATTTTCACACTATTTCTACGAGTATGTGGTTTTCTCTCTATATTGATTTTTTGTATCTCCATTGTTTCATCTCTCCCACTATATTTTTATATATTTCTATATTTAACTTTTCTTTTAAAATCATGTTCTCTTTATTGTGTGCATCATGTGACATTATTTCCAGAGCGTAGTTTTTCTGAAGAGTCCCTGAAATATCTGCGGTCTGGCAAGGTGTCCCACCTCCTCTAACGAAAGTAATATGCATTTCTGAAAATCTCTTGTCCAGCGACGTCTTGGTCAACCTTCGTCTCTACTGCCTTCTATCGCCCGTTCCAACAACACACTAAGTTTTCCATGCCATCGTCTCTTTTCACGTGTCCGATAAAACCTAACTTACTTCTTAGTATGGTGTTTAATATCCAGCCTTCTTGTACGTTAATTGTGCTTAGCACGTCGTGTTTGATCTTTCTTGCTGCCCATGGTATTCTCTGGACTCTTCTATAACACTTCATTTGGAAAACCTCTAGATAGAGATATATTAATGGATAGATATCTTTATTACAGAAGTTATTTTGCATGTATTCATATTTTTAGTTTTGTTTTTGTCTAACTATTTCTCTCTCAGAACTCTTATTTTCTGTGCATTTTTCTACATTTATGAATAATTTGGTTCACATATTTTTGTTTTCTCGGAGCTACTTCTTCATAGATGTTTGCTCATAGAGGTAAAGGTATGTCCCATGGCAGCAACCTGCCGTCGGGGATAACAATAATTCTTCATGTACTAAGCCGCAGCAACTATTAGCTGGGGTCGCCAGTTCCTTTCCTTGTCGTCTTTACCTCCCCTAACTCATTCGCTCATAAGACCCCATTGATCTCTCTTATAAAGGTGGCGGTGTGTCTCAAGCTTGTAAAATCAACATACCGTTATTTTCCACCCGTTAGCACATGTTCTACTGCCTTGCTGTCTTCTCCACATAGATCATATGTTCTACTGCCTCTTTATCCTCTCCATATGGTCGCTTGTTTATGTGACCAATTCACAGAATATCGTACATGTGAAAGTTGAATCTGCAATAACCGGTTCTCAGTCTGAAGATTCTATCTGGTCTATTTTTGGTATGATTGTTATCGGATCTCTCTGATCATTTTACTAATGTTCTTTTATTCATTTTTTTAGAGTGGCTGTATTTTATTAGTATCTTTTCAGAGTTTCTAAGCATACAGCTAACAAAAGAAGTATAGTTTCATTATTTCAACGCATGTAATACAATGGCAGGGCACCTTTCTCACTTTCAGATGTGTACATACGACAATCAACACAGATATCATTGATGTTTGAAAATAGACATATGTTAGGTATTCAAGTTTTCCTTTTTCCACGCAACTAAGGCGTACTTTGGAGTACGTTGTTAGACATTGTTTTTCAGCATCAAGTCTGCTACATTTACTTTCACAGAAGACTGTACCCAATTTCCTAAGGCTGGGTCGACTTGCGAGCCATTGGGAATTCACAAATATTACCAGTTATACTGGAAATCTAACCTGGTATTATCCGAAAAGTAAACAACAGCTACTCCTTCCCCATATGAGCTACTACTAGCTGTCTTCTCTGCATAGACGGCAATGGTATAACACATTTCACTAGCTTTGCTCTACTTCACTATGATATATCTCAGCAAATACAGAACACATATAATTGAAATTTTGTGTGTGAAATTGAAATGTTATAGACCATATTAATAACATTTTTCATTAAAATGCAGGCATTATGTTTCAATTTTCATTTATTTGCTATAGGTCTATATATATATTAAATCTTGACACTTATCAACACACATCTCACAAACATTTTTTCAGATGCTTACAGTCAATGATACGACCGCAATTACACATGATTTGTTTATCATACAACTGGCATGACTCAAGCCTGAATGTGCACTATTTTGTACTCTTGAACACAAGGTAGACGGTGTGTAAAGCTGTATCCGGTGTAATGTTTGAAGTGGTAAAACTTCAATTCTCAATACACATTAATTAGTATGTCGACATAGATCAAAGGATTTCATTCGTGTATGCAAACTGGACATGATGCACAAAAATAAAGTATATATTTATTGAGTCTAATAAGTTGGACGGTTAATTAGATGATGGCATTTGTTTGCGTGCAAAGCTAGTGAATCGTGATATAGCATGTTTTATACATAACGAAAACACCGTGTGATAAATTTTGCGAATAACTGGAAACACATAGAAATCAACGTATCAACCAAATGATCATTATAAAAAAACTCAATACTGCATTTTTCCCGTTAAGGAGTTGAAGTTAGGGGATTGAATAGCTGTGGGATAAAGGGCGCATGCTCATGCTGTCGCCATGCACAGGATGAGATTTTTAATTTACCCTCCGACAGAAAAGAACCCAGTCCTTACCGGGAATCAAACTTCAGACCTTACTAGTGTGAGATCAACGTTCTAACCTCTCGGTCACGTGCCACACTCGCAGCAATAGTAGTGAGTATCAACAGTATAACACAACTCACGACAAATAAAGGCAACACTGTCAACGATAACGTAGCAGAACTAAATACAGGATGTACGAGTATCGATAAGCCTATATATTTACTTTTAGTATATTACCATTGCTCTCTGAACAACATGAACGCACACTGCAGTTGAAATCAAACCAGGTACATTTGCTCCAGGGTGCTCTCACTGCCCTTCAGCCACAGAGTCGGATATGCATAACTACTAACTGATAAACTGGTTGACCTTTACATTGAGATTCAGCACTGTCTACTGCACCCGAAGGATGTAAGTTTGAATCATATTACATCGGTTTTCACTTTCTGAATCATATTCATTGAATCACTTGGTGGTGTAAGTATGTAAGTGATGTAAGTATGTAAGTGATGTAAGTAGGGGATGAGTGGAGTCATTAGAGAGAGGTAAAATGCGGTCCTCGCTGCGAAAAATTATACTTAACTTTGTCCTCAGGCACGCGGGGTGTGGAGGGAAACGAACCGGCCGAACAATTAGCGAGCCTCACAACCATACCACATGATCAGGCTGTGGATCCAGCAGACATGCTCATTGCTCTTCTTGAGTCCACACGATGATATAAATTTGGAGATACATGAGCATGAGTCAGTATCGAGAATGAGCGAAATGAGAGTGAGAAATCCGTAAAGAACACCTAACGACGATCTCCAATAGAGCAGTGAGCCAACATAGAATTGAAACTATCAGCTGTTATACCTTGAAACTATCAGCCGTTATACCTTGAAAGATTTACTGAAGCGGAGATCATTCTGCATATTGTCTACTATTATTTCAGTAAAATATCGCTCTAAATCATATTCTGTGTGAGACAACGATAATCTAAACAAGTTCTGTTCGTTAATAATTATTATTCACGCCCATTTTATGAAGCTGATAAATTTCATTATTGAAAAATTTCGATAGAAAAATATGAATTAGCTAAGAAAAAGTTTAAATGGACAAGAAAGAGACATTAGAAAATCGACAAGAAGCAAAAGAGACGTTAGAAAATCGACAAGACGCAAAAGGGACGCTAGAATATCAATAATAATGAAGGAAAGAAAGAATCGACTGACATGATAACAATGTGAAACACGGAAGTGTGATAATGAAAACAACGATCCCCAAAATCAATATAAAAAAGCTTATAAGTTCCCAAAGACAACTACAACACACGAAAAATCGTGCCTTAAGTAACCTGGAGGAGAAAAATATAGCGTATTTGTGACTGGACATGATCAGAAGACTTCGATCATGTTCTACGATACTTGTGTTCTGTGTAATATTCTATCAAGCACTGAAAGCCTTCACTGAACCAGGACTGCCAAGACCAAAGAAGATATATGATATAAAAGAATTTGTCACCACCGATTCCCCAAATACAAGATCGGATCAACAGAAGTCTTGCAGCGCCAGCCCTATGACAGCCGACCACGAAAACTTCTTGCAGACCTGTCCAACATACGATCAAGAACGGAAAAGCAATTGATCACGCCCTGTCTTCTGTCGTGAAAACAACTAGGAGCCTGGGGTTTGCTGCTACCTCTGTCAGAGTCATCATTGTGAGAATCTGATAGCAAAGAGTCATCATTGTGAGAGTCTGATAGCAAAGAGTCATCATTGTGAGAGTCTGATAGCAAAGAGTCTTCATTGTGAATATCTGAAAGCGAAGAGTCATCATTGTGAATGTCTGAAAGCGAAGAGTCATCATTGTGAATGTCTGAAAGTGAAGAGTCATCATTGTGAATGTCTGAAAGCGAAGAGTCATCATTGTGAATGTCTGAAAGTGAAGAGTCATCAATGTGAGAATCTGAAAGTGATGAGTCATCATTGTGAGAGTCTGATAGCAAAGAGTCTTCATTGTGAATATCTGAAAGCGAAGAGTCAGCATTGTGAATATCTGAAAACGAAGAGTCATCATTGTGAATGTCTGAAAGCGAAGAGTCATCATTGTGAATGTCTGAAAGTGAAGAGTCATCAATGTGAGAATCTGAAAGTGATGAGTCATCAATGTGAGAATCTGAAAGCGATGAGTCATCAATGTGAGAGTCTGAAAGCGATGAGTCATCAATGTGAGAATCTGAAAGCGATGAGCCATCAATGTGAGAGTCTGAAAGTGAAGAGTCATCAATGTGAGTGTCTGAAAGCGATGAGTCATCAATGTGAGAGTCTGAAAGCGATGAGTCATCAATGTGAGAATCTGAAAGCGATGAGTCATCAATGTGAGAGTCTGAAAGCGAACAAAGAAGTATATAAAAAGAGTCCTGGATATATGTACATATGGACGGTACACGTCTTGGTAGGTCAATTGTTCAGTTGAAACCAATAAAAACTATTATAGTGTTGTACTGGTGGCGTATTCTAGGGATGTATTGGTGAAGTATCCTATTCAGTACGTAGCCATAAATACGGCAGTTTTGGCTGCTGTAGTGATTTTATAGGAAATATAAATATTTACAGTAGTTTCCCATTGCTTTCTAATCGCTCCGGATGCATAATTTCCTGTGGAAAGATTTGAACCCGATACATTGGCCGTCACAGACGCGATCTGCACCACGCCGGTGGCACACTGCCGGACAAATAGAGATGTATAAGGTTTAAACACGTTCGGAAAATTCGAATCGGTATTGCCCTGACACTTCTATGTGCGTGCAAACTTAAGGTTCCAGAACACGTATAACACATATGTACGCCCAGAGTGTATATACGTCTACTCAGACTAAATACTTTATATATATATATATATTTATATATATATATATATATATATATATATTTATATATATATAATGCTACATTAGCAGATATATAAAACTGCATTTAATATTGTTGTGAAAATCATAGTTGGTATTTGTTTGTTTGAGAATTCCTGGAATTACGAGCGATTAGCTCTTACTTCCTATGTGCAGAAGGGTGGTTTTTCTGAGATTTATTTCATACCAAGAGACTACCTCTTTCTGCTTGGTGCAATGTCTATTGTATTGGAGGATCGTTCTGCTTAGAGGGTGTTTATAATTGTATATATGACATGCTACAAAGCTTCCAGAAGAGAGCCTCAATATAACGGTATGTCATCTACTAAGGTATTCTATTGTATGGGCTATTAGTATAGTGGACCATTGGTAAGACCCACGGACGCACCCACATGCGTGAAAATCGTAGTTAACAACAGATACTTTCGTGTCATACATGACTTAACTTCATTAATTAACTAAAGTGTAAAACTGTGCACTTAACTAATCACATATAGGAAACTGTGCAGTTAACTAACCACACATAGGAAACAGTTAACTAACCACACATAGGAAACAGTTAACTAACCACACATAGGAAACAGTTAACTAACCACACATAGGAAACAGTTAACTAACCACACATAGGAAACAGTTAACTAACCACACATAGGAAACAATTAACTAACCACACATAGGAAACAGTTAACTAACCACACATAGGAAACAGTTAACTAACCACACATAGGAAACAGTTAACTAACTACACATAGGAAACAGTTAACTAACCACACATAGGAAACAGTTAACTAACCACACATAGGAAACAGTTAACTAACCACACATAGGAAACAATTAACTAACCACACATAGGAAACAGTTAACTAACCACACATAGGAAACAGTTAACTAACCACACATAGGAAACAGTTAACTAACCACACATAGGAAACAGTTAACTAACCACACATAGGAAACAATTAACTAACCACACATAGGAAACAGTTAACTAACCACACATAGGAAACAGTTAACTAACCACACATAGGAAACAGTTAACTAACTACACATAGGAAACAGTTAACTAACCACACATAGGAAACAATTAACTAACCACACATAGGAAACAGTTAACTAACCACACATAGGAAACAGTTAACTAACCACACATAGGAAACAATTAACTAACTACACATAGGAAACAGTTAACTAACCACACATAGGAAACAGTTAACTAACCACACATAGGAAACAATTAACTAACCACACATAGGAAACAGTTAACTAACCACACATAGGAAACAGTTAACTAACCACACATAGGAAACAGTTAACTAACCACACATAGGAAACAGTTAACTAACTACACATAGGAAACAGTTAACTAACCACACATAGGAAACAATTAACTAACCACACATAGGAAACAGTTAACTAACCACACATAGGAAACAGTTAACTAACCACACATAGGAAACAGTTAACTAACTACACATAGGAAACAGTTAACTAACCACACATAGGAAACAATTAACTAACCACACAAAGGAAACAGTTAACTAACCACACATAGGAAACAGTTAACTAACCACACATAGGAAACAATTAACTAACTACACATAGGAAACAGTTAACTAACCACACATAGGAAACAGTTAACTAACCACACATAGGAAACAATTAACTAACCACACATAGGAAACAGTTAACTAACCACACATAGGAAACAGTTAACTAACCACACATAGGAAACAATTAACTAACCACACATAGGAAACAGCTAACTAACCACACATAGGAAACAGTTAACTAACTACACATAGGAAACTGTTAACTAACCACACATAGGAAACTGTTAACTAACCACACATAGGAAACAGTTAACTAACTACACATAGGAAACTGTGCAGTTAACGAACACACATAGGAAACTTTTAAAGAATAACTTTAACTCTAATGAAAACTGCTGTGAAAACACTACGACTAAATAAATTAGAAACACATCAACAAAAAGGAAACAGATCAAATCCTCTCGTCAGTACCTACTGTAATTTACTTACTTAAAAATTGTGCGAGTGATTACATGCACATCTCGGTTGTAAATCCTTGGACGCATATGAAATGTCACGTATTTCATGTCCTAAATATCACTGCCATGGAATACAAAACGAAAATGATACTGTTATATTGAGTTACTGCTTAGACGCAACAGTGCGTAACGAGGCATGCATACGGTGCTTACACCGATGTGTTTCTATAACTGTCGTTTTGTTGAAACCAACAGTTTGTGACGGTTATTGCAAATATTCCGGAATTGAAATGGAGCCGAAATCAAGGACATGTAATATGGATATCTCGAGTCGGTGGTAGAGTTATTAGTAATCCAAAATGAACAAAGATAGATATAAGTGTTACCATTCTTGTTTAGGGTCGTTACCTGTCACTGGAACATGTATCCCAATAATGCAGTATCCCAGTCTGACAAACATATCTCGATAGAGCTTGCTCGTGGTTGGGAAGAGGATCGCCCACATTTCATTTGCGATCAGATAATATGTCTTAGTTGTGCCAAAAACTCAATAATATTGCAATAATAATGTCCTATAAATATGATACTCTTTAATTATATCGATACAAGATTCGCTCGGATCCCGTCGTCCCGTTGGGACAAAATTTATTGGGTTGCTTACCCTTATATGCCTCACATTGCCAATGTGCTTGCGAACCCGGCTCACCGTATGGCAACACAAGCGAGTATGACATTGGATCCATATTCGAGTTAAATATATTGATATCCATGAACTGATTTGTTGTCTTCTCTGGATTCAATGGGTAAATGTGATTGTCACGGTTAAAAGATGGTTCTCCTCCTTTATTGACGAAAACCAATGGAACATCGTGAGATTTTGGTTCATTATGGCGACGTCGATCAGATTGACGATCGCGCTTGAAGACCATGTTTACTATTGGGATTTCTCTTCCAGTTTAAGCAGCATTCTGAATATCTCTTGTTTCAATATCACACATTAACTGATACGATTGTGTTAGTCTATTGTGTTGACGAAATAAACGATCGATTTTATCAAGAATTTTTCTTTCACATGTATCATTTGCTGCGTGTGATTGTCGAACGTCTATTCG
This sequence comes from Meghimatium bilineatum, assembly GCA_034231615.1. Taxonomy (NCBI): domain Eukaryota; kingdom Metazoa; phylum Mollusca; class Gastropoda; order Stylommatophora; family Philomycidae; genus Meghimatium; species Meghimatium bilineatum. The sequence continues at coordinate 2,323,703 of CM067305.1, read as the reverse complement.
TGAGTACTTTACAAGACATACAACTGAGTGAACTGTGGAACTTTGTTGTATGGCGGTTGTACATGAGAAGTTCGATGATAAATTTATCCATGAACTTTTAAAACATATGGACCTCGGCCCTGACAATCCGTAATTTTTGCTTCCATGAACGCGAAAGAAAGAGCGCTATTATAAGAGCGAATATTCTCGCGACAATTTGTGTATTAAGGGTGTGTATTATCAGAGAGTATCAAGCGCTGGACTCGGGATACTCCAGCTTATTACCATAAATCACATCAGCTAGGATGAGTCACATCTGCTAGGATAAGTCACATCAGCTAGGATAAGTCACATCAGCTAGGATAAGTCACATAGCTAGGATAAGTCACATCAGCTAGGATGTCACATCAGCTATGATAAGTTACATTGTCTGGGATCAACTCACATCACAATCTGGAGAAGGACTTTGTTGATACGAACTTCCTGAACAGGAAATCCTATCCATGCTAAAATCCTACCGGGACAATAGTTCATACATCAACTTGTGTCACAAACGTGAAACTATTTTATGACATGACCATCTGCGGTTCAGAGCTCATTATAACTTAATTCGTTACGTTTTTAATACTGTCGTGGTTTTCGTTGGTCATTATTTATATACTTGGAGTCTCTTTAGATATTTTTGGCATGCGACGTCATGTATACAGATGGTGGTCAACGAAATTCACGACATTAATCAAAAGCGTAACGAATACAGACCTAATTAATTCGGTTTCAGGGGTCTACTAAATGATTGGTGATGGTAAAGGAATGTTTATATTGAAGATACCAAACATTTTGTATAACATTGAAGGGCGCACAATACATGGATTCTTCGACAATAATGCATAAGTGTAGGTCGCAACGACTTAGAATCTTCGACATTAACGCATAATTGTAGGTCACAACGGCTTAGAATCTTCGACATTAACGAACAATTGGACTACAGAAAGTATATTGTACGATTTCTATGTTTTGTTTGTTTCTCATACGTTACCAAATCCCTAAAGAGAATTAAAGAAACATAACACTGTCCCATGTCATGCATGTCGTAGGAGGTGATTAAGGAGTGTAAGAATATGACTTACATTATCTCCGCTGCGATAGAACCTACTATAGTCTCTACTTGGAATCTTGGAGCGAATCAAGACATCCATCAGCAGCATGACGTGAGTACCACAGCATAGTTGCCTCCATATACCCTCCAGCTCCTCGTGGCATTTCACTGTTCAGTAGCACATGTATAAAACAGCCACACGAGACTCGTAAATGTTCAGGAACAATTCATTAAAAATAATGTCCAAAAATCACCCCCCTGCCACAGAGAACAAGAGTAACACATTTCTGCTCTTCCATCATCTTGTTCAGGCTGTCTGATGGCTATCATCCGTAGACAAGTCGCCTTGGTGAGTTCTGCCACTTTCTGTGTGATGGCTATCACCCGTAGACAAGTCGCCTTGGTGAGTTCTGCCACGTTCTGTTTGATGGCTATCACCCGTAGACATGTCGCCTTGGTGAGTTCTGCCACTTTCTGTGTGATGGCTATCACCCGTAGACATGTCGCCTTGGTGAGTTCTGCCACTTTCTGTGTGATGGCTATCACCCGTAGACATGTCGCCTTGGTGAGTTCTGCCACTTTCTGTTGGATGGCTATCACCCGTAGACATGTCGCCTTGGTGAGTTCTGCCACTTTCTGTGTGATGGCTATCACCCGTAGACATGTCGCCTTGGTGAGTTCTGCCACTTTCTGTTTGATGGCTATCACCCGTAGACAAGTCATCTTGGTGAATTCTGCCACTTTCACTTTACATAACTTTCATTATAAAATGGAACTATTGTGCCAATGTGTTTCCCTTAGATACGTTTTTTTTTTAAAATACAACATTAAAAGAAGCAGAGCACATTGGCTAAACACCCCAAACCCCCTTCTTCTTAAAAAATAAGAACATGACTTTTAGTAATGGGAATGTAACCAAAAGGTAGTTGCAACTACTACTTTAGCAAATGTGACAATCCCTCCGTTAACAACTTTGACAATCCCCCCGTTAACAATTTTGACAATACCTCCTTTAAACATTTTAACAACCCTCTGTTAAGAATTTTTCAAAAATATTAGTTCATTTCAAATCAAAAAGAGAGATTACACATGAAAATGGGCGAATGACCTTTTTCCCATTAAAACTCCCGTATTGCTGCAATCATTAAAACCCTGTTCTTACTGAAATAATTTAAACCCTGTTATTTCTGAAATAGTTAAAACCCCTCCTTACTAATTACGTTGAGACTCCCTCTTTAATTGAATATTACAATGTTTCCGGTACATTAAATAATAATTGAATTTTACAATGTTTCCGGGACATTAAATAATAATTGAATTTTACAATGTTTCCGGACATTAAATAATAATTGAATTTTACAATGTTTCCAGACATTAAATAATAATTGAATTTTACAATGTTTCCGGGACATTAAATATTAATTGAATTTTACTGTGTTTCCGGACATTAAATAATAATTGAATTTTACAATGTTTCCGGACATTAAATATTAATTGAATTTTACAATGTTTCCGGACATTAAATAATAATTGAATTTTACAAAGTTTCCAGGACATTAAATATTAATTGAATTTTACAATGTTTCCAAGGACATTAAATATTAATTGAATTTTACAATGTTTCCGGGACATTAAATAATAATTGAATTTTACAATGTTTCCGGGACATTAAATATTAATTGAATGTTACAATGTTTCCGGGACATTAAATAATAATTGAATTTTACAATGTTTCCGGGACATTAAATATTAATTGAATGTTACAATGTTTCCGGGACATTAAATAATACTTGAATTTTACAATGTTTCCGGGACATTAAATAATACTTGAATTTTACAATGTTTAGGGCTTCGTGAGTTCTAAATCCAGTCCTAGTTGTGTCAGATAATTGTAAAATTTAGGAGATTAAGTTAAATGAAATTTAAAATTTGTGTCTTATCTATTGTCTGTCGCCAGGTGAATGATGATTGATGGTATTCACACGTGCCGTTAAGCATAAGGGTGGAAGCTTTAGTTGTTGATCCAGGACTAGATCCCACTTCTGCCATCTCTCTCGGTAACCTTATTTCAGAACGAGGCATTAGTCTTCAGTATCATACCATATCTGACATTCATGCGTGCGATATCATGCAACTTCCCGCCTGATTAAATAACAAGAATAAAACTAGGCCCTATTGTTTACATGATTCGCCTCCAGCGTGACTGCAACTGGAAACAAGTGGAAAGGGAATAAACAACAACATGTGCAGACTGTCGATATTACAGGTATATGAGCACTATGCGGGAAGTTACTCAACACGGAGAAATGTACCGGAAATAAAGTAGGGAAAAATTGTGCATACTGCTAGAATGTAACAACGACTATAACAAATATTAGAGGACTAAAACAATAGACAATCACAATATCTATAGCAGAGATACACGAGTGAGACAAGTGGGTACTATGTCCACCGTAGATGTCCACCATAGATGTCCACCATAGATGCACAATTGAGATACTAGACTGGGGAATATTGAATACAGCAGAGACAATACTGAAATGATATATGATATACTGAAATGATATCTGTACCAGGTACAAAACTTTGTTGAACGTCTACATTGGTGGAAAGGAGAGGGGTTGGCAATCTGAATAGAGATGCAAGCTACAGTGTAACTGTTCAATATCTGGTAATGCAGTACAAAAGAGACTGAGAACTTAAGGAAGTTTTACTAGATCAAAGAAGGGCAAGGAATAACAAATGATCAGCAATGCCAATAGAATTGTTGATGTTAGCTACTGCATAAAGTAGTGGCACTTCCAATACACAATTTTCTGGTCGGTCAAGAGTATCTGAGTTTCTTGTATGTACCGACTTCCGAGCTTAGAAAACCAGACTTAAATATCTAAACACAACTACTCCGCTGAAGACGGATGTGTCGGACCATTGGCGCAAATAAAACGGCGACACAACGCATTTCCATTCTCTGGACTGCATCCTTCTGGAGATCTAGTAGTACTGCCACAGAAGAGATCCAGCAGGAGTTTGAGAATGAACGCTGAAGAAGAAGAAAATACAACTACAGAAAAAGTATTCCGTCAAAGTCTAACCCCGCCAAAGACGGATTTATCGGGCCATTGGCGCAAATAAACGGCGATACAATCCATTTCCATTCCTAAGACTACATCCTGCTGGAAATCTAGTAGAACTATGGTCCTGCTACAAGGGAGATCCAGCGGGAGTTTGAGATTGAACGCTGAAGGAGAAGAAATGTCAAATGAGGATGGCTTTGTTCGGCCGTGACCGAGCGCCAGTATAGTTAGACCTGTCAACCAAAATATAAACATGACCTATTTTCCGATTTCCGTGAAATCCATTGGTTAGCCTTTGGCTATTTTTGGCAGTCGACTTCAAGCATATAAATACTGACTAATGAGAATCACGAGAATAATTAAAAACATCACGAATGGGGTCCACTTTAATTTAGCAAACACTTCTTTAACTGGAACCTAGTCATGGTTCTGCACGCCGACTCGAAGAAGGAGTTGTCAACCTATGTCGTACAAATTGAAGTGGATCAAAAATTGCTATATGAAATCGGTGTATGTATGGTCGACAATTGCTATATGAAATCGGTGTATGTATGGACGACAATTGCTATATGAAGTCGGTGTATGTATGGACGACAATTGCTATATGAAATCGGTGTATGTATGGACGACAATTGCTATATGAAGTCGGTGTATGTATGGACAATTGCTATATGAAATCGGTGTATGTATGGACGACAGTTGCTATATGAAATCGGTGTATGTATGCTCGACAATTGCTATATGAAATCGGTGTATGTATGGACGACAATTGCTATATGAAATCGGTGTATGTATGGACGACAATTGCTATATGAAATCGGTGTATGTATGGACGACAATTGCTATATGAAGTCGGTGTATGTATGGACAATTGCTATATGAAATCGGTCTATGTATGGTCGACAATTGCTATATGAAATCGGTCTATGTATGGACGTAAACTGCTATAGGAAATCGATCTATGTATGGACGAAAAACTCCGAGTCGCAGACAAAATATAAAGTACTATGTAACACATCCCTTTCTCTGGGTTTCTTGTATGATTATATGAACGCTGAACACACACACACACACACACACACACACACACACACACACACACACACACACACACACACACACACACACACACACACATGTTAGATTATATTTACTTTTTCTTTTATATTTTCAATGTCAGTAAACATAGAGTTGTAGCATAAATGCTACAACTTACAGTACTACAACTTACAGTATTACAACTTACAGTGCTACAACTTGCAGTGCTACAACTTACAGTACTACAACTTACAGTACTACAACTTACAGTACTACAACTTGCAGTGCTACAACTTACAGTACTACAACTTACAGTACTACAACTTACAGTACTACAACTTACAGTACTAAAACTTACAGTGTTACAACTTACAGTGCTACAACTTACAGTACTACAACTTACAGTACTACAACTTACAGCGTTACAACTTACAGTACTACAACTTACAGTACTACAACTTACAGTACTACAACTTACAGTACTACAACTTACAGTGTTACAACTTACAGTACTACAACTTACGGTACTACATGCTGAAAATAGCTAACACATTTCTATAACATACATTTATTTATTAGAATTAGCCTACCTTATTTAGTTGCATATGTGAAATCTATATAAGCAAATCTCTCAATTAATCTTCGCACTTCTATGCACATATTCAGACGTCAGCTTTGTTAATACAGTGATAGTTGACTCCTGCGTAAACGATATCTGATAAACACTACAGAACGTAGTCTCAGCAGTGTGACGGGTGAAAATGACCTCAACAATGTACAACTAACTAGAATATATGTGAGAGTAGAGGTAGCCGAGTCGTTAGTGTACTTGACTTTTAGCAGTGTCCTTCAAGATGTTACTCTAAGTTTAACTGTAGTTCTTTTCACTAAATTGTCTAGTTATATCAATGACATTATTACCATTTTGACAGGATTTCACCAGTATAGCTCAAATAACATGGAGAAAATATATACTAATGTTAAGAAACGTCGGCAACCATTTGTGTACAACAATTATTGTTGTAACGTGGCGCAATCACATAATATGTCCTCGTAGCTAGAGATCCATGGTTATATTATAACACACAAACAATATTATATTTTCACGACACAGAAGAGTAAACTCAACTAGAACACAAACAGAAGAGTAATCTCTACTAGAACACAAACAGAAGAGTAAGCTAGAACACAAACAGAAGATTAATCTCTACTAGAACACAAACAGAAGAGTAATCTCTACTAGAACACAAACAGAAGAGTAATCTCTACTAGAACACAAACAGAAGAGTAATCTCTACTAGAACACAAACAGAAGAGTAAACTCTACTAGAACACAAACAGAAGAGTAAACAGAACACAAACAGAAGAGTAATCTCTACTAGAACACAAAGAGAAGAGTAATCTCTACTAGAACACAAACAGAAAAGTAATCTAGAACACAAACAGAAGAGTAATCTCTACTAGAACACAAACAGAAGAGTAATCTCTACTAGAACACAAACAGAAGAGTAATCTCTACTAGAACACAAACAGAAGAGTAATCTCTACTAGAACGCAAACAGAAGAGTAATCTCTACTAGAACACAAACAGAAGAGTAATCTCTACTAGAACACAAACAGAAGATTAATCTCTACTAGAACACAAACAGAAGAGTAAACTAGAACACAAACAGAAGAGTAATCTCTACTAGAACACAATCAGAAGAGTAATCTCTACTAGAACACAAACAGAAGAGTAATCTCTACTAGAACACAAACAGAAGAGTAATCTCTACTAGAACACAAACAGAAGAGTAATCTCTACTAGAACACAAACAGAAGAGTAATCTCTAATAGAACACAAACAGAAGAGTAATCTCTACTAGAACACAATCAGAAGAGTAAACTAGAACACAAACAGAAGAGTAATCTCTACTAGAACACAAACAGAAGAGTAATCTTTACTAGAACACAAACAGAAGAGTAATCTCTACTAGAACACAATCAGAAGAGTAATCTCTACTAGAACACAAACAGAAGAGTAATCTCTACTAGAACACAAACAGAAGAGTAATCTCTACTAGAACACAAACAGAAGAGTAATCTCTACTAGAACACAAACAGAAGAGTAATCTCTACTAGAACACAAACAGAAGAGTAATCTCTACTAGAACACAAACAGAAGAGTAATCTCTACTAGAACACAAACAGAAGAGTAATCTCTACTAGAACACAAACAGAAGAGTAATCTCTACTAGAACACAAACAGAAGAGTAAACTAGATCACAAACAGAAGAGTAATCTCTACTAGAACACAAACAGAAGAGTAATCTCTACTAGAACACAAACAGAAGAGTAATCTCTACTAGAACACAAACAGAAGAGTAATCTCTACTAGAACACAAACAGAAGAGTAATCTCTACTAGAACACAAACAGAAAAGTAAACTAGAACACAAACAGAAGAGTAATCTCTACTAGAACACAAACAGAAGAGTAATCTCTACTAGAACACAATCAGAAGAGTAATCTATACTAGAACACAAACAGAAGATTAAACTAGAATACAAACAGAAGAGTAATCTCTACTAGAACACAAACAGAAGAGTAAACTCTACTAGAACACAAACAGACGAGTAAACTAGAACACAAACAGAAGAGTATTCTCCTACTAGAACACAAACAGAAGAGTAATCTCTACTAGAATACAAACAGACGAGTAAACTAGAACACAAACAGAAGAGTAATCTCTACTAGAATACAAACAGACGAGTAAACTAGAACACAAACAGAAGAGTAATCTCTACTAGAACACAAACAGAAGAGTAAAACTCAACTAGAACACAAACAGAAGAGTAATCTCTACTAGAACACAAACAGAAGATTAAACTAGAACACAAACAGAAGAGTAAACTCTACTAGAACACAAACAGAAGAGTAAACTCTACTAGAACACAAACAGACGAGTAAAACTCAACTAGAACACAAACAGTTGTAGGTAAAGTAAATAATATTGAATTAAATTGCTTGAGTGAGGTTCACCTTCTTCTTCTGCGTTCGTTCTCAAACTCCTATCGATTACCTGAGTGTAACACAGAATACAGAACGTGTTTTGTCATGGTTTACAGCTTAGCTGCGATATCGCAACTTTTTGTCCAGACATATCCGACTTCAGCATAACTTCTGTGTTACTGTCACCCTCCATGGGATGGGACAGCCAACTCCACCCCAAAACATCCTTAGTCGCTCATTAGGACTTGAATTGAATGAAAGGTAATAGTTTCGCTATTCTTAGCTCCCCTTTCTGGTCAGATCAATCCAAGGGCAACTTGACTCCAGAAACACAATGGCAACTTGACTCCGGCAACACAAGGGCAACTTGACTCCGGCAACACAAGGGCAACTTGACTCCGGCAACACAAGGGCAACTTGACACTAGCATACAAGGATTTAGTAAGAGATTTATTACGTCACGATAACAGTTGGTTTTAAATACATGAAAAATGTATTGCCAGAAGTTCATATACAGAAACAGGAGGTGTCCGTAGGTTCGTGGACTATAGTAGGGCAGAACACGTCTTAAACTGTCTCTAATATCTTTGCGAAAATGTTCACCGGTATAGCTAGAAGATGTATATACAGGAAGTAAAATTTCAGCACAGTCTGTTTTGTGCAAACTATTATTGTAGGATTGTACATCCGGTATAATATTATTGTAGTAAGACTCTCGTGTCCGGAAATATCCCCTTATTGGAAATGTGAGGGCTCGGGTACCGTGAACAATAGAGAAAGCGAGACAACTAACTTGTAAACATCCGCTCATCTGAGGCCTTTCTTGACCTATTGACAATAACACTCCATAACACAACCATAATGCTCGTCACTACGAGAGGCTGTTTTATATATTCATTGATTGTCGACATGTGAGGAAGCCTCTTGAAGTGATGCACAATAAGGTTGTGTTGTAGTGTTTCTGATTAATAGGTCCAAAAAAGATCTCCGATGGCCGCATGTTTACATTTAGCTGTATCGCTTTCTCTATAGTTCACTGTGGCTGCGGTAACACAATACAAATGTAACAATAAACGTACATAGGTATAATCATTACCAATGTGTATAAACACAACATACTAGCAACGAGACACAATGACAGACGACGTTTCGATTTAAAAGGTACCTTCCAGTTGTTGACCACATTTCAACATTAAGCTATAATAATCGTCCTTGGTCGTTCACTTACTCTTTCACTGCTGACCTCGAGAACAATGTCAATTGAAGAACAATTTCAAGCATATTTCATATTTCTAATTTCATATGTTGTCTTACTCTTCCCTTGTGTGTTTTCCCTTGTGTGTCGCTATGTAAAATGTGCATGTCTTCTTTTGTTTGTCCTAATGAAGGTGTTTCAGTAGAAACGTCGCCTTTCGCTGTATCTGGTTGTTAGTATGTTTTATTTACAAATATTGGTAAAGCATATATCTATTTCTGTTCATGTTTATATATTTTTGTATCTAGAGGCGCGTGGTTATTCCTATGGAGAAGAGTTTCTCAAATGTTCATATATATAAACCATTCACAAACTATGAGATTCAGGGACCCAACTTTTCCTATAGATAAACCATTTACAAACCTTCCGTGGTATTCAGGGACCCAATTTTTCCTATAGATAAATAATTCACAAACCTCCTGTGGTATTCTGTGGCACAATATGCTAGCAAATAGCAGTAACATTGTCATCTGCCGCCTGATGTCGTAATAGATACTAATATAATATACAATCATCGATGATTTGTTGTTAAAGAAAAATCGTAATGCTGCAAACAAGTCCTCTCAGATGGCACTTACTCGCTCCGCACCTTCAGTCAACATGTGTTTTGTTTCGACCACACCGAATCCTGAAAAAAAAATGCAATTTTAGTCCAGACTTACAACGTGTGTATTTCCAAGCTGCTATGTCCAGACTTACAACGTGTGTATTCCCGAGCTGCTATGTCCAGACTTACAACGTGTGTATTCCCGAGCTGCTATGTCCAGACTTACAACGTGTGTATTTCCAAGCTGCTATGTCCAGACTTACAACGTGTGTATTCCCGAGCTGCTATGTCCAGACTTACAACGTGTGTATTCCCGAGCTTCTATGTCCAGACTTACAACGTGTGTATTCCCGAGCTGCTATGAATATGGGCACAAAGTACACACATACAACTTGCATGTTTATGCGGCGTGATCGAAAGTCAAAATTAAAAAAATGCATATATCTGTCTGTCCATACAAACCATGCATATATCAATATCTGTCCACACAAAGTATACACAAGGTGACCATTGACAATTATTCAAGAGGTCAAGTAGCTTAACTTTTGAAGGGTGATAACCGATGTCCACAGTACTGTATAATTGATAATGGCCTCGCTTAAACAAACGTTTATTATAGACTGCCAAGCACGCGGATTCTGGTCCACCATGTTTGAATTACTTGCAGATAGAAATAACTTTAAAAAGGCCTTTGTGGCTTTTCTCTTAATTTACTTTTAGCTTAGCCAGTTGTTGATTACGTTTCTATTAGACGAGACTCGTAAATCAAACTCCGTTTTCTTTTAACCCTGACACCCTCTGCTATTGGCGTGACAGCTTGTCAAGAGTGTACATTAAACTATGCGATCAGGTGGCCTTCATTGATTGTCCTTATTGACAGTATTGATTTGAACACAGCCATATTGGTTTCAACAAGATAAGTGATCTGTTTAATTTATTATTGTCTCTTTATATACTCAGTGGCTTCTCGTGTGAATATTTATTATTATTATTATTATTATTATTATTATTATTATTATTATATTATTATTATTATTATTATTATTATTATTATTATTATTATTATTATTATTAACATTAAAAACGTTTCTCTGTCGTGAAACACTTTATTTCAGCTCAGACGACAAGCAGCATGATAATGGAGATTTTAGTAGTAACCACAGCTTCGAAATGGGTGTGCTCGCAGACTGTCTGTGAGCATGCCTGTATACTTAGTGTCTCGATGAGCATGATTGTGAAAGTTCGGGCGGGGTACGTTCGGGAACAGTGGCTGGATGCAGTGAAGAATTCCTGTATGCGTAAAGTGACTTTTTTTTGCCGAGACATGCGGGAGTCCGGGGCAATGATAGAGATGATAGGGTGACCACCCACACTGCTATTACGGCTGTTGGTGGACCGATGGATCTGGCAGATTTTAAAAATTCATTCATTCATTCATTTTCCTTTTGCGCTGAAGTTAGCGCATAGGGCAGAGTTCAGATCTCTCCAATTCTGTCTGTTCAAAGCTATTCTGTGCAGTTCTTGAATAGTATGAATATTGGTTGTTTTACTTTCTGTAAGTATTGTTCTTCTGAGTGTTTCTTTTGGTCTACCCCATGCTCTTTTGCCTGTAGGTATCCATTCATGAGATTGGTGGTGTATTATGTTGGTGTCTGAGCGTAGGACATGCCCGATGTAGGACCAACGGCGTTTTCTGATAACATCTGTGATGAAATTTTGATGTCTCTTCTCTGATTTTATTATTCTATTTGGATTCACTTCTATTGGTGTTAGTTATCCTACGAAGACATTTGTTCTCGAAACTCAGTAATTTCTTTTCTGAAGATAAAAAACTTTTCCAGCTCTCACATCCATATGATAGCACCGGAATAACGCAGGAATTAAATAAGCGCATTTTCGTGCATGTGCTGATTGACTTTGACTTCCAGATATTAGACAGTCTGTTAAATGTACTTGATGCTAGGGCAATGAGAGTTGTAATTTCATTTTGAATGCCCTACGGAAAAAAAACGCACGAACAAATGACTATATAAATGACGATGACTCTTGTTCCATGACTAGAATAAAGGAGCTTCATTTGAAATGTGGTGTCGCTAAAATGGAGCGGTTTCGTTGGTGAGAAAGAATCATGGTCAATCAACGACGTACTGGGGCCGTCAATCAACGTGTAATGGCGGATACACTCAAGAAGAGATTTGAGCACTTATGGACTTGTCCGTAGTGCAATGACGATGATCCAACGTCTAACAACTAACTAACTAACTAACTAACTAACTAACTAACTAACTAACTAACTAACTCTCAACCGCGGATTTGGTCAAATTTGAATTATCAGGGAGTGACAGTCATAAATAATGGGGGATGTGGTGCTGGTAAAGCATAACATTCGAGTATTTATCAATTTAATAAATGCCTAACGTAGATGTGACTAACATATTGTGGTTGACAGACCACATTGGCTTTTTTTTCGTGTGGTATAGAACCAAACGAGCCAGACAGGACGGTGATAGAAAGTGAACAAAAAGGTCTTAGTTTAAACATCAAAAAGACAGAGACAATGATAATATCAGGAAATAGTAACCAACCAAATAGTAAAATAGTATTAAACGAGAAAAACTTAAAGTAGGTAAATAGTTTCAAATATTTAGGAGCATTAATAACTTCAGATGGTAAATGCAAGCCCGAAATTATAAGTAGAATAGGACAAGCACAAGCAACATTCCACAAAATGAAAAATATCCCGTGCAACAAGTCCATATCGATGGATACTAGAAAACGTGTCCTCAAATGCTATATTGAACCAGTGCTACTCTGTGGAAGTGAAGCATGGACAATAAATAAGACATCACAAAAGATGTACAATGATGTACAATGGTCTTCTACTCAGATAAGATCTTTGCCGTGGCTTTCTTGCATTCTTGGGTTATGCTGTAAATGAAAGTGTTGATTTCCCTGCAACAATCCAAAAGTGAGTCCAGCAGGCCTTTTCACTGCAGACATCGTGTCTTCAGCAGGCTTTTTCACTGCAGACATGATGGAATTCCAGTGTTTTTATTGTCTACTCACATGTCAAATTCATGAAAAACAGGCTGCTTCAGAAAGGTAATATAAATCTTTAAAAGTTGCCATAAAGGTATGTTCAATATTTGAGTATGACATTTCTTCTCAAATCATTTTACACTACTGACACGTTGTGCACATATAAAAAACACACAATGGTTTATAAATATTAATAATTATGACAGGAAATGTTCTATGAAATAAAACAAGAGGAAAACCAAGACTGTGTTGGATACAGGATATCGAAGAACATCTGAACTGGAAGAGGATGAACAGCTAGCACAGAAACCGACAGCTGGACAGTGAGTAAAACATCCAGCAAGTTACAGGCCACATAGATAGAGTTATTGTCTACTAGCAATGAAATATAGCTCAGCAAGTTACAGGCCACATAGATAGAGTTATTGTCTACTAGCAATGAAATATAGCTCTGCAAGTTACAGGCCACATAGATAGAGTTATTGTCTACTAGCAATGAAATATAGCTCAGCAAGTTACAGGCCACATAGATAGAGTTATTGTCTACTAGCAATGAAATATAGCTCTGAAGATACCCCCCCCCCCATTGACAACGGAAAGTAAGAGCTGAACATTCGTAGCTTGTGTGGATCAACAACAACTTAAGGCAACCATGTTTTGTAACCACACACTTTATGTTACTTAGTCATAGGCATCAGCAATTGCTATCTGTAACTCGGTAAACAGATATCACTTTCATGAATTGTCTTGTGTACGCCATCTGAACAACTTGACTTGTTAATTTCTATTAAACGTGCAGTATGTGCCCAGTATACAAGATTACTTCGTGAATGCCCATTATCCGTCACGCATAAATCAATTTCTATCATGTGTGGCTATGTGGTTTGAATATGATGTCGGAGCGAGCTGTTACCGGTATCAATCTTGACCACAATAGTCTGTCAGATCTTAGGACGATCAATGATAAATCACAAAGAAATTACGGGCAAAGTATGAACGTGTTGTGAAGGTGATGTTAATGAGATGTCAGATGTGATGTCGGGAGAGGAAGGTCTTTGATGGCGGAGGTAGAGTATGCCCTTCTCGGGGTTTGTAGACAGGAGAAAGTGGGAAGAGGATGTGAATGGGTAACATTTGACAAAGATAGAAAGTTATTGATAACAGTTGTGGTGCGAATGGGGGGGGGGAGTGCCGCCACTGGGTGCCGGCGGAGCAGGTGATCCGGGGCTAGTGATGCGGTGCTCGAGGCCGCAGGATACAGTGATTTGAACGGCGGCTCGGTGGCACAGGAGACAAGTCAGTGTTGTTTGAGTTTCGTCGCCTACCAAAATGGCTTTTGATTGAGAGGTCGGCTGCGTGTGCCACTAAAAAATCGAGTATGAGAATGGAAATAGAAGCGGTGACAGAAGCTCTCAGTATGCTGGCGACGCAACCACCAACGGACTCAGTGTTTCTATCGGACTCTCATCAAAGTATGTTGCGCAAAATAGAAAAGTGTATGATAAAGAATGAGTCACTCCTCACAACAACGCGCAAAGCATTAATGGATCTACTGTCCGGGTTGTACTGGGTCAGGGAAATGAGGGGCCGATGTGTTGGTTGGTGGGGCCTTGGTGAATGACGCCAATGTAGGAAGAGACGGGATTGAATTGATAAGAGCAGTCACGAATGCCCTACGAGAAGACGGGGAGGAGTTCGAACGAGATACTATTCATATTCAGAGAATGGTAGAAACGGGAGTGTCTAGAGGCAACAGGAGAAAGTGCTTCCTCTCTGGAAAGATCAGAAGAACGCGTAATCAGCAACTGACTGGGACACTGAACTCATACACTCTTAGATGGCTAACAGAACGGCAAGCAGGGCATATATGGGAATGTCCACAGTGCTGCGACGCTTGTTCCTAATCAAGAATCAAGGTATCAGATATGATAATCATGTACCGTATCGGGTGCCGTGTCATCGATTATTGATCTTTACAACGTTCTACTGTTTTATCTTTACCAGGTTTGGGTATTTATTATGAAGTAGCTGTGCAGCTTCAGCAGTCGAATGTTTCTTGGCGGAGACTGAATGAAAGAAAAAAATACATCTATAACAGTTGCAGCTTGCACAATAAATAAAAAGAAAACCTTTCCTTGTTGCATGTTTTCCTGTGAAGGAGTGAAAGGGGGGGGGGGCTTCTTTCAATGGGCTGTGGAAATAAAGGCGGCTATGCCATAGCAGACGCCGCGACATGTACAGAAGAATTTTGATTGTACCTCGGTAAGAAAAAAATCTTGTCCCAACCGTGAATTTAACCCAGGACTGCGCTCCACTTTACTAAACTAATTAATATCTGTAAATCCAAAGATCTAGGAAGAAACACCAAGCTAAACTGTTCAACTCTCGTATTGTTCCAATATTACCCGTATGGAAGTGACAGCTGGAAATCAACTCAAACAACGGACCAAAAATTAAACAGCTTCAAAAACAAATGTATCCGGAACTGATAAACATAAAATGGAGCGATTTCGTCACAAATAGTGATTTAAGAAACAAAACACAACAATAATATGTGTCAAACGTCATAAGAAAACGCAGACGGCAATTCTTGGGTCACGTTTTAAGACTAGATGAAAACAGAATAAACCCACACCCCCTTGTGTAGACACCTGATGGTAAAAGAAAACGAGGAAGGCCCAAGGGAACACTAAAAAACACCATACATAAGGACACAGTAGGCTGCAAGATCACGCCAAGCAAGAACTAATACTGTAAACAGCGGACCGCAACACATGAGTCACAACTTCCGCCCTATGTGCCGCCTGCGACACGCTGTACAGTAGCTGTGTTAAGCTGTGCAGCAAGTCTTGTCCTGTGTAAAACAGTCTATCGAAACAGGGTTGCGTCCTGGCTCCGACGCACTTCAGCATGATGTTCTCTGCCACGATAAATGGTGCCTTCTGGAATAACAGTGCAGGAATTTGCTTTCGCTATCGAACTGATGGTGGGCTATTCTATCTTAGTAGATTGAAGATCAAGACCAAAACAAAGACGGACATTGTTCGCTGACGAATGTGCACTAAATGCTACCAGTCTGAAAGACATGCAGGACAGTATGAGCCTCAATTCTGGACTCAGGCCTGTGATGCGTTCGGTCTTAATATCAGCACCGCGAAGACATTAGTAATGTACCAACCAGCGCCAGGTGTCCCCGAACACAGAACCAGTAATCGCAGTAAAGGGACAGAACTTCAATACTGTCAATAACTTTGCATATCGTGACAGCACCCTGTCGCAAACTGCCATAATTGACGAGAATGCTAGCTTGCTTATTGCTCGCGCAGAGCGGCATTCAGGCGTCTTCGTGCCACCGTCTGGATCAGGCATGGTCTCAGTTTGACTACTAAGTTGGACGTGTACCGTGTAGTTGTTCTACCAACACTGGTGTATGCTGCGTCGTGCTGGACTGTCTATGCGAGATACGCTCGATAATTTAACTCTTTCCACCGTCATTGTCCAAGAAACCTCATGGGAGTACGTTGGCAGGATAGAGTATCAGACATGGAAATCTTTGTAAAGTTACATATGCAAATCATTCATGCCCTGATGACTAGGCCCCAACTCATCCGGACTGGCCACATCGTGTGTATACCAAATAAGCGTTTTCTAAAGCAATTATTCTATGGGAAGCTGTGCGATAGTAAACGTTGAAGTAGAGGGCAGAAAAAGCGCTTCAATGATCACCTAAAGAACTCTCTCCAGCACTGCAACATCGATTCTAGCTCCTGGGAGACTACATTCCTTGATAGCTCAGCTTGTCACACCCACATCACTGCTGGCATCACTAAATTTGAAAAAGAGAGAACACTGTGGACAATTTACAAACGAATGGAGCGGAAGGACAAATGTGAGAACTCTCCTACTCGGGACTCTCTGCACTCCTGCATGCACTGCTATAGAACTATCCTGACACTAGACTGAATCATCGGGCATCTACAAACTCACAAACCCAAACCACATTAGACAATCACAAATGTTTTATTTTTTTTTCTTCTTGTTCATGCCATACTCATCTTTGCTTGCGAAGGAGGAACATCACTCTATCCCTCTCACTCTCTGTGCGTAAGTTTTTTACCCTCTATCTCACTCTCTGTCCATCTCTCTATGTGAGCACCTCTCACTCTCTGTCTATCTCACTTACGCCGCACTCTCTTCATATATTTCTCACACTTTATCTCACCCTCTCTATGTGATTCTCACTTTCTAAATCTCTCTATCTCTCTCCGTATCTCTCCCCCCCTGTCCTCCTGTACGTGTAATAATTAATGCCCTTATTGTATGAGTATTGACGACACTCCCGCAGAATAAACATGACGGAGCGTAAAACTTGCTTCATTGAATCACTTCATTCAGCTAACCTTCCATATCCCCACCAAACTGAATCACTGTTTGTTCTCCATACACGAGTCCGGCAAATCTGTTACCTGAAACGGTGATTGCTAAACGCAAAAATCAGATTTTTATGTCTGTCTCATATACACGGACACACAATAAAAACGCACCGCTATAATAAAACAGGAACATAGTGTGAAATGTAAATATAAGTGTGTACAGGTATAAGTGTGTACAGGTATAAGTGTGTACAGGTATAAGTGTGTACAGGTATAAGTGTGTACAGGTATATGTGTGTACAGGTATAAGTGTGTACATGTATACATTTTCAGAAGTGTTATTCATTTTTCATATTAATCTATTAAATAATCTATTAATCTATATTTGTGCTTTTGATTTTTATGAAATTCTTTGTAATATTAACAGGTAAGGGAAAACCCAGAAATACAACTAATTTTTAAATAATAGGATGTTACACTAACCTCAGTGTCTGGTATGTCCACCATATGCTAACCTCAGTATCTGGTATGTCCACCATATGCTAACCTCAGTATCTGGTATGTCCGCCATATGCTAACCTCAGTATCTGGTATGTCCACAATATGCTAACCTCAGTATCTGGTATGTCCACTATATGCTAACCTCAGTGTCTGGTATGTCCACAATATGCTAACCTCAGTATCTGGTATGTCCACAATATGCTAACCTCAGTGTCTGGTATGTCCACAACATATGCTAACCTCAGTATCTGGTATGTCCACCATATGCTAACCTCAGTATCTGGTATGTCCACAATATGTTAACCTCAGTATCTGGTATGTCCACTATATGCTAACCTCAGTGTCTGGTATGTCCACCATATGCTAACCTCAGTATCTGGTATGTCCACAATATGCTAACCTCAGTGTCTGGTATGTCCACCATATGCTAACCTCAGTATCTGGTATGTCCACCATATGCTAACCTCAGTATCTGGTATGTCCACCATATGCTAACCTCAGTATCTGGTATGTCCACCATATGCTAACCTCAGTATCTGGTATGTCCACAATATGCTAACCTCAGTGTCTGGTATGTCCACCATATGCTAACCTCAGTATCTGGTATGTCCACCATATGCTAACCTCAGTATCTGGTATGTCCACCATATGCTAACCTCAGTATCTGGTATGTCCGCCATATGCTAACCTCAGTATCTGGTATGTCCACAATATGCTAACCTCAGTATCTGGTATGTCCACTATATGCTAACCTCAGTGTCTGGTATGTCCACCATATGCTAACCTCAGTATCTGGTATGTCCACAATATGCTAACCTCAGTGTCTGGTATGTCCACCATATGCTAACCTCAGTATCTGGTATGTCCACAATATGCTAACCTCAGTATCTGGTATGTCCACTATATGCTAACCTCAGTGTCTGGTATGTCCACCATATGCTAACCTCAGTGTCTGGTATGTCCACAATATGCTAACCTCAGTATCTGGTATGTCCACAATATGTTAACCTCAGTATCTGGTATGTCCACTATATGCTAACCTCAGTTTCTGGTATGTCCACCATATGCTAACCTCAGTATCTGGTATGTCCACAATATGCTAACCTCAGTGTCTGATATGTCCACCATATGCTAACCTCAGTATCTGGTATGTCCACAATATGCTAACCTCAGTATCTGGTATGTCCACTATATGCTAACCTCAGTGTCTGGTATGTCCACCATATGCTAACCTCAGTGTCTGGTATGTCCACTATATGCTAACCTCAGTGTCTGGTATGTCCACCATATGCTAACCTCAGTATCTGGTATGTCCACAATATGCTAACCTCAGTATCTGGTATGTCCACAATATACTAACCCCAGTATCTGGTATGTCCACATTCTTGTAAACAAGCTTGGTCTCGACTACGTATGAAACGTACAAGTCTCTGCTGGAAAGTATTTAGAAGTTTCATGGCACGTCATCTATACATTCCCGTAGTCGTAACCTTCGATAACAGTTACTATGTTGTTCCGACATACCGACGTTGTGCTTGAACTAGTTACGAGCACAGCGTGGGTGGGCGGAACAACAAAGGAAACTGTCGCAAGGGCCAGAGTTGTGCCCTGATGTCGACGTCTGTTTTTGGCGGCATTGGACTCGAAACACCATCGAGTCGAATGGCTGCGGGAACAGAGGGCGGAGAACTTATGGGAATGCCCCACGTGCTGTGAGGCCAGTTTTCTAATCAAGAATAAAAAAAGTATGTGGAATGAAGTCCTAATCACGTTCAAGTGCATATTCAAGCTGTTGCAGATTAGCTGGAAGGATTTGCACGTGCAGTCTGCGCTCTAGCTCGTTCCACAGATGTTGTATAGGGGACATGTCTGGTAACAGAGCAGACCAATCTATGGTTACAATGTTCTGCTGCTGTAGATATTGCTGTGTTATGAGTACGGTGTGTGCACGTGAGTTCTCTTGTTGGAGAAGCTGCGTGTCTGGACGATTTGTGAGGACAGGAGCAACCAATGCATCCAGAACCTCATCTAAGTATGTCACAGATTTAATATTTCCTCGGAAAACGTGATGGGGGTAAGCGTTGATGAAAATTGAATCCTCCCCAAATGTGAATGCTGCCAACCAAATTGAGTGTGCCGAAGAATATATATATATATATATATATATATATATATATATATATATATATATATATATATATATATATATATATATATATATATATATATATATATATATATATATATATATATATATATATATATTTGTTTGTTTTGCGTTCGCTCCATTGTAACCAGCACGGATATCCGTGCGATTTTCGCCGGGAGCGTGATTACGTTGTGCCACCGTTATGCGCCTGTAGGCTTAGCACATTCGATTTCGGCATGCCTTGACAATTCGGGTGGGCTACCCTAGCCTGTGACAGCCTCAATATCTGTCTCCAGGCATGCGTGTATGTGGTAACTCTTCGCCCAGACGATTTTTGCTCTCGTCTATCTTGCACGAGGTGTTCCACTGTCTATGAACTTGCCTCGTGTAATTGGATGTACTGTGCCAATCGGGTACTGAACAGTTTCTCATCCGTGAACCTGGTTCCTTAAGGGGAAGAACTCATCGGAAGAGTTAGACCCTGGCTCTTTCGCCCTCTTAGCCGAGGTGTCATTCATCGACATCGTGTACCCCTTGTCCAAGTTTGAGTCTCACACCACACGTTTGAGAGCAAGGCGTTCTCGAGCTGAGAGACCTTGTCCCAATAGCGCCTGAGCCCATAAGGTACTGAACCCTTTCTCTCTGCAAGTGTATTTTCGGTATAGGAAAACCTGACAGAAGAGTTGGGCCAGGACTGCCATCGTTGTCCCTTTCTTGCCTAAGCCCATCGGGTATGGGACCCTTTCTCTTCGCGAGCATATTTCCGGTTTAGGAAGGCTCGATATTAGAGTTGGGTTAGGACTTCTTGCTTTTCCGAACGCCAATGATTGGGTCTGGGTCTCTGTCTGTAAGGAGCACAGGTAACTAGAAGCTCGTCTCGAGCTGACGTAGCCTGTAGTTCCCTTTTCCTAGGAACTTTTCACTTTCTATTTGCAGCTCGCGCTGCCCTCTAACGCTGTTTTGCCTTTTCAGTGTACTCAGTATGAAATCTATTTGTCTCTCGCCATGTATCTACCTTTACGTGCATTTTTCATTGGCCGCCCCTCCAATGTTCGGACTGGACTGACTAGCTTCACTGTATGTCGACAGTGTCGCTATATGTGGTGATGCTGGTGGTGTCGGAGATATTGTCTGTCTCTTATGCAGTCAAATCTTTTTCCATCTGCTACCTCCACATTCTCGGACACGATCCCCAAATGATTTGGCCAGAATCAGCTCGAGCTGCTGTATTTCTTTTTCCAGGGTGCACCGCGAGGAGGTACATTTGGGATCTTGGTTATCTGCTAACCCTGGGTCCGCCTAGAGCAATGCGTCCCTTTGCACCCCATATATATATATATATATATATATATGCAAAGCGTTCTCCATACCGTCGCCAAATCCGCATACGTCTATCAGCAAAGGATACGTTGAATCTGCTCTCGTCTGTGACTAGTACAGCATTACACCCGCAGTCTAGTCATCTGATATGTTGCTGCCTACATTGCAGGGGCTTTTAATGATGTCTCTTTCAGTAAGAACCATCTCTCTGAGTCGTCGTATGACTGTTATTTGAAAAACTTGTCCACATCAACCAAATGTTGCTCCTGCTGTTTGACTAGCTGGAATGAAACGATCCCGTAAGTGATTCATCATAATATGGCAAGCGTGCACGGTAGTATTCACCAGTGATTGACCAGTCCGAGATCTATCCCGGGCAGTGCCAGTTGTTCGGTAACGTTCATGGAGACATACAATAGGGATGTGATGGCAGTTCTTTCTTCTGACATGGGCCTGAAAGCTCATCCCTGCCACAACCATACCAATGACTTGACGGTGACCTTTTTCTGGTAGTCGGGGTATTCCACGAACACGTACTAGACGTTTTGTCTCAGCGGCCTTTTTATATCCAATCTACTGGAATTGTTTCCTACTGGAAATTACTTTTTATATCCAACCTATTGGGTTTGCTGCATACATAAATTTACTTTTTATACCCAGTGTATACTGACATGGCGCTTACGCATGTTCAAGTTTAGCTGTTAGTAGTGGTTGTTGTAAGTGCAAATTTAACTGTTTTCATGTATTCCTTACACAATAGCGTGGGTTCATTAAGCATGTTCCATTCCTGCAGAAACTATATCTATACCTTATTACAAACACTTGGAAAATCATTTCCCATACCCCCCCCCCCCGCAATCCCACCTTCTCGGTATCAGTATTTGTGACAGTCGGGCGTTTGTTTAATGTTTTTCAGTAAATGACACGAAAACATGTACTCAGATTTAAAACATGTACTAAGTTTTAAAACATGTACTAAGATTTAAAACATGTACTAAGATTTAAAACATGTACTAAGATTTAAAACATGTACTAAGATTGACCCTTGAGGTCCCATGTTCAATCCACGGTTGGGACAGGATTTTTCCTTTCGGAGGTACAATCCAAATCCTTCTTGTATATGTTGCGGCGTCTGCTATGGCAAAGCGGTCTTTATTTCCACACAACCCAAAGAAAGCCTCTCGGCACAAATTCATAGGACAACATGCAGTAACGAAAGTTGGGTGGGTTTTTTTTACCAAGATTGTAAACTGTACTAAGATTGTAAACGTGTACTAAGAGTAATCACAATGTATTATCTCATCATATTAACGAAGGCACAAAATGTATCTATCAAGCACCTGTCGGAGAGAAAACGACTCGGTATAGAAGGAACAAGGGAGAAATTTCGGGAGAACGGTTGTAGAAAAACTTCGCCTAATATATATTCGGAAATATTGCCGAAAGCTATTGATATGGAAATCAACATTACGTAAATCAGTGGTTCTCAGCCTTTGTGTCCCCATTCCCCGTTTTAACATTTCATAAATCTCCTTCTAGTTTTTCCCCTGATCAAGATGTCGGTTGACATTAATTTGTGTTCACTACTCAAACTCAAAATCTAATTATTTTGTTGTTGTTGTAGTTGTTGTTGTCGACCTAATAAGTTGGATGGAGCGAACATTGTCTCACTTCTCCAATTAGGTTATTCATGAACAGCGAACGTTTTAGAGCAGATGTATTGTTTACAGAGTAGAAGGTAGACTAGAACTAATATGTTCATATACGCTGTAACAAGGATACTTGAAGAGGAGATGGGCACCACCAAGCAAACATCTTTTCCCACAGAAATGTCACAATGAATATTCAGCACAACAATAACATGAAAACCACGTTAATTTTCGCAAAGAAAATTGTGTAATTTGCGCTTGGAACGTGTGGACGCTTTATAAAATCAGTGAATTAAAGGAACTAACACACGAACTAGAAAGATACACATGTGAAGTACTGGGTATAACCGAGATGCGAGGGGCAAGGATCGGAACAACTAGCACAAAGGAAGGGCATAAAATATGGTTCAGCGGAGAAGAAACAAAACACAAACATGGAGATTACATAGAGATTACCCGCCATGAAACTTTCATTTTTTTACGGTTTAAAATCCATTGATACGATTCTACATAAGAGATTGTGTACGTTTATCTAGAAACTATGGTCTACACATTTGTAAACATATATCCATTTATTGTTACTCTTTCAGCACTGAACACAGTGCATAGGGCAGAAACCAGAGCTCTTCAGTTTGAACATAGGATAGCTACTGTGTGAAATTCTTGTATGTTGCTGAGACTCATAGTCATACGTTCTTTGATGGTTGTTCTGCGAAGCATTTAAAAAAGGACCTCCTTTTTTCACTTGTCTTCTGGTACCCATTTTAATGATTGTGGAGCTTTTTTATCAATTTTTTCCAATGATTGTGGTCTTTTTTTCATTCATTCTAAATACATGTTCGATAAATGTCCATGGTTTTCTTCTTATTGTTGAAGAGACATATTTCTGTTTGGAGTCTTCTCGTACTTGTTTGTTGGAATTGATTACAAAAATACAATCACAAGAAAACCTGCAAGCTCATATTATGCGGTATCAAGTGGTATCAATGGTGACCACTTTTAAGTACACCATACACACATAACTTCAATTTCAACACACTATACACACATAACTTCAATTTCAACACACCATACTCACATAACTTCAATTTCAACACACCATACACTCATAACTTCAATTTCAACACACCATACACACATAACTTCAATTTCAACACACCATACACTCATAACTTCAATTTCAACACACCATACACACATAACTTCAATTTCAACACACCATACACACATAACTTCAATTTCAACACACCATACACACATAACTTCAATTTCAACACACCATACACACATAACTTCAATTTCAACACACCATACACATATAACTTCAATTTCAACACACCATACACACATAACTTCAATTTCAACACACCATACACACATAACTTCAATTTCAACACACCATACACACATAACTTCAATTTCAGCACACCATACACACATAACTTCAATTTCAGCACACCATACACTCATAACTTCAATTTCAACACACCATACACACATAACTTCAATTTCAACACACCATACACACATAACTTCAATTTCAACACACCATACACACATAACTTCAATTTCAACACACCATACACACATAACTTCAATTTCAACACAGCATACACACATAACTTCAATTTCAGCACACCATACACACATAACTTCAATTTCAGCACACCATACACACATAACTTCAATTTCAACACACCATACACACATAACTTCAATTTCAACACACCATACACACATAACTTCAATTTCAGCACACCATACAGACATAACTTCAATTTCAACATACCATACACACATAACCTCAATTTCAACACACCATACACACATAACTTCAATTTCAGCACACCATACACACATAACTTCAATTTCAACATACCATACACACATAACTTCAATTTCAACACACCATACACACATAACTTCAATTTCAGCACACCATACACACATAACTTCAATTTCAGCACATCATACACACATAACTTCAATTTCAGCACACCATACACACATAACTTCAATTGCAACACACCATACACACATAACTTCAATTTCAGCACACCATACACACATAACTTCAATTTCAACACACCATACACACATAACTTCAATTTGTATAGTTAGAATGAGTATCTGCGTTACCCGATTGTTAGATCTTCATTTTCCATTTGGTCATTATGTACATTCAATAATGTCAGATTATGTAGACACAGAGTATGACAAGATGAACAACAACAACAACAACAACAACATCTACAACAACAACAACAATATCTACAACAACAACAACAACAACAACAACAACAACAATATCTACAACAACAACTACAACAACTACAACAACAACAACATCTACAACAACAACAACAATATCTACAACAACAACAACAACAACAACTACAACAACAACAACAACTACAACAACTACAACAACAACTACAACATATGAACACAGTAGTATACTATCACTCAGAGAGAGAGAGAGAGAGAGTGAGAGAGAGAGGGAGCATAGAAAAGACACATGATATTTATATGATATATATACGAGCATATAAATATCATGTGTCTTTTCCTATGCTCCTTTTCTATGCTCCCTCTCTCTCTCTCTGTGTTCATATGTTGTAGTTGTTGTTGTAGTAATATATTCTCGTAATAATATATCTTTTTCGATCAGTTTCCTATGCTCAAAAGCATATACGGGAAGGTTGGTTGCCTCTGTGAATTCAGTCGTCAGCAGGAGGTCCTCACGGTTGCCCAACAGTTTTACCTTCAGATATGCCTCTTGAGGTCATATTTTAGTATAATACTATATAAAATTATATATATATATATACATACACTGATTAAAAAAAAGAAAGAATCGCAGCAGTATTTTCAGCGCTGAAGGACACCAAATTTCGAGTGTTCCAAAATTTTATTTACTGAATTACTGTGTCAACCTTCGCATGAAGAACCTTACAGATTTCATTTATAAATAAAATTATGTTCACTAAATTTGGTTTCGACTTTTATTCTTTGCGACTGAGGCCTACGTTCCAGTAAGGTGTATGGTCTCCTCTGGCCTCTATCAGAGAACGACATCTCCTTGATATGGATCCGATTAGCCGTTGAATCTGTTGTTGGATGGCTGCGCAAGAGACAACTGTTGGAGATTGGCTGGAGCCACGTCTCGCTGAGTTGTCTGTCGAGTTCATCCCATAAGTGTTCTACTGGGCTCATGTCTGATGACATGGCTGGCCACGGAATTTTCTGGAAGTTGTTGTCAACAAGGAGCTAGGTGGTGAGTTGTTCCCCATGAGGTCGAGCGTTATACTGGTGAAACATTGGAAGGACGTGAGGACTAACAATTCCAGCAATGTATCGTTCGGCAATCAGGCATCATTCAATGTGCACCAGGTCACTTCGTCCCATGAAGTTGATCGTACATCAGTACACCTCCATCATCATGTAGGGGAGGGGGTCAACGCTGTTGATGGGCGTAGCGCTCACAACTCTGCGGTAAACTCTTCTCCATATATCGTGTCGTTGGAGCACAAAAAATGATTAATCACTAAACAAAAGCTGTCCCCAGTCATTCCCAACGGTCCATTGGCGATACTGGTTCGCCCACTGCAGTCGATGCCGATCCGTTAGAACAGGGCTTTTGTAGGGTCTTCTAGCTCAAAGACCAACATCGTGCAGTAGATTCATGACCATTTAATCTAAAATTCGACGAGTTGCTGACATTTACTGGACTGTGTAGGACACATATGAAAATTGATTTCTGAAGTGACGCAGTCGTATGAAGAGGTTTCCGCAGATGTTGTTATACCGAGTCTTCTACTGTGCAGCTAGTCTGCCACTGAGCCAATTCATTGAAATCGCATGCAAATGCGACTAATGGCGTTTCTAACCACATTAACTTGTCTGTCCACTACACTTTGTGATTGTCCAGTCTGCAAGCATCCAATGATGATGTATCGCTGTTCTCTATGAGATGAGACATTCTTGCGTGTTGATTTTTCAACTGAATTTTTTTGAGGACCTTCAATTATTTGTATGCATCAAATAACATGATCAGAGAGTTTTATGTTTGGTAACATGATCAGAGAGTTGTATGTTTGGTAACATGATCAGAGAGTTTTATGTTTGGTCAGTTTCGCGGGATTATCATGAACCGGTCATCAGTTATTGGCAAAAAAATTGTGTTTGACCATGACTTCTTTCATCACATCACGAATATTGAGGTGAGTATAATTCAGGTAATCACGAGAAATTAATTACCAAGTGGACATGGTCGATAGGTTGAATGGTGTCCAATCAGAGAATATCTTTTAGAAAAGTAAGTCCCCCTAAAGCGCTGCGTTTCTGCTTTTAAAGAGTATATATGTATATATGTGTGTGTGTGTTATAATTAAGAGACAGTACTCTTCCAATATTTACGTGATTAACAATTATCGAACTACTTACGTGACTACGAACTCTCCAGTCATTATGAGTTCATTCACTTGGAAAGCACCGATACAGACGACTTGTAAATTCAATGACCTGGTTTGAATCGCTAACAGCAGCTTCTATCGCCAAACGGATATCCAGTTTTGCGTTAATTCGCCAAGAATTATCAGAACACACAGTTGACATTATTTACTCAGAGCATTTTAACTTAAGCCACGGTCTACTGTTTGTTTCTAAGGCTAGTCAAGTGGTTAATTTTAACTAAGACTACAGTCTAGTGTTTGTTTCTAACTCAGGGTACAGTCTAGAGTTTGTTTCGTTTCGCGAGAACTACATACGATAAATCTTGTCTTTTGTTGTGCATTGGTGTCTTTCTCCAGATAAGTCTTTCATACTAGACAACTCCAACTCGCGACGTCAGGCAATTTACGTGAATAATCCTCCAAACCGAGGGTTCCTAAGTGTATATGTAGAAAGTATGTTCCAGCAGTTCATATCCAGGAAATCTGATCTCATATTAACCTGCAGCCATTATGTTGTATTCAGCTTAGCCACCTTGACAACGCTACAAGCTATCAATTCATTCACTAGTGTAGAGGCGATATTTTACGGAAATTCCGAACTATTTCCCTCGCATGCATGAGTACAACGGTAAAATGCAGCTGGAATAGAATGAAACAAGCACATGCAGAAATCTCGCGTGTTACTCTGGAAATGTCTCGTGTGATTAACTTGCACGGAACAGAACAAATGAATGGAAGAAAGGGAAAATAAAGCCATGATTAGCTATCAAGGGAAACGAAATCGATTTACTTCTTCCATATATCCACAACATCAGATCATAAAAAGCAGGTGTTTGTGCATTTACTGTCAACGTTGTTTATTCTGGGCACACAAAACCAAACTCTGTTGTGTGACTGCGTATAATTAATGTTACATGTTGATTGTTAATGTCAAAGATGGCATTATATGATGACTCAACGAGTCATGTCAGCTGAATAAGTCTTGTCTGAAATTGTTTCACCTCATCATCCTTTTCTTATAAATCATAGAGGTACTCTTCTTTGAGCAAGAAATATTAGGAGGTTGTGGTGATTGGATTACCAGATCTGCGACCACCACTATTTTTTGATAGTTGTAAAGCTCTGATATAACTAAATTGGAATAACGTAGCGGTTGAAAGCAGTGTACCGCACTATAAGAGGTACATTTTACTTCACCCAATAATTTAGACGGCCTGATATAACCAACATAGATTTTGATCTTAGATTAAAAGGGTCTTGCCTCAGCAACAGGCATTACTCCCTAATTAACGAACACTTTTCGTGTACATCATAGTTCCTCATAGTGGACGTAAATGCATGTTAGGGACGGTGATAGAGTTTAGGGAGGTGATGTGGGGTTAAAGGGGCTGAAAGAACTTTACGCAATAACCAAATAATGTGCCCATCGGGTACTGAACCTTTTCTCATCCGCGAGCATGGTTCTGGATGAGGAAGAACTCGACTGAAGAGTTGGACCCTGGCTCGTTCACCTTCATAACCGAGGTGTCGTTCACCGACATCGTGAACCCCTCGTCCAAATTCGAGTCTCACACCACGCGTTTTGGAGCAATGAGTTCTCGAGCTGAGCGACCTTGTCCCATTTGTGCCTAAGCGCATCAGGGTATGGAACCCTTTCTCTCTGGGAGCATGTTTCCGGAATAGGAAAGCTCGACATTAGAGTTGGACCAGGTCATCTTTCTTTGCTGGGCGCCGACGATTGGGTGTGGGTATCTTCCCATATGGAACTCGGGTAACTAGAAGCCTGTCTCGAGCTAAGAGCTTGTAGTTCCGATTTCCTTGGAACTCGTTTTCGCTTTCTATTTGCATATATGTCCTTTCATTGTACTCAGTGTGTACTCTTTTCATTGTACTCAGTGTGTACTCTTTTCATTGTACTCAGTGTGTACTCTTTTTGTCTCTCGCTAAGCATCTGCCTTTTCATTGACCGCCCTTTCAATGCTCGGAATGGACTTATTTGCGTGACTGTGTGCCGACAGTGCCACTACATGTGTTGGCGCAAGTGGTGTCGGAGATGTTGTATGTCTTTTATGCAGTCAAATATCTTTCCATCTGCTACCTCCACATTCATGGACACGATTCCCAAATGATTTAGCCAGAATCAGCACGTGGCGCTGTGTTTCTGTTACCAGGGTGCACCACGAGGAGGTACATTTGGGATCTTTGTTATCTGCTAACCCTGGGTCCGCCGAGAGCAGTGCGTTCCCTTTCCACCTCATTCTGGGCCTATTTCTGCTGAGATTTAGATAAAAACTAATAGAATACAGCTAGATCACATAATTCAGAAATGTGTGTCCATGCAGTCGAGAAAACAGTGCAGGATTTGCCTATAAGCTAAACAAGCTATAGCTTAGGGCCCCCACATTTTCTTTAACATTTCACTATCTATATATTCTTAATCGTTAAAGGGCCCCCATATTCTCAAATAGCTTAGGGCCCCATATTCTCAAAAAAGCGTATGGTCCTATCAAGTTTAAATCCGGCCTTAGGAGAAAAGAATGATTTCGATTGAAACATTTAACGTGCTCAAAGGTTTCACATATAACCACTTTATAACTGTTTTAACAATAATTAATTGTCTCTGTTCCATCAGTTTGTGTATCGAGGGGGAAAGTTAACACTAAAATTGTGGGATAAAAGTTCCAGTGTCGGCTAAAAACCCAAAACTGGAAATAGGTGGCTGGGGTAGCAAAGGACAAATATCAAAATAAACAAAAATAGGTATTAGTTATCATACCCATCATAGACGTAGGTGGGCAATTAAGTACTTAAAAACTGACAAGTCACCAGGATACGACGAATTCACGAGATGAGCAAGTGGACATACAACATTAAAGGGGAAAACAAGAGGTGGTATGATATGGATGGAATAGCTGCAGACCTCCAGCAAAGTACATTATCATTTTATTTGACTCTCTTTGATTCTTCATCTTTACCATTTCCCAATCTATCCTTTCATTTACTCTATTTGCTATATCATCCTTATCTTACCACCTGTAATCCTCCCACTACTTTTTATCTATATTGTTGTCCTTTTTCTGTCTTAGCCGTGCTTATCTCCTGCGTTTATTCATATCACTACCATACCATATGTCTGTTTCTATGTAAAATGCAGTGTCCGTGTTATTTTGTTTGTCCAGGTGAAGGTTTTTTAGTCGATTTATTTTAGTAACACGAATATCTATTTCTGTACATTTTAACATCTGCTAAAATTATAGGGTGGGGCTTAAGTAAACACCGTATACCCACCCTTTCTTTAGAAAAGGAGCACTGATATATACGAAAGGGGACGGTGGCAGCAAAGAATTTGAGTAACACTGATATACATTTAATAGACCGTCTTCAATATTTGTTTTTCTTTCTATGTTTTATAATTACCCACGGTACATATTTTCTTTTCTCTCTTCTTTCCTTCCCTTAAAATTTGTTTGTATCTGTAATTTTGTCCCCTCAAAAATCCCACCGTATTTTGTGCCTCATACCTGGGTCACGGCCTATAGCCATGAAGAGAACAGGAGACGCCGAAGTGTCCGTAATAGTATCAATACAACCCTCAAAGGTTAATGTCAAATCCTTCTTCAGAATAGACCTGAAAATAATTAATATCCGGATGTTGAGTGGCTGGAATATCAGAATCGTCCGACCTCAATTATTTTTTCTTAATGTTGAAAAGCTGTTAAAACCAAATTTGACTGCTATCCACGGTTAAAAGTGGCGTGCATAACCATAGAGTTGTATTTTATCTCACAAAAAAAGACATGAGATTGTTCCTAAAAACCTGACTTGTTTTGAATGATACGACAGGTCGTTTTTAGTATGCTGTGTCTTGCCAGACAATGAAAAGCATGGGGAAAAGTGGAATAAATACCAAGATAAATGACGCTGTATACGATAAGAACGCCGCAACTTTTCTGGAAAGAACTTGATTAAAAGAATGACTACATTAGCAACAGGTACGGGCGATAATTCATCCATTGCATACAAGGTAAGGAAAATATAGTAAATGCAGTTATAACATCTTGGTCCGAACTGATAACATATGTAATAACAGAAATTAGCCATATACAGTACAAACAATAAAGAATAAATATAATTGGGAATTTTAAAGTGTTATATAGGGGAATTTGTTATAAAAGAATGCGCTATAGCGGGATTCCACTGTAGTAATATTGTTATTTCTCCTGTTTAACACAATCGTCAAACATCTGATGCTAAATTAGATGTCTCACATTTTCATATGTAGAAATCAAACATTTTCTCAAAACAGTTCCACTCATCCGCCGTAGACGGTTGTGTCGGGTCATTGGCGCAAATAAAACGGCGACACAACGTATTTCCATACTCTGGACTACATCCTTCTGGAAATATAATAGGACCATGGTCCTGCTACACGAGATATCCAGTGGGAGTTTGAGAATGAACGCTGAAGAATTCTGTTTCAGAGAAGCATATTCAATTTAGAGATATTTAAAATTTATTCTTTATTTTTTTAAAAAGAACAGCAGCAGTAAAAAGACAGGCAGAACAAACACGAATATTCTGGGAAGGAATTCTCTAAAACCTTATCTAGGCGGACATTCGAAGCTAACGCACGAGTGATATATTGCTGACAAATTGTGACTTTATCTGGCAGATGAGCACCGCGTGTGACGGGCGAACATGGCGTCTAGAAAATCCAACCTCTTTCGTAGATTACTCTAGGGACACAACATTAGAAAACATGATTTGATTTGTATTTCAGATCACATGTTCCTTTATCGTAAAGAGAGAATAGAAGATATGAAACACGTTATAGAGATGGCGAAATGTATTTTCAATGACATAAGAAAACTACTAGGCCTATCATCATCATGTGCCATGCCGGCTGGCGTAGGGGGATCATGGCTCTCCACAGCATTATGTATCATTGTGATTATTTCTAATCGTATTATGTGTTATTTATGTGAATAAAAACTAATAACTGAAATGTGCAGAAAATTCCTCCTGTGTTTTTTATTGTGTAAATTTGAATATTCCTGGAGGGGAATCGGGGTTTAGACGTTAATCGTGTCGTCATGATGTGAACTAGGGGTGAACTAGGAAGTGACTGATAGCCACCGGAATAAGTGGTAGCTCTGCAACTGGGCAGGGCACCCAGTTGTCCCGACATAAAGTATTGTCAAAGGGAGCGGATACAAGATGTAAGTCATGGCGACACACTAGGCCTATATCTCAGAGAATAAACTTAAAACTGATAATTATAAAATGCAATATCTAGTCTACGATGACTCAGAAACATGGACACTGCGCAGATAGCTAGAAGATCGAATGAAAGCCTTTAAGATGTGGATATATAGAAATATGGAGAACTTCATGGAGAGAAGAAAACAAATAGTGACAACACTGTGTTTGATTAAATAAAATAAACATTAAATAAATACAATATTTTGGACACAAAAGATATGACACCTCGTTGAAGTCTTAACTTGAAAGAGGAGGAGATAGGCAGAAAAACAAATGAGGGAACTTGAAACATCACAAAATAGTATAGTATAGTCTGACAGAGTCTTGACCGTAGATATGTTCTCAACAGGGGTGGGATTTACCTCAAACAAGGCATTCATAAACAATCTTCATGTCAAATCCTCTCCTTGATGTTATATATAATGTAACCTCATCATCACTTGGTCCAGACTGACAAACTATTAAACAGAAATGCTAGATACAGTACAAACTATTGAGGATATATATATAATTGGGGATTATAAAGTGTTATATAGGGAAATTTGTTATACAAGGATGCTCTATAGGGGATTTCACTGCACAACAATGAATGAAATGTAGTGTTATAAATTACGTCACATATGATGGAGTAATTTCTCTAATTGTGAGAGGGTAGATCTTGACGGCCCAACAGTGTTTCTGACAATGTTTCCATGCCTCAAAAGCATGGCTGTGTTAGGGGAGTTTACAGTGGAATACCTCTATAGCATATTTCATTATAACACAATCTTTTATTTAGCAACACATCTCAAAATCCCCAATTTATTTACATATCATGCAGAGGATGGATATGTGGGGCCATTGGGACAAATGGTTGGTTGGTTGCTGATCCATGCCCTTTGACCCAATGCCATTGTGTGATATATGCATGTGTTTGTGAGTTGTTTTGTTCCATATAATGTGTTCCATTTATTTGGCCCTGGAGGGAGGAGCATTTTCCTGATGTCATCCAGCGCTGGGCATTCAAAAAGGTGGTGGTCAACAGTTTCAAATGGAATTGGGAGAATTAAAACAGATCATTTCCATTCTCTGGACTGCATCCTGCTGGAAATGTAGTGCCATTAGCCTGTTACAAGAGATACAGCGGGAGTTTGGAAATGAACATTAAAGATTTAATCATATACAGACAGTGAACTTTGGATATTACATACCACTAAATATTTTTTAAGGTACGGACCAATTTGTTATGGGATTTCACTGTATTACGCTCAATTCATCGATGACACATTTCTCACATATTGACTCATTTCTATAATTCTGTGTACATGTATCAGATAATAGCACTGGATCACATGGACTGCTGAATTAACAACCACCCACCCATAGTACAAAGATCATAACACTGTAAAACTCTGCCATATTAATGACAGCAAACATTATTCTATGTGGTCTGTTTGCTATAGAGATATGCCATGACTGTCTATAATAGAAGATATCTGCACAAAATGTATTAGGCTTTCATACATTTTTTAAAATTATTGCCATTGTCTTTTGGTCACTATTTATACACTTGAATTCCCATGGCAACTCCAAGCATATAAATAGTGAACAACGGAAATCACACAAACAAAACTAATGAAGTTCTACTCAGATGATTAGAGATGTATTACATTGTCGTTATGTACAGAAACACTCAAATGTAATCTTTTACGTGACTGCAAGTACTTCTCCAATAATCCAGGAGCATTTTTTTTCAATAAAAAACAGTCCATATACAAAGGTCAGCTCTACTTTTGGGGGCGATTATGCCGATATTTATTTCATGATTATCCCCCTTACTCCGCACAAAACTTCACATCGAACTATGTAGATTCTTTAGTTATAGGGTTTACACACTAAATGAAAGCAACTTTTTGCACAGGAAAAGATTTATAAGGGTAAATATAACAAAAATCATGTGAAACAATGTTCTCTACCACTGACATGGGGGATCTGTGTGGCAAAACAGCAAGAAATAAATCCTCTCAATACAATATGCATCTAATGCTCAGGTCATGCCGAGGTCAGGGAAAATGAAAGAGCTGATGTGATGGCTGGAGGTCTAGGTGAACAGCACCGAGATAAGAGACAGGAATGAATTAATTAGAGCAGTCAAGGATACCATGAGAAGACGAGGTCAAATGAGATAATGTACATATTCAGAGTATGGTAGAAGTAGTAGGGACTAGAGGCGTTGGGAGAAAGCGCAACCTCTCCGTAAAGATCAGAAAAACGCATAATCAGCAACTGAATGGGACGCTTTGACAAAATGGCAAGCAGGGCATATATGGGATGGCCCCCAGTGATGTGATGCTTGTTCCTAATCATAAATCTCAATACTTGTACGTGTCTAGTAAAGCGAATTGGAATGAGAAAGTACATTAATCCAAAAACATTGATAAAAAAGAGATCTTGTATAAAAATATAAATCTTTTTCTTCAATATTTGTTATTCGATAATGATTCGTTACCTCTAATATTTTATGGTAGGGTCCTGATATAACCTAATTAGATTGTGTTGTCCGCTGGGTGAAAGGGACACATCTCTACAAAAGTGAAGCAAAACTCATTAACTACCTTCAACATTTGTTCTCATACTCCAGTAGATTAGTAGGATGCAACCCAGAGTGAAATGTGTTGTAGTGTAATTTGACTGCGATATCAGCAAACTTCAGATTGACATCCGACTCCACTCAGTCAGGGTCACTCCAATCTTCCAAGCACGGCAGGTAAAGAGTGTCGCTCGCCATCCTCCCCCTATTTAGGCCAAAACAACTACTAAACATAACACACCACAAGCACACATACAAAGAAAGCACATGGAACTATAGAAGCTTACGCATTATTGGAAGAAATAATATTTTTAGACTCGCGGAGTGCACCCCAAAATAAATCAAACATACAACAAATTCTATAAACAGACAACTACTGCAGTTCATATTTCTCTTATAACAAAAGAACATTGATAAGATTTGAGTTTATTCACAAAGTCTGCATGGCAATTATTTTTATTGACCACCTAATGCACCTCCAGCAGCACCACCACCACCACGGCCACGACCAAATCCACTGCGTTCATATCCACCTCTCTGCAAAAAAAATTAATAAAACATAAATCTTCTTTTAACTACAAAATTGATGTCAAACACAACTAGGATAAATATCAGTCAAACACAACTAGGATAAATATCCGAAGCCAACATCAAGGATTTTTATGATCTACTGAACGAACAATCTTCAGTGCACATTCCCAAACTCCAACTGGAGTCTCTCTTGTAGCAGGACAATAGTCCTAATAGATTTCCAGCAGGATGTAGTCCAGAAAATGGAAATGCATTGTGCCGCCGTTTTATTTGCCCGATACATCCGTCTTCGGCAGTGAATGAACAATCAAGCGGTGTTCATTCTCAAACTTATCCAGATTAGCAGAAGACAACGCAGAAAATGGATTGCCGTGTCATGGTTTACAGTTTAAGAGCTGAGCCAATACAGCCACTTTACTATAAAATTTACAAACAGTGCCAGCCATTGTCAAATCTAAAATGTAGACTAATTTCAACAATAATCCAGTCTCCTCTAGCGACATATGCATGTATTTCTAAATATCCCTTATACAGCGACGCTATAGTCAATCTCTGCTGCCTTCAATCTACCCCTCCAACAATTCTTTCCATGCCATTGTGTCTCTTAACTTATCCGAAAAATCAAATTTCCTTCTTAATATGGTATTTAAAAGCCAGCCTTGTTGGACGTTAATTTCTTAGCAAGTCTTGGTTGGTCTTCCTTGCTGTCCATGATATTATCAGGACTCCTATAGCACTTCATTTCTAAAACCTCTATTCGATTGGCTGAAGTTTTATTTGTCCATGTTTCGCAGCGCAGATCGTCACTGGTAGCCTGTTTATAGACTTCAAAATGATATACATTACATGTCTATACCATTTCCATGTGTCAGAATTCAAAAACATCAAGGAATAGTGGCAACAAAAACATCAAGGAATAGTGATGGGTCGGTCAACAAATAATGACTTTGATTTCCCAAATGAATACTTAATTTTCATTATAGAATGTTAACCTAACTTCAGTGTAGTTTCTTCTGTGTTCTGCACCTGCTGTCATGTTATATTGTCAGGCCTGTCGCTAAGGCCAAGTTCTGCATCTGCTGTCATGTTATATTGTCAGGCCTGTCGCTAGGGCCAAGTTCTGCATCTGCTGTCAAGTTATATTGTCAGGCCTGTCGCTAGGGCCAAGTTCTGCATCTGCTGTCATGTTATATTGTCAGGCCTGTCGCTAGGGCCAAGTCCACTGTCTAGCAGTATTTCCTGGCTGGAAAAGCTTTAGATATTGTATTCCTGTATTAAGTCTTATGTAAATGCAACCTTCGCTATTCATTAAAGCTCCATCTGCACATTCATCTGTGTAGGCATGCGTCTATTCCTTGGGATTTATTTTAATTCTATTATCTCTAGCATCAATGCTTTTAGTTTGAGGTGGAGTCTGGTATTCTTTTATTAATTATTCCAGGAACCTCGTTATAATGGAGACGTTTTGGAGACTATTGTCTGGTTTTTTTTGTAGTATAGTATATTCAATAAACTTAAATATCAAAATAATCCACAAAAGGTTAACTAAACAAAATGAGATAGAAATGTGCAACTAATAGTAAAAGTGCTTACAAATTCAAACTGTTGTTGAGATCCAGCGCCAACCTCAGATTTCTTGTCAGTGCCAGCTGTAGGTAACAAGCAAACTTTAGAACATGTACTTGAATGTTAAGTGATTATAATAATAGTAATGCAAACTGAAATACAACTAGACAACAGAAAAAACTTGAATTACAACACATCCTAGGAAAATGTGTTACTAAAAACTTGCACATCACACAGTGCAACAAATTGATACACTCAGTATGAGAACCAAGGATCTGTTGTGCCTTCAGTGTTAAGATCGGGAGAAGCAGGGCAACTTGAAACTGCACAAATTATAGAACTGATCAGTTAAATACTTCACAAAATAAACATGAACGGCAACATATGGATAGAGAAATCAATATAGTCCTGGCAAGTTTTAGACTTTAGTTTCAGAACTGAGGTGTCTTCTGCGTTAAGATTTCAGCAGATTAGCAGGATGTAGTCTGGAGAACAGAATGCATTGTTATGTTTTACAGCATTTCTTTATCTCACTCATGGTTTTACTTCAACATGGCTTTGTGTCCATATAAGGTATGGGACAGCCAAACAATCCCTAACCTTCTTAGTCATCTCTTACAACACACATGTAAGGTAAAAGTGTTGCTATTCTTTGCTCCCCTCAACATATGGGCAAGAACGGAGTTACTAGGGATCATATCTTCAGTATGAGAAATACGAAGAATGCCAAAGACAGATGTGTCTGGCTATTGCTCAAATAAAATGACAATGTATTTCCAATCCCTGGACTACACCCCACTATACATCTAGTAGGACCATTGTCTTGCTACACGTGGGTGAAAACCCACCCATGCCAGCACAGGAGTGTAAAGACATGACTGACGTAACCAAATGCACATTGACAAACAATTGATCACATGGTCCTTGTCTGTGTATTCTGTATCATGTACATGCAGCCAACAACATGGCAGGTATGCTAACTAATCTATCAAAACTTCAATGAACTGTGATTCACTTCAAGTCAGTCATAATACAGTATTAAATACTTAATTCAACGGTGAGATTCACTTGAACAATAGTAAATGATTCAAAACATTTATCACGCAAACATTTCAGAATCTTTGGATGTATATCACATGATGCTATGACACAATATACTTGTCATGTGACAAATAAATAAGCTGATAAGCATATTACTGACAGGAAACACTTTGGGTCTGGAATAAAACGGGTAATTATGATTAGGTCTAGTCGATTCAAATGTTTCATTTTATGAGACGAATGTATATACATTTCTTCATGTTTCCTCTATAATATAAAGCAGCATTATACTTGTAAATTCATAAATTAAGAGTATACAGTAATAATAGGCCTACATTATACAGTAATAATAGGCCTACATTATAATTCTTTAGCGTGAGAATGCAGTGGGCACATTGATTAGAAGAAAAAAAATTAACAGTCCCTGACATTTCCCTGCATTCACTTACGATTTGACCTTTTTACTCAGAGCAGCTAAACATTATTTTCGTGTCTCAGACTTTGAACCACCTTTGTTTGAACATGTTATGAAACTGTGCTGTGTGGTATCAGAGATGTTTGATTGCAATCAATTCTCATCTCGTTTGTAACCATGACAACCTCGTACATGGATACCTAAAACATTAGCCAGATGTGCCAGTACATGCACGATGTGCATACTTTGATTTGTTCCTGGGTTGTAACAATAGCAATATAAAACCCTTTGCAACGTGCACATTGTCAGAGTAAGGATGGTTGATACATAAACTCAGCTCAAGTTGGGTGTATCAGGTCACAAGGCACAGATATCAATGAAAGTTGATGCACCATCCTGCCAAACAGCAGCAGCTCTAGAACAAATGCAAGGAGATCGACTAAGAACAATATAGCGCACAGTATGCCACACCCTGTCTGAGAATACAAAGTATTCCAAATAATTAACTGATATATTTGATATGTAAATACACGCAAACTTTCATTGGAACAATAGTACCAATCTGGTCTGAACTAGCCAATATCATAGCAGAATTCCTAAATGAAAGTTATAGCCGAGATAGATTGTTATTCTACCTGGATCTGTAACATTTCTATTATAACAACAAACATGACACAATTTCTTAGACCACAAATATTTTATAGTGTATGTAAGCTCTATCTTACCAGCTGTTGCCTTTCTGTATTCTTGACGATCTGTGCCACCAGAACGGGGACCTTCAGATGCTGTTTAATGTAAAATTACCATATATGTGATAGCACTTAAGCATAATAAAGCATTAGTAATAGTACAGTTCTAGTTTACTGGATGTTAGGTTTTCTCTTCTGTATTTCTTGTTGATGATTTAGAAATGTATTTGTGATTTTATCATAGTACTCTTATGTGAATCAACAGTATACATTGTCTCCTGCAAGAAAACTAGGCCACAATCACATTTTACAAAATACAAGCACAATTAGTGTTACTACTCTGAATTCTATTGTATCACAATCACACATAATGGCTGTCACATGTGATTCTAGGGTTTGATAAAGGGCATGAGCCAACAGAACACTTAAACAGCAGGTGATACATTTTAAAACAATATGAGATATTGAATAAAATAGTATACAATTTAGCGTTATTTCCCCGCTATTACTGGTGATTAGTTCTACCATTTTTTGCGCAATGTGTCAGATTTCTCGAGAGCTTGATTTCATACCGAGAAGACCATCAGCGGTGTGTAATGCTTTGAGAAGAAGCCCCCTACTCAAGGAATAATCTCGGGGTCCTGTCAGACTTTTCCCTTGTGAAGTATCCTTTCCTGTCAAGTGTTCAATTCATCCACCTGTTCACTGGGGTAGGTGGGACAACAGCTATGCACTCTCTGCTATTAAAGAGAGCTCTCTAGTTATGCAGGGCTAACATGTTTCCTGATTAAGCTCCCCCCAGAATTACTTTTATAATAAGTATATGTTATGCAGAAATGGTACTAGATGATGTCTACCCGCCAAGTTTCTGGCTTACCTCTCCAGATTTCACCAAGGGACAATTGAAGGGTTTCTCTTATTTCCCTTGAATTTTCCAATTGCAATTGAATTGACCGTGAACCTCTGGTTTATTGATATCTCCTAAATACTAAAAGTTCGTCTAGTTTCAGGTGTGTCATGTACTGAGAGATTACCGTTGCGTGATAGGTCAATAATGAGAACCAACCTACGTTGGAAGTAGGGTTGCCCGGATTGCTGTTTTTTACTAGTAACGGTCAAACTTTGACCAAACTCTTTTATGTTCATTTAATCAATCAAGTGCCATGCTGAATGGCGTAGGCGATCATGTTTCTCCGCAACTGTCCCGTGTTGTTAATAAGCTCGGTTCTGAACTTCTTGTGTCATGTGACGTATTCCTTCCAGAACGTTGTCTTCCCAATGAACTCTCTGAATCTCTCTCTGTCTTGGGTGATGTGGCTTGCATTTTCTAGCGATGTATTCATGTTATCTTTAATGTCGTCAGTCCATCGTCTTCTTGGTCTGCTCCTTCTCTTCCCAGGTACTCTTCCCTCCAATATGTCTTTCTAAACAGTTATGTCTCTTTATATGACCAAACAGGCGTAGTTTTCTTTTTGTTATTGTGTTTAGTAACCAACACTCTGGAATATTCAGTGTGTTTATAATATCTGAGTTTCTGATTTTATCCTTCCATGATATTCTAAGTATCTTCCTGTAGCATTTCAGCTCGAAGGCGCTGATCCTCTTTGCCGCTGTTTTACTTAGAGTGAACTTCTACTGTGCTACAATACTAGTCCATCTTGCAACTATTCTCTTTGTCGTCCCTTATCTCTTCTCTCCTTGATCTTTCCAGTGGTTATTAAGTGTTCAAGCTGTGTTCTCAGCACATGCCCTAGAAATCTTGACTGTCTGCCCCTAATGTTCGATATTTTTACGCAAGCATCAATGAGAACCTCTGCATTAGATTTCTTAGCTGCTCATTGTGTTTTCATCATTCTATGTTCACATTACAAATAGTTTTTTTTAAGTGACAAAGTTCTGACAACCCTGTAAATGATTCTTCTGAATAAAAAGCAGGATGTGCGTAGACAAGGGAAATAACTCGACTGTGATGGCATCTACTTGTACTGTACCATACCAAAGCAGATTACCGTAGCTTATTATTAAGCAAGATTATATCATTAAAATAACATCCTTAGAAACATCTGTTTGCAATGATTCAATCATATGTCATGTTCACATACATAATGAAATATGGAATTTGCAAATAATTTACATACTTGGCAATACAAGTGTGTCAGCAAAGTGGATACCAAGACAAGAGATTTTGTCCAAAAAATGTTTAGAATGATCAAATCAAAACTAATAGATATTAGCAACCAGGCTGATAGAATTTATGTTATGGTGTTCATTTGAAATACTTGGACCTGCACAGCAAACACAAACATTTCAATGCCGTGAAATATTAAAGACATTATGGTGTGTTAGATCATGACGAAAGTATCGAATGCCCTAGGTCCCCAGATAAAGAGAACTACATTAAACATGGCAGAGAGGCTCTCTTATTCTTTTGTCATGTATGCCCAGACACCTGCAGATTAACAGTGTGTAATGCAGTGATGGAATCCATTGTCATGGTTTACAGCTGAGCTGTAGTTTTGGGACTAATATATCAGACTTCAGTATAGCTTCTGGGACATTTTGACCCACAATATGGATGGGACAGCCAAAATCCCTTTAATTACCACCTAAAATATACATTGCAGGATAGAGTGGTTACTTCCCAGCGAAGTAAAGATTTGTTTCCTTGCAGGTCCCAGTTGTATTAGTGGAGCAGAGAATTATAAATAACACAATTACATCAATCAAGTGTGTAGAGTTTGATGTTCAGCAACAAGACACTTCCGTGTGTAAATGCAACCAAATGTTTTAGACAACAACAAAGAATAGCACTTATATTTAAGTTTTATTTGCTCTCATAAACTTACTCTTAGGTCTAGTAGGTCTAGGAGCCTCCGCACGAGTTTGCCTCTTCAATGTAGCAGGTACAATCTCAGCAGGTAAGTGGAGAAACTCTCGCAAGTACTGAATACCTTCATTTGTCAGGTACCAGTAATAGTGACGCCATGCAAATTGCTCACGAACAAACCCTTTTGACTTGAGGCTCTACAAAACAGCAATACAAATTGTTTACATTGTGTAGACAAAACTCAGTTTGATATTTGGTTTGTGTACATTCATTATACATATACACACTGTGAAGATTACAAGAGCTTGCAGCTTTTTGTTCTGCCTCTATTTCTTTTAACCTGTAGCAGACCAGCTAAAAATAACGCATATTGCGTCTGACACCAGACTTTTTTATGGCTTGGTTTTTCTGCATATGTTGGCTTTTTTGGTATATTTTTATTTATTGAGTTGATTTAAAATTTGGAGGCAATAGAAATAAATGGATGCTGATATGATTTGGAGGTGTTATTTGCCTGTGTCAGTGTTATGTTGCGTACAATCAAAAGTGAGAACTTGGACAAATGCACACTAAGAACTTACAGCGTCACGTCTGTAGAACTAGTTATAGAAAACATGGGTCCTTAAATACCTTGTTGAAATTATTTCAATGACGTCACTATTAAATATAAAACATCCCTCAAACATCTGATGTTGATCCATAGTAACTGAAACACTAAAGCTTTAAAATTCTTCCTTTTCTGAATCATTATCTCCGCCAAAGACGGATGTGTTGGGCCATTGGCGCAAATAAAACGGCGGCAACGCATTTCCATTCTCCGGACTACATCCTGCTGGAAATCTAATAGGACCATGGTCCTGCTACAATAGAGATCCAACAGGAGTATGAGAATGAAGGCTGAAGAAGAATCATAATCCGTGAACAAATAGCGAAAAATGGTGGCACTGAAGCAAGACCTAAGCATTTCAGTTTCCAAACGTGAATGGTCAAATAAATTACGACTGCATATTTATATCACTGCAGAAAACTAAGGGGCAATAACTCTAGCATATACTTACTATAAGAGCATGATGGGAAATAAATCATGGACGATTGTCCATGACTACAAATGGTTACCTCGATGTAGACGTCGGATGTCTATCGATAGATGATATTTGTAGACTACGAGTTGCTGCAGATTAAAGTGCAAGCACGACTATCCTCATACAACACTGGCAGTTATCTTAAATTTGAAATCCATGCATTTATGATCAACATGATTAAGAATGATCAGGAATGATTGATAAGGATGTGACGTCCTAGCTTAGAATAGTGTGAATATTTTGGTCACATGGGGCCTAATCTTGTGGTTCCATACCGATAAATCAGTTCCATGCAACATGTGACTGAAGACGTCGCCAAGTCTAATTTGACAGATATCCCCTGGGAAATGTAGTCACCAGTAAGTTTTTAATGGTTAAAAATCTCCATTATTGAATTTTCCAAACACCCACCAAAATAATAGAAATTTTCAAAAGATAATTCAGTGGCAGCAGAGAAATTGCGCAATTTTAATTTGGTGTGTTTCGTATAATTTGGCAATGGTATTCTGAATCTGAAAATAATTTGTGGGATGTTTCTGGGTGTTGCAGCAGCTATAGATTTCATAAATTATTGGCCACAATTCAGGTAATATTTTCTTGTGTATGTTCCATGTAAATTATTTTGATGTAAAATTAAGACAAAATTTCATAACTTATTTCAAAATTGACCTACAGATGTGGTTGAGGTATCGAATTTCAATTTTCAAGGGCTATCCAAATGTGGCATTTATAATGATGTAAGCCCATTTTCAAAATTTTGTCAAAATGCCTACAGTGCACTAACCACTGCGCTACGTGTTCCCCGCGAAGTTAGATAGTCCTATATTTGTATTCCAAAATTGTATAGCCTAACTGAATTCAGGGAAGCTTAAAATAAGTGCTCAGTGTAAAAATTGCTAAGGGCCCAAACCTGAAAATCTTGT
Source organism: Meghimatium bilineatum (assembly GCA_034231615.1). NCBI lineage: Eukaryota > Metazoa > Mollusca > Gastropoda > Stylommatophora > Philomycidae > Meghimatium > Meghimatium bilineatum. Next base: position 2,279,334 of record CM067305.1, on the reverse strand, counting down.
ATGAGAGAAGGTTAATGGAAATAGGGCCTATTTGATGTATGCCCTTATCCCATGACTTAGGACTAACTGAAATATTACAATGCACAGTAACAATCACAAAAGGACAGAATTGTAGAAATAACAAGAGACAACATGCCTTAAATATAAGTGGTAACGAAGAGTCAATTTTGAGCAAGTTGCGACAACTAGCATGGCAATGAAAAAGTGAGGCCAAACATACAACCCCCATGGTTGAATGAGTCTGCATGGGTAAAGAGTGGCAACATAAGAGACAACAGACACAGGGTCACCATGAAAAGCAAAAAAGTCAGAAATTACAATGCAGAAGACCACTGAAGTCTTTAACAAATCGGAAAGGAACCCAAGAAAGAACGCTGGTATAATTGCGCACAAAATGCTGCAGCCGACAATGCCCTATACAAATTTTGGAAATTAACAAGGCAATGCGTCGAAAAACAGACACAAAATTAAACTTGTGTTTGAAGGACATCAGAAACATTCCGGCAGAAATTTGAATACGTCTACCGTTGGGTTTATTGACCTACTTTCGAGGTATTCCCTCGAAAAGTTCGATGCTTGTGACGCCACGATTCGCGTGGTACAGCTGGCGGGTTCTTGGAGGTTGGAACCTTTACGTCACGGTTCGCGTGGAAATTTTGAACCGACAATGGTGGGCTGTTGGTCAAGCGGGGGGGGGGGGGGGGGTTAAAAGTATATCTCGAGCCAACGTCGAGAATTAATCTGGTCAGTTGGCGCATGCGCAATTTGGATCTGGTCAAACGTCGGCGGGAAAAAAACTGTCTATTTTACTCAGATATTTAACGTGACAGCTACGAAATTTTTTAGTGCAAAATGACCACCCAGGAAGATCTCAGTTTTTTTTATCAATTTGCGTGCCAATGGAGAAAAATGTGTTATAGATTGGTGCATGAAGGAGGGATTGATCTGTAGTCATTATGTGTGCCCGTCTTGCGGTGAATATATGAAATTAGTAAAAAATGCCAGTAAATCAGAAGGCTATGTTTGGAGATGCCGACGCTACGGTAGCAATCGCCATGATGTCAGCAGGAGTGTACGCAATCATTCATGGTTTGCAGAAAGCCACCTAGGTATGGGTGATATTTTACTTCTTACTTATCTGTGGGTGATGAATGCCAGGACCGGCTTTATCAAAAGAGAGGTCAAAATTGGATCACAAGCAGTCGCAGACTGGAAAAGTTTCTGTAGGGAGATATGTGTCGAGATATGCGTAAACAACACCATAAAAGTTGGAGGAGCAAATTCGGTCGTCGAGTCAATGTTTGGAAAACGGAAATACAACCGCGGGAGAAGGGTTCAAGGAACATGGGTGTTTGGTTTGGATGAAAGGGGGACCAACAAATGTGTGTTAAAGGTGGTCGCAGAACGGACCAAAGAAGTTCTACTGAGCATTATTAAAGAACATGTGTTGCCCGGAACGACCATAGTCTCTGACTGCTGGAGAGCATATTCCTGCTTAGCCGATGAAGGTTATAGACATTTAACAGTTAACCACAGCGTGGAGTTCCGGAATCGTGAAACGGGGGCCCACACCAATACAATAGAAGGATTGTGGGGCCTTGTGAAGCGACAATTCCGGAACCAAGGTAGGCGGTGCAAAGGTCAATTTCCCGCCTATCTATGTGAATATATGTGGCGGAAGCGTCATCAAAAATCACCAGATTTGTTCCAGGATTTCCTTGGTGGGATAAAACAAGTTTATCTTCCAAGGAACAGTGACTAAGTGCCCGCCACATATATTCCGGGAGTTCCATTGTGGGATAAAACAAGTTCATCCGCCAAGTTACTAACTGACTACGGTAAGTGTTTCATACTGTACCATTTCACACTGTTTACAATTTTAGCTAGGCGTCTACGGATTTCTACTAGTAAAACCAATGAAATCCGCCATCAGATCTATTTTTTTTTTAAAATGTCTGCCAAGCATAAAATCGTTCGGCGGAGATCTGACGTCACGGTCTGCGTCGATTCCATTGGTTCTCTAGTTTTCTCGCGAAACTCCGTGACGTCAACTAGTTAAATATGTAAACAGTGTGCTATTAATAGCTCATAACGGTGGACGTATTCAAATTTTTACCAACATTCCTAGTGATTTTATGAGGGAATGAGTTGGCAACACTGGACAAGAATTTTTAGCTGGCCCACGCATTTCGAAAAAGGAGAGAAAATGACCGGGGTCTATGCTGTGAGATTTGTGTTCGAAATAATTCCGGAGAGTTTATCCGCCACAGAACGATGAATACGGTTTTATTTTACCCATTTCGCACTTTACATATTTAGGCATGCAACTACTGATTTCCGCTAGTGAAACTGATCAAATCCACCAATAAATCTATTTTAAAATGTCTATCAAAGCGCTACATCGTTTGGCGGTCAGCAGGGACGTCACGTCACCGCATGTGGTATTTGATTGGATTTCTAGCGGAACTCTGTGACGAATTGGTCGACTGGATTTCGGCTAATTCGAGCAAAGCGAATGAAATGGATAGATTTGTCAGTCACAAAGTCACATCTCGCGCAAAACCCTCCTTTTTTTGCTTCCGCTGTTTGACGTAACAGCATCCATTAAATTTCATTGGCAGTTCACGGAAATCCATGACGTCAGATAGTTCGAAATGTAAACGTTCTATTTATAGTACAGTAGTGGACTAGATATTTCTACCGCAACTTTTACTAGAATCAAAATATTACTATCAATAATAGATATCGTAAGTTAGGATAAAAAAAATGTTATAAGAAATATGGCGCATTTGCTGTTTTGTTCACCACTGTGACCTTTGCTCTGCTATCAAGGTGTTTTCCAACCTTTTCCGGGGTCACGTGATCAGAAGGTTCTTCAAGGTGGCGCGTGATTGACATGAATGGCGGTCTCTGGTCGTAATGGTCACTTAATAAGAAATGGGGGGGGGGGGGAATAAAAATAAAATAGATATTTTGAGGAGACTTGAGTAGTCTTTCTAAAACAAGAGTTAAAAGGGGGGGGGGGGATGAGGGGGGCTTGCCCCCTCATGTATGCTAAGTGAAGGAAAAACACAATGCAGGTTGGGATGGGGGTAATAAAATAAAGAAAAAGGGGGTTGAGGGGAGCTTGTACCCTCATGTACGCTAAGTGAAAGAAAAACAATGCGGGTTGGGATGGGGGAGGGGGGGGGGGAGTAAAAAAATGGGGAGTTAGCCCCTCTCATGTATGCTAAGAGAACGAAAGAATGGTATGGGGGGATATTTGCAAAAATTTACATTATTGAAACAAAAATGCTTTTTTTCGGCAATGCAGGGTTGCGATTACAGTGATTTTCGGGCCACCTGATCTGGTGTTTATTCATATCATCTGGAGCCTAAATGTTTGGAATAGTGCGGGCCGCACTAGTTTAGCGCATTCCTAAAATTTTCTGATGCGTTTTAGTGCATTTTATCATTAATTTGTGTTTGTTTTTGAGCTTATAAAAGACGTTCCTGGTGCTTTTATGAGGGAATGAGTTGGCAACACTTGACAAGAATTATTGGCGCACTTTGAAACAGGAGAAAAAAGACCGGATTGCTGTGAGATTTAAATTAAAAAAATAATTCAGGGAGTTTATCCGCCATGAAACGATGTATAAGGTAAGGGGCCTTTTTCTCCATTGCACACTGTTTACATATTTAGGCAGGTGGCTACGGATTTCTGCTAGGAACTGTTGAAATCCGCCATGAAATCGATCAAATCTTTAAAAAAAATGTCTTCCAGGAGAACCTAGCTTGGCGGTAACATGACATCACCGCACGCAGTATTTCATTGGATTTCTAGCGGAGCTCCATGACATCAGCTACCTAAATATGAAAACAGTGTGCTATTTATAGTACTGTGGTGGACGTAACGACATTTATACCATAAATAGAGCTATTTAATATATTCTAAAAAATACAAACAAATGTTATAAATATACATACAGTATTCCAAAAAATACAACTAAAACTTACAGTCAATGCTTTCATGACGTGCAAGTTTGGAACCTCGATGTCAGGGTGCTTGGCTGCAAATGGATCTTTCCTTGCAACAAGAACACCCTCTTTGAAGAGGTACTCGTAAATGGCAACTCTGTTCTTTTTGGGAATCAGCATGTTGATGCTATAAAATAGATCATAGTTCACGTGAATTTTAATGTAAAAATAAATGCGTGTTAAGGTATAGCATTCACTGTATTACATTCAGATGTTACTATCACATTTTATGAAGCCTAGTGTTGAGAATATACGACATTGATATTTCAAATTATAAACATACATTGTTTCCTATAACTGTAAGCAAATTTGTTAAGAAATGATTTTCTGAGTATGTAAAGTTGATTTTTAAAAATGGATTATTAATAATTAGCAAAAATGTCACGGATTAACGGCGATTACTATATGATATTTGTCACAACGTACCTGCTTGATTCAGAGAAAAATTAGAAAAGGAAACTCGGAAGTGGACAGTAGCTAAACACAGTAAGTTCCCTTGATAGCTTAAAAACGAGTACACATTATAGCGGAACAAAATTAAATCAAAGTACTATCTATCTATCTATCTATCTATCTATCTATATCTATCTATCCATCCATCTGTCTATTTATTTAGATTAGTGTTCACTGCCCTACAAAATCTGTGGGTATAAAATATTCTAGAAACAAGATACTGACGATACAGTCCTCTTTACTACTTATCCTGATGGACTGAAACAAATAATCACAGTAACAAAGAAAAACAGCGATATCCAAAATTTATATAAAACGCACAGAAAGCAACAGTTATGATAACAGACAAAACAAAGGTGAAACCAATATTTTTTAAAAGACAATATAGAACTACAATGTGTAAACAAAGTCGAAGTTCTGAGAGTAAATATGAAATGTTCTGTGGATTGTGCGGTTGTTAGCACACAAAAAAGACTCGCAATTTCAGCACTCAAACTAACGCAAATGAGAATGATGTGACAATATAGTAAAAAATGACACTAAAATAATCCTTTTAAAATCATGTGTTTTCTAAGTTACAATCAGAGCTAAGAAAACTCGACTTTAAACCAGACAATATCCAGAATCATAAATTTATTTGAAATAACATTTCTACAGAAATATTCTACGAGAACCATGAACAGAGGGGAAAAAAAGGACATAAAAGTTTTTAAAATACTGAAATTAAGTGAAGGGTGGCTTCTAAATACGATCATAAGAAGAGGCTACGGTTGTTGTTGTTGTTTTTTTAGGGGGGGGGGAGGCACAAAAGAGACATGATAGCATGGAAAGACTGACTCTTGAGGAAAGGGCATTAGCAAAGAGAAGAAGAGGAAGACAATGAATACGATAGAACAGCGACATCCAAGAATGTATGCACATGCCGCTGGCCAATGTAGGCATGCTTTCCCAGAACAGAGAGGCGTTCAGAGTATCCACGATGAAGACAACGTTCTGGAAAGAATATGTCACTTGATAAAATATAAAATACTGTGGGGAAAGCAATGCTATATCAACATATAGCACGACAAGAGACAGGCTGACATGAGAAAGCGGTGATATAAGTAGGAAAGTACCTTGAACATATGTTTCAATGGATGCAAAGGGTCTCGCATTGCTCTTGTGCAGACCCAGAGTAAGAAGATGACAAAGATCCTAAACGTACCTCGTCGTGCACCGTTGAATTTGAAAGACACCTGCTCTGCTATCTTCCTGGTCAACATTTTTAGATTCGTGCCCATGGATGTGGAGGCTGCAGATGGAGTAAGATCTCCCTTCAAAGAGGCAAGCAATATCTCCGAGACTTCTGCGACAACACACCTAGCAGCATTGTCGGCACACAGTGATGTAAAGCATGTGTGCATTTCGTCTCGGTCAGCAGAAAATGCAGAAACATTGGAGGTGCGGTCAATGTTACGATATGGGTAGATCTCGCTAACATATGGCGATCCTAAGAGTACACATTGAATCTGGAAAAGGCAACAGACGCTAGAGGGCAGTGTTGTGTAAGTGAATCGATATAGTGGCAACGAAGCTACAATTGTCCAGCACGAGACCGACTACCGGAAGTGAAGTTCATGCTCAAGATCACACAGAAGCCCACATGCCAATCATATTTGACCTCCTTCAAAGTAGATTTAATGATTCAGGTGTTGGACACTCCAACTTGAACATGCACCATTGAGTATGGTATGGACAAATCTTTGAATACAGCTTCCCATTACACATAGGAAAAACATTGAACGAATGTCGGAGAGTACATTGTTACGTGCATGTTCGCTGAAATCCTATCACAAAACGTTATTTTCTGATTTGATATGGGGGTTTAACCCCCCCCCCCCTCCCAACTCTTAACTACAGGTTTGAACCTTCATCAACACAAAGGTAATATTCTAATAACTATCACGACCAACAGATTAGAACTTATTGGACATAATAGAAAATGTGAGCTCACAACATCTCATATCGCTAATTAATATTCTTTTTCAGGAGAAACAGGGGCATCTGTCAGCCTCGAGGGAGAAACATCCGACTGGTTCGAGGTCCAAACAGACGTCATCCAGGGCTGCATTTCCTCAAATCTATTTAACATAAATGCGAAAATCTACACCAACTGAATCAAACTAATAATTGCCATTTTACACGTGTTATCTAGATATCTAATTCAAGGGACACAGCGTATAGATAGATGGATCTAGATATCTAATTCAAGGGACACAGCGTATAAATAGATGGATCTAGATATCTAATTCAAGGGACACAGCGTATAGATAGATAGATCTAGATATCTAATTCAAGGGACACAGCGTTTAGATAGATGGATCTAGATATCGCAGCATCTAAAAAAAGCGTACATATATTAAATATAAATCTAGATTGTTTAAAAAAATAAATGTTTGAACAATTGTTGACGATGTCCTTTTTTAATCTCTAACGAGTCGGTGTCGACACGAGAGAGGAAGCGAACCTGCTCTTCTCACTAACTAGGTAGTGTAGCACCAAGGTTTTACTTGACAAAACGTAGAGTTCTATATAAATCATTCAAAATCACTGACCTATAACATCACTGACCTATAAAATCAATGACTTATAAAATCACTGACTAAACCTATAGTGAGTGTATATATATATATATATATATAATTCAAATCGAATGATAAAATCAGAGAAGAGACACGTCAAAATTTCATCACAGGTGTTATCAGGAAACGTCGTTGGTCCTACATCGGGCATGTCCTACGCGCAGACATCAACAGAATACACCACCAATCTCTTGAATGGATACATACAGGCAAAAGAGCCAGGGGTAGACCAAAAGAAACACTCAGAAGAACAATACTTAGAGAAAGTAAAATAAACCAATATCCATACTATTCAAGAACTGCACAGAATAGCTTTGAACAGACAGAATTGGAGAGATCTGACCTCTGCCATATGCGCTAACTTCAGCGAAAAATGAAATGAATGAATGAATATATATATATATATATATATATATATATATATATATATATATATATATATATATATATATATATATATATATATATATATATATATATATATATATATATATATATATATATATATATATAAAGCATGCACGACTATAAGCTTAAGGTTGCAAGAAAAACCAAGTCATTGCCCTGGCGATTACCATAATCTCCATGGTCGTACTACTTTTTAGTTAGTTATTCCTCTAGGACCAAAGACCGGGCGGATGTTTTAGATGTCCATGTGTCTCGTTTCATTGAAATTTGCTTAAGATCTTCATTGTTTCTGATACCGATGGTGAAACGTTCCCTTGTAATAGTTCTACGTAGAGTTTCTTTTGGTCTTCCTCGTTTTTTCTTGCCCTTTGATGACCACATCAAAGTTTGACAAGGAAGTCTTGTGCTTATGGATAAGTTTTATATTTTCATCTAGAGTTTTGATGGATTTATAGACAGTGGATATCTTTACTCCTCTTGTGCTACTTTGCTCTCTTGATAAAGATCATTACTGCTTCCACTAATTCGCAAATCTTTATTGCAGTTTTTTTCTTCTTCAATTTTCGCACGTCGAATCATAGTTTTGATTTAGTTCTACCGTCTACGGATAAATAGACTATAACGTAGAAATGTAGTTTGATATATTAATAAAACTATCCAAAGACATCGATATTGTGAAAATTGCATTACTTGTGCTTTCATTGGCAGGAATCTTTTCTTGTACATTTAGCGACAACGACAGTAAATTGAGTTTCACAAATGTCTGCAAGTGTTCCGTTTCTTGCTTTTTCCATTATAACGCATAGGAATGTTTTTGTGTGACATGACTTAATATTCTGATTTTCATTCTAATTCTGTTGGCTCTTGTTACTTTTCTTTAAAAAGTTGGATAAATTTTTCTAAAAGTTGGATGATGATTACTGATTTTAAGATGTTTCAGAGGAATTCTTCTACGTTGTATATTGTTTTGGTTTCGTTTGGATGGTTGCTGATCCAACAATACGTTACTCATGACATTTGCTCCGATACCATTGTGTGGTATATGCAAGTGCTTGAGAACTGTTGGTTTGTTCTATATAGGTGGTTCTATATTGTTTGTTCCATTGATCTGGCTTTTGGATAGAGAATCACTCTTCCAATATCATCTAGAGCTGAGAATTGCAAACAAATATGATGATTAACGGTTTCGCAAGGATGTAAGTACAGCTGACATCCTGGAGTGATATCACTTGCACATAACATTCAACACCAACTAACATAGTAGCACTTAAGGAATGAAGATCTTTATTAGAATCAGTACAAACAAATGAAAATGAAAGCACACTACATACAATTAGACTATAACTGGAAAACATCAAACAAACTCAAACATCAGTCTTCAATGTCACTGTGATATCACTGGAAATAAGAAAGCTGATACCTTGGCCAAATCAAGCGGCAACATGGAGCAATTCATCGATTATCTGCCGTACAGTGAGGCCAAAATACTAATCCTTAATAATTATACATCACGGTATGTATCCAGAATGTGATCAGAAACTAGATCCTAGACACCAACTTTATTGGCTAAAACAGAGCACTATCTGTCCACTTAGAACTGGTCACTGCAGACTACACGACCACCTGTACCGGACTAGAGTGGCACAAACAAATTGATGTCTATTATGAATCTGTATTCAGACACCGCAACACATACTCCAAGACCGTTCAGAGTACAAGGCATGAACAAATTGAGCTGAATTTAGGCAAACTCTATGGGACTGCCACCCTTACCCGGAGAAGACTGGGAGCTTCGTCCTGGCCTGAAAATGTCGCAAGACCAAAAGAATCCTAAGCGCAGAAGAAGGAAATATTTTCCCTCAAAGCCATCGGTAGATTCGGACCTGTGAGTAAGACGAGCTACAATTGTTCCACATTTTTCCTACGATGTATAAGAGGGTTCCCAACTCAAGAAAAAGGCAGTCGCCATTGATTTGGAGGCCGCATTCAACAGTGTAGACTTTGTTACACTTATTCACCTATGTATTGCATGACGAATGCAAAAGTCAACCCCTGCGTTATAAACTAAAGATTCTTTGAATTGACGGGAAAAAACAATCGTGCCCTGACTGGTCTCATGGACATCGGAACCTCAAGGAATATACTCGGGACATTCACCAAATATGTCGTTTCGCAGGTAATATTAAACGGTTTCTCGGAAAAATAGAGAAACTCAGATATTATAAACACATTGAAGAATCCAGAGTGTTGGTTAATAAACACAATAACAAAAATAAAACTACGCCTGTTTGGTCATATAAAGAGACGCAACTGTTTAGAAAGACAAATAATGGAGGGAAGAGTACCTGGGTGGAGGAGGAAAGGCAGACCAAAAACACGATGGACTGACGACATTAAAGATAACATGAATACATCGCTGGAAAATGCAAGCCGCATCGCCTAAGACAGAGAAGGGTTCAGTGAGTTTATTGGAAAGATATTCTGGAGAGAATATGTCACATGACGCACACTAATAAATATTTGTACGGCGAAAGTGGCAAGCATTCAACCAATGGGCAGGAGTCGTACTTTGAACTTCGTTGAATAAATTTTCTAATCGTGACTGTCGCCAATATAGCAGACCTGTTCGCTGAAAGGTAAACATGAACTAATTTACATTTATTGACCTTGGCTATCTTTGACATCCAAGTTTGTAAATAAAACCAATAAAAAGTTCAACAATAATCTAACAGTAACAAACGGGGTCTAAATTAATTCAGCTATGACGTCTATATTGTCGAGAGCCACGTTTTAACATACAAAGTAGATTCTGATAGGCAGAAAATGGCCAATGAAACATTACAGTCTATATCTATATGGTTTCATGACACTAATACACAACTTAAACCACACAATACCTTGACATGATCGTTGAATAACTGACTAGTACAGACGGGCACATCAAATTAAAAAAATTGGTAGCATATCCTATCCAGGACGTAGCTATCAACCCAGCATTTGTTGGCTGTGGTGATTTTCTAGGCAATATAAATACGTTCAGTAGGTTGACATTGCTTTCTGAACGGTCCGGATGCACAATTGCCTGTGGTGAGGATCGAACTCGGTACCTTTGCCGTCACAGACGCGCTCTGTACCACTTCGCCACAGAGACAGACACATCAAATATCATCTTTAATAGTTAGAACATTCTAATGGAGGACAGAAGGAATTCTTAAATATTTGATTAAAGTCTGTCATATATGTTTCATATTGATCTTGTCTTGCAGGTACCTTACAGGTGTCTTACATGTGTCTTACAGGTGTCTTACAGATGTCTTACAGGTGTCTTACAGGTGTCTTACAGGTGTCTTACAGATGTCTTACATGTGTCTTACGACATGCACGGACCAACAAGAATATTTTTCTGCTTTCCATTTCGGGCTCCAGTAACACGCGGATTATGTCAACTAGTGCGCATGACAGATGAGTGTAATATAGCAAACCTCTCGATCTATAGCGTGATTTGTAACTATAGCGTGATTTGTAACTATAGCGTGATTTGTAACTATAGCGTGATTTGTAACTATAGCGTGATGTGTAACTATAGCGTGATGTGTAACTATAGCGTGATGTGTAACTATCGCGTGATTTGTAACTATAGCGTGATTTGTAACTAGCGACTGAAGATAGTTGGGCTGCAACAGTCTGTACAATGTAAAACTGATATGTAACTAGCGACTGAAGATAGTTGGGCTGCAACAGTCTGTACAATGTAAAAGATCCAAAAAGTATAGTGCTGAAGTCGGATGTATCAGACTAAATGATACATATATCGTACACAAATTCCGTTCTCCTTACCATATCATTCGCTAATAGATCAAGTCAATAAATCAAGTAATGAATATGGACTGGATATAAATATCCAAAAAACAAAAACCATGATAATCAGCAAGGACACAGAAGAACAGGAGGTAAACATAAACATACATGGAGAGAAACTACAACAAGTAAAACAGTATCAATATCTTGGACACATAGTCACAAATGATAACATATGTGAAACAGAAGTTAAAAGGAGAATAGGAATGGCTAAAAGTACCTTAAATGGCATAAGGAAATTATTAATATCTAAACAAATTACAAACAAGTTAAAAATGAGAATTATAAAATGCTACATCTATTCCATATTAATGTATGGCTCAGAAACACGGACACCAAATAAACAATTAGAAGACAAAATTGATGCCTTTGAGATGTGGGTATATAGGAGAATAGGGAGAACATCATGGAAAGAGAAGAAAACAAATAAAGAGGTGCTAAAGACACTTAATATGAAGAAAGAATTACTAAGAGAAATAAAGATCAGACAAATAAAATATTTTGGACACATCAAAAGATACCTTATTGAAGACCTTACTTGAGGGTAAAGTCAAAGGGAAGCGAGTAAGAGGTAGACAGAGATACAAGTGGGAGAGTAACATCACATGATGGACAGGTTACAGTCTAGCAAAGTGCACCACCAAAACAAGAAACAGGGGATGGTGGAAATCCGTTGCAGACAAACTTCTTTGCGGATACAACACTTGATGATGATGACCATATCATTCCAAGCAGAATTTAAAAAAATCTTAGAAGATACAAATAATATAAAGATAAGGACACAAATATAACAGGGAAATCGATCTGGTCTCGTTTGAGAATGGTACACTGCATGATTCTGACTATACGGATTAAATTCGGAAATTGAAATCTGAACCTGAAGGCAATTACACTGTTAATCCTTTAGAATATTTTTTTGCTTTGAGAGCTGATCGATGGTTACATGCCCTCTGTCGCGGCCAGCTCGTAAAACATACCAGCTGAGCAGGAAACGAGGGTTTGTGAGATTGGAAGAATCAGGAAAAACATCGAAGGCAAACAAGTCGTGCTTGTAATCTACAGACTGCCAGGTGATGTATCGGGACTAACAATTTACTCTTCAGTGCCAGGGATAAAGAATTCATGACAGCTGTTCTTTTCAGCATTTGTGAAGGTGTGGTTTCTCTTATTAGCTTTCTTATAGGAGGACGGCCACGTAATATTACGTAATACAGGTAAATATCACAGGTAGCCAGTAAATAAATTCAAACAAAAAATCTGTCATTATTATTATTATTCAGTAAGACATTCTTTGTACAGGTGTATATACACTACATTATTCAGTAAGACATTCTTTGTACAGGTGTATATATACTACATTATTCAGTAAGACATTCTTTGTACAGGTGTATATATACTACATTATTCAGTAAGACATTCTTTGTACAGGTGTATATACACTACATTATTCAGTAGGACATTCTTTGTACAGGTGTATATACACTACATTATTCAGTAAGACATTCTTTGTACAGGTGTATATATACTACATTATTCAGTAAGACATTATTTGTACAGGTGTATATATACTACATTATTCAGTAAGACAGTCTTTGTACAGGTGTATATATACTACATTATTCAGTAAGATATTCTTTCTACAGGTGTATATATACTACATTATTCAGTAAGACAGTCTTTGTACATGTATATATGCTAAAGATTATAATGTTTTTATCTCCAGCAATACATCAAGCATTGAAATAGCTCAGGACTCGCGCGAATGTGGTTTAGATTTCAACGCGTAGGGTAGACCGGGTCGTTTCACTTAGATCTCGGAAGATTACTGAAACGTATACCGAGTCTAAATTATTTGCAATAGTTAAAACGCATGTTTTATACAGTACGTAGATTTCGCAAGTAGGAAGACCTCTATACATTAATAACTAGAACTTCATTCGTGAAGTTTTTTTAAATTACTGTCCTGCTTTCCGTTGGTCATTATTTATATACTTGGAGTCGCATGCCAAAAATCCCCAAGCCTGACCAGCGAAATTCACGAAAATAATCAAAATGGGCTTTTCAGGTCATGTTTAGATTTTCTGTTGAGAGGTCTTATAGTACCGTCGAAGATCACGAATTATATCTGCTCTTCATTTGAACCAGCTAAATTGTGACAAATTCCTGATTGTTTCATATCCACGAGTGCGACAAGCAAGGATTGTGTTCAAATATCTCTTGTCTTTGGTTATGCTCTAAACGTCCCCACATGCACATTTTGTTTCCGGTTATTTATGTAGTTAACAACGTTTCTCTATTTATTTATTGATCTTCACTTCACTGTTTTAATGCATTACATGGATATAATGTCCTGGTATTGAAAGGGTCAGACGCAATGAACGAGCAGACTCGTTAGCGGGCAAAGTTGCTATTGATGGGATAGTATTAAAAAAAAATGGGTCCAATCTAAGGGCAGTCATTGATTTACTGACTACACAGATAAGATGAGGACACTGAGGTGATAACAAACAACTTCGACACTAGAGATGATAACACACAACGTCGATATTAGAGGTGATAACACACAACATCGATATTAGAGGTGATAACATACAACGATTGCCATAAATGGGGGTGACTACTGGCGTGGGGAGAAAGTGTGACATAAATGGGGATGATTACGGGGGGTGGGGAGAAAGTGTGACATTAATGGGGATGATTACGGGGGGGGGGGGGGTGGGGAGAAAGTGTTACATAAATGGGGATGACTACTGGCGTGGGGAGAAAGTGTGACATAAATGGGGATGATTACGGGCGTGGGGGGGGCAGTGGGACATAAATGGGGTTTACTACGGGCGTGGGGAGAACGTATGTTCTCTCTGGAATGAATCGAAGTTCACATAAGCAACATCCGACTGGGACTTTGCCATGCTCTTGAATGTCTGCTGGAAGGAGAGAGGATCACATGTCACGTGTGCCACGTTGTTTATTTCTAATCATGATTCAAGAATATTTTTTGTAGGATAAGTGGTTTCTTCTTGCCTTACCAGAAGACTCCAACTATCAGCTAGCGCCGTTCAACACTTTCAGAATGACACCTCCTACTCAGATGGAATAAACCGTGACCTTTGACGGTGCTATAAGACCTTTGAACAGAAAATGTAAACATGACCTGAAAACCACATTTTGAATTACATTTACGTTTAATCTCCCCCCCACACCCCTAAAGATTATATGGATATTTTATATCTACCGTATTCTTAGTCTATCTTTGGCTCTATATCCGGATATTCTTGTGTTATATGCTCTAATTTGTATTTGGTTTGGGTTCATTCTCATAAAGTGATTGAACAATTGTTACTTCATCAAGTACCGCTAAAATAACAGAAAGTTTGGTACAAGGAAATGATACGGCGATTATAGACCCAACTCACACTTCTCAGATGATATCCACGTGTGATAGTTGATTACTATAGCTTGAGTTGATGTTTAGCTAATCTAGCTTTTATTGATGTTTAGCCAAAATTGTTTGTGCTGATGTTTTTCCATTACATGTTCTGTTGATGTTCAACTGCATAACTGACGCTGTTTGACCATTTTACCGCGTGTTGATGTTTGACAAATATAGCTTTTGATGGTATGTGATCAGTATAGCGCTTGATCTTCTAAATTCATGAGAAAATCTTCTGATCACAACGATCCTTTGATAAATATTTCACTTCTGCTCTGAGTGACTTTTCTGATCACAGATCATCGATCATGTCCCTTCATGCAGACCGATTTCTCGCTTCAGAATATTTGCGTTTTATGTGCTGGTAAACTCTTCTGAATTTAATGTTATCTTTTCTTTCTATTTCCCTTATGATATTTCTTCCTCCTTTTTCTTTTCGATTTCCATCTGTGCGTCGATCAGTATCAAATATCGAAAGAATGCGATATTTTTTGGGTCTCCCTTGTTGGTAAAGTTCATTAAGATCATTGTCTTCTTTTTTTTTTCTAGCCGGAAATTGTAGCACAACATTCCTGGATATTCTTAGCACACCACTCTCTAGATATTCCTGGATATTCTTAGCACACCACTCTCTAGATATTCTTAGATATTCTCAGCACACCACTCTCTAGATATCCCTGGATATTCTTAGCACACCACTCTCTAGATATCCCTGGACATTCTTAGCACGCCACTCTCTAGATATCCCTGGATATTCTTAGCACACCACTCTCTAGATATCCCTGGATATTCTTAGCACACCACTCTCTAGATATTCCTGGATATTCTTAGCACACCACTCTCTAGATATCCCTGGATATTCTTAGCACACCACTCTCTAGATATCCCTGGATATTCTTAGCACACCACTCTCTAGATATCCCTGGATATTCTTAGCACACCACTCTCTAGATATCCCTGGATATTCTTAGCACACCACTCTCTAGATATCCCTGGATATTCTTAGCACACCACTCTCTAGATATCCCTGGATATTCTTAGCACACCACTCTCTAGATATCCCTGGATATTCTTAACACACCACTCTCTAGATATCCCTGGATATTCTTAGCACACCACTCTCTAGATATCCCTGGATATTCTTAGCACACCACTCTCTAGATATCCCTGGATATTCTTAGCACACCACTCTCTAGATATCCCTGGATATTCTTAGCACACCACTCTCTAGATATCCCTGGATATTCTTAGCACACCACTCTCTAGATATCCCTGGATATTCTTAGCACACCACTCTCTAGATATCCCTGGATATTCTTAGCACAAACAATCTCTAGATATCCTTGGATATTTTAGCACACCACTCTCTAGATATCCTTGGATATTCTTAGCACAAACAATCTCTAGATATCCTTGGATATTTTAGCACACCACTCTCTAGATATCCTTAACACAAACAATCTCTAGATATCCCTGGATATTTTTAGCACACCACTCTCTAGATATCCTTGGTTATTTTAAGCAGAATCTCTAGATATCTGTGGATATTCTCAACACACTCTCTAGATACAATTGGATATTTTTGGATATAACCTTGGATATTTTTTTTAGCACAAACAATCTTTAGAAATCCTTGGATATTTTTAGCACAACAATCTGTAGATAGTCGTGAATATTCTTAACTTTCAAACTTTGGATTAATACATACAATCATTGGATATTCTTAAGATAAAATCGCTGGTTATTATTAACATATAATCTATGAATATTCATGAGATGAAGTCAGTGGGCATGCGCTAATCTGCGAGTAACCTACATGAAACAACGCCATCAAAAATTCATGTAGAAATATGCTGTACCAGACTATGAGAGAACTATATGTCACTTGAGTTTCATGTCAAACACAAGAACTGAAACTGTCGCTTATCAACTACTGCGCTGCTGTTGTTTCTTCAACTGTCACCACGATATTGAAATGTTTGTCTTCTCCTTCTGCCTTCGTTCTCACACTCCTGCATATTAGCAGGATTTAGTCCAGAGAACGGATTGCATTGTATCATGGGTTACACCTTTTCTGCGATACCTGCGACGTTCGACAGGACACATCCGACTTCAGCATGGCTTATGGGTCACTTTGACCATATATGGAATGTGGCAGCCAACCCCACCGTATAACGTCATTATCCGCAGATTACGACATGCATGGAAGGGAAACCTTGTTGCTATTCTTTTCTGCACTTTTTGTTTTCGAACATACAAGGGGTGGGGGGAATGTCATAATTGATTTTGTCGCTTCCTCCACTGTTCGTCTAAAGTTGTTCTACATTATCCCAACTATACTCTTTCCCTGCGGGTTCTAGTACAGAGTTTGTCTAGTTATGTTATCAAACTTATTTTTGAAGTTGTGTTTCTGAGTTATGATTGCAGATATTACTTTGTACACGAGTAATATGTTTCTGTTTAATTGTATCTGAGTAATTGTTTTACCAGCAGTACCAATCTCTACGCCAATCTGCTTCAATCGTTAGTGCGACCATGATTCTGTTTACGAGCAGTACCAATCTCTACGCCAATCTGCTTCAATCTTTAGTGCGACCATGATTCTGTTTACAAGCAGTACCAATCTCTACGCTAATCTGCTTCAATCTTTAGTGCGACCATGATTCTGTGTACGAGCAGTACCAATCTCTACGCCAATCTGCTTCAATCTTTAGTGCGACCATGATTCATACTTATGAAAAATTCTAAGAACGTAAGGTCTTTCATCGAATAGACATCGTCAGATACATTTATATGGCGATGCTTGCCAGTGTATCGGCCCGCTCATTACCCTAAAGGCCCGCATGTCCGGGCACAAATAGAAATTAAATATTTCTGGTCATAAATTGTCTTATCACCCACACCCTCCAAGTGACGGCGGACGTTTCCAGTGTCAACATTGCGAATCATGTTAATTAACTCACTAAGTATGATTGCATGAATGTAGTGATTTGACACCAGCCATGATAGTGGCTACGTTTTTTTTTAGTGTATGACTTGTCCTTCTCTATTTTCTAACTTTGATTTCTATCTACATTGTTTATTTTTTATATCTTATCATATCAACACTAGTTATCTGATACACACCGCACAAACGCCCACGCACTAGTTATCTGAAACACACTGCACACACGCACATACTACACAGTAATGTCTCTTCGTCTTGGGTTCAATCATGGCCGTCTGCTTATAGAAAACCTATGTAAAGAGAGTAAAAAAGTCTTCATTAGTTTCGTTTTTGCTTATTCTCGTTGACTTTAGTCGGCCACTATTTATATACTTGGAATCGCATGCCCCCAAAAAAAAAGCCAAGTCTGACCAATCGAAATGCAGGGAAATAATCAACATGGGCCTTTCAGGTCAAGTTTACATTTCTAGTAAAAGGTATTATAGTACCGTAATCTAGTGACCTGGACAAAATCTTATCTTTCATTTACTAGTCACTGCGACTAGTTAGGCACATCCATCTTTATCTTCACTGACAGAAAAAAAACATGATAGATTCACTCCTTAACAGACAAATATGCAGTCACGAATACATATAGAAATGTTTAAAAATGTTAAATTATAGCACATATACCCCTGAGGCAGTGTCTAATTATAGCACTTATACCCCCGAGGCAGTGTCTAATTATAGCACACATACCCCTGAGGTAGTGTCTAATTATAGCACATATACCCCCGAGGCAGTGTCTAATTATAGCACATATACCTCTGAGGTAGTGTCTAATTATAGTACATACCCCTGAGGTAGTGTCTAATTATAGCACATATACCCCGAGGTAGTGTCTAATTAACTTAGCTAAACATGGAGCCTGGGGAGAAAATATTCACAAACACTACTCTATACCACGGAATATATATGTAGATATATAGAAATCTGTTACTAGCATGCGCACTAGGAACATGTGAAGATAATTATATAAAATAAAATGTGCCTCTAATGATGAAGTAGACCTCGTGCAAGAGTGAACATATGTTCTTCTTCTGCGTTGGTTCGTAACCTCCTGCAGATTAGCAGGATGTAGTACAGGGTACATAATGCGCTGTGTTGTGGTTTACAGCATTGCTGCGATAACTGCGCATTTCAAATTAACAGATTCGACTTAAGCATGACCTTGGGTCTCTTTTACTCTACCAATTTCACCACATAACCTCCTTAATCGGCTCTTACGACATGCATGAAAGGTAAACAGCGTTACTATTCTTTGCTCCCCTCTCGCGTACAGGCAACGTTTGATTAGATCGGAGCTGTGACTTACATAAAGTAATGTTGTTCCTAGTTTCAGTAATCATACCTACCACCATCTACCAAGTAATCATTCACAACCAACTAAGTAACAATACCAACCACCAACTACCAAGTAATCATTCACAACCAACTAAGTAACAATACCAACCACCAACTACCAAGTAATCATTCACAACCAACTAAGTAACAATACCAACCACCATCTTTAGTCCGTTTATAAATTCGTAATCACACATTCAATCGAATATCTCAGAAACGGTCTGATTGATTGCGGGAGATATTTTGCATGCAATATTAGATTTTATCCGGCTCAAAAATACTTTTATCATTTAGTCCATACCTGCACTGGATTCTGGAAGTCGGCGAAATTCTTAGAGGTTTTTGGTGCATTGTAAATAAGTGTGGTTAAATTTTTGATATTACAATAAACATGTTACTGTCGAGTAACATTGCATTCAAAGGCGTATCGACTAAAATACTTTATATAGGTGAAATTGATGTATGTGTTGTCCCTCGTATGTGCAATAGTAAACGTCACTGCAATATGCAGCAGTTAGTCTGCTTTTCCGTCACCATTAGACCCCAGGGTGTCTTAACTTCGCTTAAATACTGTATTATTTTAGCCGAAATTTGGATGAGATGTATTTTGTTGCCACTGTATATGTATCAAATATTGTTATATATTTCTATTTCTACCTGTTCATCACATTTATTGTTTTTCATGCCATGCTCATTTTCGCTTGCGAGGGAGGAACACCATCATCACCATCATCATCATCATCATCAATGGTGTTATCAACATACGCTTATTTATGTTGAGCCATTATGTGATCTGTCCATGAAATAAATTCTTCAAAATTCAGTATCTTCATTATTCCAAGAGGTTGATTATTGTTACTGGTTGCAGAAATTGTCATCCATCTCGCTGCCAGTAGTCATCTTCCTCTCGGATTACACGATTCATCTTTTTAAAAACTAAACGTATATTTTGTAGAGGTACTGCGTGTCAGAGCTTCAAAATCACACGTTTTAGACGTTGTGAATTCCTGATGTGGAGCAGCCGTATGTAGCGACGTGTACCATATGTACCGTATGGAACCTTCTAGAATTGGAAGAAGACTATTTTCCTGAAAATAAGTACATTTATTTTAGTATGGTAGTCTCTGCTACATGTACATTTTGATTGGAAAATAAGTCCAGCATCATAAACTAGGTTGCTGAAGCTACTTCTAGCCTGCGTGAGTATAATTCACTGACAGTTGCTACTTGGAATGTTTCTTGTGAGTTATTTTGTGTATTATACATATTTTAACATTGGCTTCTCCGTTCCAGGATCTGTCTCAAATATTTACTTTGGACAGCAATCAAGTGTGGCTTTTCACAAATAATATTCCTGCCGCCTAGGGTTTTCTGAAAATGAAACCGGCAGTTCTTGCAATTTTCCACAGAAGACTTTCAGATATTTTGACATTGGAATCATTTAATCAATTAATTTCTCAAGAGAAACAAGTTAATTTTTAGCAGCCATCTGTAATATTTCCCGCCTTATGACATCTATATCAAAGTCGTCAACTCTCATTTGTTTTCTTCCTTGCTTCAAAATTTTCATTTAAAATTGAGTGCTTTTTGAATCTTGTTTCATCCAACGGGAAAAAGATAATCATTCCAGACCAAGATCCAATTGAGTTCGCTGTTTAGGGTTATTATATCACAATATAAATTATATTATATCACAATATAAATTATATTATATCAAAATATAAATTATATTATATCACAATATAAATTATATTATATCAAAATATAAATTATATTATATCACAATATAAATTATATTATATCACAATATAAATGACCCATCTTAAATTCTTTGTAAAAATGCTAGTAGAGTAAAACGGTAACGTTCTGCATTGTAATAAATTTGCACTTCAAACTCAATTTGAATTATATATGAATGTAAATTTCAAGAAACTAAAATTAAACACAATAACGACACGTCGAATGAGACTTTGAAGGACAATTTCAAACTTATATTTGAGGTACAGAGATGTTTGCATTTTTGCAAAAAGAACACAATGAAATTCAATGTTTTTTTTGCATCACTTCTGTTGGTCCAACTGACTATTTCAGTGATTTTTATTGGTCACTATGTTGAAACATATTGGAGTGACCAAGGAATAGATAAGTGTGTAAACATGAGTGACGTATGGTGTCAAAACAAAATGTTTGCATTTCGGAAATCCTGTTCGAATTCTGCAACATGGGCTATATTCCCGTACAAAATAAAAAATGAGGGTACCAATTTTTTTTTAAAAACACCAACAAAAACACATGTTTTTTAGATCACACGACAGCATAGACCTGCCTGTAGACAGGGAAAACGACGTGATTGGTGACTTTCTTAAGTTGTATCACGTCTTCAAATAATATATTTGTACTTTCCGTCACAGCAAATGAAAAGCCCAAAGAATATAAACGAAACGTCATCAATGCAAATGTGTCCCGATATTTAGACAGTAATTTTCTTTGGTTACACTCGATTGAACACTGTATAATATCTTATATCATACACAATGTACAGTGGGCGCATATGAATATACGTTATAGAGGAAACTTGTAAAACTACTAATACTTTTTAGAAAAAGAAAAAACATTTTTTAGCTTCGTTTTGAATCAAAATTTGGATTCAAAAAATCTCTGCGATCAAACAGACAGTTTCTGAAATATTCGCTTGGATGTGTGATTACGAATAGATAAATAGAGTATACCAAGTAATTATTCTCATCACGACTCACCAAATATATCACCAGCAGGTGGAGATAAGTATTGAGTTTTTTTCTGACCATGACGGGAATGAAAATGTCTCATCATTCCAATATGTTCTAATTGAAAAGAAATGTCTCGTCCAGAGATTGGCAGCCCTGGTTTTATCCTGTCAATTAAGTAATGGTTTTCTTATGTCTCTCGCTGGATTTTATTTGATTTTCAGTCTCCAGAGAAACCTAGAAATTGGTCAAGATAATCCTGCACGCTCACCATTAGTAGGTGTATGTTGTATTAGACAGCAGTGCATCGCCGAAGATGGATATGACAGGCCAGTGGCGCAAATAAAACGGCGACACACCGCATTTCCATTCTCTGAATTACACCCTGCTGGAAATCTAGTGGGGACCATTGCCCTGGTACAAGAGAGATCCAGTGGGAGTTTGAGAATGAACACTGAAGAAGAGAGCAGTACTTGGATTTACCATCTGAAGATGATGCTGCTTCCTTTCAATATTTTATCATGCTCGTTGTCAAACCTTTGATTATTTTTATCACGCTCGTTGTCAAACCTTTGAATATTTATCAAACTTTTCAAACCTTTGAATATTTTATCATGCTTGTTGTCAAACCTTTGATTATTTTTATCATGCTCGTTGTCAAACCTTTGATTATTTTTATCACGCTCGTTGTCAAACCTTTGAATATTTATCAAACTTTTCAAACCTTTGAATATTTTATCATGCTTGTTGTCAAGCCATGATATTTAAAAAAATGTTGAGGGTTCATACCTCCTCCCCACCCCCACTCTACAGGAAAATTGAATTTGTGATATTGTTATTAATATACAAGTAAATAAAACGTGCATCGGTAGCTTTATATTTGTTTGTGAGTCATGTACACATGTCATGTACACATGTCAGCTAGTAGGGTTCCATGTCATGTACACATGTCAGCTAATCGGGTCCCATGTCATGTACACATGTCAACTAGTCACGTTCCATGTCATGTACACATGTCAACTAGTCGGGTTCCATGTCATGTACACATGTCAGCTAGTCGGGTTCCATGTCATGTACACATGTCAGCTAATCGGGTTCCATGTCATGTACACATGTCAACTAGTCGGGCACACCATGTCATGTACACATGTCAACTAGTCGGGTTTCATGTCCTGTACACATGTCAACTAGTCGGGCACACCATGTCATGTACACATGTCAACTAGTCGGGTTTCATGTCATGTACACATGTCAACTAGTCGGGTTCCATGTCATGTACACATGTCAGCTAATCGGGTTCGATGATAACATGGTTGCTGGTGTGACTCTCGTCCTGGTATCTCTGACTTCAGTACCTGTAGTCGTTTGGGTAGAGCTGTGGTCATGCTTGATATTGGGTAGGTCCGACAACAAAACTTAGTTTCCAGCGTGTGTTGGCTGGACTCAGCCCCCATGACCACTCCAAGGAGGTGATGTTGATGGGATCTCTATATCTCTAACTCCAGCGGATGTGATGCTGACCACAAAATCTCTAGATGTCGACCGTGTGTTGTCGGCGCCGAGAGGGGGAGTAAAATATAGCAGCACTGTTTACTTTCCATGCATGGCGTAATAGATGACTAAGAAAGTTATGGGGTGGAGTTGGCTATCCATCCCATATATGTTCAAAGTGACCAAAGCCATGCTGAAATTGGTCAAAACAACATTTTTGACAATAACTCATGACAGGTTTATGAGAATCCCATGAAACTTACTGAAACAAAACTCTCTGACAATATTATTGAATGCCTATGAAAGATTGACGGTCCTCGAATAAATTAAGTCGAAAATTCAATGTGCAAGTATGGCTCATCTCACTACAGAACTACGATACATCGTAATTGCACGCTTACAGACTGGAAAGCCACAGAGTGTAGCGGCCAGACAATTAAAAGCGGTTAGAAGCATCAATAGTCTCATCTGGAGGCGATTTCAATAAACTGGCTCAGTGGCAAACCAGCCACGAAGTGAAAGACCCAGAGCGATATATCATGAAAGACCAAGAGCGATAGCTTATGCCGAAGACCGCTACATACTGCTGCACCACATCAGGAATCGATTTACATCTGTGTCCTCCACAGTCAGGTCAATGCCAGCAGCTCGTCGAATTTAATTTCAGTTCACACGACCAGGAACCGGCTACACGACGTTTGTCTTTGGGCTAGAAGACCCTACAGAGGTCCATTTCTTACGGACCGGCATCGCCAGAACCGACTGCAGTGGGCGAAACAGCATCGTCAATTGACCGCTGGGAATGACTGGAGACAAGCTTAATTTGGTAATGAATCATTTTTTGTGCCCAGCAACACGATATACGGAGAAGAGTTTACCGCAAGTCTTGGGCGCTACGCCCAGAACAGTGTTGACGAGGCTCCTCCACATGGTGGTGGAGGTGTACTGATGTGGGAAGGGGGGGAAACAACTTCACGTGAAGACGAATCTTTGTGCAAACTGAAGAGCGCCTGAACACTGAACGATACGTCGCTGACAATGTTCGTCCTCGCGTACTTCCCTATTTGGCTATACGAGGGTCGATTTTTCAGCAGGATAACGCTCGACCTCATGTGGTACAACTGATCACGCAGTTCCTCGCTGAAAACAACGCCCAGACCATTCTGTGTCCAGCCATGTCATCAGACATGCATCCTATAGAACACTTATGGGATGAGCTCGACAGACGACTC
This sequence comes from Meghimatium bilineatum, assembly GCA_034231615.1. Classification (NCBI taxonomy): domain Eukaryota; kingdom Metazoa; phylum Mollusca; class Gastropoda; order Stylommatophora; family Philomycidae; genus Meghimatium; species Meghimatium bilineatum. The sequence continues at coordinate 2,254,768 of CM067305.1, read as the reverse complement.
CGACAGCGAGACGTAACTCCAGCCAATCTCCGATAGTTGTCTCTTGCACTACAGGAAGAGTGGGCTGCCATCCCACAACAACGGATTCAATGGCTATTCGGATCCATGTCAAAGAGGTTTCGCACACTGATACAGGCCAGAGGAAGCGATATACATTATTGAAAAAACGGAGGCATCAGTCGCACAGAATAAAAGTCCAAACCAAATTTAATGAGCATCGTTTCATTGTTAAAGTCTGAAAGTTTTTCATGCCAAGGTTGAAACAGTAATTCCATAAAATAAAATTCTGGTACGCGTTTGATTTTTGGTATCCATTAGCAGTGCAATAATGTTGCGTTTCTTGGTGTCCATTAGCATTGCAATAATGTTGCGTTTTCATTTCTTTTTTGAACGGTATAGAAAAAGATCTAAAAATAGACATGTTAAAATCGGCCTTCAGCGATGCAATTTTAATCTTCAAGTGTATATATTAACTCATATCCTTAGATTGTTTGTTACGTTTGAAATTTTTAGCACTATTGTAAACCATTAATCAATTGCCATGTCGAGTGGTGTAGGCTATCACGCTTCTCCACAACTCTTTGTCTCTTGTGTTAATACGTTCAGTTGGTGACTTCTCCTGGTGCCACAGTGACAACCTATACAGAAGTTTCTCTCTTTGTCTTCCTCTGTCTCTTCTTCACTTGATTTTTCTGTGGTTACTAAATGTTCAGTTAGCCATGTCTTCACCATAATGTCATATGTTGATGATGTCTACACCATAATGTCATATGTTAATGATGTCTACACCATAATGTCATATGTTGATGATGTATACACCATGATGTCATATGTTAATTATGTCTACACCAAAATGTCATATGTTGATGATGTCTACACCATAATGTCATATGTTAATGATGTCTGCAACATAATGTCATATGTTAATGATGTCTGCAACATAATGTTATATCATTTTGATATGTCCACCAAAGAAGATTAAAACAAAATCATGTTCAACTTATAAATATCGTATTAACTGTAAACATATACTTCAAGAGTGTTCTGAGCATGAAACGCTGAGACAGACCTATTGGCCAGAGGAAACAACACTGGAATCAAAACTCTATGGGACACTGTATGAACTACAAAAGACAGTGAGTTTTATTAAGGAGACAGAATTACAGATATAGACATGTTTCAAGTGAACGAAAGAAGAAGAAGTATTAACTGTGTTCTGCCGCAACTTTGTCTAGGACCATGGCTATTAATGCCATCCAATGGAACAGCGGGAGTGGAAGAGTAAATCTCACAAGAATGTTCCACAAAGTACAAGATGAGAAGTTAATTTTTGCTATTCAAGAAACCAAGTTAAACAGAAATAAAAGACTAAGATATCATGGACATACTATTTTCAGAAATAATAGGGGAATAGGGCGATGGGGGTTTTGTTGATGATAAATGAGGTATTTGAGATTAGCCATTGAGAAGAGATTCGTACCGAAAACAAGAACTGGTTAGCATGACGAGCGTATTAAGTAGTGGACTGGCTGTAATAATAATTGTTATAACGTTAGGGAGATCGGGATGGATTATGTGGAATCATCATGAAACTCATAACCCTTCTGTAGTGTTGTACGGGTGTCACTCTGGAAATATCAACACAAACCCTCGCCAAGCCTCTCTTTTATCATTTCTTTGTTTGAGTGTGGATAATCTTAATTTGTAGAATATAATAAACTGATTTGACTGAATAATGAATCAATCCTCTTCTGCCTGGCAAGGACTCGACAGTATACCTTAGTATGATAACAGCAAATCTAAAATCAATTATATGGGAAACAATGGGGGATGGGGAACACCAAATCTGATATTCCTTGCTATCTGTACCTCATGGGAAATAATGGGGGGGGGGAACCAAATCTGATATGTCTGTCTGTCGGTCAGTCTGTCGGTCGGTCTGTCTGTCTGTCCGTCGGTCTGTCTGTCTGTTGTCGGTCTGCCTGTCTGTCTATCTATATATCTCACATACACCACATGGGAAATAATGGGCAGAAACCAAATCTGATCACATACCTACTAAAATGACTATAAACGAAGAATATGTAGATAAACGAGAGCCTTGCAGATCTATTTTCCAATAAACGAGAGCCTTGCAGATCTATTTTCCAATAAACGAGAGCCTTGCAGATCTATTTTCTAATGAACGAGAGCCTTGCAGATCTATTTTCCAATAAACGGGAGCATTGCAGATCTATTTTCCAATAAACGAGAGCCTTGCAGATCTATTTTCCAATAAACGAGAGACTTGCAGATCTATTTTCCAATAAACGAGAGCTTGCAGATCTATTTTCCAATAAATGAGAGCCTTGCAGATCTATTTTCCAATACAACCATGCAAACTGGGAAGTCTATCAAACAGAACTAACAGAGACATGTACACAATTATATACGGATAATGTACAGGACTTTGCAAATGTACTAAATATACTTCATACTAAAGAAATACTTACAACAGTAGCTAAAACTTTTTAAATTACACACCCGTCAATCTAAGATGTCAAAACAATTCTAAGTAAAGACAATAATTAAACCAATTATCCAGTTTTATTAGAAATAAACAAATATAATTATCATTTAAATCAAGGAAACACAATGGAAATTCTTTTGTCAGACTTTAAACTAAATAAATACAAAAGTAATATGGAATAAATTAAACACAATTAATAACAAAATTTAATACGAAAGAAAGTACAAACTACTTTATAAAAGACCAGTGTCAATAAACAATTAAAGGAGGAAATCAACAGTAGAGAAGAAACAATAAAGTCTAGAAAACGTCAACTATGACGATAATCTACAATCATACCTACTCTCTGACATAACAATAGAAGAAGTAACAGTGTAAATAAAAGATACACAAGATATACACAGCAGGAGCAGACACAATAAATTATACCATCCTGACAAACATACCACTAAAGATTGTAGTGACGATTACAGAAATATCCAATTTTATATGTCTTCCGGGACAATCTAAAGGAATGGAAAATAGCTACAATTGTACCGATATTAAAACAGGATAAAGACGTGAATGAAATGAACTGATACAGGCCAATATCACATCTCACCTAGGCAAAATATTAGAAAATATTATAAATAAGATAATATTTTATTTCAATAAACTATTCTATACATTGCCACTCAATTTCCACTCAATAAGGATTCATAAGAAAAAAACAAACTCAAGCAAAGTTGTCGACCTCATGTGGTAGAACTGATTACCCAGTTCCTCGCTGAAAACAACGTCAATTAATGAAATTCAAACATGAAATTAAAGTGGGGTTTCTCAATAATGAAAAACAAAAACAATCTCTAAACTTTTGGACATGACAAGAGTGTACTGACAATGAAAGATCGATAATGAACAACTGATAATGAAAACATAAATAACCGCTAATAAAGGTAACAACACACAAACAGCTTAAAAGTGTTCATGGACAGATGAAAAACTGTCGACGGGAAGGTTGGGTCAGGTGTTACAATCACTGATTGAAAAATATCTTCTTCTTCTTCTTCTTCTGCGATCAGTTTCCTATGCTCATAAGTCTATACAGGAAGGTGGGCAGACTCCATGAATTCAGTCGTCAGGAGGAGGTCCTCACGGTTGCCCCCACAGCATCACCTTCAGATCTGTCTCTTGGGGCCAAATATTGGTTCTCACGTCATCAAAGAGTGGGCATGTCTGCAGAATATGTTCTGGAGTCTGGGGACCCTTTTGACATGGACATTGGTCAGTTTGAACAGCCCTAATTTTGTGGAGATGTGCTTGTAGTCTGCAGTGTCCTGTGCGGAGTCTAAAAATTGTTGTTTGCTGTGATCTGCTTAACTTTAGAATGGGGTCCTGTATAAAGTTGCTGCTTGTTCTCGACTCCATCTGTTTGTATTTTCTTTTGATGTGAGTTTTTGCTTCAGTCAGTGATATTCTGTGCTGGACTTGTTCCTTTTGTGCACCTGCTTTTGTCAGTCTGTCAGCTGTTTCATTTCCTGCTATTCCACAGTGTGCAGGGATCCACTGCAGCACAACTTTATTGTTGGCAGACAGTTGATTTAAAAGTTCTACAGTTGTTATGTTAGGAGATCTTTAGGTTCCTTTTGGATGGTCTGGAGTACTGACATACAGTCACACAAGAAGACTATATTAGCTCATTTTAGTCTCTGTGCCTCTAGAGCCTTTGATGCTTCCAAGATTGCTTGTAGCTCTGCACTTTAGTTTGTTGATAAGGTGTAGCGATTGAGAGTTCTAGTTTTGGGGTGTTTGGTATGAGTATTAGTATCCCAGCTTCTCCTTTACCGCACCCTTTGATGATCCATCTGTGAAGACAAGAATCTATTGTGAGGTAGGGTATTGGGTGTCTAGGTGATCAAGTGTTTTTGCCTTAAGTGCAGTAGGTTTTTCCATAGTTTTGCTATAAATGCCTGGGACTGTAAGTTTTGCAGTATATATGGGTGAGGTGTTTGTGATGTTGCAATATGCTTCTAGCTGTTCCCATTCATCCGGATTGTTTCTGGTTACTTCTTCATTGGCTTTCATAAGTTTCTTCGATAGGTGATTGAAGCTTGGTCTTTTCAGTCTGTTTTTTGTTAGTTCTTTTGTTTTCGCAAGCTTAGGGTGATGTTTCAGGTGTCTACATTTTTCTGTCATTATTGTGATTTTCTCATCCCTGCGGTCTGTTAGATTTTGTAAACCTGCTGTTGCTTCCATTGATGTTATAGATGTGCTACGTAGTCCTACTGTTATAATTCGGGGACCTGCATTCTGAATTGTGTCCAGCTTCTGAAGATTGGTATTTGCTGCTGTTGCATATGTGCTTAATCCATATTCCAGAGTTTGACGAATATGAGCTACGTAGACTTGTTTTATGGTTTTTACGTCAGCTCCGCAATCTGTCTCAGATAGTTTTTTTTAATTATTTGTAGTCAGCGTGTGGCGTTTTCCCCTGTCTCTTCAATGTGTTATCTCCATGTAGGCCTCCTGTCAATTGTTAGTCCCAGGTAGACTCGGTTGTTTTCTTTTGGAAGTGGGGCATTGTCTAGAGTGAGAGAATACTTTTCAGGTTTTGTGGAGAGAGTGAAGAGTGTGGTGACGGTCTTCCTTTTTTAAATTTTAACAGCCCAGGTTTTTTCACACTCTTCAATTTTGTTTATTGCCTCCTGCATTCTAACTGTTGCAACTCCAATGTATTCCGATTGGGTCCAGATACACCTAGACACTCAATACCCTACCTCGCAGTGGATTCATGTCTTCACAGATGGATCATCAGAGAGTGCAGTAAAGAAAGGAGGATATGGGATACTAATACTCATACCAAACACCCCAAAACTAGAACTCTCAATCGCTACTGGCAAATTATCAACAAATTACAGGGCAGAGCTACAAGCAATCTTGGAAGCATCAAAGGCTCTAGAGGAACGGAGGCTCAAAGGAGCAAACATAGTCTTCTTGTGCGACTGCATGTCAGTACTCCAAACCATCGAAAATGAACCTAAAGATCTCCTAACACAAACAACTGTAGAACTTCTAAATCAACTATCTGCCAACAATAAAGTTGTGCTGCAGTGGATCCCTGCACACTGTGGAATAGCTGGAAATGAAGGAGCTGACAGACTGGCAAAATCAGGTGCAAAAAAGGAACAATTCCAGCACAGAATATCACTGACTGAAGCAAAAATCCTCATCAAAAGAAAATACAAACATACATTGAGTCAGAGAACAGGCAGTAACTTTCCACAGGACCCTATTATAAAGCTAAACAGGCCACAACAAACCACAATTTTTAGACTTCGCACAGGACATTGCAGACTACAAGCACATCTCCACAAAATTAAGCTGTCCAAACTGACCAATGCCCATGTCAAAATGGGTCCCCAGACTCCAGAACATATTCTGCAGACATGCCCACTCTTTGATGACGCGAGAACCAAAATAAAGCCCAAAGAGACAGATCTGAAGGTGAAGCTGTGAGACAACCGCGAGGACCTCCTGCTGACGACTGAATTCATGGAATCGGCCCACCTTCCTGTATAGACTTATGAGCACAGGAAACTGATCGCAGAAGAAGAGAAGGGTCCAGATTGCAAGATCGTCTGCACAGAGAACGTTATGCACAGGTGGTGTGAATAGTTTCGGCAGGTCATCTTAAAATATTACGGAGACTGTGGAGGATATAACTCCTCCTTGTGGACCGTATTCATGTTGACCATTTTAATTTTTATTTCCTGGAGTTTGACTCTTGCATGCCTGCCACGAGGAAGCTTTTTATGCACTGTAACATTTTGACTCCGATTCCTTTCTGGGCGAGTTTTTGCAATGTTTAGCTCACATGTTATATTAAATTACACACAACCGCACAACCATTGATTGTCACACGTGTCTACTGCCCAAACAACCCCAGAACCATTGATTGTCACACGTGTCTACTGCCCAAAGAACCCTGGAAGAAAGCCCATGGAACCCATTGAATCACAAACGAAATGATTCAACACCAAGGACTTGCGGGTAGAAACAGTGTCCTAGACCTCTTTAATGAATTACCGGGATCTTCCCAGAAGAATGGAAAGAGGCAAAAATAATTCTAATTGCCAAGAAAGTAAAACAAAAAACCAACAAAATAAGGTAAGTTACCGCCCTATCAGTCTACTTAGCTGCCTAGGAAAAGTCATGGGGAAAAATGGTGGATAACAGGCTCTTAAAGTCTCTGAAGACACACAATCTTCTAGATGACTGCCAATCAGGCTTCAGAAAACACAGAAGTACTGAAGACCAAACAACATACATTGCCCAGGAAATAGAAAATGCTTTCCAGAAACAAATCAAAACTCCTAGCCAACTTCTTTGATCTCACAAAGGCCTTTGACAAAGTCTGGAAAGAGGGGCTATCATCTTTCTATAGTGACCATTTGACATGTCCTGTGATTTTATGTGGATCTCGACACAATAGTACACATAAAGTGACCTATTAAAATCACGGGAAAAAGAAGTCGCATGACGTTAGAAGGATGATCCCTGTTGAACCTCAGTGCTGTATAATTGATTGAAGACACGCCTAAAGCAACCCGTTCTATACACGAGTAATATCGGATTGGACGTTTAATAATGAATCGCAGAAGAAAGCTAAAATATGATATTTGGGACATTGAACGAGTAAACTCCAATTATATCTATCTTATTCTATTTTAAATATATCCTATAAAAATACCGTTATGTATTACACGATTTGCGCAAATGTTTCCCATTTCAAGCACTAAAATATAGCATAAACACGAACATTCATTGATATAATGCTATACTTAGCTATGTTATAGTGACACTGTGTCGTACCCCATTATTAATCAGAGACAGGCTTTCGCTGTCCCAATTTGTACAAGTTATTCAAATGTCAAATAAATGTCAATATCATGTTTATTTTCAAGCAGACTACTTGGTCTCCCAGAAAATATTGTCTGTTCATGTTAGTCGTGCCAGAAACCGAACTGGTTACTACATTAGCATCCTATCTGTTCATGGCCCCTTGTCAGTCGTCGTTCCAGAAATTGCTGACTATATTAGCATTTTATATTTTCACGTGTCTCCTGTCAATCGTGTCAGAAAATGGAGTGATGCCTACATTAGAATTTTATCTGTTCATTTGTCTCCTGTCAACCGTGTCAGAAAATGGACTGATGACTACATTAGCATCATATCTGTTCTTTGTCTCCTGTCAATTGTGTCAAAAATTTCTGACTACATTGGCATCCTTTTCAGTCGTGCAAATCAACTTCTGACTACATTGGCATCCTTGTCAGTCGTGTCAGAAACTTCTGACTACATTGACATCCATGTCAGTTGTGTCAGAAACTTCTGACTACATTGACATCCTATGTACTTTTTGTGTTCTATGAGTTAGATTAAACAAGTAAATTTGTAGCGTATCACATTGAGGAGGAAGCCATCAACCCAACATTTTAAGTTGTAGTGATTATCTTGTCTAGATCAGTATTTCCTAACCTTTGTTATTACCACCAAGTATTTCTCAAATTCTTATTGCCTCCTACGTAACATATACATATTTTTTAATATTCAAAAATTGTATTATCTTCACATTAGATTCTAGAACAATACATAAGATTAACACCACTGAAATGAAATGTGTGAGACGTATGATTGGAGTTAGCTTGAGAGAAAAAAGCAGGAATGAAGCACTAAGGAAACAATTAGGGATCAAACATACAAAACTATTCACATTCTGGATTACACCTGGAGGAAGATATTTCTATATCACATCATAAGAGAAGTGTCTAAAGTGGATAAGTGCAGTAATAAGTTTACAAAGTGAATATGTAAACATCGGTGGAGAAGATAACAAGTATGGCCATGAACAGCGAAACAGGAGACCTATTGGACGCCCTCGTAAAAGGTGGATAGATAGTGTATTAGAGACACTCGGAAATATAACAGCAGAGGAGGCAAATAGAAGGGCAAAAGACTGTACACTCACTCTCCCCTCAACACCGAAAAGTACATGAGGACAGAAAGAAAAAGAAGAAGTATTATCTTCCATGAGTTCCTCCCTCAACAATCAAATTGACCCCCCCATCAGTGGGGCGTGGGTCCCACGTGTGGAAACACTGGTCTAGGCAATATGTATATCTACGTTCAGTAGTTTGCTGTGATACTGTGGAAAGTCCTGTAATCCGCCTTAAAAAAAAAATTAGAATGGCTTCATGGAACGTCAACGGAATGTATCAGGGAAAACAGCATACTGTAGAAAACGAAATGAGACGATTAAACATAGACATTCCAGAGATATGTGAACATAGATGGGCATAGAAGGACACTTTACTACCACAACTGGTGGGATGTTCATATATTCAGACAAAGAGAAAAATGGGCACATCGGTGTCGGTATATTACTGTCAAAAGCTATCGTCAGAACATTTTCGGGACAAAACGCAATCAACGATAGCATAATGACAATAAGACCAAACAGAAGATACAAAAATACAACCATCATCCAAACATATGCACCAACATCCAAACATATGCACCAACATCCAAACATATGCACCAACATCCAAACATATGCACCAAAATCGGCAAAAGAAGACGAAGAAATAGGAATATTTTATGACGATCTACAAGAGACAATTGATAAAACACCAGAAAAAAATGTTAAAATAGTAATTTGGTATTTAAATGCAAAAGATGGACCACGAAACGCATGGGAGGACAGACATGCAGTATGCCCTTTCGCTATTGGACAAAGGAACGAGTTAAGAGAACGACTAGTAGATTTTTGCATAGACAACAACGTGACAATCACGAAAACACTATTCCAACAACATTCTAGACAACTGATCATGTAGACATCACCAGATGGCAAGACATGAAATCAAATAGATTACATCTTAATCCAACAGAGATGGCGATCAAGACCCTTAAGTGTGCCGACTGTGTCAAACAGACCACGAACTTCTCATGGCGGATGGAATAATAAAGCTGAAAAGATTATAAAAGGTGCTAGACCCATCCGTTTTGACACCAGCCATAAAACGTGAGGGGGGCGGTGTCACAGAACAATTCCCGCCTCTCGGGATCCGACTGGAGAAGAGAAAAATGTCGAAAAAGGACGTGACTTACAGCAGCGATATGGGTGCGGGGGGAAAAGAGGGGGGAGAGGGGGGGGGGGGAGGGTGAGAACATGTTTGACCCTATCCGAAGAGGAAGATTTCCGAGTGTTTAAGAGAGTGTCTTGGTGGGAATGGAAAGAAATCCCGACCTGCCGATGGATGAGAGGAAATGTATAGGAGAACCGCGACCATTGACTGTACTATAAGACCTAACTGCAAAAAATAAACAGACCTTCATTCTACGTAGTTTTGAATTATTGTCATGCTTTCCATTGATCAATATTTATATACTTGGAGTAGCCCTGGCTATTTTTTGCATGCGATTCCAACTATATAAATACTGACAAACGGAAAACACGGGAACAATCAAGAAAAGGAACGAATGAAGGTTTAATTAATTCTGAGAACAGGCCTTCTTCTGTCAATCTGTCGCTGAAGAACTCATGAATTATGCAAAGTTAAAAAACTTATGTTAAGTCCCTACCAAGATTGTTACATTTTTTGTAGACTTTAGATTGTTCTTGAGAAATAGGACGATATGCGGTCACATGGGAAGTTTCGTTAAACCTGGGACAAAATTGGTTAAACCAGATTAGGTATTATTAGGTCACCTTTCGAATGGTTGCAGGCAGTGTTTGATGCAATTGTGTGTGTGAACATAACATGATGGGGCCTGTCGTCTACACAAACACATAGACCACAACTGTGTAAACATGCTTCTCACAGCACTTTATGAGCGTTGGAGTCTTCCGGGTTTGAAAGAAAGCTCTTTCCGCCGAATACGGATGTGTCGGACCAATGACGCAAATAAAACAGCGCCATAACGCATTTTAATTCTCTGGACTACATTCTGCAGGAAATCTAGTAAGATCATTGTCTGGGATAAGAGAGATCCAGCGGTAGTTTGAGAATGAATTCTAGTGAGATAATTGTTCTGGTACAAGAGAGCTCCACTGGGAGTTTGAGAATGAAATCTAGTGAGATAATTGTTCTGGTACAAGAGAGCTCCACTGGGAGTTTGAGAATGAAATCTAGTGAGATAATTGTTCTGGTACAAGAGAGTTCCACTGGGAGTTTGAGAATGAAATCTAGTGAGATAATTGTTCTGGTACAAGAGAGCTCCACTGGGAGTTTGAGAATGAAATCTAGTGAGATAATTGTTCTGGTACAAGAGAGCTCCACTGGGAGTTTGAGAATGAAATCTAGTGAGATAATTGTTCTGGTACAAGAGAGCTCGCAATTACCGAGATCCACACAAACAAACAACAAACAAACACACAACAAACAAAGATTTATGATATTTCATGTTTCCTCTGTCGGTTATAGTTTCCTGACAGTAATCACTCATGTAATTGATGCTGAGATCAGGTAAATGTATATTTGATTCACATCGTTTAGTTTTCAAGTCGAATTTATCAAATAAAGTCAGGTTGCAGTTAAACTGTATACCAATATGTGAAATAAACTGCATAGCAACATGTGAAATATGAAAATATGTCATGAAATTTGTATCAATTGCAACCAATCCCTACCACCTAAACAAACCGTCTAGATGAACATTTGGTTCTTCTGTCTCCATTACCTGCGTTTATTCTCAGAATTGTTGTGTCTTCATTATCTGCGTTTATTCACAATGGTTGTGTCTCTATTGTCTGAATTTATTGATTTACAGCATATCTGCGATATATACCCCTTTAAGAGAACATATCCGACCTCAGCACGATATATTGGTTATTTTGATCCAATATGGAATGGGACAGCTATCTAAATCCTCCATCACCTTTAGTCGCGTTTTGCGAGATACATGACAGAGAACAGTGCTACTATTCTTTTCTCCACTTTCAGGTTTCGCCACAACACGATTTCACTCTCAGATGTTTTATGAAACAAAAATTAAAGACAAAATACTAGCTTACACACAAAAGTAACATAAACATAAAAACTAACACAAAAGTAACACATACACACAAAACTAACACACAAAAATAACACACACACACACAACTAAGACACACAAAACTAAGACACATACAAAACTAAAACACACACAAAATTTACACAAACCCACAAAATTAACACACACACAAAACTAACACAAACACAAAACTAACACACACAAAACTAACACACACAAAACTAACACATACAAAACTAACGCACACAACTAACATACCGACAAAACTAACACATACACACAAAACTAACGCACACAAAACTAATACACACAAAACTAACACACACACAAAACTAACACACAAAAAACTAACACACATACAAAACTAACACACAAATTTTTTTTTACACAAACACACAAAGTTAACACACACAAAAACTAACACACACAAAACTAACACACACACACAAAACTAACGCACACAACTAACATACCGACAAAACGAACACACACAAAACTAACACACACACACAAAACTAACACACAAAACTAACACACACAAAACACACACAAAACTACAACATCCAACATTTGTCGTGCAAGCGGCACACAATGGCATCAATCTCTATTCTGAAAATAGTCCAGATTAAAACGTGAAACGGCAGAAAGTCAACGATTATTGGGAAACTGTCAAGAAGTTTCTATTGAACAAAATAAACGTGACAAGACGAGGAGCTCAGATAAAACCAAATATTTCAGATATAGAGATTGAGTATAGTAAACTGCAAAGACGGCTGGTACACAAATGTCAGATTTGCCCGAAGTTGACACCCCCTCTCCCTAAAGTTGACACCCCCTCTCCCTAAAGTTGACACACCCTCTCCCTAAAGTTGACACACCCTCTCCCTAAAGTCTGTACCAATAAAAGCACAGGAGACAGGATAATAAATTATTTTTTCATGTTCAGACTAAAGTGAAATGATGATTCAGTAACAAATGTACAGAATAGTGTAACAATGTACAGAATAGTGTAACAATGTACGAGTACATAATAGTGTAACAATGTACAGAATAGTGTAACAATGTACAGAATAGTGTACAGCCTAAGACAGCTATTCTGTCTCCCGGCGGGTGAATGTCCACAAGATATATACATCAGAGTATAACAGCTGGTCCGGCTCCGTGCTGGCGAGTTACACAGTGCTTCTGTGGCGGCTAGGTACCGTGTTCAAATCTCGCTGCAGGCAATTTAGTATCCGGACCGTTCAGAAAGCAATGGCAAATTACTGAAAGTATTATAAATTGTCTAGAAAATCAATACAATCAAAATAAACTGAATAGGACATGTTACCACTTTATTTATTTTATATACAGATGGGGGTCAGCAGAGAGATGCGGGTTAGAGAGACATGGGGGTCAGCAGAGAGATGCGGGTTAGAGAGACATGGGGGTCAGCAGAGAGATGCGGGTTAGAGAGAGACATGGGGGTCAGCAGAGAGATGCGGGCTAGAGAGACATGGGGGTCAGCAGAGAGATGCGGGCTAGAGAGAGACATGGGGGTCAGCAGAGAGTGCAGTAAAATAGACTAGCAGAATGTGTGTATATATATATATATATATATATATATATATATATATATATATATATATATATATTGTGTACAAACAATGTTATGGGTACAATTAAACAACTAACCGGAGAATTCTGTCATAATTACAGTGTAGCAGAAATCCAGGCAAGCAAGATGTCAACATAATGATTCATGAGCAACAATCGTGGGTGACACAAACTGTAGTATGTCAGACAGATGCAAGATCATCACTTAACAAGAAGACAGTCCAGAAACTTGACATACCTGCACATACACCTGACCGAGCTAAGTAATCAGCGTAAAATAGTTATGTGATGGATACCATCTTCTTGTGAAGTGGATGGAGAAACGAGAATCAGATCATGTGGCTGAAGATGGTGCTGCTGATGACCAACCAGATGTGCCAATAACGTACCAACAAAAGATACACACGATCAAAGCAATCTGACAGCCAATACTATCACAAGATTACTACCAAATTATGAACAGACCAGAACAAGTTGTCATTCTGCTTCTCAGAAAAGGACACAACCGACTCTGCAGCCACATGTGTACGAAATTCAAGATTGGCAACACCGTTATCTATCTGTACATACGGACATCCAATCATTGGCAACACCATCATGTGTACATGTGAACACATACCTCAGAGAACAGAGAATGTTCGTCAGAAATGTCCGGAATATAAAATGCGAAAATCCGAAAGACAAATGCTGTAGCCAAGAGAAACAACAATGGAAGAAAAAATATATGGATTCATGGAAAAAAATATATGCATTCATGAAAAAAATATGTGGATTCATGGAAAAAATATGTGGATTCATGAACAAAATATGTGGATTCATGGAAAATAATATGTGGATTAATGGAAACAATCTATGGAAAAATTCCAAGTACGAGTTACAAAACACAGTTAAGTTTATACATGAGATAAAACTGGTAAGTTTCAACAGAACGAAAGAAGAGGTAGACAAGATAAGTTTATAGGCGTCAACATGTAGGTTTAAAAAGAAATCGTATACCAAGAATTATTTCGAAAACAGAAACTGCTATACAAGTACTAAAAGAGACAACTAATGACTCCTCGTTTTATCGCCTCCTCATCCTCAGCATCTTATCCTCAGCCTCATCATCATTAGCCTCATCATCCTCAGCCTCCTATCTTCATTATTAAAATGTATTGAGATTGTCACCCACAATATTGTAAAACTTGTATTCACGTAACAAATTGAAGATTTGACACAACTATTTCCTATTTATCATTGCTGTACTTTGTGGTTACATTATCTGATTTCTTCTGTTGTAAACTAATTGTCTGGTGTATATAGTAATTTTAAATTTGCCTGATCGGTCAGTGGAAATGAAATGACTTATTGCGCCACATTTGGCACATGGGCTGTGTTGTTTTTGTTACATATCCCTGATGTAGGTGTTACAGAAGAATACATTATCAGACGTAGGTTTCTAAAGACTGCTGTTTATTTTATCTGATAATGTCACTCCGTTGTCATCTGGTCTGTGCAGCTTTGTTCAGCTCTATTTATCTACTCGCAAGTCTTGGCCATCATATAAATTCTTAAATTTATTCAAGTGAAAATTTGGCCATATTTAGTAGTCATAAATGCTTTCTGGCCCTGTTGAGGTCAGTTCCTGACAAGGACGTGGTACTTCAATATAGCCACTAGCAATTTTGGTTTTAGGTTTTCCACTCATTAACAGTCGAGCTAGACCATACTCTGTTTCTGTCAGTAGCGTTGCTAGGAGTGTCTACAATCTGGAAAAATGAAAGTCTGTTTCAGTAAGTAGTGTTTCTGAGAACATAGACACACAGGCGGTCAGGATATATCAATATAAATCCAATATAGAATCCATATAAAAATGAATATATATCAGATACAATATATATATTTATATATTGTTACCTCTGATATTTTATGGTAGGGTGTCCTGATATAACCTAATTGGACTTTGTTGCCTGCTGGTTGAAAGTGCACGCCTCTCCAAAAGAGAGGCATACTCATTAACTACGTACCTACCTACCTACCTACCTGCCTGACTACCTACCTACCTACCTACCTACCTACCTACCTACCTACCTAACGTAGATATCCGAACTGTTTCAGTGTTATTTCTTGAAAGCTCCTACCTCCAACTGATTATTAAGTTTTCAATGGTAACTATGGAACAAATAAACATGAGAACTCAGCAAATGGCTAAAAAAATGTCTTCAGAAACATAAACTGCAGTGCTTGCAAAGATATAAACAGTAAATGAGATGGATATTGCAGAAATTGAAGCTTGAAATATCTTGAATACACAATAGGAAAAATTGATGTAGCTTGCAAGAAAAGAAGCAAATAAGAATATTGTTTTCAATATCTGAAGATACTAATACTATCTATTTAAAAGAAATGGGATACAAAATAATGAGAAGGCAGAAGTAGATAAGGAAAAACGAAATAGAAATACTGAATCTCCTGAGAAGGAACGTAGGCATAGTAAGGCGTGATGGAAGACATAGAAAAACGTGATGGCAGTTATAGAAGGTGTGATGGCAGTGTATAGATAAAGATAATTCTCCTCAATAAAATATTGATATATTTTTATCATTGTTCCTGGATGTTATTACATATTGTAACAATATCAATTCACCAATATCCCATATATATAATTATTTTATTGCTGATTTTAATGGTATAAAAACAAGGCACTCTGCAAGAAGGTTAAAATCAATATTTGTCTGTTATTTGTGGTTTGATTAAGGTAATCACAGATTTGTGTCATTTCTATGGCAATGGAGTTCAAGTCAATGGTTGTCTGAAAGTTTGCTTTCAATGATTTGTATTTTAAGGTTGGTTTCAAGGAAAGTCAATCATTTGATCAATAAGATGACTGAACCTGGTCTCAAGTCGAAGATCTGTAGAATAAAGTCAATTCATGATAGCTTTCTTGTTATTGTTTTCTAATTGCTTAGGAGTTGAATCTACTCTAGTCAGACTAAAGTTACATAAAGTAAGACTAACAGTAACTATTCAGACTAAAGTCATATAAAGTAAGACTAACAGTAACAAGTCAGGCTAAACTCATATAATGTAAGACTAACAGTAACAAATCAGACTAAAATCATATAAAATAAGACTAACAGTAACTAGCCTGATTAAGGTTATATAAAGTAAGGCTAACAGTAACTAGTCTGAATAAAGTAATTTAAAGTAAGACTAACAGTAACAACAAGAATTTTATCATTAATTTTGCTGTCACAGAAAGTATTAGTCTATTGTCTGTTGTCTGTCCCGAGGTGAATGATGGTTGATCATCTTCACACTTGCCGTTAAGCGTTGGGGTGGGAGCTTAAGCTGTCTATTCGTTGAGTAAATATCACAAGTATTCTATCTAGAAATGTATTAAATGTCACAAGTATTTGATTATAAAATTTACATATTGTTAGAAAATCGAATATATGTACTCTCTACGCAAAACCGAAGTTCAACAGGTGTTGACATTACATAATGTCACAAATATTTGATTGGAAAATGTCTATAATGTCACAAATATTTGATTGGAAAATGTCTATAATGTCACAAATATTTGATTGGAAAATGTCTATAATGTCACAAATATTTGATTGGAAAATGTCTATAATGTCACAAATATTTGATTGGAAAGCATCTATAATATTACAAGTATTTCATTGGAGGCTTCTCCTTCTCACTTATTGTTTTAGCAGGTCAGCGTTCTATCAGAATTCTTCAATAGAACAGTTTATGTTGTTTATATATTTCCATTTTGTTGTTTTTTTATTTTCCAAAAGTCGTACTCATAGTTGATAATCAGTGTTATATAGCACTGAAGAACTAACTCCATAATCAGTGTTATATAGCACTGAAGAACTAACTCTATAATCAGTGTTATATAGCACTGAAGAACTAACTCTATAATCAGTGTTATATAGCACTGAAGAACTAACTCCATAATCAGTGTTATATAGCACTGAAGAACTAACTCCATAATCAGTGTTATATAGCACTGAAGAACTAACTCCATAATCAGTGTTATATAGCACTGAAGAACTAACTCCATAATCAGTGTTATATAGCACTGAAGGACTCTTTGATTATAGTGCGTTTATCAATAGTTTATCACCGATATTGTTTATTATCTCTGTGACCAAGACGACTCCAAATATGTAAATAGTGACCCACAAGAAACACAACAATAATTTAAAAAAAAAACCTAACAGGTGAAGTCCTAAATAATTCTGTTCAGAGGTCTTTTGCACCGCACTTTGTCATTTTTTCAACCCCCCCCCCCTTCTGTTTTATATTCTGCGTGACACATACAAATGTTTCTGTGCATAGCAAACGTCGATAGTGGCTGTTGTGTTTAAAAAAAATCTAGAATCCATTTCTATCTTCCTATTTATCTATACATCTACTATATTATACATTGTTTTTATTACTAACAATGATACCTATGTATTTGCTTGCCGGAACAAATTATTACAATGATGTTAATATTCACTGTCATTTTTTTAACGAGTGTAAAATCTCGTTTAGCAATCTCTCGTTGTAGCTGATTTGCTTTTCTTGCTTGCAATTTCTGCCTGTCTAGTTGTGATTGATTCGTTAATGGATGTTTGCGGAGAGTGCGGTCGCATCGTCGTGATTGTATTTACGTTAATTCGCTGTTTATCTCTGATCTGTACTCTGTCTGCCTCTTGCTTTCTGATTTTGTCTGAACGATTGGATGATTTGTAATAAACAAGGAGCGTGATGATGCATGTACACGGGCGTTGTTCGGAATATATACACAGAAGTATCTGATTTGAGACTGCAAACAACAACCATATGTAATATTGAGTGTGTGAACACCACCCTCGTGTAATGTTGAGTGTGTTAACACCACGCTTGTGTAATGTTGAGTGTGTTAACACAACGCTTATGTAATATTGAGTGTGTGAACACCATCCTCGTGTAATGTTGAGTGTGTTAACACAACGCTTGTGTAATATTGAGTGTGTGAACACCACGCTTGTGTAATGTTGAGTATGTGAACACCACGCTTGTATAATATTGAGTGTATGAACACCACGCTTGTGTAATATTGAGTGTATGAAAACCACACTTGTGTAATATTGAGTGTGTGAACACCACACTTGTGTAATATTGAGTGTGTGAACACCACGCTTGTGTAATATTGAGTGTGTGAACACCACGCTTGTGTAATATTGAGTGTGTGAACACCACGCTTGTTTAATATTGAGTGTGTGAACACCACGCTTGTGTAATATTGAGTGTGTGAACACCACGCTTGTGTAATATTGAGTGTGTGAACACCACGCTTGTGTAATATTGAGTGTGTGAACACCACGCTTGTGTAATATTGAGTGTGTGAACACCACGCTTATGTAGTATTGAGTGTGTGAACACCACGCTTGTGTAATATTGAGTATGTGAACACCATCCTTGTGTAATATTGAGTGTGTGAACACCACGCTTGTGTAATATTGAGTGTGTGAACACCACACCTGTGTAATATTGAGTGTGTGAACACCACGCTTGTGTAATATTGAGTGTGTGAACACCACGCTTATGTAGTATTGAATGTGTGAACACCACGCTTGTGTAATATTGAGTATGTGAACACCACGCTTGTGTAATATTGAGTGTGTGAACACCACGCTTGTAAAATATTGAGTGTGTGAACACCACACCTGTGTAATATTGAGTGTGTGAACACCACGCTTGTGTAATATTGAGTTTGTGAACACCACGCCTGTGTAATATTGAGTGTGTGTACACCACGCCTGTATAATATTGAGTGCGTGAACACCACGCTTGTATAATATTGAGTGTGTGAACACCACGCCTGTGTAATATTGAGTGTACCAGCATCACAAAATATATTAAGATGAAAAGTAAATTGAAAGAACAAGTAAAAGAACATGAAAGCTGGATATTTAATATATTCATAATCATACTGTGAACCGTTCCCTCATAATCGTGGATAGTAACACTAAATGTTTGGGTTTGTATAGTAACACGATATGTTTGGGTTTGTATAGGGTCATAGATAAGTCATCAAAAAATGTCATTCGTCAATATTCATACATGATTCTCTGTTTTCGATATTCATTCGTAATTCTATCTGTTTTCATGAGAAATTTTATGACTTTCTGTGAAAATCGTTGGTTGGTTGGTTGCTGATCCAGCGGTCCATGGGCTCATGACCTTTAACCCAATGCCATTAAATGGCATTATATTGCTGGGAAGTCTGTGGATTTTCGGCCCACCCCGGGACAGAGCCAGAGAATAATTATCACACCTCCAGGAAGGTAGGTTTCAACCTTTGCACTGCTCCTAGCCACTGTAGCCAAGATAGGGTTCACTGTGCTCATTCCCCGCCACCAATTGACTACTAGTTATGCCGAACTTCTCTATTGCTCCAGGCATGCAACCAAATGTTCAAGTCAAAAGGATTGTCACGTCCTGAGTCACTGTGCCTCTATGATGGGCCTCAGCCATAGGAAAAACAGTGATGTCAGTTTCCTCCTCTTTAGTGCTGCGCAGTACATCTCTGGCTCCCTCCCAACCACAGAGGGTGCATACATATATTCAGGCAAACATGAAAAAACATTTAAACAACAAAACACAATCATAACTGTATAGATGACATGCCATGAAGCTTCTATAAGAAGATAACCTCAATATAACGGCATATCATCCACTAAGGTTTTCTGTTGCATGGGTGGTTTATCTAGTGGGCCATTGGTGAGACCCACAGACGCAACCACATGCGTAAGTGAAAATCGTTAAAGAGGGCATATCCACGTTTTGGCTAAATTCCTGTACTATTATCGGTGTTCTGGCTTCTCAAAAGGGGAGAGTAGTTGAACAAATTATATCCATTTTATCTAGCATCATATGTCAGTAGGAAATCACTTTGGTATTTGTGAGCCTACATGCCATTAGAAGAGCACCATGGTATTTGTGCGCGCTACATGTCATTAGAAGAGCACCATGGTATTTGTGAGCGATACATGTAATTAGAAGAGCACCATGGTATTTGTGAGCAGCATATGTCATTAAGAGAGCACCATGGTATTTGTGAGCGCTACATGTCATTAGGAGAGCACCATGTTATTTGTGAATACTTCATGTCATTAGGAGAGCTCCATGGTATTTGTGAACACTACATGTTATTAAAAGAACATCATGGTATTTGTGAGCATTACATGTCATTAGGAGAGCACCATGGTATTTGTGAGTACTACATGTCATTAGGAGAGCACCATGGTATTTGTGAGTACTACATGTTATTAGGAAAACACCATTGTGTTCGTGAGCACGAAGTTTTTGTTTGTTTGAGAACCCCAGAAATTGGGAGCGACTAACTCTTACTTTATGTGTACATTGGGGTACTTTATCTGAGCTTTTCTTTATATCCATGAGACTTCAGCTTTCGGCTTAGTGCAATGCCTATTGAAAGAGCCTTCTACTCAGAGAGGGCGATAATTTTATAGATGACATACTACAAAGCTTCCATAAGAGAGACTCAATATAACGGCATATCATCTATTAAGGTTTTCTGTTGCATGGGTGGTTTGTCTAGTGGGCCATTGGTGGGACCCACAGACACAACCGCATGCGTTGAGCACGGAGTTGAATCCGGCTGGAGTAGAATGTTGATGTTTGTTATAAAACTTGTTTAGAGTTCTCTTGCAAAGTTCAAAGTTCAGTGATGCAGACTAGTTGCATCGTCTTCAATGAGCAGTTGGGTTTAAAGTTAGACACACAGAAACATCAATGAATATAAGCCTATGGTTAGTCATTGATGCCCTTCTGGAAGATAATACTCGTGTATCTTTTTAACATGTCGTATCGACTGTCTGCAGCGACAACTTTATTCAATATTTTCCTTGGCTAGCGCACATAATGAATGTGTTTCATTGACCAGCCGCGCTGTGTGGGTTCTTCTCTGTAAATATTCAAACTTAAGTCTAGCCGCCATGTGCAACACTTTATTTTACTGTGGCAACACTGGCATGGAACGCAAGATTGTTTGTACGTAGATAGTCAACTTGTAAGTAGATTAAGACTTAATGCAGTTCCTTCAGGATAATCCTGTCAGCTGATTCAGTCTTCTAGATATATATAAGGTCATGCTACATCGTCATAAAATGAGTCGGATGTTATTAAAAAGAAAACCTTCATTACTGCGTGTTTTCCCGTGAAAGAGTGCAGGGAGGCTTTTTTGGCTGTGGAAATAAAGGCTGCTATGCCATAGCTGTCGCCGCGACGTGTACAGGAAGAATTTTTATTTCACTTTCGAAAGTCAAAAATCCTTACCCCAACCGTGAATTGAACCTGGGACCCGAGTCTTCTGACACCGACGTTCTAGTCATACGGCTACGCGCTCCACGTTGTTACTAAAGATAGCCGGAACTTTCTTACAGCAACATACGCAGACATTCTCCAGCATGGTGCTGCTGAACTAACTCATCATAGTTCTGCTGAACTAACTCATCATAGTTCTGCTGAACTAACTCATCATAGTTATGCTGAACTAACTCATCATAGTTCTGCTGAACTAACTCATCATAGTTCTGCTGAACTAACTCATCATAGTTCTGCTGAACTAACGCTGCATACTGCTGCTGAACTAACTCATCATAGTTCTGCTGGACTAACTCATCATATTGCTGCTGAACTAACTCATCATATTTCTGCTGGACTAAATCATCATAGTTCTGCTGGACTAACTCATCATAGTTCTGCTGAACTAACTCATCATAGTTATGCTGAACTAACTCATCATAGTTCTGCTGAACTAACTCATCATAGTTCTGCTGAACTAACTCATCATAGTTCTGCTGAACTAACTCATCATAGTTCTGCTGAACTAACGCTGCATACTGCTGCTGAACTAACTCATCATAGTTCTGCTGGACTAACGCTGCATACTGCTGCTGAACTAACACATCATAGTTATGCTGAACTAACTCATCATAGTTCTGCTGAACTAACTCATCATAGTTCTGCTGAACTAACTCATCATAGTTCTGCTGGACTAACTCATCATAGTTCTGCTAGACTAACTCATCATAGTTCTGCTGAACTAACACATCATAGTTATGCTGAACTAACTCATCATAGTTCTGCTGAACTAACTCATCATAGTTATGCTGAACTAACTCATCATAGTTCTGCTAGACTAACTCATCATAGTTCTGCTAGACTAAATCATCATAGTTCTGCTAGACTAAATCATCATAGTTCTGCTGAATTAAAACTGCATCATTTATTTTGGTTGATCCAAATATTAATCACTTTGCGTATATTGCCGCCAACCAACGTAAAACACGGAAGTGCAATGAGAAGTAAAGATTACTGACGTTGCGTGAGATCAGTACAAGTGACTATTCTGGAGATGGACTTGGTATACACGAGGCGCATATATGTATATTATTCTCACTCTCGTGAGAAATTGTTTATGGTCAGGCAATCCTGACAACGCGTCTTGATAACCGACTCCAATTAAGACAGTATTATAACCTTATATCAATATATATACATAAGGATACGTTTCGTGACTCTGTGAGTTGTTATGTTCTATAAGTTCCTTCATTTCGGAACGTAAACGGATGAAAAATGCAACATATATAAAACATTCCAAAAAGAAGGAATTGTCTCTAGCGGGATTCATTTCGAATTAATGTCCAGTTGTTCAACAGAAACTGACCAAGCATGCGATTGATTAACCTTTGATCCTTTGACCGAGGCACACAGTTAGAACACATAATGTCAACATTTGTCTGTAACGGCTAGGCTTAGAAATTATAACTATTGAATTTGAATCGACGTTCAAAATGATTGAATCAAAATGTTTACTATGCATTGAGAGGTTAAGTATTGTAATAATATCTCCCATAGTATGCATGAGAGATCTTAAAAGACGATTGCAACTATCCAAAACCCATATCGATCGAGTATTAATGAAATAAACTCTCTTGACCGTAACCTTCATACTTCACTACCTCATTGACCTTGACATTCCTTGCAATATTACATGTTTTTATATAAATAATATTTTTTGTGTGCACTTAAATATATCGACGTCGTCGTGCTGGTAGTGTCACTGTCTCGGTTCTGGTGATCAATTACATTCCATTCAAGAAATCCATATCGACTTGTGACTTCGATACCACGAGAACGAGAAGGAAGAAATAAGACTAAACTGATGATGATAGCAATGATTGTGCCGGTGTCTGCATAGAGTAGTATGTCCCTCTATTACTTTTACCAAGAAACATATGGGACATAAACAACAATTTCCTTCAATTTTATCATATTCTGTCTAACTGATTCTTATACTTCTCCTCTATATGATTGTATCTAGCCATCGCCTACACGTGCCTCCTAGCATGACCCATCTTCTTGTACAAATAAGTGACACATGCGAATTAAGGGTTTATTGGATTTAGGCATATTGGTTATTGTTTTCCCACACTGGACATATCCAGAGAGGCTCAGATCTCCGTCTCAGAAAAAGGTGTTTAGAGTTAAGGTCTAGTTAACGGATTTCTGGTAAAGTTATCAATAATAGATATGATTATTGTAAAACTGTATAACAATATTACTTACGTAAAAACTAATTTTGTTTGTTGTAGTTTTACGATGACCAACATACTTAAAACTATCCGATAGTCTGTGTCGGAATTTGTAAAACTACGGCAAAACGTGTTTTATACGTAAGTACACTGGTAATTAAAGAACTGTATAAATAAAACAAACAACTGTATTTAGTACGTTGTCATCTCTTAGTGCTAACTCCCTATAAGCTAATTGTATCTGCCAGCGTCACTTTATTTGTATAGAAGGTTCAAAGACGATTTTGATATTTTCATTAACTGAATAAAAGGTAGGGACACACATTTGTGGATGGATAGACAAGTGAATCTACTGAGGTGGAATTGAACCATATAAATAATTGAATCAGAAGTTGTGAAACAGGAGCATCCTATTTGAATATATCGAATATAAGTTTTCTCAGTCAACTCGGATGTTATTGCAGATGTCTAGATTTAAGGCTCAAATGTTCCTGTATGTACTCTGTATGTACTCTGTATGTACTCTGTATCTACTCTGTATGTACTCTGTATGTACTCTGTATCTACTCTGTATGTACTCTGTATGTACTCTGTATGTACTCTGTATGTACTCTGTATGTACTCTGTATCTCTAAATAAAACAACTCATTGCCTGCCAATAGTATCATTAAATGATGCAACTCCGTCTCACCAATGACAGTCTCAGAAATGACTTCAGTCATACTAATGACTTCAGTCATACCAATGACTCCAGTCATACCAATGACTCCAGTCATACCAATGACTTCAGTCATACCAATGACTTCATTCATACCAATGACTCCAGTCATACCAATGACTCCAGTCATACCAATGACTTCAGTCATACCAATGACTTCATTCATACCAATGACTCCAGTCTCAGAAATGACTTCCGTCAGATAAATGACTTCAGTCATACCAATGACTTCAGTCATACCAATGACTTCATTCATACCAATGACTCCAGTCTCAGAAATGACTTCCGTCAGAGAAATG
The DNA here is from genome assembly GCA_034231615.1 of Meghimatium bilineatum. Lineage (NCBI taxonomy): Eukaryota > Metazoa > Mollusca > Gastropoda > Stylommatophora > Philomycidae > Meghimatium > Meghimatium bilineatum. The sequence continues at coordinate 2,230,009 of CM067305.1, read as the reverse complement.
ACTTCAGTCATACCAATGACTTCAGTCATACCAATGACTTCAGTCATACCAATGACTTCAGTCATACCAATGACTTCATTCATACCAATGACTCCAGTCATACCAATGACTCCAGTCATACCAATGACTCCAGTCTCAGAAATGACTTCCGTCAGAGAAATGACTTCAGTCATACCAATGACTCCAGTCATACCAATGACTCCAGTCATACCAATGACTTCAGTCATACCAATGACTTCAGTCATACCAATGACTTCAGTCTCAGAAATGACTTCCTAATGCAGTAATAACCACCCGGAATTGTGTGAACATGAAGCAATCATGACATCTAAGTAGATTATGTAACACCTTCACAATACAGAGTGTGTGATGGTGTCACTACATGACATCTAAGTAGATTATGTAACACCTTCACAATACAGAGTGTGTGATGGTGTCACTAGTCACCCACCAGGTAAATAACCGTGCTGAATGTGTGATGGTCCTGCTGGTGACACACCAGGTAAATAACCGTGCTGAATGTATGATGGTCCCGCTGGTGACACACCAGGTAAATAACCGTGCTGAATGTGTGATGGTCCCGCTGGTGAGACACCAGGTAAATAACCGTGCTGACTGTGTGATGGTCCCGCTTGTGACACACCAGGTAAATAACCGTGCTGACTGTGTGATGGTCCCGCCGGTGACACACCCGGTAAATAACCGTGCTGACTGTGTGATCATATTACTAGTGTATCACAAGCTCTACCATCAGTCAATTTTACCCACATTTCGACTAAACTCTTATCACTAAAAGTCAAGTCACGTTCTGTATTCCTAAAGGGGTTGATAGCCCGCGTGTTGCATGGGCCCGAAAGGGAGCAAAGAATAGCAACACTGTTTACCTTCCCGAAAAGGCCGAAAAAGGTGACTAAGGAGGAGATGGGATGGAGTTAGCTGTCCCATCCCATATTGGGTCAGTGACCCAAAGCCATGCTGAAGTCGGATGTGTCAGGCTGAAAGGCGCAAATATCGCAGCAATGCTGTAAACCATGGCACAACACATTCCGTTCTACGAACTACATCCTGCTAATCTGCAGGAGTTTGAGAACGAACGCAGAAGAAGAAAAGGGGTGATGAGTATGAACCATACCCCTAACAACCCTCTCCTTATCTACGGTTCTGGGTCTATGACACGTCCGTGTTGCCACATAGAAGAAGACATAATCAAGGAAAGAGCAAAGATCCCGCTAACATATAACACACACACACTGATCATATCACCTTGATTAACCGCTCCTCCCCAAGTTGATCATAACACCGTGTGTAACTGTCCTCCATGTTGTTTATATCCCCTTGTATAACTTTCTCCGTGTTTGACCTGATAGAGAACAACCGATACGGCAGAAATAAAACACCTGACTAAATCAAATGTATTGTTTCAACATGGCGATACAGGTGATGGAGTCATGTGCCTGACAGAAGGTAGCATACGAGCTGTGAACCAGTTCAGCGCTACATATTGATAAAAACATTCGTATGCAGAAACAAAACCAAATTGAAAGTTGACAGAATATCACGTGATATCGAGTATCGTAACACAATGCATGTATGTGTATGATTGTGTTTGTATGTTTATGTGTATGTATCTCTATTTGTCTGCTAGTACTTAGGTATGTGTATATGTACTCGTATGTATGTACATATGTATGTCAATCTCCTATGTTGACTATATCTTCATACACAAAATTGTATTTGCCTCAAACCCTAGACATAAGGAAAGCGCGTTGGTTGCTTTATTGCATCCGCCATCAAGTGCAATTTATAGACGTTTCTACACAGGATCTTATTTCTTAATCGATTGCGTCTGTCTAGCAAATCACCATCTCTTCATGTCTTGTCTGATAGACAGACGCATAACACCGGTCGTTGCAACATCTCCTACATGTGAATGCAACATGAGCAAGAGACTTGTACTGGGCCCTTAGGGAGCCACAAATAATCAGTTATCAATGATTTAATGCGCTACAAGTGATATAGTTTTATATATGTGAATGATATTTATAGGCTACACATATTTATATGTATGTGTGTGTTTAATATTTATATACCAGATATACACATGTGTGTATTCATTATTATAATTATTATTATTATATATATATATACATAATGTGTGTGTGTGTTTAGTGTTTATATACAATATATATGTGTGTGTTTAATATTTATATACCAGATATACATATGTGTGTTTAATATATATATGTATATATATATAATGTGCGTGTTTAGTGTTTATATACAATATATATGTGTGTGTTTAGTGTTTATATACAATATATGTGTGTGTGTTTAGTTTTTATATACAATATATATGTGTGTGTTTAGTGCTTATATGCCATATATATTTGTTTAATGTTTATATACCAGTCTGTTGTCGAAGACCGAAAGGGGAAAAAGAAATAGCTATGGTCTGATTTGCCATGTATGTTGTAAGAAACGATTATTGAGGTTGTGGGGTGGGTTGGCTGCAACTTTTCATAGAGTGAAAGGGTTTGGAAGCCATGCTGAAGTCGGAAACGTCAGACCGAAAGACGTCGATATCGCAGCTAATCTGTACCCACGATACAACGCATTCTGTTTACTGAACTCCTGCGAATTAGCAGGAATTTGATCAACGAAAACTAAGGAAGAGGAATATCTTTAAGGTAAGCTGACAGTCTCTTTGAGGTCCTATAGGAGCCACGGAGAAGAAAACCTTCCCAAAATTGAACCGCGTGAGTAAAAATGGTAGAAAACTGATAAGGTAGACTATTATAATCATCCACGGTTTTTATTCTTAGCTTTGTCAACTATTTACATTGGTTACATCCTACAGGAAGTGAGGTGATTACACCCTACAGGAAGTGACGTGATTACACCCTATAGGAAGTTACGTGATTACACCCTATAGGAAGTGACGTGATTACACCCTATAGGAAGTGACGTGATTACACTCTATAGGAAGTGAGGTGATTACACCCTACAGGAAGTGAGGTGATTACACTCTACAGGAAGTGAGGTGATTACACCCTACAGGAAGTGAGGTGATTACACCCTACAGGAAGTGAGGTGATTACATCCCCAGGAAGTGAGGTGATTACACTCTACAGGAAGTTACGTGATTACACCCTACAGGAAGTTACGTGGTTACACCCTACAAGAAGTGACGTGATTACACCCTACAGGAAGTGAGGTGATTACACCCTACAAGAAGTGACGTGATTACACCCTACAGGAAGTGACGTGATTACACCCTACAGGAAGTGAGGTGATTACAACCTACAGAAAGTGAGGTGATTACACCCTACAGGAAGTGAGGTGATTACACCCTACAGGAAGTGAGGTGATTACACCCTACAGGAAGTGAGGTGATTACACTCTACAGGAAGTTACGTGATTACACCCTACAGGAAGTGACGTGGTTACACCCTACAAGAAGTGACGTGATTACACCCTACAGGTGTAATTTTTCATGTCTAGCTGAAATTTCATTTTATAAAATACATGAAATCTCAGTCTTGAATAGATGAAGGATCTTCTAATGGTTGTAGATAATTTGTTTCTTGAATAGATGTAGGATCTTCTAATGGATGTAGATAATTTGTTTCTATCACATGCTCTCTTATTAGATTACACACCTTGAATTAGCGTGTCGCTAACAAAAAGACGGTAGCTAAGAAATATCAATAATTCTGCTATATTCGGATACAACATTTCACATTCCGATTTGCGCTACAATCGATTATTGGTGATACTGTAGTGAAACTGTTTACCATTATGTATTAATGAAAAACAACACCGCAATAACTATTGATACGAGTTGAATCTGACAATCAATTACCACTGTACGCTGCTGTTTCAGGATATTAGACTCGTGTAGAGTCGTAAACATGATGACAACGGAACACCAAGACAGTACGAGTTTGTGCATTGTTTCCAATGCCAGAAGGTGGCGTTTTTTTTCGGCTCCAGATTGTAATTTTTATTGAATTCTTTGTTATGTAGAGATTTTCCAATCATTTCTATATTATGTAGCGATTTCCCAGAGTTTTTCAATATGACTTCACTCAATGTAACTGTTGGGGGAAAAGCAACGAGTTTAACAACCTTTTACTTGGATGGGAATTACGTCGTGAATTTTTCGCAATCTCCCGAAATACTACAAATAAAGGGTTGAGTCATTCTTAGCAGTACCTCCATTTTGTCTTCATCATTTTTTTTAATCATAGCGGAGATTATAGTGTGGGATATTAATTTACTTAGTCGGCTTTTACGACATACATAAACTTGACAGTGTTACTATTCACTGATAGTGAATAGTTTCTGTTTTTGTGTGACTGGTTTTCGTTTTAAAAACCTGTATCACACAAGGGAACGTCTGTATCACACAAGGGAACGTCTGTATCACACAAAGGAACGTATGTATCACACAAGGGAACGTATGTATCACACAAGGGATCGTATGTATCACACAAGGGAACGTCTGTATCACACAAGGGAACGTATGTATCACACAAGGGAACGTCTGTATCACACAAGGGAACGTCTGTATCACACAAGGGAATGCAATGGAACACAAGGGAACACAAGGGAACACACCAGAACACACGGAGCGCGTGGAATAAGCAATTAAAGGTAGAAAACAGGCGATGAATTGTATACAAAATTAAAAAACATCTGGGAGAACATCCCCAGCCACATACGCTGGTATGTTACCGCAGATTGAAAAGAGGGAAAAGATTAGCGAGGCTGCCACTTGTCATGAATAATGTAAGATACAAATAAGACAACTGGGAGTGGGGTTTGTGTCCCTGTCCTACGACTAGTGCGGATTTACCTATAAGCTAAACAAGTTATAGCTTAGGACCTCCACTTTTTTGAGGGCCCCCGAAATGTTTTTCATTACACTATCTATATATTCTGAATCGTTAATGGGCCCCATATCTCAAATAGCTTAGGGCCCTATCAAGTCTAAATCCGGTCCTGCCTCAGATAAGAAAAAAAGCATTTGCACAGTATACAGAAATAAACAAGTTCAAGGTAATAGTAATAACTTCAGCGTATGTAGCTTTTCATGGTGCTAAACATAAACATACATGGAGAGATACAACAAGTACAACATTATCAACATCTCGGAAACATAGTCACAAATGATGGCAGATGTGAAACACAAGTTAAAAGGAGAAAAGGAATGTCTAAATGTACTTTCAATGACATGAGGAAAATAGTAACATATAAACAAATTACAAGCAACTTAGAAATGAAAATTATAAAATGCTACATATATTCTATATTAACGTATGACTCAGAAACATGGACAATTAATAAACAACTAGAGACAGAATTGATACCCTTTAGATGTGGATATATAGAAAAATAGGGAGCATGTCATGGAATGAGAAGAAAACAAAGAGTTTTAACACTTCGTATGAAGAAATAATTTTTTTAATGAACATAGAAAAAAATGAAATAATTTGAACTTATTAAAAGACATGAATCCTTGCTGAAGACCTTCTTTGAGGGTAAAGTCGATAGGAGGCGAGCAAGAGGTAGGCAGAGATACTTGTGAGAGAAATATCGCGGGGTGGACATTTTACAGTATAGCAAATTGCACTACCACGGCAATGTTTCAAAAAGTGGATGTTTGATGTCTTTTGAAACCAACCTTAGTTGCCGAGACAGCACTCAATGATGAACTTTTTATAACCTGCTGATTTTTTGCATACAGTCTCAATATAGAAAATCTAAATGACTCGTTTTTTTTCCATTGCATAAATATATAATAAAATATCCCGAATTACAAATAGGAAGACCTACATGACACCATAGCTACGGAAAAGATGCACAGTTGTCTGAACTCTGTTCCAGAATATCACGAAATTGAGAGAATTGATAGAATCGTCTTACAAGCAGCCATGCCAGATTTTCTTAAAATCTCAGATTAATTTTCTAAATCTGGACGTTGATCAATACCAGAGGTGGACAACCTCGTCGGTCTGGCTGGCCGGATTGAGCGTCTTTCCTGTGGTATGGGGTCAAAAAATTGAATTTTTTTATAGACCTTTAGAGCTTCAATCAGTATGCTTTCTTTTAGCTCTAGGGCCAGCGCGCGTAGTACATTAAGATCAGCATGGCGGGCCAAACAATGGCATAGTAGGCTGAACTTGACACGTAGACTGCATTTCTCTCCCTACTGTTCTATAGATGATAAGTTGTGTTTCAAAGAATCTCTTAGTGACATGCGGTGACTTTTCTCGATAGGGACTATGTTATTCTGGGTTTACATTTTAAAATAATTTTAAGTTTTTGTGACCTTAACTGAAACCACCATTAATCTTATATTGTTGAACTAGCAAAAAGTAGCGCCGCAATTAAAAGATATGTATAACACCTATAAATGTTTTTTTTACCTAAAACAAAAATGTAAACCAAAAAAAAATTTAAAAAAATTAAACAACAGCCCGGATATGGTACCGACCCCTAAAACCTTGCGTGTAAAAAAATACGTGTAATACTTAGCCTCTAGACCACCTAGATTTTGCATCTTTGTAATGTATCTAACTATTATAAATAAAAACAGTTTATAATTGTATTTTGAAATAACATGCATAGTTCAGTTTTGTTTTCTCACAAATGTCAGGAGTTGTGGTATGTTTATTATTTCTTGATGCGTTATTTTCTTCACTACGGTGAGTTATAAATGAAATTGATAAACCATTCAATTACACAACAAATGTGTATCACTTAGTACTACTCAATGACCTTTGTATCATTAAGTACTACTCGTCGACCTACGTTATCACTAAGTACTTCCCACCGACCTACTGTATCACTAAGTACTTCCCACCGACCTACTGTATCACTAAGTACTTCCCACCGACCTACTGTATCACTAAGTACTTCCCACCGACCTACTGTATCACTAAGTACTTCCCACCGACCTACTGTATCACTAAGTACTTCCCACCGACCTACTGTATCACTAAGTACTTCCCACCGACCTACTGTATCACTACGTACTGCTCGCTAGTAGCTCCTTCACCAGTAGTAATATGTGCATATATTGAAATGTTTTACTATACACCGCAAGTTGATGAGAAAAAAATAAACTGATGATGTATTAATGAATAAAATACTTTATTATTTGTCTCTACATTAAAATTAACCAGAAATAAGGCACATATGCCATAATTTTCTCACAATTTTAAATATTGTAAGGTTATATTTGTCATGCTAAGAAACTTCATTCAGACGACGGAAGAATGGACTCGAGACATGAATTGAAAAAAACTTAATTCAGACGACGGAAGAATGGACAGAAAGCTCAAACAGAAATTCAAACAGCCAACTATGTAAATTATGAGCTTGCACCAATTTTTAAACACTCATTTATCCCAATAGAAACCAAAAGGCAAATAATAAATTCAATATTCATCCCAACATAGTGTTATCAATGTCAGACATGGACACTAACTAAAGAACAAGAGAGTAAGCTTACTACGTGTGAAATGAGATGTATAAGAAAAGCAGCAAGCAGAACAAGAAGAGATCATGTAAGGAATGAAGAGATTACAAGAACTGTTGGAATATTAATGGTCAAATTAATTGAAAAACAGAAACGTAAATGGTACAGCCACATAATGAGAATGAATTCTTATTAGCCCCGGAGCAACAGCAAAGATACAGAGGAAGACCAAGAAGATGGTAGATTGAAGAAGTTATTAATATTCTGACACGGCACAGTACTACTTCATATCAAGCGACCAAACCTGCCACAGCCCGAAAACCGACCGTCATTCAATCCTGCGGCGCCTCACAGCATAAGCAGACAAAAGACAATAGAGAGATAGAAAGACTAAATTCTTCAGTTTTGCCACACAATAATTCGTCTCACACAGAAGCCAAAGGCATTGTGGAGATATCGTTAATTCTGAGGTGAAGAAATACGCAACGCGTAAGAGGAACATATGAAGAGATTTCGTGGAACTACGCAAAGACTACGCGATTCCAAGCAGAGCGGAAGTGTCTAGTGTGACGGAAGAATCTCTGCCTAATTGGCTTACCATAAAATGTCACGATTTCTTAATGTGTATAAAATCTATAAATACCTTATTAGCACAACTCCTGCAGATATGGAAGAGGAAGAGGGGGGATTGGGGAGGGGGTGAGGTGAGGATTGAGGTTGTTAAAACTCTACATGCTTGAAAAAGAATTTCCACCTATATTTACGTTTTTTATGTACTGCCTGTTCCTGTCCTTCCGGCATCTCACTTACATATTTCGGTTGGACAAGTTTGCGTGTTGTGATAATTTATATTCTTCATCTTTTGATATTTTGTGCTTATCTTGATAAAGACCTTTTGGTTGAAACGTTAATAATGTCACGTGTATTGTTATTTGTATGATTTAGCTTGTTGTCCGTTGTGTGTATTAATTCACGGGGGCTTCCGACAGTGATAGCGCGTTAATAGTTGTCAAGTAGAACTTCATCACCTGTTTTCTACGTAAATACTATTTTTCATACAGTTTTACTAGCAGTATTACATTTTAGTGCTTAAATAAGCAGACGTGATATTTAACACTTCCAAGAAGTGAAAAACGACGGTGTCATTTAACGCGATATTAAAAAACATATTGAAAAAATATTTTTTGTGTGGTTTAACGCGCCATAAAAACTGAAAATACAAGATGACTGATAAAATAAAGGCAACAGCTATACCACATGGTAAATGACTTTGTCACATTTTGCAAGACTTCCCACCATGCTTGTCACATTTTGCAAGACTTCCCATCATGCTTGTCACATTTTGCAAGACTTCCCATCATACTTGTCACATTTTGCAAGACTTCCCATCATGCTTGTCACATTTTGCAAGACTTCCCATCATGCTTGTCACATTTTGCAAGACTTCCCATCATGCTTGTCACATTTTGCAAGACTTCCCATCATGCTTGTCATATTTTGCAAGACTTCCCATCATGCTTGTCACATTTTGCAAGACTTCCCATCATGCTTGTCACATTTTGCAAGACTTCCCATCATGCTTGTCACATTTTGCAAGACTTCCCATCATGCTTGTCACATTTTGCAAGACTTCCCATCATGCTTGTCACATTTTGCAAGACTTCCCATCATGCTTGTCACATTTTGCAAGACTTCCCATCATGCTTGTCACATTTTGCAAGACTTCCCATCATGCTTGTCACATTTTGCAAGACTTCCCATCATGCTTGTCACATTTTGCAAGACTTCCCATCATGCTTGTCACATTTTGCAAGACTTCCCATCATGCTTGTCACATTTTGCAAGACTTCCCATCATGCTTGTCACATTTTGCAAGACTTCCCATCATGCTTGTCACATTTTGCAAGACTTCCCATCATGCTAATAAAAAGCTACAATTATGAGATAAACTGGTGCATTATCTGTGATTACAACTGTTCCGACACTCAGGAGAGCAGTAGTAAGCGCTCTCGAACAGGCATGGTACTAGCTTCAGTCTGAGACTGTGGATTAACAATAGTAAGCGCTCTCGAACAGGCATGGTAACTTGTTCAATTTTACCTGCAGGAAATTGGGAATATGGCCTGCCAGAAAGCAATGATACCCTAATTAACGTAAACATTGTCTATAAAATAATTACAACAGAAATACCGAGGGTTAATTACTTTCTGAAGAGGATATGCTGCCAATTTCCAATTTTCCAACTTAATGATAAGTGTTTCAGTTGAGACTATCAGACCTGCAGATTACCTGGATGTAGTCAGGTGTACGGTATGCGATATGTTGTTATTTTAATTGGCGTTTACCTGCACATATTCGATCGGCACATGCGGCTTTAGCATGACTTATGGGTCATCTTGATACTCTTAATGAATGGTATCGACATAACCCTCTTTTCCAAACATCACGTTGCTTCTATAGAAATGCATGTCAGGTCTAGTATTGCCTTTGGCCCCCCCCCCCATTAGACTCACTTCATCACACAGGCGGAATGTCTAAGTAAAACACACCTTATTTCCATACACGTGATCAATAGAATACTGGAAACACACACGCACACACACACATAAACACACACAACACACACATACACCTATATATATATATATATATATATATATATATATATATATATATATATATATATATATATATATATATATATATCCGGTTCAAACTCAACATTTACGTGTGCATTGTGACCGTTTAGCATGAAATAGCAAACTACTTAACGTATTTATATTGCCGAGAAAATTGCTACAGTCAAAAAATTCTGTGTTGATATATATATAGAGAGATAGAGAGAGAGAGAGATAGAGAGAGAGAGATAGAGAATACATGAAGTAACATAACAGGCTATAATCAGAGTAAATCATGAGATGTACAGAATGACAGTTGAGCGTTGAATTGCTGTAAAATACAAAGAAATAATATCAGAGACGCAATCAGAGTCTGCATTAGCAAACACGAAATTTGTTTGTTGCTAAGAGATAATGTTACGGTTGTTGAAATGTGCAAATAAAGAAGAGATGGGACTCTATAAATTACGTAACACATATCAGGCAATTTTCTACTACTCCCTGGCTCCTTTGTCAATAATTGGTCAAGAATTCAGGTATCACAACCCCCCCCCCCACACACACACACTTAAATGCGTTATATATTGAGCCAGATGATGTTAAAGTTGGGTAAAGCTGGTGATATAGCTTCTGTGACAGGCTTTGCCATTCATTAGAAGTATTTGTGCGCAAATAAATTTCAAGGGGCGATTCAGCTCTCATCTTCACATTACAAAAAAAATAGTGACATGAGATGAAATGCTTGAGAAAAGCTTCAGGGGGTCACCAGGCTTGATAGATTATGAAATGAAGACACCAGGGAAAGAATAGGTATAACACATGGCACAGAATACATAGAAAGGCAGCAGATCAAGTGGTTTGACCACATTATGAGAATGCATCATGACAGGTTGCCCGTACAGGCATATAAGCAAATAAGATCAGGGTACAAAGCCAGAGGAAGACCACTGAAACGACATCTTGAACACAATCATAGCACATATGGAGCTTTAGAACGCAAACTCGAGCTCCAATCACCCCTGCGCTTAATGGCAAGAGTGGATAACAAACCACCTGGGGGAAAGACAATACTGACTGCACGCTTTATAACTACAAGTGTTTTAACAAGTATCTATTTATTTCTGACTATGGAAGCAGCTGTAAATATGTCCTGTCATGTATTTATTGTCGTCTTCATTCTCGGATGAATTATTCAACTAATCTTCTCTCAAATGTGTAGCATGCACAAAATCTATTGTCTGTGACGTAGACAGCAAAAATGAGATACTAAGATTTGCAGTTTCTGGTCGACACGATACTCGTATCAGCTGATGTTGAACTTAAGTCATAATTATATATGTATATGTCACAGACTGAATAGTCTTCGATTAGATTTCACCAGCTCTGTCAGCGATCCTTCAAACGTACACGAAAATCAATGGTTAATTTATTGTTTTCAAACTAGTAACTTGAATTGATGTCGGTAAATATCGATAGTAGATGTAGTTTGACATTAGGAATCCAGCGGCGTCACATTAAGGGGGTATGTTTGTGTAGTAACTTTCGATTGTTTGATGTGTTTTTTAATTCTCATAAATTGTGAGGAACTGAACCTGTGTATACTTCTATACAGTAAGGATGTTTCTCCAGAACTTTATTTCATATCAATTATACTCCTGTGATTAATTCGGAGGCAGATGGGAACACTAACTAAAAGTGTCCACATGACACGTTGGGAGCCGCGTTAGCGTAGTGGTGTAGCGGCAGTGCACTACACTGGCTTCGCATATGAGTGATCCTGGGTTCATTCCTCAGTTGAGGCAGAAATGTTTTTCAGATTGCAACGGCTCCCGGGTCGACCCAGCCTTAAATGGGTACCGCCCTCGTTTGCAGAGCCTCTGAAATGTGAGATCGCTAACATCTCACACCCCTACAGCATTAATAAATGCTATGGGCTACTTTACTTTTTACTAACTAAAAAAAAAAAGGTTTCAAGAAACGTGGCAAACAGAACAAGAAGTGGTGATGTGAGGAATGAAGAGATCACAAGAAATGTTCAAATATGATTAAATATTTTGTAAATCAGAGTCTGAAATGGTTCGGCCACTTAATCAGAGTGAATCTGTATTGGCCAGCAGCAAGAGCATAGAGTATGGAAACAACAAGATGCAGATGAAAACCCACAAAAAGGTGGATTGAAGGAGTTACCAACGTTCTGGGAAATTACAATATTAGTGTATTTGAAGCGACCAAATGTTCTATATCCTGAAGACTGATCGTCATTTAATCCTGCGACGCGCTCTGTAGATCTTCACATAGAGTTGAACATCCGGCTATTTAGATGGGGTAAATTCCATTAGTGTTTCGACTTTTCTACTTTTCTCTAATATGAAGAGTTGGAAGCCATGCCGTTCAGCAACTTCCCTGGTCAAACATTCATCAACTTCCCCAGTCAAACATTGAGCAAATGTTTCCATATTTTCGTTGGATACATTTGCGTGTTCTGATAATTTCCATTCGTTGTCTTTTGGTGTTTTGTGCTCATCTTGAAAAAGACCTTTCGGTTGAAACGTTGAATATGTTTTGTGTATTGTAATTTGTATGTCTTCGTGTGTGCACATCATTACATATTAGTTTCAGTGATATTCCGTCTAGTTTGAGTGAAACTATTATAAAAACCTGGGTTTTACGCAAGTAAAATTGTTGTTACGTTTCACGCAGTTACCTTATATTGATTGTTGTATAGATGTCCAAGTCATTTATGACAAAAGATCTCCATTTCTACTAGTCCGAGACCTAACTGTGCACTATTGAAGTGTGCACTATTGAACTGTGCACTATTGAAGTGTGCACTATTGAACTGTGCACTATTGAAGTGTGCACTATTGAACTGTGCACTATTGAAGTGTGCACTATGAACTGTGCACTATTGAAGTGGGCTCTTCATGTGAGTACCGCAATGTCATTATCGCTTGGAAAGATATGTGCCATGACTTAAATAAGAGACAGAGAGAGAGAGAGAGAGAGAGAGATGTAAGAGTCCCGGAGACCGAACCTGTCAACATCTACCCGACATTAATAGCATTGTCCAGTTCTTTTGCTGATACACGCTTTAAAGGTACATGCCATATATATATATATATATATATATATATATATATATATAATATATATATATATATATATATATATATATATATATATATATATATATATACACGGTATATTTGAGTAAAAAGTAAAGTAGCCCATAGCATTTATTAATGCCGTAGGGGTGTGAGATGTCTAGGTAGAACCTCAATGAACCTAGGACCACTCATATGCGAAGCCAGTTGCGCTAACCACTGCGCTAACGCGGTTCCCATATTTGAGTAGCTGTTATTAAATGAAGTTCCTCAGATGACTGGACTAGATATTAAATTTAGATTTTTGTATATATGTAAATTTGGTATCCTACACCTTACGGTCTTATCAACATTCATTCATAAGTATAAACATAAGGTTCTTTGTGTCATTTTTTTCTGTAGTTTTATTTCGTCTGTGTGCTTTAAGTTTGTGCGCTACCATTTATTTTTTATCTGTGTCCGTATGTGTGCATTTATTCCATAATTTTTATGTGTTATACAGTGCCGGATCTACCTATAAGCTAACAAGCTATAGCTTAGGGTCCCCACTTTCATGGGGGCTCCCCAAATGTTTTTATATTTCAATATCTATATATTCTTAATCTTTAAAGTGCCACATATCTCACATATCTTAGGGCCCCCATATCTCATATAGATTAGGGCCCAATCAAGTCTAAATCTGGCCCTGGAGTGATATGTTACATATTATATGATAATGGACAGTTCTGTTTCTCTAAGTATGCTTTGTTGCATTCTTGCTGATGGAGGTTTCCTAGACAAGTCGGTTTTACAAGTTATCCCGTGTCGTTCCATTGATTGGCAAACCTTCATTACTATGTGTGTTTACTTCAAAGTAACAATTTCCAACTGTCTCAATTCAGGATATACCTATGACAGAAACATGACAATATAAATTTACCACAGCTAGTCATGAAAACTCGATTATAATTATGGGTGAGTATCGTTACAGCTCGTATGCTGTCTATGTTCTGGTTGTCTAATGATATTTCTGTGTTTTCCAATCGTATTCATAGTTTAGTTGACGTATTCGAGAACTGTAATCACAATCTGGTTTCAAACTCGACGCTGGAATCATTACGTTTTTTTAAACGAGTTTTGATTTCGTTTACAACAATAAAGTCTATCTATCTATTTGTTAAACCCTTTGTTGCATTTCAGCGTCAGGGGTAGAAGAGTTTTCTGGAGATGACCCTCGTGTGAGCTGAGTATATTGTGGAGTTTGTCGCATCTTTTTATTTCGGTGGTTCATTATTTTCGTGGTCGGCCTCTAGGTCTGACTTGACTGTATCTGTGTAGCATAGTTTGCTGTGGTATGTTGTCTGATGGTAGTCTGCTGATGTGTGCAAACTATGTTATCTGTTGTCTCTTAATATATTCTAAGATTGGGGCGGTGCCGGTTCTTTGTTTAATGTCCTCATTCCTTGCTCTGTCTATTAGTGATATTCAGAGGTATTAGGTATTAGGTCTATTAATTATCCTCTCCGCACACCAGACACGTCCATAGGTGCTCAGATCTCCGCATCAGTAAATCTCTCAGGGTATAACGGCTGATGGTTCCGGTTCTATGCTGGATCACTGCTCTTTTTGAACTCCTTCGTTGGCTGAATCTCGAGCAGTTCCATTATATCTGAAAGTCGAGCAGATGTTCCTAGCAATCTTCGTAAGTATGCCATTTCAGCTGTCACAAGTTTACGTTTGTCTTATGCGTCGTTGTCCATGTTTGACATTTGTAGCAATAGCGTTGGCATAATAATCGTTTTGAATAATGTTATGTTAGTGTTTAAATCTACATTTTTGTTTCTGAACATTGGTATTATTTGCCCTAGAGTTTGGTATAACAGTACAGAAAGACAAAAATTGAACAATAACTATAGAAAGCATACTGTTCACGAGTTGGTTATAACGTTGGAGTACAAGCTGAAGAGGGAATAAGCTGATGGTCAATTTTTGCCTTTCGAAACGATATTTTTATTTGTGTGGGAGTAATGAGACACTCCCTGGCGATGCTGGGTTAATTTAATTAGTTGAAATGGAGAAGAGGATTGCCCTAATTGAGATCGGATTACCCCACATGTAATCCATCGTTATCCACGAAGCGGCACGACGTCTGTCTAGTTACCAGAAGTAATCTCCAGGGATACCTACATATGAACTTTGTATAAAATATGTTGTAAGTCAGGGAGATATATTAGTATAAAAGCTGTTGTAAGTCAGGGAGATATCTTAGTATGACGGTGAATGTTGCCAGAAGATCAGTATGAGACTCCACAATATGTACTAGGATTTCAGGACATGGTTGAACTTTACTGTTCGATTTCTAACTTTCAACTAATGACATTTCTTTGTCGGATATTTATATAAAGTCTGCCGAAAGTGCTCGTTTTCAAAGAGATTCTGGTATACAGGTAACAGTAAAGATAAATATGAAATAAATCACGTTTACTGTAAGTTTGAAGCCTTTGTGTAATTTTAGATAAAAATATGAACGAAAATATTTATACGAAAAATTTAAAAGAAACCCTAAAGATACTTTAGTATATTAACATAATTATATAATGACACGATTGACATATTAATTGTGTCAAATAAAAATGTTGTTTTGCTTAAATGTTAGACGATACAAATGTCTTTCATTGAATTATCTTTCATGCTATAGAAGACACATGTCTGTCATTGAATTATCTTTCATGTTATAGAAGATAAATGTCTGTCATTGAACTATTGTTCCTTTCCAATGAACAATTATGAACTTTCGTTGTCTCTAAATAAGACAATGTTGTTTTTCAGGTGAGTCAGATGTTAATTCGCAACACAAACTGTAACACAAGCTGTAACACAGGCTGTAACACAAGCTGTAACACAGGCTGTAACACAGGCTGTAACACAAGCTGTAACACAAGCTGTAAGACAAGCTGTAACACAGGCTGTAACACAAGCTGTAACACAAGCTGTAACACAAGCTGTAACACAAGCTGTAACACAAGCTATACCCCAAGCTGTCACACAGGCTGTAACACAGGCTGTAACATAAGCTGTAAGACAAGCTGTAACACAAGCTGTAACACAAGCTATACCCCAAGCTGTCACACAGGCTGTAACACAAGTTGTAACACAAGCTATACCCCAAGCTGTAACACAAGCTATAACACAAGCTATTCCCCAAGCTGTAACACAGGCTGTAACACAAGCTGTAAGACAAGCTGTAACACAGGCTGTAACACAAGCTATAACAAAAGCTAATATGGAGAATATAGAAGAACATTGTGAGGATAATATTACAGACAGCGAAACAACTGGATTATTATCATCGCAAAAGTCATCGCCATCATCTAACAAAACAATATCCTCATCTACAAGCAACTCATATCCAGTATTCAGATCTAATCTTGGTAACAACAACATTAAAAGTTTTTCTGGATCAAAGTTCAACTCTGCTTCGAACAAGACTATGTCATCAAGTGCAACAACAGATGGGACATCAGCTGGATCTTCGGTTACAAATCGGATGCCACATCTTCATAAACTTGAAAAGTAAGTAATTTGTAACGTCTGAATAGTTACATTAATATTACACTCATTAAACTCATAGTCTGTTAGATTAATGGAGGTACCAAATCATCAGCACAAAAATCCCGCCAAAATTAACATTGTGGATCATAAGAACGAGTGTGGAATAATCCTAACATAAGAACGAGTGTGGAATAATCCTAACATAAGAACGAGTGTGGAACAATCCTAACATAAGAACGAGTGTGGAACAATCCTAACATAAGAACGAGTGTGGAACAATCCTAACATAAGAACGAGTGTGGAATAATCCTAACATAAGTGCGAGCGTGGAACATTCCTAACAAACTCAGATCTTTAGACCAGCTCCCCTACCACTTTCAACTGATCCATGTAGTATCATTTATGAAAGCGAACTTCTGTAAGAAAATGTAAGTCAGTGAAATTTGAACATTTGTATGTACTACTCTTTGTGTCGTTTGTACGTTCGTGGAATCTTAAAATATGTAGTACTACATGTTGTGTCAAAAAACTGTAGTTAGTAAACAACATTTTATGGAAGTAATGAGAAATTAGTGGACAAATTATACGGAAGTAATGAGAAATGAGTGGACACATTAGATAGAAGTAATGAGAAATGAGTGGACAAATCTGACTAAACAGGTGAGATTTGAACCTGATTAGTTCAGCTGATTTCAATTTGTATAACAAATTATATAGTATAGAATCGCTTGAGAACAACACACACACACGACGGATGTCGTAACTAATGCAGAGTGGCAGAATTGGTAGAACGTATGGATTCAATGTTCGCGGCGAATCAGTGTCAAATAAACTACAGATATCTAGATGGGTATCTGCAAATACAACTAATTATGTAATTGCATACATCATAGCAGTAGGCGATTAGCAGCAGAAGATTCTATCTATCTTTACGCTGTGTCCCTTGTTTGCCTTGCGGCGTCAGGGGTTGAAGAGTTCTCTGGAGATGGCCTTCTTGTGTGCTGTTTGTAAGCTTGTTCCTGTGGCTTCTTTGATTTCTGTGATCCATCTTTTACATGGTCTACCTCTGGCTTTATAACCGTTATGTCTATGTGTCATGGCCATTTGCGGCATGCTATCTGTCGGTAGTCTGGAAGCGAGAAAACCACTTGATCTGTTGTCTTTTGATGTGTTCCGATACTGGTATTGTTTTGGTTATCTGTCTGATGTTATCGTTTTTAATTCTATCTCTTAATGACACTCCGAGTATTCTTCGTAGACATATCATTTCTGTTGTCACTATTTTTCTTTTGGCTTGTGCTGTCATTGTCCAGGTTTGGCACTGGTAGCATAGTGATGGAATAATGATAGTATTGTATAATGCAACTTTAGTGTCTATGTTTACATTTTTGTTCTTGAAAATACGTGTCATCTGTCCTAGGATCTGGTATGTTTTGTTGCATCTATTTTGTATCTCTTTACTGGTTTTCCCTTCACTCGATATAATGCTTCCTAAGTAAGTGAACTCATTTACCTGTTTAAGGTGTGTATTAGCAGCAGAAGATTAGCAACAGAAGATTAGCAGCAGAAGATTAGCAGCAGAAGATTAGCAGTAGAAGATTAGCAGCAGAAGATTAGCAGAAGAAGATTAGCAGCAGAAGATTAGCAGCAGAAGATTAGCAGCAGAAGATTAGCAGCAGAAGATTAGCAGCAGAAGATTAGCAGTATATACTTGCCGACATTATTATAAATATATAAAATACTCGCACTGTGTTGCAGCTGTAATGGAGACAACTAGTTGTGTGGTGTGGTACCTATCTTGACACATTTTAGATCAGTAATGCTTGCACATGTCTAGAAAACTAATATTACTGTCTAGGAAATCCCTACACCGTTGACTTAAAACCGCCTGATATTGTGACGTGTACAACCCCGTGGTTCTTGTTTGATGTCTGTGGCTGAACGTACCTGGTTAAATTCCGCAGTTCGTGTGTATATAAATGCCCCGTTGTTAAACGGACCTGGTTTATTTCCGTATTTCGTGTGTGTATATAGATTCCTGTGGCTGAACAGACCTGGTTCAAATCGAATTTGCTACATTCCGAGTAAAAAACAACTTGTTTTATTTATTTTAATATTCAGCAATTTTACAAATAAGACAAAACATCAAGACATCAACAAGTAATATATTTTCCATACAAATAAGACAAAACATCAAGACATCAACAAGTAATATATTTTCCATACAAATAAGACAAGAGATCAAGACATCAACAAGTAATATATTTTCCATACAAATAAGACAAGAGATCAAGACATCAACAAGTAATATATTTTCCATACAAATAAGACAAGAGATCAAGACATCAACAAGTAATATATTTTCCATACAAATAAGACAAGAGATCAAGACATCAACAAGTAATATATTTTCCATACAAATAAGACAAGAGATCAAGACATCAACAAGTAATATATTTTCCATACAAATAAGACAAGAGATCAAGACATCAACAAGTAATATATTTTCCATACAAATAAGACACAAACAGTGAACTTCTATTTGACATGCACTTATACTAGATTATAATGAACTGCCACTGCAAATATAAATATGCTGCCATGCAGTAAAAAGAGGAAAAGAATAATGGAAACTCTTATTTAGAATGGCTACAAAAGAGAATACGACAGTGGGTCTCAACTTGTTTCTATCCTATGTGACAGTGGGTCTCAACTTGTTTCTATCCTATGTACTGTATGCGGTGCGAAACGATATAATAAGACATTGTGCCTATTGAGCGTAAACTGATTGATTGTCTAAGTTATTAGTAAAACATTGTTTTTGTTTATATTTGAATTGTTACATAGCCTACTCCGTGATGAAGCTTTCACAATTCCATAAATCTTCAAATTAAAACCTTAAACGTGTGATTGAGACAAAGATTAAACATGGCAGTGTATTGTAGCTGCTCAGGAAGTCAAAGAGTGTCCTGCACGTGCTATTTTGGCGCAGACAAACAACGTGAAGTCATAATAGAAATGTTAAATATGGCCGCTATACTATTGATCTGCACCAAAGATGAACAACCTTCTATTAACAGTTCATTGACGAGTCACGGGATGAGACATATACCAGTCGTTAAGCTATCAGTCAAGAGATGAGACAAATAGACACAGTTGACTGGTCAGTCACGTGATGCAAATTATAGAAATTCATCCTAAATTATCACTCACGGGATAAAACCTATAGAATATCATCCTAGATAATGCATGACTGTCAATCCTGCATATCGGCCAGTCACATAAATCACATCGTTGGGCTACTTCACGTTTCACATAAATCACATCGTTGGGCTACTTCACGTTTCACATAAATCACATCGTTGGGCTACTTCACGTTTCACATAAAGCACATCGTTGGGCTACTTCACGTTTCACATAAATCACATAGTTGGGCTACTTCACGTTTCACATAAATCACATCATTGGGCTACTTCACGTTTCACATAAATCACATCGTTGGGCTACTTCACGTTTCACATAAATCACATCGTTGGGCTACTTCACGTTTCACATAAATCACATCGTTGGGCTACTTCACGTTTCACACAAATCACATCGTTGGGCTACTTCACGTTTCACACAAGTCACATCGTTGGGCTACTTCACGTTTCACATAAACACTGAATAGACAGGCATGAAGCACTAACTGAGACCATCGTTCGACGATGAAATGTTATAGCTTCTACCTCTTCTCGGATGAAATGTTATAGCTTCTACCTCTTCAAGGATGAAATGTTATAGCTTCTACCTCGTTACAGATAAAATGTTATAGCTTCTACCACGTCACGGATAAAATGTTATAGCTTCTACTTCGTCATGGATAAAATGTTATAGCTTCTACCTCTTCAAGGATAAAATGTTATAGCTTCTACCTCGTCACGGATGAAATGTTATAGCTTCTACCTCTTCAAGGTTAAAATGTTATACCTTCTACCTCGTCATGGATAAAATGTTATAGCTTCTACCTCTTCAAGGATAAAATGTTATAGGTTCTACCTATCCAAGGATAAAATGTAACAGCTTCTACCTATTCAAGGATAAAATGTAATAGCTTCGACCTATTCAAGGATAAAATGTTATAGCTTCTACCTTGTCACGGATAAAATGTTATAGCTTCTACCTCATCACAGATGAACTGTTATGCTTCTACCTCGTCACGGATGAACTGTTATAGCTTCTACCTCGTCACGTATAAAATGTTATAGCTTCTACCTCGTCACAGATGAAATGTTATAGATTCTACCTCTTCAAGGATAAAATGTTATAGCTTCTACTTCTTCAAGGATAAAATGTTATAGCTTATACCTCGTCACGGATAAAATGTTATAGCTTCTACCTCGTCATTGATCAAATGTTATAGCTTCTACCTCGTCACGGATAAATGTTATAGCTTCTACCTATTCAAGGATAAAAGATACCGATATAAGAATTGTTATCTTCTTTGACGCATATAAATAGTATTGCCGCCAATTTTAGTTCTTCGTCTATAACAAAATGTATGTACAGGACAGTAATGTCAAACTTATCGATATGGACAGACTACAAGACATTGCCATAGCTATCCTAATTTCTACAAGACGTGCATGGTTTTCATTTAAGGAACCCTCGCATGTATCCAAAGTAACTGCTAACAATCCACCATACCCACACACATGCGGGCACGACTCATATATATATATATATATCCAATAACATGGGAAATAATTACAAAGATTAAAAACAATTTGCAAGCTAGAAATGAATGTCTGACAACATTTCAAAATTAATGGATTCTTGACGATAAAGAAAAAAAGAGAATATATATTATAGAAGGCTATGGAAATGTGCAATATACAAATATAGGACATGAAAAGTTCAGAGTGACATAGAGAGAAAATAATTAAATTTCGCAATGGTGTCGTGATTGTGAAATGTCAAGAATAACATATTAGTGATGTCAACTTTGCGGACATCTTTGAAACATTTTTAACTTTATCTTTGAAAAACTGTACCTTTTGTCTGTCTCATCTTCTCCCCCTGCATTGTCTCATATTTATTTAATCATTTATATAAATAACCAAAATATCAGAGGATGGTCGACAAAATGGAGAGTGCTATAGAAAAAACCCCCCAAAAAGTGGTAAATACTAAATAAAGTATAAAGTTTACTATAAAATCATAACTATCAATGATAAAAATAAATAACTAACAATAAAATAAAGAACAAGGACAATTTTCCACGTTACGGTCCAACAGGAAATTTTTACAAGAAACATAACAATTAAAAAAATCCACAAAACCATACAAATATTCAAAACTAGGATGACTTGGGTATGTTTTTTCTCACCAAAAAATATTGCCAAGTGAAGATTCGTCACGCATGCCTAGTAAATGACAAATTACATGCTTTCAATATGTGAGCATATGTTTGCGCACTATTTATAGACAGAAATAGACATAGATCAATGGACAATTGTCATGGGTGATGAAATAATAGGTAATATATGAGATCAAGTGGGAGCCCAACGTGAAAGAAGAAAATACACAAACAGACTTGGCGGCAACCGTTGAGTGGCGGGGGGGGGGAGGGGCGATGAGGAAATAAATAAAGGATGGCGGGGCTGCCAATAGACGTTGAGATTATAGAAATGTGTAGGGAGGATCAGCAGTTCATAGTAGTTCTTCTGGAATAGATGATGCCTCAAAATATACACACATGCACATACAATCACACAACCAAATACATATAAACACATGCACATACAATCACACAACCAAATACATATAAACACATGCACATACAATCACACAACCAAACACATATAAACACATAGACATACAATCACACAACCAAACACATATATACACATGCACATACAATCGCACAACTAAACACATATAAACACATGCACATACAATCACACAACCAAACACATATACACACATGCACATACAATCACACAACCAAACACATATACTCACATGCACATACAATCACACAACCAAACACATATAAACACATACCATTTGAATATAAACATCAATACCTAGATATACTTGCACATATACAGAAAGTAATAAAAACGTATATATATATATATATATTAAATTACATACAAATATAAACGCATACATGTACATACATACATACATACATACATATATACAGGTGTACTTAGACACAAAAATACACGTCAACAGACACACCCATATATATACACATCAACAAAAACACATATATACACATATACATAAACATATAAGAAATATATATGCAATATACATAGTCAATATATAGATGTATGAAAGATACCCACACAAAATTCACCGGCATGTAAATGTATCCACACACAAGTAAGGGATCACACAAGAATAAGTGTACATAATGACAGAGGATGCAGATACATGCATCAACATAAACATGCATCTATATATATATATATATATAGTTTCAAGTAAACGAAAGAAGAAGAAACTCAATCTCTTAGATTGTGTGAACGTGTTTGTGTGTGTGGAGTGTGCGTGTTTGTGTGTGAACTTATTTGTGTGTGTGGCATGAAAGTGTTTGTGTGTGCTTGTGAAATGTGAAAGTTTTGGCTTTCCAGTTGTGTGTGCGGCGTGTGCTTGTTTGTGTGTGAACGTGTTTCTGTGTGTGGCGTGTGCTTGTTTGTGTGTGAACGTGTTTGTGTGTGTGGCGTGTGCTTGTTTGTGTGTGATTGTGTTTGTGTGGCGTGTGCATGTTTGTGTGTGAACTTATGTGTGTGTGTGGCATGTGCTTGTTTGTTTGTGAACGTGTTTATATGTCTGGCATGTGCTTATTTGTGTGTAATCCTGTTTGTATGTGTGGCGTGTGCTTGTTTGTGTGTTTCCTTGTTTGTTTATTTGTGTACATGGTGTGTGCTTATTTGTGTGTAGTATTTATTTGTTGTAACTTGTTTGTGTTTGAGCTTGTTTGTTTGTCCTTATTTCGTTGCGTGTGCGTATGAGCTTGTTTGCTTGCACATGTTTGTTATTGTATGTATGTATATGTGAGGTGGCCACGTTTATACTGGTGTGTTCGAATGGGCCACCTATATAATCATATTTGTAAGTGGGCCACCTATATAATCATATTTGTAAGTGGGCCACCTATATAATCATATTTGTAAGTGGGCCACCTATATAATCATATTTGTAAGTGGGCCACCTATATAATCATATTTGTAAGTGGGCCACCTATATAATCATATTTGTAAGTGGGCCACCTATATAATCATATATGTAAGTGGGCCACATATATACTTGTATTGTGAAACAGCTCTCTAAAATAAAACACGGGAACAAGAATCGCTAAGAAATAAAAGACGGTAAGTCTTGATGATAGCACAGCACAGGAGAAGTGAAATATGAGAATATACATCTCTTGTAGAAGGAACATAACATTACTGATAGCTACATAACAAATCAGAAATAAGAATAGTGCTTGGATATATCCTCGAACAAGGAAGTAATTGAGAAGCAGGTAAGATTTATAGCAGAACAAAAATTTACAGATCAAATAACGAAAAACAAATTATTTAGCGATGTTCGAATAACAGATACATTATATATAAAATGAAGATTCTAGGGGAAAAATAAAAAAATCAGTGATTCGTGCATTGAGTTGGAAAATAATGAAATACTATACTTAGAGAAACATAAAAGTGTTTTCACAGTTCATACATACATGGTGTGCAATGACTAAAATAATTACAGAAGACGTAGAGAATTGACCTAATGTACTAGTGTTACCACACCTTGACTCTGTCCCTCTCAACGAAGTGGAACACCGTCTGTATCACACAGGGCACCCAGTTCAGATGAAGATTAAAGCCTGAAAATTGAGAACGAAAATTAGAAGGAAACTTGTCTCCATAATTGAATACCCACTACCCCCTCTACTGATATCAAGCTACAGAGAAAGATGAGATTTGTAAAACAACAGACATTGAAATACAAGAAAATATAACAATTATGTCCACATGAGGAAAAGATAAAAGAAGGCACCACAAACATCGCTAGAAAAGAACACTTGCATCTCTATGTTCCACAGGGAGCTAAATGTACTTAGAAGAATATAAGAAAAAGAACTATTGGACAGAATTATGTATGCACAAAGAACCAATGTGATCTGTTGGAAAAAAATAGCATTCTTTTTCCTGAACAGAGGAAAACGCTCTAAGCCCAGCAGTAAACACATTTGGTAACTATTAGTCCCGTCAAAGTGTTGAGGTTTTTTATGAGCACACTACTCCCATCTCTGTAATCTCGTTTAGACCTTTTACGTGAAGTTGCTTCCAGACTGGCCTGTTGATTTCCATTTACTGACACATTTCTTCAAAGTGCTTCCCATTCTATACTGCGTAATGGAGACATTTTTTCATGGTTTGAATTACAGTTCTTGGAAATTTTGACAACCAAGAAATATAAAAAAAGGACAGGAGTTAGAATAGACGTCACTGATTTCACACAAAAGGTGCTCAGGTCAAAAGTGCTCAGTCAAAGGTGCTCAGCACGTTTCAACATGTAGAGAATGCAACTGTCAGGTCGCGTAATCTGACTGCGACACAGATATTGACAGTTTTCACATCTAATGATACATCATAGACGGGAAAAATACATACATCATAGACGGGAAAAATACATAACATCATAGACGGGAAAAATACATACATCATAGACGGGAAAAATACATACATCATAGACGGGAAAAATACATACATCTTAGTCACTTAGATCGCCCGTGTGTTGCCGGGGCCCGAAAGGGGAGCAAAGAATAGCAACACTGTTTACCTTCCATGCATGTCGTAAGAGGCGACTAAGGATGTTTTGGGATGGATTTGGCTGTCCCATCCCATATAGGGTCAGTGACCCAAAGCCATGCTGAAGTCGGATGTGCCAGGCCGAAAGACGCAGATATCGCAGCAATGCTGTAAACCATGACACAACGCATTCCGTTCTTCGGACTACATCCTGCTAATCTGCAGGAGTTTGAGAACGAACGCAGAAGAAGAAGTCACTTAGACGGGAAAAATACATACCTCTTAGTTACTAAGACGGGTAAAATACCTCTTAGTTACTAAGACGGGTAAAATACCTCTTAGTTACTAAGACGGGAAAAATGCATACAATTTAGGTACTAGGACGGGAAAAATACATACATCTTAGCTGAACAGAATAGGAAAAATACATTTGCTGACAAAGAGAAAGAATGTTTGTAATCCCCGAGAATTTTCCCTATTCTTTTTGTTGGATTCAAACAATGGTTGTCGTCAACAACATCTATTTGATTACACCAATGAAATTGTTTGAATTTGAAAAGGAAAATACAAAAATGTGATATAAATGAAGTTGTATTCCCGTACTTTTACTGTCAACATAAACAGGCGGTGGGGTAATTTTTTGACATAATTAGGCATGGGAAGGGTCTCTGATATAAGAACAATAGTGAACGAAAGAAGAAATGAGAACAATGGGATGTGGTGTTGAACAATGGGATGTTGTGTTGAACAATAGGATGTGGTGTTGAAGAATGGGATGTTGTGTTGAAGAATGGGATGTTGTGTTGAACAATGGGATGTTGTGTTGGAAAACGTGCCAAACAATTTTTTACTTACTTTATTGACAGACCCATAACCATAAGTACTGAGGTATGCATGCACCTTGCACTCACACGTACATACACACACACGTACATTCACTTAATTTGTTCAGATAAGATGTTTCACACACATACACACACACATACACGTATATACAGTTGTGGCATCACTGTGAATGTACGAATATAGAATCACTTAAATGTCATCTCTCACTAACACCATATTCTCTCTCCATCTCAAATGTCATTTCTCACTAACACCATATCCTCTCTCCATTTCAAATGTCATCTCTCCGTCATATCATATCATTATGCCATCATATGCAAGAGATTTCCGTGAAATGTGTGTATCAATATGATGCGCATGTGGATAGCATTTTCTATTCATCAGATTGCGATCAATCCGATATGTTTAGATTCTAGTGATTTCTATAAGGCAGCATTCTACGATCATTAGTTTACCATTTCTTTCTAAAGATCATGCTGTCAAACTGCCACACATTGCTGCGTGATTAGTATTCGAACTTATGATCAACGTGTTTTGAGACACTCTCACTTGCTCTCGACCACATAACCCGTGCAGTGACATTTGTGTCATATTACTAGACCTGATTCATATCACAACATACATACTCATTTTAACGATGGTGTTCCTCCTTCGCAAGCGAAGATGAACATGGCATGAAAAACAATAAACATAATGAACAAGCAGGAAAAAGACAATACCATTTGTTTGCTCAATTAACTGAGTAAATTAAAATATTTAATTAAACACCAAGTTTTTACTTCAATTAATACTACTTATTTTAATGTTAGTGATAGTGGTAATAGCAGTAATGTTATTCCTGAATCGCTATAATGTGGAAGTTTTGGAAAGAATATGAGCTAAAAGCCACAGAGATAAAATATTGCTAACTAACATGTTTCATTTGAAGATCGGTACGATATGGCTTCGTCAGAACATCGGCACGATATGGCTTCGGCAGAACATCGGCACGATATGGCTTCGGAAGAACATCGGTACGACATGGCTTTTTCAGAATATCGACACCATATGGCTTCGTCAGAACATCGGCACGATATCGACAGACTACTGAATGCATTTAGCATTACTAGAAAATCACTATCTACGTTCCTTCAGCGAAGAACACGGGCAGAGGGCAGAAACCAAAACTCTCTAGTGTGAGCGATGTGATGCTACTGTATGTACTTCTTGTATGTTGTTGAGACCCATAGTCATACCCTCTTTGGTAGTTGTTCTTCGAAGAGTCTCTCTTGGTCTTCCTCTTTTTTCTTTTTCCATCTGGTACCCATTTTAATGCTTGCAGTGGCAGTTCACTACAACCAAAATATTTTTTTCATATTAGTCATTCAAGTCAGCGGTTATATCTCTAGCGGTTGATACAAGAAAGCGAGTCTTCTGGAAGTGAGTAGTTAACCACTTAGTCTTGAATATTAACAGACAATTTTGTATTCATTGATTAGGTCATAAGTGGGACCAGTCTGGCTCTTAAAATATACTTGTTTAAAAAGTCAAGAATATTCACCGAGACACATGGTTTTCAATTTTATTTGTACTATCCAGGCACGCCAGTACTTTGAGGAAACATCATGTGATAATTTTACAAATATATCGCTATTTATGCATAGCTGATTCAACAGAAATAGTTTAAGACTGTTGCTGTCCACGGCTCTCGTATCTGTAAAATGAAAGACATACAAATTAACTAGAAAACTAATCAACGTCTCTACATTCTGGTCTTTCTCATAGGGTTGCATGCGTACATATACGCTGAGTATTTGTGAAATGATTGACGTGGCGCTGTTAGAATATTCGAAACAAGTTCCTATTAAACAATTCTGGATATTAATTTTGAAATCTGTTGATTGGAAAGCTGAGGGAAAGAATGAAAACAATACTTTGTGTATTGAGTCCATAGGTGGCCAGTTTCTGTAAGCCTGCTTCTTAGATTGGTACTACTGAACTGAGGGCGATAATAATAGAAATTGAAACAGATCTGTAGAAAATTGCTTTTAATATAGAAATAACGCTGAAGACTGTTGTGCCGGGCACTGGCGCAATTAATACGGCGACACAACACACTTGCAATGTCTGGACTATGTAAACATGTAGCAGGACTATTGTTCTGCAACAAGAGAGATGCAGTGGGTTCTCTTCAAATCATTGGGTTCTCTCCAAATCATTCGGTTCTCTTCAAATCATTGGGTTCTCTCCAAATCATTGGGTTCTCTTCAAATTATTGGGTTCTTTCCAAATCATTGGGTTCTCTCCAAATCATTGGGTTCTCTTCAAATCATTGGGTTCTCTTCAAATCATTGGGTTCTCTTCAAATCATTGGGACTACAAATGACATAGCTTGCTTTGTGCTAGCCAACCACAGTTGAAGATGTGCAGCACATGTATTGCAGCATTTGTGTGGTGCCCAACTCTTATCTTGATATCCTACCCTGCAGCCAAAATACAAGTTGTACGCTTTCTTAATCACTTCAGACATATTCTATATTTGTGATAGAAAACTCACTTCGCTACATATATAACAGAAATTATTCGCACTGTTGACATATGTCCTGGGTATTTCTAACAAAGGCACTTTCGAGAAGGATAAATGCAATACTAATAACGAAATGTAATCAGAGATACGATATTTATACAAAAATGATGTAATGCCAGGTAGGATTGCATCATATTCTTTTAGTTACATTTTTATTGGTCAAAATCAATAATACAGTCTACCACAGTTTTTAAAAAACAACAACAAAAGTTGCATATATATATATAAAAAAACTGGAGCAGATGAATATCTTTAAATATAATTTTAGTTTTCTGCACCCGAAAATTAGTTACGATCAACTTTTTACATTACTGTTACAATTTGAATGTTGACTAGTTTTTATGAAAAAAATAAAACATAAAAAAAATGAAGAATATGCTGTCAGTTATTTCCACTGATAAACCTACCAATTTTAAATCTCTTTAACAGAAAAACTAGAACTAATAAACACAAAATGTGAACTCTGCAAGAAAATAGATACCCTAAGGTTTATGAAAATGTGACTTTTTTTGGTAAGCATAAAAAAGTGATTTTTCGGTGATATTTCTGCATAGGTCTAGCCGAAATTTTAATTGTGTGGAACACGTGACATAATAATTTATTGTTTACCATCGATCTGATCCCATAAACAGTGAGGTTTATATTTTTGCGCTTTATTTGCTAAATGTTGGTCGTATATATATATTATTCACGGCATATCGATCAGACGTACAGTTTGTTGGTTGTTGTGACATTCTGTACAGTTCTGTAGGAGAAGTTACCAGCACACCTCGAACCCTCAAGGTGCAATATTACATTTACGCTGCAGGTATTTCTACATACAGATTGTTTAGAAAGCAATGACAAACTAATATTCATAAAATGTTACATTGAAAATATGTACAGCTTTATTGTATAAACTGATACGAGTAAAATATATGCCAGTGATATGAAATATATGCCAATGATATGAAATATACGCCAGTGATAGGAAATATACACCAGTGATAGGAAATATATGCCAGTGATAGGAAATATACATAACCAAATAACAGTTTCATATCATCGTTTGGTAATATGACATATTTAGCTGTGAAACCTCATTACTTGGAGTTTACGAACCTACCTTGCAAGAGAGGTTCGCTCTGAACATAAAAAAACACACTGATAATGCTTGGTGTTTCCGATACTTTAGTTAATAAAGTTTTTTGTAAATGGGGTCAAACATCACCTTAAACAACACCTATATAAAGCAAGTCGACAACTTTTGCTACCTAGGATCCACAGTTATATCCAAAATTTCCCTTGGCAATGAAATAAACGCACCTACAGGAAAAGCTGCTACCATTTTTGGTGGACTGCAGAAACGAGCTTGGAAAACCATAAGCTAACATTGAAAACAAAGATACAGATCTATCAATCATGCGTGCTGAGTACACTCTATACTACATATCTGAAACATGGACAACCTACACAAAACATGAGATGAGACATCTTTCATCTAAGATGTCTCCGCAAGATCTTAAACATCAAATAGCTCGACAAAATCACCAACATGGAAGTGTTGCGCCGCACTCAGCTACCATCTGCCATGGAAGTGTTGCGCCGCACTCAGCTACCATCTGCCATGGAAGTGTTGAGCCGCACTCAGCTACCATCTGCCATGGAAGTGTTGCGCCGCACTCAGCTACCATCTGCCATGGAAGTGTTGCGCCGCACTCAGCTACCATCTGCCATGGAAGTGTTGCGCCGCACTCAGCTACCATCTGCCATGGAAACACTGAATATAAATAGATTGCTTTGACTAGGTCACGTCCGCAGAAGTTCAAACTGATGCATCTCAAATTAAGTAGGCCTACTATTCAGGCACTTGGATGAAGGTCATCCTGCCCGAGGTAGACCAATGCTGAAGTATAAAAACATATGTAAATGCTCAATGTAAGGCTTCCACATATAATCTAAAAACTGGACAAAAAGACCGAAACTTGGGATGTCTGAAGGCAGAACCCGGTTGTGAGAGCATCATTGTTCAAAAAATATATGTTTAAAGATATGGAAGAAAAAAGTGAAAGACGCAAACAAAAAGTCTTCCGTTGCTGCGATATGATTGCTTGAAAAGTCCCCATTTCTGAGAAAATATTCAACGGATTACTTCTTCTTATCGCTAAATGACAGTCTGCAAAACTCAAAAGGCCATACAAGTCTCCAATAGTAAAGAAAAGATTGTGTTTAGTAATACTAATCATAACGCTACCAGATTAATCTCGTCTGACACCAGATTTGTACTTAATGTAAACATTCATATGTAAATATTAATGTACAGGAAGGGTGTCTGACCTAGCTTGATGTGTTAACTTTCGGTGTGTATCTAATGTTAACATTATTTAACATAGTAGATTTACAACAACTCGTTATAGAAGACGACGAAGTAGATTGTATTGGTAATCTCTACTCATTCAATCGGTATTACCGTCATTGTCATCATCGTCGTCACGATCATAAATCGTCTTCATCATCACCACCAGTATTATTATAATGAACACCACCGTTAATCATCGTCATTGTCATGTGTGGGGAGTAGTGACTTTTCTCAATGGGGACTAGTTTGTTTTACTCTAAGCTTTAATTGAAATAAATAGGTACAAACATCATCAAATAACACATACTGGGCATAATTTAGCATTCATAACACACATTTCACATTCCTGCTAATCTTGAGATAATGTTCCTGTATCTGTGAGTGCCATGTTCTGGTGGTATTTGATACCGTGAGTCCATCTTCCTGCTTCTGTGCCATGTTCAAGTAGTCTTTCATACCATGAGTTTGACTTCTTCGTGTCCTACTTCTTGTTCATTTTAATGTTGCCAATGTGATTCTTATTTTATTAATGATTGTCCAAGAGTCACATCCATATATCACACGTGTGTTACCAGGGTCTATAAGGGGAGCAAAGAATAGGGACACTTCTACCTGCCATGCATGTCGTGAGAGGTAACTAAGAAGTTTATTGGTGTGTAATTATTTGTTTCATCACGTAGAAGATGAATGTGATCTACACACATGCTGCTGTCGGGCCTGGTAGAGGCTGAAAGACGAAGCTATTTTGTAAACCATACTACAACACATTCCGTTCTCTCGACTACATCTTGTTAATCTACAAGGAGTGTGGGAACAGGGAGCACGGGAACAGGGAGTGTGGGAACAGAGAGGTTGGAACAGGGAGCGTGGGAACAGCGAGTGTGGGAACAGTGAGTGTGGGAACAGCGGGTGTGGGAACAGGGAGTGCGGGAAAGGGAGTGCGGGAACAGGGAGTGCGGGAAAGGGAGTGTGGGAACAGGGAGCACGGGAACAGGGAGTGTGGGAACAGGGAGCACGGGAACAGGGAGTGTGGGAACAGGGAGCACGGGAACAGGGAGTGTGGGAACAGGGAGCGCGGGAACGATTGTAGAAGAAGAAGAACGAGAAGCTACGTAATGACGTGATCACGTGATCCGAGTTAAGTTTTCAGTTGAATTGAAAGTACAGTACACATCACTATCTACACCTAGAGAAACCCATCTTAATTAAATTGGTATCAGGTCTCCCTGGCAAATACAGCGCGTGTAATTCTGACTATATACTCCCTAAGTATGTCGTTATTTAATTTTAAAAAATAACAGACCTAACAACGTGATACTCAGTACGGACCAAAGACCGCGCTACTCAAAACGACTCAAATATTTTGAAATGTTAATCTTACTATCAACTAGAGAATCCTTATTGCGTGTAAGATTTTATATTTTGAAATGTTAATTAAATGCTATAAATTCTTTAAGATTCTATAACTTCTGTAAGATTCCATAACTTCTGTAAGATTCTATAACTTCTGTAAGATTCTATATTGTATATAAGATTCTTCTGCAAGAACCTATATCTTCTGTAAGATTCGATATTTTATATAAGATTCTATACCTTCTGCAAGACTCCATATCTTCTGTAAGATGTAATAGTATGATTCGTAATATTAGACACCATGGAACATGTTTTGACTATGCAGACAGTTAGAATTATTATTGATGCCGTTTGCCATTCTTGTGAAAATAATCACAACAGTTTTGGTTGAGATAATTAATCCCCGAGGCAGCCGTGTCGTGTTATTGATCATCGTCAAGTAACACCAAAACCTGGGTGTGGTGTTCTGTTTATTGTTATGAAAGCCTGATTGTATCATAAAAAGTGCAATCTAATCTGGTAGGAAGGTTGCCTACCCAAAACATATACATAGCAGGTTGTGCTTCCATAACTACCTCTAATATTTGTGATAGTTACATCTGTGATTTAACCACATTTTTATTAATGTTCGTGTATGTAAGAGACACTTCTCACAGTAAGAAGCACCTAATATTCGTGTATGTAAGAGGTACTTCTCACAGTAAGAAGTACCTAATATTCGTGTATGTAAGAGGTACTTCTCACAGTAAGAAGTACCTAATATTCGTGCATATAATAGGCACTTCTCACAGTAAGAAGTACCTAATATTCGTGCAAGTAAGAGACACTTCTCACAGTAAGAAGTACCTACTATTCATGCATATAAGAGGCACTTCTCCCAGTAAGAAGTACCTAATGTTCGTGCACATAATACGCATTTCTGCCAGTAAGAATTACCTAATGTTCGTGCAAGTAAAAGACACTTCTCACAGTAAGAAGTACCTAATATTCGTGCATATAAGAGGCATTTCTCCCAGTAAGAAGTACCTAATGTTCGTGCACATAATACGCACTTCTCGCAGTAAGAAGTACCTAATATTCGTGCATGTAAGAGGCACTTCTCGCAGTAAGAATTACATATTTTCACTGCGAAAGCAAAGTTTTAAAATTGAAAACGAGTGCGAAGTGACTGATTATCTGTGTTTCATGTAGCGTCAAGAAATGTTATATCATCAAAAACATCGTGTACATCGTCATAGTAAACATTGCTTCAATCACAAACAGTAATCATGACAATCAATATTGTACAGTGGAATCTCATTATAACAACTTAGTCCTGACCAGCGAAATATTTACGTAATAACAGGAATTCAGTATATACGGTATAAACAACAAAGAATAAATATAATTGGGGATTTTGAAAAGTGTTGTTATATAGGAAAATTGTTCTAAAGGAATGCGCTATAGAGGGACTCACCTGTAATATTATGTTTCATCGACTAGAATGTGTCGGGCAATTGAGCAAATAAATTGATAACACAGCGCCGTCTCCGTTCGCTGGAGTACAGTCTGATATAAATCTAGTAGAATCATTATTCTGGAGTGATGTTGAACAGGGAAGCAGGTGGTGTGGTCACGTAACGAGAATGAAATCAATGTAACCATCCCTTGGTGCATACAACAACAGATAATCGGGCTACAAGACACGAGGAAGACCAGGAATTAGATGGATAGAGACAATGAAATAAACTTTAAAGAGAAAGGGAATGACCATGTCCCGTGTGTCCCAAATTGTCAAAGACAGAAAACTCCAACCTTCCTCCACGACTTGTAACGGCAAAATTATAAATGACAATAGATTTATGATAGATAAATGTTGGTTTTTATTGAGAAAGTTTGAGAAAGCTAAAAATAATATATCATTTTCTAAGAATTAACATCATATTAACGAAATTTCTAAATACGTACTACTTCTATCTCACCACAGCAGCAAACAGTCTGACACGAGTATCTCTCAAATCACGCGAATACCTAGCTTATCATTATCAACGCTTCTATCAATATGGCGAAAGTGGTAACCATCATCATCATCACCAGCAGCACCAGCGACAGCCTTATCATTACCATAAACATTGCCATCAGGATAATCATCACGTCACTTGCAGGCTGATATTCACTTGAACATTCTCTGTCTCGCCTTGTCTCTTTCTCTGTCTCTGTCTCTTGCGCTCTGTCTTTGTCTCTCTCGTTCGCTATCTCTTTCTCTTGTTCTCTCACTTTCTCTCTCTCAGTCGCTGTTTATCCCGATTTTCTTCACATGAAACTTTGCTTTATGAAAACAATTCTCAATGTTCCACAACTAAACTGTCTCATTCTATTCTCCCTTCTCTCAGTATGAGGTACACACGCAAGCACGCACATTTCTAACAATGTTTCCTCATCTCAATGTAAGATACTACTATAAATATGTAACATCGAATTGAATGTTTATTTTTCCTGGCAATCTATTGTCTTTTCTCTGCTTATGTTGTTAGGCATCTATCTATTTATCTATACACTGCAGCCCCTATTTGCCTTGCAGCGTCAGGGGTAGAAGAGTTCTCTGCAGATGGCCTTTTTGTGTGCTGTTTGTAAGCTTTTTCCTGTGGCTTTTTTATTTCTGTGATCCATCTTTTACATGGTCTGCCTCTGTAGCTGTTATATCTATGTCTCATGTCCATCTGTGGCATGCTGTCTGTTGGTAGTCTGGAAAAGTGTGAAAACTACTTGATATGTTGTCTTTTGATATGTTCCAATACTGGTATTGTTTTGGTTATCTGTCAGATGTTATCGTTTCTAATTCTATCTCTTAATCACACTCCAAGTATTCTTCGTAGATTTGTCATTTTTGCTGTCATTAGTCTTGTGCTCTCATTGTCCAAGTCTGGCACTGGTAGCACAGTGATGGAATAACAATAGTCTTGTATAATTCAACTTTAGTGTCTATGTTTACATTTTTGGTCATGAAAAAACATGTAATCTGTCCTAGGATCTGGTATGTTTTGTTGCATCTATTTTGTATCTCTTTACTGTTTTCCCCTTCACTCGATATAATGCTTCCTAATTAAGTGAATTCCTTAACTTGTTTTAGGTGATGATGTTAGGCGTCGCATGATTTAATGACGATCGATTTTCGAGGAATTTCCTGATTGGTCGCTTGATATGTAGTAATACTGTACCTTGTCAGAATGTTGGTAACTCCTTCAATCCACCTTCTTCATGGTCTTCCTCTGTATTTTGTCGTTTCTATTTTCATGTTGTATGCTCTTGCCACTGGTCAATAAGGGTTGATTATCATTAGATGGCTGAACCATTTCAATCTCTGTTTTTCAATATACTTGACCGCAAATGTTGTTCCAACAGTTTCTGTAATCTCATTTCTCACATGATCTCTTCTTGTTCTGTTTGCTACTTAAACATTTCATTTCACACGTAGTACGAAATGTAGTGAGAATCTTATTCCTTTGTTAGTGTCCATGTCTGACATTGATAACACAATGTTGGTATGAAGATTGAATTTACGATTTGTCTCTCTGTTTCCATTGGGATAGATAGATAACAAGGTGCGGCATATCAAACGTTTGAGAAATCTGATAAACAGATACGATTTTTGTATCAGATTACGTGCTCGTTGAATGTATTGGGTATACTGTACACATATTCAGGTGCTATTACCGCAGTCCAACCAGCGCCGGATTTATACTTGATAAGGCCCTAAGCTATTTGAGATATGGGGCCCTTTATAAGTCCAGATACTATATTTAAGTTCCAAATATGATTATTTTGGGGCCTCCAAGAAAGTGGGGCCCTAAGCTATAGCTTGTTTAGCTTATAGGTAAATCCTGCGCTGAGTCAAATTCCCGCTTTCGTTCTTGTTTTACATTAGTGGCTACCTACATATTCTGTGGCTAGTTGATCTAAATATTATATCAATAAATAATAAATATTTAATTGAAATATTCATTTTTTAGGTTTAGGAGTTAAAGTTAGTTACATAATTAGAAGTCTTATCCCTAACCTTAAATATAATTATATTTAAATTAAGAAATGATAAACATAAAATGCTAAACATATTCAGGGGGAAATAATCACACAAGTAGACACTAATTGGCAGAAAAGGGAGTGGACTGCGATCACAGTACCCATATTAACTTACAATGTAATGTTGTGTTTTAGTATTTTATAAGGGACAAAAATAACATTGGGAAATCCTTGAATCATTCTGATTACAAAATCACATATACAGGGAATTATGATTGCTAGTGTGCAGTCAGATTGAAATTGTGTGAATATAAGTCAAATTGATAAAAAGAAATACATAATTTAAACATTGGCACACATTGTACAACGTAATACAGAACTTCGTGAATGAATTTCATTAATGAAATTGTTCATACAAACAACAAAATTGCATCATCGACTGATTGCATATCAATATTTTTCTGTTCACATAGACATTATTCACTGCTTACACACATACAGACATGCAATTATTTACTCACATATACGTCACTCACCGATCATACACATTATTCTCTGCAAGCACACATTCTAGCCTCTCACACATGAGTTTACCTTGTATTCAAGAGGTCATGAGTTCGAACCCGGCTAGTGTCATCTTGTTTACAAGGTGGATTTTTTTAGAAGATCCCTGTGGATTACCCACTGAAGCTACGGAGTTACGTGCTATGAGTGGTAATCTCGGCAGGCGGCGTACCGCTTCATTGAGAGTGACTAAGCACATATGGAAAACAGAGTACAGAGAAGTCAATCTTCTACGACTTTTGAACCATTTTTTAAGCACATCATTAAAACATATCCGTATTATTCTAGCCTCACACATATGACTGTAGGTATAGCCTCATCATTTCTAGAAAAGTTGGCACAAAGAAACATTAACTACATTTCCTATTTATTGTAACATTTTTATGCATATGATAAGTAAATGTATGTGATATATTTTTTTATCACAATTAAGATAAAATAAAGTTAACCTATGGCATTGCACTGCCGCAATGGTGCAAATGTTAGCAATCTCACATTTCAGTGGCTCTGCTATATGAGGACGGTAGCCATCTCCTCTCTCTTAATTGGGCCGACACCCAATTATGGCTGTATAGACCTGGAAGCCGTTGCGGTCTGAAAAATATTTCCAGCTCAAATGTGGAATGAACTTCATTGTGAAGCTAGCGCTTTAACCACTGTGCTACGCGGCGCTCATTACTTATCATGGAAAAATTACATGTTATAATAGAGTGTGTTAATCACTGTGTCAGTGCGAACATCTGATGCCGGTTGTTTCGGTCCGAATGGAGTATATCTCGAAGCCGTGATGTAGATCACAATAGGATTTATTAACTTAATCCCGAACTTAATCAGTCTCTTGATTTTGTTACTACTCAAAAAAAGATTATATTCTTGAGTGTAATTAAATCTAAATGTCACCAATTTTTGTCTTATCTATGATTAACTCTCTAGGTCTCAGCGCCAGAAAACAATGAAGCATACAACATATGCATTCTTCCTTTCTGATTTATTATAGTGTATTTGTTACTTTGAAAATATTCATTACAGCGAACCTGTCTTAAACAGACCCTCTATAAAAACTGAGATTTGTCTTCAACGGAAAAATGTTTCATGTTCTGTGTTATTGTATCTGAAAGCATGCTAAATTTCTCTAGACTAAGTTAAATTTCTCTAGACTAAGTTAAATTTTACTAGATTTAAGTTAAATTTCTCTAGATTAAGTTAATTTTATCTAGACGAAGTTAAATTTATCTAGATTAAGTTAAATTTCCTTAAATTAAGTTAAATTATCATAGATGAAGTTAAATTTCCCTACATTGAACTTCCCAAGATTAAATTAAATTTCCCCAGATTAAGTTAAATTTCCTTAGATTAACCGTCCCTAGATGAAGTTAAATTTCCTTAGAATAAGTTAAATTTTCCTAGATTAAGTTAAATTGCCTAGATAGAGTTAAATTTGTGGAGATTAAGTTAATTTCCCTAGATTAGGCTAAATTACTTAGATGAAGCTAAATTTCTCTAGATTGTCAAATTTTCTAAAATTTTATTTTCTAGATTAAATTAAATTTCCCTACACTAAGTGTAATATGTCTAATGCGCAAATAAAAATGTAAAATGAGCACTTATAGGGAAATTTCAATGTTTCGAAATGCATATTTAGAATAACCTTGTAAAAGATAAATAATTTCGGGAGACCAGTGTAACCTTTATATAAGTTCGACTTAAAAAACTACATGAGTGAAGTTGCTTTATAAAACGCAATGATGAATAATGCATTAGCATAGAACAAATTCTGCAAACGGAAACAGGCACATCGATCATCGATTTCATAATTGAGTATTTTTGAGAACGCTGAATAAAGAGGACGAAGAGTAGGAGAAAAAAATGGAGATAAATATAAAATGTGTTGAGAAACGGCACCGGCTAAAGCGTTTAGGGAAAATTTAAAGAAAAAAAAAGGAATTTGTTTGTCTTCAATGTACTGTTTGTTTGTGTTTATTTCTAGTACAATTGAGTGCACAGGGTAAGCTATTTTATTTTACCTAGGTTACATGACTACCTGATCACATTTGCTTAGTGTGCCTTGATTAAACGAAAACATGGCTTTAACGATAAAAGTTACAATCCTTAGATGTTTCAATTAAAACAAATTTTATGGTTTATATGTTGCTTCTCTAATCTAGAACAATCATATTCTAAGTTCATAAGGAAGAAACTCCGATACGTTAGGAGTGTTGCAGAAACATACATAACACACTAAAGACATCAAAATAAACAAACTACGTTTCCACTAAAAGTCTTCATCAGAACAACAACAAATAACAAGAAATGAATAGTGCAAACCTAGAATCATAATGTAGAAGTGGTGCAAATGAAGATGATAAGGGAGATATGCTGGTAGGAAGAAAATGAAGGAGAAAGACTGGAAATGTGTATCAGGTTGTACACACTGGAAATGTCTATCAGGTTGTACACACGGGAAATACAAAAAGAAACGGATTCTCTCTAGAAAATCGTCGATGTGAGAATGAATGCCTGGTAAATGTAATCCAAGTGTTGTGGAGAATATCGATTGCCAATGTCTCTTCACGTGCGTGGAGGTGGTGGGGGCTTGATTCTAGTGTCACTTGGTAAATCCCTCGTTTTGAATATTTATTTAGTATATTCAGAATATATTCAAGTACAATCTGGTGATTCATACTGAACTGATGTGTAATGTGAAATATTATTTTCAATACGTGATTCTTTTTATCAAGACAGCAATTGAAACAAAATTAAAACATAACAGAAAACGAACTGTAATGACATCGACTGTCACATTGGTATGTGTAGCATGGATTGACCGGAAGAGGTACGTGTCTGTCTTAAAGGAGCAGCTATCACAACAGATCTGCAAAATTTGACACAATGTATTCCAGATTAAATCGTACTAAAAGTAGGTATAATATAATGTACAGAAATGTATCGAAAGACAGCAAGTAACATGGTTTGGTGATCTTATAAATATGGAGTCAAACCAAATACAAACATTCGCATACAACAAGAGAATATATAACATTTACAAGAGAATATCCGGACATAATAGCAAATGTAGACCATGAATACGGTAAATAGAATTAAATCAAAACCTTGAACAAACATGGACTCAACACAACCGAGACGACTTATGTGGCCTGGATAAGAAAACTGAGGCTCCGACCCCTACGCTTTAAGAGCACGTTTGGATAATATAAAACATCATCAACCTGGGGAAAGATTGTAGATAATACATAATAGACAATAGATAATAAACAAGAGATAATAGACAATACATAATAGACAATAGATAATAAACAAGAGATAATAGACACAATATAATAGACAATAGATACTAGACAATGGATAGTAGACAAGGAAAAAACATATGAACTTGGGAAAAAAGCTAAAATTCCAATACCTTACACTTGACGGCAAGTCTGGATTAGTAGTATCATTATCCATCTGGGACAAGACAATAAAAACTGTCAAATACTGCAAGTTTCCCGTTAATGGGATGCGGGGAGGGGATTGAATAGGTGTGTGATAAAGGCCGCATGCTCTTGCTGTCGTCACGTCATGTACAGGGTGAGTTTTATTTTATTTAACCGCCGACAGAACAAAAAATCCAGTCCTTACCGAGGATCGAACTCTGAACCTCAGAATAAACATACAATAGTCCAGTCAGCGCTGGTGGGGAGCAAGTTAACTATTCCTGTGTAAGGGGAACTAAGCAGAAATAACCATTGGTCAAATGTGTTTTGCAAAGAAGCAAAGTCTAGGAAGGTGTATCAACCCTGAGTCTAATTCGACCGTCGCCGTTACCCAACACTGCTCATCATCATCATCAGGTGCCATGCCGGGTGGCGTAGGCGGTCATGACTCTTCACAGCTCTCTGTCCACAGTATTATGTATCAAAGTCGTTGTTGTTTCCTTGCCGTGCCAGGTTATCAAACACGGCTCATACAGAAGAAATTAAATCTAGGAACACAAAGGGTGGTAATGGAATGGTCTTCCTACACGAGGAACAGCTCGCTTGCTGCGTAGCTCCTTTTCGAAAGAAAGACAAGCAATGATTAATTCAGGCAAACTATGAGCTTTTCTCGTGACATCTGAGTAGGAATCCCATTCAATAGTCATTTAAAATGTCTTCTGGATCACAGTGACACTGTCAGATGGAGCAGCCAGCCCCACCCCCAAACACCTCCCTAGTTGCATCTTACGACATGTCTGGCAGCTAAAAGTGTCACTATCCTTCCACCCCGTTTGCAGGGACTTAATATTTGGGCAGAAAACAAGGAAAACAAAACTATTAGTTTGATAATACAAACTTAAAGATGCGATAGGTTGAAAAAACACCCAATCAGAATCAACGGGAGATAATAGGCAGTCACTCACGTGCACAAGAGAGAGCGGGCTACAATAATAACCGTGTTTCATTCCGCGGTCTTCAAATCAAATATTGACTCTAATTCCCATGCAGAGTGTTACGGAATTTCAAAAATGATAGTCCGATCTAATCATTCAATAATTTCAATAATGATAGTTCGATATAATAATTTAATAATTTCAATAATGATAGTTCGATCTATTCATTCAATAATTTCAATAATGATAGTTCGACCTAATGATTCAATAATTTCAATAATGATAGTTTGATCTAATCATTCATTATTTTCAATAATGATAGTTCGATCTAATGATTCAATAATTTGAATTTTGATAGTTCGATCTAATCATTCAATAATTTCAATAATGATAGTTCGATCTAATCATTCAATAATTTCAATAATGATAGTTCGATCTAATCATTTATTAATTTCAATAATGATAGTTCGATCTAATGATTCAATAATTTCAATAATGATAGTTCGATCTAATCATTCAATAATTTCAATAATGATAGTTCGATCTAATCATTTATTAATTTCAATAATGATAGTTCGAAGATTGACGACATTTTGAAATATTCGAAGGAGAACAAGATAAATTAAAAACTCACAAATCAACGAAATCAACGTCAGTTGGAATCAAAGTTGGTACTGTTATCAAATGTTACTGGTGTCAAATTTATTAGATCTGGTGTGAAAGTTGTTGGGACTTGTGTCAGATTTAGT
Organism: Meghimatium bilineatum; assembly: GCA_034231615.1. NCBI lineage: Eukaryota > Metazoa > Mollusca > Gastropoda > Stylommatophora > Philomycidae > Meghimatium > Meghimatium bilineatum. Next base: position 2,187,688 of record CM067305.1, on the reverse strand, counting down.
GTCAAACGTGTTGGTTCTGGTGTAAAAGCTGTTGGTACTGGTATCAAAGTTTCTGGTACTGATGTCAAAGAAGTTAGTACTGATGTCAAAGAAGTTAGTACTGATGTCAAAGAAGTTAGTACTGATGTCAAAGAAGTTAGTACTGATGTCAAAGAAGTTAGTACTGATGTCAAAGAAGTTAGTACTGATGTCAAAGAAGTTAGTACTGATGTCAAAGAAGTTAGTACTGATGTCAAAGAAGTTAGTACTGATGTCAAAGAAGTTAGTACTGATGTCAAAGAAGTTAGTACTGATGTCAAAGAAGTTAGTACTGATGTCAAAGAAGTTAGTACTGATGTCAAAGAAGTTAGTACTGATGTCAAAGAAGTTAGTACTGATGTCAAAGAAGTTAGTACTGATGTCAAAGAAGTTAGTACTGATGTCAAAGAAGTTAGTACTGATGTCAAAGAAGTTAGTACTGATGTCAAAGAAGTTAGTACTGATGTCAAAGAAGTTAGTACTGATGTCAAAGAAGTTAGTACTGATGTCAAAGAAGTTAGTACTGATGTCAAAGAAGTTAGTACTGATGTCAAAGAAGTTAGTACTGATGTCAAAGAAGTTAGTACTGATGTCAAAGAAGTTAGTACTGATGTCAAAGAAGTTAGTACTGATGTCAAAATTGTTGGTGCTGGTGTCAAAGTTTTTGAATATGATGTCAAAAGTGTTGGATTTGGTATCAAAGTTGTTGTTATTGGTGTCAAAGTTGCTATTGGTGTCAAAGTTGCTATTGGTGTCAAAGTTGCTGGTACTGGTGTCAAACGTTATGGTTCTGTGGTCAAATTTGTTGGTACTGGTGTCAGTGTTACTAGTACTGCTGTAATTTGTTGGTACTAGCTATAAAGTTAGTACTGGTGTCATTTATTGGTACTGGTGTTAATTATTTTGGTACTTGTGTCAAATATGTTGGTACTTATATCAAAGTTATTGGATCTGGTATCAAAGTCATTGGTACTGGTGGGAACGATGTTGATTCTAGAATAAAAGTTGTTGGTTCTAGTGTCAAAGGTATTGGATCTGGTGTTAAAGTTGTTGCTATGGTCTCAAAGTTGTTGCTATTGGTGTCAAAGTTGTTGGATCTGGTGTCAAAGTTGATGCTATTGGTGTCAAAGTTGTTGGATCTGGTGTCAAAGTTGATGCTATTGGTGTCAAAGTTGTTGGATCTGGTGTCAAAGTTGGTACTATTGGTTTTAAAGTTGTTACTTTTGGTGTCAAAGTTGTTGGATCTGGTGTCAAAGTTGTTGGATCTGTGGCCAAAGTTGGTACTATTGGTGTCAAAGTTGTTGCTTTTGGTGTCAAAGTTATTGGATCTGGTGACAAAGTTATTGGATCTGGTGTCAAAGTTGTCGCTATTGGTGTCAAAGTTGTTGCTATTGGTGTCAAAGTTATTGGATCTGGTGACAAAGTTGTTGGATCTGGTGTCAAAGTTCCTGCTATTGGTGTCAAATCTGTGGTACTGGTGTCAAATATTTTGATACTGTTATCAAATTTGTTGATACTGGTGTCAAAGCTGTTGCCACTGGTGACAATTTTGTTGGTTCTGGTGTAAATATTGTTGGTTCTGGTATCAAAGTTGTTTGTACCCATGTCAAAGTTGTTGGTATTGATGTCAATGTTGTTGCTTCTGGTGTCAAAGTTGTTGGTACTGGTGTCAAAGTTGTTGGTTCTAGTGTTAATGCTTTTGATTCTGGTGTCAAAGTTGTTGGCACTGCTGTGAAATGTATTGGTTCTGGTGTCAAATTTGTTGATAATGGTGTCAAAGTTGTTGATACTGGTGTCAATGTTGATACTGATGTCGAAGATGTTGGTACTCATGTCAAAGTTGTTGGTATTTGAGTACAATTGAGCACTGGTATCAATGTTGTTGGTACTGGTGGCAAAGTTAGTACTAATGACAAGGTTATTGAACTGATGTCAGTGTTGGTACTGCTGTCAAAGTTGGTTCTGATGAGAAAGTGGTATTGGCTTCCTATTGAAGTTGGTTTCATAATGATTCTGGTCTCCAGTTAAAACGGATAACCCACGAGTACCGGCGCCCGTTTGATACTTAACACGATTGATAGTGACATTTCATGTCTATTGCCTCCATACTGTACTTATATCTCAGTGGCACTAGTACTCTATCGATATAAACAAAATGAAAAGTTAATTTTTAAATCCTAAGACAAAAAATGATCCTTTTTCACACAAAGCATCAAAAATAATAAATGAACAGACTTCAACAAATTTGTCATTCTAAGCCTTGAAGTTGGACACAAAAAATTCCTTAGCCAAATGTATACAGAGTTCATTATTGGAAACATAATCATGTGTACATGTTGGGATTCACTCCAGACTGCAGAGCATATATTTCAAGAATGTCCCCACTGCGAAATACTGAGGTAAGCAAACTGACCCAGTGATACAACACTAGAAGAACAACTCTACGGAACACTATATGGGTTATAAAATACAGTCATGTTTATAGAAGAATAGGCGGGACAACTTGCTAACGACCGCGGGGATTTCAGGAGTTCATAAGGAAGACTACGTTCTGGAAAAAATACGTCACATGAGAACATCGGCTCATAGGTCGCCCCTCCACCATCTCCCCCGTCTAATACGTACCAGAGAATAAGTACCAGAGAATAAGTACCAGATCTTATCGGAAAGTAAAGGCAGTAGGATTTTTGGTATGCCTGTTGGTATTTTGTATCATACCTTGGTATGCCTGTTGGTGGTGAAAAAACCGGAATTAACACTGTATGTCCTCAATACGTGTCAACGGTGTGTAGAAGGGATACCACTATTTGTACTTATTTTTACCCAAGGGTTGGAAGATACAACTTTATTATCATATCCTGATACTAACATGACAATTGGTACAAGCAAGAAAAAGTGCAACATAAGAAGACAGAGATATATATACAAGTAAACTAAGTCACAGTCTGAGATTAAACATATCAAAAACATAAACTATGGAAATATTCAAAGCAACAGAACAGTTAAATGTGTATGCTAGCACAGTGGCGTACCTAGGGTAAGTGCTGCCCGGTGCGATGAAGATTTTGATGAAACTACCCTTTCCAGAAATTGAGTTTAAAAAAAATCAGAGTTAAAATTTACAAGTTAATTATTATCATAGATTTTATCCACTTTTAACAAAGACAGAAAAACATTTTAAAATTTAAATTTAAAATTATAAATTTACTTTTCTGATTGAGAATTTTTCAATTTTTTTGAACGAAGGCAAGTAATTCCAGAGGCATTCGGTCCTTTTCTGTAAATTCTAGTTCACTTTAAAATTCTTTAAAATTAACTCACCTTTAAGAAGTTTTTTCCCTTCTAACATCCAGAATGCACTTGTACACAACACGTTTTACACTTTTTCATTTTCTGATTTCTTCACTGGTTATAGTTAGGTTATAGGACTTTATGATGCGATGAAACACAAGCCTGATTGTGTCTGTCAAAGTGTAAAACTTGATTTAAATGTTTGATCTTTATCGATGATAGAATCTTTGTCGTTGAATGATAGCATTCAACGCTAGAGTGCTAGAAATAAACGTGATTTGTCATCGAACTCAAAGACTGCTTATGACGGACTTTTACGGTGCTAAGTGAACGACTGAATGGATTGACGATCGAAACTGAAACTTATTTTTCGTTTTTCTTACAAGCTAAAATAGAATTCTGAAGTAAATTGTGGGAGTGTCTTCCTTCGAGAGAAACTAGTTCTACTTATTAATTAATTTTAATTTTAATGTTTTATAATGAGCCAAACATGTGCTATTACCTAATCACCAAATAAATGGACTTAACAAGAAAAAATGTTTTTTGTTAACGGTGTGGGACATCAACTTTGGCATGGCAAAGACACTGAAACCCCATTTCAAAGTCTTCATTATTTTTAGAGGCACTTTGATGCCCCTCAAACCATGATGCCCGGTACGGCCGCATCCCCGCACAACCCTCGGTACGCCACTGTGCTAGCAGCAACAAACTTAAAACAGACATCATAATTTAAATATCTAGGAAACATTTTTTACGGAAGACGGTAAAATTGATAGAGAAATTGAAATGTGGTGCCAAAAAGCAAACGCTGTAACATACCAACTGCCAACGCAGCTTAAAAACTCAGAAATCAACCCCACGAACAAACCACAGATAATAAACACCATCTTTATTCCAAAGTTATGTTACCAGTGTCAGACATGACCCCTGACAAAAACACTATTAAGAAAGATTACAAAATGCGAGATGAAATGCCTGAGAAAGGTTATAAACGTCACCAGAAGAGACAGAATGAGAAATGAAGAGATCAGAAAGATAGTAGAGACCATATCAGGCAAAAAAATATATAGAGACAGCAGATCAACAGCTTCGGATAACTTATGCCAATGGAACCATAACGACCAGCCATCCAGATTTACAGCAGCAGAAAGAACGGTTACAAGGCAAGAGGAAGATCAGAAATAAGAAGGAAAGTTTGCCTCCGAAAGATTGTTTAAAAAAACTACAGCCTAACCATGACAAAAGCGAAATGAGTCAAATGCGAAACGGACCTTAATCAACAATATAAGAAAAAGGCAATCTTCTATTTTTGGCCACTTCATGAGACAGGCAGGTTTAGAGAACATAGTCACAACAGGCAAAATTGAAGGCAATAGAGACAGAGGGCGACAACGTGAGAAAATTTTAGACAGTTTGACAACCTGGCACGGCAAAGAAACAACAACGACTTTGATACATAATACTGTGGACAGAGAGCTGTGGAGAGCCATGACCGCCTACGCCAGCCGGCATGGCACCTGATGATGATGATCCATGACATGTGCAACAAAGAAGGCCAAAGACAGAAAACTTCAACTCAACACGACGCCCCAACAGCATCTGTGGAAAAGACAATATATAAATATATATATATATATATATATATATATATATATATATATATATATATATATATATATATATATATATAGATAGATATAGATAAATAGAAGATAAAAAGATAGAAGAAACATGTGCCTCATACATTAACCAAGTCCTTCTACAGATTAGTTTTGCGCGGTGATATCATAACACATTCCTTATGTTGGCGGAGATATTTTTTCCACGCTTTTGATTAACTGTTTACACAATGTATATACACAATTCAATTGGATCAGCCTAGATAAATGACGCTGTTTGGATCAGCGCACATGACGATACGGAAGAAGGGCCTGGATTGACAGAAAGAGAATAACACGAGCAAATAAGTGCGATCAAATGGAAACTAATAATCAATTATTCCCGCAGCGTTGCACGTCTCAATTACCACTGACGTTGCTGAAGTGTAAGATAATGGTAATTTCTACATGTCTGACACGAATATTGTGGATGCTACTATTGTTTTGTGATTTTGTAGCCGATCATCTTCTTCCGGCTCAGTCTCAAATTTCTACAGATTGGCACGATGTTGTCAGGAGATCGCAATTCGTTGTGTCATGTTTTATAGCTTGGCTGCGATTTGTTTGAATTTTGACCCCATAATTCGACTTCCTAATGGAATCTGGTTTAGTTCGATCCTCTATGTTGTGTTCCTTGATGTTGTGTTCCTTGATGTTGTTTTCCTTGATGTTCTTCTACTATTTATTTGACTTGATGCTATTACTGCTGTGTGGTCTGTGTCTGTGTTCATATTTGGTATTGCTCTTACATCTCATTCTTCTACTTCTTCTTCAGTCTTCATTCTCAAACTTCCACTGGTACTTTCTTGTAGCAGAACCATGGTCCTACTAGATTTCCAGCAAGATATAGCCCAGAGAATGGAAATGTGTTGCGTCGCCGTTTTATTTGCGCCAATGGCCCGATGCATCCGTCTTCGGTGGGATTTGTTATTCAATGTGTCATTTAAATTGTCAAAATATTTGGTACAGTACAAGTAGATGCCACCACATGTTCAATTATTTCCCTTATCAATGTTTGTTAATGTCATGTTCATCATTTAATAATTGAAATATTTAGAGTTAGTTATGTAAAACACAACTATCATAAACCTATCCCTAACCCAAGTCCTAAAATAAATTAATATTTAAATTATTAAATGATGAACACAGAATTTACAAACATAAATAAGCGAAATAACTCGACTATGTGATGGCGTCTAAATTGTACTGTACCAAAAATAATTCACACTCAATGTTGTTGTTTCGGGCATGGAATGGTGCGTACACTTGAATATAGGTTGTACTTACACCGTTCACTGCGAGCATCACATGGTGCGTACACTTGAATATAGGTTGTACTTAACCGTTCACTGTCACAACAACTGATACTATTCTTTAATAGGTACTTGATTTAGACGATGTCTTGTGGCGTCACTAGGGTCATTATAAATTAGACTCCGTGTTTAACGCGCGGTCAACACAAGCATAGAGTAGTGTGTTGTTTTGTAGCGGCTGTTTACAACCATTTCCTTTATTAATTATAGTATGGGACAGGCCTAAAATTGTATATTTCGTTTCCTCATTTCCTCTATTGTCACCATTATTTCTTAATCCCAAGATTGAGATGGAAGTTAAAAGACAAATGATCTACAGTATATTTCAACCAAAACTGTGTTACAAGTGCCAAACGTGGTCTCTCATCTTCACCTTACAGAAAGATAGTGACATGTGAGATGAAATGCTTGAGGAAAGCCGCCGGGGTAATCAGGCTCGATAGATTACGAAATTAAGACATCAGGAAAAGAATAGATATAACACTATGCATAGAATACGTAGAAAAGCAGCAGATCAAGTGGTTTGGTCACATTATGAGAATGCATCACAAGTTACCCGTGAAGGTATATAACCAAATGAGATCACGGTACAGAGCCAGAGGAAGACCACGGAAAAGATGGATAGAAAACGTCAGGTCATTTTGAGCAAACACGGTCATAACACAGCCGAGGCGACACATCTGGCCTTGGAACACCAGCTCGAGCTCAAATCACACCCTACGAGTAACGGCAAGAGTGGATAACAAACCACATGGGGAAAGACAGTAGATAATTTCCTCTACAAGATCGTATCCTTTTTTTCTTAATCCACAAAAATTTATTGTTCAAAATTTGGTGGTTTGTTTAAGTTTGATAAATGTCGTCTTCTGAAAACTCTCAATGTTTCCTACGAGCATCCTAGTTCTACACTGTCAGTTAGCTAGACTAGTCACAATGTTGTATTAGTTCTACACTGTCAGTTAGCTAGACTAGTCACAATGTTGTTTTAGTTCTACACTGTCAGTTAGCTAGACTAGTCACAATGTTGTTTTAGTTCTTCACTGTCAGTTAGCTAGACTAGTCACAATGTTGTTTTAGTTCTACACTGTCAGTTAGCTAGACTAGTCACAATGTTGTTTTAGTTCTACACTGTCAGTTAGCTAGACTAGTCACAATGTTGTTTTAGTCTCCGAATGAGTAAACCGTGTTCTCATCTATCACATTCAGAACAGAAATCACAAACATAACAGACCATGTTCTTATATTCTGTTCTAGCTCACAGCCAGGGGCTATCCCTCAGGTCGAACACATGTTGATCAATAGAGTTCTTATAGGATGTAAGCTTACATGTCTTCCGTGTGTTCTCATAGAATGTAATCTTACATATCGTCTTTCTGTTGTTATAGGATGTAATCTTCCTTTTTTTCCTTCTAGGATGTAATCTTACATGTCTTCTATAGTTTGCTCTCCTTTCCTACACAAGCAACACAGATAAATATTCATATCTAGTGGTCCCTCTCAATGAATCTCGTGAAATCTTCACCGAGTTATACATTTACTAACGGTATATTATTCAATCGGTAACGTTTTTTCAACTCTATTTTGAAGGTTCTCATATGCAGCGCGAATGAAGATTGCGGAGATAAACGGTTATTTTCTGCATCAATTAGAGAGATATGTTCTGGGTCATCTATCTTACAACGTTAGATCTGGTAATCATTTTCCTGAGATTGGATTAACGTCCAATCTAGTTTGTTATAAATGAAACTCCCCCATCAATTAAAAACCAATGTTGCCATATTGTTAGGAATCTGTTGAACCGTACATGACATACAGGCTATTAACTCAGTGAGCCAGAGACAAAACTACGGGTTTATCCGTATACATTTGTATCTATGAATGATGTCACCAATTTGATTATGAATCATTTAATTATAACTTCCTATAATATGTGTATTATATAGGTAAATGTTGGGCAATGAATTCTCTATATGTGTATTATATAGGTAAATGTTGGGCAATGAATTCTCTATATGTGTATTATATAGGTAAATGTTGGGCAATGAATTCTCTATATGTTGACAATAGTTAAACATGTATCTGAGAATTGTTTTAAAAAATACATTAGTACGAAGTAGACATTTAAAAAATAGTTTGATAACATTATATAAGAAATTTCACTTACAATTTTATTTAAACTCATTCTACGCACTTATAGGTCAGCAAACGGCTACAGTACTTGATATATCCATATATATATATATATATATATATATATACTTCAGAACAGTTTTATTAATATTACTTGTAAATACATTTGTCAAAATACTTGACAGTGGTCATGCTATAGCTTGTTTCTGGGTTTTTATAATCATAAAAGTTTACGTACTATTGTTAATAAAATGTTTAAAAAAATGCTAAAATCGTATCCAAGAACATGATCCATAAATGAAAGCCTTCAGTAAGCCTTCACTAAGCCATTAGTAACTCAAGGTTCCACTGACTTAAGTCGTTAAACATAACATTAAACTCAAGGTTCCACTGACTGAAGTCGTTAAACATAACATTACTGCTAATAATTATATATAAAATGAGATATAAGTAAGGGATATGACAGAGGAAAACAGAACACTTGTGGTATGGAACGAGTGAAATAGCCAAAAATAGCCAGGCCCAACCAATGGATTTCACGCAAATGGGAATATAGTTCATGTTTACGTTTCAGTTGACAGTTCTACTATACTACCGACGGTCGGGGCGTAGCTATAACAAGATTACTGAAGCGTAAAAAAAATGTCATAACTTTCTAGGAAGAAAATGGCATTACCATTTGTTTTCCTTTTATTCCCTTAGCTGCATCGAGTAAAAAGGTCAAATCGAAACTGCAGTGTGGGGAATTTTCAAGGGCTGTTATTTTTTTTTTTATTTTAGCCAATTTGCACACTACATTCTCATGTTAAATAATTTGAGTGTAGGCCTAATTTTACTGTATACTCTAATGTATGAATGTACAAGCATAGTGCTTCTTTATATTATGGAGGAGACTTGAAACCTTTATATACATTTGTTTCGCAAATTTTAAACAAATAGACCTAATCGTAATAGCCCGTTTTATTCCAGACCTAAAGTGTTTCCTATCAGTAATATGCTTGTCAGCTTATTTATTTGTCGCATCACAAATATATTGTCTAATAGTATCATGTGGTATGCTTGGTGATACATATTCGAAGTTTCAGAAAATGTTTGTATGATTAATGTTTTGAATCATTATACCATTATTGACAGAAAACGAAACTGTTTACCCTACCCAGTATCACGAATTGGAAACACGTGCGCTGTATATAGGACCTATTTCTGAATTACCAAATTAGTACTAGTATCACAATGTGACTTAACACTTTCTAAATCACTTCCTGAATCAGATAATGAATGCTATAATTATCAGATAAACTTTCTTCCAAATGTTTATAATTTTCAAATTCATTGAGTGTATGTTATCACCATAGTACGGTCAAGGAAAATGGCTACACAAAGAATGGCTACACCTGTGTCAATACACGGGAAGTAGTAATTGTGCTTCCAAACGTGTGCAAATAATGAATTTCAATTGTTAGTTTACCTTTACACAGCTTGAACTAGCCAATCAGAGTATTTGAACACTGATGTGTTTTCAGGGATAAATTATATGAATACATGGCCCATCGCTCCATAAGATATCCGCAAAATAGAGGTACCTTTCCATCGTATCCCTAATGATACCTCAGCAGGGAAGGGGTTAATTAGTTGGGGGGGGGAGGGGGTTTGTAGGCAGTAGTGAAAATAAAGGCTGATTTACTATATGTTACTATGACATGTACACACGTGCGATAGAAGTTACTACGGCATGTACAGATTTGCTATAGACGTTGCTATGACATGTACAGATGATTTGCTATAGTTGCTATGACATGTACAGATTTGCTATAGAAGTTGCTATGACATGTGGTGAAAGATCAAAGTGAATGATATAGTATGAAACAGGTCCACCAATTCAAATATTTAGGTACAACGATTACAGCAGATGGAAAAAGTTCAACAGAAATCATGAGCAGAATAGGGCAGACAAAAACAACATTCAGAAAAATGAAAAATATATTGTGTAATAAGACCTTGTCATTAGAGGTGATAATGAGAGTTCTGCAGTGCTATATAATTCCTATACTAACATATGGTTGCTAGTCTTGGGCAATAAATACACAGAAAAGTGGGACATTAGAGGCAACAGAGATGTGTTTCTAGAGAAAAATGTTGAGAATACCATGGACTGCCAGAAAAACTAATTTGGAGGTGTTGAAAGAACCAAATTCGAAACGGACCTTAATCAATAATATAAGAAAAAGATAATCTTCATTTTTTTGCCACTTAGGTTTGTGGTAGGTTTAAAACAGGTAGGTTTGGAGAACATAGTCAGAACAGGCAAAATTGAAGGCAATAGGGACAGAGGGCAACAACGTCAGAAAAAATTAGACAGTTTGACAACCTGACACGGTAGGAAAATAACAACGATCTTGATACATAATGCTGGAGATAGAGAGCTGTGTAACACCATGATCGCTTACGCCAAACGGCATGGCACCTGATGATGATGACATGTACAGAAAATACAAGTACCTCCAATAGATTAACATCTAGTCACATGTGTGGTTTGAAACCGAGACCTAATGGTTCTGAGACCAGCGTGTAGCCACTCAGCGACGACCACATCTATACTATCTATACACTACCTCACTATTCTGTTCTGGAATTTACCAGAAAAAACCACGGACACGTCTGTCCCTTGTCCATTATCATCTTTGGCGATTCTTTCCCCTGTTACCGCCCACTATGCTTGCCATAAAGGCATAGCGTCAATAGACACCAAAATGTTCGGTGTCCCTTCGCAACAACTAAAATAGCGCACACAAATGTATAATTATTAACTATAATCATTAGTAAATATGTAGATAAAAACAAAATAGATTTCACAAATTAAAAACAAAAAAATAATAAGAAATGACGCCTCAATCATACAGGTTATATATATATAAAAGGCTACAATCATTACAGAAATATAATAGCAGTTTTTGTTATTTAAAAAAAAAGATATCTGTTAGCATATGCTTCAATTCAGAGCTGCAAATTTCATTGTCTGCTGAAGACCTGCCCGTTGATCGTTTAATAACAATTTAATGTTTCAGACATTAGGTTCAGATCATTCATACGCTTTGAAATAATGTATTGTGACGTGTATTTATCAGAACTGCAAACGGAAACCTATTACCTGTTACAATATTTTATTTGTGCATAAGCTATTAGCTTTGTGTGTGTTTATACTTATTTGTAATTAATCATATCTCAGAAATTTCATGAACTATAAATGTCTATCATATTTGAATTTCTATCGAGAAGAAACTATTAAGTGTCCTTTAATAACAATCAATATTTATTGAGAGGGTACTGAGCATTTTTGCAGAAAAGAAGAACAGACGTCTGGAGCCGTACTTACAAGATTATGTACGTTTTGTTTTCTAAATAACTACTTACTATTTTATATAGGGCCGTAACTACGTGTTTTTGGTTGGTTAAAAAAAAAAGGGGGCTGTTTTGAAAAAGAGCTACCTACCTACTAAAAATGATCACGGCGTCTCCACTTTACAAATTCAAGCTACGCCACTGCCTGCCATTACTATTTTTTCGATACCATTATATCTATTCAAGTAATCGATACTATTCTAATGTGTTTTAGTGCTATGGTCTTATTTAGAATAAAATCTTATTTGACTTTTATTATTGCCAACAAATATAGATTGTGTTCATCCTCACTGCCCATGGTATATGCGTAGTATACTTGTGTAACATTTCATTATGTGTCATTTTTCAAAGTGCTAACTTGCCGCCGGTATTATGCATGCTCAAATCCAATTTGTTTACATTACTACTTATTCAGACACTTTCCCCAGTTTTAAACTCGTCCTTTCCCTCTGTTGTCTTCTATCATGCCCTCCAGTAGCACTCTCTCCATGCCGTAGTGTCTGTTAATGTGACCGAAAAAGAACTACCTTTTTCTTTAATATGGTGTTCAGACGCCAGCCTTTCTCGACGTTAATTGTTCGTAACACCTCCTGGTTTGTTTTCCTTGCTGTCCATGGTATTCTCAAAACTCTGCTATAGCACTTTAATTCAAATGATGTTATTCTATGGCCATTGTTTTATTTAGTGTCCATGCTTCACATCCATATGTCGCCGCAGGAAATACACATGTTCGTAGTAAACACAATTTGGTTCTTATGGAGTTGATTTCTAGATAATACAAATACATTCAGTAGTTTGCCAATGCTTTCTGAACGGTCTGTAAGCACAATTGCCTGTGGCTGGGATCGATCTCGGTTCCTTCACCGTCACAGACTAGCTGTGTACCACATCGCCACGGAGCCGGACAATGGGAGATACATGAAAGATATATACATTTTAATACATGGGAGATAGTTAGGTGATTGATAAGTTCTTAGTATTTTTCTCAGTTATATCCCTTGTGCGTTGACTTGGCGAATACGTTATTAAGAATTACGCCCGTGTCTCGCTATACTTTAAAATTAAACAAGGGCTAATATTAACACTTGCCTGTCATGTATGTCAAAAGAAGTTATTAAGTAGAGTTAAACATGTGGTCGGCTACATAACTCAAGTGAAAGTCAAACATACAATCATATCATGCAAAAGACAACGGTATTTACATAATAACGTAGATATCGCAGCAAAAAAGTAATCACTCACGAATCACTTTCCTATCTGGGAAACAAATCCTGCAAAGTGATAGCAGTGACAGATTGAGATCAGTTGATAGTAGTGTCAGCGCGATAACAGAATATAATAATAGTTACAGAGTGATATCAGGTGATTGTAGTGTTAGAGTGATAGCAGGTGATTGTAGTTTCAGATTGATAGCAGGTGATTGTAATGTCAGAGTGATGGCAGGTGATTGTAGTTTCAGAGTGACAGCAGGAGATTGTAGTTTCAGAGTGACAGCAGGAGATTGTAGTGTTAGAGTGACAGCAGGAGATTGTAGTTTCAGAGTGACAGCAGGAGATTGTAGTTTCAAAGTGACAGCAGGTGATTGTAGTGTTAGAGTGACAGTAGAAGATTGTAGTGTTAGAGTGACAGCAAATTTGTCGAACACTTTCCACAGCCTGTTTCTGTTCACTAGCAAATACCTCAGAGAAGCTTAAAATTGTTGTGAATAGTTCCCTATGTTGTTCTTAGACTTTTCCTTGGAGTTGACGGGCAGCAAAGATCATGTCCACCGCCCCGCGACCAGCACGAAATTCGCTCTGACTTCCAGGCAGAAGATCGTCTGTGAGTGTCTGTGATAGTCGGTTCAGCATTTCACGAGCTAATATTGTGCCACATGTGGATACAAGAATTCCCCTTTCCTTTACCAAAAGACTGTTTATGTCCCATGCTTGTATATAGATGGACAATTGAAGCGAGTTTATGAGCACGAAAGTGACAAATATCTTTGTAAGTTTCTAGACAAGAACCTCTTTTTCTATCTTGTGACATCCCTGATGGGATGTCATCCTTACCGGGAGCTTTTCCTTTTCCTCTAAGTTAAGAAAGAGTGGGAAACCTGCATAACCTGGCCCGTATATTGTTATAAATCACAGGTTCCCAAAGTTTTCGGGCCACCGCCCCCTTTGCAAGACATCAATGTTGTAGCCCCCTCCCTTCATTAGATCAGTTTCTCCAGTTCACGCCGTGTAATATTTTCAACGTAAATATCAACTAATGATACATTACTGCTTATTCTGTTAAATTATTGAGAAAGTAGTGGCCAATATGTGTAACAATATGTGTAACAATATGTGTAGCAATATGTGTAACAATATGTGTAGCAATATGTGTAACAATATGTGTAACAATATGTGTAACAATATGTGTAACAACTTGGACGTAGTTATTGCTATACCGATATGAAGTAAAACATGGTTGACATGTAAAGATTGCAAAGTGTATGCTCGATTAATATTATGCACAATTTCATAATGCGGTATAAATATGCAAATTTGGAATGCGTATTAAGAGATTGCTTTATATTAGTAATATTGTTTTTGAAATCAGTAAAACACAATCCAATATATTACAGCATTGCTTCATTCGAACGTATACAGTAAAAATACGAAGACAAAAAATAAGAAATGAATGTGAAGGATGAACCTGGTGCATTTTTAAATGTGTGTTAATGTTGGGTTCACCTGTCGTTACAAACAGTCGTAATATAACATAAATATAACGTAAATATAACGTAAATATAATGTGAATATTTGTCATTTTAAACATAACCAATTATACACACACATCATCATCAAGTGCCGTCTCCGCAATGAAGGTTGGCTGCAACGGATCTCCAACTTCCCCTGTCTCTTGTCTTGGTGGTGCAATCTGCTAGACTGTAACCTGTCCATCGTGTGATGTTACTCTCCTACTTGTATCTCTGCCTACCTCTTGCTCGCCTCCCTTTGACTTTACCTTCAAGTAAGGTCTTCAATAAGTTGCCATGTCTTTCAATGTGTCCAAAATATTTTATTTGCCTGATCTTTATTTCTCTTAGTAATTCCTTCTTCATGTTAAGTGTTCTTAGCACCTCTTTATTTGTTTTCTTCTCTTTCCATGATGTTCTCCCTATTCTTCTATATACCAACATCTCAAAGGCATACATTTTGTCTTCTAATTGTTTATTTAGTGTCCATGTTTCTGAGCCATACATTAATATGGAATAGATTTAGCATTTTATAATTCTCATTTTTAGCTTGTTTGTAATTTGTTTAGATATTAATAATTTCCTCATGCCATTGAAGGTACTTTTAGCCATTCCTATTCTCCTTTTAACTTCTGTTTCACATCTGCCATCATTTGTGACTATGTGTCCAAGATATTGATATTGTTTTACTTGTTGCAGTTTTTCTCCATGTATGTTTATGTTTATCTCCTGTTCTTCTGTGTCTTTGCTGATTATCATGGTTTTTGTTTTTTGAATGTTTATATCAAGTCCATATTCATTACTTGATTTATTGACTTGATCTATTAATCTTTGTAGTTCATGTTCACTTTCTGCTAAAAGAACAGTGTCATCTGCATATCTAATGTTGTTTATTATTTTTCCATTGATCTTGAGTCCTGGTATTTCTTCTATATTTTAAATGTATTCTCTGTGTAGATATTAAATAGGCTTGGTGATAAAATGCATCCTTGTCTTATCCCTCTTTTTATTTCTATGTATGGTGAGTAGCTGTTTTCATACCTTATTGATGCAGTGTGTTCCCAATATATATTTCTAATCAGCCTGATATCTTTTCCATCTATGCCTTTTTCTTGAAGACATTTGATTAATTGTTCATGTTGGACTCTGTCAAAGGCCTTGCTGTAGTCTATGAAGCAAATATATATACTTTTTTGGACTTCTATATATTTATCTATCACTAGCCGGATACTCAGTATAGCTTCTCTGGTTCCTTTGTTTTTCCTAAAACCGAATTGTTCTTCACCGACCTCCATGTCTATCTTGTTCTTAATTCTTTCATGTATTATCTTGAGAAATATTTTAGTTAGATGGCTCATTAGACTTATTGTTCTATATTCTGTACAGTCCACAGCCCTGGGCTTCTTAGGTAGTGGTATGAATATTGATGATGTTAGGTCTTTAGGTATGTAGTCTGTTTCATATGTGTCATTGCAAATTTCTGTGATAGTATCTACACCAAAATCATTTAGTTTTTATTATGTCTGCTGTTATGTTGTCAGAACCTGCAGCTTTTCCACATTTTATTGAATTTATTGCATGTTCTACTTCTGATTTCAGTATTGCTGGTCCATCATTGTTGTGTATTGTTGGTTTTTTGTTCCGTTGGTCGTCAAACAGTTCTGTTACATAATCTGCCCATCTTGTGAGTGCTTCTGTTTTATCAAATATTATTTTTTCCATTTTTATCTTTAATGCAGCCACCCCCATTTATATGATTTTTCTTATTTGTGATCAGCCTTATCTCCTTATGCATTAATTTTGTCTTCTGTTGTATGGACATCTCCTCTATTTCACTGCATTTTGTTTCCAGCCATTGTTTTTTCGATGTTCTGCACATGTTACGTATCTCCTTGTCTATAATTGAGTATTTTGGCGTATTTTTAGCTTACTGTCTTTCAGACATTTTCTCTAATATTTCAACTGTCATCCGTGTTTGTTTGTTCCTGGCTTTTCTTTTTGGTAAATTTTAATTTTCTATTTGAATACTTTTCCTTTGGCTGTCCCATTTATTGTGTATTTTCTCTTCTAGATTTTCCCTTCTGTATTGTTCCATGCACTCTATCATTATATGTTCATATCTATTCCTTACATCTACAAGGTATTTTTGTTGTATATCTGGTTGTTCACACGATAAAGACAATACAGTTGGATGTAATATTTATCACTAAAAATGTAATAGTTGATAAGTGAAGTTCTACTAAACAAGATATACTGTACCTTGAGTTTAGTAATAGAATCATGAAAGGGAATCATGTGGGTAAGTGGAGGCGCTTTCATTCAACAGTGTTCACTTTGTTTACATTAGTCGTATACGTGGAGAAATGTGATAATCAACTTGTCAGTGGAGACTTGTATGTGCAAGTTTATAAACATGCAGGAGTGTATCCGTGTGAGGGCACGTGTATGAATGTGTGAGTGTGTGAAAGCGAGTGTGCAGACCAGGGATGATAAGGGATGTGTCGGTGTAGACTTGTTAAGTATTTCTCTGCTGACTTCAGGAATTGAAAGCATGTTAGTGTTTCTCTTAATTCAGTTTGTTTTCTTAGTTTTGTTTGTTTTTATTGTCGGATATTTGCATACATGAGACACGCAGCGTGTGCGCTAGTTAGCAGCAATATGTTAGCAGCAATATGTTAGCAGCAATATGTCTAGTTAAAATTGTGTGAACATCTATGCTTCTATGTGTATAGCTCGACTTTTAAAAATATTTTGTAGTTAGGGCATTGTGATATAATTTCGAGTTGTCACTGATGTATGTTAAATGGCAAAGTTAATCCGGTTGAACCTCGTTGAAGTGTGTTAAACCTCGTTGAAGTGTGTTAAACCTCGATGAAGTGTGTTAAACCTCGTTGAAGTGTGTTAAACCTCGATGAAGTGTGTTAAACCTCGTTGAAGTGTGTTAAACCTCGTTGAAGTGTGTTAAACCTCGTTGAAGTGTGTATTTGTCGTGTTAGTATTCGATAACACATTCATTTAGAGTGTAACCATCAACCCAGAATTATTTGACTGTAGTGATTTAGTTTGCCATTACTTTTTGAGCTTCTGGATACAGAGTTTCCTGCTGCCGGATTTGAACTTGTACCTTGGCCGTCGCAGATGCACTCTGTATCTCACTGCCACATAGCGCAACAAGAATTCTGTATTTTCTTTAAAAAAGTGTTGAAATCTTATGAAACTTCGTTTCTCTGTATTCAAGCAGTAATTCTGTTAGTGTTTTAATGTTATATTTATTATAATTTTTGTGTTTTATACATATTATTCTGCAGTTGTTTTTAACTCCATCAGAGTACCTGTTGTAGTCTTGCCAATACAATGGGTTGGTTAAGGTTTACAGACTGGCTGCAATGTCTGCGTCTTTCGGCATAATACATCGGGCTTCAAAATGACTTCAGATCGACGTGAACATCTATGAAATGGTACAGTCAACTCCACTATAAAAATATTTCGCTAGTAGTCTATTGCGACATACATGACAAGAAACATCCTGGTTATATTTTACTCACATTTCCGCCACGTCAACACACGGACGATAACATTTAATCACATCAAATTCTGTAACAATTTGCTGTTATCAATATTGATCACTTTGATTACACATACAGAAAAAAAAAAAAAAAACCACAGAAATTGGTAACATCTTTTTCGGGATTAGCCATCAACCCAACATGTTTCAGGATTAGCCATCAACCCAACATGTTTCAGGATTAGCCATCAACCCAACATGTTTCAGGATTAGCCATCAACCCAACATGTTTCAGGATTAGCCATCAACCCAACATGTTTCAGGATTAGCCATCAACCCAACATGTTTCAGGATTAGCCATCAACCCAACATGTTTCAGGATTAGCCATAGACCCAACATGTTTCAGGATTAGCCATCACCCCAACATGTTTCAGGATTAGCCATCAACCCAACATGTTTCAGGATTACCCATCAACCCAACATGTTTCAGGATTAGCCATAAACCCAACATGTTTAGGCTGCAGTGATTCTATAGGCAGTACAGATACCCTCATTCTTCTCGAACCCCATGAATTGTGAGCGATTAGCTCTTACTTCCTATGTGCCGCGGGGAGGTTTCTCCGAGCTTTCTTTCATACCCAGGAGGTTTCAGCTTTCAGCTTAGTGCAATGCCTATTGAAAGAGCTTTCTACTCAGAGGGGTATATGTTACGAAACGAGGCGATAGATTGTCTAGGTCACCCATTGTTTGTCTTTCCTTCGACGAGGCGCTTCGCAGCCAGCAAGCTGTTCCTGGTGTAGGAAGACTATTCCATTACCACCATTTGCATTCCTAGGTCCCAGACCCAATTTATTCCGTATGAGTCGTGTTGGATAACGGCGACGGTCGAATTAGACTTAGGGTTGATACACCTTCCTAGGCGAGGTGCTGCTTTGCCAAACACGTCGGGGATCTGGGATTTGACCTGTACATTTTTCACGTACTCGCCTCGTCCGTTTGAGATGGCCTTCCAATCCATCGTCAGGCCCGGTCTGTGTATTTTGACTCTTCGCTTTGCGAATATTACCCCAAGACGTAGGTAAAATACGAATCTCGGACAAGAAGAATGGCAGTAGGCCATTGAGCACAGAACCCAATTCTCTGTGTATGAGCCGTGTTGTGAAATGGCCTACAGTCAAGTCGGGCTTGGTTTGTAGTGTCGTTAGAGACGTGCTCCCCCTCTACAGTGCCTGCAGTGTCCAGAGTTCGCGTCTCAACACTGATTCGGTCAGATAATTTAACGATGCAGTCCCCGAGCATGTTTATGCGAACATTTGTTCCATTCTTGTCCTGTGTGCAATGGGGAGCTGTGTGCAATGGGGAGCTGTATTGAAACGTTTTTCTATGCACAGGAGTGCATGTTCAAGTTGGCGTATCCGATACTTGAGTCAAGACTCCTAATTTTAATGGGGTCAATTGTGATGGGACATTATTTGGTGATGGGACATGATTCGGTCCAGATTCGGTGTGTACTGGTAAAATACAAAATGTAGAAATTAGGTAAATCATTGGTATAGTATCATGTATTGAACATATTTAAGGATAGCAATAATATGTTAGGATCATTGATACTGGTCGCTCCTCCAATGTTTCTGCTTTTTAAGACGACCAAGAGGTAATGCATAGATGCCTTGCTGCACTGTGTACCGGCAGTGATGTTGGATGTAATTGTGTAGACGTTTCGGAGATACTTCCTCTTTCTCTGCAGGAAATTCCTTCTCATTCCATCTACAGCATCCACATCCACGGACACAAGCCTAAACGTTTTATCCAGGAATGCAACAAGAGCAGCTGTATTTCTGTTTCCAGGGTGCTCCACGATGAGGTACTTTAAGGATCTTATTTATCCGCTAACCCTGGGTTGCACAAGAGAAATGCGGGAACTTGTGCAACCCCGATACTCTCATTCGTTCTCCATTGCGTCTGAACCTTCTGGGTGTACAACTACTTACTCATGCGTGATTTCAACCGGTACCTTGATCTTCACACATACTTGGAACGTCAGACACTCTACAGAGACGGGCACCTAATTCATATTTACATTAGTAACAGACAAAATAACATGAAACATACAGAAGATTATGAAATGACATATCTAATCTAGATAACTAGGTAAAATATCAAATAGACGCCACAACACATTGGAGTTATTTCCCTTGTCTATCTTTGTAAATTTCGTGTTCATTTAACAATTTAAATATTAATTTATTTTAGCATTGAGATTAAAGTAAGAGTTAGGATGTTTTACATAACTAATCCTAACCCCAACCCTAAATAAATAAATATTTCAATTATTAAATGATGAACATGAAATTTACAAACATAGACAAGGGAAATAATTAAACAAGTGGTGGCGTCTACTTGTACCGTACCACACATTAATCATACATGGCGCTAATGAGAGAACGTAATATTTTCTAATCAAAAGCTTCAGATTTTTTCTCTCTCGGAAACTAAACAGAAATGATTATGTATTATCTGTGTTAGTTTACATGTCAGAGAGATGTAGACAGCTATATCACATCTGCCTGGTATTTCATTCAGTTTGAAATAAATGTGTAGAGTACATGTTCCCAACCCTTTTCAAGCCTCGACCACAGTTTATAGAAACAAAGTGACTGAGCTTCCGTCCATGTTAATTAACCTCACGACATTCTTAATAATTTTTATTTATAACCTATTTAGAGATTTAAGTTATTCTATCTATTCCATAAACTCTTTGTTGTCTTTCAGCGTCAAGTATAGAAGAGTTTTCTCGAGAAGTCCCCCTTTTGTGCTGAGCATATTGTGGAGTTTGTCGCCTCGTTTATTTCGGTGTGTCTTTTTTATATGTCTGAAATATTTCAGTTTTCTATGTAAAATTGTATTTACCGGTCATCCTTCTTCTATATTCAGCATATTCAAAACCTCACTGTTACTTATTTTGTTCTGTCCAGGAAATTCTTAATATTGTCTTATAACACTTCAGTTCGAAAGCTGATATTCTTTTTGCAGCTGTTCTATTTATTGTCCAAGTCTCGCTGCCGTAAGTTGCAACTGGGAAAATGTATGATCTATGAAGTATAACTTTTGTCTCTTTATAACAGTATAAATATACTGATTGTATAATAATACAGGGTGCAGAAATATACTGATTGTATTATAATACAGGGTGCAGAAATATACTGATGATAAATATAAGACAGGGTGCGGAAATATCAGGTCATCAGGTCCGGTTGCGTGGCAAAGTGGTACAGGGCGCACCTGTGCGGGCAAGGTACCGAGTTTCAGAGAATTTCTTGTATTTTACATATGTGAATACGTTGATGTGTAGTGTGTAGTGTGTAGATATATTGATTAAATATTGTCTGTATTATTAAGAAAGTTAATATTTGTGCGAAATAAACGTCATCAAACTACATCAAGTAATAGAGGAAGACATTCTCACAATTAAAACTGACAGATTTCAGCAGCAAGCAGCTGGAGATATAAAACAGCAAATACACAGAAAATATAAAGCAAGAAAATATAAGGCAAGAGTCGAAAAGTTTAAGAAGGAAGAACACGCCCAAGTGGCACCACTATTAACAACAAGTCTTCAGAAAGTTATCAATTTCTATTTTACTGTGTGGATTACAGCTGTCGGTACCATGCCTGAGAATCAAGAAAGGTTAGTACATATGTTTCAAGAGATGATGATAGTAAATTGCATGAGAAATCATAATATATGACATCAAGTCATCAACTCCAACAAACTAAATGATTGTACTCTCGAACTTTGTTACTTTTCTAGATTTATACAACGCCCCTGGTTAGAATTTAACATTCCAAGGGAGACTAACCTGGTAAATGAATTCTCTGCCAGTTATCTTCCCTGGACAAGACATGTTTAATGTGTTAATTTTCTTAGTTTAGTCTGCTCATTAAGTAAACATCAATTTTTTTAGAACTTCCTACTCTTTGATCTTCTCGGCAACGTAGAATTCCACTTTAATATTACAAGATCTAATTTATATGTTTTTAGTTTATATAGAATATGTTTATATAGAATATGTTTATATAGAATATGTTTATATATAATATGTTTATATAGAATATGTTTATATATAATATGTTTATATATAATATGTTTATATAGAATATGTTTATATAGAATATGTTTATATAGAATATGTTTATATAGAATATGTTTATATAGAATATGTTTATATATAATATGTTTATATAGAATATGTTTATATATAATATGTTTATATACCTATACACCCCCGAGACACGAAAAAGGATGTATGTTATTCTAGAACCAACGCAACAAACCAACAATTGTAATAACCGGTGAGGTTGTGGTGACTCGATTACTATAACCGCGATCTGTTGCTGAACCACACCATCTATTGCTAAACCACACAAGCTATTGCTGAACCACACAATCTATTGCTGAATCACATTATCTATTGCTGAATCACATCATCTATTGCTGAACCACACCATCTATTGCTGAATCACATCATCTATTGCTGAACCACACAATCTATTGCTGAACCACACCATCTATCGCTGAACCACACAATCTATTGCTGAACCACACCATCTATTGCTGAACCACACAATCTATTGTTGAACGACACAATCTATTGCTGAACCACACAATCTATTGCTAAATCACATCATCTATTGCTGAATCACATCATCTATTGCTGAACCACACCATCTATTGCTTGAAATGGTGTATATACTCTGATACAAATAATACTCACGTGGGAGACAGGTAATGGAGTTCTACTTGATGACGACTGACACATTATCAATGACGGATGTCTACATGAATTAATATAGTATACAGGACAAAACACAGAATATAATCATACAAATGACAATACACAGGACATAATCGACGTTTCGGACCAATAGGCGTTTTTCAAGATACGCACATAACAAATAAACATAAAAATACCACAAGTAGAAATGAATACACCACAACAAGCGTGTCCGAGTGAAATATGGTAGTGAGATACAGGAAGGATACGAACAGGAAGTACACAAAGACGATAATACAGGTGGAACGATAGGAATACAACGATGACGTAAATGACGGCACAAAATGAATAAAGACAAAGACCAATCCGACCGAGAACTACGCAAAAGAGTGGTCGGAATTGAGTCCATATGGCTTGATGGTACCCAACTCAAAAATGGGACGATTTTCTAGGGCGTATCTAGATCTTTCATCGGTGGTGCAGGATCTGATGGCAGTGACCTGAATGTCAAGGACACCATGGTGGCCATCCCGTTGAAGTGATTAGCCGCAGGAGTGGGTGTTCTGTGTTTAATGGTTTGCAGGTGGTTACAGAAGCGGTCGCTCAGTCTAAGGCCAGTCTCACCGATATATTGCTTACCACAGCGTTTACATATGATCACGTACAAAACATTACGGGATTCACACGTAAAGGCCTCATCGATGGAGAAACTGGCCTTGGAAAATGATATGGAGCGCATCTGAACCACATAAGGACCTGTGTAGCAACGTCCGAGTGAGCAACGAACGGTACCAATATGGTCAGGTGCAGAGGACCTGAGGTGGCTCTGGACCAAGATGTCCTTCAGATTTGTGTCTCGCCTATAGGCCACCAGATGTAAGTTGTGGAAAGCGGCACAGGTGTCAGAATCAGACTGGAGAAGGGAATATTGTTTAAGCAAGATGCGACGGACAGTCGAGTTATGGGGATGGAAAGTAAGAACAAGTTTACCCTATCAGAGGAGTAGGACGAACCCTGGGAATTATTCAATGTATCAAGCCGAGATAGCTGGCGTACACGGAGCCAAGGCAATGAAAGAATGATGTCAGGGAAAGGAGCGTCTACGGAAGAACTCAATCATCTCAGAGGATTTGTCGAGAAAATCGTCGTCATCGCTACATAAGCGACGAAGGCGAAGAAGCTGTGAGTAAGGTAGAGAGTACGACAGGCGGGAGGATGAGAAGAAGTGTAGAGCAGAAAGCCATGTGCATCAGTGGGTTTGTAGTAGACTGATGTGCTGAGGTATAGGGGATGAATAGTGACAATGATGTCCAGGAAATGGACAGAGGTGGTGGAAATGTTATATGTGAAGTTAATAGCGGGGTTGAAATTGTTGATGAAGTTGATGAAGCGAGACAGTTCTACTTCTGTCATGTCAGTAATACCTATCCCATCATCAATGTATCTGTGGAAAAGAGATGGGAATGGGCCATCGTAGGTAGACCAAACTAGATGTTCAAGATGTCCCATAAAAAGACAGGCATAGCTAGGTCCCATCTTGGTGCCCATGGCAACACCACTGATGTGATCTAAAAAATGTCCATCGAATTCAAGAGTTGAGTGTGAGCACCAGTTCAGCAAGGCGGATAAGAGTGAGAGTAGATATTTGGTGCATGTTTGGTCCCCGTAGGCAGTTGTTGTGTTGCAGTATATCAGGATTATCACGCCTGCCTTGAGGTGGAGTATTACATATACTACTGACGGTACATCAGTGATGGTACATCAGTGATGATACATCAGTGATGGTACATCTATCATTCCCGACCACATAGACGTCTGCAATAAAAGGACAAAGGTGCAGTATCTACGGGCCTGCATCTCTTCATCCTTCATGTGGATTATCTGATTATTAAATATAGAAGTATAAAGAAATAAGACAATGAATGTGATAACTGTTTTTCACAAATGACAGATTGCTAGTATATACCCAACTTTCCTTAAGCCATGCTGGAAAGAATTCTGTGTTGCTAATGTCTTACATTCTAATCTAGATGCCAATGCAACAGTTTCTGTATGGGTTCCGTCTCACCATAGATGCTTATCTGTGGTTGGTCGTGGAAATATATCAGAAAGTGTTGTGGGATTAAATTATATGCAATGCTATACATAAGGGTTATCTTATCCACACGCTTCTGACAACATTCATGAGGGCGAAGAAGTACAAGATAACCCAATCTACCTGTCTAATCCGTTTTCACGTGTTTAACCTGAGGAATGCTGACGTTTACAGAAATGGTTCTCAACTGGTCTTCAATGTGGTTCCATTTTGAGTTCCATTTTGTCTACAAGACAAGATTTTTCCTTGCTCATCCGCATCGCCGATGATAGAAATTGCTGGAGGACTCTGTATACGGAGGCACCCAATGTGGTTTCACTATGACCCTGAAGGGTTACTGGTTTGTTAAATGATTGTTGATTGATTTGAAGTTATCAATGACTCGGAGGACTCTGTGCTGAAGCATCCAATGTGGTACCCTTATGACCATGAAGGGTTACTAGTTTGTTGAATGATGGCTTGATTTGGAGTTATGAATGACTCTTTCAATTGCTAAAGGTGATAATAATATGAATCAAATAAGCTTTTTCCTGGTTAAACTTGTTATTATTTTAGTTTGGTGATAAACTCAAGGCTCTGTAAACTAAGGTTGGGAAAAATACGGGTGCAGGCTAAATCCGGTCCGGGTGCAGGCTAAATCCGGTCCGGGTGCAGGCTAAATCCGGCCCGCCAAGCTAATTTTTCTGGGTCGCTGAGACTGATTTTAAAGTATTATGTGCATTAGCCAGGTAGCTAAGAAAATATTGTAATTTTGAACTATTTCTTCTTTTTCTTCAGCGTTCATTCTCAAACTCCCGCTGGATCTTCTTTGTAGCAGGACCATGGTCCTACTAGATTTCCAGCAGGATGTAGTCCAGCGAATGGAAATGTGTCGTGTCGCCCTTTTATTTGCGACAGTGGCCCGACACATCCGTCTTCGGCGGGGAACTTTTTGGAAGTGATAGAAAATAGTAGTACTATGATATTATAGCAACTATGTGGAAGTGATAAAACGCTTGTTGGCGTCATGTCACACGAAAAATGGTCAATACAGCTTTCAATCCATAAAATGGTCAATTCAGCTTTTCAATCCAAAAAATGGTCAATCCAGCCTTCCAGTCTAAAAAATGGTTAATCCAGCCTTCCAGTCCAAACAATTGTCAATTCCAATCTGCCGATTTCCAAAAAATTCTTAAACCAGCCTACCGATCCCAAGAAATAATAAATCCAGCCTGCCGATCCCAAGAAATAATAAATCCAGCCTGCCGATCCCAAGAAATAATAAATCCAGCCTACCGATCCCAAGAAATAATAAATCCAGCCTACCGATCCCAAGAAATAATAAATCCAGCCTATCGATCCTCACAAAAATCACGTGCTTTTCTTTAAGCTAACCACACGACAGAAATCATTTACAAATATTTTTAATTTATTAGAAATCTTCAAATTATGTGGCGACTGTTATGTTGCCTTCCCTGATGTCCGTGTATCCTCACACAATTGTACAATTTTGTTCGCGGCCCCTTGATAAACTGTCCAATTGAGAATCACTGGTTTCGAGTACTATGGTAACGACACACTGCATTACAGTGTTAGTACACTTGTTTGTTGTGTTAAAATTCTCAGTTCTGTCGAATCAAACTGAGAAATGTTGGCATGGATTCCAGAACAAGCCTGCAAATGCTCTGTCATTGTGACACTTAGGATTGGCACCAGGTGTCTGTTATTTGTGGGTGTTGATTCCGGAATAAGAGATTGAAGCAGGAATCCAACTAGCAAACAATGTCAACTATCATCTCACCCCAATAATGAAACATCCATTTATTTCAATGAAGGATAACAGGAAACATCCATCTATTTCAATGAAGGATAACAGGAAACATCCATCTATTTAAATGAAGGATAACAGGAAGCATCCATCTATTTCAATGAAGGATAACAGGAAACATCCATCTATTTCAATGAAGGATAACAGGAAACATCCATCTATTTCAATAAAGGATAACAGGAAAAACATAAACTCAAGTCTTCATGCCAATATTGGGATACCGGAGTTAAACATGGACATTAATAAGATTGAAACGAGATAAAAACTATTTAATACGAAATAGGGTGTTTTAAAACAAGCGGTAACCATCACAAGAAGAAAGAACATGTCACCGATGTCATGAGACGTCAAGATATTACTGCATATCACTGATGTCATGAGACGTCAAGATATTACTGCATATCACTGATGTCATGAGACGTCAAGATATTACTGCATATCACTGATGTCATGAGACGTCAAGATATTACTGCATATCACTGATGTCATGAGACGTCAAGATATTACTGCATATCACCGATGTCATGAGACGTCAAGATATTACTGCATATCACTGATGTCATGAGACGTCAAGATATTACTGCATTTTAATCGACCAAATGTGACATAGTATTAAAAACAACCGATCGCCACGCAATAATGCGACGTCTAACAGCAAATGTAGAGAAAAGACATGAAAGAAAAGAAGAGAATTCATTTCTTAGAAATTTTGTCCTTTAGAGTTTCTTAGTGCAGCCTTTTAATTGGTTAGATACTCCACACAAACAGCTATACAGCCAGAGTCAAACTATGTAACTGATGCATGACAGAAATCACACAAGTCACAGGAACAAACAGCACACAAGAAGGCCATCTCAAGAGAACTCTTCTACTCCTGACGCTGTAAGACAAACAATGGGTATAGCGTATAGATAGATAGATAGATAGATAGATAGATAGATAGATAGATAGATAGACTGCCCTCTGACTTATTTTTCACTCTCTTGAGAATTATCTATAGATAGCATCCCTGTCCTGGAATGAGTGACATGTCTAATAGCTCTATAGCTCCTACATGGAATGAAGCAAAAATTATTTGCACGAAAATAGTTGGACATAGCTCCAGCTTATCAAATGTCATCTGACAGTGAAATTACAGTAAAATTACATTATTCCGGGACAGAATAACACTTTATAAGATCAAAGAAATGGGCTGCTTTAAATAGAACAGCTACATAATTTTGAAATATAAATGATAGGGTCATGGAAATGCAAAATAGCCTGCAAAAATAGCCTGAAAAAATATGTTATTGCGATCATTGATAAACAATATATTCAATACAGTTCGAAAACAACCATTTGAAATAATGATAAATTTGATTATTTGTAAAGGTCACTTGTCATGAAATTTGTGCTTTGGCCATTTTTGTGTTTCAGACAATTTTTTTCGCCTTTCCTGAAATTATATAAACGTCCACATGATTTCTTCTTTAAATTTAGAAAAAAAGAAGTTTGTGGCATTATTTATGGGAGTAATAATAGAACTATAGAAACTATCTATCCAGATAGTAGATACGTGTTGGAGAGATAAGGTAAAACAGAACCAAATCTTAGGAAAAGTATTTTTTTTAAAGAAACCTTCCCCTCAACAATAGAACATCTACGTTCCTTGTTATGCCCCTCAACAATGGCACATCTACGTTCCTTGTTATGCCCCTCAACAATGACACATCTACGTTCCTTGTTATCTTTTCTATTCATGTGTAAATGTAGAATGATGAGTTTATATTTCATTGTCATTTTGGTCCCATGGAGGCCAACTCCTTGTCGTGGAGATGGGGGGGGGGAAGGAGGGCTTACTCCTGCCAGCACAACCTTAAAACTAAGACTGGCCTAGTCTTCCTTCATTCGCGCAGGCGCACAGTCCTGCCTAGTAAGTAAAGATCCCGAAGTCAACGAAATTTGAAGGCGCACCGCAACAACAAGAATATTACCCATTATAAAACATGTAATATCTATATCCGCACTAACCCATCTTTGTGCTAATCCTGTAACGACTCACCGGGCAGGAGTGACACTGGACCATATACATCGACAGGGCCTACTCCATGGGATCCTTCTCCATTGGCATGGGAGCCGTGTGAAGCCGGGCGTCAGAAGAGTAATATTACTGACCAACAAACATTATTGACCAATGATATACCACTTAAAAAAATGCAGTGAAATTCTGAGGGTGTAAATTACTAAGAAAAGACGCGTTTAGCACACAATTCTAATTAGAGAACATCATCTTTAAGGAACAGGTCAGCATTTGCTGCACATAAAAACGAAGAAGTAGATTCAAAGAAACATCAAAAAGTTGAAAGTTGAAATCTTGTAGAGGATTGACTTCATTGTATTTGAGTTACCCTATTTGTAATGTACCTCGTTCTTCTGAAGGAAGCGGCACGTCGCAACATCAAGGTACCACTCATAGCACGTGTCTTCAAGCGATAACCCCCAGAGACCTCATTAAAAATCATTTATAAACAAGAAGACGCGAGTAGGATTCGCACCCGCGAACTCTTGAGCACAAAATTAATGGCTTAGCTACTGAGCTATCTCTTGAGCGCAAAGAGAGCGGCTTAAACGCAACGAAAGGAATACCTCTGATCGAATAGATATAAGAAAAGGATGTACACGTGCACTAGTACAACATGGTATCAGCGCACATAGAACTGAACTGTACATGGAAAGAGCAGAATACAAGATCCTACAGCTAAAACCAAGAACAAAGACTCCCTCCAACTAAATTACTATTCTCCAAATGACCAACTCTTTGCCCTGGTCTAATGCCATACAGAGGAAGACTGATAGTATATGGAGATTTTAATAGCCACCCACAAAAATGGGGTTATGGCCACATGGATACAGGGATACACGATTAGAAGAATTTGAAATATGGCACGATGCAATATGTATTCTATTGCTTAATAAGCCGAACGATTCTCCAATATACCAGCAGTTTCCATACAAGACTTGGCATTGTAATCAGCAGACCTATCATGAGACATCAACAGAACAGTGGGGATAACTTGGAGGTAGTGACCACCGACCAGTCTTCCCTAGTACTAAAAATGAACCCACAAGGAATGTCTAAATCCCCCCCCCCCAAGACAGAATTATAAAAAATCAAAAAGAGGGCTATTTGAACACCGCAGTAGTGTTTTACCTGAAAATATATATATGGGAGGAAAAGACATAAACACCATAGTTAAAGAGTTCAATAAATGTAATCACCATCTGCCACAGAAGCAATACCAAGAGGAGCCTGAAAGCAATACAAGTCATAGTGGACAACTAGAACTACAGCAAGAAGAATTAGAAAAAGCACGGACAGATGTGGAAAATAATTCAAGCCATGAACACAGCAACATGCATCGACATACAGACGTTAAATTCCAAAGTGCAACTTTAGAAACTTATAATAAGCTGCACAGAAAACATAATTTATAAAGTTTGACAAGGATGGAAGATAACTGTTGAAACTGGTCAAGCAGCTAGTCGATGAGGTCATAGGAAGAAACACAACCTAACACTCGTACAGGATGGACAAATGATTACAGGAAAGCAAGCAGTATTAAATTGTGTTAAAGACAGCAATATTGAAATTAGTCTAGAGAAACAGCGTAAAGTGCTGAGCAACCAAGAAAGTGAAATAGAACACGCTCAGACTAGAAACAGCAATGAAAACAGTACTGATGAAATTATGGATACACTGTTTACATATAGGGAGTTGGAATTAGTGGAAAACTATAGGTAAATATATTGAAATATCAAATGAAATTATTAATAATCTAGGGTCACAACAGTGAGGAAACTATTAGTTGGACTACTGGCGAACAAATACTGAAAAAAAGCTGGAATAATTAAATTGTATTTACTACATTTTGGAACATTTTAAGCTGATTTAATATATTTTTAGTGCTTTAAAAACAATTGTGAAATTTTGTCATTTTGGAGATTCCGTATTGACAGTTTGGCGTAAAAAGTATCAACTTCTGTCAACGCTGATTAGAAGCGCGTTAAAACGCATTTCAAACTAACGTCATATCGCCTGCGCGCTGCTGATGTTATAAATGACGTAGTCAACAAGATAGCTTTTATTTCCTAAAGTTATCATTTCATGGCGCATCAGATAAAATATGTGTACACGTATCAATGATAATTTATGTGAATCGATATTTCATTTGCTATAGCTATGATGAAACTATGGCTCCATTGACTAAGACTAGCCAGAGCTGAATCGATACTGGGGTAATTGGGACTTGGTGTGAAGTATATTTTTTTCTTTAGAAATCCATCTCTCTCTCTCTCTGTCTTTCTCTCTCCCACATACACACACCTTATACACGCAAACACGGACACACTCATACACAATCACTAATGAGGTAGTGGTTTAGCTAAAAGTTAAAAGTAACGAGTAGTTAAAAGTAGCGAGTAGTTTAAAGTTAAAACTAACTTGCAGTTAAAAGTAAAAATTAAAGAGTAATTAAAAGTATATAGTAGTTAACGGTAAGACGTAAATGTAATTAGGTTTCAAAAGTAATGAGTAATTAATAGTTAAATGTATGCAATTAAAAGTTCAAAGTAACGAGTAGTTAAAAGTAATGGCTTGTTAAAAGTAACAAGTTGTAAAAAATAAAATTTATTTAAAAATAGGCCCCATGGCAGGAAGCTGACGTCGGGGATGAAGCTAACTTTTCATGTACTAAGTCGCAGAAACTATAGGTGGAGTGACCCATTCTCTTCCTTGCTGTGTTTATATTTACGGCACCACGTACCCATTTACAGCTGAGACTATTAAAAATAACAAGTAGTTAAAAGTTAAATGTAACATGTAGTTAAAAGTAAAGTGTAAAGATTATTACTTTGTTATATGTTTTAATTGATTACATTTCATTGCCTGAAGCGAGCCTGTACTAGATGGAGTTAATCGGACACTAGGCTAACATATATTCATGGCTACAACTGTCGATCCGTGAGCGATATAGTTTGTTAGAATAGACATGAGATAACTCCATTACTGGTCGGTTGCAGCTTACAACCTCACTGAAGACTTCATCCTTCTACTCTGCGCAGTATTGAATTCTCACAAATCCTAGCATCACCACTACACAGAATTGTTTTCCATGTGACTCGATCTTCTGCCAGATTTTCTCAGCTGCCAGAAACGATGACAAAAATATTAATTGATGATTTGTATACATCTTTGTATCTCAACTTTGGTCTGTCTCCTCTTCTAGCACCATGTTAGCGTTCCCCGTACATGATCTGTCTCCTCTTCTAGCACCATGTTAGCGTTCCCCGTACATGATCTGTCTCCTCTTCTAGCACCATGTTAGCGTTCCCCGTACATGATCTGTCTCCTCTTCTAGCACCATGTTAGCGTTCCCCGTACATGATCTGTCTTATGATACGGCTGTTGTTCATCCTTTGGACATTACAAAGCTACATGAGTCTTCTGTGATAGAGTGTGGGGAATATTGTTGGAAGTGAGGCTCTCTATATGATCTCATTGTTGGAAGTGAGGCTCTCTATATGATCTCATTGTTGGAAGTGAGGCTCTCTATATGATCTCATTGTTGGAAGTGAGGCTCTCTATATGATCTCATTGTTGGAAGTGAGGCTCTCTATATGATCTCATTGTTGGAAGTGAGGCTCTCTATATGATCTCATTGTTGGAAGTCAGACTCTCTGTATGATCTCATTGTATATCTCTCTGTAGAATTCAAATAGTGTCTGATATTGTTCAGATAATGTAGACAGCGTCATAAAAGTTATACTTAGCGTTGAACCAACCATAGCACATTTACCGATGATTATTTGTATTTATCTTGTTGTTTTGACTTATCTTTCATTAGCATTGCCATGCCATCATATTTATTATCCTCATTATCTCGTATTGTCTCATCTTATTTATTAGATTTCTACTAGAACTTCTAATTTTTGTCTTTTACAAAAGGTTGTCCGTATTGTCACTCTGTAAACTACGATCAATAGGGTCATGGTAGCCCTTTTCTATACGTTCGTGGAAATTACTAATAGAAACCTGTCAAATTGAGCATAGCATTCTTGAACTAATTTTCCCGTTGAAGACGGATGCGTCGGGTCATTGTCGCAAATAAAACTGCGACACAACACATTTCCATTTACTGGACTACATTCTGCTGCAAATCTAGTAGAACCGTTGCCCTGCTGTAAGAGAGATCCAGTGGAAGTTTGAGAATGAATTCTGAAGAAGAACTAAGTGTCTCTGGTACAGCTATTTTGGACACTTAAAATTGACATGATAGTATCGAAAGGCTGGTTCCGGAGGGCAGAGTGTCGGGAGAGATAAGAGAGGAAGGCCAAGAACACGATTGACCAGCAATATTGTAGAATGTCTGCACATGTCTCTGACCAATGCAGGCATGCTTGACCGGGACAGAAAGCTTTTAGAATATGAACCAAGAAGACAAAGTTCAGGAAAGAATATCTCACTTGATGTACACATCTAGCAAATGTATTTCCTGTACGGGAAATCCCCAAAATGGCTGTCCGAAAAGGGGGAAATCCCCCCTCTGTTATTGTGACTTGATAAATCTCACATTTATCCTATGTCTAGACGTCCATGGTTCAGCTCGATATCAGTGTATATAACAGTATGATCCCCCCCTCCCCAGAATTACGTATATCGACTATAAGACTAATCTCTAATCTTTGAGAGAAGAATTTTGAATCCTCGTTAATGTAACTAGCACACGAGACTTGACATACAGCGACTACGAGGTTATAAGTACAAGGATACACTACGACATTTGTGACGTAACGTCAATGGTTAGTTCTATACACAAACATTTATGGCAGGATTACAATAGCGTCTTCCCGTCAAAATAGATTATCATAAAAATCAATCTTAAGGTTTAAGAAACGTTCCCAATATACGCATAAAGTTGACGTTGTATATTCACAAATGTGTCTTCTTTAAGGACACACCATTGCTCATTATGATGGATTCTGGAAGTCTTGAACTGAACCTGCCAATGACATGTTTACTCTGAAATGTCTCTCAATACAACAGGGATTCGCTTATCAACAGTGTCTTGAAACAAAGGAGAGATCACACCTGGAAAAGTAATATTAATTTGTGTGTCTGGTCACACGGGTGTTCATGACAATAGAAGAGCAGAACGGCTGGCGGGCACTCTCACTATAGCGGGCCGTAGTGAAATGGTTAAAAAATGACATGTTAAACTCCTTGCAGGAAACAACACTGACAAAAATAAATAATAGAATAATAAATACAAGTGATAGCATCATTTTCAGAAATAGCCACCAACTCAGCATTTTGTAGCTGTAGTGATGTTTTAGGCAATATAAATACGTTCAGCAGTTTACCATCGCCTTTCGGAAAGCATTGTGTGATTTCAACTACCTTGTTCCTTGGCCATCACAGATGCCATTTGTACCTCTCTGCCACACAGCCGGACAAAATGAAGGTGAAGCATTATTTTCCGTGTTCGGAGCAATACAGATGTGATTTCATTGTGTGGTCGCTACAGATGAGCGTTATCAACCGTGTTAGAATATTTTTTATCAATCAATAACCCACAGCCGTGTTAGAATAATATTTATCAACCAATAACCCACAGCCGTGTTAGAATTATGCTTGTCAAACAACACCTGCGTGCCGTGTTATAATAATGTCCATCAACCAATAGCGGTCCGCCGTGTTTGAAGAATTCGTCTAACCAACAGCTGTCAGCCGTGTTAGAAGAATTTGGTCAACCAACAGTTGTAAGCCGTGTAATCGTGGACATAATCAAGTAGTAGGTCTGGTCACCGGTTTACGTATCTCGTATGAAATGATTATAATCTAATATTTAACTGTTATAACCTTACATGTAGAAAAAAGCAATACAATATACGCGCTAATTAGCAAGAAAATATCCAGACTAAGAAAATAACGAATTGTAAGAATACTGGATATTGTGAGAATACTGGATATTGTAAGAATACTGGATATTGTGAGAATACTGGATATTGTGAGAATACTGGATATTGTGAGAATACTGGATATTGTGAGAATAATGGATATTGTGAGAATACTGGATATTGTGAGAATACTGGATATTGTGATAATACTGGATATTGTGAGAATACTGGATATTGTGAGAATACTGGATATTCCCATATCCTTGAATACATTCAGCAACTCATATTAAAAGTTATTTAGATTTAAAATGACAGAAACGCACTCCATACAAACTAAAGTGCAAGCAATGAGCCCACTCGACATACTCGACGAATGTTGTATTATATTTTATATGCTACTGTCGTCTATCTCACAGATATCCGTCACCAACACTCTATTTATCATATCGACACGAGTGTCGAACATTTACAAACTCTGGACAACATATGTAGAATCACACGGAAGAGATTTCTGGTAGTAAACTGCTGGAGTAGTAAACATTATTATAGTTTGAAGATATTCAACTGGCTGAGATTTGCTAATCCTATTATTGGCATTATTCTAATGGCTGCGGCATCACTAATTAAAGCTGGTGTTGGACACAGCAAATTAACTCAAGATGAACGACCGTAAGTTATGTTTTTATTCGATGTATAGTCTTTTCTATATAACTATTATACTTCCTGATGTTCGCTGTCTCTGCATTTTCATATATATTTTCTTCTGCGTTCCGTCAAACTGTTGAACGTTAACAGGATGTAGTTTGCAGATAGCAATGACCCGTTGTACTATACTTTACAGCTTGAAAGCGATATGTGCGGTTTTCAGAAGGACATATCCGACTTTAACATAGATTGTTGGTCACTTCGACCAATGCGGTGGATCAGTTAATTGAAATGTAATCTCCCAGAGTTAAAAAATTAGGAAGGTCAGTGGTACTATAATGTGCTCCCATTTCAGGCCCTTGCAACACATTGTATATAATTTATGCATATTATGTATGGCGGGGAGGGGGGATATATTAATTTGATATTAGTGAAATTTATTGCTACCTATATTGCTATTATTTTAAATACCCTATTGCCGTGCCACAAAAGTGCAATATTTACCATGCATGTTGAAAGAGGCAACTAAGATATAATTGATTATCCTATTCTTTCGATGATATATATTTAGTAGTCAAAAATTCATCATAGCATTCAGGAGAAGTCTATAGGTGCCTCAATCATTTATTGTGTTTGTATCAGCTTATGGTAGCTGATTATTCCAGTTCCGTGTTGGATGATAACTAATTTCTGAATCCATATATGCTCCTCACCTCCAACACTGTCTTTCAAATACCACACCGTAATAAGGCTTCGTGGATGCACCTGCGATAAAAACAGTGGCATCAAATTAATTTTGTCATCTTGAGACAACGTGATGAGCAGGATATGAAAGTCACTAAATCCATGTGTGGCGTTGACTGCTTGACAGACCACAGATTGTTAGTCTCCAACCATGTGTGGCGTTGACTGCTTGACAGACCACAGATTGTTAGTCTCCAACCATGTGTGGCGTTGACTGCTTGACAGACCACAGATTGTTAGTCTCCAACCATGTGTGGCGTTGACTGCTTGACAGACCACAGATTGCTAGTCTCCAACCATGTGTGGCGTTGACTGCTTGACAGACCACAGATTGTTAGTCTCCAACCATGTGTGGCGTTGACTGCTTGACAGACCACAGATTGTTAGTCTCCAACCATGTGTGGCGTTGACTGCTTGACAGACCACAGATTGTTAGTCTCCAACCATGTGTGGCGTTGACTGCTTGACAGACCACAGATTGTTAGTCTCCAACCATGTGTGGCGTTGTTTGCTTGACAGACCACAGATTGTTAGTCTCCAACCATGTGTGGCGTTGACTGCTTGACAGACCACAGATTGTTAGTCTCCAACCATGTGTGGCGTTGACTGCTTGACAGACCACAGATTGTTAGTCTCCAACCATGTGTGGCGTTGACTGCTTGACAGACCACAGATTGTTAGTCTCCAACCATGTGTGGCGTTGACTGCTTGACAGACCACAGATTGCTAGTCTCCAACCATGTGTGGCGTTGACTGCTTGACAGACCACAGATTGTTAGTCTCCAACCATGTGTGGCGTTGACTGCTTGACAGACCACAGATTGTTAGTCTCCAACCATGTGTGGCGTTGACTGCTTGACAGACCACAGATTGTTAGTCTCCAACCATGTGTGGCGTTGACTGCTTGACAGACCACAGATTGTTAGTCTCCAACCATGTGTGGCGTTGACTGCTTGACAGACCACAGATTGCTAGTCTCCAACCATGTGTGGCGTTGACTGCTTGACAGACCACAGATTGTTAGTCTCCAACCATGTGTGGCGTTGACTGCTTGACAGACCACAGATTGTTAGTCTCCAACCATGTGTGGCGTTGTCTGCTTGACAGACCAAAGATTGCTAGTCTCCAACCATGTGTGGCGTTGACTGCTTGACAGACCACAGATTGTTAGTCTCCAACCATGTGTGGCGTTGACTGCTTGACAGACCACAGATTGTTAGTCTCCAACCATGTGTGGCGTTGACTGCTTGACAGACCACAGATTGTTAGTCTCCAACCATGTGTGGCGTTGACTGCTTGACAGACCACAGATTGTTAGTCTCCAACCATGTGTGGCGTTGACTGCTTGACAGATCACAGATTGTTAGTCTCCAACCATGTGTGGCGTTGACTGCTTGACAGACCACAGATTGTTAGTCTCCAACCATGTGTGGCGTTGACTGCTTGACAGACCACAGATTGTTAGTCTCCAACCATGTGTTGCGTTGACTGCTTGACAGACCACAGATTGTTAGTCTCCAACCATGTGTGGCGCCGAATGCTTGACAGACCACAGATTGCTCAGATTGCTAGTCTCAAACGATGTGTGACGCCGAATGCTTGACAGACCACAGATTGCTAGTTTCCAACCATGTGTGGCGTTGATTGCTTGACAGATCACAGATTGCTAGTCTCCAACCATGTGTGGCGTTGATTGCTTTACAGACCACATATTTCTAGTCTCCAAAATGAAACTCCATATTCAGTATCTCTGACGAACACAAAAATATCACACCGCCAAAACGTCTCGATAATACCAAACTGAAGGATACTACTTATAGACAGCTTCTGCGCAGCTCAATGGATACCAAAACTGCATCATTTACAGTCGATTCTCTGGACATACAAAAAACTAGGAAAACTTCTGTGACACTCTACAGAACTACAGAAGAAGTGGCGGATGTTGCTGTTCACAGGCATAAATACTGGTTTGATCACCAACGTTCTCCTGGGTAACCAAAAAAACAACAACAACAACAAAGCTTATTGAAACGACCATAAATTAACCAGGAAAAAGACACTCTCTGAAAATCCAAAGAACAAAAAATGCATAAAGAACAAAGGAGGATGCAGGACTCACGGTTTAGTAGCAAATCCAAGGAGATACATCATTATGCTAACAGAAATAATATGTTGAAATTCTATTCAGCACTAAAAGTAGTATATGGTCCTCAGTCTTCAGGAACGTCTCCTCTTCTACACGCAGATTGATAGCATACCATCACTGATAGAGAGGAAATTCTCAAACGCTGGGTTGAACATTTTGAAAATTGACAAATATAATGTTCCATGTCAACAATAAAGTTCCATGTCAACTATACTGTTCCGTAAATTATACTGTTAAAGAAACAGAAACGCAACTTTTTTGGAGTTTCCTTTTATAAAAGATATCTGCTGAGTTGACTTCACTCAATTTATCGACTGTGTTCAACTGATCATTAACTTCTCGTGATTACCAGAATTGTACTCACCTCATGATATGTGAAGTCATGAAAGAGGACAAAGTCAAATCAATATTTTTGGCAATAACTTGTGACAGATTCATTGAGAATCCAGTGAAATGTACTGAATACAGTAAAAACACAGTTGGGAGCCGCGTAGATCAGTGGTTAGCGCACTGGCTTCGCATATGAGTGGTCCTGGGTTCATTCCCCAGTTGCGGCAGAATTGTTTTCAGATCGCAACGGCTCCCTGGTCGACCCAGCCTTAAATTGGTACCGGATTAATCTGGGAAGTAAAGACTGCGAGGGAGAGAAGATGGCTACCGTCCTCATTTGCAGAGCCACTAAAATGTGAGATTACTAACATCTCAAACTTCTACGGCATTAATAATGCTATGTGTTACTTTACTGTTTTACTGAACACAAAATTCTGACCATATTATATAATATTACAAGATTGACGGTCCTCGAATAGATGTAGTTGAAAATTCAGTGCGTAAGTATGATTCATCTCACTACAGAACAACGATACATCATTATTGCACGATTATAGAATTGACAATCACAAAGTGTAGTGGCCAGACAATTTAATGTGTTTAGAAGCACCATTAGTTGCCGGTATCGTGGATTTCAACAAACTGGCTCTATGGAAGACTGGCTCCGCTGTGGAAGACCCATAGTCACAAGTCCTGCTGAAGACCGCTTCATGCGACTTCGTTACCTAAGGAATCGTTTTGCATCTGCGTTCTGCACAGTCCAGTCAATGACAGCACCTCGTCTTATTTATGATCAAACGGTCAGGAAGCGACTGCACGACGCTTGTATGTGGGATAGAAGACCAAACAGAGGTCCTGTTCTTACGGACTAGCATCGCCATAACCGACTGCAAAAAGTGAACCAAATAAAAGTTTGGTACGCGTTGTAAATTATGTTGAGTTCTTTTTTCTTATTTTTTACATAGTATAGCTTCTGAAAATTAAGTGTCTCGTTAAATGTCTAAACCAATCTATCTGTTTTCTTTTACTACCTACAAATGTCGTCTTTTTACTTCTTTCACGTATTTATGTACGAGAGTGTATTCTCCTGTATGTAGTATTTCATATTTAGGACTGGGTATGTAGTTTTTTTCCATATGTATTATTTTATACCTTCTTTCTGTTTTCTTCTATGTGTATTATTTTATCTCTGTGACTTGGTCTGTTTAGTTTCTCCTTCACGCATTATTTTATCTCTGTGACTTGGTCTGTTTAGTTTCTCCTACACGCATTATTTTATCTTTGTGACTGGGTCTGTTCGTTTCTCATTCACACATTATTTTATCTCTATGTTTGAGTCCGTCTGTTTCTAAAAGTCTCGCTTGGTTTGTATGTTTGTTTAGTTTCGTCTCTGTTATATTTTCTGACCATCTCTCGATATCTATTTAACAGCGTGGCACATTGGAAGGTCCGCATTCACGAGCAAACAAAAGAAAGAATAATAAATCGCTCATAAAAAAAAGTATCTGTGGACTTGTATTGATTTTTTGTCTTGTATTTGTTCACTACCTTTTTTTTTGTATTCATTTATTTAATGGCATGTCTATCATGCACGCACGCACATCTAAACACAATCACATGCACAAATACAAGAACACACACACACACAGAGACACGCACGTAGCGGCAAATAGGCACTCATGTAAACTAACACCCAAGCGAGCAGTTACACAAATTAAACTTCATCAATTTATTGAATTACATTATATGCCATTTCTCTGGTTATTGAGCCCTTTCATTGTTTATTTCCTCATTGTCTATCCTTTATCTTTCCTCTATTTTCTTCTTGTTCTCAATTTTCTCATATAATTTGCCATTTCTCTAGTCTAGTTCTCACGAACCATCGTGTCTTGAAGGTGTGCGAATGGAACACAGAATAGTGACACTATTTACCTTTCATACATGCTATAAGAGGCGACTAAGGATGTTTGGGGGGAAGTTGACTGCCATATCCGGTGAAGGATCAAAGTGATCCAGAATCAGTGTTGAAGTCGGATGTACCAGACTGAGAGGCGCATATATCATAGTTGTGCTGTAAACCGTGAAACACATTCCGTTCTCCGGACTACATCCTGATAATCTGCGGGAACTTGAGAACGAACACAGAAAAAGGGGCCATGACGATTGCCGTTTCTCATTTATCCTCTCTTCGCTTGCAATTATCCTCTCTTCGCTTGCAATTATCCTCTCCTCGCTTGCAATTATTCTCTCCTCGCTTGCAATTATTCTCTCCTCGCTTGCAATTATTCTCTCCTCGCTTGCATTTATTCTCTCCTTGCTTGCAATTATTCTCTCCTCGCTTGCAATTATTCTCTCCTTGCTTGCAATTATTCTTTCCTCGCTTGCATTTATTCTCTCCTCGCTTGCAATTATTCTCTCCTCGCTTGCAATTATTCTCTCCTTGCTTGCAATTATTCTCTCCTTGCTTGCATTTATTCTCTCCTTGCTTGCAATTATTCTCTCCTCGCTTGCAATTATTCTCTCCTTGCTTGCAATTATTCTCTCCTTGCTTGCAATTATTCTCTCCTCGCTTGCAATTATTCTCTCCTCGCTTGCAATTATTCTCTCCTCGCTTGCAATTATTCTCTCCTTGCTTGCAATTATTCTCTCATCGCTTGCATTTATTCTCTCCTCGATTGCAATTATTCTCTCCTTGCTTGCAATTATTCTCTCCTCGCTTGCATTTATTCTCTCCTCGCTTGCAATTATTCTGTTCATATTTTAATTATCGATTAAACCATGTGTAGCCGAGGGCACGAAAAAGGCAGCAAACAATAATCACAATATTATATGCCATGCAAGTAGTGAAGAGCAGCTAAGGCGGTATTGGGTGTATTAGGCGTTTCGAACCCAAAGAGGGTAACCTTTAAAATGTTTGTTTCATGAACTATTAAAATCTTTATTTCATGAACATTTAACACGATTGTTTCAAGAAAATGTAATATGGCTCTTTTCATCCACATGAATTACGAGCGATATCGCATATGTTTCCCATAGTTAATGATTGTTTTCCCCAGGAGTTTTCTTGTACACGTTTACACACAAAAGACTCTAACTGAGAGTTCTATTGAATACTATAAGAATAACACTCCCGAGTGGTTATGTACGTCGTCATGTGTGTGGTTGTGTGCGTGGTTGTGTGTGTGGTTATGTACGTCGTTGTGTGGAGGGCAATTTCTACATTTAATCGCATACACCCAGTCACATGAAAAAACAAACAACCAAACAACTCACATTTATTGGTCTTTGGTTTAAATGTTGTCCATGTCTAACAATAAAGTGTCCACATGAATGCGTTGTCAAATTATGATTTTATCATGGAACATAAACTTAACATCATAAAATGAAGTGAGTACAAGAAGAAAAGAATAGATTCTTTCATTTAGTATAAGCTATTGCTAAACATATTGTGATATTTGGTACAATAATCTTTCTGACACCGCATTCGTTGACGTAAATAAAGCATAAATATAAGTGGATTGATGTTGTCTTTCTAATCTAATATGATAACATTATTGATTTCATTTGAAGTCAGCAGTGATATCTAGAAGATCACAAGGTCTGGGAGTAATATTGTATAAGTGATCAAAAGTGCACCCATATAAATATCTGAAGTCAAAGGGTATTACCGTCCAATGTGGAGCGTACACGCAAACAGGAAGAATAATTTCAATATTTCATGGGAGATATTTTGTATTCAGTTTTTTAAAACTGAGGTAACTATTTATTACGTAATATCGCTGAATGCCAGTTGATAGTGAACTTGCTTATTATCACAGGGTTACAGCGTGCCAAGTTCGAAACCACGTCCGGAAAGACTAAACAGCGTGGTCGCGATTTCTCGCCTGACACGACTACTTTCTAGTCGAAGCAGCTGTAAATGGGTACCACACGCATGGGTTAGGAAATTTAAAACACCAAGGAAGGAAGCTGGCTACCCGGCCTAATTGTTTCGACGGTTTAGTGTGTAAAGATTTATGATCATCCTGGACAGAAGTTTACTACCATTGATCCTACCTATACTTAACTATTTATATTATGTTTTTTATTTAAGAACTTAGTTTACTGTTTAAATGCGAGTTAAAAGGAAAATAGGGGTAACCAAAAGTATTTTAAATGACAAGTTATGTTATGTTATGTTCCTCCAGGGCCATAGGGCAGAAACCATAGCTTTCCATTTCTGTCTTTGTGTTGCCAGGTATTTCAATTGTTGCGTGTTGTTTAGGTTCATTGACATGCCTTCTATATTAATGGTTCTTCGTAGAGTTTCTCTATGTCTCCCTCTTCTTCTTACTCTCGGTGACACCCAATATAGTGACTGATGGGGAATTCTTAGGCTGTTCATTCTGAGAACATGGCCGATGTAAGTCCGCCTTTGTCTAATGAAGGAAGATATATAGGTTTGATTGCTTTCCTCTCTTATAGTAGTGTTAGATTTAAAGTAACTCCACTTAACATTCAGAATGGTACGTAGGCATTTGTTTTCAAAGGAATCTAGTCTATTATCTGTGGCTTTGTGGCTTTCCAACTGTCGCATCCATGTGATAGAATAGGGATGATGTTGGAGTTAAACAACCTGAGTTTTGTGGTGTTTCTTAGTGTGTTTGACGTCCAGATGTTAGGTAGTTTATTGAAAGCACTCGCTGCAAATGACAAGTGGAAGCTACTAATATCCAAACGAATCAGAAACTAGAAATGATAAATATATAGCGCTACATCTTACTCTGTCCGGCTCTGTGGCGAAGTGGTACACAGCGCGTCTCTGACAGACAAGGCACCGAGTTCGATCCTCGCCACAGGCAATTGTGCATCTGGACCGTTCAGAAAGCAATGGGAGAACTACTGAATGTATTAATACAGCCTAAAAATCACCACAACCAACGAATGCTGGGTTGATAGATAAGTCCTGTAAAAGATATACTACCTACATCTTACTCTATAATAAAGTACGGATTCAGAAACATAGAGAAAATAGAAGATAGGATTAATAACGCTGGATATGGGTGTATATGTAGAATTTCATAGGCAAAGAAGACAACATAGAGGGTCTAGCAATACAAAATATTAGAATGTAGAATACATGGACATGAAAATAATAACAAATATACTATGTTTGACATATAGAACGACGTGAAAAATAATTATTTGAAAAGTAAAGTTGACGGTTTCTGAGCAAAAGGCGAGTGGAGATATAAGCAGGAAGAAAACATCGCCTATCCATCTATCTACCTATCCATCTATCTACCTATGCAGCTATCTACCTATCTATCTATCTACCTATCTACCTATCTATCTTTCTACCTATCTACCTATCCATCTATCTACCTATCCATCTATCTACCTATCCATCTATCTACCTATCTATCTGTCTACCTATCTACCTATCCATCTATCTACCTATCCATCTATCTACCTATCCATCTATCTACCTATCCATCTATCTACCTATCCATCTATCTACCTATCCATCTATCTACCTATATATCTGTCTACCTATCTAACTATCCATCTACCTATCCATCTATCTACCTATATATCTGTCTACCTATCTAACTATCCATCTACCTATCCATCTATCTACCTATCCATCTATCTACCTATCCATCTATCTACCTATCCATCTATCTACCTATCCATCTATCTACCTATCAACATATCTACCTACCTACAGATGTGTCACTTCTTTCTGTGTGTTGTTGAATATATGGACACAAATTACACATTCAGTAATAATGCTTGTGATAAGTGAATTAATTCGAGCGTAGAAATAGTTATCGTTACTAACGATTAACTGGCAGGAAATCGCGAATGTACGCTTAACAAACTGGTATGAAATAGAGCAATGTTTCCAAACTTGGGGCCCACGCCACACAAGGGGGCAATATGATTGTTCGGGGTGGGGGGGGAAGGCAATTCGAACAAGTTGCAAATAGCCTTCATTTAGGAATAATTCAATTATGAAATATTAAAAGAATATTTATATGTTACATAGGGGGACATCAGAATTTTAGATAGGCTTAGGTGGGGCATGGTAGAAAAAGTTTGGG
Organism: Meghimatium bilineatum; assembly: GCA_034231615.1. Taxonomy (NCBI): domain Eukaryota; kingdom Metazoa; phylum Mollusca; class Gastropoda; order Stylommatophora; family Philomycidae; genus Meghimatium; species Meghimatium bilineatum. Next base: position 2,143,085 of record CM067305.1, on the reverse strand, counting down.
AAACACTGAAATGGAGGGTTAGGAATGCAGGTATTTTATAATGGGGAGTCATTCTACAATCATGGAAGCTATATTATTTTATATTTGTTACCTCCCTTTAAAATAAACATGGACATCTTGAGAGTTAGTTCTTTCGCTCATGATGGTTAGAAAGATATAGTTCAGAGAGAAGAATGAACTGTAGCATAGTTTACAGCTGTGATATCTTCTGCGCCCTTGGCTTGACACATCTGAAAGAGCGTAGTTTATGAATGACTTGAACTTTTATTGTGTGGGACAACCAATTTCACTCCAAATCTCTTCAGTCGCCTCTTAGGATTTGCATTTCTGGTTACATTGTTGCTATTATTTGCTTACTTTTCTGGTGCAGGTGACACTAGTGCAACAACCTCAATCTACTTATTATTTATATCACGACCCGTGCAACAACCTCATCAATCTACTTATCACAGATGAATATAACTATGTTAATCTTGGTCTAGCTCAATCACTAAAAAAAAAACACCTCTACATCAGAGTTGATTTATCAGCTATTATTTGCGCTACAGCTATTTCGAAATAACAACTTTTTAAATTTAATATTTGATACAATGACACATGATGACTATGCCATGTTCTCATTTTACACGAAAAGTGAATGAAAAAACCCGTAACCTCTCAGAGTTTTTGTGGTATCAGATTGGATGCTTTATCACACAGAATCCTCCATCGATATCTAACTTTATCACACAGAATCCTCCATCGATATCTAACTTTATCACACAGAATCCTCCATCGATATCTAACTTTATCACACAGAATCCTCCATCGATATCTAACTTTATCACACAGAATCCTCCATCGATATCTAACTTTATCACACAGAATCCTCCATCGATATCTAACTTTATCACACAGAATCCTCCATCGATATCTAACTTTATCACACAGAATCCTCCATCGATATCTAACTTTATCACACAGAATCCTCCATCGATATCTAACTTTATCACACAGAATCCTCCATCGATATCTAACTTTATCACACAGAATCCTCCATCGATATCTAACTTTATCACACAGAATCCTCCATCGATATCTAACTTTATCACACAGAATCCTCCATCGATATCTAACTTTATCACACAGAATCCTCCATCGATATCTAACTTTATCACACAGAATCCTCCATCGATATCTAACTTTATCACACAGAATCCTCCATCGATATCTAACTTTATCACACAGAATCCTCCATCGATATCTAACTTTATCACACAGAATCCTCCATCGATATCTAACTTTATCACACAGAATCCTCCATCGATATCTAACTTTATCACACAGAATCCTCCATCGATATCTAACTTTATCACACAGAATCCTCCATCGATATCTAACTTTATCACACAGAATCCTCCATCGATATCTAACTTTATCACACAGAATCCTCCATCGATATCTAACTTTATCACACAGAATCCTCCATCGATATCTAACTTTATCACACAGAATCCTCCATCGATATCTAACTTTATCACACAGAATCCTCCATCGATATCTAACTTTATCACACAGAATCCTCCATCGATATCTAACTTTATCACACAGAATCCTCCATCGATATCTAACTTTATCACACAGAATCCTCCATCGATATCTAACTTTATCACACAGAATCCTCCATCGATATCTAACTTCAAGGATGCGGATGCGTGTGGAAAGTCTTGTTCTATGCACTTCTTGATGTTGTAGAGAGCATAAAACAAATGTGTAAGAAATAAAATAAAGATGTATACGGGTCCACAAGAACCACTGCTTTGAATAGTGAACCGACGAAAATCTTAATATGTACGTGTAATTTGTACGTGTATGCTGACATGATTCCTTGTCAAAAACGATACTACATGGAACGATCGAATGGTGAAGAAGCAGAGGAGGAAAAATAAAAGCAAGGACAACCTACATAAAAGACTGGGTAGGACTGTATTTTTGTCCTCACTCGTCCGGATTGTTGAAGATATAAATCACTGGATGACTGTCTTGATGCATCTAATGCGCTACTCATATAAACCATATCTGTTACGAATTTATAGACAGATAAGACCATGGTCATTGCATCGATTATAAATACGTGATGTGCACGAGACGATCGATTTGACAGTTGACAAACTTCTGAATCTGATCACATTGTCTGTCAGTGAGATAATATTCATGTCACATCAAATAGAATTAAGTTGTCAATATTGAAATGACAAGTTGTGTCCAAATATTGGAGATTGTTGAAGCAGTTTATTGTATGTTCATCATCATCATCAAGTGCCGTCTCCGCAACGAAGGTTGACTGCAACGGGTCTCCAATATCCCCTGTCTCCTGTCTTGGTGGGCACTCTGATAGATTGTAACTTGTCCATCGTGTGATGTTACTCTCCCACTTGTATCTCTGTCTACCTCTTGCTCGCTTCCCTTTGACTTTACCCTCAAGTAAGGTCTTCAGTAAGGTGTCTTTTAATGTGTCCAAAATATTTTATTTGCTTGATCTTTATTTCTCTTAGTAATTCTTTCTTCATATTAAGTGTTTTTAGTATCTTTTTTCATTTTTTTAACTTTTCTTCCATGATGTTCTCCCTATTCTTCTATATACCCACATGTAAAAGGCATCACTTCTGTCTTCTAATTGTTTATTTAGTGTCCATGTTTCTGAGCCATATATTAATAAAGAATAGATGTAGCATTTTATAATTCTCATTTTAACTTGTTTGTAATTTGTTTAGATATTAATATTTTCCTCATGCCATTGAAGGTACTTTTAGCCATTTCTATTCTCCTTTTAACTTCTGTTTCACATCTGCCATCATTTGTGACTATGTGTCCAAGATATTGATAATGTTTTACTTGTTGTAGTTTCTCTCCAACAAAAAAAAAATCAAAAGTTATTATAGGTTATATTATATGCAACTAATGAAAAAACAATCATTCGTTATGTTTTTGATTATTGTCACAATCTACATACTTGAAATCGTATGTCAAACATATTGCCAATGTGATTACAAGTATATAAACAGCGTACAACGAAAATCACAGCAATAATAAAAAACACAACGAATGAAGGCTTGTTGAACTTTTATGTAGATGTCGTTTATACCCTAAACGTTGATGCTTTTTACTTATAATTAGTCTACCTCTGAGGACTAAGCTTCATCTCAAAACATTGTATACCACTGGAGGTGAGGTCACCTAGGTATTAAATAAAGCTATGGAGAAACACCCGACCCCTACAATTACAAATAAGAAACGTCATCGATCCACACTTCTATAGAGCAAACCAAAAATCATTTACTAATGTAGGTATTAGCCGGCTCATCCAGAAATAAAACATGTCTATCGTCTGGAGTATTGCAAGCTTCAGATAAGCGTCAATGTTGTAATGTCCATCACAACACACTTACCTGGTCTGTGTTTTTAAAACGTATGAACATGTTTTAATGTTGTTATTCACATGGGGAAATGTTGTTTTAATGATGTTTTAAGTGAAGGCTTTTATTGCCTTAACTTCAGCTTAAGTTCAGTGGAAACGAATGTTGTACTTGCAATCTAGAGTACAAATGAGATAAGGAATGAAAGAGACACAATGGACGGCCAGCGGGCTATTTTGGCATTCCGAGCGATTTTTCTGGCCCGCCAGGCTGATATAAAATGACTATATCCTATGACAATCAATCAATCAATCACTCAAGTGTCATGCCTTGTGGCGTAAGTGATCATGTTTCTCCACAACTCTCTGTCTCTTGTGTTGTTAATTAGTTCAGTTGGTGACTTCTTTTTGTGACACAGTGACTACCCATCCAGAAAATTATTTCTTTGTCTTTCTCTGCTTCTTCTCCCCTTGATCTTTCCGGTGGTTATTAAATTTTCAAAGTTTACTTTCCTGATGAAATGCCCTATATGCAATAACACCCCAGCTAAGAAACAAAAATTATAGCAATTGAATCTCCAAAGGATAGAGAAAAAAATACTTGTAGGCTCCATGCGACGCACACAAACACAGACATATGCCAATGCGACACACACACACATATACATATATATATATGCCCCATGCGGCACATATGATGAATCTAGTTATCCGAAATGAAACTATTGTCTGTTTCGTATCTAGAAATTCTTTAAGATTTACTAGAAATACTACTTTCAATTGTAAGACAACGAAAGTTTGCCTATTTTGTAAGACAACGAATGTTTGCCTGGTTTGTAAGACAACGAAAGTTTGCATGGTTTGTAAGACAACGAAAGTTTGCCTGGTTTGTAAGACATTGAAAGTTTGCTTGGTTTGTAAGACAACGAAAGTTTGCCTGGTTTGTAAGAAACGAAAGTTTGCCTAGTTTGTAAGAAACGAAAGTTTGCCTGGTTTGTAAGACAACGAAAGTTTGCCTAGTTTGTAAGAAACGAAAGTTTGCCTGGTTTGTAAGACAAAAGAAATTTACATGGTTTGTAAGACCACGAAAGTTTGCCTGGTTTGTAAGACCACGAAAGTTTGCCTGGTTTGGACATTCAATCCACCATGATCATCTGTTAAATACGATGTTATAGGGTAGTGGTTCTGAACTTGTGCAATATGCCTACACGCCCGCTAAGAATTCAACGATATCCATGAAGACCATTTTTTAAACCCGTCTACTCCACGTGTCCATCGCCTGACATCTCCACGTATCCATCGCCTGACATCTCCACGTATCCATCGCCTGACATCTCCACGTGTCCATTTCCTGACATCTCCACGTGTCCATCGCCTGACATCTCCACGTGTCCATCGCCTGACATCTCCACGTGTCCATCGCCTGACATCTCCATGTGTCCATACATCCATCTTCTCCATGTATACATCGCCTGACATCCATGCGCTACAAGAGACAACACCGAACTATACGCCACAAGTGGACATAAATTCAAAGTACCTTCTGTGAAAGAATATGTGCAGCTGGAGTTGGTATCACTAATCACATACATTGAGTTGCATTAATTTTCATAATTATATAAATGGTCAGAGCTATATGGGTACTGGATTCGAAATATCAACACAGTCAAGGTATTCGAGCATTGAATTAGGTTAATCACCATTTATCAACACAACATAAAGGTACAATGACACTGCAATGGATGCATCAACACAAAAAAGGTACATGGAATCTGAAATGGATGCATTAGTACCCACAATATGATTCTTAGGGTAAACGATTGGGCTGGGATATTTTGGAAACACGAGTGGTTACATAATTTCTTGTATAATAATTTGGCTAACAGTTTATACAACACACATTAGACATTTAAAACACGGAAAAACACATGTACAACATATACAGAAAAATAATCAAACTGTTATACACGTATCAAGAGGTTGTTGTAGATGTTTACATTGAATTAATATTAGTATCTAACAATTATAAAACACATTGAAACATAACTATAGGCCTAGCTCACAAACAACTGACTTCGTTACCGCTACATAGATACCGGGATTTGTGAAGACCGTCCAGTTGGGACACCAGCACACTCGTCATTGCAGTTCATGTCACGTCTAGTATTCTCGCGGTCTGTGTTTGACTGATGTATTCTAGCAGTCTGTGTTTGACTGATGTATTCTAGCAGTCTGTGTTTGACTGATGTATTCTAGCTGTCTGTGTTTGACTGATGTATTCTAGCGGTCTCTATTTGACTGATGTATTCTAGCAGTCTGTGTTTAACTGATGTATTCTAGCGGTCTGTGTTTGACTGATGTATTCTAGCAGTCTGTGTTTAACTGATGTATTCTAGCGGTCTGTGTTTGACTGATGTATTCTAGCTGTCTGTGTTTGACTGATGTATTCTAGCAGTCTGTGTTTAACTGATGTATTCTAGCGGTCTGTGTTTGACTGATGTATTCTAGCAGTCTGTGTTTGACTGATGTATTCTCGCGATCTGTGTTTGACTGATGTATTCTAGCAGTCTGTGTTTGACTGATGTATTCTAGCAGTCTGTGTTTGACTGATGTATTCTAGCAGTCTGTGTTTGACTGATGTATTCTAGCTGTCTGTGTTTGACTGATGTATTCTAGCGGTCTCTATTTGACTGATGTATTCTAGCAGTCTGTGTTTAACTGATGTATTCTAGCGGTCTGTGTTTGACTGATGTATTCTAGCAGTCTGTGTTTAACTGATGTATTCTAGCGGTCTGTGTTTGACTGATGTATTCTAGCTGTCTGTGTTTGACTGATGTATTCTAGCAGTCTGTGTTTAACTGATGTATTCTAGCGGTCTGTGTTTGACTGATGTATTCTAGCAGTCTGTGTTTGACTGATGTATTCTAGCAGTCTGTGTTGGACTGATGTATTCTAGCGGTCTCTATTTGACTGATGTATTCTAGCGTCTCTATTTGACTGATGTATTCTAGCAGTCTGTGTTAACTGATGTATTCTAGCGGTCTCTATTTGACTGATGTATTCTAGCGGTCTCTATTTGACTGATGTATTCTAGCGGTCTCTATTTGACTGATGTATTCTAGCGGTCTCTATTTGACTGATGTATTCTAGCAGTCTGTGTTTAACTGATGTATTCTAGCGGTCTCTATTTGACTGATGTATTCTAGCGGTCTCTATTTGACTGATGTATTCTAGCAGTCTGTGTTTAACTGATGTATTCTAGCGGTCTCTATTTGACTGATGTATTCTAGCGGTCTCTATTTGACTGATGTATTCTAGCGGTCTGTGTTTGACTGATGTATTCTAGAAGTCTGTGTTTGACTGATGTATTCTAGCGGTCTCTATTTGACTGATGTATTCTAGCGGTCTCTATTTGACTGATGTATTCTAGCAGTCTGTGTTTAACTGATGTATTCTAGCGGTCTCTATTTGACTGATGTATTCTAGCAGTCTGTGTTTGACTGATGTATTCTAGCGGTCTCTTTTTGACTGATGTATTCTAGCAGTCTGTGTTTAACTGATGTATTCTAGCGGTCTCTATTTGACTGATGTATTCTAGCTGTCTGTGTTTGACTGATGTATTCTAGCAGTCTGTGTTTAACTGATGTATTCTAGCAGTCTGTGTATGACTGATGTATTCTAGCAGTCTGTGTTTGACTGATGTATTCTAGCGGTCTCTATTTGACTGATGTATTCTAGCGGTCTCTATTTGACTGATGTATTCTAGCAGTCTGTGTTTAACTGATGTATTCTAGCGGTCTCTATTTGACTGATGTATTCTAGCAGTCTGTGTTTGACTGATGTATTCTAGCGGTCTCTATTTGACTGATGTATTCTAGCAGTCTGTGTTTAACTGATGTATTCTAGCGGTCTCTATTTGACTGATGTATTCTAGCAGTCTCTATTTGACTGATGTATTCTAGCGGTCTCTATTTGACTGATGTATTCTAGCGGTCTCTATTTGACTGATGTATTCTAGCAGTCTGTGTTTAACTGATGTATTCTAGCGGTCTCTATTTGACTGATGTATTCTAGCGGTCTCTATTTGACTGATGTATTCTAGCAGTCTGTGTTTAACTGATGTATTCTAGCGGTCTCTATTTGACTGATGTATTCTAGCGGTCTCTATTTGACTGATTTATTCTAGCGGTCTGTGTTTGACTGATGTATTCTAGCAGTCTGTGTTTAACTGATGTATTCTAGCGGTCTCTATTTGACTGATGTATTCTAGCGGTCTCTATTTGACTGATGTATTCTAGCGGTCTCTATTTGACTGATGTATTCTAGCGGTCTGTGTTTGACTGATGTATTCTAGCGGTCTGTGTTTGACTGATGTATTCTAGCAGTCTGTGTTTAACTGATGTATTCTAGCGGTCTCTATTTGACTGATGTATTCTAGCGGTCTCTATTTGACTGATGTATTCTAGCAGTCTGTGTTTGACTGATGTATTCTAGCAGTCTGTGTTTGACTGATGTTTTCTAGCGGTCTGTGTTTGACTGATGTATTCTAGCTGTCTGTGTTTAACTGATGTATTCTAGCGGTCTCTATTTGACTGATGTATTCTAGCGGTCTCTATTTGACTGATGTATTCTAGCAGTCTGTGTTTGACTGATGTATTCTAGTAGTCTGTGTTTGACTGATGTATTCTAGCGGTCTGTGTTTGACTGATGTATTCTAGCAGTCTGTGTTTGACTGATGTATTCTAGCAGTCTGTGTTTGACTGATGTATTCTAGCAGTCTGTGTTTGACTGATGTATTCTAGCAGTCTGTGTTTGACTGATGTATTCTAGCAGTCTGTGTTTGACTGATGTATTCTAGCAGTCTGTGTTTGACTGATGTATTCTCGCGGTCTGTGCTTGACTGATGTATTCTAGCTGTCTGTGTTTGACTGATGTATTCTCGCGGTCTGTGCTTGACTGATGTATTCTAGCAGTCTGTGTTTGACTGATGTATTCTCGCGGTCTGTGCTTGACTGATGTATTCTAGCAGTCTGTGTTTGACTGATGTATTCTAGCGGTCTGTGTTTGACTGATGTATTCTCGCGGTCTGTGCTTGACTGATGTATTCTAGCTGTCTGTGTTTGACTGATTCGATTGATCGTATTTGTTTGACTGATTTATCATTTTATCACGTTATCTATACTCTCTGTGGCTAGATATTGAAGATCATGAAAATGATACTGTTATCCTTTGGCACTTCTAACTGCTCCCACCTGCCTACAATCACTACCTGTTTCACCTGTGCCCAGAAATGAAACAAAATCCTAGAGTGTAAATGTAACATCGTCAGAAGTTACCATCATTATGTTCTGCGGAGAATATTACTCAACAAAAAGTAAACTAGAAGTTGAAGTAGAGTTTATGTGGGGGCCCCAACAAATCATATAAAGACACCCACATGTGGGGAAGGAAACGTCAAATTATTAATTTCGCACAGGACGACATAAGTACTTGCTAGGCTATTGTCACGTGGAAGTTTGAAATGTGAATTGATTGTGGCCTGACTTCTAAGTTTTGTTTGTTTGTTTTTCGTTCGCTCCATTGTAACCATCACGGATATCCGTGCGATTTCCGCCGGGAGCGTGATTACGTTGTGCCACCGTTATGCGCCTTGTAGGCATAGCACATCCGATTTCGGCATGCCTTGACAATTCGGGTGGGCTACCCTTAGCATGTGACAGCCTCTATATCTGTCTCCAGGCACGCGTAGTGGAGACTCTTCGCCCAGACGATGTTTTGCTCTCGTCTAACTCGAACGAGGTGTTCCACTGTCTATGAACTTGCCTCGTGTAATTGGACGTGCTGTGCCTGTGCCCATTGGGTACCGAACCGTTTCTCATCCGTGAGCCTGGTTCCTTAAGGGGAAGAACTCAACAGAGGAGTTGGACCCTGGCTCTTTCGCCCTCTTAGCCGAGGTGTCATTCACCGACATCGTGTACCCCTTGTCCAAGTTCGAGTCTCACACCACGCGTTTGGGAGCAAGGCGTTCTCGAGCTGAGCGTCCTTGTCCCAATAGCGCCTGAGCCCATCAGGTACTGAACCCTTTCTCTCTTCAAGTGTATTTCCGGTGTAGGAAAACCTGACAGTAGAGTTGGGCCAGGGCTAAATCGTTGTCCCTTTTGTGCCTGAGCGAATCGAGTACGGAACCCTTTCTCTCTGCAAGTGTACTTCCGGTATAGGAAACCTTGACAGTAGAGTTGGGCCAGGACTGTCATCGTTGTCCCTTTCTTGCCTACACGCATCGGGTACAGAACCCTTTCTCTTTGCAAGCATATTTCCGGTTTAGGAAGGCTCGACATTAGAGTTGGGTTAGGTCTTTTGCTTTACCAAATGCCGATGGATGGGTCTGGGTCTCTGCCTGTTAGGAACTCCGGTAACTAGAAGCCCGTCTCGAGCTGACGGAGCTTGTAGTTCCCTTTCCTAGGGACTTTTCACTTTCTATTTGCAGTTCGCGCTGCCCTCTAGCGCTGTTCTGCCCTTTCATTGTTTCATTGTACTCTGTATGAAACATATTTGTCTCTCGCCATGCATTTACCTTTACGTGCATTTTACATTGGCCGCCCCTCCAATGTTCGGACTGGACTGACTAGCTTCACTGTATGTCGACAGTGTCGCTATATGTGGTGATGCTGGTGGTGTCGGAGATATTGTCTGTCTCTTGTGCAGTCAAATCTCTTTCCATCTGCTACCACCACATTTTCGGACACGATCCCCAAATGATTTGGCCAGAATCAGCACAAGCTGCTGTATTTCTGTTTCCAGGGTGCACCGCGTGGAGGTACATTTGGGATCTTGGTTATCTGCTAACCCTGGGTCCGCCTAGAGCAATGCGTTCCCTTTGCACCCCGACTTCTAAGTAACTAACTATGAAATCGAAAATATGTACTCACTGCGTAAAACTGAAATCCAACAGGTAAAGCGTGAAACGGGGTAATAACGTTTTGTCAATAACACGAAGCACACATAGGCACAAACACAATTAATTTTGTGGTTTTGTTTCGTGTTACTAGGGAAACTTCATTACTCCGTTTCACACTTTAACTATTCAATTTGGAGAAAACAAAATTAAATCTGAATCATAATCCTTTTAAAATGAAACATTCCTTCACACTCCGTACTTCGAAATCCAACATATAATATATTAAAATCTAACATCTTCGCACTAGTTGCTTACAAAGCTAAAATATAATCTAGTAACATCTAATCTCCCCTCACATCCCTTGTTTCAAAAACCCAGACAATCTATTAAAAACTAATCTCTCTTCAAAATCCTTGCTTCTAATTCTGACTCAATACCGAACTTTCTGAACTTGCAATTTCAGAAAACAATTGCTTCAATCCTTACTTTTTAGTTTATTCACAATCCTCCATGTTTTATTTATAGATGGCACTGATTGACGTATAATTTTATGTGCTTTCCTAATTACCTGTTGTTATTGTATTTTTATGTTATGTTTAAGTGTGTTCTCTACAATCGCACATCCAGATTACATGTTGATGAGCTGCCCTAATGTAGCATATATTTTATTTTCCTAAAGTAGTGTATATTTTCCTAAAGTAGTGTATATTTTCCTAAAGTAGTGTATATTTTCCGTAATTTTCTTTTTACCTGAACCTATTAGAATTATTTTTACTGCATGCGCGGACATCTAGATATTTTAGTAATACCTAATTACGATGTCACAGTTTGGGTCGGTGGTTAATAAAAATTTTCGTATTTAAGTAACCGTGATTTCCCGTCTTGAATCAATTCTCATCAATCTATCTATAAAATAAATCCTTCTACAAAATAGCTGTGCGCTCTGATCTCAAGTTGTGTCACTGTATCTTGGAATATCCGACTCTTTCTATACTTTTAATTGGTTGGCAATAAATACAATGTGTGCGTACATGAATAAATGATCTGTCCTATCAGCCAAGATGAGAAAATATGTTTATGATCTACACGCAGAACTGGAGAAGGACTTGGTTATTACTGCATTGGAAAGCAATCCCGGAAATGATATTTACAGCCGCCTCTTATTGCAACGTCAGTTGTTAGTCATTTTCTACACCTAGATGTCTGTGTGGATTCGCATGCAGGAACTATTCAGCAGAATGACTTGGCAAATACTACAATAAATTCCAGAAATGATTATTGGCAATCACCCTTCCTGTAACGCAAATATTTAGCCCTTCTGTATATCAAGATTGTGTTGGATAAATCCATTACGAGGTTAAACATATAAAACTCTACCGAACATACACTCAATACTTACTGTTACGTTTTATTACTAGCAACAGATATACGAGTATTTATGACTAACAACAGATATACGAGTATTTATGACTAACATCAGATATACGAGTATTTATGACTAACAATAGATATACGAGTATTTATGACTAACAATAGATATACGAGTATTTATGACTAACAACAGATATACGAGTATTTATGACTAACAACAGATATACGAGTATTTATGACTAACATCAGATATACGAGTATTTATGACTAACAATAGATATACGAGTATTTATGACTAGCAACAGATATACGTGTATTCATGACTAGCAACAGATATACGTGTATCCATAACTAACAACAGATATACGAGTATTTATTACTAACAACAGATATACGAGTATTTATTACTAACAACAGATATACGAGTATTTAAGAAAGAATATGAAAACTAAATAGCAATACAGAATACCAGATACCTTTATTCCGTTTGAGATGATAATCACGAGAGATCAATTGAAATTTATGTAGTATCATAATTTGTATCATAGAGAAGACTTCGTGAAGAGCAAGCTGGTTTTAGACCTTTAGACCTAATCATTCATGCGTAAACCACATCTTCACTCTCAGAACTATTATAGAGAATTCCATTGAATTTCAGTCACCTTTGGTGATAAACTTTGTAGACTTCCAAAAGGCTTTCGACAGCATACATTGTCCCGAACTTTGGGAAATCTGTAAGATTTATGGATTTCAACGGAAAAAAATATAAACATCATAAAAGCCCTCTAACAGGAAGCAGCCGGTTGTGTAAGAACAAAATCAGGAAATTCAGAATGATTCAATATCGACATAGGAGTAAAACAAGGATGTATATTTTCGCCAATGCTGTTTGGGGTCGTCATCGCTTGAATCGAGAGTAAAACCGTTCATAATAGAAAGGTGGGCATCAGATGGCTCGGAAACAACAAATTAACTGACCTCTTTTTTGCAGATGACATAGAGAGATGGTAATATGGCTTAAATAGAGAGATGGTAATATCTATTAAATGGATAGATAATAATAGGTATTAAATAGAGAGTTGGTAATATGGATTAAATAGAGAGATGGTAATATAGATTAAATAGAGCTATGGTAATATGGATTAAATGGATAGATAATAATAGGTATTAAATAGAGAGTTGGTAAAATGGATTAAATAGAGGGATTGTAAGAGGTATTAAATAGAGAGATGGTAATATGGATTAAATGGATAGATACTAATAGGTATTAAATAGAGAGATGGTAATATGGATTAATTAGAGAGTTGGTAATATGGATTAAATAGAGGGATTGTAAGAGGTATTAGAGAGATGGTAATATGTATGAAATATATTTGAGTGTTAAATATCCCAAATGGATATAGAGAAAATAGAGACAGCTGGAACACGATGGATAGAGTTGGATAATACGACAAATAAAAAGTGAGAAAACAAGAAAGAAAACTAAAATCTGGTGCAGAAGCTGATGAGAAACAAAAACACCGGGAAAGATGGAACGTTGACATGACGACGTATCGACTAACTACAGAAAACCCCAACAAGAGATATCACACATGGCTTTCATGGAACTAGTGGCGTAGCTGGCACAAACAGCCTTTCTTCCAGGCGCGGTCACACATAACGTAAACAATTAATAACCAACAAGTGAAATACAGCATTTGCGTTTGTTATGTGGACATCGCTTTTCATTAAAGAACTTCGAAAATTTGACGTGTTTACTGTAACTGTGATATGGATTAAAATTATGATTAATGCGCGTAGTGATTGTGTTATTTGTCTGACATTGATTTTTATCTTAGTAATCAATTGTTAAGTATTTTAGGTTAAGTATTTGATATTATACTTGAAATTTCGAGCTTTGAATCTGATGAAATATGTGCGGTGTAGAATAGATCAATCAGAGTGTATGTAAGATACATCAGTAAAAGTGTAGGTAAGTTGGATCAATCTAAGTGTAGGTTGGATAAATCAATCAGAGTGTAAGTAAGATAAATAAATCCGAGTGTAGGTATGGTAGATCAATCTAAGTGTAGGTTGGATAAATCAATCAGAGTGTAAGTAAGATAAATAAATCCGAGTGTAGGTATGGTAGATCAATCTAAGTGTAGGTTGGATAAATCAATCAGAGCGTAGGTAAGATAGATCAATCAGAGTGTAGGAAAGATAGATCTGTAATAGTACATGGGAACACTATTAGTTGGTCACTGGATCATCATGATTCCACCATGGATACTCCCATAGGTGCTCTAATCTTCACTTGAGTGTATCCAGAATCATACGATGTTTACCGCCGAAGACGGATGTGTCAGGCCATTGGCGCAAATAAAAAGCGACAGAACGCATTTCCATTCTCTGGACTACATCCTGCTGGAAATCTAGTAGGATCATGGTCCTGTTACAAAGGAGATCCAGCGGGAGTTTGAGAATGAACGCTGAAGAAGAAGAAGATACGATGACTGACAGTTTCAATTCGGTGTTGATTGACAAACATTCTCCTACACCCACAGCAGCTCACATTTATGACAGCTTCACATTTCAATCCATGTTCATTTATTGTCATATAGCCTGTAAAAATAATAGACCGCAATGGTTTCATGCACCGTGCCTGACGCCAGCAGAAGACCTCTGTACAGTGGTTTCATACACAGTGCCTGACGCCAGCAGAAGACCTCTGTACAGAAACACAACATGACTTCATTCATCATATTTTTGAGTATTGTTCTGATTTTTGTTGATCGCTATTTATATACTTGGAGTCGCTTGCCAAAAATAAGCCAAGTTCGACTAACCGATCTATCCGATCTAATAATGAAAATAATGAAAAGAAAATAATGAAAATAATGAAAATCGGCCTTTCATCTGTACACAGGTCTATTATACTGGAGCCTGGTCATGCATACACTCATGTGATTGTCCGCATATACAATGGTGCTTATACACAGCACACAACACATGTGAGTAGGATGCTTTGTCTTGAAGCATCGCTGACCACTGAGATGGTGAATATTATAAATTGCGAAACACACCACATTGCACATCAACAAGATCTACATTGTTCGTAATCCCTATTAACTAAACAAACAAACTGTAGTGATTTTCTAAACAGTATCTACATTCAGTAGATTGCCTGTACTTTCTGAACGGTCGGGACTTTCCACTGTTTGCAGCTGTAATCGAACTAGGAACTTTGGCAGTCCGAGATAGCTTACAACATCTCAACTACAAAGCCGGACATAGAGTATATGCTGGAATTATCTTTCAAATTGTTCCTTACCATAATTATACTGAATACATCTGAAAACTATAAATATGTTTTAGAAATGGCACAATGATGGTGCAAACCTGAGTTTCAAAAATAGTAGACTATATCAATCAATAAATCGCTGTGCTGAGCACAATAGATTACAATAGGTATCGATTGTAACTTTTCATTGTTCACACTAGCTGTGTCTTCTCCCTTTATTTCTGCCCAGCAACAGTGTTATATTGCTGTTCCCAACTTACAAATCGAATCTTTGATGTATTTTGCCTTTATTTCCTGTGGGTTTTCGTTATGTTTTATGATCTGTAACAACGAAGAAGTCCGTTTCACGTATCAGTGTGATGTTTTTACTTGCCAGTGTACGTTAGTCAAACACAGGTAATGAAAAATGCATACAGTTCTAAGAAGAGAATGGATAGGCACGTAGAAAGGGATCACTTTGCTCAGATTTTGATGCCAGGATTAGAACATCAACCTGCAAACCGGCTTTGTGACTAGATGAAGATCTGCAAGAACTTCTCAATGTTGTATCTTGGATCGATAGCAAGCTGTTGAAGGGATCGATAGCAAACTGTTGAAGGAATCAATATCAAACTGTTGAAGGGATCGATAGAAAACTGTTGAATGGATCGATAGCAAGCTGTTGAAGGGATCGATAGCAAAATGTTGAAGTTCTTTGATATTGTTTAGGTTTATTGACATGCCTTCTCTATTAATGGTTCTTCGTAGAGTTTCTCTAGGTCTCCCTAACTAAAAGTGCAGACTCGGTATTTTATATTTTATCAATCTGCCACACTTGATTTTATTATATAGCTGCTGGTGCCCATCTGTCTCAAGTTATTCTTGATAGTATAATAGCTACTATAGAATTCTGCTAAGACAAAAAAAACCAGTTCACTATTCTTCTTCTTTGGTGTAAAACAAACACGTAAGATTTAAAACATTTTTAAACTGAACTAGACAGTATAAAGTATTGACACATTAAAAAGTAAGTATTATATTTGAAGTGAACAAATGAAACACACGATGTTTGTTATGTTCATGTGACGCTACTATCATCGGGTTGATGGAAATCGTGTAAAGTGGTGACTGCACGCCTCGAGTGTCCCTGTAAAATGGTAATTATGCTTGCGATCAGTTCATACCCAAATGTTACACTCGAACGTAAATATTGTCTAAATTATCCCTACATTCAAACCAAATATTGTCTAAATTATCCCTACATTCAAACCAAATATTGTCTAAATTATCCCTAAATTCAAACCAAATATTGTCTAAATTATCCCTACATTCAAACCAAATATTGTCTAAATTATCCCTACATTCAAACCAAATATTGTCTAAATTATCCCTACATTCAAACCAAATATTGTCTAAATTATCCCTAAATTCAAACCAAATATTGCCTAAATTATCCCTACATTCAAACCAAATATTGTCTAAATTATCCCTACATTCAAACCAAATATTGTGTAAATTATCCCTACATTCAAACCTAATATTGTCTAAATTATCCCTACATTCAAACCAAATGTTGTGTAAATTATCCCTAAATTCAAACCAAATATTGTCTAAATTATCCCTAAATTCAAACCAAATGATTATTGATCTCATCTGTTTGAATATACAGTGATCAAGTTGTTATTGATCGCTTTTGATAGACAAGTTCTTCAAATCTTAGACACTCTTACATGAAGGGTATCAGTTCGAAGACTTGAATTAATGTATCAAGTTATTGTCGTATGTTTCTGAAACGTATATTACATCTTTGTTCATTTATGAATTGTTCTTATTAGATTTCAAATAATGGAGGCGGTATAAGGATAATGACACAATATGAGGTCACTATAACAGTGTGTTAAAATTACTGTCACTGAGAAATGTTAGAGTTATTGCTACTATCAACAATAAATGACATTTTGTGTCATTTACATTTCATAAAGTAATTCCAGTGTTATAAAGACGTAGACACAACGTATTTTTGGCATTGTAAAATAACATTACAAATTCATAAAGAAACTGGAAATCTAACATATAATTAAGGCAATTAATAGCATTAAAACGATTATCACACTTTAAAGTGATTGATTGTCACACGTTAAAGTGATTGATTGTCACACATTAAAGTGATTGATTGTCCCACGTTAAAGTGATTGATTTTCATAAATGAAAGTGATTGTTTTGAACATTGTCTAACAGAAGAAAACCTTAGTCAGTGAATTAGCGAGATTATTGTTGACACAAGATTCTGAAGTATAATTTAGCTATACGTATAATACTGTTGAAGCTATCTGGTCAAAGATGTCGTCAGACTCTGAACTGGAAAATGAGCAAGATTTATCTGTGCCACTGGCTCCAGTATCGTCGACATTGTCGTCTGAGGACTCACCTAATCCTCAGGGTCCTAGTGTCGTCAACCAGTTTCTGAAGCTGCTATTGAGGTAACATACATGTAAATAATGAAAATATAATATTTGAGGATGACTTGTAATTTGTACAATATGAAAGAGTACTATTTGAGGTAGTGTTGTCACTAGTACAATATGTAAGAGTAACAGTGCGGTTTCAGAGATAAAAGATCCAATTCTGACATGAACTTTACCCTTCGTCTACTACAAGAAAAGTGTAGTGAACGGGGGATGCTACACTTTATGGCTTTCGTGGATCTAACTAAAGCTTTTGACATAGTTTAGTAGGCCAGTGCTATATAAGATTCTAAAATTAAAATAGATTTATAATTTAAATAGATTGCGTTGCCTTGGTCACTCCGCAGAATGCCAAACTGCCGAATCCCAAAACAAGTGCTATTCGAGTAACTGGCTGAAGGCCAGCGAACCGGCGCTAGACCAATGCTGATGTATAAAGACATCTGTAAATCCTTAATGAAAGGTTTCCACATATAATCTAAAAATTGGGAAAACACGGCCAAAACTCGGATTGTCTGGAGGCAGAACCTGCATGTGGAAGCAGCATTGTTCAGAAATAATATGTTTAAAGATATGGAAGAAAAAAGAGAAAGACGCAAACAAAAAAATCTTCCGTTGCTGTGATATGATCGCTTGAATAGTCCCCATTTCTGAGACAAATATTCCACTGATTGCTTCTTCTTATTGTTAAATGATCGTCTGCAAGACGCAAGAGGCCATACATACAGTACACGAAATTGTTTGTTATAGTGGTATTATATATACACACACACACACAGACTATGGAAACAAATGGAAGACTATGTCTTGTATAACTATTGTATATCTTGTGTATAACTAACCGAATGCGATGGTTAGTTATATGAGTTTGAACGATACGAGGCTGTGATACAATATAAGGGTATGTTCATGTTTGGCAGAACGAATAATTGGTTGTATAATTCAATCAATCAATCACCTGCCATGCCTTGAGTTCAGTCAAGTGCCATGTCCCGAGTTCAATCATGTGCCATGTCCTGAGTTCAATCAATTATCATGTCAGGTCAATCAAGTGCCGAGTTCAATCAAGCGCCATGTCCCGAGTTCAATCAAGTATCATGTCAGGTCAATCAAGTGCCATGCGGAGTTCAATAAAGTGCCATATCCCAAGTTCAATAAAGTGCCATGTCCCAAGTTCAATCAAGCATCATGTCAGGTCAATAAAGTGCCGCGCCGAGTTCAATAAAGTGCCATGCCCAAGTTCAATCAAGTGCAATGCCGAGTTGACTAAATCGTCTTTCTTTCAGCATCCCTGTGTCTTTTGTTCTAATACAACGTTGATTTGGTGACATCTTCCACAAACCATCCAGCATACTCTCTCATTGTCTTCCACTTTCTCTCTTTCTCTAACGGTTTCTGATTTGTGCTAAATATTCAAATATATTATGTTCTTATGACATTCCCTGCACATTTTAACTGTCTTTTAATGTTTAGCCATAAGTTTTCTCTTTCCTTGAGTATCTGTTCAACTGTTTATTAATTTTATTAACTGTCCATGTTGTTTCACTATTCTAAAAAAATCGCATCTTAGTATCCTTCATTCAATTCAATTTGCGTTGTATGCTTATATGTCTCATTTCAATAGACGTGAATTGGTACAGCACAGTGACACTCGAATACACATTGATAACGTTAAATGTACAGTATATTTGGTATAGTTCAACTATGAAAAATACACAGAAGATCAAGCGTAATATATGAGACATAATAGTACAGTTTGACTATACTATTTTAGCAGTTTGACTATACTATTTTAGCAGTTTGACTATACTATTTTCATTACAACATACCCCATTTATTTTATTATTTCTGTATGAAAAAGAAAGAGAGGTGTTGACAAGAAGGTTGCTCTTTGTTGTACTCTTGGTTACTCTATATTTACTCAGTCCTTCTCAGCGGAAGTAGCGAAAGTATCACTCATAGAATGTAACGCTGTAGTCTCAAGCGATATAGAATGTTACGCCGTATACTCAAGCGATATAAAACTTTATACCGTATTCTCAAGCGATATAGAACGTTATACCGTATATTCAAGCGATATAGATACTTTACGCGGTATATTCAAGCGATACATAACGTTACGCCGTATATTCAAGCGATATAAAACGGAGTATCAAGCCATAATCCATGATAAAAGATGTTTCTTCTATAAACATTGTTAACACTTAGACGTATTTCTGTTTATCTTCATATTTGCCATGTGCTACCGTAGCCCTCGCGCTTCCAGCGTTTCAGGTTATTTCCTACAAAGGATATCTATATCTGTACGATGTTCATTATGTTATGTCTGGACTTTCCATGACAGAAATTACAGAAGAACACTGAGATTCGCAGTTTCACTCGGAGAACCAGTTCTAAGCTTCATCTATGTCATACCAGTGTTGCCACATTACGTTGAGAGGCGTTTTGGATCAATAAAAATAATGACTGGTATTTTATATCAAATTAGAACATTATTATTATGATGAAGACGTATTTGTCAGATAGAAAGGTGAAGATTTAGCAACCACGCTGTTAACAATGACACAAAACATTCCGTTTTCTTGTATGACATTCTGGTAACAGTAGTAGCTTTAGAAATAACGAGGAGAGGGGAAAATGACAACACGTTGAACTGATGATTTAGGTGCTTTCATATTACCAGCTATATGTATTGTGGAGTCAATCACGTCTTTTGAAGCAGAAGTAATTTAGATGAAATAATATATTTAGTAGAATTATTTAGAAAATAATTTAGATGAAATAATATAATTAGTGGAATTATTTAGAAAATAATTTAGATGAAATAATATATTTAGTGGAATTATTTAGAAAATAATTTAGATGAAATAACAATATATTTAGTGGAATTGTTTGAGAAATGTTTTAGATTTTATCACATTTTGAGAAAAGGTATTTGATGGATCCAATCACACAATTTGAGCAGATAATTGGATAGTATTTTCCGTTATCTTTTTTTACCCCCAGAGAAATGTGTATGAATCTGTTATCATCATAGGATGCGATGGACGGTTTTTGCTATTTTTTCATGCACTTATTTTTGAAATGGTTGTATCTCTTTGCAAGTTAAGTGTTATCATTGTATTTTCTCGACTAGATACAAAGAAAACCATTTAATATTTTATAGAACTGATGTCTTTATCTCCGTTGTCAAGGTGATAATAGTTACACGTGAATATATAAAAATAACCGTATAGAACGTCGATTTTCTAAACAAGGTATGTAGAGATAGTATTTCAAATGACAATGTATTTATTGAAACATAGTTTGTCCGCCAAGTCAATTACTGGAATATTCATTTCTTGAACATCTAATTTCATAATTCCATCAAAGTAATTGTTAGCATCGTCAGACTATCCGTGTGCCATTCGTGTGACATCCTTGTGACATCCGTGTGACATCCTTGTGACATCCGTGTGACAAAAATGCAGTCTGTCTTGATTCGGGTTTAATATCTAAACTCGTGTACTGCCTGGCGGGTTAGCACGGAAATGCCCACAGTTAAGGGAAGTAAACCCTCATTACATAATCCGGAGGGGGGGGGGACCCTAATGCAGTTGATGGTCGCATTCTATTCTATTCTATTCTATTCTATTCTATTCTATTCTATTCTATTCTATTCTATTCTATTCTATTCTATTCTATTCTATTCTATTCTATTCTATTCTATTCTATTCTATTCTATTATATTTCTATTCTATAATAATATATTGTGTTTTATTATGTAATGTTATGTTATGTTATGCTATGTTATGTTATATTAAGTTGTGTTATTTTGTTGTTGTGTTGTTTGTTTTTCGTTCGCTCCATTGTAACCATCACGGATATCCGTGCGATTTCCGCCGGGAGCGTGATTACGTTGTGCCACCGGTATGCGCCTTGTAGGCCTAGCACATCCGATTTCGGCATGCCTTGACAATTCGGGTGGGCTACCCTTAGCCTGTGACAGCCTCTATATCTGTCTCCAGGCACGCGTAGCGAAGACTCTTCGCCCAGACGATTTTCTTGCTCTCGTCTCACTCGAACGAGGTGTTCCACTGTCTATGAACTTGCCTCGTGTAATTGGACGTGCTGTGCCTGTGCCCATTAGGTACTGAACCGTTTCTCATCCATGAGCCTGGTTCCTTAAGGGGAAGAACTCAACAGAGGAGTTGGACCTTGGCTCTTTCGCCCTCTTAGCCGAGGTGTCATTCACCGACATCGTGTACCCCTTGTCCAAGTTCGAGTCTCACACCACGCGTTTGAGAGCAAGGCGTTCTCGAGCTGAGCGTCCTTGTCCCAATAGCGCCTGAGCCCATCAGGTACTGAACCCTTTCTCTCTTCAAGTGTATTTCCGGTGTAGGAAAACCTGACAGTAGAGTTGGGCCAGGGCTAAATCGTTGTCCCTTTTGTGCCTGAGCGAATCGAGTACGGAACCCTTTCTCTCTGCAAGTTACTTCCGGTATAGGAAACCTTGACAGTAGAGTTGGACCAGGACTGCCATCGTTGTCCCTTTCGTGCCTACACCCATCGGGTACAGAACCCTTTCTCTTCGCGAGCATATTTCCGGTTTAGGAAGGCTCGACGTTAGAGTTGGGTTAGGTCTTTTGCTTTACCAAACGCCGATGGATGGGTCTGAGTCTCTGCCTGTTAGGAACTCTGGTGACTAGAAGCCCGTCTCGAGCTGACGGAGCTTGTAGTTCCCTTTCCTAGGGACTTTTCACTTTCTATTTGCAGTTCGCGCTGCCCTCTAGCGCTGTTCTGCCATTTCATTGTTTCATTGTACTCTGTATGAAACATATTTGTCTCTCGCCATGCATTTACCTTTACGTGCATTTTACATTGGCCGCCCCTCCAATGTTCGGACTGGACTGACTAGCTTCACTGTATGTCGACAGTGTCGCTATATGTGGTGATGCTGGTGGTGTCGGAGATATTGTCTGTCTCTTGTGCAGTCAAATCTCTTTCCATCTGCTACCTCCACATTCTCGGACACGATCCCCAAATGATTTGGCCAGAATCAGCACGAGCTGCTGTATTTCTGTTTCCAGGGTGCACCGCGTGGAGGTACATTTGGGATCTTGGTTATCTGCTAACCCTGGGTCCGCCTAGAGCAATGCGTTCCCTTTGCACCCCGTTGTTGTGTTGTATTCCAAAGTGTTGTATTATGATGTATTATATTGTGTTCATTTGTATAATACTGTATTGTGTGTTAACGTTTATAACAGTATTTTATAGTATTAAAATTGCATTGTATTACATTCCCATAACTTAATCTTTGTATGGAAACATTATCTACGAGCATGGTCCCAATTTGTGAAGGCCTTCAAGTGTCAAAACTGATCAAATGTGCGCTTTCGAACTTGTGTTATGTGCCCGAATGAGCAGAAAAGAATATATCTTTGTCACCTACTATCCATTTCGAAAGAGGTGGCTAAAAAGGTTTGATCTGGAGTTGGTTTAACACTATATGCCCTTCACTATGACGAAATCTATAGATGACACATGCCTCGATTGCAAAGAGGAAATCAAATCTCTGTATTCACTGTATCACTGTATCTCAAGATTGTAGGAGAGTCACAGCACAATCCCCCCCCCCTCCGAATTCGAGTTGCATTCGAGTTCTAGAAATTATATTGTATTCTGTTTAACTATCATAATCTAACATGATCATGTGCCGTGTAATAAGTAACTTTAGGTATATGCACACATAAACACTAAGAAAACAACACAAATATACAATATTAGATTTAAAACACAAATACAAATAATAATAAACGTGCACAGATACAAACATTTGCAATAACCAATAAAATACAGGAGTTGAGGTTATTGAGAGGAAGTAGGTAAATCAAATAAATCGGTGAATAATGTTCATTCTAATGTGATGTTCGATGGGTATACAATAGAGAGGAGTATTACATATCTAGGAGCATATTTTTGAGCGGATAAAAATCTCATGTTTAAAATATTATTTAGAGAAGTAAACATGGTATGGCAACACTAGAACTAATTGCAGCTGAGGGGCTAGAACAAAGGTTGCTTGTTCTATTCTTTTAATAACTCTTTATTTCCGTTATAGATTATGGCATGCAAATCTTCACGCTGTCAGCTAACCAATGTCAGTATCTGGAAGACAGTCAGAATGAGGGTGTGCGTATGGTCCTTGAGTGTACGCGTGATATCCCTATTGTGATGATGGAGAAACATGATGGGATTGCTTCTGTCATTTCCATACATGCACTGATTGGTGTAAAATATTGCATATTAATATCAAATTGCATCCATAAACCGTGCTTTCTCAACCTGGCGCTAACGAACAGGATGTTGCGCGTTGCGTAACGACATGTGTTGCGTTGACAAAGGTTGCAAAATAAAAGTGAGCGTTGTTACCGTTCTAGCAAATATGTCCAGGTTGTTAGTGTAGCTATAAATTGAGTCCCGGATACAGTAGTAGCTAGGGCCGTTATTTTTATGTGTATTCAATTCCTGATCAACATGATGGAGAATGGATGGTGCGCCATGAGTGCATAAAATATATTGTGATTTCACATATTGGGCCATTTACATGGATATTTTACTGTAGATATGCTGAAGCTCAGTCTAGTAATGGTTTAGTCATTCGCTTTGCACTCAAGAGCTTGTGTGTTCGGACGCCGCTAACGATGCCATGTTTATAAAATGATTTTTCTGGAGATACACCGGGGATTTTTGCTAGAAGCTACGGAGATATGTGCGCTATTAGCGGTTGTCACGGTAGTCAATATGCAGCGTTGTTGATGAGAGGGGTATAGTACACGTGGGGTAAGCAGAGTACAGTGAAGTCAATGCTCTTTGCAATTTTAATTCATAGAAGAGAGAGAGAGAGAGAGAGGGAGAAAGAGAGAGAGAGAAAGATCTGATAGACTGGGTGCTGTGTAAGTAACTATAGGTATATGCACACCTAAACACCAAAAGAACAACAGAAATATACAAAATTAGAATTAAGTTGAATTTTGTATAATTTTATATCAAGTGCAACCAATATATGAGATCGATGTTCACATATTGATGAGATAGATACAAGTGCGTCCACTCGCATATCCAAAACATCGTAACCGATTGGTTTCAAACAAGGATCAAGTTTGTCAGAGTTGTGTTTCTGATGCTAAACACTCAACCACTGAGCTCAGCATTACTATTGTAACATGTTTACACAAATAAAATTCAATCTATAAGTTGTATACCTCAGCTATAACAAACAACGACAACACATTCATGGCTTGTGTTCTACGTCCGTTGTCTTCTCAGCTTGCAGCAGTAATTTTCTGCTAACACAACCATGCACGCATTTCCAATAAATTCCATGAAACGGTTTCCACAAATAACGTAAGCTTCCTGAATGCATCGCATTTATGAGTGTCTTCCTTGTTGTCTAAATGCTGGTAGAAATTTGTGAGAAGATTTAGAGATTTAACATTAGCAACTTCAGGGAAATATTGTAAGCTCAGGCGGAAATAAAACTGCCTTACAATCTCAGGAAACAAATGGAAGATAAATACGTGAACATGAACCTAATTAAAGAAGAATGAGAATCAATAAGGTCAGTACAGTTTATAACATGTGATTGCATTAATTCATAAACGGAGTACACAAGTGTCGTAATAAAGAGAATACACAAGTGTCGTAATAAAGGGAGTACACAAGTGTCGATAAAGGGAGTACACAAGTGTCGTAATAAAGGGAGTACACATAGATGTACGTCAAGTATTATATCACTGACATATATGGTATCTGTACGTCAAGTTTTATATCACTGACATATATGGTATCTGTACGTCAAGTATTATATCACTGACATATATGGTATCTGTACGTCAAGTTTTATATCACTGACATATATGGTATCTGTACGTCAAGTTTTATATCACTGACATATATGGGGTGCAAAGGGAACGCATTGCTCTAGGCGAACCCAGGGTTAGCAGATAACCAAGATCCCAAATGTACCTCCACGCGGTGCACCCTGGAAACAGAAATACAGCAACTCGTGCTGATTCTGGCCAAATAATTTGGGGATCGTGTCCGAGAATGTGGAGGTAGCAGATGGAAAGAGATTTGACTGCACAAGAGACAGACAATATCTCCGACACCACCAGCAGCACCACATATAGCGACACTGTCGACATACAGGGAAGCTAGTCAGTCCAGTCCGAACATTGGAGGGGCGGCCAATGTAAAATGCACGTAAAGGTAGATGCATGGCGAGAGACAAATATATTTCATACCGAGTACAATGAAACAATGAAAGGGCAGAACAGCGCTAGAGGGCAGCGCGAACTGCACATAGAAAATGAAAAGTTCCTAGGAAAGGGGAAATACAAGCTCGGTTAGCTCGAGACGAGCTTCTAGTTACCTGTGTTCCTTACAGGCAGAGACCCAGACCCATTCATTGGCGTTTGGTAAAGCAAGAAGACCTAATCCAACTCTAATGTC
Source organism: Meghimatium bilineatum (assembly GCA_034231615.1). Taxonomy (NCBI): domain Eukaryota; kingdom Metazoa; phylum Mollusca; class Gastropoda; order Stylommatophora; family Philomycidae; genus Meghimatium; species Meghimatium bilineatum. The sequence continues at coordinate 2,117,202 of CM067305.1, read as the reverse complement.
GAGCCTTCCTAAACCGGAAATATGCTCGCGAAGAGAAAGGGTTCCGTACTCGATGCGCTCAGGCACAAAAGGGACAACGATTCAGCCCTGGCCCAACTCTACTGTCAGGTTTTCCTACACCGGAAATACACTTGAAGAGAGAAAGGGTTCAGTACCTTATGGGATCAGGCGCTATTGGGACAAGGACGCTGAGCTAGAGAACGCATTGCTCTCAAACGCGTGGTGTGAGACTCAAACTTGGACAAGGGGTACACGATGTCGGTGAATGACACCTCGGCTAAGAGGGCGAAAGAGCGAGGGTCCAACTCCTCTGTTGAGTTCTTCCCCTTAAGGAACCAGGCTCACTGATGAGAAACGGTTCAGTACCCAATGGGCACAGGCACAGCACGTCCAATTACACGAGGCAAGTTCATAGACAGTTCGAGTCAGACGAGAGCAAAAAATCGTCTGGGCGAAGAGTCTCCACTACGCGTGCCTGGAGACAGATATAGAGGTTGTCACAGGCTAAGGGTAGCCACTCGAATTGTCAAGGCATGCCGAAATCGGATGTGCTGGGCCTACAAGGCGCATAACGGTGGCACAACGTAATCACGCTCCCGGCGGAAATCGCACGGATATCCGTGATGGTTACAATGGAGCGAACGAAAAACAAACAAACAAACTGACATATATGGTATCATTACGTCAAGTTTTATATCACTGACATATATGGTATCATTACGTCAAGTTTTATATCACTGACATATATGGTATCTGTACGTCAAGTATTATATCACTGACATATATGATACATGTATGTCAAATTTCATATCAGTGACATATATGGCAGATGTGAAAGACACATTTTACATGAACTATTTTTCTGCCTTTCAGCGATTTGCGCGCTACTCACTGAGAGCTCACACCACCCTCCCCCCTCCCTGGATGCCACTGGCGGCTGGGTGTGAGGGGGGCTCTCAGTGCGGAGATAGGTGCATCCTTATGTAGACGTAGAGATCCTTGTTTCTCGTCACGAAAGCTGAATGAAACTGCGCATAATATTAAAAAAGTTGGAATAAATTTGGAATCTGACAACGTATTACCATAATGAACCGAAAATGTCAATTATTTGCTGAGATACACCATGATATGGGTTTATATTTGCCGAGATACACAATTTTCAAGTTGAGAAAAGCTAGTGAAATATGATATAGAAAGAGTAATCATTAGCTCCGAGAACAAGGATCAATTGGAAGCTTGCATATTCTCTTGTATCGTAAATAAATAACCATAAATTAAACCCAAGTAGTCACATTTGAACCCTAGGTAGCCATGATTGAACCCTAGTTAGCCATGGTTGAAACTAAGTAGCCGAAGTGTAAGATAGAACCTGGTGCTTTGGTCAATTGATTGACAGACGAAGTGAAGACGGAGGAAAATTGCTGCTTAATTGAAGTCTTTCAAGAAATGCTGAATGAAATATGTTTAGAAGTGTGCAACTTTTCTTGTATGGTTGGTTGTTGTTTGGTTGTTGGCTGGTTGTTGGGTGGTTGTTGGTTGGTTGTTGGTTGGTTGTTGGTTGGTTGTTGGTTGGTTGTTGGTTGGTTGTTGGTTGGTTGCTGATCCAGTGGTACATGAGCTGATGACTTTCGACCTTGTGTACTTGCTGGGAAGTCTGTGGATTTTCCTCTACCCAGGCCCAGAGCAAGAGAATAACTATCCCACCACCAGGAAGGTGAGTTTCAATCTATGCACTGTTCCGAGCCACTGCAGCCAAGATAGGGTTCACTGTGCCCATTCCCTGTCACCAATTGACTACTGGTTATTCCAAGCTTCTCTATTGCTCCAGACATGCAACCAAATGTTCAAGTCAAAATGATTGTTACGTCCTTAGTCACTGTGCCTCTATGATGGGCCTCAGCCATAGGAAAAACAGTGCTGTCAGTTTCCTCCTCCCCAGTACTGCACAGTACATCTCTGACTCCCTCCCAACCACAGAGGATGCATACATATATTCAAATAACAAAACATAAACACATTGCAACAACAAAATAAAAGCATGACAAGCATAATTGTATAGCTTCTATAAGAAGATAACCTCAATATAACGGCATGTCATCCACTAAGGTTTTCTGTTGCATGGTTGGTTTGTCTAGTGGGCCATTGGTGAGACCCACAGACGCAACCACATGCATACGTCTTTTGGATCGAAAACAACCAGGAATGAACCTGAGGTAGGCAATATAGAAATCGCCAGAAGCAATCTCCAGGAGTGTCAAAACTGGAATAATGTAGTGAAGGGGGTTGGAATAAAAGTAGCAGTCAGGCTTGACCAAAGACGTCAAAATGTCATGTTTAGACAAAATGTAAAGTTTAGTCGATGCAAAAAATCGATGCATAAAACATAAAATTGTGACAAAACAAATTTTGTCATTCCTGGTTTTAAAAAATCGTATGTAGTGCACGTTTTGCCTAATGAGATGTTATTTGTGATGTTATTTGTGATGTTATTTGTGATGTGCTATCCGTGTCGCATAACAGCGATATCTGGCTCTAGTTTCTTGTCCTGACGTAAGTGACAACTGATGTCTCCTATTTATTTCTTAATACGAGTGTAAGCTAGAACGTGGTGTTTTTTTTTAATGGATTAACAGACGGAGTGAAGACAGAGGAGAATTTGCAGCCTTATGGAAGCACATGAAGAAATCTCGATGCAGCATGAGATATGCGTATATGTTTCCGCTTATAACGTAACTGTCGCCAGTAGAAACATTCTGTAATCTGTACAGAAGTACACGATGAATTAGGACTTCATTCGTTACGTATTTTACTATTGTCGTGAATTGTTTGTGAATATTTATATACTTGATGTCTTTGAAAAAAATATCCAAGGCCGACCAATGAAATGTGGGGAAAAAATGAAAATCGGCTTTTCAAGGCCGTATGTACACATTTGTATGAATTAAAAATAAGGCTGGAGATAACTTTAGCCTTTATGCCTAAGCTAAACTTAATTTGGGAAATCAGTGTTGAAGCGAGAATCAAATTTGATAACTCACTAGTGCTTTCTTCTGTGTTGTATGGTTATAAGAGTTGGACATTCACTGCGGACATGTAGAGACGATTACAGATCTTCGACTACAAATGTGTTTTACGAACATTGTGTAATAGATTAGTCGGATGGTAGGAGGAATCAATGATTAATACTAGTCTGAGTGTTAGACTACGGTTTCCAAGTAGCAATTGAGTCAAATCAATCGCAATAGTTCCTCTCTTCCCTAACGTTATCTTTTAACATACTTAGTTATACCTTCTTGTAATCATCAATTTAAGTATAACACATATTATACAAAGATCTTATATTTCTGGCTTTAAAGTGGCCTCTTTTATCATAACACTGAAACCCAGACAATGAACATAATTATAATACAATCACATAATTATAATACAATCACATAATTATAATACAATCACCACATTTAAACAATCATTATCAGTAATACAATCACTTTACGTATAATACATATCCGATACAATCATCTAACGTAGTCCACGGATCTCGGGATCTACTTAGATGAGACCCATCTACGCTTCCTCAAGTCTATCCCTGTCCAATACACAATGGACAGTACACCCTTGATCCTTGACGACAGGCGACATTGGTTGTAATTTCCGATGAAGTTTGGTAAGTTCAGCTGTCAAAAGAATTCCTGTCTACCAATATGTCAGTTCCTCAATTCCTAATTACCAATTGTCTGCGTCAACTGTTCCCCTGTTGCAAGTATCTTCAATGCTATCCTATCGCAACTTAGTCTCTCAGTCTAATCTAGTGTATATAACCAATCTACAAGTCCCAGCTATAATGTATTCACAATGTCTATCATGTCGGATGGCTTATCTTAGTGCATTTTAGGTTCAACAACCGTCAATCAACCAGCTATCATGTCGAAATACCTATCAAGGAGGCTTCAATCACATAGTTCTGTAAATGACAGTTCTAACTTCAGAACACAATTTCTACCTATCTCATCTATATGTCGTCTTTTGATGATTTACAGAATCTTATCTTGATAAGGCCTTTTGGTCGAAACGTCGATTGTATCCTGTGTATTGTTATTTGTATGATTATATCCTGTGTTTTGTTGTGTGTATTATTTCACATCAGCATCTGACAGTGATAATGTGCTAGTTGTCTTTCAGTAGGACAACATTTACTTGTTTCCTACTAAGTACCAACAAAAATAGAAAATTGGCTGGGTTGGTAGGGCAATAAATCAACCTGTGTCTTACTGGGGATCAAAATAGAAACAAACAATAACACCACTATTACCTGTAATACATGTCGGTAGAAACGACTAACAAGCTTTTTATTTTGGGGTAGGAGGTGGGGGTTGGATTTAGCTTTTCCATCTCGTATATGGTCAAAGGGTTCCCAAGACATCTTGATGTTTGTGTCAGGCTGTAAGGCACAGATATTGTTGCCAAGATGTAAATCACAACACATTCCGATTTCTGGACAACATCCCGCGAATCTATATGAGTTCGAAAACAAATCCACCCAGACGATGAGAAATATGAGCCCCAAGTTACAAAATAATTGATGCCACTTCTTCTTCTTCTTTCGTTCACGTGAAACATGTCTATATCTGCAATTCTGTCTCCTTAATAAAACTCACTGTCTTTTGTAGTTCATACAGTGTCCCATAGAGCTTTGATTCCAGTGTTGTTTCCTCTGGCCAATATGTCTGCCTCAGCGTTTCATGCTCAGAACACTCTTGAAGTATATGTTTGGCACTCTGTACTGCCTGTCCACATGTACACATGGCCGTGTTGCCAATCTTGAACTTTGTATACATGTGACTGCGGAGTCGGTTGTGTCCTGTTCTGAGACGTAGAATTATAACTTGTTCTGATCTGTTCATAATGTGATAGTCATCTTGTGTTGGTGTTTGTGGCTTTCTTATTGACTTGATCATCTGTTTTTTCTGATGGTAGGTGATTGGTATATCTGGTTGATCTTCGGCAGCACCTTCCTTAGCCAGTTGGTCTGCTTTTTCATTTCCTGGTATTCCACAGTGAGAGGGTATCCACTGCATGGTTACCCTATACTGGTAAGACAATTCGCTAAGTAGTTTTTTCAAGTCTGTTAATTTTCCAGACTGGAGAGATTGAAGCACTGACCTTGCATCTGTCAGGAATACCACAGGCTGTAGGTCAGAGTTGGAGTTCAGCAGTTTTTTAGCTGCCACAGTAATTGCCTGGATTTCTGCATCATAATTATTGCAGAATTTTCCTGTCGGTGTTCTGATTGTATCTCTAGGCTTGTGTGGATATTCTATATATACACCTGCACCTCCATTCCTCACAGCATTCTGTGCTGACCCATCTGTGTATACTCTGACCCATATATCTTGTGGATATTCCTCGTCCAGGTAACTGAGGGTGACTGTCCTTCGCTGCACACTGTTCTGTTCGTCCTCGCTTAGTATTCCTTTCGCTTACCAATTCCTTAAATTGATGCCACTATTTAAATGGGAAAACGGCAATGCATGTTCAGAATAAATGTAACAGAAAAAATATTCTCTATAGGACCTTCATTACTGCACGGCTTTGTGCAATAAGAATCGCCGTTTATTACATATGCCAAAAAAACATGAATGCAAATCAGTCAACACGCAAAGGGAATCACAATTCATCATCATCATTTAGCCGTAATACTCCTGGCTTACATAAGCAACAGCAGCGAGTAATCGAGCGTACACTGTTTAAAATGTATGTGTGTTATGTTCAAGCAATCGTTCATTTTGTTTCAGTGTGAACAGGATATATTTATAATTATATATGACAGCCACGTATATGGCCAGTGTGACCGATATCGGAGGTGTCTAGTAGCTTATTTGGTTAGGTGGAACGTATTGTGTATTTCTTAGCGGTGTGTGAGGCCACAACTTTTTTCGAATCTCTTGGGGTCTCCAAATAGTGTTCTCTCAGTTCGAGGTGCAGTCACAAAGTGTTATCTCAGTACGGGGTGCAGTCACTAAGTGTTATCTCAATACGGGGTGCAGTCAGCAAGTATTATTTCAATACGGGATACAGTCACAAGTGTTATCTCAATACGGGGTACAGTCACCAAGTGTTATCTCAATACGGGGTACAGTCACCAAGTGTTATCTCAGCTCTGGGTACATTCACCAAGATTATCTCAGCTCTGGGTACAGTCACCAAGATTATATCTGCTCCTGGTACAGTCACCAAGATTATCTCAGCTCCGGGTACAGTCATCAAGTATAATTTCAGTTTCGGGTACAGTGTATATTCGTAGTACTGGACTTTTACATCATTTTACGGGTTACTAAAAGTGGGTTGTTTAAATGGATATGTGGACTGCATTGTGCTCACTTGTGGCGTATATACATATATCTGGAGTGGTTTAAAATGAAGCTGTATATTTGCAATTTGCAAAGGATTTATTGACCGTTTCTACCAAAATATTGATGTTTTGGTGGCCTTTCTTGCCAAAATATTGATGTTTTGGTGGCCTTTATTACCAAAATATTGATGATTTGGTGTCCGTTCCCACTTAAATATTCATGACACTAACAATACATCTCTTACTAACGTTCCTTCGTATTTCAAAGACACTGAACTTCTTTGTACCTGAACATGAAACTCACAACAATATTCTCCATTTATAAAATTCACAATATAGAAGTAAATGTATTTATAACAAGTGATTTAGGGTACTAAACTACAATTTATAACAAGTGATTTAGGGTACTAAACTACAATTTATAACAATTGTCAAGAGCACACCTAGCCATATCATTAATAAAGAACGGATATGGTGAGGTATGACCTTGGCAATTGCTATAAATTGTAATATAGTACCCTAAATCACTTGGTATAAATTGTAATATATTACCCTAAATCACTTGGTATAAATTGTAATATAGTACCCTAAATCACTTGGTATAAATTGTAATATAGTACCCTAAATCACTTGGTATAAATTGTAATATAGTACCCTAAATCACTTGGTATAAATTGTAATATATTACCCTAAATCACTTGGTATAAATTGTAATATAGTACCCTAAATAACTTGGTATAAATTGTAATATAGTACCCTAAATCACTTGGTATAAATACATTTAATTCTATATTTTCATTCTACATGCATGTTCATTCTCTCCAATGGCCCGCTAGACAAACCACCCATGCAACAGAAAACCTTAGTAGATGACATGTCGTTATATCGAGACTCTCTTATGGAAGTATTGTAGCATGTCATATATACAATTATAGACCCCCTCAATGAGTAGAAGGCTCCTTCAATAGGCATGTCACTAAGCCGAAAGCTGAAGTCTCCTGGGTATGAAAGAAAACTCAAGAGATACCACTCCACTGCACATAGGAAGTAAGAGCTATTCGATCACAATTTCTGGGTTTCTCAAATATCAAACAAAACATTGTCATTCTATGTGTTTAGCATCCTGTTGTTTAGTTTTTGACCTCATCCCTCCAGTTTATAATGTGTGCTTCTAGAATGATAAGTCATCAATGTTTTGGTTTTTCTGTTACCAATTGTTCACATTCTAGTGTATTTACACAATGAAATGTGTAGTATAGTTTTCTTTTCGATTGTCCTGTGCTCTGTAACGTTTAGTGATCACGACAATATGTCTTTGACTCCGTGTTGTTATTTATTGATAAAGACGGTATGTCTTTGACTCCATTTTGTTATTTATTGATAAAGACGGTATGTCTTTGACTCCGTTTTGTTATTTATTGATAAAGACGGTATGTCTTTGACTCCGTTTTGTTATTTATTGATAAAGACGGTATGTCTTTGACTCCGTTTTGTTATTTATTGATAAAGACGTTTTGGTACACTCCGTCTTGTTTAAAACTATTTAAAAAAAAACTATTACTGAGAACTATTTTCTTGGTGTGATTTAATCAGTTTTCTGATCTGTGAGACATATATGTATTCTAATTTAATAAATATAAATGATAGTCCTCATCTTCACACATGGATGTCAGTATTTCTTGGTTATAACTGGGTACACCCGACTAAAATTAAGGGAGCCCGGTGTTAAGATAATCATATCTGATAGACTTCAGTGTTCAAACACTGTCTGTTGTAATGTACTAGCTAATGTGATTTCTGTGTTGGTCTGCTTTCTCGTGATAGAAAGTCTTCTTTCCTCAGATGTTATTCTCATATAGCATTCCTAGTGATAGGAATGGAGGGAGGGGGTAGAGTTTAGGGGTTAATAACCCTCGCCCGCCTCTTAAGAGACCACGATATTACTGTTAGTACTAGCTTTGGGATATAAAATGTGTCTAAAGAACTCCACCACTCTCACCATTGTTCAGAAAAGACCATACAAAATCTCACACAAGTAAGAAACTGAAGGTATTACACAAGAAAACAGGAAACTGAAGGTATTACACAAGAAAATATTATACGCGCAGTATATGTCCGGTTTAAAGCCAGTGAAATACTTTTCTGATTTATACAAGTTAACACTTCCGCTGAGGTCCGATATGTCGGGCTATTGGCGCAAATAAAATGCGACACATTGCAATTCTATTCTGTGGACTACATCCTGATAGAAATCTAGTAAGACCATTGTCCTGTTACAAGACAGATCCAGTGGCAGTTGGAGAATGAACGATACAGAAAACGAAATCTCGCTTGACACGTGAACGCCAGTTGTGTCGTCACTTCTCGTCGTTTTTAGTTGTATATGTGTATGTAATCTTTATACATGCCGTTTGGTCGAAACGTCCATGTGTGTATGTGATTATGTGTGTGTCTAGTTTTTAGTAAAACTTCACTACTTCGTTTCAAGTTTTCATAGTGGATTTCAGTTTTGAGCAATGAGCACATTCTATCGAGGAATAAGAAACCGTTTAACACTGAGCACTAAGTATTGGATTTAACACACATCAATACGTGTTGGATTTAACACAGATCACTAACTAATGGATTTACCAAACATCAATAAGTGTTGAATTTAACTCAGAGCAATACGTGTTGGATTTAACACAGCAATTCGTGTTGGATTTAACACAGATCACTAAGTAATAGATTTAACACACATCAATAAGTGTTGGATTTAACACAGATCAATACTTGCTGGATTTAATGCATAGCAATACGTGTTGGATTTAACACACATCAATACTTGTTGAATTTAACACACATCAATACTTGCTGGATTTAACACACATCACTACTTGTTGGATTTAACACACAGCAATACGTGTTGGATTACCACAGAGAAATTTTTGTTGGATATAACACAGAGAAATACGTATTGGATTTAACACAGAGCAATAAATGTTGGATTTAACGCAGAGTAGTACGTGTTGGATTTAACACAGAGAAATACGTGTTGGATTTAACACAGAGCAGTACGTGTTGGATTTAACACAGAGCAATACGTGTTGGATTTAACACACATCAATACTTGTTGGATTTAACACAGATCAATACTTGTTGGATTTAACGCAGAGAAATACGTGTTCGATTTAACACACATCAATACTTGCTGGATTTAACGCAGAGCAATACGTGTTGGATTTAACACACATCAATACTCTTTGGATTTAACACACATCACTACTTGTTGGATTTAACACATATCAATACGTGCTGGATTTAACGCAAAGCACTACTTGTTGGATTTAACACACAGCAATACGTATTGGATTTAACACACAGCAATACGTATTGGATTTAACACAGAGCACTAAATGTTGAATTTAACACAGAGAAAGACGTGTTGGATTTGACGTGGAGCACTAAGTGTTGGATTTAACACGGAGCAGTACGTGTTGGATTTAACACAGAGAAATACGTGTTGGATTTAACACCGGAACAGCATATTGCGGGTTTAGCATCATCGCAACATGCGCATGATTTGATTCAAACCTGTTTTGTTGTAATGCTGTTTGTGACTATATATTTCCCCCGGCCAGAACTTGAGCATGTTATTTTGCAGTAACATAGTAAATCGTATATCCATAAGGGAATCAACGCTGACATTACCGAGATGATTAATATGTTTTTTTTATATTTTACTGTTTCTGACAGAAAGCACAGCAGCGGTGATCTCCACAGCAGACTGAAAACTAGGAAACTTTTGGGTGTTGGTGAAACCGATGATGGAGACATACATAGATCCAAGGTTAGTTATCTATTTGTTTACTTACACAGTTATTGACAAAGTTTGTTGTTTACCACAATCTATGTGTTACAATAGGAAATATGTTTTTCAGTATGTTTTTCACTATAAGTTTAGTAGTACACAAACTGACACGAACATATTTCTATTGTCCGTTGTCACTCAGGTACACATTTATACAGTTCTTTAGTTAGTGGTTATCACCTCTGCTAATCCATTCTATTTTTCACCTTCAAGTTTTCTTTGATCCTGGTCTAATCGTTTTCATGTTCCTGCTAACCATGATGCCATAGAATATCCGACAGAAAGAAGAGGGCTTCAGTATCACAAGTTGAAAGAAATAACAAAAAAGATAAGTAATGAAATGTAATAAACAGTTAATAACATACCCTATACAGGACGTGGAGATCAATTCTGCACTCTTTAGCTGAAGTCATTTTCTAGGCAATAGAAATATGTTTAGTAGGTTGTCGTTGCGTTCTGAACGATTCTGTGTTCTTTGATAGGAGTAGGGTCTACATTTTACAATTGTAAAGAAATCTGCGCCGATCGGAAATTGTTAGTAAATTTGTGACGTCTTTTACTGTCTGCTTAGTCACAGATACAAAATGGCTACCGTAATCGTAAGTTTTTTTGAGATGTACATTTCTGTTACAGTAGAGAGGACAATTGCAGGATTTGACCATTTTCGCACTACCCACTAAGAGCCCCCATCCATCTGCGCGCTATCCACTGATAGATATCCATATAACCCTCTTAAAATAAATATCTCACTCCCGAACCTCTTATCGGTAAGTATAGACCGATTAGACAAGAGAAATAATTTGCGGTAAAGAAATTGCCAATATTTTATTTCACATCCCGGAAAGATGTAGACTCTTCTCTTAGGGAAAACCCCGATTCTGATACGCAGCAGTTCGCGGCAGTTTTAAACCTATATATTGAGCATCCAAGATGAGCGTGGAACCTCTACACCACAGTTTCGTAAACATCTATTACATGAAGAAGTAGGCCTATAGTGTAGGATGTAAATGGTAACGATAAAAAAATGAAGCCGATTATTCGACGTAGTGACCAACGTCTCCTTGTTAGATAAAATTGCAACGAATAAAATCTGTAATATACAACAGATAAATTTAATCAAAGAAAACCTACCATTACCATTAATTTATTCATTTATTTGATGTGTACGAACTGTATAATTTGATTACTTATACATTTAGTTTTCATGTTTTTTTTACATTTTGCCTGTTTTCTTGTTTTGTTAAACAGTTTCTCCTTCTTAGGGACTGTCCATAAATTACAACAACATTTTCTCTGCCAATTCATTGCCTCCTTCCCTTTGCCAACTTCCCCAATTTGTTGATATAATTTAAGGCAATCTCATACTGAAACATCTTCTTCGACATCAGTAACCTACATCTATACTTAATATTTCTCTCAGTAACCTACATCTATACTTAATATTTCTCTCAGTAACCTACATCTATACTTAATATTTCTCTCAGTAACCTACATCTATACTTAATATTTCTCTCAGTAACCTACATCTATACTTAATATTTCTCTCAGTAACCTACATCTATACTTAATATTTCTCTCAGTAACCTACATCTATACTTAATATTTCTCTCAGTAACCAACTTCTGTACCCAATTATTCTCTCAGTAACCAACTTCTGTACCCAATTATTCTCTCAGTAACCAACTTCTGTATCCAATTATTCTCTCAGTAACCAACATCTATACCCAATTATTCTCTCAGTAATCTACATCTATATATCTAATTTTTCTATCAGTACCACACATCTATAATATATCTCGCAGTAATCCACATCTATATCTAATGTTTCTCTCAGTAACCACCACATCTATAACGAAACGTTCTCTCAGTAATCCCTAACATGAGCACTTAATATTTCTCTCAGTAACCCACAACTATACCTAATATTTCTCTCAGTATCGCCCCCATCTATCCCTAATATCTCTCAAGGATCAAGTGCCGGATGTTGAAAAGTTATGACATCAAGGCACTGTAAGTTCCAACATCATTAGTTTTGCTGTAGTCAAGAATATGGAAAGTAATTACTGCCCGTCTTGAGGCAAGACTTCGCTTACATTATATTTTCTATTCTATTATCTGTACATTCTTCAGACTAGACATCTGTTCCCTACGTGTGTTTTTGTGTGCCCTTTCCCAGTCGATATTTAGTCATTTCCTACTTGGTCATCCTTTTAAAAACAATTTTCTTGTTTGTGTAATATCAAAATCACATCATTATCATGTGCCGTGTCGTTAGACTCGTGCAAACATTTGATTAATATTTCTCAAAAGTTAAAATGATAGAAATTACATGGAAATATAGATGCATATAAAAGTCAGTCACACCACCAACATTAGTATATCAGTAGAGAATTGACTTAGTTGTGCTAGGATTTCCACATACTTGTTCCGTCCTTCTAAAATACACCCACGCGGTCTACCGAGAGTTGTAATCAGGGTCAGGACACGGTAAAAAACGTCCGAACAAACGTTAAGAAAAATCTTCCCATAGGTAATTGTGCATCCATGCCCGGAACGTTCAGAATGCAATGACGAACTACTAAACGTTTTTATATTGCCTATAACATTAAATTACTACAGCCAAAATAGTCTGGGTTGATGGCTACATACTGAATAGGATACGTTACCAATTTTTTAAATATATCCAATGCTATCAACACTGCATAGCTTTGAAATCGCCTTCATACCCAATGGGCCAATACATTATCGTGCCTCATACTCGCATATTTTCCGAAAATCAGACTTTATGTGTAAGGATTGACAAGACAGGTCATGCTTTTAGAGACAATCTTTTCATGGCATCATCGACTTTATGGCCTCCTAAAAAGCTGTCAGTTGAGCCTGGTCTGAACAAGTCTCCAGCAGTCCACTGGTGAGATTGTTCACACAATACGGTACTGATGTCACTTCATAATGAGATGTTCAGGGTTGTTGTTGTTGAAGCAGTTTAGGTCATTACATAAACCTCTAGTAAAATAGAAAGTTTACGACCTCTTTTAGTAAATCGAAATTAAAACAGCTACCAAAAACTGTGGCATGGGGCGAACATAGGATGTATGCTTGTTACGTACACGTGTGTTCCCAGTGGCCATCTACGGATATCAGGCATGGACAATAAACACAACTATATGAAAGAGATTAGCAGATTTTGAATTAAAGTGCTATTGGAGAGTCCCGAGAATACCATGGACAGTGCTATTGGAGAGTCCCGAGAATACCATGGACAGTGCTATTAGAGAGTCCCGAGAATACCATGGACAGTGCTATTGGAGAGTCCCGAGAATACCATGGACAGTGCTATTGGAGAGTCCCGAGAATACCATGGACAGTGCTATTGGAGAGTCCCGAGAATACCATGGACAGAGAGGATCTCAAACAATAAAAATGTGCTAAACAAAATCAACGTCCAAGATGGCTGGCTTCTAAACATCATATTGAGAGGTAACTTAGATTTATTCGGACATGTAAAGACACATAGTGTCATGGATAAAGTATTGCTGGAGGCAAAGATAAAAGGGGCAACCGTCGCCCAAGATGTCGTTGGACAAGGGATATTCAAGAATGCATGCATATGTCCCTGGACGAGGCAGAAGAGCTCGCTTAAAGCCGAGATGTCAAGAGATTCATACGGCAGACAAAGTTCTGGACAGAATAGGTCACATGATAAAAACATTAGTACATGTCCTTTTACATCAGTGAAATGTGAGTATTTACATCACTAGCAATTTATATATGATATTAGTAGTCAGATGGAACTAGTAAACGTGCCCGTGCTGAACCTATGATATTAGTAGTCAGATGGCATTGCACTTCAACATACAATGTTAGATTCAGTCAGTTGACCGAGATAACACTTCAATATACAATGTTATAATCACAGTCAGATGACATGTTTGTCTAAGCAGCGTATAAATTTGTAATGTTAAAATTGTGTGTAAAATTTGTAATGTTAAAATTGTGTGTACAATTTGTAATGTTAAAATTGTGTGTAAAATTTGTAATGTTAAAATTGTGTGTAAAATTTGTAATGTTAAAAGTGTGTGTAAAATTTCAATAATTTCTTCAGTTATGCTGTATGTGCACTACTGATGAAAGTTTTTTTATTTTGTTGCTTAGATATAAAGTACTGCACAAGTTTCGGTGTAACCGGGTGTACAGAAAATTAACACACGTTTTTGCAATTTATCTAAATTAACTGTAGGGACAGTTAAGAAAATCAACTGTAATAGATTGCGAGTCTGGTCCTGAAGACAGCACTATATCTCACACAATCACACGTACACTCACGCACATGCGACGTGTAGAATTCAGCCAATGAAGACAGAAGACTAGCATCTGAGATGTCTGGAATCTCAACGGCTCGAATAGTTAATGAAGAACTTGTTATGTAATATCTTATCAAGGTCTCTGAAGGAAATTAGAAACTTCAACTTTGAATTTTCGTGGGTTTACAGGCAGACAGAAATTGATTGCCTGATGTATAATCTGAAAGTTGTCCAGTAGCACATGAATAGTGCAAACTTCTGCTACACGGTGTGTTGCTGTGATGGTGTGTTGGTGTGTTGATATTTGGCATTGAACCTATTGCACACAAAACATATATCATGGTCATCTGCGTGTTCACCGTGTTATTTCCCTGTACATCTAGTAGTTATTTCCCTGTACATCTAGTAGTTATTTCCCTGTACATCTAGTAGTTATTTCCCTGTACATCTAGTAGTTATTTCCCTGTACATCTAGTAGTTATTTCCCTGTACATCTAGTAGTTGTTTCCCTGTACATCTAGTAGTTGTTTCCCTGTACATCTAGTAGTTATTTCCCTGTACTTCTAGTAGTTATTTCCCTGTACATCTAGTAGTTATTTCCCTATACATCTAGTAGTTATTTCCCTGTACATCTAGTAGTTATTTCCCTGTACATCTAGTAGTTTTTTCCCTGTACATCTAGTAGTTATTTCCCTGTACATCTAGTAGTTATTTCCCTGTACATCTAGTAGTTATTTCACTGTACATCTAGTAGTTATTTCCCCTAACATCTAGTAGTTATTTCCCTGTACATCTAGTAGTTATTTCCCCTAACATCTAGTAGTTATTTCCCTATACATCTAGTAGTTATTTCCCTGTACATCTAGTAGTTATTTCCCTGTACATCTAGTAGTTTTTTCCCTGTACATCTAGTAGTTATTTCCCTGTACATCTAGTAGTTATTTCCCTGTACATCTAGTAGTTATTTCACTGTACATCTAGTAGTTATTTCCCCTAACATCTAGTAGTTATTTCCCTGTACATCTAGTAGTTATTTCCCCGAACTTCTAGTAGTTATTTCCCTGTACATCTAGTAGTTATTTCCCCTAACATCTAGTAGTTATTTCCCTGTACATCTAGTAGTTATTTCCCCGAACTTCTAGTAGTTATTTCCCTGTACATCTAGTAGTTATTTCTCCGAACTTCTAGTAGTTATTTCCCTGTACATCTAGTAGTTATTTCCCATTACGTCTATTAGTTTTTTTTCCTGTACATCTAGTAGTTATTTCCCTGTACATCTAGTAGTTATTTCCCTGTACATCTATTAGTTATTTCCCATTACGTCTATTAGTTTTTTTCCTGTACATCTAGTAGTTATTTCCCTGAACATCTAGTAGTTATTTCCATGTATATCTAGTAGTTATTTCCCTGTACATCTATTAGTTATTTCCCTGTACATCTAGTAGTTATTTCCCATTACGTCTATTAGTTTTTTCCTGTACATCTAGTAGTTATTTCCCTGTACATCTAGTAGTTATTTCCCTGTACATCTAGTAGTTATTTCCATGTACATCTAGTAGTTATTTCCCTGTACATCTAGTAGTTATTTCCTTGTACATCTAGTAGTTATTTCCTTGTACATCTAGTAATTATTTCCTATACATCCAATACATGTGTTTCGCTGAATCCTCGTAACTTTCACGATGAAATGAAACAAGTGATACTGTTAACACTAAATTATAATATTTTATCGATCAGAAAGTTACAATGTTTTACAGTAGTCATGTACATTTCAATATATTACCTGACATAGAGGTAGTTAACACTGGTACGTTTTGTAACCGTTTTACCCTGGTGATTTTTGTAAAAGTTATACACTGGTGATTTTTGTTTCAGCTTTACATAAGAGTTTGACCAACATACAAAATACATCGATTATATTTCTTGGCATATATTAATGAACAAACATGATCCTAACATCATCTACAAGGATGCCATTTCTGAGCAAATTAAATTGAACATATATTTGTTCATAGTGTGAGAGGTGAGGTTTGTAAGCCGATATAAGGGTCGACTTCACAGAGAATATCATAGTCGACTTCACAGAGAATATCAGAGTCGACTCTGTGATGAGTCTGAGAAAGTTTGACAGTCATTGACTAGAGTTGACTGTGTGGCGAGTCTGAGAAAGTTTGACAGTCATTGACAAGAGTTGACTGTGTGGCGAGTCTGAGAAAGTTTGGCAGTCATTGACAAGAGTTGATTGTATGGCGAGTTTGAGAAAGTTTGACAGTCATTGACAAGATGTGACTGTGTGGCGAGTCTGAGAAAGTTTGACAGTCATTGGCAAAAGTTGACTGTGTGGAGGGTCTGAGAAAGTTTGACAGTCATTGACAAGAGTTGGCCGTGTGGAGGGTCTGAGATAGTTTGACAGTCATTGACAAGAGTTGGCTGTGTGGAGGGTCTGAGAAAGTTGTACAGTCATTGAAAAGGTATGACAAAAATGTGACAGTATAACAAGGTTTTACAACAATTTGATAGTTACTAAAATGGAATGACAAAGGTTTGACAGGTATTGATAAGGAATGACAAATCTTGATATCAACAAAAGATTTTGAATACGCCAATTAAATTGCGTGAATTTGAAACCACATTACACGTTTCATTCCTTAACGGCGTTACACATTGAATTCTCTAAACATATTACAACTTCCATCCGGTAACCACATTACAACTGCCATTCTCTAAACATATTACAACTTCCATCCGGTAACCACATTATAACTGCAATTCTTTAAACATATTACAACTTCCATCCGGTAACCACATTATAACTGCAATTCTTTAAACATATTACAACTTGTTTTCGCTAACCATTTATAATTTTATATTATATAACAAAATTAGAACTTTCATTCTCCAAACTACCCGACAACATCAGTTTTCTAGAAAGTAAAATCAGTTCAAGATAATCTGAATAGTGTAAGTTATCTAACCACATTACAACATCATCTCTGTAACTACATCCTAGTGTCATCACTCCTAACAAGTTTACAACATCATCGTGGTCTGGAGTCTACTAAAAGTTCAGCACTCAGTAAACCTCCCATGGAGGCACTGCTGTGCTAATTAGACATTCATTAAGTTACTTTTCCGGGGAGATAACCCAGTAACATTTCTTAACGAGGGAATGAAAGAGTTCTCGGAAATAGAATAGTTGAAGGTATGAAACAAGTCGGACACAGATCAGTTTACGCAGACGTGACGGATAAAATATGTGAAACTAGGAAACAGGGGATAAATTTTTTCTAATCACTAGATACACATATGTTAAAATGCGAAAAATATACTTTTCTATCGAAAGGCCTTTATCTGGAACACATTCACAACATAATAAACGACGAGTAAGACCAGCACTAAATATGGATATACACCGGATACACCGGAAGAATAAAAACTAGAAGGTTGGATGTGAAACACAACCAACAGAACACAAATTAAAGTATTAATAAAACAAAAGAAACAGATAAAAGTACAGAACAACAGCAGGAATGAGATTGATTTCACATGACTCTATCACTGGGCTGTATCACAGGGCTGTATCACAGGGCTGTATCACAGGGCTGTATCACAGGGCTGTATCACAAGACTCTATCACATGTCTCTATCACATGTCTCTATCACAGGGCTCTATTACAGGGCTCTATTACATGGATGTATTGAAGAAAATTGATAGAAATTCCGGTTCTCATAAGCACGAGTCCGGTCTTCCGAGAAGCACATCTTTTAATGGCTGTCACCTGAACATCAAGACCTCCCCCCGCCCCCTCCCCGATGATATTTGCTATTGCAGTTGTCAGTAACTAAGTACCGGTCTGTTTGTTGTGACTGTATGGATGTTGTGACTGTATGGATGTTGTGACTGTATGGATGTTGTGACTGTATGGATGTTGTGACTGTATAGATATTGGTAGAATCGGTCTCCGAACCTCTTACCAGTCTTTCCTTTCTATGTCATGGTGTAAATCATGAAGATTGGGGCATAGATGACTTTAGGGACACATGAAAACCCCTCTCCGTTTGTGAGAGCTTTTTTTAAGGGAATATGACAGAACGGATCTGTGTGACATACCCACATGTGTAACATCTCAAGTCTGCAGCTGATTGTGAAAAAATATCACGTAGATTATCATGCTTGAAATGCTGATAAATAAAGATATCCCAGGGACTTGTCACTAAGCAAGCAAAAAGGGGGAGGGGGTTGGGTGCGCTGGGAACTGTTTCGCTTTATATATATATAGAATGAGACTGTAAAATAGAATAATGCTAAAGATACGATGGAATGGAGTAGCGTTTTGGGGAAGAAAAGTAAGGAGAAGTTTAACATTAACTCTATCAGAAGAGGAGTAATTACCCTGATTATTCGACAGTGTGTATCAAGGCGAGAGAATATACGGACACCAGAGATGGGAACGTATCAAGAATAACGGCAAAGTCATTTGCTCAGAGTGGGGGTATAAAAGTATATACAGAATAAAAATCAAGTAAGAACAGACGATAAGTGTGGTCAGAAGACAGCGAGAAGACAACACTCGTTAATACTCCCCCGGGTTGTCAGTATAGGAAATACTATTGTTAATTCGCCCCGGCTTGTCAGTATGAGAAGTACTACTGTTAATACTCCCCTGGGTTGTCAGTATAGGAAATACCACAGTTAATACTCCCCCAGGATGTCAGTATAGAAAGTACCACATTTCATACTCCCCGAGTTGTCAGTAAAGGACGTACCGCAGCTCATACTCCCCCGGGATTCTTAATCATTATAATCATGATTACAGTCATCATAAAAGGATGTTTAGTTTTTGATGATTGAGAATGAAACAAAATATCAGCAATCAATTTACTTCTCAATTTACTTCTCAATACACTGTTTATTGCTTACTTCCAGTTAAGCCAGATCCTGGGTCACAGCGATCAATTGTACATCAGGCTACCGTATGGGCTTCGGCTATGGCAGTTATTCATGGCAGTCATGTTCACTTTCACTGGCTTGTGGGTGAGTATATCTGAATGCACCCTAAGAGTGAGTTACTGGCCTGTGGGTGAGTATATCTGAATGCACCCTGAGTCTCTGGCCTGTGGGTGAGTATATCTGAATGCACCCTGAGTCACTGGCCTGTGGGTGAGTATATCTGAATGCACCCTGAGTCACTGGCCTGTGGGTGAGTATATCTGAATTCACCCTGAGTCACTGGCCTGTGGGTGAGTATATCTGAATGCACCCTAAGAGTGAATCACTGTTTTGTGTATATACTGAGTGTCTCTGGTAATTAATTTTTGCGTGTATGCATATTGTTGTTATTTGAGCAGACATATTTGTGCACAATGTGTCTGGAAGCTGTGGTGTCATGAAAACATGTGTATCCCTTTTGACTTGAGTCGCTCTCTCTTTCTATATTTGTGTGTATCTAAGCGTGCATATATTTCTAGCTCTATGAAGAACTATCTGTGTATCTATCTGTCTGGGTCTATGAAGAACTATCCAGGCATCTATATGTCTAGCTCTATGAAGAACTATCTGTGGATCTATCTGTCTGGGTCTATGACAGTCTGTATAACACTCCTCACAGTTATCTATAAGTTTGCTGTTGTCCTCAACATTGGCATCTGGATCATTCGATGAAAAGAAGATTTAGTAGGGACTATAGATGTCTGAGAGGAAAACTATATCGCCGGGAATGCCACATAGATTCCCACTGTCACTCGTGATTCAATGTCGACATGTGCAAAATTGCACAGGTGTAAACAACTGGACCAGTCAGGTGAACCTTTGATGTAGATTCTGGGCAAGGACAGGTATGACATATTGAATTTGTAAAGAATAAACTAGAGTAAATTCCTCTCTGATTCTCCAGCTACAATATAGTTATTAATCCTTCCAGATAAATGATGGTCTTGTTCTCATTAGACCAGCTAATCAAAGATACCCTGCCAGCTGCTTCCTGCATGGGCAACAATATAAATAGGGAACAGACCATGATATATCTAGGAATCAATTTTGATAGAAGTCTGTTCTTTGTGAAGCACACTTGGATAATGTAGTTTATAAAGCTAAACTAAGTATTAGTGCAGTTAAAAGTCATGACATCTGCAGAGATGCGGCAATTTCTACTGATGCAGGCAGTGATACAGTCTGTAATTGACTATAGCCTAGGATTACTCACACTGTTGCAAATGCAGTTCGATAAACTGAAGAGACATCACAGAAAGAGACACATCGAGCAGTGATAGGACTCACCAGATCATCCTATCCTCGCTTCTTGATTTATTCTAGACCTATTTACCATCAAGGTCAAACATCCGGTGGATCTGGTGAAAGAATATGTTTAAATCATCAAATATAACAAACACAATTTACATCAAACCTTCAAACAGCACACAGTGAAGACACCATTTACAACAAACCTTCAGACGGCACACAGTGAAGATACCATTTACAACAAACCTTCAAACAGCACACAGTGAATATACCATTTACATGAAACTTTCAGACAGCACACAGTGAATATACCATTTACATGAAACTTTCAGACAGCACACAGTGAAGACACCATATACATGAAACTTTCAGACAGCACACAGTGAAGATACCATTTACAACAAACTTTCAGACAGCACACAGTGAAGATACCATTTACAACAAACCTTCAAACAGCACACAGTGAATATACCATTTACATGAAACTTTCAGACAGCACACAGTGAATATACCATTTACATGAAACTTTCAGACAGCACACAGTGAAGACACCATATACATGAAACTTTCAGACAGCACACAGTGAAGATACCATTTACAACAAACCTTCAGACAGCACAGAGTGAAGATACCATTTATAACAAACCTTCAGACAGCACACAGTGAAGATACCATTTACAAAAAATCTTCAGACAGCACACAGTGAAGACACCACTTACAACAAACCTTCAGACAGCACACAGTGAAGACACCACTTACAACAAACCTTCAGACAGCACACAGTGAAGACACCACTTACAACAAACCTTCAGACAGCACACAGTGAAGACACAATCAATCAGGAATGTCTTAGATAGCAGAGACAGGAGAGTCTGTGAGCAAGAGGAAGTAGGAAGTATGGGGATGGCTGAAAGCATCCAAGGAGAGAAATCTCTGGGCACATGTTGCGATACAGCTAGGATGAGATTGTATTTCTAAGTTTATTACAGACTATACCTCTAATTTGCGTCTGTTTTTATCAGAAGCCAACAATGCTACTGTCTTGTATATACACTGCAAACATCAGTGGCCTCCTGTACGACCAACAATCATGCAGCAGCCTCTATGTAGATAGCATTACTATATAGTACAGTTGTCTGTCTTGCAAGTCCCCAGGGCACTTCATCTTCGCTAAAGCCGAATCATCGGATGTGCTACAACCAAATCATCGGATGTGCTACAACCGAATCATCGGATGTGCTACAACCGAATCATCGGATGTGCTACAACCGAATCATCGGATGTGCTACAACCGAAACAAATTGTTTATGTAAACTTGGAATCAGAGCCAGTGGTTGATAACTTCCCTATATTTTATAGTTTCGACGCTGCAACCTCGCATTTAAAAAAAAAGAAGATTTCTGTAAAATGTGTTGTAATGATATTTTATTCGATTAAGCGTCGAACATTTAAAAGCAACTATTCACACTAACATAATAACACATGGCGCAAGCAGTCTTTAATCCTCAATTGAAACCTGTCTCCAGGGAGAACATTATGTAATAGCTTGAAGCAAGGAAAGACTTTTGAAATACCTTCAGTTGTATCCGCAACATAACCGTTTTAGTTCTCTAACTATCTGTGGTTGTGTCAGTGAGTCTATGAATAGTCGTGCCTATTCCTGGAACATAATTGTCTAGTTAGGTGTCAGAGATGGAAGAATTGTGCTAACGCCTGTCTGTTATTGACTTAGGCTGACTGAAGAGTCTGCTATTGACTTGACTGACTGAAGAGTAACGGAGTTGTTTCGTGAAGCTATGTTTCCTGTGAAATTTCGACTTTGATTTTTAATACTTAAAAATGGGTCAATTTAAGAGAATTTGAAAAACTGTAGCAACGTGCTAATACTAAAGTATGTTTCTTACGTACATGTGTGTTCCTGTGGCGACCTACGGCTGCGAAACATGGACAATAAATACAACTACGGCCAAAAGAAAAGAGGCTTTTGAGATGAAGTGCTATCGAAGAATCACGAGAGTGTCATGTACAGCAAGAAAGACCAGCCTAGATGTGCTAGGTAAATTTAATGATAAAGAAGGCTGGTTTTTAAACATCATATTAAGATGGAAGGATTTTTAGGCCGTGTGAGGAGACACGATCGATGACATGGAGTTGTTCGAGGGGGTGATAGATGGCAGTAGAGGGTAAAGGTCGACCAAGGCGTCCATGTACAAGAGGTATTCAGATATGCACGCACATCTCGCTGGAGGTGGCAGGACGTCAGAGACCACGGGGATTTCAGGAGACTCGTAAGGAAACACTGGAAACATGTGTTTCAAACAAGGATATTGACGTGAAAGACATGAAACAAGGATATTGACGTGGAAGACATGAAACAAGGATATTGACGTGGAAGACATGAAACAAGGATATTGACGTGGAAGACATGAAACAAGGATATTGACGTGGAAGACATGAAACAAGGATATTGACGTGGAAGACAAGATGGGATGAATTTTGAAGAAATGTTTAATAACTGCATGCTTACACGGATGATCTTCTTCTTCTTCAGCGTTCATTCTCAAACTCCCGCTGGATCTCTCTTGTAGCAGGACCATGGTCCTACTAGATTCCAGAAGGATGTAGTCCAGAGAATGGAAATGCGTTGCGCCACCTTTTTATTTGCGCCAATGGCCCAAAACATCCATCTTCGACGGACATGGATAATTCAACTAGAGAATGTACATACTGTTTTAGAGAACAATCCACATCCATGGATGTAGCATATACCCAATTATATGATATTTCACTTATATATATAACTATTTCACTATATGCTACGCCATTTTACTTGCTCCGCGTTTTTTATTGGATGGCGATGCTGTGCACCGTGATGTTCCCTTGTACCTGCATCGTTATCCTGAAGTGTCTGCTCCGAGGGGGGAGGAACATAAACTTTGATAAATCATATTTGATGTATATGTCTCGCATGATCTAATAACGCATACCAAAGTCGAAAATATCTCTGTCTGATTTGTTGAAATTTCTTCTATATTTTTACTATTTAATATCCTGTACTTGTGTTACTACCTTTGTCACGATATTACCTTTGCCATCCTCTGGTCTCTCTATGCCATATTTCTGTTTTAATTATTGTACAGTCCTGTCTCGATGTGACAGTTCGGTCCATTCTACAATACATTTGTTTAGTGACAAATATCTACTGCGTACACCAAACTGAGAATCGGTATTGGTGGGTGTCTTGAAATAAGTTTTATTGTATTTTGTTATTTGTGGAAGAGATTCGCTGTGAAGGTATCCCACTGTACAAATGTGTTGTGTTTTTATTTTTTCTACTTCATTTTTCTTTTCCTTTTCATCTCCTTCCTTCAATACTCTGTGATTGTGAAACATATTGATGATGGTCAATCAAGTGACTATTACGTTTGAAGACATTAACATCAACCTTTCTATTCGACTACATCAGATTTAAGATTTGTGTTTTTTTATCTCTTATTTTCTTCTTTTATTATACTTAATCTGTTTCTTCTCTTTCTACCTCTATCTCTCTCTCTCTCTTTTGTGTTCTTGATATAATTGTCTGCATTCTCAATTTTTTTTTACTTTTTCTCATCTTATCTTTCTTATCATCTTCTGTACTCATCTCTTACATCAGCATTATCTATTTGTAATACACATTTACTGTTGTTTGTTTTTGCCCTGGTGAAGATTTGTTAGTAGAAACGTCTTCTATTTCTGTTGATGCTGTTTGTGAGTTTTGTATTTTGCTGCAACACTGCTTACATATTGTATTCCCCCCCCCATTATTTGGCCTGTGTTGCTACAGCTCTGCTATGTTTAGCGTGTGGGGTTTGTTCTGTCCTGACACTGGATATTTATCTCTGTAAGTCAGATTCCCACTAATCAAAGAGGATAAAACAATCTTATTGAATACTTCAAGCAGAAAGAGGATAAAACAATCTTATTGAATACTTCAAGCAGAAACAGGATAAAACAATCTTATTAAATACTTGAAGCAGAAGGAGGATAAAACAATCTTATTGAATACTTCAAGCAGAAAGTGGATAAAACAATCTTATTGAATACTTCAAGCAGAAAGAGGATAAAACAATCTTATTGAATACTTCAAGCAGAAAGAGGATAAAAAAATCTTATTGAATACTTCAAGCAGAAACAGGATAAAACAATCTTATTAAATACTTCAAGCAGAAGGAGGATAAAACAATCTTATTGAATACTTCAAGCAGAAAGTGGATAAAACAATCTTATTGAATACTTCAAGCAGAAAGAGGATAAAACAATCTTATTGAATACTTCAAGCAGAAACAGGATAAAACAATCTTATTGAATACTTCAAGCAGAAACAGGATAAAACAATCTTATTGAATACTTCAAGCAGAAGGAGGATAAAACAATCTTATTGAATACTTCAAGCAGAAAGTGGATAAAACAATCTTATTGAATACTTCAAGCAGAAAGAGGATAAAACAATCTTATTGAATACTTCAAGCAGAAAGAGGATAAAACAATCTTATTGAATACTTCAAGCAGAAACAGGATAAAACAATCTTATTGAATACTTCAAGCAGAAACAGGATAAAACAATCTTATTGAATACTTCAAGCAGAAAGAGAGAATATCGTCTCATAGACTAACACTAGCACTTATACGGGAAGGAGGAAACGGCCATGATAAACAATACAGTTGTCAGTACATGAGTGGAGCTGAGCGACAATAAATCAATCAATATTTTACCAAGCATACGAAACAAGTACATTATAGTTGTCACAAAAATTGTTGTTTTGAAATCAAGTGTTCCAACAATCACGAGGATTGTGTTGTCATAAAACATTGTAGGAAATCGGCTAAATTCAGATATCACAGATCTAATCAGCCGGAAATCGAAGTTCGTAAAAAATCTACGCCGATCCCACCTCTCTAGTTATTTGATGGTGTCATTTAGTGCCTTTTTAGCCCTAGATACAAAATGGCTACTGTAGTCGTAAGTGTGTAAGTGATGTACAATTCTGTTAAAGTCGCGTCAACTGCTGCCGGATTCAACGATTTTCAAGTAGCACACTAAGAGCCCCCTCCCCCATCTGCTTGCCATTCCCTAAACGACCCACCCGTACATCTCTCCTAAAATAAATATCTTGACCACGAACCACTGCTCGTTAATTCTAGACAGATTTGACAAGTGTAATATTTTCGGTGAAAAAAAATTGCCTATATTTCGTATAATAGGTAGGCCCGTGATATGTGATCGTACCAGATATAAATCTGAAAATATTGAAACGTATAATGAAACTGACTAACTATGATTATATTTCCAGCCGGAAAAACATCGTGTTCTGGGAAGCGATTTATCAGATTTGTAAGGAATAAATATTTATGCTAATTGTGATTACTACAATAAAGTGACATTTCAGCGTTGCCATGACTACGGAAGAAGCCGAGGCTTATCATTAAATCTGTGACTGAAGAGTGCAGCTGTTCATAGTTACTAAATATAGCGATGACAAAAAGTGTTTTTTTACTGTTGTGTGGTTGTGTGGCAACATTCGAGATATCTTAAGCAGGAAATCTATATTGGCTATTGGCTATAAATTTTCGTCATTGCACTCCAGGTAAATCCATATTGCTTCAGTCTCTTCCAACAATCATTCCACTTCAGGTAAATCCGTTCATTCATTGGTACCATGCCTTCTGGCGTAGGCGATCATGTCTCTCCACAGTCCTCTTTCTGTTATACATTTAAATATAGTTTCTGATGATTCTGCATCATGCCAGGCTTTCAAGCCATCCAACATTTTCTCACGTTTTCTTCCTTTGTCTCTCTTATCCTCTATCTTTCCAGTTGTTACGATGTTCTCCAGCCCACCTTTTCTCATGACATGACCCAGGAACTGTGATTGTCATCTTCTAATACAGTTAATAAATTCTCTATTTGAGTTGACCAGTTGTAGAATTATAGCATTACTCTTTTTAGCTGTCCATGATATTTTCATCATTCTTCTATAAAACTACATCTCTGTGGCCTCCAGATGTTTTCTTGAAATATTGTCAATTGTCCATGCTTCACTACCAAAAAACAGTATGTGCTCTATGTAACATTTTAGTATGTTCCGTATTGCATACAAATCCATAAATACATTAAAAAACATCATCGTTACATCATGTCGCAATGTCTTACTTGTGTTTTCTATAAAATTATCCCCATGGTTGTAGAAGAGATGCAAGTCGTGGGCACTGCATCGTTATCATTTTCTGACAGATTCCGTGATGGTGGATAATACTAGATGTGACATCACTGCTGATGGGTAAACAAGTCCGACAGAAGAATGATGAAATAGTTGGCGATGATGTGTGTACTGTGCCTCGGGCAGGACTTGGTAATATTGGGCAAAATTATTGATGAAGAAGCTGGAATAGGGTTGATTCGCTGAATTATCCCATGTTTCGATTGCAGATCGCCCAATTATCCCATGTATCGATTGCCGATCGCCCAATTATCCCATGTTTCGATTGCCGATCGCCCAATTATCCCATGTTTCGATTGCCGATCGCCCAATTATCCCATGTTTCGATTGCCGATATTGTGAACACCCAAGTTCTAGTTTGAGCGTCTACACACATTTTTCGTGGAACACGCACTATATGAAATACTGTCTTTATATTTCCGTCAAGATTCTTGAGTCTGCCCTTGCAACTGGAATAATCATGTTTTTTCCGTACTTGCCTAACCATATCCCCCAAAAAGATAGGTTTTGTCAAGACATTCAAATTGTGTACTGAAGTCACTTAGAACGGGCCAAGCGAAACAAGGACTATTACAACAACAACGAACATCCCTTACCAGTATTGAAGTATCCTTAGTAACACAAACATATAACATCCGTTTTCGTACTACAAGGACCAATAGGTCTTCTTGTAAACATAAATACCATAGAGACAGTACACTGTTGCAAATAATTGCTTATACAAGTAAATTCAAGAGGATAAATTAAAAATTCTTGAGACCAACGGGATTTGAACCAAATGTGTTTCTACGGATAGTATATGTTTTGTCACTGAGGATACTTCAATATGTGTACGGGATATTCGTTATTGTTGTAATATTCCTTGTCTAGATTGGTCCGTTCTCAGTGACTTGAATGCACAGTTTGAATGTCTTGGCAAAATCGAATCTTTTTTTTTTGGCAGACGCGGTTAGTCAAGTACGAATACTCCCGTTAACTAGAGTTACTTCAATAATTGTTAATTTACCTTCATACTTCTTACTTGAATTTACATTTCCGTGCAACATGCTACCGAAAGGCTGTAGAAAGCTTGCTGACTAGCATAAACTTCGCTTTCGTTATGGTTTCTATCTTTTCACACGTGCTTTGCATATGGTCCGCCCTATAGTTCTGCGCTGATTTCGCGGATACTCAATATACGAGCCGTATTCCGTTGGAGACACGGGCTATTGTCGTCGTTTGAGAATTCGGGCATGACAACTCGATAGTCATAGGCCAGTCGTTGTCTAGCACTGTGCTGTGACAGTCGTTGTCTAGCACTGTGCTGTGACAGTCGTTGTCTAGAGTTGTGCTATGACAGTAGTTGTCTAGCAATATTCTGTGACAGTGTTTAGGATGCTGGAGCTGAGAAGTGCTATTCAGAGATAGTCTTTGTCCTGTGCCACAAATTCTCATTCCATTTCGGTCTACACTGCTTGAGGGAGCCGCGTAGCGCAGTGGTTGGCGCACTGGCTTCACATATGAGTGGTCCTGGGTTCATTCCCCATTTGAGGCGGAAATGTTTTTCAGATCGCAATGGCTCCCAGTCTTAAATGGGTACCGGGTTAATTCGGGAAGTAAAACTGCGAGGGAGAGGAGATGGCTACCGTCCTCATTTGCAGAGCCTCTGAAATGTTAGATCGCTAACATCTCACACCGCTACGGCATTAATAAATGCTATGGGTTACTGTACTTTTACTTTAAACTGCTTGGACACGATCCATCAAGCCATAACCACATTATTACACATTAGCTGCGAAACAATCTATTTACGGAGTACATTACGAGAAGGTAGATTGAGGATCTTGGTTACCTGCTAACCCTGGGATAGATTGAGGATCTTGGTTACTTGCTAACCCTGGGATAGATTGAGGATCTTGGTTACCTGCTAACCCTGGGATAGATTGAGGATAATGGTTACCTGCTAACCCTGGTATTGCACGTGATCAGTACACGTTGCATGGCAGGATGGTTATTAGCAGATGCCATTGATTAGCATGATGTTTTCCGATGATTTACTGCTTAGATGCGATATCTGCACCATTCAATACAACACATCCGACTGTACCAAGGTATCTTTGTCAAGCTGCTACTCCAAGGAATGGTGCAGTCATATCCACTTCAAAACTCCTTACTCGTCTCCTAGGACAAGCATGACAGTTAAAAGTATTGCTTTTGTATTTGCGCCTTACTGTCTCAACAAAATACGTACTGTGTCATCTATAATTTTTGTCACCATTATTCAACGTAAACTCGAAAACCCTCCTTTATTTCAATATTTGACACCAGAGATAAGAAATAGGCGATATCTATTCACTACATTGCCCTTCTCTGTGTTGAATACTTGTAGGAATGAAACAAAATACTAGAAATACACCATCATCTTACAAACGAATATACTACCTCTATTATTCCTGAATTATAAAACTCTACATCTATTCTATATTAGTTTACGGCTCACAAACATGGATAATGGAGAAACAGATAAAAGACAGATCTGATGCCTTTGTGGTTTAGATATATAGAAGAACAGGAAGAATTGTATGAAAGGAGAAGAAAACAAAGAAAGTGGATATAGGAAAACTTCGTATGAAGAAAATAATTATTAAAAGAATTGGGAAATGCACATCAAATTAATAGAATATTGTGAAAATGTTCATTAAAAGACATGATATCATGTTGAAGACATTACTTGAAGGAAGAGTCGATAGACTAATATCAAGTGGTAGGGATACATCATAAGATGAACAGGTTACAGTCTTGCGGAGTACATCACCAAATCAATATAGAGAGGATGTTGGGGATACGTTGTATCCAAGCTAAGAAGCGGAGACGGTAACTGATGATAATGATTATTAGTGATTTTGACAATGAAGACAAACAAACATACCAATTGTACACAGGCCACTGTCCATCAGCAAGGTACAGAACTGGCCTCGGGCGGTCAAGCTACTATTAGTACAGTGTTCACGCTATGAAATCACGCAGGATTTTATTTTCTATAAACTAATGAATACAATATTCCACAGGCACTGATGCTCCCGTCTCACCTGTTCCGTGCAACTCCCGTAGAAAGCGGAGATGACACGGTCTCCTTGCCAGGCAGGCTATATGGTGGTGCTATTATTAGTAAGTTCATGTATTCAATTGTGGTTGTGTATCTGCAGGTGTGTACATGTGTTTGAGAGAGTGTGTGGTATGGCCATCTATATGTGAGTGTGTACCTTTATGTGTTTTATGTATATCTGTCATTGTGTGCGTGTGTGTATGCTTGCTTTAAAGTATGTTCAGAATGTGAACTAATTCAATAGGAAGGCTCTAATCTACACCAATGTGCACGTCAGACATAAAATATGCACTTGTTAAACATACAATGTGCACTTGTCAGAAATATAATGTGCACTTGTCAGACATAAAATGTGCTCCGGCGAGACACACAACGTGCACTTGCAAGACATAAAAGAGAAGACCAATAAGAGAAGATGAAGTGAAGGAGAGAAGAAGAACAAATAAAGGAGAGACGATCAGGTGAAAGAGAGAATTGCAAGTGAAGGGGAGAAGAAGAACAAATAAAGGAGAGACGATCAGGTGAAAGAGAGAATTGCAAGTGAAGGGGAGAAGAAGATAAAGTGAAGGTGAGAAAAAGATCAAGTGCAAGTGAAAAGATCTAGAATACACAAATGTATAGGATTATATAAATAACGATTTTTCATGTCTTTGTTCTGTCTTCCTGCAGGTTTGTCAATGTTATACTGGATGACACTAAGCTCTCAAGACAGGGATGTCATTCGAATGTGCATGTTGACATCTGTGGTGTACTTTATTATTCAGTTTGTAGGTAAGCTGGTCAAACATCAACACTATTATGTTGTTACTTAGACATGTGGGTCAGCTGGTCAAACATCAGCGGTGTCACTTATCCCTTAAACATGTGGGTCAGTTGGTCAAACATCAGCGGTGTCACTTATCCCTTAGACATGTGGGTCTTTTTAATTTTGTGTTTCTGATGTGGGGTCTTGAATTATCTGAGATATTATTTATGATAATTTCTGTGTGAATATGTACAAACACTGTTTGTATCTTGTGAGGCTTGCACAGTGACTTTGCTACAAACATGTGCTATCATTGTCGTTGAGAAATTATAATTATTGTACGACACTTTATTGAACAATTGTTAATATAGCACATTTAGTTTTAGAAAAACATCTACAATATAGTAGACGATACTTATCTACAATACAGTAAACGATACTTATCGATTAACAGAACTAGTTAGTACCATGCCACATTCATTCAAGATTTTGTAATAAAATTATGTGATAGTTACTATAAATTATGTGATAGTCACTATAAATTATGAGATAGTCACTATAAATTACGTGAGTTTATATATTGAGGCTGAAAATTCTCGTATAATGTGATGTTCTTACTTCACAAACGAAGATGAGCATGGCTTGACCAAAAAACCGCACATGAAACAAAAAAAAACCGCACATGAAACAAAAAAAAAGATTTTAAAATTCCAAAATAAAGAAAAATTTCGGTGAGTTTCTATTTTTGTTTAGGCGGGTATAATGTAATACCGTATTGTGCCACTATAGAAGCAGCCTTCACAGTAACATAGAAACGATGATGTGGAATAATTGATATATTTCAATGACAAAATGTCATTTTGTTAACGACCTAATCATAACATTTTGATAACGACCGAATGATAACATTGTGATAACGACCTAATGACAACATTTTGTTATCTACATAATGATAACATCTGTTAAAATACAAATATATTTTTTAGAAATTCAAGTTTTCTGAAAAAGTAAATCGACACCTATTGTAAATAGTGTCATGTGCTTGTTTATAAATAGCACTTTAATTTATCTTTATAGATAGCACGTTAATTTTATCCTTATAGATATCACGTCAATTTTCTCTTTGTAGATAGCACATTAATTTTCTCTGTGTAGATATCACATTAATTTTCTCTGTATAGATATCACGTTAATTTTCTTTTTATAAGTAAAGTAAGAATTCAAGTAGCCGACTAAATGTTACATATCGACACAAGGCACGTATGTTTTACTTTTCCAGCATCACGCCTGTTGTAGTTACTTTCTAAGCAGTTCTGGTACCCATTTCTTTTTGCTACGACGACCGACTAAGAGCCGTCGATGAATGTTCAACTATATTCAGTTTCAATACTTGGTATTGAACCTTGGATCACCGCACATATAAGCTAGATCTTCCCAGTTGTGAGCGGTGTTAACATGTCCTATAGAGGACCTTAATATTCAATCATTATAGTGATTTTATAGGCAATAGTTTACCATTAGGAGGTTTCCAGTGCTTGATGAATGGTGCAGATTTATGGTTGCCTGCGACGGAATCCGAACCTGATACCTTGGCAATTGAAAAACTTCTTTCTATCTTGGCCCTCGGAAATAATGACAGTTTTCTGACGTTTATTCACTACTAGATTTAGAGAGAGATCCAGCAAAAACACAATCGGGCATAATGAGGGCATACAAACACAAAGGGGTATAATGGGGGCATAAATATACAACAGGGTATAATGAGGGCATAAATACACAATGGGGTATAATGGGGCCATAAATACACAATGGGGTATAATGAGGGAATAAAACACAATGGGGTATAATGGGGCATAAATATACAATGGGACATAAAACACAATGGGGTATAATAATGGCATAAATATACAATGGGGCATAATAAAGGCATAAAAACACGATGGGGAATATTGAGAGCATAAACACAATTGGGCATAATGAGGGCATAAAATCACGATGGGCATAATGAGGGCATAAAATCACTATGGGGCATACTGAGGGCATAAAAGCATGATGTGGCATAATGAGGGCATAAAAACACGATGGGGCATAATGAGGGCATAAAACAAGATGAGGCATAATGAGGGCATAAAAACACGATGGATGGGGCATAATGAGGGCATAAAAACACGATGGGGCCTCTAATTTGCTCGTGATGTTCAAAAATAAACATTTCCAATAAGAAATAT
This sequence comes from Meghimatium bilineatum, assembly GCA_034231615.1. NCBI lineage: Eukaryota > Metazoa > Mollusca > Gastropoda > Stylommatophora > Philomycidae > Meghimatium > Meghimatium bilineatum. The sequence continues at coordinate 2,084,143 of CM067305.1, read as the reverse complement.
ATAATAGATTTTTGTATCTGAACATTTGTAGGTATCGAGTTGTAGGTATCGAGTTGTAGGTATCGAGTTATAGGTATCGAGTTGTAGGTATCGAGTTGTAGGTATCGAGTTATAGGTATCGAGTTGTAGGTATCGAGTTGTAGGTATCGAGTTGTTGGTATCAAGTATCTACACAGTCACTGTGTGCACATTTAGATTGGTACAGACAATACGGCATAGTAATTGTGTCTGTCAAGGACGGGTGCGTCACACTATATTAGGGTTCTAGGAACGTGTCACACTATATTAGGGGTATGGGAACGTGTCACACTATATTAGGGGTATGGGAACGTGTCACACTATTTTAGGAGTCTAGGAACGTGTCACACTATATTAGGGGTATGGGAATGTGTCACACTATATTAGGGGTATGGGAACGTGTCACACTATATTACGGTTCTAGGAACGTGTTACACTATATTAGGGGCAGTGGCACGTGTCTCACTATATCAGAGTTCTTGGAACTTGCCCCATCTATTACCTTAATTTATATTTGTGTAACTCGATAGAAAGATCTACTACACATCTCTGTGAGTTAAAATACAAAAAGATTTATATATCTAGAAAAATAATTAGATATATATTTATTTAATATAGATAACTCATTTCAAGATTAGAACTTCCTAAACCGGCATGCTGGTTTCTGTATTGATTATGACTAGCGTATTTATAATGATATAACAACGGAACACTATCTTGAATGTGTGTAGGCACGATATCAATAACAATATCAGTACTCAACCAACGATGTAATCAATAAATCAATAACATCATGTGTATTCTGTCTCCATTACATCTGTGTTTCTCCACCTTTGTCATATGGCCCATATCAGGAAACAACGATTACTAGGAAATATTTTGTTTAAATTAGGGGTGCCACAAACATGTCTAGATGGTGAAAAATTCCCTGGACGATACATGGAGAAATATGGAGAAACCAGGTTTGAGAACAGTCAACAAGCTAGCGATCGTTAAGTAAGCTCCAAGAAAGGAGAAGGGGAAGGGTGGATAATATAAAATTGTGCCAAAAAGTGGTCACGAACTAAAAACGTTTGAAAACGAATGTATTAAACAACTATGACAGCATAATGATTTTCATGTTGCTATCCAACATTTAAAAAAAATTGTAAAACATACAAGACAAACATGATATTCAATAAATGTTTGTGAAGTTGTTACATTATTCACACAATAAACAACATATGTTAAGAAATATAATACTTTTAGTGAATGTAGTTTAATCGTTCTAAAATACACAATTTAATCCCAACCTGGGTGATATGCTCGCAGTTGTACTCAGGAGATTAATAAAGCAACCTAGGAATATTGAGGAAGATGATGTTGAGTCTTCGAACTTGTCACCATTGTAATCTGTGATATAATATGTACGTATAGATAGACACATCTAATATGTACGTATAGATAGACACATCTAATATGTACGTATAGATAGACAAATCTAATATTGTACGTATGAATAGAAACATCTAATATGTACGTATTGATAGACACATCTAATATGTACGTATGGATAGACACATCTAATATTGTACGTTTAGATAGATACATTTAATATGTGCGTATGAATAGACACATCTAATATGTACGTATAGATAGACATATCTAATATGTACGTATAGATAGACATATCTAATATGTACGTATGGATAGACATATCTAATATTGTACGTATAGATAGACACATCTAATATGTACGTATGAATAGACACATTTAATATGTACGTATAGATAGACACATTTAATATGTACGTATAGATAGACACATTTAATATGTACGTATGAATAGACACATCTGATATGTACGTATGAATAGACACATCTAATATGTACGTATGAATAGACACGACTAAAATGTGCTAATTAAGTTGGATATTGAAGAGTTGTTCTGTTCATTAATATTGTATTCTTGTCTGCGCTGATTTCCAAATCCTAAATTTTAGTCTATTAATTTAAAATTCTCGTAAATTAATTCTAATCTTTCCTCTTAATTAGAATTAATCTTCAGATACAAATTTACGTGATTTTATCCTCGTACTTATAAATAGCTGTCAGCATAAATGGTGAAAGGGAAACTTAATCAACTGTCTAGTTTCAGTGTTTTCATCAGCTTCAATGGTCTCTCCTGTCAACGCTTGGCTGGGACCATATGTTCTGGCACTGTGTAGAGCAGGCGAAGTATTTGGCAGCCTGTATTTCTACGCAACTCTTACACGAGATTTGAGGCATTACCGATGACGCTACACCATCTGTGCATTTCTTGACTTCAATCTTCTGTTAAGCGAACTTATCACCGTAAGTTTGGTTTCACCTTCCACATGCAAGATTTCTGTTTCCAAATTTCTGTTTGATGATCCCTTTCCCAATTTGAGCATTTTCGAGTGCATATCTTGATATTTGCAAGGTAGATGTTGTACATATTACATCCATGTTTTACTTACAATCGTATCCTTTGTTAGATACTAGACAGTGTTCTCAAAATTATTAGAGTCTTACAACTGGGCGCACCAGTTGACTGATCTTTGATTGATACAATTGTTTTAATTGGCGAACCACGGTGTATCCGAAAATCAACCAATGGCAATTTGGGATCATTCAGATCAGTCAAGATGAGTGACACAGTCAGCAGGACCTATATCTAGAGAATGTTCTAGATATAATTTTTGTCATCTAATTAAACCTGTTAAATCGATCACTACTAGAATTGTGTATGTATTTGATTTGACGGTAGACGTTTGTATTCAATGTGCTGCTCTAATTCATATGTGCACGTTTGTTTCCATTGTGTATTAATATCATTCGTACTTGTATAATTCAAACAATAACATATTTCAACAAGTTATAGTATAATTCAAATAATAACATATTTCAACAAGTTATAGTATAATTCAAATAATAACATATTTCAACAAGTTATAGTATAATGCGAAAGCCTATAATAACACAATCCGACTCTGTGGTGATGTGGTACAGAGTGTGTCTGTGATGCCAAAGGTACCAAGTTCGATCCTCGCCATAGGCAATTGTGCATCCGGACCGTTCAGAAAGCAATGGCGAACTACTGAACGTATTTATATTGCTTAGAAAATCACTACAGTAAAAAAATGCTGGGTTGATGGCTACGTCTTGAATAGGATACGCTACCATTTTTAAAAAGAAAATAATAACATATTTCAACAACTTATAGTACAATTTCAAAAGCTTAATTCATAAAACAATATATTGTACTCAGTACTAAAACATGCTGTACTCAAGATTGAAACATGCTGTACTGAATGTCTCATATTTTAAGACATGTTTTAGTTCTTTTAAACATCATCACAAAATGTAATTACCGCGTACTCAGCACATGCTTTTATTCGGACAGAAGTCAATTCTCTTATTTCGTTTTCTTTCTCTACACATTCATGAATTCCTTGTTGATATTATTTTTTTTTAAATTGGAGATTTAAAACAACAAAACTCTAAGACACTATTTCAACACAGAAAACTAAAGAGAAACACACATTCTTAAAAGAATTCAGGGCTTATAAAGAAATTACATTAGTACCATGTTCGGCTCAACAACAAGAAATTAAATTGGCAGTTTGTTCAGTTCCCTAACAAAGTTATTTTCCAGCAGTTATGCTAAATTCTAGTTGTTTACTTGTAAATTCAAGTAGGAAGAATAAGGATAAATGAAATAATTGTTACAGCTGACAGGAAATAAAGCAGCTGGTTCTAGAGGCGCCAAATCGCCTTGAGAACTCAAATAAACAGGTTTACGTACTTGACCATCCACATCCTCAAGTTGTTGTTACTCGAGTAATTTATCTAAACTTGATAATTTATCTAAACTTGATAATTTATCTAAACTTGATAATTTATCTAAACGTGATAATTTATCTAAACTTGATAATTTATCTAAACTTGATAATTTATCTAAACTTGATAATTTATCTAAACGTGATAATTTATCTAAACGATAATTTATCTAAACTTGATAATTTATCTAAACTTGATAATTTATCTAAACTTGATAATTTAGACGCGAGTTCGAAAATTGGGATTGTAATCGTAGACACATAGTTGTGACAAATTGTGACGAATAGTATATGTGTACTACGTAGGTGTGACATGTTGTGACATACAGTATATGTGTACTACATAGGACATCATCGATAAAATATTTACATATAGATATATATATATGTAAATATGCACACACAATTATAGTTTTTTTAATATCCCAAAGACGGATGTGTTGGGCCATTGGCGCAAATAAAACGGCGACACAACGCATTTACATTCTCTGGACTACATCCTGCTGGAAATCTAGTAGGTCCATGGTCCTGCTACAAGGGAGATCCAGTTAGAGTAGGTGAATGAACGCTGAAGAAGAAGAAGATATCTCAAGTTATACCAGAGAGTATCTCGTGAAGAGCTGATTGTCATACGTCACATAGTCTGACTGTCAACAGTGAACGTAATATATATATCATAGTCTGACTGTCAACAGTGAACGTAATATATATATCATAGTCTGACTGTCAACAGTGAACGTAATATATATATCATAGTCTGACTGTCAACAGTGAACGTAATATATATATCATAGTCTGACTGTCAACAGTGAACGTAATATATATATCATAGTCTGACTGTCAGCAGTGAACGTAATATATATATCATAGTCTGACTGTCAACAGTGAACGTAATATATATATCATAGTCTGACTGTCAACAGTGAACGTAATATATATATCATTAAGTTATACATTTTCATCATATAATATAACATAATGATCAGGATGTTACCACAAGGTAACAGCTAAAATAACATAATTCTAACATATTACTTACTGTCAACAGTTAATATAACATCGTTCCACCATGTGTCTAATTGCCAACAGCTAATATAACAAGTATTACATAGTATTTCTTGCAAAAAAAACCCAGCCTTTTTTAATGTTAGAGTGTTGTGCAGGAGCCATCTGTCTGCGACATTTATTGATCTTAATCAAGACGTGTTAAGATCAATAAACGTGGAAGAGGGCTGGCTCCTTAGTAACATCCTAACAAGAAAGCTGTGTTTTGTTTGGTCATATAAAGGGAAATAAAAGCATGGAAAGATTAATAGCTGAAGACAGAGATAACAGCAACACAGGAAGAGGATGCCCAAGACGACGATGGTGTAGTGATATATCAGATTATTTAAACATGTCTCTAGTTGAGGCAGTTAAACTCGCCCAGAATCGAGGAGTTTTCAGAGAATCCATAAAAGAAGAACATGTTCTGGGAATAGTTTGTCACTTGAGATTCCATATTGTTTTTAATTGCTAGAACTTGGTTTAGTGTGAGCTTTTGTCATAATATGATATTATGGTTTGCCATATGTTGTGTTTTATATATATTTATATGTATAGTGCTACTTGATTCTCAGCTTATGTTGTGATGATTTGTGCTCTTATCGTCAATGTTACATTCAGTGCAATTGCGCAGGTAAAAATTCAATGTATACAGATAAATTAATAAGGTGACCTACCGGTGAAGTCGGGTGTGTTGGTCTTTGGTGCAGAATAAGTTAATTTTCTTTTTCCTGGAAGTAAAGAAAAAGTAACATTTAAACGGAAAATCGTGATTTTCACCGGACTACTGGGTGTTCACTGGACTACTGGGTGTTCACTGGACTACTGGGTGTTCACTGGACTACTGGGTGTTCACCGGACTACTGGGTGTTCACCGGACTACTGGACAATGTCAATTATGTTCAACATATAATAAAATTCAGTAAGATGGCGCAGAAGGGGAACAAAGAAAAGTACCACTATTAACTGCCATGTATGTCGCAAGAGAGGAATAAAGACGTTTCGTTTTGGGGTGGGATTGACTGTTCCATCCAAAGAGAGTCAAAATGACCTATAGATCTTGTTGAACTCGGATGTGTCAGATCAATTATGCAGTTATTGTAGCTAAGCTGTAAACTATGAAACAAAGCATTCCCATTCTCTGGACTAGATGCAGCCAAAGCGCAGTCGTTTTACAATGAAATAAGAAGAATCAACACCCCATGGAATTGTTTGTTAGAAATGAAAATAATAGAGTATTTATATTTTTCTGCAAATCCACGGTAGCTTAGACAAGTCATTTCCCAGAGTAATCCTACGATCTTATCTCAAACTATGTATTCACCTTGGCTGATGTGACTGATCATTTGTAACTTTCTGCTTACAATCCATTCAATGGATACCCGCTTGTTTAAAAAAAAACACACATTTACTGCACGAGAATTATGTGGTCTTTCAGTATCAACTTTCAGGCAAAACTTGGAAGATGGTAATGAAGGTTTGATAGTTGCATGGAAAACACATAATAAGACGGATAAATTGACGTTTCGCCCAAAATGCTATCAACAATCAAGAACACTATAAAACAATATAACAAGCAAGAGCGGAGCTATTCACATTCACATGGCTATGCTATATATATATATATATATATATATTGCGAACGTCAGTAGTGCCATTCTTGCTTGTCGTTTGTATTCGTAGTGTGTTACTGATAAATGCTTTTTTGTCGAGACATCGATTTGTGTGTGTTATTATTTCGAGTGACTAGTAAAACGTCATTAGTCTATTCGATTTGTTTCAATTGTCTCTTGTTATATTTCTGTTTATTGCAGTGTGGATACTATACATTACTATACTGCATACTATCTATTATCGTCCCGATGGACTGCATTGCTCCCATGAACTTGCAGTTATGGAACAACAAAGGTCATTAGTAGCTCGTCATGGTATCGGCCACCATTCAGATGTCCAATTATATGATATAGATTGGGAAGGGGGGAGGGGGAGAGTTCTGTGATGTTAAATAATGAATACCATCATCAATGATGTCCAAACATATGGTGACGTTTGAGGAATGTACCATCAATGATGTCCAAACATATGGTGACGTTTGAGGAATGTACCATCAATGATCTCCAAACATATGGTGACGTTTGAGGAATGTACCATCAATGATGTCCAAACATATGGTGACGTTTGAGGAATGTACCATCAATGATCTCCAAACATATGGTGACGTTTGAGGAATGTACCATCAATGATGTCCAAACATATGGTGACGTTTGAGGAATGTACCATCAATGATGTCCAAACATATGGTGACGTTTGAGGAATGTACCATCAATGATGTCCAAACATATGGTGACGTTTGAGGAATGTACCATCAATGATGTCCAAACATATGGTGACGTTTGAGGAATGTACCATCAATGATGTCCAAACATATGGTGACGTTTGAGGAATGTACCATCAATGATGTCCAAACATATGGTGACGTTTGAGGAATGTACCATCAATGATCTCCAAACATATGGTGACGTTTGAGGACTGCATGAACATTAAAGCGTTCACAGCGGAACTTCCATACTCTGATTCGTCCATTTGTAGGCTCCTAGACAGATCGTAGCTTATCCGTAAACATAACAGTAGCCGAGGTCGTCAATGCACGTGCTGCATACACCAGGCTTATCGACATCTCTTTGTGTAATAGTAAAGTATAATCGTTGTCGTTCTCAGTCTGCGGTGTGACGACCGCCAGTCTGGGAAAAGCTCTCCTGCATTTTGAGAATAACTATATTAGAAATTCCCAGCCACTGAGCCACGTTTCCAACAATAACACCATCCTGCAACCACACAATACCTCATGCTCTATCTGCAACCACACAATACCTAATGCTCTATCTGCAACCACACAATACCTCATGCTCTATCTGCAACCACACAATACCTAATGCTCTATCTGCAACCACACAATACCTCATGCTCTATCTGCAACCACACAATACCTCATGCTCTATCTGCAACATTAAGATTTCGTCGCTGAGGTATATTGTATTTGAATGTTATGTAGCGGTTATGTTGCTCATAGAGACAAATGCGCGGATACATCACAAAACCCAAGACTTATAGTCTCACAAATACATTCCACCTTTTTGTAGTAGTATGTTTTATGTCATTCGCAGACATCATTAAAACACCCGCATCTTATCGTTTCAGTAAATATTCCTTCAGCATGCTTGCTAATTCTAACATGAGATTTTGAATGTTTGCTGATATCCGTTTCTGGTTAATTCATTATGGAACATAATTTTTGTAATTTGTTTATTATTATGTTAGATTGATTTCTAGATACTGATGCTAGACGTGATTGAAGGGCGTACGTAGCTTGTAAGCAGCAAACCAATGTGTCAAATAAATTGCCCTACTTCAGCATACGAACTGGCATACGTTTTCATTGAATAAATTATGTAAATTATCTATAATTATGAAGATATTGAAGATATATTTATGAAGATAATTATTACTCTCAATTTGTGAATTAGATGTCGTCTGTTTCTCCGACTCTCAATTTGTGAATTAGATGTCGTCTGTTTCTCCGACTCTCAATTTGTGAATTAGATGTGGTCTATTTCTCCGACTCTCAATTTGTGAATTAAATGTGGTCTATTTCTCCGACTCTCAATTTGTGAATTAGATGTGGTCTGTTTCTCCGACTCGCAATTTGTGAATTAGATGTGGTCTATTTCTCCGACTCTCAATTTGTGAATTAGATGTGGTCTGTTTCTCGGACTCGCAATTTGTGAATTAGATGTGGTCTATTTCTCCGACTCTCAATTTGTGAATTAGATGTGGTCTGTTTCTCGGACTCTCAATTTGTGAATTAGATGTCGTCTGTTTCTCCGACTCTCAATTGTTTTTGCTATATTACAACAATTCCATACTCATTGATAATGTAAATAACTTATCAAAGAAGATTTTAATTTCTGTTTAACGCACAATTCTTCAACTTATTGTAGTCTACAGTTCCAATCTAAAATATGTGCATCTCAGATTCTCATAGTCCAATGTTTACATTTAGAGCACAATTAAATAATGTCTTCATTGTAGTTATTAATGTATGTGTTTAAGACTTCGTTACAGCCTAGACGTAATATGATCACAACACATCCAGAGCATGTCATGTGTACCAATAGAAATTAAAGAATGAAAGTAGAATCAGACGAAGAATTACCATTATAATTTGACATAAGATTTAGGGTTAGGGTGGTTAGAGTTAGGGTTAGGGTGTTTAGAGTTAGGGTTAGGGTGTTTAGAGTTAGGGTTAGGGTGTTTAGAGTTAGGGTGTTTAGAATGTGATGACGTTTTCAATATAGTATTCAGATAACAGTACCGTGATATGGGTATGTATAGTAATTATAACGGTGATAGAAAGTGAACAAGAAGTGTCTTAGTTTAAACGTAATAAAGACAGAGACAATGATAATATAAAGAAATAGTAGCCCACCAAATAGTCAAATAGTATTAAATGAGAAAAACTTAAAGCAGGTGAATAGTTTCAAATATTTAGAAACATTAATAACTTCAGATGGTAAATGCAAGACCGAAATTATAAGCAGAATATGACAAGCATAAGCAGCATTCCATAAAATGAAAATATCCTGTGCAACAAGTCCATATCGATGGATACTAGAAAACGTGTCCTCAAATGTTATATTGAACCAGTCTTCGCTATGGAAGTGAAGCATGGACAATAAATAAGACATCACAAAAATCATTGGAGGCAACAGAAATGATGTTTATTCGAAAAATGTTACACATTCCTTGGATAGCAAAGATTACCAATGAAGAATGTCTTAGAATGATAGATGCAATAACAGATGCATTATTGATAATATAAGAAAAAGACAGTCAACATTTATTGGACACATAATGAGAGGAGAAGGCATTGAGAATATAGTGACAACGGGAAAGTTAGAAGGAAAAAATCAATGGGAAGACCCAGAGAAAAGATATTGGACAGTTTGACTAAATGGCTTCGATTGACGACACCAACAAAGATGATGGCATATATGAGAGATCAATGTACATGGAGAAATATGATCGCCAACACCATTCGGCACGGCACTTGATGATGATATTATTATTGTCATCATTATCATCATTAATATTATTATCAGGATTATTTCACATAATATCAATACTACAATTATTATTTCACATAATATCAATACTACAATTATTATTTCACATAATATCAATACTACAATTATTATTTCACATAATATCAATACTACAATTATTATTTCACATAATATCAATACTACAATTATTATTTCACATAATATCAATACTACAATTATTATTTCACATAATATCAATACTACAATTATTATTTCACATAATATCAATACTACAATTATTATTTCACATAATATCAATACTACAATTATTATTTCACATAATATCAATACTACAATTATTATTTCACATAATATCAATACTACAATTATTATTTCACATAATATCAATACTACAATTATTATTTCACATAATATCAATACTACAATTATTATTTCACATAATATCAATACTACAATTATTATTTCACATAATATCAATACTACAATTATTATTTCACATAATATCAATACTACAATTATTATTTCACATAATATCAATACTACAATTATTATTTCACATAATATCAATACTACAATTATTATTTCACATAATATCAATACTACAATTATTATTTCACATAATATCAATACTACAATTATTATTTCACATAATATCAATACTACAATTATTATTTCACATAATATCAATACTACAATTATTATTTCACATAATATCAATACTACAATTATTATTTCACATAATATCAATACTACAATTATTATTTCACATAATATCAATACTACAATTATTATTTCACATAATATCAATACTACAATTATTATTTCACATAATATCAATACTACAATTATTATTTCACATAATATCAATACTACAATTATTATTACTATTTTTCACCAGTGAATGTTATAAACACGGAGATGCTACATTTGTCAAATAAGTTATTTTGATAACTTAAATGCAATAATAACAACGAGTTATCTTATAATTATGATATTTTTCAGCAACATCCTGCCACCTGCTATCATCCCCTGAACCTGTCACAAAAAACCCACTACTCATGTTGTCGTTCCATGGAGTATGTATGTTGCTCAGCATTCTCTATCACTGGGCACTCGTACAGAGGAAGCTGTCTCCGATCAAACGATCAGCCTCGAATAAAGACATCTCGAAAGAAAAATGAAATGTCGAATTCATACATCGTTATGTTGGTTGTATATGTGCATATGTTCAGTGTTGTCATGTGCAAATATGTATTGAGAAACACACAGAAATAATACAATAAAATTTTGCCTACAAAAGTACACACATGTATTTGTTTTGTAACATGTTCAAGATTATATTTTTGTACAAATCAAGCACAAAATCGTATAACTATGTATGCATTCTTGTATTGTAAAATATTTATAATTTAATAATTATGTATAGATTTTGTTATTCATGCGCAATTATGTGAGTGCTTTGGTTAGTATCGCGTGTATGTGTGTGTTTGCGGTATGTGTATATGTGTATATGTGTGAGAGCTCTCCATTGTGCGTGTTTGGTTACTGCACTAAATACACACAGTTTAGTTATTTTTATTTCATGAGTTTATTTGTCTATTTTCAAATCTTGTAATGTCTCTGAACACGAATAATAAGGGGTGTGAAAGATACAACTCTAGATATTGTCTAATGATAGATTCGCTTATTCCTTTGTTGGTTTCCATGAATTGCGAGCGATATCGCACTTGTCTTTTGTATACAAAAGTTACAACGTTATTGAATAGGGGTTGATATTCGGAGCTTTCTTGAATACAAATAAGATAAAATGTTTACCTTATTATTCGTCTTATGCGAGTCGTTCTCAAACTCCTGCAAAGTAGAAGGATGTAGTACAGAAAGTGAAATTAGGTGTGTCATGGTTTACAGCGTGGCAGCGATATCTGCGCCTTTCAATCTGAAACATCTAATTTCAGCATGACTTCTGGGTCAATGTGATTCTATATGTGTTTGGGTAGCCAACTATATCCCCAATACCTCCGTAGTCGTCTCTTGTGATAAGCATGACAGATAGCAGTGCACATTCTTTGTCCCAATTTAAAACACAACGGCTGGCTCAACAGTATTAATACTTTGAGAAAAATGTTCCTACTCAAAGAGAGTTTATTTGTCCATGTTGAGGAAGTGTTATTCTACTCACAGAAGGATTATTTCTCTATGTTGAGGAGGATTATTTGAGTAGAATATATATATATATATATATTAGCATGCGGTTGTGTCTGTGGGTCTCATCAATGGCTCACTAGTCAAACCAACCATGCAACAGAAAACCTTAGTAGATGACATGCCTTTATATTGAGGTTATCTTCTTTTAGAAGCTTCATGGCATGTCATCTATACAATCCCGTAGTCGTAACCTTCGATAACAGTTACCATGTTGTTCCGGCAGGCCGACGTTGTGCTTGAACTAGTTACTGCACCGCGTTGGTGGGCGGAACAACAAAGAAACATGTCGCAAGGGCCAGAGTTGTGCCCTGATGTCGACGTCTGTTTCGGCGGTATTGGACTCGAAACACCATCGAGTCGAGTGGCTGCTGGAATAGAGGGCGGAGCACTTATGGGAATCAAGAATCAAGAATCACTAATCTAGAATCAAGAATATATATATATATATATATCAATCAATATCAATAAACCCATAACCCTTCAGGGTCGTAGGGGTACCACATTGGATGCTTCAGCACACAGAACATATGTATATATAAAATACGAAGTGTCGGCATGTTATGAAGATGGAAAGTAATAGTTATTTTATGGCGGTCAGATGTATGTTTAATAGATGTTTTGAATGCATCCGAAAGGGAAATAGGTAGAACGTGTTGCAAGGATGATTACAGGACATCGTCAGGATACAAGCAAAGGTGGAAACAAATCCGGCCTCTTGTGAGCTTGACATAGGAAATCTGCGTCGTCTTGCCAGAGATAACGAAAACGAGTTAGCTGAGAGAAAGGGAGAGAATTGCGAGAAAAGCTGAGATGATGTATAGAGAAGAACAGTAGGAGAAGCAGTGGGGGATTATAATAAATTAAACCTGATAATGGATGTAGAACTTATGGAAACACAGATCTCGAGGACGTCAACAGAGGCGGAGGAAATAAGAGAGGTAAATGTAACAGCAGGATGGAAACTACAAACAAAGTTTCTGAAACGGGTAAGGGGATCCAGAGAAATATTAGTAACCCCAAAACCATCATCTATGTGAACCCCAAAACCATCATCTATGTGAACCCCAAAACCATCATCTATGTGAACCCCAAAACCATCATCTATGTGAACCCCAAAACCATCATCTATGTGAACCCCAAAACCATCATCTATGTGAACCCCAAAACCATCATCTATGTGAACCCCAAAACCATCATCTATGTGAACCCCAAAACCATCATCTATGTGAACCCCAAAACCATCATCTATGTGAACCCCAAAACCATCATCTATGTGAACCCCAAAACCATCATCTAAGTAGCGATGGAATATGCTAGGGACAGGGCCCCGAAAAGTGGAAAAGATAAGGTGTTCATGCGTAGCCGGTAGGTGAACTATCATACATTATCATTTAAAAAAAATATTATTATTAAGTATTTTTCAAATTTTTGAATCGAATTTTGTCTCGAACTTCATTAAAGAACATAGTGGAAAAGAAAACCTGTTTCTGAATGAAAACAAGACCAAAATTATGTCAAGCAAACAAACTACTAGCAAGTCAGTATTGACAACAGCGGGTTAGAAAAAGTCACCAGTTTTGAATAACTTAGTTCTCTTATCAACAGTATTGGGGATTGTTATGAAGAAGTCAGAAGGAGGTTGGCTATCGCGTCAAAGAAGCTGATACAAATGAAAAATATATGGCTGAGCTACTAGAAAACAACAAAACTAACATTCCTAAGAGGTTGCATATTCCCAGTGGCAAAATATGGGTGTAAATCTTGGACAATCACCAACAAAATGAACAAATATAATAGCAGCATTTGAAACAAAATGTTACAGAGAAATAATCAAAACTAAATGTACTAAAAATATCGCCAATATAGCCATTTTGAGAACATGTAAAATAAAACTGGCTATACAGCATGTTTATTTCACGATTTCCTAGAGAAGACCGAATTGGAGGGGATCATGCCAGCGTGACGAATAAGAGGCAGACCAAGAAGAAAATGGACGCACACATTAAATACCACCTGAACATGACAGTAACAGAAGCAGGAAGACTGGCCCAAGATCGACAGACGTTTCGAAAGTCCGAAAGGCTGGGATGACTTACATCCTGCTAAGCTACATGATGATGATAGGCAATGATGTTGAGCACATGATGGGGGAGGGAGGGAGAGGTTGTAGCGTGGTATAAAGTGGTGCTGGAAAATGTATTGTAAGTTATATGAAAGTATTTTGCCGTTTTGAAGAAAAAAAACTGCACTAAATTTCCTTGAGAGGACATTCAAGTATATTCCCAGTTGGAATAGTTGGTTGTGGACACACATTTATTCATGGTCACAGAGTACCCATTGTATTGTATAACAGTTTACTAGTTGGAATAACAAATTATAATGTCATATGAGAATTGTCGCATCGACATGTCATACAAAACAATTATTGCATCCATAAAACAATCTAGATTGCAACAGCACCATGCGGATGTGAGTGCGTTCCTTTTATTCATTGCACGAACAAATGCATGCATTCAACCGGCGCTGCCTGGGGCATATTGGAGAGCATTGCTGACCGCACGTCCATTTCAACAATAGCACCCAGCGCAGATCGGAACAAGCCTTATTTATGTTGGTTGATTCCACTAATCATTGATAACTTAACATTTACGTTTCGTATCGCCAGCCAATGAAATGGACTGAAAAATTCGTCTCGGTCACATTAAGTGACTTCTTCTTTCGTTCACTTGAAACATGTCTATATCTGTAATTCTGTCTCCCCTTAATAAAACTCACTGTCTTTTGTAGTTCATACAGTGTCCCATAGAGCTTTGATTCCAGTGTTGTTTCCTCTGGCCAATATGTCTGCCTCAGCGTTTCATGCTCAGAACACTCTTGAAGTATATGTTTGGCACTCTGTGCTGCCTGTCCACATGTACACATGGCAGTGTTGCCAATACATTAAGTGACTGTTTGGTATCTCCGCACTGAGCTATTCTAATAAAGAAATCGCACGATTTAACAAATGAAACGCAGAATCATTACGCAAAGTCACGTGTTCAACACTATCAACATTCCCATATCGTGTCCGGGTTGTAGGGATGTTATTTGTAAATATCAATACAAAAGTCTCGACTCTCTAATCTCGGTTCCTTGTTTGAGTTTGCAGATATATAATAATGTCCAGACTTTCATATTAATATCATGATTATATACGTTCTTCTGACCTCTTGTTTTTCTTCCGACTCGTAATTGTTTATATGTGTTGCCAGTATGTAAGTAAAAATGCTATAAAACACATATTTTCGGAGGATGTTCGACTAAGCACTTAATAGTTGCTGCGGCTTAGTACATGAAAATGTATCTTCATTCTCGATGACTCGTTGTTGACGTGAGACCAACCTATATTTTAATTCTTGATTGCAGAATACACATGAAACAGAAACTTCCCTACATGGTAGAACATATATGCATTACGTACATACGAAACATCAAATGACCTACATTGAAGTAAACATGGAATATCAGCTGACCTTACATGGGGGCACACACACATAGAACAGCAGCTTTCTACACTGAAGTACACACATGGAACAGCAAATGTATACACTGAAGTACACACATGGAACAGCAAATGTATACACTGAAGTACACACATGGAACAGCAAATGTATACACTGAAGTACACACATTGAACAGCAGCTTCAAATATGAAGCACACCTTTGGAAAATATGGAACAGCAACGGAATTACATAGAGTACAAATATAGAATGTAAACTGACCTACATGGGAGTACAAATATGGAATGATGAGTAAAGAGAACAGACAAGAGATAATAAGGCAACGTTGTTTTAGTAATTGATTTAATTAGTCACTGATCATCATCAGTGTACAGACTACAAGTCCATAGATGATAAGATCTCCACTCGAGTGTATCCTCATTTACAAGATAACAGGATATTTCAATTCTCCCTTGGTTTACATTCCTCTAACCCCACTGCCGCGCCTATTTTTGACGACGTCACAGCTCGAGTGTTAGTCCATTACCATGGGCATTTAAAAGAAATCATGACCCTCATAAAATAAATTTGTATGTGGATGTTTCTTGTAAGGAGTCCAGTATATGCGTCAGATCATTGCTCTACCAATCGACACAGTGGGAGCTCTAGCAGGTCGGTCTGCTCTCTCATGCCCCTGATTATCTGCATGAGCAGTTACCAATAAAATGCATTTGATTTGTTTGATTTTTACAATATGCTAGGCACTTTATTTTTTTTAGTGACTACTAGTAAAGTTTGGCTAATTTCGTCACACAATATCACTCTACACCATGTCACACGTATTTCAGGTGTCACACGTGTGACCTACGTCACACGATATGACATCGCTCACGATATCACGTTATTATAATGTAATCGATGTAAACAAAAAAGTAAGTAACTCATAGCATTTATTAATGCCGTAGGGGTGTGAGATGTTAACGATCTCACATTTCAGTGGCTCTACAAATGAGGGTGGTAGCCATCTCCTCTCCTTCGTCGTCTTTACTTCCCGTAAACGATGTACTGGGAGGAGAACTGCGTGTTTGTATTTTCTCCTCAATCAGAATTAGTGTTTGTACTGTGTGTTTGTATTTTCTCCTCAATCAGAATTAGTGTTTGTACTGTGTGTTTGTATTTTCTCCTCAATCAGAATTAGTGTTTGTACTGTGTGTTTGTATTTTCTCCTCAATGATGATGTTAAAAAATACAACGTGATGCCCCCAACACGAACGCACCTCATGTTAAAGAGTTTGCAGAAAAATGTTCATACACATTTCTTTGTGCAGCAGCTAATGAGTTGATGCTAGCAGACGAACTAAGATGTCTGAAAGAGTCTGAAGATGTAGTAGCAAGTCTCTCATGATCACATTCCGCTTACACAGTTCTGTCTTGTATGTTTTTGTTTATCCAGGCAAACGGTCTAAGGCAGTAGTGAGTAAAATACTGTCTGTCAACCAGATTTCCACTGTTATTGTTTTCCTACTCTTCAGGCTGATCTAAATTTACGATACGTCCTGGTCACAGAGCTCAGAAACACTAATTGGACGAGATATGCAGGACTCTAATAAACAGGTGTTTGGTCACTTACCACATTTGGAAAGCTAAATCCGGCACGCCGACTAAACAAGGTACCCCACCACTAGTCTTAAGGCGAGATTTTATCAGTTGAGTTTAACAGGCACCCATCACTAGTCTTAAGGCGAGATTTTATCAGTTGAGTTTAACAGGCTTAAGTCGACCCCTTACACGTTTAGTATACGTTATTCTGATAACTAAAGATACCCAACCATAATCGAGAGAGACGTATGACAACACCACATCTCTAGACTGGTATTCCTTGCGACTGAAAAATCTTGTCCTTAAAA
Source organism: Meghimatium bilineatum (assembly GCA_034231615.1). Lineage (NCBI taxonomy): Eukaryota > Metazoa > Mollusca > Gastropoda > Stylommatophora > Philomycidae > Meghimatium > Meghimatium bilineatum. Next base: position 2,066,524 of record CM067305.1, on the reverse strand, counting down.
CTCTATTTATATATCACAAAATAAAAAACAAATTGTTTATATATAAATAAATTCATGTGAACGCTAACAAAACTCTTGTGTATATATTACAAAATGAATGTGAATGCCAAGTTATCATAATACTGTGACATATCACTGGCTGTGTACATTTTCTTGAAATGAACAAGAAATAATGTACCATAACTAATGTGCACTGTTATACTTGTAATTGGTCAAATGATCTGAAAGTCTGACCGGTGGCCCACTAGTGACCCGCTAGACCAATCAGCATGTAATATCAACACCTATTAGATTTCTGGCATATAGAGAGACGGTGGGACTATCCTTTGTGTAAGTATCAATACAAATAGTTCGTTATGACACCTGTGTGTCATCACACGTGTGTGTGATTACACCTGTTCATCATTACACCTGTCTGTTTTTCATTGTACTTCTGAAGGTATTACAAAACGCTGAAATACTTCAGAACATATTACACAGCGCTGAGAATTCAAACATTTTGACTGAAATGAAGCTGCTGTGGAATTTCCATCCTCTCCCTCCACGATCGAAGTCGCACGGATTGATGTAAGAGATATAATGCTCATACTTCATGAGAATCTCAACAAATAAAAGCCAATAATGATCACGAGTTAAAACGTTACATTGACGCTGTAAAATGATGAAAGCATGAATTCTGTGTATATCATTAATTGTGTCGGTGTGAGATTTCATTATATATCTGTTGTTATGTTCCCCACAAATGTTACATATCAATGTTATCAAATCACTACTGCAATGCTGTTCACATGGCATTTTACATTATGAATATATTTTTATTGTTCACATCAAGGTTCTCAAAGTGGGATATATGGACCCCAAGGGTCGATTAGGACTTGAAGGGGGTCCATGTCAGCGAGAAAAAAAATTGGGAGTGCACGAGATGTACTCTATTTAATAAAGATATGAATACACAATTTGTACATGTTCTTCTTTTCTTACAATTTGTACATGTTCTTCTTTTCTTACAATTTGTACATGTTCTTATTTTCTTACAATTTGTACATGTTCTTCTTTTCTTACAATTTGTAAATGTTCTTCTTTTCTTACAATTTGTACATGTTCTTCTTTTCTTACAATTTGTACATGTTCTTCTTTTCTTACAATTTGTACATGTTCTTCTTTTCTCACAATTTGTACATGTTCTTATTTTCTTACAATTTGTACATGTTCTTCTTTTCTTACAATTTGTACATGTTCTTATTTTCTTACAATTTGTACATGTTCTTATTTTCTTACAATTTGTACATGTTCTTCTTTTCTTACAATTTGTACATGTTCTTCTTTTCTTACAATTTGTACATGTTCTTCTTTTCTTACAATTTGTACATGTTCTTCTTTTCTTACAATTTGTACATGTTCTTATTTTCTTACAGATGTTCTATATATCAAATATTCATACAAGGAAACAGCAATGTGACAACTTTCACAAACACATTTCAAGTTCTCATGTTTAAGACAATTCAACATTAGGCAGGTAGGCTGTCTATAGAAAACAGGAACTCACCGACAAGAAGTCTAGGGTGTACAACTGTTTCTAATTTACTGTTGTGTAGTCAATCTTATCTTAATTATGCCAAGGTGTGTTCCGATATCATGTGTGTAACATGACAGTGTCCAACATCAAAGCATCAACGTTGAACGTATAGGACCAGAGTTAATGAAAAATTTAGTTTACGCAGTCCGGAATTTTGTTTACCAATCTTCTAGGGACCAGTGTTGGTGTTGAATATATATATATATCGGAACTTGTTATGGTCGTTTGCGGACCGACCAGTGATGACTGGCGTACCGGCACCAGTAAGTAGATTACCGGTATGAGAATCACTGATATAGAGCCACGCTGCCACACAAACCTATTCACTCTCACGTAATATGTGTACACGTGTATCAGAAATATACATCTTATTATTATTATTGCCTATATTGCCTAATTTCTTGCCCTTTGTTGAGGCTTTTAGAGCTGATTGCATTTGTGGTAACGACGATCTCGAATTATATCGCCCGCCGAAGACGGATGTGTCAGGACATTGGCGCAAATAAAACGGCGACACAACGCATTTGCATTCTCTGGACTACATCCTGCTGGAAATCTAGTATGACCATGGTTCTGCTACAAGAGAAATTCAGCGGGAGTTTGAGAATGAACGCTGAGGAAGAAGAATTATATCACACAACTCGTGTACAGGCATGGCCATCTATATAATATACCTACCAACTTGAAAATCAAGCATTAGTAATGTCATATCTCACTACTCCCTTGATTTTCATTGGCTGCCACGCAAGGAAGGATTATTGTGACCAATGAAAATCACAGGAATATTCAATTAGTCATTTAGAGGACTTGAATTTATTTTATAGCCATTATTTGTTCTAATGTACGAGTATACGATCATGATGCAACGGTGATTCTTATATTTATCTTTGCATGAGAAATATTAAAGTCTTAGCGTATTCAAGGAGAATCGTCCGACACAGGACATAGATCATGTGTTAACTCGATTCATGTGTATATACATATGTGTGTATGTACATATATATGATTCATTATGAAGTGAGTGTAAGGTGCTCAGTAAATGCTTTTTCTTAAAAGGCAAGACGGTGTTGCCGGTTGAATGGATATGTGTGACAGTAGCACGGTGTGTTTGTTTCAATTTGGTAGAATCGCGCAAGGCTAAATGAAATAGTGTCTCATAGCTAATTCATTGAAGATCCCGGCAAACCAGTTCATTAGCTAGACAGGTTTCTCATTGAAACTTCTATCGAATGATGACTACAAGACTCGATCGGAATATTTTCTATCCTTGATTTTATCGTCTCCCCACAGTACTTGTACCATCTATTTACATTTTTCTTGAATGGGCGATTGTTTCCCAAACCTCAATGGATCTCTCTTGTAGCAGGATAAGGATCTTCTTACTATTTCCAACAGGGTAAATTCCAGAGAGCGGAGATGTTTATGTCCCTGATTATTTGTGTCGATGCCCCGACACATTGGACATCTGCGGGAAAAAAAAGACATATAATTATGCATCCCGTTAATATTTTATTTATGTTAGACATTTCTATTGAATTTTCTAACAATTATATCTTTGTATATGTTGGTGTAATATCTTCATCCTCAACTGCGAATCATGGACACAATTTGAGAGTATGTTACCGTATCCCTGTGTAAAACCTGAACGCTTCTCCATCATGTGTACCTATCTGTCAATATGTTTATTTATATTTCTATTATATGGCAAATAAAATGTATTAATTTTTACTGATTCTTTTTATTCTATTTTCTGGCTGTTTCACATGATAAAGTGAATGTCAGAGTTTATACGTTATTAGAAAGTGAATGTCAGAGTTTATACGTTATTAGAAAGTGAATGTCAGAGTGTATACGTTATTAGAAAGTGAATGTCAGAGTTTATACGTTATTAGAAAGTGAATGTCAGGGTTTATACGTTATTATAAAGTGAATGTCAGAGTTTATACGTTATTAGAAAGTGAATGTCATAGTTTATACGTTATTAGAAAGTGAGTTGTTTAAATCACGACAATGAGGAATGACATACATGATAGTGATGAATGCCAAATACACTTAGCGTATTAGAGTCACTGCAGCGCAGTGAATGACTTTAGTAGAATTGTGAAAAAATGGCTCAAGACAGAGAAGGGTTTAGGGATTCATTGGGAAGACAACGTTCCGGAGAGACAACGTCACATAAGAACAATAACATGTCACCTGAAGGGAAACAAGAAACGAGGAAGAACTATAAACAGGGACAAGAGACGCAACATTGAACAATACATTTGGAGAAGTGTCAACACAAAACTATCAATATGGAGACTAGAGCTAAACAAGTCCTGATTGAGATGGAAACTACATGAATGCAAGCTAAACTATGTCCAATATATATACATATATACATTTAAAATATACATATTTCTGCCGACTTTTATCTAATACAATTTCTGCATGCTAAATATACGACTCCCATGCACAACACCTGTAAGACTTTCATACACAACAACTGTAAAACTTTCGTGCACACCAACTGTAAAACTTTCGTGGATACCAACTGTAAAACGTTCGTGCACACCAAAACTGTAAAACGTTCGTGCACACCAACTGTAAAACGTTCGTGCACACCAACTGTAAAATGTTCGAACACACCAACTGTAAAACGTTCGTGCACACCAACTGTAAAACGTTCGTGCACACCAACTGTAAAACGTTCGTGCACACCAACTGTAAAACGTTCGTGCACACCAACTGTAAAACGTTCGTGCACACCAACTGTAAAACGTTCGTGCACACCAACTGTAAAACGTTCGTGCACACCAACTGTAAAACGTTCGTGCACACCAACTGTAAAACGTTCGTGCACACCAACTGTAAAACGTTCGTGCACACCAACTGTAAAACGTTCGTGCACACCAACTGTAAAACGTTCGTGCACACCAACTGTAAAACGTTCGTGCACACCAACTGTAAAACGTTCGTGCACACCAACTGTAAAACGTTCGTGCACACCAACTGTAAAACGTTCGTGCACACCAACTGTAAAACGTTCGTGCACACCAACTGTAAAACGTTCGTGCACACCAACTGTAAAACGTTCGTGCACACCAACTGTAAAACGTTCGTGCACACCAACTGTAAAACGTTCGTGCACACTAACTGTAAAACGTTCCTGATGATATGAATGCGATGACTCTTTTCTTCTTCTTCAGCGTCCTTTCTCAAACTCCCGCTAGACTGGATCTTTCTTGTAGCAGGACAATGGTCCTACTAGATTTCCAACAAGATGTAGTCCAGAGAATTGAAATGCAATGTTGCAAACTTCTCTAAAGAGAGTACACCAACAGAGTTGGTATATCACGTTTCACTAGCGTAGCCCAATTTCAAAATGGTTATCTCAGCAAGTACACAACGCAATAATAATAATTGATGTATATATATATAATTAATATATAATTGATATTTTTTATGTGTATTTGAAATGGTTTACATATCCTGTGAATTATATATTTCATCTTCTTCTTCTTCTTCCAAAGAAACAGGGAGCCTATATTTCCAATATTTATGAAATTGCACTATTTTCTGCTCTTAAACATATGACAGACAGTGCTTTAGGCTTCATCCGGTGTAGTGTGCGAAGTGGTAGAATGTATTTCCTCAATGCACAATATTTAGTAATCCGACAAATATCAAAGGATTACACTCGATTATAAAATCCCCAAAAACATATAATACGCCTATATAATTATTGAGTCTAATCAAATATAATATAACATGCACAAAATGATATTAATAAGTTAGACGGTTAATCATATAATGACATTTGTTTGAAGACAAAGCTAGTGAAACGTGATATAATACCTTTCATTACTATGTGGAATGATTAAGCAAAACTTCGGAGCGTTGTGGGCGACCGATGTTCTTATCACCAACTGAATCTATCATAGTCTGTGGTTGATCGACTTCCACGAATCTATCATATCTGTGGGTGTTCGATTTCCACGAAAACTGCATATTGTGATTCAGGATAGATCAAATCACATATAATCTGGAGTTTAGACCCGATCACATATAATCTGGAATATAGACTCGATCCCATATAATCTGGAGTATAGAGAAAGTATTTTGCTAATAATTCATAAAAGAGGAATAATTCTGTAATTATTACAGTCACTCCTCTTCTCCAACGTTAACCATGTTGTCCAACTTTCGATTGTCGTCGTTGTACGTCCATATGAACCACGACCTCCATTAATTCTGGAGGTACTCACCATAGGGGATAAATTAGCGTTGTTATGTTATGTTCCTCCAGGGCAATAGGCGGCGCATAGGGCAGAAACCATAGCTTTCCATTTCTGTCTTTGTGTTGCCAGGTCTTTCAATTGTTGCGTGTTACCTAGGTTCATTGACATGCCTTCTCTATTAATGGTTCTTCGTAGAGTTTCTCTAGGTCTCCCTCTTCTTCGTACTCCAGGTGGCACCCAATATAGTGACTGCTGGGGAATTCTTAGGCTGTTCATTCTGAGAACATGGCCGATGTAAGTCCAACGCCTTTGTCTAATGAAGGAAGATATATAGGTTTGTTTGCTTTCCTCTCTTATAGTAGTTTTAGATTTAAAGTCACTCCACTTAACGTTCAGAATGGTACGTAGGCATTTGTTTTCAATGGAGTCTAGTCTCTTATCTGTGGCTTTTGTGGCTTTCCAACTTTCGCATCCATATGATAGAATAGGGACGACGTTTGAGTTTTGTGGTGTTTCTTAGTGTGTTTGACGTCCATATGTTGCGTAGTTTATTGAAAGCACCCGCTGCAAGAGCAATACGGTGTAAAATTTCTTTTCATGAGTCTCCATAAAATGCTAGATTGGTGCCTATATATGTAAAATTGTTGACTTTTAATAATGGAACATTTTGAATTTCTATGTTGTCGTTGGATCTCGTAAAATCTAGTAATGAGTTTTTAATGTGTTAATTTTCAACCCTAACTGATTTGAGTAGTGTTGGAGATTGTCAAGCTTAGATTGAGCATCTGTGTGGTTTGCGCTCAAAAGGGCCAGGTCATCTGCGTAGTCAAGATCTTCGAGAATGGTATTATTAATCCATTTTATTCCTGTCAGCTCATTTTCAGTGCTCTTTCTCATGACCAAATCAATAACGACACAGAAAAGTAATGGGGACATGATGCATCCTTGTTTAACGCCCGTAACAACTTGGAACCATTCTGACTTCTCAGTGTTTCTTTGAACACAGCAATGTGAGTTGGTGTAAAATGCCTTTATAGCATTAAATATTTATTAGCGTTATTTATTAGAGTAAATTAGCGTTACTCACCATATAATTTAACATTGTGTTACTGACCATAAAAGGTAACCTAGTGTCAGCCACCATAAAAGGAATCCTAGTGTTGCTCATCATAGAAGGTGACCTAGTGTTATTCACCATAGAAGGTGACCTAGTGTTACTCACCATATAATTTACCTTAATATAAAGAGAGTAGCCTAAACTTTCCTATTGTGTTTAAACAAGTTATTATATAACCAAGAAGCAACGGTGGCGTAGCGTCTGAATCACTCATCTACCAACCTGGTGACCTACTATCTCAGCCACTCATCTACCAACCTGGTGACCTACTATCTCAGTCACTCATCTACCAACCTGGTGACCTACTGTCTCAGCCACTCATCTACCAACCTGGTGACCTACTATCTCAGTCACTCATCTACCAACCTGGTGACCTACTGTCTCAGCCACTCATCTACCAACCTGGTGACCTACTGTCTCAACCACTCATCTACCAACCTGGTGACCTACTGTCTCAGCCACTCATCTACCAACCTGGTGACCTACTATCTCAGCCACTCATCTACCAACCTAACGATCCTTGTTTTGGCTTCATTCGTTATTTGTGATTTTCACACAAATAAAACTGCCGGTGTTGGCCAGGAAATGTGTACCAGATTTCTTTCTCTCAGTAGATAAAAATAAATCACCATCGTAACTCAACAAATTCTAATTCACATACACCTGGATACATAAGAGTACAAAACATGGGTGTCACACAGATGATGGAAAGTTATCATATCTAGCTGGCATTTCTCCTACTTTATTTACAAAATCCTCTACTGGAATAGACTTGAGCATATCTTACAGAACTTCATTTATCAAGATTATTGAGAAAGATTATCGAGAAAGATTATTGAGAAAGATTATTGAGAAAGATTATTGAGAAAGATTATTGAGAAAGATTATTGAGAAAGATTATTGAGAAAGATTATTGAGAAAGATTATTGAGAAAGATTATTGAGAAAGATTATTGAGAAAGATTATTGAGAAAGATTATTGAGAAAGATTATTGAGAAAGATTATTGAGAAAGATTATTGAGAAAGATTATTGAGAAAGATTATTGAGAAAGATTATTGAGAAAGATTATTGAGAAAGATTATTTGTCGTTGTGTGTGAAATTTCTGTGACATGTCAAAGAACAGTAAGGGAAAGTAGAGAGTTATTACCAAGATAGTATATCAACTGTCCAAGGACATTTACATCTCGAATAGGGCTAATTAGCCATCTACGTACGTTTAGGCATGGCCATAATTGTAACTGAATTTTCAAAAATGGATGTAAAACATGGTCATCATCATTTGTGATGGACAAACACACACCCGATGTCTGTTATAAAATGCTAGAGTTTTATAAATGCACGCTTAGAAATAGACGAGATACGAACAAAAAGTAAGAAATGTTTGGACAAATTATGTGCAGACAGTATTGAAATTATGTAATGGGGGGGGGATTTGCTACCCCCGCGGTTGGAGGTGCCAAAAGCAATTTTTAGGAAAGATACAATTAAAAGTATGTAATGTTATGTAAATCATTGGCTGGAACAACACGATCAGGAAAATTGCAAGTATCAACACTATACGCAAAGAAGACTAGGACTCCCCATTGAGCATTTTGTAGAACAGTTTGCGGAAAGAAAGGTCACACAGTTGCATTTGTGATCATGCAAGTCATTCAATGATCACATATAAAATATATATGTAATATATATATATACAAATAATATATATATATATATATATATATATATATATATATATATATATATATATATATATATATATATATATATATATATATATATATATATATATATATATATATATATATGTATACATTTCTCAGTCCACAATCAAGGGACGGAACTCACTTAATCATTGATAATTAGGTTTATGTTTAGTTAGTTCCCCTGATATCTGTTTAGTTTGTGTCCGACTCTATGGCTGGGTGGTACAGTGCACGTTTATGACCGTTAAGGTATATGAGTCGAATCCCGCCGCAGGCAGTATACATCCGGACCTTTCAGAACATAAAGGGAAATAACTAAACGTATATTACTTAGAAAAATCACCACAGCCAATCACAAAGTGATGGTTTAATGGCTACGTGGTGAATAGGATAAGCTGACAATAGTGTCACACACTGTTTCCGGTTGTTTCGGTTTTTTTTTTTAAATTAAAAATTAAAAATTAGAGGTTCGTTGAGCTGACAGCTTGTCGTTTCGGAACTTGAGGCAGCACGTTTTCCGTAGTGGTCGAACGTGGAAAACGTGCAGAGTCAAATTTTGAGGTGAATGTCATCTTATCATTTCAGTGAAAAATACGGAAATATGTACACTTTAACCGCCATCTACTGTCGTCTGATTTTTGTGAAAGACAAACAAAAACGCACATGACACACACACTCGTCAAACGTTACAGTATTGCAGAAATTACTTTAGTAGAAGTTACTGTAATTCGAACATCTGGGAGCAAATAGAAACAATTCTGGACATTATTCAGTCGAGATTAGAAGAACACTCGCACTTACAACACTCAAATTAACACAAATGAGAAAGCTATGGCAAAGTTGTAATAATGACACTAAACTAACCATTTTAAGATCATGTGTTTTCTCAGTGGCAACGTATGGAGGTGAGACTTGGCCTTTAAACAAGACAATATCCAAAATAATACATTCATTTGAAATGAAGTTCTTCAGAAAGATCCTACGAATATCATGGTCTGAGAAAAAGAAGAATATTGAAGTTTTGAAATTACTAAAACTAAACGAAGGGTGGCTTCTAAATACCATCATAAGAAGAAATCTATTTTGGATACTTAAAGAGACATGATGGCACCAAAAGGCTGACTCTAGAGGGCAGAGTGCCGAGAAGAAGAAGACGAGGAAGACCAAGAAGACGATGGACCAGCGACATGGAAGAAAGTATGCACATATCTTTGGCTAATGCAGGCATGCTTGTCCGGAACAGAGAGGCGTTCAGAGTGTCCACGACGAAGACAACGTTCTGGAAAGAATGTGTCACTTGATATAGAAGTAACTGTACTTTCTGTTACACCAAAATTCTACAGATATCGGAAATTCTTCTAAACATGAACACTTGGTGATTACCTATGAGGTGAAATTTCCTTTTTCTCCCCCCAGGGACTTGACCCCCCCTCACCCCAACTGTAATACTTATTTGTGTTATCATATGACTAAATAAAAGTTTCTCGGCTTTGGTGGAAGATCATATCGTTTGTACTTTGTTGGAAGATTTATATTGTTTATACTTTGTTGGAAGATTTATATTGTTTATACTTTGTTGGAAGATTTATATCGTGTATACTTTGTTGGAAGATTTATATCGTTTATACTTTGTTGGAAGATTTATATCGTGTATACTCTGTTTGAAGATTTATATCGTTTATACTTTGTTGGAAGATTTATTACGTTTATACCTTCTTATACTTTTCATATTCTCAAAATGCTATGTGTCATAGTTACCTTCCTGTGACCATCTTCAGGTGAGTTCGTGGGTCACCAAATACTTATTTTTTTTTACACACTGCTATTTACCATATGGCCTACATTGAGAACCGCTGCATACAAATGAAAAAAGACCGTATGTGAAATGAATGCTTGTAAGGGATTTTGTTGTGATGTGACATATTCTTTCCAGAACGCTGTCTACCTTATGAATCTCTTGAAATCTCATCGGCTGTGGGCGAGTTTTTTCCTGTGTCCTCCAGCGACATATGCATGTTTTCCTGGATGTCTCTTGTTCAGGGACGATTTGGGTGACCTGTGTCTCTGCTTTCTTCTAACGCTCCCACCTTCTACACTCGTTCTATATCACTATGTCTCTTTACATGTCCGAATAAACCTAATTTATTTTATCAATATTGTGTTTAGAAGTCAGCCTTCTTTGACGTTGCATTTATTTATCACCTCTTGTTTCGACTTCCTTTCTGTCCATAGTATTTTCATGACTCTAATACAGCCCTTTAATTCAAAAGCAGTTATTCTTTTTCATTATTTATTGTCCATGCTTCGCATCCGTAGATCGCCAATGGAAACACACATGTACGATAACTTCACATAACAATCACACTCAAACATTCACTAACATTTATTTGTATAAATAATAAAGTTCAAGGCTCAGCGTGGATTTGATTACCATTATTGATATTTATTCAATGAAGTTAACATACTAAATCATTTGTAGAATACAATCAAGAATATATATAGCGCAAATGTTGCTACTGCAATGTCGATCACAAGTATATTGAATCACAGGCTAGGTAAGTACTACTGGCAGATTTATCAGATTGCGATCATGTTTCATAATTTATGACAGATTTTAATTGTTGATACGTTAAGATTGGTTTGTTCCGATACCGAGAAATGAAGAGAGGTGAAACCTTGCAACGTACATGGAAATGAGGAGTCGGATATGCTGGCCAAAGAGGGCAGAAGGGAGTGGAAGAGGATAGGGAGTATAGGGTAGAAGGGAGTAGAAGAGGATAGGGAGTATAGGATAGAAGCACATGCCAAACAGAAGATAGAGAGACATATAAAGAAATAAATATTTAACAAAAGACAATCTTCAGCGAAAATGGCTAAAAGGGCAAGAGAATATTATTAGAGAGAGACGTACTACTCATTGCCGTGAATAGACTTGTAATCTAGAACTGACCATTTCATACTCAATAACCACATGATGAATACGCGCCATGTATTGACCAGACCAATCTATAGTCAGTTTAAATGTATGACTTTTTTGAAAGCGAACTGTTAGTTTTAGTTCTATCTTACTTTTTAGAAGTTGTTCTAATCATAGTTGCCATCATGTGTGATATTCTTCCATTGGTATTAGTAACGACCCTGTTGTGACGGGACCCGAAAGTGAAGCAAATAATAGCACCACACATTGAGGGTGGAGTTGGCTATGCCATCTCAAAGAAAGTTAGGTGATTCGAAATGATTCTTGAGTCGGATGTGTCTGGCCGGCAGGTGAAGATGTCGCAGACAGGTTGTACACAAGGACACAACAAATTCAGTTTCTCCGGACTGCACCCTGACAATATGCAGGAGTTTGAAAAGGAAAGCAGGCGTAGAAATCTTATTGAAATTAATATATTTATATATCTTTTCAATCTAGTAATGTTATGCCACAGACGTATTCAATTCACTGTTTATAAGACTAATACACGGAGTTGGTTATGTCCCTTCAGGACGCCACGGTGTCTGGTTATTTCCCTTCACGATAACGCTTCGGCATGGCCATCATCTTGAAAGACCTTCTAACAGAATTAATACCCCATGCATTATTTTTTTGATTATTGTTGGGGTTTCGCTTGGTCACTATTTACATACTTGGAATCTCATGCCAAACACCCGTCACGTGACAATTCTAGATAACATGTCTATTGGAGACGGTCGTGTAATGGTCGGTGACTATTTTGACAAAAACTGACAATGGAAAGAGAACTAAAGAACTAGTCTACTAGAAAGTTATCATCCTCCGAATACTTACATGACTTATTATGTGTAGACCATAATCTTCTATATAAGTATGTAGCGAGCAACTCAAGATTTGAGTCGCTGGTTGACTTAATGCTGTGACGGGGTTGTTTAAACACTCGGAAATGTCGTTTGTCCATCATCGGCTTAGGTGACCCATTCCTCAGTTACTAGGTACCATGCCTTCCATTACTAGTTTGTCCATGTTGCTATATTATTTTATATGCACCCGTACTTTAATTTACAGGTTTGCATGATTATTCAAGTGTTATCGTTACAGGGCTTCTCAAGTGTTATCGTTACAAGGGCTTCTCAAGTGTTATCGTTACAGGGCTTCTCAAGTGTTATCGATACAGGCTTCTCAAGTGTTATCGCTACAGGGCTTCTCAAGTGTTATCGCTACAGGGCTTCTCAAGTGTTATCGCTACAGGGCTTCTCAAGTGTTATCGTTACAGGGCTTCTCAAGTGTTATCGCTACAGGGCTTCTCAAGTGTTATCGATACAGGCTTCTCAAGTGTTATCGCTACAGGGCTTCTCAAGTGTTATCGCTACAGGGCTTCTCAAGTGTTATCGCTACAGGGCTTCTCAAGTGTTATCATTACAGGGCTTTTCAAGGGTTAGCGATGCAAGTCTTCTTACGAGGTATAGACTTTTCAAGCAGTATCTCTACAAGGCTTCTCAAGTGTTATTGCTTGAATTCTTATTTTGTATCATTCAAGTGGTTGTCTCATATGTCCCCATGGACGAGTCTATAACTCCCGACTCTCTCAATGTCTCCGTAGCCCTTAAGCAAATCTCAGTGCCCCCAAGGGACCATATGGCCCACATTGAGAACTACTGACATAGACAGCTATAAATGGATACATTATTAAGATCTGTCATAAATGTATATAAAACATAATATATTAACATGTATGTCTTGTTACATTGTGAATAATAACTGATACAATCATCTTGTTACATTGTGAATATTAACTGATAACATCTACATAAACTATATATTAATAATATATTAATATCACGATTTCTATTGCTATTGAGAAGATGACATAACTGATCTACATGATAGTAACAACAACAATAACAGTTATAATATAACAGTAATACAGTAGTCAGGATGACGAAATAGATAAACATAATTACATTTGGGTACTATGATTGCAGTCCAACAACCGTTTTCGTTCTTGTTTCCCATTAGGGCCTACCTACGTATGTTGTGGTTAATTAATCTAAATACTATATCAATAAATAATAAATAATCAATAATTAATTTAAATATTCAGCTTTAGGATTATAATGTGAGTTTAGGGTTATCATTAGTTATGTTTTACATAACTAATCCTAAACCTAACCCTAAATGTAATTATATTTATATTAATGAATTATACACAAAAAGTAATAAAAATAAACAAGGGAAACAATCACTCAGGTAGGCACTAATTGGTGCAAAGGAGGTTGAATTGCGATCATAGTACCTACATTTGTGATATGTGTCTGTATTGGGTGGATATACAACGTTTTTAAACAGAAAATAAACAGTTTTTTAATGAAGTATATATTTATACAATCCTGTTTCAAAATGCTCCAGAGAGCATAAGCTAGCGGCTCGTATTTTATCTGATGCAGCATGTCATTAGTTAATATTAGTATAATGTTGTATCGACATTCAGTGACAGTCAGGGAAACGTTGGATCAGCCAATATCAGTAACGCAGTTTGGGATTTGTGCGCAAGAGTATTATGGAGGAAAGCCTTAATTTATTGTATGGTGAGGGTTTTATTTTTTCAGCCATTTTTCCTGCTTTGGCTTTTATAGATTTTGATTTAATCACACAGAACGATTAAAATGTAGCCAAATAAGTTGAACGTATGAGAACCTGAGTCACAAATCTGCGAATGGAAAATACAGCGAGGACGAGAAGTAACTTCCACACTTCCAAGACAGATGAGGATTAAAATTATCATATAGAACATACCGCATATCCCTGACACATAATATGATATGTGACTTTATACGCGTTCAAATGTATTATAGTCTAGCTTTTTGTTTGGTACCCATGTTACCCCGATGTGATTATTAAATTGATTATTCCCCTTGGCAATGTTTGCCAATTAATATTTATGAATTATTAATTTAAACATTTTTTTTACGTTTAGGCTTAGGCTTTGGAGATGGTTCGTTTTACATAGCTAACCCTAAGTAAATTTATATTAAAATGAATAAGGGATAAACATTAATCGACAAACATTGCCAAGGGAAATATTCACATGTGGGTGGATGGTAACGTGGGAGATACGTATTCCAAACAAGAACCCCTTTCAGTATAATAGAACTGGTGAAGTGACACGTTGTTTCGTTGTGACACGATCTATTGTAAGTTGATCTGTTTATCAATTATATTTTCTACACATTGTAGATTAAGTTGTTTGATTGAAATACGATATAAGTATAGACGAAATTTAGTGCAACATTATCCAGCTAAATGCAACCACGGCGACACATCCGGCCTTGGAAAGGCAAGTGTGAATACTGTGACTCATCATTCACCTGAGGAATAGACAATAGACAACTATCCAGCATAAATTATCAGCCGTGGTATTGTCAGTACAGTGGGTGACACAGCCGTAAACCTGATCCTATTTATATGTTAAGCAGTGATATTGTCAGTACATCAAATGGTGCAGCTTTGTCCGGCTGTGTAGCATCGTGGTACAGAGTCCGTCCGTGACTGTCAAGTATCGAGTTTGAAACCTTTCTCAGACAATTGTGCATCGTGATTGTTCACAAAGTAATCGCGAACTACTGAAAGTAAATATTGCCAAGAAAATCAATACAGCCAAACATTGCTGGGGTGATCATGAACATCATATGCTACTAAATATTTTTATTAGATGACGCAGCCGTAAACCTGATTCCCTACATATTATTGAAGATGTGATATTTTCAGCCCAGCTGGTGACGCAGCCGTAAACCTGATTCCCTACATATTATTGAAGATGTGATATTTTCAGCCCAGCTGGTGACGCAGCCGTAAACCTGATTCCCTACATATTATTGAAGATGTGATATTTTCAGCCCAGCTGGTGATGCAGCCGTAGGTAATGCAGCTGTAAATCTATATTACGAGTAAGAGTAATCATACTAAGAGAACTAGCAACATACTATCCCAATATTTCAACGAAAATCATTTTTAAAGGAAACGTAAGGAGCTCGTGAAAGATTGCCATGGAAAAGTAAAGAGCACGTCAATGTTTGCCACGGAAATGTAAGGATCCCTTCAAACTTTCCAAAGAAAGGTATAGAGCACAGATTTCAATATTAATGTAACGCGCTTGTCAAAGTTTGGCAAGGAAAGTACGGGTTACGTCACAAAGTGCCAATGAAATGTAAACAGCACGTTACAGATTGTCAAACAAAGTAACTGGGACGTGCTCTTTACATTTCATTGGCACTTTCTAAAATTGCCAAGGAAAGGTAAGGAGCACTTTAAAGATTGCTAAGGTAAGGCAATGAGCACGTCAACAATTGTCAAGTAATGATAAGTTGCACGTCACATATTGCAAAAGTAAGAAAGGTAAGGAGCCCGGTAAACTTTCCAAAGAAAGGTAAGGAGCCCGTTAAATTTTCCAAGAAAGATAAGATTCACGTCAAAAGTTGCCAACGATAGGTATGGATAGCGTCAAAGATTTCAAAAATTCTTGAGACTAACGGGAATTGAACCAGTGCGTTCAACGGCACCAAATCGCCTAGCAACTATTGAACACGCGTTCTTCCGTACTTGGGAATTTGGTTAATGTTATGCGAAATCTAGGCGATTTGGTGCCGTTGAACGGACTGGTTCAATTCCCATTAGTCTCAAGAATGTTTAAAAATTGTCCTCTGGCTTCCTACTTATATTTACTTGTATAAAGATTTCACAGAAACCTGGTTCGATTTCATTTGTAGGTAGTTTAAGATTTTGACTGTTAAGAAAGCAATGTCATATTAGTAAACGTATATTTTGCTCTAAAATATCACTACAGTTACACATTACTGAAGTAATAGAAACATCGTGTATGAGATGTGCTACCAGCTTGATGGACAAACGTTTATTTTAGTGAACAAGAGGCAGGATAAGTCACAAAAAGGAGTATTGTTCAAACAACAAGTTTGTTCCTGTGTTGCACACTCTACTTCGTCAGATTATAATGTTTTGTTCCTGTGTTCTGCATTGTTCCTGTGTTCTGCATTGTTCCTGTGTTCTGCATTGTTCCTGTGTTCTGCATTGTTCCTGTGTTCTGCATTGTTCCTGTGTTCTGCATTGTTCCTGTGTTCTGCATTGTTCCTGTGTTCTGCATTGTTCCTGTGTTCTGCATTGTTCCTGTGTTCTGCATTGTTCCTGTGTTCTGCATTGTTCCTGTGTTCTGCATTGTTCCTGTGTTCTGCATTGTTCCTGTGTTCTGCATTGTTCCTGTGTTCTGCATTGTTCCTGTGTTCTGCATTGTTCCTGTGTTCTGCATTGTTCCTGTGTTCTGCATTGTTCCTGTGTTCTGCATTGTTCCTGTGTTCTGCATTGTTCCTGTGTTCTGCATTGTTCCTGTGTTCTGCATTGTTCCTGTGTTCTGCATTGTTCCTGTGTTCTGCATTGTTCCTGTGTTCTGCATTGACAAACTATATTTTAGACTTAAATTTGGCCACCTGGTCGATCTGCTTGTTATCGTTTCTTAATCAACTTGTTTCATTTACAGCGGAATTTCTCAAATTCAAGGCATCTCGCCAAAGACGGAGATGTCGGACTATTGACGCAAATAAAACGGCAACACAACGCATTTCCATTCTCTGGACTACATCCTGTTGGAAATCTAGTAAGACCATGTTTCTGCTACAAGAGAGATCCAGCAGGAGTTTAAGAATGAACGCTGAAGAAGAGGACAACTCAAGGGATATACTATCTCAAGGTTATAGGTATAACACATTCGTTGTGTCCTCGTTCAATCAAGAATGCCAACATCGGTGTATAATTATTATTGTATTAACCTTTTTTTTTGCAGACGATACATTCGAACATTGATAAATAATTGCAATATTGATCGTTGATTTATGATATAACAGATATCTGTGACCGATTGAAGGTAATGCTTTAATGATTAATGAATGTAACATTTTTACAAGCATGATGGATGTAACATTTATGATGACTGATAAATGCACCATTTATTGATACGTGGTGGATGTAAATATTTATCGATGATCGATACTTGTAATATATATTGATTAAGCATCGCAGTAATGTTTTTACATGTTACGCAAATGTGGCTTCATCACGTGGCAAAAATCCATATCTTTAACAGTAAGATTTATTTCATTGAGTTGATATTTTTGATGTTTGATTTCACGAGCGGCTGGTACTGCTAATCCGATCTTCGCGTAACGCACTGAAAGCTCCCCCAAGGGTGTTTCTGGGGAGAGGGAAAGGGGATTCTGAGCGGGAAACGCGGAGATCGATGGATGCTGCGCTGTATGCGCCTTCATCGGAGTTAGTTTCGTTAAATAATGTATAAGATTAGTTCCGTAAAAATAGACCACATTTAGCTAACATGAACCGAGATATTTATTTATGATTTGTTATTTATTTTTTAATTGATGCAGTATTCAAAGTTTTTTATGAAAAATGTGTAAGTGTTACACTTATTAGAAATGAGAAAGTAATGATTGGATGATGCATGTGAAGGTTTTTTTTATACTTTATAGATACAATTGATAAAAGTGATTGATGGATGTTAAATGTATGGATGATTGATGGATGTTAAATGTATGGATGATTGATGGATGTTAAATGTATGGATGATTGATGGATGTTAAATGTATGGATGATTGATGTATGCTGTATTGATAGATGTTGATTATCTAATGTTACATTGATTAACAATTAATATCTGTGCTATTAAGCAATGATTTATTAATGTAAATATCAATGATTGATTTATGATTTTGAGATTAGTTTTTATTTACTTTGTCGTTGCTGATGTCTAATACTAAGCGATTATTCATGTTTATTTCATTGACAACATAATCAACTTGTTAATGATATTATATACTATAGCAATTTTCACTAGCTTTCACCAACTATAGCACTTTTCACTAGCTTTCACCAAATATAGCACTTTTCACTAGCTTTCACCAACTATAGCACTTTTCACTAGCTTTTACCAACTATAGTAATTTTCACTAGCTTTTACCAACTATAGTAATTTTCACTAGCTTTGACCAACTATAGCACTTTTCAGTAGCTTTGACCAACTATATCACTTTTCACTAGCTTTGACCAACTATAGCACTTTTCACTAGCTTTGACCAACTATAGCACTTTTAACTAGCTTTGACCAATTATATCACTTTTCAGTAGCTTTGACCAACTATAGCACTTTTCACTAGTTTTGACTAACTATTGCACTTTTCACTAGCTTTGACCAACTATAGCACGTTTCAATAGCTGTGATCAATTATATCACTTTTCACATTCTGTGACCAAATTCTAAATGATGTATCCAAGTAAATAAACAATATAACGCACATAACTGAAATTTTGTGCGTGAATATGAAATGGTAGGGACCTATGAATTACAGTTTAAAAAAATTAAAAAGCAGTTATTGATGTAATTAGTTTTTTGTGTGCTATATATATATATCAAATGTCTATGTGTCCACAAATATATCGCATACATTTTGTGAAGATATTTGCACTCAATTACAAGGCGTAATTTACACATGTTTGCTTATCTGACATGATTTAACCGTGAAATTACACCATTCTGTTCTCTTCAACACAAGACAGACCACGACCGACTCCAGTATGACTTGCTATCTACAATTGTCACTAGACCGGACTAGAGCCTTGCTGGGTTTTCGGTTGGTAACTATGTACATACTTGGAATCACATGTCAAAAATAGCCAAGATATTCCTAGTATGTTTAATAGTGACCACCCCAAATTCCCGTTCCGTCATGCAACAATTAAAGATCAAAAGATTTCAATTAATAGTTTATAAAACTGGACATGATTCACAAATATATTTATTCTTTATACCCGTTTGACAGTTAATCATTACTTGTGTTTGAGGTCACAGCTAATAAAACGTGTTATATCTACACGTATGTACTAAGGTACATTCATTAATCAGAGAGCCAGGCTATTAATGTGTATGAATGATACATCGTGTATTCAGATTTAGTAATCAGTCTGTGTTATCATTGCGTTAAAATCGATACTCAGATAATTGCATATAGTTCAGATAAAAATGACACATGACAATTAGGATTATTATAGATACATTATATATATGATGTTTATGTCATCTCAGATGTCAATATTGTAATACTCATTGGTGCATATTTTGAGTGATATAGTTGCATTATTCAAATATTGCCAAGTCATTGACGCATACGTTGTCTGGTGATAACATTTACTGATGTACACACGCTGCAATATAATCTGTAATCATCAAGATTAATTTAATTATAACTAAAATAAATCAACAGAAGACAATTGTAAGTAGGATTGGCAGATGATCTGCGCCAGATGAATTTGCCGTTTCTGGGATACAGAACGTATGTTTCCCGTCGAAGACGGATGTGTCGGATCATTGGCTAATAAAACGCGACACAACGCATTTCCATTCTCTGGACTACATTCTGATGGAAATCTAGTAGGAACATTGCGCTGCTAGAGATCCAGCGGGAGTTTGAGAATGAACGATGAAGAAGAAGAACGAAGGTGTTACTAAATTTTGTTTTTGTGATATTACATGTCTCTTTATGTGAATCTCTTTATGTGAATCTCTTTATGTGAATCTCTTTATGTGAATCTCTTTATGTGAATCTCTTTATGTGAATCTCTTTATGTGAATCTCTTTATGTGAATCTCATTAATCTGCATTGTCTCTTCACCAATAAATGCAACAATTTTCATGAAAACTTTCGTTACTGCACGTTTTCTGTGAACGATTCAGGTAAGCTACAAAAATTAATGATTACTGCATGTTTTCTGTGAACGGTTCAGCTAAGCTACAAGAATAAATGGTTACTGCATGTTTTCTGTTAACGGTTCAGGCAAGCTATAAGAATACATTATTACTGCATGTTTTCCGTTAACAGATCAGGTAAGCAACAAGAATAAATGGTTACTGCATATTTTCTGTGAACGGTTCAGGTAAGCTACAAGAATAAATGGATACTGTATCACAGAAACAATAATATTAAGCTCAACCTTAGTTTGAACTTTATACTTCATGTTTATGAGACCACAGTTCTAACAATTCGACCATTTAACTCACTCAATGGGTATATCTTGATATGATGACTCACATTGGCTTAGGTTTGAAGTAAGATGAACCACATGTGGTAAGCTTCTTTCAACCGAGAATATTATCCAAATTTTGTTATATTAGATAATTTAACCATCAACAGTAAAGTGACAGTTATGGTTTTGATAATCCAGCCACGATAACTTCACGAACATTAAGTGTGAATCTTATCATGAGTCCACTACAAAGTTTATCACATTACTGTCTTTATATATATATATATACATATGGTCTTCAGAGAACTCTCCATTGTTTCTTACAAGCGGTAAATCAAAGAAGCCATAGGAACAAGCTTACACACAACACACAGGAAGGCCATCTCCAGAGAACTCTTCTACCTTTGAAGCCACAAGGCAAACAAGGGCCACATAGTATAGATATATGTAGATAGGTAGCGTAATGATTAAGCTCTTCGCTTTGTGCTCAG
This sequence comes from Meghimatium bilineatum, assembly GCA_034231615.1. Lineage (NCBI taxonomy): Eukaryota > Metazoa > Mollusca > Gastropoda > Stylommatophora > Philomycidae > Meghimatium > Meghimatium bilineatum. Next base: position 2,045,357 of record CM067305.1, on the reverse strand, counting down.
AGATGGCGGGTTGAAATCTATCTCCTGCAGTCATGTTTACAGGGTGGGTAATATAGTAGATTCATTGGGATTATCACTTGGAGTTATGGATTTACGTGCTATGAGTGGTACTCTCGGTGTGATCTATCATTGTTCAACTATTTGTGATCTAGCATTGTTCAACTATCTTTAATCTATCATAGTTCACCATCAACACCCTGACTACCCTCAACACCCTCATACACTCGAAGAAATTTGCAGGAGAATATATTTGTGTACGACGAATGCTGAAGTCAAGGCATTATTTGTGTACGACGAATGCTGAAGTCAAGGCATTATTTGTGTACGACGAAAGCTGAAGTCAAGGCATTATTTGTGTACGATGAATGCTGAAGTCAAGGCATTATTTGTGTACGACGAATGCTGAAGTCAAGGCATTATTTGTGTACGACGAATGCTGAAGTCAAGGCATTATTTGTGTACGACGAATGCTGAAGTCAAGGCATTATTTGTGTACGACGAATGCTGAAGTCAAGGCATTATTTGTGTACGACGAATGCTGAAGTCAAGGCATTATTTGTGTACGACGAATGCTGAAGTCAAGACATTATTTGTGTACGACGAATGCTGAAGTCAAGGCATTATTTGTGTACGACGAATGCTGAAGTCAAGGCATTATTTGTGTACGACGAATGCTGAAGTCAAGGCATTATTTGTGTACGACGAATGCTGAAGTCAAGGCATTATTTGTGTACGACGAATGCTGAAGTCAAGGCATTATTTGTGTACGACGAATGCTGAAGTCAAGACATTATTTGACGGAAACAGCAGCAGTACATGGATGTCATCATCTACACTGTTCGGTCAACAATTCGTCCTCATCAACGCTGGATCTTGGGGGGTATTTGCTACACGATCAGGTAACTGCCACATAATACAGCTTTGTCGTCAGCACCATTTTGAACAGGCTTATGATGGAAATGAATGTTTGAAGGAGCACTATTATGACTGACGTTACAGAACTATTTCTATGCATGCATACTTAGTGACTCAATGAACATGCGCTTCAAAGTTGAAGCGGGAGTCAGAACTGGTGGAGATATTGACAGGCTCTCTGATTTTTGTGGTAAAGTAAAATGTATCTTTTATGGTGAGGTACTTGTTGTTAATATAAATTTGTTATATCAGAACATTACAGTAATCACAAAATGGTGGAGGTCGTGGTTCTGGCAGTTCAGTCACCATAACCTCCGGGTTTTTAGTCAAACACAATTTCTAACCAGAAAGACGATTACCTTTATATTCGTACCTGGGTGAGAATGTGTTGATGGTAGTGAGGGTTTGTGAGGGTTGGTGAGTTCAGCGTTTTACACTGCCCAGCATGGCTACAGTGCACTATGTACATCACTGCATCGATCTGACAGTCAATTTGCTGTGAGACCTTGCCTACTGAGAAGATGTTCACAAGTGTGATTGATGATTGCTCTCAAGATTGAAGATTTATTTACGGATTGGGAATGCCCTTAAAAATAAAATTACAAACATACGCAGCCACAGACACATCAATAGCGAACTGCAGTTGTCATCTGTTACACTCTGAAGAGTGGGAGAATTGGAACTGTCATCTGTTACACTCTGAAGAGTGGGAGAATTGGAACTGTCATCTGTTACACTCTGAAGAGTGGGAGAATTGGAACTGTCATCTGTTACACTCTGAAGAGTGGGAGAATTGGAACTGTCATCTGTTACACTCTTAAGAGTGGGAGAATTGGAACTGTCATCTGTTACACTCTGAAGAGTGGGAGAATTGGAACTGTCATCTGTTACACGCTGAAGAGTGGGAGAATTGGAACTGTCATCTGTTACACTCTGAAGAGTGGGAGAATTGGAACTGTCATCTGTTACACTCTGAAGAGTGGGAGAATTGGAACTGTCATCTGTTACACTCTGAAGAGTGGGAGAATTGGAACTGTCATCTGTTACACTCTTAAGAGTGGGAGAATTGGAACTGTCATCTGTTACACTCTGAAGAGTGGGAGAATTGGAACTGTCATCTGTTACACTCTGAAGAGTGGGAGAATTGGAACTGTCATCTGTTACACGCTGAAGAGTGGGAGAATTGGAACTGTCATCTGTTACACTCTGAAGAGTGGGAGAATTGGAACTGTCATCTGTTACACTCTGAAGAGTGGGAGAATTGGAACTGTCATCTGTTACACTCTGAAGAGTGGGATATCGGATCACCTGTGCACTTGAGAGATGTGATCTGATGATAACCTACACTCACACCTGCTATAAATATACTCATTTAATGTACGATTATGTTTTGTGTCATCTTATAAAACACACAATCGTATTGCAAATGTTGGCCATTTTAGCTGAAATGTACATTATTATTATGAACAAGTTGTATAGACAATTTCATAAATTTGAGTTGAATCACTGCAGAATTACATGTTCTTAAATAGCGACTAGCTGTTGGGATGAACTATTTTAGATTTGTATAAAATAGTTGAAGTCGTATTTTGTCTTGATTAAAAGCAGCGATAACAGGATTAGTATACATTGTAATGTAATATTCATAAAAATCAGTGATTGCTGGTAATGTAATGAGTAGGTCTAATGTGGTTTGCAACAACTAATGGCATACTGATTTGAGAAATGAAATGTGGGTCTAGTTGTGGATATCAAATACTTGACAACACTATTTAGTTCAGTGACCTACAGGAACTGGTACATTAGTTGATGACTGCTACTGAAAGCAATGTTTCCACAAAAAAACGGGTGTGTTTTATTGAAGACTTGTCTTCGTTGTTTATTTCAAAGTTTATGATACTCACACATTATGCAGCAGCATATCTAGTATTCACGTGCTGTTGATTTGTAAAATTTTCACAATGCTAATGATATTTACTAACATAAATCCCGCGAGCCGACAGACTGAAACATGTCGGCATGTATATTTATATGGAGATGTGTATGCATATGTTACAATGAAGCTAGATGATGGAGTATGTGATGCCTAGTCTATATTGCTTGAACAATTATTAAGAAACTTTAAAACTAACTCTATTCGGAGATTTATCTCTCCGTTTGCGTCCATCATTGTTCAAACTCAGACACGACCTGCGTAAAATAACAGCGTCTCCTGAAGAACTGTTCATGTTTGTGTTGCCAGTCATGCTGACGTCATTCATTGAACGAGACGTGACATCGTTTCTGAAGTTGTTGCCACCTGGAACAGACAGCAACATCATCGGTGATGGTGAGTGTGATCTAGCTCTTTGAGATTCCTGAATATGAGCTCGGGGATGTGCCTGTGGGTCTCCGCTGTTACGCCGTGTTCTTCCACTTCTATCGCGTTTTGTATTTACTAGAAATTCATTGTCTTCTGATTCTGAACGAGACCTAGAGTAAACTTTTCTCTTGGTGCGCACTTCTGGCAACCGACGAATTGGAACCGGAGACCCGACGGGACCATGAGAGAACTTCCCTTCGTAAGGGGAAAATCCTAAAGTAAGATTTACGTTATCTGATGCAGAACGTTTTATTTCTTGTTGAGTCGAGTCTTGAGGTAGTAGAGTGCGACTGTGTGTCTCATTGGAAACGTCAGCAGCGTCATTGGCGTTGTTATTGCTAATATTAAAATTTGTGTTTTGAAGATTTGAACCCGAACACACACTATCATCACAATTTGGAACAGTTAAATATTGTTTAAACTGACGTGAGGGAAAGTTTCTATTAGCATCAGCTGAAGTGTTGGAAGTAGTCTCTCCGGCAAGAGTGCTTCCCCTAGTACATTCATTTTGGGAATTATCGTTGACCTGCATTGTCAAGTTTTCACGTGAATCTCCTATGTTTAGGGAAGTCTGACTTCCCACATAGAAAGATACCCCGTTCATTGTATTAACATTTGTTGTGTTCGCTGTTATTGCAATGGTGGCTACTTTTTCTCTTTCTTGGACTCGTCTATTCGGTTCCAGACAAGTCATGTCTACGTCAGTATCACCCAAGTCAACATCACAAAATGACAACATTCCCCGACCATCATCGCTGACAGGAGACGTAACATAGATGCTAGGACTAAGTCCCGGGTGGTCCCCAGCAAGACTATCAACATCCGACATAGAGTGTGAGTCACCGTTAGTGAATGGTACCGATAGATACTGTTTTAGTGAGGTCATGGTACCGCGACTGCTGGCCGCTAAGTTTAACACGCTATCCTTGTTGCTGTAGTGCCGAAGATCATTCTCAATCGAAGAGCTGCTGACGGAATCATTGTCGTTATTGTTGATTGAGGCAGTGCTCATGACAAGTTTGACCAGCGTGTAGAACTTGGAATCTTTTCTTCGACGAGGGGCAAATTTTCCTGTAATTAAATGGAGAACTGTTACATATACATTTTATTTACTATTACATTTTATATTACAAATTATATATTACTAATTATATATTAGTAGTATATATTAGGAAGAGGCCTTTCTCTTTACTTTCTGTGAGTACTACATTCACTAATTACATGTAATATCTGTATAACATAGTGAAGAATACACCTGCAGGCGACAGTTCAGCTAGAGATTACTTGAGAGGGGACATAGAAAACACTAGCGTAATCGTGGGAATAGAAACGCATTTATAAAGTGGTACATACAGATGGCTCTGCAGATAAGGTAAAAAGAAATGAGGATGGGATATCTACATAAAAGGGTACAATTAAAGAAATATCCAGAAAGAAACAGTCAATGGTGTATGTACTACACATCTCAAGGGATACTGTGAAACTATCAAAAAAGCAATACATTTTCTGCCGTGATCAACACATCTGAAGGAAACTAAGATAGTGATATTGATCAATGCGAATTGTGCCTTGCAAACCCTGTCAACACGAACTATTCTGCCATGCAAACCCTGTCAACACTAACTATTCTGCCTTGAAAACCCTGTCAATACGAACCATTTTGCATTGCAAACCCTGTCATCCAAAATCACTATGCCTTGCAAACCCTGTCAACCCAAACCATTCACTTGAACAATTTAACATTACGCATATCGTCACTTAGTAACCAGGTTAAAGAAATAATTCTAAAATATATTCCATGTCATTCACAAATCTGAGGTTGTGAGATAGCTGATCTGATTTCTAAACCTACAAGTCAGTGTCAGAAACTACAGGGAGATGGTTTGTTATCATTTCTAGAAATGAAGTTCATCATCAAAGGTCCTATAGCTATATAATAACACTGAAGCAGTCAAGCATACGACACGCTCGATAAGTTTAAAATCTTACAAGATAGGAATTATCATTATTATATTGAGAACAGGCAATACAAAACTCAAAACATAAATCTAAATATATATCAAGTTTATAATTGGTGACACCGATATGTATGCCCGTAGAAAACACGTAGAAAACACGCAGAAAACACGTAGAAAACACGCAGAAAACACGTAGAAAACACGCAGAAAACACGCAGAAAACACGTAGAAAACACGTAGAAAACACGTAGAAAACACGCAGAAAACACGTAGAAAACACGCAGAAAACACGTAGAAAACACGCAGAAAACACGTAGAAAACACGTAGAAAACACGCAGAAAACACGTAGAAAACACGCAGAAAACACGTAGAAAACACGCAGAAAACACGTAGAAAACACGTAGAAAACACGTAGAAAACACGTAGAAAACACGCAGGAAATACAAAATGTTTGATAAAACTGACCGCTATATCACACCATATGATAAAGAAACGTATGGTTAACGTAAACATGAGCAATGACCGTGCTATAGGACTGGGGGACCACGGTACAGTTGATTGAAGACATCCATATCAATGACACGTGAGCAATGAAGAACAAGCATAATCGAACCGTATTAAACCATAACCGACTTTCAAATGATGTTTACTCACGTGATGTTTTCTCAAGTGATGTTTACTCACGTGATATTTACTCACATGCTGTTTACTCACGTGATATTTACTCACATGCTATTTACTCACATTATGTTTACACACATGATGTTTACCCACGTGATATTTACCCACGTGATATTTACCCACGTGATATTTACATGATGTTTACCCACGTGGTGTTTACTCACGTAATGTTTACTCACGCGATGTTTACTCCTATGATTATATTCACAATGTTCGAACATACCTAGCATTCCGTCAATGCGTGTGGAATCTATACCTTCCTTGATGCAAAATGATCGTATCTCTTGTAATGTTCCCTGCAAACGGGACCAGATAAACAGTTAGCATATTGTAAACAATCATTTATAATTCTACATACATTCTACATGAGGAATACTACACTAATCAAGTGCCATCTCAGCTAAGAAGGTTGGCTGCAACGGACATCAATATTCTCTGTCTCTTGTGGTGGTGATGCACTCTGCTAGTCTGTAACGTGTCCGTATCGTGATGTTACTCTCCCACTTGTATATCTGCTTACCTCTTGCTAACCTACCTTCCCATTTACCCTCAAGTAAGGTATTCAACAAGGTGTCATGTCTTTTAATATACTACAATACTGTTGTGTTTGATATATTTTTTAATTCTTCTTTTGCGTTCGCTCTCTGATAACCAACACGACCGTTCGTCTGATTTTAGCTGGGGAGCAAGAAGTACGTTCTGATGCCAGTTTCACAGCAGGGATTTTTTATTTTGCATCTTCCAGTCCAACATGTCAAATTTCGACGGATGTGCAGTGACTCTACGCCGTGTCAGTTATCGTCGACTGTGCTCTGGAACTTTAAGGGCATAAACATGTTCCTGGGTGCAGTCTCCGAGGTGGTAATGAGGGATTTAGGCTTGGGTCGACTACGTCTATCTCGCACCTGGTATTCTGTCCCCAGTGGACTTGTCTCTCGTAATTCGACGTATTGCCCTGTGCCCATTGGGTACTAAACCTTTTCTCACATGTGAGCTTGATTGTGCTATGGGAAGAGCTGGGCCCGAGCTTCTTCACCCTCTTAGCCGAGGTATTCTTCACCGACATGGTTTTATTCAAATATATATATAACCCTCGTCCAAGTCTGAGTTTCTACACATATTTAGGAGCACCGTGGACTAGAAACTTGCTCTCAAGCTGAACAGTGATTTAATGTTTCGATTTCCTGTTGCGTTTTCTCCATTCTATGTGCACTTCGCGCTGCCTTCATACCCAGTGCTGTCCTGCCATTATACTCAATAGATTTGCAGCCTTAAAATCCACGGAGATGATCCCTAAAATGTTGGCCATGAGAACAGCACAAGCCGCTGTATGTCTGTTTCCAGGATACACCAGGAGCAGGTACCTACATGATCTTGGTGATCTTCTAGCCTTGAGAACTCATGAGTGTTGTCAGAACTTCAATATTTGTTCTTTCTTTGTCCATGAAGCTCCCTATATTCTTCTTCATATCCAAACCTCAAAGGCATCAATTCTGTCTTCTAGATGTTTGTTCACTGTCCATGATTCTGAGCCACACATTAATATAGAATAGATTTAAAATTTCATAATTCTCATTTTTAATGGTGTGTAATTTGTTTAGATGTTAATATTTTGGTCATGTCATTGAAAATACTTTTAGTAATTCATATTCCCCTTTTAACTTCTGTTTTACAATCTGCCATCATTTGTAATTATGTTCAAGCAGTAAGGTCTTGCAGAATGCTAGGCTTCCAACAGTGAGGTCGTGCAGATAGCCAGTTTTCAAGCAGTAAAGTCCTGCAGAAAGCCAGGCTTCCAATAATGAGGTTCTGCAGATATCCAGTTTTCAAGCAGTAAGGTATTGCAGATTTCCAGGATTCCAACAGTGAGGTGGTGCAGATAGGCAGTGTGCAAGCAGTAAGGTCTTGCAGATTGCCAGGCTTCCAACAGTGATGTCTTGCAGATAGGCAGTTTTCAAGCAGTAAAGTCTTGCAGATTGCCAGGCTTCCAACAGTGATGTCTTGCAGATAGGCAGTTTTCAAGCAGTAAAGTCCACCATATAGTCAGGCTGCCATCAATGCTGTCCACACTCAGTCACAGATGTCAACATCCAAAGTATGAGCAACATCCACGTATTCTAGAACATATCCTGTATGGGGTACTATCACAGGGTTCTCTAGAAGAAGAGGCAGACCGAAAGTGCTATACAAAGATATATGCAAGTCAAGAAATGAAATATCTTTTCTCCGCATTTTACAGCTGGGGAAGACGATAAAGATTGCGCCATGTGGAGAGAACAATCCTGTTTAGTGGTTCTAGGACATTTGAGAAGTGAATATTGTGCTGAGCCAGGAGAACACCCAGACGTAATATGCAACAATCTATCGATGACAAGTATACGTTATTATTCAGCAACAAACCATATCCTTCATGCATCTTCAGATTTTAGCCATGAAAAAACATGTTCGGCTGGAGCCAGATTAACTCCATCTTGTACATTCTTGCTTCAGACCATCCGTCAAGACGATTAAGGTCATGTATTATCCTTACAATGATGACCGCCGAAGAGGAATTATCCTTACAACAACATCTCATGGACATGGGAAGTTGAACAATTATTTTATTGTCAAAAGCACGGAGAATAAAATAAAAAGATGTTCTTATTTTTATTATCGAGAAGCGAGGATGTAACAGATACAAATATGAAGTTAACCTTCATTTCGTCGATTTCATTTTTGAGTGATTCAACTGTTTTGTCGAGTTTTTTCTTCCTTGAGTAGAGAAGTCTTAATTTGACCTGTTCGTGATCTATGACCGCCATCACTAAACCTGGAAACAGAAGAAAATCAGAAATTTTACTTTACAAAATATTGGCTTCGCAACATCGTACAACGTACACACATAGTGGCTAAGCAACATCGTACAACGTACACACATAGTGGCTAAGCAACATCGTACAGCGTACACAAACAGTGGCTAAGCAACATCGTACAACGTACACACATAGTGACTACGAAACATGATGCAGCGTACACAAATATGACCAATGGAAGTCATTGTTAAACATGCATTGTTCTGGAATTACCAAGGACAGAGGAAGGGGAAATATTATCCGGATAAATAAAATTATGTTTCGTGTAGACAAGATAATGGGTAAGACATGGATAAATCTGGGAACTACAGTTAAATTTAAAGACAGAAGATACTTGTTGAGAACCTTCAAAAACACGTACTCTAGTCTGATCCAATTATCCAAGCGACGACCAAACACTGGATGACAATATCACATCATACACTGTACGGACACTCACTCAGCGTAAAGCGTGCGACTTATTTGGCATTGGAGTGTAAATAAAAACTACATCTTCTAGCCCTAACGGCAAGTGTGAATAACACAGTTACATCATCCACAGGAGGTTAGGCAATAAATAATTTACTTTATTCCCTTCATTATTTTGTTTTAAATTAAAGATAGGCACAATAATCCTTGTATACATTCATTATATAATCTTTCTTTCAGTGGAATATTGTCAACACAAATGTAACTTAGAAATTTGAGGAATAAACAAAAAATAATAGAATATTAGAACAAAGAATGTCAAACAATTTGAAAAATCGTTTTTAGATTTGTAGAACTTCTATCTTTTCTTTCTTTCTTCTTGTTGCTTAATACGCGTTTATGCCTTGCAGCGTCAGGGGTAGAAGAGTTATCTGGAGATGGGTTTATGCCTTGCAGCGTCAAGGGTAGAAGAGTTATCTGGAGATGGGTTTATGCCTTGCAGCGTCAGGGGTTGAAGAGTTATCTGGAGATGGGTTTATGCCTTGCAGCGTCAAGGGTAGAAGAGTTATCTGGAGATGGGTTTATGCCTTGCAGCGTCAAGGGTAGAAAAGTTATCTGGAGATGGGTTTATGCCTTGCAGCGTCAGGGGTAGAAGAGTTATCTGGAGATGGGTTTATGCCTTGCAGCGTCAGGGGTAGAAGAGTTATCTGGAGATGGGTTTATGCCTTGCAGCGTCAAGGGTAGAAGAGTTATCTGGAGATGGGTTTATGCCTTGCAGCGTCAAGGGTAGAAGAGTTATCTGGAGATGGGTTTATGCCTTACAGCGTCAGGGGTAGAAGAGTTATCTGGAGATGGGTTTATGCCTTACAGCGTCAGTGGTAGAAGAGTTATCTGGAGATAGGGTTATGCCTTGCAGCGTCAGGGGTAGAAGAGTTATCTGGAGATGGGTTTATGCCTTACAGCGTCAGGGGTAGAAGAATTCTCTAAGTTCTCTTGAGATGACATTTTTATGTGCTTTATATAAGTTTGTTTTTGTTGACACTTTTATTTATGTAATCCATCGTTTGCAATTACTGCCCGTGGTTTTGTATTCATAGTGTCCTGCACAGCAATTTTTTTATGGGCACTATCTGATGGTGGTCTGGAAGCATGCGTAAATCACGTAATCTGTTGTCTTCTGGTTTAATGCATAATTGGCATTCGTAGAAGATACATATTATATTGTTTGTATACATAATGTAATGTAATGTATTTGTAATTACACAAAGCTTACTAGTTTCACACTATTTTCTATGGTCTGTCCCCAGGTGAATGATGGTTGATCGTATTCACATTTGAGGTTAAGCGTAGGGATGGGAGCTTAAGCTGTCGTTCCACGGCCAGATGTATCGCCGTGTATGCATTACTGCATGTGTGTTTAAAGCTATCGTGATGTTTTCTTGCTAGTTTCACACATTGTTAAATATACGTTTTTACCAGGCATTCATAAATCAAAGAAATAGTGCACATTGTTATAGATGCGTAACTGTACACAACATTAGGGATAAGTCAATCTACACAACATTAGGGATAAGTCAATCTACACAACATTATGGATAAGCCCATCTACACAACATTAGGGATAAGTCAATCTACACAACATTAGGGATAAGCCCATCTACACAACATTAGGGATAAGTCAATCTACACAACATTAGGGATAAGCCCATCTACACAACATTAGGGATAAGCCCATCTACACAACATTAGGGATAAGCCCATCTACACAACATTAGGGATAAGTCAATCTACACAACGTTAGGGATAAGTCAATCCACACAACATTAGGGATAAGTCAATCCACACAATGTTGAAGATAGCACTATTAGGTACTTACTATTAACAACTCGAATGACTCTCCATGGTAGCAGAAGCGCCAGGACAAATATGGAATCATCAACTGCAAACTCAGGCAAACCCTTGATGAAGATTAGGTCAACAATAACGGATGTCACTATGACGATAGCATCGAATACCTGTCAAGTAATTCATGTCACAAGTTTACCTGTTAATTAAACTAACTTTCTTAAATAATTATTCATTAACATTTCTGACACACGGATGTGTTTAGTGATCATTGGCTGAAACACTAGATGTGTTAAGAGACACATAATTGATCTATGGATCTGTTAAAACATATCAATGATTTATAGATATTTTTATAGATCCATCACTGATTTCTAGATGTGTTTAGAGACTCATGACTGATCTCTGATTGTATTTACACACACATGGATAATCTCTGCTTGTGTTTAGACACAGATAACTGATTTCTAAATGTATTTAGAGGTTGATTGTTGATTACTAGATGTGTCTATTCATACATTCTAATTCTCTAAATTTCTCTATACGTCCATGGCTGTTCTCTAGATGTGTCTTGTGACTCATGGCTGTTCTCTAGATGTGTCTTGTGACTCATGGCTGTTCTCTAGATGTGTCTTGTAACCCAAGGCTATTCTCTAGATGTGTCTTGTGACCCATGGCTGTTCTCTAGATGTGTCTTGTAACCCAAGGCTATTCTCTAGATGTGTCTTGTGACCCATGGCTGTTCTCTAGATGTGTCTTGTGACTCATGGATGTTCTCTAGATGAGTCTGTGACCCATGGCTGTTCTCTAGATGTCTCTTGTGACCCATGACTGTTCTCTAGATGTGTCTTGTGACCCATGGCTGTTCTCTAGATGTGTCTTGTGACCCATGGCTGTTCTCTAGATGTGTCTTGTGACCCATGACTGTTCTCTAGATGTGTCTTGTGACCCATGGCTGTTCTCTAGATGAGTCGTATGACCCATGGCTATTCTCTAGATGTGTCTTGACACCCATGGCTATTCTCTAGATGTGTCTTGACACCCATGGCTATTCTCTAGATGTGTCTTGACACCCATGGCTATTCTCTAGATGTGTCTTGTGACCCATGCCTGTTCTCTAGATGTGTCTTGTGACCCATGACTGTTCTCTAGATGTGTCTGTGACCCATGGCTGTTCTCTAGATGTATCTTGTGACCCATGACTGTTCTCTAGATGTGTCTTGTGACCCATGACTGTTCTCTAGATGTGTCTGTGACCCATGGCTGTTCTCTAGATGTATCTTGTGACCCATGACTGTTCTCTAGATGTGTCTTGTGACCCATGGCTGTTCTCTAGATGAGTCGTATGACCCATGGCTATTCTCTAGATGTGTCTTGACACCCATGGCTATTCTCTAGATGTGTCTTGACACCCATGGCTATTCTCTAGATGTGTCTTGACACCCATGGCTATTCTCTAGATGTGTCTTGTGACCCATGCCTGTTCTCTAGATGTGTCTGTGACCCATGGCTGTTCTCTAGATGTGTCTTGTGCCCATGACTGTTCTCTAGATGTGTCTTGTGACCCATGACTGTTCTCTAGATGTGTCTTGTGCCCATGACTGTTCTCTAGATGTGTCTTGTGACCCATGCCTGTTCTCTAGATGTGTCTGTGACCCATGGCTGTTCTCTAGATGTGTCGGTGACCCATGGCTGTTCTCTAGATGTGTCTTGTAACCCATGGCTGTTCTCTAGATGTGTCTGTGACCCATGGCTGTTCTCTAGATGTGTCTTGTGAACCATGACTGTTCTCTAGATGTGTCTTGTGAACCATGACTGTTCTCTAGATGTGTCTTGTGACCCATGGCTGTTCTCTAGATGTGTCTTGTGAACCATGGCTGTTCTCTAGATGTGTCTGTGACCCATGGCTGTTCTCTAGATGTGTCTTGTAACCCATGGCTGTTCTCTAGATGTGTCTGTGACCCATGGCTGTTCTCTAGATGTGTCTTGTGCCCATGACTGTTCTCTAGATGTGTCTTGTGCCCATGACTGTTCTCTAGATGTGTCTTGTGACCCATGGCTGATCTATTGGTAGTGGTATATTCCTGTGAGTATGCAACGAATATACATATATATATATCGATAATGAACAAACAACAAACAACAAACAACAAACATACATAATTGATTCCATTGAAATTTGGATACATACAAGAATGGGGAGAACTTGATAGAAAGGGGAAAAAACAATGGGGTTATAGCACCACTGTTTATGGAAAAAAATACAATTTAAGGTAATAAAAAATATTGTGGACATATTAAGAGAGATGGTACTGTGTTGAAAACGTTTCTAGAAAGAAGAGTCGAAAGAACAAAGCGCAAGAAGTTGGTAGAGATACAAATGGAAAGGAAACATCAAGACATGAAGAGGATACAACATAGCAGAGTGCAGAAGAAAAAGTTGTTGCAGTCAACCTGCTATGACGGCACTTAATGAAGATGGTGATTCATTTGTTCAATATTTGGACAACTGATGCAGTTAATGTTGTTGAAACTTATTTCACAAATCTGTGAATCGAATGATAAAACTTATTTCACAAATCTGTGAATCGAATGATAAAACTTATTTCACAAATCTGTGAATCGAATGATAAAACTTATTTCACAAATCTGTGAATCGAATGATAAAACTTATGCATGTTCTCTTTGTCTCTGTGTTTCACAAATATTGTCTTATTTTCTGTCACTTCAGTGTGTCTCTGTGTCTCCCTGTCACGCTCTCTCTATCTCTCTCTCTCTGTGTGAGGTTACTCTCTGTGTGAGGTTACACTGTGTGTGAGGTTACTCTCTGTGTGAGGTTCCACTTTGTGTGAGGTTACACTTTGTGTGAGGTTACTCTCTGTGTGAGGTTACACTTTGTGTGAGGTTACTCTCTGTGTTGGCTACTCTCTGTGTGACGCTACTCTCTGTGTGAGGCTACTCTCTGTGTGATGCTACTCTATATGTGAGGTTACGCTATATGAGAGGCTACTCTCTGTGTGAGGCTACACTCTATGTGACGCTACTCTATGTGTGAAGATACACTCTCTGTGAGGCTACACTCTATGTGAGTCTACTCACTATGTGAAGCTACACTCTCTGTGCGGCTACACTCTATGTGAGGCTACTCACTATATGAAGCTACACTCTCTGTGAGGCTACACTCTATGTGTGGCTATGTGAAGGTACACTCTCTGTGAGGCTACACTCTATGTGAGGCTACTCACTATGTGAAGGTACACTCTCTGTGAGGCTACACTTTATGTGAGGCTACTCACTAAGTGAAGCTACACTCTCTGTGAGGCTACACTCTATGTGAGGCTACTCACTATGTGAAGCTACACTCTCTGTGAGGCTACACTCTATGTGAGGCTACTCACTATGTGAAGCTACACTCTCTGTGAGTCTACACTCTATGTGAGGCTACTCACTATGTGAAGCTACACTCTCTGTGAGGCTACACTCTATGTGAGGCTACTCACTATGGTAATAAAAATTGCTACATCATCGTAGTTTTTTCAATAAATATAAGAAAAAAAACAATTATACAGGTAGTCATGTATATACTACGATTATATGAGTAGTTATTTATACAAGTGTGCTGAAGTTGGATGTGTCCGGCTGAAATGAGCAGATAATCTGTAAATCATGACACAACTCATTCCGTTGTCTGGACTGCAGTGTGCTAGCAATCTGCAAGAGTGTGAGAATTAACACAGAAGAGAACGACTATCAAATAACACTGTGCTATTAATCATCAAATAACACTATTCTGTTAGTCATCAAATAACACTTTGATATTAATCATCAAATAACACTATTCTGTTAGTCATCAAATAACACTGTGCTATTAATCATCAAATAATTGTGTTGTCTCTGAATATCAAGAAAAGAAGCTATGAACATGACAACACAAACAGTAAATAGCTGTAGATTTTAACATTTACAACTCTCAGCTAAATTATATTTTCCGTTAATGGGAAGAAATTGAATGATAAAAAGTGAATAAACGGAAGAAAAGAAAAACCTGGACGATCTTGTTAACGATAATATTAGTTCTGGAGAGTCAAATTTATACATAATTGTGATAGTTAAAATGATGACGGCATAAATCACTGGTACATACATAGCTCGACCAATAGCGTGTACTTGTATATTGAATGGATTCAAGCAGTGACTATCATACTTTTAGCAATAACGAGATGGCTAATCTAGAAATCGGCGAGGTTAGAGTCAAAAGTCTAGACATGTCTGAATGGTACAGACAAGCAGGAAACAAGAAATTACATTCACGATGGACAATTCAAAAATCTCTAAATGACATTACGAAAATGAAAGGTCTATGTGGGGAAATTTAAAATAAGATAGGTACCCCGCAAAAAAACAAAAAATAAAAATTAATTAAATTAATTTTTAAATGTGAAATTGTGAGTAGTATGCCTCGTTTACGTTTTCTAACCATCTACGTCTAGTTTAGTACAGTCGTGGTAGCCAAAATCCTTATGTGACAAAAACTGGATTATATGGGTAGGATTTACAAAAACTGGATTATATGGGTAGGATTTAGAGGTGTAGCGCTTCCGTGTGTTGACGTCGTCCAAAACGGGAGCAAAGAATACTGATACTATTATACAGCACGCATGTCGTAAGAGTCGAATAAGGAGGTCTTGTGTAGAGGGGGGGGGTGGTGACTGTATTCATCCCATAGAAGGTGAAAGTAACCAAGAAGCTATGACGAAGTCGAATATGTCAAGCGATAGGCGAAATATAGCAGCCAAGCTGTAAACCATGACAAACAATGCATTTGATTGACATAACTACATGCTGATCATCAGACGGAGTGTGAGACAGAATAAAGATGTAGAGATCAACTCAGTATTTTTGGGATGCAGAGATTAGATACTATTTCTGTTCAGTAGATTGCCATTTTCCATCGCCGTGGCGTTGAAATATAGACCGTGATTTGAACAGCCTAGATACCATGGTCAATTTTCCAAGTAGGCGGCTTTGCATCTGACAGCTCAGAGAGCAATTGTAACCTGCTGAATGAACGCATTGTCTGTATGTAGTTGTTGGTTGCTGTTTTTGCGCAGTCTTTCGCAGTCATACTTGACATGTACTTATTCGTTGAGTAGGTAGTGTAAGACTCACTAGCTACCCTGACATAACTGAACCAAAATAACCGGTTTAAGCGGTCTGGCGCGTGTATCATACTGAAAACTGAGAAAAACCATAGTCCAGGGCTGAATAAATGGACTGTTTACATATGATGGCGCTTATTCTCTATTCAAGTGATCAATGTGTCCCATAAAAACATCTTGTTGATTCTTCGTGGATTCCACTGACTATCTATCTGATGATCCTCGTTTGTGCTGAGTATATTGTGGAATTTTTCAGAATTAATATCTTGTTTTTCCCATCGTTGTTTAATATTGATAGTTGTCGTCTTCAGAAAACTCTTAATTTTACTACCAGACATTGTGTTCTCACTGACAGTTTTTTAATCCTGTCTCAGTGTTGTATCAGAAAATTCACATGGCTACACCGTGATCTCTAACATATACAGAAAGAAACCATGTATCCCGGGAGAATATTGCATCATATTTCAATAAAGTCTACTCGAAAACGTGTGACTTCACACTTCTGTGATAGTAGCAACATGGTATTCATATAAAGGGTTTTGTCTATAACAATTTTCCACTTCGGTGTGTGTTTCTTTCTTGATCTACCAGTCCTAACCTAACCTAACCTAACCTAACCTAACCTAACCTAACCTAACCTAACCTAACCTAACCTAACCTAACCTAACCTAACCTAACCTAACCTAACCTAACCTAACCTAACCTAACCTAACCTAACCTAACCTAACCTAACCTAACCTAACCTAACCTAACCTAACCTAACCTAACCTAACCTAACCTAACATAACATAACCTAACCTAACATAACCTAACATGCAAAGTAGAACATGGCTTCATACTCTTGCTGACTAGTGTGTAGTGCACTTGATGACTGGTTTGTAGTACACTTGCTGACTGGTGTGTAGTACACTTGCTGACTAGTGTGTTACTACACTTACACGGAACTAATAGTTGTTTACTGTTCACAAGATACGCACACACATGTGCTCACCTAAGATACCGTCTACCAGAGCAATCAAGATGTAGTAGTTGAAGATCTAGGTGAGTATTCTTCCAGACCCTTACTTGCGAAGATCCAGCAACTCTGCACTAGAGTTGTTGTAATGGTACACATCATGCACCCATTAAAACATACACACATCTGTTTTTCAATATACCAGAGTCTTGACATCACTGAGCTGCTATTAGCTTCAAATTGACGTCATCTCTTTAATTAAACATCTCGCAAATAGTAACAGAACCCGAGACGAGATGAGAGCAAACACATCATTCATCTCCGATTGAACCTCAAAGTGATTACAATCAACCGATATTCATTTCACCAAGTTCAGAATGTCTGATCGATTCTTACTAAGGGCTATTGATAACCCTATCAACAGAAAATCGATAGTTGCTTTTACAGTTGAACAAAATAAAGCGATGACGAATGCATTTTGGTTTTCACTGTCAAAACACTAGAGTCTGTACGTGATATACATACTCCTATAGTTCCAGCAGAGTTGTCATCTGTTAGTTCCAGCAGAGTTGCCATCTGTTAGTTACAGCAGAGTTGCCATCTGTTAGTTCCAGCAGAGTTGCCATCTGTTATTTCCAGCAGAGTTGCCATCTGTTAGTTGGAGCAGAGTTGCCATCTGTTATTTCCAGCAGAGTTGCCATCTGTTAGTTCCAGCAGAGTTGCCATCTGTTAGTTCCAGCAGAGTTGCCATCTGTTAGTTCCAGCAGAGTTTCCATGTGAAGAGGAGCGCGGAAGCCTAGTTCATAGTGAGCTTGCTTGCTATCACCGGGTTACAGAGTGCCATGTTCGAAACCACGTCCGGAACAAAATAAAAATCTGGGTTGTGATTTCTCGCTTGACATGACCACTCCTCCAGTCGACTCAGCTGTACATGAGTACCTGACGCATGAGTTAGGGGGGGGGGGTTAAACACAGCAAATAAGGGAACTAGCCACCCTAACAAATAGTTGCTGCGGCTTAGTACATGAAGAGTTATCTTCATTCCCGTCGGCAGGTTGCTGTCATGGAACATACATTTGTCTTCCATGTAAACAATCATCACTACATTTCAATAATATATTCATCTTGGAAAAAGGTAAATTTAAAGTGTTCTCTCGAGTGATTGCTTTATTATTAAACATTCGCTAGACATAACCATATATTCACTTTGTGAACGCAAAGCGCACATATCTGCACCCTACAATTGAAACCAAACATATGTGCACCGATTTTAAATCCAAATATATTTGAATATTTTAAGTGAAACCAAACAGTTACGCACCTTGCAGTTGTGAATAAACATCTGTGCTCAGCAAGCCAAAGAAGAAAAGGTGGAATGAAGTCTGCAAGCAGATCAGTTCAGACAAATCTCTTAAGACGTTCTGGCGTTTTCAGCGGAGCATGAACGGGAATGTCCAAAGATTATATATACCTGATTTTTAGTCCACTGATCCGGCATGACAGAAATTAGACGAAGATAAAGCGAAGACCTTCCTTGAGTATTATGTTCAACAGACTGATTAAAGCAACCTAGATGTCGTCGGAGGATTATCACCACGCTGTCTGGTTTATGTACGGGGACTGAGTGGAATGAGAGCATACACATCACTGCAGAGACCGCTCAGTTCACCATTAAATGATCGCGGAGCACTTCCCCAGGTACTGATGGTATACGGTATGAGGACTTGGCCATCCATGAGGATAGTGTCATAAACGACCTGGTTGGCGAGTTCAACGGAAGCATTAAGAATGGTACTATCAAGGAATAATGGCTACATTTAGCATAGCTACATATAGCCACTAAAAAAGTTCAATAAAAACTACGCCCAAATTAATGGATAGGGAATTATAACAATGCAGAACACCACGGGAAACTTATTGAGAAGATTGTTGCACATCAACACGCTCGAGACCTGGAAGAGAATTGCATTTCTCCGGGCACGCTTGGAGTCTACAGACAGAAAGAAACACGGCGCAAAGCCGCTGTTTTCGCCTAGAACGTATTCGATGGCTTTCATGCAGGTCTGAAAAAGTGTGCTGTCGCGATTGACTTGGAGGACGCGTATATCAGAGTGCCATTTGAATACCTTATCAGCATGCTCTTGCTTTCTAATGTTAACCCTTTCATCGTCAGATGGATTTCAGCGGTGGTGCTCGAGAGTAAGGATGGAGAGGAAGAATGGAGATTGCGTGAGATTCCCCTCTCACCTGTATTATTAAATGTCTACACTGTAGTAGTCACACAGCAGCAACTCGACGGAAGAGGTAGAAAAATGTCTTTTGCGGATGATATCCTGATATACAGACAGGGAAGGAATAGAACATAAACTGTCGCATCACTGCAGAATTAGCTCGACCGTATCGGCTTCTGGTGTAATGATTCAGGTGCACTGATCAACTAAGAGAAGGCTGCACTGACATGTTTCTCTCGTAACAATCACATCGTAAAATCTGTGACACCGACGGTAGAGATGAGAGGGTACGGTGTATCAGGACCGTATCCTTACAATACATGGGCCCGCGATTTGATCGTAGTCTGTGTTTCCGGGAACACGTTGATCATGTTATCGCAAATGCCAGCAATGGACTTTCAGCTCTGAGAGTAATGGTAGCGGTTGACACTAAACAACCACAGCTCGTAATCTTATACGAGGCTTTTGCCCTCCCTGTCATTGAATATGCAGGCGCTATTATCACTGCTAGTCACACACAGATTGAGAGGCTGGAGAGAATTCAAAACGAAGCGATGCGGATCATCCTTGGTTGCATAATGGACACATCCTGTGTGGCTATGAGATTTCTCCTTGATTTTCCGAGCATATCTCATAGAATTGATATGTGGCGCGTGCTCGTGCATGCTTCAGAGTGAGTTCTAAAGTAGACCACTCACCACACAGTGAGCTCCCTCGTGTAAAGGAAAGTAGGCTCAAGAGAGACAAATAGTGGATAGGTCGTGGATAACAAGAGTTATTATTCTTCACACAGTAACGAGGGATAACTAAATCAGGAGAATTGTTTGAGAAGCGTCGATGAGAGATACACATGGCGGACGGACAACCATCGGCTTCTACATTCCCAGATATGAGAGACATAATGTATGGTCTGTTGTCAGTAAAACAATGAAATGTATATATACATAGGAACAATTAACTGCTTCAGTTGACCACTGGTAGATAAACAGCGTAGGCAGTGCAGAATTTACCTATAATCTAAACAAGCTATAGCTTAGGGCCCCCACTTTTTTGGGGAGCCCCAAAAACTCATATTTGGCACTGACATATAACATCTGCACTGATAAAGAACCCCCACACCTCAAATAGCTTATGGCCTCATCATGTCTAAATCCGGCGCTGAGCGTAGGAAAAAAAAGAGATAGAGAGTCGTGGATAGAGGAAGCAAATATGACAAATTCTATTTAAATAATAATTTATATTGGTTATATCAACTTGAATATTTCCAAGAAATGGAATGTAAGAAATTTACGAGTGATGCTTGGCTAAATGTGAATATAAGAAATTCCTGGAAATATAAAGTGTCACGGCAAAAAAGCCCAGAATGACGTCAAAGTTAAGCACGTAAAAGGTCGCACGTGACGTCATTTCCTTCCCTTCAGAAAATAAAATCTCATCCGCCCTTAGAATAAATTTAGATAATAATTGAGCAAATTATGTCGGGCAAGATGGAAACATCTACAACAGAAGGTGCGTCTATGTATTCCATTACTGAGGAACGATATCATCGTAAAATATATTTGTCTAAAAATAACGGCGTTTAAAACATGTATATATATATATAAATATAGTTATTTTAGATGCACTGTCTAAATGAGAAGATGAAAACGGATATTGAGGATACAATTTAATTAAAGTAAATATGAAACGTTATGAACATTGATATTCGAGAAAAGTTCATACATAATAAACATCGTGATAAGATATCAGACTATGATGTTTCTGGCTATTTAGAGACAGACATTTATTCACTTGTTCTGGTAGCAGAAATAAGCAGGATATATCTCATGTGTTCGTTTGTGAAATCTGGTGGGGGAGCTTCGTCCAGAACGTCATGTCATGTGTGCTGGATAAAAACTCTTATCTGTGTGCAACACTTTGAGATGCTTATTACCAGCATGAGTTAATATATATACACTGAAGCATATTAAAAACGCAATACCATCGTGTGTATACATATTATATATATGCACTGTTGCCGATAAGTTGGGGGGAAAAATTGTGTGAGATTGAATTTCCCCCGTGTTTGTCATGAGATATATAACGAATGGCTACCGAAATGAAAAGTGCATATGTCAACCAGCGGGTTTGTTTACAGACTACACGAAAACTATCAAAATTGCACGTGCAATACGATTCCCAGATTCCCAAGAGCTATGACCATGAACATGGCTAGGCGTTGTCGCAGTGTACTCGCTATAAACAGACTATTCAGGAAAAACATTCAGTACACGTTAATGAAATATCTCGACTATCTGGCAACGATCTCCTTAGGGCCGTTGGTATGTTGCAGTACGGAATGAGCTAGCGGGCATTTGCCATTAGTCAAGATATACAAAAATAGGTAGATGTGTTACCAAAATAAAACATAAAACAACCCAACAACGAGATACAGGGAAAAACGACATGTCGACTAAAAAGCCTTCATCAGGACAAACAGACGACCACAATACAACAAATCGTACATGGAGAAAAATAGGTTTATAATAAGGAGTAGAGGAGGACAGTAGCAGATAGGTAATGTAGGAAGCAAAGATGTAGCATCATGACAGGAGAGAAGAATGTATGGGGAGAAGATAGTAGTAAGTGGGGAGGGGAAAGTGGACAGAAGAAAGTGAGATGGAAAAAGGGAAAAATATTAAGACCAAGTAAATTAAAAGTAATTTAAAAATACATCAAAAGTGGCAACAGAGAGCGAATATTACAGACAAACAATCGTAATGTAAGAGAAGAACAAAATGAGATAATACGAGAGATCAGATGGGAAAGAGAAAATTTATCTCCATGTAAGATTTGTTTTATTGTGGTCATTTGTTTGTCCTGATGAAGGCTTTTTAGTCGAAACGTCGTCTGTCTATCCTGTATCTCATTGTTAGGTTGTTTTACGTTTTATTTTGGTACCACATCTACATACTTTTTGTATATCTGGAAATTTGCCCTGTGTTACTCCAGCCACCTACTTCCTGTTTAGGATTCCCTACACTGGAACATTTACCCATTGTCATGAGAATGAGCTTTCACCACAGCACTATTACACTCCTTAATAAACGTTAGGGAACCATTTCACTGGCAGTGTTCAAGATATACTCCGCAGTGGCCACCGAGGAGTTACTACCCCTCCGCAAGATTGCCATATAGCGCTGAGTCACCTACGGAATCGTTCCCTCCTGGCAAGTCAAACAACAAGATCAATAGTGGGCAGACGTAGGCAAGTCTCTCGAATGACAGTCATACGACGACACAGAGACACAGGCCTTACTGCAAGACGTCCTTATGTTGGGCCACACTTGACGCATGGACATCGTCAGTAGCGCCTACAATGGGCAGAGCAACATGTCCGATGGAGTAGACTGCAGTGGAAAGCATTGGACGTATACAGATTCTCCTCTGCTGATGGAGGTATGCGGATTTGTCGACGGTGTGGAGAGCGCTTTGCAGAGTGCTGTGTTTGTCTGCACAACCGATTTGTTGGTGGCAGTATTCACATTTGGAAAGGATTCAGTTTTCACCATCACTTGAAACTGGATGTCTTCCGTGGAGATGTTAATGCTGTGTAACATCCAGATATAATAGCGCGGAGGAATTACTTGTAGTAGGCAAGTAACAAGGGAAAAATACTTGTGGTAGGCAAGTAAAAAGGGAAAAATACTTGTAGGAGGTAGGTAACAAGGGAAAGATACTTGTGGTACGTAGGTAAAAAGGGAAAAATACTTGTAGTAGGTAGTGCATCATAATCATAAGGTGCCATGTCGGCTGGCGTAGGCGGTCATGGCTCTCCACAGCTCTGTGTCCACAGTATTATCGCCATATGTCTCTGTTGCTGTCAATTTTTCCTGTTGTGACAATGTTCTCTAAACCTCCATGTCACATGAAGTGGCCAAAAAATGAAGATTGTCTTTTTCTTATATTATTGATTAAGGTCCGTTTCGCATTTCACTCTTTCAACACTTCTATATTAATTTTTCTCGCAGTCCATTGTATTGCCTCTAATTTCTTACTTTCCTGTTTGTTTATTGTCCAAGCTAGCATCCATATGTTAGTATTGGAGATACATAGCACTGCAGAACTCTCTCACCTCTAATGACAAGGTCATATTAAACAGTATATTTTTCATTTTTCTGAATGTTGTATTTTCCTGTCCTATTCTGCTTCTTATTTCTGTTGAACTTCTTCCATCTGCTGTAATCGTTGTACCTAAATATTTTAATTGTAACAAGGGGAAAATATTTGTGGCCCGTAGGTAACAATGGAAAAATACTTGTGGTTGGTAGGTAACAAGGGAAAAATACTTATGATAGTAGGTTAGTTAGTTAGTTATTCCTCTAGGGTCAAAGTCGGCACATAGGGCGGATGTTATAGATTTCTATGTTTTACGTTTCATTGCAATTTACTTTAGATCTTCATTGTTTCTGATACCGATGGTGAAGCTCTCTCTTGTAATAGTTCTACGCAATGTTTCTTTTGGTCTTTCTCATTTTCTCTTGCCCCTTGGTGACCACTTCAAAGCTTGATAGGGGAGTCTTTTGGTATCCATTGTCTGACAACTGTGTTTGATTTAAAGTCTGACCACTGAATGTTCAGTAACCTTCTAAGACATTTATTTTGAAAGTTGTTTAGTCTTTGTTCTAAGTTTGATGTTCATTTCCAACTTTCGCATCCATGTTCATGTTGGAATTATGCAGGAGTTGAAATTCTTGAGTTTTGTGTTATTTCTTAGTGTTTTTGAATGCCAGATATTTGATAGTTTATTGAATGAGTTAGCAGCTAATGCAATACGGTGTGATATTTCTGTTGATGAATCTCCTGTTGTTGATAGCTTGCTGCCAAGGTATGTGAAGTTGTTCACTTTTTCAAGAGTGTTGCCGTTTAATTTGTTGTCCGTTTGTTTGTTGGTAAGGTCAAATAATTTTGGTTTGGATGTGTTTATTTCAAGCCCAAGTTGTGCAGAGAATAGTTGAAATCGATTTGTTTTCTCCTGGGCATCATCATGAGCTGAGCTAAGTAACGCTGGACCGTCGGTGAAGTTGAGATCTTCAAAACTTTCATTTTCGAGCTATTCAATACCGCAATTTTTATTGGCTGTCAAATTTCGCATGATCCAAACCATTGTAAAACTAAATAACGTCGGTGACATGACACGTCGGTAGGCAGGTAACTAGGGACAATTACTTGTGGTAGGCAGGTAACAAGGGATACTGATGGACATAGATGACCATAGACAGTATACAGATCAAAGAATGTAAACATATCCTGGCTTAAGTAGGTCATGTGACTTAGACTGGTGAGCTATTCAGAGTTTTCAAACTCCTTGCTCTTCTTCCCCTTTAATGTACCTTCTCACACTCCCACTGGTTCTCTCTTGTAGCAGAACGTTCTATATTTCCAGCAGGATGTAATCAAGAGAATACAAATACTTTGTATTGCAGTTATTTCCGCCAATGGTACAACACATCCGTCTTTGACGGTGAGTTTTTATACAGAAAACGATGTTGGCACACTTAATTCTGGTTTTCTTTATGAAATGTACTGTGGTAAAAATATGTATGGTTGTTAATTCTGTCTCGGCAATGTGTAATGGGGGCTGATGATTCCCATGTCGCCCTGCTGAAGAAAACATGTCTTGTTGATCATGGCTGTGTTGATACGAATAATAACAATTAACTGAGTTACAACCTAGATAAACCACAGAGTTGTACACAGACTCATCTGACTGAAGAGGTGTCCTTTATTCAAACATGACCCATCGCACAGTTTGCAATATAGAATACATCTGTACAAGTTTAATTATGCGGATTAGTATAGTTGACAGAGTTGCAGTTAGTATAGTTGACAGAGCTGCGGACTAGTATAGTTAGAGCTGCAAATACACTAACATTTTAACGTGCAGTGTGGGGGGGGGGGGCAACCCGGAGGTTCTGTGGGAGAATCGAACTTTTCTCTTGTGGTATGTGAGAAGAAATGTTTTATTGATATTCTTTTGTGTTTTAATTAATGTGATTTAATTGTTGACATCGAAGTAGTATTTACATAATTCAGAGACCTGTGTATATATGTGTCTTGTTGTTTGTGTATGGGCAAGATGGAGCTCACAGAAAACACTATTGACTGGTTGGATTTGATGAGCTGGAATATTTTTCCCTTTCTGATTTAGACAATAAATATTCAGACAATCAAACATAGTCAACCACAATATAGAAATGGGAACTATGGGTCAATTATATTGATATAATGTACAGCCCCCAACGATATATATATTATCCACATGGATACAAGTTGATCTGTGTGGCACATTCTCTTGCTTGGTCTGAGCTGTATTGATCCAGTCAAATCTCTCATTTGTCTGATAACGGTAAATGGATTTTGTAATAACTCGAGCACACAGACAAATACATTTTGCTAGGCAACATTTATGTAGAATCTGTTGGATCAACCCACATCAGGGATTTGAATTTGAGTAGTATATTTAATCTAGATAGTTAGGGATTCATTTCTTGTGAGAGTCCTATACGGAGAACACTGAAGGCAAGTGGGGAAATAGAACACTGTAAGAGGGCAAGTGGGGAAATAGAACACTGTAAGAGGGCAAGTGGGGAAACAGTGCACTGTAAGAGGGCAACTGGGGAAATAGAACACTGTAAGAGGGTAAGTGAGGAAATAGAACATTGTAAAGGGCAAGTGGGGAAATAGAACACTGTAAGAGGGCAAGTGGGGAAATAGAAGACTGTAAGAGGGCAAGTGGGGAAATAGTGCACTGTAAGAGGGCAACTGGGGAAATAGAACACTGTAAGAGGGTAAGTGAGGAAATAGAACATTGTAAAGGGCAAGTGGGGAAAGAGTGCACTGTAAGAGGGCAACTGGGGAAATAGAACACTGTAAGAGGGTAAGTGAGGAAATAGAACATTGTAAAGGGCAAGTGGGGAAATCTGTAAGAGGGCAAGTGGGGAAATAGAACACTGTAAGAGGGTAAGTGAGGAAATAGAACACTGTAAGAGGGTAAGTGAGGAAATAGAACACTGTAAGAGGGCAAGTGGGGAAATAGTGCACTGTAAGAGGGCAACTGGGGAAATAGAACACTGTAAGAGGGTAAGTGAGGAAATAGAACATTGTAAAGGGCAAGTGGGGAAATAGAACACTGTAAGAGGGCAAGTGGGGAAATAGATACTGTAAGAGGGCAAGTGGGGAAATAGAATACTGTAAGAGGGCAAGTGGGGAAATAGATACTGTAAGAGGGCAAGTGGGGAAATAGAACACTGTAAGAGGGAAAGTGGGGAAATAGAGCATAGTAAGAGGATACTGGGAAAATAGAGCATGGTAAGAGGATAAGTGGGACAGGAGCATTCATATTCATATTAGAGTCATTCATTCCCATCAGCTAGTACATCCTGGAATTTATACAGCAGCCATCAAATCCTATCAAATGTGTTGCTTTCGCCGAAGACAGACGGGTGTGGCATGATATTAGCGCAAGCAAAACTGCGGCTCAACGCATTTCCATTCTATCGACTCCATTATTTTTAAAATCTAGTAGGATCATTGTGCTGGTGCAAGAGAGATCCAGCGGGAGTTTGAGAATATTGCATCTCACTGTGGGATACAGCAGCAACTCCACACACATACACACGTAGATTGTCACCTCCTACACACGCATGACAGGAAGCAATGTTGCTAACTTATGTTCTCCTCTTGTGGCACAGTCACACGTGGGTTTGTGGTTAGTTGTTTTGTTCTATCGAAGATGACAAATTTGATCTTGTTCCCAAGCTGACAATATTACATTACTATTCTGTCTGACAACAACAAGACATGTATAAAACAGTAATGTCCTGAAGCAGTAAGAAACGTATGAATATGTAATGTACTCGAGCAATAATAGACGTAGGAAAATGTAATGTTGTCGGGCAAGAATAAGCTAGCAGTAACAAGTCTGGAAATGAACACACAAGTCTCTGAATGAACACACACGTCTGAGAATGAACACAGAAGTGATGTTCCTCCTTCGCAAGAGAAGATGAGCATGGCATGAAAACACACAGAAGTACAAACCAGTTAGACATTGTAGCACTCCCACCGAACAGACCACATGAACTGATTTGGAAGAATTGAGTTTATGTTACTAGAACTGTGACGCTAATTATAATGCAATGGATGAAGCGAGGTTTATATATAAGCTTCAGAAAGTCACTGAGTGGCTGTGTTACTCCAGAACGTATGCTTTAAGTTTTGAGATAGGATAATCAGTCGGAGTAGTGAGACTGTTGAATCGTAAACAATAGATTTGCTTCATGATTCTATGATATAAGTTGTGATAAGTAAGTCATTTCAGAAGATTTGTTCCTTGTTTGTATGTCTGCTCTTGGTCGGTGCAGTAAATTCAACAAATGAAATAATAAACTGTTGAATATACTTTGTAGAAATGGATTCCTGTACACGTTCTCTATTGTGGGTTTAACTGTGGTAAACTGTAATTGTGAAATAACAGTGCCAAGGAAATTAATCAAGTTAGGGACATCGGTTCTAAAGAAGAACACATATTTTGATGGAGATAACTAGAGATTGATGGAGATATAGAGATTGATGGAGATAGCTAGAGATTGATGGAGATAGCTAGAGATTGATGGAGATAGCTAGAGATTGATGGAGATAGCAAGAGAATGATGGAGATAGCTAGAGATTGATGGAGATAGATAGAGATTGATGGAGATAGCTAAAGATTGATGGAGATAGCTAGAGATTGATGAAGATAGCTAGAGATTGATGGAGATAGCTAGAGATGGGAGAAACAGCTGATATTCTACAGAAGAAGGAAGAGAATATACTTTGTTGGACTTGATTTGATTTCAGCTTGCTAATGATTCGATCAATGTTGGACTTGATTTGATTTCAGCTTGCTAATGATTCGATCAATGTTGGACTTGATTTGATTTCAGCTTGCTAATGATTCGATCAATGTTGGACTTGATTTGATTTCAGCTTGCTAATGATTCGATCAATGTTTTATTTTTCAAATAGAGAATCTCCAGGACAATACTTATGCACCGCGGTTGTGGTAAAACACAAATGTGAGAGCTTCTTTATGATACAGTTTTTCTGTGTGTGATACCTTATTTTTATGTTGATGAGTTATTGTTTGTCTCATTGTTTAGACATTAAATTTACCGTTAAATTTCATTTTAACTGAGATCTACATTGAAATGTTATTTCTTTATTGGAGCAACTTTCTCACAGGGACACAACATTGAGTGTTCCTCGTAACGCACTCACAGTGACACAACATTGAATGTTCCTCGTAACGCACTCACAGGGACACAACATTGAATGTTCCTCGTAACGCACTCACAGGGACACAACATTGAGTGTTCCTCGTAACGCACTCACAGGGACACAACATTGAGTGTTCCTCGTAACGCACTCACAGGGACACAACATTGAGTATTCCTCGTAACGCACTCACAGTGACACCACAACATTGAATGTTCCTCGTAACGCACTGACAGAGACAACTAATTCAGTGTTCGTCACAACATTGTCGCAGAGACACTTAATTGAGTGTTCCTCATTGATATGACTGTATAATTTATAATTGACGGCACCAACAACCCCTGGGTTGGAGACTAAAAGTTGGAGATCTTTTCTTCGATTTTCTTCCCGAATCGTTTCACAAATAAATCAAACATATTTCTTTTAATGTGAGGACTTAACAACTGAATCTCTAATCTGGGAGTACTCTCAATCAAACTATAATCACGATTCAAACATTTTATGCACTGTAAGCATTTACTCTACTAGAAAACATTATGTCATGTGTCAATCAATAAAAGGTAATACTGCTTTTAAAACTGTATGAAAACAGTACTCACCTGGGAAACAGGTAATGAACTCCTACTGAACGACGACTAACACACTATCACTATCGGGTGCTCACGTGAAATAATACATACAACAAAACACAGGATATAATCATACAAATAACAAAGTGTTTTTATGTTATGTGCCTATCTTGATAAGGGCCGTTTGGTTCGAAACGTCGATTATGTCATGTGTATTGTTATATGTATTATTTCACGTGAGCATCCGATAGTGATAGTGTGTTCGTCGTCGTTCAGTAGGAGTTCAGTTCATTACCTGGGTCCCACGTGAGTACTATATCTTCTACCGTGGATTACAAACTTGCTGAGATAGTTGCTAGTTCTCATTGATGTAATTGATTTGGCACTAACTTTCAGAGACGTTCACTAGGTGGGCCGGACAAGTATATTATAACGCGAGGTCCTACTTTTCCTATGAAGGTTCAAATAAGAAACTACTGCCTGCACTGATAGTAGGCGGCTGCCATATGGTGCTGCTGGACAAACGTGTCCATAGTAACACCACCACGTCGTTTTCATCAGTAATTCTTACACAATATACTATCGGAACGACCGACGAGTGCTTGTTGCCATATCAAGGTCTCTCCTGCTTTCGTTTTTTTCTTGTCTATTTGATTTCCTTTTCTATCTCTGAAAACCACACTACGGATCCTGAATTTGTGGCAGGAAACATCTTTACATTGAGTTTATCCAAGCCTTTCCCAATATCCTAGCTGCAGCGAGAGTGTCGTACAAAATGTCATTGTAATCACAGAACATGTCATCGCCCGTGTGTTGCCGGGGCCCGAAAGGGGAGCAAAGAATAGCAGCACTGTTTACCTTACACGCATGGCGTAAAAGGTGACTATGGAGGTTATGGGATGGAGTTGACTGTCCCATCCCATATAGCCATGCTGAAGTCGGATGTGTCAGGATGAAATGCGCAGATATCACATCAATGCTGTAAACCATGGCCCAACGCATTCTGTTCTCCAGACTACATCCTGCTAATCTGCAGGAGTTTGAGAACGAACGCAGAAGAAGAACATGTCCTACTCTTCAGATATTGGAAACATTCCAGAAAACTCAGAGGATTTAGAAATTCGATGCTGGAGAGAATTATTCAGGCATGGGATACAGGACGTGACACGCACGTGGTACATAACTTGACACAGCCACAGAAAATTCACATACTGATGGATCAAGGCCTGCCTTTTGAATGCTTGTGAACAGTGAGGAATGCATCTATGTGAACCATTATGTAAGGCCCCACAAGAATACACCGTACATGTTGCCCTCTTCCAGGAAACAATACTACCACGGAGATAAATGCACACCATGGGCTGTACCACATTACAAATAAATACCTGAAGTGCCAAGGTACTATGACATCACTTAGAAAATATGCCCAATCTACAATAACCAATAATCATGGAGCAGACATGATGATGATGCTGATGATTCAATCACTTTCGCTGTCAGCTGGAAGCTCTTGACAGCCCATAGCCCTTCTGGAGCAGACACATATCACCGAATCCTAAAAAAGATGGGGGACACAATAGCAGCAAGTACACACCGCACAATACTTAATATCCCACAAAATCATTTACAATTTTTTTCAGAATTTGAGCCCACATTAAAAAAAAACCCATCATAGCTTGTGATTTGAACGCACGCATCCGAACTCTTGGCTACATATGATAACAACAGAGAACTAGGGAATGAAGACATGTATAATATTTCCTACCTAATCCTATTACATACCTTGATGCTCTACCAACACTCCAACATAGGGCAGCAAACTACGAATCTTACGGTACAACAAGCCGACCGAATCTGGCATTCGCTTCAGCAGACACAGCATAACATAGCCTCATCAAAGTTTTAGAAGGGGTGCGAACTTACACCGACCAATATTAGCAACTATTTGCACACCAAAGATGACACAGAGTGTTAGTAAACCATCGTGGAATTTGAAGAAATCTGATTCAGCCAGGTACAGAGCAGTAACTTGATGTTACATCAGTAAAATCAACCGAGAAGACACCATGAACACAACATACAGTAAAATCTGCACCATAATTTTTGCGGTTCCCAAATTGTATATCCTAAGGGGAAAGGTAGATATTTCAGAATATTACTGGGTACTTGAACTAGATGAATATTACTGGGCACTTGAACTAGATGAATATTACTGGGCACTTGAACTAGATGAATATTACTGGGCACTTGAACTAGATGAATATTACTGGGCACTTGAACTAGATGAATATTACTGGGCACTTGAACTAGATGAATATTACTGGGTACTTGAACTAGATGAATATTACTGGGCACTTGAACTTGATGAATATTACTGGGTACTTGAACTAGATGAATATTACTGGTCACTTGAAATAGCTGAATGTTGCTGGGCACTTGAACTGTTTAAATATTATTGGGCACTTGAACAAGATGAATATAACTGGGCACTCGAACAAGATGAATATAACTGGGCATTTGAACTAGATTAATATTTCATTCTTAAAATGGAGGAGAAGATCCAACATATTGGGGACGTAGAAATACGCACACGAAAAGTAAATTATAACGAACGAGTACATATTTGTTATACACAAATCAGTGCCACTAATAATACAAATATTACAATAAATTATAATAACATCACTTAGGACAGAAGAGGCTGACATATCGATAAAAATATCTTCTTCTGAACGAACATATAATGATACGAAGGTACAGGTTAAGCAAATGTGAGTTCTTTTTTAACGAAACAAATACGTATATTATTTAACGAAACGAAGCATCGATAAAGACGCATTTTACAGAAGCTAAGTTTACAGTGATCTGCCGTGTACACACTGAGAGCTCTCCACGCCTTTTAATGACAGTAGGGACGGGCGGTGTGGGGGGGGGAGCGTGCTCTCTGTGTAGCGCGCAGATCGAAGCATGCCTAGCGACTTTTAATCCACGGTCAATAGTTCACGCAATCTGAATGCAACAAGGTGTAATAAAAAGTGGAACTTATGACGTGATGAAGCCACTTTGCTTAAACTGTACCGATACGAAAAACGAATATAGAGAAAACATTAAGTTGCAAACATCTAGAGTCAATCAGTCCTTGTAGTGTCATGACGAAAGGCGACATGAAATAGAACCATTTATGCAGTACGATCAAGAATAATAATGTACGCATCATAATATTTCGCACTATAACGATATTTCGCACCATATAGATATTTCGCACCACAACGATATTTCGCACCATATAGATATTTCACACATCAACGATATTTCGCACCATATAGATATTTCGCACCACAACGATATTTCTCACCATATACTCGTAGATATTTCGCACTTTGGAGAAATCTGGAAGATTAACACAAGAAACCAGGATGACTGCTAACCATATATGTTTTTATTCTGTCCTACCTTGTTGAGGGCAGAAACCGTATGAGCGACACGCTCCTTATCTTATCTTATCTTTTATTATCGAATGTCGATTGTCTAAGGTGTCCGTAAAGTATATAAGACAAGTATTTCTCTAGACATTTATTAATGTACGCTTTGGCTGGTTCATTGGTGTGTTTGGGGAAGAACGGGTGGTGTAATAATCAAATTAATTTTCATCGGATGTATAGGGACAAATCAAGATAAGAATCCATGTTTCGTGATTTCGTTTGGGTCTTATGAGATTGACCCTGTCGTGATGGATTTATGGATAGATGGATTGAATTGTTCATTCTTGTGGTCATGCTTCTATTTTATTCACATCATAACGTTTTGTTTCTAATCATCTTCTTTAGAATAACGTCTTTCGTTTTATTTATTACTTGCCCACACTAACTACAGTGTGGGAGGAAAAGACACTGATGTCACGATGGGAACACAACGCAAATATTAACTCTTTATTGCATTTTATATATATATATAAATATATATATATATATATACATATATATATATATAATATATATATGTATGTATATATAACATAAAAAAACGAAGCTATAGATCTTCGAAGGAAAACAACATTAGAACGTTTAAATGAACTGTCTAGTAACAACAAAGTGGTACTACAGCGAATACCGTCATACAAGGAAACGAGAAGCTGACAGATTTGCAAAACAAGTAAAGACAAAGGAACAAATCCATCGCAGTGTTCACACACAAGCACAAATTGAGTCAGAAATAAGGCAACAACTTTGTTCAAGGTCCCACCCAAAAACTAGATAAGTTATATTTAAGTAGCAGATTTAAGTTCCGTAAAGAACACTGTAGGCATGTACGTTGTATCATCATCTCAACAAAACAACGGTTGTGAAACTGACACGTCACAATGGTCTTCAGATTCCAAAGCGTATGTTTCAGAATATCCCATTCTTTGGCGATCTAAAGGCTAAATTCTTGCTATAAGAGACATACCTGAAAGTGAAAATGTGGGGCAACCGCGAGGACATACAGCTCACGACTGACTTCATGTACCTAGCGCACTTACGTTTATAACTTTTAGAAATCAAGAACACAACTTAGATTACAGATTTGAAAGGTTAAATCAATACTGTTGTATGCCACAGAAACATGGACAACAAACAATAGGGACATAAACAAACTATAAAGATTCATCAATAGATGGAAGCATGTGTAAAATCAGAGGTACGAAACACTCTTATACCTCAACCGATAGGGAACTCACGCGAAGCATTGAAAGGCATCAGCAGACAGAACACTGACCACACCGTGGTGGATATATAAATAAGAAGCACTACAACGATCAGTGGAATGTATTATGTGACAATCAGTGTTCTGTAGCACAGGTAATTTCTCTTTGTCATCATTGCGGGACAGTCAGATCCAGTAGAGACATGGGTAGATCAAAAGAAACACTCAGAAGAACAATACTTAGGGAAAGTAAAACAGTCAACATACATACTATTCAAGAACTGCACAGAATAGCTTTGAACAGACAGATTTGGAGAGATCTGACCTCTGCCCTATGCGCTAACTTCAGCGCAAAAGGAAAATGAATCAATGTAAGAATTGTTCTGTAATCCACAGGTATAATCTCTCCCACGAACGAGGAGATGACCCAAAATAAAACTTTTAATTATATATTATTGTGTCGTATTTGTAGCAATTTGTTTTCTTAATCTAAATAATGACTACAACAGCTAGAACATGCCCGGTTGATGGCTACGTCCAGAAAAGTATTCGCTACCAAAATCTAATGGATGATTTCTTGAACGAGGACCTTCATCTAACGCCTCTACTGTTGATTGGTCAATGGGGTGTGAAGATGATGGAATGACAGTCATGTTTCAATATTACGTGATTGTTTGACTGAGCAGTCATAGATACACTACACACTAGAAAATGATGACGAAGATGCAGAAACACACAATGTAAAGTAATGATGTTTGCAAATCAAGAATTTACAATAAGAAATCCCTACTCATGTCGTGGCGAGTACTATTCCTCCTCATGTCGTGGCGAGTACTATCCCTCCTCATGTCGTGGCGAGTAAATTCCTCCTCTTGTCGTGGCGAATAATCTCCGTATGTCGTGGCGAGTACTATCCCTCCTCATGTCGTGGCGAGTAATTTTCCTCCTCACGTTGTGGCCAATAATATCCCTCCTCATGTCGTGGCGAGTAATATCCCACCTCAAGTCGTGTAGTGTAGTGTGTAGTGTGTAACTGATTAACATACCAGCACATTGTGTAGTGTGTCAGTGAGTACACGTTTCTAGGATCTAACAAGACATGATGATAACCGATCGTGTATGAAGGACAAGACTTTCAGAGTTGAGTCAAAAGTGGAGTTCACCATTTGCAACATATTGTTTTAACATATACGATAATGATATGACCATTATATCATATAATTATACATATCACTCATATGCCATCATATACTATTAATTATATGTATATATATGTTCTCACTCCTGTAGATTCTATGGAAGTAGTCCGTTACGGGAATTGGATGTATTTTTGCTTACAGCTTGCCTGTGATAGCTCTGTTTTCGCTCGATATATCCTACTTCAGCATCATTTCCTGATCATATTAATCATTTATAGCCTAGGGAACCTACACACACTCTCAAAAACTCTCTTTATTCGTCTCTTATGACATACATTACAGTTTATAGTGTTGCTGCTTCTTGTTTCCCATTAAGGTTACGTCAACACAGTAGTGGCTGAATATACAAACTAAACAAAATCAACACTACACACATATATTTTCACAAACTAAATCACATCAACGCTACACATATATTTTCAAACACTAAATCACAGCAACACTACACATATATTTTCACAAACTAAATCACATCAACGCTATATATATATATGTTATGTTATGTTCCTCCAGGGCCATAGGCGGCACATAGGGCAGAAACCATAGCTTTCCATTTCTGTCTTTGTGTTGCCAGGTCTTTCAATTGTTGCGTGTTGTTTAGGTTCATTGACATGCCTTCTCTATTAATGGTTCTTCGTAGAGTTTCTCTAGGTCTCCCTCTTCTTCTTACTCCAGGTGGCACCCAATATAGTGATTGCTGGGGAATTCTTAGGCTGTTCATTCTGAGAACATGGCCGATGTAAGTCCAACGCCTTTGTCTAATGAAGGAAGATATATAGGTTTGTTTGCTTTCCTCTCTTATAGTAGTGTTAGATTTAAAGTCACTCCACTTAACGTTCAGAATGGTACGTAGGCATTTGTTTTCAAAGGAGTCGAGTCTTTTATCTGTGGCTTTTGTGGCTTTCCAACTTTCGCACCCATATGATAGAATAGGGATGATGTTGGAGTTAAATAACTTGAGTTTTGTGGTGTTTCTTAGTGTGTTTGACGTCCATATGTTGCGTAGTTTATTGAAAGCACCCGCTGCAAGGGCAATACGGTGTAAAATTTCTTTTGATGAGTCTCCATCCAATGCTAGATTGGTGCCTAAATATGTAAAATTGTTGACTTTTAATAATGGAACATTTTGAATTTCTATGTTGTCGTTGGATCTCGTAAAATCTAGTATATGAGTTTTTGATGTGTTGATTTTCAACCCTATCTGATTTGAGTAGTGTTGGAGATTGTCAAGCTTAGATTGAGCATCTGTGTGGTTTGCGCTCAAAAGGGCTAGGTCATCTGCGTAGTCAAGATCTTCGAGAACGGTATTATTAATCCATTTTATTCCTGTCAGCTCATTTTCAGTGCTCTTTCTCATGACCCAATCAATAACGACGCAGAAAAGTAATGGGGACATGTATATATATATATATTATCTAATAAAAGCACACATACTTGTATTTTCTTTTTCAAGAAGTGGGATCCGGCGCAGATAATCTTCAATGTTACCTGGAAATAGAGACAGAAATAAAAGTGAATCTAATATTGTATACATGTGGGGGTATGTCCTGCGCACAGGTCACACGCACATCTTTTATCTTTGTCTTATCTCATATGTCATTGGTCGGAGACATTAAGCATGCGCAAGGCGACCAATGAAATGTTAGGATTAGCTGCATCTGATACATTATGTGTGATACATGAGTAGGACATGCACTTGAAGAAAGTCTATCTGAACTACACCTCCAATATTCTCATACAATAATTTCTTCTATCCCTGACTAGAACTGATGAGCTAGTAAATGTGTAACATTTCAGTTGGACCTTTTCAGCCCCAGAGTAAGATGAGCCTTTCAGTCGCCGAGTAAGGTCATCTTTTCCGCCACAGAGTAAGGTGGTCTTCGTAAACATTAACTGTCACAAGTATAAAAAAAAGCATGGTAGAAAAACAAATTTGTAGCATACAGGATCTAGCCATCAACTCAGCTTTTTTATTTGGGCTATAATGATTGTCGTGGCAATATTTACGTGTTTTATTGTGTCATTGCTTTCTGAACGGTCCGGATGCACAATTGCCTGAGGCGGGTTTCGAATTCGATACCTTGGCCGTAACAGGCGCCTTCTGTATCACGCCACCACAGCACTGGACAGAGATATACGTAGTCACATAATCAGAGAACTGTGTATTAACAGACACCACAAGATGAATTCAAACTCGTGAACTCTTGAACATAATGCTAATGGATCAACTATGGTCGAGCACCAGTATAAGACCTTTTCTCTAACTGAAGTTGGACGCCATTCATGACGTTTTTCATTATTCTGGGGATTCTTGTTGGTCAGTATTTATATATTTGGAGACGAATGTCAAAAATAGCCAATGCCGACCAATAGATAACACGGGAATCGTAAACTGGTTCATGTTTACTTTTTAGTTGACAGGTCTTTTATACCGGTGTTCGGTCATGGATTAACCAACCACTAAACCAGGAAGATCAACTAACTCATCATGACTAGTAGCTGGATTATGTCCTTCGACAGTACTGTAAGACCACTTACCAGAAAGTAAACATGACTTAGAAGGATGAATTTTTGTTATTTCCGTGATTTTCGTTGGTCAACCTTGGCTATTTTTGGCGGGCGACTCTAAGTACATAAATAGTGACTAACGAAATCACGACAATAATCAAATAGGTCACGATTGAAAGCGTGGTTGCCATTTTGCTGAGAAATCTATACTGGAGTCTGTCTTGACTGGACTATACATACCGCAGCTGATCGTTCCTCGGTATGACATCATACTAGATGTCCCTATTAGCAAAGGAGGTATTAAACCGATGTTCATCCTATATCGACATTGATTTTCCATTTAACCTTCCAACGATGAATATTTTCTGGGAAATAATTCAGTGCTGACCGGTGGAGTTTAGAAATGATAGGATCAATATTAGGAATTATCTTGAAAAATGACCGAATTCTCCGTCGCTCAATGTTTCTGCTAGCACGTCGCCGAGAGAAATCTGTATGAGATGATGTTTGGAAGATGATGTATGATTGAGCGTACCAAATGAAAACGACAATTATAAGCGAATGTTATTATACTAAGTAGACTAGTACTGTGATCGTATCAGATACCAATAATCGATGCTGTAACCGTACAATAGTGGTAAAACCTCCGTGTATAAAGCTGTCCTTTTTAAATAATTAATAATTAAGTTTCTGTTCGTTTTCTCTTTGCATTCGTTTCTTGTAAAAGGTCACAGTTGGACCGAAACGTCGAAATAGTGAGTCTTACTTTGTTTATTGTTATTAATTTTTTTTTATATTATAGAATATTCAGTAGCATTATTACTTCAATGTAATATGTATTGCTTGTTTGTTTTGTTACTGCGGTACTCTCCAGTTTGTCGTACATGCTGTGACAGTTTGCATATTTATAACAGAAAGTGTATTAGGAAAAATGAGACGTAATGAGAATGACACCGGATAAAAAACAACCGGATACAAGATTGTGTTCAGATTTTAACTATGAAATATGAGTAGGTTCAGAGTAACATGGTTCGCTAATGTTATATGAGTGAAACATATACACAAACACAGCACATTTATAAGTTATAAAAATCGTACGATGATAGACGAGGCTTCCATAGAGGTGAGGCGAGGAAAAGTAAATTTTGTGGAAAGTCCCGAAGATCACACAATCAACACCTGACAGGAACTATGAGTCTACATACACTGGGATGGTTGCTGGAGCGGAGCACTTATGGGAATGTCCCGCGTGCTGTGAAGCCAGTTTCTAATGAAGAAACAAGACGAGACTTCATCCTGGTTGATTCAACTGAAACCAGCTCTTCTCGGAGCTTGAGTCAAAACTTTGACCAATACAGTTAACCAAAGAAAGGTAATGAATATGCGCAAGTCATTAAAAGCTGTGCATTCTCTAGTCACTGGGAAACATGAATCGCTAGAATGAAACACGAAAACAGTATACATATTTGACAGAAATGAACTTTTCTTGAATACAGTTTATAGTGATTAGAGAATACAGACATTCAAAAGACATGGTAAGAAATACATTTTTAATAAAGAATATACATTTCGGAGTTAATTTACATGTTGAGAAATCAATTTGAGAGATGAATTGCTACCAACATAAAGGGTATGGATCAAATCTAGTCTCATCTAAGTTCTCTATCCCCCCTCCCCGCCCAACTTCCTATTAATGTTTATAGTTTGCAAGTGCAGCAGCCAACATACTGGTCTCACAGATGGAGACAGCCAGACAGTTGAATCGTGTTTCATGTAATTAGGGTATTTCATGTAATAAGGGACTGCACGCTTCCCAGTTGAGGAATGTAGCGACGCTTGTTCTAGGCAGTGAAAGTAGATGCTGCTGTCGCATTGCAGTTACTACGACGTGTACTGGAAGTACTTCTCAGAGAGACACAAATATAGTCCAAAATCTGGTTTGAAAACGAAGCATCACGCTTATCAGCCCAACGTTCTACAAACGCGACCACAATCTTCACTAAATACTAGATAATTATCTTAAAAAAACCACTACGTCAAGTCTCCCCGGTTATATTTAGATGAAAATATATAAACAAGACAGACACATGATAGTCCTCATAAAGGAGAACTCATCTGTGATTTCTGAATTGCCAGTTCTAGTCTTGACCTCTGACAGTTCTAAATACTGACTGACCAACACTAGATATCTAATGGGCAGTGTCAATATATTGTGAATGTTACAGAATTGGATCGGTTCGTCCAAGCGCTTATACCCGGAGGTCACGGCTCACGTGGGAGCTCAGTTAAGCTTCTTATTGATTAGATTCTGTCTCAAGGGAGAGAAATTCTCTAAAAGCTGTTGGATCGAAACATGATTATCCTAATATTTGCTTTGTGTTAGATTACAATTATTTCAGACAGATTCGCTTATTTTCTTTTAGAAGGAATATCGTTAGACGTGAGTC
Source organism: Meghimatium bilineatum (assembly GCA_034231615.1). NCBI lineage: Eukaryota > Metazoa > Mollusca > Gastropoda > Stylommatophora > Philomycidae > Meghimatium > Meghimatium bilineatum. The sequence goes on along the minus strand of CM067305.1, from coordinate 2,005,287 downwards.
ATATATACACATGAAACTAGTGAATTCTATCTACGTTTGAGATTGTTTTCTATGTTAGAGAGCGAATACAAAAGGTTCAAAAGACGTAGAGGATTGACTTCAATGTACTAGGTTTCCCATATGTACTCCATCACTCTCAACGAAGCATCATGCTGCCTGCTGAGAGTACCCCTCATAGCTCGTAACTCCGTAGCTTCAAGTGATAATCCACAGGGATCTCCGATAAATTCCACCTTGTACACAAGACGACAGGAGTCGGATTCGAACCCATGACCTTTTGAACACAAGGCGAACAGCTTAACCACTACACTAGGGAGATCCCCCAAAAATATGAAATCAAACCGCGTAGACTTGTTTACAAGTACAATTTTGGAGGTGCATTTAGTTGATCGCATACATGTCAGTTGTCGGATCATCATCACTACAAACTGGACACGTCCATAGTTGCTCCGATCTCTCCTTGAGTGTATCCGCCATTACACTTCTGCTGACAGTACAGGTCCTATGCTGGTTGACCATCATTCTTCTGCGCCTTCCAAAATGTTCACTTCTAGCAACACCGCATTTCAAACCCTGATCTTTAATCCTGGACATTGAAAAGGAATCCTCATCTACACTAGTCTCACTCTCGGGTGCTATATCTCTTATGGAGTTCAAAACTGCAGCTCGATCCATTACTCCATCGCTCTGTGCCACAACCACGCAAGACGCCATTTGATATGCTCTTTCATTGTCTCGAAGATCCACATGTCCCCATGTCCCGCAACGAAAAATAAATGTAGCTTCTTTCAAACTCGCCTTTCTCAATGCCTCAATCCACTGTTCGCGAACGAGACCCACTTGTACCTTTCTAATCATACTAATAGAGTCACTCAAGATGCAGACATGTGTTGCTTTCTGTGTGCCTACCCACTCAAATGCCCTGGTCACCATCATAATCATGTATGCATACATGTCACCATCATTAAGTGTTTGTTATCTCCACATTGAAGTTTGGCTGTAACGGATTTCTGACATCCTTTATCTCTTGTCTACGCGGTGCACTCTGATAGAATACAACCCGTTGCATTCATGATTTTTCCATAATGTGTTTATATCTGTTTTTCTCTTGCCGCAACCCATTAACTCAAACTTCAAGTGAGACCTTCAAGTAAGACCTTCACATGAGACCTTCAAGTGAGACCTTCACGTGAGATCATCTGAGAGGTGTCATATCTCTGACCTTTTCTAATTGAATTTGTACCTTTTCCATTCTTCATTACCTGTGAGCAGAACTGATCTGGACCCATTGAGTGATCGGACAATGTGTTCTTCGTGAACAGGGTACGGGTCTGTACTATTCACCTACTGTGACCAACAACGTATTTAATTTTTCTGGGTCTTTGCGAATATTCTTTCTAACGTACGGTCCGGGACTCTCTGGCACTCGGGCCATTTATGGTACGGTTGGGACTCTATGGAACTCTGGGTATTTATGGTCCGCTGGAACATTTGGTTTCACCCACAGAAGGCTACCGAAGCTGGACTAAAAATTCAATAACTCTAGGATGTTATTCTGCAGAACCATACATTTTTATTAAGGGAATCACAATAATAATGGGCACAATAACTATCGTATATTTTCCAGACGCCATGTTTAGAGTTAACCGGATGAATAAATTAACATATAATCCTTGGCATTTGCCACATACGTTTACAAAATAGTTGGAAACATTGCGACAAAATTAACTAATGTTTCTTACCAGTAAATATTAAAAGATTTAACGCATTCATTAGTGGCAGAAGTTTGGACATGACCACTTAGTGTCAATATACTCTCACGGACTAGAGATGTGGAAAACAATATAAATATTACTACACACAATGTAGTGATAGTTACACATGACTCATCATTTGTCAAATATTTGATAGTATAAAAACACTCAATGTCTACCAGAAACTTCTAACACATCACGTGTGGACAGGAGATGCAAATATTGAAGGATCATTTGTTTAGTTGAAATTTGTGGACGGCCAGCCAATGATGTTAGAAATTACCAAATGACGACGTACAAAAAAGGTTAACAGCCAATGATCTAATGCGATAGATTTAACTTTACAGAGTGATTTTCATTGGTTAATTCTTGGATACTTTGTATCGACAGGGCAAATCACGGGTGCTATCGGATGTGTCAATTTAGAAGGATGATTTATACTGAGCAAGTAGGTCTTACCGAAGGATACGCACCAACTCAGCAGGAGTGTATGTAAGTGGATGTACTACTCAGCAGGAGTGTATGTAAGTGGATGTACTACTCAGCAGGAGTGTATGTAAGTGGATGTAAGTGTATGTAAGTGGATGTAAGTGTATGTAAGTGGATGTACAACTCGATCTCACATACTGTCTACGTCAGTCATCTTGGCTGCTCAGAAATTTCCAATGTTTTCATTGATTACTTTTTATAATTTTTGTCGTCCACCACTGCACAGATCACTAAAATTCTGGCAACTTTTGTGACCAGATCAAATGGTTTGCACACATTAGCAGACTACCATCATACAGCATACCACAGCAAGCTATACTTCATAGATTTAGCGAAGGCAGACCTAGAAGCCGACCACGAAAACGATGGACAACCAAAATAAAAGAGGCGATAAATCCAGGAATATACTCAGCACACACGACGGCCATCTCCAGAAAATTATTTTATCCCTGAAGCTGAAAGGCTACAAATGGTTAAGCGAATAGATAGATAGATTATGACCAGTTGCAGCTAGCCAATCATTAATCGGGATAATTCTCTGATCGATCAGTTATTTTATTAAGGCGCAACATTATAAACAGAATCATAAAGGGTGTAAATTAGGCCTATTGCTGCACAGAATGATACAATAATATTTGATGATGTGTCCACAAGATGGATCACCAAAAGACTGTGTGATCAAGAGCTATATAAAGATTATCTTGTGCCAAATACAGCAGGACAAGATGTACTTATATATGTCTGAGAGGGAGAGACAGAAATATATATATATATATATATATATATATATATATATATAGAGAGAGGGACGGTGCTGTGTGAGGCTGGAGTGGAAATGTTCTCACTCAAATTGTGTACCGCTCAAGAAGAGACATTCATGAGTACATTCAATTCACGTATCACAGTAAGAGGATGCGACGGGGGGAAAATGGAGAGGGCGAGTGCTGTTGATAATGAATGTGTAATTGAGTTCACAAATGTGGGAGTACGTGAGTGAATGAGTGGAGGGGGGGGGGGCTAGTGATGTAATGTGTGGTTAAGTGAATACGCTCAAGCGCTCTTAGTGATAAGTATATTTATATAACGATACAGCAAGTATTAGCGTTATTTAGTGCCAGCGTAGATTTCAGCTCACAAGAACATGATAATAGTGTTAATGTACTAGGATGGTTCTAGATGAGACTGTTCTGCAGTGTCGGGGGCAGGTGGTAGCATGCATAAACATTACTTTCTGTTCTACAGGGTCGTGGGCAGGTGGTAACCTGCACAAACATTACTTTCTGTTCTACATGGTCGTGGGCAGGTGGTAACCTGCACAAACATTACTTTCTGTTCTAGGATGTTGCTGGCAGGTGATAACTTACATTGTGCAAGTGGTAATTTACATTGTTTTCAGTTTTTGTTAAAAACGCGGATGTCGCCCCCCCCCCGATGTGATTATTTTACTTAGCAATCTTTATCAGATTAAATTTATCCTTAATTTTTCTTAAATATAAATTTTCTTGGCGCTAGAATTTGTTAGGTAATACGAAACCTCTCCTAACACAAAACCTAAGCCTAACCCTAAAAAAATTACATTTAGATTCATAATTATTAAACATCAATTGGCAAGCATTGTCAAGAGAAATAGTCAAATTAGTAATCATATGGGGACGGGGGTGTACTGATTCCAAACCAGAATCTTGTTTACTGTTCTACATGATTGATGGCAGGTGGTAACTTGTTATGTTTTCTGTTCTACTGGATTGATGGCAGGTGGTAACTTGTTATGTTTACTGTTCTACAGGATGGATGGCAGGTGGTAACTTGTTATGTTTTCTGTTCTACTGGATTGATGGCAGGTGGTAACTTGTTATGTTTTCTGTTCTACAGGATGGATGGCAGGTGGTAACTTGTTATGTTTTCTGTTCTACTGGATTGATGGCAGGTGGTAACTTGTTATGTTTTCTGTTCTACAGGATGGATGGCAGGTGGTAACTTGTTATGTTTACTGTTCTACGGGATGAATGGCTGGTAGTAATTTAATTTTTTTTCTGTTCATTTATATTCTTGTGATGGTGTTGTCCAAGTTGGCCTCAGCAATCTGTGGGGGGGGGGAGAGAAGGGGGCGGGTCTGAACAATTGTTATAGGAGGTTTTTGAAATGTTGATGTCAACAATGTTACTATAATACGACCAATCTATCAGGAAATAACAGAATTACTTCTCTTCGCGTTGACTATACTTACCACTGCAGCCAGACAGGGAAACAAGTATAAACATACTGAAGAGAAACAAAACATATCGCAGAAATTCCACGAACACCAAATTTCTGTCATGTTTGAATTACTTAGCGATTGAGAAGAAACTATTAAGTGCACATTCATCAGAATCAAAGTGTATTGTGAGGGTACTGAACATTTTCGCAGAAAAGAAGAACAGACGTCTAGAGCTGACTTACAATATTATATCAATTTTGTTGCTTTTTAAAACTAGTTCATGTTTGACAGATGCAGGCGTTAAATAACATTTTCTGGTGGTAAAATACGAGGGGGGGGGGGAGAAGACAGCTATCTACCCAGCAGAATATAGAGTCAATTGGTGTCCGCACACTAGAAATTGGTGTCCGCACACTAGAAATTGGTGTCCGCACACTAGAAATTGGTGTCCGCACACTAGAAATTGGTGTCCGCACACTAGAAATTCGTGTCCGCACACTAGAAATTCGTGTCCGCACACTAGAAATTGGTGTCCGCACACTAGAAATTCGTATCCGCACACTAGAAATTCGTGTCCGCACACTAGAAATTTACGCCGTGACACTGCTTGCGGTTACTTAACAAACTAGTGCAGCCTGTAATTTTGTCTTCCATTCAAATTCATTGTAATATAAGAATATGTCATCAGTATAACATAAGATTCCATACAGAAAACATAACCAGGAGTTGCATAGTACATCAATTTTGTTCTTGTGCGGTATTGGTGTGAACACTCTTGGGATTTGAACTGGATTGAACATATGCGAGAAGAACTGAACAGACATTTCCACCAGCTTGAAATAAAATAAATGTGAATTCAGAGAGTATTCATTGAAGAATGAAACGGCATACCTCAAGCATATTTCTAGACACTGCTGTAGCAGGAGTGATGTTAAAAAACACGCACACACCCACCCATATGCACCCGCGCATGCACGCACGCACGCATACACACACATATACATAAATATATATATATATATATATATATATATTTAGGGAGAGTCATCTTCAGAGCTTTATTGCATACCTAGCATTTTTGTATAGATTAAATAGCAACAAATGTATAGATTACATAGCCATAAAGGGGTAATGCTCAACTACATTCGATGTCTGTCATGTTACTCCATCAAACCAAGAATCTATGATTGTTATTTGATTTTTACAAAGATCAATATGTCATGACATTAAACATAATAGCTCTATTTTTGTCCTAACTGCCCACGACCTTCAGAGAGAATGACGACATTATGGAATTCTAAGGAAACACTTAATCCTCCGATGGGAGAAATTAATTTTAGAAGGTAGTAAAAATAACGATTTGAAATTGATTATGTCGTGAAAATATATGACGTAGCGAATTTCTCCTGAGAGTGTCAGAGAATTGAATCATTATTGATTTCGTCCCGTGCGAAATATTTTGATTTCCGTAGAAATCAAGAACGAAAGACAGCAGCAATGCGAAATGAACGTGTGCTTGAAGTTTTCTAGTCTTCTATTCCGTTTCTGCTTTTCTTCATTTTTGTCAACTTGATGTATTATCATGTTTAATGATAGTGGGTGATTATGCTAGGAAGATTTCCATATTGACAAATGGTCAAGCACGTTTTACAGAGGGCAGCCTTCATATATGTGGCCTTTATGCAGTATTCGGAACGCTTATTAAATGTTAGGACGTACGACTGGTCTACTTGCAAAATGAAACGTTCCTCGACGGACGATTGCAGTTTGTAATAGCAATGGCTCTGTTAGTTAATACTAAATAAGATGTGTAGAGTGTGTGAGAAAACTAAAACATAATAAAACATCTTCGTTCAATCAACTCTATTTTGCTACAAATCTACTAGAACTTGTATCCTGCAGTAAGTGGAATCTAGTAGGACTAATGTCCTGCAAAAAGATAAATATAATACAACTAGTGTCCTACATCAAGAGTAATCTAGTAGGACTAGTGTCCTACAGCAAGAATAATCGAGTAGGACTAGTGTCCTACAGCAAGAGTAATCTAGTAGGACTAGTGTCATGCAGCAAGTGTAATCTCATTTTTGTAGACTTAATGCAAGCATATGACAAATATATGCTAATAATGCACAACATGGACATTCGTGGGAAAATGTACAAATGGATTAAGAACTATCTTGTCTGTAACGCCATGCTGTTCTATCCTGAGCGAGGCTCTCCCAAGCGCCTACGTCAATGTTAAGATGTTTCAGTGATGACTTGAGCGTGTCTTTGGAACGCATTTTCTGTCCACCAGCATTTCGAATTCCTGCCTTGAGTGCTCCATAATATATTTATTTTGGCAAAAGCGAGTCCTCCATACGCACAAGATAGCCTGCCCAGCGTGCCTGCGCGTTCATACGTATTGTGTGGATGCTTATTGAGGTTGATTTTTCCAAGACCTCGTAGTCTGGTACTTTGTCCCACAAATGGATGTTTAGTAATTTACGTAGGCAGGTAAGATGGAAATGATTTAATTTTCTTGCATGTCTAGCATACACTGTCCGCGTTTCATACGCGTATAGTAGGGTTGGTATAACAGCAGCATGATATACTTGAAGCTTGGTGGTTGTTCTTATACCTCTTCTTCTTCTTCTACACGATAAAAATACAACGCCAAGGGCATACCTTCCAAACGATGGACTACATAAATAAAAGAATCAGCGTAATGAAACATATATGAAGCACACATACAAATCATCTCCAGATAACTCTTCTACACCTGACGCGGCAAGGCATACAGGTGTATAAGGCGAACAGAGAAAGACGAGAAAGAAAGACGATTGCTTGATTTCTGTCTTATAAATATGTGGTCTAATTGATACATGCTATTTGATATTTTTCTACCGTGGTTGGTATACTTTTATCATGGTTGATATACTGTGCATCTGTAGTGGCTGATATACGACTACCATGGATGATATCCCCAATGACACATGAATATCATCCATAATGATGTCATTGAGAGCATAAACATTGATGTGTGACAGAATATAGATATTTATATCATCAATGACATGTGTATACCTCTGACATGCATTATATATATATATATATATATATATATATATACTAGAAATACTCCTGCCAAAATTTATACATCTCTTTCATTGATACACCTTTTCTGTGATTGTTATCTCTATGGTGCGACGCATATATCTTTATCATTCTTGATATACCTTTACAATGATCGATATATCTCTATCATGCATGAAATATATATTTTTTGGTCACGTGAATACCACTCAGATGTTTCACTTTACAGGTACCTATTTTTCCGAATCGTTCCATCTATAACTGATATATCTCTCTATTTCTTATATCCCCCGTGCCGATACATTTATAGCCTTTATTAAATTCTCTGAGAATTTCCCTCGGAGATAGCTGATGGTTTACCAGTATGCACGTCCATGTGTTCCAACAGATTTTTATGAAATTGGACAAACATTTTTATGAACGGCCTGCGGTCATGTTCCCAAAATTGATCATACATGAATGTTCAAGCGTCCCTCTGTTATATATGACAATTCCGTGTTCAGCACACTGCAGACAAATCAATAACACGTACATTGATAACAAATCAATAACAAGTGCATTTATAACAAATCAATAACAAGTACATTGATAACAATGTGTAGATGTCGTCATTTGACTTTTCCCTTTTCCTAGCCTGTACTTTCCCTTCGTTAGTCCATACTTTTCCCTTCCCTAGCCTGTACTTTCCCTTCGTTAGCCCATACTTTTCATTTCCTAGCCCATAATTTGTGTTCTCTGTCAAATAATTGCCTCTCTCTAAGTCAGCTTCCAAGGTACTTCCATTTTTAAAACTGGGCGTAATTTGAAATGGCGTAGACCATTGCAAGAATATATTTCGTTTATTTATCAGTCATACAATCTAACCACATTCCTACGTTAGGGCACAAAATCATCATAATTATTCATCACATTTTTAAACCAAACCTTCATAAAATATCCTAATGTTATATGTTATTGAATGAGATTTAGCTTTTTTATTTTATGCACAGGACTAAAACAACCAGTTATATATTCACACATACACCAACATAATTGTATATTAAGTGTAATATTGTATACTTACTTAAAAGCCCACAGGTAAGCACAAGTTGGGGAGGGGGAGGCGTTGCGTGGTTTCCCAACCCACTTAGGAAAATATAATATAATATATAGTACGAAAAAAATAGGTAGAACAGAGACAACCAATCCCTTTCTAATCTCCAAAGTTTTTTCCGAACGAATATCGGCGAATAATTCCACATTTTTGAGGTGTTTTAATTGTATATACATTTTTGATAGTATACCATTGCTCAAACCTTCAAGAAACCATATATACAACCCAGATAACCGTTCATAAGAAACCATATATACAACCCAGATAACCGTTCATAAGAAACCATATTTCATGATACCATTCATAACGACTCGCTCATAACGAATAAACATAGGCGATAATGATGCACTTCGTTAGCATATTTGATTACTGTAGGAACAAAATGGGACAAGACCCTGTAGACTCATCGCGTAAGGGAAGTTATTACCGCGCTTGTCAGTGATTTATTCTCCCTAATAATTACGAGGAAAAGTGTATAACAATTTGTGAAAACTGACAAGTGCCAAACACATCTACGCAAATTAGTCCATTATCCGCTGCCAGAATACGTTCAACAATAGTTCATAATTCTATCAGACGAGATAATTTTCGCCATTAATCCTGAACCATATACAACGCTTCTTAAGTATTGATTATCAACGCTTCTTAAGTATTGATTATCAAATATTGATATATTGTCTCTTAAGTATTGATTGAGGAATGAGGCTGTCGGACAAAAAATCGGCACCACCTCACTCTTAATATACATCAAGAGACAACAGATCAAATAGACTACCATCAGCAGACCACCATCTGCACACATCAGCAGACCACCATCTGCACACATCAGCAGACTACCATCAGACAGCATACCACAGCAAGATATGTCACACAGAAACATCAAAGGCAGGCACAGAGGCCGACCACGAAAACTATGGTCCACTGACATAACAGAGGCGACAAATTCCAAAATATACGCAGTACACAAAAGGGCCGTCTCCAAAAAAGTATTCTACAACTGACGCCCACAGGCAACAAAGGGTTTCAGCGACTAGATAGATAGAATAGAACTAGCTGTAACTATATGTACACAATAACAACACATAACTAGCTGTAACTATATTGACACAATAACAACACATAACTAGCTGTAATTCATCTGCACGTCCGTGTTATGGTCATTTAGCTTCTCACATGTTATGCAAATTGTTACTAGTAAAATGTGATGCAATAACATAACATAATATCATGCAATAACATAGCCAAACTCATACAATAACATATCATAACATTAGGATATTTTATGAAAGTTCGGTTTAAAAATGTGATGAATTATTGTGATGATTTTGTTCCCTTACGTAGCAATGTGGTTAGATTGTATGACTGGTAAATAAAAGAAATATATTCTTGCAATGGTCTACGCCATTTCAAATTACGCCCAGTTTTAAAAATGGAAGTACCTTGGAAGCTGACTTAGAGAGAGGACATTATTGGGTAGAGAACACACATTATGGGCTAGTGAAAGGAAAAGTATGAGCTAACGAAGGGAAAGTATGGACTAACGAAGGGAAAGTATGGACTAACGAAGGGAAAGTACAGGCTAGGGAAGGGAAAAGTATGAGCTAACAAAGGGAAAATACAGGCTAGGGAAGGAAACAGTATGGGCTAGGAAATGGATGTTATGGAATAGGGGAGGGAAAGTATAGGATGGGGGAGGGAAATGTATGGGCTAGAGGCATGTGATGGTGTTGTGAAGGAGTAGTATGAGTTGTGTACATATGTGGTTTAGTGAGGAAAGTTTCGTGTGTTAGTAAGAGTTTCAGTTTTGGAAGGGCGAAATTAATTTTGAGCTAGTAAAGGTAGCATGTATTTTTGAGTTAGTAAAGTTTGCATTTGCGAGTTAGTAAACGTACTTGTTACAACACGGAATGTTAGCGGGATAATCCCTATATAAGAACCAAATATGAAAGACATTTGTCTGAGGAAATGATAAAAGACATTAGTCTGAGGGAAGGATGGAAGACATTAGTCTGAGGGAAGGATGGAAGACATTAGTCTGAGGGAAGGATGAAAGACATTAGTCTGAGGGAAGGATGAACATTTAATAAAAATCTTCTTTAGAAAATTAGATTAAGGTTTGGGAACATTAGCGGTAGAGATGAAATGTAAAAATGAGTAAATATGTGTTTGATGGAAAGAATATTGAAGGAAAGAATATATGTTTGAAGGAAAGATTATTGAAGGAAAGAATATATGTTTGAAGGAAAGATTATTAAGGAAAGAATATATGTTTGAAGGAAAGATTATATGTTTGAAGGAAAGAATATATGTTTGAAGGAAAGAATATTGAAGGAAGGAATATATGTTTGAAGGAAAGATTATATGTTTGAAGAAAAGAATATATGCTTGAAGGAAAGAATATATGTTTGATGGAAAGAATATATGTTTGATGGAAGGAATATATGTTTGAAGGAAAGAATATATGTTTGAAGAAAAGATTATATGTTTGAAGGAAAGAATATATGTTTGATGGAAAGAATATATGTTTGAAGGAAAGAATATATGTTTGATGGAAAGATTATATGTTTGAAGGAAAGAATATATGTTTGAAGGAAAGATTATATGTTTGATGGAAAGAGAATATATAAAATCAGAACATTTGAATAGTAAACTCTCGGTTATGAAACGACAATTTTGGTTGATATAAATTTTGGTTAGGTTATGTAAGTTATGACTATAAAATTGTTCGTTGAAAGTTGAAGTTATGATTATAAAAGTGTACGTTGAAAGTTGAAGTTATGATTATAAAAGTGTACGTTGAAAGTTGAAGTTATGATTATAAAAGTGTACGTTGAGTTTATGAATAGAAAATGGGGAATGTGATATACTGTAATATATATTGTAGATGGGGAATGTGATTTATATCGATATATATTGTAGATGGGGGAATGTGATATAAATAGATATATATATTGTATATGGGGAATGTGATATAAATAGATATATATTGTATATGGGGAATGTGATATAAATAGATATATATTGTATATGGGGAATGTGATATACTGTAATATATATATATTGTAGATGGGGAATTTGATTGACGATATCTATGTCTGGGTTATTATCAATGCAATGGAATTAAAGTCAAAAAGTTAAGAATGTATATTACATGGTAACTTGAATCAAATATAATACAGAATAAGCAACCACGACTTCATAGTTCAGATGTTAAAGTTTAGCTATCAGAAATATATAAATATTCTCATGTTTCTCCCATATGATAACTTCTGCTAATCAAATTAATTATTGTGTAATATGCTAATTGAGAACTTAATATAAATTTAGAAATATTGTTACAGTATATAATACTATTATGCATACCATTGTTATTACGTTGCGTGTGAAACTTTCAGGTGTTTTCCCCGTTAACTCCCGAAGGGCATGGAGATGACCCTTTAGAGGGGTGTTAAGTATTTATACAAAACACTTACGTTTTTAAACTGTCGTCACTGATTTGACGGAATGACGAACAACTTATGCACTAGTCATGAATGTGCAAAATCTATGTAGTGATAATCTGTCATAGTATCACAAATAGTTACTTACATATCAGTGATCTTCACACCGCTCTAAAAGATCACATTCATGCAGTTCAGATGTTAATGGAGAATGCACATGAAATAGTTTACAATGAAATTATTCAAAATACTATAGAACATTTCCTAAACTAATGTTTCAAATATTCATAAATAAATAACATTATAAAGCACTGCAGAAAATATTTTTTTACAATAAAATTCATATAATTTTAGAAATTATAATTGAAAAGAATATTTCTAGCGAATATGAAAAAAGTGAACTGTTTCTCGATTAAAAAAAACCCAGCAAACTTAAACGACCGTATAAGCAGCCACACACATTAATATAACCCAGTATTTTATTCATTTTTGTAAGAAGATGCGTGCATCCAAGTGGAAAATTAACTTCTAAATTTAACCATAAAAAATAGCATACAGTAATGACATTACATTTCAAACAGTAACACATGTCTACATGTATTATTTGGTAACATACAGACATTGTGCAGACTTTGCGTTATTGTTACGTTTCTTAGTAACTCTCATTGGCAACTCTGTAATGTCTAGACTCACTTTATGACCTTGTTGCCCTATGCTATATCACATTTGCACGTCATTTGTTGATAATCTTGCTCTGGCATACTATGTCTATCGGATACACGGGTCACTATGGCAACCATGTACAATATCATATTTATGTTTCCATTTATTCTTCTACGAATAGCGTACTTTGGAAAATCAATTCCATTAACATTTTTGTGTCATGTTGGGAACTCCGTTCAGACATTAACTCCTAAAGATCGTTGGCGCCCGGGAATAGAAAAAAAATCTCACTGCTTGCCCAGACTGATCAATGATCAAGTAAGCAAACCCCGCTGGCAGCCCTATCCACTGTATAAACTTCATAAGACATACTATGGAAACGAGTAGATTCAAATGTCTATATAGCTTTGGTGTAATGTCAATGTTTATTTCGGATAAAACCGAGACTATGTTTATTGAAAAAGAATAAATGAATATTTATATAAGTCGTATATATTGCATTACTAGTGATTTATCTGTGTGATCTTTCATCATCATCATCATCATGTGCTGTTCAGAAATGAATGCATATTAGTTACTGGAGTCAAACTGGATGCCATATATGTATCAAGTGATATATTATTTCCAGAACGTTGTCTTCGCCATGGATACTATGAATGTCTCTCTGTTCCGAGCCAGCATTGTCCAGAAACATGTGCATACATTCTATGATGTCGCTGGTCCATCGTCGTCTTGGTCTTCCTCTTCTTCTCTTGCCTAGCACTCTGCCTTCTAGAATCAACCTTTAGATGCCATCGTGTCTCTTTCAGTATCCAAAATACTTTAGCTTCCTTCTTATGATGATATTTAGAAGCCAGACTTCGTTTAGTTTCAGTAATTTCAAAACATCACTGTTCTTATATTTCTCTGTCCATGACATTCGTAGGATCTTTCTGTGGGATTTCATTTCAAATGAATTTATTCTTCTGGATATTGTCTTGTTTAAAGTCCAAGTCTCGCATCCATATGTTGCCACTGGGAAAACACATGATCTTGAAAGGGTTAATTTAGTGTCGTTATTACAACTTTGCCATATGGAGAATGTATATAGGCAAAATCAAAACATGGATTTAAAGTGTAATTTCTGTTACACAAGAGAACAAAATCGATGTTTCAATCATTAGATTTCTATGCATAGAGAAACACGAGAACACAGACAATTAAAATACCATATTCCTACTTCACGGATTGCGATAATATTATGCAGTTTCATTCTAAAATTCCATGTAGTATTTTACAGATAATTTGTCCTGTTTTTCTGTACCTATCTTGACAAACATCTGCAGGTCGAAACGTCTGCTCGTGTATGTGTGTAACATACAATTTTATGCTAATCTGAGGTGATTTTATATGTACTTGTAATCATTATCCGTGTGTTTATGCATAGTGAATATACATAACATTCTCTCACAGCGATAAATAATTTGGAGAATTCTCAACAAAAATTGATTCAGCAAAATTAAATTGATTCCTATGATTTTTACTTCCTTCATTCATAGTGGCTAACATATGATCACATTAACATAATTCCTATTCTGTATATTTTTTATAAAGATTGATTGAAATGCCATGTCCAATCTGATGTACGTGAGTTCTCGTTAGATTTGTGTATTGTGGATTACCATGTTTTTGTGTTTCTGTAATTAGTGTGTTACTAGAGGCAGCGGGATGCTAGATTTAGTTTGTTACTAGAGGCAGCGGGATGCTAGATTTAGTGTGTTACTAGAGGCAGCGGGATGCTAGATTTAGTGTGTTACTAGAGGCAGCGGGATGCTAGATTTAGTGTGTTACTAGAGGCAGCGGGATGCTAGATTTAGTGTGTTACTAGAGGCAGCGGGATGCTAGATTTAGTGTGTTACTAGAGGCAGCGGGATGCTAGATTTAGTTTGTTACTAGAGGCAGCGGGATGCTAGATTTAGTTTGTTACTAGAGGCAGCGGGATGCTAGATTTAGTTCCTTCTTGTAGGATCTGTGATAAATGACACAACGCATATTAAAATTGGAAATGTGGCCCCCACTGCTCTCCCGTAATGAACCGTAGTGGCATAAACATAAATGGTGGCTAGGTACCGTCCAAAAGACCTTGACCTTAACACGTACATCCAAAGTCAAGCAACCATCCTTGCGTAAACACTGCATTAAACCTAAAACAGAAGCTACAAATGAAGAACAGCAACACTAAATGTATGTGATCTAGACGACACAACACTAGAGCCGATAGAATTTATCATAAAGAACGTATATGCATTTTAAGCATTACTGATACAAGGAGGAATGAAGGTAATATTCACACAAAATACACAATTACATACTAAAATGGAGCGAGGTTGACAACACCTTAAAAATAACACAGCGATGGATTATTGGTTCCTACAAAGAAGGTAAATTTTTTGCAGACATCTACAAAAAGTATAGTACAGATACAACAGATAGAGAACAGATACTAAACTCATTCAAATATACGCACCTTGCAACGTTAGCAACAAAATAAACAATTTTTTTTCTCATTCTTGTTAGACAAAGGAAAAAGGGACATCTTGATCCAGAGCTCACAAAAATAGATGTACATACGGATCATAGATTTGTTCTACTAGCCAATAAACGAAAGAGAACAAGCATGAACTCAAAGAAAAGAAACAAGACAATAGCAGGAGCAAAATATAAACGTGTCAACCCTAGAAGAGTAAATACGAGTGATGAGATGAATAAAGACATGACTAAAATATTGAAACTTACCAAGGAAAAATGATAACATCTAAAACGAATGGGATCTTTTCCAAAACACAATGACATAACAACTGTACAATATATGTGGCACAGGACGTCCTAAGCAAGAAAAAAACATCATGGTGGAGTGTGGAGATAAAAAAAAGGTGTACAACAGATAAAAAAATTTCCAGATAAGGTTGAACTTCACATATCAGAACGAATATCTACAATAACTATTAGATAGGAGAAATACAAAACTTGTAATCAAGGAAGCGCATGTTAATTCACGGAACAAATGTGGAAACTATTTAACTGACATGCAAAACAAAAACTAAATAATATTTCAGAAGTATTAAATCAATCAATGTAATTTTATGTATACCGTGGACATCTAAAACCACAAATCAAGAAGTGTTAAGATCAATAAACGTTCAAGAGGACTGGTTCCGTAACAATATTTTAACACGAAAGTTGTTTTGTTTTTGGTTATTATAAGGAGATATAGCATTATGGAAAGATTAATAGCTGAAGGCAGAGTCAACGGTAACAAGGGAAGAGGCCGACTTAGACGACGATAGTACATTGATATATCAGATTGCTGTAAACATATCTCTAGCTGTGGCAGGTCAACTCGTCTAGAAAAGAAGTGTTCAAAGAATCAATAAGAAAGACAACGTTCTGTAAATAATTTCAGAAGTTGTTCTAGAAAGAATACGCCTGGACAGAAATAAAATACAAGACCACTGGAAAAAAATTAGTCATTGCACTGTTATGGAAACGCAAAGATAGTAAAAGAGAATGTGAATCATATAAAGGTATCTCCTTATTACGTCATGCAGGAAAATGTGAATCATATAAAGGTATCTCCTTATTAAGTCATGCAGGAAATATCTACGCAAAAATAATAGAACAGAGAATGCGATACATTGCTGAACCATAGCTATGTCCCTCTCAATTTGACTTCAGAAGAGGGACAAACTGTACAGACTCACTATTTACACTGAGAAAACTAAGTGAAAAAGCAATCACATACAATTAAGATTTAAACACAATATTTGTAGAGTAGGAAAATACATTCATTAGAGTAGCCATTTTCTGGGAAACATTAGAAAATTATAACATCTGAAGACAGCTGATAGATAATATAATAGCTTTATACAAACAATAGAAAAGCTCAGTAATGACAACAGAAGGAATGACCGAATCTTTCAAAACGAGAATTAAAGTAATAAGGTGTCTTACATCTTCTATTCAACATTTATATGCATTGAATATTACAAGATGCTCACAACAATAAAGAGGAAAA
The DNA here is from genome assembly GCA_034231615.1 of Meghimatium bilineatum. Lineage (NCBI taxonomy): Eukaryota > Metazoa > Mollusca > Gastropoda > Stylommatophora > Philomycidae > Meghimatium > Meghimatium bilineatum. Next base: position 1,988,522 of record CM067305.1, on the reverse strand, counting down.
CAGTACGTACAAACCTAATAAGGAATTTATAGTAAAATAATAGTGTTAAAGTCTTGGACACTTTATAAAGACACGTATATCCACATGGTATAATCGATGTTATATAAGACAAACTGTCTTATTTAGTGTCTCAGACACGTATATCCACATGTTAGAATCGATGTTATATAACAATGACAAATTGTGTTATTTACCTCTAATACAAGAGACATATCACACAATATGATGTCTGTGTATTCACATTATAAAATATCGCTAAACATACATTTACAATTTACCTAAACATACATTTACAATTTACCTAAACATACATTGCTGTCTTTGAAAACATTTTTGTTTATGTTCCTCGTCATCTTCATCACGTGACATTTTAGAACTATGTCCTATGCTGATGACATCTTGGTATATATAGGCAGGGAAACGAGCTCCCGGAGGTTGCAGAGGAAGCATGATCGTATAGGGGAGTGATGCATTAATTCTGGAGATTTTGCTAATCCATCAAAAGGATCTATAACATAGTTTTCCCTAAATAATCACATAGTAAACACGCCCACTCCATCGGTTACCTTGAGACCGGATGTCCTCGAGAGAACCAGTACCATGAAGTACGAGGTTTTTTTGACCGAAGTATGAGTTTCAAAGATTATGTTGACCACATCATTGTAAAGGTTAATAAAGATCTTGCGGCGATGAAAGTTATGGCTGCTGCTCAGTGTGAACAGCTTTCTCCTGTATCAAGTATTGTTGGTGGCGGTGGTAGAGTACGCACTGGCGATTCTGACTATCGGAACAGAATATCGGATAGAATCCAGAATGAGGTAATCCGAATCATTTTGGGGTGCACGAGAAATACATCTGCACGAGCTATGCACTACTTACTGGATTGCCCAACTACAGAACAAAGAATAAAAATGTGCAGGGCGCGGGACTACCTACAAATCTCAGCTGATAAAGAACATCTTCTACACCCAGAAATTATCACAGTGAAGGTCAGTCGACTTAGAGAGGAATATCGTAGATGGTGCGCAGAGGATATTATACAAAGTGCGTGCAGATTGGAGGATGTGCTACCTGGTACGGAACAGAATCGGGCGCCCTTTAAGTATCCGGCAGTCTTCAAAGTAATAATAACGCTCAATAGAGAATGTAGGGAATGGTGCCCGGCAGTGGTGGAGTCGGATGTGCTCACTATGATCGGTGAGAATTTCAGGGAAAGTGGTATGATTATATATACAGATACATCAGTAGTGTCTAGTCCTTCACGGCTGAAAGGTTGGAGAAGACCATCAGAGAGAAATGTCGTGTGTTCGCTCCTCCAATAAGCTGCACGACAATGACAATTTCGGTAGTAACGAAAGCTTTGAAATGGATGTGCTCGGAGACTGCGCCACATGATTGTATACTCAGTGACTCGATGAGCATGATTGTGAAAGTGCAGGCTGGATACATTCGGGAACATTCGCTGAATGTGGTGAAGAATTCCTGTGTTTTTAAAGTGACTTTTATTTTTGTGCCGGGACATGCGGGAGTTCCGGGTAATGAGAGAGCAGATAGTTTGGCAGCACACGCGGTTACTACGGTTGTTGGCGAAGCGATGGGTCGGGCAAACAATTTGAATGCCCTACGGGAAAATGCACGGACAAATGACTGTATAAGTTACGATGACTCTTGTTCCATGACTAGAATAATGGAACTTGATTTGAAATGTATTGTCGCTAGAAAGGAGCGGTTTCGTGGGTGTGGAACAATGATGGTCAATGAACAACGTACTGGGACCGTCAGTCAACGAGTAATGGCGGATACAGTCAAGGAGTGATCTGAATGTCCGGACATGTCCAGAATACAATGACGATGATCCAACGACTAACTAACGTAATAGATTATTGTCAGAACGTTGTTTGTGCACTTGATGTCGTGAACCCGACTCTATCCTGTGCCAATCTCCCTGCTTCCTATAGAGATATCTCCATGCAGTCTTTGATGCTCATCTGTCCATCTCCTTCTACGCCTACCTCTTCTTCTACTTCCCTGAATTCTGCCCTCTAATATGCGTCTTTCCATACCACTGTGTCTTTTTATGTGTCCGATATATTTCAATTTTCTATGTAAAATTGTATTCACCAGCCAACCTTCTTCTATATTAAGCATACTCAAAACCTCACTATTTCTTATCTTTCCTGTCCAAAAATTTCTAGATTTGTCCTACAACACGTCAGTACGAGAGCCGATTTTCTTTTTTTGTGTGCAGTTATTCTATTTATTGTTCATGTCTCGCAGCCGTATGTTCCAACTGGAAAAATGAATGCTCTAAGAAGTATAACTGTGGTCCTCACGAAAATAAAAACAATTGCAAGCTCTAATTTGGTAATGTGTTTCACATTTTCCGTCCTCACTTCTTTCTCTCTCTGTCTGTCTCTCTCTTTCTCTCTTTCTCATTCACGAATTATCTGCCATATTTAACAGTATGAATATTCATGAACATATTTGAAGAAACCTACCTCAATTACCAGAACAGAACTGACACCAACACTTGCATAATGAAGCTTGTGAGCAATCTCCATCTCAGCACTATGATGTAATTCCTTTCTCATATTCTCTTCATAATCGTCACTGTTTCTCTTTCTTCTGCTCCCTTTAACACGACTCTCCTCACCACTATTCTCACTATATCTAAAGCCTTCTTCATCGTCGTCATAAACATGTGATAAAGTGTCTTTGGAATGACTACTAGTTTCGTTAACATCGACACCATCTGGAGTATTATCACCAACACCAGAAACACCATTCACTGATAAAATAACACCTTTAAAAGTAACACCTGGATTATCAACAACATCAGGTTGCGCGGCAGCAGTATTAATATTGCTATATGTAAAATCCGTGGATCCATTCAATTGCATAGTAATGATTTCGGAGATTGCTTTATGAAGAAATATCAAATCTTCTATTGGTCGACTGGTTTCGTTATTTCTATGAATACTTTCTTCAACTAGAGTTATGTCATACTGCGCGACATGTGACGCTTTAACAATGTCATCCTTGTCTGCATGGGATACACCAGTGATATCCTCCTGTTCAATATGGGATACACCAGTGATATCCTCCTGTTCAAGATGAGATCTAGTGATGATTTCCTCATGGAATTTACGAGATTTCTCAACGCTGTCAGTTTGACTTTGAGGCGTTCTATCGCTGTCATTCTGGAGTGTATGAAACGTTTGAGCGCTTTCGTCATGAAGAGTTCTGTTGCTGTCAACTGCAAGCCGCTGACTGACATGTTTGATACCGTTGTACAGATATCTCCTCACACGACGAACTAATTTGTTCAATAGAAGGTGTACGTGCGATCTGGCCATTCTTTCGTTGTGTTGGGAATCGTTGCTGACTCCATTTGGAGTATTGTTGACTCCATCTGAAGTGTTGCTGCTGTGAGATCGCCGAAGACGGCGTGCTGAGTAGGAAGTTGAATTGTTTCCATTTTGAACAAAAACTGTTTGAGAATAGGAATTCCATGAATGTTGTTTTTCCTGTCTTTCAGAAATAACTTCAGGTCTAAGGGCTTGTGGCATTCCTACTGTGCTGCTACCTGACTGTGGATGTGTATCAACGTTATCAGCATCGCTGTAAAAGTCAAGGTCTTTAGAAATATTCCACAAAATTGTGGAATCTGCGACACGATCGTAGACAGAGGCTACCGTGTCATTAGTTCTGAACTGATCCGGGTATTTTGTACGAATACTTTTGATAAACTTGAAAGTGTGACCCTCGGTTAGTAATAATGTCTCTGTAGATATAAAATAATAATAGAAGTTTAGTTGATGAAGTCATAGATAAATACTGCATCAGTAGATATAAATAATAGTAGGAGTTAGTTACTGGATGCATATATAGTATGTCACCCAGATATCTGTCATATATGTTAATGCACAAACATAATTTATTTGTATCATTATAAAGTCTCCCTCGACGTATGCAGTCACGTGGACACGTCGTAGTGCATCATTCAAAAGTGGTGACATTTACTTTACGCATGACTTTTATTGTCTGTCAACATAAAATATAAACACTTTCATTGTCTGTTAACATACAATATAAACACTTTCATTGTCTGTCAACATAAAGTATAAACACTTTCACTGTCTGACACACTTTGTGCAACGAAAATCTCTCAAAAATCAAATAGAGTTACAGTTTAAAAATGTATCCAGACGACTCAACAATAATGCATGGTGCTGTTCTAGTAGATACAAACATATATTAAATGGAGCAAACTTTAGTGGAACGAAGTCTACCCGTAACTAGGGCACAAAGGGGCATAAAAACATATTCTACAAGGGACACAATCATAAATAATGCAACATGTTTTATTGTGACAAGTAATCTTGCATAAGAACGACAGTAGCGTGAAATGTGTTGTCTGTGGTTGTTGTCTTGATGTCCACATTAAATGTGCACGACCACATTCAAGATAGTATTGAAATCTGACACGGCATTTATTGTTTCTCGATTCGACGCTACCCCAAACTCGTTCAAAATGCAGAGCCCCGTTATTTAATTGTGCTTCCGTAACGTGTAGATAGTGAAAATTTAATAATTTCTTATATAATTTCAATAAAAAAAGTGTGTAGCACGCAGAAGCAATGTAGAGTACACATATTATCAACAAGTAGTACTAATTCTGCTATGTAGGTCCTGCTTATTTCTAATGAGACTCATAGTGTTAACCGTCATGTTTGAGTTAGCAACATCCGTGTTTGTTATTGTAACACAAATACCAGCGAATTGTCATGCGCAGTGACTATCTGAAAAGTGGTATTGAAAAACTGAATGGCGTGTTGGCGTATACTAGGTCTGAACCAAATGCACAATTAACCATAAACTCATATAGTATTATGTGTATTTTATTTCTTCCTGTCCGTCTATTATATGAGACCTACTGACTAAATAGAAATCCAGCATTTCTAATGACTAATTTCAATATACTCTTAATTTTCATTGACTTTAACCCAAAGTATAATCATAGTGACCTATGGAAACCACAACAATAGATACATTAATACGAAGGCTGAATTTCCAAATATTCAGTAGGTCCTATATTGCATTAGTAGGATCAGGACATATTAATTTACGGTCATTGTGCATTGGTGTAGAGGATATAATATGCTTCTGCCATCCAAGACGTTCCTGGTTGTATGCGCCTTCACAGTGTGTTATCATGAGCTCTCATACAAACTATACTGGAGATATGATTGGTGCGTTATTGGTGTCAAAAACATTCAAAAATTGTTGAATAGCTATGTATTGTAAATGACACACCCTGTGTTTCTGTAGCCCTGACGGATGACAAAAATTAGCGAGACTGTTAACTCTAGAGCTGGCTGTACCATCCCATAGAGGAAAGAAGTCACTCATACAATACTGAAATCGGACGTAACCTACCAAAAGACACTAATACCGCAATTAAGCTGTAAAGAACAACACAACGTGTTCGATAATCGGACCACATCCAGCTAATCTACAAGAGTTTGATAACGAACGTTAAAGAAGAGGAATAGACTTCATGTTCCTCGATCAATCGATATCGCGTCTAGCACGATATTGGCCATGTATAGAAGGACGTGGTGCATGTCGTTACACGAGTGATCTACACAAAAGCTATATTGACAGAGAGATTCCTGTGGGAGAAATCGTACTTCTGTGAATAGCCAAGTGTGGATAGTCCTGTGGTAAAGACTGTGGTGCCTGTGTTATTTGATGCCTTAAGAGTTGTTTTCTTTTAACCTGATCATTCCTACTTGAGTTTACTAGTGTTATTGCCGTGCACATGCATGCTATCGACTAGTCTGTTTATGTGCCATTAGACCAGTGGTTATCACTGTGTTTTTGGACCATAATCCTATTTGGAAACATAAATTCTTTTCCTGTTCCCCCTCCACTCATTTTTGTCTAACAAGGACCACTTCTTCTTCTTCTGCGTTCGCTCTCTTATATCAATAACAAATAAATCGTGTGATTTCTGCCACAGAGCTTGAAGTACGCTGTGCTGCTAGTTCCACGGTGGAGCTGTGTTATTTGCACATCGGTTGACTCATTGTGTCTTGGACATCCGAGGCACTGCACATCAGTTTTCGTCATGCGTTTAATTCGTGTAGTGGGCTTCCCTAGCCTGTGACAGCCTGCCTATCTGTCGACAGGCGCGCGGGTGTGTAATGACTCTTAGCCGAGACGATTGTCGTTCATGTCTATGAGATTGTCTTGTGTAATTCGACGCTCTGTGCCTGTGCCAATCGGGTACTGAACCTTTTTCTCATCCGCGATCCTGGTTTTGGTTAAGGAAGAACTCGAAAGAGGAGTTAGTACTAGGTTCTTTCGCCGTCTTAGCCGAGGTGTCGTTCAGCGATATCGTGAACCCCTCGTTCAAGTTTCGGAGAAATGCATGTTCTCTAGCTAAACAACCTTGTCCCATTTTTGCTTGAGCCCATCGGGTACTGAACCCTTTCTTTCCGCTATATTTCCGGTATAGGAAAGCTCGACAGTAGAGTTGGGCCAGCGCTGCTTTCTGTGCCGGCGCCAACGAATGGCGCTCTGCCCGAAAGGAGCACCGGTAACTAGAAGCTTGTCTCAAGCTAACAGAGCTTGTAGTTCCAATTTCCTTGGAACGTTTTTCCTTTGTATTCGCACTTAGCGCTGCACTCTGTCGCTGTGCTGATCTTTCATAGTATCCAGTATGTTATTTCTTCGTATCTCGCCTCGAAATGTCAAAACATGCCGAAATAAGATATTTTGCGCCAAAAATACACATAACGGTAGGACAACGTACTTACTACACGCTCCCTTCAATGTTAATTGCACGAACTTTCGTGTTTCCTATTAAGGTGAGAACGCAAAAGAAAAAAATTGAAAATATAACAAACTCAAGAGTCCATCTTCATGAATGACAAAAACATAATTATGAACATGCGAAATATTCCAAGCAAGTGGGTATATGGGGCTGGAGGGTGATAGAGGGGTTGAATCCCTAAATAAAGGATATCCTTAAACGCGTGATGAATTGCTAATTGTACCAAGAAACATGCTGAAACTAAGATACCCCACCCCTCCACCCCGAATTACTTGTTTCTAAAAAAATGAAATTCAAATTCTCACACTTGCTGAATAATCATCCGGAGGAGTGTTGAGAAATCACGTCCAAGACATTCATTAATGTTATCAATCCTGTATTTTCTCTGTTCCCTTCTCTTCCTTCCACCCGTGATTGATCCTTGCAAAATAATTGTAGAAAGTGGTTGGTGTCTTGTTACATGTCCAAACCAACCAAGTTGATACCATTTCACCACAGCCAAAAGTGTTTCTTGATAACCTGAAAGTGTTTTTTATTTGTTGCCGGATGAATATATCGACCGTATGTTCCATACTGCTAATTCTTAACAAATGTCTGCAGCACTTCATTTCAAAAACCTGAATCCTTCTTTCTGTGTTTGAGTTTGAATGTCAAAATTTCACATCCATATAAAAGTATAGGCCCTACTTAGCACTATCGATCTGAATAGATTGATTTTTACTGTAATACTGATCTTATTTTTAAAAACATATTCAACCTTGACATTGCAGCATCTACGCTTAGTCTCTTTTGCCTAGTTGCGATTATCACATTATCATATATTTGAACCGAGATATTTGTAGGTGGTAACTTTGTCAAATCTGTAACAGTTTAGCCAAATATTTGTGGTATTTTGCTTGGTGTTACTAGTCACCAATATCTTGCGGTTATCAATGATAATGTCCATGACTTTTCTGACTTTCCAACTTTGCAGTGAGTTCCAGGCTGTTCAGATTCGAATCCAGCCAAGAGATCGTTATCATCGGCATAACGTAAGATACAAAGTGGTCTACTTACAATAGTTATTGATGTCTGGATATCTTGCAATGCCTCCTGCATTATATATTCAAGATATATGTTAAAAATTACTGGGGAAAGTATGCATCCCTGACGCACTCCTATATTCGTCTTGAAAAATTCACCAGTGTCATTATTTATGAAGAGGTCACTGATTGCATCTTTATACATCGCTACAATGACTTCTATAATGCTTGCACATACGTTATATTCTCTAATTATCTATCACAGATCTTGATGCTACACACACACACGCTTAAATCACTTTGAAATTAATAACATTATGATCCTTTAATGTCAGCGATTTTCTATCAATATTTTAAGTTTAAAAATGTGGTCTGTGGTATTTATTTTACAGAAACACGTCTGTTCTTCTGCTAACAGTTTCTCTGATTTGGCATGTATTCTGCTCCTATCCTGCTTGTTTTATGAGTCACAATGAAGAATTATCTCCCCCTGGTGACGTTGTTTTCTTTCAAAGACCCTAGGGTATTTGACACTTCTTCTCTCAACATTTCTACATTTTCGAATTATCTGCTGTACAAAATGTCGTTCTGTACCTGTGAGTCTAGGGCAATTTCACGTTTATGTCAATCTCTTCACTACTCCATCCACCTTATCTTTATGTCTTCATTTAATTTGATCAACACTATTTTGTTATTTTCAATGATAGTTGTTCTTGATCGGTTTGGTTGTGTTCAACTTATCAAAGTAGCAAACACTGTTTTGTAGTTACCTTGTCTCATAATCCTTATTGATGATCTGACAGTGTTCAGAAATCCAGTTCTCTTTGACTTATTTCATCATCTTTCTAATATATTTATTTAATTTGTTATACTGCAACGCGGCGACCGGATGTTATTTCTTTACCCTCGTACGTTCTCTTCCAGCTTTACACAGCTTCATTATGTCGTCGGTTTCCCAAACATTGCCAGCTATCAAAATTAAATGTCAGATGAGAGTATGTTTTACGATGGTAAGTATTTTTGTGTATAATCGTAAATGTCATTAGTGCCGTGTCGTGATCACTGGCAACATCAGCTCATTGGAAACTCTTCGTTGTATACTTATTGATACTAGATGTGACATTCTGGTCGGTCACATGAAATTCTGGTCGATCACATGAAATTCTGGTCGGTCACATGAAATTCTGGTCGGTCACATGAAATTCTGGTCGGTCACAAGTATGAAGTCTATTTCATTATGAATCTCCAACTCTGGTACATGTCATTTGTTTCGACTGGATACTGCATCAGGATATCATATATCTTTTGTTATTCCTATGTCTTTTATTGTTTCTATGTCTTTTGTTATTCCTATATCTTTTGTTGTTCCTATTTCTTTTGTTGTCCTCTATCATGTGTTGTTCCTTGTCCAAATTAAGCAACTGTCCAGCTCATTGGTCATACACGCCCGGCCATATCTTAACATTCCAATCACTCTGTACATTAAGAATATCCTCTTTTGCTGTTTTCTTTATTTCATCTTTTAATTGCGTAACAATTAATTGCTACTTCTTAATCAGTAACGGTGGAATATATCTGTATGATTTCAATATTCTTGCGATGAGAAGCTATTTCTATCTATTCGCTAAACCATTTATTTCTTTCAGCGGCAAGGGAAGAATAGTTTTCTGGAGATGGCCCTTGTATGTGTTGAGCATATCGTGGTCCATCTTCCCACTTTCCATGTTGTTACAATGTGGTCCATCTTCCCTCTTCTCATGTTTATATAGTGGTCCATTATCCCACTTCTCATGTCGCTACAATTTTGTCCATTTTCCTTTTGTCGTGTTGTGTCCAAATGACTTTATAGTGTTAAGTATCAAATTTTATGTTCCTAATGTTGGGTATGACATTCCCACTAAAAACACTCCCCTAACTACGGAATGGGTTCATAGTACTAAATACATTGCTCATATTTCGAAAGCTGACAGTGGTGGCTTTGTTCCTGGTACAACCTCCTCATCATATTTACGTGATTGATCGTAACACACAATCGAATCATATGAAGATTATTATGTCAAAAACTGAAGCTTTGATGTAGTGTCTAACACAACGACATTACAGTAAATATGTCACAACAAGTCAAGCTTTGATGGAGTGTCTAACACAACGACATTACAGTAAATATGTCACAACAAGTCAAGCTTTGATGTAGTGTCTCACACAAAAATACTACAATAAGTATTTCCAAGAAGAAGGTACAGTTCAAATTTGACAGCAATACCAAGATTAAATATCTAAGCAATCTTAAGTGCTGAAAGTCTGTGATATTTTCTTATATAATTCTCTCTTGCTAACGCTGTCTCAAATAATCCTGTTTCCATTAATTGATACGTAAAATATCACTCCCGTTTCGGATCAATACATTCTGCTGTAATTGTCACGTGTGTTCTCCACGCTAACACACGAGTTAACACACGCTAACACACGAGTTATGAACCTGAACATGTGAAATCCTGGTTGAGAATGTGCTCGAAAAATCCATCTTAATACGTACAATTATGGCAACGTTCTAAGGAATGTCATCTTATATGGCTACTAGTTCGAGTGCTAGCCTAAGTAATGATTACCATTAACGTACAAGATATTTCATCGGAAGCATTTGCTAGGAAACTAAGACATTTCGTTGTCCATTAGCTTCCATTACCTGCGACGTAGAGATACAATGTCCAGTTTGTGGCGATCAGTGTACTCATGTTAACTGAGTATATTGCAAATACATTGAGAAAATATATTTCAATATTGCAGAAACATGTCTATGTTTGTGATACTAAGAACACATCAAGATTTATAAAACAATCCATTAAGTAAACAAAAGTCTGAATACATTTCCAGCAATAAAGACGCACACTATATTTGAATTTCGTTTCTTTAATGTTATCTTATAAATAAAAAAAAATAAAAAAATAAGCACAGAGGCAGTGTCACTCTACGAATGTGGTGACGAAAGATACAGACTCGTAGCTTACTGGACTACTGAATCAAGACTACTGGACAGAAAGTGTTCGAATATTGAGTTGTAGAAATCAAACAAATATAGTCGAACGTACTTCCTACAGGATCCATAAAGATCCATTCAAAGGAAAGGACAAGAGTGTGTGACCTACACCATCCTAAATTGTTGTCGTAATGTATGGACAACTGTTAGAATATCGTCTACTGAAAACTGCATTAAAAACCAAGCATACACATTACGACAAACATGAAGGTAACGGTACGGTGTGTTATGAGAATGTGTCATTAGACAAGGTTTTCCCTAAACGTTGAGCTGTATAGTCAATTGGTAATCATAAACCTACTGCAGACGGTGTGTCTCTTACCGAACTTGCACTCTAGCAATTGCTTTATTCTACTAACATAGGCAGATATCCACTGGTATCCTATTTGCTTGTTCCCAGATGTACATTGCTATATTACTTCCTTGTTGTCAGATATACATTGGTATTACAACAGTATGATATTACAACTGTATGTTATTACAACAGTATGATATTACAGCTGCATGTTGTAAAGAGTTCTGAAACATTTTTGTGAAAGATGATCAAACATTTGCACAGATCTGTACAGATGAATAGTGTGTTTGTGTGTAACAGTAGGCACATGGAATGTTGGGTCATGTTCCAGCTATAGAACAAATGTTGGGTCATGTTTCAGCTATAGAACAAATGTTGGGTCATGTTCCAACTATAGAATAAATGTTGGGTCATGTTCCAACTATAGAATAAATGTTGGGTCATGTTCCAACTATAGAATAAATGTTGGGTCATGTTTCAGCTATAGAACAAATGTTGGGTCATGTTTCAGCTATAGAACAAATGTTGGGTCATGTTTCAGCCATAGAACAAATGTTGGGTCATGTTTCAGCTATAGAACAAATGTTGGGTCATGTTTCAGCTATAGAACAAATGTTGGGTCATGTTTCAGCTATAGAACAAATGTTGGGTCATGTTTCAGCTATAGAACAAATGTTGGGTCATGTTTCAGCTATAGAACAAATGTTGGGTCATGTTCCAACTATAGAATAAATGTTGGGTCATGTTCCAACTATAGAATAAATGTTGGGTCATGTTTCAGCTATAGAACAAATGTTGGGTCATGTTTCAGCTATAGAACAAATGTTGGGTCATGTTTCAGCTATAGAACAAATGTTGGGTCATGTTTCAGCTATAGAACAAATGTTGGGTCATGTTCCAACTATAGAATAAATGTTGGGTCATGTTCCAACTATAGAATAAATGTTGGGTCATGTTCCAGCTATAGAACAAATGTTGAGTCATGTTCCAACTATAGAACAAATGTTGAGTCATGTTCCAACTATAGAATAAATGTTGGGTCATGTTCCAGCTATAGAATAAATGTTCGGTCATGTTCCAACTATAGAACAAATGTTGAGTCATGTTCCAACTATAGAATAAAGGTTGGGTCATGTTCCAACTATAGAACAAATGTTGAGTCATGTTCCAACTATAGAACAAATGTTGGGTCATGTTCCAGCTATAGAACAAATGTTGAGTCATGTTCCAGCTGTAGAACAAAATGCAGAGTTACAGATAATATCATGATATTGCATAGTTAATTGTGGACAATATGGTATACAATTCACATGAATATATCATTTCAAAAGCCGCCGGGGTCACCAGGCTCGATAGATTACGTAATGAAGATATCAGGGAAAGAATAGGTATAATACTTTGTACAGGATACATATAAATCCGGCAGATCAAGTGGTTTGACCACATTATGAGAAAGCATCACGACATGTTGCCTGTACAGACATATAATCAAATGAGATCAGAGAACAAAACCAGAGGAAGACCACGGAAAAGATGGATATAAACGTTAAGGACATCCTGAACAGACAGGATCATAGCACAGCCGAGGCCACACATCTGGCTTTAGAACACAAGCTGGAGCTCCAATCGTCCATGCGCTTAACGGCAAGAGTGGATAACAAACCACATGGGGAAAGACAATAGACAATAGATAGGCCAATTACACCCATGGATCCGCTACCACATTTCAACAGTTCAATTACACCCGTGGATCCCCTACCACATTGTAATTATACAGACAAAGCTTGGACAGTTGTAAAGGTGCAAATGATTGAATTCAGTGTTCTCGAGTTGCCCTATTTGAATTTCATCTGTGTCAACCGAGTAGGCGTCACCCGTAGAACGTACCACACGTAACTCCGTAACTTCATCGGTAATCTCTAGGCATAGTAAGAAATTGCTTTTGTAAACAAGATGCCACAAGCTGGATAAAAACCCCTGACCTCTTGACCACAAATAGGACGCCTTAATCCCTACATCAGAGAGATCAAATAATCCCTACATCAAGGAGACCAAGCAATTTCTACATCAAGGAGATCAAGTAATCACTAAATCAGCTAGATCAAGCAATCCCTACATCAGGGAGATCAAGCAATCCCTACTTCAGGGAGATTACGCAATCTCTACATCAGGGAGATCAAGAGTATCATGAACACAGGAAAATGTCTAATGGAGGAGATCTATGACGTCAATTCACACATATGATTTTAATGAAACTACTGTATTGAGCGGAATAACTTGCTCCAAACGTGTTCACATAGCTGCAATGCCGACAACGATCTGAGATGTACACATTATCTACACAAGATACTCTCAACTTTATCTTGGTTCGTGCGAGGTCCCAATTGTGACATATTTTCATCTGCGATCCCCTTTGAGTACAGTCCTCTCCCCCCTCCCCATGTATAAAATAGGGGTAGAGATTAATTAGATTTATTGTACAACTCGCCAATAATTGATTAATCTTCATAATTATTGCTTTATGATCAAGGTAACCTGCCTGTGAACTCCTAATTTCAAAGTGTGTATGAATGCTTCCCACCCTGCCACATATCTATGTGGTCCCTAGGGGTCCATACGACCCACATTAAGAAACACCAATATACACGAAGATATAGATTGTCCTCCTCTTTCAGAATATAATTAGATCATTGCCCTGTGAAATGACGATGAAATGAATGCAAGCAGAACGACAGAATCTAATGAAGAAGAAATTCTCTGTATAACGCTTGACATATTTATTTAATAATGTACCAATATTGAATTCTCAGTTTAGACACACATGTCAGAGATTAGTACAACAAAAACAGTACAGAGATGATACACTAGACATAAATATGGTACACTAGACATAGAGATGGTACACTAGACATAGAGATGGTACACTAGACATAGAGATGGTACACTAGACATAGAGAGGTACACTAGACATAGAGATGGTACACTAGACATAGAGATGGTACACTAGACATAGAGATGGTACACTAAACATAGAGATGATACACTAGACATAGAGATGGTACACTAGACATAGAGATGGTACACTAAACATAGAGATGATACACTAGAGATAGTTATGATACACTAGAGATAACTGTATCAAACATTGACGATAAGTAAATAATATTATAAAACCGATCCTGGACAACCGAGGTGGCATAACTGTGCCCTTCATTATTTGTACGGAAATGTATTCTCGGTAACTGTTCCGAACATATTTCAGAAACCTCGCCACATTACCGAGATAGAAGTCGTAGTTAGGTCTAGCGACAAATTTCCGAGAAGGATGACTGATGGTACCCATTCATGGAGACAGATGACTAATGCATTGACATTATTCAGACGCTAGACCCGTGAAGTATCTTGAAAAATGACACAATTTGCATCTGAAATTGGCAACCTGGTGAGAAGTGGGCTTGCTGGAATTATATCTGATAAATTATTATACATTTATACCAGCCCACATTACCTTCGACTATTTCTATGTTATTAAATAGATCTGGCTAGCGTTAGTGAAAGCAACGTAGAAATTGAGATAACGAATGGAGAATAATTCAAACGTAATATTTCTTTACATCAACTGTGATACAACATGAATGAATGAATGAATAATCGCGTAACCCCTCAGGGTCGCGGAGGTGCCACGTTGGTTGCTTCAAAACAGAGTCCTCCAGCGAATTCTATCTTCATCGAGTTAGGATAAATATTGTCCTGTCCATTAATTGATGTTGTCTGTCCATGCCTTTATTTACCCTTCTTCCCTTTCGACAGTTCCTTGCAGTATTGTTTTTGACAAGGAATAATGCCTGCATACATACCCAAACCATGCTAGGTTTCGTCGTTTCACTATTGAAAGCAATGGCTCTTGTACACATGCAATACATTTCTATTTTATGTCTTACGTACACATTTGTCTTGTGTACATAAAGGAAATTCGTAGAATCCGTCTGTAGCATTTGTACTCGAAAGCCTGTAATCGTCTCTCCATGTCCGCAGTCACGTTTACAAAAGGAATTATGAAACAATGAAGCCTTGGCTGTAATATCTTCACCGTTCTGCTTGACATATCCGACTTCTTCATCAGTGTGGTGTCACTATGACCCTCTATGCAATGGGACAGAAAACTCGGCGCCCATAAATCCCTTAGTCGTCTTTCACGACGTGTATAGTAGGTGACAGTGACAGAATGCTTTGCTTCCCTTTAGTGACACGGCAACACGCTGGTTAATCAGGATACATGATTCAACTTGAATCAATACACGCATATATGTATTTATCTATTTTTTTAATGAGGACAAAAATATACATCTTTCTTCCTAGCAATCTTGTTACAAGTTTCTGCGATAGAACAATTACACGGTCGCTGTTTTGAAAACACCAATTTTCTTCTCGTTGGAAATGTAGTTTTTATAATGTATAGACAACAGATCTATGGTTCTCAATCTCTTCTCTCCCCCCTCCAAAGCTCCCGTTTAAGTTATATTTCTATACTTCACCTACACAACAGTTACATTTGGTATATTGATTATTTTTCGTACATTTGTATTGTTTGCTTGTGTTATCTATTGTTGATACGCGGTGATTTTCTTTCCATATGTCCAATCAAAGATGTGCCTGCTATGTGGCATGCCCTGTCCGAGATGTGTTTGACATATTCTATCACATATACTTCTCTATGGTGAGATGCAGGTACAGTTATGTGACATATTCTTTTCAGAAAGTTGTCTTCCTTATGAATCTCTTGAAATCTTCTCGGTTTTTGATGAGCTGTCCTGCCTCTTCCAGCGACATAATGCATGCATTCACGGATATATCTTGTCCAACGACGTCTTGGGTGACCTTTGCCTCTGCTATCTTATCTCATGGTGATAAAGGTCACAGCAGATGACCATAAGATGCCATGGAAAAACTGTGACCATTGATGGCACCATAAGACCAAACTGCAAAAAGTAAACACGCCTTCATTAAATATGTTTTTGGTTGCTCTCACGTTTTCAATTGGTTAATATTTATATTCTTGGAGTAGCCTTTGCTATTTTTGGTATGAGATTTCAAGTATATAAATATTGACTAACGAAACATAAAGGAATAATCCAGAAAATGAACGATTTAAGAAATAAATAAAACGAATAAAGAAAAGGAAAAGGCATAATTAATTCAGAGAACAGGTCCTCTACTGCCAATCGGACACAGATTTCGATGAAAGATTTTGAAATAATAAATAATTAATGGAAGTAACTAAACAAAATACTCTCTCTCCCATATGATTCCCATATCTGCCGAGTCCTTCATTGTTTATCATTTCCACGTGACTTCCATCTTTGCCAAGTCCTTCATTGTTTATCTTTTCAAAGTGACTCCCATCTATGTTACGTCTTTCATTGTTTATTTTGTCGACGTGATACCCATCTGTCACGTCCGTCATTGTTTATCTTTTCCACGTGAATCCTAATTCTGTCACGCTTTTCATGTAGGATCTTTTTCACGTGAATCTCATTTCTGTAACGCCTTTCATTGGTTATCTTTTTCACGTGAATCTAATTTCTGTCACGCGTTTCATTGTTTATCTTTTCCGCGTGATTTCCGTCTCTGTCAAATCTATCATAGCTTGTCTTCTCCGTGTGATTTCCATCTGTGTCATGTATTTCAGTGTTTCTCTTCTCCATATGTTACTATGTTTTCCCTGTTTACTTTTTCCCTGTGTCATTTCCATATCATTTGTCTAAAATCTATGAATCTTCTAATCATCTACTGGGGTTTTTAAGATGGGTGTCCACGAGATCCTGGTCACTTTGTCTCCATATCTATTCATTTCGCATCTTACTCTGTAACCGGGAAGAAACGATCGTACAACAAAAAACATTGATGATACTTATTCCAAAATAGCACGAAACATGGATTAGATCCTAGCAAAATCAACCTGTGGCCACGACCCCTGTGGAACGACCCTTTCACAAGGGTCGCCTAAGACCATAGAAAAACAAATATTATGAAGTTGCAACGAAAATAATTGTATGGTTGGGGGGGGGGGGGTCACCACAACATGTGGAACTGTTTTATAGGATCGCAGCATTAGGGAGGTTGAGAACCGCTGGATTAGACCATCACTTGTAGAAAATACATATAATGATATATAAGCTAGTTAAAGAACTTGGTATCTAATATATATATATATATATTAAGAAACTGTGTTGCTCATATATAAACAAACTGTGTTGCTCATATATAAACAAACTGTGTTGCTCATATATAAACAAACTGTGTTGCTCATATATAAACAAACTGTGTTGCTCATATATAAACAAACTGTGTTGCTCATATATAAACAAACTGTGTTGCTCATATATAAACAAACTGTGTTGCTGATATATAAACAAACTGTGTTGCTGATATATAAACAAACTGTGTTGCTGATATATAAACAAACTGTGTTGCTGATATATAAACAAACTGTGTTGCTCATATATAAACAAACTGTGTTGCTCATATATAAACAAACTGTGTTGCTCATATATAAACAAACTGTGTTGCTCATATATAAACAAACTGTGTTGCTCATATATAAACAAACTGTGTTGCTCATATATAAACAAACTGTGTTGCTCATATATAAACAAACTGTGTTGCTGATATATAAACAAACTGTGTTGCTGATATATAAACAAACTGTGTTGCTGATATATAAACAAACTGTGTTGCTGATATATAAACAAACTGTGTTGCTCATATATAAACAAACTGTGTTGCTCATATATAAACAAACTGTGTTGCTCATATATAAACAAACTGTGTTGCTCATATATAAACAAACTGTGTTGCTCATATATAAACAAACTGTGTTGCTCATATATAAACAAACTGTGTTGCTCATATATAAACAAACTGTGTTGCTCATATATAAACAAACTGTGTTGCTCATATATAAACAAACTGTGATGCTCATATATAAACAAACTGTGTTGCTCATATATAAACAAACTGTGTTGCTCATATATAAACAAACTGTGTTGCTCATATATAAACAAACTGTGTTGCTGATATATAAACAAACTGTGTTGCTCATATATAAACAAACTGTGTTGCTGATATATAAACAAACTGTGTTGCTCATATATAAACAAAATGTGTTGCTGATATATAAACAAACTGTGTTGCTCATATATAAACAAACTGTGTTGCTGATATATAAACAAACTGTGTTGCTCATATATAAACAAACTGTGTTGCTCATATATAAACAAACTGTGTTGCTCATATATAAACAAACTGTGTTGCTCATATATAAACAAACTGTGTTGCTCATATATAAACAAACTGTGTTGCTCATATATAAACAAACTGCACTGAACAATTAATTCATTAAGTACCGTCTTCGCAACCACGTGTGGTTGGAAAGGTTCTCCAGCATCCCCCTGTTTCTAGCCTTGACGGTGCTGCACTGATTAAATATTTTCTACTGTCTCGGACGTAAGAATACAGGCAATTGATGAGGTGATAGAAAGGCTTAATGTAATATTAATATAAATAATACATAAATAATACAGTAAAATCCCATTAGAACAACGTGGTCCGGACCACCAAAATATGTATGTAATAACAGAACATCGCTATATATAGTACAAACAATATACAATATTTTATTAATTTAGTATTAATTGGGTATTTTGAAAAGTGTTGTTATACAGGGAAATTTGTTATACAAGAATACGCTATAGAGGGATTCCATTGTAAAACATGTAGTAAAAGTAATTCTCGCTATTCAATTTATTTTATTTTTTTTTCAGTGGTGAAACCTCGAAAACTTGCATCGTTTGGGCATGTATGCCTTCATCATTCCTTGTCAAAAACAGTAATTCAGAAAATCGTCGAAAGTGGAAGAAGCAGAGGTGGGCAAACAAAGACATAAACAGACAACATCAAGGACTGAACAGAACAAGATATTTCCTCACTCATTACATTGTTGAAGATAGAAATCTCTGGATGGCTCTGTGTGCTGAAGCATCCAATCTGGTACCCCTAAGAACCTTTCCAGTTTATATGAAAGGATTACTGCTCTAAATGTGGCGCCCCATAATTATTTATGGAATTAACTTAACAATCCATCCAATCACTACTGAGTAATATACATTCACATTGTATCCATCCATCCATCCAACCATCTATCTATCTATCTATCTTTCTGTCTCACTCTCTCTTTCTGCGTAAGTTTGCATGTATGTCTATCTGTATATATGTTCATATATATATATATATTTGTCTGTCTTCTAATCTCTTTCTATATACCAATCTATCTATCTATTGTCTTTTCTCTACTGTTGCTGCTGTGTGTCGCAGGATTGAATCATGATTAGTTTTTGAGATATTTGATTATACAACTGTTCTGTCCTAGTAATATTGTAACGTCTCATCACGCAACTACTTCAATCCACATTTCTCGTGGCCTCCCTCTGTCTCGTTCTATTTCCATTCTCATAATATATGCCCTGTCCACTGCCAAATATAGTCTAATTTTCATTTAGTGACCGAACCATTTTAGTCTCTTCTTTTTTACTATATTTGACTACAGACTTTGCTTTAGCATTTAGTATGATTTCTTCATATGTATAGATATATCATTTTTATTAATAATAAATTGTACATTTCAAAGTAGTTTTCTTCTAATGGGAATCGATATAATTAGTAACTCTCGATATAAGTTATGTATCGATTATTGTATATTTGAATGTGATCACCATACCTGCTTATGTCCCATTAAGTTACAAGCAGTGACAAATTAATATAATTACAACTGAGTAGCGGAAATTAGCTTCGTTTATAACAGACCCTGAGCTAAGTTATCAAGAACGTGTCGCTAAGACATAAGTGGGTATCCCGTATAGGGGTCTCTGTTTTCAGTGACTTCTCCAAATCAACTCCCTGATCATGTTAGTACTATAAGTAATTGAAGAAGTAGTAGTCTAGTTCCGAAGGGAAAATTAGATAAAGCGACTGAAAGGTGGCCTTTTAGATAACGGCACGACAATCGATAAATGTCGATCTTCAGAATTTAGAATCATTGATCCGAGCTTTAGAGCGTGGTAAGAAGTGATTGAGAAAATAAGGCAGGGCTTCGTTAGCAACGGGGAGAACAATCCTTGCGATTTATGTTCGTGGATGAGCGAGAGACTAAGTGATGTTGTCTAGAACGACAAAAAATATGCTAACTAATAGCTTAAAGTCGTAGAGGATTGAGTTCATTATACCTGGGTTTCCCCATATGTACTCTGTTGTTCTCAACGAAATGAAACACTGATTACACAGAGTAGCTCTCATAGAATGCAGCGCTATAAATGACGATCCTTTAGATTTACCTCTCACTAGACATTACCAGAATTCCACGACAAGTCTTCATGTGGACACCAGACGGGGATAGAAAACAGGGAAGACCAAAAAAAAACGCGAAGAAGAACATTCATAAATGAATTAAATTCGAAAAGCATAAATGCACCTGAAATCCTTGGCAACTGACCGACAGGCATGGAGAATTATGACATCAGCCCTATGTGCCAAACTTGGCACAAGAGGAAATTACTGACTGAGACATTACGCACGCATTTGCAACTTTGATAAGCTCTTGTCACTTTGGTGCTTTTCGCGATCATCATCATAAAGTGCCGTCTCCGCAACGAAGGTTGGCTGCAACGTATCTCCAACATCTCCTGTCTCTTGTCTTGGTGGTACACTCTGCTAGAATGTAACCTGTCCATCGTGTAATGTTACTCTCCCACTTGTATCTCTGCCTATCTCTTGCTCGCTTCCCTTTGACTTTACCCTCAAGTAAGGTCTTCAATAAGGTGTCATGTCTTTTAATGTGTCCAAAGTATTTTATTTGCCTGATCTTTATTTCTCTAGTTCTTTCTTCATATTAAGTGTCTTTAGCACCATTTATTTGTTTTCTTCTATTTCCATGATGTTCTCCCTATTCTTCTATATACCCACATCTCAAAGGCATATATTTTGTCTTCTAATTGTTTATTTCGTGTCCATTTTTCTGAGCCATACATTAATATGGAATCATCATCATCATCAGGTGCCGTGCCGGGTGGCGTAGGCGGTCATGGCTCTCCACAGCTCTCTGTCCACAGTATTATGTATCAAAGTCGTTGTTGTTTCTTTGCCGTGCCAGGTTGTAAAACTGTCTAATATTTTCTCACGTTGTCGCCCTCTGTCTCTGGTGCCTTCAATCTTGCCTGTTGTGATTATGTTCTCTAAACCTGCCTGTCTCATGAAGTGGCCAAAAAAAGAAGATTGCCTTTTTCTTATATTGTTGATTAAGGATATGGAATAGATGTAGCATTTTATAATTCTCATTTTAACTTGTTTGTAATTTGTTTAGATATTAATAATTTCCTCATGTCATTGAAGGTACTTTTAGCCATTCCTATTCTCCTTTTAACTTCTGTTTCACATCTGCCATCATTTGTGACTATGTGTCCAAGATATTGATACTGTTTTACTTGTAGTTTCTCTCCCTGTATGTTTATGTTTAACTCCTGTTCTTCTGTGTCTTTGCTGATTATAATGGTTTTTGTTTTTTGAATGTTTATATCCAGTCCATATTCATTACTTGATTTATTGACTTGATCTATTAGTCTTTGTAGTTCATGTTCACTTTCTGCTAAAAGAACAGTGTCATCTGCATATCTAATGTTGTTTATTATTTTCCCATTGATCTTGAGTCCTGGTATTTCTTCTATATTTTTAAAGATATTCTCTGTGTAGATATTAAATAGGCTTAGTGATAAAATGCATCCTTGTCTTACCCCTCTTCTTATTTCTATGTATTTAGAGTAGCTGTTTTCACACCTTATTGATGCAGTTTGTTCCCAATATATATTTCTATATATTTTCAATATATTTTCGCGATAGATGTGTTTAAAAAAAAGTTATTTGGTGCTATCATTTTTTTACATAAAATGTGGACACACATTCTTGTGCGGGCACACCAATTTAGATGTTTTCTGGAAATATTGCTACTTCTTAGAGATTGTCCAAATGTTTGAGTGCTCTTTTGTGCTCGTAATAATATCTAGTTTTGGAAGAGCACTAAAATATTGAACTGTGTAAAACTCGGATAACAAATTGTCATTGTGTTTCTTACTTCACCAGGCAGCAATATGCAACTAGATTTTCAAGGCATTGAACTATTATCTGGATCTTACAACAATCTTCAACGATAGTGTGTAAATGGTACTGACGTCGTCATTTCAAACATGAGCTTTCGTTCCAGCCCATTCACCCTGACATCACCAGTTAGTTTGTTCCTTTCGTGCCGCAGCGGTTCATAGGGTAGATGTTTTGACTCGCCATGTGTTGCGGTCCGCTGCTCTAGAGTTTTATTTCTTGTATGGTCTTGCAGCCTGTTATTTCCCTTTCTTTCCAGCTTCATGTACTAGGCCGCTGTTGCTACCTCCGGCCTGTGTGGGTTTAATTCACGGGTCTTTGCTGCTTGACATGTTTCTTCTATATTCACCGTCCACTTCTTGCCATTTTTTAGTATTTATCTGGTGATCATTGACCCAGGATTCGTCCAAGTATACAATATCATAACATTGGCTTCTCCGTTCCCGGATCTGTTTCTGGTAATTACTTCGGGAAAAAAAACAAGTGTCGTTTTTCACAAATAATATTCCTGCAACCGAAGATTTTTTCTGAATGTGAAGCCGAAAGTTCTTATAATTTCCCACATAAAATTTTAGATATTTCCTTATCGCAATCGCTCTGCATTTTACTTTTAATCTCTGAACAGAAATAAGTTCATTTTTAGTAAACCTTTTCAATATCTTGCGTCTTATGGCAACTATGTCAAAGTCGTCAACTTTCATTTTTCTTTCTTGCTTGATATGAGTGCTTTCTGAATCGTGTTTCATCCAACGGGAAAACGATGATCTATCCCGACCACGAGTCAATCGAGCTCACTTTTTAGGGTTATATCACAATGTATGACACATCTTAGATTGTTTTAAAAAAATGCTAGTAGAGTAAAACGATAACTTTCTGAATTGTAACAAATTTGGACTTGAAACTTATCTTGAATTATATATGAAAGTAAACTGTAAGAAACTAAAAAGCCAGTACAATAATAGCACATGGAATATGGGATACTCCTATGAGTAAACTGTAAGAAACTAAAAAGCCAGTACAATAATAGCACATGGAATATGGGATACTCCTATGAGTAAACTGGAGTTTAGTATTATTTTCAGATTAAACAATTACGTCATTCGAACAAAAATTACAGCACCACTGACATTAAATGTCGTGACGATGTCTCTTCTATAAACACACCCCAATATTTCCATGCTTTTCATTGATGACAATCCCGACAAAACATCACAATGACCAATGAAAAACATGAAGATAATCCTGCCAAATAAATTAACGAAGTCTGTCAATAACAAGGAAATCTCTGATGCGTATTAAATAAAAAAACAAAAACATACTCTAGTATGAACCAGGAACTCTTGGTAGACATGAATACTGTAAAATATCTTATAGTCTACCGACTGGGGATGGGGTGCATATTTATATAAGTTATAGAGGGAAAGTTTGAAACTCGTAACATTTTTTTAAAGACAATAACATATTTATAGTATGTCAATCACAAATTACGTTTCAAAGATCTCTGCAATCTAATAGATACTTTCTTAGATATTCTCCAACAGTGGTTTTCATTTTGTGGACAGACTATACAGTTTCCGAAAGCGAGGTGAGAAGTTACTTCATAACAAATACCTGCTATGCATTTCAAAGAAAAACCATTTAAGAGGAACGGCATTTCAAAGAAAACCCATTTAAGAGGAACGGCATTTCAAAGAAAACCCATTTAAGAGGAATGGCATTTCGAATTTTTGCATCATGTTGAGGAAATCCACCGCACGGGTAATGTAAATATGCATCACTAAACACCATATGTGGTCGTACGGCTAAAACGCCGTCCTCAGATTCCTGAGGTCCCGGGTTCAATCCGCTATTGGGACAATGATGTTTATCTTTCGAAGGTGCAATAAAAATTTTTCCTGTACACGTCGCAGCGACAGCTTTGGCAAGGTGACCTTTATTCCCACAGCCGTAACAGCATCCCTACACCCCTTAACAGGAAAACACGCAGTAATGAAATTTTAAAAAAAAACACCATAACACAACGAGGCCGTTGAGAAACAAACAATATACAGGTCCGGATATCACCTCGGTAACTTAACTGAGATCCTCTGCTTTTGTCCGAAAGGTTATGATCTGGCAAGTGCTACCTGTCTACAGCTAAAGGGATTACTTAATTATTATCGGCATAATCTTTTACAATCGAGCAGTTCTCATTTTCAAATATCGCCTTTCAAGTTATCTTCACTATTCATTATTACTACTGATTGTTATTACCCACTGATTGTATAACATTTTGTGGGAGCATTCGCCATAACTATTCATACATTAAAAATACAGAAAATGTAAGGGGTTACACAATATTAACAATAATAATTAAAGGGTTTAAAGGGTTTTAAAGTCGTAGAGGATTCACTTCACTGTACTCAGTCTCCCATATGTACCCAGTCACTCTCAATGAAGAGGCACGTTATCTGTCGAGAGTACCACTCATAGCACGTAACTTCGTAGCTTCAAGCGATATGTTATATTATGAACAGTAATAATATGAATGAAGAAATGATAACATTGGCATTATAAAACATTGGCATTATAAAACATTGGCATTATAAAACATTGGCATTATAAAACATTGGCATTATAAAACATTGGAATTATAAAACATTGGCATTATAAAACATTGGCATTATAAAACATTGGCATTATAAAACATTGGCATTATAAAACAAGCAAATTAGGTCCTCACAAATGAACGATGGCAACACTACAAATGACAGATTGTAAATACAAGGTGTTTATAAGATTACATCTTACTTTTCACGCTGTACAGATCAAGAATAAGTTCCGCGATGACTAGAGAACAATCCACGACTGTCAGAATGATGACTAAACTGACCAGGTATTTACTGTGAAGTAACTTCTCACCGCGCTTTCGTAAACTGTAGAAAAAAATAGTACAGTGTTAATGTCATGATACATTTGACAACCAGGTATAGAATATGATACCAGGATACATTAAATAACAATATATGATAACATACACAATACATGTTACTTGTGTTGTTACTAGATTTAGTTTGTGATATTCAGCACTCTGATATGACATCTTTGTCTTCCTCTGTCACTTTTCCCTTTATATTTTCGGTGATTTTTAAATGTTAAAGCGTTGCTATTCTATGTCCCATGAATAGTGATTGTGTGCCTCTAATTGTTAACACCACTTGCCTGTCTACTCCAATATCTACTAGCAACTCTACACTGTTAATAGCATTTATCTCTGGTCCATCGTCGTCCTGGTCTCCTTATTCTTATGTACACTGTGTTCTGCCGACAAGAATAAGCGTTCCCATGCCCTTATTTCTCTTTAAGTGTTCAAAACAGCGTAGCTGTCTACTTATGATTTTATTTAGACCTATTCTTCATTTAATTTCAGTATTTTTATTAAAAAGCGTCATGTTCTTCTGTTTCTCTGTCCATGATATTTGTAGAATCTTTCTGTAGCACTTCATTTTAAATGAATGTTTCCTTCTTCATATTGTCTTGTTTAAGACCCAGGTCTCGCGGCGGTATGTTAGAACTAGGAAAATTCATGATCTTAAAATGGTAATTTTAGTTTCGTTATTGACAATATTCAATAAAACTAGTACCTTCAGAAATGCATGCCACTATGTATTCTTACATATTTCATTTTTGGTGCATATTTCATTTTCTGCATGTGGTCTTGAAGTAAAAGACAATATCTATATGCTATTGATTCTTTTGTGTTTTTCACAGCATCATATGGTAGAACCATGCCTTGAGGATGGCTTTGTTATGTGCTCCATAATTTCTTGTGTCTGTGGTTTCATTTATTCATGTAATCCACGTTTTTATAAAGTACTTAATTTGTTGTCTTTTGATGCTATATACTAGTGGGGTAGTAAGTTTTCTGATGATCTCTTGTCTGATTCTGTCTCCAAATGTTACACCGAGATTTATGCAAAGACAGCACATTTATGTCGTGCCAAGTCGTTTTTTGTATCTTGTTCTGCCAGGGTGTATGTTTAGCATTGGCCGTTTCAATAGCATAACATAATGGCTCTACGGTAGTATAGTAATTGTGTTGAGGTTACTACTGATGGAATTCTATGATATTGTTCAATACAATGAAAACTAATGTATTTCTACTGACTATATTTAACAATGTTTGAATATTTTATTTTTTTAGGGGGGGGGGGTAATCCAAATGCGCGTATTTTCAATATTTTGACAAGTCGTGCTTTGATTGATAGCAAATGCAGACATGGAAAAATTTAATTTGTATACATTCATCATCAATGGAATACATCCAGAAACAACAAGTTAAATGGTACGGCCACATAGCCAGACAGAAGAGCAAAGTATTATCAACAAAAAAACACTTAACAAACGATACGAAAACAGTCGACCTATTGGACGCCCTCGTAAAAGGTGGATAGATAGTGTATTAGAGACACTCGGACATATAACAGCGGAAGGGGCAAATAGAAGGGAAAAAGATCGTGCACTCACCCTCCCCTCAACACCGAAAAGTACATGAGGACAGAAAGAAGAAGAAGATATATTTATCAAGAACTCAACTAATACAGTGCATATGTTTGCATTACATGCATGTGCTCCTAGAATACATCTGGTTATTCCGTGAGATTATTTGGTTCTGTGTCGACATTGTACAGATCGCGCCTATGACGGCATGTAAATTCATATATTAGAGCAGACATTAATAATAGACATACATTGAAATTATTTAACATGAGAATGTAGTGGACAAAATGGTTTGAGGGAAAAATATAACAGCCCATGAAATTTCCCCACACTGCAGTTATGATTTGAACATATTACACAGTGCAGACCAGGGGTTATGAGATAGCATTAAAACCGATAACATCAGACAGATAACCAATACAATAACAGTATTAGAACACATCAAAAGATAACAGATCAAGTGATTTTAACACTCTTCCAGGCTACCAACAGACAGCATACCACAGATGACCATGACTAATAAACGTCACGGCTATAAAGTCAGAGACAGACCATGTAAAAGATAGATCACAGAAATCAAAGAAGCCACATGAACAAGCTTACAAACAGCACACAAGAAAATCATCTCCAGAGATTTCTTCTACCACTACCATGGCAAACAAAGATACCAGCGTATAGACAGACATATAGACCAGGAAGGGATACGTGGGGTGGTAAACTTGGGTCTAAACGCGAGATAGGTAAAGTCTGTGCACAGTATCTAGAAGAAAGCTCAAATACAGATATTACATCTTACAGACGGCATTGTAATTTCTAACATTGACTTGATAGCATTGTACTATACCATTTATTATATAGCAGAAATAATATCAAATACAATGTACATTTCAATGTATGGACAAGACTGCGATTGTAACAACGTATTTGTACGCGTTAGAAGCAAGATTAAAACTGCTGTAAGATAACGGCCGTTGACAAACACGAAATAAAATGCACTTTAAAAATGTTCATAAAGCTTCATTGATTGCGCCCGAGGTCACATCCCTGAATAAATGTATTTCTGAAAATTCATCGTTCTCAAGTAAGGTCCCATCATCAATTTGACATGCCCAAATGGAAACGGCTAGTTTCTTCGTTGAAATTCTAGTGGCTGTCGTTTACTTGACACATTACAGGAATTCTAAATTCGTTAGGATTTGCACTTATTCATAGTTGAGTTATATTATAAAAGTTAAGATGAACTATTCAGATGAACCTAAGAATTGTATGTAGTAACGTGCTGTAGATTTACAAGTAAAACTAATAGATGAAAAGAAATGGACGAAAAATGTTACACTTCGATGTAGATAACTTCAATAGTAACATAGAATAAGTAAGAGTACATTTGCAAGTAAAGTATATAGTAATACTAGAAAAACATAGTTGTCGTAGTTGTAGTAGTAGCAATAATTGTCGTAGTTGTAGTAGTAGCAATAATTGTCGTAGTTGTAGTAGTAGCAATAATTGTCGTAGTTGTAGTAGTAGCAGTAATTGTCGTAGTTGTAGTAGTAGCAATAATTGTCGTAGTTGTAGTAGTAGCAATAATTGTCGTAGTTGTAGTAGTAGCAATAATTGTCGTAGTTGTAGTAGTAGCAATAATTGTCGTAGTTGTAGTAGTAGCAATAATTGTCGTAGTTGTAGTAGTAGCAGTAATTGTCGTAGTTGTAGTAGTAGCAATAATTGTCGTAGTTGTAGTAGTAGCAATAATTGTCGTAGTTGTAGTAGTAGCAGTAATTGTCAAAGTTGTAGTAGTAGCAGTAATTGTCGTAGTTGTAGTAGTAGCAATAATTGTCGTAGTTGTAGTAGTAGCAATAATTGTCGTAGTAGCAATAATTGTCGTAGTAGCAGTAATTGTCGTAGTTGTAGTAGTAGCAATAATTGAATTATGTGTTTCTGGTCTTGTTCACAATTTAACATGTTTACACAAAACGTCTGGTTTTCTTGAGAAGTGATACTGTATGTGAAGACTCACCAAGGCCTCCGTAGATCAGATATCTGTGAACACATGTCTCTTTGAGCCACTACTATACCCTTAAGTGGTTTAGTGTAATGCAATCTGGCAGTATATGTTTCGCGGTCTGTGATGTCTGACCACATGGACACACAAAATAGAATGGATCCATTCTTAGTCTAATTAGGTGGCTGTTTAGTCTGTTCTATCATGACCTGATACGGAATTTGGTAACTTGCGTTTCTCTGTCGGTATAGAGATAGTTGTCTTTTGGGTGTTTAACTTTCGTAATATCTTTGATGAGGGTACTCTTTTCCTGTTATGTGATTTCTTAATCATTTTGTTACTCTGTTGCCACAGAATTTGCTAGAATATCTGCCATTTATTTTCTTCGTACATGTTTGCCACCTTATGGAGTTATCCACTGTAATAATACTCTTCTTTGGATGCTGAATTTTCGCACTTTTTCCTTCTAGCACAGACATTTTATCTGTAAGAAACTCCATCTGTTGATATTGGCTTAATTATTTCTACAGTAATGTAGTTGGAGCAGAAGATTTCAGTTGGTGAGCACGTGGATTTACTTTCTTTTTCTCGATATTTCATGTACAATCCAGCACCTCCGTTATTCGATGCTTTGGTTACTGATCCATAAATGGATACTTGTATCCATGCTTCTCTAGGGCCGTTATCTGCAATCATGTTGCGTACTATTGTTTTATTTTGGAGAGCATTCAGTTTTATCACAGTGTAGTTGTTGTTTATGGTGGTTCTGATAGTAATATTTTGATATTACTCACACGGAACTTGAACAGTAATGGTGTTATTTAATTTGTTTGATAATATGTACTCACTGCGGCAAAATTGAAATCCAACAGGTGAAACTTGGAATATGGTAATGATGTTTTGTTAATCACCGGAAGCACACATAATAACACACACACACACACACACACACACATAAATCGAACGTTTCAGCGCAATGTAAATTATCAAAAAACAATTTTAAAAAGTGAGAAACGGCACTAGGATGTTTACATGACAGAGATAAAAATATGGATATAGCACGGAAGAGTTAAAATTATTAGGTTAGAGGTGAAACAATGCAAAAAGAAAATAGACACAAACATTGGAACAGATGTTTCAAGTGTGGTACGACTAAGACAGCGAGATGTTATGTTGGTATTTCACTAAGACACCGATATATTTGTTGGTATTTCACTAAGACACCGATATATTTGTTGATATTTCACTAAGACACCGATATATTTGTTGATATTTCACTAAGACACTGAGATGTTATGATTTATGTTTTGATGATGATGTAACATGGTGTCTATCTCCTAGAAACTCAATTTTCATTTCTTATTTCTCCAGAATAAGCTTGCTTGTATTTTTATTTTCTTTCCATGGAACTTATATACCCCTTTATATTTTAATCAATAAATCAATAACTCAGCTGATTCGAACGCTGTTATGATGTTGTTAAAATAGTTTTAGAATGTCACGTGATGTTGTTGGTAGAATGTCACGTGATGTTGTTGGTAGAATGTCACGTGATGTTGTTGGTAGAATGTCACGTGATGTTGTTGGTAGAATGGCATATTTAGGATATTGTTATCAACCCAGCATTCTTGATTGTAGTGTTCGTCTAAACAATATAAATGTGGCGGTGTGGGTACAGTGCCAGTCTGTGACGGCCAATGTACCGGGTTCTTATCACGCCGTAGGTAACTGTGCATCCGGACCGTTCAGAAAGCAATGTCAAACTACTGAACGTATTCATATTCCTTAGAACAAAAAATCTCTAAATCCATATATATGATTGATTGCTACATTGTGAATATAATATGTTATCTCTTTATTTATTTATAAGCTTTATGATCCTATACACTGCTAATTCTCCACAGTTGATGGCAATTTCTATTAGTACCACATTTAATACTCTGTTGTTCTAATCGCTCTTAGAAAATCATGCTTTCCAGCGTGAATTCAATCGGTTTCTTGTTATGTCGTAGGCATGTAAATCAATAAATATATTTGTTAGTCACGAAGCTGAAATCAGCTATAAATGATATTGCTTATATCGATGCAATTAATTTTGTGGATACTTCGAAGTATGTACTGAGAGTCTGGCTCAATAACTGCCACTTAAAGTCTGTAGCGATCGCAAACGTCATGCAGTATGCTTCGCTAGACTTGCGAAACATTTATCAACAATTAATGAAACACTCAACTACTAACTTTCTAATAAAATAAATGACTAGAAAAATGTCTAGATTCTTAAAAATTAACCCACATTCGCTAGGTCTGATCAAAAAGCCCCATCTGGTGGGAAAAGGCACATGAGTGGTAACGCTGCTCAGGAACCATTCATCAACATCAGGTAGCATGTACTGAACAGAATGTAACAGTCATCACAGACTTTGAAAAGTAATATCGATCTTGAGCTAGTCTTCCTGCCTCTGTTACTGTCATGTTCAGATGGTCTTTAATATCTTACGTCCATCTTCTTCTTGGACTGCCTCTTGTTCGTCTCCCTGGCATAATCCCCTCCATGTTGGTCATTTCTAGGCTGCCATGACTATCGATATGTCCAAAATATTGTACTTTTCTGTAAGGAGCCATGCTTCTTAGCTAGTTCTCTTTTACATTGATTTCTCTCAGGACAGCTATACTCAGAAACCATTTAACAGTAAAAACGTAAATAGCTGTACGCGTAACAAAAGTCCGACCTGCAGAAACGTAAATCGCTGTACGCGTAAAACCAGTCCGACCTACAGAAACATCTCTACAAAATGAAATCTGGGGACCTGCAGCGAACTAAAACAAACACCTCTATAAATGGTCAGTATTGGATTGGATGTCTAGCAAATGGATGTTTAGTAATTTGATGTTTAGTGATTTGATGTTTAGTGATTGGATGTTTAGTGATTGGATGTTTAGTGATTGATCACAGAAACAGAAGAAGATGCATAACACCAAATAGAATCATCATCATCATGAGACATTCTTTCGATTACGTGGTTTTCCTTATGGATTCTGTAAACACTCTGCGATTCTGGATGAGTTGACCTGCCGCAGGAGACATGTTTAAGCTATCGGATATATCACTGCACCATTGTCGTTTTGGGCGCCATCTTTCCTGTTGCCGTTAACTCTGCCTTCAGCTATTAATCTTTCCATGCTGTTACTTCTCCTTGTATGAGAAAAAAAACCTCAGCTTTCATGTTAGGATGTTGTTAAGGAGCATAAGGAGCAAGTATTATTGACGTTTATTGATCTAAACACTTCTTGATTTGTGTTTTTAATCTGCCCATGTTATATGTAAAATTGTTCTGTAGCAGATCATTTCGAAAGCAGTGATTCTCTGTGTTATTGTTTTATTTAATGTCCATGTCTCACAACCATATATTGTCACTGGAAATACGTATGTTCTGATCATATATAATTTAGCTATGCTGCTGGTACCATACCAAAGATTTTTCATTTGCGCAAGTTTCAATTTCGCCATTGCAATTCTTCTCATGATTTCGACAGCGCAATCTCCTGAACTTTTTTATTTTCGTGCCAAAATACTGGAAATTTGTTACGTCCTCTAGTTCGAAATTGTCAATTATTATCTTTGGTTGCACTTTCACTTTATCCGATGTCGTAATTTTTGTTTTCTTTATATTTAAAAATAGGTTTTGCGCTTCACTATATTTTGTTGTTTATAGTAACATTTGCTTGAGACCATTTTTGTTTGTTGCTAAGAGAACTGTGTTGTCAGCATATCTGATTTCTGACACCTGCTGAACGAGATGGTAAGAGATTGAAATGTCATGTGATCGTTGACATTTTTCATTATGTTTTAAGCGTAGATATTGAACATGTACGGTGATAGTGTGCATCCTTATCTAACACCTTTCTGTACATTAAATCATTCTGATATTGTTCCGTCCACTTTTACTGCTGCCTCATGTTCGTGGTACAGCATTCCGATTAAATATGTGAGATTTGTTGGTAATTCCATGTCGACCATAATTTTCCATAATTGGCGATGTAAAAAATCGAATGCTTTGGTGTATTAGATGAAACATGCATATTCTTGTGTGTTCTCTATATATTGTCTTACTTTATGCATCTTTCCATGATATATGATTTCTTCAGTCCTCCACCAGTTTCATGGTTATGTCTTAAATGTAGGCGCGTTTTTTATAATTCTTGTTGGGACATATTTTTAGAACTTCTGATAAATGTCTCGTTTATTTTGTTTTCTGGTCTTCTGTTGTCATATTGTTATGTATGTTGTTGTTTTTTTCATTAGGGAAAAAAATATGTTTTTGTTCTCTGTGTTGTCTGTGGGTCTGTGAGAGCTTAAGCTGTCGTTCCACGTCCAGATGTGTCTGTGGTTGCATTTAGTCGATGTTTGTTCAAGGCTACCTGCATGTTTTCTATCCATCGTTTTCTTATATAGTGAAATAGTGTCAGGCTTTATGTTGTTGTTCGTCCCTCGAAATCGACAATGACCAGTCAGGTTAGCTGGGATTATGATGAAGACTTTATAGGAACTATTCAGATCACAGAAATGTCAGTCAATACTGAGTATATACGTCTTCTTCTTCTTCTGCGTTTATTCTCAAACTCCTGCAGATTCGCAGGATGTAGTCCAGAGAACGGAATGTATTGTATCATGGTTTACAGCAATGCTGCGATATCTGCGCCTTTCGGCCTGACACATCCGACTTCAGCATGGCTTTGGGTCACTGACCCTACATGGGATGGGACAGCCAACTCCATCCCGTAACCTCCTTAGTCGCCTTTTACGACATGCATGGAAGGTAAACAGTGTTGCTATTCTTTGCTCCCCTTACAGTCCCCGGCAACACACGGGCGGAGTATATACTATTTTGATCGCAGCCACAGAATGTTAGACAGTAAAGTATAAGAACTAGCCTGATAATTGGAGCATAATGCCAGACATTATAAGAGCTAGTCAGACCGTAAGGATGTAATATCATTCAGTATACAGAAAATGCTACTCACATCTACGACACGTAAGCGTATAAGAAATATGCAGCTCACTGCACGTAATGCTAGACAATGTAAGAACTGCTAGACATATCTAGCTTATATATCTAATTATCGAGCCTGCTTGCTTCTATTGCCCGAGTACCGGGAGAAAACACCGGATCGAAAGATCCAATTCTGGAAATATAGATCCGACTTGTGCCAAGTAGACTCCATCTCTGCGGTCCTCCGAGTAGACCGTTGCTGCTGGGAAAATTAATCTGGCGGCTTTGTGCTTATATGAACTTTTTCTCAATTTGTCATGTGTCTGTGGATACTGTTTATTTATGGATGTCTGCTGGACTTACCCAGTTTGGTTATGTAGATCTTCGTTAACCATATTTGCCGCAAATAATGAGTAGGAGCTTTAATTTGGGCTCACAGGCAAGGTGTTAAGTTAGGTTAAGTTGGGACCCGCATTGTATCATGGTTATTTGGATAACGCGTGTCCATTGTTTGTATTTAGCGGTCACTTTTATAGCATGCTCTTGTCTGTAGTAGAGTGTCACTTCTATAGCATGCTCTTGTCTGTAGTCGAGTGTCACTTCTATAGCATGCTCTTGTCTGTAGTCGAGTGTCACTTTTAAAACATGCTGTTGTCTGTAGTTGGTTTTCACTTCTATAGCATGCTCTTGTCTGTAGTTGAGTGTTACTTCTATAGCATGCTCTTGTCTGTAGTTGAGTGTCACTTCTATAGCATGCTCTTGTCTGTAGTTGAGTGTCACCTCTATTGCATGACCTCGTTGTGATATTTGGTGTTGTCTGTTGTTGGTTTTATTATGTTCTCCTCTGACACCCGATAGATTATGTTTATTTTATCTTGTTGTATATCGTTAGAGATGAAGACCAGTGAGAAGTGCACTTGTGTTCGGTTGTAGCAAACTCCTAGGTGGCATGTTATGTATGACATCATCACCACCGATGGATCAACGCATCTGACAGAAATGGTAAACTAGTTGACATATGTTTATCTACATGTATTTCTATACATCGCCCCCGCCCCGTAACACAACTATACCTTTGTTAGAGACTGGCAGTAGAGAAGACATGTTCCCAGAATTAATTTGGGATTCATTCGTTACTTTTCTTGATAATTCTCAGGATTTTTGTTGTTCACTGTTTGCATACTTGCAATTGTTTGCAAATATAGCCAAGTAGATCCCAAGTATATACTGTATAAAATATAACCACGTAGATCCCAAGTATTTACTGTATAAAATAACTAACCGAAATGAGGACAACAATCGAAAACATTGCAAATAAAGGCCTAATTAATTCTGTTGAAAAGTCTTTACTGGTGAAGGTCGTGCTGTAATACCACAAATAGTTTGCGTTTGAGAGTTTTCTCGATGACGTAAGTAAGGAAGAACACGATGACGTAACTGAGTAAACTCGATGACGTCACGGATGAGACCTCGATGACGTAACTGATGCGCACTCGATGACGTAACTGAGGAGAGTCTATGATTTATGTCAGAAATGCCATGATTTATTAAGACCTAACAGCTGAAGGGATTATGTCGTCATCACAATAAATCATTATCATCTTCTATATCGCTAAATTTATCTAGTCATGATCGATCTAATGTCACAGAAGAACCTTGGAAACATCGTTTGGTTAAGTCCCTCTATAAGATAGTCCTGCTCTGTGATTCCCAACAGCATCAATTCTCACCGTTTAACCGAATTGATCTACGCTTTTCATTCCCTGACGACAAACATTAAACGAAAAGTCAACAATGATCAGTCACATTTGCAGACATTAAAAGGAGACGCGGTGTTGGAACAGCGCGGACTTCTACTCTTAATAAGGACTTTCGTGAATATCTAAAAATTTTTACAAATATATATATGCATATTAAAAATGGCTTACATTTATTGATACAATTCTTGCTAAGTATAAAACTAAATAGTAGTCGTGTTACTTGAGTACAGATATCATCATCATCAAGTGCCGTCTTCGCAACGAAGATCTCCAACATCATGTTGGAGAAACATGGACACTAAAAAACAATTAGAAGACAGAATTGATGCCTTTGAGATGTGGGTATATAGAAGAATATGGAGAACATCATGGAAAGAAAAGAAAACAAATAAAGAGGTGCTAAAACACTTAATATGAAGAAAGAACTACTAAGAGAAATAAAGATCAGGCAAATAAAATATTTTGGACACATTAAAAGACATGACACCCTATTGAAGACCTTACTTGAGGATAAAGTCAAAGGGAAGCGAGAAAGTG
The DNA here is from genome assembly GCA_034231615.1 of Meghimatium bilineatum. Lineage (NCBI taxonomy): Eukaryota > Metazoa > Mollusca > Gastropoda > Stylommatophora > Philomycidae > Meghimatium > Meghimatium bilineatum. The sequence goes on along the minus strand of CM067305.1, from coordinate 1,952,362 downwards.
GTAGACAGGGATACAAGTGGGAGAGTAACATCACAAAATGGACAGGTTACAGTCTAGAAGAGTGCACCACCAAAACAAGAGACATGGGATGTTGGAGATCCGTTGCAGCCAACCTTCGTTGCGGAGACGGCACTTGATGATGACTTTGTATGATTGATCTGCAAACACATATATTCACTTCCACACATCTATACTCACTCTCACATACACACACACATACTTACATCCATACACATTCAAGTGATCCATCACCGTGACATGGCCATACATAAACAATGATTATCATTACCGCCCCTTACATTTACGCAATTTCACTTTCTAAGTGCACTGTATATCTTGCATTTCTAGGAATAATTTTGAATTGTTGATTGCTTCTCTCCAAGACATAAATATTAAATTTTGAATTTTACTGCATTCTTTTCACCTTGAGATAGGTCAAGGACAGTCAGGATCTGTGAACGCGAGGTACAGAAGTTGTATCTGACGGAGTCAAATGTACCGGGAACAAATCCCGCGGAAGACAATTTGTGCATCCCGACAACTCAGAGAGTGGTGGCAAACTATTAAACGTAAATATTGCACATACATTTACTACAACCATAAATACTGCGCCGATGGCTGCATCTCAAATATACAATTATTGAGACTAACGGGAATTGAACCAGTCCGTTCAACGGCACCAAATCGCCTAGCAACTATTGCACACGCGTTCTTCCGTACTTGACTAACCGCATCTCCAAAATAAGATGCGATTTTGTCAAGACATTCAAAGCGTGCACTCAAAGTCGCCCGAACGGACCAATCGAAACAAGGACTACTACAACAACAACACACATCCTGTACAAGTATTGACATATCCTCAGTAACAACAAACACATACCATTTAATATCCGTATTAGTTATACAAGGGTCGATAGGTCTTGTTGTAAACATGGATAACATATATAGACAATACAATTTTGCTTCAAATAATTGTTTATACAAGTAAATCTCAAATATAGTGTGCTACAGGGAGATACATATGTGCCCCACATTGTTGGTTATTTTTATAAATCAATGCATTTATTCTTTCTGAGCCACAACTTCATTACAAAAAATGCTAAATTAACTGTTAAATCAAACATTCTGCAAATAACTCTTCTAAAACTATCTTTGTCAAAATTATCTAAAATATTCCTCCTACTAGTCGTTCTTCCTTCACTTAATCATTTGTCTTCACTATTTTTGATCCATCTATTCAATGAAGGTTTATTTACATTCAAAATGTCCAACACTCTCATTCTCGGGTTATGAATAGAGTAATACAGTTGTCCACGCTGAGACTCCCTACATAAATATTTATAAACTTTCACAGCAATATTCTGAAATGTTACGAATTGAGTTTTCAAATTATTTTCAATAAATATTAACTGTTACTTAGATGACACAACACCTGTGCACAGAAAAAGACACAAGTCTTACACTGACCTAGATGGACACAATTGACACACATTTACATTAAAATCGTGGTCAGCGTTTAACTCTAGACACAAACAGGTTAGGTTGTTTTCCAAATTTCGCACCAAATAGTCATGTACCGTAGTTTCATTATTTTTAGCACAAACATATTCAGTGTTTGTTGTGTACATAGATTATATTAGACAAATTGCACATTTTGTGTCCATATGTGCTGCAAATATTTCTACATTATGTCATTACGAAATTAAAACACTTAGGAAGTTGCCATGCATATCTGTAAAATAGTTGCAAAGTTACAAATTTTTAAACAGGGGCATACATTTTGAAACACACTAAAGAAAATTATGGGTTGACCACAATTGAAGAGCTACATGACGCTACAACACAGAATAGAGCTCCATTTCGCTATAAAGTAAAAAAAAATAACAAAAAATACAAACACAGCAATTTGTGAAAAGAGAATAACTGTCCAAGGACATATGTGGCCAAATAGGGATTATTAGCCATCTACGAACCCATAGTTAAGGACATAGTCAAGGACAGAACTGAAATTGAATTTCATAAGTGGATGTACCAAATGCGCATCATCATCACGTGATGAACGAACAATACCTTATGTTGCATATACAAGATATATCATTTGTTGAATATAGAAAATGTATCATTTGTTGAATATAGAAAATGTATCATTTGTTGAATATAGAAAATGTATCATTTGTTGCATATTAAAGATGTATCATTTGTTTTATATACAAGATGTATCATTTGTTGCAGAAATACATATTTTTATGTATTTCCCAGACGTGAATACTGATTCCGTGAACTGACAGACTGAGTAAAATGGCACAACAGTTAAGCTTTCATACACATACGATCAATAACTGGTAAATATTTCAATCGTTATTATAAACCCCTATTGGATTCCAATTTGTTTGATATCATTAAGACACACCAATTTTTGGGGGATTTGGATGGAAGCCAAAGAAAATCCGTGTATTTTGTGAAGAGAAACCAACATAATTACACACAAGACAGAAAATTCTGAGAAAACTGGACAATCTGATACAGACATGCCAAATTGGCCGTAGGAACAAATTAAGAAACGAAGCGGACAAGATTTAGAGCAATGATAAACTAAACAGATTTGTGGACAAATATCTTTTTTCTGAATAATCGGGTAAATTCAGCTTTTTCAACTACATTTCAGACTGAAATAGTATTTGTACAATTTATCGGTGTGTATGAGGTGTCAATATACTGCTAAGGATGGACAATGCATGATTAAAGTTAAATTATGTTGCATGAAGGCAACTTCCTCGCACGTTGTACTGTGCAGTATATAGCACTGTTCATCTCACAGTAAAACACAAAGAGTGAACAAATAGAAATACATCTGTGCAGGCATACATATCAAGTGAGATATTCTTTCCAGAACTTAGTTTCCCACGTGGATTCTATGAATTCCTTTCTGTCCAGGACAAGCAGACAAGCCCGGATTTAGACTTGATAAGGCCCTAATTTTCCATGCTTCACTACCATATAACAGTTTGGGCTCTATGTAACATTTTAGTAAGAAAGAACATACTGAAATGTTACATAGAACCCATACTGTTATAGGGTAGTGAAGCATGGACAATTGACAATATAGCAAGAAAACATCTGGAGGCCACAGAGATGTGGTTTTATAGAAGAATGTTAAAAATATCATGGACAGCTAAAAAGAGTAATGCTATAATTCTACAACCTGTCAACTCAAATAGAGAACTTATTAACTGTATTAGAAGTTGACAATCACAGTTCCTGGGTCATGTCATGAAGAGAGGTGGGCTGGAGAACATCATAACAACTGGAAAGATAGAGGGTAAGAGAGACATAGGAAGACAACGTGAGAAAATGTTGGATGTCTTGAAAGCCTGGCATGATGCAGAATCATCAGAAACTATATTTAAATATATAACAGACAGAGGACTGTGGAGAGACATGACCGCCTACGCCGGAAGACATGGTACCAATTAATTACTGAAGGCCCTAAGCTATTTGAGATATGGGGCCCTTTATAAGTCCAGATTATATGTCAGTGCCGAATATGATTTTCGGATACCTAGTGGGGGCCCTAAGCTATAGCTTGTGATACCTAGTGGGGGCCCCAAGCTATAGCTTGTGTAGCTTATACGTAAATCCTGCACTGAAGCCGGTCTGCATTGGCCAGAGACATGTGTATACGTTCTTAGATATCGGTTGTCCATCGTGGTTTTTTTGGTCTTCCTTTTCTCCTGAGACTCTCTCGTATATGTAACAAACTATACTTATAAGTCTAAGGAAAGCAAGATTGAATCTTGAAATTCGATAGCAGCTGTTTGGAATGCACATTGACTCAAGGGAATCTCTATTGGATTCCAAAGGTTGAACACTGATAAGTTCACTAGCCAAATAATAAAAGTCGCTAGACAAGCCCCTTAAGTATCTTCACACACTGTATACTGAAACATCAGAGCTTCCAATATGATTGTACATTATAAATTGATTGCTTTTTTCTGATAATACTTCTTCTTCTTCTTCTGGTTTCTCAAACTCCTGCAGATTAGCAGGATGTAGTACGGAGAACGGAATGCGCCATGTCATGGTTTGACAGCATTGCTGCGATATCTGCGCCTTTCGGCCGGACACATCCGACTTCAGCATGGATGTGGGTCACTGACCCTATATGGGAGGAGGCAGTCAACTCCATCCCATTACCTCCTTAGTCGCCTTTTACGACATGCATGGAAGGTAAACAGTGTTGCTATTCTTTGCTCCCCTCTCGGACCTTGGCAACACAAAAGCGATAATACTGATTTCGACGTATTTCAGAAATTAAGGGACTGGTTGTTTATTTATCTACAGTGAACCCAAGGGTAACATGACAGTAAAAGTGCATGAGAAAATTGTGTGAAAATATAGGTCACAGTTGATTGGTTGGCACGAATATGACGGTAGTAGAAGACATCTGCACATAATTAATTTGGACTTCATTCGTTGCGTTTTTGATTAATGTCGTGTTTTTGGCTGGTCGTCCTTGGCTATTTTGAGCCATCCACTCAACGTATATAAATATTGAACAACGAAAAGACGACAATAATCACAACGTAGCGAACGATGTGCTAATTAATTATGTGCAGAGGTCTTATAGTACCGTCGAATGTCACGCTAGACATTTAGGTGTTATTTTGAGCTCTGGTGAATGGTTGCACATTGACAATCAACCCAATGTCTAAACTAACTTCAACCCAATGTCTAAACTAACTTCAACCCAATGTCTAAACTAACTTCAACCCATGTCTAAACTAACATCAACCCAATGTCTAAACTAACTTCAACCCAATGTCTAAACTAACTTCAACCCAATGTCTAAACTAACTTCAACCCAATGTCTAAACTAACTTCCACCCAATGTCTAAAGTAACTTCAACCCAATGTCTAAACTAACTTCAACCCAATGTCTAAACAAACTTCAACCCAATGTCTAAACTAACACGTTCGTCCTGTGTTATAGAGCATATTACGATGGATGCACATATGTTTACATATATTTAGAAATTTGATATTATGTGCTCATTCTCAATCTTCTGCAGATTATGAAGATGTAATCCGAAGAACGCAGTGTGTTGTACCATAGTTTGCAGCTCGACTAAAACATCTCAGTAACTGAATAATAATATTAGAAAGCATCGATGATTGAAATAACTTAAACATACAAGATGGCCGTCGCAATGTAAACTATTTGCGTTCAGCTGACTTCAAAGTAAAAATGTGTCCGTTCAGCTGACTTCAATATAAAATGTGTCCGTTTAGGTGAATTCAATATACAATGTGTCCGTTCAGCTGACTTCAATATAAACTTGTGTCCGTTCAGTTGACTTCAGTGCCATACTATGAAGTAGCAATGTTAGGGACATCAAGTTGGTATCAACTAAACTTGTAGGATACACATATCTATCGTCTGCAATGTATGCACCTAGTTATGTACGTACTGCTGTTATACGCTAGTGAAACATGGACTGTGTATAGACTTCATGTGAAATAAAACTCAATCATTTTTATACACATTGTCTCAGAAAAGTTATGAATATCAGATGGCAAGACAAGATTCCAGATACCACTGTCCTTGATAGAGCTTGTATCCCAAGCATTGAGACGATCCTGATGCAGACACAGATTCGTTAGGCAGGTCATTTGATGCGTATGCCAGACCATCGTCTGCCAAAGATACTTCTCTATGGTGAGCTAGAGAAGGGTATACGATCTCAAGGTGGCCAAAGGAAGCGCTACAAGGACTCGTTAAAGAACTCACTGAAAGCCTTTGAAATAGACCACGATACATGGGAAGAACTTGCACAAAATAGATCTACATGGCGTTCTAAAATAAAAAAAGAGCGCATCATCTTGTGAAAAGAAGAGGAATGCAGCAGCTCAACAGCGGAGAGCAGCTAGAAAGTCACGGATAGACCAAGATCCGTCTACAGTCGTGATTCCATGTCCAAACTAGGACATGGAACAAGGACATTTACAGGTCGAATAGGGTTCATTAGCCATCTACGAACTCATAATCAAGGACATAACTAAAATTGAATTTTTAAAAGTGGATGTAACAAATGGTCATCATCACTTATGATGGACTAACAACAACAACAATGTACCTATTATTAACCGACTGACACAACACAACCGATGTAGCTATAGTTTTCTGGTCACGATAACCGCTTATGCTCCAGGACAGATAACCACGAAATCAAAACATGTCCTCGTTGCATAAAAGCACACGAATATCAGATCACCGTGTTGATATGCATGGCTCTCCTGTTTGGGATACGGTTAATGTACCGGCAATCCCGAGTTGATCACGAGTTAATATCTCATCCGTACATACACATACTTCATGTGTTATTTCTCAGTATTCTGTTCTCACTCGGTTCTCAAAATACCACGAAGTAGCAGGATATAGTCTAAAAATCCCACGAAGTAGCAGGATATAGTCTCAAAATCCCACGAAGTAGCAGGATATGGTCTAAAAATCCCACGAAGTAGCAGGATATGGTCTCAAAATCCCACGAAGTAGCAGGATATGGTCTCAAAATCCCACGAAGTAGCAGGATATAGTCTCAAAATCCCACGAAGTAGCAGGATATAGTCTCAAAATCCCACGAAGTAGCAGTATATAGTCCCTAGAACGGATTATGTTGTGTCATGGGTTTACAGTTGGGCTTCTATAATTCTGCGTCTCGTTGTAATGTGGTTTTATGACTCGTTGTAAGGTGGTTTTATGACTTGTTGTGGTACACCTATACCTACGTTTCTTCATTTTCAATTGTGTTAGTTGATCGAAGACATCGGTCAGAAGCATCTCTACCGGGTCACGTTGAGCCTCACGGGAGTAGGATATCAAATCTGACCCGAATATCTGCACAGTCGCCTCCTGCAGCATGCACGATGGGTCAAATCCTCACTATTATTTGCTCTCCTTTTGGGCTCTGTCAACACCCATATAGATATGTTCATGTTGTGGCTCTGTCAAGATACGTATAGTTATGTTGAGATGGCTATCCAACATAACACACGATGTGTAGGTGTACTGTCTAGAAACTGTCCAGGCACTAAACACTACAGTTATTCTGCTATATATGCACATTCTGGCAGGGGACACACGACATCAGCTTGACTTCTCGTTGACGCATACCGTATAGTAAACATATTTATATACTTTATCGAATTTCTGTAGAAACTATGTAAAGTATATAAAAACTACCTAAAATATATGGAAAGTATATAAACACAATGTAGAAATTGTGGAGATAAATCATGTATCTGTATCTCTGTCGGTAACATCATGTATAATTCTCTGTCGGTAACATCATGTTTAGCTCTAGCATATTGTGTATTCAACTGTTTCTAATTTGTATATATTATCACATGCAGCGAATATTTAAATATATATGTCATGAAACTTGTTATTTAAAATCTTCATTTTGTCTTTCAACTTTCATTTTCTGGGACACAAATAGCGCAAGGTCGTAGAAATATCCAGGTCCTCTACTGGATTCATCAAGATCCATTGAGATTCCAAATTTGTTGTTGCTATTTCTGAATACATAATTCAATATGCATGTTCTACAAACTGGACAAATGGTGATAAGGGCACGCTTTCAATCAACCTAGACATGTCGTTTACTGCTATTTATATCAACTGTGGATATTTGTTCATTTTTTTCTGATCCTAAAATACTGACTGATATATTTCTACCAGATTTAAATACCAGAGTTGGCCGAGTTTAAATATAAATATTGACAACATCAAGGAACGGTCGGGGCATGATTTTCCTACACTCGCCGGAATGGCTAAGGGCACTAAAGTTTGCATCGATTTTTATGCTTACGTCTCCAGTGCGTCACCCTACTACCCTGACAGTGCGTCACCCTACGACCCTGACAGTGCGTCACACTACGATCCTGACAGTGCGTCACTCTACGACCCTGACTGTGCGTCACTCTACGACCCTGACTGTGCGTCACCCTACGACCCTGACAGTGCGTCACCCTACGACCCAGACAGTGCGTCATCCTACGACCCTGACAGTGCGTCACCCTACGACACTGACAGGTTGTGGGTTTTATTATTATTACGGTATATCTCAGCGACCGGGGTCGAGATCATGTCTGCCATAAATGTTAACACATGGGCTATTGTATTTCGGTTGTCAATCAGCATAACTCACTATACGGCAACTGAAGTGACAATCAACATCGCTATACGACACCTAAAATGAAAGTAAACACAACCTAAATGTGTAGTTTTTCCGTGCATTTCGTTGGTCGGACTTGGCCTCATGTGGCATGCGACTTCAGGTATATCAAAAGTGACCAACGAAAATCGTCTCAATATTTAAATTTGTCAAGATTAAAGATTTGTTTACTTTCTTTTCAGAGATATGTAAGGGATCTCTGTAATGTTATATCTTTTTCCAGAGTGCACCGCGAGGAGGTACTATGTGGTTATCTTCTAAACTTATTAGTGGAACTAGAGAAAATGTAAAACCATTTGATGCCCAAAAAACGTAAACATTATTGTAAAATTGTTCACATCTAGAACAAAAACAGTAGCCGGCTAATATCAAATATTTTACAAGTGAATATAAGAGATAGAACACATTTGAAAATGGAAATACTGAAGAGAAAAAAAAATCGAACACTAAAAATAGCAATAATGAGAAATGATTACAGACCTGGCGGCGGTTACTGGCTGGAGACGCGGGTGAGTACAATAGAGTTTAACTAGTGCCCATTATAAAGTTATCAAGTACTTTTTCTAATATAAAAAGAAAGAGAAAAAAAAACGTGAGGAAATATGAAAGAGAAATAGCAGACAAGGTCTATTATGACGTGTTTCAAATAAGAGTAATCCCCAGCTCAATTGTTGCAAACTCAATTTCAGAAAATTAGAGCAATCCCCAGTTCAATTGTTGCAAATAAGAGTAATCCCCAGTTCAATTGTTGCTAATAAGAATAATCCCCAGTTCAATTGTTGCTAATAAGAGTAATCCCCAGCTCAATTGATGCAACTAAGAATAATCCCCAGTTCAATTGTTGCAAATAAGAGTAATCCCCAGTTCAATTGTTGCTAATAAGAGTAATCCCCAGTTCAATTGTTGCAAATAAGAGTAATCCCCAGTTCAATTGTTGCTAATAAAAGTAATCCCCAGTTCAATTGTTGCAAATAAGAGTAATCCCCAGTTCAATTGTTGCTAATAAGAGTAATCCCCAGTTCAATTGATGCTAATAAGAGTAATCCCCAGTTCAATTGTTGCTAATAAGAGCAATCCCCAGTTCAATTGTTGCTAATAAGAGTAATCCCCAGTTCAATTGTTGCTAATAAGAGTAATCCCCAGTTCAATTGTTGCAAATAAGAGTAATCCCCAGTTCAATTGTTGCTAATAAGAGTAATCCCCAGTTCAATTGTTGCAAATAAGAGTAATCCCCAGTTCAATTGTTGCTAATAAGAGTAATCCCCAGTTCAATTGTTGCAAATAAGAGTAATCCCCAGTTCAATTGTTGCTAATAAGAGTAATCCCCAGTTCAATTGATGCTAATAAGAGTAATCCCCAGTTCAATTGTTGCTAATAAGAGTAATCCCCAGTTCAATTGTTGCAAATAAGAGTAATCCCCAGTTCAATTGTTGCTAATAAGAGTAATCCCCAGTTCAATTGTTGCAAATAAGAGTAATCCCCAGTTCAATTGTTGCTAATAAGAGTAATCCCCAGTTCAATTGTTGCAAATAAGAGTAATCCCCAGTTCAATTGTTGCTAATAAGAGTAATCCCCAGTTCAATTGATGCTAATAAGAGTAATCCCCAGTTCAATTGTTGCTAATAAGAGTAATCCCCAGTTCAATTGTTGCTAATAATAGTAATCCCCAGTTCAATTGTTGCTAATAAGAGTAATCCCCAGTTCAATTGTTGCTAATAAGAGTAATCCCCAGTTCAATTGTTGCAAATAAGAGTAATCCCCAGTTGAATTGTTGCTAATAAGAGTAAATCCCAGTTAAATTGTTTCTAATAAGAGTAATCCCCAGTTCAATTGTTGCTAATAAGAGTAATCCCCAGCTCAATTGATGCAACTAAGAATAATCCCCAGTTCAATTGTTGCAAATAAGAGTAATCCCCAGTTCAATTGTTGCTAATAAGAATAATCCCTAGTTCAATTGTTGCAAATAAGAGTAATCCCCAGTTCAATTGTTGCTAATAAGAGTAATCCCCAGTTCAATTATTGCTAATAAGAGTAATCCCCAGTTCAATTGTTCTTAATAAGAGTAATCCTCAGCTCAATTGTTCCAAATAAGAGTAATCCCCAGCTCAAATGTTCATGTTTATGGTCTTAATTTTGAAATCTAGAATATACCAAATATCTTTGACATGGGAAGAGATGTTACTACATTATCTCTGATAAGTCACAAAAACACCATCGCATAGTTGCACCTAACTTGTAGGTAAGCTATTACTTGCATCTAACTTGCAGGTAAGCTATTACTTGCATCTAACTTGCAGGTAAGCCAATAGTTGCATTTAACTTGCAGGAAAGCCAATAGTTGCACATAACAAGCAGGTAAATCAATAGCTGCACTTAACAAGAAGGTAATCAAGTAATTGCAACTAACATGCAGGTAAGCAAATAGTTGCACCTAACATGCAGGTAAGCAAATAGTTGCACCTAACATGCAGGTAAGCAAATAGTTGCACCTAACGTGCACGTAAGTAAATAGTTGCACCTAACATGCACGTAAGCAAATAGTTGCATCGAACATGCAGGTAAGCAAATAGTTCACCTAACATGCAGGTAAGCAAATAGTTGCAGCTAACATGCAGGTAAGCAAATAGTTGCACCTAACATGCAGGTAAGCAAATAGTTGCACCTAACATGCAGGTAAGCAAATAGTTGCACCTAAAATGGAGGTAAGTAAATAGTTGCACCTAACATGGAGGTAAGTAAATAGTTGCACCTAACATGCAGCTAATATATTCATATTTCACTTGTAAAACAGCAAACACATTCAGTGGGACTTTATTAAAAATTCGAAACATGTTGATATTTGGCTGATATATTAATAAAATGCAGGCGAGTCAATGATATTATCGGATTTTTATCGAAAACGGTTCTGTTATTGTTCCCCCCCCCCTCGCATACCTAGACAAGGAGCGTGGTAGCCTAGTGGATAGTGAGCTTGCTTGCTATCATCTAGTTACATCGTGTCAGGTTCGAAACCACGTCCAGACATTTAAAAATATCTGTTTGTGATTTCTCACTTGACACGACCACTCCTCCAGTCGACTCAGCTGTAAATGAGTACCTGACGCATGAGTTAGGGAAGGTAAATAAAACAGCAAGGAAGGGAACTGGAGCTACGGAGAGCTGTTCGTTTTCGTTTGATTGTCAGTGGAATTGCGACCAGAGAAATTGTCAAACGTTTCAAGTGTGGATGTAAAAGTTGATTTCTACAGCAGAGATGTGCTCTCTGTACATTCTCTTTACTTGTTACTAGAAGCCTCTTTTCTAGTGTAATGCAATACACAGATTTGCGGTCCTTATCAACGAACTTAACCAAATGCATAGCACTTGTAGCTTTGCTATTATTATCTAAATTATCAATGATATCTACTGCTTATAGCTGAATGAGAAAGTATAATGCTGAAGCTGTCTCTTCTAAAGCGCCTTCAATTCTGATGTGCATTGTTGGATCAGATATAAAATCATTTATAGTTTATGTTTCTGGTGATGGGTCCACCTCATTTCATATCCAATGTTGAGATTTAGATTCAATAACAGTGCTAGGCTTGGCACTGACAGTGCTAGGCTTGGTACTGACAGTGCTAGGCGTGGTAGTGCTTGAAGTCAATGACGACTTCAAAGCTAATGTCAGAATTATTGCTTAGCGTATTTTGAAACATTTCCAAATCATGACTAGCTGTCAAACCCAGAGGAAGCCTAGAGTCCTGTATTTCACATAACACAATCTGGTTTCTATAAGTTGTGATTGTAATATCGTATAAAAAAGTCGATTTGAAAATCTTTTGGCATAGCGGTTCTCCAAAATGTAGATATTAGCGACTAGATGCACGCCAAGAGCTACACGATTTACAACGTAGCCGGTGTTGCTGTCACAGAGCTCAAACGTTTCGACTTGGTAATTCTTCAGCTTGGTTGGGTTAAACATCGTATGTGTTCATCTTCCATTATCTACACATGAGTGTATTAATTGTGTGTACATTTATTGAAAGTTTTGTGGGTTGAATTAAGGAAACTATAATTTTTGTTTATATGATACCGATTTATACACATAGGTGATTCCCTTCATGAACTTTAAACGCAGATTCACTTCATCACCTTTAAGCGCAGATTCACTTCATCACCTTTAAGCGCAGATTCACTTCATCAACTGTAAACGCAGATTCGACGATGTGATTCTGTTCATTACGGCAAGATCTGACTTCTTGATAGCGTCAAAGATAGAATAAATAAGGAAAGCATGTATTGTTGTTGAATCTTCTTTTAAATTATCTGCATTGTCCATTAGTTTCCCCCCAGAGAAAGTTATTGAGGAATTAACGTGAATCTCATCCACATTTGAACAGCTAATATATTTTCTTGTCCAGTCACCTAGCATGGCTTCACTTTCAGGTACTGAGATATACTACCATTATTAACAGACTCTGATAAGGGAGAGGCTTAATTTCGTAATGTACTTCGTTAGGGTAGACATAACATTTGTGATTTTCTCATAAATCTGTAGCAAGATGGAGATTTAATAAACAGCATAAAATTAAAACAAAGTGTACTACTGTTATATCGCTTTCTAGATTTTGCAGCGATTAATAAATTCAATTGTTCTTCCAAAATCTGATTAGCGTCTCAGTTACTTCCGTATCTGTTTCATTATGAATCACTTGTAGTTCAGTAGCATTTTGTCAATTACTTTTATCTTTTCCAATGAAATCCTTGAAGGTATTCCTGTGTTTATCTTGAATACACTCACAATCATTATAGTGAATGAAAAGATGTTTAAGCTGTCACCATATCTCTAGTTTATCTATAATCCAGTTAAGATGTTTATTTTCAATTTGTTTTTTCATTGAGAACAAATTGGCAAACTCATACTAGGATGTACTCATACAAACTCATACTAGGATGTATTCATACAAACTCATACTAGGATGTATTTATACAAACTCATACTAGGATGTATTCATACAAACTCATACTAGGATGTATTCATACAAACTCATACTAGGATGTATTCATACAATCACTACTATGGAAGGTGCAATGTCCGGTTTACATCAATTATATACATCACTAAGCACGCTAAGGTTCCATCAACAGCGGTATAGCTTCACTTTGTACCTAACTGTTCTTTCAATTTATCTTACTATCTGTGATTGTAGGTCTTGAAAGGTAGGATGGTACACAAGGAAAGACAATCGGATATGCATTCTTTATATATATATATATATATATATTGTCAATATTAATATATGAGTAATAACTCAAAGCAGGTGTGATAAAGGAACATAAAACATAAAAGACGTTTTTTGTCTATGACAAGTTATCATATTTTTCAAGCATCTTCTTCAGCCGCTTATAACTCACAGCACTACACTTATTAAAATAACGAATCATTCAAAATGTCTGAGCGAATATGTTGAATTGTAGATTGACAAGAGTGGTGGAACGCACTTGATGCCAGTGCAGTTCTGGGAGAGAATTGCGTTGCATGTGAGCATTCTTTATATTCTGATCGGGCGTGCCCTAGTCTAATTACCGGTGTTATAGAAAACCACTCCACAAGTCTTGAACGTGTTCTGGCTGCGAATGGTTTTTACCCAAGCTAGTCATCATCATCAAGTGCCGTCCGTCTCCGCAACGAGGTTGACTGCACCGGACCTCCACATAGACTAATAATTGTCATTTATTCCGTAATTTTAAAAAATACTTCACAGCAGTTATTTATTTATTGGATTGAAAGATTTCTCGTGAACTTTAAAAGCAATAGCCTGTATTTGTTTTATTTATTTTGCCTGTTCACTAATTTGCTGTAGAGAAAATACATCCGTACACACTCTTTCTTTTCACAAGCCGAACTCTGCCGAAGCAAGTACTCGGTCTACAATATGTCATATCACCCGTCTTAAGATCTCATAATCTATAGTTAAGCAAGTATTCGGTCCACAATATGTCATATCACCCGTATTAAGATCTCATAATCTGTAGATAAGCTCTAGTTTTACCAGCTAACATCAAGGAAATTAGGTATGGGCAACCACACATGGAGGAAGTGCCAACATCAATGCCCAGTAGTGCATCAATTAAAATGAAGCAAGCATAAAATTTGTCGAAGTGTACGAGCATCAAAGCTTACACAGGACTTCAAAATTCCAAGTACCGGCGTTGCATGTTCAACATGAGAAAACTACTATCAACATATCCGTAAACATTTTACAACGATAATGAGATAGTCTTGAAGTAACGTTGATACACTCATACCTGGGCCTGTACGTCATCTTCATGTTAACACTTAACTCGCATACCTGTCATTACAAAACAACATCTCTACATGCATAATTATTACGTGAACGAGATATGTGATAATGTCTTACTGGTCGCCTTGACATCGCATGGAATCTATCATCTAAAATAGCACATGTAATATTGATACGTGATTTGAACTGTTCTAAATAGATGCCATGATGGGAAATTTCAATTACTTCCCTTGTCGCTGGTTGTCGCCCCGCAAGATGTGATCACTTAATGGAGAATTGTTTTATGAACACAAATTTCCTTTTATTGAGTACGTTCTTTGCATGTTTGTTGATGTATTGGTATGTAAATATAAATGAAGAGATTAAACATTGTATTTATTTTCGTTAAGCTAGCCATCATCGACGTAATTTAAACACTTTCGTAACGATAAAAGTGCTTTACACGTTGATACAAGTTTGAATAAAGTGTTGGTGATAACGTTGAAACAACAATCTACAGGTAATAGCATAGAAACAACTATCTACAGGTGATAACATAGAAATAACAATCTGTAGATGATAACATAGAAATAACAATCTGTAGATGATAACATAGAAACACCAATCTGTAGAGTATACCATAGAAACAACAACGTGTAGATTGTAACATAGAAACAACAATCTATAGGTGATAATATAGAAACAACAATCTTTAGGTGAAAACATAGAAACAACAATCTGTAGGTGATAATATAGAAACAACAATCTGTAGGTAAAAACATAGAAACAACAATCTGTAGGTGATAACATAGAAACAACAATCTGGAGGTGAAACTAAAATTCCACTACCTGGCACAGGAAACAAGAGTGACACCGGAGTTCTATCATCATCATTCCCAACACAATAATTAACATCGTCAACGTTATCCTCATTGGCACGGTCGTTGTGGTTGTATTAATCGGGACTGTGGAGGCATGAAGCTTGATTAATCACAGCAACACATGATACAACAACAAGAACCTGCTAACCCTCCCGAGGGGAAGTATTCAATCAGTCAGCCTAGTACAGACTACACCATGAGTACATGTCTTTCTTCATTGGAACGTACTCACTTAAGGTTGTATTTCTCCCTCTCCTCAAGTGTATATTCTAATCTACGTGTATATATATACACACATACACACTGAAGTCTCGTTTTCCATAAATAAATAAAAAATCGTAGCGTGTCCTATTCACGGCGTAGTCATCATCCAATGTGTTTTAGTCTGTAGTGAATTACTCATTTAGGCAAAATAAATGCATTTAGTAGTGTGCCATTGCTTTGTGAACGGTCTGTGTGTACAATTGCCTGTGGCGGGGTTTTTCATAATAATACTGTGAAATCCAGTGATGGATGGTTCACTTTCCACTTAACTTTGGCTGTTCTCAATCAAATAATGGAAACCATCTATACATAGTGAGTCATCGATCAATAAATGTGCATCAGGGTCAATCAAATCGATCACAGATCGACAAATCAAAATTCGTCCATACCAAAATACTACTCAATGCAGCCAAATACAGTCATATAATAATTAACAGGATTGATAAGTTTAATCCAGGCTTTGTGACAATTATTTTTGGCATGAAGCATAAACATATCTTGAAAATAATTTCCAGTTATAGAAATGACATTTTGGATTTGCCCCTATTGATCCCGATTCATTCTTTCATTGAAACGTGTTTCTAACTTTCATTACGAATGCCAATTATTGCTTTAACAGTACAATTCAATTGGTAACTCTTATGTGTAGCCAATTCTTATTGCATTGTCCGTCTGTCTGTATGTAAGTCAGTCTGTCTGTATGTACGTCCGTCTGTATGTACGTCTGTCTGTATATAAGTCTGTCTGTATATCAGTCTGTCTGTATATAAGTCTGTCTGTATGTATGTCCATCTTAATCACCAGGTGTTGTCACGTTTAGCCGATTGAATCATATTCCTTCTATAGACACACTTATTATTAAATATTATTTATGTTTCCATATCGCATGCAAATATCCAATGTATGTTTTATTCTTGATTCTTGATTAGAAAACGGGCCTCACATCACGTGGGGCATTCCCATAAGATACAATGCATGTATCGTGTTTGACCTGATGATTCATGATGTTCATTACATCAGTTTTGTTGACCAGATTCTTGTGTATTTTACTGATCAACATTGACAACACACGGTAAATATATTTTGCCAAGTATTTGAAATACACAAACACATTTTTAGAAATCGATGTTTCCAATTAAAGAACATATTAAGAACAAAACACACGCTTGCAGCTGCGTCTGTGGGTCTCACCAATGGCCCGCTAGACAAACCACCCATGCAACAGAAAACCATAGTAGATGACATGCCGTTATATTGAGGATCTATTATGGAAGCTTTGTAGCATGTCACCTCTTCAATTATAGACCCCCTCTGAGTCGAAGACAAGCCGAAAGCTGAAGTCTCCTGAGTATTAAAGAAATCTCAGAGA
The DNA here is from genome assembly GCA_034231615.1 of Meghimatium bilineatum. NCBI lineage: Eukaryota > Metazoa > Mollusca > Gastropoda > Stylommatophora > Philomycidae > Meghimatium > Meghimatium bilineatum. The sequence continues at coordinate 1,935,351 of CM067305.1, read as the reverse complement.
AACCACCCCCACTGCATATAGGAACCAAGATGTAATCGCTCACAATTCAGGAGATTCCCAAACAAGCAAACAAGAACACATGTCAGTAGTAATAAAGAAGGACATTCGTAACTCGGTGTCATAATTAATTATTTTCAGTTTAGTATTGCTGGGCCATCATATGATGTGTGGTCATGTACTTGTGTTATGTTCCATTCTGTGCCTCTTTATGAAAGCCTCGATTTGTGTTATGTTCTGTGTGCTTCCAATAATTCACATAACTTCACTACATTGTACCTTAAATTATTGCAAGTTGGATCATAGTTTTTCTGCAGTTATACATTTACATTTAATTTGTATTTGCAGTTATACACGCTTCATATTCAACAAATCTGTAAACCTTTCAAACTATCATTTGAATTAAAGTGCTATACAGGAGTTCTGAGAATACCATGGACAGCAAGGAAATTAAACCAGCAGGTGTTATGAACAATTAACAAACCAGGTGGTGTTAAGGACAATTAACAAACCAGGAGGTGTTATGAACAATTAACAAACCAGGAGGTGTTATGAACAATTAACAAACCAGGAGGTGTTATGAACAATTAACAAACCAGGAGGTGTTAAGGACAATTAACGTCCAGGAAGGCTGGCTTCTGAAATCCATATTAAAGTAAAAACTAGTATTTTTCGATCACATTAAGAGATACGACGGCATGGGGACAGTTACTGGAGGGGATGACAGAAGGCAACAGGGGCAATGGCCACCCAAGGGTCCGTTGGACAAAAGATATTCAAGAATGCCCGCGCATGTCACTTAAAGAGGCGGGACAACTTTCTCAAGACCGCGGAGAATTCAAGAGATCCACAGGGAAGACTACGTTCTGGAAATAATATATCACCTGATGATGATGTTGTATTCATCCGATGTGTATCTCTACTTATCTATCTGCTGAGTAAAACAGAACGTGTCTGTTAGCACTAGGTGTATGTTAAATATGTGGATAAAACCCCTCATGTAACTATGTTATTTCACACAAAGATCACTACAGCCATCGTCAGAAAGAGGGAATAACACAGGAAAGCAGTCGTACTGTTTTTCACATCTACCATCAGTTGTAGTTGTGTGTTTCATATCTACCATCAGTTGTAGTTGTGTGTTTCACATCATTTATCAATTGTGATTTTGTGTTTCTCATGTATCAGTTGTGATTGTGTGTTTCACATCTACCATCAGTTGTGATTGTGTGTTTCACATCTACCATCAGTTGTGATTGTGTGTTTCACATCTACCATCAGTTGTGATTGTGTGTTTCACATCTACCATCAGTTGTGATTGTGTGTTTCACATCTACCATCAGTTGTGATTGTGTGTTTCACATCTACCATCAGTTGTGATTGTGTGTTTCACATCTACCATCAGTTGTTATTGTGTGCCCGGTATATAGATGTATTAAACATCTCACTAGTTGCAGAATATCTCTAACTCCTTCCATTTAGAAAACATCAGCCTTATTTATTGCCACAACATCATTCAGCAAGGAATCATCTAATGACTTCCCAATAATCAACGTGATCTTACGTGGTGCCCCTACGAAGCACGTTTATCAACATCTTTTCTTGAGCGCGGTCTACGAGCTGACAGGGACAATAGATCAACGGGAGACTCGAAATGCCTCGCTGACTACCTATTCTATACCACTCAGACACGACTGTAACCGGTTTATGTAACCGGACGAACATAAACGATCAATGCATTAAGTGAGAGTCTGACATGACAATGTCATTAGAATAAATAAAGCAGCGGTAATACGCCAACGGGAGAACTTTGGCGATGAACAGACTTTCCTGTTTTTCACAGGGACTGCTCCTTATTTCAGCCCTATGCCCTGGCTAATATTCTCCACGAAAGAGAATGTGTCTATATTTATGCCACCTTAATAATAAATAAACAGAATAAATACTAATTTGTAAAGAAACCGATCACGTTTCTATAAATCTCATGACAGATTGAGAGAAATGAGTATCACTTAGTACTATACTGTGCCTTGATGAATCTAAACTTAATGCTCTTACACTTTCTATGTCATCCGCATTTTTTAAAATACCATGTACGCAAGTACTACTAGCATCTGTTCGTTTATACAGCTTATGCGTTGTTAAGTCAGTGGTAAAAGAGTTCTTTGGAGAATTCATTTATGCCTTGCAACGTCAGGGGAAAAAAGTTCTCTGGAGATGGCCTTTTTGTGTGCCCCATTTATATTTGTTTTCGTTTATTCTTTTATTTTTGCAATCCATCTTTTGCAAGTACTGCCCCTGTATTTGTATCCATCGCGTCTGTATAGTACTGCATTTTTGATGGGCAATGTCTGGGTAATCCAGGATTGTTTTGCGTTTGTTAGTCTTCTGATGTTTTTATTTCTGATGTTTTCATTTTTCATTCTGTCTCTTATTGTTTTCAAGAATTCTACGTAGACAAGACATTTCTGTTGTAACAAGTTGTCTTTTAAAATGTCCACGTTTGACATTGATATCACAGTGATGGTATTATGATCGTTTTATATAGTGCAATTTTAATATTTATGTTCACATGCTTGTTTTTGAAAATAGGAAACATCTGTCCTAAGATCTGGTATGCTAGAGTGCATCTGTGTTGGATTTCTTTTGTGTTTTTCCAATTTGATGATATGTTGCTTTCAAAGAAAGTCAATTCTTTCACCTGTTTAAGTTGTTGATAATCGATGAAAATAGTAGTGTTTCTTTCTGTTTTTGTGGTTGTCATTACCTCAGTTTTTTTCTGTGTTTATATTCACGTTAAAGACACTACATGTAGAGTGGAGTCTATTTATATGTTGCCGCAGCTGTTCCTCTGTTGTTGATATTATTTGTTGTTCATCTTCACACAGAAGTTCAATCAGGAGGTTTGGTTATGTTGTATTCTTCATTGGTTTTGGCAATTTTACATACAGAAACAATAAATGTGATGAAGAACATGGGAGATAGGACACATCCTAGTCGCACTCCAGAGTTTATGTGGAATTTACTACTTGCATATAGTTACGTAAAATGGCACCTTATACCCTGGTCATTCTACTCATCACCATCAGGTGCCATGTCGACTGGCACAGCTCTCTGTCTCCAGTATTATCATTCAAGATCGTTATTGTTTCCCTGCCGTGCAGGTTGTCAAATATGTTCTCACGTTGTCACCCTCATCTTTGTTGCTTTCAATGTTGCCTGTTCTGAATATGTTCTTCAAAGCTCCCTCTCTCATGAAGTGGCCAAAAAAATGAATATTGTCTTTTTCTTATATCATTGATTAAGCTCCGTCTCGCATTTGACTCTTTCAACACCTCCACATTAGTTTTTCTGGCAGTCCATAGTGTTTTCAGCATTCTTCTATAGAACCACACCTTTATTGTCTCTAATTTCCCACTTTCCTGTGTGTTTATTGTCAAAGTCTCGCATGCATATGTTAGTATAGGGGTTATATAGCACTACGGAACTCTCTCACCTTTAATGACAAGGACATATTACACAATATATTTTTCATTTTTCTGAATGTTCGTTTTGCCTGTCCTATTCTGCTTCTTATTTCTGTTGAACTTCTTCCATCTGTTGTAATCATTGTACCTAAATATTTGAATTGGTGGACCTGTTTTAATACTATATCATTCACTTTGATCTTGCAAGGTGTGTTATTTTGTTTCTTTGAAATAACCATTACTTCTGTTTTCTTGATATTTAGGAAGATGCCTTTCTCATTACTTTCTGTGACAACTACATTAATTAAATCTGTAAGGTCTTCCTCACTTCTTGCAATCATAACATTGTCATCCGCATATCTCAAATTATTTATGTGATGTCCTCCCACTGATTTTCCTGGGATATCTACTATTGCACGCATTATGTTTTCACTGTATACAGAAAACAGGTCTGGTGAAAGTACACATCCCTGTCTAACTCCTTGTGTTTTTGTTTGTTGAAAAGGGCCAAATTGCTTTCCTACTCTTATTGCTGCTGTTTGTTGCCAGTGCATGTTCTTGATTATTCTTAAATCCTTGCTGTCAATGTTCAGATTCTCTAGCATGTGTATAATTTCGCTATGTTTAACTTAGTCAAAATTTTTAGTGTAGTCTATAAAACAGAAGTACAGATCTGTTTTTACCTCTATAGACCTTTCAATTAGTGTTCTCCAAATATATATAGCATTGGTGGTACCTTTCTCATCCACGTAGCCACATTGTTCTGGATTTATTTCTGTTGTTAGTTTATTTCTCACTATCTTCATGATTATTCTGAGAAGTACTTTTGCTATTTGGCTCATGAGGCTGATTGTACGGTGTTCTTCACATTCGGTGGTCCCTGGTTTCTTAGGTAAGGAAATAAATATGGACCTCATTAAGTCACAGGTCATGTGTCCCCTATTATATATGTCATTCAGCTATTTTGTGATTATTTATACCCCCAAAGTCACATAAAGCTACTAATTCCTCTAATGTGATAATGTCTGGTCCTGAGGTTTTGCCATATTTCACGAGTCTTAGGGACTCCCCTACTTCTGCAGCGATCATTGATGGACCCTCGCCGTTATCTTGTATGGTTATATCTGGTCTATTGTCCTCATAAAGTTCTTTGATATATTCTGACCATCTCTGTACTATGTGATCTATTCCCATTAATACCTGCCCTGTCTTAGATTTTAGACACCCTGTAACTGTGTGCGTTCTGTTTCCTGTTATCACATCAATTTTCTTATGTAGTAATGTCGTATCTTGATGGTAATGCGATTGTATTTCTGTGCATTTCTTGTTCAGCCAGCTTTCTTTTGCTACTGTGCATTTCTCTCGTATCTCCTTATGTATTTTCTGATATTCCACTATCTTGTGTTTATTTTTCCTTCTGGTGCTCATCAATTCTAATATTTCTTCCGTCATCCATTTTTAATTTGATGTATGTTTTACTTTTGGTAATATCTATTTAGATGTTTGGTTTATCGAATGTTTTAGCATATTCCATTGATCTTCAATACTCTGAATATTTGCAATGGCATTGTATCTAATATGTACAAATATGTTGTATTTTTCTTTATTGTTAAAATCTGATTTCAATGATGCTAAATCATATGTCATATTTCGTATTTAACATTATACAAAATTTCGCCACCAGTAGTATATGATCACTGTTGCAGTCAGCACCTGGCCTTGTTTTCATAGATCTAATGCTGTTTCTATGTCTTTTAGAGACTAAAATGTAATCAATTTGGTTCCGTGTATTATCTCATGGACTAATCCATGTACGCAGCCTTCTTTGATGTTGCTTGAACCATGTACTCCCTATTATTAAGTTATGTGCCTGTGCCCACTCTATCAATTCGTCACCTCTTTCGTTCTTAGTTCCTAAACCAAATCTTCCTGTCACATCTTTTATTTCTGTTTCACCAACTTTTGCGTTAAGTCCCCCATTACTATAGTTACTTCATGCTTTGTACACTGTTTCATTGTGATTTCTAGATCTTCATACAACATTTCGATGTCCTCCTCTGAACTGCTTGATGTGGGTGCATATACATGTACAATGTTGATATCCAATGTATTTCCTGTTAGTTTAACTAATATTACCCGATCTGATATTGCCGTGAAACCCTTCACCGTTTTTTCGGTTTCTGTGTCTAATAATACGCCTACCCACCTCTCGTATTTTTTTTCAACCGAGTATATAACTTTATATTGATCTGAGTGTATCTCTCCTGCCCTAGTCCATCTCATTTCACTAATTCCTAAGATATTAAACGTTCATTCTTTCCATTTCTTTGTTTATGTTGTCTAATTTGCCATTCTGCGCTGAAGGTCTGACCATGTTGCAATATTAACACTAACTGTAGGCCTCTTCTGTGTGTTGCCATGGCTTTCTTCTTGGGAGAATAATGTGGTAGTTTCCCGTTGCTTTCCACATCCATATGGGGGATATTCATTTATATCCGCTCCCTTTGACAATACTTTATGTCGGGACAAATGGGTACCCCTCCTTGCCATATGGACGTGTTGCAGAGCTACCACTTATACCAGTTGCTTCCTTGTTCGCGCCTAGCGAACATCATGACGGCAGCATTGACGTCTAAACTCCGACTCCCCTCCAGGAATATTCAAATTTACACAATAGACAACACACAAGGAATTTCTGAACGTTTCAGTTTTTAGCCATTGACTTTAGATAACACATAATACGGCATTAAATAATCATCAAGTGAAGAGTGAGCGAATAACGCTCAGACTTGCGCCATGTTGCACTAATTCTACATCAAGTAGTGGACTTGTAATTCTACTACTACTATTAAAACCTGATATTCTCGTATATTACTACACACACACAAACGAATATCACATCAAGAACATTGTTATGAAACATTTACAGTTGCTCAATAAGAATATCCACAATTTACTTGAGAGGTTCAAAATATGCAACATCTATCTGCCATTCTTATGCAACAAAATTTCAGCAGATGCTTTGAAACTGTTTTAGATAAACATATTATGTTACTTTGCAATGATTTCAGTGGCCAGGTTTCTACAGAACAAAAAGCTAACATAATTAAACGGATTGAAATTCCCATAAAGACATATTCTGCCTCAGCCAACGATCAACACGTTTGGTGACGAGAGTCCCCGATCACTCCACATGCGCGATACATACTGAGTTGGGGTGGGGGGTGGCTGTCTAGTGTGTTGCGCGCAAATAGCTAGGTCAGTATCATTAATTACATTTTTTAAATATCCGAGAAACGGAAGCTCATTTCAATTTCATATGCATTTAATTAGTCGGACTGTTGTCACGTGGTGTGTCCACTGACTTCTGTTAGTGTGTTACTTTCGTGCCGCAGGCGGCCCATAGGGCAGAGGTTTTGATTCTCCGTGTGTTGCAGTCCGCTGCCTGTAGGTTTAGTTTTTGTATGGTCTTACAGGCTACTATTTCCCCTTCTTTAAGTATAGTGTTTGTTAGGGTTTTTTTAGCGTGTCCTCGGTACAAAATATCTGGAATCTTTCTGTGCGGCTTGATTAGTTTAGAGGTATATATAGTCTCAGTGCCATATTATATATAGTCTCAGTGCCATATTATATATAGTCTCAGTGCCATATTATATATAGTCTCAGTGCCATATTATATATAGTCTCAGTGCCATATTATATATAGTCTCAGTGCCATATTATATATAGTCTCAGTGCCATATTATATATAGTCTCAGTGCCATATTATATATAGTCTCAGTGCCATATTATATATAGTCTCAGTGCCATATTATATATAGTCTCAGTGCCATATTATATATAGTCTCAGTGCCATATTATATATAGTCTCAGTGCCATATTATATATAGTCTCAGTGCCATATTATATATAGTCTCAGTGCCATATTATATATAGTCTCAGTGCCATATTATATATAGTCTCAGTGCCATATTATATATAGTCTCAGTGCCATATTATATATAGTCTCAGTGCCATATTATATATAGTCTCAGTGCCATATTATATATAGTCTCAGTGCCATATTATATATAGTCTCAGTGCCATATTATATATAGTCTCAGTGCCATATTATATATAGTCTCAGTGCCATATTATATATAGTCTCAGTGCCATATTATATATAGTCTCAGTGCCATATTATATATAGTCTCAGTGCCATATTATATATAGTCTCAGTGCCATATTATATATAGTCTCAGTGCCATATTATATATAGTCTCAGTGCCATATTATATATAGTCTCAGTGCCATATTATATATAGTCTCAGTGCCATATTATATATAGTCTCAGTGCCATATTATATATAGTCTCAGTGCCATATTATATATAGTCTCAGTGCCATATTTAACCGATGATCTTCTCACTGAATTATCTTGCACTCGCCGTGTGTGCGATATCCATAATTTGAGAACCTCTACTTAATCGGGAACTTGTTTTAATGATGCAAAATGTGTTTACATACACGCACACATATACATATACATACACACACACGCACACACACATATATATATATATAGACATATGCTCATACATAAATACGCTCATACATACATACATACATACATACATACATGCATACGTGCATACGTGCATACGCGCATACTTGCATACTTGCATACGTGCATACATACATGCATACATACATACATACATACATACATACATACATACATACATACATACATACATACATACATACATACATACATACATACATACATACATACATACATACATACATACATACATACATACATACATACATACATACATACATACATACATACATACATACATACATACATACATACATACATACATACATACATACATACATACATACATACATACATACATACATACATACATACATACATACATACATACATACATACACGTATCCTAGTCTGAGTTTTATTTCACATCAGACATTATGAATACCCTACAGCGTTCGTTTTATTACTCCCCACACCGCCCCCAGCTATCTATCGATTCTTCCTTGTGATTATAGTTGTAATCTTACTGGTGATTATCAGTGTATTCATCCTCCCAGATTGTCCTATCCTATAATATTCAACTCCTGATAAGTGTGGGCTACACGGCAACAGTTCTGTTATTCAATGGCGTCTCTAGTTTACATAGCCGAGATATCGAATACGGATGGCACTATAGTCAAATTGTGTACTGATAGTCGAATACACAAATAGAAACATGAATTGAAAATGTTTGAAAAAGTAACAGAACCGACGTTTTGACGTGGTTCGAAAGATAGACAAATAATTGTTAATACTGATCTTTCAGACATTTTCTTAATACTGATCTTTCAGACATTTTGTTAATACTGATCTGTCAGACATTTTGTTAATACTGATGGTTGGTTGGTTGCTGATCCAGCGGTCAATGGGCTCATGCCCTTTGACCCAATGCCATTATGTGATATATGCATGTGTTTGTGAGCTGTTGTTGTGTTCCATATATGTTTCATTTATCTGGTCCTGGATGGAGAAGTATTTTCCTGATGTCATCCAGCGCTGGACATTCAAAAATGTGGTGGTCAACAGTTTCATATGGATGAGTGCACAGCCGGCACCCTGGAGTGTGTTGTGGTTGTATTCTATTCAGGTGATTGTTAAGCTGTACATGTTGTGTGCACAGTCAGAATATGATACGCTGGTCTTTCCTTCCCAGGAAGTTGATGTTGTCTTTAGGATTTGGGCTTGTCATATATTTATAGATTTCCCTCCAGTGTTTCCCATGGCCCATATGTTTATCCAATTTTCTTTGTTCACAGATTTCAACATCATATTAACTGTGTGCATGGTTGTTTGTGTATATGGCTGTTCTTGTTGTGTTCTCTTCTTTGTACAGTGTGGGATTTACTACAACATCAGTGAAAAGGTAAACACGATCCCCAAAGACTATACTGAAATAAGATATGTGCAGGAAACGAAAGATGGAGCAAAGGAAAGTGACACATGTTATACATGTCGTGAGAGCCGACTAAGAACTTGGGGGAAAGTGACACATGTTATACATGTCGTGAGAGCCGACTGAGAACTTGGGGGAAAGTGACACATGTTATACATGTCGTGAGAGCCGACTGAGAACTTGGGGGAAAGTGACACATGTTATACATGTCGTGAGAGCCGACTGAGAACTTGGGGGAAAGTGACACATGTTATACATGTCGTGAGATCCGACTGAGAACTTGGGGGAAAGTGACACATGTTATACATGTCGTGAGAGCCGACTGAGAACTTGGGGGAAAGTGACACATGTTATACATGTCGTGAGAGCCGACTGAGAACTTGGGGGAGGGTGCAGTTGAATGTCACATCCGACGGAGGCAGATTGCGCCTATTGCAGGTAAGCTGTAATTCATGACAAGGCGCATTCTTTCCTAAGCTGTAAACGACGACACGTCGCCTTCCCTCATAAGAACTATGTTCTTGGAATCTGTAGATGTTTAAGAACAAATATTCAAGAACAAATATTCAAGAACAAATATTCAAGAACATATATTCAAGAACATATATTCAAGAACATATATTCCTATGTATCACAAATCAGTGGCGTTGTCATTGGTATAAAGATGAGCACTTATGAAACTAGTTATGTTTGCCCTTTAATGGGGCATTTGAAACATCAGGTTTAGGAGACCTACACCTGCCCTTTTCCGTTGCTTTTTCATGACTATATTGATGATGTTATATGCATTACTGACATGAATAAGGTGGGATTCTCTCGTTTCATCATTTATTTTCCACCAATCTAAAACCTAGTATTATCATGACATCCAACATCTCTTCTATCTCTTCTATCTCTTCTATCTCTTCTATCTCTTCTATCTCTTCTATCTCTTCTATCTCTTCTATCTCTTCTATCAACCATCTTGACATAATTGTCACAATTCATTCCTCTTACCTTAGCACAATCTGTACACTACAAACCTACTGATGCACATGAGATTTTGCTTTACCCATCTTCTACTCTACCTGCTTGTTGTAGCTATTTTACATTCTCTCAATTTCTTCCCTTTCGTCGCAACGTAGTGTTGATGATGACGTGATCGATACATTCTATGTGATGATTGACTTATTTCTTACAATCTCAATCCCCGGCAGTGTACTTTCATCGACTCATGCCCCGGCAGTGTACTTTCATCGACTCATGCCCCGGCAGTGTACTTTCATCGACTCATGCCCCGGCAGTGTACTTTCATCGACTCATGCCCCGGCAGTGTACTTTCATCGACTCATGCCCCGGCAGTGTACTTTCATCGACTCATGCCCCGGCAGTGTACTTTCATCGACTTGGCCTCGTGTGCGTAAATTCTCTCTCCGTGATACCTTGACTAATACTTAGGGTACTTCATCCTTCTCTGATAGAGTTAAACTTGTCCTCACCTTTCATCCCCATAACTCTATTGTCCGTAGAATCTTGTTCAAAAATGATTCACTTCTCCATTCTGATCTTAAATTTGTGACATTTTCCAAGACTTTCCTCTGGTTGTCCTGAACCGTGACAAAAATAATAACGATATCTTGTTCGAAATATTATGAGTACTTTATTTTCTTATGCCAATGTAATATATAAAACATAATTTTAATTTATCTTGTATAATGAACATATTGCTGTTCAGGGTAAATAGAGCCCTTTGGAAGAAATGCTCGTCATTCCTATGGGTAGATATTGTTGTATTATTCTTCTGCTTGTTTTATTTTACCCATATATGGATAAGTTCTGTCAATTATCTGTAGTTTTTTTCTTCACATTCGACCGTCTAGTGTTTACTCTTCCGGTGTGTATCAATATTTAGTTGTTCTGTCTAGTGAACGCTGCCAGTGCCGTTTTTACATGTCGTAATTTGTTGTAAATGCGTTTGTGGTAAAGTATTTGTCACAACGTCGAGTTTCGTGTGTCAGCATGTGTTGTTCCAGTTATTATGTCACAACGTCGAGTTTCACAATATTCCCCGCCCTCAAAATACTCCCCGCCCTCAAAATACTCCTCGCGCGCTAAAGATTGAGTAAAAAATATTTGCATGAAACTTGTGAATTTAAACAATTTAATTGGTGTATAACAATCCTTTATGTTGACCCCTCCTTTTATCAACACACACCTTTTCTCCAATGTCAACAATTGCTAAATGTACCCCCACCCCCCAATCTCCCATCACTAATTGTTGACGTAATTCATGGACAGCAACTACAAAATGGACTCAAATAAATGTAAACAACTAGAAACCAATAAGCATAAAAGTAGCCAGAACAGTATTATTGCAATTGGTAGATTATTTATTTCTAAACTGTTTACTACTAAATATTTCTTAGCTTTAGTTAAGTCGTATATATATATATATTTATATATATATTATTTAACAATGTAAGTTGAAACGTGGAAACGCAACTTTCTTGTCCGCCTGGAAGTTATAGAAACATATAAACTCAATTCTATGCCGGAATGTGAACGACAGTAACTAATTTGAGTATAAGCAATTTGGAAACAGATCAGTAAAAGCGTAACGATATTGCTCAAGTCGAGCACTATGCGCCAGAAGGCAACAATTTTCCCGCATTAATTTATCGCCAGATAAATCAGTCTTGTGATGGAGACCAATTAAGAAACCAATGGTATTTGTTGCAGCCTGGGAAGATTGAACGGAAGTAATGAATCGGTGCTTGAGAAATTACTATCAGACTATTTCTGTAAGGCGGAGTTTATTTTTGGAACGTGAGTTTGATTTCATATATGTATAATAGTGTATTTGCATTCATTCTGGCAACAGTGTATTATACATCCATGTAGTGGTTGTATTATACATCCATGTAGTGGTTGTATTATACATCCATGTAGTGGTTGTATTATACATCCATGTAGTGGTTGTATTATACATCCATGTAGTGGTTGTATTATACATCCATGTAGTGGTTGTATTATACATCCATGTAGTGGTTGTATTGCGGTCTGTAGGTCCATCTCCAGTGGAAATGAATATACGCTTATATCCTTACAGGCTATTAAATCAACTCATCGTAAGGAAATTACATGGGTACGTGATGTTATTTTGGATAGAATAAAGGTGGTAAGTGTTATGTTGACCATATCTGCCCTAGATTATTCATTGATCAATGCAAGCTATGCCCCTAATACTGTAGTCACCCGTTAAGGTTCCTATGGGTGGAGATGAAACCTTGCTTGAATAGTAGTTGTATTGAGAAATACCGCAGTGACAAACGATACTAGTTGTAGAGGGATGTGTTTTCTGCAGGCGGACGAGAAAAAAGAAAGTGATATATTTAGCAAGGAAACATTAAGGGGTTAAATAAAAACCGTTGAGAGGTGCGATTATTTCCTACACTTCAATAGTGTAATCGCAGACATGACATTTTGGAGAAGTGTTACAGCGGTCGGTAGACGTGAACATTGTTGCAGCCGTCGATAGGCGTAAACGTGGTAGCTGATTATGGTCATCACTGAAGTCTTACTGTCTTCTATAGACGTGAACACGCTAGCTTATTATACAGTCATCGATAGACGTGAACACGCTAGCTTATTATACAGTCATCGATAGACGTGAACACGCTAGCTTATTATACAGTCATCGATAGACGTGAACATAGTAACTTATTATACCCCCCCCCCCCGACGTGAACATAATTACAGATTATTGAAATCGGCGAAGTGCTACAGCCGTCCGATAGACATAAGCATGGTACTAGATTATAAATCCATAGATAGACGTGAACATAGCAACTGATTATCACCATAGAAAATATGGTGGTACTAATTCGTTTTGAAAAAAAATATGCACAAAATTAGCATTGTTTGCTGTACATACATGGCTTTATAGTATTTGTTATATATATATATATATATACATAATGATTATTGTATATAGTATAAAGGAACGTTTTCAGTTACACACATCAGCTGTCTGTTCGCCAATCAGCTTTCTGTTCGCCAAAAGCACATCACATTATAAATTTTGACAATTTTATATATATATAAGCATACACAATGATATACTCGAAACGTTGACTTAGTTTTATTACGTCATCATCATCAGGAGCATATTTTTTGCATATCTTGCATCCATCTTCTTCTTGGTCTGCCTCTTGTTCGTCTCCCTGCCAATATCCCTCCATTATGATCTTCTCTAGGCTGTCATAGCCTGTAATGTTGCAAACATATTGTAGTTTTCTGGAAAGAAGCATTCTGTTTAGCCAGTTTTCTTTTACATTCATTTCCCTCAGTTTGGCCATATTGTTGACCACTTTTGTCCATGGTATTCTGATGATATTTCTGTAATATTTTGTTTCAAATGCTGCTATTTCATTTTGTTGGTGATTGTCCAGGATTCACTCCCATATATTACCATTGGAAAAATACAAGTTCTGTGAATGTTAGGTGTGTTCATTTACAGCTCAGCCATATATTTTTTTCATTTTTAATCAGCTTCATTGACACAATAGCCAATCTTCTTCTGATTTCTTCATAACAATCACCGTTACTTTTGATAAGAGAACTAAAGTATTCCAAACTGTTGACTCTTTCAAATTCTCTGTTGTTGAAATGTTATTACGTACCTAGTTAAACCAGCAATCGTTACGGTTTCTATAATGAGGAAGATTACATTTCCTATCAAACGTTATTTGTTAGTTTCAAAATAACAATATTCTGGTGATATTAATGAAGAGAGATGGCAAGAAACCTCGAACAAGTCTTGAAAACATAAACAATGTTTCCTTCTCTCATCTTCTATCTGTTTCAATGCACACACGAAAGATGACATTGAAGCTGGTAGACTTCAGATGACAGTAAGAAAATATTCATTCTGTGACTTTTTTTCATCTTGTCAATTTCTGCCGCCGTCTTTTTCATTACAGACGGCGAGCTTCATTCATAGGACAGCTTAACCTAAGGATTCCCGACTGACAAAGTCGCTTACTTCTGACTATTATCCCGATGATCAATCTATTTTTTCCCAAGTCCCAGGAGATCGATCCAACTTTTGCCTAAATAAAGGTCATTTGTTGTTTACATTTCAGGACTGTTGTTCACATTCGTTTTCTAGAATTTTAGTTAACGTTTGCCGCCTAGAAAGTTAGTTAACGTTTGTCGCCGAGAAAGTTAGTTAACGTTTGTCGACTAGAGAGTTAGTTAGGGTTTGTCGACTAGAAAGTTAGTTAACGTTTGTCGACTAGAGAGTTAGTTAACGTTTGTCGACTAGAGAGTTAGTTAACGTTTGTCGACTAGAAAGTTAGTTAACGTTTGTCGACTAGAAAGTTAGTTAACGTTTGTCGACTAGAAAGTTAGTTAACGTTTGTCGACTAGAAAGTTAGTTAACGTTTGCCGTATTGAACAATGTTAACGTTACATTGTCGCGTTGACATTTAGTTAACGTTTTTGCGCATAAATATAATTAACTTTTACCGTGTAGAAATTGCACGACAGATTCATTCATGTCAACTGAAATATCGTTTTAACTGTAGACATTGAGAGAAAGCTTGAATCACAGACATGGAACTAACGTTCAACCATAGGTATGGAAATCACATGTTAACTGGATATACATTTAACATAGAAATCACATGTTAACTGGATATACATTTAACATAGAAATCACACGTCATCACGGTATTGTGATCATCGTAACGTTTGCTTCAATTGCTTTTCCAGAAGATATCGAACCCATTTCCTTAAAATGTGTCAATATTTGAGACGGATGGTATTTTTAAACATCGTTCACTTTAATTAACAGTAACCGTGAAATGGATCATAACATTAAGTATTAAGTATTTGATATTATCAAGATGGTAGGTACAGAGGTTAGCACTGAACTAGGGATATTGCGTAATTGGTAGATACAGAGGTATTAGGTATGTTGATTATCCTCTCCACACAGGACATGTCCATAGGTGCTCAGATCTCCGCTTCAGTAAATCTCGCAGTGTATAACGTCTGATAGTTCCGGTTCTATGTTGGTTAACTGCTCTTTTTGAAATCTTTCTCAGTGGTTCTCTACGGGCCACGCCCATCCTCACTTCCAATTCGTGAATTGTCGATATTGATTCATGCTCATTCATCTCAAAATACTTTCATCGTGAGGACTCACGAAGAGCAATGAGTATGTGTGCTCGGTCCATAAGCTGACCATCTGAACAGAGGTTAGTGCTGAGGGGTATTACCAAGTTGGTAGATACAATGGTTATTGTTGACGGGAATAGCATAGCTGATAGATACAGAGGACATGACTGAGGGGATATTATTGTGCTGGTAGATACAAATCATAGTGCCGAGGGGCGTTTACAACTCACCACTCACTGAAAAAAACATAATAAAATAATCCACCAATATGAAAAAGGATATTAAACCAACATTTCGCCTAATTAACGCCTCCCCCCCCACCCAACTGTAAAATTCAACGCCCATGTGGAGCTATTTTTTCTTACAATATCCATCGAAAGAATGTGAATACAATGTTTGTGAATATTCTACCACCCCACTCCTCCCCCCATTCATTACCAATTTTTACCTACTTAAGTACAGCCGAATATACGGTACTGGCTATTGGTTTTCATTTTGAAAACATGAGTTAAGTAAACCAGAAAGGACTTCTTCGTGATTCACGAGAAAACATGAGTTAAGTAAACCAGAAAGGACTTCTTCGTGATTCACGAGAAAACATGAGTTAAGTAAACCAGAAAGGACTTCTTCGTGATTCACGAGAAAACTCGAGTTAAGAAAACCAGAAAGGACTTCTTCATGATTATTGAGCGCCGGTCTACTTTCTTAAATAAATAACAACACTCCAATCTGGCATATCGAACCTAACGGAGATATATCCTTCATATTCTGTTAATGTGTCATGTAAATGTGGTTGTAATTACTTGGGGATTATATTCTGATTAGATGTACAGATTAACAAGAAATGACAATTCCGTAATCCTGTGTTTTGACAGTTTGAAACGGATGTTGAGCTGTATAAGCCACCATCTGTAGAGAGTGGATGTAACTAAGGAATCACTGGTAGGCCCAACATTGGTTCAGTCTAGACCGTAGCCAAACAGTTTGGTTACATATTAGACTTGGTATTCATTTTTTTTTCTCAAGAAATTATAACATGTATTACACCATCTTACCATCATATGAATTCAATTAAATCATTAGTTCTCAATTAGATGTATATGGTCAACCAATCTCTTCTTTTTTTTCAGCGTTAATTCTCAAACTCCCGCTTGATTTCTCTTGTAACAGGTAAATGGTCCTACAAGATTTCCAGTTGAGTGTAGTCCAGAGAATGGAAATGCGTTGTGTTGCTGTTTCATTTTCGCCAATGGCCTAACACATCGGTCTTCGTTGGTTACCAATATAAGGACCACAGTTTACTGTTGTGGTGCTGGGAATGAAGGACGGTGGGAGCTAGAGGGAGTGGAAGCTCGCTGTAGGATACAAAAATGGTCAGTTTCGGACAAGGGAATTTTTGAGTTGGTTATAGAAAAGTCCACCTAATGAGAGTGAACGCAAGTCGAATACCAATACGAGCATATAACAAAAGAATATCCGAACATAAAGCCGAAGGTAAACCAAGAAAACGACAGATAGACAACATAAAAATAGCCTTGTACAAAAATAAACGTAATGCAACTAAGGCAACACATCTGGTCTTGGAACAACACTTAAAGCCCCCACCCCTACGCTTAACGACAACTGTGGATACTATCTACCATCATTCACCTGGGGATAGACAATAGACAGTAGGCACTATGCACAAGTTAATTTATGGAATTATTAATGAGATCGTACATAATGTACTTAGATTATATAGAACATTAGGACAGACATATAGAACATTAGGACAGACATATAGAGCATTAGTACAGACACATAGAACATTAGGAAAGACACATAGAACATTAGGACAGACGCCTAATACAGCAAGTGAAAGGTTACAGCAAAAATGTTTTTAAATTGAGAAATGTTATGAATACAATCATAGAGGTGACCATGCAAATTAACTCTATCAAATGTGACAACTGGAGACACTTTGAGAACCATTAAACGTGATTATAATTTTTTTAAGTGATGATTTTACAGCAATATTAGAACCATCAGCAGCCATGTGAGATAGAAGAATCATTGGTAGCCATGTGAAATAGAAGAATCATTTGTAGCCATGTGTAATAGAAGAATCAATGGTAGACATGTGAAATAGGAGAATCTAGATATCTTTTAACACAGACCAACAGTGACCAACGACAGTACTATAAGACCTAAGTGGAAAAAGTTGACACGTCTTCATTCAGTAAGTTTTTGATTATTTTCACGTTTTCCATTGGTTACTATTGATATACTTGGTCTATCCTTGACTATTTCTTGGAATACGATTCCAAGTATATAAATATTGGTAACATTGTTTTTACTGTTTTCATTATTTTCCACTGTTTGTTTTATATATTCTTCAGAAAGACCTAAAGGTTTGAAACGTTGAACATGCATTGTGTGTGGTAATTTGTGTTTTCGTGTTTACACCTCATAACCCCTTAGTCTTGGCGATACTCCGTCTGTTGTGTTCAAGTGAAACATCAAACACATGTGTTCCACGCAGTACTATAAATATTGCCGAATGGAAAACAGGAATAACCAAGAAAAGGAACGAATGAATGCCTCATTAATTCAAAGAATGTGTCTTCTTCTGCGGATCGGTCGCGGATAAACTCACCTGACTCACCTTATCATCAATGTACACAGTCACAGGTAATCCATGATTGTACCAGTAATTTCTAGTAATGTCGTTCTATATGTGTGCACAATATGTCTTAGTTTGGCAATATCTGCGTGTGCAGACAATAATGACACAAACGCACACACATACAAACATAAATGTTGTGAAATATTTGTGTATATTTTGTAACACTGTAATCTGTAATTTAAACACAAAATTAATGTGAACAGTTAATTAATAGAGTAAGATAGTGGTTCTCAGGGTGTCTTATATGTCCCTCAGGGTGTCTTATATGTCCCTCAGGGTGTCTTATATGTCCCTCAGGGTGTCTTATATGCCCCTCAGGGTGTCTTATATGTCCCTCAGGGTGTCTTATATGTCCCTTAGGGTGTCTTATATGTCCCTCAGGGTGTCTTATATATCCCTCAGGGTGTCTTATATGTCCTTCAGGGTGTCTTATATGTCCATCAGGGCTGACATATATTGTTACAGTGAGGGGCACGAATAAATCAATTCTCGGGGGAAGGGGAGGAGTAGGGAACATACGTTCCAGAACATAGGTTCCCAAACATTTTCGGGCAATTATCCTACTATGTAATCAAGTATTTTCAAGTCCACTCTGTGAATTTATCAACACTATTCAAATATAGCTGAAATGTATGACTGCATTGATAATCAAACATGAAATTGACATAAATTCCATCTCACTTACCTTGGCATCCAAGGGGAGGTGTTACCTCCTGTACGAGGTTTCGCCTTCGGTCCTTCATCGCCCATCAATACGCTCCTGCACCAGTTCACTAGCCTGGGCGTTCAGTAAAATTGTTGAAATTGTGCTAAGATAACACAAGACTGACTAGTACACCTGGTTCTGTATTGCAGGTCCTCGTGTGTGGACAGTTTGAGAATCGGTGTATATTAATTGCAATAGTAAATAATTCTGTTCTCGACAAGTTGTAACGAATATATCCACACAAGGAATGTATACATTGATAAATATAGTCCTTCTTTGATGAAACGAATAAGTTCCATGATATCATACACATTAGCGTTATACTGAGATGATATCATACAAATCCGTGTTATACTGAGAGCTGCACATTACTTCCTGAAACAGTGATAATAATATATATATATATACTGTGTTATAATATTCCCACTGAAGAACTAAGCACTATTGCAAGTTGTGTGTTCCTCTTGAACTCTGAATAAAAAATGACTCTTCTCCAGTCCGAAGAACTATCATGAGAACTCAATTCTCCGACTGAAGTTTGCCAAATCTAATCTAAGCAGGCGAGGTGTTACGTGGGCGGACGTTGTCGATTGTGTACTCACTTGATTTTATTTCGTACAGTGCTGTCATAGAGTCTGATGTAGACGGAGCTAAAGGGATAGATGCTTCTATCAACCTCCACCACTACACCAGCAGATCATTGTGGCATGTATCATGCTGATTGATGGAGGATTTATATCCGTAGTTGCAAGCGATGTAGAAGAATCAATCAATAAAGTCTCTGTCTTTACGATATCGTTATGCCGATAGCAATCGATTGTTACACTGATTTCACAATGACTTATGCTCCAGTAGGAAAAGAAACAAACCTGATGTCTTCTCTGATAATTAGAAATTTATGTGATAAATTTGATATATGATGTCATTGTTTTAGTAGCATTTTACAGTTTTAAAATATCACTCTATGGGTAGTATTTTACAGTTTTAAAATATCACTCTATGGGTAGTATTTTACAGTTTTAAAATATCACTCTATGGGTAGTATTTTACAGTTTTAAAATATCACTCTATGGGTAGTATTTTACAGTTGTAAAATATCACTCTATGGGTAGTATTTTACAGTTGTAAAATATCACTGTTTAGGTAACATGTCAATGTTTTATTAGATGTTACTGTTTTAGAAAATGTCACTCGCTTAAATCAAATATGTCAATGTTTTATTAGTATTTCACTGCATTAGATTATTTCAATGTTTTAGAATATTGTATTAATACATTTCACTGTATTAAAAAATGTAACTGTATTTGAACAATTCAGTTGTTGAACATGTTACTGTATTAGAACTTTCAACTGTTTTATAAAGTGTTACCGTTTTAGAGTATGTGTTTGTTCTAGAATATTGTACTGTTTTAGATTATTTCACAATAGTATAACATATCACATTACGTCTTTTTGTTATGTACATCGCACAACTGTACATTTCACTATTTTAGAACATATTTTTTCACTATTTTAGAACAGATTATTTCACTATTTTAGAACACAATATTTCAATTATTTTCACGAGTAGCTGGTTTGGTTATGTATGAATATTAAGTGACTTATGGCTGTAATATGGTCGCATGAAGCTGCATTTCATGTACATATATATAAAATGTCTGTTAGATGTCAGTTGAACTTTTTCTGCATACGAGCTCTGATGTATTCACGTATAATAAATAAATAGTAATGGTATTACTGGCGGAATAATTTGTGTTTATGAATTAAGTAACCAGAAATAAAATGACAGTAGAGTTGTTAAAGTCTCACCGAAAAAAACCGAGTTCTTGCTGTATTTCTCTGTACATGATGCCTGCTATAACAGTGTTACAAATCTCACAGAATCTCTAGCACTTGAAATCTGTGATACCACAGCTGAGATTATATCGACTTGTTTCAATCAGGTTGAAATATCTCGGTACAGCGGCAGCCGACAGAGAATTCAATTTGTCGCTGTAATCAGACTATGCGGATCCCTTGTGATCGGGTAGGAAGCGTTGCGCTATTCTCACGTCTGACGACGAAGATCCAGGCAAAAGTTCCAGTCATGTCAACCAGTGTCGCAGTCATCTCTGGGACACGAAGCACACTGCAATTAAAGAATACAATTATCGATGCGATGTAAACATTAGTAATAGGATGGACAGATCGTTACGACGAAATCGATCAAGGATCATTTACTGCATGTCATTGGTTTCATATGTCTGGTTGATGTTGTGTTAGTCATTGTTAGATGGTAGTTTTATTAATATGAGAAAACACCGCCAACATGAGACATAAATATACGGGAAACATGCAAGTTAACGAGGATGTGAAGGTTGATCAAATGTGATTAGTATGTTGTGTATGTTTCAGGATGATTCAGTGCATATATCATCATCTTCTTCATCGTCAGTGGGTGTTCTCACACTCTAACAGCTGGTTAACTGGATGTAGTCATGAGAAAATACAGTGGGTGTTCTCACACTCTAACAGCTGGTTAACTGGATGTAGTCATGAGATGAGAAAATACAGTGGGTGTTCTCACACTCTAGCAGCTGGTTAACTGGATGTAGTCATGAGAAAATACAGTGGGTGTTCTCACACTCTAACAGCTGGTTAACTGGATGTAGTCATGAGAGAATGGACAGACATGGACAGACAACATCAAGGAATGGACATGGCAAGATATTTCCACACTCATCCGCACCGCTGAGGATAGAATTCGCTGGATGACTCTGTGTGCTGAAGCATCCAATGTGGTACCCCTACGACCCTGAAGGGTTATGGGATTATTGATTGATTGATGAGAGAATACTGGCTTTCGTTCTGGTTTATAGATTGCCTTACAAACAGTTGAAAATCACCGTTTGAAATATTCAATCCTGGATAATACTTACAAAACATATCTCCCTCCACAGTCAGGTACATGGAGCACCTTATCTTCTTCTTTTCGTCAATGCGATGTGGCGTCATGAAGTGTGACGTCATACCGTATGACGTTGATTATCATGTCTTTACACAGTCTTCTGTTTTGTTTTCTGCCAATCATTTCTCATACTGATGTTCTCCCATGCTACAATGCTAGGTTGTCAAGCATCCTCTATCATGGTGTCCCCCTTCCTCTCTTACTCTTTGTCTGTTGTTACAATGTGTTCCATCTTTACTCGCCTCAGGATATGCCCAAGAGTGAATTGTCTCTTTCTGATGTAGGTAAACAGCAGTCTTTTTAATTAATTTCTTTCAAGACATCTTCATTACACCTTTTATCTCGTCATGGTGTCTTTAACATTCTTCTATAAAACAACATCTCTGCTGCATCTATATAATTTTTCACATTTCTGCTGAGTGTCCACGATTCACTTCCACACATCAGAATTACGTCTATATAACATCTAAGAAATCTATTTCTCAACTGAGATAGACAGTTCCCACTTCGACAGTTCCCAACATATATTAATATAACATTCACAGTAATTGGGAGCAGCCTATATGGAACAAAAAACGGTTCACAAATACATGCATCTATCACACATGGAACAGCTCACAAACACATGCCTCTATCACACATGAAACAATTCACAAATATATGCATGTATCACACATGAAACAGCTCACAAATATATGCATGTATTACACATGAAACAGTTCACAAATATATGCATGTATCACACATGAAACAGCTCACAAATATATGCATGTATTACACATGAAAGTGTTCACAAATGCATGCATGTATCACACATGAAACAGTTCACAAATACATGCATTACTATGGAACTTGATAATTGCGAAGTCACCTATGTAAACAAGAGCAGGAAGTTGAAATTAAAAACATTACAGCTGGAAATAAAATTAAACAGAAAATTATAATAAATAACAATTAACATTATCAGAATATGTTTATATTACAGATCAAGTTAAAATGATTATTTCAGTGAATCTGTCACTTAATACATCAAGTCTCTGCTTAAGACACGACCTAACAATGTGTTTATTTTTATATTGAAACGCCTGGACAATGATAATTTAAAAAAAACCACCAGTACAGCAACCAGCCTCTCCCAGGACATGTACACAAAACTATTTCGTTTAAACTTGTAAGATGTTAATGTGAAGGATGGATGGAAATCTTCTTAAACATCATGTACACATCGGCTAAGCAATTTTTAGGTCTGATGATGTACAAAGACTACGAATGATTCAATGACAATAACAGAAAGTATTGCTCTGCTATACTAAAGAAGAACAGTGCCGTATGAAATCTTCAATGTGATCCCTCTTCAGCTTAACAAAAGCAATTTGCAATAGAGCTCGCAGCACATGCCAACTGAAATAAAGGGAGATACAAAATAGGTGGTTGCAACATAAAACAAAATAGATCAAGAATTTCGCGTACAAGTGGGACTACAAGCGATTCTAAGATGTCTTGAAAATAACATACGACCCGAGTTCTGCAGGATCACCACTCATGTTTAACAAAGATGAGCCAGCTATGATAGAAAGAAAAAACCCAGATCTCAAACCGATGGACACAGCATATTGAAACAATGTTAAATAATTCATCAGTCTACTGCGAAAATACAATAAGTGGTATCCCTCAACACAACAATACACAAGAGCTAGACAATCCACCAATACATCAAACAGTTCAGAATGCCATCGGACAAATGTCACAGAGACAAGTTCCCATCATGGATGTCATCCTAGCGGACACCTAACGTTGTATCTTGTTCATAACGTAGCTATAATACCAGCGTGTTTTACAATATAAACATATAAATATGATGCATTATTGATAATATAAGAAAAATACAGTCAATATTTATTGGGCTCATAATGAGAAGAGGAGGCATTGAGAATATAGTGACAACAGGAAAGATATAGTGGAAAAGATCAAGCAGAAGACACAGAGAAAAGATGTTGGACAGTTTGACTAAATGACTTTGATTGACGACACCAACAGAGATGATGACATATATGAGAGATCGATATGCATGGAGAAATATGATCCTAACGCCATTCGGCATGGCACTTCATGATGATGACGAATATAAATAAACTCAGTAACTTATCATTGTTTTTTTTAATGCAGCAAGTGTACAGTCGCCTGATGACCCGGTTTAAACTGGTACATTGATAGCCCAAAACTTACTTTATACCCACTTCGCAATAGTCTCGAGCATCATCAATGAAATTTCTCTACGTTCGAAGCAGAAGCTTGCCATTGTTTGAAAGAAGACCAATATTATCTATGCTTCACCTGGAGCGCAACTCTCAGTTGTGTTCTTCCTTAGTACCACTTAGATTTAAGAATTTCTTGATTGGTTCAGTAATTCCTAAAGATGTATCGATCTCAATCACACATGACTCTCCAGCACACACCTAAAATATCTTAATCTGGCACACCTGACAGTGCTGTCTCAGATTGTGAGAAACTGCCCGATGATGTCTTCCTTGTTGTACTCACCAAGTAGTAGGTGCTCTTGGATATATGTGTCTTCTGTCTTCAGTGTCTTCTGTCTTCAGTGTCTTCTGTGTCTTCTGTCTTCAGTGTCTTCTGTCTTCAGTGTCTTCTGTGTCTTCTGTCTTCAGTGTCTTCTGTCTCCAGTGTCTTCTGTCTTCAGTGTCTTCTGTCTTCAGTGTCTTCTGTCTTCAGTGTATTCTGTCTTTAGTGTCTTCTGTCTTCAGTGTCTTCAGTGTCTTCTATGAAACAATGCATCACCTCCGATCGTCTCATGACTTTTTAGTCCCACCCCCTCTCAACCAACCACTATAAGTGACATTGTCAACCTAGGCGACGGATCGTACTCTTTGAGAAACCCTGGATTAGGAAAATGAGTCGGTTGATCATAAGAGAAAAAAATACACGCGTGATCAATTATAACTGCCAGCATACCTGATAAATTAGTTCTCATTAGTGCATCACTTTGTGTACCTAGCATTTCTGCTTGACTGAATACATTCCGCTTGACTGACTCTGTATTTCTCTTGCAAATGACGCAAAGCTTCAATCACGAAACTGAGTTGTATTTTGTCTGAGAAACGTTCATACTTCTCACGTTAATTTGCTTGTCAGCATTAAGATCTCTTGGTCGATGTAGTGTCTGTCTATATAGTTTGTTGCTTGTTATTTCTCCAGCAACCTACACTGTCTAACTACGTGTATGTATATTGTTCATACTTATTTTACGTTCCAGTGTGACTTTAAGATCACATTAGTTTTGAAAACTATAGTAAAAGGGTATTTATTTTGTTAATAATATCTCGTTATCGACACTTCACCAATTCATAAATATGGTTGGACGAGATTTTCTCCGTAGCTGTTAATTGCATATATTTTTGGCATGATACTTTCGAATATCAATGACGTTAAATAAATATTTTCAGTTCTTAGAAATATATCTAATTTTTAAAATGTATTTTATAGGTTGCAGATCTATGAACTTCATTCGATTTTTTAAATAACAATATAACATCAATGAATCAATCAACAAACCCGTAACCCTTCAGGGTCGTATGGGAACCACATTAGATGCTTCCACACACAGAGTCCTCCAGGCGAATTATATCCCAAGCGATGCGGGTGAGTGTGGAAATGTCTTGTCCTGTCCATTCCATTATGTTGTATGTCCATGCCTTTATTTGCCCTCCTGTTTCTTCCCACTTCGACAGTTACCAATACATATTAATATAACATATTCACAATAAATACAGAACCGGGCTTCAGTAGAAGGCTTGTTCGCTAAATTAAGTTCGGTCCAGTTCGTTACGTATTTTCATTATTGTTGCATTTTAGTTGGTTGCTATTAATAGACTTGGAATCGGATGTCAAAAATAGACAAGACAGTTCCAGGTATATAAATTCATTCATTTATTTTCCTTTTGCGCTGAAGTTAGCACTTAGGGCAGAGGTCAGATCTCTCCGATTCTGTCTGTTCAAAGCTATTCTGTGCAGTTCTTGAATAGCATGTATATTGCTTGTTTTACTTTCTCTAAGTATTGTTCTTCTGAGTGTTTCTTTTGGTCTACCTCTTGCTCTTTTGCCTGTAGGTATCTATTCAAGAGATTGGTGGTGTATTCTGTCCGTGTCTGCGTGTAGGACATGCCCGATGTAGGACCAACGGCGTTTTCTGATAACATCTGTGATGAAATTTTGACGTGTCTTTTCTTTGATTTTATCATTCGATTTTAATTCACTCCAGTGGGTGTTAGTTATCCTACGAAGACATTTGTTCTCGAAACTCAGTAATTTCTTTTCTGAAGATAAAGAGCTTTTCCAGCTCTCACATCCATATGATAGCACCGGAATAACGCAAGAATTAAATAAGCGCATTTTCGTGCGTGTGCTCATTGACTTTGGCCTCCAGATATTAGACAGTCTGTTAAAGGCACGTGATGCTAGGGCAATACGAGTTGTAATTTCTGGCATGACATCACCGTCGAGTGTTAGTTTGCTTCCTAGATAGGAGAATTTGTGTACTTTTTCAAGGTGTTGTCCATTTGAAATAAATTCGTTAGGTGAATTGGTGAAGTCCATAATATTTGCTTTTTGATGAATTGATTTGGAGACCTCTTTGTCCTGCGATGAGTTTTAATCTATCAGTTTTTGTCTGTGCATCTTGATGGTTTTCACTCAATAGTGCAAGATCATCGGCAAAATTAAGGTCTTCTAATGTTGTTTTATTTATCCATTTGATTCCTAAATTTGTGTTGGGTGTGCTTTTTCTCATAGTCCAGTCAATTGTGATATTGAATAGTAATGGTGACATAGGGCAGCCTTGTTTAACACCACGTATATAAATAGTAACCAACTAAAATGCTAACAATAATCAATACACGTAATGAACTGGGCCACACTTAATTTAGCGAACAGGTCTAATATACAGCCGTCTGTCTCGAATAAATAAAAATCTTTTTCTATAAAATAGATTTTATTAGTGAAATATTTGAGTTTATCAATTAGCGGGCCTGTTGGCAATTAGCGGGCATGTTGGCTAAATTTGAATTAAGCATTCTTGATGATTTCTTTGACTATTCATGTGATTTTCCTTGAACATTTTGAACTATATTTATGTTGCATGCCAACGGCGACCATTGAAAAGAACAGAAATAATCAAAACACAATGTAGACCGGCTTGTTTCACATTTTCTCGTAGGTTTTCTACCGACAAATGTCATGTGATATGAGCGTGGGTTTTATACTGGCAAATGTCATGTGATATGATCGTAGGTTTTCTACTGGCAAATGTCATGTGATATGAACGTAGGTTTTATACTGGCAAATGTCATGTGATATGAACGTAGGTTTTATACTGGCAAATGTCATGTGATATGAACGTATGTTTTATACTGGCAAATGTCATCTGATATGAACGTAGGTTTTATACTGGCAAATGTCATGTGATATTAGCGTGGGTTTTCTACTGGCAATTGTACTGGTGGTATGAAGGTAATAACATAAAATTCATGATTCTTACGTGCAATTACACGACCCGATAGAGACCGATCACAAGTAGGCTGTTGTTTAGGCCAGTGGGTGTCACAGATTCGTAGCATCTTCTTGGTTTCCACAAAATGATATTTTTTCTTACTTCAACCACACCTGGTTAAAGTTATTTGTCTAATGTATACTACAGAAGTGGAAACCATGATCTAATGAAACAATTCATATAGATTTTGTATTATTCTGTCTTACCCAGACGAGAGCATTATCTGTTCAAAAAGCATCAATGTTATTTTACGAGTAACACGTTCTGATGAACAGCGCACAGTCTATATCTAACTTTATGTCGCCCACGAGTTGCCGAGCATAATAAAAGTGCAGAGGAAAATTTGAGCACGCAACCTGACATGCATGTCGTGAAAGGTGACTAAGCAGGAAGGTTCTAAGGTTCCTACTTCTAAAATGCCAGCTTTGATGACGTCTTCTGAAGACCCATGCCTGAATTTCTAGGGGAGAATCAACCATTGTATACGTAGTATGCGTCAAAATTCCATGAAACTCCTAGTAATATCTCCTCCAGAGTACAGCCTCATCCACAACTTGGTTTATTTTTTATCCTACATTCACATTGATAAATAGTCATGTGACACTTGACCGTCATATGGGACTTGACCGTCATATTGGACTTGACCGTCATATGGGACTTGACCGTCATATGGGACTTGACCGTCATATGGGATTTCACCGTCATATGAGATTTGACCGTTATATGGGACTTGACCGTCATATGGGACTTGACCGTCATATGGGATTTGCAAAAATAAAAAGAATGCAAGAGAAATAACATTATCTGGAAGCCAAATGATATCACGTGACATAGGGAACAATATTAACTGATTCCTTGAGCGCTATATCATTATCACCATCATTGTCACCATCATTGTCACCATCATTGTCACCATCATTGTCACCATCATTGTCACCATCATTGTCACCATCATTGTCATTGTCATTGTCATCGTCATTGTCATCGTCATTGTCATCATTACTAAGATTATTATTATCATCAATCAGTCAGTAAAGCAATCAAATATTCACCAAATCAATCAGTCAAGAAAAGAATCAATACATAAATCAACAAAAACCTCTATCGTCAGCGTTCTTTTCACCATCAATTTCTCTTATATATATATATATAGTCTATGCCATTATTTTGGCATTTATTTGGCTAAATCTACACAGAATTTTAAAAAAGACAGAATCAATATTAACTGTCGAAAAAAAAGAAACGCATAAATGCAAACGTAATAAGTTGGAGGAGCACAAAACAGCAAGTGGTGCTTATTCTAAAATAAATATATACCCGAGAGACTATTGTCTAACTTCAAACCAAACACGCGGTTGGTGGATGTTATAACCTTTTCACGCCGCCATCAATCATGTTCCCTATCTGCTGCTCACCTGCCGTCATCTTATATGTCTGTCTCGCTCTTGACTTTCATATCTGGAAGAGAGATCTTGAATAAAGCGCAAGGGGGAATAGGAATAATACTTCCAGATAGGAATTCTAAACATGATGACGTAATAATGCCAATACGATTGTCAATATTGGCATCATCCTGGTGCCGCATTGAAACAGATTATCGATTGAATCTCAAGTTTTAAATTAGACTATCTCCGACGGACAGGAGCAATGATGTGTTCAGGAAGAATTAGTGTGTTGTACATGGTACACATTCTGATGAACATCAGCACGAGTTATGAAGAAGAACTATCATCTAAACTCTTGATTTCCGTCATAGTTTTCATGTCATGCATTCACCTGTTTACACATCATTATGTACATTTATGAATTTTCACATTGTCGGCACAGCAGTTGTGTCTAAGCGGTGGGCGAAATACTCAACATCAAACCATTTTTTTGGTTCCACAGGGCGATCTACAAGTATTTTTTGGACAGATCCTTGAGATCTGGAAACACTACTTGAAGTTGAATAGGACTGATAAGTTTCCTTTTTTCTTATTTCACAACGTTAAACTGTGGCTGTCGAAAGTACTACTGTCGATATAATACAGCCAAAACGTGTTCAACTACTCACATTTCTAGAGAGACAAACATTTTTTCATAGCGTCAGTGTAAATAAAAAGTTGCATTCCAAAGATCCCTCCGATCTAATATATCATTTCTTAGATATTCCTCTCCAAAAGTGATTACCAATTTGTAGACGGACTATAATTCCAAGTAATTTCGAAGTCGGACGATATACTGTAAGATTCAAATATGTGACATTACGTAAAAGTAACTGTTTTTCTGTGATTTTGATACATGCAATGAGGATTATATTGCTATTGTTTGGTAAAATGGAGTTCATGAGTTATTGTAGTCATACTTAAGTGGTAATTGAATGGATTATGTCACTATCTCATTAAGTTAATACCGATGGTTCTCAGTTAAATTCAACGGATTGTGATTAATTTGTTCACCAGCTGCACCAATGGATAACGAAACACATGGATGAGAACGTAAACTATGAGGAAATCTAACTTTTTGCTTTTACTCAATAGACAACTTTGGTGTAATGTTGCCAATTGTAATGCACATAACAACACAACAGTAGATTCTGATATGATAGCGTCTTTAATGTAGATCTTTGTAATTCTTTAAACAGTATCAATCTGTTTCTTGGCTTTCATTTTTCGCAACGTTATATGTTCAACGGAAGTAGACACAGAAAATAAAAACAACAATACAATTAAAAGAGATGTGACGGATGGACATTCACACAAAAATACAACAAGAAAAATCGATGGTTCATTCACAAATATCATGAATTAGCTTACATGTACGCTACGTTTCCATCGTCTACTAAACAAGGAAATTTCTGCATCGCTGGCTACAGAACTTTCTCAAATGTGAATACCACATGAATAAACATGGAGACATTTGCTTGTGCTTGTATTATCTTGTCACCTTAAGGAAAAGCTAATGCATGTATTTGGTATCAGAAAGTGATTTGTATTTCTATGCCATTTCCCTGAAATAAAATATGTTTTGTATCTATCTGTCTGTCTGTCTTCCTGCCTGTCTGTCCAACACGTCTGTCTGCCTGCCCTGCCTGCCTGAATGCCATGTCTGTCTGTCGAGTCCTGTCTGTCTGTCGAGTCCTGTCTGTCTGTCGAGTCTTGTCTGTCTGTCGTGTCATGTCTGTCTGTCGTGTCATGTCTGTCTGTCGTGTCATGTCTGTCTACTGTGCCCTGTTGTCTGTCCTGGCCTGTTTGTCTGTCTATCTAATCTATCTGATCTATTTATCTCTCATAATTTTCATGCTCTCACCTTTATCATATTGCAGACCTGTAGTACACACACACACACACACACACACACACACACACACACACACACACACACGCACGCACGCGCGCACACATACATACTTACATAGATAGATCAAAGGTTTATATTAGTTTTTGTTACAAAAACTAATATAAACCTTTGATCAAAAACTAATATAAACCTTTGATCTATCTATATATCTATCTATACGCTGTGTCCCTTGTTTGCCTTGCGGCGTCAGGGGTGGAAGAGTTCTCTGGAGATGGCCTTCTTGTGTGCTGTTTGTAAGCTTGTTCCTGTGGCTTCTTTGATTTCTGTGATCCATCTTTTACATGGTATGCCTCTGGTTTTATTTATAACCGTTATGTCTATGTGTCATGGCCATTGGTGGCATGCTATATGTCGGTAGTCTGGAAGCGTGTGAAAACCACATGATCTGTTGTCTTGTGATGTGTTCCAATACTGGTATAAACCTTTGATATATACTTAATTACCCATTACTGTGTTTCACTTTCTGAAGTATGAAACCTTGATGTGTGCAGGAAGTAGACTACACATAGCCAGACCGTTGTCTCCTTATGATCAACATCTTCTCTATTGTTTCACCCGAAGATACAAGCCGAGTCAGGACGCCTAGTCACGGTTGCCATTTTGACTTTTTAAAAGCCAAATTTCATATGTTTTGTTTATTGAAGAAAAACTGGTTAACCTATCAGAACATGATACGACATTCCTAGATTTCTCAGAGCACGTTACTACATTCCTAGACTCTCTCAGAACATGATATATGAAATCCTACTTCCTGGTTGCTGGGTACACCCCATTAGTATATATTTAATTCAAACCATGAACAACAGCGAATTCCAACCCGGGCCTGCTGGTCTGATCTTGAATAACTGAATACAACAGTACTGACAGTCACAAACAATGAATTGAACATATGAAAATGATGGAGAATGTAAAGTGGCACAGCCAACTTTCATTATTACAGAATCATATCTGCACTAGTGTACTGTTGTTTCCTTAAAATGTTAGCATTACGGCGACAAGAACACAAGCCCCTCATGCCCTAGGTACAATACAATGAGGTCATTAGGTAGATAATGATCTTTTTCCATCCGGTATGAACAATTTGTTTAGCAATTCGTTAAGTAATATTAAAATATAGGCCGGTAAAAATCAATTAATAACAATTATTATATATCAACTTCACATCAATAATCAATTCTATTTCGATATTTCGTATTGAAATTTCTTCTCTCATGTCATTTCCTGTTGCCACAGCGTTTCTTGATTTGGTATATTTTTGCTATAAATCATTCCTATAATATTTACTGAACTAAGTATATTATGTTTTTATATTTTGTTTCTTAAAGTTAGTTACAGCACTTGCTACACCGGACGTATATATTCGTTAGTGCATTGATTTTTGAAAATCAGCTTTCCTTTTTTAAACTCCAACTATACCGAACTGCGTTGCCTATTTTCCATCGTTGTCAGGGGTCATTGAATGACTGAATAAAGTGTCATATTTACAACACATCGTCAGGGGTTGATGAATGACTGCATGAAGTGTCATAATCACAAAACATCGCCAGGGGTTGTTGGATGACTGCATGAAGTGTCATAATTACAAAACATCGTCATGGGTTGAGGAATGACTGCATGAAGTGTCATATTTACAACACATTGTCAGGGGTTGATGAATCACTGCATGAAGTGTCATATTTACAAAACATCGCGAGGGGTTGATGAATGACTGCAGAAAGTGTCATAATTACAATACATCGCCAGAGGTTGTTGAATGACTGAATGAAGTGTCATAATAACAAAACATCGCCAGAGGTTGTTGAATGACTGCATGAAGTGTCATAATTACAAAAAATCGCCAGGGGTTGTTGAATGACTGCATGAAGTGTCGTATTTACAATCAGCCAGTTTTATGTAACGTTGCTACATGTATTGAAACACGGAGATAAATGATAGGCCTATCTAGTAATGTATTATCTGAAATTGTGGAGAACACTGATTAACAATGAAGAATGTATGACTCTCAAATATGCCATAAACAGTGTTCAGAACGCAGTGTTTTGCGGAGACAGTGTCTGCAGACGTTCGATATTCATCCGTGAAGGAAACAATTTTACTTATATTTATACTTATCAAATCGTTTAACCCTTTAACTAAATACTTTCTATGGTTGGTGACAGAAGCAACGCCATGCGTTATTTCCCACCATTAAAAAAGCTCTTCACTTGTGGAGGGCGTAGGTGAGTTCCTGGCCTTACTATTCTGAGATTTCCACATGATGGAAAAATGACAATTGAAGCTATGTCTAAGACACAGAAAGTAAACAAACAAAGTTTCTAAAGCATAATAAATGATACAATTTATGGAAATATAACAAATGCAATGAATACATTTTATGAGCAAAATAAGTATTTACGTTAAACATTTTAGAGACAATATTATTATTGTTTTGTTGTTGGTTGTAACAAAATTTACCAAGAATTTTCACGGTTACATAATCAGCGCCATCTATAGAATTATCACATTCGAATGTTACTGAAAATGTTACCCAACCTGTATAAAAATATGACGTGTTACTTGCTAGTTTGAATTAATTTATATAAAAGAGTGTTTGCTCTTCTTGAGTTGCTGAAAAGCTGAGAAACTCGGAAGTTTATTTCCGACAACAAAAATTAACTTATTGCCTGGAGACTGAATCAAATCTCTAGCTTGTTTTGTTTCTTTCATCTCTGTGTGCAAATGTCATCGTTCGTTTAGTTTAAACATGGGCTGGACTGACAATCATTGCTGAAATGTTTCCTATTTCTGTAGTTGTGCGCATAATAACTGTTTTCTTTTTATGTGGCTCTTGGAGCCAAGAATTTGCCTCTTCACTTTGTAATCTCAAAAATCGAAGCAGCAAATCGAAATCAATATTGCTGTTTTTATTATAGTGTGTTTTGAAGTGATTTGGTGGCCACCAGCGTCAGTGTCTGTCTGTGCTGAATTCAACATAATGACGTTATGCTGTGAATACACACTAATATACACATGGTGTGTGAATTGTGTGTCTACTTTTACTTTAATATTGCTACTTCTACTTTAACGTGTCTATTTATACTTTAACGTGCCTACTATTACTTTAATGTGTCTACCTCTACTTTAGTGTGTCTACTTGTACTTTAATGTAGTGATGTTTCAACATGTACTATTATGTTTGTTGGTCTTGTTGCGGTGACGTTCCAAACAATGGAATTAAGTGTAAAATAGTCCCATATCTTGTAATGTTCCAAGGTTGCCGATAGTACACACAGAATGATGTTAATATAATTGATGAAACATATCTATAAATATCTTATAGATAAATAGAATAACGCGATGGAAATGTATGAAGTTACAAATACAATATATGAAGTTACAAATGAAATGTATGAAGTTACATATTAACAAATACTCAGCATACAAGAACAATTCCACAACATTACAACGTATAAACATTGATAAAATGATGGGATTATCTTACAGGTATCCTTCGATCGTAGATAGATAAGTACACTTCTCCGCTAGACACCCGTGATTAAGCTACTGAGCTGAAGAACTCGTGAATGAGTTGATGGATACACAGTTACCCAGTTCAAAACTTGTTGATGAGTCGAAAAGGACAGAAGCAACAGAAACAACGTAAAATGACGCACCCAAAGTAATAACACAGTATCAGCGGTTCTAGAAATATTTAAAAAACAAGATGAATCGAACACTAGAATGATGGGAGAGACATTTGAATGGCAACTACTAGATGTATATGAGGGACATGTATATACATGAGCGAGGTGTGTTAATTCAAGTATATATCAATGAATACATGGTGTGTATACGGTGCTTCTTGGAAATGACTCCACTAATACGGTACGACGATTTGCAGAACGAAATCTAATTGCAAGAGATATACATAGCACCATGTAATGTGTTCTCTTCTACCATATGTTCGAATCTTGTCTTTGGTTTTCCAACATCGGCAACATTTGGTTTTCCAACATCGGCAACATTTGGTTTTCCAACATCGGCAACATTTGGTTTTCCAACATCGGCAACATTTGGTTTTCCAACATCATGCTTTTGTATTAATATTTCACCTGTTGTCCGTAACCTCTGCTAACATTTTGATGACATCATGTTTATGAAAAATCGATTGAGTCTGTTCTGTGTGATGTGTGACACTATATTAGATCGTGTCTTTTGTTTACATCTAAACTTCGTGATGTATGACACTATATTAGATCGTGTCTTTTGTTTACATCTTAACTTCGTGATGTATGACTATATTAGATCGTGTCTTTTGTTTACATCTTAACGTAGAATCTGCATGTTAATACCTGCGATATTTCTAAAGAAAGTTACCAATAACTTTCATTTCTTTATTGTATTGCAATAAGGAATCAATTGAGAACAGATTTTCCTATTTTCTAAAAAAAAATCAGCTACACAATGTACTTGACAATTTGTTTTATGTGTCATTTTCTAGCGTGCTAGTTTTATTTTATAGTAAACGCATGTAAATAAACAGAGCTTCAAAAATAGAAATGAAATGTCAAACAGATTTACGATTATTATGTTAATTTAGCGTCTTGTATCTAGAGGATTCATGTTTCTAGAGATAGTGTGACATGGGAGATGTTATGCAATGCGCCTGTGAGTGTACAAGTCCGTCTCTAAACAGAGATAACATTGAAGTATATCATTTGAAATGGGATAACATTAAGATTGAGTGTTATCAACAAGAAGAGTATGCTCATGGTGATATCATGTTTAGAAATAAATTAAAACTCCTGTGATAAATTTAAATTTATAAAGCAACTCATTCAGTTATATATTGATGTTGTCAAAATTAGGTTAATATTCATTCATTAATTAATTCATTCATTATCCTTTTGCGCTGAAGTTAGCGCATATGGCAGAGGTCAGATCTTTCCATTTCTGTTTTTTCAAAACTATTCTGAACAGTTCTTGAATAGTATGAATATTGGTTGTTTTACTTTGTCTAAGTATTATTCTTCTGAGTGTTTCTTTTGGTCTACCCCTGGCTCTTTTGCCTGTAGGTATCTATTCAAGAGATTGGTGGTGTATTTTTTTTAATGTCTGCGCGTAGGACATGCCCGATGTAGGACCAATGGCGTTTTCTGATAACATCTGTGATGAAATTTTGATGTGCCTCTTCTCTGA
Organism: Meghimatium bilineatum; assembly: GCA_034231615.1. NCBI lineage: Eukaryota > Metazoa > Mollusca > Gastropoda > Stylommatophora > Philomycidae > Meghimatium > Meghimatium bilineatum. Next base: position 1,899,353 of record CM067305.1, on the reverse strand, counting down.
TTTTACCATTCGATTTGAATTCACTCCAATGGGTGTTAGTTATCCTACAAAGACTTCTGTTCTCGAAACTTAGTAATTTCTTTTCTGAAGATAAAGAGCTTTTTCAGCTATTTGATAGCACCGGAATAACGCAAGAACTGAATAAGGGCATTTTCGTGCGTTTGCTGATTGACTTTGACCTCAGGATATTAGACATTCTGTTAAAGGCACTCGATGCTAGTCCAATGCGAGTTGTAATTTATGTCATGACATCACCTTCGAGTGTTAATTTGCTTCCACGATATGATAATTTGTGTACCTTTTCAAGTTGTTGTCCATTTACAGTAATTAAGTTAGGTAAATTGGTGAAGTCCATAATTTTTGTTTTTGATGAGTTGATTTGGAGACCTATTTATCCTGCGATGAGTTTTAAGGGTAATATAGATACCTCTAAATTATTTTACGTTATACCGTGACCCTTTGCAAATAAATTGTATCAAGTTACAAATAAATTTATGAAGTTACAAGTACAATACTATAACAAAAATGAATAAAATAAAATAAATAAAACATATTGCCTAATTTGATAATTAAATCTTATGAAACATACCAATTTATTTTTCTTTGATATTCATTGGCTGTCACTCAAAGTAGCAACATATTGACAAATAGAAATAGTGGACATAGTAAAATGACTCATTAGGAAGGCTTGATTATGAGATAACATATGTCTTATATTGTAGACGGTCATGACGTATCTATAATTGGGTAGCGGCACACAACTTGGAGAATACTTTCTACAAGACACGCAGACGCTCTATGAGTAGGATTTTTCTTAGCAAAGCAATGTGTACCAACCGATGTGACTTGAATAATTCTTGCTATTAAATACAATATTTGATAAAAGCTTAATTAGACACTGGAAGATATAGCTGCATCGATTGTAACATCCTGGAATCAAAACAAGTACATCTTTCTTGCCTCATTCAACTTCACTAAGGTATCGTATTTCCTTAACCGATTCTCTAGATCGTCAGATCACCATGGAAGTTTAATTTAGCGATATATGATAATGGTCTACATGTATTCAGGTCTAAAATCTATCACATATTCTACCTGTATTCAAGTATATGATGTTTCAACTGGGATACATATATTCAGGTGTATGATCTTTCAAACTGCTTACCTGTATTGACGTTTTTTTAATATATCAAGTGGCCTACCTGTATTCATGTCTATGATCAATCAAATGTCTTACCTGTATTCAGGTGTATGATCAATCAAATGGCCTGCCTGTATTCAGGTCTATCATCTCGCAAATGGCATACCTGTATTCAGGTCTATAGTCAATCAAATATGTGTATCTTCGTCCACGTGTACACTACAAGTGATATGGTTATCATTGTATTGTCCAACACGTATTGTCATTTTTAAAACTAAGCTCAGTCTTATTTTGTTATTGAGAAACGTGGCAACGAAGTCAGAGGTTTATCTTATCCTTTACCGTGACTCCTACCATTCTTTTATATAGTTATAATCATCGACAATGACAACAGACATCAAAGCACATCGTCACATGGTTAGTTAGTCAGTCAGTCAGTCAGGTAGTCAGTCAGTTAGTTAGTCAGTTAGTGAGTTAGTTAGTTAGTTAGGTTGTTTGTGTGTGTGTTTGTTTGTTTGTGTGTGTGTCTGTTTGATTGTGTGTGTGTCTGTTTGATTGTGTGTGTGTCTGTTTGTTTGTTTGTGTGTTTGTTTGTTTGTTTGTGTGTGTGTCTGTTTGATTGTGTGTGTTTGTTTGTTAGCCGTTCGGTCATCATCATAGCAAAGTGGCACGTCCATAGTTGCGCCGATCTCTCCTTGAGTGTATCCGCCATTACACTTCTGCTGACAGTACCGGTCATATGCTTCTGGTGCCCTCCAATATGTTCACTTTTAGCAACACCGCATTTCAAATCTTGATCTTTAATCCTGACAAATGGAAAGAATTCATCATCCACATTAGTCTCACTCTGGCATGTTATATCTCTTAAGGAGTCACATGGTTGATATCATCTACCTACAGATCATTTTTGTATCTAGTGAAACGAGACAAGATCGACAGCAGACTTTATGTATTGACCTCGGGGTCAAACAATCGATGAACCGAAAGAAACAATTTTCTATGTGTAACTCATCCACGTATCTATAATTAAAATAAATCTACAAGAGCTTTGACCATGAACATCGTAAGTCAGACAAACTAGTCATGCAGAATTATTCAGCAGTAGCGGAAGTATAATAATGATCGTCCATAAGGTTGAAAATATGGATGTTTGACGGAATGTATTTGCCGATAGCTCAGATATGACACTTCCCTTTTATCATAGCGCGTTAAGTGTGTTATTTTTTTTATAATCAATAATATTATTATTATCGTACACAATATCATATAGTAACCGAAGAAACAAGAACTACGATAACCAAACTAGTAGGAAAATACAAATGCGAAACGTGATGGTTGTTCTCTTGTGAACAGTACTCGTGTAAACAAATGGTTGCTAGGTATATCAACGGGCACGTGATGCTACTTCCCATATATAGCGCAACTGCTTCCTGTGTGAAGATGAATATAGAAGACGGATAGTACACATTTCCGGTTAGTTGTATTATAATACATTTACTAATGCAGTTTACATGTGTCATTCTTTGTCTTCTGCGCTCATTCTCTCATGTCCACCTATTAAACGCAGGATATCACCGATGTCCACTATTGCAGCAGGATCTGACCAGAGAACGGAATACACTGTTATTATTTATATCTAAAGTACGCGGATGTATATGCACTTTACAGTCCAAAACATCCGAGTTCAGCATTCAAAACAGTGGTTAACGATTTCGTAGAGGGTTGCGTCTTGCAACCCTCTGCCCACAGTAACGATATGACTGCGTGGATATTGCTTCTTGCAACCCGCTGCGCACGGATATCGAACTATTATCTTGGACACGATTGTGCTCTTAGTCATGCAAGATCAGGACAGATGTGTGTGAAATGAACATGTAGATAGAGAAATGAAGCCATACAATGTGGGATGCACTGAAATTATTTAATAACCATATGCCTGATGTGGACACTGCACCAGATTATATATCTAGATTGTCATTTTAAGAATGCAGTATTCAATGAAGCATGGCTGGAGCCTAAGAACAGAATATGTATTTAACCAGTGAGCTACTGGGACCACTGGCATTATTAACTTTACATATACTGCAAGGGACGCAAGAGATTTGACAGAAATGCGCTGAAGTGGATTAAGTAATAGGTAAATGCAGTAAATCATTTAATCTCTTCAATTAGTTTTAGAGTTTCATCTGAAGTGTAATTTTTTTTTTCTTGGTAACATTTCTGTGTATAAAAACACATGACCTAATCTAACAAGCGAATATAGGAAATGGGTAATAACTCTTTGCACTCACTGGTAACATATATCGACGTTTCTACTGGTAACATATATCGACGTTTCTACTAAAATGGCGTTAGAAAGATCACAAGATAAAACAAGGCAAGTAATAAACAGTACTGTCTATCTATTCTAGCGATTAATATGAGAGCTCCGACTCTTATTTACCGTATGTTATGTTGAGTCTTGATAAAGGACCTCTGCTCGAAACGTCGATTGTACATCACTGAGAAGTATTAATTCTCAAAGGCAAAGAGACAACTTTCTGGCCGGAAGAATAGAACAATGACTAAATTCAACTCCAATCGCCATCACTATCAGATAGCATAATCTGAACAGAATGTAGCCATCACAGCCTCTAGAAATTTCCCTCGATCTTGAGCCAGTTTTCCTGCTTCTGCTACTGTCATGTTCAGGTGGTCTTTGGTATCTTGCGTCCAACTTCTGCTTGGTCTGCCTATTGTTCGTCTATATGGCACAATTCCTTCCATTATGGTCTTCTCCAGGCTGTCAAGGAGTTTGGTATGGTCAAAATATTGTAGTTTTTTTTTTAAAGAACTATGCTGTTTATCCAGTTTCCATTTACATTCATTTCTCTCAGGATGGCTACATTGGTGATTTTTTTTATGCATGGTTTTCTGATGGGATTTTTCTGTAACATTTTGTTTTAAATACTGTTATTTTATTTTTCACTTTGTTTGTGATTGTCCAGGATTGACATTCATATATTACCACTGGGAATATGCAAGCTTTTAGAAATGTTAGTTTTGTTGTTTTGCGAAAGTTCAGCCATATTTTTTTTCCATTTGTATCCACTTCTTAACGCTATAGCTAACCTTATTCTGACTTCTTCATAGCAATCCCCATTACTGTTGATAAGAGAACCGAGGTTTTCAAAATTGGTGACTCTATTTCAAATAAAAGAAACTTACAAAACTCTGCAATCTTTCTTTCTTCCTCTTTTTCTTCCTGTGACATCTTCTTTTAAAAATTCCTGCTGGTTATTAAGATGTAGTATGGAGTCGTGATCGTCGACAGTATAAGAGACCTGTCAACTAAAACATATACATCAACTAGTTTCCGATTTGCGTGAAATTTATTGGTTGGTCTTGACTATTTTTTGGCATGCAAGTCCAGGTTTGTCAATATCGACCAATTGAAAGTCCAATAATTAAAAACGGAACAAACGGAGTCAAAATAATGTAACTAGAACACTGAACCGTCGAGTACGGACCTCCTATCACTGTTTACAGCTACGCTACGATATATGCGATTTGGACGTGACACATTTTACGTCAGAATGGATTTTTGGTCACTGTGACCAAATAGACTGAACAACCAACTTCACCCAAAGTCTCATTAAGTCTCCAGTAGCTATTAGCAAATACTGTATAGAAATTGTGTTGCTAGTATGTGCCATGACACATAGACATAACGGTTATAAAGCCAGAGGCAGACCATGTAAAAGATGGATCACAGAAATCAAAGAAGCCACAGGAACAAGCTTACAAACAGCACACAAGAAGGCTATCTCCAGAGAACTCTTCCACCCCTGACACCGCAAGGCAAACAAGGGCCACAGCGTATATATAGATAGATCGATCCTTGTGAACCCCTGCAATATATTCGAGTAGTTGTTAGTAAATAACATATAGAAATTGGTCTGAACATAGCAGGCAATACTCAAGAATAACACACAAATCCTGGAGAATGATAAAAGCTATGAAGAAGTCTAAATATTTTATAAGAAAAAACACCAACCCGAAGTTAAATCACATTGGTGGAAATTTCAGTCTCTAGATTTGCAAACATTCAAGTTTTTAAAAAAAAGACATTGATCCCCAATTCCTAAAAGAAACATCCGCTTTCTAAACGTCAGATTTGAACGTTTGACGTTCTAGTGTCACGTCTAAACTAACCTAAGCGCTAAGAAACGTTTAACGTTCTGGTCTCAAGTGTAAACTAACGCAAGTGCTATCTGTTGCTTAAAGATGCTTTCATGATATTATGTTTACTAAATGTACAGACGGAAATGAAAGACATTTAAGACGGAAGTTATGCAAATATTTCAAATGTCATTCATCACTTTACGACAAGTTATATCCAACCGCCACTCAATATAATTAAAATATACCTAATGTATAGGTTAGATGTAAGTAAGTAAAGTAACGCATACCATTTATTAATGCCGTAGGAGTGTAAGATGTTAGCGATCTCACATTTCAGAGGCTCTGCAAATGAGGGCGATAGCAACCTCCACTTCCTCGCAGTCTTTACTTCCCGGATTAATTCGGTACCCATTTAAGGATGGGTCAAACTGGGAGCCGTTGCGATCTGAAAATAATTTCCGCCTCAACTGAGAAATGAACTCAGGATCACTAATATGCTAACCACTACGCTACACGGCTCACCAGGTTATATATATATGTGTGTGTGTATGTGCTATATATGTGTATATGTTATATATTAATGTATATGTTATATATGTGTTATTGGTTATGTTCTATCATTGCATACACAGTCGTCCATTTACATCTAACTCTTGAACAATTTGAAATTATCTATGTTGGCTTACACTTCATTACTCAATCCACATTCACTGCACTGGATTTACCTCATTACTCAATCCACATTCACTGCACTGGATTTACCTCATTACTCAATCACATTCACTGCACTGGATTTACCTCATTACTCAATCCACATTTACTGCACTGGATTTACCTCATTACTAAGTTCACATATACTGCACTGGTTTTGATACGCCAGTTATATGTGTATATTTCTTTTTACTATTGCTGGAATTTAATAAAGCTATTCGTATCTATAGTGATAACTTTCGATGATTTTCATAAAAATATCACTTGTAAACTAGATAAATAAAATGAATTTAAACACACAACATCATACATGTAAGGCAGACGCCTAATCTACTTCGTTACATGAATCTTGACATGTTGATTACATTGACACATACATGGGGTATATAAATACATTTCAGTTGGAATAAGAATCTGGTATAAAGCAAATCATCACCTAAAGATAACTCGTGATAAGTGAACCATGACCTAAAGATAACTCGTGATAAGCGAACCATGACCTAAAGATAACTCATTATATCGTGCGATTAAAAATTTCAGCCGCATGCGTCCGTCTTTGGTTAGATTTTAGAGGTAGGTTTAGGTGCTAGGGTTAGGATTAGGAGTTAGGATTAGGGATTGGGTTAGGTGTTATGGTTAATTATTAGGGTTAGGGTTAGGATAATGATTGTTTCTTACATTTTAATCAATATTTCCCTACATTTTCGGTGGGAGCAATATTGCGCAATGTCGTGGAGAATGACTTCAAAATTAGTTGTTTGGGCAAACAAGCTAGAGGCAAATTCTAAACGTAACACCTAACCTAAACACTAACCCTAACCACTAATCTTAACCCTAACCGTTAAACAAAACTCTAAGATCTAACCCTAACGCAAGACGGAATTACATGAGGTCGACAATTTTATCCCACGATGACGTCATAATTTAGTGTGTGGAATTCGGCTTGAACAATGTTCTCTGCAATTTTTTCCTTTCTTTGCATTTTGTGATAGCGTTCATGAATAGCGTGTTACGATTACTAAATGTTTCGAAAACGATTTCCGCTCTGATGTTTTTCCTGCACAACATTTAGGGTTTGTCTGCGATCATTGTACCAAATTTCGTTCTTTTGTTATACTTAATGTATGATTCAGCAAAGTCATTTCATCGGTATGTATTCTTCTTCTCCACGTGGAGCAATATCTCAACAACTTTTGCCAGTTCTCAGAATCCCTGAGAAAGTCAGTTGATGATTGTGAATTTCTCTGATATTTTTAGTTGGCTACTAATGAATTTCTCTGATATTTTTAGTTGGCTACTAATGAATTTCTCTGATATTTCTAGTTGTCTACTTATGAATTTCTCTGATATTTTTAGTTGGCTACTAATGAATTTCTCTGATATTTCTAGTTGTCTACTTATGAATTTCTCTGATATTTTTAGTTGGCTACTAATGAATTTCTCTGATCTTTCTAGAGTTGCTGATTATGCATTTCTCTGAACTTTCTAGAGAGAAGTACTTTCTTCTGCTCTTTCTGAAGAGGTGGACCGTTCTTACGTTCAGTATGAAGAGAGGGATCATCCTGTCTCTTTGTCCATCCATTAAAAAAAAGTCTATGAGCATGTACATTGTTTCTTACAGTCGCATATTAATCACTCTTCAGTGCACCTATACCTGACATAATTAATCATTCTTCAGTGCACCTATACCTGACATAATTAATCATTCTTCAGTGAAACTATACCTGACATAATTAATCATTCTTCAGTGTACCTATACCTGACATAATTAATCATTCTTCAGTGTACCTATACCTGACATAATCACTCTTCAGTGTACCTATACCTGACATAATTAATCACTATTAGTGTACCTATACCTGACATAATTAATCATTCTTCAGTGTACCTATACCTGACATAATTAATCACTCTTCAGTGCACCTATACCTGACATAATTAATCATTCTTCAGTGTACCTATACCTGACATAATTAATCATTCTTCAGTGTAACTATACCTGACATAATTAATCATTCTTCAGTGTACCTATACCTGACATAATTAATCATTCTTCAGTGTACCTATACCTGACATAATTAATCATTCTTCAGTGTACCTATACCTGACATAATTAATCATTCTTCAGTGTACCTATACCTGACATAATTAATCACTATTAGTGTACCTATACCTGACATAATTAATCACTATTAGTGTACCTATACCTGACATAATTAATCACTCTTCAGTGTACCTATACCTGACATAATTAATCATTCTTCAGTGCACCTATACCTGACATAATTAATCATTCTTCAGTGTACCTATACCTGACATAATTAATCATTCTTCAGTGTACCTATACCTGACATAATTAATCACTCTTCAGTGTACCTATACCTGACATAATTAATCATTCTTCAGTGCACCTATACCTGACATAATTAATCATTCTTCAGTGCACCTATACCTGACATAATTAATCATTCTTCAGTGTACTTATACCTGACATAATTAATCATTCTTCAGTGTACCTATACCTGACATAATTAATCATTCTTCAGTGTACCTATACCTGACATAATTAATCATTCTTCAATGCACGTTCCTATACCTAACATAATTAGTTAGTTAGTTAGTAGTCGGATCATCATCACTGCAAACTGGACACATCCATAGTTGCTCCGATCTCTCCTTGAGTGTATCCGCCATCACACTTCTGCTGACAGTACCGGTCCTATGCTGGTTGACCATCATTCTTCTGCGCCCTCCAAAATGGTCACCTCTGGCAACACCGCATTTCAATCCCTGATCTTTAATCCTAGCCATTGAAAAGGAATCATCATCCACATTAGTCTCACTCTCGCGTATTATATCTCTTAAGGAGTTTAAAACGTCAGCGCGATCCAATGCCCCATCGCCCTGTGCCACAATCGCACATGATCCGCTCTTTCATTGCCTCGAACGCCCACATGTCCCGGCACGAAAATAAATGTAACCGCTTTCAAGCTCGCATTTCTCAAGGCCTCAATCCACTGTTCGCGAACGAGACCCACTTGTACCTTCTTAATCATACTCATAGAGTCACTCAAAATGCAGACCTGCGTTACCTTCTGTGTGCGTAGCCACTCAAATGCCTTGGTTACCGCCATAGTCTCCATGGTCATACTACTCGTAGTGACCACAAAGGCACCACTTTCCTCCTTGATCGTTTTACCTGCGCACTGAGCTGTAAAGGCCCAAGCAATGCGAACATGCCTAATTACAGATCCATCAGTGTATATAATCACATCCCCCTCATTGGTATTCTCACTGATTAAATCCTGCACTTCTTTCTCCACAGCTGTGGGACACCTTTCTCTGCATTCCCTGCTAAGTGATATTACTACTCTCAAGCAAGTTTCGAAATCTGTGGTTAGACCTATCCATTTCGCACCTGCTGCCACATCCTGTAATCTGCACACTCTTTATATTACATCCTCAGCACGTCCCATCCACGACCTTCCTCTCTTGAGTCTGCTGCCTTTAACTTTCAGTATTTCGGAATGCAACGGGTGTTCCTTATCTGCATGTATTTTAAGGTACGCCCGTGCACGGCAATATTGTAATCTATATTCAGCTTTTGGGCAATCAAGTAGGTATCGCATAGCTCTTGTCGATGTGTCTCTTGTGCATCCCAGAATGATACTCATTGCTGCATTCTGGACTCTATCCAGTCTTTCGATCTGAGTTTGGCTAAGAGTCAGAATTGCCAGTGCATATTCCACCACAGCCACAACCAAACCCTGGTACAAAAGAAATAACAATCTCTGCTCACACTGCGCAGCAGCCATAACTTTCATTGCTGCTAAGCCTGTGCCTGCTCTTATGATAATGTGGTCAACATGTTCCCTGAAACTCAGGTTTCTGTCAAAAAACACACCCAGATATCTCATTGTGCTAGTTCTTTCTAAACTTTTCCCGGACAACGAAATTTGTGGCATGGGTGTCTTTATCATGTGATTGTTCAAGGAAAACCACGTCACGAATGCCTTAGACGGATTAACCGCTGCTCCCGTATCTCGACACCAATTTGTCAGTCTGTCCAGCTCCTTCTGTAGTTCCACGACGCACTCTTCTCGATTTCTGCCCTGTCTATACACCAGGATATCATCGGCATATGACATCGTTCTGCCAACACCTGTGATTTGATTGCCAGCGATATGTACTGTGTATACATTGAAAAGTATAGGAGATAGAGGCGATCCCTGTGGCAGGCCAGGGCTAATAACCTTTGGTGTAGATATCCAGTTACCACACTTAAGAACTACAACCCTGTGCATCAGGGCGGCGCCAACCCAAAGCACGACAAAAGGATTAACTGCAAGATTTAACAGCTGGTGCATCAAGATATCCAAGGACACCCTATTGTACGCATCCTCAAGGTCTATTGCGACCGCACATGTCTCCATGCGCGAATCGAACCCCTCAAAAACATCCTGCGCAAATATGGCTGCATTCTGCCATGACTTCTTTCCTGGACGATATCCTCCTAACAATGTTGGTAAACACTTTTTTCTTTCAAGATAACACGATACCTTCCGGGCCACAATTGTTTCCAAAAGCTTGCCAATCGTATTCTGCATAGTTATTATTCTGTAGCCATGTATCCTGGTGTGGTCCTTCCCAGGTTTGGGTTGTGGAACTAAATAGCTGTGCAACCAGTCTTCTTTCACTGTGCCCTTTAGAAGGCTATTATTGAACATGTCCGCCAACTCTCCCAACTCCTCATCCGTTCTTCGACTAATGTCATCGTATCTAATGCCATCTGGCCCTGGTGCTGTGTTTTTTGTACTTTTCAGTGCCTTCCTAACATAATTCAGTAACATAATTAATCATTATTCAGTGCACCTATATCTGACATAATAACTTAATTTCACATCACCTTTCGCTTATATATTCTTAAATGACAGGTTAGAGTATTTTTGGAAATTCCCCAAGCGCCGTGATGCCTGTTGCAATCAAGATGACAAAGCATTCATTAATAATTTGCATATATATGTGTTTTGCTAAATCGAGCTGCCTTTACTTCTAGCGGCATATGAGAATTACTCATACAGCTGTCCGCATTTTAACTGCTTGAATATGTGGCTGTCATATATACATGTATGTTCTGTTCCAATATGTTTTTTTATAAGTTAATTAATACTACAATATATATGTTACTTCATTGAATTAGTGACAACGGTTCAAGTTCGCTTCCTAACTATGTGAATAATTTTATATATAATAGACAGTTTCTGATCGACCCAGGAAACAGTTTCTCATCGACCCAGTAAATTGTTTATCATCGACCCAGTAAATTGTTTCTCATCGACCCAGTATTATGAAATAGGCTCCAGAACAACACATGAAAGATTAAAGTATCGATGAAACAGACCAATAGACATGGGCCCGATTCTCCATTCTCAAGGATGTTGTGAACATGGAATGTTTAGTGATGTTGTGAACATGGAATGTTTAGTGATGTTGTGAACATGGAATGTTTAGTGATGTTGTGAACATGTCACAAGAACAGTTATTGCTGGTTTTCGTAGAAATAGCTTCTACGTGTATGGAAGTTGATCACAGGTTGAGATCACAGGTTGAGATAACAGGTTGAGACCACAGGTTGAGATCACAGGTTGAGACCACAGGTTGAGATCACAGGTTGAGATCACAGGTTGAGATCACAGTTTGAGATCACAGTTTGAGATCACAGGTTGAGATCACAGGTTGAGATCACAGGTTGAGATCACAGGGTGAAACCACATGTTGAGATCACAGGGTGAGATCACAGGTTCAGTTCACAAGTTGAGATCAAGGACGTTCGTGATGTTTCTAAAACGTGTACGCGGTAATAAAAAAAAATCCATAATTTCTGAAAAGTATTGTCTTATAATCGATAAACTACAATTCTAGATTTGATCAAAGAATCTGCTGTTTCCGAAGCTCACTTCCCAAACCATGACCATGGTGATGATGATAGTTCAGACATTGAAATAAATAATAGAGAGACTCTCTTGTCGTAAGATTACATGACAGACTACGCTACACGATGTCATATATGTGTCAGCCTGCAGAACTCATTACATGAACTAGTGTAACAGTAGATCAGATCGATAGAGAAATGATTGAACCGTCATTGTAACTAAATATTCTTACACATTTTCAATAATTCCACTGACGCAGATAGAATGTCAGCGTTCATTTAATTTGACAGCCTTGAGACCATTTGAATCATCTAGCGAACAGGCGTAATACAATCACAGACATAAGTAGATCTGGCCACTTGTCTGTCACACCGAGTTTCTACAAGTATATTTAAGATACTCATGTCCATTAATTTTTTTTTATGAAACCATGCACCTCGACGTTTGTTAAACAGTAGATACAGTCACACACACATATATAAATATATATTTTTGATTATATATAGATTCATATATTTCAAGAATATATCGTAGAAAGTAGAGCTAATACTCGGCGTTGCCCGGGTGAAAGTAGGAATATATTATTATAATATTACGAAACGTGTCAGTAGTAGAATGATGTTAGCATAGCATGAACTTTACAGATATATGCATGCTTCTGTGATCCGACTGATAACGTTTACTTGAATTAGAAAACGAAAACGCTCGAATATTATTTTAAAATGTAGTGACAACTTTATTGTGTTATTTATTTATTAGAAAAAAAACCAAAAAAACCTCAACGTATCTTGAAAAAGAACATTGAAAATTCTTAGCAAAAATCTCACGCTGTCGCTAACTGAACTACTTCGTACAGACGTAATATGTGTAGACTGATAGATGAGGAGTTCACATCCCCTTTGTAGAGGCGCGCTCTTTTAGCCAGCAGACAATATCCAAGTAGGCTGTAGACAATATCCAAGTAGGCTGTATCAGTACACATTATCAAAAATTATTAGAGATAACAAATTCCTCGATGTTGTACTATCACACGAAATTAGGGCGTGAAATTGCAATTGTATATACATTGATTAGCATTACAATACCAATTACATTGAGAATTTGACGATTGATTGATTTGATTTTTAGAACAAAACATAAAGAATGATGGAAACAGTATTATGCGACTCTCTGATAGAGAAATATCTACCCATAGATGATATCTCGTCATATTGATACTGGTACACATAGATGATATCTCCTCATATCGATACTGGTACAAATAGATATCTCCTCATATCGATACTGGTACAAATAGATGATATCTCGTCATATCGATACTGGTACAAATAGATGATATCTCCTCATATCGATACTGGTACCAATAGATGATATCTCCTCATATCGATACTTGGACAAATAGATGATATCTCGTCATATCGATACCGGTACCAATAGATGATATCTCGTCATGTCGATACCGGTACCAATAGATAATATCTCCAATTTCAACATTCAATTTTGCTGAAACATGACCTCATTATGTCCAGGCATGCCACTTTACACCGGTATAGCTAACTATATTTTGGTTGTATCAGGAAATATAACCACTAAATAATATGGGCGAACATATATCATACACATACTTTTATTATGTCTTCTTAGAGATGTTTCCCTGATACTCAGTTTCCCTGCGCAGCTGATGTTGTCTAATCGATAGCTTCATTTTCTTTCAAGATGACACTCCCACATTTTGATGCCACATAAGCAATGACTTTTTGATGTCAAATATCAGTTTTCAATGTCATCGGCTTAGTTCGATAATTGTATCAAACACTGGACGTATTCAGGTTGAAGTATGCACTATCAAACACTGGACGTATTCAGGTTGAATTACGCAGTACAAATGAAATAAGTAAGACGACTATGTCTCTGCTTTTAATTATGTGTTAGTTTTTATTTCTACTTCATGTCTGGATGTATTCACGAGAATGAATATGAATGTGCCTTAAACTACAACTCAACTGCGATAAGTTTGCCTGTTAACTTGACATGCATGTCTACAATCACCCGTCATCTAGATAACTGTAAGGTCATGCTACGGATTTTATAAAAAAGTGACAGTTGATGGTTGTCAAGAAGAGGCTGTTGTCTCTAGATGGCAGTGCTGTATTCACATATATCTTGATGGCCGTGTCTAATTATATATAAATATTTATGAACATCAGATGACAAGACAAGATTCCAGATACCACTGTCCTTGATAGAGTTGGTATCCCAAGCATTGACACGATCCTGATGCAGACACAGATTCGTTGGGCAGATCATTTGGTGCGTATGCCAGACCATCGTCTGCCAAAGATACTTCTCTATGGTGAGCTAGAGAAGGGTATACGATCTCAAGGTGGCCAAAGGAAGCGCTACAAGGACTCGTTAAAGAACTCACTGAAAGCCTTTGAAATAGACCACGATACATGGGAAGAACTTGCACAAAATAGATCTACATGGCGTTCTAAAATAAAAAAGAGCGCATCATCTTGTGAAAAGAAGAGAAATGCAGCAGCTCAACAGCGGAGAGCAGCTAGAAAGTCACGGATAGACCAAGATCAGTATACAGTCGTCATTCCATTTCCAAACTGTCCAAGGACATTTACAGCTCGAATAGGGCTTATTAGCAATATACGAACTCATAATCAAGGACATAACTAAAATTGAATTTTCAAAAGTGGATGTAACAAATGGTCATCATCACTTGTGATGGACGAACAACATATATAAATATGTATGTATGTATGTATGTATGTATGTATGTATGTATGTATGTATGTATGTATGTCTGTCTGTCCTGTCCTGTCCTGTCCTGTCCTGTCCTGTTCTGTTCTGTTCTGTTCTGTCCTGTCTGTTTGTAGGCAGGCAGGCATTTATGTGTATGTGTATGTATATCTAGTTGACCGTGTTGTAATCATATATATATATATATATATATATATTTCAATTTTATGCTAGAAATATAATAGCGGATATATTTGACTGGCTGAATCGGATAATTTTATATATTATATTTGGAATAGTTATGCTTGAAGACAGAAAGTATTCTCAGATTTGCTTAGCAACGCAGACTTGAAAGAGATCGCACTGAATACTACAATGAAAATAAATATCTGCCGTGTCCTTCTTTAAAAAGAAGATTTCTATTCTATCTACAGATGAACTTCTCTGCACTGTAATTCCTAATATGGATTACCTGATGACATGGCGCTGGTATGAACCTCGTAAAGGTTGCGTCATTCTCTGTACAGCCCATGTGCACAATACATGTCAATATAAATGCACTAGTAGAAGCTACGTTGTACAAGGTATATGTCGTTATTTTAAAAATGTGCTAGCTTCAAGGGAAGTTAATCATGTCCCAATCTCTACTGGAGATGTATATATTGACTTAATGATAGCTTCATGTCCAAGTATAGTTATAATTTGTGCATTGAGAAAATATTTCAAATATGAGTTGGCTATATTTATCGGGACATTTATCTCAAAGATATATGGCATTCAAAAATGTCGTTGCTTTGAAGTCTATTCTCTTCTGCATTTTCCGCATATTCTTCTTGATTGTATGTGAGTTCGAGTATACCCCCATTAGATTGATATGTTGTATCTGAGATATTGCTTCTTCTTCTTGCAATATTTGTACTAAAATATATATGATCAAGAAACAATTCTGTTTGTGGTGTAAGCTGTTTTTTTATTTTACTATGTCTTTTATTGTTGAAATTCTTGCATTTTTATATTGTGTATGGATTCCACATTCAACTATTTTTCTTTTGATATCTTATATGACTTAATATAGCTAAAACTTTCTCTTCAGGAAGCTTTCAAGTAAATCAGGTTCAGGTCTAGAACTCTAGCCTAAATTAATGATGTCCAAACTCTGGAATAATTGCGCCCTGAAAGAGTATACGAGGCAATTTGCAATATTTTTGTCGTTGCGGCTCCTAATTTACACTCAGATGGAAGTAAAACGAAGGGTTTACTTAAAGACAGTTTAAAAAAAATAAATTAATAATACGCTTGTGTTAATAAATATAAACTTGTACACAATAAACATAAAATACATGTAGAAATATTCTTTAAAAAATGTAGACCATTACCAATATCTTGTACACATAATCACAAAAGATGGTAGTTTTGAAATAGAAGATAATGGATAGTGTGAATGGTTAAAAGTACTTTCAATTCATGAGGAAAGTATCAAAATATATAAAAAATTAATTAAATTAACATTAAAAATACAATTTTAAACTGGTCTAGATTAATGTATGGCTCAGAAACGTGGACAATGAACAAAGAACTAGAAGACAAAAGTTATGCCTCTGAGATTTGGATATATGGAAGAATATGGAGAACATCGTGGGAAGAAAAGAAATCGAACAAAGAGAGGTTCTGACAACGCTAAGTCTGAAAGAAGAACTATTAAAGAAATACAAAATAAACAATTAAAATATTTTGGAATTTAAAAAACATCGCATTTTGTTGAAGACATGACTTGAAGGTAAATTTCATCGGAGGCGATCAATTGATAGGCAGAGATACAAGTGAGAAACATCGTGATGTGAACGTGATACAATAGCTAAGTACACCATCAAGACAGGACAAAATGTCCTTCAGTGTAGGACTGTGGCAGACAACTTTTATTGCCTTCGCGGCACTTGATGATGATGGATGCGTTTGATATACATGAGAGTGCGTGCATTAATATGCTAGTTCATCTTCGTTTTCTTCAGCGTTATTTCTCAAACTCCCGCTGAATCGCTCTTGTAGCAGGACCATGGTACTACTAGGTTTCCAGCAGGATGTCCTCTAGAGAATGGTAATGCGTTGTGTCTCCGTTTTATTTGCTCATATGGCCTGACACATCCGTCTTCGGCGGTATCCGTCTTATGCTAGTTAAAACTGATAAATTTGGGTTCACGCTTTCTTTACGGGATTACCACTCCAACTTTATATCAATTTGTTGACGATATGCAATTTTGAGAAATTGAGTCACGTTACTGTCTGACGTCTTAGTTCTAGATTCCGACTGCTTACTGTAAGTTTGATAAAAATAAAGTAAATCTATTACAGAAGACAAGACTTCTGCCGGATGCAACGTTGTGCTCGCCTCCCACCGAGAAACACCTCCCTTCCCCCAATGTAGACGCTACCCACTGAGAGCTCCCCCCATACAACCCTCCTAAATTAGGTATATCGACAAAAAAACGGTGATGGGTAATTATAGCCAAGGGAAATAATGAAAAAAAACCAAGAATAATGATTTGCCTGCCTTTGTACTATATTCCGTTTCGCATCTCGCAATTAAAGTGCAACAAAAAAACCTAGTCATGTTAGGCAAACATGAACCTACATTTGCGATTTTCAACCACGAATTTCTCTTTAATTTGCGTTTATTTCGTACGCGATTAATTAGTCAATCCCTCGCTTACTACATTTCTAAACGTATCTTGACAAATGGATATCAACACATAATTGCACGTCTGTGCACACATAACATTGTAGAGATTCGAACAGCGAGAAAGTCTTGAGGGTAATGTAGTTGGATATGCATGTGGTAATCCATTGTTTGTGGTTAGCATACCCAATCATTAGGTCACAGAAATGTCTACTAAAATCTGTGCGTGACACCCATATATCGACTAGACGTGCGCGTGGCATCCATATTGCGTCTATAAATGTGCGTGACACCAATATGGCGTCTAGACCTGTGCGTGACACCCATATAGCGTCTAGACCTGTGCGTTGCATCCACATAGCGTCTATACCTGTGCGTGGCACCCTTATACAGTTTAGACCTGTGCGTGGCATCCATATAGCGCGATAATCTCGACTGATGTAATTCATCATTGGTCGTATTGCATATATTTGGTATCACCAGCCAATGAAGAACTCTCAAAAAGGGGAAATTGCCAACCTAAACTTTTGAGAAAGACTTGGGTCAAAGTAACAAAACAGTTGCATACTGAAGTCGGATGTATTCGTAACAAAGAATATGAAATTCAAATTAAGCAACACGGCGCGCGAAAACTACACGGAGCTAACTAAGCAAAGTTTGTGATTAAGCAAGAGAAGGGGGCTCTCCTTTCTTGATCAAAGTAACACATTTTTATTTAAGCTCCACGATTCTAGATGAATTCCTTTTAACTGCTATGATGTGAACGTTGGCACTATCGTGTCTTAATTGTCGTGTGTTCTGTTGACTTCTTGAAAGCGAGGCATATAATAGGCATATGTTCGAAACGCCCATTTCTGTTATATGATCCAGTGTATTTCCAGTTTTTAGCAAAACTTCATTACCCAGTTTCCTAGTATTGTAATTCTAAAACGTTCCCTGGATTGACTGTAAAACAAACATCAACTATATCAGTACATGCAGTCATTCGACCAGTAACAGAAATACTTCTACAATTATGTGTTGATATTTTGCAGGTGCTCTCATTAACACTATATTTGCCCAAAAAATGTATATTAACTGTTAATTATTTAAAACTGATAAATTGCCTTGATAAGGGACAATTATGATGTTGAAATTCCATTGCAAGAGCAATTGTACTTTACATTCTTGTATATACCTCGGCAAGACGATTGCAAGGTGCTTGCAGCTGTTCTAAGACGGTGAGATCAATCCGTATCACCTGTAAGCGCATAGTCCCAATGTGTGTAGTGATGTCATTATGTCATTCATTTATTAATATTAGTTCACACGTTAGTGTCTGCCTGCCTGCCTGCCTGCCTGTCTGTCTGCCTGCCTGCCTGTCTGTCTGTCTGTCTGTCTGCCTGCCTGCCTGCCTGCCTGCCTGCCTGCCTGCCTGCCTGTCTGTCTGTCTGTCTGTCTGTCTGTCTG
This sequence comes from Meghimatium bilineatum, assembly GCA_034231615.1. NCBI lineage: Eukaryota > Metazoa > Mollusca > Gastropoda > Stylommatophora > Philomycidae > Meghimatium > Meghimatium bilineatum. Next base: position 1,880,530 of record CM067305.1, on the reverse strand, counting down.
TCTGTCTGTCTGTCTGTCTATCTGCCTGCCTGCCTGCCTGCCTGCCTGCCTGCCTGCCTGCCTGCCTGCCTGCCTGCCTGTCTGTCTGTCTGTCTGTCTGTCTGTCTGTCTGTCTGTCTGTCTGTCTGTCTGTCTGTCTGTCTGTCTGTCTGTCTGTCTGTCTGTCTGTCTGTCTGTCTGTCTGTCTGTCTGTCTGTCTGTCTGTCTGTCTGTCTGTCTGTCTGTCTGTCTGTCTGTCTGTCTGTCTGTCTGTCTGTCTGTCTGTCTGTCTGTCTGTCTGTCTGTCTGTCTGTCTGTCTGTCTGTCTGTCTGTCTGTCTGTCTGTCTGTCTGTCTGTCTGTCTGTCTGTCTGTCTGTCTGTCTGTCTGTCTGTCTGTCTGTCTGTCTGTCTGTCTGTCTGTCTGTCTGTCTGTCTGTCTGTCTGTCTGTCTGTCTGTCTGTCTGTCTGTCTGTCTGTCTGTCTGTCTGTCTGTCTGTCTGTCTGTCTGTCTGTCTGTCTGTCTGTCTGTCTGTCTGTCTGTCTGTCTGTCTGTCTGTCTGTCTGTCTGTCTGTCTGTCTGTCTGTCTGTCTGTCTGTCTGTCTGTCTGTCTGTCTGTCTGTCTGTCTGTCTGTCTGTCTGTCTGTCTGTCTGTCTGTCTGTCTGTCTGTCTGTCTGTCTGTCTGTCTGTCTGTCTGTCTGTCTGTCTGTCTGTCTGTCTGTCTGTCTGTCTGTCTGCCTGCCTGTCTGCCTGCCTGCCTGCCTCTTTGTTTATCTGTCTGTCTCTTTGTCTGTCCGTCCGTCCTTCTGTGTGTAAATATAGTCACCACGAAACTGGTGTTTAATTAGTTCCAGAAAGATGTTCGACTTTCAACTAATTCGTGTACGAAACACGTTTTTGCTACTGTCAATTGTGTAAATTATGTAAATTATGTCAAGTGGATTAACCCGTTATACTGAGGGTCTGCTCATTAACATGTCAAGATGGAGCTTGAGTAGAACAAGTATATTGTTGAGAAGATCAATGGAGGATGCCAAGGAGACGTTGACTTCAATCATTAACGTCAGAAATAGAACTTTGCACAGCATTAAATAGGCATTCATTCATTAATTGTATGATTATTCTCGTGAATTCTGTTGGTCACTATTTAGATATGTGTAGTCGCATGCCAATAATAGCCATGGCGACTATAAATAGAGACCAACCAGAATAATAAAATATTTAACGAATCACGGCCTAACTAATTCTGCGGACAGGTCTTGTATATAACTTCGAAAGTCACCTTTCAACTATGTTAGAATCTACAAAAACATTAAATTAATATTATTTAATACATTGTGTGAATATAAACATAATTGTATATTGTTCTGTCTTGACATTTGGCAGAACATTATCAATTCCAGATTCTATAAGTAACATTCGTTATACAAGATTTCTACACTCAAAGTTCAAGAACATACGCAAGATGGTTATTCTGCCTATTGAATTCTAAAATAATTCCGTGCAAACAAAAACAGAAAACATCGCTAATACTTACACATTTCATGTGACATCTGCAACATATTGATGATTTGCTTCGAAATTGCACTATTTTATTCTGCTGCACACAACCAAATACAATAATACATTAATAATGTATTTATAGCAGTGAAAAATTACAATAAATAACTAAAACACATTGGTTTAAAAAATGTACCTGATCTATTTTGTACAACCTCGACTCATCGGGGTTGTGCCCGGGACATGGTAGGGGAGCGAGCACTGAATGGCAACACCGTTACAATCCATACCCGTGTTACAACTGTTGAGGTGTAGTTGGCTATACCATACCATAAAGTATAGATGGTTCAATTTAGCCAGAAGTCTTGACGAACTCTTATGCGTTAGATCGAACAGAGCATACGTCGCAGTCAAGCTGTATACAGGGTATTTCGATCTCCACGCAAAATGACTCTAAGCTAAAAAAGTTTGAGAACATACACTGAATTAGAAGAATACTCGACTCAATAAAATGAGAACATAACACTGAATTAGAAGAATACTCGACTCAATAAAATGAGAAAATACACTGAATTAGAGGAATACTCGACTCAATAAAATGAAAATATAAACTGAATTAGAGGAATACTCGACTCAATAAAAATGAGAACATACACTGAATTAGAAGAATGTTCGACTAAAGAAGTTTGAGAACACAGACTGAATTAGAAGACTATTCGAATACAGTCACCCTCAGTTATCGCTGTTAATAGAGACCAGAACCGGCCGCGATAAGTGAAAAACCTGCAGTAGTGTCATCCTCTCATTTTGAACACACGTACATATTTTTTATGTATGTATAATAACAATACCTGTATATGAAACCATATAAGTGCATATGTTATCATTAGAACATTAAAGAATAGTTTCAAACATGTAAATAAAATATTAATAGTATAAATAACATACATGAAATAATGTATAAATAATATAAATATGATACGTGTGTGTGTGTGTGTGTGTGTGTGTGTGTGTGTGTGTGTGTGTGTGTGTGTGTGTGTGTGTGTGTGTGTGTGTGTGTGTGTGTGTGTGTGTGTGTGTGTGTGTGTGTGTGTGTGTGTGTGTGTGTGTGTGTGTGTGTGTGTGTGTGTGTGTGTGTGTAACATACGTAGATGTAACTAAAGTGTACAAACTGTAAAAATGTTTTTAGAAATCTGCGATTTACTGAGGCCGCAATAAATGAACCGCGAAGTAGCGAGGGATGACAGTAATGTCACAAGAACGTTCAAAATTCGAGAATAAATCACACACAAAAATACTGTCACTAATAAAGTTATTTCTTACTGAAAATGTATCACAGATTGATGATCTATTATCTGCATCCATCTTGAGTAAACTAAGTGACATATTATTTATGCTTAAGGCCAAACAAGGCTAGTGTGTCACTTCATGAAATATGTTTCGACCACTCAGACCATATGTCTATCCGTTCAGCCAGATTTCATATATGACTCATAACATTATTTTACCACTTGTACTGATATCATTGTCTGAGGCAGCACTTTATCCCGTACAGTCTTCCCTTTCTTACTTTCTAATGAATATATAAGTGCTCTAATTAAAATAGAGATGTCTCTTCATTTCACTGTGCCATCCAATATAGCATTGCTCGCCAATGCACTATCTCTTTCATTGCCTCTGACGCCTGCATGGCCTGGATATTAATATTATGTAATAGATTTGTTACTGTAAACATTGTTAAGAAGAGTGACCCACACTAATCATATTATACACTATGTATCTTGCATCGTGTATCTCGGATATCCTGATGTAACCACGGTATATCTTCGCGTGCGTCATCAGCGATTAGAGAAATAATGTCAAATCCTCAACCTTCATGCTCCAACTGAAAGATGTCCTCCATTTCTTGTCTCCTCTGTAGCACACTATTATACCTGCTATTTTCGCAACAAGAATATTCTAGCAAGTAGCGATTATTACTTCTGTTTGCATATGTCTGTTACTACTGCTTTCACATTTCAATAAATGTATAGTGACATTTTTGTGAACTTAAGATCTGCCTTTATTGGTTTGATGTAGGAGAATTCAATCAATCAATCAATCAATCAAGTGCCATGCCGAGTGACGTAGGCGATCATGTTTCTCCACGACTCTCTGTCTCTTGTGTTGTCAATAAGCTTGGTTGGTGAACTTCTACCGTGCCAAGATACAAGTCCATCTAGTAACTTTTCTCTTTGTTGTCCCCTATCTCTTCTTCCCTCGATCTTCCAGTGTTTATTAAGTGTTTAGGATGTGTTCTTCTCAACATATGCCCTAGAAATCTTGAATGTCTGCCCCTAATGTTTGATATGATTGATCTTTTTACGCTCCAAACTTCAAACATTTTTGAAACTTCTGGTAAAATGCCGCGAGACGACAGCTGTGTTGACTCTCACAAATGGAAGTGAAGTTCGGTGTTTCGGAATTCTTCATCTGGAATAGGTGGACTCATTAATGTATGTGTTAATTAGAGATCACGGCGTAGCCAGGTGAGGCTTTTTTCCGATACAACACTGGGACAGGATTAGCAATTCGATAATGAGAACTGCAGAAAATGGATGGTTTCCCGAAGACTAGTCTATCAAGATTACACATTTATATTCACACACAAGAGGGCCGTCTCCAGAAAACTCGTATACGCCTGACGCAGAAAGGCAACATAGGGTTTCAGCGATTCGATCTTTTAACGTCAGCCTCAGTCAGAACATCTGCATTACTTTTCTTAGCTGTCCATGGTATTTTCATCATTCTTCTCAGAAACATTTCTGTAGCCTCTAATTCAGTTTGAATTATTTTATGCAGTCCATGCTTCACATCCATAAAGAAGAATTGGTTCGATATAACATCTCAGCACCCGAATTCGGGTCTGCATTGATAGACTTCCATTGCACAAAATGGTTCTCTTGTTTTAAAATGCTGATTTGGCTTGTGTTGTTCGGCTCTTTATCTCACTTGAGCATATACTATTCTAATGTTAACAGGGTGCCAAGAAATTTCACGTTTTCAACTTGGGGTATTTTTTGTGTCATTAATTAATATGTTGCATCTTGGTGGTGTATGTCTCTTCGAGACAACCATTATTTCTGTTTCCTTCTTGTTTAAACTGGGGCCTTTGTTTTCACTTTCTTTCACTACTTTATCTAACAGGGCTTGCAGTTCGTGTTCGCTTCCTGCGATCAGTATTGTGTCATCAGCATATCTCAAGTTATTTATGTTGCATCCTCCCACTTTTATTCCACGCATATCTTCTATATTCCGCATAATGTATTCTGTATACAGGGAGAAAAGGTCCGGTGACATTACACAACCTTGCCTGACACCCATTTCTATCTTTTGAAATCTACCTATAGTGTTGTTAACTCTCATCACAGCCCTTTGTTTCCAATACATATTTCTTACTATTATTAGATCTTTCCCATCAACGTTAAGATTTTCTAGCAGTTTTATAATCTCTGAATGCGTCACCTTGGCAACTGCTTTGCTGTAATCTATGAAGCACAGATAAAGGGATTGTTGTACTTCTATGGCCCTCTCCATTAATTTTCTTACTATATATAGGGCATTTCTTGTGACTTTTCCTTCTACGAATCCGCATTGTTCGTCTGCTATCTCTGGTTTTATTTTCCCTCTTATACGCCTCATTATTATGCGCAATAGAATCGTGGTCATCTGACACATACGGCTGATTGTTCTGTGGTCTTCACAGTCTACAGCACCAGGTTTCTTTGGTAGGGCTATGAAAATTGATTGTAGCAAATCAGATGGAATATAGCCATTCTTGTAAATGTCATGTAACATTATGGTGATAACTTCAATGCCATAATCTCACAGAGCTTCTAACTCTTCCTTTGTAATCTTATCCGGACCCGATGATTTATTGTTTTTCAAGTGTTGTCTAGCTTTCTTTACCTCACCCTTTAATATACTTGGACCTTCATTGTTATAATTTAAATTAGTATCATTTCTGTTATCTTCGTACAGTTCTTTAATATATTTTTCACATCTGTGCATGATTTCATTTTCTCCCATTAGTATGTACCCTTGCTTTGATTTCAGGCACCCAGTTTGAGAATTGCGGTACTCAATAAATGTTTCACTGTGGAGATAAACATTACAAACCTTACAAATAATCAATACAAGCTACGGAATAAAATTGTCAGAAGCCAAGTCTGAACCGTAATCTGACGGACGTGAATTATGAACTCAAACAAAAACATGGAAAAACATCTAAGAGGATTTCAATATGTTCTCGTAGGATCTGATTTTAGGATTAATTTGGACAAAAATATCACCTTAGACATATTCTCTGAGTTTTCTCTTTGACGAGTTATTCTGTGTGCTTTATAACATTATTGATAACATTACATAATGACTACAGCTTGTCATAGGTATTTATACATGTATGCACTGTTATGTGTTAAATAACAAATTTTAAACATATCTCTCAGTATAGTATCCACTTCATTCTGACTAGACCCCTTTCAACCGACACTATGGGTGGGAATCGAGATTTAAAACTAGACTTTCAACCGACACTATAATTGGGAAGCGAGATTTAAGACTAGACTTTCAACCGACACTATAGTTGGGAAACGAGATTCAAGCGAAAAATAGTCCAAGTGAGTCCAAGTATATAAATAATGACCAACGGAAAACACGAAAATAATTTTAAAATTGTAACGGATGAAATCCTAATTAATTATGTGTAGAGGATTTATATACCGAGGAAGATCATCGCTTGTGTGTACTTTGTTACTAGCCATTGAAAAGTACGGGAAAAATCGGTGAAGAAAAGTTAAGTGACTTCGAGTGAGACCAGCATGTATGACTATCACAAAGAAGGTCTTGCTGTACACAATACTCATACAATCTCCACTTTTTGTCGGGAAAAATGATTCAAGGACCGGACAACCTTGCAACTTCACAACCATCTGTTCCTGTAAAACCTTATATTTATTCTGCTTGCCCGTATATTTATTTAGTCGAACATACATACAAATAGACATAGTAAGTAAGTAAAGTAACCCATAGCATTTATTAATGCCGTAGGGGTGTGAGATGTTAGCGACCTCACATTTCACAGGCTCTGCAAATCTCCTCTCACTCACAGTCTTTACTTCCCGGATTATTCCGGTACCCATTTAAGGCTGGGTCGACCCGGAAGCCGTTGCGATCTGAGAAACATTTCCGCCTCAACTGGGGAATGAACCCATGACCACTCATATGCGAATCCAGTGCGATGACCACTGCGCTACGCGGCTCCCACATATACACATACAGACACGCGTACGTACAGATAGACAAACACATAGTTGTAAGCATTATTGTGCTATTTTACAAACTCTTGTTATATGTTTATCACCCCATCACTACATGTATTAATGAGGTTCGTAAGATATTATTATTTGATTAAATTTGCGAATAAATTCTCAGCTATAGATTTCATTATATTTTGTGTTTGTTACAAAAAAAACCCTCAGTTATGGACTTTATTGTACTTGTATTTATACAGATATACAGATGTCTCTCTCAACAGCACTCCATTTACCTAGTGTACCAATCGTCCGGATCTGTGGCGGAGCGGTACAGGGCCCGTCTGTGACGGCCAAGGTATCGAGTTCGGTCCCCGCCACAGGTATATGTTCATCCGGACCGTTCAGAAAACACTGACAAACTACTGAACGAATTTATATTGCTTAGAAAATCACTATAGCCAAAATAATGCTGGGTTGAAAGCCACGTCCTGAATAGGATATGCTACCATTTTTTTTATAACTCATAGCAAACAGATTCCTAGCTTCAAGCAATAATCATAGAGATCTCTAGCTTCAAGCAATAATCTCAGAGATCTCTGTAAAATTATACTTGTAAAGAAAAAGTCATGGTACACAATCACATCCACGTTCTTGTGATCGCAACACAAGTGACACATGACAACCACTACGTCACAGTAATCGATATGTGTTTGATCAAAACATTTCTATTACAACATCGATTACTTCTATTGTATCTTCTTTTATACAACTCTCAGACTTTATTGTTTTAGTTCATCAGTGAATACATTTTGTAGTTCTTAGATTAACCCGTGTATAACTTCATGAAAATCTGTCACTTTTCACATTCGTTTTCCACAAATACAAATATTTTTTTAATTGATTATTGTTGGCAAATGTTGACATTTCAGTCTTGATATGCATTGAGATTTATTGGAAAAAAAACTTCAATTTACCCATAACTATCAATCAATATAGTGGCAGCCTTAACGAACTTTGTCGAATTTTTTCACGAATCATTAAATTGGTATATACAAAATTAAAAAAATTATATATTACAAAATGTAGATTTCAGCTGACTTGTGTACATGTATTTCTCTATCAGATTTTCAAATAGCATACGTGAATGCAATTTGACCAAGTGTGGGTAGCGATACGTTACTGTGGATGCGTATATATGTGGACACGTGTGGTACGAATGCAATAAATATATATATACAAGGGTTCATTTTTAGAATGATTGAGCAGTGTGCTGTATGAACATATATATTGGAGTGTGTTATAGGGTTGTACTCCAGTCACTAACATAGATAAGGGAGTGTGTTATAGGGTTGTACTCCACTCACTAACATAGATAAGGGAGTGTGTTATAGGGTTGTACTCCACTCACGAACATAAGATAAGGGAGTGTGTTATAGGGTTGAACTCCACTCACGAACATAGATAAGGGAGTGTGTTATAGGGTTGTACTCCACTCACGAACATAAGATAAGGGAGTGTGTTATAGGGTTGAACTCCACTCACGAACATAGATAAGGGAGTGTGTTATAGGGTTGTACTCCACTCACTAACATAAGATAAGGGAGTGTGTTATAGGGTTGTACTCCACTCACTAACATAAGATAAGGGAGTGTGTTATAGGGTTGAACTTCACTCACTAACATAGATAAGGGAGTGTGTTATAGGGTTGTACTCCACTCACTAACATAAGATAAGGGAGTGTGTTATAGAGTTGTACTCCACTCACTAACATAGATAAGGGAGTGTGTTATAGGGTTGAACTTCACTCACTAACATAAGATAAGGGAGTGTGTTATAGGGTTGTACTCCACTCACTAACATAGATAAGGGAGTGTGTTATAGGGTCGAACTTCACTCACTAACATAGATAAGGGAGTGTGTTATAGGGTTGTACTCCACTCACTAACATAGATAAGGGAGTGTGTTATAGGGTTGTACTCCACTCACTAACATAGATAAGGGAGTGTGTTATAGGGTTGTACTCCACTCACTAAAATAAGATAAGGGAGTGTGTTATAGGGTTGAACTTCACTCACTAACATAGATAAGGGAGTGTGTTATAGGGTTGTACTCCACTCACTAACATAGATAAGGGAGTGTGTTATAGGGTTGTACTCCACTCACTAACATAGATAAGGGAGTGTGTTATAGGGTTGAACTTCACTCACTAACATAAGATAAGGGAGTGTGTTATAGGGTTGTACTTCACTCACTAACATAGATAAGGGAGTGTGTTATAGGGTTGAACTCCACTCACTAACATAGATAAGGGAGTGTGTTATAGGGTTGTACTCCACTCACTAACATAGATAAGGGAGTGTGTTATAGGGTTGAACTTCACTCACTAACATAGATAAGGGAGTGTGTTATAGGGTTGTACTCCACTCACTAACATAGATAAGGGAGTGTGTTATAGGGTTGTACTCCACTCACTAACATAGATAAGGGAGTGTGTTATAGGGTTGTACTCCACTCACTAACATAGATAAGGGAGTGTGTTATAGGGTTGAACTTCACTCACTAACATAGATAAGGGAGTGTGTTATAGGGTTGTACTCCACTCACTAACATAGATAAGGGAGTGTGTTATAGGGTTGAACTCCACTCACTAACATAGATAAGGGAGTGTGTTATAGGGTTGTACTCCACTCACTAACATAGATAAGGGAGTGTGTTATAGGGTTGAACTTCACTCACTAACATAGATAAGGGAGTGTGTTATAGGGTTGTACTCCACTCACTAACATAGATAAGGGAGTGTGTTATAGGGTTGAACTCCACTCACTAACATAGATAAGGGAGTGTGTTATAGGGTTGTACTCCACTCACTAACATAGATAAGGGAGTGTGTTATAGGGTTGAACTTCACTCACTAACATAGATAAGGGAGTGTGTTATAGGGTTGTACTCCACTCACTAACATAGATAAGGGAGTGTGTTATAGGGTTGAACTCCACTCACTAACATAAGATAAGGGAGTGTGTTATAGGGTTGTACTCCACTCACTAACATAGATAAGGGAGTGTGTTATAGGGTTGTACTCCACTCACTAACATAGATAAGGGAGTGTGTTATAGGGTTGAACTCCACTCACGAACATAGATAAGGGAGTGTGTTATAGGGTTGTACTCCACTCACGAACATAGATAAGGGAGTGTGTTATAGGGTTGTACTCCACTCACTAACATAGATAAGGGAGTGTGTTATAGGGTTGTACTCCACTCACTAACATAGATAAGGGAGTGTGTTATAGGGTTGAACTTCATTCACTAACATAGATAAGGGAGTGTGTTATAGGGTTGTACTCCACTCACTAACATAGATAAGGGAGTGTGTTATAGGGTTGAACTCCACTCACTAACATAGATAAGGGAGTGTGTTATAGGGTTGTACTCCACTCACGAACATAGATAAGGGAGTGTGTTATAGGGTTGTACTCCACTCACTAACATAGATAAGGGAGTGTGTTATAGGGTTGTACTCCACTCACTAACATAGATAAGGGAGTGTGTTATAGGGTTGTACTCCACTCACTAACATAGATAAGGGAGTGTGTTATAGGGTTGTACTCCACTCACTAACATAGATAAGGGAGTGTGTTATAGGGTTGTACTCCACTCACTAACATAGATAAGGGAGTGTGTTATAGGGTTGTACTCCACTCACTAACATAGATAAGGGAGTGTGTTATAGGGTTGAACTCCACTCACGAACATAAGATTAGGGAGTGTGTTATAGGGTTGTACTCCACTCACGAACATAGATAAGGGAGTGTGTTATAGGGTTGTACTCCACTCACTAACATAGATAAGGGAGTGTGTTATAGGGTTGTACTCCACTCACTAACATAGATAAGGGAGTGTGTTATAGGGTTGAACTTCACTCACTAACATAGATAAGGGAGTGTGTTATAGGGTTGTACTCCACTCACTAACATAGATAAGGGAGTGTGTTATAGGGTTGAACTCCACTCACTAACATAGATAAGGGAGTGTGTTATAGGGTTGTACTCCACTCACGAACATAAGATAAGGGAGTGTGTTATAGGGTTGAACTCCACTCACGAACATAAGATTAGGGAGTGTGTTATAGGGTTGTACTCCACTCACGAACATAGATAAGGGAGTGTGTTATAGGGTTGTACTCCACTCACTAACATAGATAAGGGAGTGTGTTATAGGGTTGTACTCCACTCACTAACATAGATAAGGGAGTGTGTTATAGGGTTGAACTTCACTCACGAACATAAGATAAGGGAGTGTGTTATAGGGTTGAACTCCACTCACGAACATAGATAAGGGAGTGTGTTATAGGGTTGTACTCCACTCACGAACATAGATAAGGGAGTGTGTTATAGGGTTGTACTCCACTCACTAACATAGATAAGGGAGTGTGTTATAGGGTTGTACTCCACTCACTAACATAGATAAGGGAGTGTGTTATAGGGTTGAACTTCACTCACGAACATAAGATAAGGGAGTGTGTTATAGGGTTGAACTCCACTCACGAACATAGATAAGGGAGTGTGTTATAGGGTTGTACTCCACTCACGAACATAGATAAGGGAGTGTGTTATAGGGTTGTACTCCACTCACTAACATAGATAAGGGAGTGTGTTATAGGGTTGTACTCCACTCACGAACATAGATAAGGGAGTGTGTTATAGGGTTGTACTCCACTCACTAACATAGATAAGGGAGTGTGTTATAGGGTTGTACTCCACTCACTAACATAGATAAGGGAGTGTGTTATAGGGTTGAACTTCACTCACGAACATAAGATAAGGGAGTGTGTTATAGGGTTGAACTCCACTCACGAACATAGATAAGGGAGTGTGTTATAGGGTTGTACTCCACTCACTAACATAGATAAGGGAGTGTGTTATAGGGTTGAACTTCACTCACGAACATAAGATAAGGGAGTGTGTTATAGGGTTGAACTCCACTCACGAACATAGATAAGGGAGTGTGTTATAGGGTTGTACTCCACTCACTAACATAGATAAGGGAGTGTGTTATAGGGTTGTACTCCACTCACTAACATAGATAAGGGAGTGTGTTATAGGGTTGTACTCCACTCACTAACATAGATAAGGGAGTGTGTTATAGGGTTGTACTCCACTCACTAACATAGATAAGGGAGTGTGTTATAGGGTTGAACTTCACTCACGAACATAGATAAGGGAGTGTGTTATAGGGTTGAACTTCACTCACGAACATAAGATAAGGGAGTGTGTTATAGGGTTGAACTCCACTCACGAACATAGATAAGGGAGTGTGTTATAGGGTTGTACTCCACTCACTAACATAGATAAGGGAGTGTGTTATAGGGTTGTACTCCACTCACTAACATAGATAAGGGAGTGTGTTATAGGGTTGTACTCCACTCACTAACATAGATAAGGGAGTGTGTTATAGGGTTGTACTCCACTCACTAACATAGATAAGGGAGTGTGTTATAGGGTTGAACTTCACTCACGAACATAGATAAGGGAGTGTGTTATAGGGTTGAACTTCACTCACGAACATAGATAAGGGAGTGTGTTATAGGGTTGAACTCCACTCACGAACATAGATAAGGGAGTGTGTTATAGGGTTGAACTTCACTCACGAACATAGAACATCAGAATTAGTACTCATCATCATCATCATCAGGTGTCATCCCGACTGGCGTAGGCGGTCATGGCTCTCCATAGCTCTCTGTCCACAGTATTACGTAACGAGGTCGTTGTTATTTCCCTGCCGTGCCAGGTTGTCAAACTGTCTAATATTTTCTCACGTTATCGCCCTCTGTCTCTGTTGCCTACAATCTTGCCTGTTGTGACTTTGTTTTCTAAACCTGCCTGTCTCATGAAGTGGCCCAAAAAAAGAAGATTGCCTCCTTCTTATATTATTAAGGTCCGTTTCGCATTTGACTCTTTCAACACCTCTACATTAGTTTTTCTGGCAGCCCATGTTATTCTCAGCATTCGTCTATAGAACCACATCTCTCTTGCCTCTAATTTCCAACTTTCCAGTTTGTTTATTGTCCAAAACGCAACGATATGTTAGTATATGGGTTATATAACACTGCAGAACTCTCTTTCTCACCTCTAATGACAAGGTCATATTAAACAATATATTTTTAATGTTATTTTTGCCCGTCCTATTCTGCTTCTTATTTCTGTTGAACTTCTTCCATCTGATGTAATCATTGTACCTAAATATTTGAATTGGTGGACCTGTTTTAATACTATATCATTCAATTTGATCTTGCAAGGTGCGTTATTTTGTTTCTATCAAATAACCATTCCTTCTGTTTTCTTGATATTTAGGAAGAGGCCTTTCTCTTTACTTTAGAACTAGTAAATTTAGCACTAGTAAATTTAGCACTAGTAAATTTAGCACTAGTAAATTTAGCACTAGTAAATTTAGCACTAGTAAATTTAGCACTAGTAAATTTAGCACTATAATTACTACTATGTAGAAAGTAAAACAGTAGGAAAGAACCTCTCCTTAACGATTATGCTCCCAAAGCGAAGACCATCAACATTCCAACAATTACAAGGTAGTTTTAAGTAATTTGTATTGACCCGTTAGGTATATACAGAAATGTGTATCAGTCTAGGTTGTGTAATGTCACCGGATCCTTTATACATAGTACATTATGCGAAATATAGAAGATACGACAGGAATAAAAGTGAGGATGCAATATAAATAACTTGAGATATGCTGACTATACAGTATTGATCGCAGGAAATGAACAAGAACTACAAGCCCTGTTGGATAAAGTAGTGGAAGTAAGTGAAAACAAAGGCCTCAGTATAAACAAAACAAAAAAGCAGAAATAGTGGTTGTCTCTAAGACACATAATAACCAAGATGCAACACAATAATTAATTAAACAAAATTAGTACAAGTTGAAAAAGTGAAATATCTTGGCACCCAGTTAACATCAGAAGGTAGATACTCATGTGAGATAAAGAGCCGAACACACAAGCCAAATCAGCATTCCACAAATAAGAGCCATTTTGTGCAATGGAAGACTATCAATGCAGACTCGAATGATGAAAATACCATGGACAGCCAAGAAAACTAATGCAGAGGTTCTCATTGATGCTGGCGTAAAAATATAATCATATCAAACATTTGGGGCAGACCGCCAATGTTTCTAGGGCATGTGCTGAGGAGAATACAGATTGACCACTTGGTAACCACTGGAAAGATCAAGGGGAGAAGAGAGAGGATAACAAAAAGAAATGCTGATAGATGGACTAGTATTGTGGCACGGTAGACGTTGACCAACCGAGCTTATTGACAACAACAGAGACAGAGAGACGTGGAGAAACATGATCGCCTTCACCATTCGGCATGGCACTTGTTTGACTGAGGCGTATATAATAAATATGTGGAGCTCACAGAATAATATTTGGAACTTAAAGTATTTGGAGATTGGATGTGCTGGGTCGGAAATTGCAGATATCGTAGCTCAGCTGTAAACCGTACTTCACGTTCCCGGCAAATATCACGCGAAATATAGCATTGATTTTCTTAGAGAGAACGCAGACGAAGAAGAAGAATAACTTTAAATTACAAAAACAAAACGTGTTTGACTCACCCCACATAAAACTTGTTTGACTCACCCCACATAAAACTTGTTTGATTCACCCCACATGAAACGTCTGAATCAAGTACTGGGACACACGAAACTTGTTTGACTCACCCCACATAAAACGTCTCAATCAAGTACTCGGACAAATAACACATGTTTGACTCACCCCACATAAGACATCTGAATCAAGTACTGGGACACACGAAACTTGTTTGATTCACCCCACATAAAACGTCTGAATCAAGTACTGAGATACACGAAACTTGTTTGATTCACCCCACATAAAACTTGTTTGATTAACCCTGCATAAAGCTTGTTTGATTCAGCCCACATAAAACTTGTTTGATTCACCCCACATAAAACTTGTTTGACTCACCCCACATAAAACGTCTCAATCAAGTACTCGGACATATAAAACTTGTTTGACTCACCCCACATGAAAACGTCTCAATCAAGTACTCGGACATATAACACTTGTTTGACTCACCCCAAATGAAAACTTCTCAATCAAGTACTCGGACATATAAAACGTGTTTGACTCACCCCACATGAAAACTTCTCAATCAAGTACTCGGACATATAAAACTTGTTTGACTCACCCCACATGAAAACGTCTCAATCAAGTACTCGGACACATAAAACTTGTTTGAATCACCCCACATGAAAACGTCTCAATCAGTTCCTCTGAAACAGAAAGGCGAACCACCTCGTGATGGATATATGTCTATACTACCATATCTGTTGTTACATGTTGTATTCCAACTCTGCTGGTCTACACATTGTATTTACTCGCCGGTAAGAAAAGTGGCCATCAAAATAATCATTACGAGTAATTAAATTACTGCCAATTTTGTCAAGCTTCAGAAAAAAAAAGTTGGTTTCTAACGGAAAAGATCAGTCCATTTGCTTGTTATCATGGCATATGTCATTAAGCAATGAGAAATGCTTCTATTATAGATAGTTGTTTTCTTACATGGTCATTTCTATTTGCACCGAGTAAAGCACCTACGATATGCAGATTAGACTCGGCTAGAGTGATGATTTATGTAGCATTTTCTTTTTAACATCGGATATGTCAGCTGTTCTCATGGACAATAGCTAACCTTGAACGTATACACTTGGGCAGCGCGAAGCCGGCAACTGGGCGGTGCAGACCTGTGTGCTCATGAATTAGAAGGCTAGTGTTCCGGTATATTGATTATATCTGTGGATTTCATTGGTCGGTCTTGGCTATTTTTGGCGGGCGACTCCAAGTATATAACTAGTACTAGTAGATTCAAGAGCATCAACGGTACACACGTAAACTATAGGAAATCTACGTCGCATTAACCTCGAGTTAGACATGATCTGGGTATGTGAAAATGTCTCCCTAACTTATCAGAAGCTAGGACACAAAATTTGCGACCCTGTACGGAGTGGTAATGATAACATAAATTATAATTGAATAACGTACGGTTCCGTGCTAGAGACCAGGGTATATTTTCTGATAACTGCCGGGCGTGACATATATTTATGACGTCAGTCTGCCCATAGACACGGTTATCGATTATTGATTACTTTCTTGACGTCATAAATGATGTAATTTTTTCTCAACCATGAGATTCTCACGATTGGAAAGTTATTTTAGGCTGATTGCACAACAGATTGATCATATGCATAGATACACGGGAATACTTTCTATTCATAACTACACCTGGAAATGATTAATTGCGGGGCTAGTTACAATCGAGATATCTGCATTTCCACATCTTCAGACATCTCATACAAGCCAGGGTATACAGGACGGGTGTTGTAGGGTTCATGTTCCACTCCTTCTAGCATAATAGAGGGACACTCTATTTATAATTAAACAAGTAAAAATGGGGGGGGGGGGGTGTTAAATCAGTTATAAAACCACCCAATTGCTATGTCAGACGCCATTATGAGACCACACAACTCCAGTCTCTAACTCCATTATAAGACCACACAACTCCAGTCTCAGACTCCATTATAAGACCACACAACTCCAGTCTCAGACTCCATTATAAGACCACACACCTCCAGTCTCAGACGCCATTATAAAACCACACAACTCCAGTCTCTCACTCCATTATAAGACCACACAACTGCAGTCTCAGACGCCATTATAAGACCACACAACTCCAGTCTCAGACGCCATTATGAAACCACACAACTCCAGTCTCTAACTCCATTATAAGACCACACCATTCCAGTCTCAGACTCCATTTGAGGACCACACAACTCTAGTCTCTGGTTGAAAGTCACTGTCTCCGCCTAAAGATCAGCAAACACATACGACTCTACAATATTATCATCAACGTGAAAAGAACATATATCATCTACCTCTTTATCTAACTACTCTTGCTCTACACCATGTATGCTTAAGTGCGGACAATATACTTATAGTTAGACATTTGCAAAACCTGTTCTATATTTTCCTTGAACTCCATTGTTGAACTGGAAGAGAAAAACCATTATATCTGACATTTATTGGCCATGATTGTTCAATACTCAGAATAGAAGTGATATTTGAGGCGTAGCATTATCAAGACAGTTTCGTAGTTTGTTATGTAGCAATGTCTTTGTATTGTAATTGAAATGTATAGGTGATGCTATGAACTTTCGCTGAAGTCTGTATTGATGATGTTATGAGGTTTCGTTGAAGTTTATATTTCAGATACTAGCTTTCTTTGAAGTTTTTATTGTGATTATTTGATCATTTGGTGAAGATTATATTGATAATGCGAGCTTTCGTTAAGTTTGTATTGAATAAATCGAGATTTCCTAGACAATATTGGATACATGAACTCAGTGATCTTGGTTTTACTGATGACTGTTGATTGAGCTTTATTAAGTTCGACTCCTGCTAAAGCACAAGATGTGTGGAATAGATTTTGTCATCTTACAGAACAAATTGGCCTTCAAATCAACAGTTTCAAGATTAAAATCATGAATTTTAATAGCACCAATTTTAAAATCGCTATCAGCAGAGAGACAATTCAGACTGATATAATGACGGATATAATGACAGGTGGATATAATGACAGGTAGATATAATGACAGGTGGATATAATGACAGGTGGATATAATGACAGGTGGATATAATGACAGGTGGATATAATGACAGGTGGATATAATGACAGGTGGATATAATGACAGGTGGATATAATGACAGGTGGATATAATGACAGATAAATATAATGACAGGTGGATATAATGAATGATAATAGATAGAAATTGGTGATACGATGCGCCTTTCATTGATTTCTATATTTGTGATTGAGTCATGGTTTTCGTATATTTAACACTGATATTCTTGATTGTGTCATGGTTTGCGTATGTTTAACACTGATATTTGTGAAGGATACATGGCAAACACTTTGATTTTTGTATGTTTGCATTGCCTTTAATGTGGCAGTAGATTATGTAGACATAGTAGTAGTAGCAATATTGTTAGAGGTAGAGAATATAAGTTCTAGTATTTAGAGAGTAACACAGATACAAAAATAACTACAATACAATCACAAACAATATACTGTATAAGTTTAAACTGACAGTGGTTTCTTGTATTCCTCTGCGTAATTTCCACCAACAGATGCACATCCATTTATCAGTGACACAAACCTAATGCATAAATATATTTCGTCTGCATATTCAGTTACATATCAAGCCACATGTACAGCCACGTGCACATGTTCAGCCACATCTTAGTCACATGTTCAGCCACATGCACATGTTCAGCCACATGCACATGTTCAGCCACATCTTAGTCACATGTTCAGCCACATGTTCAGCCACATGTTCAGCCACATGTTCAGCCACATGTTCAGCCACATGTTCAGCCACATGTTCAGCCACATGTTCAGCCACATGTTCTGCCACATGTTCAGTCACATGTTCAGCCACATGTTTAGCCACATATTCAGTCTCATATTCACTTCATGTTTAACCCATATTTAATCTTCGAAAAGTTTACCAACCAATAGAAATTTGGGTGGACCAATCAGGTGTACCAGCCTGGGAGATATGGTCCGTGCATGAGAAGTACAACAACTAATGGTACAACTATCGTCTGACACACACATTGCTAATACAACTGCATGATCTAACCTCATAATCCATCATTTCAAATTCCAATATTGTATTTTATATTCTGTTCTACCATTGTTTGGTAACGATTCTCTTCCGTTCGCATGTTACAGAAGCTGTTCTGAATCCTTATTCTAACAACTCCCTCTCTTGTATTTCTCCTTACAGTTTTCTGTCGGAGAGATGAATATGAAGGAGTGATTGCCAGTGATTTATGTGCTGTGGTAGTTCAGTGATTGACGTGCTGTGTTAGTTCAGTGATTGACGTGCTGTGTTAGTTCAGTGATTGACGTGCTGTGTTAGTTCAGTGATTGACGTGCTGTGTTAGTTCAGTGATTGACGTGCTGTGTTAAGTCAGTGATTGACGTGCTGTGTTAGTTCAGTGATTGACGTGCTGTGTTAGTTCAGTGATTTATGTGCTGTGGTAGTTCAGTGATTGACGTGCTGTGTTAGTTCAGTGATTGACGTGCTGTGTTAGTTCAGTGATTGACGTGCTGTGTTAGTTCAGTGATTGACGTGCTATGGTAGTTCAGTGATTGACGTGCTGTGTTAGTTCAGTGATTGACGTGCTGTGGTAGTTCAGTGATTGACGTGCTGTGGTAGTTCAGTGATTGACGTGCTGTGTTAGTTCAGTGATTGACGTGCTGTGTTAGTTCAGTGATTGACGTGCTGTGTTAGTTCAGTGATTGACGTGCTGTGTTAGTTCAGTGATTGACGTGCTGTGTTAGTTCAGTGATTGACGTGCTGTGTTAGTTCAGTGATTGACGTGCTGTGTTAGTTCAGTGATTGACGTGCTGTGTTAGTTCAGTGATTGACGTGCTGTGTTAGTTCAGTGATTGACGTGCTGTGTTAGTTCAGTGATTGACGTGCTGTGTTAGTTCAGTGATTGACGTGCTGTGTTAGTTCAGTGATTGACGTGCTGTGGTAGTTCAGTGATTTACGTGCTGTGTTAGTTCAGTGATTGACGTGCTGTGTTAGTTCAGTGATTTATGTGCTGTGGTAGTTCAGTGATTTACGTGATGTGTTAGTTCAGTGATTGACGTGCTGTGTTAGTTCAGTGATTGACGTGCTGTGTTAATTCAGTGATTGAAGTGCTGTGTTAGATTTGCTATAGTTCCATTGTCTCAATAAACTATCAAAATACCCAACTGGCTGTAATTAAGTCAATGACTGATTTTACTGTACTAAAGTTACCCCGTACACAATCCTCTATTCTTCACAAGAGAGTGACAATCTGCCCAGGAGAATGACACCAAAATGCAAATGTATAGTTCAAACAATATGTCTAAATACTTCTACTCGCTGAATATTTCCTCTACGTGACTAGACCATGTCGTATATGCAATAATTAAAATTATCCCATATTACTGTTTGTTTTGATCATTGTAATTGTAATTTTATAATTCATTTTCAGCGGCGAAACTAGAAATTGTTGCGCCATTGGCATGCACCAACCCTCTCTCGACTCACATAAACTAATTTGACTTTAGTTATGTCGCCCATGGGTATTCCTTTTCGCGCTTCCGGTCCTGGTGGTATCATCACCCCCCCCCCCTTCCATGTCTATTTCCGGCGCATGAAATCTCTCCAGTCTTTACTGGACAATTTTCCCGTTTTTATCGATGGAGAGGTTAGAATTATTAACGGTAACACAAAACGTTGTTGCTCTTCATTCCCGAGATAAGATTCAATGTGGCAATATCTTCATTCATTCTAAAGACTTGGAAATGAAGTTTGGGAACATGGGACTTTCACACTTTCAAATCATCTCAAGTGAAACTAATATCATTCTTCTCATGTCTATTTAACTGAATCTCTTTCTACGGTCTATCAAACAAGAAAACTGTGGTGATGGCTTTGTTACGCTCGTCTGATCATCGCCAAGAGATGAGATCTTAAGTTAGAGCCGTGAATTAATGAGAGATCCATGAATGTAGTAAGGCTGATAAATTTATGCATGTAATAATCACATGCCAATAAGACATGTTTTACGGTATTCACTTATTCGGAATCCATTGTATCCACTTTTTCGGCGAATTGTTGCCTTTTTGATTTAATCACTTTAGCTGACTTTTGATTAATAATCGTAAGTGGAAACGTCCACAGATAGTATTAAAGTTCAAGATTTTACTCACTTATTAATTCGTTTTCAGTAATAACTTTTTATATTACATAGTTCACGGTAGCACATACAGATATTACAAGTTTACATCGTTCACAATAATAAGTAACATAGTTAAATAGTTCACACAGTTTATACGTCGCATACATGACATATGTCAGTTATAAAGTTTACCCATATGAAACGTTACATCACACAGTTAAAAGTAACACATAACTTTGACATATTACATCACACAGTTGACAGTAACACATATCCCAGTTTATGTCTTCCAAACATTCACTACCAGTTTATGTCTTCCAAACATTCACTCCCAGTTTATGTCTTCCAAACATTCACTCCCAGTTTATGTCTTCCAAACATTCACTCCCAGTTTATGTCTTCCAAACATTCACTCCCAGTTTATGTCTTCCAAACATTCACTCCCAGTTTATGTCTTCCAAACATTCACTCCCAGTTTATGTCTTCCAAACATTCACTATCAGTTTACATCTTCCAAACGTTCACTCCCAGTTTATGTCTTCCAAACATTCACTCCCAATTTATGTCTTCCAAACATTCACTATCAGTTTACATCTTCCAAACGTTCACTCCCAGTTTATGTCTTCCAAACATTCACTCCCAATTTATGTCTTCCAAACATTCACTATCAGTTTACATCTTCCAAACGTTCACTCCCAGATTATGTCTTCCAAACATTCACTCCCAATTTATGTCTTCCAAACATTCACTATCAGTTTACATCTTCCAAACATTCACTATCAGTTTATGTGTTCCAAACATTCACTCCCAATTTATGTCTTCCAAACATTCACTATCAGTTTACATCTTCCAAACATTCACTATCAGTTTATGTGTTCCAAACATTCACTCCCAATTTATGTCTTCCAAACATTCACTATCAGTTTACATCTTCCAAACATTCACTATCAGTTTATGTGTTCCAAACATTCACTCCCAATTTATGTCTTCCAAACATTCACTATCAGTTTACATCTTCCAAACATTCACTATCAGTTTATGTGTTCCAAACATTCACTCCCAATTTATGTCTTCCAAACATTCACTATCAGTTTACATCTTCCAAACATTCACTTCTACTATATTTCTGTTGATAAAACCTTCACTGTTTATCATGAAATAACGCCTCCTTATATTCGGCACACACACTTCTAAAAAAGCAACGCTAAGATTTCATGGTTTGCTCTTTATTATCCTGGTCTCTGCACCGTGCACTAATGAAAAATATAAATAACCTCACTTTCCACATTCCCATAAAATGCCAGTAATAAAGTTATAGACAATATTCGCTTTGATGATTTTCTTTCTAGCACGCAATAAACAAAAATGGGATTTCTTGTTTGAATTTGCATATTTGATTGTGACGAGAAGGTGACTGAGAAATGCACCAGGCACATTGGGTCTCTCATGTTCAGAAGAGGAGGCGACAAAGCTGTTCTGACATTAATCTAGCTCTGCCGGAGTCATGACTTTGCCGTTACCTTTATTTGTACGATAAACAGAATTCCATCTTGGCGAGATTTGGTGTTGTGTAACGTCTCGAATATACAATCCGATTAGAAGCAAATTGTGTACAAATATTACATTTGTGTACAGTCAGAGTTGCTATAGAGATCAGAAACAAACGAGTAGGCCAGAAACCAAATAAGTATGTACACTGGATTCCAAGAATCAAATAAGTATGTACACTGGATTCCAAGAATCAAATAAGTATGTACACATTATTCCAATAATCAAATAAGTATGTACACATTATTCCAATAATCAAATAAGTATGTACACATTATTCCAAGAATCAAATAAGTATGTACACAGAAAAACATGGACTGTCTAGAAGTCCGACTTTCTGCTATTATGTGCAAAAAAGGGCTGCCTACATTGTTTCCATTTATTAGGCAGAAGGACAGAAATATAGACAATGTGGTAAATAACAAATTCCATGAACCGTGGCTACGAATTTAGGCTCTACTGTAGAACAGGATCAACGTGGGAAGAGGCGTGCGATAGATTTTCGAAGTACGTAGAGCGCATGGTCGTGTGGTTAGAACGGTGTTCTTAGACCATTAGGATCCCGAGTTCAATCCACGGTTGGGAAAGGATTTTTTTCTCTCGGAGGTACAACCAAAATCCTTCCTGTGCATGTCGAGTTGTCTGTTATAGCACAGCGGCCTTTATTTCCACTCCCATAGAAAGCCTCCCCGCACTCTATGACTTCCTTTCATACTTGCAGCACGGTGGTTACTGTATGGTTTTCTCTCATACTTGCAGCACGGTGGTTACTGTATGGTTTTCTCTCATACTTGCAGCACGGTGGTTACTGTATGGTTTTCTCTCATAACCAGCAAACGTTACCTGCTGAATGGAATCAATGCGTGAAGAAGACGACACATACTCAGATTTCGTCAATACACAATTTAATATGTAATTTTCGTTACCCACTCTGCGTCTAACCACTCTGCGTCTACCCACTCTGCGTGTACCCACTCAGGGTCTACCCACTCTGCATCTAACCACTCAAGGTCAACCCACTCTGCGTCTACCCACACTGCTTCTACCCACTCAGGGTCTACCCACTCTGCGTCTACCCACTCAGGGTCTACCCACACTGCGTCTACCCACTCTGCTTCTACCCACTCAGGGTCTACCCACACTGCGTCTACCCACTCTGCTTCTACCCACTCAGGGTCTACCCACTCTGCGTCTACCCACTCAGGGTCTACCCACACTGCGTCTACCCACTCTGCTTCTACCCACTCAGGGTCTACCCACACTGCGTCTACCCACTCTGCGTCTACCCACTCAAGGTCTACCCACTCAAGGTCTACCCACTCTGCGTCTACCCACTCTGCGTCTACCCACTCTGCGTCTACCCACACTGCGTCTACCAACACTGCGTCTACCCACTCTGCGTCAAACCACTCTGCGTCTACCCACTCTGCGTCAAACCACTCTGCGTCTACCCACTCTGCGTCTACCCACTCTGCGTCTACCCACTCTGCGTCTATCCACTCTGCGTCTACCCACTCTGCGTCTACCCACTCTGCAATCACCAAATGTGCATAGATATTCGTGCCAACCATTCTCGAGTCAGAAAATTGCATTGCCCACTGCGACATTTGGAAACGTAACACAATTATCTCTGTATGCACGTAATGGTGAACGGGTGTCAATCACACTGCACATTCGGGGACTGCTTCCTTTTCATAGACAATGTTCTTTCTGGCCGAAAGCATGTTCCGAAGTCTGTCTTAACCTTTGTATTTCTCATGCACTAGCCACGACCCCAATCGATAAGCATTGGTCAATGTTTCCACTCTTTGATATTGATGGTCCATCGAGCACTGTGTTCTTGAATCAAGACCGTGTTAGAAAACGGTTATCAATCGAGTTGGAGATGTATCAGTTATATATATTTAGTACGAAGTACGACGCTGCAAGCGAACAAATCTCGAGCACGGAGAACATTCCATTTCTCACAGTGACCTTGCGATCTTAATTTTATCTCTACGATCGCGTTGGGCAACGTATGTCAGCTGTGTTAGACTTGGGCCGCTTCGCTCTCTAAGACGAGGGGTTATTCCATCGCAACGCTACGTCCACGAGAACTAGTCCTAAACGTTGATGCGTTAGCTAATGTAAACAAATGAGCATCACTACACTCGTTCGACACTTTTCCATATGCAATGACTAACGCTTATTCAAATGTATGTTAATGCTTTTAGAGTACATCAAAATCATAATCATCCGCGGAATAGTCAAACAATACAATTAACAATTGAATTTATCACAGACATTTACTAGAAATAATGAAAACATGCATGTACTAGGCGACTGTGTCCATTATTTGTGGCTAGAAATGTTTGTCTTGCCAAAGCTGGAATCAACCTGAGGTCAACTCGCCGAGAATCTCGGAGTATACAGAGAATGCATAAGAAAGACCAAGTTCTGCAGTCACTAATACTAAACAGCAATTAACAACATACGACCATGCTCGCGCAGTAAGCGAGGGGAATATCATTGATCTGGTAATGTGCTTACTACATGACCAACATGACAGACAGGGTAAGCTACTTAACATCAGTTCAGTGTCTCACCGGGATAATATCCTTGTTTCCTGTACGACTTTCTGTTAACATTTGACATTCATGACAGAAATTTAGCCTCAATGGAACATACTATAGAACATACTTTTGAACATACTATAGAACATACTTTTGAACATACTATAGAACATACTGTAGAACATACTGCAGAACATACTACAGAA
This sequence comes from Meghimatium bilineatum, assembly GCA_034231615.1. Taxonomy (NCBI): domain Eukaryota; kingdom Metazoa; phylum Mollusca; class Gastropoda; order Stylommatophora; family Philomycidae; genus Meghimatium; species Meghimatium bilineatum. Next base: position 1,855,630 of record CM067305.1, on the reverse strand, counting down.
CATACTTTTGAACATACTATAGAACATACTACAGAAGTTACTGTAGAACTTACTGTAGAACTTACTGTAGAACTTACTGCAGAACATACTGCAGAACATACTGCAGAACATACTGCAGAACATACTGCAGAACATACTGTAGAACATACTGTAGAACATACTGTAGAACATACTGTAGAACATACTGTAGAACATACTGTAGAACTTACTGTAGAACTTACTGTAGAACTTTCTATGTCAAATATTTCTTGAATATAAACTAAAAAAGCGCTGACGTGTTGCGTGTTCCAACAGGTGAACAAAGAATAGTTACACTGGTACTTCCCAGTCACGACGCAAGTGGAGACTAAGGACTTTTCGGGGTGGATTTGGCTGCCCTATCTGTACATGATTAAAGTGATGCAGAAGCCATGCTGAAGTCGGATGTATCAGGCTGAACGGCACTGAGAATCAAGACACAATGCAGTCCATTCTCCTGACTACATCCTGATGATCTGCTGGAGTTTGAGAATAAATGCAGATTAACTAAATTAGAAACGCTTTTTTACCACCGAGTCGTATGTGTCGGGCGATTGGCGCAAATAAATAGGTAATGCATCTTTCCTTTCTGGAGTACATCCTGCTGGAACTCTTATAGAAATATTGTCTTGATAGAAGGGAGATCTCTGGAGTACATCCTGCTGGAACTCTTGTAGAAATATTGTCTTGATAGAAGGGAGATCTCTGGAGTACATCCTGCTGGAACTCTTGTAGAAATATTGCCTTGATAGAAGGGAGATCTCTGGAGTACATCCTGCTGGAACTCTTGTAGAAATATTGTCTTGATAGAACGAAGATCTCTGGAGTACATCTAGCTGGAACTCTTGTAGAAATATTGCCTTGCAAGAAGAGTAATCTAGAAGTAATTTGAGAACGAAAACTAATAAAGAAACATAATCTCCTGTATGTAGATAATTGTAAGACACTCTATCTACAAAACATATTCTCCTGTATGTAGATAATTGTAAGACACTCTATCTACAAAACATAATCTCCTGTATGTAGATAATTGTAAGACACTCTATCTGCAAAACATAATCTCCTGTATGTAGATAATTGTAAGACACTCTATCTACAAAACATAATCTCCTGTATGTAGATAATTGTAAGACACTCTATCTACAAAACATAATCTCCTGTATGTAGATAATTGTAAGACACTCTATCTACAAAACATAATCTCCTGTATGTAGATAATTGTAAGACACTCTATCTACAAAACATGATCTCCTGTATGTAGATAATTGTAGACACTCTAGCTACAAAACATATAATGCAGCATCCTGTAAAGAAGAACTAGAGTTATCCAAACAATTTTGAAGCCGAAATTGATAATTAGAAATGTAATTTAATATTTGGTTTGCCTTGAAACTCTTTGAAATGAGCTGTGGTTTGATGTGAAGTTGTCACCTCCATAATCTCTTATAATGATATACACGATTGATAGTTTCCACTACAACACGGTTGTGTTCTTAGTTCAGAGGTGAAGGTGAAGTCTTCTTTTTTTTAGATTCGTAAAAACTGTGGCATAAACGTGAATCTCATTTAACTATATTGGCATATGAAATTTACAAACTTGGCATCCAAAACCCCATACGATTTGAAAGTTAGCTAATTATCTGTATTGAAAAAATTACGTAGTGGGCGTTTATATATACAAGATAATCCCCAGCGGGTTTTATCTGACAGATAATGAATTAGATAAAAAGTGATCTCTCCAGTAGAGTTTATTGAAATGCTCACAGAATATTAGCAACAATATTTACACCTTCTAGGTTGACACACTGTGCTACCTGGTACAGGTAGTGCATTGAAAAATTGGAAATAATTTTACTTGGAAAAAAAAACCGATATTTAATGCTTCCTATTTTCTCCGTTCAATTTTCTTTGCATATAGGCCACAGCCGAGTTGATCTCAGTGTATGTTTGAAGTTATAATCCGCTGTGTGGGCTTAAATTGTTATTTGTGTTTCTGTAATCTGTAATATTATTTTATTAATGTTAATCTGTAATGTTATTTTGTACATAATGTGTACATATATAAGTGCAGAAAGTGTACATACTGTACCAGAATGTGTAAGCAAATAATGAAGTAGCAGCGGACAAACAACTATAACAACTTTGACGCATCAAAACCAATTGAAAGTAACCGAGTGGCTCTGGTTCGGAGGTAAACGCTTGGGATATCCGGTAAAAATTGTTGAGACCCAGGTTATGTTTTTGCGTAAAAGAAACATGCTCGGTTCATTAATTTATCAATTTTGTGTAGTTTTATATAGTTTATAACTTATTAGTTTTTTGAGAAAAGTCCCCATTTGGATAGATACGTGGATAATTGTCCTGTTTAGTTTTATTGTATGTTTTTTAATACTTTTTTTAGCTATTTGTGGATAGATCGTGGATAATTGTCCTGTTTAGTTTTATTGTATGTTTTTTAATACTTGTTTTTATCTATTTGTATTCATAGTTACGGTAAGTTCTTCTAGTATCCTCTTCAATTTATTTTCCTTTACCATTTGACTGTTTACAGCTTGACTACGATATCGGTTGGTTTGAGCCTGATACATACGACTGATATTATAGTTTTTGGGTCACAAACATATGGAATGAGATAGAAATCTTAACAAACTCCCATCCACAAACCTCCATCCTCAAACCCATTCACAGATCCAATCCACAATCCCCAACTGTAAAATAAAAAAACCTCATCTCTACCTTATACAAGATGAATAACAGTACACAGTTTTGTAATTCCATCAGGCACCGGTGAAACACGGGTATGTGTAGCATAATTCCATCAGACACCAGTAACACATGGGTATGTGTAGCAATACCTGCTAAAAAAATTCGAAACTAATTTAAGTATTAAAAAGAAATACTTGACGTAAGTTGACAAGGTAATTTCTATCTTGATTTTGTAATACTCAAGTTTTTCCTGACCGTGTGTGGCCCGGTTATGTCACCTAGATTGAATAGAAAAACTTCTGACACCTTCTAACATTAGATTGAATATTTTCTTGTTAAGTATTTTTTTAAACAAGCAATTTAAAAGTTTTCAAACAATTTTGTGATGTTATTTCCGTTGAATATTGCCTCAAAGACAGACTCAATCAGTCAAGCGATTTTCTTTATAACTTACAGTAGAGGTGAAGAAAGTCACACAAATCTCGCCTGTCGCAACCAATATACTGATCACTCAAACTGATTTACAATAACTGTATGGACAGGAAAATTAGCTTGAAAAACATAAAAACACAAGTTATATTAACTTTCTACAACGCAATAATAAATGGTGATGAAAGCATTTTAAGATACACATTTGATGTTGTTACTGAGAAATGGTGCTATGAACGAAGTAGACTGCTGCAGACAGGCTGAACAGGCTACACTTGATATTTGACAATTAAGTAGACAAAACATTCTATTACAAGCGAAGCATAAACAAGAGAAGTTTAATTCATATTTGCAAAAACCAACAATTGATGGCTACTAACAAATATTATTGGGGATGTACATATATATTACTTCAAGAATTGGGGTGGCGTTTTGAAAATTTATGATAGTTGTTTACACCGATGAGGAGGGGGGGGGGATAAAAAATATATATAAAGTTATAAGGAAACATGTACTTTCTTCATGTAAGGAAACACGTAGTTTCTTCATGTAAGGAAACACGTAGTTTCTTCATGTAAGGAATCACGTGGTTTCTTCATGTAAGGAAACACGTAGTTTCTTCATGTAAGGAAACTCGTAGTTTCTTCATGTAAGGAAACACGTAGTTTCTTCATGTAAGGAAACACGTAGTATATTCATGTAAGGAAACATTTAGTTACTTTATGTAAGGAAACATGTAGTTACTTTATGTAAGGAAACAGGTAGTTTATTTATGTAAGGAAACAGGTAGTTTTTTCGTACTCCTGTTTCCTCTAGAATGTGCTTCTTGCTTTTTTTGTGAGGTGAAGGCGTTACAATTTTTGAGCTTCATTAAGCATAGATATTCCTGAGTTCTGAACAGTTCTTTTCAATGGGGATGCGGATGAGTGGCTCAACACATTTCTAGCAACTCGTTGACGTAGTATAATGTGAACGTTGGACTGTTGCATCTTATGTCTGAACTTTCTTTCTGTTGTCTTGTTGAATATTGAACTCTCACATGTCTTAGCACCACTACGCAGTCTGTTCTTCGTGTGACGCCACCTACTGCCAGCTGTTCTCATCCTGAAGCGATGATAACGACACAAACATTCACTGATGACGTTGCGTGCAACTTTGTATCACAACTTTGATCTTCCTCTTCTTCTTGAACCATGTAAGTGTTCCACATACAGTAGTTGTCATGGCATACGGTTGCAGTTCATCCTTAACATATATGCCTAGTACATCAGGCTTCTGTGAGGCTTCTACCTAGCACATGAGGCGTGTGTGGCTGAGTATAGAAATAATTTGTTAGGCTCTCTACCCTGACTTGTTTGTTGTACTCTCTACTGACTTGTTTGTTGTACTCTCTACTGACTTACTGTTGTACTCTCTGCTGACTTACTTGTTGTACTCTCTACTGACTTGTTTGTTGTACTCTCTACTGACTTTGTTTGTTTGTTTTTCGTTCGCTCCATTGTAACCATCACGGATATCCGTGCGATTTCCGCCGGGAGCGTGATTACGTTGTGCCACCGTTATGCGCCTTGTAGGCCCAGCAAATCCGATTTCGGCATGCCTTGACAATTCGGGTGGGCTACCCTTAGCCTGTGACATCCTCTATATCTGTCTCCAGGCACACGTAGTGGTGGCTCTTAGCCCAGACGATTTTTGCTCTCGTCTGACTCGCACAAGGTATTCCACTGTCTATGAACTTGCCTCGTGTAATTGGACGTGCTGTGCCTGTGCCCATTAAGTACTGAACCGTTTCTTATCCGTGAGCCTGGTTCCTTAAGGGGAAGAACTCAACAGAAAAGTTGGACCCTGGCTCTTTCATCCTCTTAGCCGAGGTGTCATTCATCGACATCGTGTACCCCTTGTCCAAGTTCGAGTCTCACACCACGCGTTTGAGAGCAAGGCGTTCTCGAGCTGAGCGTCCTTGTCCCAATAGCGCCTGAGCCCATCAGGTACTGAACCCTTTCTCTCTTCAAGTGTATTTCCGATGTAGGAAAACCTGACAGTAGAGTTGGGCCAGGGCTAAATCGGTGTCCCTTTAGTGCCTGAGCCCATCGGGTACGGAACCCTTTCTCTCTTCAAGTGTATTTCCGGTGTAGGAAAACCTGACAGTAGAGTTGGACCAGGGCTAAATCGTTGTCGCTTTTGTGCCTGAGCCCATCGGGTACGGAACCCTTTCTCTCTGCAAGTGTACATCCGTTATAGAAACCGTGGCAGTAGAGTTGGGCCAGGGCTAAATCGTTGTCCCTTTTGTGCCTGAGCGCATCGAGTACGGAACCCTTTCTCTTCGCGAGCATATTTCCGGTTTAGGAAGGCTCGACATAAGAGTTGGGTTAGGTCTTCTTGCTTTACCAAACGCCAATAGATGGGTCTGGGTCTCTCCCTGTAAGGAACACAGGTAACTAGAAGCTCGTCTCGAGCTGACAGAGCTTGTAGTTCCCCTTTCCTAGGGACTTTTCACTTTCTATTTGAAGTTTTCGCTGCCCTCTAGCGCTGTTCTGCCCTTTCATTGTTTCATTGTACTCGGTATGAAATCTATTCGTCTCTCGCCATGCATCTACCTTTACGTGCATTTTACATTGGCCACCCCTCCAATGTTCGGACTGGACTGACTAGCTTCACTGTATGTCGACAGTGTCGCTATATGTGGTGATGCTGGTGGTGTCGGAGATATTGTCTGTCTCTTGTGCAGTCAAATCTCTTTCCATCTGCTACCTCCACATTCTCGGACACGATCCCCAAAAGATTTGGCCAGAATCAGCTCGAGCTGCTGTATTTCTGTTTCCAGGGTGCACCGCGTGGAGGTACATTTGGGATCTTGGTTATCTGCTAACCCTGGGTCCGTCTAGAGCAATGCGTTCCCTTACACCTCACTTGTTTGTTGTACTCTCTTCTGATTTACTTGTTGGTAGCATTTTCCTGCCATTTGAAATTCACACTTTTTTTCCGGAGATATCATAAATGGAACATATTCAATATCTTTTCTTGTTGTGAGGATAAGTTTGAGACCGAACAGATAATAAAAAGAAGAAGAAGAAGAGGAAGAATATATAATGAACCAGTAACATACATAAATAGGCACATCATTAAAATATAAAACACAAACAAGCATCTAACATATTCAAGCTAAAATGTGTCAAGGTAACGTTCAACCATTTACTCTATTCAAAGCAACAAAAATAAACATTGCTGTATTTTTAAACATCGTTATCCAACATTTCTTTTTTAATTAGGAAACAAAAATTGAAACTTGTGAAGTTCTTTTTAACGCTTGTATACATTGGACGCTTGTATACATTGGAAGGTAAATTCAAAGTTGAACGTTTTGAATGTTTTTTTTTAATTTTTACATGAAAGAGCCTAGTTATTAATAAAACGGTTGTTTTTTTCAAGTCTCATTGTCGATTATTAATATTGTTTATAAGATACACGTTTGAGATATTTCTATGTATATAAGAGACAAGTTTGAGATATTTTGATGTATATAAGAAACAAGTTTGAGATATTTCGATGTATATAAGAAACAAGTTTGAGATATTTTGATGGTTCGGCTACTTAATGAGAATGAGCAATATTTTGGCCATCAGCAAGAACATATAACTTAAAAATGGAAACACCAAAAAAGCAGAGAGGAACACTAAAAAAGGGAATGTAAGAGTTCTCTACATCTTAAGACTTCACAATATTACTGCACATCACATCCAAACGTGACGCGACCAAACGTTACACAGCCCAAAGCTCATTGTCAGTTAACCTTACCACGACTAACAGTAAAATCAGAAAAAAAATAATATTTAGATAAAAAGTGACTAGTGTTTGTTGTCAGCAGCCAAGTCATTTTCTAGAAATAGGTCCTGCAAGCTAATTATACACAGCAATGTTATTATTGGCTGTTTCCTCTTTTTATTGAATCACGACACAATGTATACGTAATGTGCCAATGAAATAATCGAATTTGTCGCTTCAGCCAACATGAGTTACTCTGTGTCTGAGCAGCTGCCAGGACCTAATATAAAGAAGGACTCGCACCAACACTATTTTAATAACGTCTATCACATGAACGACATGTTTTGCGCATGTCTGGAAAATGGATTTGCATACAGTTAACGCATAGCATCTTGAGAATAGTGATTAGGGTAGGAAATATGCATTGTAACTCAAGATCAGTGGGAAAATAATAAATAACCTACGATGTGCAGATGACACTGTTCTTTTAGCCGAATGTCAACGGGAACTACAAAGACTAATAGCTCAAGTCGACAAATCAAGTAATGAATATGGACTGGATATAAAAATTAAAATACAACACACGATAATCATCAAAGTCACAGAAGAACCTGTGCTAAACACAACATATATGGAAAGAAACTACAAGTAAACATCAATATCTTTGACACATAGTCACAAATGATGGCAGATGTGAAACAGAAGTTAAAAGGAGAATAGGAATGGCTAAAAGTACCTTCAATGACATGAGGAAAATATTAAAATCTAAACAAGCTAAAAATGAGAATTATAAAATGCCATATCTATTCTATATTGATGTATGACTCAGAAACATGGACAACGAACAAACAACTAGAAGACAGAATTGATGCTTTTAAATTTGGATATATATAGAAGAATATGTAGAGTTTCAAGGAAATAAGCGAAATCAACAAATGGGGGCCCTAACAATACTTAACACGAAGAAATAATTATTCAAGGAAATACGCGAAATCAACAAAGGGGGGGGGGGGGCTCTAACAATATTTAACACGAAGACATAATTATTCAAGGAAATACAGATCAAGGAAATGTCATATTTTTGACATATTAAAAGACATGACACATTGTTGAAGACCTTACTTGAGGATAAAGCGATGGGATGCAATAAAGAGTTAGACAGAGATACATGTGGGTGAGATGGACAGGTTACAGTCTAACAGAGTGCAACATCCAGACAAGAGACAGGGAATGTTATTGGTCTGTTGTAGCCAATCTTTGTTCCAGAGACGCAGTGAATGATGATGATGCGTTAGAAGATTCATCTCAATGAATTCCACACAGAGTGGAGAGTAGAAGCATCTGGGAAAGAACGCTCTGGAGAAATCATCCGACTGTGTTTAAGCGTGACCATCTCTGATATAAAACATATTGACAATTGTAAAACACGCTTTCTAAAATGACTCGGTTTTTCTATAGTTTTCAATGGCTGTCACACAAAGTATAACGATGGTGACCAATGAAACACTGGAATAGTCAAACGAATCATTAAGAAGATATGTTTTCCCATTAGCCAAAATGTCTTATATATATATATGTCTACTGGCACTGTTTATAGGTAATATTGTCATTCCTTTATGTCGCCCGTTGTTAGGAATCTTCATCAGTGTTCCTTCAGAAGATTGGATCGTATGATGTTACAATAGTATCGCTATGCTACATTCTGCGCGACCATAAGTTAACAGTGCTTGTTCTCCGTAATATAATTCTATTTGAATGTTCACGTTTGATTTCCAAGAATAACGCGCATTTAAGCTCTTTGTTTCCTTCATAAAATGAGAAGATTGGGAGATATACTTCAGATATTTGCGCATGAGATTCCAACTCTAGGAGATGTGCCCAACTCTAACAGATGTGCCCAGTTCTAACAGATGTGCCCAACTCTAACAGATGTGCCCAACTCTAAGAGATGTGTCCAGCTCTAAGAGATGTGCCCAACTCTAAGAGATGTGCCCAACTCTAGGAGATGTGCCCAACTCTAACAGATGTGTCCAACTCTAAGAGATGTGCCCAACTCTAAGAGATGTGACCAACTCTAAGAGATGTGCCCAACTCTAAGAGATGTGCCCAACTCTAAGAGATGTGCCCAACTCTAAGAGATGTGGCCAACTCTAAGAGATGTGCCCAACTCTAAGAGATGTGCCCAACTCTAAGAGATGTGCCCAACTCTAAGAGATGTGACCAACTCTAAGAGATGTGCCCAACTCTAAGAGATGTGCCCAACTCTAAGAGATGTGCCCAACTCTAAGAGATGTGCCCAACTCTAAGAGATGTGCCCAACTCTAAGAGATGTGCCCAACTCTAAGGGATGTGCAATTATATGAGACGAAATACTCCTCTCATAAGAAACATATTGGTGTAATTAAAGTGCATATTCCTCTATTTTGTGTAAATCCATTCAGTCACATTAAAGCTTACAATCATCTGAGCGTACACGTGTGGCCTAGCCTACCTTTGACCACAAACATCATACATATTTGTATGTCTTCAATCGATCAAACTATTTGATTTTTTTTAAAAACATTATCTGGACGAGTCATCATGATCAATGTGTTACTAGACCAACCCTTTAGCCGAAGTTAATAAAACATACATGGAAACTATTAACAAACAGATTCATCCAGTTTCGCGCTAACTACTCATGTGTATCAGTAAGTACGGCCAAACTCTCAACAGATACGCTGGTTTTGTAAGTTTCCGTATGTCTTTGCCTCAATAGTGACGTGAAATGAAATGCTTGAGGAAAGCAGCCGGAGTTCACCAGGCTCGATAAATTACTAACGAAAATATCAGGGAAAGAATATAGTATATCACCTTGCACAGAATACATAGACAGGCAGCAGATCAAGTGGTTTAACCACATTATGAGAATTCATCACAACAAGTTGCCCGTACAGGCATATAACCAAATGAGATCAGGGTACACAGCCAGGGGAAGAACAAGAAAATGTCATCTTGATAAAACACACTCATAGCACATCTGGGGTTTTAGAACGCAAACTCCAGCCCAATCAGCCCTAAGCTTAACAGCAAGAGTGGATGACAAACCACCTGGGGAAAGGCAATAGACAATAGACAATATGCCTCAATCGAACATCACAATACATATTCCAGTATATGCTATTTTCAGCCCGTTCAATAACAATCTGTGTAAAGTATTTAATAAAAATTGCACATGGATTTAAAAGCCAGGCTATAACTTGAGAATAACTATGAAAACAGGTAATCTCTATTCCAGAAATAGTCTGCACGGATGTTATAATTTTTGTCAATTATATAACTTTATTATATCTTAGTTATCCTTGTTGTTTCCCTGTTTTACCTATCCGCAGTGCAGCCATCTCTTACTATACTTTTTATGTGTTTCACAGTTTGTCTCCTCGTTCCATTTTCCTGAATGTTCAATTATAATATTTACCTTAAAATTCATTCTGTTCCTTTCTGTTCAGCAACATCCATCAGAATATATTTCTCACCATAAAGGCAGTAACTTGTGGTGCAGTAACTAGCGTTCTCTAAGTACTGAATTCTGCAAGCCAGCAGGAGTTTAAGTACAAACGTGAAAAACTGAACCGTCAAAAGCGTAACAACAGACCTCACTGTTCACACTCATTTGGTCATGAGGTTCACAATCATTACCGTTCACACTCATTGGGATTTTGTCCTGAGGTTCACAGACAATTATTGCTGTTCACACACAATAGTGTTTGATCCTGAGGTTCACAGACAATCAAAACTGTTCACACACATTGTTTGGTGATGGGGCTCACAATCATCACTGTTCACACACATTGTTTGGTCCTGAGGTTCACAGACAATCATTACTGTTCACACACAATATTGTTTGGTCCTGAGGTTCACAGACAATCATCACTGTCCACACACATTGTTTGGTGATGGGGCTCACAATCATCACTGTTCACACACAATATTGTTTGGTCCTGAGACAATCACATTTTCTGTGTCCAAAATAGGTTGAATATTATTCGTCAGTTATCTATTTTCATTCCAAATATTTTTCTACTTGTCTGCATGACGGCATGCCGGTCAGTCGATATGTCTGTCTGCCTGCCAACCTGCGGATGCGTCGGTATGTCGGTCTGCCTGCTGGCCTGCTGATGTCGGTCTCATTACCTTTTCTGTAATGACCGATATGGCAACCTTGTACAGGATTGAGGTCACAGTTACTTGTTCCTGAATATTTTCTATCTTTCATACAATTATTTTTGGATCTCTCTCGTATTAAAAAAAAAACCAACAATTTAATGTATTTGTTTTCATCCCGTTGGTTTTTCCAAAAATATAGTTTAAAAATTTTATTTCGTAAACATAAACTGCTTTTAATAGATTGTCTTCTTCACAAATCTATGTCGGACAATCTTGTTTGTCATTTCTGATTCCACGTCGCTCATGCTGCACAGTATTAGTATATGTTCTCTGTTCACGGTAGACATTCATATCACACTCATTGAAAACTAAAAACCTGTTATATTTAAAGAACTTTAACTGCGGCAGACCGCAGGTAAAACGAAGATAGCAGGTTTTAAGAGGTAGGCATAGATACAAGTGATAGAGTAACATCACAAGATGGATAGGTTCAGTCTATTAGAGTGCGCCAGAAGTTTAGCACAACAAGAGCCAAGGGGTGTTGGAGGTCTGTTGCAGACAACCTCCGTTGCGGAGACGGAACTTGATGGTGATGATGATGATGATGAAAGCAATGGCAGTCTACAAAACGTATGTAACAGTGTGTTCGTATTATTGATCAAACAAAAGCAAAGTTGAGATGTGAATCACATAATACATCACTACCCATAAGAATCAGGTGACTAAACAGTGGTTGAACTCAAGCCTGACTATTGGTAGCCTGACTATTGGTATAAAAGTTAATTAACTGACACTGCGCTCCGCGGCCCAAGACTAATGGTCTGCAAATCGTCGTTACACTATAACATTCTCGGCACATACGCATACATGGATCTATGCGCTAATCAATCCTTAAAAATAAACATGACACCAATTCAAACAATCACATACAAGAAATAGATGTCAAGTTGATTATGCTGCAATAGATGATTGCGATTTGAATACATAACTTTCTCGATGCTTACTTAGTAGACACTCTTCGACAAACCCAGAGCTTTGGTCCATTTCCTTGTGGCTGAGATGCTTACTTAGTAGACACTCTTCGACAAACCCAGAGCTTTGGTCCATTTCCTTGTGGCTGAGATACTTACTTAGTAGACACTCTTCGACAAACCCAGAGCTTTGGTCCATTTCCTTGTGGCTGAGATGCTTACTTAGTAGACACTCTTCGAGAAACACAGAGCTTTGGTCTATTTCCTTGTGGGTGAGATGCTTACTTAGTAGACACTCTTCGAGAAACACAGAGCTTTGGTCTATTTCCTTGTGGCTGAGATGCTTACTTAGTAGACACTCTTCGACAAACACAGAGCTTTGGTCCATTTCCTTGTGGCTGAGATGACCACGAGATAATTCTGTGATGAAAACTATGAGAATAAAAGAAACTCTAAACCAGAGTCATCTGCTGAAGCGTTGGTGGCACAGGCGTCATGTTTATTGTCCGCAACATGCTATCTATGCTCCACTACTCCACTGAGCAAAACAATGTCTGGTGGAGTATTCAAGGACTCACAATATTTATAAAGAGCTTCCACATGAACATCGCCTTCTCAAGAACCCGTCTCTCAGAATCACCTAATGTGGGTCAGCAACATGAGAAAAAGTGTTCAACTGTTGCGAAGTATTATTTCTGTGGCGTAGGGACCTGGTGCTGTGCTGTTCATGATATCAAACGACACCACACCTATGTACATCCTTGACTATAGTTATATCCCATGTGGTGACGAGCACGAGAGGGAAGCAGAGAATAGCAACACTGTTTCCTCTCAAGGATGCCCATAGTGAGGACTAAGGTAGTTTTAGGATGGAGATGACTGCACCATTCTCAAATTGGGTCACAGTGATCCATAGATCAGGCTGAAGTTGGATATGTCAGGTCGAGAGATGACTGTTCCTGTCTCATATAGGGATACAGTGATCAATCTGATGTTGAAGATGTCAAGCCGAGAGGCACAGACATTGCAGAAACAGAGATTGTGGTTTCCTTAAAAACAATAGTACCACATAACACATTTCTAACCTCAAAATATTGATAGAAAGCACAACATCAACATGCTTGTAACTACATTTGATCGTGTGTGGCACTATGATCTGTGACATTTGATCGTGTGTGGCACTAAGAACTGTGACATTTGATCGTGTGTGGCACTAAGAACTGTGACATTTGATCGTGTGTGGCACTAAGAACTGTGACATTTGATCGTGTGTGGCACTAAGAACTGTGACATTTGATCGTGTGTGGCACTATGATCTGTGACATTTGATCGTGTGTGGCACTAAGAACTGTGACATTTGATCGTGTGTGGCACTAAGAACTGTGACATTTGATCGTGTGTGGCACTAAGAACTGTGACATTTGATCGTGTGTGGCACTAAGAACTGTGACATTTGATCGTGTGTGGCACTAAGAACTGTGACATTTGATCGTGTGTGGCACTAAGAACTGTGACATTTGATCGTGTGTGGCACTAAGAACTGTGACATTTGATCGTGTGTGGCACTAAGAACTGTGACATTTGATCGTGTGTGACACTAAGGCCTGTGACATTTGATCGTGTGTGGCACTAAGGCCTGTGACATTTGATCGTGTGTGGCACTAAGATCTGTGGTAGATAATGAGACAATATAACTTCGAGACAAACATCAGAGAAGTCATTGAAGATCAGGATAAACATGCAAGCTTTACTGTTTTCATAACTAATGATATTGGTGCATTTTTCAAGACGGATATAGGAATGCGTCACGGCTGCATTCTTTCACCAGTACTTTCTAACATATATCTTGAATATAATTGTGTAGTAGGCATTACACGATCACCAGAGATCAATAACTATTGGAAGTAGATCACTTTGTATCCTGTGTTATATCAATGGTATCAATGTCTTGGATTGTTTCGAATCTGAAATTAGAAACTCACTTCAATATGTTAGTCGGAAATGTATGGCCTTTTGCGTCCATCAGACAGTCATTTAGCGATAAGAAGAAGCAATCCGTGGAATATTTTCTAGAAAATGGTGACTTTTCAAGCAATCATGTCACAGCAACGAAAGATTTTTGTTTGAGCCTTTCTTTTTTCTTCTTCTATATCTTTAAACATATTATTTCTGAATAATGTTGCTCCCGCACGCAGGTTCTGTCTCCGGAAATCCAAGGGTTCCGGCCGTGTTTTCCAAATTTTTGGATTCTATGTGGAAGTCTTTCATTAAGGATTTGCCGATGTCTTTATACCTCAGCATCTGTCTACCCCGGGCTCGATGGCTTCAGCAAATTCTCATAAGTGTGCTTGTTTTGAATGCAGCATTTTGGCATTCTGCGGACGTGACCCAGGCAAGTCAATCTATTCATGTTGCGTATTCCCATGGCAGATGGTAGCTGAGTGCGGGGCAACACTACCATGTTCGTGAATTTCTTGTCATTTAATTTTTACGATTTTGCAGAGACATCTTAGATGAACGATGTTAAGTCGCATCACATCATCCAGTTTTACAGCACATTACACAACTGTACTCATTTATTAAACAAACTCGATTTAGACACATCTTTCCAGTTGTCGTAATAATTTCAGAATACTGCATCTTCATGTTTGTGAAATTTACAGTATATTCTTGATCCATTAATCAGTATCATCTGTATCAGAAAATACTGTAAAGTTATTTCTTTAACTACAATTTGAGATTTCAATTTATTTGGTCAGAGATAATAAGCATGCCATGTTCAACTTTCCTAAATGGACCGTATAAGTGCAACACATGTTCTACTTTCCTGAATAGACCGTATATGTGCCACATACGTTTCTTTAATCTTTCCCAACCAACACCTGATATTATTTATTATTCTGCTTTGTTACCATCTCTGTTCATCCTCGATTGCTGGGATGAACATTGCTTACTTCTGTAGTCATGACGACGAAAAGACACATTATATTGCTAAAAACCAAGATCATTGGTGCATAAGCTAGACAAGGACGTGAAATGCAAATATAGCTGGTTATTAGAGTGAGATATGAACACCCAGTCATACATGTGAACACCTAGTCATACATGAGAACGCCTAGTCATACATGAGAACGCCTAGTCATACATGTGAACGCACAGTCATACATGTGAACGCACAGTCATACATGTGAACGCACAGTCATACATGTGAACGCCCAGTCATACATGTGAACGCCCAGTCATACATGTGAACGCCCAGTCATACACATGAGCGAGATGTATAAGCTAATGTACACATTGCAGCAAAGTTCCCAATCCAATAATCAACAGAACAATGCGCAATTTAAAAAAAAACCGTTAACAGAAACAACGGAAGAATAGCTAGGCCATAACTTACAGGAGTTAGAACGTTTGTTCTAGGAATCTAACTTATGAACAACATGCAAGCATGAGAATGCAATTACCCAATACTAAAGTGTGCTGCTTTATTAAGGTATAAACAGCTTCCTTTCGCTACAACCCATTTGTGCATAGATGGATTCACTCGCTAAAGCAAGCATTAAAAGTAGACTCGGCGCCTATTCAAACTGTGATGTACGAGAAATAGATTTGTCACGTTAATTACGCGGCAAAAGCAACCGCAAAGATCTGGAGATAAAAGAAAATACACAAATACCTCATTAATAATCAACAATATCAAAGCAAAAATGATAAACATCACTGCCCTACAGACTCAAATCAGCGCCAAAAATGTATACACCAGCATACACATATTGACAACAGAGATTAATATAATGGACCACAGATTCTCAACCCTTTCCCGAGTCACACCCACAGTTTCTGGCAGCGGAGTGACACGCACACTATTTTGTAGAACCAAGGTCGCCTTTCAATATATATTTTGTCAATGTTGTATAACTCATTAAAATATTAGCTTACGACATATTTATTTTAAAGCATTCTATGGCTGCCCTGTATCTCGACTGTGTTTCATGGTACTGGTCCTATCTCGACTGTGTTTCATGGTACTGGTCCCATCTCGACTGTGTCCCATGGTACTCGTCCTATCTCGACTGTGTCCTATGGTACTGGTCCTATCTCGACTGTGTCCCATGGTACTGGTCCTATCTCGACTGTTTCATGGTACTGGTCCTATCTCGACTGTGTCCCATGGTACTGGTCCTATCTCGACTGTGTCCCATGGTACTGGTCCTATCTCGACGGTGTTTCATGGTACTGGTCCTATCTCGACTGTGTCCCATGGTAATGGTCCTATCTCGACTGTGTTTCATGGTACTATTCCTATCTCGACTATGTTTCATGGTACTGGTCCTATCTCGACTGTGTTTCATGGTACTGGTCCTATCTCGATTGTGTTTCATGGTACTGGTCCTATCTCGACTGTGTCCCATGGTACTGGTCCTATCTCGACTGTGTCCCATGGTACTGGTCCTATCTCGACTGTGTCCCATGGTAATGGTCCTATCTCGACTGTGTTTCATGGTACTGGTCCTATCTCGACTGTGTCCCATGGTACTGGTGCTATCTCGACTGTGATCCTCTTTTTCAATAAAGGTATTTGCTAAAACAGTAATGTTCAACTAGAGGTGTTTGCTTTCGTAACTGAGGTTTCCTTCATTGTGCGCACCTCATGATCCGCGTGAATTTTGTGTCAAGTTTCTTCCAAAGTAAGGATGACATCTGGCACTTCATTGAGAGGAACCGGTTGCAGTAAGTTGGATAGCCTTTTCACTGACTGATGATGGTTATTAAAAATGTTTTCCAATTGTTCTACCCATGCTTTTCTTTGCTCCCGGACGGCACTGAAACCTGTGTTTACCTTACCACACAATTTGCTACCAGAAGACACGAGAGCAATGCATATCTCTTTGCATAACAAACCTTATGTCTATCTATCTATCTATCTATCTATCTGTATGTCTGTCTGTCTGTCTGTCAGTCTGTCCCATCCATCCATCCATCCATCCATCCATCAACCCATCCATCAACCCATCCATCCCTCCATCCATCCATCCATCCATCCATCCATCCATCCATCCATCCATCCATCCATCCATCCATCCATCCATCCATACATCCATCCATACATCCATCCATCCATCAATCAACCCATCCATCTACCTATCTATCTACCTATCTATCTATCTATCTATCTATCTATCTATCTATCTATCTATCTATCTATCTATCTATCTATCTATCTATCTATCTATCTATCTATCTATCTATCTATCTATATATCTATCTATCTATCTATATATCTATCTATCTATCTATTCGTTAAACCCTATCTTGACTTTCAGCGTCAGTGGTAGAAGAGTTTTCTGGAGATGGTCCTCGTGTGCAGAGCTTGTGAAATTTATTTCCTCTTTTATCTCGGTAGCCCATCGTTTTCGTGGCCGGCCTCTAGTTCTGCCTTCACTGTATCTGTCTATCATATCTCGTTGTGGGACACTGTCTGATGGTAGTCTGCTGGTGTGTGCAAACCATTTGATCTGTTGTCTCTTAATACGTTCCAAGATTAGATTGAAATGGTTCCTGTCCTTTGTCAAATATCCTCATTCTGTCGTTTAGTGATATCACTAGAATTCTGTGCAAGCATGCCATTTCAGCTGTCACAAGTTTCCGTTTGTCTTGTACTTTCGTTGTCCATGTTTGACACCGTAGCACAGCGTTGGCATAATACTGGCACATTCCGTATTAATAGTAATCCCTAAGTTGGCACATACTTTGGAGAATCTGTCTATAATAATGTATATAGCCCACTCTCACAGTTGACATTAGGGGCACAGTTATCAGTAAATTGGATATATCTCACGATGTGTGATATGACGTTCCTTTTGTACCAAGCCGCCCAGGTTTGAACATTATTCTATCAATGCCATATCTGACGTCTATTCTTAAGTTCAGATCTTTGAATGCAGATCTATGTCATTCAACAAAACAAGACGATAAGCAGGGTTTCTGTTAATACACATCCCTGTTTAACTCCATTTTAGATAAGAAACATTGCAGATGTTGATCACCTCTTCATCAACCTTAACGTTAGCTTCCATTCCATCATGCAATTGCTGCACCATTGACCATTGTGAAACATTTCTGTGAGAATCCAGATTTTGTCAATATCTTCCAAAGACTATTTCTACTTACTGTCAAATGTTTCTGTTAAGTCTATGAATGCCGTATGCATGTCACATGGTTACTGTTTCTGTTTAGTCTATGAATGCCTTATGCATGTCACATGGTTGTTCTTGACAATTTTCTTTCAGCAAATATCATATCAGTTGTTCCACATACTATTCTGAAACCACATTGACTTTCGAGTAATAATCCTTCATTAAGATGACATGAAAATAGGTTCAAAGGATTCTGGCTTCAAATATTTTCCCACCGATGGACACAAGAGAAATGTTTCGATGCTTATTGTAGGATTAAATCTTCTTTTCCCTTCGAAATATGTGTTTC
Source organism: Meghimatium bilineatum (assembly GCA_034231615.1). Lineage (NCBI taxonomy): Eukaryota > Metazoa > Mollusca > Gastropoda > Stylommatophora > Philomycidae > Meghimatium > Meghimatium bilineatum. The sequence continues at coordinate 1,837,112 of CM067305.1, read as the reverse complement.
AGTGTTGCATCTCTGACATTTTGTGCAACTGGTTCTCTGTTCATATGAAAATCATTCTCAATTAGCTCTGTACCACCATCCTTATAGATTTTGATTGGTATTGAGTCAGGTGCTTGCCAACTGAAATCTGCTGAATTGCTTGTCGGGATTACTCCAAAGTAGGGATGACACAAAACGCTTCATTGAGAGGAACGTAGTAATCCTTTATTAGACTTTTCTTTTATTAATGATGGCTTATTCAATGTGTTCTCGAAGTGTTCTACTCATGCCAGAAAAATTTTAGTGTTCTCTATACATATTTACGTTTCATGTGTATTAAGATGAAGTTGGGTCATATTACATGTATTACAGACGTTTCTCAGACCGTTGGTTTCTGCAAATTTGTGCATCTTGTCTGTTGTCCTAGCCATGAGTCCCTCATCTGGCGTAGTTTATTTTGTATTATTTTCTGTTTGAGTTGAACGCGTATTTTGTAGATATTCATATTGGATAACTTAAGTGTGTTTTGTGAAGGTGGTGTTTGTCGGTCAACATTTCTTTAACTTTATTTTCATTCACATCAAACCAGTCACAAAAAAAATATATTGACCTATCTTCTCAGTAGCAGTGTCCTAAATGTGTTTGTTTAAATATGTCTGCTCGTCTAGTAGTGCAGATTAGCAGATAGCCGTCAGCACATGCAGATATTGTTTTTCTTATACCATTGCTTGGAAGTATATTCTGTAGAATTCAAGTCTTGTTCACTACTTGATGTTGTCAATCAAGAATTGTTCTCGCCAATGTTTCGTCTCTTCAGTCAACTATTCCCCTGATATCGGTTGTTTAGACAGAAAGTCTCATGGTTGATATTCCCAAACTATATCAACTAGACTGGTTTGGTTGTTGAGACACAAGTAATACTCAACTATCAAGCTATACACTAGCTTCTCGCTGTAACAAGCTATACACTAGCTTCTCGCTGTAACAAGCTATACACTAGCTTCTCGCTGTAACAAGCTATACACTAGCTTCTCGATGTAACAAGCTATACACTAGCTTCTCGCTGTAACAAGCTATACACTAGCTTCTCGCTGTAACAAGCTATACACTAGCTTCTCGATGTAACAAGCTATACACTAGCTTCTCGCTGTAACAAGCTATACACTAGCTTCTCGCTGTAACAAGCTATACACTAGCTTCTCGCTGTAACAAGCTATACACTAGCTTCTCGCTGTAACAAGCTATACACTAGCTTCTCGCTGTAACAAGCTATACACTAGCTTCTCGCTGTAACCAGCTATACACTAGCTTCTCGCTGTAACAAGCTATACACTAGCTTCTCGCTGTAACAAGCTATACACTAGCTTCTCGCTGTAACAAGCTATACACTAGCTTCTCGCTGTAACAAGCTATACACTGGCTTCTCGCTGTAACAAGCTATACACTGGCTTCTCGCTGTAACAAGCTATACACTGGCTTCTCGCTGTAACAAGCTATACACTGGCTTCTCGCTGTAACAAGCTATACACTGGCTTCTCGCTGTAAAAAGCTATACACTAGCTTCTCGCTGTAACAAGCTATACACTAGCTTCTCGCTGTAACAAGCTATACACTAGCTTCTCGCTGTAACAAGCTATACACTAGCTTCTCGCTGTAACAAGCTATACACTAGCTTCTCGCTGTAACAAGCTATACACTAGCTTCTCGCTGTAACAAGCTATACACTAGCTTCTCGCTGTAACAAGCTATACACTGGCTTCTCGCTGTAACAAGCTATACACTGGCTTCTCGCTGTAACAAGCTATACACTGGCTTCTCGCTGTAACAAGCTATACACTGGCTTCTCGCTGTAACAAGCTATACACTGGCTTCTCGCTGTAACAAGCTATACACTGGCTTCTCGCTGTAACAAGCTATACACTGGCTTCTCGCTGTAACAAGCTATACACTGGCTTCTCGCTGTAACAAGCTATACACTGGCTTCTCGCTGTAACAAGCTATACACTGGCTTCTCGCTGTAACAAGCTATACACTGGCTTCTCGCTGTAACAAGCTATACACTGGCTTCTCGCTGTAACAAGCTATACACTGGCTTCTCGCTGTAACAAGCTATACACTGGCTTCTCGCTGTAACAAGCTATACACTGGCTTCTCGCTGTAACAAGCTATACACTGGCTTCTCGCTGTAACAAGCTATACACTGGCTTCTCGCTGTAACAAGCTATACACTGGCTTCTCGCTGTAACAAGCTATACACTGGCTTCTCGCTGTAACAAGCTATACACTGGCTTCTCGCTGTAACAAGCTATACACTGGCTTCTCGCTGTAACACTGACATACACTGGCTTCTCGCTGTAACACTGCCGTCTCGTTGTAGCAATGTTTACACTTAAACTAACATATCATTAGTAATTGTTGAAAAAAGACTCATGTTCTATGATTATAATGGGAAAAAAAAGAACTTTCTTTGTAGAAAATTCTCAAAGTTAAAGAATAATAAATCTTGTTTGTAATTAATCTTGTTCCGCCAATTTTTCATCAAAAATAATTACATTTTTTCTGCGTAATTGAGTAGTCAACGGTTAAACCAAAATAAAACCGTAATCTTATTCGGAAAACAATTTTAGAAAGACTGCTTAAGAGGTTATTATGTTGATGATTTAGGCAGGCGAATAATAGTGAGAACGTAAGAAAACATAAAACAAAAGGATTACAGAAAATGTCTATATAAAACAGAAAACATTTCACGAACTTATCCACAAGGACATTTTTGTATAGAACAGGGTTGCCATAATATCTAATTTCCTATACAAATTTGATAATGTAAAATGTTACTGGTCATAAAACTTGTTTCAACCATTCAATTTTCTTGTGTAATTGCCAGTTTGGAAATGTATCCGTGTTTGCATATTCTCCTTATGAAAATGGATGAAAGTATGGATAACTTCATGTCTCGCCGATGACTATATGTTTTGATCGTATTATACTGTGAAAACACAATCAACAAACAATGCCCATATATTTCCTATGTGCAGTTATTCGAATTAAAGCATTTATTTTCATTTCGCTGAATTCAAAATCGAGTTCGTCTATATCATACGCTTGTGTAGACAGTTTAGAAGGTAGGAACATTTTCGGCATATACTTGAGTCATAAACAATTTCTGTAAGTGTGACTGCTGTAAAACTGTAAACCCAACAGCTATTTAGAAAATAACATGTAGTAAATGTAACAATAAACAGACTAACTAATTAAATGACACAAGAAATATAGATAAGACATACAGAACAGAACACACAAAAAACGTTTCAACCATCCGGTCTTTCTTCGTCTTATACCCCATGACATGCGAGATTGGTTAAATTACATTTAACAGCTCTCTCTCTCTCTCATTCTCTCTCTCCCTCTCTCTCTCTCGTGTAATGCCATTAATTGTCAAGAATAAATCTCCTATGCCACAATGCCAGTTTGTCTATCGTCTTATCTCTTGATCTTCCTTACAACTTTTTGATCGTTGTCACCATGTGTTCCATCTTTCCTCTTCTTATGACGTGGAACAATAACCGTCTCTTTCTGATCAATCAATATCATAAAGACATGGACAGACAACATGAAGGAATGGACAGGGCTAGATATTCCACACTCATCCGCATCGCTGAGGATATAATTCGCTGGAGGACTCTGTGTGCTGAAGCTTCCAATGTGGTACCCCTACGACTAGGTTATGGGTTTTATTGATTGATATTGATGTGTGAGTGTGATTTATTGATATTGCGAGTGTGCATATCTGTTGTTGGATTCACTTCTTTCAAGGTAATATTCATGACGTTTTTACATTTTCATGGTGGTTCTTAACGTTATTGTATATAATCTCATCTCTACTGCCGTTATATGTTTTCATGATTCTTCTGATTGTCCATCATTCTCTTCAATACATCAGAACTGATTATATATTGCTTCCCTCCGCCGAAGACGGATGTGTCTGGCCATTGGCGACACAACGTATTTCCATTCTCTGGACTATGTCCTGCTGGAAATCTAATAGGGTCATTGTCCTACTGCAATAGAGATCCAGCAGGAGTTTGAGAATGAACGCTGAAGAAGAAGAAGAAGAATTACTTCACTTTCTTACTACACTTGAGGAAAATCGATCACTTAAGATGTTCATCTTGTGAAATGGTCTGCTACTTGTATGAGCAACTCGACGTATGTCTTTTTGTATACATCATACCTCTGCCGTTATCAAGATACACAAATATTTGAATATGTTGATGTGCTGATATATGTTGATTCTGTTGATTGAAGGATGCATTTCACGTAATCTTGTCTGAATATTTCATATCTAACAGCATAGTCCTTAATAAAATAAACTAGTCCCCTTTAAGAAATATCACCTCATGCTACGACATGTTCATTCTGGATGTCCTATTATTCCTTACATGGAAATGTATCTTTATTTCTATATAAATGGAATAATAATCTCGTAATTTTTAGACGGTTTCATTGCGATTTGATACTTTTCAGTTCTTGTTACTAGAACGAATGTCTTCAATTATTTATTTTCTGAAGTCTGAACTTAATCTTTTTGAGTTATCAGAGCCGCAGTGTTGCCAACACTTTTTGTAGAAAATAGACGCTATTCTCGTTCGAAATAAATCACTGATATTTTTATTTGGAAAAGAGCTAAATAAAACATCCACATTTTCATTAAAATGTTACAAGATAGCACATTCTAGTTTGTGCCAAAACAGCTCGCATTTGTGTGCGTGGAGAAGCACTAAAGAACATCACAATCCGTTCTATTGAAATGTTACATAATATAACATTATAATTCATCAATATCTTTTAATGTTATAATGGCATTTCTTCCAGAATTTAGAAGTTCCTGTAAGACCATTATTTCACATTTTATATAGTTAGTTTCTGCTGCTGTATTTGTTCTTACACATATATCAATCAACCTCATGAGCCACATAACACAAATACTTCTCAGAATCATCATAAAGAGAGTGAGAAACAAACAAACAAAAAAAACAACAGAAATAAGTCCAGAATAATGTGGCTTCGTAGAAGGCCAAGGTACCAACACAGCTATATATACTGTGAGAACACTAACAGAGAGGTCTATAGAGGTAAAAACGGATCTGTACCTCTGTTTTATAGACTACACGAAAGCATTTGATAAAGTTAAACATAGTGAAGTCATACACATGCTAGAGAATTGGAACATTGACTATAAGGATTTAAGAATCATCAAGGACATCTACTTGCAACAAACAGCAGCAATACGTATAGGAAATTAATTTGGACCATCTCAACAAATAAAACAAGGAGTTAGTCAGGGATGTGTACTTTCACCAGTGTTCTTTTTATACAGTGAAAACATAATGCGTGCAATAGATGATATCCTAGGAATATCAGTGGGAGGACATACAATAATTAATTTTAGATATGCGGATGACATTATACCGATTGCTAAAAGTGAGGATGACCTTTTAGAATTAAGTAATGTAGTAGTCACAAAAAGTAAAGAGAAAGGCCTTTTTATTAAATTTTTAAAAAAATGGTTAATTTCAAACAATCAAAATACCACACTTTGGAAGATAAATATAAATGATATAGATTTAAAAAAGGTCCACCAATTCCTATATTTAGGTACAACGATTACAGCAGATGGAAGAAGTTCAACAGAAATAAGAAACAGAATGGGACAGGCAAAAACAACCATTAATATATATATATATATATATATATATATATATATATATATATATATATATATATATATATATATATATATATATATATATATATATATATATATATATATATATTGTGTAATATGACCTTGTCATTAGAGGTGAGGAAAAGAGTTCTGAAGTGCTATATCACCCCTATACTAACATATGGGTGCGAGTCTTGGACAATAAACAAACTGGAAAGTGGGAGATTGGAGGCAACAGAGATGTGGTTCTACAGAAGAATGGTGAATATACCATGGACTGCCAGAAAAACTAATGGGGAGATGTTGAAAGAGTCAAATGTGAGACTGAGCTTAATCATTGATATAAGAAACAGACAATATTCAATTTTTGGTGATTTGACACTGAGATTGACAAGGAGATTTGGAGGACATAGTGACAAGAGGCAAGAATGAATGCAACAAAGACAGAAAATGGCAACATGAGAAAATATTAGACAGTTTAACAACCTGGCATGTCAGAGAATCAACAACAACGCTGATACATAATACTGGAGATAAAGCTGTGGAGAGTCATGCTAGCCTACGCCAGCCGGCATGACACCGGAGGATGAGGATATTAACATGTATCATCATATGTACCAGTTACTGGAATATTTCCTACACCATGTTATTCACATCTATAATATAATAGATGTGTTCTGTCAGATCTCTCGAACGCTCTATAAATAGCGCATTTGCGTCACGGAATTCCCGTGCGACATCCAATTAAAATGATTGGGTGAATTTTTTTTGTACAAATGTCATTGATGCTCTAACAGGTAAACTTCTGTATCGGCTTGAGGTTAAAGTTATCTACAAGACATTACATTTAAAATATACATATAATATACATTACATTTACAATATACATATAAAATACTTCAAATGATGGATGAAGATGATCCAGTCGCAAGAAATCGTCAAAAACAAAATAGCAAAAAGCTAGATGATTGAGTCATCAAAGGCTAGAGTCACTCGCTCGGATTCTTTCCGCAAATTCTGCAGACATAGACATATAATTGAAAGAGATATGCAAAGAATTTATCAATAAATCCTTCAACAAAGACACACGACTTTCTAAGGATGCTGACTTGCATCGGCATCGAGCTAAGCTAGAATCACCAGCGCAAAGAGAAACTCGTCAAGCTATGAATAGAGCATACCATAGTCGTCGCAGACAGCATGAAACTGTTGAGCAACCGCAGAGACGTCGAGCTGCAGATGCCGAGGCTCACTCCTTGTCACAACAAATGCAGCTGAAGTCAAGCAATTTCAAATGAGGCAGCGCATTTTTCTGAACATCGTGTTGCTGCACGTAACTGGGGAATTTTCTATATTATACGTCAGTTTTGTTGTGCTAAATAATTTTTGAACGTACGTCCTAACGATGGCAAGTTTACAAATTGTTGCCGAAAGGGAAAGATCATGCTCCCACAACAACAAAACATCCATGGTAATAAGGTGGAGTATCCCGAGTTCTTGCGTGTAATGCTCTCTGATAATACACACCCTAAATACACACATTCTCGCGAGAATGTTCGCTCTTATAATAGTCTTCTTTCTTTCCCATCAATGTGAGTAAAAATTACGCAAAAATTTATGGACAAAATTATCATTTAACTTCTTATATACAACCGTCATACAACAAATTCCACAGTTCACTCAGTTGTATGTTTCGGGCAGTACTCAAGCAATAGACGTTCGACAAGTACAATCAGCAAACGTTACACGCGATAGAGAAATTCTTGATAAAATTCTTGATTTTTGATATCGAATGCGTGATATCGAAACAAGAGAGATTCAGAATGTTGCTCAAACTGGAAAAAGATTCCCAATAGTAAACATGGTCTTCAAGCGCGATCATCAATCTGATAAACTTCGCTATAATGAAACAAAATCTAACGAGGTTTCAATGTTTTTATCCAACAAAGATGAGCAACCACCCTTTCATCGCGACATTCTCATTTATTCCTTCATAAAATATTGCTTATCGACTATATTCTATGAATTGGTTATGGACGGTATTTGTCATATCCGCTTTTTGTTCACATACGGTGAACCGGGTTGGAAAGCACATGTGTAATGTGAGGCATATCAGGATAAACAGCCCAATAAATTTCGTCCGGATAATGTTTTAACTTTCCACTACTCTACTCGGTAGTTTTCTTTGTACCTGCACATGATTTGATGACGCCATCCATGAGTAACACAGAACGATGAGGTGATAATCCATGGCACTGCTTTACCCCAGCAGTTCGTTTGATCTATTCCTGTATTTGTTGTTCTTCGCGCATCCAACATGCACTGTGTCAACTATTTATGCCACGGATCGTAGGATATACATCATTTTTCATGCTAGATAGATAACGTACAACATGACCTTGCCAAATATATTTCTGAATTCTAAAAAGCAGATAGCAATCTCACAATGTATAAGAGGTGCATACAGATCTTCAAATTCTCACAATGATCACACACCCTGATGTACATAACAAGGACTCGAGTCGATGGTTGAACAGATCATGTCATAGTACATAATAGCTTTACTCCACGCCTAACATCTAACATTTCAGTCAAAGTACAGGTAAACATTCATGACATCTCTTACAAATTACCAATATACATGTCTTATTTCGTACCAAGTACAGGTAAACATTTCTCATATTTTGATACTAAGTACAGGTAAAAAGTTATCATATTTCATACCAAGTACAGGTAACCATCTCGCACATATTTCATACCAAGTACAGGTAACCATCTCGCACATATTTCATAATAAGTATATGTAAACGTATAGTAGGAATTAGCGAAATGGGTACAGCAAGCATGCACAAGATTGATGAAATAGGAACTAGGTCAGTCTAGAGACTTGACACATACATACGAAGTGTCATGACACATACATACGAAGTGACGTGGCACACACATACGAAGAAAAACATATATCAGTTGACAGTCTCAGCCAAATTAGATGTTTAGCAATAAATCCTTATCATCTGTCAAAGTGAATTTTAGGCCTTAAGAGTAATCAAACATTTACAGTACAATAATACTACAGAAATGTGTACAAGAATACTACAGAAATGTGTACTAATATTAATGTGAGCCGCATGGCTCTGTGGTTAGCGCACTGGCTTCGCATATGAGTGGTCCTGGGTTAATTCCCCAGTTGAGACGGACATGTTTTTCAGATCGCAAGGGCTCCCAGGTCCACCTAGACTTAAATGGGTACCGGATTGATCCGGGAAGTAAAGACTGTGAAGGAGAGGAAATGGCTACCGTCCTCATTTGCAGACCCACTCAAATGTGAGATAGCTAACATCTCACATCCCTACGGCTTTAATAAATGCTATGGGTTACTTTACTTACCTTACTAATAATATAAGCAAATAGACGTGCGAGCGATGTTTGCATGTAGAAGATAGCTGTACATAATGTATTAGGCCTTCAGTCGTTACTATATTGCTTATTGTTGTGCTTTTAGTTAGTTACAATATACTTGGAGTCACCTGCCAAAAATAGCCGAAGCCTGAACAACGAAATGCTCGGAAATAACTATTATCGACCTTTCAGGTCATCTGTACACAAGTATGTATAACCGGCGTCAGAAAATCTGTACACAAGTATGTCATACTGGCGTCAGGTCATCTGTACACAAGTAAGTAATACCGGAGCCACGTCACGATAAAAGTCACATGTTGTATGGTAGCATTATTAACAGTAGAATGGCATCAAGAGTACCACTTAGAACAAGGTTAGGTAAGAACCCGTTATTCTACTGACACCATCAGTGCCACTTAGAACACGGTTACATGAGAACCACTTAGAACACGGTTACACGAGAACCACATACTCTAGAAAAAATACGAACGCAAGAGATGAACGTAACACAAACCAGTGTCTCTGATGTCAAGTGTAGAAGTTGAACAATAAGATAGTAAATGATTAATGATAGTAAATAAGATAGAATATGTGATTGGTAATAATCATTATAATTGATTGTTTTCTTCAATTACGTCAACCATTGGGGCGGGGGGAGGGGAGAGAGTCTGAAACGTTTTGAGAGTTGTTGCCTGCAGGCGGGGGAGGTTGAAAAAAGTTGATGTCAACAATACATTTTTATACACTTAACAAAATTGACCGTGTGGGAGTTAAAAACAGTTATGACATTAATTAAATGAAGTGGTCGTCGTGTCCATGAATCCTGGATGACTGTTGACAAGGGGACAAAGTGACTCAAACATTGACAAAAATATTATTGACATAATTTACGAACAGTAACTAATTAGAAGGACACAATTACTGGAATAATCTCATGCTATAGTATTGACAGGCCCAGCTACATCTGCAATCTAATTGGAAGATTAATGCAAGATTATGTGTTTGTTAGTTTGTTGGTTTGTTTGTCCGGATCGATCTCCTAGATTTATGAGCGATAAAGCTTGTGTTTCATATGTGCAACTGAAAATAAGAGGCAAAAGGGAGGGATATATTGAGAGCTTCGTTCCAGCACGTCCTTGCGTTCCGATGCACGGCGGTGGAGCACAGAATGGCAACACTGTTTACCTTTCATTCATGTCGTAGGAGGCGATTAGCGAGTTTATGTGGTGGAATTGGCTGTCCCATCACAACTAGGATCAAAGTGATCCAAAGCTATGCTAAAGTCGGATGTGCCAGGCTGAATGGCGCAGATATCGAAGGAATGCTGTAAACCATGACACACCGCATTATGTTCTCCGGACTACATCCTGCTAATCTGCAGAAGTTGGAGAACGAACGCTAAAAGAAGAAGAATATCCATTAGTGTAACCGTCGTTAGAACTGTAAGACCTCTATACAGACAGTAAACATGACCTGAAAAGATGATTTGTTTATACAGACAGTAAACATGACCCGAAAAGATTTTAATATTTCCGTGAATTTCGTTAATTGGCCATGGTTTTTTGGGTATATAAATAGTATATAAATACTGACCAACTAAAATCACGACAATAGTCAAGAACACCACGAATGAAGTCTTCTTTAGTTTTTTGTTCAGAGATTTATACCAGATCCTGGTCGTTCCCAGAAGGCTCCAGTTCTCAGAGGAACGCAATCCTTTATGTAGAAGCAATGAGTGTTCTACGCGTAACCATATATGACATACTGGCCATTGGCAAAAAAAGCCTTTTTTTTAAAGTGTCCTTTGACAAATGCAAAGATGTTCATTGGTCACAACGATTATACTGTGTATGACAGCCAATGAAAATCAAGAATACAGTCAACTATCTATAGTAGATTTGAACACTTATAGTTTTTGTCCGCAACATAAGAGTGTGCATCTGATAACCGCACACATTCAACAAAGTGTTTCCTTCAAGACGATACTTCATCATTTCAAATCATATGCACATTATTGTCTACTTTTGGTAATAGTATCCAATCACTCTTAAATACATCACTTATTTGTTGAATATGTTTAACAATTTTTTTCAATTTGCAATAATTTCTTCACCTGCAAATATTATGACATTTGAATATTATTGTTACGGTGTTTCATAGTAAGGCCTTACCGTTCGGATACGTTTATACTTTCTTTACTCTGCACACCAATAACAGCTGGATTTTAGTGTTACGTTGAGTGAAATAAAACAGACACTCTGATACAAACAAATGGATTCTCTAAACACCACTGTTACTCAAAACACCATTAGTACTATAAATACCATTGATACTCTAAACACCATTGACACTCTAAACACCATTAGTACTCTAATCATCATTGGTACTATAAATACCATTGATACTCTAAACACCATTAGTACTCTAAACACCATTGGTACTCTAAACACCATTGGTACTATAAATACCATTGATACTCTAAACACCATTGGTACTCTATATGTAATTGGTACTCTAACCGCAATTAGTCTTCTAACCACCATTGGTAGTCTAAATACCATTGATACTCTAAACATCCATGGTACTCTACACAACAGTGGTACTATAAACCCCATTGCTGTTCTAATAAACATTGGTACTATAAATAAGATCCACACTCTAAACACAAGTAGCAATCTAAAAACCATTGGTACGCTAAACAACATTGCTACTCTAAATACCATTTAGATATTAACTATGTATTATTCATCCTATATAAAAATGTCCCAGGTTTCTTATTTTGCCGTGATTATCACTAAAGAAAGAGAGAGATTAGCGAATCACTCATTTACTTTACGGGCGTTGCCTACTTATTTCACATGCCAAGTTAACGAAGTTCTAATGTGACTTCAGGTAAGCTTCCGACATACCATTTGAAGTTAATGAGTGATACATGTATCCTGTCAATATATACATCAAGTATGCCAAAAGTGTTTCCTGTAGTGAAGATGTTTGAGTATGTTCTGTCAGTAGGTAATTATTATATTGGTAAAAATATCTTATTTTGCGTTTAGTCATATGTCTATGGTCATATGTATATGGTCATACGTCTATGGTCGTGCGTCTGTGGTCGTGCGTCTGTGGTCGTGCGTCTATGGTCGTGCGTCTATGGTCGTGCGTCTATGGTCGTGCGTCTATGGTCGTGCGTCTATGGTCGTGCGTCTATGGTCGTGCGTCTATGGTCGTGCGTCTATGGTCGTGCGTCTATGGTCGTGCGTCTATGGTCTTGTGTCTATGGTCATGAGTCTATGGTAATGTTAATACCTAAAGAACATTCTTCTTTATTTGTTCTCAAACTCCCAAGTTAGCAGGATCCAATCAGAAGAAAGGGACACGTGATACAACAGTTTAACAATTCGTTGATAAATTTGTGAGGTCAGAAATTGTCGATCAGAAAAGTCTTCCTAGTCCACGCCTTATTGGAGTTTAAAACATGCGTCACACCTGATATATTTTATTATATTTGTTCTCCTTGCGTCGGTTCCTGGTCACATTCTTTACAATAATCTATTCTAATCTTGAATACATTACTCTACACTCTAATAAAATGTCTATACTAGAAACAATACATTACTCTACACTCTAATAAAATGTCTATCCTAGAAACACCAATTGCATTATTAGTCAGATATTCATTCTCACACCATTAGACACCGATTTTCAGAGAGTTCTTCTCACACTATTAGACACCGATTAGTCAGAGATTTTTCCTCACACTTTTAGACACCGATTATTTAGTCAGTTTCTCTCACATATTAGACACCGTTGAAATTAGTCAGATTTTTATTCTCACAATATTAGACACTGATTATTCCAAGTTCCTCTCACACTATTCACTTATTCATTTATTTTCCTTTTGCGCTGAAGTTAGCGCATAGGGCAGAGGTCAGATCTCTCCAATTATGTCTGTTCAAAGCTATTCTGTGCAGTTCTTGAATAGTAGGAATATTGGTTGTTTTACTTTCTCTAAGTATTGTTCTTCTGAGTGTTTCTTTTGGTCTACCCCTAGCTCTTTTGCCTGTAGGTATCCATTCAAGAGATTGGTGGTGTATTCTGTTGGTGTCTGCGCGTAGGACATGTCCGATGTAGGACCAACGGCGTTTTCTGATAACATCTGTGATGAAATTTTGATGCGTCTCTTCTCTGACTTTATCATTTGATTTGAATTCACTCCAATGGGTGTTAGTTATCCTACGAAGACATGTGTTCTCGAAACTCTCACATTATTAGAATCCATTAAATTAGAGATTTCTTTTCACACCATTAGACTCCGATTAAATTAGAGATTTCTTTTCACACCATTAGACTCCGATTAAATTAGAGATTTCTTTTCACACCATTAGACTCCGATTAAATTAGAGATTTCTTTTCACACCATTAGACTCCGATTAAATTAGAGATTTCTTTTCACACCATTAGACTCCGATTAAATTAGAGATTTCTTTTCACACCATTAGACTCCGATTAAATTAGAGATTTCTTTTCACACCATTAGACTCCGATTAAATTAGAGATTTCTTTTCACACCATTAGACTCCGATTAAATTAGAGATTTCTTTTCACACCATTAGACTCCGATTAAATTAGTCAGATATTAGTGACGTCACATTTCAGTGGCTCTGCTATATCACCAAGTCTAAGGCTGTTTATCACCAGGTGTAAGGCTGCATATCATCAGGTGTAAGGCTGCATATCATCAGGTGTAAGGCTGCAAATCGGCAGGCGTAATAGTGCATATCACCAGGTGTAAGGCTGCATATCATCAGGTGTAAGGCTGCATATCATCCGGTGTAAGGCTGCAAATCGGCAGGCGTAATAGTGCATATCACCAGGTGTAAGGCTGCATATCATGAGGTGTAAGGCTGCATATCATCAGGTGTAAGTTTGCATATCACCAGGTGTAAGTTTGCATATCACCAGGTGTAAGGCTGCAAATCGGCAGGCGTAATATTGCATATCACCAGGTGTAATTTTGCATATTTTATTTGAAAAACAAATAACAAGTCTGTTTTAAAATGTATTAAAAATAGTTAAGAAAGGAAATTAACACAGAAAGATAGTGTAAACTTGTGAGGAAATACGTAGGAAAGAAACACATTAAGCAGACATAAATACTAGGAACAGACATGAGAATATATGGAAGCACAATAGATACACATAAACACGAGGACCATATATTACAACTTTCAGAAACAACATATATCCACTTATGCACTAAATACATGACAATTTAAAGAAACAGAGTAGTGCAAATAAACACAAGAATCATGTATGACAACCTAAATAACCAAGTAGGAACACATAAACACAAGAATCATGTATGACAACCTAAAGAACCACGTAGGAACACATAAACACAAGGAACATGACAACATAAAGAACCAAGTAGGAACACATAAACACAAGGAACATGACAACATAAAGAACCAAGTAGGAACACATAAACACAAGAATCATGTATGACAACCTAAAGAACCAAATAGGAACACATAAAAACAAGGAACATGACAACATAAAGAAAGATATATAATTCTTGAAATATCCAAACTTGATTTCCACTAACCTGTTCTATAAAACGTTGCAGAAAAACGCGTTGGAATTTGATCGACAGCAGCCACTTCTGACTAGGAATTCCAAAATCTGCGAGTGAATAGCCACATCTACATAATCACTCGATAGAAAAAACTAAACTATTGAGTTCTGGGAAACGAAGGAAAGAAAATTTGTAGGAAAACGTATGAGATCAAATAGGTCCTTATGATCTGTTCCCTTTCGTCTCAGAGGAAATCCTGCGTGCTGTAGAAAGAGAGCGGAGTCTGAGTATAAGCGAGAGCGGAAAGGAGCATTAACATCACTGGCAGTGACGAAAATGGTGGCGGCTGTAGCAGTCGTGTCATCGACATCATCGGCAGCGCTGACAGAACTATTTAGTTGAGTAATGATATTACGTTATTGTCTGAGTGTTTCCTTGCTGTCAGGTGTATTATCTACCACCCTTACTTAATTTACTTAGTCATTCGTGTTACCTGTGTAATACGTAAATACAGCTGTCACACAAATCTGATTGATATTTTGTGAAGTATGAGCTCTCACACCTGAGTTTCCAGACTCTTATCATAATCATCAGTCGTCATGCCGACTGGCTTAGGCGATCATGAATTAACACAGCTCTCCAGTAGTATGTATCAGGAACGTTGCTGTTTCTTTGCCGTGCCAGGTTGTTAATCTGTCTAATATTCTCTCACCTGGACGCCATCTGTCTCTGGTGACTTCAATCTTGTCTGTTGTGACTAAGTTCTCTAAACCTGCCTGTCTCATGAAGTGGCCAAAAAATGAAGATTGACTTTATCTAATATTATTGATTAAGCTCCTTGTCGAATTTGACTGTTTCAACACCTCCACGATGCAGTAGATGACCATAGTTTTATACGTGTCTGACCATGCCAGATGCGGTCCACGCCGCGTTGTTGGAGTTCGCCTACATTATCCGGTGGGCCGATAAACTATCGTAGACGCGTAATTTCGTCGAATATCAGACTTTACGTGTAGATGGTTAGACAAGACCATGAATTACATACAGCCATGGCGACACATCTGGCCTTGTATGGACAGCTAAAGTTTCCAGTCACCATCCCCTACGCTTAACAGAAAATGTGAATATTTTGACCATCCTCCTTCTGGGAATAGACAATAGACAATCCCGTAAAGGAACTCCATACGTTCCATACGATTCGAGTTTTAGATGTATAAATCAGCCCTCCTATTTTGTTTACTAAAGTCGTATCCGCTGCCGTGTTACTCGAGTTTTAGCAGATAATATTTTATTTCATCATGACTTCTCTTGTGGTTGTCATATTCGATACCTGAATGTCATCACCAGCGTCCTGTGCGGCAGTAGGAGACGTTGGCAATCATTGACCCCTACAATATTATATTCACCTTGTATTACCTGCACTTCTTAAGGCTGACTGGAATTGAATCATGTCCGTTCTAGTGGCATTGAATCGCCTTTCAACACAAATAAACAGATTGTTCGTACTTGACCAACAACATTCCCCACTTGGGTGTCGCTAGAACGGACATCGCTCAATTTCTTTCAGCTTTAAAGACTTTTTTTCATTTATCCTAATGCTTGCTACTTGAATTTACTTTTATCACCTTCACTGTTGACTATGTGTCTGCCATCAAAGAGTCCAGTTTCTTCTTTGTTTACGCATTGTTGTACATAGGTTTTCTTTGTGTACCGCCATCGTAAAAGAAAGAGACAACGTTTGGGATAAATTCAAGAAAACATTCTATGTGGAAATATGGGAGATCAACTCAAGAAAATATTTGTTGTGGAAATATTGGAGATAAATTCAAGAAAACATTCGATGTGAAAACATTGTAGATAAACTCAAGAAAACATTCGATGTGAAAACATTGTAGATAAACTCAAGAAAACATTCGTTGTGGGAACGGCACTTCATCTTATCTAAATATACGAGGTATATCATCATTATCTACGTGACGTGTCATTTACAGAACTCTGTCCTCACTGAACCTCTGTGAACCTCTGTGAACCTCTGTGAACCTCTGTGAACCTCTGTGAACCTCTGTGAGTCTCACGTTTCTGTACCATCCATCCATCCAGCTTTTTCCATCAATGTTTTCTGAATATCTTGGATATCCTGTGTCCATCACAGTCATGGTCTGTTTCTTGTTTTCTTCTCTGGAAGTTTTCCTTCCATGATGAATCTTTCTAAACCATTGTGTCCCTTTATATGTCTGACACATGTTAGCTAACGTGTTTTCATAGTTAGAGGAGATAGTCCTCTTCAATGTTCAGATCGTTTGCGGGCCTCGGCCATGGTTTGTCCTTCTGTCGACGATGGTATTAGAACATTTCTATAACACATCATGTATATAACACATCATTTCGACTTCCGATGTTTTCCATTGCGTATTTTATTGCCCATGTCTCACGACGATACGTTGCTATGAATGCACATTTCCGCATGGACTCGCACAATTCACATTGCTTTAGCTGACTTTACGACGTCAGATATAGTAAAGTGTTCCTTTGGTCTTGACTAAATATAGCATTTATACGCATCGATTTGGCTGGCATATATCACAGTAGCACGCCAATTTTATCGCTACTACACAGACACGATCAAGATATACAAGACACATTGACAATGAATGAATGGAAACCTACTTCATCTGCGAAACATTCGTTGTATGAACATATGGTTGTATAGCACAAATCTATACCAACTCTAAAATAGGGGAAGGTTCTTTGTCCATGATATTATACCTCCTCTTCTATTGAATTTCTTTTCAAATACTTTGTGTTTTCCATTGCGGATGTCATAACCCAAATCTCACCACCATAAATTATCTTAATAGTTGTGACTTGTGTTTTTCTCCTTGCCTTTTGTCATAGATAATTCATTATGATATTTATAAATCCATTGGTAATCTGGTTCTGATCACAACTAAACAATTTTTTGTTGTGTAATAGTTGACCCAAGATCACCAAAGTTGTTGACATGTTTTAGTTGTTGCTTAACGATGTCTATTGTTTTAAGTGTGAGTTTAGTCCTGATACGGATTAGTTATACTTTCTGTGTTTATTGAAACGATTTTGCATCTCCCTATCTTTTACTACAATGGTAATGTTTTCTAGACTGTTTTTGTGAATTAAAATAAAATGCAATCAATCAAGTGCCATGCCGACTGGCGTAGGTGATCATGTTTCTCCACGACTCTCTGTCTCTTTTCTTGTCAATAAACTCGGTTGGTGAGCTTCCACTGTGCCACGATACACGCCCATCTAGTAACTTTTCTCTTTGTCGACCCATATCTCTTCTCCTTATGATCTTTCCAGTCGTTATTAAGTGTTCAAGCTGTGTTCTTCTCAGCACATGCTCTAGAAACCTTGACTGTCTGCCCCTAATTTTTAATATGATTGATCGTTTTACGCCTGCATCAATGACAACCTCTGCATTAGTTTTCTTGGCTGTCCATGGTATTTTCATCATTCTTCTCAGAAACCAAATTTCTGTAGCCTCTAATTCGCTTTGAATTTTATTTTTTACAGTCCATGCTTCACATCCATAAAAAAGAATTGGTTCGATATAACATCTCAGCACCCGAATTCGGGTCAACATTGATAGACTTCCATTGGAAAAAATGGTTCTTATTTTTTGGAATGCTGATTTGGCTTTTGCTGTTCGGCTCTTATAAAAATAAAATTACTCACGATGTATTTCCGGTCACAAGGACGTAGGTTACCAATGCTCATGCTCTGGTAGTTTCAAGGAATGGCGTCGTCTCTACTGAACAAGTGCGGGGTGCAACATTAGTCGAGAGTATTTGTGAAACCACAGACCAGTAAGTTGAGCACTTATGGGATAAACCATGTTCCATGACACTTGTTGGTAACAGCTTACCTTTACCTCTGACACAGTATACCTATGTAAGAGACAGTGATGTGGGAATAGAACTCATCTACATTACCACTTCATGTTCACATGTAGAACTAAGTGTTAGCGATAGTCCTCTTGTAATTTATCTGTGTCACTTTCCCAAAACAAATCAGCCGTTATTTGTAATTTCTTTTGCAAATTTGGACTCCTTAATTGCATATGTAACATTTTTGGACTCCTTAATTACCTACATATGTAACAATTTTGGACTCCTTAATTACCTACATATGTAACATTTTTGGACTCCTTAATTACCTAGATATGTAATAATTTTGGACTCTTTAATTACCTACATATGTAACAATATTGCTATTCGACTAACTCCTAAAACGTCTGTGGTTATATATATAATTCATAGCCTTACCGAAGAAACCTGGTACAGTAGAATGTGAAGACAGCACAATCAGCGTTATGACTATGAGTCAGATGACCAAGATCCTCTTCATCATAATGGGGTGCTAAGCTTGCTGGTGTAGTCGATCATGATTCTCCACAACTCCACGATTATGTATCAGGATCGTTGTTGTTTCTCTGCCGTATCACGTTGTTAAAATGTTTATAATATTTTCTCACGTTGTCGCCCTCTGTCTCTGTTGCCTTCAATCTTGCCTGTTGTGACTATGTTTTCCAAACCTGCCTGTCTCATGAAATGGCCAAACAATGAAGATTATATTTTTCTTATATTATTGACTAAACTCTTTCTCACATTTTACTCTTTCAACATCTCCACATTAGTCTTTCTAGCAGCCCATGGTATTTTCAGCATTCTTCTATAGAACCACATATCTATTACCTCTAATTTCTCACTTTCTTGTTTGTTTGTTGTCCACGACAGGTAACCATATGTTAGTATAGGAATTATAAAGCACTACAGAACTCTTTTCATCACCTCTAATAACAAGATCATATTACACAATCTATTTTTTTTTGTCAATTTTCTGAAATCGTACTTCCTATTTCTGAAACCGCGATCCAACTTCAAGAGACGATTAAGATAAACATTAAAATCAGAAATTGCAAACGAACAATGTAAATTTGTGGAAAGAAAATGCACAAGAAATGTCCTATATATGTTATGTTGATGTTGTTCCTCCCTCGCAAGCGAAGATGAGCAAGACATACAAAACAATAAATGTGATGAACAAGTTAAAAAAACAACAAAACATTTGTCATTCTCTAATTTGGTTTGTGAGTTCGTAGATGCTCGATGAGTCCGATTCGTGTCAGGAAAAGTTCTATTGCATGCAGGAGTGCAGAGGGTTTTGAAGTACAAGCGTTGTCGGATTTGCCCTTCAGCTTCCGGCGCTTGTAAAATGCTCGCAGTGTACTTTATTTTTCAATTTTAGGGATGCCAGCAGGGATCTTGGAGTGCCAAGCTGAGTGATTAAGGGATGTAGTCTCGCAGGTGCTAGGATCAATGCCGCAGTGCTTGAGATAGCTTTTTTAGGTGATCTTTGAAGCGATTTTTCTGCCCTACGCTTGAGCGTCTACCATCGCACAGTTTCCCATAGAATAATCTCTTTGGAAGGCATTTGTCTGGTATACAAACGATGTGGCCAGTCCAACGGGGTTGGGACCTAGTCAGCAGGGCATGCATGCTTTGCACACGAGACTTTAAAAGAATTTCCGTGTCTGGTACTCGATCCTGCCAACGTACTCCCATGAGGTTTTTTGGACGCCGAAGGTGGAGAGTGTTACGCTGTCTAATGTGTCTCGAATAGACAGTCCAAGATGACGCAGCATAAAACATTGTTGGTAGAACGACTGCGTGGTGCACGTCCAACTTAGTTGTCAAATTGAGACCACACCTGATTCAGACGTTGGCACGAAGGCTCCCGAATACCGCACTGGCACGAGCAATATGCAGGGCAGCATCCTCGTCAATTATCGCAGTTTGCGATAGGTTGCTGCAGAGATATACACATTTATTGATAGTATTAAATGGTTTGTCCATTTACTGTTTTTACTGGTTCTGTGTAGGGTTCACCTGGCGCTGGTTGATACAATACTAATGTCTTCACTGTGCTGATGGTGAGACCGAACGCTTCACAGGCCAAAGTAAAAAATGCTCATGACCTATATATAAAATACGAACATTGATGGCGAGGGCAATAGAAGTGCAAAAATGAACTGTTCTTGTACTTCATAGATTATAGTAAAGCATTTAACAAGGTGAAACATTCAGAAAGGATCCAAATTTACCAAAAAAAACTAAATGTTGTATGGAAATATCTAAAGATAGTAAGAATTATGTATTGGAAACAAACAACTGCGATGAGTGTTGACAGTAATGTTGGAGAATTCCAAGAGATACAGATGGGAGTCAGACAAGGATGTGTAATGTTACCAGGTATTTTCTCTCTGTATACAGATGATGTTATGCGAAACTGAGAAAGCATGCCAGGAATAGCAGTTAGAGGTTACAATCTGAACAATCTAAGATATGCTGACGTTACAGTTCTGATTGAAGGGAGCGAACACGAACTTCAAGCCCTTTTAGACATGGTAGTACAAGAAAGTGTAAACAGAGGCCTCAGTCTGAACAAAAATAAAACAGAATTAATGGTTGTTTAAAAGAAATACACACCGTCAAAATACAGTAAAGAAATACACACCGTCAAAATACAGTATTTCTATCAATGATGTAAAATTAAATCATGCGGATAAAGTCAAGTATCTTGGCACAATGTTATATCAACTGGCAGGTGCTCCAATGAGATCAAGAACAGGATAGCACAGGCCAAATTAAAATTTCAAAAAATGCGAAACACTATCATTTTCTTTTCGCTTTATACGCTTTTATGTCTTGCATCGTCAGGGGTAGAAGAGTTCTCAGATGGCTTTTTTGTGTGCTTTATATATTTTTTTTTCTTTGACTCATTATTTCTATAATCCATCGTTTGCAAGGTCTGCCCCTGGCTTTGTATCCATCGTGTCTGTATAATAAATGTTTTCTGAGGGGCAATGTCTAATGGTAATCTGAAAGCATGTGAAAACAACTTAATCTGTTGTCTTCTGACATAATTCATTATTGGCACTGCATTTGTTAATCTTCTGATGTTTTCGTTCCTAATTCTATCTCTTATTCTTTCTCCGAGGATTCTGCGCAGACAAGATATTTCTATTGTAATATAACACGTTTTCTTGTCGCTTCTGTTGTTAATGTCCACGTTTGACACTGGTAGCATAGTGATGGTATGATAGTAGATCTATATAGTGCAGTTTTTGGGTCCATGCTTACATATATGTTTTTGAAAATAGGAGATATCTTCCACAAGATCTGGTATGCTAAGTTGCATCTATGTTGAATTTAATTGGTGTTTTTCCTATTCGATAATAATATACTGTCAAGATAAGAGAATTCTTTCAGCTGTTGGAAGACGCGAAACCTTAGGTCAATGCCTTGTCTGTAGGGAATTCTTTCAGCTGTTTAAGTTGTTGATCATTGATGAGAATAGTACTGTTTCTTTCTGTATTTGCACTTGACATAACCTCGGTTTTTTTCTGTGTTTATATTCATGTTAAAGTCCCTACATGCTGTATGAAGTCATTTATATGTTGCTGTAGTTGTTCTTTCGTTTTTGATATTATTGATTGATCGTCTGCTGAGTGTAGCTAACTCCAGAGGTTGTTTAGTTTGTCTTTTTCATAAATATTGGCAATTATGCAATTATACATATGCAATCGATATATGTGTTGAATAATATCGGAGATAGAACACATCCTTGTTGCACTCCAGAATTTATGTGGAATTTATCTGAAAGGCCAACACTGGTTCTAACTGCACATTGACTGCCTGTGCAACTACTTTTACTCAAGTGGAATAAATGTTGTGAAACCCCATATTTTGATAGTATTTTCCAAAGTTGTTGGCTATCTACTCTGTAGAAAACGTTTTCTAAGTCAAAAAATGTGATATAGAATTCTTCATTGTTTCCCTTTTTTTCTGCCAGATGTCTGAGTGTAAAATTGACATCTTTACAATTTTTGTTCTTACGGAATCCATTTAAGTGTTGCTTATATTTGGTTCTGTGAAGTGTTGCTAAGATGTGGTTGTATGAAGTGTTGCTAAGATGTGGTTGTATGAAGTGTTGCTAATATGTGGTTCCATGAATGCTCATAATCTTCTTTCTAGAATTATGTTGAAATTTGTTCTAGTGTGGCTTAGCAGTAAAATATCTCTTTACTTTGTACACTCTTTTGTTGCCAGCTTTCCTCCAGATAGGCATTATTACAGTTTTACTAGTCCTCGTTGTTTCTTGTGTGCTCCATATTATATTAAACAACATATGTAACCATTTTATCCCTATATCTGCCACTGCTTTGATTAATCCGACTTGTATGTAAACGGACCCTGGGGGTTTTTTTGATGGAATTGTTTGTATTGAATTTTCTATTTCTGCTTGCAATATGTTTGGTTCTAACTTTTCCGTTATATTGTTTAGCATATTGTCTCATATTCATTATTTAGTGTAGAATTTCTTTTGTGCTTGTTTGTAATCTGTACTTAATTATTCGTCATATTATTTCCAAGCTTTAGTTATAACATCTTTAATGATTGTCTT
The DNA here is from genome assembly GCA_034231615.1 of Meghimatium bilineatum. Classification (NCBI taxonomy): domain Eukaryota; kingdom Metazoa; phylum Mollusca; class Gastropoda; order Stylommatophora; family Philomycidae; genus Meghimatium; species Meghimatium bilineatum. Next base: position 1,813,932 of record CM067305.1, on the reverse strand, counting down.
TGTAATTGATATAACTGACTTGTACTCGATATAATCTTCTTGCGATATGCTTACAGCCCATGTCTTGATGTTTTGTTTCTTATCTCTTATGGCGTCTTTGACTTCTTCGTTCCACCATGGTGTTACTTTGGGTTATTCTACCTTTATTGTTCAAGTATCCACTAGTTTCTCCCGCTATTTGCATTATGTAGTTATTGGGTAACTTTTCAAATTCTACTAGAATCTCGTATAATAGTATCCGGGAGGTTTATTTTAAATTTTAACTTGCATGTTGGTTCTAGCTAGTTCGTTGTGCTAATTGCTGGTCTTTCCATGAAACTGAGTAATATCAATGCACACACGAGTTACTGTGCTAGGAGGTTATATTAATCAATTCGCCTTTATGGAAGTGAAGCATGGACAGTAAACGATGGTGATCGCGATAAACTGAAGCAACTGAGGAGTGGTTTTTAAGAAGAATGATGAAGATTTCATGGACAGCCAAAACAAATAACGTGGATGTTCTCAGAGATGCTGGAGTAAATCGAAAAATTGTAGCAAAAATTAGAAACAGGCAATCAGGATTTTAGAGAATGTGATGAGGAAAGTAAAACTTGAACATTTAGTAACCACCGGGTAGATCAAAGGGGAGAAACAGAAAAGAAAAACATCTCTGGATGTGTTGTCACTGGCACAAACGGAGTCACAAACTGAACATATTAACAAGACAAGAGACAAAGTGTTGTGGAGAAGCATGATCGCCTATGCCACTGACCAACGCACTGCACTTATATATATAAATACAAATAACAGAGACATACAATTTTCTGCCACTTTAGAATGTTCCTGTATTGGCCAGCAGGAAGAGAATATAGTTGGAAAATGTAAACGACAACAGACCTAGGAATACAGAGTAGATAGTGGAGTTCAGGAGGTCACAACGTCACAGCATTTCAAGCGACTAAAGATTCATAGCCCGAAAACTGACCGACTTGAAATCGTGCGACACCTCATAGAAATTAGCACAGAAAAGACAATAGATCGCTAGAAAACATATGCCGTTAAGTACTGATCTATTCGATTACTGACAATAGTTTTCTCATGGAGAACTCATATACAGACAAGTATATTTACATGGAGAACTCATATACAGACAAGTATATATACATGGAGAACTCATATACAGACAAGTATATTTACAAAGACGACAACGATATTTCTGAATGTATTTCTATATGTATTTAATCATACATTTGGTAGCGTATACTATTCATGACATAGCGATCAATCCACCATAGTTTGCTTGTTGTAATGTTGTAGACAATATAGATAGTTTAGTATGCTGCCATTCCTTCCTGGATGGTCCGGATGCACAGTTGTCTACTTAAGAGAATGATTCTAGTACAATGACTATCATCGACGTGTGCTGCATCGCCTCACCACAGAATCGGATATATTGTTATGATTTAACAAAATATTAACATGCACTCTTACGAAGACATAAACTGAAATCCCGCTGAGATGTTAATCAGAATGTATAGTGTGAGAGAATTATACCTTGACAGTTTCTTAGTCATAATTTTATAGTGATGTGAAAGCAATTCAGTATATACGTAATTGACACCATATGCGAATGTGTTGTATTTCATAGGCGAATGTGTTGTATTTCATAGGAATGTATTAATGAAACGAATACGTCTCATGTAAATGTAGGCAATATGGTGTATGTTAGTTTATAACAACCCATTATTGATTTATATTACACGTTTCCTCTCACGTTATGTTTATATGGTTGGTTGGTTGGTTGGTTGGTTGCTGATCCAGAGGTCCATGGGCTCATGCTATTTGACTAATTATGTTGTTATCAAACAATGATTTATCTATTATATATTAGACACTAAAATTGCATTATACAAGACTATTATTATTCCAGTACTGTGCTACCAGTGGCAAACCTGAACTTTGACAGCACAGACAAAAGAAAAATAGTGACAGCATAAATTTCATTTCTACGAAGAATACTCGGAGTGTCATTAAGAGATGAATTAGAAACGATAACATCAGACAGATAACCAAAACAATACCAGTATTGGAACACATCAGGAGACAACAGATCAAGTGCTTTTACCACACTTCCAGATTACCAACAGATAGCATGCCCCATAGGGTCTTGACACATAGATATAACGGCTATAAAGCCAGAGGCAAACCATGTAAAAGATGGATCACATAAATAATAGAAGCCACAGGAACAAACTTACAAATAGCACACAGAAAGGCCATCTCCAGAGAACTCTACTTCCCCTGACGAGGCAAGACAAACAAGGACTACATCATATATATAATAATATATGATAAACTTCCTCTCAAAATATATTTATATCACATCATCATGTATATGTACTCTACACTTCCTCTCATGAAATGTGTATTCTTGATGTGTACGGCGTACACTTATTTTACCATGAATGAACTCACAGACACAAACTTAGAATGGACAAAATCTTCACAGAACACAGTTATCAATGAATTGTTACTGTAGACTTTTTTTAGTTTTATCTACATACATAGTTTCAAGTCGGCTTATATACAAACTACATCGGCGTATATACAGACTACATCAGCTTATACCCCGACTAAAGACTAAGCTAATATGATATGTTATTGGAGAAAACTCCACAGGAGAAATAAAGATATTCAGAAAGAAATAAAGATCATCTCAAGCCAAAACTACATTGAAAGATAGCAAAACCGGTGGTGTGGTCACATCATGCGAATAGAACCATAGCAAACAGACCTTCGTGCATACAGCAAATGATCGGGCTACAGGGCACGAGGAAGTCCAAGAATTAAATGGGTAGAGAAAATGAAAGAAATTTTAAAGGATTACGGACTGGCCGTGGCCAATGCAACCCAAATGGCAAAAGATAGAAAACTCTGTCCCTTGCGACGCATACAAGGACAAGCGGAAATGGCAATAGATAAATACGTATGTTGTTGTTGTTGTTGTTGTTGTATCGATCCCAGTGAATGTCAATTATTATACCTAACAACGTGTATGTTCCTCTAGATAAGTATCACACTTTGTTTATACAGGGATCGATTTATAGACCGTAACTTGCGGTCCAAGATGGCGAAGAGAATGTATGTGATCTCATATGGTCATATATAATCTGATGTTCCTCCTGAAATCAATGGCAAACTACAATGGCATAGTGCCAAGAATTTCCTTTATGGATGTGCTGAGTTCATTTGTGTTCCCAGTGAAGATCTACGGCTGTGAAACATGAAGAGTAAATAAAACTGCAGCCAAGAGAATGGAATAAAACTGCAGCATAGAGAATGGAATAAAGGAATAAAACTGCAGCCTAGAGAATGGAATAAAGGAATAAAACTGCAGCCTAGAGAATGGAATAAAGGAATAAAACTGCAGCCTAGAGAATGGAATAAAGGAATAAAACTGCAGCCTAGAGAATGGAATAAAACTGCAGCCAAGAGAATAGAGATTTTCGAAATGACGTTCTACAGAAGAGTCATGAGAATACCATGGACAACAAGAAAGACCAACCAAGACGTGCTAGGAAAAATAGAAGTTCAAGGAGGTTGGCTTTTATCTACCATATTAAGAAGAAAGTTTCTTTCTTCGGCCATGTGAAGAGACACGATGGTATTGAAAGAGTTGTTGAATTTGACGATAGAGGCAGTAGAGGCAAAGGCAGACCAAGACGTAGTTGGACAAGAGATATTCAGGAATACATGCACTTGTCGCCAGAGGAAACGGGACAACTTGCCAGAGATCGCGGGGATTTCAGGAGATTCACAGGGAAGACATTCTGGAAAGAATACGTCACATGACCCACAGAATAAATAGCATCTAATATTTTCTCATTCTGTCACCATCTGCCTGTCTCTTTCCTTCAGCCCTGCATGTTCTCATTCTGTCACCATCCTCCTGTCTCATTCCTTCAGTCTTGCATGTTCTCATTCTGTCACCATCCTCCTGTCCAATTCCTTCAGTCCTGCATGTTCTCATTCTGTCACCATCCTCCTGTCTCATTCCTTCAGTCCTGCATGTTCTCATTGTCACCATCCTCCTGTCCCATTCCTTCAGTCCTGTATGTTCTCAGCAGTCCTGCATGTTCTAAATTTCCTACAACACCGATAAGAATATGATGTTGATAAGTATTCCCCAATGCATTTTTACTATTTCAAGTCCCTTATTTCTGTTATAGCAGTGTATGATAGTGTATGATAGTGTTGTGTATGATAGTGTTGTGTATTAGTTGTCCGTGTTACTATTTATTCTTCTTTGCAACTACATCTATATAATCTCTAACCTCCCACTATCATGTATAATTATTGTCCATAACTTGCATTCATAAATTAGAATATGTTATTCAGCTTTGTGGACGTTCGTCTTTACATATAAGGGTGGGGACATATCACTTATAAAGGCTGGGTATATATCACATATAAGAGTGGAGACATATCACATATAAGGCTGGGGGCATATCACATATAATGGTAGGGACATATCATATATTCTTCTTCTTCTTCAGCCTACATTCTCAAACACCTGCTGAATTCTCTTGTAGCAGGACCATGGGCCTACTAGATTTCTAGCAGAATGTAGTCCAGAGAATGGAACTGCGTTGTGTCGCCGTTTTATTTGTGCCAATGGCCCGACACATCCGTATTTGGCGGGATATCACATAAGATTTTGGATATATCGCATATAAGGGTAGGGACATATCACATATAAGGGTGGGGATATATCACATATAAGGGTGGGGATATATCACAGATAAGGGTGGGGATATATCACAGATAAGGGTAGGGATATATCACATAAGGGTGGGGATATATCACATATAAGGGTAGGGACATATCACATATAAGGGTAGGGGGATATATCACATATAAGGGTGGGGATATATCACATATAGGAGTAGGGATATATCACATATAAGGCTGGGGACATATCACATATAGGAGTGGGGATATATCACATATAAGGCTGGGGACATATCACATATAGGAGTGGGGATATATCACATATAAGAGTGGGGACATATCACATATAAGGGTGGGGATATATCACATATAGGAGTGGGGATATATCACATATAGGAGTGGGGATATATCACATATAAGGGTGTAAAACTTTTACTCAAAAGAAAATGTAACAGGATTTTCTGAAGTTGATGATAGATTTCTGGGAAATCTTCAATATGTGAAACCTGGACAGCATGTTCTGGGTATAATCAATATGTGAAACCTGGACAGCATGTTCTGGGTATCATCAATATGTGAGACCTGGACAGCATGTTCTGGGTATCATCAATATGTGAAACCTGGACAGCATGTTCTGGGTATCATCAATATGTGAAACCTGGACAGCATGTTCTGGGTATCATCAATATGTGAAACCTGAACAGCATGTTCTGTGTATCATCAATATGTGAAACCTGGACAGCATGTTCTGGGTATCCTCATACTTCGGAACCTGTGCACTAACGTTCAGAGAAGAAATTCTTTCTTTAAAAGAACATCTATGTTTTTTGTTTTGCCTCTTAATCGAGATCAATTGTTGAGTGTGTCAATCTCGTCTATTTAGCGAAATCACCAACAACAGAATACTTGAAGGTGTATCCTAGAAGAAGAACAACAAAGAAGATGCTCTAGAGCAGTGTATTTTGAGCTGCTTAGATAATCATTAATTATATTATTGGCCTCGGAAAGTTAATGTAAAATATTTCAGATGTGAAATGCTAGCAGTCTTGTACCATCAGGGGAATTAACACAAGGCATTTTAAAGTGAAAACTTTTAAACTGGTTATTTCCCTGCATTTCATGAATTTCTTCTAATCCGGAAACAAACTATGACGAACATTTTATAATAATAAAAATACCTTGACGCTTGTTGACACAGCAGTACTTGAATTATAGTTCTCTTGTACTGTCTAGTAATTCTCCATGTATTCCCTAATCTTCTAGTATCTGCCACAGAATGTCCCTGTCAACTCTGTCAGAGGCCTTCTCTTGATCTACAAAGGTGATGTTAAGCTGTTGGTCATATTCAATTGCCTTTTCGCTTGTCTCAGTAGAAAGATGGCATCTGTGTATCCTACACATTTTCTGAAACTAAATTGGGTTTTGCTTAGCTGTGGCTCTATTATTGATCTAATTCTTTGTTCTATGATATTTTCATATATAACTCCTGTGTGGCTAAGTACATATATTCCTCTCTTTAACCTTCATGTACTTGTTCTTCTGCCCATTCTATATCGAATATTCTTTTTAGCCATCTTAATCCAGTGTGATTACATGTCTAGATTGTTTCAGTTGCTATGCCATCTAGGACTGGAGATTTATTTCTTGGGCTGATGTCTATGTATTTTCTACATTTGGTTCTAGTATTTCTTGTTCCCGAATTTCTCTGTGTTTTGGTATGAATGGCGGCATTTTAACTTGTGGTTAGTAAATTGCTAACATAACTATAATAATTTGTTAATATAACTATACAAAATTACTAACATAACTATAATAAATTGTCAACATTACTATAACAAATTGTTAACATACCCTTCATTTTTTCTGAATGTATCCATCAACCCATTTGTATTAATGTTGCAATTTTCTTGGTAGTTTTACATTAGTAGATTGCCAGTGCTTTTTGAAAAATCGGGATACACAATTCATTGCAACAGAAATAGAATCCAGTATCTGTGCCATTCTTCAAATTCTTCTGTGTTCGCTCTCTATTAACCACTAGGAAAATTCATGTGATTTCCGCCAGGGAGCACGAAATACGGTGTGCATCGATGTCTGATAATACAAGTCAGAATCCCAAATTGTACCAGAAATGGTGAAAGTTGCACTTAGCTCATTTCGGGGTGCTGAAAACGAAAATTTGCACTTAGCTCTCTTTTGGGGTGCTGAAAACGAAAATAATATTTAAAAAATCTTCATTTGTTCTGAGTTTTTACATATATGCAATTTTGTTTTTAAATCATCGTCTATATATATATATATATGAATACGATGAAAGTGAAGAAGCATCTTTGGTAGACTGAATTATAGATTCTGACCAACAATAAAAATGTAACTAGAAGCATATGATGCAATGATACCTGGTATTACATAATTTGTATGTATAAATATCGTATCTCTGATTTAATTTTGCTATTAGTATTGTATTTATCCTTCTCGAACGTGCCTTTGTTAGAAATGCCCAGGACATGTGTCAACAGTGGGAATATTTTCTGTTATATATGTGGCGAAGTGAGTTTTCTATCACAAAGATAGAATATGTCTAAAGTGATTAAGAAAGCGTACAACTTGTATCTTGGTTGCAAGATAGGAGATCAAGATAATAAGAGTTGGACACCACACATATGTTGCAATACAAATATTAAACTGTGGTTGGCTAGAAAAAAGCAAGCTATGCCATTGGACTTTTGATGATTCGGAGAGAAGCCACTGAACATATCAACAACTGTAACTTTTGCGTGGTTCCCCCAATTGGGAAAGGAATATCAAAGAAGAAATGCTGGACTGAAGAAAACAAAATATGCAATATCCAAGTATCCCCTTTGCAATACGTCCGGTACCGCACGACGATGCGCTACTGGCTCCCAAATTGCCAGAATCATTTTCAGCTGCCTGACGAAGAAGAGGACATGTCTGAGCCATCACCTTCAAAAACCCATAATTTGATCAGACTATATTTACAGAACACACTTAATAACCCAAAGTAAACTGAATGATCTTGTTTGAGACCTGAATTTACCCAAGAACAAGGCACATATTTTTGGTTTAAATGATGTTTCACAGATTCTGATGTTAAAATTTCTATGTATAGGAACCGCTAGAAGCCGCATTCTTACTTCTTTTTTAAAGAAGGGTGATCTGTCTGTGAGCCAAAAATTTTTGTGTTAATGGGAGCCCTCAATATCAATTGCAACCCGGAAGAGTGGAGGCTTTTCATTGATTCATCACAGACATGTCTTAAAGTTATTTTGTTGAATAATGGTAATGTTTTACCGTCCATTTCAGTTGGTCATTCATTTCATGTGAAATAAAATTGACAACATTCAGCAACTTCTGAAGTGTATAAACTTGGATCATTATCATTAGTCACAATGTGGGGACCTAAAAGTGACAGCTCTTTTGCTTGGACTATATGATGGATACACCAAGTAATGGTGCTTTCTCTGTGAGTGGGATAGTCGTGCACGAAGTGACCAATACATCAGAAGACATTGGCCGATCAGACAGTCATACAGCGTATCATTAAGAACGTGGAGAACCCAGCACTTATTGACAGTAGCAAGAATTTCTTGCCACCATTGCACATCAAGATGGGTGTCATGGAAAACTTTGATACATTGGATAAAACTGATAATGCTTTCAAATACCTCTTCAGAAAATTTCAATGTCTGAGTGAATCTAAAATAGGAAAGGGAGTATTTTTCTGGTCCCCAATTTCTAAAACGTCTTCGTGATCATAAATTTATTTACTTGTTGAATGGAAGGGAAAACGAAGCATAGTGAACATTTATGTCAATGGTGGACAATTTTCTTGAAAACAGATCTAATAATTACAGAGAAATTGCAGAAAATCTGCTTCTGATGTATGAGTCCGGGTTGCATCAAGCCTTTAAAAATTCATTTTCTGGCCTGGATTCTCACCTGGATTATTTTTTTTTAAAGTCAAACTGCGGAGCGGTCAGTGATGAACATGGTGAACGATTTTACCTAGTCATTGTTGCTATGGAGATAATCAATCAAGGTAATTGGAGTCCATCAATGCAAGCTGGTTGATATTGGACTGTGACAAGAGACACCTCGACGATTGACTACAAGCAAGCAAAGAGATCTCGACCAGCTACTGAATAATGACGGTAGGGGTTGGAATGGGCATATTAGAAACAGTATACATGAACTTTAGATAGTGTTTTTTATTTGTTCTATCATTTTGTGGTGGAATATCACTTAATACAATTTGTAATAACAAGTTTTATAATTTTAAAGTGTAAAGAATAACTGTTCATCAAAGAGATTAAACAAGTAAACATGAAATTTGTATTGCTGAAATTTAAATTCATCATTTCAACAAATCAGAGCACATTGGGAATGTAATTATGATATTTTAAATAAGCTTTCCAAAATCAATAAGAAATGATGTGTTTAAAATCTAGTGCAAACAATCTATGAACTATGAAAACTTGTTGACTAGTGTTGCCACCACGAAAATGTGTGTGATTTTCGTTGGGGAGCGTGAAGTACATTATGCTGCTAGTTTCACAGCAGAGATATGCTGTTTGCACCTTGTTAGAATCAGCATATTTGAGGGCCGGAGGTCGAGGTTCAGCAAATCCGTTTTCGTCATGCCTTTAGCTCGGGTAGTGGACTTCCCTAGACTGGGACATCCGTTCTATCTGTCGTCAGGCGGCGAAATTGCATCGACTCTACGCCGTGACGGTTTATCACCCGCTTTGGCCTTGGACTTTTCAGGCGAAAACATGTCCCTGGGTGCTCCGTGGAGACGATGGTCATGGATTTATGCTTGGGTCGACTAAGCACATCTCGCACGACGTGTTCCACTATAAATGAATTCGTCTCGCATAATTAGACGTATTGTTACTGTGTCCTTCGCGTACTGAACATTTTCTCCGCGAGCTTAATACCGGTATGGGAAGGTATCGCCGGTAGAGTTGAGCGAGGCTTCGTTCGCCATCCCAGTCGACGTGTCATTCATCGACATCGTGAACGTCTGAGTCTACGCGTTATTTAGGAGCACCGAACCTGGGAGCTTGTTCTTCTGCTAAACAAACTCTATCCGCGGCATGATTTTGGTACAGGAAAGCATCGACAATAGAGTTAGGCCTTGTATGATAGAAAACATCGGGACAGAGAGTACGTTACATCACTTTATTTCCCGTTTCTTATTAACGTTTTTCCTTTCCGTTTGCGGTGAGCTCTGCCATCTGGCGCTGTGTTTGCGGGGAGCTCTGCCATCTGGCGCTGTGTTTGCGGGGAGCTCTGCCATCTGGCGCTGTGTTTGCGGGGAGCTCTGCCATCTGGCGCTATGTTTGCGGGGAGCTCTGCCATCTGGCGCTGTGTTTGAGGGTAGCTCTGCCATCTGGCGCTATGTTTGAGGGTAGCTCTGCCATCTGGCGCTGTGTTTGAGGGTAGCTCTGCCATCTGGCGCTATGTTTGCGGTGAGATCTGCCATCTGGCGCTGTGTTTGAGGGTAGCTCTGCCATCTGGCGCTGTGTTTGAGGGTAGCTCTGCCATCTGGCGCTATGTTTGCGGTGAGATCTGCCATCTGGCGCTATGTTTGCGGTGAGATCTGCCATCTGGCGCTATGTTTGCAGGGAGCTCTGCCATCTGGCGCTGTGTTTGAGGGTAGCTCTGCCATCTGGCGCTGTGTTTGAGGGTAGCTCTGCCATCTGGCGCTATGTTTGCGGTGAGATCTGCCATCTGGCGCTATGTTTGCGGGGAGCTCTGCCATCTGGCGCTGTGTTGCACTCTCAATGTATTCAAAATGATGTTTTTTGGATCATCGTTGTAACTGCCAATTTCGAGTGAATTGCATTAGCCGCCCTGCAACGTTCGAGTCCGACTGATCTGTATCACTATGTTCCGATCATGACGCAGTATGTGGTGGCACAGAGGTGTCGGAGATATTGTTTGCCTTACGTAGTGAATATTTTCATTTTATCTGCAGCCTCCACATTCAAGGACACGATCCCAAAAGTGTTTGCCAGAAGAAGCACGAGCTGCTTTTTCCACGAGGAGGTACTTTTGGGATCTTGTTATCTCCTGACCCAAGATCCACGTAGAGCAATACGGCATCCATTACACCCCACCTTTGCCATAATATATATAAAAATAAATTCAACCACATATCCGGAACACAATGGCACATGTTATTATTTATATCAATTACACCGCTATGCTGCCGTATACTAACAAACTGGAAGTCGTAGTGAGTCGTCTACCAGAACAAAGACTTCATTCATTTTGGTGGATATACGCTCTCGTATAACCTAACTGGACTAGTATCGACGGTTGAAAGGATCGGATCTCAGCTTAATAGATATTTGTTCTATTTAACTAACCTTAAACCTCTACTAATTACATGTACCTTGATCATAAAAATAGTACCGTATTCACGTCTACTTCATTATGATAGCAAACTCTCTTCGATCGCAGAATATGGATGACATATTCACTGAGATTGTACAGGATTTGCCTCGATTGTAAGAGATTCAACATGACTGCAGCAAATTCACCCGGACTGTTACACACTCAACCCCGACTTGAATATCTGCTATTTGTACAATGTCAGTTAGAACTTACTTTTAAAACTATTCAAAGTGAAACTGAACTCGACGTTTTCTTATGAATCTTCCACGTCCTGAATTCAATTAGGGGTCCATCTTTCCAATCTGATTATCGGCCATTAGGGATCTTCATTATGTGGGTTCGTTGCTAATACGGGAGAACATTAGCTAGCGGCACCTGGTCTTCGTTTGTTTCATTATCTCCCTTTCACAGGCACTTTGTTTACTTTCAAATATGAAAAACGACATGCTGTTTCAGACTCACTTTGAATGATTTGTAACTTGACTTGTATGTGAATAGGGAACACTGATTTAATGTTTGTCAGATCTGTTCATTTTAGAATATAGATAATGTTGCATCATACATTGACATCATACATTGACATCAAACATCATACATCATACATTGACATCATCTATTTTACCGTTCTTTTGTTTTCTGTGACCTATGTCATTACTGACACGAAGTTCTCAGGAGCAAATCCCAGAAATGGAAATGAGATCCTTACTAAAAGTGTTTGGTATTAGTTGAATAATGGACAAGACTGCGGTGAGACTTATATAAAACTGTAGAGTAACGTAGTTTTGCGAAATACAGAACGACTAAATCTACGTTTAGACTAAGAGGCCTTTATCGGTTGAAGGATACATAACGTACTAAAAACTACAAAATTGTATCCATAACAACAAATAGATTAATGTTAAGAAGTTTTTAAATTACAATACAAAGTAGCAGTGCTTGGGGATGTCCATACATTGTAATGATAATTATCAAGGGGAGGTGGGGGGGGGGGGTTAAAAGTCTGATATCCGTTTAAAAAGGGACGTATGTAAAGGTTTGGCAAACGTTGACAAAAGGAAGTACGTGGAGATGGGGAAAATGTAGACGTCATTAATACTATTCGTTTATAAACTCATTAAATTCGCTGAATTTTAATGAACATATGAAACACATTACGCTGTCTGTGCGTACTTCACTGCTCGTTTCTATTCCTGGGGAGTCAAGTTCGGGCGGTAACATTTGTGTGACATATATCAGCAGAGTATCACTGAATTTTTGACAGTTGTTGTTGACAGTTGTTGTTGTTGACAGTTGTTGTTGACAGTTGTTGTTGACAGTTGTTGTTGACAGTTGTTTTTGACAGTTGATGACAAGGGCAGAAGGAGTGCAAAATTGACAAAGAATTGTTCTAGTAATTTCTGGTCAGTCTGTCTGTGTGAATAACTTACAACCGTAAATTCAAATAACAAGAACGTATTTCTGGATGTGAACGAAGTGAAGTTTAATTGAACATACAACATATGAATGAAGTGTGTTCACATCAATTTGTCCTCTTATCTGATTGATGATTGAAACTCCAGTTAGTGCGAGTTTATCACTTCTTGCCTATTTCGTGCTGTGAACTCTAGGTTGATGTTGATCACTTTACCATCCTATCTGAAGCTGTAGAGTTTTACTTTAAGCTATCACCTGATGTCTATCCTGATTTCTGCTGTTTTATTATCGTTTACTTCCATCCAGAATATATTGGGGTTTCTTTCTGTTCTTCCTATCTTCATTACTTCGTGTCTTTCCAATGGTTATCTTCATGTTAAAGGTTTTGCAGGTTTGATGTAATCTGTCTGTGTGTCTTTGTAGTTGCACTTTTGATGATGCTACTAGTGGTTGGTCGTCTGAAAATAGCAAATCGTTTAAGTTATCATTGAGATTGTTTTCTTCCGTTGTCTTTGCTACGTCGCAGATGTGATCTGTGTAAAATAAAAAGGAGGTGGGGGATGTAGTACACATCTCTGTCTCACTCCCGAGTGGATTTGAAAATTATCGGATGTGCCTGCGCTCGTTCCTACTGCGCATTGACTATTGGCATATATGCTCTGACATAGACTTATCTAATGTTTTGGAACTCCATGTGTTTGTAATGTTATCCATAATTGTGCTCTATTCACTCTGTCAAAAGCTTTCTCTTGGTCCACGAATGCAAAATATAAGCCTTGGTTAATAAGCCAGAAAGTCGCTCTTTCTGCTAGTTGCTTGAGGGCGACGATTGCATCTGTACAGCTCTTATTTCTACTGATATGTCCACTCTACCTAATCACAAGATTAAAACCGTGACTATCAAAAAATGCGCTGACTGATCCATTCTATGCCCGTGTTTGGGGTTGTTCATCACAGTTCAGTTCATTGAAGACATCTGTACCACAGTGTGTCAGCTGTACCACAGTGTGACATATGTACCACAGTGTGACTCCGATATCAGAATGAAGGAAACAAAGAATTGATGATTTAAAAAAAGTTGCAATGTTTGCAAAATGATCACATATTATTTCAGGTGGCAATATTCTAGAAATTATCATGCATTACTTTAGGTGGCAATGTTTAAAAATTATCATCCATTATTTTATTTTAGAATGAACCACCCATGTTTCCATAATTTACAAAAATAGATCATGCAGCAAAAACTGGACAATAAACTGAACCAAATTAATGTTTCTGAAGTCGGTAATAATAAGTTGAATTTAGTATACAATACAATCACATTGTCCGATGACAACGTCGCTGAAGATTGTCCGGATGATTTTCTGGAAATGATGACTGATTTCATAGTTAAAAATATGTTCGATGAAAGATCTGGAAACCAAATTCGAATAACATTCTCCTCGACATGGCAGGTTGGATCTTAAATAGTGATTGTAGATAAACCAAATAAAACAGATACATTAGAAACATAAGTAGGTTCACAAAAAGGAAACAATGACTCCACAGAGTACATGTCTAAATAGTATACATAACTCATGCAATTGATATTCTTTCTTTCTTTTCTGTCTTTTTAACTGTATACCTCTTTGTGCCTTGCAGTGTCAGGGATAGAAGAGTTCTCTGGAGATGTCTGTATATGTGTTTCATATATGTTTGTTGTCGCTGACTCCTTTATTTGTTCTCGCTGACTCCTTTATTTCTTGTCGCTGACTCCTTTATTTCTTGTCGCTGACTCCTTTATTTGTTGTCGCTGACTCCTTTATTTGTATTATACTATATCAAGATCACGCTGGAATTAATTTCGGTTATTAAGTTTTCAAGCAAAACCGATCTTGTTTTATATATAACAAAACACATACATAACAGTGGATGAAATCGAACTTTTAATTGCCCGTGAAAAATTAGCACCACCAATGTCTTCTACTCGACTGCTTGTCTTCTGTAACTTCGGAAATGTAGCAGGAGACATGCAAAACATGGTGCAAGTGTGTTGTTGCCAATATTTCATTCCAGAAATCATTAACAAGTCTAATGAGGAATTATTCATGGGATTGTTTCATTTCCACTCAGTCGTTCGTAAGAAGACTATTGGATTATCCAATTTCACCGACGTAACAACTTTCATATTATACCATTTCTAAGACAAAATGTATGCACCCCTTGAGTGGAGAGAGGCAGACGTGAATACTAACAATATTACACTGACGCGGTTCTGTTGTATAATGTCAATTTAACATGGTGTTTTTTGACATGACTACAGGTAGTACCGCCCTAAAATAAATGAATGTATTTCAACTGAATTCTGCAACAATGCCTACTTTCGAAAACATATCTTAACGCCTGACAAATAATTCTTTTAAAATTGAGGCAGCTGGGCAGTATTCTTTTTAAAAAATTTTTTAAACTATGGCTACTATCTGCGTTCCTATCAAAGAGTTGCTATCTATCAGGGATAATTGTTCAAGCAGTGGAAATAATGCAATAACCAGTGTCCACTTTATATACATAGGACGGATAGTGTATGGTACATCCGAAAGACAACTATTCAATCTACACCGTAGTTGAAACCTATGCCGTCTAGATATTTTACCAAGAATTAACTACTGCTTGTCAGTAAGGGTCGGTTGGAAAGAAACGTTTTGATATTGAACGAGTTTTCACGAATATAACTGGAGACTGTATGAGCCAATATACCAAATCCTTCACAAGAACAGACTTGCATTTTGATTTCATGGAGAGTCACCAACCTTTGTCTGAAAGAGCCGATGTTTCGCTAGTAAAGCCTTGGTGAACAGCACCGAGACAAGAAGAGACAGGATTGAATTGATTAGAGCAGTCATGGATACCCTACGAGAAGACGAAGTCGAACATGTCAATGTAAATATTCAGATAATGATATATACGGGAGTGACTGGAGGTGATTGGAGAAAGTGTTCCCTCATCGGAAAGATCAGAATAACGCGTAATCAGCAACTGACTGGGGCACTGAGCATATACACTTTGAGATGCTGACGGAACGGCAAGCAGAGCATATATGGATATGCCCCCAGTGATGTGATGCTTGTTCCTAATCAAGAACCAAGAAAGTGTACGCACAGCAACCAATGATAATCGCATGAGTCAAGATGAATGGCAGCGTGATATCAGTATGCAGAACTATAGCTATAGTCCGTTCAGAATCGTTTGCCGAGATGTTATGATTTATAATTCAAAAAGTTCTTGATGATTTCACATGAATTTTGGCATACGTTGTTAAAATGTCCATGTCGCGAAAACATATGTGTTACTTGATGTCTAGCTGTAACGGTTATTTGAAAGCGGCGAATTCTTTTGATGTTTGCCCATGTAAATATGATTTCGACCATAAACAAAATATTTTACAGTAATCTAGTGCAATGATGACCCATAGGCGTGTCCACAAAATTTTACATGGTGGCAGGTGTAAAAAAAATTTAAAATATATCTTTTGTTCGTAGAGTCAATTTGATATTTTTCCATGCTCTTGGTGTGAGTTTCACAAATGTTGTCGCTGCCTTTGAAATAAGTACATATATTTCTTCATGTAAGGAAATTTTGTCTGTAATAGTTGATCCAAGATATCTGAACTTCTGTATTGAATCAAGCGGGCTAATTTTTATAAGTAATGGTTGATGGTTTGCTTATAACATTTTTTTGAATTGCTTGGGTGGTATTGAGCAATGAAATGTTTTACAAATCAACTTGTAAATTTTGCAAATCAAACTTTTTTTAGTGTAGACTTAATCAGAGTAATGATCATTCATAATCAGACGAGTCAAATAGGTCGATTACTGTTTTCGGCTGAACAAACAACAAACCTTCCTTTTTCCAATATTCCTCTTCTTGGCGTAACACATGATCCTCACATTTCACCCAGTAGTCTTTATGTATATTTGATAGAGCCTGATTTGTAAGTGCCTCAATATCACATAATTTGAAAGTTGTATTTGTAGATGCTACGTGTCCTTTAACTTTTGCCCAAATTAGCTCTATAGGATTTAAGTGTGCATGATATGGAGGTAGTCTCAAACATCTATGACCATGTTCTTCAATTAACTTGTCTATTTTAAATATCTTTGTTCGTTGTGTCTGTTTTACAAGGTTAAGCAATTCGGGTTTCAAGTACCTGTCGGTAACTGGTATGTGTTCTTTTATGAGCCACGTTTTGATTGCATCTTTTGTACTTGATGATGTTGGGATTATATCTTCTACGTTCACTACGTTATGGTATGAAGCATTGTCCATTATCAGACAAGAAGGTCTATCTAATATTGGAAGAATACTTTTTTCGATCCAGTCTTCGAATATGTGCCCATTCATTTCGGAGTGGTAGTCTCTATTGTCAATGGATTTTGAAATGAAAATTAGATGAGCATTCTGCAACAACCCATTATGTCTGCTACCTGCATGTGCAACTATCAAACGTTGCCCTTTACTACTTGGTACTGATCTTTTAATACTTCCATCTGCTAACTGCCATTCCTTTTCATTTGTATGATGAGCGTTGATCCAAGTTTCATCTAAATACACAATATCATAACCATTCTCGCGCATTCCCTTCACTTCACGTAAATACTTGCTTCTAAGAGCTACCAGATGTGGCTTTTCACAAATAATGTTTTTTCCACCAGCATACTTTCTAAAGGTGAAGCCTGCATTTCTTACAGTTTTCCATAATAAAGTTTTTGATATTTCAATGTCGTTATTAGTTTTCAGCCAAATCTTCAACTTTCTAAGTGTCACTTCTTCGTTTTTATCAAACATTCTACATATTTCTCTTTTTACTAGGTCCTTATCGAAACTGTCTATCTTTTCTTTCCTTCCTTGCTTTCGTGAATTTGTTGGCAATAAATATCCGCTTGCTTCCACTATTCGATCAAATGAACGTTTACACAAACCTAAAATATGCATTGTTCTCTTCTCAGGATTTGATAAAGAACAATAAAGATGTCCCTTTTTACGCTCTCTGCAGAAGTATTGATAAATCTTTATAGCAATGTTATGCTCAGTAAAATATTTCGCTTTCAGATTCATTCTCACATAGACTTGCAGAAGGTAATATGCTTAGTGCCGCCTACATTCTGTAAATATTGAGACGTGCCTCTGACTTGTGACTTGAAATCGAGTCAATAGCCGTTTTTGATTTCACATAATTCTAAGTTCAGGAAAAATAATATTTGGTGCTAAACGGGAATTTCCATATGTAACATTGCTTTATACAAATGTACAGTGGAAACAACTACTTTTAGAACGGTGCACATTCTACCGTGAGGGTCATGCCTTTATATTTAATAATCAGCTGTGAGATGTAAGCATCTACATAATCCAGCGATTGTTTATAATTTAGATTAACTTTTTTTTAATATAGGTTAAATAAGGTATCTTTGATACTGGATCACATTTCTTTGATAAAAAAATATTTCTATAGCGACATTATTATTCTAAACCTAACTTCAAATGATCAATCCAAATGAACAATACGTTTTTGATAAAAATAATTTAACATCTCGGCAAACGATTCTGAACGGACTATAATAAGGACTTGGTAAATATTGTGCAAAAATTCTGGCTATGTTTGGTAACAACTAGCCCTTTCCATGACGTCATAGTTGGCTCTTTTGTAATGTATGCGTTTGTGTTCTAACCGTAACGTAAAGACCTGTACACAGAAAAAAATGTAAACATGACCTTGAATACCCATTTCGATTATTTGCGTGCATTTCATTGATTGGAATTATCTATGTTTGACACGAGCTTCCAAGTAGAAAAGAACAAATAATAGTAACCAACAAAAAGTACCACATTAATCACAACCGTAATGAATAAAGTTCTAATTAATTCCTTTACAGAGGTCTTTTGTTGCTTACTGTCTCGATTTGAACCCAAGACCTCGTGGTTATGTGTCTGGTAATGCCATTACTCCATTGGTACCACATTAATTAGCTAATCCATTAAAGCGTTGTGTTAATTAATTATTTAAGAATTAATTAGAGGAGCTCGTTAGCCGAGTTGATAGCCAGCATGATTCCCCCGGCTACAGCGTGCCGGGTTCGAAACTACGTCCGGACAAAAAAACAACCTGGTTATGATTTCTGGATTAACACGACCACTCCTCCAGGCTACCCAGCTGTAAATGAGTACCTCACGCATGAGCTTGTGGAGGTAACGATAGTAAGGAAGGGAAGTGGCCACCACACCAAATAAATGCCGTTACTAAATACTTAGAGTTATCTGTATAATTTGGTTAAGTTAATTTGGTCTAATTTGGTTATATCATAGCGTGAAAAACATGAAATGATATTAATAATATGTACTTATATACACACGTGTGTGTTTATTCTGTTCACTCTAAGAATGAAGTGGGTCAGTAATTCCGATTGGTTGTTGCACGCAGAACGCATTAATCGATTGTTGAGTGCCCTATGATATTGTTCGTAAATTTGATGTTTAAATGTTTTTTAAGATGGTGTTTATATATTTCTTGTGTTTTTAAATGTTTGAAATAATATTGTTGTTACAAGTCAACAGCTGTTTAAAAATCACCTGTTGTCCCGGAGTAATGTGGGGGTGTATTTTGACCCCACTTCATTCTTAAATTGAACAGTGATAGTATATGTTCATTCTAAGAATGATGTAGGTCAGTGTTTCTGATTGGTTGTTTTAGCAGAATACACAAATCGAATGTTCAGTGCGCAATAATATAGTTCATGAGAACATAACACTGTTGTTAATATAGTTCACGAGAACATAACACTGTTGTTAATATAGTTCATGAGAACATAACACTGTTGTTAATATAGTTCATGAGAACATAACACTGTTGTTAATAGAGTTCATGAGAACATAACACTGTTGTTAATAGAGTTCATGAGAACATAACACTGTTGTTAATATAGTTCATGAGAACATAACACTGTTGTTAATATAGTTCATGAGAACATAACACTGTTGTTAATATAGTTCATGAGAACATAACACTGTTGTTAATATAGTTCATGAGAACATAACACTGTTGTTAATATAGTTCATGAGAACATAACACTGTTGTTAATATAGTTCATGAGAACATAACACTGTTGTTAATTTAAATCAATAGTTGATAAATAAAACATGTGTATCACAATAGTAAGGCATGTTTTAAAATAAAATTTGTATATAATACATCTTTGACATTCCATGATAAATGACTATTCCCGCTGTTCTATTGTTGCGCAGGCCCAAAGATGTCTGGGCAACCATTATAGTTCCTGTTATCTATCCCCAGGTGGACGCTGGTTGATAGAATTCACACTTGTCGTTAAGCCTAGGGGAGCTTTAAGTTTCTGTTCACAACCAGATGTGACGTCTGAGTCGTACAGAGTCCGTGTTTGTGGAGGGTGGTCGTGATGTTATCATCTCTTTCTCTGTCTTCCCTTGTTTCTGACTCCATATGGCCGTTTGTTATAATCTCTCAGTGGTATTTGGGAGGGGCAGGGTTGTTATGACATAAGTTCTGAATAATTAATTATATTTTTGTTTTTAAATGTCATCAGCTGTATAAAAATCACCTGTTATCGCGGAGTAATATAGGGACGTGTTTTGACCCACTTCAATCTTAGAGTGAACAGAGTATACTAAGTACACCATAACAGAGAATATGCTGTCGTACTTACATCACTGCTCACCACGCTTAAAGTAAACAATGGCCAAGCATGCTTGACCTTTCTCCGCTGTCTTGTATCACTATCGACATAGTCGCAGACGCCCACGAATATGTTCCACTGTATCTCAACTATTACATCTTCCTACAGTATACGCGGCCTTGTGTCTCGAGGATTGTCCTTCATTCACCATCAGGTAGAATATCCTGAACAGGATGTAGCAGTACTCACAGTCTTTCGGCACGTCTGTCTATCTTGAGCCAGTCTTCCCGCATCTGTTACTGTCATGTTCAGGTAGTCTTTGACGTCTTGCGCCCATATTGGTGTGCTTCTTGTTGATCTCCCTGGCATCATCCCCTCCAAAATGGTCATCTCTGTGGTGTCATGGTGTTTAATGTGGCTAAAATATTGTAGTTTTCTTAAAAGAACCATGACTTTTAGCCAGTTTTCTTTTATTATCATTTATTTCAGGATGGCTACATTGTCCATTATAATGTCACGATTCAAGATACCACTGTCTTTGACAGATCTAGTTTCCCCAACCTTTGACACTATCCCAAAGATACTTCTCTATGGTGAACTGGAGAAGAGCACACGATCTCAAGGTGGCCAAAAGAAGCGCTACAAGGACTCGTTAAAGACCTCACTGAAAGCCTGTGAAATAGACCAAGACACATGGGAAGAATTGCACAAAATAGATCTACATGGCGTTCTACAGTCAAAAAGAGCGCATCATCTTGTGAAAATAGGAGACATACAGTAGCTCAACAGGGGAGAGTAGCTAGAAAGTCACGGATACACCAAAATCCGTCCACAGTGATCTTTCCTTGCCTGAACTTTCCAAGAACGTGTACAGTTCAAATAGGGTTTATAGCCAACTACGAACTATTATGCTTGGTAATAATTCAGACTGAATTTTCAAAGGTGGATGTAAAAAAATGTTCATCATCATTTATGATGAACGAACACGCACACGCACACGCACACGCACACGCACACACACACACGCACACACACACACACACACACACGCACACACACATATACAGCCATAAACAATGTCACGCAAAGTAAAAAAATATCAATCACCTATGACTGATCAGAGTTATTGAATGATTATCTACGTTCGACAGATTATATGACTACAGAAGATAATATCTGATGACAAGAAAATCACAGAGTAGAACAATCAGATGAACTCAAGTAAACAACCATAATAAGTGTACGAGAATGTAAACAACAAGAGATATTTAGATAATAATCTTTCGGAATCAAATCCTTTTCCTCACGTTTATTCCAAAGCAGCGTAACGTATTTTGACTGATCCCACTTTTTCCATGCCGTTCATTGTCGAGCAATACAAAGTACCTTCAAAGTGATCAACGCATCAGCCAAGACAAGTGACGCTACCTGTGATCAACGTGCAGGACTGAATTTTACCTTTGATATAAATATAACAAAATATGATATGAATATAACTAAATAGCCAGAAACATAAGCTGTTGGAAAATACATAAATATCTCACGTCAGGGCCGTAAATACGATTACATTTACAGTGGGGGGGGGGGGGGGGAGTAGGTTACCTAATTTTGAAGACCTTCTGTGTAAAATCGATAAGAGGCGGGATTTTTAATAGTCCTTTTGGTTAAGTTTCTGGTACTAAAAATAATGTTCCGGCCTGCTAAGGAGTGATTTAAACCCCCAACCCCTCCCTCAACTCTGGCTTGCCTCCCGTTGATGCAGAGATGCTATTTGGTGTGACATAAAACACACATATATTTGGTGAGCTGTCTTCCTGTAAACTTGTTTAATAAAGTCACATTTTTCTAAATGTTCTTATCAGGAATGTCATCTTGTTGAGACGCTGCCTCGTCGGTCTCAAGAACCTGCTCAATATTGGACTAGACGAGTATCCATTTCTTTACAACGGCTGTCATTTTTGAAAACAATATTTTATATGAGAATTGATTGGAGACTGGTTGAACAAGAAGCAGAATTTGTGTAGTTTAGAAATCGCTTGTTCACACACAATAAATTACGAAGTTTATAACCTCATTGAGAAAGTGAATAAATTACACCAACAGATTTTGCCATTTTGTTTGTTCCTTTCCCACCTTGTCAGCAACTGTCCAGTTTTCAGGGGTCCTTTTATTTGATTATGTCAAACAATTTTAACCATCATGTCACTAAACAATTTTAACCATCATGTCACTAAACAATTTTAACCATCATGTCACTAAACAATTTTAACCATTTCGTCACTAAACAATTTTAACCATCTCGTCACTAATCAATTTTCCACTGAAAAAGATGCGAGAAAGCTAAATGATATTTTCAGATAAATGTTTCTAATACGAACCATTTATTTGGAGTGTGAAGTCTAGGATAACATATATAAATTATTTAAAATATAAGTATATATATATATATATATATATATATAGATGTACCGGCCACAGTATCTAGTTTGATACCTGCCACAGGCAATTGTCCATTTAAACTGTTCAGAAAACAATGGCAAACTCTCTCTATCTATCTCTCTCTCTCTCTCTCTCTCTCTCTCTCTCTCTATCTCTCTCTATCTCTATGTGATGTGTGCTTTGCAGAACGTTGTCTTCACTGCCACTCTGTAAACCTCGCTGTTCTGTGAGAGCTGTCCAGCTTCTTCCAATGTCATGTTCAGAATGTCTTCGATGCCATGTTTCTATCATAGCCTTGGTCTGCTTCTTGTTTCTATACCTGGATTCCCTTCCCTGATTCATCTTTCCAAATCATTCTTTTTATATGTACGAAATGTGTAAATTTGCTTATTTTTTGGGATAGTTTTAAGAAGTCATTCCTCTTCTATATTCAGATCTTTGCAGGCATCTGCGTTAGTTCTGTTTTCTGTCCATGATATTCTTAGCACCTTTCTATAGTATTTCATTTCGAATGCAAATAATTTCTTTTCCACTGTCTTATTTCATTGCCCACGTCTCACAACCGTATGTTGTCTCTGGAACGATGTAGCTTCGTAGTAGTTGTAACTTTGTTTTTTCTGTTTACTCTTTGCCATGGATTTTTCTTCTAACTTTTGTAGGGGCTTTGCTAATCTCCTTAATTATGTCGAGCAATCTCCTGTGTTGTTGATAGTTGATCCTAGATATTTAAAGTTGTTTACATTTTCTAGTTGCTCTTTGTCAATGACTATTTTATGTGTAATTTCATCTCTGCTTACATGCATTATTTTTGTCATTTTTTCTCATTTAGGAAAAGGATTTGTGCCTCGCTATGATGTTTGACTGACATAATCATTTGTTCTGTCTGTCTGTCTGTCTGTCTGTCTGTCTGTCTGTCTGTCTGTCTGTCTGTCTGTCTGTCTGTCTGTCTGTCTGTCTGTCTGTCTGTCTGTCTGTCTGTCTGTCTGTCTGTCTGTCTGTCTGTCCGTCCGTCCGTCCGTCCGTCCGTCCGTCCGTCCGTCCGTCCGTCCGTCCGTCCGTCCGTCCGTCCGTCCGTCCGTCCGTCCGTCCGTCCGTCCGTCCGTCCGTCCGTCCGTCCGTCCGTCCGTCCGTCCGTCCGTCCGTCCGTCCGTCCGTCCGTCCGTCCGTCCGTCCGTCCGTCCGTCCGTCCGTCCGTCCGTCCGTCCGTCCGTCCGTCCGTCCGTCCGTCCGTCCGTCCGTCCGTCCGTCCGTCCGTCCGTCCGTCCGTCCGTCCGTCCGTCCGTCCGTCCGTCCGTCCGTCCGTCCGTCCGTCCGTCCGTCCGTCCGTCCGTCCGTCCGTCTTTACATATATATATATATATCCATCCATCCATCCATGTATATAACTTCTGAGTTGTTTACGGGTTATAAGTCTGATTGTTATTATGAAATCATTACGTTTATTCTATTTCAGTTATTGTCTTGGAGATCAGAAATTGTCATAAGGTGTTGGCGTGATTTGTGACATCTTCTGTACTAGTATCACTTTGTTACCTGTACACAGCATAAGATGATGTTACCTGTACACAGCATAAGATGATGTTACCTGTACACATCATAAGATGAATGTAATGCAGTCTGTAGGTCGCTGTTGACCTGGTACTCATTTAACATAAAAAAGTTTGCACCGTTATTGAACAGGCTACATGTTACTGAACGCTAAAATTACTGTCTCCGTTAACTGAGAATTTTGTTGGTTTTTTTGTTTGTTTGCGTGATGACTATACGGTAAACTCCTATATTATTATGCACTGATAGAATACTTGTATACAACGATACCATCAGAAGCAATCATTCCTTCAATAATCGAACCAACACCTACCAGTAACACTCCTCGACGAGAAAGTGGAGGCGAGCTAACACCGCGAACTGATAGCGCTGCCAGCCTCGATGCCATTGTGTCAGAGTATCTTCTGATTTTTAACGTCAAGAAACAGATAAGGTTGGCAGCAATTACCTCCCCTACTGGTTTCAGCCGGTCTCTCTCTCCACCCACCTGTCGACAAGAACATCTAAACCACCCAGTTTCGGTGACAACCTACACACCATCTTATTATTTCGGAGACATAAAAGCAACGGGTAGTCAAAGAACGCTCTGAACTTTTAAAACCGAGACCAGTTTGAGAATAGATCAGAGATTATACAAATTCTAGTCTTGACGTTTAGTCTATGCGTCCACATTAGAAAATTAGATAGAAAACTAACCTAAAAAACTAATAGAGAATTAGTAATCACACATTATTAGATATTAGAATTGAATTTTTCATAAATAACTCTTTAGAACTTAGTGTACACAAAATAAGGAAACTAAAAATCTGTCAGAAACGTCGTTGTTGAGATCAGAGCCTTAATAAATAAATTACTTATTTACATATTTTTACCGCATATAATTTTGGTAGGAAGTAATTAGCATATCGTCTTGTTATAAAGATTTCTCAACGATTCAGAAATTTATTATATTCCACGGAGACAACCAGAACACACCTTGAACATCTGTCTGGACATCGAGGATATTCTTGTCATTCATCTTACGAAAAATTAAGGTGAGTTCGCTTACCTGCATGGTCACGGTGAGTTCGTTTACCTGTATGGTCAACGTAAGTTGGCTTACCTGTATAGTCAAGGTAAGTTCGCTTACCCGTATAATCAAGGTAAGTTCACTTATCTGTATAATCAAGGTGAGTCACCTTTCTCTGTATAGTGAAGGTAAGTTTACCTACCTACATAGTCCAGGTAAGTTCACGTATCTGTATAGGCTCCTGAGATTCATCAATAATTTCAACTTTACGGGTATCGAGGGAGATACAATGTTCTTGTTCTCGCTTTTCTGGCAGCTTCAGATAATGTTATTTGGTGTTCGTGTAATGTCTCTTTGATGTTGTCGATCCAGAGTACTCTAGGTCTACCGTTGGCTCTTCTTTCTGCTTCTCCTCTCTTCAAATATGCTTTATAAACTAATGAATCACACGGCATTCTTTCTAGATGACTAAACCATTGTATCTGTTGGTTTTGTATGTATTGTAGAATTGATATGACACCCACTCTTTCTCTTTAATATATATATATATATATATATATATATATTATCGTTAATGAAATCTTGTATGGATTACTATAAGTCGTGTTAACCCATAGCGTTTATTAATGCCGTAGTGATGTTAGATGTTAACGATCTCACATTTCAGTGGTTCTTCTATATGAGGACGCTAGCCATCTCCTCTCCCTTGCTAAGTCGGCACCTAATTAAGGCTGGGTTGGGGTGCAAAGGGAACGCAATGCTCTAGGCGGACCCAGGGTTAGCAGATAACCAAGATCCCAAATGTACCTCCACGTGGTGCACCCTGGAAACAGAAATACAGCAGCTCGTGCTGATTCTGGCCAAATCATTTGGGGATCGTGTCCGAGAATGTGGAGGTAGCAGATGGAAAGAGATTTGACTGCACAAGAGACAGACAATATCTCCGACACCACCAGCATCACCACATACAGCGACACTGTCGGCATACGGTGAAGCTAGTCAGTCCAGTCCGAACATTGGAGGGGCGGCCAATGTAAAATGCACGTAAAGGTAAATGCATGGCGAGAGACAAATATGTTTCACACAGAGTACAATGAAAGGGCAGAACAGCGCTAGAGGGCAGCGCGAACTGCAAATAGAAAGTGAAAAGTCCCTAGGAAAGGGAACTACAAGCTCCGTCAGCTCGAGACGGGCTTCTAGTTACCAGAGTTCCTAACAGGCAGAGACCCAGACCCATCCATCGGTGTTTGGTAAAGCAAAAGACCTAACCCAACTCTAATGTCGAGCCTTCCTAAACCGGAAATATGCTTGCAAAGAGAAAGGGTTCTGTACCCGATGGGTGTAGGCAAGAAAGGGACAACGATGGCAGTCCTGGCCCAACTCTACTGTCAAGGTTTCCTATACCGGAAGTAACTTGCAGAGAGAAAGGGTTCTGTACTCGATTCGCTCAGGCACAAAAGGGACAACGATTTAGCCCTGGCCCAACTCAACTGTCAGGTTTTCCTACACCGGAAATACACATGAAGAGAGAAAGGGTTCAGTACCTGATGGGCTCAGGCGCTATTGGGACAAGGACGCTCAGCTCGAGAACGCCTTGCTCTCAAACGAGTGGTGTGAGACTCGAACTTGGACAAGGGGTACACGATGTCGGTGAATGACACCTCGGCTAAGAGGGCGAAAGAGCCAGGGTCCAACTCCTCTGTTGAGTTATTCCCCTTAAGGAACCAGGCTCATGGATGAGAAACGGTTCAGTACCCAATGGGCACAGGCACAGCACGTCCAATTACACGAGGCAAGTTCATAGACAGTGGAACACCTCGTTCGAGTGAGACGAGAGCTAGAAAATCGTCTGGGCGAAGAGTCTTCACTACGCGTGCCTGGAGACAGATATAGAGGCTGTCACAGGCTAAGGGTAGCCCACCCGAATTGTCAAGGCATGCCGAAATCGGATGTGCTAGGCCTACAAGGCGCATAACGGTGGCACAACGTAATCACGCTCCCGGCGGAAATCGCACGGATATCCGTGATGGTTACAATGGAGCGAACGAAAAACAAACAAACAAACAAAACAAGGCTGGGTTGACCTGGGAGAAAAACATTTCCGCCTTAATTGGTGAATGAACCCAGGACTATTCATATGCGAAGCCAGTACGCTATCCACTGGGCTCCGAGGCTCCATAATTCTTGCTAATATGTACTCAACCACTATTATGTGCTATCTTCGCGTGAGTCGTTTGCTGCAACTGACCTTCAATTTGCTGTCTCTCTGGCCTTGGCTGAGCACACTGATTAATTATCACTCTGAATCTTATCTGTCGCATTTCCCAATCCCCCACACCCCCACCCACTCACACGTGTATTTGTGTCTCCCTTTTACTCGCAATCCCTCCGTTTTACTTTCAAGTAAGGTCTTCAACAATTCAATTTTGTAGACAGTGTCTGGTGTGCATTATTGTAGAGCCATGCGATAAAACAACAAATAAAAACACCGTAACATGTCATGTATATTGTAAGACGTGACTAAGGAAGTTTTGGGAGTGGAATTGGCTGTATCACACATAAAGAGTTAATGTGAATCAAAAGACATGCTAAAGTCGGATTTCTTAGGCAAAAATGCGACAATTCAAGGTCTAAACTATGACATAACGCATTCTTTTCTCTGGATTGCGTCCTACAAATATGCAGGAGTTAGAGAACGGAACAAAAAATAATAATTATCAGATAACTGTGCATGCATTAAAATAGAGTGTGCGATCAACTCCCTTATGTACAACTATCTAATACTCAAGTTTCTGTAATACCATAACACATCGAATCACAAAACTTTAAGAAACAAAAGATATTGAATCACAGAACTGAATTAACATAACTCAATGAATCACAGAACTGAATTAACTTATTGAATCACAGAACTGAATTAACATAACTCATTTAAACACAAACTGAATATACATAACTCATTTTATCACACAACTGAATTAACATAACTCATTGAATCACAGAACTGACTATATGTATTGCTGTGTCCAAGAGGAAGCAGACAATATTCACTATGTTCCGTGCATGTCGTTAGAAACATAGGCAATGGAATTGTGTGACTGAAGATAAAAGTTACCTAAAAAAGCTACGTCTATGTCGGATGTGTCAGGCCTAAAGCTAGAGATATATCAACCAAACGATAAATCATGCATTCCGTTCTCAAGACTAGATCCTGCAAGCCTGCAAGCCTGCAAGAGTGTGACACCGGACACAGAAGACTGCGAGTCACAGAGAGAGCCATCGTACTACAAACCATCATACTACGAACATGGCAATTGCAGATCTATACAATTGCAGTGAATGTGTGGAATGTGTAATGTAACATTCACGATTTGTTGAAACACATTCTTGTATCTTTACTCTACTACTTCTATGCGTTATCATTGATGGGATACATTTGCGGTGATGTACCTATATTTGTATAATTTGTTCAATCTGTCTTTATAAATTTGAATACTTGTACGGGAAGTTCGTTGTTGCTGTAATTGTCATTGTGTCGATTGGTCCGTTCTCAGTGACTTGAGTGCATATGTTTAATGTCCTTACGAGATCACATTTTTTTTGGGCGAGGGGGGGGGATGTGGTTGATGAAGTACAGAAAATCTGTTTGCTTGAGCTGCAAGGCGATTTGGTGGATCGGACTTGGTTCAATTCCCGTTAGCTGTAAGAGTTTTATACCTGTACCTTTCAAAGTGGCAGATCCCAGGTCACTATTGTATTTATTGTCGTAACATTCTAACGGTATCTAAACCTCATGTCCAACCCGCTATTGTAGTCCCTTATGAAAACGTAACAATCGTTAGTTATCATAGTATTACAACGGATCGGTTTAATTCCCGTTGGTCTCAAACATTTTAAGTTTATTCTCTCGCTTCCTACTTGAATTTACTTGTATAAGCTATTATTTGAAGCAAAATAACACTTGTCTATATATGTTATCCACGTTGGTCCTTGTAGAACTAATATGGATGTTATAACTTATATGATTGTGTTACTGAGAATACTTCAATACTTTACGGGGTGTTCGTTGTTGTTTAATATTCCGTGTCTCGATTGGTACGTTCTAAACGACTTGAGTGCACAGTTTGAATGTCTTGACAAAATCGCATCTTTTTTTGGAGATGCGGTTAGTGAAGCACGGAAAACCCCGTTTACTTTTGTTGCCAGGCGACTTGCTGCCGTCAGAACGAATTGATTCAATTCCCGTTGGTCTCAAGCATTTTAATGTATCCTCTCGCTTCCTGCGGACTGAAGTTTTACTTGTAAAAGTCATCATAGTGTTTATGTCAGTCTCTGGTCCATGCAGCACTCGTATATTATTTAATTTATTAACTGGTCATGTCGAAATGCAGATGTACTCTACCAAAAATGTGCAGATATCGCAGCTACTTTGAAAAATAACAGCAGAAATTATCCACACTCTCCGGCATAAAACAATGATATGGTGCTTGTTAATTTAGAGTAATCGCGGATGCACAAATAGAGAACCAAAAAAGGCAAAACCAATGTTCTGATTATGATTTCTCTGAGCGAACATTGATTAAACACTTTGTTACGGGACATATTTGTCATTAGTGAATTACAAGTACTAGAATGTACGGTAATTGAGCTATGAACTTGCATCATGCACATTGTTTTCTCGTGCGTGCTTAACTGTTTAGATACTGGTTGACCAGACAATTTCTAATGTCACCTTCAGCCCTTACTGGGCAATGCGATATTCCTAGATCTTCCTACAGCTTTGGAACTAGTGCCTACTCCTTGGTGACCACTGTAGTAGTTTGTGTTTTGCTGACCTCAGGATGACCAGAGAACTGAACATCCGCATCTACTAGTCAGTAGTCGAGTAACTCAAGATTTTCCTCAAGGGATCTGTTGGGGGTGGAAGAAGAAGGGGGGGAATCTAAAGAAATGATTGCATTAATAATACGAACGATTGAACAACATGCAGCTTCTGCTGACTGATACATGGCGTTGGATGATGCGATTTGTGTATTTCTTATATGCAAAACTAGCATGAGATATGGGTTTGAAGACGACGACCCAATTGTTCTGGCAAGGCAGAACGATGCATCTAACCCTTCTTCAGAATATTGGTCAAGTTTGCTGATTTCACTCATCTTGGTTGATCTGACTCATCTTGGTTGATCTGACTCATCTTGGTTGATCTGACTCATCTTGGTTGATCTGACTCATCATTGGTAATGTCGGGCATAACTTTAATCTCTGGAATATGAGAAGCACGGAATATTTTGGATCGGACTAGATAAGCTGACTTCCGTCAAAATGGCCGACAAGAATGAATGTTTTCTTATATCCGTGCTCAACTAATCGAATTTGCTTCCCGAAAGAACCGGCAGGCTACGGGAACAGTGTGCCTAGATATTTGTAAAGGATAACCATGAATTCAATTCTTCAAGTGTTATAATGTGTTAAGTTAGAATTAGTTGTGTAAATGAAAAATCGTCAGAAGTTCATAAAGTCTAACACATCTAAAAATGAATGACATCGTCAGTCAGAGAAAATGGAAAGTAATAGCGGGGGAAGGAATACGGGTATCAAAATAGGGACATGGAATGTAAATAGCCTTAAACACGGGAAACATCATAAAGTGATAAAAGAAATGAACAGATTAAATCTCGATATACTAGGATGTGCAGAGGAGAACAGATGGCATAATAAAAGACATTTCACAACTCAAACGGTGGAATTATGTTTATTCGCTGGGAATGATAAAGGTGGAAAAAGAAGAGTAGGCTTCAATCTATCCATACGAATCAAATCAACAATGATGGGTTACTATCCAGCAAGCGATCGCATAATAACAACTAGATTACAATGAAAAAATAAAATTTTCAATAATTGAGATACACGATTCAACAACAGCGGCAAATGAGCATGAGATGGATGATTTCTACGACAAACTACAAGTAACACTAAACCAAATCAACAAACAAGATATCACAATAATTACTGCTAGCATATACTTTACAGGACTTAGCTATTAACCCAGCATTTGTTGGCTGTGGTGATTTTCTAGGAATTATAAATACGTTCAGCAGTTGGCCATTGCTTTCTGAACGGTCTGGATGCACAACTGCATGTGGCTGGGATTGAACTAGTTACCTTGGCCGTCAGAGACGCGCTCTATACCACTTCGTCATAGAGCGGGGCTTTCAAAAATAATTCAAAAAAAATTATAGGGAAATTTAATGCCCAAGTTGGCAAAGAGAGATCACAATAACACAAAATACAAGAAAGACATGGATTGGAAGTCAGGAACGAGAGGAAAGAACGCCTAGTCGGTTTCTGCATGACCGTCTGAATGGTTTTCGGTAAATAGCGGAGTAAAACAAGCATGCAGGCTATCACTTATATAATATATATGCGGAAAACATCACAGGGGAAAGTATGGAACAACAAATAGCACAACAGATTCCTTTCCCTAAATATAGGAGGATATGGAATACCAGAGATAAGATACGCAGATGATACGGTACTTCTAACTGCACACACAGAAGATACACATATGATACGGTACTTCTAACTACACACATAGAAGGTACACAGATGATACGGTACTTCTAACTACACACAAAGACGATACACAGATGATACGGTACTTCTAACTACACACACAGAAGATACACAGATGATACGGTACTTCTAACTACACACAAAGAAGATACACAGATGATACGGTACTTCTAACTACACACAAAGAAGACACACAGATGATACGGTACTTCTAACTACACACAAAGAAGATACACAGATGATACGGTACTTCTAACTACACACATAGAAGGACGAGAAAGGAGGATCATTAAAACAAAAGCATACAGCGAAGTACAAAATTCTCAATTAAACAAACAGAAAACCAAGATCATGACAACAGATGTTTTTGTTTGTTTTGCGTTCGCTCCATTGTAACCATCACGGATATCCGTGCGATTTCCGCCGGGAGCGTGATTACGTTGTGCCACCGCTATGCGCCTTGTAAGCCTAGCACATCCGATTTCGGCATGCCTTGACAATTCGGGTGGGCTACCCTTAGACTGTGACAGCCTCTATATCTGTCTCCAGGCACGCGTAGTGGCGACTCTTCGCCCAGACGATTTTTGCTCTCGTCTGACTCGCACGAGGTGTTCCACTGTCTATCAACTTGCCTCGTGTAATTGGACGTGCTGTGCCTGTGCCCATTGGGTACTGAACCGTTTCTCATCCGTGAGCATGGTTCCATAAGGGGAAGAACTCAACAGAGGAGTTGGACCCTGGCTCTTTCGCCCTCTTAGCCGAGGTGTCATTCACCAACATCGTGTACCCCTTGTCCAAGTTCGAGTCTCACACAACGTGTTTGAGAGCAAGGCGTTCTCGAGCTGAGCGTCCTTGTCCCAATAGCGCCTGAACCAATCAGGTACTGAACCCTTTCTCTCTTCAAGTGTATTTCCGGTGTAGGAAAACCTGACAGTAGAGTTGGGCCAGGGCTAAATCGTTGTCCCTTTTGTGCCTGAGCCCATCGGGTACGGAACCCTTTCTCTCTGCAAGTGTACTTCCGGTATAGGAAACCTTGACAGTAGAGTTGGACCAGGACTACCATCGTTGTCCCTTTCTTGCCTAAGCCCATCGGGTACAGAACCCTTTCTCTTCGCGAGCATATTTCCGGTTTAGGAAGGCTCGACATAAGAGTTGGGTTAGGTCTTCTTGCTTTACCAAACGCCAATGGATGGGTCTGGGTCTCTGCCTGTAAGGAACACGGGTAACTAGAAGCTCGTCTCGAGCTGACGGAGCTTGTAGTTCCCCTTTCCTAGGGACTTTTCACTTTCTATTTGCAGTTCGCGCTGCCCTCTAGCGCTGTTCTGCCCTTTCATTGTTTCATTGTACTCGGTATGAAATCTATTTGTCTCTCGCCATGCATCGACCTTTACGTGCATTTTACATTGGCCGCCCCTCCAATGTTCGGACTGGACTGACTAGTAGCTTCACTGTATGTCGACAGTGTCGCTATATGTGGTGATGCTGGTGGTGTCGGAGATATTGTCTGTCTCTTGTGCAGTCAAATCTCTTTCCATCTGCTACCTCCACATTCTCGGACACGATCCCCAAATGATTTGGCCAGAATCAGCGCGAGCTGCTGTATTTCTGTTTCCAGGGTGCACCGCGTGGAGGTACATTTGGGATCTTGGTTATCTGCTAACCCTGGGTCCGCCTAGAGCAATGCGTTCCCTTTGCACCCCATGACAACAGATAAAACCCAAAGTAACACCAAGAATTAAAATAGATAACATGGAACTGGAAAACGTGGACAAGTTTGATTATCTGGGTGAAAATATATACAGCTTAGGTGTTTGTACGATGGAAATTAGGAACAAATTAGCGATAGCCATAACGAAATTAAAAGAAATGAAAAAATATACGGAAAAACTGTTATAAAGAGACAAAAGATATACTTCTTGCATCAGACATTTTCCAGTTGCAACATACGGCAGTCAGACTTGGAAAATAAATAGAACGACAAAAAGAATATCGATATTCGAACTGAAGTGTTGTAGGGCAAAACTAAGAGTTTCCTGGACAGAAAAGATAAGGAACCGTGAGGTTTTGAAGATGCTGAATGTAGAGGAAGGATGGCTGGTGAATACAATTTTAAATAGAAAACTGAAATTTACAAGACATATAAAAAGACACAGTGGTATAGAAAGACACATATTAGAGGGCAGAATTCTGGGAAGTAGAAGAAGATGTAGACCTAGAAGGAGATGAAAAGATGACATCAAAGACTGTATGAAGTTGTCATTAGAGGAGGAAGGCAGATTGGTAAAGCATTGATTGGGGTTCAGGAAGGACATGAATTGCAAAGACAACGATTTGGAAAGAATATGTCATGTAATGTATGGACTAGATAAGAATATGTCATGTAACGGATGGAGTAGATAAGAATATGTCATGCAACGGATGGACTAGATAAGAATATGTCACGTAATGGATGGACTAGATAAGCGGCGACGTGTACGATCAGTGAGACTGACATTTATTGGAGAATGGATTGGCTACCATAGATAGTGTATCACCAAGAGAACATTTTGACATAGCTCAAGCAGATTGTTATTCACACAATAATCTTATAAGAAATCTTTATTCTCCAGCATTCGTTATCAAAATCCTGCACATTGTCAGAACAGAGTAAAGAGAACTAAACGCATTGTATCATGGTTTACAGCATTTCAATGGTTGGCACTTCGACTTCAGCGGTGAGTCTTGGTCACTGACTCACTACAGGATAGAGCTGTTCCAGCATAGCATTCTTAATCGTCTTTTACATCATAAATGACATATTGCAGTGTCGCTATTCATTACACCCCCTCCCCCAAACGGGCTTCGATAACACACTGGCGCCTCCACAAAAATAAACTTGAATACAGAACATCGTAGCCCTATTCGAACCCAAACCCTCGTGAACACCACAAAATAGTTAATCCACTTCACCACAAAGACGCTGACTGAACGTAATTGCATATGCCATTGTATGGCAACGATGTGCATCTAGCATCTAATGACATTTATGTTTATAATATTTCATACAACTTAATCCTACCATGGAGCGTGTTACTTAATCATAATCTCAGACATCATACATCTTACTTTACAAACTTCATACATTGTTATCCTGGTGTCCGTAAAATGTGACCCGATAACTAAACAACACATGTCGTGCGATAGTGTAGAACTAACATTATCTGTGATGCTGTTAATGTGAGTCTTAGCGGATCCATTAAGGAATTTTTCCGTTCATCGGGAACAAGACAATCAACATCATCCGGTCATGATTCAGGATATTATGTCAGAGATGGCGACCAATCTGTTGTCATCTACTCCTGTAGAAAACTTCAGCAACACACTTATAGAAAGATTATGTCTACAGTTATCTACTTTCCATTACACATTTAGTTCGTTGGAGCCTCGTTGGGAACCGAAAGAGACGACAAAGAAGTGAATACTGTGTCCTGCTATTCATGTCGTAAGGGGCCAATAAGAAGATTTTGCGTATGGGTGGGTATTCTCATCCATAGATCACAGTGACAATAACAATGTTATGAAGTCGAATGTCGGGCCGTAAGGTGCAGATATCGCCGCTAAACTGTAAATAATGACACAGCTCATTTCATTCTCCTGATCTCATCGTACAAGAATCTGAGATCGGAAACAGAAGACTAAAATATACACTGTCTTTATTTCACTGATTTAACTCAATGTCCGTATCTTTTATTTCTAAATTCCATTAGTAGTACTTAGGGCCAGTGTTAAAGAATTGACTCCAATGTGCTCCGATTTCCCATATGTACCCTTCTCATTCAACACAGCAGCATACGATCTGTGCGTTCATCCATCACAAGTGAGGATGACCATTTATTACATCCACTTTACATCAACTATGTCCATGTCTAAGAGTACGTAGATGGCTAATACGCCCTATTCGAGCTGCCAATAAAGTGTCAAAGGGCATGAGCCCATGGAACGTTGGATCATAACCAGTTGCCACTGCCCTTGGACAGTTCGGGGAAGGAATGACCACTGTAGAAGTAATTTGTTCTATCCGTGACTTTCTAGCTACTCTCCGCTGCTGAGCTGCTGCATTTCTCCTCTTTTCACAAGATGATGCGCTCTTTTTAATTGTAGAACGTCATGTAGATCTATATTGTGCAAGTTCTTCCCATGTGTTGTGGTCTATTTCAAAGGCTTTCAGTGAGGTATTGAACGAATTCTTGCAGCGCTTCTTTTGATAATCTCAGTGTACAGAGAGTACCAATAATAAAGGGTAACTTCGCAACTTTAAGCAATAGTCCTCATAGATATCTGAACAGATCTTCTTTGTAGATAGGATGTGAGTAAGAGAAAAAGTCAAGGTAACCTACAGCATTTAAATTACGTAGTGGTATGGAATTTTAGCAATCTCACATGTCAGATGTTATGATCTATCATGGCTGCAGCCATGCCCTCTCGCATTCTCTACTTCTCTCATTGATACAGTGTCCAATCAGATGACGGCTGGATCGACCCAGGAGCTGTTGGGGTCTGAGAAACATTTCCGAATGAACTGGGGAATGATTCCAGGACCATTAATATGCGAAGTCAGTGCTCTAACCACTGACAACGCTTACAATCTCACTAAAGGCTAACATGCAAGTAGTACATGTGTTATACTATAACCCCACATGTTATTAACGATGGTTATTTCAACGCATATTGTTTATATGTTCGTCGATTCCCGTATTAATAAATATTTCAGTATAGGTGCTGACGGTTCCCATTCCTACCGTTGAGGGGGGGGGGGTGGGAGTGGGGAAGCATCACTGCCAGGAAAAATAATCACAGATGATTATATAGCTTTGTTTTCAAAGTAAACATTAACAATAAATTCATCGAATGTGTCGTGTCATTTGTTAACTCTTAATCACTGTGAATGTTTTCTTTTAGTATCGTTCTACACACACACACGCACGCACACACACACACACACACACACGCACACGCACACACGCACACTCACACACGCACACACTCACACACACACACACACGCACGCGCGCACACACATTTAAAGAGAACTGTAATGACTGAGAGAATTATTGGTTTCTCGTCATGACGGATAGATCAAATTGAAGATATGGGCGGCTTGCCAGATATAAGGAGTTAACTCTTTAAATCTAAAACTATTTAAATTGGCAAAGAATGCAACACGAGATGAGATGTTCCCTGAACAGGTGTTGTTTTATTGCGTTTAATAAGATATGTTCCCTGAACAGGTGTTGTTTTATTGCGTTTAATAAGATGAGATGTTCCCTGAACAGGTGTTGTTTTATTGCGTTTAATAAGATGAGATGTTCCCTGAACAGGGTGTTGTTATATTGCGTTTAATAAGATGATATGTTCCCTGAACAGGGTGTTGTTTTATTGCGTTTAATAAGATGAGATGTTCCCTGAACAGGGTGTTGTTTTATTGCATTTAATAAGATGATATGTTCCCTGAACAGGGTGTTGTTTTATTGCGTTTAATAAGATGATATGTTCCCTGAACAGGGTGTTGTTTTATTGCGTTTAATAAGATGAGATGTTCCCTGAACAGGGTGTTGTTTTATTGCGTTTAATAAGATGAGATGTTCCCTGAACAGGGTGTTGTTTTATTGCGTTTAATAAGATGATATGTTCCCTGAACAGGGTGTTGTTTTATTGCATTTAATAAGATGAGATGTTCCCTGAACAGGGTGTTGTTTTATTGCGTTTAATAAGATGAGATGTTCCCTGAACAGGGTGTTGTTTTATTGCGTTTAATAAGATGAGATGTTCCCTGAACAGGTGTTGTTTTATTGCGTTTAATAAGATGAAGTGTTTAATATGAATCATCTGATCTGTATTGCTGTTTGATTAGA
The DNA here is from genome assembly GCA_034231615.1 of Meghimatium bilineatum. Taxonomy (NCBI): domain Eukaryota; kingdom Metazoa; phylum Mollusca; class Gastropoda; order Stylommatophora; family Philomycidae; genus Meghimatium; species Meghimatium bilineatum. The sequence continues at coordinate 1,776,238 of CM067305.1, read as the reverse complement.
AACCTGGCTTGTGTAGGCACATCATAGGAAGTTATATTTAACACTGCGACACTGATGATTGAGCAGATCACGCATATTTGGATATCAGATGGTTCAGATGTTGGAGGTCAAGTGTAGATGGTCAATCTCCGGAACTGTTTATATTTGCTCCCCAATATTCGAATTTGTATACACATTCTAGTTCCATATTGTCTCTTTTGATTATTGGTTTGATCGTTGTTTTCTCTGTTGTCATAATTTTTGTTTTCTGTGCGTTTAGATATAGATTTTGAATCTCGCTGTATTTCTTTGTTGTTGTGATTAGCTGTTTCAGTAACTCAGGATGTGTAGCAAGGAGGATGTGTAGTAAGGAGGACTGTGTCATCTTCGTATCTTATTTCTGGAATCTTGTACCCACTGATATTTATTGCATGAAACTCATTTTCCTCTAGTTCTTCTCTTACATTTCTCATTATACAAGCTGCATAGATGTTAAAAAGATAAGGTGATAAAGTGCACACCTGTCTCACTCTACTTTGAACAGCGAATATGCCAGATGTTTCTCCCTCCACTCTTACTGCTGCTTGTTGTTCATGATATAGTGTTTCTATAAGATGTATTAGATGTTTAGGGAAGCCCATGTCTCCCATGATGGACCACAGCTGGTGATGTTTAACACAATCAAACGCGTTGATGTAGTCTATTCTTCTTCTTCTTTCGTTCACTTGAAACATGTCTATATCTGTAATTCTGTCTCCTTAATAAAACTCACTGTCTTTTGTAGTTCATACAGTGTCCCATAGAGCTTTGATTCCAGTGTTGTTTCCTCTGGCCAATATGTCTGCCTCAGTGTTTCATGCTCAGAACACTCTTGAAGTATATGTTTGGCACTCTGTGCTGCCTGTCCACATGTACACATGGCCGTGTTGCCAATTTTGAACTTTGTATACATGTGACTGCGGAGTCGGTTGTGTCCTGTTCTGAGACGTAGAATTATAACTTGTTCTGATCTGTTCATAATGTGATAGTCATCTTGTGTTGGTGTTTGTGGCATTCTTATTGACTTTATCATCTGTTTTAACTGATGGTAGGTGATTGGTATATCTGGTTGGTCTTCGGCAGCACCTTCCTTAGCCAGTTGGTCTGCTTTTTCATTTCCTGGTGGTGTGCAAAGGGAACGTATTGCTCTAGGCGGACCCAGGGTTAGCAGATAACCAAGATCCCAAATGTACCACCACGCGGTGCACCCTGGAAACAGAAATACAGCAGCTCGAGCTGATTCTGGCCAAATCATTTGGGGATCGTGTCCGAGAATGTGGAGGTAGCAAATGGAAAGAGATTTGCCTGCACAAGAGACAGACAATATCTCCGACACCACGAGCATCACCACATATAGCGACACTGTCGACATACAGTGAAGCTAGTCAGTCCAGTCCGAACATTGGAGGGGCGGCCAATGTAAAATGCACGTAAAGGTAGATGCATGGCGAAAGACATAGATTTCATACCGAGTACAATGAAACAATGAAAGGGCAGAACAGCGCTAGAGGGCAGCGCGAACTGCAAATAGAAAGTGAAAAGTCCCTAGGAAAGGGGAACTACAAGCTCCGTCAGCTCGAGACGAGCTTCTAGTTACCTGTGTTCCTTACAGGCAGAGATCCATACCCATTCATTGGCGTTTTGTAAAGCAAGAAGACCTAATCCAACTCTAATGTCGAGCCTTCCTAAACCGGAAATATGCTCGCGAAGAGAAAGGGTTCCGTACTCGATGCGCTCAGGCACAAAAGGGACAACGATTTAGCCCTGGCCCAACTCTACTGTCAAGTTTTCCTACACCGGAAATACACTTGAAGAGAGAAAGGGTTCAGTACCTGATGGGCTCAGGCGCTAGTGGGACAAGGACGCTCAGCTCGAGAACGCCTTGCTCTCAAACGCGTGGTGTGAGACTCGAACTTGGACGAGGGGTACAAGATGTCGGTGAATGACACCTCGGCTAAGAGAGTGAAAGAGCCAGGGTCCAACTCCTCTGTAGAGTTCTTCCCCTTAAGGAACCAGGCTCATGGATGAGAAACGGTTCAGTACCCAATGGGCACAGGCACAGCACGTCCAATTACACGAGGCAAGTTCATAGACAGTGGAACACCTCGTTCGAGTCAGACGAGAGCAAAAAAGTCGTCTGGGCGTAGAGTCTCCACTACGCGTGCCTGGAGACAGATGTAGAGGCTGTCACAGGCTAAGGGTAGCCCACCCGAATTGTCAAGGCATGCCGAAATCGGATCTTCTAGGCCTACAAGGCGCATAACGGTGGCACAACGTAATCACGCTCCCGGCGGAAATCGCACGATATCCGTGATGGTTACAATGGAGCGAACGAAAAACAAAAAATTTCCTGGTATTCCACAGTGAGAGGGTATCCACTGCATGGTTACCCTATACTGGTAAGACAATTCGCTAAGTAGTTTTTTTAAGTCTGTTAGTTTTCCAGACTGGAGAGCTTGAAGCACTGACCTTGCATCTGTCAGGAATACCACAGGCTGTAGGTCAGAGTTGGAGTTCAGCAGTTTTTTAGCTGCCACACTAATTGCGTGGATTTCTGCATCATAATTATTGCAGAAACTTCCTGTCGGTGTTCTGATTGTATCTCTGGGCTTGTGTGGATATTCTATATATACACCTGCACCTCCATTCCTCACAGCATTCTGTGCTGACCCATCTGTGTACACTCTGACCCATATATCTTGTGGATATTCCTCATCCAGGAAACTGAGGGTGACTGTCATTCGCTGCACACTGTTCTGTTCGTCCTCGCTTAGTATTCCTTTCACATGGGTCTGAATGTATATTGGCATTCCATGGCTTTTACTCCACGGGGTTTGCTCTGGTACAGACCTTAAAAGGCTGTCAACTTCAGGTAGGTCCGTAAGTTGTCTACGGAGTCGTTTAGCTTGATGGATAAAGCTGCTCCTTTTCAGTCGCCCCATTGCTAGATTTTGGAATCTTTCCTTCATTGGATGACTTGGCATACACTGAAACTTTTCTGCTTGAATTAGTACTTTTGTGTCTCTGCGTTCGCCAAGTGTTTGCATTCTTCCCATTTTCTGCATCTCTGCTATGGGAGTTGATTTCATTGCTCCCAACATTATTCTAAGTGCCTGGTTTTGCACTTTATCTAGATCTTGTAATGTGGTGTTTGATGCGGGACACCACGCAGCTGAACCATATTCCAGGTGTGGTCTTATGCCTTGCTGGTAAACTTTACTGAGTATATTTCCACTGGCTCCCCATGTGGTTCCACTTAGTTTTCTCAGGATCGCTAGCTTCCTCCTGGCTTTTGTTGTTGCTTTGTTTATGTGCTGCTTCCATGTCAGCTTATCATCAAAAGTAACTCCGAGGTATGTGGGTTGTTTGTCTTCTTTCAAGAGCTTTCCATCTATCTTGATATGACCAGCTTTTTGTTTTGGTGAGAGGGTAAAGAGTGTAGTGCTGCACTTATCTGTGTTAATGCTGACGCACCATCTATTAGCCCATAAGGTTAGGGCATCGATAGCTCTTTGTATTTGTTTAGTGGCCACTGTTGCATGTTCTTCCGTGCACCAGATCACCAGGTCGTCAGCATACATTGCCACTTTGATCCCGTGTGCTAGTTCAGCAACTAGGTCATTGATGTAAACCAAGAAAAGTGTGGGTGACAGGACACCTCTCTGGGGGACTCCATGACGCAGTAGAACCTTCTTGCTCTTGCGACCATCTAATTGTACCCTGGCTCTTCTATTATGCAGGTATGCTTTTACCCATTTGTACATTCTTGAACTAACCCTGCAATTTCGCAATTTCTTTAGGAGCCCTTCTTTCCAGACCTTATCAAATGCTTTCCTGAGGTCTATCCATGCTGCTAGTACCAGTTTCTTTTCTTGGAAGGCATCCTCAATCTCTTGGGAGAGGTAGGTTTCCTGATCTTCAGTAGAGTAGCACTGTCTGAAACCTGCTTGCTGTGATACCAGAAGGTTTTCACTTTCAAGGTACCACTGCATCCTAAGATTGATAATGCGTTCCATTGTTTTACATAGACAGCTTGTGAGGCTGATGGGCCTGTAGTTGGAGACTGTGTTGCCATCTTTTCCTGACTTGAGGAGTGGTATCATTATTGCTTCTCTCCACGCCTGTGGTACATTACCTGTGGACCAGGTTGTGTTAAAGATCTGCAGTAGCTTTGCTCTTGCTGCAATTCCCAGGTTTCTAATCATTTCATTGGACACTCCATCAGCTCCAGGGGACTTTTTCATTTTCAATTTGGATATTGCATTTGGATGTAGTCTATAAAACACATATTCAGGTCTAATATGTATTCTCTACATATACATATATATACATATATATATATATATATATATATATACTAGAAGCAATACCCGGCGTTGTCCTGGTGGGAATAAGAAATGAAAATTAATAGAGTATAGATTTAATAGATTAATATAAAAATAAATAATATTGTCCAATATCATGACAACACCGCCGGCTGAAGTACATTAAATATCGATATTTTCTGTAGACAAAATCTGCATGCAACGTCGAGCAGAATGTACGAACATAACTTTCGCCGTTAGGAAATTCCAATTGATAATTTTTTTTAAATATTTTTATGGAATACGTTTAAAGTAACAAGAAAAATAAGAACATGAATATTCTAGAAGTATTGTAGCCAAGTATTCTAGAAATGACACAAAGACATTCATCTGTGTTTACAAATTTAAGTTACAAAAAAGTAACCACAGTAACCAGACGACCACGAAATCACTGCCTATAGACGTAAACATTTTTAATATAAATATATATCCTGGTCATAATTTTTATGCCATAATATTGTTAGCTTGGTGAAAGCAGGATATGTCGCCTATCGGTGAAAATGTATGGATTTAAGTGTATTTGATATAACATTTTCAAAACATTGCACAGACGCAAGGAGAAAGAATACTGAACCTGTTACAGCAGTGAAAACAGCGATGGATACGTAAATATATTATTTCTGCTGTCTATATCTATCCTATTATAATTATCAGTTTAACATTTGAGAAGCAGTCAGAGGTAAAAGGTTAATCATATCATTGGTCAGCTTTTACCGGACAACTGGACAGCATTTCGATATTTTGCTAGCGCCAGTACCATCCGTTTGAATGGTGTTATAACCGTGGCAGAAATGAATTCCTATACGCCACGTTTTAATTTCTATAGCGAAATATGAGGATCAGAGTTAAGGAGATAGAAAATATATATAACATATATGCATTAATCAATTGTTTCAGCAAAAAATAAATGACATAGTTAAGAATAGAACAGCAGGACTATTTTGGTGAAGAACTTGGTCAGATTAACCTTGCATACACGGAATCGATAATTAGATTACATGCTGTAAAAAGAACAATTGTCTATTATCTGCCCCCAGGTGAATGATGCTTCATCGTATTCACACTTGCCGTTACGCGTAGGTGTGGGAGCTTAAACTGTCGTTCTAAGGCCAGATGTATCGCCGTGGTTGCATTTAGTATATGTTTGTTCAAGGCTATCTAGATTATATTTTTTATCCTGGTCACCTTTGGCTTTAGGTCGCATATTTTTTTTTATCGTGGTCACCTTTGGCTTTAGGTCGCATATTTTTTTTATCGTGGTCACCTTTGGCTTTAGGTCGCATATTTATTTTGTCGTGGTCACCTTTGGCTTTAGGCCGCATATTTTTTTTATTATATGTACTTTTTAGTATTTGATTTGTGTTCATTCTCATAAGTTCATTCTCATAAGTTCATTCTCATAAGTTCATTCTCATAAGTTCATTCTCATAAGTTCATTCTCATAAGGTGACCGAACCATTTTACTTGCTGTCTTTCCATATGTTCAATACATATGTTGTTTTGTCGGTTTTATCTAGTTTAGTAGCCACTGCAGCTTTTCTCACACACTTCATTTCACATGTAACGATTTTCATCCGCTGCGAAGCTGTTAAAGAACATGTTTGACATTCGTAGCAGAGTGTTGGTATGAATATTTTGTAGATTATTATCATTTTTTTTTAAATTTCCATCTTGATCTTTGGATGAAGTAGTAATGGTGAAAGTTGGTAAGTCACTGTATTTGCTTTCTCACACCTTGTTTCTATTTCTCTGTCTAGTCTTCCATCTTTGGAAAAAATGCTGCCTAGATATTTAAATTCGTTGGCCTGTTTCACTTTAGTGTTTATCTATTTTTGTATACTATTGGCGTTGCAGACTTTATAATTTTCATAACTTCTGTTTTTTAATATTTTTTATGTTGTACATTCTGACATGCTAATAGCAATGTAGTGTTGTGTTTTTATGTTGTACATTCTGACATGCTAATAGCAATGTAGTGTTGTGTTTTTGCAAATTGTCCGTCATCTTTGTATTTTAGATTGTCAACAAATATTAGTTGGTTGATTTCATTGTTATGTTCTTCATCAGGTTTATTAGCAAATGTTTGTCATTTGTTGATGTCAGCTTCTTCTATTATTCTGTCCATGTATATATTGAAAAGTGGAGGCAAAAGCACGCCTTCTTGTTTATTCCAGATCTTGTTTCGAAAGATTCATTCATTCCATCTGTTGTTCTTACTGAGCCCTGACATTTTTAATATATCGCTTTTATATTATCTAACAGTTGTCCTCTGATGTAATACATTTCTAAGGTTTCCCATAGAATTGTTTTATCTACTCTGTCGAATGCCTTTTCCTGGTCTACAAATATTATGTTTAAATGTTGATTGTATTCAAATGCCTTTTCACTCAGTTGTTTCAGTGTTTCAGTCTGTACAGCTTGTCCTTCTTCTGACGTAACATTGAGAGGGACTCAGCTGTGGTTCTGCAACGTATCGTATTCTCTGTTCTGTTATTTAGCTGTAGATTTAACCTGTGTGACTTAAGAAGTAAATGCCTCTATATGATTCACACTCTCTCTTATTACTTTTTTTTCTATTGTGGTACAATTACTAATTTATGCCAATTCTCTGGTACTTTCCTTTCTGACCAGGCTATTGTGAATAATCTGGCTAACCACTGGACAACTGTGTCTCTACACGATTTTATTGCTTCGCTTGGTATGCTGTCCTCTCCTGGTGATTTATTACTTGGGCTATGTTTTAAGGTTTCTTATATTTCGTGATTTAGTATATCTGGTTCGAAAGACTATTACTTTTCGTATCTCTGGTGTCACTAATTGTTAGAAGTTTGCTGTGGAAGTTAACAACCTGGCACGGTAGAGAAATCTTGATACATAATACTGGAGATAGAGAGATGAGGATAGCATGATCGCATACGCCAGCCGGTATGGCACCTAATTAATGAATATCTGGTTTCACTAACTGTAAGAAGTTTGCAGTGGAAGTTAACGTTTACCTGTGGCACTATTTAGTATCGACTTGGAGTCAGAACGCGATTTGACTGTCTGCACAGTAGGATTCTATTAGTCAACACACTTGAGAAGTTACTGCAAGGTTTATCGATCAAGCCAAGTTGTAAAACCACAAAATGTAGCGCCACAACTGATAAAAAATGTCATCAAAATCGGAATCATGAACTTCGGTTTAACAAATATGATATTTTTGTTATTGAAATAAAGTTTACAGCTCAAATTAATAATGTTTTGGTGAATACGTTGATAATCAATTTCATCTACAATTATGTTAGAAGAATTTCTGTAGGCGTTGATAATCAATTTCATTTACTGTTATGTTATTAAAATAATTTATGTTGATAATAAATGTCATCTACAATTATGTTATAAGTGTTTCTGAAGGCGTTGATAATTTACTTTATTGTACTAGAGCATAGGTTCCCAAACTACTAGAGACCACCGCCCACTTGTGGAATCTATGGTATGTAGTGGAGTAACTGTAATAGAGTTCTCCCATAAGTACGTTGTCTCTTCCAATAGGGAATCTCAATAGAGTAGTTATTTCCGTTTCTTCGCGAAAATATTTCGGATCATTTGCTGTTCATAGTTCAGCTTGTCAAGATGTAACAAATATTTGTATTGTATTTATTTAGATGAGATTTCTATTGAATTTTCAAATCACTCTGTTTTAACATTATTATATAACAAAAATTCCTTCAACATTTCACTTTGTACAATGCATTTCAATTTATTTTCTGCTCACGTAAATGTGTGTTACACTTTATACACTGCAATGACATCATGAAATTTATATCGATCCAGAGAAAATTACTTACAATATTATGAATCTCCACTGCTTTTGTTTTGTTTCTTTACTGTTTCGTATTCATATTTTTAATTATTTATAAGACTTTGTATCTCAAACTACCACCAGAGGTTGATTGTAGCAGGACAATAGTCATACTAGATTTCCAGAAAGATGTGGTCACGAGAACATAATGTATTTGTTTATTACAAGGGAGAGGTCAATTAAAACTTCTTGCCCATACTCTAGAAAGACAAAATGAAGGGCAGAGGACCTGGGAGAGGAGAAAAAGCAGACCAAGAAGACGATGGACTGACGACATTTAAGATAAAATGAATATGTCGTTGGAAAATGCAAGCTGCATCGCCCAAGACAGAGAAGGGTTCAGGGAGTTCATTGGGAAGACAACGCTCTGGAGAGAATTCGTCCTATGACACACCATACGTGCTTGCAAATTAGTGAGTTACATGTGTAATATTTATTTGAAACCGCGAATAATTAGCGAACTCAAAAACCCAATCTGCTAATCTTCTGGGAAATGACTTAACACTAGCACATCTCCGAGAATTGTCATTGACATAGCAGACTGCAGAAATTAGTTGTAGCCCATCAGATAGTCAGTGCCACGAAGAGTAATGCTGAAATTCTGCTGTGGCAGACTTTTTGACTCATGTAACGACTCACGTGATTGTCATTGGCTGTCACACAAATTATGATAATAGTAACCAAAGATTAGCGCAGGAATAATCAAACGAGTCATTAAGAATGTTTGCTTTCCCATTAGTCAATAAGTCATGTATTTTCAACAGACGCTGTAATCAATAAAACAAGAAGAAGGATGAGACTAAGCGTAAAATGTTGACTACCGGCGTGTGATACGGTCACTATGTAAAACCACTTATGAAGTCATGTAGTCAAACTATAGAGCACTGAAGCGCAATTCATGTGGCGCCTAGTATTTCAAGAGTTAACAGGGGTACAAAGATTGTTGCCACATCAACAAGTCTAATTAATCATGAATTGATAAACGAATCCAGCCTATCCCATAATTCAAACGACCGTACAACCAATAGCAAACAATAGATAGCCTTCACAGGTGCGGCATTCGTCAGAAATGACGTCTTCATTTTTAAGGATGACAAATTAATGTCGTTACAAACTCAAACGTCCACCAGTGGAATTTATCTTGCATCAGTAATAAATTTCTGTAACCAACAAATATGACAAGCAAGGATTTCATAACACACATTGCCTGATGACAGGTTTATGGACATGGGTTTGATATACGGGTCAAGCACTCCACCAGAACCAGGTGGTCTAAGGGCAAATCAATAATCTTTATTGTTTGAGACATTGCAATGGAAAAGTCAATAGTATAAAGAAAAAAGAAAGAAAGAAAGGTTTATTAATATTTCTTCTTGTGTGATTTTTGGTAAAAACAGATAGGCCTTCAAATAAACACACATAAAACGAAAATCAAGAACTTTACCGGCCTGACAGAATCAATTAAACTAGATGATAATATACTGGACAATGTTTCAAATTTCGTATATTTGGGAAGCAAGATAACAGTATAGGGGGGATACCAGCTGAGAAATCAAGACTCAATCGCTCTCGCCTCCAACGCCTTTAACAAACTCTCAAACATCTGGAGATCGAAGTCCGCAAGTAAACACATCAAACTGCGACTTTTCAATGCAAGTGTGATTCCATCATTGACATATGGATGTGAAAGTTGGAAATCTAAAGCAATAATGGATAAGAAGTTTAGTTGCCTTCGAGAATAGATGTCTCAGAAAAATCACTAATACTACTTGGATAAACTTCAAATCAAACGACATACTAAGAGCGGAGACAAAACAAGAATATGTGACGAACATCATCAGAAAACCACGCTGGACAAACATCGGCCACGTACTTAGAATGAAGGAATACAGAATTCCCACGACAAGCCTTCATGTGGACACCAGACGGGAAAGAAAACTGGGAAGACCAAATGGAGCGGTCGTTTAAGCTACTTTTAAGTTTCTAGGATTTTCCCCGTGCTCTACAACGACGTTGCCAATGTGACTACTTACCATCTGACTCATATGTTTCATTGTGTTGCATTGACGTTTCTCACCTGATCCATTATTTGAGATCCAGTTTCAAACCGACCATTGATGCGAAGTTTTCAGTCCCGATCCACCTGTGCTCCTTTTCCAGACTTAGAGGTGTTTTATATCTTTACCTTTCAATCTCAAAAACTCCCACTGAATCTTTCTTGTAGCGGGACAATGGTGCTAATAGATTTCCAGGAAGATATAGTCCAGAGAATGAAGATGCTTTGTGTTTATTTATCCAAATGGTCCATCACATCCGTCATGGCGAGAGGGAGGGTTAAGAGTGTTCGAAAGCATAGATGATTGACTTTATTGGACTCGACTATCTAATATGTCATCTGTTCCTGTCGACGAAGTCGCAAGCCCCCCCACCCCCCAGCGGGAATCACTTATAGCCCGTGTACCCGTAGCTTCAAGCGATAATCCACAAGGATTTCAGAAATTATGCACGGTATAAGCGAATCATCCAGATTCGAACCTGCAAACTCGTGATAACAAAGCGAATGGTTAAACTACTACGCCAGGTGTACCACATAAAGGGTTAAATTTATCTTCCTTTAGTATTAGCAAGTAAATACAGAAACTGGTAAACCCACCAACCGCTGATCCATCCACGGTCCTGGATGGGAATTTAGTATATGGATATTACCGCAAAACTGTTACACAGACGATCTACACATGTGCTAGATGTGTGAGAAATGTGTTTCAACAGCAATATAAATGTACCAAATTTGTAATCTATGTGCCAATATAAAACACCAGGTAGCTGTGCGCGAACCTAAGGCACCAGGTAACTGTGCGCGAACCTAAGGCACCAGGTAGCTGTGCGCGAACCTAAGACACCAGGTAGCTGTGTGCGAACCTAAGACACCAGGTAGCTGTGTGCGAACCTAAGACACCAGGTAGCTGTGTGCGAACCTAAGACACCAGGTAGCTGTGTGCGAACCTAAGACACCAGGTAGCTGTGTGCGAACCTAAGACACCAGGTAGCTGTGTGCGAACCTAAGACACCAGGTAGCTGTGTGCGAACCTAAGGCACCAGGTAGCTGTGTGCGAACCTAAGGCACCAGGTAGCTGTGTGCGAACCTAAGGCACCAGGTAGCTGTGTGCGAACCTAAGACACCAGGTAGCTGTGTGCGAACCTAAGACACCAGGTAGCTGTGTGCGAACCTAAGACACCAGGTAGCTGTGTGCGAACCTAAGACACCAGGTAGCTGTGTGCGAACCTAAGACACCAGGTAGCTGTGTGCGAACCTAAGACACCAGGTAGCTGTGTGCGGCGATTGAACTTATAGATGAATAAAATATGTAGACATTATGGACATATGATAGGAAATAAATAGAAACGGGAGGAGGGTAGATGGTGAAACTGAGGCTCTGGAAGAGAACGTTGAGAAGCACCTGAGGGTATATACATTTAGTTGGGGTGCATTTTAGAGAATAGCAACACGGTATAGAAAAATTACGTGCATCAAGAATCAAATATCATCAGGTACTATCTCTGCAGAGAATGACTGCAACGTGCCTCTAACATCCTTCGTATCTTGTCGTGGTTATGCACTCTGCTAAACTTATCTTGTCAATCTCATAACTGCTCTCTCAAATTTCTACCGTGTCCTCCAACCCTCAGCTCTGCCTTCAATTAAGGTCTTCAACAATGTATCCCGCATTATGTCCAATATATTGTATTTGGTTATTTGAAATTTGTATAATAGTTCTATTTCCCCTATGTAACATTTTATTTTCATAGAAGTTGCCCCTATTTCCCCTATGTAACATTTTATTTTCCAAGAAGTTGCCCCTATTTCCCCTATGTAACATTTTATTTTCCAAGAAGTTGCCCCTATTTCCCCTATGTAACATTTTATTTTCAAAGAAGTTGCCCCTATTTCCCCTATGTAACATTTTATTTTCAAAGAAGTTGCCCCTATTCTTGTATATGTCCACACCTGGAAGACATGATGAATTCTGTCTTTTATCTGTATGTTTATTATCCACGTTTCTGTAGCATACATTTATCGTGGAGTAGATGTAAGGATGTTTTCTATGTTGTTTCCCTGTGCCACGCAGGCTACTGAGTTGTGTCATAGTTGTGTGCTTTTATAATAGTCTTTGCATAATATCAAGAGTGTTTTCAAGAGCAGACAAGATGATGCTGTCAACTGATGAAGCTGTCAATTGATGATGCTGTCAACTGATGAAGCTGTCAACCGATGAAGCTGTCAACCGATGAAGCTGTCAACTGATGAAGCTGCCAACTGATGAAGCTGTCAATCGATGAAGCTGCCAACTGATGAAGCTGCCAACTGATGAAGCTGTCAACTGATGAAGCTGTCAACTGATGAAGCTGTCAACTGATGAAGCTGTCAACCGATGAAGCTGTCAACTGATGAAGCTGCCAACTGATGAAGCTGTCAATCGATGAAGCTGCCAACTGATGAAGCTGCCAACTGATGAAGCTGTCAACTGATGAAGCTGTCAACTGATGAAGCTGTCAACTGATGAAGCTGTCAACTGATGAAGCTGTCAACTGATGAAGCTGTCAACTGATGAAGCTGCCAACTGATGAAGCTGCCAACTGATGAAGCTGCCAACTGATGAAGCTGCCAACTGATGAAGCTGCCAACTGATGAAGCTGCCAACTGATGAAGCTGCCAACTGATGAAGCTGCCAACTGATGAAGCTGCCAACTGATGAAGCTGCCAACTGATGAAGCTGCCAACTGATGAAGCTGCCAACTGATAAAGCTGCCAACTGAACTCTTGACAGGATGTTGGCAAGGGGGTTGGGGTAAATAAACATTGCGAAAAATGTTTCATGACAGAATACATGACAGAATACATGACAGAAAACATGACATAATACATGACAGAATACATGAACATTTTGTGTGGAAACGTTAATGAATTACTTGTATGTAAACAAAATATATTTGGACGAGGAAAATATGTATTTGTTGTAACGACCAAGTTATGTGTCAGTTTGTGAATAATTCAATAAACTAATATTCACCGGTCATTCTCCCCTTAACGTGAATGAATTGTCGCCCCCACCCCAAGACAATGCTACTCTTTCTTTCGAATATTAATTTTCTCGTCCATGACACCTTTTCGTAATGACAAAAAAGTTGACATCATTTTTCTCTCCATTAATCATAATTTTGGCTTCGTGCGTTTCGTGTGCTTTAATGAAAAGAAAACTGGCCCAACGATGAATAGAGGAGATCTAAGTCCTTGACAAACATGCCAGATAGGCAAACACGTTTTTAAACTAAATATGTTATAATATATAGGTTTGGATAGATACATTGAATTTCCACCTGGCTAGACTCACCGCCATCTTGAATATGTTATGATAAACAATAACACGAGTTGATACAAAGAATAAACTCTTAAAACAGATTGATTAAATAATTACATTGATTTTGAATACAAATATGAATAGTGCATGGTAGACAAGGTGACTTGGTAGACAAGGTGACTTAGTAGACAAGGTGACATGGTAGACAAGGTGACATGGTAGACAAGGTGACTTGGTAGACAGACATTGTGTAAATTCATATATCCTCATCAAGTGCAGTCTCCGCAACGAAGGTTGGCTGCAACAGTCGTCCAGCATCCCAAGTCTTTTGTTTTGGTGGTGCACTCCGCTAATTTGTAACCTGACCCATCTTGCGATGTTACTCTCCCATTTGTATCTCTGTCTACGTTTTGCTCGATTCCTTTCGACTTTACCTTCAAGTAAGGTCTTCAACAAGGTGTCATGTCTTGTATTGTGTCCAAATATTTTATGTGCCTGATCTTTATGTCTCCTAATAATTCTTTCTTCATATTAAGTGTTTTTAGAATCACTTTGTTTGTTTCTTCTCTTTCCATGATCCTATTCCTATTCTTCTGTATATCCACATCTCAAAGGCATCAATTCTGTCTTCTATTTGTTTGTTTAGTGACCACGTTTCTGAGCCATACATTAATATAGAATAGATGTAGCATTTTATAATTCTCATTTTTAATTTGTTTATAAGTTTAGATGACACTATTTTGCTCATGTCATTGAATGTACTTTTAGCCATTTCTGTTCTTCTTTTAACTTCTATTTCACATCTGTCATCATTTGTGACTATGTGTCCAAGATATTGATAATGTTCTAAATTCATATATATATATATAAAATATCATTCAGGGAACGTGTAAGACTCATCTAAGTTAAGTATAAAATAGTTGAGTATGTCTGATGTAAGATTTCTCTAAGTAAAGTATAAGATAGTCTATTATGTTTCACCAGGAGTATGCCATTATCTCTATTTGTGTCTATTTAATAGACTTTACTTTCTTGTGTAGCTGAATGGTCGTCTATAGAACTTTGATTCTAGCGAAGTTTCCGTTAGCGTCATCCTTGGCAATGTAAGAGTTTTTCTTTGATTCTAGCGAAGTTTCCGTTAGCGTCACCCTTGGCAAGGTAAGAGTTTTTCTTTGATTCTAGCGAAGTTTCCGTTAGCGTCACCCTTGGCAATGTAAGAGTTTTCTTTGATTCTAGCGAAGTTTCCGTTAGCGTCATCCTTGGCAATGTAAGAGTTTTTCTTTGATTCTAGCGAAGTTTCCGTTAGCGTCACCCTTGGCAACGTAAGAGTTTTTCTTTGATTCTAGCGAAGTTTCCGTTAGCGTCACCCTTGGCAATGTAAGAGTTTTTCTTTGATTCTAGCGAAGTTTCCGTTAGCGTCACCCTTGGTAATGTAAGAGTTTTTCTTTGATTCTAGCGAAGTTTCCGTAAGCGTCACCCTTGGCAATGTAAGAGTTTTCTTTGATTCTAGCGAAGTTTCTGTTAGCGTCATTCTTGGCAATGTAAGAGTTTTTCTTTGATTCTAGCGAAGTTTCCGTTAGCGTCACCCTTGGCAATGTAAGAGTTTTTCTTTGATTCTAGCGAAGTTTCCGTTAGCGTCACCCTTGGCAATGTAAGAGTTTTTCTTTGATTCTAGGGAAGTTTCCTTTAGCGTCACCCTTGGCAATGTAAGAGTTTTTCTTCGATTCTAGCGAAGTTTCCGTTAGCGTCACTCTTGGCAATGTAAGAGTTTTTCTTTGATTCTAGCGAAGTTTCCGTTAGCGTCACCCTTGGCAATGTAAGAGTTTTTCTTTGATTCTAGCGAAGTTTCCGTTAGCGTCACCCTTGGCAATGTAAGAGTTTTTCTTTGATTCTAGCGAAGTTTCCGTTAGCGTCACCCTTGGCAATGTAAGAGTTTTTCTTCGATTCTAGCGAAGTTTCCGTTAGCGTCACCCTTGGCAATGTAAGAGTTTTTCTTTGATTCTAGCGAAGTTTCCGTTAGCGTCACCCTTGGCAATGTAAGAGTTTTTCTTTGATTCTAGCGAAGTTTCCGTTAGCGTCACCCTTGGCAATGTAAGAGTTTTTCAGTTAATTAGACAACAAATCTTCTACTATTACTTATTTAACTATTTTCTGGAATGTCATTGTCTGCAGCACAAAATATAATCATAGTTACTAATGTAAATCGTGAGAAGAATTAAATGAGCCAGTAAGAAGGCTCGTTTTCCCATTAGTCAATAGTCTCATATAGTCGACGATCACGCTCTAAGTCAGGATGTTTGTCGCAGTATATCATATACACAACATTTCTGAAGTTCTATATTTTGTTCTACACTGTTTCTGAAGTATATATTCTATGTTTTGTTCTGCATGTGAACACGTACAAATTGATGTGTTAATAAACTGGAATATTTTTCCACTATAGAGACGTGGACGTTTTTTAGAATAAACAGTTTATTACAAGTCTGCGAGCATGTTTCCAGAGCCGTTACTTAGCACCTAAAAAATCATGGATTGCACAGATCACAGAACTAGTCTGGATAAAGACCCGTGGAACGAACATGATCTCCACTGCGATTACATTTTTGGAGATCGAGAAGATAATACAGGCTGATCCATACCTGGACATACCTGGACATACCTGGACATACCTGGACATACCTGGACTACTAGAAGAAAATCAAAATTTCAATTTGCAACATGTCTCAAGATTGCAAGATAATCACATCACCAAACATTGTACTAAACATATAGGTATGCTAGTAGATATGCAGGACATGGGTATTGAGGTTCAACATGTTCCTATAGCTTAGACAATTAACACATATGACATTCAGTGTTAAATAAATAAGACATCATAAAAATCATTGGAGGCAGCGGATATGTGGTTTATTCGAAGAATGTTACGCATTCCTTGGACAGCAAAGATTAATAATGAAGAATGTCTTAGAAGGATGGATGTGAAAAGAAGCATTATTGATAATATAAGAAAAGGACAGTCAACATTTATTGGACACATAATGAGAAGAGGAGGCATTGAGAACATAGTGACAACAGGAAAGATAGAAGGGAAAAGATCAAGGGGAAGTTTCAGAGAAAAGATATTGGACAGTTTGACTAAATGGCTTCGATTGACGACACCAACAGAGATGACATATATGAGAGATCGATGTACATGGAGAAAGATGATCGCCAACGCCATTAGACACGGCACTTGATGATGATGACATTCAGTACTGGGAAACAATAAGTCGAGTTTACCCCTCAAAAAAATCATTAATGAATACGCCACTGATACGAGACAATTAGCATTTCATAATGTGTATGCAGATATACCTTACTCTCCTAGCCCGACTTTAGATAAGTTAGATTATAGTATCTTCGACTATGCATTATAAAGCACATACAATCAAGCTTTCATGTTCAAATTCTCAAATTTCTGTCAAGAATCTACATCAGAAAGATTGGCAGTATAGTAGAACAATGAATCTAAGGTCTAAAAATCACATCTCACATTTTTACAATGATCACACATTTCATCGAATATTGTATTCAGGGCATGGCCATCAACGCAGTATTTCTTGAATGTGCAGATTTTCGAGAAAATACTTTCAGTAGAATCTGCCATTTTATTCTGAACTGTCCTGATGCACAAATGCCTGATGCGGAAATTATTCCTGGTATTTTGGCTGTCAACGTCGCCATCTGTACATCTCAGCTGACGTGACACTATAATTTTAGAAAATGCATTTTCTGATCGGTAGCTTGATAATGTTAGTATGTGATACCATCAGATCTTAATTTCATTTGCAACTACAGCAAAACGGTATTCTGTTTCTCGGCGTGGCTGAAGTGTTGTTCTTTCCTGGTGAATCTAGACATGTAATACTCTAACGAGACATGTAATACTCTAACGAGACATGTAATACTCTAACGAGACAAGTAGTTTTCTAACGAGACGTAATGTTCCAAGAATCATGTTTAACTAACAATTTAGCCAGGGACTATAAATTACATTTTTAGCCCATTTTGTACCTCGCCTCTTCACACTTGTCGACAGACGTTTTTAGCTGAGAACATACGAACATATTACAAAGATGTTTTTCTGATCATTAAAATATACAAGTACGGCACTTTGTATTTCACGTGTGTACAAATAAGACATATTTCTCAGTGCAGTAAAAGTAGACGCCATCACATAGTCGAGTTATTTCCCTTGTCTATGTTTGTAAATTTCATGTTCATCATTTAATAATTGAAATATTAATTTATTTTTGGATGAGGGTTAGAGTTAGGTTGTGTTTTACCTAGCTAGCCTTGCACCAAACCCTAAATAAATAAGTATTTCAATTAATAAATGATGGACATGAAATTTATAAACATAGACAAGGGAAATAATTAAACACGTAGTGTCTTCTACTTGAACTGCACCTTTTTTTAAAAACGAAAAGTGTATTATTAATTTTAAGACATTATGTTTTAATGTTGAATGCTGTCTGCTTTTTTAATCATGTACATTTATTGCACGCAATGTATTAATTAATCCAAGTGATATTTTAATCACGTGCTTTCTTCGGCAATATACAGTCCTAATATACAGTGACTCATTGAGAATCCTATTTCAATAGTCACGTTATTTAAAATTTAACGTGACATTTTTTATTAGCTGTAGACACTAAGTGGCCAATGACAATAATGGGAAAGTTCATATACATCACTGAAAGTTTATGTGCACTTATCAAATACATCACTGAAAGTTTATGTGCACTCATCAAATACATCACTGAAAGTTTATGTGCACTTATCAAATACATCACTGAAAGTTTATGTGCACTTATCAAATACATCACTGAAAGTTTATGTGCACTCATCAAATACATCACTGAAAGTTTATGTGCACTTATCAAATACATCACTGAAAGTTTATGTGCACTTATCAAATACATCACTGAAAGTTTATGTGCACTTATCAAATACATCACTGAAAGTTTATGTGCACTTATCAAATACATCACTGAAAGTTTATGTGCACTTATGATGTTGATCTGTAATTCTATGACTGCTTGTAACAATGATCTTGGTCTTGTCGGTGTTTATATAACCGAATAAACGCTGTTCTTGTTGGTAATTATTTTCTACAATTGTGGTTAAGTTTTATAGTTTCTATTTTGAACCAACTGCAAGATCAATAGCATCAAGGAGCGGATAAAAAAAAGCGACCCCTCAAATCGACGAGACTAGAATATGATGAGATAATTTCATTTTGATTGTAAGATTATAGAAAATGTTAAATGAGCACATACAACAATTCACGTATTGATACATTGAACGGTTGAAAAGGGCGAGATAATTGAACACAATGTACTACAGTTTATCCATTGATCTAGAGTGAAAACCCACTAGTTAACAAGACGTTGGTATTCGAATCCACAACCTATTGAACACAAAACGTACAACTCAACCACTACGCCAATTCCCCTAAGATTCCCATAAGATTCTTCTGTCGGAGAGTTTTTAGGATAAATTATAATCAGACGGAGAGACATCATATCCTGAGCATTTCTCATGTACTCGGAGTACAAGAGACCCACCCTTCAGGATTATAAAACGTCTTTGTCCATTGTAGACCACCGTGCCAGCTATGAACAAATTCCGGCATAAACTGGAAGATAATGGTAAAGATTACGATATTGTTTAATAGTATGTTTATCTAAACTTCAGCTGTAGAAAATGTACTTTATATTACTTTAATTTGCCCTGAAACTAGAATGTTATTCTGCAATTACGTTTCTGAAATGTGCTTTATTTGCATGAGAAACATATGAGCTTCAGATTGCCTGTTTTTTTTATAAGACTAATGCTTCATATTACCTTTGTGTAATAAGACTAAAGGTTCCATAATTCTATATACCTGTGTATAGACATTACTAAAACAGGGCAAAGGGCATCACAAGACGACTATGGACACAAGACGTTTCAATGCTCAAAAAGTACAACCCGATAAAAACATTAAAGACGCGGATTACAGAGAAATAATTTTGATACCACACACTTCTGTATCATTACTTGTCAGACTATTTAATATAGCACAACGCTATAATTGCCTGTCAAGCTATGTAGCCCATCACATTGCTATCAGTGGCTATGTATATCAGTGATACCACGCATATATTTTAATGGATATTAAAATAATTGGCAACAACTTCGATGATAAAATTTAACATAACATATTTTGTAAATCGTTGACAGCGTTATACAATTTTCTCACAACAAAAGTTTAATTTTAAAGAGTTGCAGTGAAGGTATTGTGTGAATACATCAGATGGAAGAGCTAGACGGACACAAAACACAATCTGAACTATGATTAAGGGCTGCAGTAAAGGTAAGCCTATTGTGTGAATACATCAGATGGAAGAGCTAGACGGACACAAAACACAATCTGCGTTATGATTATCCACACGAAAGAATTAATATTTAATTTCAAATAGCTCACACAATAAGCACCAGAAAACATAAAACACAAGGAGTTATAATGGTCAATTATTAGGAAACTGTACGCCACTTGAGACACTTGTGGTTGACAGTCAAGATAGAGCATTTAGAGAGAGTATAGATACCATAGCAACAGCCAATCATATTATAACTAGCAGACATCTTGTCCAATGAAAATTATCGCATCGGACGTTCTGACAAAAGGATTAAAATCTCAAATATGTTGAGACATAAAACACAAAATATTGAGAGCTGTTATCTAGTTAAATATTGGAACGAAACTTTCAGAATTTCATAACCGTAAACAACTCTGAATACACAAGAGAGCTTATCAGATATTCGGCAGTGCAGCAATTTCCTAATTAACACTTCATGTACATCAATTGAAAATGGCTAGTTAATTGTAAATCATGCCGACAAATCAATAACGGAATCGAATTGACGCATGTAGTGGCTGTCATGAACATAGTGAGGAAATGTAAGTACGCACTAAATGTGCGTTTGAAGACAAGACGTGAATAGATATGATAAAGTTGGACAAATCTGAATGTCTGTTCAACTGTTATAGAAGTATCATCAGGAAAGCGACAAAAATATGTACTAGTAGACCTTAACCCAAAATATATATGTCGACGTGTTTAGAATATTGACAAGTGTTTAAGCTGCAAGCGCATGCAAATATTTTGTTCAATGATTTCTCCACTGCATTACACAACTGACTTTCACGTTTATGGTAACATTTTGTTACAATATCTTTAGGAAAATGACATATGGTAACATTTTGTTACAATATCTTCAGGAAAGTTTCATATGGTAACATTTTGTTACAATATCTTCAGGAAAATAACATATGGTAACATTTTGTTACAATATATTCAGGAAAGTTTCATATGGTAACATTTTGTTACAATATCTTCAGGAAAATAACATATGGTAACATTTTGTTACAATATCTTCAGGAAAATATCATATGGTAACATTTTGTTACAATATCTTCAGGAAAATATCATATGGTAACATATTGTTACAATATATTCAGGAAAGTTTCATATGGTAACATTTTGTTACAATATCTTCAGGAAAATAACATATGGTAACATTTTGTTACAATATCTTCAGGAAAGTTTCATATGGTAACATGTTGTTACAATATCTTCAGGAAAATAACATATGGTAACATATTGTTACAATATCTTCACGAATATGACATAACATTTTGTTACAATATCTTCAGGAAAATGACATATGGTAACATGTTGTTACAATGTCTTCAGGAAAATGCCATATTCACAGATATTACAGGAGAATAAATACAATATTGTCTCTCGTCGTCATTCATTTTAGTTTCACAAAGAGTTATACTTTTTTCGCGTCTAGTTAACGATGCTAATTTGGGCTCAAATGGGGTGAAGATGATGATGATTACTGCTGTGTGTCTCTTACGTCTCATGAGTAACACGAGCTTATCATATTAAGGCACATTAATGACCAGAGCTTAACACGTTAAGATACGTGAATGACCAGAGCTTAACACGTTAAGACACGTGAATGACCAGAGCTTAACACGTTAAGACACCTGAATGACCAGAGCTTAACAATTTAAGTCACTTTAATGACCAGAGCTTAATAAGCTAATGTACATGAATAACCAGAGCTTAAAACTATACATCCCGTGAATGACCAGAGCTTAACAAGCTCAGACACATGAATGACCAGAGACTAACATGTTAATAGTCAGAGCTTAATACGCTATGGCACATTAATGACTAGAGGTTAAAACGTTAAGTCATATGTATGACCACATCTTAATAAACAAAGACACATGAATGTCTGGAGCATATAAATTAGACATATGAATGAAAAATACAAATAAATTTAAGACATATGAATGGCCACAGTTTAACAAATTACTCACCTGAACGACCAGATCTTACCACGTTAATCACATGAGTTATTAACTATTAACAAGTTAAGACACATGAATAATCAGAGTTTGTTAAGCTAAGACATATAAATTGTCAGAGCTTAAGTTGAGTTACATGAGTGACCAGAGCGTATCAAATTAAGACATTGAATCATCAGAGCATAACAAGATCCATGAGTGGCCATAGCATTTCCTGCCTTCAACTCCCTGTCTATTTCCTGCCTTCAACTTCCTGTCTATTTCCTGCCTTCAATTCCCTGTCTATTTCCTGCCTTCAACTCCCTGTCTATTTCCTGCCTCTAACTCCCTGTCTCTATGTTCACTTGTTTTATCCATTATTTATCTTGTATGTTCATTATGTGGCCAATACATGCATACTATTCCTTTTCATAGTTTTGTCACATACCTTTCTTTTTGTGTCATTCCATCTTGTTATTTTCTCCTAATTAGTTTCTCTATCTCTCCGTGAAATCTCGTCATGTTTCTGAATAAAACATCTATATCTCCTCTAGTTTCATATTTCTATGTTTATTTATTGTCCTTGATTTTCGTCCATATTATTGCAATTGTTATTACATTTGAACATTTACCTACATCTGTATATATATATATATATATCATAATTTCTGTGTATGTATACCGCAACATCAGACCTGCTTATATTCTATGTTAGATACACGACGGTTACACTTGTTGAATAGTATCATATTAATATGTTTCAAGATATTCGAATTTCATTTTAACTTAATGACATTACTTCAACAACTATCGGATAACATGAAAGATTTTTTGTCACGAGAATAGCGTAACACGACATGACCCTACACTAACAATGTATGTTTCCATTGACAAGATAAGAACTCGTGACAACACGGTGTTCATTATTTACAACAGGTTGAATACTATGATTGAAAGACTCGGGGTAGATCAATACAAGTAAATGGATGGAGACAACCACAAGAGATATGTATTGCAACAGGCTTAAATTGCTAGGGTATGGCGTCAAATAATAAGCTGTATCTGACAGATTGTCAGATCTGACATAGACGTTAAACAGCTGCTGTGTCGGATAGTGAAAGTTATACCCTCATTTTGAAATCGTTATTTAGTAACTAAACCGCACATATAGTTCAAGACATGTTCATCGCTGATTGTCTTCTGTGTACGTTCAGACATCTTGAATAACATCTTCTGTGTACGTTCAGACATCTTGAATAACATCTTCTGTGTACGTTCAGGAATCTTGAATAACATCTTCTGTGTACGTTCAGGAATCTTGAATAACATCATCTGTGTACGTTCAGGAATCTTGAATAACATCTTCTGTGTACGTTCAGACATCGTGAATAACGTCTTCTGTGTACGTTCAGACATCTTGAATAACATCTTCTGTGTACGTTCAGACATCTTGAATAGTCAGGGCCGGATTTAGACTTGATAGGGTCCTACGCTATTTGAGATTTATGGCCCTAAGCTATTTGAGATATGGACCCTTTAACGATTAAGAATATATTAATAGTAAAATTTTAAAATGTGTGGGGCCACCAAGAAAGTGGGGGCCCTAAACTATTGCTTGTTTAGATTATAGGTAAATCCTGCATTGTGAATACTAATAACTTATGTGAAGGTAGAAGAGATGTACTTTTATATAGAAGAATGTTGAGAATAAATACGGACGCATAAATAAAATATTTTGGAATTTCCATAATGGCAACTATTTGGGTATGGGGTAAGTTAAAAGTAGGTCTCATGGCAGCAGCCTGCCGTCGGGGATGAAGAAAACTATTAATGTACAAAGCAAAGTATTAGCACACTTTTCTCTCAATGATTAACTGACTACCACACGTTTTTTCTCAATGAAGTGCTAGGTGAAATCCCTACCGTGGAAGAAACTAGAAAATCCATTCGTCATATTTTCATTAGAAAAGCAATTCATCAGATTTCCATTAGCACCGTGCTCAGACTCAATACTAATCGAAATATGTAAGGATGTTGGTACAAACATAATTGAGAATCTTCATATGATTGGTTAACATTTATGGAAAAATGAAACTGTTCTACAAAATTTAATGAATGCAAAAATTATACACATATATTTATTATAATTATATACGGTATAATTGTATGGTATAGCTATAAATATCACTCGGCGCATGTCTCTAATATCCATCTCTGGGAAGATGTCTCGCCAAAATCCGCTTGAACAGTCTTACATCACATATTAATGAAGGATTATTACCTGAGATTCAAGGTTGTTGCAGGAACCAACGTTGAACAACGGATATGGTCTTTGCTGAAACACAACTTTAGAAAGAATGCCACGAATAACACTGTCTTCTTCTTCTTCTGCGTTCGTTCTCAAACTCCTGCACATTATCAGAATGTAATCCAGAGAACGGAATGCGCTGTGTCATGGTTTACAGCATTGCTGCTATATCTGCGCCTTTCGGACTGACACATCCGACTTCAGCATGGCTTTGGGTCACTGACCCTATATTGGATGAGACAAGTCAACTCCATCCCATAACCTCCTTAGTCGCCTTTTACGACATGCGTGGAAGGTAAACAGTTTTGCTATTCTTTGCTCCCCTTTCGGGCCCCGGCAACACACGGGCGGAACAACACTGTGACCGGTACAAATTATTCGTAGACTTAACAAAAACCTTTGACACAGTAAGTAGAGGATTAAGCTGTGGAAGATTATGGCAAAATTTGGATGTGCACATAAATGTATTACAATAACGCAGTAATTGCATGATGGAGGGCAAACTAGATTTCAGGATGATTGAGAGTTAATTGCAACTTGTCCTGTCTCAAATGGAGTTAAACAGGATGGTGGCATGATCTCAACTATTATGGAAGCTGTCAGAGATCTGGACGTGTAAGTAGACATCAGATATCGCAGTTAAGGTAAAGGTATGCCCCATGACATCAACCTGGCATCAGGGGTGAAATTAACTCTTAATGTGCTAAGACACAGCAACTATTAGATGAGATGGTCAGTTCTCTTCATTGCTGTCTTTCCCTCCCCTATTCATGTGTCAGGTACTCATTTACAATTGAATCGAATGGAGTCGAGCACGTGTCAAGCGAAAAATCACAACACGTATTCTTTTGTTCCGGACCTGGTTTTGAACCTGGAACCTTGATTTCCAGGGAAGCTATCACCTAAGCTACCGCGCTCCACATACCACATTGATGGACGTCAAATCACAAATCATCAAGGTTCTCCTATTTTCTGAAGAATGTGCCCTAAATGCCAAATCCTGAAACTGATCTACAGATTATTATAGACAGTTTCTCCAAAGACTGTACCGGCTGTGCGCAACAAACAAAAGTTCTGTTACAACCAGCGCATGGCTATCATCAACCTGTCATGAAAGTAATTGCAGTAACACTAAAAATTGTGAATAGATTCACATACCTAGGTAATACAGTATAAAACATGTCACCGTTGATTATAAAGTGTGTCCAATGATAGTCTAGGCAAGCAACACTTTCTGCAGATTGTATGCAAATGTCTGGCATTGAAATGACATTAACCTAGAGACTCAGATGAACGTTTACAGAGCAGTGATGCTTCCAGTGCTGCTATACGCTAGTGAAACATGGACTGTGCATAGACGTCATGTGAGGAAACGCAAACACTGCACACAACTTGTCTCAGGAAAATTATGAGCACTGGATGGCAAGACAAGGTTCCGGATAAAATCATTCTTTGACAAATCTGGCATCCCTACCATTGACACTATTCTGGTGCAGA
The DNA here is from genome assembly GCA_034231615.1 of Meghimatium bilineatum. Taxonomy (NCBI): domain Eukaryota; kingdom Metazoa; phylum Mollusca; class Gastropoda; order Stylommatophora; family Philomycidae; genus Meghimatium; species Meghimatium bilineatum. The sequence continues at coordinate 1,750,458 of CM067305.1, read as the reverse complement.
CATAGATTCATTGGAACATAGACTCACCTGGTACGTAAGTCAGATCATTGCTAAAAATACTTCTCTTTGGTAAGCTGCAAAAGATCTCGCCAAAAAGAAGCGCTGCAAGGACTCGCTAAAGACCTCACTGAAAGCCTGTGAAATAGACCAAGACTCAAGAGAAGAACTTACACAAAATAGAGATACATGGCGCTCTACAGTCAAAAATATGCGCAGCATCTTTTGATAAGTGAAAAACTGCAGCAGCTCAGCAGTAGAAAGTAGCTAGAAAGTTACAGGTACAACAATCTACATTGGTCATCCCATGTCCAAATTGTCGACGGACCATTGCGGCCAGAATAGGGTTTATTAGCCATCTTGAACTGATAGTCAAGGGACATAACTCTAACTGAATTTCACAGGTGGATGCAACAAATTGTCATCATCATCACGTGTAATGGACGAATAACAATAATTCCTTGTTCCCATTTGGGATCTCAGCAACACACGGGCACAACACATTTCCTTCTTCTTTCTTGCAAATCTACTCTGTTGAAATAGACGAAGCAAATACGAGGAAAATTGTGTACAATGAAGTTAATCGCGTAATCATTTTCTGGTCACTAACAACACAAAGACATGCAAACATTTATCATAATTTATTCCATCGATTCGCTAAACCCTGTGTTGCCTTTCAGCGTCAGGGGTAGAAGAGTTTTCTGGAGATGGCCCTCGTGTGTGGTGAGTATGTTGTGGAGTTTTTCGCCTCTTTCATCTCGGTGGTCCATCGTTTTCGTGGTTGGCCTCTAGGTCTGCCTTCACTGTATCTGTGTAGCATAGATTGTTGTCGTATGCTGTCTGATGGTAGTCTGCTGATGTGTGCAAACCATTTGATCTGTATTCTCTTAATATGGTCCAAGATTGGAGTGGTGCCTGTTCTTTGTCGAATGTCCTCATTTCTCACTCTAGCGATATTCCTAGGATTCTGCTTACGCACGCCATTTCAGCTGTTAAAGCTTACGTTTGTTTTGTGCTGCCGTTGTCCGTGTTTGGCAGTGGTAGTACATCGTTGGCATAATAATCGTTTTGAATAATGTTATTTTGGTGTTTAAATCTACATCTGTGTTTGTGAAGATTTTTGTCAGTTGCCCTAGGGCTTGGTATGAGTTACTACATCTATTGTGTATTTCTGTGCTGCTCTTGCCGTCTGTTGTTATATTGCTTCCTACGTATGTGCATTCTGTCACTTGTTTAAGTATGTTGTTACCAATATATATATATATTGGTGTTTCTTTATGTTCTTCCTATCTTCAGTACTTCAGACTTTTCTATATTTATATATTTGTCTTTGTAGTTCCTCTTCTGATGATGCCACTAGTGCTTGGTCATCTGCAAATAGTAGTTCGTTTAAGTTATCCTTCAGTTCAGATACTGTTTTCTTCTGTTGTCTTTGCCACTTTGCAGATGTATGATCTGTGCATGTTATGAACATTTGACAGATGGAGGTGGTAGTACACATTCCTGTCTCACTCCCGAGTGAATTTGAAAATATTCAAATATACATGTGCTCGTTCTTACTGCGCATTGACTATTGGTGTAGATGCTCTGACATAGGTTTATCAGATGTTGGGGAATTCCATATGTCTGTAGTCTTATCCATAGTTGTGCTATATCCACTCTGTTAAAAGCTTTCTCTTGATCCACGAAAGTCAGATATAAGTCTTGATTATGTTATGTTGCTCTTTCTAAAATATGTTTGATGGCGAGGATTGCATCTGTACAGCTTTAATTTTTCCAAAAGCCCATCTGTGTGTTGTTGAGCTATGGTTTTATATATGCGTGCATCATTCTCTCTAGTATCTTGCTAAACAATTTTTCTATGTGGCTTAAGAGTGATGTGACTCTATACTTTGTGCAGTCCCTGTTGTTTTTTTTCCATTCAGATGGGAAAAATCACCGCTGTATTCCAGTATTGTTGTCTTTTGTGTTTTTCGTATCACATTGAACAATCTTTATACCTGTCACTGTTAGCATTTTTATTAGTTCTATAGGTATGCAGTTTATTCCTGGTGCTTTGTTGTTTGGTGCATGTTTAACTGCGTTTTTAATTTCAGATTTCAGGATGTGTGGTTGTAGGTCTTCTTGTACTGTATTTATTGTTGCAATCACTTCTCCTTCCTTTAAGTTTAACAGTTGATTGAATTAATATTTTCAATCTTTCCATGATTTCTTGGGCCTTTTTAGTATGTTGCCATGTTTATCGTTGATTATTTCTGTTTTTTCGTTAATATTGTTTATAGTGTCGAAGAAATGTATCTTATATTCCTCCATTCCTTCTTCTAATGAAGATGTGCCTTAAATCTCCGAAAATATACATCAGTCATTTTCATTGCTGCTGTTATTTATTAATATGTTTACATTCTCACAAAATTCTTCTATTTGGTTTTCGTTGTACATGTTTCGGTGTGGTACATGGTAGATATGCCTGTATAAATCTTGTATAATTATACATAATTGATTATTGTAGATATTTCCCACAATGCAATATAGGAGATTGTGTCAATTTTTCGCCGCATGCATACATGCTCACTAACACATATTCCGTGGTGAGACAATTGTGCACTAGATTATTCATAAGCCAAGAGTTGTACATAAATGGGATTATTCGTATCAGAGGTTCTCAGCGTGTGTAATATTCCTCCATGCGGTTAACATATCATTGTTTAAATAGCACGATGGGACACATGATGGTAACCACTTGAACAATAAACAATGAGATTTATAGCAAAATAACTTACAAAATTGTATCGACTGGAGTGAACATTAAGACCGTATTTTGTTAGGTATTATGTGAGGAGGAGGGGGAGGATACGGAAGGAAATGTTTCCTAAAAGAGATGGAGCGCCACAGACTACGAGCCGAGAACAGCTTGTAGAACACTGATCTATCACTATAGATGACAGTAGGACAGCCGGTGACGCAACAAATATGGACGACTATAGATGACAGTAGGACAGCCGGTGACGCAACATATATGGACGACTATAGATGACAGTAGGACAGCCGGTGACGTAACAAATATGGGCGACTATAGATGACAGGACAGCCGGTGACGCAACATATATGGACGACTATAGATGACAGTAGGACAGCCGGTGACGCAACAAATATGGGCGACTATAGATGACAGTAGGACAGCCGGTGACGTAACAAATATGGGCGACTATAGATGACAGTAGGACAGCCGATGATGCAACAGATATGGACGATTATAGATGACAGTAGGACATCCGATGATGCAACAAATATGGACGAATATAGATGACAGTAGGACAGCCGATGAGGCAACAAATATGGACGACTATAGATGACAGTAGGACAGCCGATGAGGCAACAAATATGGACGACTATAGATAACAGTAGGACAGCCGGTGACGCAAAACATTAAGTACACAAACAATTTACAATATAACACCTTATGGCTAGCACCAACATGCCTCTTAATGACTGATTTGACCATACATATAACTTACATTATTCACTCTGATTATATTTTGTGTGACAAACCATGAAAATCAAAGGATAAGTCTTTTAACTCATTTTTGTAGGCTTATTTTTCATAGCCAATATGCCTTTTATTGCAGAGGGTCACAGCAAATGTACAGAGTTGATGGGTAATAGGGTAATCCTTATTGTCATATGCATTAAGAATTAAAACTCGTGTGTCTGACCAGCATATTCTCAACTAACCAAACTGCGCAATGATGTAAATTGTTTGCTCATTTCCAAGACAGCCGGCCTGAATGCATGCTCAATGCACGTGTTGTTTTGCAGCAGATCAAGTCAAATGCTCTGACAGCCAATCAGTTTCATTGCCCCGGGGGTCATTTAATTCTATTCTGCAGGGGATCAAAGAGTGATTAAATTGACCTCTATCTCTGAAGGTCTGTCAGAAATGGGCGCATATAAGCACAAGAACACCAGTTTGTGAAGATGTTAAAATCCAATTAAGAAAAGCTGCCTGAGCCTGCATGTGAATAGAGGAGTTTATAGAAATCATTGTATATGTGTACATTTGAAGATTAGAGTAGATAGCAACAATTCTATATGTGTAAATTTGAAGATTAGAGTAGATAGCAACAATTCTATATGTGTACATTTGAAGATTAGAGTAGATAGCAACAATTCTATATGTGTACATTTGAAGATTAGAGTAGATAGCAACAATTCCATACGCAAATTTTTCTCATAAATAAATAAACACAAAGTGAGAAAAATATATCAAATTAATATATATCGAAGATTTTTCTATGAAACAAGGTACACAAACAACGTAACTTTCTATGAAACAAGGTACACAAACAATGTAACTTTCTATGAAACAAGGTACACAAACAACGTAACTTTCTATGAAACAAGGTACACAAACAACGAAATTTTCTATGAAACAAGGTACACAAACAACGAAACTTACAATGAAACTACTTGTAATATAGCTTTCTGCTTTCTATGAAACTGCTTTTAATGTAACTTTTTACTTTCTATGAAACTACTTGTAATATAGCTTTCTACTTTCTATGAAACTACTTGTAATATAGCTTTCTACTTTCTATGAAACTGCTTTTAATGTAACTTTTTACTTTCTATGAAACTGCTTGCAGTATAGTTTCTTCTTTATCTGAAACTGCTTGTAGTGTAGACTTCTTTGAAACTTCTTGCAGTATGGTTTTCAAAAGTATGATTGCAGTATAATTTTGTCACGACAAAATAGAACTTTGAACTATTTATTTCTAGAAATATGCAACAATATTATTTATACCAACGACTCAAGACGCCTCAATTTCTTGTCACTTATCGACACCTCTAAATGTACATCAAGAATCATGGTTGGACAACATCATCGACTATGTGTGTGTGGTAGTGTGGAAATGGTACGTGTAAGGAGGCTCACAATCAAGATATGGTAAAAGTACAAGAGAACGCAGAGCGCAATGGACCGTCTAATTACATGAGATAATTTCACTATGAGCGGAACATCTCATACAGTCGTAGCTCTCCACGGGATATCAGTAAAGTCCAATGGCACATTGAGTGATAAACCGTCATGGCGTAAAGCAGGTACACGCTGTTTGCTTGGCGACGGATACACACTGTTTGACTTGAGACAGATACACACTGTTTACGTAGCGACAGATGCACAATGTTTGACTGGAGAAAGATACACACTTTTGTTTGGAGAAATATACACACAGCTTGCTTGGAGAAATATACACACAGCTTGCTTGGAGAAATATACACACAGCTTGCTTGGAGAAATATACACACAGCTTGCTTGGAGAAAGATACACATTGTTTTTCTAGTAACAGATACCCACTATTTGCCTAGCGACAGACAGGAAGGTTGTCTCAGAATAAGGTTTGTTTTGTTCGTTTACAAGACTTGCCTTTCTTGAGAAAGACACGCTCTTTTCAACCGTGAAATGATTTTCTGTGGCTATATCGGGGCGTATCTGGTGGTCGAATGACCTGGGTGTTATTCTATTTGGGACTGAGGGAATGACCTGGGATCTGATCTGTCCTGATAAGGACATTATATAGTGGGGGGGGGGGGAGAGAGATTAAAATTGAGTCCTAAAAAGAACTGTTTTGAAAAATCATTGATTGGTGTTCCTGTTTTGTTGTTTCTTGCTTTCTTTTTAATCCTGGATATTATTGATTGGATAGTTTTGAGTTGACTGTGATTCTTCCATTCAATACTTGATCTTCCATTCAATATGTTGAAATACAATGTTGAGTTCTCTTAGCAATATTCTCGTCAGACAGAGAGCCGTCTAATCGAGGAGTTCGTATATATGATGAAACCTGGAGCATAATTAAGTCAATTCTCTACGCTTTCTAATGTCCTTTTTGACATCACTTGAGACTACACATATCTATGCGACTACCCAGAAGGTATTTGCAATAAACATTACCTCTGTTCCTAATCTATGTGATGCATCTAACCAGCGAACCAGACTTTCAGAAAATGATTTCATTCCATGCCCTAAAGCGAGTGTATGATTTCTTGCATGTCTCGTTCTGTATTTATTTATTTGTCTCTTTCCATCGGCTGAAATAATTCTCATATCATTTATTTCTAAGTATATCCGTATATACCTGTTCATCGGTGACAAACTAATGATGTTTTTAGTCGCTAGTCGTTTTCTAATATAAACCTATTCTGTTTCTGGATAAATGAATTTCTGAATGTACCACTCTGTATGATCAAGTAGAGCATTGATGACTCCTTCTCGATCTTGATCAAATCTTACTGTTTCTGTTACTGTCATGTCTAGATGGTATTTGATATATTGTGTCTCTTTCTATGTATACATTTTGTCACCTTGGCATCACTCTTGCAATTCGGTCTTATAAATGCTGTCATTTCGTTTAACGCATTGTTTCCCAACGTGGGGTACTGTGGGGTCCCCTACATGGGGGAAATTTGATTGCTCAGGGGGCAAATGAAACATTTACTTTGTACTTGTGTTTTAGTTGTCTATGATATGTTTCGATAATGTTCCTACTGATCTAAGTCTTGTATCCCTAATAATTTGTAAATAAGATGCATTTAGTTAGTTATTCCTCTAGGGACAAAGACGGCACATAGGGCGGATGTCATAGATTCCCCTGTCTCTCGTTTCATTACTATTGCGTTAGGTCTTCATTGTTTCTGATACCGATTCTTGGTTTCTTGTGGGATGAAATCAAGTGTTCTAGAGGGTTTCTTGTGGGATGAAATCTATTGTTCTAGAAGAGCAAAAGATATTGCTACACTCCCTGGATACCTTTTTCCGCTCCCTCCCAATTTCGCATTCTCGTCATTCTGAAAATTAAGACAATAACATCTTCATCATACTATGTTTACAATTTTTGAACAGATTCTGAATGTGGTTAATGGAGCTGGAATCCTGCGTAATATTCCTAAATCTGCTGATGATCATATTCTCACATGGATCGGTTCATGCTTCTGTCTCCGATGACGAAAACTTACACAGCACGTATGTTTCTATTGTCGTTTATACATTTTTCTCTATTATTTTTCTGCATATATTATTTATATCCCTATATTTCTCTGTTTTTGTCACCTTCTTCACAATTGTCCGCAATTACCTATTTCTTTTTCACCTTCTTCACAATTGTCCACATTTTTCTATCATTATCTAATTTCTCCGTCATATTATACTAATTTTTTCTTCTCCATAATTTCTTATCTTTCTCCACGATTTTCCACTTTCTCTGTCATTGTCCACATTTTTATCAATGTCTATCTTTATCATTATCCTCTGTCTCTATCGCTGCCAATAATGATCATTAAGTTTCATCTTTCCATATCATTGTCATTTTCTTTAGAATTATCTATTTTTCCTTAGCTGTCTGTCGTTCTTCTATATAAGTAACTTTGTCCATCACTTTACCATCGTTTTATCAAACCATCAGACGTGACAATAACTTCTCTTTTGATATTCACACTTCATTGATTGTATTGTATCCTTGTGTGCTAAAACAATTACAAAGAAAATTACGTCTTTCAATGTGAGTTGTTACAGAACATTAACTTCGTTACACAGAAGAATACACGAGCTATACTTTTCGTCACGTCTGGGGATCAAACAAACAGACATGCTAATAACATACACAACCACAAAAATACGAATCAAGAAGTGTTAGGAATATTACAGTTAGAAAATTGCTGTTCTCCAAATATCATAATAAAAGAACTCGAAATGTTTGTTTTTTAGTATATGCAGAAACAGAAGTTTTCGCATACAGTTGCGTCTGTGGGTCTCATCAAAGTCTCACTAGACAAACCAACCATACAACAGAAAATCTTAGTAGATGACATGCCTTTATATTGAGGTTATCTTCTTATTATAGAAGCTTCATGGTACGTCATCTATACAATCCCGTAGTCGTAACCTTCGATAACAGTTACCATGTTGTTCCGACAGGCCAACGTTGTGCTTGAACTAGTTATGGGCACTGTGTGGGTTGGCGGAACAGTAAAGAAACCTGTAGCATTGGCCAGAGTTGTGCCCTGATGTCGACGAGTGTTTCGGCGGCATTAGATTCGAAACACCATCGAGTCGGATGGCTGCTGGAACAGAGGGCGGAGCACTTATGGGAATGCCCCACGTACTGTGAGGCCAGTTTCTAATCAAGAATTAAAGTATTGAAAAGTGATGAATGAAATGATTGGTTGCATGTCACGTGTGAAATAACATGCAACCAGTCATACAAGATGACAGAGACAGAGATATGTCACAGTTTTTAGACATGTCCCACGCTGCAGTTATTAATCTGGTATATAATCTATATTAACATATGGCTCAGAAACATGGATAATCAACACATAATTAGATGAGAAAATTAATAGCATTGAGATGTGAATGTATACAAGAATAGAGAAATATAATATATTCACCATATTTAGTCAACGGTTCCTCAAGTTTTTGTTTATTGTCCATGTTTCTGCGCCATACAGAATAGATGTAGCATTTTATAAATCTCATTTGAAGCTTGTTTATAATTTATGTAGATGTCAATATTTTCCTCATGTCATTGAAAGTACTTTTAGCAATTCCTATTTTCCGTTTAGATTATTTCCACATGCATCACCAACTGAGTACCCGTAATTCAGAGCTAATAACAATCGGTGATACGAATATGTAACTTACTTTGGCGTCTTTTTTACCTCTAATCTTGTATAGTAGTTTGTCCTGATATAACCTAATTGGACTTTGTTGTCCGCTGGTTGAAAGGGCCACGCCTCTGCAAAAGAGAGGGAAGCTAATTAACTACCTACCTACTTACCATATGTGACATTCATACTACCGGTAGAAAAAATATTTGCTTTGTTTCTTTTTATGATACAGATTAATCGAGAGATTGGACGACATACAGCACAGATTATACGATGTGATTAAATCTATGAGGTCTCTAGATGCTGATATCAGCAACACGTTGTAAGTTGAACACATTCTCCTATGACTGATTTATGCATGTCCTCACATCTTCGGCTCATGTATGTACTGATATATTTCACGTCTATTCATACATGTCATATTTCTCTATACATTAAGTACACATATATGCAAATATGTGATATGTAAAAAAATGTATATGTAAATATGTGAAATGTTATAACATCTGTATGGATTTCTGGAACGAAAAAAGCACTAGAAATGCCATATATATATATATATATATATATATATATATATATATATATATATATATATATATATATATATATATATATATATATATATAGTAAGAACATAATGCAATCTCCATTTCTAAATTTACTTCTGGTAAATTTGCTCATGGCAAAGGGTGGTAAATGTATGTATGTATCTATATAATATGATATTAAGGCCATATGTATCATCAGTGCCTACATAATCGTACAGCGATGATCACACACATGTTGATGATTAAAATGTAGCTTTCTTGATAACAAATCAAATTGTCTGTATATGAGATTTGTATCTTTCTTGATCAGAATTAACTGCCTGGGTAAACGTAGTGACCTCTGTGATGAATTGGGTGGTGAGCTCAAGTCTCTGGTAGATTTAAGTTCACGCCCAACATCAGTCAAATTCATAGATTCTGATGACCCTGAGCTGCTCAGATACAAGAGGTGAGTATTAATGTTGCGACACATATTTGTTTGTTAATGAATGTTCACATGAAAACTATTGGAGTGTAGTTGGTTTGTGCACTTTTTGCGTTAGTTTTCAAATTCTAGTTGATTTCTCTTATTACGTGGCATTTCTCTTCTAACTTCACGATTTCCAGCGGGACGAGTCCAGTAACTGTGATGCCTGGTTTCTGCAGTGCTTTTGCGTCAATTTCCTGACATATCCCACTATAGCGGTGGTATCTAATACGCTTAGTGGTTGAACAAATCCTCTCAACGGTGGGCGTCTGCAGTATTGTAAATACACCAGCCATGCATAGCAACCTATTGTTCAGCATTATTCACACTGCATACTGGTTGCTTTAACTGATCTGAATGCTAAACACTGTTAATATTTCATTACTTTTATTGCTGTATAGGTTGCTAACAACCTGACCACAGAAGCCCACGGGTTATGTGTTCATCACGTTATAATTATCAGGGTGGAGCGCAGAGGTGCTCTCGTGCTAATCCAGAGTTAGCAGATAACCAAGATTTTAAAAGCACCCCTTCGTGGTGCATCCTGGAAACAGAAATACAGCGGCTCAAAAGATTGTATCTTCTTTTTGCTGGTTGTTAGTTCCAAATAAAGGCAAACATCAGAAAAATAGGGACAAACATCAGAAAACTAAGGACAAACATCAGAAAACTAAGGACAAACATCAGAAAACTAAGGACAAACATCAGAAAACTAAGGACAGACATCAGAAAACTAAGGACAAAAATAAGAAAATTAAGGGCAACCATCAGAAAACTAGGGACACGCATCAGAAATCTAAGGGCAAACATCAGAAAAGACAGAACAGCTGTGCAGTTCTTCCTCTGAGTGTATCACAAATACAGCATCATCTGAGAGACAATTTACTCTTATCATGGTCTTTTTATATCCTGGTTTTATTCTGTCAATCTTTGAGCAATTTGGAAGCAAAACTCTATACAAAAACGGATGAATATACCAACCTCCTGGTTGTGTAGAAGACACAATCTATACAAGAACGGATGAACCTGGTGATTGCGAAAAGCATGCTTGAAGAGGAGAGAGATGCATATTCTAAAAGGCGTGGGCACAAGAATGCAGCCTTGTTTTTAAATCATTCTTCATCACAAATTCTGATGATAATGAAGATGATAATGATGTTGATGAAATAATTCATTTTAGATGTTAGATGTATCTTTTAAATTTGTTTTTCTAACACAAGCATATTTCACCCTTTCTTGACTAACTAAAGTGACAGACGCATAAGTTATATGGATACATGTTAAGTCCCTGAAGGAAGGAAGTCCAGTGTGACAGTATCCCAGAATCTTCACATCTTGTCAGAACTGCAATATATACTTCTGGGCCAACATAGTTCATCTTTCCTCCATCCAATCGGTTGACCCATTGTCAGTAATGTCACACCTGGTGGTCTCCGCCATCTAGGGGTCTGCTAAAAAAGAACACATGTACACTGTTCGTTGACCTGTATCTCTCGTATGAAAGGTTGTCAGCACATCCGGTGACAGGTTGTCAATACATCCGGTGACATGTTGTCAGCAGTCCAGTGACAGATTGTCAGCACATCCCCCAACTTTTCTTAGTCGCCTCCAATGACATGCTTGAAAATAAGACAGTACCCATATTCTTTTCACCCTAGATCTAGCTCACGCCCCGGTTGCACCTTGTAATATCGCATACCCCTATTGTCACAAAGGATCTAACTTCTCTGAAGAAATATAATAAAAGTTGTTCACACCTTTCATGGGGGATGTTCTATGTGAGATGTTCTATGTGAGTTGTTCTATGTGGGATGTTCTATGTGAGATGTTCTATGTGAGATGTTCTATGTGAGATGTTCTATGTGGGTTGTTTCATGTGGGATGTTTCATGTGGGTTGTTATAAAGTATACGTATACTTACAAGTGTTAATATGATCTTCGTGAGTACTTTGAATAATGCCTCACAATTTACTACGTCGAATGCCTTTGTAAGATCAATGAAATCAACATACTGGCGCTAGTTTTGTTCACATTTCTCTTGTAATATACGTATAGAAAATATGAGTATTCTTATCTGAAATTTATCAGCTTCCGCGAAAACTACATTCAGATTTGAGGATAAACAAGTCAATTAGAGTCATCGCAGTGCTATTCTCGCAAGCATTTTACCAAGAGTGTATTGGGGCGAAATTCATTGTTTCAATTTCAACAGTTGACTTTAAATTTCAAATTAAACCAGTGGTTATCAACTTTGTCCAGTTAGATTGTTGCTTTATAATGACCCATCATGCTTTGTGTGTTGATGTCTACTCAACAGGTTATACAATGAACTTGGCAGAAAGAGAGCTATGGTCAACCACTTACTTGGTGTGTTCAGGGGCGCCAACAACGTTCTTCAACATGAAAGGTTTGTTCATCACTGATCATAATTGTACATCGTCTACTTACATTTACTTTTTTTAAAGTCTATATGGCTCTTACATTCCAAGCTGTTCCGTCTATACCATGTGTATACTTGTGACTGTCTATGTTTAAAGAAGGTGTTTGTTATAAAGAGGTTGTGACGGATGCATGTATCTATTAGTTCATAACCGTTGTCGTTAATCTTGTTTCTTGTGTTGCCGAAAGGTCCTTTATATTCCTCTATTCCTTCTCTATGTGAGCCGAGATGTGTGTTGAAGTCTCCTAAAATATATAGATCATCATCATCATTAATGTTGTTATTTATTAGTCTGTTTATATCCTTAAAACATTCCTCTCTTTTGTTTACGTTGTGTAGTGTGTTACATGCGACATATAATGCCTGTATAAATGTTGTGTGTTACATGGTCTATTGTAATCGTGATCGACATTGATCGTTCATTTTGATCACCACTCCCGTTTCGGCATTTTGTTCATTTGTTGTCCCCCCCCCCGATTCCCATCAAATAATATTAATTAAACCCAAAACCCGTCAGGCTGTCACATTCAGACAATTGATGCAGAACACTTCAGGCTGTCACATTCAGACAATTGATGCAGAACACTTCAGAATACTTCACCTTGGTATGAAATAAAGCTCAGAAAAAAACATATAACTGCACATAGGAAGTAAGAGCTAATTGCTCGCAATTCCTGGGTTCTCAAGCAAACAAACATATTGAAATAAAACAAAATATTGGGTAATAATTTGCTACTTAGTGCACTGGAAAATCAGTGTGCGGGATTTGAACAAAATACATTTGAGGATTTATTGCAGATCACAAGCCACAAATCTACATATGTTATTCAATTAAAAGTGGAGCTCGGTGGAGATCCTTAGTCACAAAACTTTATAGAGTCAACTTGGTGGAGAGTCCTTAGTCACAAAACTTTATAGAGTCAACTTGGTGGAGAGTCCTTAGTCACAAAACTTTATATAGTCAACTCGGTGGAGAGTCCTTAGTCACAAAACTTTATATAGTCAACTCGGTGGAGAGTCCTTAGTCACAAAACTTTACGTAGTCAACTTGGTGGAGAGTCCTTAGTCACAAAACTTTATATAGTCAACTCGGTGGAGAGTCCTTAGTCACAAAACTTTATATAGTCAACTCGGTGGAGAGTCCTTAGTCACAAAACTTTATATAGTCAACTCGGTGGAGAGTCCTTAGTCACAAAACTTTATATAGTCAACTTGGCGGAGAGTCCTTAGTCACAAAACTTTATAGAGTCATCTTGGCGGAGAGTCCTTAGTCACAAAACTTTATAGAGTCATCTTGGCGGAGAGTCCTTAGTCACAAAACTTTACGTAGTCAACTTGGTGGAGAGTCCTTAGTCACAAAACTTTATATAGTCAACTCGGTGGAGAGTCCTTAGTCACAAAACTTTATATAGTCAACTCGGTGGAGAGTCCTTAGTCACAAAACTTTATATAGTCAACTCGGTGGAGAGTCCTTAGTCACAAAACTTTATATAGTCAACTTGGCGGAGAGTCCTTAGTCACAAAACTTTATAGAGTCATCTTGGCGGAGAGTCCTTAGTCACAAAACTTTATAGAGTCATCTTGGCGGAGAGTCCTTAGTCACAAAACTTTACGTAGTCAACTCGGTGGAATCACATACACACACATCATAAAAAATCATATCTGATCAGACTGATCCGTGTTTTTCATTTATCACGTTACGTATACTATGTGTTGGTGGCAAATGAGAAGTCGGGACATAACAAATATTTGTGATCTTGAGATTTCTGATTCGTGATTAGAAACTGTCCTCACAGCACGTCGGGCATTCCCATAAGTGCTCGATAAGTGCTGAAACAGACGTCGACATCAGGACACAACTCTGGCCCTTGCAAAAAGTTTCGTTATTGTTCTGCCAACCCACGCCGTGCCCGTAACTAGTTCACGGACAGCTCTAGCCTGTCGGAACAACATGGTATCTGTTATCGAAGGTTACGACTACGGGATTGTATAGATGACGTGCCATGAAGCTTCTATAAGAAGATAACCTCAATATAAAGGCATGTCATCTACTAAGGTTTTCTGTTGCATGGTTGGTTTGTCTAGTGATCCATGTGTGATCTGTGTGTACGCAACAGAATGAGTGAAACGTGTGTACGTAACAAGATGAATGAAGTGTGTGTACTTAGAAGATGAGTGAACAATATGTACGCAATGCGAATTCCTAAAACAAGATGTGTGAAATGTGTATACGCAATAAAATAAGGGAAACGTGTGTACGTAACAAGATGGGTGAAACGTGTGTACGTAACAAGATGGGTGAAACGTGTGTGTGCAACGCGTATTTCTGAAACAAGATGGGTGAAACGTTTGTACGTAACAAGATGTGTGAAACGTGTGTACGTAACAAGATGTGTGAAACGTGTGTACGTAACAAGATGGGTGAAACGTTTGTACGTAACAAGATGGGTGAAACGTGTGTGTGCAACGCGTATTTCTGAAACAAGATGTGGGAAACGTGTGTACGAAACAAGATGTGTGAAACGTTTGTATGCAGTGCGTATTTCTGAAAAAAAAAGATGAGGAAAGTATGTGTACATAACAAGATGAGTGAAGTATGTGTACATAAGATGACTGAGCGTGTGTACGCAACGTGCATTATTGAAAAAAAAAGTAGTGGTCGAATTGGATCGTGGTTCGAAAGCTGATCATTGATATCCTACTGGCTGCGGTACAATTAGAATTATATATTTAGCGGTGTCTAAACATTCAACAATAAGTGAATAGGAATGTGCTGCATACATGATGTGTTTCAAAACTTTATTATTAAAGCAACACATGTTTGTGTTTCTGAATCTTGTCATTTTCTATACTGTCATCAATTGTTTTCTCGTGTCCGTTAGTCTGTCAACATTCATATTCAGCTTGTTTTGTGCGTAAGTACTTTATTGGTTATACAGTTTTACTGCCGTCTGACTTTATTCTGCAGTTTCTTAATGTAAGATTACAGTTTAGGACGAGGAACATCTGTAAAAAAAACACATGAAAATGTCTCTAGTTTGACAATGTCAGATCACACAAATACATAAAATAATAAAACTTCAGACAATCCTGTCATCATTACCTCCAAGTTTCACAACCAGATTTTAATAACAGATGTATATTTGTGGCTGGTGATGTAGAATAACTCCCCAAATGTATTTTGTTCAAATCCCGGACACAGATTTTCCAGGCTACTAAGTAACACAGTATTACCTAACATTTTGAGTTATTGCAATATATGCAATATTTCAGTGGTCGAAAGGTTTATCTGATGGCGCCCCTCTTCTCTCCAGCTATCCTTACCACCTACTTACATAGATGTACATTCTCTTACAATCTTTAATGCACATGATGATGTTAAGGCTACGTCTCGTTTATGAAAGCTAAACGTAACTGTAACATCAGTGGTATATCTAAGCTAAACGTAACTGTAACATCAGTGGTATATCTAAGCTAAACTTAATATCGGTGGTATATCTAAGCTAAACTTAATATCGGTGGTATATCTAAGCTAAACTTAATATCGGTGGTATTATTGTTGGTAGCATATCCTATCCAGGACGTAGCTATCAACCCAGCATTTGTTGGCTGTGGTGATTTTCTAGGCAATATAAATACGTTCAGTAGGTTGCCATTGCTTTCTGAACGGTCTGGATGCACAATTGCCTGTGGTGAGGATCGAACTCGGTACCTTTGCCGTCACAGACGCACTCTGTACCACTTCGCCACAGAGCCGGACATCAGTGGTACATTAAAGCTAAACTTAACATCGGTGGTATATCTAATCTAAACTTAACATCAGTGGTATATTAAAGCTAAACTTAATATCAGTGGTATATTGAAGCTAAACTTAAAATCGGTGGTATATCTAAGCTAAACGTAACATCGGTGGTATATCGAAGCTAAACTTAACATCGGTGGTATATCTAAGCTAAACGTAACATCAGTGGTATATTGAAGCTAAACTTAACACCGGTGGTATATCTAAGCTAAACGTAACATCGGTGGTATATCTAAGCTAAACGTAACATCGGTGGTATATCGAAGCTAAACTTAACATCAGTAATATATTAAAAATCAAACTTGATAACTCACCAGTGCTTTCTATTGTGTTGTATGGTTGTGATAGTTGAACACGTACTGTGGACACGGAGAGACCACTGCAGGCCTTCGAATACAAATGTTACAGAAAAATTTTACGAATCTCCTGTAAAGAGTATAAGACATTGAGTAGATAAGAAATAAAATATAGATTTATACAGGTTCACAAGAAGCATTGCTATCAAATGTGAAACGATAAAATGTGCATGGATTGAGCATATATGCCGACATGATTCCTTGTCAATAACAACACTGCATGAAAGCAGAGGAGGACAAATAAAATCATGGACAGACATCAAGAACTTGGCAGGACCAGATTTTTTCTCATTTTCCGAATCGTTGAAGATAGAAATCGCTGGACGACTGTTGATTCTCTACGACCCTGACCCGGTTACAGGTTTCAGGAAAAATACATTCAGAGTTACAAACAAAAATGTTTAAAACTTAAAAGACACTAATAACATACGGGGGATTACGTTTCATGGGGCACCCCTAGTATAGAGACATCTAATTCTGACCAGTTTCATGGGGCACCCCTAGTATAGAGACATCAAATTATGACTAGTTTCATTGGGCACTCCTAATATAGAGACATCTAATTCTGACCAGTTTCATGGGACACTCCTAATATAGAGACATCTAATTCTGACCAGTTTCATGGGGCACTCCTAGTATAGAGACATCTAATTCTGACTAGTTTCATTGGGCACTCCTAATATAGAGACATCTAATTCTGACCAGTTTCATGGGGCACTCCTAATATAGAGACATCTAATTCTGACCAGTTGTTTTCCTGTGTTATCCCACATATTCCAGTATTCATCTTGTTATCTATATTTGCATCATACTTAGACTCCGTGTCTTATTATCACTGATCATATTATTGTTACTGTGATACTAGTATTAGCTGTATTTCTCCTGAGGTTTTGTATTTCTCCTGAGGTCTTGTATTTCTCATGAGGTTTTGAGGCTTAGGAATACAAATATTATGAATTCGGACAGAGAACTAAATCAATTCCAGCGAAAAACTAATGTCATTTTCTGAGCTGTTTCTCTTTTAATTTGTGTCTGACCTAAGAGCAAGTACGCGTTTTAAGTCTCTTTATGACTCTCTTCTATCTTTCCTAAGCTGGCTATCTTACCAACTATCTCTCTATTCCACCTTCTTTCTTGTTATAGTACTGGTATATATTTCTCTCCAAATGTCATCTCTGTTTCCTTTTCTAACAGGTTATACCACCATCTATCGTTATCTTTATACAGTTTCATATTTCTACCGTCTTACCCTTCCTTATTTTAACTTTCTCTCTTGCCTTAATTCCAATCTCTCACTTTCTAGATAGTTTTCCCACACTCTCTCTTTCTCTCTCTTTCTCTCACTCTCTCTCTCACTCACTCTCTCTCTCTCTGTATCTTTTTCTGTATCTCTATCTCTCTCTCTTTAGCTCCCTCCAATTCTCTCTCTCTCTTTTTCTCTCTGCTAAACTATTTGTAAAGCTTATGATACACCCCACAAAAAGTGGATTTATATTTTATCATACTCTCTCCAATAAATTTGTTCTTCTCTCTGACTTCAACTCTTCTACGTATGCCCTCTTTATTTCTCCTTTACCGATATTTTAGTGTGAATGATTAGAGGTAAATTAATGACGTCAATAGTAAAATAACACAATTAAAAACACAACACAAAAATAGGCGAAGTATCAACTAAAATGACTATCATGACGAAAACACTGACATACAACGACGAATACACATAGACATACAGAGACGGTAACAAATAGCGAAGAGAGGAGTTATAGGTAAAGAATAAGTTTAGAAAATATCTAGCGCATGGTACATAACATGTTATGGGAGATGTTAGTGTATGGTACATAACATTTGATGGGAGATGTTAGATGGGAGACATCAACGGTATTGCAGTGCTAATGTACACCAACATTATTACAGAGCTAATGGACATCAAATTTGAAACGTGAACCAAAATTTTGTTTTACAGAATTATAGTTTCAACTTTGACATGAAGAAACTTTCAGACTTTATCAATGAAATTATGTTGACTAAATTTGGCTTATACTTTTATTCTTTACGACTGAGGTCTCCGTTTCACTAAGGTGTATGGCCTCCTCCGGCCTCTTTCACAGAACGACATCTCCGTGACATGGATCCCATCAGCCGTTGGATCTGTTGTTGGAGGATTGCTGCCCTCTCTTCCCGAAGTGTAAGAACAACTGCGGGAGATTGGCTGGAGCCATGTCACGCTGACTGAATTGTGTGTCGAGCTCATCCAATAGGTGTTCTATGTGGTTCATGTCTGATGACATGGCTGGTCACAGAATTGTCTGGACGTTGTTGTCAGCGAGGAACTGGGTGGAGAGTTGCGCCACATAAGGTTGAGCGTTATCCTGTTGAAAAATCGACCCTCGTGCAACTCCAATTGGAAGGACGCGAAGATTAACAATTTCAGCGATATATCGTTCTGCATTCAGGCGGACTTCAATTTGCACCAGGTCACTTCTTCCCATGAAGTCGATCACCCCCCCCCCATATCAGTACACCACGACCATTTGGAGGACCCTCATCAACGCTGTTATGGGAGTAGCGCTCAGGGACTCTGTTGTAAACTGTACCCGTCTATCGTGTCGCTGGAGCACAAAAAATGATTCATCACTAAACCAAATCCTTCTCCAGTCAATACCAATCGTCCATTGACGATGCTGGCTCGCCAACTGCAGACGGTTCTGACGATGTCGATCTGTAAGAACAGGACTTCTGTAGGACATTATAGTTCAAAGACCAGTGTCGTGTAGCCGGTTCCTTACCCTTTGATCTGAAATTCGATGAGCTGATTGAGTGGACTGGAGGACAGGTGTAAATCAATTTCTGAGGTGATACATCGGTATGAATTGGTCTTCCGCAGAAGGTGTGAACTCTGGGTCTTCCACTGCGCGGCCAGTCTGCCATTGAACTAGTTTGTTGAAATCGCCCCAAAGACGACTAACGATTATTAAAATGTCTGGCTACTACACTTTGTGATTGCCCAATATGCAAGTGTCCAATGTTGATGTATCGTTGTTCTGTAGTGAAATGAGCCATACTTGCGCATTGAATTTTCAACTGAATTTATTCAGGGACCGTCAATATTTTATAGAATTTTAATAATATGTTCAGAGTTTTGTGTTCAGCAAGTTTCACTGGATTCTCATGAACCTTTCAAGAGTACATGGCCCAAAATGATGTGTTGACATTGACCTCTTTCATGCCCTCACGAATCATGAGATGAGTACAATTCAGAAAAGCATTGCTTTTTCACTTTCGAAACCAATTCCAGAGTTCTCTATATTGCATATTTTCTGAATAAGTTCAAAATTGGCATGTCTAAACATGCACATATTGTCACCAATCAATGTAGATAATTGCATGGACAAAAATGACTCTTTGCTAAATGTTTACACACAATCTATTTTCAGAATTGTCGAATCTATTCTTCTAATTCCATGCATATTGTACAAGCAATTGTTTTTCAAAAATATTTTAATTTATTGTTACAACGACAGACGAACAAAAATCTACATACAAAATGTATAACGGGAATGAAACAGCACGATTGGGAACACGGTGGGGAAAATAACATCATTAGAAACATCCACAAGTTTGTTGGAATGAATAAACGACAATTGAATAACACAAGAAATGCGGTCAAGAAAGTAACTTGCGGCAATGAAGATGCGAATAAGAACGCTCAAACGTGAGTCACAAAATATCCCTGCTCACACGCTAATGTGGTTTAAATAGCTGGTTTGTATGCGCACTCTATACGTGTGTTGACTTCATTTGAAGGTGTTAGAAAGCTTCTTCCAACTGGAAATTATTTAATTACGATCTCTGTTAATGTCTAATTGTTTCGTCCTAGGAGAAACATGGACAAGAAATTATAATCATTGAGAATATTTGTAGAGTATCAGTTGACATTGTTTTATTCTAGTCACATCCTTGTTTCTTGCGGAATAGAATTCCGCAAATCTGTTCTGTTTTCTTGTTTGATTGCAAGTCAAAGAACATTTAGTGCTTCCATAATCATAGCTTCTCCTGTCAGTTCCTTGATAATACAACTACACACATGTTACGCATATACACACACACGCTTGTATTTTGTTGACTGTTATCTCAAGCTTGTCTTGTGTGTTACCAACGCCCGACAGGTTACTCAAGAATAGCAACACTAAACCGTGCCATGCATGTCGTATAGTGCCACTAAGGGAACCTAGGGTAAGGCTGACTACCTAACTGTTCTCTATTGTGCCGAAACATGCTGAGCATCGATGTTTGGAGGAGTTCTGGAAGGAAGTCAAACCTTTTATTTGCAGCATGCGGCAAGACTTGCAAGAAATGCACAGCACAGACATCCCCCTTCCCCCACATATTTAAAGACTGTTTAGCTCGCAGTATTTGCACTGTACATACATATTGAGTAAAGCAGTTACACGGGACTCATAAAGCTCTTTTCGTTAAAGTTAAAAAGAATGAAGAAATAGAATATATCAGACAGATAGGCGCAGATGGTAGCTGTGAGCCATGAGACAACATATACCATTGAGCGGGATAGGTCCTGCCAATAAGTAGGAGTTTGAGAACTAAGACAGAAGTAGCAATGTATGATAAAACAACCATGCATATTGAACACCAAAAGTGGTCGTGAAGTTTGAACAATCGCTATTGAACAGAAGTGTTTGAATTCGATATCCACTAACTTACTGTTGCTCTATGGCAGGTATCTCCATATTTATGAAAAATTTGCAATTCATATTCCACACATAACTCCACACATAACTCCACACATAACTCCACACATAACTCCACACATAACATATTCCACACATAACTCCACACATAACATATTCCACACATAACTCCACACATAACTCCACACATAACTCCACACATAACATATTCCACACATAACTCCACACATAACATATTCCACACATAACTCCACACATAACATATTCCACACATAACTCCACACATAACATATTCCACACATAACTCCACACATAACATATTCCACACATAACTCCACACATAACATATTCCACACATAACTCCACACATAACATATTCCACACATAACTCCACACATAACATATTCTACACATAACTCCACACATAACATATTCTACACATAACTCCACACATAACATATTCTACACATAACTCCACACATAACTCCACACATAACATATTCTACACATAACTCCACACATAACATATTCTACACATAACTCCACACATAACATATTCCACACATAACATCATATTTATTTAATATTTACTGCCGCTAGGCTGATTGAAAATCCAGAGTTAAGATGATATTTAGTAATTGGAAGCTCTCAACAGGAAGCTTTTTTAGACACCAGACTGACAATGCGTTATATGTCCCGCAGACCCAAACACCCTGCTCAATCATCTATCTAGATGTCAACTGGGTTGCTGGGGCCTTCATTTTAAGATTTTTATTAACCCATTGAAATGTGATTTCTGGTAAATAAAATAGTGATACAACTATCTCCGAACTAGACTTTGCTGAAATCTGGTAAGACATATGTCCTGCTAGAAGACAAATGAAACGGGAGCTTGAGAACATGCGATAATACGAATTTCTTGAAGCGTCCACTCTGACATGCGTGTTGTTGTTGATTTCAATAATTACACATTACACATGAACATTCTACAAATTGAACGAACTACTCTTTGCAGACGACCAAGTACTAATAGAGACATCAAAAGAACAATTGCAAGAACATATGAACAGACTCCACACAACATGTAAACAATTCATCATGAAAATTAATATTGAAATAAAGACCGAAATAATGGCAATAGAAAGAAAGAAATATTATTATCTCCATCGATGATAAACACCTTAAACAGGTAAAGGAGTTCACTTACTTAGGAAGCATTATATCGAGTGAAGGGGAAAACAGTAAAGAGATACAAAATAGATGCAACAAAACATACCAGATCCTAGGACAGATGACACGTATTTTTAAGAACAAAATTGTAAACAGTCACTAAAGTTGCATTATACAAAACTAGTATTACCCCATTACTGTGCTACCAGTGCCAAACCTGAACAATTACAGCAGAAGACAAAAGAAAAATAGTGACAGCAGAAATGACAAGTCTACGAAAAATCCTCGGAGTGTCATTAAGAGATAGAATTAGAAGCGATAACATCAGACAAATAATCACATCAAAAGGCAACATATCAAGTGGTTTTCACACGCTTCCAGATTACCAACAGACAGCATGCCATAAATGGCCACGGCACATAGACATGACGGTTATAAAACCAGAGGCAGACTGTGTAAAAGATGGACCACATAAATCATAGAAGCCACAGGAACAAGCTTACAAACAGCACACAAGAAGGCAATCTCCAGAGAACTCTTCCACCCCTGACGCCACAAGGCAAACAAGAGCTGCAGTGTATAGATACATAGATAGATAGATAGTCTTACAGATAGAGTTCATATTTATTTTAGCGATACTTCTCAATATTCCGCTGTCTCTCTTGAAATAGGAAACACTAGATGACTAGCTGGGTGTACTCCACTGGACGGAGATGCGTTGTGTGCCTTGTTTACTTGCATACGCTCTCCCAAACATCCGACTTTGTCGGTTTGTTAAATTTGGTCCTTATTTCATGTTCTTTTTGACTTTACATTTACTATAGCTTTCTTATTTTGTCTTTCCCTATTTGTACATGTAATACGCATTTACTTATCTATTTGTATATGATAAGAATTTCTTTCTCTGTATGTGATAAGTATTTCTTTCTCTGAATGTGATAAGTATTTCTTTCTCTGTATGTGATAAGTATTTCTTTCTCTGAATGTGTGATAAATATTTATATCAGTATATGTATTTGTGATAAGTATGTATTTTCATATTTGTACTGTATTTGTGAAAGTATATATTTTAATATTTGTACTGTATTTGTGAAAGTATATATTTTCATATTTGTACTGTGTTTGTGATAAGTATGTGTTTTCCCAATATGTCGCCTATGTATGATAGATATTAATTTCCATATATGTATGTGTGATGAGTATTAATTTCCTATATGTAATTAGTACACGGAAATCCCTCTATAACGCATTCTGTTATAACATATCTCCCTATATAACAACACTTTTCAAGATCCACAATTATATTTATTCTATATTATAAACTGTGTATAGCGAATTTCTGTTATTACATATATTTTTTCCCGTTCGAACCAAGTTGCTATAACAGTATTCCACTGTATTTATTTCCCTATACCTATGTGTGCTAAGTATTTTCGTTACGGTATTTCCTTTATGCAATTCTTGAAAAAGTTATCTCAATGACAAACAATAACTTAACATTCCTAATGTAGGCCTATTATTAGTTGTTTCTGTCCCTTGAAATATTCATTCACAGAACATCACTTTGACAAATAATTTCAGAAAAAGAACGTGTAACTTGAATCTTGGTTTCCACTGTCAGACAGAAGAGATCTCTAACTTTGCAGACATGTACGACTATTTGTCTAGCTCTAAAAGTCCTGGAAAAAAGAGATCCTTCAGAAGAACACACTGAGGTCGGGTGTGTCTATCACTGGTAAGTGACGTCGTCTATGTCAATCACTCGTGATGTCGTGTGTGTCAAATCACTGGTAAGTGGGGTGGTTTGTGTCAATTACTAGCAACTGAGGTCGTGTGTGTCGATTACTGGTGAGATTGTCTATTGTCTGTATCCAGGTGAGTGATGTTTGATCGTATTCACACTTGCCGTTAAGCGAAGGGATGGGAACCTGAGCTGTCGTTCCACGGCCAGATGTGTCTCCGTGGTTGCATCAAGTCCATGTTTGTTCAAGGTTATCTTAATGTTTTCTATCCACCGTTTTCTTGGTCTACCTTTGGCTTAACGCCTGGATATTCTTTTGTCATATGCGCTTATTGGATTTTTTAAATTTCCATCTTGATCTTTGGGTGAAGAAATCATTGTACAAGTATTATTCTGTCCATGTATATGTTGAAAAGTCGAGGTGAAAACACGAATCCTTGTCTTACTCCAGATCTTGTTTCGAAAGGTTCACTCATTCCATCTGTTGTTCTTACTGAGCTTTGGCATTTTTGATATAGGCCCCTATGGCTTTTATATTGTCTAACAGCTGTCTGGTGATGTTATACATATCTAATGTCTCTCATAGAATGTTTCCATCTACTTTGTCGAATGCCTTTTCCTGGTCTACAAATAATGTTTTTAAATTTGATTGTATTCGATTGCTTGTCACTTAGTTGTCTCAGTGTGAATAGTGCGTCTATACAGCGTGCCCTTCTTCTGAAGCTAAAATGAGAGGGACTCAGCTGTGGTTCTGCAAACACGCCCCATATCGCATTATCTGTTCTATTACTTTTACGTAGATTTTACCTGTATGACTTAATAAGGAGATGCCTCTATATGATTCACACTCTCTCTTACTACCTTTGTTTTTCCATAGTGGTACAATTACCGAATTGTGGTACTTAGTGAGATCGTGTCAATTGCTGGTGAGGTCGTCGTGTGTGTCAATTACTGGTGAAGTCGTCGTGTGTGTAAATCGTACGAAGTTAAGATCAAATGATTGCACCAAGAAGACCCATAAACTAGGAACTGCCAAATGACATTTGTACAAGAAACTTCAACAATTTACCCCCCCCCCCTCCAAAAAAGCAGTTTCTCAGGTACAAGTGCTACTCAAACTTTTATTTCTACAATAGGTCTCTGATGTGTCGTTGTATAGGTCTATACAAAAGTATTTGTCCAATGGGAGTGTGAGAATGTACGTTAATGTGAGTCACATCAGCGCACAAACAAAATAAATGGATGAATGGTGGACTGATAGATAGAAAGATTAGGCCTATATCACACTTGTTCTCACATATTCATTGATATTTTATTTCAGGTTGACAGTACTGTCATTCCCGACTCTAAATGTTACCAACATAATCAAGACCAGTAATATAACACCTTTTACGAGGAAGCCTTTTCTAATTTGTTAAGAAATCATTTTACATATCTGATCTGTCAAATGATGTTTAGATTTGCTCCATCTAGGATGTGTACTAATTTTATGATACTGTTAGTTGTTGTACACTGTTATTTAGATTATTGTCTGTCATAATTCTGAGCTGACTCTTCTTTGTGCTCCTTGTGTAATGTTGATTTGTTTCAACTCTTGATTACTTATTTTACATTTGCTTCAAATGCAACCTATTAATTTAACATGATTATAGATGAGACACATTATCACAGGATATAGGCAGAATAGTCATGGCTAACACAACTTTCAATGACATGATTATACGAGGCGTGTTCAAATGAAAACGGGACTTGTTACACCACGCGTGATAGAGCGCACTGATATTGATGACATTTTGCACTAGTAATGAGTATCCAATAATTTACATACGGTCACGTGTTCATCTTCCCAGCATGCATATGTGCTGCAGAAGACTGTTAACAATATGGCGGGTGTGATTCCGAACCCGTCCAAAGTGAATCAGCGTGCTGTGATCCAGTTTCTTTCATTTGAAGGATGTCAAGCAGTAGACATTCATCGGAGAATGAAGGCAGCATATGGTGACAAATGTTTGTCGAGGACCAGAGTGATGGAGTGGGTGCGTATGTTTAAAGACGGAGGTTTCTGCTGGGAAGGTTATGGTGACTGCATTTTTTTACAATGAAGGGCTTTTGTTGACTGATTTTAAGGAACCTGGTGTCAACATCAATGCCGCCCATTATAAAGACACTTTAGACAAGCTGCATAAGGCCATCAAGGCTAAGCGACCAGGCAGACTTTCTCAAGGTGTGATTCTTCTCCACGACAACGCTCGTCCGCACGTCGCAAAAATTGTGCAGGAAACATTGGCAAAGAAGAATTGGGAAGTTCTTAGCTCGTATTACTAGTATGCAAACAAATCACAAACATGAAAACTATAAAATACTACTTCTACAATACTTCAATATATTGCTCAGAAACATGGATAATTAACAAAAAGCTAATAATTCATGCCTTTCAGGATGTGGATATAATATATAAGAATATGTTGTAACTTCATGAAATACTAAATATGTGGTAACTTCATGAAATACTAAATATGTTGTAACTTCATGAAATACTAAATATGTTGTAACTTCACTGCATATGAAAAATAACTATTGAAAGGAAATAATTAAATGTTTTGGACATAGGCCTATACAAAAGTATGATACCTTAGTTGAAGGTAGAAGATATTACTTAAAGATAGAAGATCTTACTTGTAGGTAGAAGATATTACTTGATAATCTTTGTCTTGGAAAATGTATTTCCTAGTGGATCTTGTCTTGGAAAATGTATTTCCTAGTGGATCTTGTCTTGGAAAATGTATTTCCTAGTGGATCTTGTCATGGAAAATGTATTTCCTAGTGGATCTTGTCTTGGAAAATGTATTTCCTAGTGGATCTTGTCTTGGAAAATGTATTTCCTAGTGGATCTTGTCTTGGAAAATGTATTTCCTAGTGGATCTTGTCTTGGAAAATGTATTTCCTAGTGGATCTTGTCTTGGAAAATGTATTTCCTAGTGGATCTTGTCTTGGAAAATGTATTTCCTAGTGGATCTTGTCTTGGAAAATGTATTTCCTAGTGGATCTTGTCTTGGAAAATGTATTTCCTAGTGGATCTTGTCTTGGAAAATGTATTTCCTAGTGGATCTTGTCTTGGAAAATGTATTTCCTAGTGGATCTTGTCTTGGAAAATGTATTTCCTAGTGGATCTTGTCTTGGAAAATGTATTTCCTAGTGGATCTTGTCTTGGAAAATGTATTTCCTAGTGGATCTTGTCTTGGACAATGTATTTCCTAGTGGATCTTGTCTTGTTTAACTTCAAATGAGCTATAGAGTTGCACTAACTTTGATAACCTGAATAGCTTACAATGCAACTTGAACTCTCCAGTTGTATGGTAGCCAAGTGCAAGTGCAGTAGCAACCACTACAAGTGATACCAGCAACTAAATAGCAATGATCAGGGTTGCAGACACAATCCAATAAAAGAATGAGATGTCATGGTTTATTTATATATAGATCGAGATGTTAATTGCCTTTTTGTGGATATTTTATATAAATATTGTGGGGGGGGGGGGAGGTGAGAGGTTTTCCAATTTGAGCTTGTTTGAGTACAAGATGTCATTCTCCACATAACTTCGGGGAGGGAATTCTGTTGGAACTTAAGCACTCCACTCCCACCCCAAATGCCCATTTATTTCGTTGGCAATGACCACAAGTGAGTCCTGAGAACATACAGGTGAGCATAGAGGAGAACATACAGGTGAGCATAGAGGAGAACATACAGGTGAGCATAGAGGAGAACATACAGGTGAACATAGAGGTGAACATACAGGTGAACATAGAGGAGAACATACAGGTGAACATAGAGGAGAACATACAGGTGAACATAGAGGAGGACATACTTGCTATTGAACACAGTTTCCAAGAATTCAAGCTTGCTTATATCTACCATTGAGTGTTTTCTTGTATGCTAGATTTCTTCATGAATTGATGTGATGCTACATCACTGATACAATAACTGGTCATATAAAGTGATATCACAAACACAAATATCAACAATAGAATAACAACTAACATCTAGTGATGAGATGGAATAACAACTAACATCTAGTGATGAGATGGCATAAGATGTTTGGTTACAAGTGCCTTTATCATAAATTTAAAAAAAGAAATCTTCTGTGTTCGTTCTCAAACTCCTACAGACTAGCAGGATGTAGTCCAGAGAACTGAATGCGTATGTCATGGTTTACAGCATTGCTGCAAAATCTGTAGTTTTCGGCCGGACACATCCAACTTCAGCATGGTTCTGAGTCACTTTTACCATATATGGACTAGGGCAGCAGACTCCACCCCATAACCTCCTCAGTCACCTCTTATGACATGCGTGGAATTAAAGTGTAACATTTCACCTAAGAAGCATCTGGAAGTGAAAAATAACTTGTATAAAATATAGGTTGGCACACATAATAAACACACAGAATATGTAGCGAAACAAGAAAGTAACACATTATAAACACACAGAATATGTAGCAAGACAAGAAAGTGCCATAAAATTATATTAAATTACCTATCTTTGTTTGAATCACTTATGTGCACTGTGTTACCTCAGCACACTACTTTTTGCATCATATGCTTTAGAGCAGGATTTGTTATCTCTTATTTATCATATGTCCCCCATCATTTGTCCCCCATCATTTGACAGATATATCTTCTAAATTCTGACTTGATTATAAATTTAATTAAACTGGTAATTTTATAACATCGACGCCTTTGTATGTTTTTTTTAGTATAGTAACGTGTATTCATGTGAACATGAACATTCAACAGTTCTTAGACAAAAAACATGATTATTACATCGATGCTACCAATGACAAACATGAACACTAATTGATGCAGAAATAACATTTGATGATCAAGAATGAGTCTCAGTTAAATTTGATGATCAAGAATGAGTCTCAGTTAAATTTGATGAGTTAAATTTCATTATCCACTAGTTTTAGTTATAGTCTATCATGTCTGAATGAAGCTATTATATAAACGTGTGTTTTATGTAAGTACAAATGTTGTTACGTTTCACACAGTTACATTGTATTGATTGTTAAATTTGATGATCAAGAATGAGTCTCAGTTAAATTTGATGAAGTCAGATGATTCTATCTTCCTTCTCATCATCACCAAACCCAGGAGTCTTCAGGGTCACAGCTGTGCCGCTCTGTAAACATCAACACACAAGTTTCGCCATGTCTTCTATGTTATCAGTTCCTTATTTGAAGAAACCTAATCCTGTCCAGTCTTTAATGTTATCTATCCATGCTTTCCTCTACCTGCTCTTCTACTTCCTATCTCGACGCTGCAAGATAATTTTGGAAAGAGAATTGTGCCTCATTACGTAGCCAAACCACAAAAGTTTGTGATGTCTCAACACTGCTATGAGATGTTCTTGTAAAGATTATTCTATGTTGGGAGGTAGAAAGTAATCTTGTCAAATCTGGTGTGATATAATCTGGTGTGGTATATCCTTAATAATTTATGAAATAATTTATTTCATATATGTAATGAGGTAAATTATGACTTGAATTCTGATCTCCTATAATTTGTATGGCCATTCTACAGAACATAGACAAGACTGGTTCTGTTACAGGCAACGACTGAATCAATCATTATGCCCACTGGTGAATGCAATCATATATCTGTAGAATTCAGTTTTGTGTGTTCACAAGATTTAGATAGAAGGATCCAGGCATTAGAACATATTATCAATCTAGTGGAGGGTAAAATACAATTCTAATGTAACAGTAGTGTTGAAATAGTATACACTTGTTTGGCTTGGATATATATAACGACACATTTTAACAATTATTTTGTATGGAAGTCAAGGGTGGAAGGAGAAGAGGGCAGATGAAATGGTGATTTGATCATATCAAGGTATAGTTTGGATGTGGTTATTCTACACTTCTCCGAATGGCTGAGGATAGCAATGTTTGGGAAGATTTTGTGCTGATGTCTCCTGTATAAATATAAACAGACTGAACATAACATGTAGAGGGACTTCAACATGAAGATAAACACAGAAAAAAACTGAGGTAATGTCAATAACAAAATCAGACAGAAACACCACTCATCTCATCGATGAGCAAAAACTTAAATAGGTAAAATAATTCACTTATCTTGGAAGCATCATATCATCAAATGGAAAAAACACCAAACAAATCTAACATAGATGCAACATAGCATACCAAATCTTAGGGCAGGTTTTCCCTATTTTCAAAAATAAATATGTGAACATGAATGTCAAAACTGCACTATATAAAACAACCATCATACCATCACTATGCTACCAATGTGAAACGTGGACATTAACAACAGAAGTAAAAAGAAAACTTGTCACAACAGAAATGACTCGTCTACGTAGAATTCTTAGAGTAACAATAAGAGATAGAATCAGAAACAAAAACATCAGAAAACTAACAAACACAAGCATGCTTCCAGACTACCATCAAACAATGTCCCTCAAAAAGCATTACTAAACAGGCACAAATATTACACAGCCATGGGAAGACAATGGAAATGAAGGAATACAGAAATAACAATCAAAGAAAACAAGTATATATAAAGCACACAAAATTCCATCTCCAGAGAACTTTTCTACTCCTGAGCCGCAAGGCATAAAGGCCATCTTCAGAGAACTCTTCTATTGCTGATGCTGCAAGGTACAAAGGGGTATAACACGAAAAGAAAAAAAGATAAGTCTCCAGTCTGGCACCCCTATGACCCTGATGGATTATGGGACTTAGGGCCTATTATTATTCAAATACAACCCACAGGTCTGGCCCCCAAGATATTTAATAGCCATCAAGTCTGATTGAAAACTAGTATCTGTACCAGACTTGAGCTCAGATAATAGCTATCTGATGCTTGCTAGGACTAAAAACATCCAACGTTTTTGTCCCCTTTCAATAAGTGAAATATGGTAAATGTAAAAGTAACCCACCAATGCTATAGACAGACACTACAAATGAAAGTTGGGGGATGGGTAAACACACTGTCACCCGTTGTCTGATGTGAAAAAGTTTTTTTTATTTTCTTTTGATTTCTGACCAATGGTTCCCATGGATGACAGAGAAATGCAGGTGGACAGTGCACCTCTGTCCTCCTGTGGCAGACTCTTAGGTTGTGGTGAATGCTTTTTTTCACATTCATCAAGTATCAGTACACTGTAGCAATCAAACTCAAGGAATGAAAAGGCATGTATAACAATACATATCTCATACATCTGACATCACATCAAGAACAACAGCCATTATATTTCCAATGTATCCTATAGTTTATTACTGGAGATGCTCATATGTACCAGTAGATGAGTATGTGTTTGTCAGTGTTTAATGTGTGTTAACAATTGACAGTAATATCTCATCTGACTTACACAGTCAATCAATCAACAGATAAGAGTATTGTCTAACATCATTTTTAACCATGGAGATGGTAAAATTAATATCCTCAATAACTGAAATATATACTTCAATAATATCAATAACTGAAATATATACTTCAATAATATCAATAACTGAAATATATACTTCAATAATATCAATTTTAAAAAAAGGGTATGGCTGAGTCAGTGTGCAATGAATAGTGCAACAGAATATACAAATATAAATAATACAGACAATATAAATAAAGTAGGAAAATGTCCCACAATTTGTTTCTAAAATTGTGTACATTGATCAATACAAAAATATACAATATCGTGGCAATAGGAGAGGGTAGCTGAGTGGTTACGGCAAGAGTCTCACAATCTCAAGATTGTGGTTCTTATACCTGATAAGGCCTTGCTTATTGCCCTTGTGTGTGTAAATTAAAACAGCTAACTTGCATGACAGTGCAATTTATCCCTTCATTAATCCTCCTAACTGTATATATATATATTCTACAACAAAAAAAAAGCTATTTACGAGTGTCATTCGACACATTTTACATCTAAGGCGATGATTTCACTCTATATATAAAATAATTGTAAATTAATAATAAATAATAATATTAAAGATTAATATTATAGATAATTTTAATAAGATTTACACATGACCTGTACATTTTGTGAAAGCTCAGAATAATAATTCTTTTTCTTGAAGTGCGGTTACTTTTCAATGTAGTCCCCATAAATGCAAATGTAAGACTAACTAATTCATGTCATTGAGGAAGAAATCTGGCATAGCCAGAAACACATAGCTGCACAGCATTATCAGAATCATAACAGTGTCCCTTGAGGTGTATTTCTTCACTTATGAAATAGAAAGAAGCCACAAGGTGACAGATCAGCGCTGTAAAAATGGTGAAACCGTAAGGTGACAGACCAATGCTGTAAAATGGGTGAAGCTACAACGTACCAGATCAGAGTTGTAAAAAGAAATATCCTACAACGTGCCAGATCAGGACTGCAATAAACTATGCGACAATATGCCAGATCAGGGTTGTAAAAAGTAAGAAGTAAAATGTTGATAAACTTCAGATGATCCAGTGTCTAATGTGTAGTCACTGTTGTGTCAACTCCTGTGTGTTAACTCTTGTGTGTCGACTGATGTGTCTGCAAACAGTGCTGTACTAAAGAACTGTGTGTTTGCCTACATAAGCACACACAGCAATCTTGAGCAGAATTTCTAAAAGTTGACAAATAGTGACTGGAGTTTACAAGAATGTTATTTCTCTAATATTCTCTGTTGAATATACCTTTGCAGTCCCCCAAAAGATCACCCAAAAGATGGTGATCATTACTTTAACATTCAGAGCAGCGTTTTTGAATTGATTTAGGGGAGTTCTTATCTTGCATAAACTGGCTCATAATAATATTTAACATCTTGGTAGATTCAATAACAATGTGGCAGATAAAAACATCACCTTCGTCTCGATATCAAGCCAGATGTTCCTGGCTTCCCAACAGTGCTTTACCTTTCCTTTAGCATGCATCAGACTAATTTCACACGTGTTTCTATATCCAAGCAGTAATGTGATTAAAACAGTTACATAAACAACACTCCTATGAAACAATTACATAAACAACACTCCTATAAAACAATTACATATACACTCCCATAAACAACACTCCCATAAAACAGTTACATCAACAAGACTCCCATAAAACAGTTACATAAACAAGACTCATATAAAACAGTTACATAAACAACACTCCCATAAAACAGTTACATAAACAACACTCCTATAAAACAGTTCATAAACAACACTCCTATGAAACAATTACATAAACAACGCTCCTATAAAACAATTACATAAACAGCACTCCTATAAAACAATTACATAAACAACACTCCCATAAAACAGTTCATAAACAACACTCCTATGAAACAATTACATAAACAACGCTCCTATAAAACAATTACATAAACAACACTCCTATAAAACAATTACATAAACAACACTCCTATAAAACAATTACATAAACAACACTCCCATAAAACAGTTCATAAACAACACTCCTATGAAACAATTACATAAACAATGCTCCTATAAAACAATTACATAAACAACACTCCTATAAAACAATTACATAAACAACACTCCCATAAAACAGTTCATAAACAACACTCCTATGAAACAATTACATAAACAACGCTCCTATAAAACAATTACATAAACAACACTCCTATAAAACAATTACATAAACAACACTCCTATAAAACAATTACATAAACAACACTCCCATAAAACAGTTCATAAACAACACTCCTATAAAACAATTACATAAACACTCCCATGAAACAATTACATAAACAACACTCCCATAAAACAGTTACATCAACAAGACTCCCATAAAACAGTTACATAAACAAGACTCATATAAAACAGTTACATAAACAACACTCCCATAAAATAGTTACATAAACAACACTATTGTAATTGTTATTTTCCACAATCAAGATTCTTCAGGCATGAGATGGGAAGAGAAAAACACGCACATTTAGTATCCAACCACAAACAAAATCAAGGGGAGAAGATGAAGTGAGAAGTTGCTGGATGAGTTGCCACTGTGGCATGAGAGAATGTTACCCAATGAACTTATTAACAACCCAAGTGACAGAGGGTTGTAGTTGTAGAGGAACATAATCAACTTAGCATCACACTTGACTGATTGATCATTTATCTGTCAGAATACTGCTAAACAGACTGATTGCACTTTATAGATCAAAGTCCTAACAAGCTGTTATTATAAAAACCTATGCTAAAGACTCCACAGTGTAATCTACTAAAGACTCCACAGTGTAATCTACTAAAGACTCCACAGTGTAATCTACTAAAGACTCCACAGTGTAATCTACTAAAGACTCCACAGTGTAATTTACTATGGCCAAACTACTTTCCTGAGACCATAGAGATTTCTATTAGAATTGCTTTCGCATCCAGCTCTTTCAACCACTGAAACAAACAACTAGAAATTAGAGAATAATAAGTGAGAATATCAAACTACGTATGTTTGAACCTCCTATCCATGTTAATAATATATGGTTGTACAATCTGGACAGTAACAAAAGCATTGAAGAAGATATTAAATTCATTTGAAAATAAATGTCTTGAAAAACTCTTAAGTTCTGGATGAGTTGGGATTCAAGACAAACAAGCAAATAAGAGATGTCATACATTTGTACAAAAATTAGACGAAAATTGGTGGACTTGTATTGGGCATGTACTTAGAATGAATGAAAATAGACTGCTACTACAAGTATTACAAATGGCTCAAGATCAATGTTTCTTCAAAGAAAAGAGTGCTTGTAAGCAAAACCGATCTTCATAGGCTGTTAATTTCAAATTCCATTTCATTATGGGCAAGTCTTCTACCTAACAAACATTCATCTTCAGCATTACTCTATTTCAATCAGTTATTTATTTTAAATTATAGCAACTTTTATACACATTTCTATACATAGGTCTTGTAAGCTAAGTCCAAACTCTCTGTGACCCCAAGAGATAAAAATGTGTTGCACTAACGCAGCTTAGTGGGTACACTGTTCCAGATTACAATCATTACAATGGATTCTGGCACAAGATAGAAAGGAAGGCCATGTACAATTCTTCGCAGACCAACTTTCGCATAGGACAAGACCATCTAGAGTCGTCATCTCAAATGGACAAATACTGTGTGTGTGCTATCTGGTGTGTATTATGTGGTGTGTATTATGTGTGTGTGCTATGTGCTGTAGATTATGTGTGTGTGCTATGTGGTGTGTATTATATGTGTGTGCTATGTGCTGCAGATTATGTGTGTGTGTGTATTATGTGTGTGTGCAATGTGCTGCAGATTATGTGTGTGTGTATTATTGTGTGTGCTATGTGCTGCAGATTATGTGTGTGTGTATAATGAAATAGGCTCTAGTCTTCATTCTTCAGTTGCTTAATAAACATTTATAAGAAAGTCAAGATGGTTAAAGAAATATGATACATTTAAATCTCATACAATCAATGTTCACAGAAATACGATACACCAACATCTCATACAGTCAATTTTTTTTTTCATAAATAAAAAAATGTCAGTAATAACAATAATGAGCATTTTTTTCTCGAAAAAAAATTAAAATTTTCTTTAATACCAACAATATGTGCGTGTATAAAAACGTTAGATTTAGTAATACTAACTGAAATTTAACAGGAAATGACTTGTTTTTTTTAAATTAACAAATATTATTTTTGTTGGCCAAAATCTGCATCAATACAGAAAATTGATACTAGTTGACACCTATGCAATGATCATAGAAATATGATACACTTTAATATCGCATACAATCATATGATATATTTTAATATCTCATACAATCATATGATATATTTTAATATCGCATACAATCATATGATACACTTTAATATCACATACAATCATATAATACACTTTAATATCTCATACAATCATATGATATATTTTAATATCTCATACAATCATATGATATATTTTAATATCGCATACAATCATATGATACACTTTAATATCTCATACAATCATATGATACACTTTAATATCACATACAATCATATGATACACTTTAATATCTCATACAATCATATATATTTTAATATCGCATACAATCATATTTATTATCATAATACATACACGTTTATATAATATGTATATAGGAATGATTGTATATATATGTGTGTGTGTGTATATATGTATCTATACATAGTATATGTATGTAGTATATGCCAAAAATAAAAGCACTGAAACACACATCATGAATGCACATCATCTTGAATGCACATCTTGAACACACATATGTGTTTGTCAGTGAGGAAGACAAATGAACAATATTGTTTGTCTTGTCATTTCAGCACTGTATATTGTGGCATGGTGTATATACATATATCTGTGTGTATGCATGTGTGGTGCATTGTTCATCCTCAGTCAGTTAGTTAGTTACTTAGTCATCCGATCATCATCACTGCAAACTGGACACATCCATAGTTGCTCCAATCTCTCCCTTGAGTGTATCCACCATTACACTTCTGCTGACAGTACCCGTCCCATGCTGGTTGACTATCATTCTTCTGCGCCCTCCAAAATGTTCACTGTTCACTCATTGAATGAGTACTAACTAAACCCAACTGGGTAGGTATGACAATGAAGATGGATGAAGTGTGTCAAAATGTGAAACATTAATATCTCTATCCTCACTCAATAAAATTTGATGAAAAGTTCTTGAGCATGTTATAAGGTGAGTAGAAAACCGTGACAATCAGTACAGGTTATAAGAAGAAGTATTGATAAGACAACAGATACAGCAAATGTGGAGTGCTTGATCAACAACAGTCAAGTCAACAGCATAGCATAATCAATATATTAGGGAGTAGAATGTTAGAATGTTTCTCGATCACCTCTGTCTGTCAGCTACTTGATGATTATGCATCTTAAACAGGCAATCAGGATAAGATACCATACAGGCCTAGACCTATAGACTCTAGACCTAACAGGCAATCAAGATGCATTTCTCAGTAGCTTAGGCTACTGGCAGACACTGAGAGCCCTCATCTCTCTTGGATGACCCTGGGGAATTGTGGGGAAGAGGGATGAGGCTCTCAGTGCACAGATCAATGCAGATCTATCGACTTCTTAATCTGAGTTCAGCGAGGTCATGAAAATTCAATGAAACTATGCATAATATTAAAATGTTGAAATCTGGCCAAAACACCACATAATCAACCAAAAATCACTTAGCATGAACAATGAAACAGCTCGCAAATAGAAAAATGCACCTAGCCGTAAAAATGGAACAGCTTGCAAACAGAAAAATGCACCTAGCCATAACAATGAAACAGCTCGCAAACAGAAATAAAGCACCTAGCTTTAACAATTGAACTGCTAGAAAACCAAAAAAAATCACCTAGCATAAACAATGAAATGACTAACAAGCAGAACACATCTTCAGAATCAACACTGCAATAACTATTACCCTGGAGATGCCACACAGACAATCTTAGCCTACAAAGTGGACAGGGTAAAAAAAGGTTTAAAATCACTGACATAAAAGATTAGATGTCAATGTCACATTTACAATGTCAATTAAAAACACTTATTTCAGGTTTAACAAAAGTAATGCTAGTCATTCTTAATTTCCATTAAGTCATGAAACCTCTACTTAAACCACACGTGGGCAGTAACCTTTTCCCATTGGTAGCCTAGATTGAGCATTTTCATGTGGTATAAAGCCAAAAATCTTAATTTTTCTTAGATCTTTGGAATTCCAAGAAGGGTTTTCTGAGCTCTGGTGTTCCAAGTAGTATTTTCTGAATTCTTTGGAATTCTAAGAAGTGTTTACTGAGCTTTGGGGCCAATTAACATTTAGATCAGCTTTGTGGGCAAGATACATGACTTTGTGGGCTAGATTATACCACTGCCCTAGTTTTGCCCATCATTAACTTATATATACTTGTCATGCAGGTAATTTGATTAACACTCTATTGTTAAAGTAACTTCTAAATGGCAGGGCATGAGAACCAGTAAACAGATAAATCCCTTCGTTGAAAAAATAATTTCTCAACTTTTATACTCAATAGTGACACGAGAGTGCCAAAACAGATATACCTATATGTTCTACTAACAATAGCTCCCCCAGTTAAAATGGTAGCTCCCCCAGTTAAAATGGTATCTCCTTGCAACAATTCTATGTTATTTTATTGACAGCATATTTTATTAAAATGTAGCGATCAACCCAACGTTTTGTTTGTAATTATTCTATAGGCAATATTTTTTTCATAGGTTGCCATTGCTTTCAGAAGGCACAATTTCCTAGGACGGAACTTGACCTTTGTACCTTGTCCATCTGAGACACAATCTGTGTCCCTCAGCGACGGTGCCCGACCATGTATTTATTTCGAGAAATACTCTGTCGAGGATACTTTGCAATTACTTGTTTTTGTTTCTAAAATTGAGTGATTACACAAAAATCTGGCATGAATCATGATTTTCTGACTGCTGATGAAAGGTACACATGTCTTGTTACTACATCACACCCAGCTGTGTAGCTGGGAGGAGAGTTACACAACACATCTTGGATAGTCAAGGAATGTGGCGAGAATATATCAGCCGCGAGCAGTTGTACATATAAAGAAGCATTTAGTAAGCAAAGTCACAAAAATATCGAGTAGAGAATCACTACAGACATAAAATTCTGGGTTGATCGCTACTAGGAAAGCTGTTGCTGTTTGTCTATCACAAGTGTTGTTGATCGTTTATTGCATCCACTTTAGGAAATATACTCTGAGTTATACCTTTGTCTATATGTTCACAGGTGGCTAATAAGCAATATTCTAGTCCCACAGGAGCTTAGACAGGCTGGCACAGTATGACCACTTTGAAAAATATCTAAATTTCCTTTGTCGTTCTAGTTAGTCTACGCTTTTAAATTTCTTCTTATTTTTTCACAAGAACACGCAACTGTTTAAAATTGTGAAGTGCCATGTAGAAATTTTTATGCCATCCATTCTGATCACAAATATTCCACGTGAAA
This sequence comes from Meghimatium bilineatum, assembly GCA_034231615.1. Classification (NCBI taxonomy): domain Eukaryota; kingdom Metazoa; phylum Mollusca; class Gastropoda; order Stylommatophora; family Philomycidae; genus Meghimatium; species Meghimatium bilineatum. Next base: position 1,711,601 of record CM067305.1, on the reverse strand, counting down.
CATACAAGAACATACACTTACCCGATGAATACTAGATACATTATAAAGCAATATTAGAAGCCGAAACAACACAACAGATGAAGGATAAATGTTAGATTCTCACAAAACTTGGTCACAGAGAACAGAGAAAATGATTTAGGAAATGGCATCCTCTGACTGTGAGCACACACAAGTATTACTGCTACTGACTGAGTCTTGCAGTGAATACCTTACTGCATCAACATACTACTGTCCAGTAATGTACAGAATGGAATGTGTAAAGTATGTTTCCGAGCTTGTTGTGAGTCAATTCTCTAACATTTCTGCAATCAACCCAGTTGAGTTGAATGGTTATCATCAACTTCAACGAATGAACAACATTCCCTTAATAATGTCTTTCAAATTTCCTTTTCCTATTGGTTATACACACCGGCTCTATTTCAGTGAAAGAAAAATGCTAGATTTATCTCAGACTATGTCCAGTTACAATTTTAACAAATTTTACCTTGCTGACCTAGTTGTAAAGGTCCAAGTGTTTCTTTGAATTAAATACTCTTTCGGCATAAAAAATGTTCCTGGAATTACAAAATGCTTTCTTTATATGAGATGACTTGCAGATATAAATATGCTTTTCTTGTTTTATTTATCTCACACTGTTATTTCATATGTCACAATGTAACAGTCAGGTAGCACTTGTGTAACAGCAACTGTTATTTCATATGTCACAATGTAACAGTCAGGTAGCACTTATGTAACAGCAATTATCCTAGTCTACATAACATATTCCTTGCACTGAAAAATAAAACTACAAATATTTCATATAATAACAAAAAGTGTAGTGGCTGAAGTGATTTTCTACTCAAAATATAAACACATCTCACCCACACACGCACACAATCTAAACACATTTCTCTTTCACATACACACACAACCTTAACACATCCCACCCACATATACACAATCTAAACACATCACACACACACAATCTAACCACATCTCTCTCTCACACACACTTGCGCGCACACACACACACAATCTAAACACATCATACACACATTCTATACACATCCCACACATACACACACAGTTACTTCAACCAAAACATGATTCAAATGTCCACATATTATGTGTATCTTAATTACGTAATTCTAGATTTATTTCACACAATTACAAACATTTCATGTACCAACAACTATTTTATACTCAAATAACTCAACAAACAAATGCAATTTTTGCTAATAAAGCACAAAGATAATGCTTTGAAAAAAAAAGAAACTAGACACATTTAAAAACAGACCTTGCACAACCTGTGCCAACATACTTCCAGAATAAATCTAGAAAAAATATGCAGATAACTGCTGACTGGATGACCTATGAACTATTACAGCAAGCACCATCTGATACATTCTGTGACATGACTGACAAATAATTAATTGTCCCCCCCCCCATGTTTTGTGAACACAGCATCTGTGACTGGTCTAGTAAGATTCTAAATATATCCCACACATTTGTGTCAGAGATGAGGATTACTAATAAATCAGGAACAATGACAAGGTGAACAGTAAGTACGTATGAAATTATATGGCAAAGAACACAATTATCTATTGTCTTTCCTGTCTTCTGTGTCTACATTTAGTCTTCAAATCTCACATCCACACAAAAGTGACGACTTGCCATCTGTACATATATGTATCAATGCCTACATCTGTACATATATGTATCAATGCCTACATCTGTAAATATATGTATTATCAATGCCTACATCTGTAAATATATGTATTATCAATGCCTACATCTGTACATAAATGTATCAATGCCTACTCTGTACATATATGTATCATCAATGCCTACATCTGTACAGACATGTAACATCAATGCCCACACATTATTCATATTGAATATTGTTTGTAAGATAGAACCAAGAATTATACTAAGAAAATAAGTCTGCATCATGCATCAGGCACCCATTTACAGCTGGGTCAATTTAAGGAGCAGTTGTGTCAGGTAAGAGATCACAACCCAGACCGCAGAAGACGGATCCGCCAGGCCAATGGCGCAAACTGAACGGCGATAAAACGCATTTCCATTCTCTGGACTGCATCCTGCTGGAAGTCTAGTAGGACCATGGTCCTGCTACAGCTTGAGAATAATGCTGAAGAAGAAGAAGAACAACCCAGATTTTTTTTTTTGCCCGGACTTGCTTTCGAACCTGGCACGTTGTAACCCGGTGAAAGTAAACACACTCACTACTGACTAGGTTTCCACTTCTCAGAAAAATAATGATAAAAATTGTTATTGCTAGTGAATATTGTTGGTTCTGTAAGTGTGTATCTGTTACTGAAATAAGCTGTTCAGTATATGATATTATAACAATGGAACAGATAAACACAAGATAACACACAAACTCATTAAGAAGTTCTCATACAAATAATAATTTTAGCACAATACAATTAGTCATCAGGGACAAATAAAAACTATGACATAAGTTATTTACAAGTTAGACCTGGGGGGGGGGGGGGGTGTAATATAACAGTCTGAGGATGATTGTTTGAGGGCCACAGTTGTGTGGTAAACGTACTAGAAATATTGTAACCACATAACAAAATTTGTCAGATAAGTTTATGTGAGTGATATCAAAACTGTTACTAGAAATAAATGATAAAGACTTAGCACCTGTGGGTCTGCCTCGAGTATAGCATACATGTCTACAAATAATCAATTGTAAAATTGGTTATACCTACCACAGAAAATAAATACTTCATTCTCTGCACAGAGATTTTCCATCAAAGCAAATTTTACAACAGATAAACACATATTTTTTTTTAAATGAATGTATTATACACAGTTCAAGAACACACTCTATTCATAGTTTACACAATTAAGGACAATATACACATCTGTCTTAATGTAGAATTGCAGCAGCTATTCATTGGTTTGTTTTCAACCAGCAGAAGGTATGGTTTTTCAATAAAAAACAGTGAAATTATAAAACTGAGAAGTCATAGTTATAATTCACACTTGTCCTTTCAAAAAAAAAATGTTTATCCATTTAGTTATAATTCACACTTTTCCTTCCAAATTTGGCAACGTTTATCCACTTAGTTATAATTCACACTTTTCCTTTAAAAAAACAACGTTTATCCACTTAGTTATAATTCACACTTTTCCTTCCATAAAAGGCAACTTGATTCCACTTATATAACAATGAAAAACGTTCAATATCCACTCAGTATAATAATTTACATCAGACCTTCAGTATAATCATTTACAAATGCACTTTTACTGAATTTTAAATATCATTTTTATACACACAGCACCATAGCCCTATTACTGGCCATACACACACAGAACCATAACCATACTGCTGGCCTACCTTTATCACTCAATACTTTCTTTCAATGCCCTTTTAGTCTGTAATACTCGTACTATGAAAAAAACAACAGAGTTCCATAACTAATGTAATCTGCACAACAAACATGGAAAAGAATGATAAATGTGATACATTGAGATCATTGTTCTGGTAAACAGTAAACAACAACTGTGATGTTCATATTTTGTTTCCATCTAACCCACTTTCAAAAACAAAATGAAATTACTGCAGGCAAGTCCTTAAATAAACATTGCATTCCTAGAGACTGGATGAGCATGAACAGAAACACACACAAGTATGCTGTGTTTATGAAGAAGAGTGGTTGGAGGCAGTAGAGAGATTGAGGTTGGAAGTAGTTAAATTCCATTTTCTGACTGATTATGCAGTTTTTCAAGGCAATGAGAAAGCAGATCAGCTGACGTGTTCTGTCGCTGTATCCAATTGTATAACAATGGGCCGGGCCGACATACTGAACTCCTTACAAGAAATAGCATGGACAAATTCAATTCATGAAAGTGATGATTCTTGTTTCATGTTCAGAAAAACACGGAGATGCACTGGAAATGTGGTTTTATCAAAGATGAGTATTATTATATACTGAGAAGAATGTATGTCCATGATTGTGTACATGTGAATACAATCTGGGAAGGTGGTCAGAATGTATGTCCATGATTGTGTACATGTGAATACAATCTGGGAAGGTGGTCAGAATGTATGTCCATGATTGTGTACATGTGAATACAATCTGGGGAAGGTGGTCAGAATGTATGTCCATGATTGTGTACATGTGAATACAATCTGGGAAGGTGGTCAGAATGTATGTCCATGATTGTGTTCATGTGAATACAATCTGGGAAGGTGGTCAGAATGTATGTCCATTATTGTGTACATGTGAATACAATCTGGGGAAGGTAGTCAGAATGTATGTCCATGATTGTGTACATGTGAATACAATCTGGGGAAGGTGGTCAGAATGTATGTCCATGATTCACTTTCTTCTTGGTCTTCCTCTGTATCTTGCTGTTTCCATTTTCATATTGTATGCTCAAAAATTAATGCAGATGTCTGCAAATATCTGAACATAGAAGGAAAAAAAACTGGCTCTTCAAAACTATCAAAAAACGCAAACTTACATATTTCTGACATATAAAAAGACACAATGATTTGGAAAGATTAATCATGGAGGGGAAAGTTCCAGGAAAAAGAATAAGAGGAAGAACACGACTACGATGGTTATATGCCATCGAAGACCTTCTGAATATGACACTGGAAGAAGCTGAGCACCTTGCACAGAACCGAAAGGCTACAGAGTGGCAGTGAGGACAACATTCTGCAAAGGACACCTCACATAGAGAGAGAGAGATGCTCTTGCTACTGGTCAATAATACAAACTAGTTAGCTAACTAATCAACTAAACATGGTATAACCACAAGGAATCTAGGAAGCCAGTCGTCATACTGCTGCTTCTGGCATCTTTCTGTCCAGATAATCCAATTATTATTCCGCAATAATAAGATAAAATCTATGGTGATAAAATTTAATACCAACGATGGAGTTTTACCTCTTCACATGCCTAAAATATACAGACCATGAAGCTATATAGAATATTCTAAACTTGTAGTAAGAAAAGCTAGTTCAACAAGTACCACACAGCAACTATACAAATATTTCACTTATTCTTGACTCCATGCAAAGGACATTGTGCAATATTGATTACTTTTGCTAGAATATTTGATGAGAATTCATTCATATGTAGCATGTATAAAGAAAATGTTCCCAATATACCAACCTAAAAGTATAATACAAGATGCATACAAGACTCAGACTCAACTCCTTTCTTCCTAATTGGCAACACTGAAAGCATTGTTAAACAAATCCAATTTAGTAACTCGCTCAGAAAAATCTCCAAGCATAAAATAATGCCAGTTGTAACATGTCTTCTGAAATACATTTGTCCCATAACTGTCTTGGAATACAGATCCACATCCACACAAAATATACACGGATATAGATTGAATATCATCCACATCCACACAAAATATACACGGATATAGATATCTTTGAGTATTCAGACTATCAAACAAACACATATAACGTTCCTGTACAAACACTTTGTCTACTATGTCTGATGTATTCTCAATTGTATTGAGTTCGAGTCTTGTGCACAATCTTCAATGTCACTGGCTTCGCATATTAGTGGTCTTGGGTTCATTTCCCAGTTGAGGCAGAAATGTTTCTCAGATCGCAACGGCTCCTGGGTCGACCCAGGCTTAAATGGGTATTGTATTAATGTGGGAAGTAAAGTGTGCAAGGGAGAGGAGATGGCTATCGCCCTCATATAGCAAAGCCACTGAAATGTAAGATAGCTAACATCTCACACTTTCACTCCATTAATAAATGATATGGGTAACTTGACTTGAGTTTACTACAATCTTCAAACTTTTATTCAAGAATTCCTCACAGATTTCCTACTCCTTATTGATACCTTAAAAGTATGTGTATTCTGGTCATCTGCATAGATTCATCTATTGTCTTGTCCCAGGTTAATGCTGACCTACTGATTCACACATACTGTTAAGAGTAGAAATAGGATCTTTAATTTTTCACTCTAAGGCCAGATGTGTCACCTTGTTAGTGTTATATTCATATTTTCTCAAACTATCTTCATTATCTATCCATTTCTTGCTTGGTCTTCATCTTGTACCGTATCCTGATCATATTTAAATCATATGCACATGCAAGAAGTTGTATGTATTCTAATCTTATTACATTTTCCACACAACAACTATATTTGCTGTCCGTAGATATATTCATGAATTACATAATGGATATTTTTTTTATGCAGTCATAATTCTGTAACCTGTCAAATCTATTCTCACCAAAAGCCTTTCTGCAAGTGTTTTGCTAGACATAGCACAGATGAATGAAACTAAGACTAGCTGTGTATCTTGTGTAATATATTGACTATCATCTAGAACAGCTTGACATAGCACACATTCAGACAGTGCATATATCCTGCATATAAGAACTCCACTAGAAGTACTTGAATATTTCAGTATGTTATCTCATATTCTCTCCACATAGTTCTTCGGGTAGAAGCCAATCTTGCCCTCTTTGCGTCCCTTGCACCATCCCAATTCATCCTCTACATCGGTCTGAATGAAAATATCACCTGGAGATATACAAAGGAATGGGAACATGCTATAAAAAACTGTTACTCATCATGACATCATCAATGGGGAACATGACATCATCAATGGGGAACATGACATTATCAATGGGGAACATGACATCATCAATGGGGAACATGACATCATCAGCTCAGTTATTAGCTATTATATAAGTATATCTGTACACACATGTAGCCCAATCTTCTGCTGGTGTATGCACAAAGGGCTGGCAGCATTGGTTCCATTTTCATGATGTGACCAAACCACCTGGTTTGGTTGTCTCGATGTAGTCGTGACTTGAGATTGCCTTTATTTCTTTCCTGATATCTTCAGTTTTCTGTCAGATTCTTCTGGTGACATTTATAGCTGTCTTCAAACATCTCATTTCACATTCTGTGATCTCTTTCCCTTGTGTCTCTGTCAATGGCCATGTTTGACATTGGTATCACAGAACTGGTATAAAATACTGTATATCAATTTTCATTTTACAGCCATGCAGATTGCTGGATGTTTTGAGTATTGGCAATAGTTATTTGTTGTTTATCTGGATGTTGATGTTCTCCTTTTCTCTTGCAATATTCATTACTTCTATTTTGTCTATGTTGATTTTCATTCCAAATTGCTTGGCTTTTGTGTCTATTATGCTTAGGTGGCCTTGCAGGTTTTTTATCCTGTTGTGGAATAAAGCCTGGTCATCTGCAATAAAGCAGTTCATTTGTTTCATTTGAATTTGCAGTTTCGTTTATATGGTCCATGTATGAAATAAAAAGTAGTGGGGACAATACACATTCTTGTTTTACTCCCGTTCTAATCACAATGTCTTCTGTGTAGCCTGCTGCTGTATTATAACTTAAAAGTTACCATATTTACAATGAAGAGATCAACCCAAAAACTTTTAACTGTAGTAACTTTAACTGTAGTAATTTTAACTGTAGTAATTTTAACTTCAGTAATTTTAACTGTAGTAATTTTAACTGTAGTAATTTTAACTGCAGTAATTTTAACTGTAGTAACTTTAACTGCAGTAATTTTAACTGTAGTAACTTTAACTGCAGTAATTTAAACTGTAGTAATTTTAACTGTAGTAATTTTAACTGCAGTAATTTTAACTGTAGTAATTTTAACTGCAGTAATTTAAACTGTAGTAATTTTAACTGTAGTAACTTTAACTGTAGTAATTTTAACTGCAGTAATTTTAACTGTAGTAACTTTAACTGTAGTAATTTTAACTGCAGTAATTTAAACTGTAGTAATTTTAACTGTAGTAACTTTAACTGTAGTAATTTTAACTGCAGTAATTTTAACTGTAGTAACTTTAACTGTAGTAATTTTAACTGCAGTAATTTAAACTGTAGTAATTTTAACTGAAGTAATTTTAACTGTATTAATTTTAACTGAAGTAATTTTAACTGCAGTAATTTTAACTGTAGTAATTTGCTAGGAAATGTTGATCCTGTAATTACTTTCTAAAAGGTCAAATAAAATCTTTCTACAAAAATAAAATCAGAATCCTTGGCCATCTGAGACACACTAACTACCTCTCAGATACACAAGACACTTGGTGTAGTTCTGAGACACACTAACTACCTCTCAGATGTTATGTTATGTTCCTCCAGGGCCATAAGGGGTTCATAGGGCAGAAACCATAGCTTTCCATTTCTGTCTTTGTGTTGCCAGGTCATTCAATTGTTGCGTGTTGTTTAGGTTCATTGACATGCCTTCTCTATTAATGGTTCTTCGTAGAGTTTCTCTAGGTCTCCCTCTTCTTCTTACTCCAGGTGGCACTCAATATAGTGACTGCTGGGGAATTCTTAGGCTGTTCATTCTGAGAACATGGCCGATGTAAGTCCAACGCCTTTGTCTAATGAAGGAAGATATATAGGTTTGTTTGCTTTCCTCTCTTATAGTAGTGTTAGATTTAAAGTCACTCAGAATGGTACGTAGGCATTTGTTTTCAAAGGAGTCTAGTCTCTTATCTGTGGCTTTTGTGGCTTTCCAACTTTCGCATCCATATGATAGAATAGGGATGATGTTGGAGTTAAACAACCTGAGTTTTGTGGTGTTTCTTAGTGTGTTTGATGTCCAGATGTTACGTAGTTTATTGAAAGCACCCGCTACAAGGGCAATACGGTGTAAAATTTAAAGGTGACTAACCAGCTTTAAACTCCAATTCGTCATCCTCTGCTCGAACATAATCGTAGAGAGCTCTGACAGACCACCCACAACTTGGAGGCTTTTCTCCTTCATCACCGTCTTCATCTTCATCATCTGGTTCTCCAAATGGATTCTCCCCATTGTTTGCTGGAGAACAAGATCTGCCTCTGAAATGTGGATCAAACAGCAAGAATGAATACCATTCTAACTAACACTCAACCAAACAGCATGAGAGTGAATATCATTCTTACTTACGTACACACAAACAGCACAAGAGTGAATTCCATCCTTACTTACACAAACAGCACAAAGTGAATACCATTGTTATTTACTTACACACAAATAACATAACAGTGAATTCTATTCTTACTTACACAAACAGCACAAGAGTAAATACAATTCTTACTTACGCAAACAGCACAAGAGTGAATACAATTCTTACTTACACAAACAGCATGAGAGTGAATTCTATTCTTATGTAAACTAACTATAATTGATCAGATATACAATAAATCTGTCACCTGGTGAAATGATCACACAATTTACTTCTGTGTGCACAAGGCCATATCAACAATTTGAATATGTTCAAATAAGGTATTCATCTGTCCATTCTGACACTGTTCACATTTGCAAAAACTGTTCTGTAAAGGGTAACTATGAAGACTACATGTTCTCATAGTTTATCCATATTTTTTAACTGATGTAGTGCTGACATTTTGTCTTTGCCACATGCTTTTAGAAAGACACACAAAAATTCCCTCCTGATACAAATCTAACTGTCCAACATTTGACATTAACCCTACAGTCACATTGAGTAGAAAACTGAATATGGGAAGTGAGAAATGTATAGCAAATCTACCTCATGAAATAAGAAAGTTTGAGAAAGACTAAAATGGAACTGAAAGTAAAACTTCACTGCCAAGTCTCATATAGAAATATACTCTTGTAGTATCGGCTGTCAAACTGCACTGCATTATGATATACTAGATTTATTATGCATGGATTGTCTTGATTCTCTTTATATCAATCTATTGTTGTATCACGGTCTTGTTGTTCAATGAAATCTGTTTCAGTACAGAAAACAAAAACATTCAAGTATTATCACAATTCTCACACAAACATTGAGTGATGCTAGGATTGTAGATAGGACATTGAGTGATGCTAGGATTGTAGATAGGACATTGAGTGATGTTAGGATTGTAGATAGGACATTGAGTGATGCTAGGATTGTAGATAGGACATTGAGTGATGTCAGAGATAGATAGATAGTATCCTCCTTCACCAAGAAGACCTCTAGTAATCCTCCAACTTCAGCCCTGAGCCAATAATAGCCGCCTAGTAATCCAGTCATCTCTAGCCTAGAATAGTCCCCTAGTAATCCTCCTTAGGGAAGACGTCCCCTAACTGTAACCCTTAGACTAGAAGACCCATAGTAATTCTCCTTAGCCTAGAAGACCCCTAGTAAACCTCTAACTTTAACTGTTAGATTAGAAGACCCCTAGTAAACCCCTAACGTTAACCGTTAGACTAGAAGACTCCTAGTAAACCCCTAGTAATCATGAGCAGGGTGTAATCATGAGCAGGGTGTAATCATGAGCAGGGTGTAATCCTGAGCAGGATGTAATCCTGAGAAGGGTGTAATCTTCAAATTAGCAGAATGTAATCTTGAGAAGGGAGTAATCTTGAGAAGGGTGTAATCCTGAGCAGGGTGTAATCTTCTACTGAACAACCCCCGTGCAAATTAGCAGGGTGTAATCCTGAGCAGGGTGTAATCCTGAGCAGGGTGTAATCCTGAGAACCGAATATGTTCTGTTATGATTTACATCATGGCTGCAATATCTGCACATTTGATCTGACACATCCAAATTCAGCATGTAAAACTTATCCAAATCCTATACTCCAAAATAAGAACTTTCTAAGAAATGCAGCTCTTTCACTCTAGCAGCACAACAAAGAGAGATAAGTGCAACAATTCTAAGAGAACAACATAAGGTGAGAAAATATGTGCAAGAAATTCAAGCTACGAGCATAACAAAGCTAAACTAAGGAGAAATAGGCAGAAATAATTCTTGAACAGTAAGCGTAACAGCTCAAATAAAGCACTGAATACATATATGTTTGTATGTTAAATGTACAGAAATAAAGATGCAGTGTTAATAACCTAGAACAAATCACACAACAGAATAATAAAATGTCACAACATAACTTGCTAGCATGAACAAACAACAAATAATAATTATATATAAGACTTCAGACATAAACTTCAGACAAAAGCTAAATCAAAAGTAAACATACATGGAGACTGGACATGTAGAGAACAACACACAAGTTTTTTTATATTCTCAAACACAACACTGAAATTTAACTCATGGCAAAATTCAGTCAACTCTACAAGAACAAAAAGTCAAACTCAACAACACAAAAGTCAAACTAAACTCAACAACACAAAAGTCAAACTAAACTCAACAACACAAAAGTCAAACTAAACTCAACAACACAAAAGTCAAACTAAACTCAACAACACAAAAGTCAAACTAAACTCAACACAAAAGTCAAACTAAACTCAACAACACAAAAGTCAAACTAAACTAAACAACACAAAAGTCAAACTAAACTCAACAACACAAAAGTCAAACTAAACTCAACAACACAAAAGTCAAACTAAACTAAACAACACAAAAGTCAAACTAAACTCAACAACACAAAAGTCAAACTAAACTCAACAACACAAAAGTCAAACTAAACTAAACAACACAAAAGTCAAACTAAACTCAACAACACAAAAGTCAAACTAAACTCAACAACACAAAAGTCAAACTAAACTCAACAACACAAAAGTCAAACTAAACTAAACAACACAAAAGTCAAACTAAACTCAACAACACAAAAGTCAAACTAAACTCAACAACACAAAAGTCAAACTAAACTAAACAACACAAAAGTCAAACTAAACTCAACAACACAAAAGTCAAACTAAACTCAACAACACAAAAGTCAAACTAAACTCAACAACACAAAAGTCAAACTAAACTCAACAACACAAAAGTCAAACTAAACTCAACAACACAAAAGTCAAACTAAACTCAACAACACAAAAGTCAAACTAAACTCAACAACACAAAAGTCAAACTAAACTCAACAACACAAAAGTCAAACTAAACTAAACAACACAAAAGTCAAACTAAACTCAACAACACAAAAGTCAAACTAAACTAAACAACACAAAAGTCAAACTAAACTCAACAACACAAAAGTCAAACTAAACTCAACAACACAAAAGTCAAACTAAACTCAACAACACAAAAGTCAAACTAAACTCAACAACACAAAAGTCAAACTAAACTCAACAACACAAAAGTCAAACTAAACTCAACAACACAAAAGTCAAACTAAACTCAACAACACAAAAGTCAAACTAAACTCAACAACACAAAAGTCAAACTAAACTCAACAACACAAAAGTCAAACTAAACTCAACAACACAAAAGTCAAACTAAACTCAACAACACAAAAGTCAAACTAAACTCAACAACACAAAAGTCAAACTAAACTCAACAACACAAAAGTCAAACTAAACTCAACAACACAAAAGTCAAACTAAACTCAACAACACAAAAGTCAAACTAAACTCAACAACACAAAAGTCAAACTAAACTCAACAACACAAAAGTCAAACTAAACTCAACAACACAAAAGTCAAACTAAACTCAACAACACAAAAGTCAAACTAAACTCAACAACACAAAAGTCAAACTAAACTCAACAACACAAAAGTCAAACTAAACTCAACAACACAAAAGTCAAACTAAACTCAACAACACAAAAGTCAAACTAAACTCAACAACACAAAAGTCAAACTAAACTCAACAACACAAAAGTCAAACTAAACTCAACAACACAAAAGTCAAACTAAACTCAACAACACAAAAGTCAAACTAAACTCAACAACACAAAAGTCAAACTAAACTCAACAACACAAAAGTCAAACTAAACTCAACAACACAAAAGTCAAACAGTTATTGAAGAAGATAAATGGCAAAAGATATTATATTGAACAGAATATATGTGAAGGCACACAGAAACATATGAGCTCTCATTCTCTTCCAGTCATTTCTAAAAATGATTAGATTCAGTAACACTAATACACAGATTTAAATCTTCATCTGCTGGTTGTCAAATCTGGTTTTAGTTATAGTCTGTTGTGTCTGATTGATGCGATTATATAAACCTGTGTTTTACGTAAGTACGATTGTTGTTACGTTTCACGCAGTTAACCTTGTATTGATTGTCATTTCTGAACTCACTTTGCCAGCTCTGGAGAAAGCAAAGAATAACATCACTGTGACCTGTCTTGTATGTTGTTAATGTGATATTTGAGGTTTGGTGGTGGTGTTGGCTGCCCCATTTCATTGATTAAAGTGACACAAAAACCATGCTGAATTTCAATGTGCAAGAACAAAAGGTGCAGATATTGTAGCCAAGACATGACACACACAATTTCATTCTTTGGCCTACATCTTTTTAAACAGCAGGAATTTGAGACACAAATTGTACAGATTAAGTTATATACTAGACAAAGGTGACAGAGCAGCTGCGCAGCAGTTGTGCAGGAGATTCAGTAACACTGATACACAGATTTGAATCTTCATCTGCTGGTTGTCAAAGCATGCATACAGCAAACATAATCAAACAGCAAACATAATCAAACAGCAAACATAATCAAACATAATCGTGCTTGTAGCAAACATAAGCAAACAAGAAGCAAAACCTGCTTACAGTGAATACAAAACAAACTACACAAATGTGCTTATCATGAAGATAAACAACAACAAACAAAATCCTCCTTATAGCAAACATAAATAGCAAACAACAAGAAATAAAATGAGTTTATGGTGTACATAAACAACAAGAGACACATCCTGTTTATAATGAACATTAAAAGCAAGAAACACATTCTGTTTATAATTAAGAAAAACAAACAACAAGAAATAACACCTTGCTTACTGTGACTTAGGTATATGTATTCTAAAGATCTATATCAACCAACTCAGAATCTTGGGCTGGTGGTCAGTAGTTTGACTATAAGCTGAGTAGAAATTTCTAGGCCACAATTGGGAAGGAATACCAGAACACAAGTAGGAAAGTAAAGTGATGACCACATCACTTAACATGATGAACAAATAAAAATACTGCCCTAGCAGTGTATTCTCCATGCATATCCATGGTGTAGAACTAAACTTGACTTACACTAAACTTGACTTAAACTAAACTTGACTTGCACACAAAAACTCAGAATCAAGTCTGGAACATGCATTTTACTACAGACAAGAATAAAACTCAGAAATATACACAGCATAAAGTCACAAATTAACTAACTAAAAGTCACAATCATACACACACACACACACACACACACACACAGATAACTAACAGAAACAACAAAATAAACACACAGACACTGATAAAAGACTCGACTCCTTTGAAAACAAATGCCTACGTACCATTGGAGTGACTTTAAATCTAACACTACTACAAGAGAGGAAAGCAAACAAACCTATATATCTTCTTTCATTAGACAAAGGCGTTGGACTTACATCGGCCATGTTCTCAGAATGAACAGCCTAAGAATTCCCCAGCAATCACTATATTGGGTGCCACCTGGAGTAAGAAGAAGAGGGAGACCTAGAGAAACTCTACGAAGAACCATTAATAGAGAAGGCATGTCAATGAACCTAAACAACACGCAACAATTGAAAGACCTGGCAACACAGAGACAGAAATGGAAGGCTATGGTTTCTGCCCTATGCGCCGCCTATGGCCCTGGAGGAACATAACATAACATAACTGATAACTAACAGAAACAACAAAATATACACACACACTGGTAACTAACAGAAACAACAAAATAGAAATGAAACTACTAATGCTAAGCACTTTTATTTTTCCGGTTGCAACGTACGGCTGTGAAACATGGACCCTAAGTAAAACAGCGGCACAGAAGATCAACGCCTTTCAGATTAAATGCTACAGAAAGATACTTAGAATATCATGGAAGGAAAAAAAGAGAAACTCAGATATTATAAACACATTGAAGATGTCGGAGTGAAAACAAAACCTGTAGGTCATATAAAGAGACAAAACTGTTTAGAAAGACAAATATTGGAGGGCAGAGCACCTGTGCGGAAGAGAAAGGGCAGACGAAGAAGACGATGGACTGACAACATTAAAGACAACATGAATACGTTGTTGGAAAATGCAAGTCACATCACCAAAACCAAGAACAGTTCAGGGAGTTCATTGGGAAGACTACGTTCTGGAGAGAATATGTCACATAGCAATAACTAACACATAGCTTTTAATTAGACATACTACATACAGAAATTCAAGAAAGGAGTCAACTAAAAAAAAACATCAATAGTACACTTACAAAATGGCTCAGCAATATCGAAGTTATTGCAGAAGAATAATAGATGCAGAAATAAAGAATATATAAGAGTAGATAAATCTGCCGGTCATTAATTTATAATTTTCTGTAAAATTTTAGAACACACAGTTTTAGAATCACTAAAGCACTAATAGTTTTGAATGTGCCATCTACTCATGTTGCAACCCTTTGTTTTGAATATCCAAAATGATAGGTGGACAACATAGAATTGGATTGATAATGTCCCTGAATTGTTGATTACTTGCCACATTAACACCTAGAGACTTTATATGCATACTTGTAGCTTTTCTACATGTTTTCTCTTCTGCATCAACTCTGCCAGCCATTTTAGCTTAGAAACTCTGTCCTGATTTCTATGCAAAATGTACAATAATTATGTCAGATCATATTTTCTTTTCCATAGTTATCAATCCTATAAAACATTCAATCAAAAGGTTTATCATCACACTCTATTATTCTCTGTATATCTTTACCTTACTGATAATTTCTTTTTTATAATTCATGATTTTCTTGTATGTTTTACTAGAAACAAATTTCTGGTCAAGTCAAGGAAGCTGAGTCATGCTGATTTACATTCTCTCTTGGCTGTTCATTGCCTTAGAGAATGCTGCATGCTGTTAAGGCAATGTGCTTTCATCTAATTCTAGTAAAGTGACATCATTCTTAAGTATTCAGCTGTTCAATGAAAACTTAGCACCTGACACTGTGTTCCCAAATACACCAATATGTTATAGAAATGAGACCTTAAATGCACCCATATGGTATAAAAATGAAATAACAGATTTCATTCAATTTGTTTCATAGTTGTCCTATTTGTTCAGAAATATGAGACAATAATGCCCTCATATGGCATAAAATGAGACAAAATGCCCTCATATGGCATAAAATGAGACAAAATGCCCTCATATGGCATAAAATGAGACTAAATGCCCTCATATGGCATAAAATGAGACAAAATGCCCTCATATGGCATAAAATGAGACTAAATGCACCCATATGGTACAAAAATGAGATAACAGACTTTACTCAATTTGTTTCATAGTTGTCCTACCCAGGTGTCCTATTTCTTCATAGTTGTCCTATCTGGGTGTCCTATTTGCTCATAGTTAAAACTGCCCAAAACAATCATATATGCTTAAACAAGACTTGTCATTCATAATAAAATAGGGTGAATGGATCACGTGTGACAGTAAATCAGACCGTATGAAGCATTGCCCTGTACTAGATTAATCAGATACCAGGAGAAGAACAAAGATGAAAGAATAGGAAACGGCAACTAAAAAAACATATATAAATTATGAATAACAAAAGAAGGAACATTCAATGGGCCGCAAGCATTTTGGTTTCATGTGTTTGTTGGTGGCAGACTGGAGACAAGACATGACACACAAACCAAATATTGAGAAAGCACCATCATGTACAGCATGCACAGCGCATTCCAGTTTTTTGTAAACATGATGCTAAAGTCTTTACTTTTGACTACTGTCTACACGTCTGGGTGTCCTAACTGGCTTGTTGTAACTCTCTGGCTTGGGAATATCCTGTTTCTCATTTTCTTCATCACTTTCTTTCTTATCTTGTGCTTCTCTCATATCATCTTCATCCTGGCCATCATCATCATCATCATCATCATCAAATGGATTCAGGGATTCATTATACCTTGCAGAGCTGATCACCAGAAAATAATAATTTGTAGAACTTTTAAAGTAATATATCAACTGTGAAATCTGAACATGCAATCCGTTAATAACTATCTTATTTCTGTCATAACCAGACAAAATATGGTCACAAGCTGCCAAATCTGGCTAGCATCATACATTCATGTTGTTGCATTGCATATCTTTATACAAAATTCTGGAGAATACCTGTACATACACATTGACTTCTTTGATAAAAAGGCTTCTCAAACCATTGAAAACCTCAGAGAGTTGGGAGTATTCTCAAACTATTGCAAACCTCTGAGAGTTGGCAGTATTTTTCATGAGAAAAAAAAGACTGGAGATATATTTCCCATTCCCCCCCCCCCCCCCCCACTTCTTAACTTCACACAGGAAACAAGTATAGCCACTGGTGATACAAACACAGAAAACACTGTAAACAGTACAAGCAATTCATGAATAAAAAGCTGTATCAATCATCAACTTGGCCAACCTGAAAGCAAGAATTATTTGGACACACCGAGTTTTGTTTTGGGTACTTATATGTCAAATCTACCTTTCATGTTAGAGTACGCTTCTTTCAACCGTGGACATTTATCGAATTCTGTTATATTAGAGCTTGTGATTCTGGTAATCCAGTCACCATGACTTCGTGACATTATCACATTTGTATGTATATATATATATATATATATATATATATATATATATATATAGAGAGAGAGAGAGAGAGAGGGAAAAACATCATCTAGAGTCATGGTAGCTGATACTAAGGATTATATGTTTATACTGAAAACCTATTCTTATGTTACCACCTTTGTTTCCCATGAAGTTAGATTTTCATAAATTTCATTCGTTCATAGATGAAAGAGAAAGATTAGTGCGGAATTCATGGTCATACAGCTAGAACGCGGGCCTCAGGTTCCTGAGGGCCTGGGTTTAATCCGCGGTTGGGAAAATAATTTTTGTCTTTCGGAGGTGCAACAAAATATTTTCATAAATTCATCTTTGTATATTCTCATATTCTTTTTTTAGAACTTATTCTCAAAACTGGTGCACAGTAAACAATTAAAATTAACTTACCCAGTACTTTCATTTCCTAAACCGATAGTCTATTGATTACTGAAATCACTTATTGTGATTTAATGTTCATCAATAAGATTACTTATTGATGTGATTGATTTCTCGCAACATTTTCTGATGAAACAAAAACTGTGTGCAATGTGCAAATAATTGTCATATAACATCCAGAACAATCACAACAACTTTCCGATGAGAAAAGAAGTTTCAACACAAATTCATTTCGATAGAAAAGTGAGATAATAGCTAAATATTTGTTTTATGCTAATTTGGGGATCTTCTTGTTTCCTTCATTCAATTTGTTAGTTCTCACTGTGTGTTCTAAGCTGGCTTATGTGATATCACATGACATGAGAAATGATAATTTTTTGTTATGGTGTTGACAATAAAGTACTGCTAAATATATGCCACCAAATACTATTCTTATGACTAGTTCTACTAGCATAATATTGTCATTTTAAAAACTAATAAAAGGCAAAAAAATTCACTAAGACTATCCAAATTAGATCCTGCATAGCAAGATCAAAGCAACAGTGTACTATTCTATAACACTGCCAAAGGAGTGAAGGTCTGTAATCTTGTGCTGGTATTTTATTTCTAAGACAATATTTTGAATTGGTAAATTTCTTTGTTCAGGTAGCAGCTCTTCATTCTACTTTTATCCATTTTCAAATTGTCAATGGTTTTGATAATGTGCACACAAGACACAGTTTATTGTGTATCTGTAACAGGGCCATACAACTGACCAAATCTATTGTATTGTTATCCAGTGCTCAAAATTGCAATTTTTCATGACAAAACAAGCTAATGAAACTTTGCAGATTCATATTGAGAACACAATGTCATCTGAATGCCATGGCAAACTTAAGCACATATAATGATAAATAAACGGAACATAAGCGAGCATATCATAAAACTTCTTCAAAACATCTCAGCATTTGTTACTAAACAACTAGTTGCTACATATATTATACATGAAAGTAGTACTGAGAAACATAGACAATAAATACCTTTCAGACAGCTAATCTCATGTGTTTGAGTGCCATTCAGATACTCAAATGAGGACGCCTGATGTTTTTGTCAGAACGGCTATGGGCTACTAAGTGCTACCGGCTCACAGATAAATTTTATCTTCATTGCCGATAACAATTCATTTAATATGTTTCCCATTTGATTGATATCTATAAAACTTCTTGCCAAACTCAACTGAATGCTTTATTAAAATTGATAAATTGATGAGTACATGGTGGCGCTCTAGGAAGTGTTGTTCCCAGAGTATGTGTTGTAGGTGGTTGGATCACAGGCATTTCTATTTGTTACATGATTTCTGTTTGCCACCAAGAATATTCTGGTACAAATGTCAAGTGGTAGTACAATACAGTCTAAGGTTGGTTGATTGGTTGGTTGGTTAGGTGCAGACATAGCATTAATGTCTGTTATATGTTTCCAAGTATATATATGACTCCAAGTATATTAATAGTGACTAACAGAAAACACTGCAATAATTTACAAAACTAATGGATAAAGTGCTAATTAATTCTGTGCAGAGGTCTTTTATTGCATACGGTCATGGCTATTTCATACTTGCGGAGGAAAGCATGGCCATCTGGATACATAAGGTGGTATAACTTGGTCTTATGTCCATTGACCCAATGTCATTGTGTGGTATATACATATAATTGTGAAACGGCAAATTATCAGAGAAAATAAAACAACTTAATAAACCCACAGGAGAAGAAAAATACAGAAACGGAAATATGAACTGAAATATGAACTGAAATATGAACATGATGTAGAGCACTCACCTATCAAGTCCACTACTGGAAGCTGCTTCATACGAAATCGTGGATGTTTGCATGTTACTGGCTTGTGATTGTCGATTGTGTCCAATGCTTGGTTCATTGGTATTACTCCCAAAGCTATCATCTCTGGAATGTTTGATGCCAGTAATCACTATACCACCATCTCCTGTTGTCAAATTAGTTTTGCTACGTTTGGAGATGGCTTGCAGTTCTGGTGAGTAATCCTAAACACCAATGAACATAGTAAATGATAACTCCTGCAGTGTAAAGCATACAAACTGTCATGTAAATACACTGAAGATAATATAATGATAGTGTGCACTTAATTTACTGAAAAACTGAGCGGTATTATAGTTAAACATTAGTTACACTAATTGTTCTCATGTACTCAAGTCTGCTGATGTTACCTGCAGCCCTCAGACTTACCAGCATGCAGCAGTACACTTCTGGTAGATGATATGACTATAAGGTGAGACTAATTTTGTCAGTGAAAATACCTCCAACATTCATCTTTACATTTATGTTGGTTTGCTTGTTGGTTACTGATCCAGGGCCCATAGGCTTATGCCCTTTGACCCAATATCATTGTGTAACATATCCAGGTGTTTGTCAGCTGCTGTGGAACCTTGTTACAGCCATGCCTGGATGTGACAATACAGAGATACTACTGCAATGGAATGTCTTCCTTCGGAGACTAAACATGCATCCATAAGCCCAGTCACACAACCATACCCTTGAGACACAACAAACCTTATACAAACTAAGGTCTCACCTCAGTTACACAACAGAGGAGCAACGGCGCATATCGGAAAAGCTATAGGATGTCAAGAGCTACCTGCTCACAGCTCAATAGAATACTTCATCATCATCATGTGTCAAGAGCTACCTGCTCACAGCTCAATAGAATACTTCATCATCATCATGTGTCAAGAGCTACCTGCTCACAGCTCAATAGAATACTTCATCATCATCATGTGTCAAGAGCTACCTGCTCACAGCTCAATAGAATACTTCATCATCATCATGTGTCAAGAGCTACCTGCTCACAGCTCACTAGAATACTTCATCATCATCATGTGTTAAGAGCTACCTACTCACAGCTCACTAGAATACTTCATCAGCATTGTCTCATGTACACAATCTTCTTGAATATTGCTTAACCTATTTCCAGATTCCCCACTATCATATAAAATCATCCCTGATGGTTATTTGTAAAATTCCACAAGCATGTAAGATCAAAGTGAATTCTCACTGATCAAAGCCTGGTAAATGAATCTACATGCACAGAAATAGTATTGCCACTGTTTCTCATACGTGTTAAGGACACTCTTCTTCATGAAGAGATATATTACAAATACTATACTGATGTTCGTCCGTCGTAATCGACGATGACCAAAACTCATCCAACATAATAATAACAATAAATAATAAAAGATAATAAAAGTTAATAGTGCAGTTTTTAAATGACTAACAAGTCCAATGCGCGCACAAAATGTTCTTCTACAGAATTGACAACTGTAGAGGGTGTCTATGTGAGGATGAGATGTTTTGTCTTTTCTACTTACCTGCTTCTGTCTTGCCTGGTTTCTTCCGCGGCTAGTGCTCCAGTTCTGAGACTGTAACGCCATGCTGTTCTATCCTGAGCATATTTTCAATAAAGCTGACAGAAGATTGATGGAGTAATTGGATCAGTATATGTAATACTCAAGACAGGACATGACAGTCTTGGAATATTACTGCACTGGAATGTCTTCCTTGTTACAGTCATGGCAGGATGTGACAATCTTGGACATTTACTATTAGACATTGACAAATACTATACTACAGATAACTAGTGAACCAACCTCAAATGTTGGCCAATTCATAGCCATATCCACTCCATGATTAGCTGACCACCACTTCAGATCTTTGTTATAATCCACATTACCAATTGTACTATGTAAGTTTGTGTAGACTTGATTGTACCTTCAACAGAGATCAGTCTTGGATAAATACATCAGATGACCAAAACGTTGGCAGATAAATGTTATCTATAGTTCTATTAACAAATGATCTCACTAATACTGAATCAGGTTCCGCTGTTTATAATATTATCTCACTTGTGTGATAACCTGGCCATGAAATTCTACTTCATGGTTCAAAAAATAGGGTCACTGTTGTCTTTCCAGTTATGTCACAGGAGGCAACTAAGGAAAATTGGGGGATAGGCAGACAACCTGTCACCTGTGAATACATTATTGCAACAGTATGTCTTGTCTCAATATCTTACTTCTGTCATCTGTCAAATAGTCCTGAGATATGATGAATGTCATCTGTCATATGGTCCTGAGATATGATGAATCTCATCTGTCAAATAGTCCTGAGATATGACGAATGTCATCTGTCAAATAGTCCAGAGATATGATGAATCTCATCTGTCAAATAGTCCTGAGATATGACGAATGTCATCTGTCAAATAGTCCTGAGATATGACGAATGTCATCTGTCATATGGTGCTGAGATATGATGAATGAAGAAGAGATACAGACAAGCAAACATTGTACATGACAGATTGCTAGGTGTGTGATTTTTGACAGGCTTCATAGCATATGACAGATTGCTAGGTGTGTGTTTTTGGCAGGCTTCATAGCATATGACAGATTGCTAGGTGTGTGATTTTTGGCAGGCTTCATAGCATATGACAGATTGCCAGGTGTGTGATTTTTGTCAGGCTTCATAGCATATGACAGAATGCTAGGTGTTTCATGACTGCGGATAAGTCAACAGATCTGATAGTAGAATGATGAACTGATTGGCTCAGTTGATACTACGACCATGGCTGGACATGATGATCCTGGGAAGCTGCTGCACTGGAATTCTTCTGTGTTCTGAGAGAAGGGGTTCTTCTGTGTGTGCTGAGAGAAGGGGTTCTTCTGTGTGTGCTGAGAGAAGGGGTTCTTCTGTGTGTGCTGAGAGAAGGGGGTTCTTCTGTGTGCTGAGAGAAGGGGGTCTTCTATGTGTGCTGAGAGAAGGGGTTCTTCTGGGGGTATGAGAGAAGGGGTTCTTCTGTGTGTATAAGAGAAGGGGTTCTTCTGTGTGTATGAGAGAAGGGGTTCTTCTGTGTGTATGAGAGAAGGGGTTCTTCTGTGTGTATGAGAGAAGGGGTTCTTTTGTGTGTATGAGAGAAGGGATTCTTCTGTGTGTATGAGAGAAGGGGTTCTTCTATGTGAGCTGAGAGAAGGGGTTCTTCTGGGTGTATGAGAAGGGGGTCTTCTGGGTGTGCTGAGAGAAGGGGGTCTTCTGGGTGTGCTGAGAGAAGGGGGTCTTCCAGGTATAAAATAAAGTTCAAGAGAGGCTTCATTTCCTTCTCCAAACAAATTATTAAGTATTGAGATGAAAAAAACTCAAAAGACAACATATGAATGATCATGTACTTAGAGAAATTATTGAATTTATTCTGAACAGAACAGTAATCTGATATGCTCTTCATTAGATTCATATAAATAATCAAAATATTGGAGGATGTCCAACAAAATTGAAAGCGTGCAGTAACCAGACAAATAAGAAATCGTATTAGATTCATAC
The DNA here is from genome assembly GCA_034231615.1 of Meghimatium bilineatum. NCBI lineage: Eukaryota > Metazoa > Mollusca > Gastropoda > Stylommatophora > Philomycidae > Meghimatium > Meghimatium bilineatum. Next base: position 1,688,379 of record CM067305.1, on the reverse strand, counting down.
AGCAAAAAGTGAATAACACAGATAACAGCAGAAAGAATACTTTATACACTGTTTTAGCAGAATATTGACATCTCATGCCAACAAGGATTTTATTTTACAAACTACTTACTTGGCATCCACACTTAAGTCTAAACATGAATGCATCTGAAAAAATGTTTTCTTCAAGAACTCTATTCTTTTCTGTTCAAACTCTTGACATTTCTTGTAAACCTGAAAACAAAATTAACATCAGACAATCCAATATTACAACAGCAATAATGTGCAGAATAAAATGTGAACTACCAACAGCAATAATGTGCAGAATAAAATGTGAACTACCAACAGCAAGGTTCAGAACAAAATGTGAACTACCAACAGCAAGGTTCAGAACAAAATGATGACAGAATATGGCAGTGATCTTGTGCATATGTTTAATTGCAGAAGACAAAGATTTAGTATGCAAATTATTCAAAGTAGGATACACAAATTTAAACACAAGGTGCAAAAAAATTCAATTACAAGGTACAACATATACATTGAAACAAAACATCATAACAAGGAAATATACTTTTGTTATAAATGAGTAGCCATGACAGAATGGAAAAATGAGTAATGGAAGGCATAGTTGTAGGTTAATTAGTTTGTCATAAAATCATCATTATGGCCACATTCATAGGTTCCAATTTCCTATTCAAATATCAGCAAGTCCTTAGCCACATGGCAACTAAATGTTCAGTTATCCGTAAGTCCTTAGCCACATGGCAACTAAATGTTATCAGCAAGTCCTTAGCCACATGGCAACTAAATGTTCAGTTATCCGTAAGTCCTTAGCCACATGTCAACTAAATGTTATCAGCAAGTCCTTAGCCACATGGCAACTAAATGTTATCAGCAAGTCCTTAGCCACATGGCAACTAAATGTTATCAGCAAGTCCTTAGCCACATGGCAACTAAATGTTATCAGCAAGTCCTTAGCCACATGTCAACTAAATGTTCAGGTTTTGTGTTCATTGATAACTCTTGTTGATAAACATGTCTTAGCCTGAAAACTGATCATCATTCAATCCTGAAATACCTAGCAGCAAAATCAGAGAAAAGACAATAGATAACTCTTGTGTTGGTCTATATTGTCTATCGTCTTTCCCCAGCTGGTTTGTGATCCACTCTTGCCGTTAAGCATAGGGGTGATTGGAGCTCGAGCTTGTGTTCTAAAGCCAGATGTGTGGCCTCGGCTATGTGAGATCTATATTGTATAGATCTGTTATTTTCCAGATATGATACTTTATTGTCTTCCTGGATACATTCAGCTCCATGTTTGACTAGTTCATCAGACTGTTTATTTCTTGACACACAAGTGACAGTACCCACTGAAATACAGTTGTGCTTGTTGTGATATGTAATTTGTTTCTCAGGTGAGACTGTTTACCACGCTTGAGACTGTTTACCACGCTTGAGACTGTTTACCACGCTTGAGACTGTTTACCACGCCTGAGACTGTTTACCACGCTTGAGACTGTTTACCACGCTTGAGACTGTTTACCACGCTTGAGAATGTTTACCACGCTTGAGACTGTTTACCACGCTTCAGACTGTTTACCACGCTTGAGACTGTTTACCACGCTTGAGACTGTTTACCACGCTTGAGACTGTTTACCACGCTTGAGAGCCTACAGAACAGATATCACATTTTGTGAATATTACGACTAATTAGTTGCAAAAAGGTTCAAGTATCATGAAAACGGCTTGTTCTATTGCTTGAACCTCAGTGCTGTTGATCTATTGCTTGAACCTCAGTGCTGTTGATCTATTGCTTGAACCTCAGTGCTGTTGATCTATTGCTTGAACCTCAGTGCTGTTGATCTATTGCTTGGACCTCAGTGCTGTTGTTCTATTGCTTGAACCTCAGTGCTGTGTTTGCAACAGAACTTTATAGATACTCAGTTTCAGGACAATGAAATTAAAAAGATGCAAACATCTCTGAATCAACCTGCAGCTAACAAATCTGTAAATGTATATAACTACAATATCTTAGAAAACTCTTTGTAGATCATGGCTATTGTGGTAGTTAGTTTTTCTAGATATTTGTTTCCTTGACAAATCTGTGTTTATTATTAGAGAGGGAACCATTAGTTGAATGTAACAATACACGGTATAGAGACATGTTCAATAAACTCAGGAAGACAATAAATTTATAGTTTGATGATTACATGAAGACATTATTCAGTTTATACATATGTATACCTCACTCATGTCCTCCATGTACTTAGCATTGTAACCATTGATATCATTGAGAGCTGCATTGTACTTTTCTTTTGTACTTTCCACTTCTTGCTGGCACTTACGGAGTTTATCTTGAAGTTTCTTCAGCTAGGAGACAAAGAAAAAACACTTTGGTTGAAACTAATATCACAGTTCAGCTAGGAAACACAGAAAAAACACTTTGATTGAAACTAATATCACAGTTCAGCTAGGAAACACAGAAAAAAACACTTTGGTTGAAACTAATATCACAGTTCAGCTAGGAAACACAGAAAAAAACACTTTGGTTGAAACTAATATCACAGTTCTTCAGAGATTACACTATTTCTATCTCTTCATCTTCTTCTACATTCGTTCTCAAACTCCTGCAGATTAGCAGGATGTAATCTGGAGAACATAATAATCTTCCAGAAACAGCATGAAGTACAGAAAATAAACTATTTGGGGGAACCATTCATTTGCCTAACCTTTAGAGCCCTATAGGCGCAAAATTGCTACTGTAGTGTACGCTCCATTGTGCCTATAGGTGCACAATTGCTACCGTACGATATAGCATGATTCCTGAGTACGGAACTTCACGAAGTTGAGCTCATATGATGTAGAATTTCCGCAACACAAAGCTAGGAATACGTCACAGTCTAAAGGTCAAATTTCTTTACACATTAGCATTGTAAGAAGGGGAAAGCCGGCTGATTTTGTCAATGCATTTCTGGAGCGACTTTGGTCATTTTCGGTGCCGTACTTTACTATCAAATTGAGTACTGCGTGGCATGGGTAAGTGATCTTGACTACATGTTCTAATTGTTTTTTGTGTTTAATATGTTGTTATTTGACAAGAATGTTTGTTTATTCATGCAAAAACACAAAAATAATATGTATCAGGGGTTTATATATATATATATATATATATATATATATATATATATATATATATATATATATATATATATATATATATATATCCCCCAGTGACTTTTCTGTCTGTCGCCTAATTAGAAGAATGGTTCCTCCCAAATAGTTTATTTTCTCTCATGGCTCTCTTGTAATAGGCTGTGGGGTACCCCCTGGAGCATTGTTTTGAGTATGTGTTCTAGGATAAGAAACAAGATGGATACCTGATCTTGAGAAACAGTTGAGTCGCCTCTTGCATTGTTCTCCTGATTTGTTGTGCTCTTTTCAGCCCTGCATGCTGTATGGTGGTCTTTTTTTGCTGCCATGACTTTGGTCAATCGTTTGGCCCATGGTTTTTGAGCCTGGTAAACATTAATCAAATTTGTTATGATTAGAGTATTACTTTAAAATTCTTCTTTCTTAATTTCACTTTATATCCCTTTATACCTTGCAGTCTTTTGCACCAGTCTCTAGCATGAATACCAACAGGCAGGAGAGCCAGGGGTAGACCTAAGAAAACACTCAGAAAAACAACATTTAGAGAAATTAACTATTCAAGAACTGCACAGAATAGCTATGAACAGACAGAACTGGAGAGATCTGACCTCTGCCCTAAAGGAAAATGTATTAATGAATATCTTGCAGCACAAGTGGTAGAAGACCTCTGGAGATGGCCTTGCAGCATGAGGGGTAGAAGAGTTCTCTCGAAATGGCTTTTTTGTGCACTTCATATATGTTTGTTTTCATTGACTTTTATTTCTGTAATCCATAATTTGTAAGGTCTGCCTCTGTCTTTGTATCTTCTGAGAACGCCCCATATTTCTTACGAGCATTTTAGTTCTACAATGTTGGTTTTCTAGACCTGTCACAATGTTGTTTCAGTGTTTTCAAATGGTTACACCATGTTCTAAAATATCCCATTCAGAAAAGAAATCACATATTACATTTAGAAAGAAAAAATTAATTTCAACTATTGAAGAGAAATAACAATAGTTGCTTTACCTCCTAGAAAAGAGACCTGACATGAGATCTTGTCTATGGACACGAGACCTGACATGAGATCTTGTCTATGGACACAAGACCTGACATGAGATCTTGTCTATGGACACGAGACCTGACATGAGATCTTGTCTATGGACACAAGACCTGACATGAGATCTTGTCTATGGACACGAGACCTGACATGAGATCTTGTCTATGGACACGAGACCTGACAAGAATCTTCACATTGTCTATTAACTTTTATCTTTTGTTTAAATTGTTTAATATGTCCCCCTTTTGTGTTTATAAAAATATGTGTAACTTTTCTTTCCAAATGTTGTGTTATAAATGTAGCATCATTGATTAACAAACAAACATAACATAATATTATACTATTGCTATGAAATAGTTACGAGTAAAGCCAGTTCAAGTTGATTTCAGAACATTCAGACGTATGGGATATACACTGTGGGTACTCTGGGTTCTTAAATTTAATAATTACTTGCCAATCTTAAAATTAATTCAGAAAAACTGCTAAGAAACTAATATTCATTCATGAAAGCTGCTAAGAAACTAATATTCATTCATGAAAGCTGCTAAGAAACTAATATTCATTCATGAAAGCTGCTAAGAAACTAATATTCATTCATGAAAACTGTTAAGAAACTAATATTCATTCATGAAAGCTGTTAAGAAACTAATATTCATTCATGAAAACTGTTAAACTAATATTCATTCATGAAAACTGTTAAACTAATATTCATTCATGAAAACTGTTAAACTAATATTCATTCATGAAAACTGTTAAACTAATATTCATTCATGAAAACTGTTAAACTAATATTCATTCATTAACACTGCTAAGAAACTAATATTCATTCATGAAAACTGCTAAGAAACTAATATTCATTCATGAAAGCTGCTAAGAAACTAATATTCATTCATGAAAACTGTTAAGAAACTAATATTCATTCATGAAAGCTGCTAAGAAACTAATATTCATTCATGAAAACTGCTAAGAAACTAATATTCATTCATGAAAACTGTTAAGAAACTAATATTCATTCATGAAAGCTGCTAAGAAACTAATATTCATTCATGAAAACTGTTAAACTAATATTCATTCATGAAAACTGCTGAGAAACTAATATTCATTCATGAAAACTGTTAAACTAATATTCATTCATGAAAACTGCTGAGAAACTAATATTCATTCATGAAAGCTGCTAAGAAACTAATATTCATTCATGAAAACTGCTAAGAAACTAATATTCATTCATTAACACTGCTAAGAAACTAATATTCATTCATTACCACTGCTAAGAAACTAATATTCATTCATTAACACTGCTAAGAAACTAATATTCATTCATTAACACTGCTAAGAAACTAATATTCATTCATTAACACTGCTAAGAAACTAATATTCATTCATTAACACTGCTAAGAAACTAATATTCATTCATTAACACTGCTAAGAAACTAATATTCATTCATTAACACTGCTAAGAAACTAATATTCATTCATTAACACTGCTAAGAAACTAATATTCATTCATTAACACTGCTAAGAAACTAATATTCATTCATGAAAACTGCTAAGAAACTAATATTCATTCATGAAAACTGTTAAACTAATATTCATTCATTAAAACTGCAAAGAAACTAATATTCATTCATGAAAACTGCTAAGAAACTAATATTCATTCATTAACACTGCTTAAAAATTGTCATATTCACTAATGAGAATTACTCGTAAAATGTAAATCTTCGTTAATGAAAACTACCCAACAATCGTAATCTAGTATATCACTGCAAATATTGGCACTGATTTTTATACCTAAAAACCGTAATCTTTATTAATGAAATCAAGTTATACAACTACAAGGGACATAATGAGAAAACATAATGAGAAAACATAATGAGAAAACATAATGAGAGCAAACTTACTTTTCTGAAACTTTCCTCAAATTCTTTAGTCTCTTTGAAGTGCATCATTGACTTGTGGTAGTTTTCCTTTTGCCAAATCTTGATACTAGCATACACATCTGACATGAGTTTATCAGACATTCTTGTGTGCAGATTTGCCACTTCATCAGATTCTGTCAAGATTCCCCTCCAAGCCCCCTCTGTTGTGCCATATTCAATATCTGTGGAATGTATTTTTCCTTTATGTAGTTCTTGAGTGCTCTACAGAATGCAGTACTGCTGGTGTGACAAAAGACATGAGACAAGAAGAGATATTTGATAAACTAAAATCATGGCTTGCTCATTTTTTAAAGTCCATTTAAACAATCACAATGGAGCTCTCTTGTAGTATAATGAGAAAATTCAAGGTACCACAATAGAGATGCAGAGGGAGTTTGAGAATATATATAGTTTGAGAACTCATAAAATAACTGAAAATCACAAGAGAACTGTGTAATAGTATATTAAGTATAGATGGGGAAAAGGTCTGTCATAGTCAATGTACGTATATTGCATAATGTGTATTAAACATATACAATTCTGCTTCAAATTTTTGTTTTCCATGCCCATGCCTTGAAGCTAGGACATTTATTTTTCTATGCCAATGCCTTGAAGCTAGGACATTTATTTTTCTATGCCAATGCCTTGAAGCTAGAACATTTATATTTCTATGCCAATGCCTTGAAGCTAAGACATTTATTTTTCTATGCCAATGCCTTGAAGCTAGGACATTTATATTTCTATGCCAATGCCCTGAAGTTAGGACATTTATTTTTCTATGCCAATGCCTTGAAGCTAGAACATTTATTTTTCTATACCAATGCCTTGAAGCTAGGACATTTATTTTTCCATGCTGATGCCTTGAAGCTAGGACATTCAAGACATGCCCTCTGAGCAAAACTTCCTAAAACAAATCATGTTTAGGCCTACATTTAATGGTAAAATATTGACAAATAATGGTAAAAGAATTATCTGTAGATATAAGGAGATGCCCCTCCCACCAAGGGTATTAGAAAATTGTTAAGTAACACTACATGGAATGTAAAACATCTGAAAAATAATATCTGCTTTTTACAACAGTACAATGGAAAAACATACTTATTTTCCAAAAGTAAGGTCCTCTACAAGGTCCTGCACAAGGAAGTCTTCTTCTTCAGCGTTCATTCTCAAACTCCTGCTGGATCTCTATTGCAGTAGGACAATGGCCCTATTAGATTTCCAGCAGGATATAGTCCAGAGAATGGAAATGCGTTATGTCGCCGTTTTATTTTCGCCAATGGCCCGACACATCCGTCTTCGGCGTGGCACAAGGAAGTGAAGGGATATTTTTTGTGAATAGGAAGACACACCCTTGATCACTTCATATCCACAGTTCTGGAAGATACCAGGCTAAAAGATACCATCCTCCCTCAAACACACAAACTTGGCATCACAAGATTAATCCTGATGACCAATGGAGAGTCAATACAAACAATCATAGACACAAAAGATATAATGAAAGAAATGACAAGCAAATAACAAACTACCACAACAGAAACAAAAGAGTAGATACAAAGAGCTGGAATTGGTGTGCTGAGAGATGTGGCAACACTGATACCAGTCAGGGATGCATATTACAAATGGAAATCATGACTATAAAAAAAGTGTTTCTTATCTCTGTCTAAATAAGGAAATCAAGACTATAAATGATTTTCTTACCTCTGTCTAAGAATGCATTCCATTTCTTGCTCCACTCCTGCAACATGGCTGCATACTTTCTCTCTATTTCACTTCTCTCATCAATCAACTTCCTCAAATGACTGCATAGCTGGTACCCATTATCACACCTTTTCACAGTTCGCATGTATTTGCCAATCTCCCAGAAACTGTCACTGCCACCTAACAAGCCATCATCATTGACTGACATTGTCACAGACCAGATCAAGATAAATGTGTAATGTCAATTGGTTGAATATATCAGGGTGTAATCGAAATCACTAGTTGGTTCATAAAGTTTGAGGAAAATCTTAAAAACCAAACTGAATGTTATGCTGGAATCAAGTCCAGAGAGTGAAACATTCACTTTGGAAACTGAACAATCTCTCCTGTTAATTCTTGACCATGTATTCCTTGTCTCCTTCTTTCTAGGAAAAAATAAACAAAAATAAAATTACATGAACACCAAGAACAGACAATGATAATTTCAAACATGAACAACCCAGAAACATGGAACCATCACTACTTTTGTCTCAAGGTGATATATAGTCTTCCCAGAAAGTAATCTGCGTTATGAGTGTAGGTTATCAGCGCTGACTAGACAAGTCTATAGCTGCTCTGACACCCATTTCATTCAATTCATTCGAGTATTGCAGTTCACAGTTCCAGTTCATAGCTGATTTATCTGTTATTTTATAAATCTATTATACATATTACGATGCTTATGTTTCTGAGTTGTTTCAACCTTTACTCCAATCACACATCGTCTTGACTCCAATCACACACCATCTTGACTCCAATCACACACCATCTTGACTCCAATCACACATCGTCTTGACTCCAATTACACATCGTCTTGACTCCAATCACACACCGTCTTGACTCCAATCACACATCGTCTTGACTCCAATCACACACCGTCTTGACTCCAATCACACACCGTCTTGACTCCAATCACACATCGTCTTGACTCCAATCACACATCGTCTTGACTCCAATCACACATCGTCTTGACTCCAATCACACATCGTCTTGACTCCAATCACACATTGTCTTGACTCCAATCACACATCGTCTTGACTCTAATCACACATCGTCTTGACTCCAATCACACACCATCTTGACTCCAATCACACACCGACTTGACTCCAATCACACATCGACTTGACTCCAATCACACACCGTCTTGACTCCAATCACACATCGTCTTGACTCCAATCACACATCGTCTTGACTCCAATCACACATCGTCTTGACTCCAATCACACACCGACTTGACTCCAATCACACACCGTCTTGACTCCAATCACACATCGTCTTGACTCCAATCACACACTGACTTGACTCCAATCACACATCGTCTTGACTCCAATCACACATCGTCTTGACTCCAATCACACACCGTCTTGACTCCAATCACACATCGTCTTGACTCCAATCACACATCGTCTTGACTCCAATCACACATCGTCTTGACTCCAATCACACATCGTCTTGAGAGCAAGCATAATCCATATTATGAAAATTCCATTGAATAGGCAGTCTTCAGTACATTGACTATGACAGCAGCATTACCAATTGATATACCTACTGCTGTACCTACTGATGTACCTTCTGATGGAAACTGAGCTTGTCACAATTCTGGGTGCATGATCTGCCTGCTGCAGACAAGGATATGATAAACTCCCTGTGATGTCTATTACCCAACTTGTCTTGGGTAACCAATTTACCAGTTACATGCAATCCTGCTATACTGTATAATGTTGTAATTTTGTGCCCATGCTGTTATGTACTTTTAAAACATATTTAATAACATTAAAAAAAACTGTATTCGAAAATAGTATACTCATTTTGAATGAAGAAATTTTCTTTGACTCAATAAATGCTACTGAGAATATGCTTGCTTTAATCATTAACCCCAGAAATGCTACTGAGAATATTCCTGCTTTAATCATTAACCCCAGAAATGCTACTGAGAATATGCTTGCTTTAATCATTAACCCCAGAAATGCTACTGAGAATATGCTTGCTTTAATCATTAACCCCAGAAATGCTACTGAGAATATGCTTGCTTTAATCATTAACCCCAGAAATGCTACTGAGAATATTCCTGCTTTAAATATTAACCCCAGAAATGCTACTGAGAATATTCCTGCTTTAATCATTAACCCCAGAAATGCTACTGAGAATATTCCTGCTTTAATCATTAACCCCAGAAATGCTACTGAGAATATTCCTGCTTTAATCATTAACCCCAGAAATGCTACTGAGAATATGCTTGCTTTAATCATTAACCCCAGAAATGCTACTGAGAATATGCTTGCTTTAATCATTAACCCCAGAAATGCTATTGAGATAATGCTTGCTTTAATCATTAACCCTAGAAATGATACTGAGAATATGCTTGCTTTAATCATTAACCCCAGAAATGCTACTGAGAATATTCCTGCTTTAATCATTTAAACCCAGAAATGCTACTGAGAATATTCCTGCTTTAATCATTAACCCCAGAAATGCTACTGAGAATATTCCTGCTTTAATCATTAACCCCAGAAATGCTACTGAGAATATTCCTGCTTTAATCATTAACCCCAGAAATGCTACTGAGAATATTCCTGCTTTAATCATTAACCCCAGAAATGCTACTGAGAATATGCTTGCTTTAATCATTAACCCCAGAAATGCTACTGAGAATATGCTTGCTTTAATCATTAACCCCAGAAATGCTACTGAGAATATGCTTGCTTTAATCATTAACCCCAGAAATGCTACTGAGAATATTCCTGCTTTAATCATTAACCCCAGAAATGCTACTGCGAATATTCCTGCTTTAATCATTAACCACAGAAATGCTATTGAGAATATGCTTGCTTTAATCATTAACCCCAAAAATGCTACTGAGAATATTCCTGCTTTAATCATTAACCCCAGAAATGCTACTGAGAATATGCTTGCTTTAATCATTAACCCCAGAAATGCTACTGAGAATATTCCTGCTTTAATCATTAACCCCAGAAATGCTACTGAGAATATTCCTGCTTTAATCATTAACCCCAGAAATGCTACTGAGAATATGCTTGCTTTAATCATTAACCCCAGAAATGCTACTGAGAATATTCCTGTTTTAATCATTAACCCCAGAAATGCTACTGAGAATATTCCTGTTTTAATCATTAACCCCAGAAATGCTACTGAGAATATTCCTGTTTTAATCATTAACCCCAGAAATGCTACTGAGAATATTCCTGTTTTAATCATTAACCCCAGAAATGCTACTGAGAATATTCCTGTTTTAATCATTAACCCCAGAAATGCTACTGAGAATATTCCTGTTTTAATCATTAACCCCAGAAATGCTACTGAGAATATTCCTGCTTTAATCATTAACCCCAGAAATGCTACTGAGAATATTCCTGCTTTAATCATTAACCCCAGAAATGCTACTGAGAATATTCCTGCTTTAATCAGATATAATGTAACCACGCTGTTAACGATGTGAAGCAAAGATTTACGTATAAGAAAATGAATAGTTTGAAATTGTGTTAGTTGACTAATGTATTTTTCAGATCCTTAAACTTCACTCTCAATCACATTTTACTCCTTATCAATCAACTGTAAAAAAAAATTCCAGTTACTGTTTGACTTGAAAGAGTGATTCATCTTTCAGGGCTAGATTATATAAAACTCAAACCAAACAGAATAGCTTACACATGCTGATACCATATATGGTACATGTATTCAGTTTATGGGCTTGAACTGGGCAGTGCAGCTTGACCCTACTAAATGATCACATTTTACGAGATATAGGTTACATTTGGACTATCTAAGCAATCCAAAGTACCATTAATAATAATGAAACGCATGCGGTTGAGTCTGTGGGGTCCCACCGATGGCCCACTTGACAAACTGCAGACGCTACTTAAAACCTTAGTAGATGGCATGCCGTTATATTGAGGCTCTCTTGTGGAAGCTTTGTAGCATGTCATCTATACAATTATATACCCTCTGAGTAGAAGGCTCCTTCAATAGGCACTGCACTAAGCCGAAGGCTGAAGTCTCCTAGGCATGAAATAAAACTCTGAAAAACTACCCCACTGCACATAGGAAGTAAGAGCTAATCGCTCGCAATTCCTGAGGTTCTCAAACAATCAATAATGAATGTGTTCAAAAATTGAACTGTTGGAACTGATGAATGAATATCTCATCTCCTTCGTCTGATATAGGCTATTCCAACAGGCAGAAAGTTTCAATACCTCATCAGATCAACCACTATCTAGCAGCAGCAGCAAACCTATACTATACTGTGAGGCTACACTAAATATAGTGGATGTAGCGGTTCTGGTAATCCGGTCACCACGACCACCGGTTCTTCCTATTTCTTATAAAATTAAGACCCACAATGACTGTATAGACACCATACATATCTGTACGAGCGCGCATGCATGTAGATGAATTAGGTTAGATTGCTTAGTTGCGCGTGAAACATGTTAGAATGACCCGATATCTGATTACGCTGTTTAAAGATCTTAGCCAAGTGAATAAATGTGTACTTTCCTCGAGATAAAGAGATATCAACGATCAGATAAACTCGCGTTCGTATTCTGCCCCGGGCTCGAAGAGGGAGTCAAATTTATAGAAAAGACAAAACTTCAGATATAAGCAAATTTCAGGCAAACAAAAGAAAAAGGTAGCAGTGGTCATATAGCGTGTATGTGTATCTGAAATCTTCCAGTATAAGAACGAGATAACAGTATGGACTTCAGCAGCCAATTCCTGTCTACAAGCTCTGGACACGGTACAAAATCAAACAATTCATCTTATCACAGATGCCATAAGGGCATCTTCTATAAACGAAATAGGAAATACAAATAGACATTACCCTCTTACCATACAGGCGGGAAATATAAAACCATGATCCAATCAGAAAAGTATAAGAGCATGCCAGCACACCAAATAAAGACTCAGATTCTGAGACATAACCAGTGGAAGGCTGATGAGAAGCCGTTTTATTCACCGATCAAACAAAACACTTCGGGCGTAGTAGGTCTGTGGAGCAAATAAAATGGCGACAAAACGGATCTCCATTGTCTGGACTACATCCTGCTGAAAATCTGGTAGGACGCAAACCATTGTCCTCATACAAGAGATAACCAGTATATACCATTAATTTCCCGATCAAATTCTCTTGAAAAAAATACAACTAGACAGATCTTATCTCAAAATAGCCGTCTGTCTTTTTTTATTTCTTTTAAAAACATTTCTACCAAGTACATCAATACTTTTTGTTATATGAAACTGTCATCCAGTCCACAATATGCAGGAATACAGTATATTTCTGACAACCGTTTGATCATCATGTCACACTCATACATAGAACAGTATATGAGCACAGTTCTACAGTGATTAATGTTTGTCTGCTCTGATGGCTTACATACGGTGTCATTAAATAGATCACATCACAGATTGAACATAACACCTTTGTCAATTTGAATGTCAGCATAGTGATAAATGTGCACTTCTCTACCACCATCAAGGTAAATCCAATTTTATTGTCTCTTAATTCCCGAGGATATTTTGTCTCGCCTCCGCGTCTTTCAACGGGTGGATACTGCCAGTGTCATCTATAAGTCTTCTATACATCTTGTCTCGCCTCCGCGTCTTTCAACGGGTGGATACTGCCACTGCCTTCTATATAACCTGGCATCTCGGCTTCATGCTTCCTTTTTCCGCGCCGACTACTTTCGAGATAGGTATTTAAAATTTAGATTTGTTTTATTTTACTTGCATTTTATCGTATTTATTTCCACTTTTTCAGTGCACTTTCCGCTCCTTACTTACCACTATCTTCCATTCACATCATCTTCCCTGCTATGCTACCCTATCTTTGCTTCCTCCTTCGTCCTTAGGCTATTGTCTTTCTCCCCTTTTATTTTCTTCCTATCACAATTATGTGTGTCTCTATGTAAGATTTGTTTAATGTGGTCTTTGTCCTGATGAAGGCCTTTTAGTCGAAACGTCAATTGTCCATGTGTCTCGTTGTTAGGTTGCTTTATATCTTATTTTGGTAAAACGTATACGTATTTTTGTTCTTTTTGATAAATGCATGAGTTCAAATGTGCTGATCACTTGCTGGAAATTTGGTATCCTGAATTATTGGGGATGTCATGAAGTATTGGACACATGGTGGACTTTGGTCACCTAGCTACACGAAAATATGTGTGGTCGACTCAGTCACCCTGAACTGCGTGCTATAATGTGTACTATGAGAATGTCTAGAAATGCCATCATCGCTACGATGCAATTGCAGAAGACTGGTCAACCATTGGCTAGATAGCTAGGACAATTATGAGCAAAATCCGTTTAGTTCAACAAATTTTGCAATAATCATCTATTCTACCAACATTGCTATCTGACTGATGGGGCGTACTTCTCTAGACTCCACATAGAGACAATCTGATGGGGCGTACTTCTCTAGACTCCACATAGAGACAATCTGATGGGGCGTACTTCTCTAGACTCCACATAGAGACAATCTGATGGGGCGTATTTCTCTAGACTCCACATAGAGACAATGTGATGGGGCATATTTCTCTAGACTCCACAAAGAGACAATCTGATGGGGCGTACTGCTCTAGACTCCACATAGAGACAATCTGATGGAGTGTACTTCTCTAGACTCCACATAGAGACAATCTGATGGAACGTACTTCTCTAGACTCCACATAGAGACATTCTGATGGAGCGTACTTCTCTAGACTCCACATAGAGACAATCTGATGGGACGTACTTCTCTAGACTCCACATAGAGACAATCTGATGGGGCGTACTTCTCTTGACTCCACACAGAGACAATCAGATGGAGCGTACTTCTCTACACTCCACATAGAGACAATCTGATGGGGCGTACTTCTCTACACTCCACAGAGACAATCTGATGGGGCGTACTTCTCTAGACTCCACATAGAGACAATCTGATGGGGCGTACTTCTCTAGACTCCACATAGAGACAATCTGATGGAGCGTACTTCTCTAGACTCCACATAGAGACAATCTGATGGGGCGTACTTCTCTTGACTTCACACAGAGACAATCTGATGGGGCGTACTTCTCTTGACTCCACATAGAGACGATCTGATGGGGCGTACTTCTCTTGACTCCACATAGAGACGATCTGATGGGGCGTACTTCTCTTGACTCCACACAGAGACAATCTGATGGGGCGTACTTCTCTAGACTCCACACAGAGACAATCTGATGGGGCGTACTTCTCTTGACTCCACATAGAGACAATCTGGTGGAGCGTACTTCTCTTGACTCCACACAGAGACAATCTGCAATCTGGTGGAGCGTACTTCTCTTGACTCAACACAGAGACAATCTGCAATCTAGTGGAGCGTACTTCTCTAGACTCCACACAGAGACAATCTGTTGGAGCGTACTTCTCTTGACTCAACACAGAGACAATCTGATGTAGCGTATTTCTCTTGACTCCACATATAGACAGTCTGGATGAGTATATTCAGGATAGCTTTAAGCAAATTCCACCATCAATATGTGCCGCATATTCTGCTCGACATTACTTCACTGGTACTGTTGTAAATTATTTATCTTGAAATATTGAAACTTTATGTTGACATTAGATGATACTAAACAGAGACAGTATATGTTTGAAACCGTACAGCTTGTGTTGGTATGTAATTTGTCACTGCAATAGCTACACATGATGGGAGTTTTTGTTTGTGTTTTGTATGAGCAGCAGACTAAACTAGTGAACTTTCCAAGAGGTATTGATTCTGTTGTTGATGCCAAGATCATTCTTCCTATAGTTGATATATATTTCTTTGTTGTGGTTGCAAGAAGTAGTTTCAGATGTACACACAATAGAACAGGCGCCTTGTACACATTCATTAACTGTAGCATGTATACACAGTTCAAATACAAAATGTGTGTTATGACAGTGGTTTGCGCACTGGCTTTGCATGATTGGTCCTGGGTTCATTCCCCAGTTGAGGTGGAAATATTTATCATAACGAAACGGCTCCCGGGTCAACGCAGACTTAATTGGGTACCGGATTAATCCGGGAAATAAAGACTGCAAGGAAAAGGAGATGGCTACCACCCCTCACACAGCAGAGCCACTGAAAAATATGAGATTGCTAACATCTTACCCCCTACGGCATTAATAAATGCTGTGGGTTAACGTTATCGACAGAAGTGCAGTACTGACTGGTTGAGTTTCCGAAATCATCAGGATGACAGGATGTTAGAGAAGCTTGGAGATGTTTCTGCGTCAATTGTCTCAACATGACATCTCTACGATTATTATGTGTTACTATTATTATTATAGTGGTGACGATTCTAATATATACACTTCATCTAGTTGGCAGGGTGTAGTCCAGAGAAAGGAATGTGTTGGTAGGATGTCTACAGCTTGGCTGCGGTATCTGTGCTTTTCAACCTGACACATTCGAGTTCAGCATTATATCAAAAAATTAAATTACTAAATATATAGTACTGTAAAGAAACGGTCATTAATGTTTAAGCTTGTAACAAATTCTCGCCGGTGATACTATACAACCTGCGAACTACAACAAGTGAAAACATACATGTTAGTATGTTGCAGGAAGGGGGGTGGGTGGGGGAAGGTGTCGAAAGGGAGACAACACTGTGAGCTGCAATGTAGTAAAATGTGAAAAGAATGTTTGTTGTCTTCCCCATCTCATGAATCAAAGTCACGCAAAAGCCATGACAACGTTGGGTGTGTCAGGATAAAAGGGCGCGGATATTACAATTAAACAATGATACACTACATTCCGTTCACAGAAGTGTCCTGCTCCAAGACGGGAGTATGAGAATAAACGCGAAAGAATAAACACCATGAATACCGTACACACATGATTACCGTACACACATGATTACCGTATACCAATTGCTGTTGACTCGGAGAGCAAATACATCAGTTATGTTAGAACAATCTCAATTATACAAAGTCACCATTCTCCGATCCTACAAGTTAGCACGTATTGTTGGCACAGAAACAGACGTTCCAGCACAAGATAGTGTACCACGTCCCGTGACGCATCCGCTCAGTAATCTGATTACAAGTAGAAAGTGTATTCATTGCTACATTCCAAGCACACATTTAGAAGGGGATTCATGAATACTCGTTGAGACAATAACTGACTTTCTCATTAAGAAGGTACTTGTCATGTGTATCAATCACTGATATTATCGAGACACGATCTGTGCTTGAAAAGACACACAACATATTTATTTTTTCATACGGGTCACTTGAGGGCACCGGCATGACCGCCTATTGTTAGAAGACCTGTGTACAGAATTAATTAGGACCTAATTCGTTACGTAGTTTGATTATTGTCATGCTAAGTATATAAATAGTACACTACCGACTATGCAGTCACATGTACACAAAATTCAAGATTGGCAACACGGCCACGTGTACATATGGACAGGCAGCACAGAGTGTCAAACATATACTTCAAGAGTGCTCTGAGCATGAAACGCTGAGGCAGACATATTGGCCAGAGGAAACAACACTGGAATCAAAGCTCTATGGGACACTGTATGAACTACAAAAGACAGTGAGTTTTATCTAGTAGACAGAATTACAGATATAGACATGTTTCAAGTGAACGGAAGAAGAATATGAATAGTGATCAACGAAACGCCCGACGATAATTAAAAACGTAACGAATGAAGTCATAATTATGTACATGTGTCTACAATACAGACGGTCATGGCCGCCACGTTTTGCAGAAGGAAACATGGTCCGTAGAACAGTGTATCACTCTGATGTACTAAACTTGACCACTACAAAGGGTAGCTGAATTAATCGCTTTTTGTCCACGAAGGTTTTAGAGGTCTTGTCGAATGTTTCATTCCATTGGTCAGAGTCACAAAAGGTGTGCTGATGTTGGGTATGTCGGATAGATTAATAAAGATATCGCAGTCAATTTTTAAACCAGGGTTTCTAAAAGTGGGCAGAAACGCCTCCATGATGAAGTGGTGAAAGAAATTCAGGATTAGGAGGTGGCAGGGGGATGATGTAGGAACAGAAGAGCGCAATCACTTGAATGTACACTGACCACACCAAATTCCACAAAAGTATTCCAAGTACGGACTACATTTTCTGTTCAATAAAACAAGAGGTGCCACTTCTGTTGATACTAATTGAACTCAAAGTGATGATTCTATGAATATTATTTTCTCAAAATAACTTGAGTAGACTCGTGGCTATCAACCGGTCTTCTAGCTGAATTAATCTGGACCCCGTTCATTACATTTTTGATTATTTGGACTTTGATTGGTCGCTATTTACATACTTGGAGTCGCGTGCCAAAAATAGTCAAGTCCAACCAATAGATGTACGGAAATAGGAAACAAGTTCATGTGTACGTATTAGTCTACAAGTCTCTTATAAGCCTATCGGTCACGGTCCAGTGCTGCCTATCCTACTAGTTTTACTATTTACCTAACATTCTAAATGAATATTGAAATAACGTGGAAATACGCTGCTGAGCTCTCGGTAATCATGTTTAAAAAAACATCTGTCATTCGCGTGTGCTTGTGGGTGGATGAGTGAGTGGGTGCGGCCTCGGGGTATGTGGGTGCGACCTCGGGGTATGTGGGTGTCTGTATGAGAAAAAGAAACCATGGACTTGATGAAATTTGAGTAATAAAACATATATCAACTCATTCATTCCCAAACTGGTAACGTTCGGTAAACATAAATTATAGGAATAGCACAACATTGAAACATATATTTGGAACACAGCAAGTTGACAACGACCATTAAATTTAAGTAAAACACAGGTTTATGTATCGCTTCAATGAGACACGCCAGACTATAGCTAAAACTAGTAGGTAATGATGTGAACACAAGAAATCATAAAAATTACAATACACAAATCACATTCAACGTTTCAACCAAAAGGTCTTTATCAAGACACAAACAAAACATCAAAAGACAACGACAAATTATCACAACATCCAACGGAAATATGGAAATGAGATGCCGGAAGTCAGACAGTACATAAAAACGTAAATATATATGGAAACGAAACGAACAAAAAGATGAGTAAATGACGGAACAAAAAGAATAAAGACAAAGACCACACCAACCCAGCACTAGACATAAGAGTAGTCGGAATTGAATCCAAAAGGCTTGAGTGTACCCAATTAAAAAATGAGACGATTTTATAGAGCATACGTAGACGTATCATCGGTGGTGCAAGATCTGATGGAGATGACCTGAATATCAAAAGCACCATGATGCCCATCGCCGTTGAAGTGTGTGGCCACAGGAGTGGGTGTTCTGTGATTGATGGCATGATGGGTTGGTGTGGACTTTGTCTTTATTCGTTTTGTTCCGTCATTTACTCATCTTTTTGTTCGTTTCGTTTCCACATATATTTACGTTTTTATGTACTTTCTGACCTTCCGGCATCTCATTTCCATATTTCCGTTGGATGTTGTGATACTTTTTTCCATTCGTCGTCTAATGATGTTTTGTTTGTGTCTTGATAAAGACCTTTTGGTTGAAAAGTTGAATGTGTTTTGTGTATTGTAATTTTTATGATTTCTTGTGTGCGCATCATTGCCTACTAGTTTTAGCTATAGTCTGTCGTGTCTCATTGAAGCGATATATAAACCTGTGTTTTACGTAAGTCTAATTGTTGTTACGTTTCACACAGATACCTTGTATGTAACGACCATTAAACTAAACTGGAATCATGTTGAAGATGATGTTGTCTGCGGTGTGCCCGACTGTAACTACTTCAACATATGCGTGCTTAAAATCGTCTAGCACACTCTGAGCATCTGTAGGAAGATCTGTGGGACATTGAGCAGCTCTTGCCTCTCTTCTAGCGTTTGTGCTGCGCAGCTTCATGTCTGAAATTCTCTGCAGCTGCTGCATCACTCTTGATTCTGCGACGCCAGTCGGATCGGTCTTGTGCACGATTCTCCCATAAAAAGTGGGTCAGTGCTGTCCTCCGGCCTTGAAACACATAATTAGGGTATGACGTATTAGTTACGAAACAGTTTTCTAGAATTCGTTATCAAACGTCCGTGGGATCTCTCTTGTCGCAGGACAATGGTCCCACTAGATTTCTAGCACAGTATAGCCCAAATAACGGCGATTTAGTCTGCAGTTGTTTTATTTTAGCCAATGGCTCAACACATTGAACTTCAGCTGGTGATATATAATATATTCGGCATTTTACCAATTCTACGTAATGATGAACGTCAGTATTCATTTCGAAATTATGCCAGCAGGCGCCTTGCAGCTTATTTATCAGTATTTCTCGCACTGCACGCTTAGCCCATCATCAATCTGAAAGTGAGTCAAAATCTAAGTTTTGTTTACCTATTTCCTGCTGTGTGGATCGCTGCTGACCTGACCACGGATGTCCACCAGTACTAATTAAGCTAATATGTTTTAGTTATGAACAAGCGTCATTGCACACGGATTTAGCATACGTGCTCAGATTCCTAACCAGTGGCTGCAATGACACCACTTGGCTAGTGTTGCTGTCAGTAATTGCACAGTAACGATCGCGATATTTTTAATCTGCTCAGAGTATGAGTCTTGGTACCCATTTCGTGATTGATGGGTGCAACACGGGGGTTTAATTTATTTACAAAAACCAATGCCGTTTTAGTTCAAAATCCGGATAAGCTTTGTGTCGTGAGAGTTGCTTCGGCACTACACTACAATGGCTCCGAAAATATTATACTACGCTACACCCGGTGATTGAACAAGGGACTGAACACTTACCGTGTAACGTAGAGTAAACAGTCCCACACTAAAATTACATAAAATTGGTCGCAAACTAAGATCGATTCGTAAACTAAAAATTATATGTTACATTGTTATAGACGCTACACATTCACCTGTATATAATCGCGTGAAGAGTTAACGTGTTGCCTACGATTTAGTCGTATGTATTTCCAGCAACTTCCGTGGAATATGCTCTACATATTTAGTTAATTTCACATCTTTCACAGTAATTCTATAGTAAACTGCATAGTGCAGCGGGAACATGCAGTGTTTGACACACACACTACTCGACCATCTAGCAGGAGGAGTTAGCGTTTCACCCAGACCATCTATTTTAGAAGACCTGTTGGCTAATTTAAAAACATACTCCTAAAATTAGTCATTATACTTTTCCCTAATCATCACTGGTCACTGTGATTATTGATTGTCAATGAAAAACACGGGAAAAGTCTAATGAATCATTGTGGAAGTCTGTTTTCCAATTAGTCAACAGGTCTTGTGAGTATACTGCCGATGAGCACGGTCTGTCAATCGCAAGACAAAGTTGCATATCTCGGGTTCGAACTCAAGCTGTTGAACGGGCAAACTGTTTAGAGAAGACTGACAACATAGTACATGCACATATTGACTACAGCCACGGCATTATGGGTTGATAGTTACACGATTGGGACAGGATTCTTTCTTTCGGAGGTACAAAGTCCTTCCTGTACATGTCGAGGCGTCTGCTGTGGCAAAGCGGCCGATATTTCCACAGTACATAGAAAGTCTCCCTTCATTCCTTCACAGGAAAACATGCAGTAATGAAAGAATGTTCGGAGAACGGGATGTGTTGTGTCATGGTTTACAACTTGACTTCGATATCTGCGCCTTTACGCATCCGACAACAGCATGAGTTTTTGATCACTTAAACCTATGGGACGGGATATCCAACTTCAGTCGCAAACCTTTTGTGTCACCTTCGTTGACATGCATGGTCAGTGTTTTATTTGTTACTCCTGTTTGGACCTGTTAGATATCTATAGATTTGACAGACGGGCTGGTTATCTATGTGCTGTCATTCATGACGTTGGTTGTTGATCCAGCGGTCCATGGGCTCATGTCCTTTGACCCAAATTCATGAAGTAAATAAGTGTATTTAGCATCAAGAACGTGCGATCTTGATTAGCTCATGGAAATCTACAGCACTTGATTGATCAGTTTTGCAAACCCATATCACTGCTGGCATCACTAAATTTGAAAAGGAGAGAAAACTGCGGGCAATTTACAAGAGACGGAAGCGGAAGGACAAATCTGAAAAAACATCCTACTCGGGCCTTCTGCACTTCCGCACACTGTGCAATATAACTTTCCTGATACGAGTCGGCCTCATTGGGCATCTACGAACTCACAAACACAAACCAAATTAGACAACCACAAATATTTTTGTTTTTTCTAATTGTTCACCACACCACGTTTATTATTTTTTTCATGCCATGCTCATCTTCGTTTGCGAAGGAGGAACATCGTCATCATATCCGTGCTGTAGATTTTCTCAGTATGATGCGAGTCTTCGATATTCCGCCGTTCTTAAATTGTTTTTCCTTCGAAAATCCCCCCCACCCCGACAATGTGTTTTTTATTGGTGCCGCCTGATGCAGCTATCTCTCTGCATCATAGCACGACACGGCAATTTTTTTATCGTCATCCACACATCTCAGTTATCATACCCGGTAAGTAAGCACATATATCTACACAATAAGTATTTTATCTGTTCCGCTGTAGAGGCGTGATAATCCCTCCCACATCTGTGCACAGTAATATAAGGAGTTATTGATTCCCACAACAGACCGTCTTACCAAATTAGGCCACATATACGACGACATAGTTGCAGATGATTACGGTGAAACTAAACAACAAAATACTTATAATTATAGACATTATAACTAGTTAAAACACTACAAAAATGAGCAACGAAAATGCATTAAGTATCTACAAGAACAATGTTTTCATTATCTCTCTACGTGTATCCGTAGCTGTCAGTGGAGCCATAATGCACACCTTGATAACCACTGCTCGAGAAGTTTGTTTAAAATACGAATAAGCAAATATATGTACGTCATTTCTTGTAGTTTTCGATTTCCAGGTGAGCCACTCAGCTGTCGTTTCGTAGTAAGCCATAGACAAAGAGATATGCCAAATGAGACATCCAGACTTCAAAACTGGAACAGTACCAATATTATTATATTCTAGCAATTACAGCAGTCGTTCTGTACCCATCCCCTAATCACCAAATGTGAAAATGTCACGCCCTTTCTAATATAATGTTTATAAAGAAGTCTTTTTTTCTAAAGTATTACATTATAATAATGTAAGTGGGCGTTTATACCGCAGGAAGGTATATATTGTAATAATTGTAATATACATATAATACACGATATAAAAAGTGTAATACACATTAACTTTTACTTATTTTATAGTTGATCTTTACAAATTAATAGCAATAAATAGATTTAATGGTTAATGAAGTTTGAATGAAAGAAATGTAAGAATTATACATAACATAATTAACAAACTACTGACGAAATGTTATACTTAGCATTCAGTTCAGTTAAAGCGGCAAGTATGCGGTGTGAATAATGCTCGTATGTTCTACCCACGGCTTATCTACTACGAAAGGTTATACTTTAATAAACAATTCAATAGAATCCTAGGCTATTGTGATTCAACATAGATGAAGATTTCAATCAATGAGACACCTGGAATTGTTTGTTCTGTCAATTATTGTGGAGGTGTGCTGAAAGGGTACATTACAGCTCATTTTCAGTAAACACTTTATTTCGCTGTTTGGTTTTTATCTGCACAGGAGATGTTTCATAATAACCTGCCACACAGAGATATGTTGACATGTATGTAAGCAATGTATGCATCTGCTCGTTTAGCCAATTTTGGTTAGGTTGAATGATAGGTGTCTGATATAATCGAGACCAGCTCCCGAGAAAGTCTTCAGTTCTATACATTTATCCTGACATTATCTTCAGTTCTATACATTTATCCTGACATTATCTTCAGTTCTATACATTTATCCTGACATTATCTTCAGTTCTATACATTTATCCTGACATTATCTTCAGTTCTATACATTTATCCTGACATTATCTTCAGTTCTATACATTTATCCTGACATTATCTTCAGTTCTATACATTTATCCTGACATTATCTTCAGTTCTATACATTTATCCTGACATTATCTTCAGTTCTATACATTTATCCTGACATTATCTTCAGTTCTATACATTTATCCTGACATTATCTTCAGTTCTATACATTTATCCTGACATTATCTTCAGTTCTATACATTTATCCTGACATTATCTTCAGTTCTATACATTTATCCTGACATTATCTTCAGTTCTATACACTTATCCTGACATTATCTTCAGTTCTATACATTTATCCTGACATTATCTTCAGTTCTATACATTTATCCTGACATTATCTTCAGTTCTATACATTTATCCTGACATTATCTTCAGTTCTATACATTTATCCTGACATTATCTTCAGTTCTATACATTTATCCTGACATTATCTTCAGTTCTATACATTTATCCTGACATTATCTTCAGTTCTATACATTTATCCTGACATTATCTTCAGTTCTATACATTTATCCTGACATTATCTTCAGTTCTATACATTTATCCTGACATTATCTTCAGTTCTATACATTTATCCTGACATTATCTTCAGTTCTATACATTTATCCTGACATTATCTTCAGTTCTATACATTTATCCTGACATTATCTTCAGTTCTATACATTTATCCTGACATTATCTTCAGTTCTATACATTTATCCTGACATTATCTTCAGGAACTTATTCATCTGACAATTTGAATGGATTAGGTACTAAATCTGAAACATCTATTCTATATTAATGTATAGTTCAGAAATATGGACACTAAATAAACAATTAGAAGACATAATTTATGCCTTTGAAATGTGGGTATATAGAAGAATAGGGAGAATAGCATGGAAAGAGAAGAAAACAAATAAAGAGGTGCTAAAAACACTTAATATGAAGAAAGAACTATTAAGAGAAATAAAGATCAGGCAAATAAACTACTTTGGGCACATTAAAATACATGACACCTTATTGAAGACCTTACCTGAGAGTAAAGTCAATGGGAAGCGAGCAAGAGGTAGGAAGAGATACAAGTGGGAGAGTAACATCACAAGATGGACAGGTTACAGTCTAGAAGAGTCCACCACCAAAACAAGAGACAGGGAATGTTGGAGATCTGTTGCAGCCAACCTTCGTTGACGAGACGGCACTTGATGATGATGATGACATACTAAATCAAATTCATCATGACTGAGTTCGATCGCAAAAACTGATTGACTTTATTTTCCAGTACCGTGAAATCACATTTTACTGCCGAAAAATGGGAAGCACTTGCTCATTCGTTGGTTATTAGAAATGCTTATCACTGAGCCCCGGACATGTTCATAAGATCTGCAATCTCCATTTTAGTGTATTCACCATTACATGATGGCTGTCAATTCTAATTCTCCGATGTTTGACAAACATTGTTCCAAGTCCACATCAAGGCTGATCCCCGGTTACATCGCACCCAAAGTCCAGGTACTTCACTCTGGACATAGAAAAGGACACACCACCATGTTGCCACACGTCAGCCCGATCCATTGCTTTACTGCCCAACCGCATAGCAGTGTAAAACCAGCCGATGTGCTATATTGTTACTTTGAATAACCACATGAACAGACACGAAAATTAACGCAACTCAATTCAACCCAGAACTCTCCACTACCTCACTACACAGTTCACCATAAAGATGGCCATCTCAAGACTATATCTATCTATACGCTGTGGTGCTTGTTTGCCTTGCGATGTCATGGGTGGAAGAGTTTTCTGGAGATGGCCTTCTTGTGCGCTGTTTGTAAGCTTGTTCCTGTAGCTTCTGTGATCTATCTTTTACATGGTCTGCCTCTGGATTTATAGCCGTTATGTCTATGTGTCATAGCCATTTGTGGCATGCTGTCTGTTGGTAATCTAGAAGCGTATGAAAACCACTTGATCTGTTGTCTTTTGATTTGTTGAAAAACTGTATTGTTTTGATTATCTGTCTGATGTTATCGTTTTTATTTATATCTCTTAATGACACTCTGAGTATTCTTCGTAGACATGTTATTTCTGATTTCACTATTTTTATTTTGTCTTGTGCTGTCATTGTCCAGGTTTGGCGCTGGTATCGCAGTGATGGGATAATAATTAGTAGAATAGAAAATAGTATAATCGCATAGTATACGGAAAAATTGATTACATTCAGATAAAAGACACAGTGTGCACAAAAATGTTCAGAAATTATTGGCAATGAAACAAGAGGAGACAGAATAACTGAATTGAAACAGAGTATTTCATGTTTGATGTGCTGTGATGGACGGTCTGTGAATGGAAAGATTTAGCTGTGAAAAATGTGATTTAGCTGTGGTTATGTTGCAGCGAATGTGCTGTGTACTGGAAACTGACAAACATAACACTACTATTATAGTAGCATCAATGTACAATTGACTACCTATCATATTCTGGTCATGCAGTCTAATTAATCTTGTAGTTGACATTCTCACGGTCTCCAGATCACAATGTTACCACCACGCACGTGTTCTGAATGAATGCTAACATTGTCCGAGACCCTCGCATAATTAGACCTACTGGTTAATGGGAAACAAAGACTCCTTGATGTGTCATTTGACTTATTCCCGAGAGTGTTATTGATCACAACGATTATACTATGAGTCCGAATCTGTGGTGGCGTGGTACAGCGCATGTCTGTGACGGCCAAGAAATTGAGTTCGAAACCTGCCTCAGGCAACTGTGCACCCACACCGTTCAGAAAGCAATGGAAAACTACTAAAGTAAATACTGCCTATAAAATCACTACAGCCAAAAGAAATTCTGGTTGATGGATACATCCTGTATAGGATACGCTACCAATGTATCATGATTATACTGTGCGCGATAGCCAATGGGAATCAAGGGAATTATAAAAAGAGTCATAGATTTCTTTTCTCTTTTTCTTTCTTTCGTTCGCTCGATTGTAACCAGCACGGGTATCCGTGTGATTTCCGCCGGGAGCGTGATTACGTTGTGCAACCGTTATGCGCCTTGTAGGCCTAGCACATCCGATTTCGGCATGCCGTGACAATTCGGGTGCGCTACTCTAGCTTGTGACAGCCTCCCTTCTGTCGCCAGGCACGCAAGTGTGTGGAGACTCTTCTCCCAGACGATTTTTCTCACGTCTGTCTCGCACGTGCTGTTCCACTGTCTATGAACTTGCCTCGTAAAATTGGACGTACTGTGCCTGTGCCCATCGGGTACTGAACCGTTTCTCATCTGTAAGCCTAGTTCCTTAAGAGGAAGAACTCAACAGAGGAGTTGGACCCTGGCTCTTTCGCCCTCTTAGCCGAGTGTCATTCACCGAGATTGTGAACCCCTTGTCCAAGTTCGAGTCTCACACCACGCGTTTGAGAGCAAGGAGTTCTCGAGCTGAGCGACCTTGTCCCAATAGCGCCTGAGCCCATCAGGTACTGAACCCTTTCTCTCTGCAAGTGTATTTCCGGTATAGGAAATCTTGACAGAAGAGTTGGGTCAGGACTGCCATCGTTGTCCCCTTCTTGCCTAAGCCCATCGGGTTCGGAACCCTATTTCTTCGCGATCATATTTCCGGTATAGGAAGGCTCGACATTAGAGTTGGTTTAGGTCTTCTTGCTTTTCCGAACGCCCACGATTGGGTCTGGGTCTCTGCCTATAAGGATCACAGGTAACTAGAAGCTCTCTCGAGCTAATAGAGCTTAAAGTTCCCATTTCCTAGGAACTTTTCACTTTTAATTTGCAGTTCGCGCTGCCCTCTGGCGCTGTTCTGCCCTTTCATTGTGTCATTGTACTCATTATGACATACATTTGTTTCTCTCCATCTTTCCACCTTTCCGTGTCTTTTACATTGGCCGCCGCTCCAATGTTCTGACTAGACTAACAGGCGTCACTGAATGTCGACAGTGTCGCTGTATGTGGTGATGCAAATGGTGTTGGAGATATTGTCTGTCTTTTTTTGCAATCAAATCTCTTTCCATCTACTTCCTCCACATTCTTGGACACGATCCTCAAATGATTTGGCCAGAATCAGCTCGAGCTGCTGTTTTCTGTTACCAGGGTGCACCGCGAGGAGGTATATTTAGGATCTTGGTTATCTGCTAACCCTGGGTCCACCTAGAGTAATGCGTTCCCTTTGCACCCCATAGATAGGTTTCCTAATAGCCAGTGGGTCTTGTATTGTAGACCCTAATGCCTAAGGTACACTAGTTACACCGCATCTCTCGTCAATTATATAGCCCCGTGGACTCAATCTTATCCTTCAAAACTGACACTATTTGACGTTTCGCATGATATCATCGCTCACTTTGTGCATAATTTGTGTCAACAGCAAATGAAAACTACGGGAAAAACTAAACAGCGTCATCTTAAAATGATAATACCGATGAGTCTACATGACTGTATTAACGAAAAACGCGGTTACTCCAGTTCTGAAGATGATATACATTCGAAATGTGTCGCGGTTCTTGTTTGGAAGGCGTGATTACCTCTTTGATTATTTTAATTATTTAGAGCTATGGCTAATTCTTAAAACACAACTCTCCTAATTCTAGCCCTAAAATAATTAATATTTAAAATAATTACTGATTAATTATTGATATAATATTTAAATTAATTAGCTCTAAAATAATATGTTGGGCAAACAATAACCCATGTCACCCCACTTTCGCCTACCTTGTCACCCTACACCTTCTACACTGGATACTGAACATATATGCAAGCATTTCATGTTATATATTGACGGTACATATATAGAGGAGAATAAGTCACGAGGGGGACAGCTGTGTCCTATCAAATGTATATGACTTCAAATCGATGGCAATCTCCCAGAACATTATCATTTCAGTTGTGGAGATGTAGATATTGTGACAACTGGGAATATATCTATGTGATGTGTCCTTCACAGAATATCGGCCAAACTGCCACTCTGTAAGCATCTCGGTTCTATGCAAGCTGCTCAGCTTCTAGTATCGTGTTCACACGGTCTTGGAAAGAACAAGTGTTCGCGGCCTTTCATAACTATATCAACAGATACACAGGCAACAGTCGTACACAGGCAACAGTCGTACACAGGCAACAGTCGTTGCCAAGTCCGTAAATAAGAGGTGACGGAGGGGGGGGGGGGATTGTAGTGCTCAACTAACCCTCCCCTAAGACACTAAAAACATCACATTTAACACTCAGAAATTAGTAACCCGAGGACCTTTCTCCATTTCCAAATGTTTAACCAAAAAAAAATCATAAAAAACTCTAGAAAGACGCAGTGATTCGATTTGTTTATGATTAACCTAACCCTATCAAAGCAATATCTACTCATCCGGTCGCTGCGAGGGGCGTTGAAAACGTTGACCAGTTGCATTTTGTTTAGTGACCACATGTTGAATGAGGATATGGTAACTAATGATGTGTCCGCAACTTCACAGAGGAAAATTAGAACCAAACCTTCCACGAGTTGTACAGTTATCAAAGAAACGAATAACAAGTATGCACAACCATAACATACAATATCATCTAACAACAAAAACATATAGAATCAGGGTATAGACAAGAATACAACAAGTTGAGAATTAAAAATAAGGACATTGGTAACCATCATAAGAAAATACTAGAAAACTCCTTAAAGTTATAGCTGTTGTACAACGCTACTGAGATTACCTTGATACATTTTTTCCAGAACTAAATCATAACACTAAAGTATATTGCTGGATGGTGCGCTAGAAGGGAACAGGGGCACAGGTCGCCCAAGACGTCGTTGGACAAGAGATACCCAAGAATACATGATTATATTAATTCAGGACAACTCGCCCGAAGTGAAATTCATAAGGGAGACAAGGTTCTGGAAAGAATATGTCACATAACACTGTCACGGTGTTTGGCTAGAAAGGTGGGGAGCGGATGGCACTAAGAAAACAAACTGGACAATTGCGGTCACGGACTCGACTAGAGAAGCAACAGAACGATCCCAACTCATGTGTGTCGTATTGGACAATATATCCGAAGATAGTTAATCATATAAAAAATACAAAGCCTCAAGGCTTCATTTTGTAGGTCCGTGTGGGAAGGGGAGGTCACAGAAACAAAACTACCCTGAAAGTGAGTAGGAGGAAAAACAGTTGAGTGCTACTATAACAAATCAAGCGCTAAGATGGTGGTCCCAACTTACAAACTGGCAGGATAACGGTGTCTGAATATTTCAAGCTGAAAATTTAGCGTAACAATGCCGATGTCCCAGCTGTGTGAGTGGTTATTCAAGATGTGAAACTTCCCCAAGCTGAATACACCAAGAAAGAATGTGCTTCTGAGCACTTTGAGTTATCTGGAAGAAAATCGATGAACAATCAATATTTCTTTGTCTTTTTAACAAGAACACTGGATATTACAATTTCAACATATTACAAGCACATGGTTTTAATGATGGTTACGATAAACAAAAAAATGTCATTGCTGAAATATAGAATGAGATATGGGCTAAACAGAGACGGTGCATGATTACTGTGTAAAATGTGCTTCTAACATAGTCTGTCTATTGACTTGTTATGTTACTAGACAGACTAATCATCATCATTATGCGCCGTCTCCGAATCGAAGGCTGGCTGCATCGGATCTCCAACATCTTCCTTTACCGATGCATTCAACCAGATTGTATCTGCCCATCTCATGTTTCCATCCCAAATGTATCTCCGCTTATTTTTTCATTGCCTTCTCTCTTTACCTTCATGTAAAGTTATTTCTGTTAACAGTTCTCCTTTCTTAAGCAGTGTCGTCTGAACCTCTTTGTTTGTGATCCTTTCCATGAGGTTCTCACTATTCTTCTATATATCCACATCTCAAAGGCATCAATTATGTCTCCTAATTGTTTTTATCCTCTTTCTTATTTCATTCTATAAGTCTCTTAATTGTGTTTGTTCTCTTCTCGCCCCATGATGTTCTTCCTATTCTTCTATATATCCACATCAATTCTGTCTTCTAATTGTTTATTTAGTGTCCATGTTTCTGAGCCATACATTAATATAGAATAGATGTAGCATTTTATAATTCTCATTTTTAACTTGTTTGTAATTTGTTTAGATATTAATATTTTCCTCATGTCATTGAAGGTACTTTTAGCCATTCCTATTCTCCTTTTAACTTCTGTTTCACATCTGCCATCATTTGTGATTATGTGTCCAAGATATTCACTGCACTGCCTGCATTCAAATGGTACCAGATGGAAAAAGAAAGAGACACTTCAAGAGACAACCATCCCATAGGTCTCTAAAAATACACAATAACTACACACTGTAGCATTACACAACAACTACACACTGTAACCTTACACAACAACTACACACTGTAACCTTACAGAACAACTACACACTGTAGCATTACACATTAATTACACACTAGCATTATGCATCACAAACATCTACCCTCTGATTTCTGTCAAATGAACAATATTTGGAGCTGATTTGAACATTATACAGACAGTAATTTTAGTTAGTGTCAGATTATACAGATAGTATGTTTAGTTAGAGTGTCAGATTATACAGATAGTATGTTTAGTTAGAGTGTCAGATTATACAGATAGTATGTTTAGTTAGAGTGTCACATTTCTATAAGACGTATTTGCCACTATCATAGAGAAAACGGCGTATCTGTTTGAAACGTAGTCGTCCCTATTCTACCGAAAATATCACATTTTCTGTCAACTGTTTTTAATTGCTGAAAGCTAAATCAGAGTGTCAGGATAAGCAAACAAGCTGAAAATATTAGGGGATTTGGTTACACACAGCAAATGCAAGTACGAACGAAAATATTCAAATTAAAGTGTTACCATTAGTAAAAATGCCACACTAAGAATCGTGCAAGGCAACCCACGTTTTGACTAAACATCCTTTATAATAACGAAAAAAATGAACGACGAACCTAAACACACATATAGTACGGTAAGCATCATCAAAAGGAGTAAGAGCACAGAGGAGAATAGTGGGTGACGAATGTATCTACTATAGGCTAGTTGGAGTTGGACGTCGGAGTCTTAACTTCCGTTGTCTTGAAAGATAACAATAGTACTTACTTCATGAAATGAAAATGTGTTACAAACTAACTTCATTAACTAAACTATATCTCATGCCATATCCGATATTTTTGCTTGCTGTGCAGACATGTTGTCAAGTCAGGTTGCGTGATACCATAGTTGCTGGTGTGCCTCTCGACCTGATATCTCCGATTTCAGCACCTGCGCTTGCAGTCCTACTGCGAGGTAGGCGATATCTTGATCAATCTTAGTTTCCAGCCTCTGTTAGCTAGACTAATCCCCATCTCCACTTCAAGGAGTTATCCTCGATGGTGATATCAAAAAGAGTAAACATCAACACCATGTCACTACCAGAAGACACTAACAAAGAGTGTAAATTCAACACGAAACTTCACTCTCATGTAGTTCAGTCTAACATTATTCAGAATTCTTTCACAAGAAAATATCATTAAAGAGACATACCCCTGTTGCGTCCATATATCCAGAAATATAATTCAAGTAGAATGTAGCCTAACTGTCAACATTAAATTTTAGATCACGACTTGTCTACAAATGAACTCTGTAGACTAGGGCAACATTTGGTTTCACATGCCCGTAACACACTTACTCGGCAGGTAGGTTTTATATTTAAATTTCAAAAGTGCAGGTATGCACACACATAACCAACGTCGTACACATATGTGTCAGGAATGTGTGTGAGTGGGTGTAGTATGTCGTGTGTGTGGTTAGGTGTATGAATGAATGTAAATGTGTGTATATGAATGAGGTAAACAACAGAATAGCGAAAACTAGTGTCATATTGAGAACACTACGGACACATTTATGGATCAGAAGGGGAATAACAACTACCCTAAGCCCATAGTTTACCAACAAGCAGTAATACCATTACTTCTGTATGCCGGTGAAACATCGGCAGTGTACGCTAGACACGCTATGAGACTCAATCATTTCCACCTGAGCTTCCTCCGTAGCTCGTATCTGGATATCCACTGGTGAGATTAAACAATCAGATAGTGACGTAATATTAAATATACATGTGTCAGCATACACACAATGCTGATGACTGCACAGGCACGTAGAGTACGACACACAATGCTGATGACTGCACAGGCACGTAGAGTAGGACACACAATGCTGATGACTGCACAGGCACGTAGAGTAGGACACACAATGCTGATGACTGCACAGGCACGTAGAGTAGGACACACAATGCTGATGACTGCACAGGCACGTAGAGTAGGACACACAATGCTGATGACTGCACAGGCACGTAGAGTAGGACACACAATGCTGATGACTGCACAGGCACGTAGAGTACGACACACAATGCTGATGAAGACACAGGCACGTAAAGTAGGACACACAATGCTGATGAAGACACATGTACGTTGAGATGGTAACTCAGCATGAACGATCTTCGTCCGCCGAATAAAATGTTATACAGAAACTCCAGACAAGCTCTCGCAAGGCCAGAGGTCAAGAAAGCGGTTTCAGACATCACTGACTCACTTCAACATAGACAAAATCCGTCTACAGTGGTGATTACATGCCCAAACTGTTCAATGACACCTAGCATATGGTTTATCAGACATCTACGAACTAATTGCCAGTGGTATAATTCAAACCGAATTTTCGAAAGTGGATATAACAAATGGTCATTGTCATTTGTGTTGGATGAACACACACATCATCATAGACGCAAATTCATGGGAGAGTCTTGCACAAGACAAATTCCACTTGCTCTGTAGGCAAGTTGTTTGTCTATGTTGCAGAATCAGGAGTGCTTCATATGCTGTATTAAAGCAGACTAGATTTGAACCAGGTCCACTGAAATGGCACATACTCGTCTCGCAGCTTGCGTCAACATGTTCCCCACCACACCATATGTCACAGAAGATGCGATTATAGTCAAGACTCCAAACGTGTATATTTTCAAGCTACTATGTACAGACTTACAACGTGTACATTCTCAAGCTACTACGAATATGTGAAGGATCCACATACACTAATGATGGACAAGATAGAATATAAATATCCACATGTTCATATTTATAGTAGATAAAGGACAATCCCGTTTTGTTGGAAGTACACATCTTTTCTAGAACGTTCCAAGGAACGCGAAGCAAGGTTTTATTTTGCCTGCCAATGATGCACGCAACACAAGTGTTGCTATCTTCGCTATCCATACAACTTTAAGGAGCTGTGTAAACAATTGCACGGCTTATCCCACTTGACTGAGGAAGTTGTAAGCAGTAGCAAGAAATAATTTGACGTCTGCCTAGTTGACAGGAATGTTCAAATGTTGTATATATCTATTGAATATTATCTAGAACAGTTTTTTTCTCAGTCCTTCCTGTTGCCGCGACATGCGTATAGATTTTATAGACCAGTCAACCACCCCCCCCCCAATCAGGGCCGTAGTTACATCCTTGGAAAAAGGGTCTGGGGGTTTACTTTAAAAAAATATACCGTCTTTATATTTTATAAATGTTCGTGACCTTTTTTCACAAGCGGTCACTTAATCTCAATGACTTCATTGAAAAACAATGCAACGGTTACTCAGAAAACACAAAGGTATTAACTTTTGTATGATGTAAAACATTAAAATAATCTATGTAAACTCCGTGCCAAATTGTTAAGATTCCCTATGTAGGTAAACGGTAAGTCCCATGGCATCTGCCGTCGGGGATGAAGATAACTCGTCATGTACTAAGCTGCAGCAACTATTAGGTGGGGTGGCCAGTTCCCTTCCTTGCTGTTTTTTTTTACCTTCCCTAACTCATGCGTAAGGTACTCATTTACAGCTGAATCGACTGGAGGAGTGGTCGTGTCAAGTGAGAAATCACAACCCGGATTTATTTTACATTTCATGTCCAAACATGATTTCGAACCTGGCACGATGTACCCAGATGATATCATGCAAGCTGACTATCCACTAGGCTACCGCGCTCCTCTATATGTAGGTACTCAAATATATTTGCTTTCACATAATATAATAAGAAGCAGAACTTGAAAACTAGAATACTGTCTCCTAGTGGGAGCCACATTACCGTCAGCTTAAAACCTTAATAGTATTTTTCTTTAAAATTTTAGTTTTTTTTTATCCATTTGAAAGTTTAAGCATTTGAGCAAACAAAGGTGCATGTCTAGTTGTAATCATCCATCTGAAAGTTTGCAAAATTCATATCCAGGTTTTACTCCACATGTAAGCCAATGTTTGTTGTGAAATGGCTTACATTATTTCCATTTTATTTAATACAGATAAGAAGGGTTGTCTATAAATTACATCAATAATGAAGGGCTTGTCTGAAGACGTTAGTTGTCAAGGAGGGGAGGGGGGGGACACAAGTTGACGTCAACGGTAATGTTATATATATATCAAGTGATATATTCTTTCCAAAACGTTATCTTCGTCGTGGATACTCTGAACACCTCTGTGTCCCGGACAAGCAGGTCTGCATTGGCCAAAGACATATGCATACAATCTTCGATGTCGCTGGTCCATCGTCTTCTTGGTCTACCTCTTCTTCTTCTACTCGGCACTCTGCCCTCTAGAATCAGCCTTTCGATACCATTATGTTGCTTTAGTGTCCAAAATACTGTAGCTTCCTTCTTATGATGACATTTAGAAGAATGTTATATACAAAAGTTAAATTGTTTATGAATGTGACAAAACATTTCTTTACACGCAAGTAAATTATGCTGTGTTTTCCTCATCCTTTTTCAGCACAATCGATTTATGTGGGGGGGGGGGGGGGGATTCAACATAATTAAGCAAGGATCCCATAAATTCTTACAGGGGAGAGAAAAATTGTTGCAATTTATGGACAGCCCCAAACGTTTCCCCATTTCAAGAGAAGTCAGCCACGACCGTATGCAGTTATAGATGAAATTTGCACAGAATTAATGATAACTTCATTTGTAACGTTTCTGAATAGTGTCGTGTTTCTCCATGGTCAGTATTTATATATTTGGAGTCACCTTGTCTTTTTTTGGCAAGGATACGAACAAATTATTAGGGTATATTGTCCATGCTTTTCACTGTGATTGTTAATACTATTAAAGAAAATATGTATACCGTTATTCAGGACCCTACATACATAAGGCGTATATGCTTTGAAGGAGTACGTTTCAAATAACAAACAAAATAAAAGAATAGACGCGAATTATTCTTCAAATGCGACAAATACTTTCATATGTGTAGGTATCATCATGTGCCATGCAGGCTGACATAGGCAGGCATTGCTCTCCACAGCTCTCTGTCCGCAGTATTATGTATCAAAGTCGTTGTTGTTTCCTTGCCGTGCCAGGTTTTCAAACTAATATTTTCTCACGTTGTCGCCCTCTGTCTATGTTGCCTTCAATTTTGCCTGTTGTGACTATGTTCTCTAAACCTGTCTCATGAAGTACCCAAAAAAAATAGATTGCCTTTTTCTTATATTGTTGATTAAGGTCCGTTTCGCATTTGACTCTTTCAATACCTCTACATTAGTTTTTCTGACAGTCCATGGTATTCTCAGCATTCTTCTGTAGAACCACATCTCTGTTGCCTCTAATCTCCCACTTTCCAGTTTGTTTATTGTACAAGACTCGCACCCATATGTTAGTATAGGGGTTATATAGCACTGTAGAACTCTCTTTCTCACCTCTAATGACAAGGGTCTACACAGTATATTTGTGTAGGCATAAGTTTCTAAAAATTGAAGGGAAAACATAAACCATCGTCTCTGGGATCGAACGCAGAACACCGGGTCACGTCAAATAGATAGGTTTTGGGCTTTGTCAATTATTCGACCACATATACTTTAGTGCGTAAAATAGTATATTGCTATATAGTATATTGCTCTCTCTCTCTCTATATATATATATATATATATATATATATATATATATATATATATATATATATATATATATATATATATATATATATATATATATATATATATATATATATAGAGAGAGAGAGAGAGAGAGAGAGAGAGAGAGTTGATGAATATTGTTATTATATACACTGTCACTTAAGTTTTTGCTATCAAGTAGATTTGATATGCAACAATATTATTTTAGCCGTGTATACCCATTATTATTTTTCACATTTGTGCGTCGATCAGAGGTAAAAGGCTAACCAATCATATGTATGGTCAGCTTCGCCGGACCTCAGCAGGACTTTTAAAATTGTTTCGCGTCGCTCCCACTATGCTGACAAGCGAATTTATAACCAAGCCAAATGTCGTTCGTAGACGTCATACAGTTAAGTATATAGTGAACATGAACGACGGTCTTGTTCATTTTTATATATATAGAGAGATATACATGCGGTGGACAAACCGAAGGCCATGGAGGAAATATTACATGAACCATGACCTCCATTATTTTCTCACGGTCATAAACTATGATATAACAAGACTGGACTCACTTCAGTGGCTAAAAGAGGCAAATATTTCAATTCCTATTGCAGTAAGCATAATGTGCGTAATCTGTGTCTATGCGTAATACACAAGGTGTATAGACTTGAGATAATAAATAATTAAAATACAAAATAAATCAGTTTCAATAGCAGAGTAATAAAGCAAATCTATAAATCAGTTTCAATAGCAGAGTAATAAAGCAAATCTATAAATCATTCTTGACTTTTATTCTATGAATATCCACAAAATGAAAACAACAGTATGCAGCACCATTGAAGATATATAACCCAACAGAAATATGGATATAAGTATATATACCCCAACAGAAATGTGGATATAAGTATATATACCCCAACAGAAATATGGATAAGTATATACGGATGGATCATCAAACCAAAAGCAGTGAAGAAAAGAGTTGCTGGAGTGTACATAAAATATCCAGAAAAAAATATGAATCCCCATGTCCAACAACTAGAAACTTATGCTCCAACTACTCTACAAAACTCGAATATTCTACCCTAACGACTCTAGAAAACTCGAGAATATTCTGCCCCAACGACTCTGCAAAACTCGAATATTCTGCTTCAACTACTGTGCTAAAGTATAGGCCCATGGCATTGCTGAATAAAATAATTAAAAACACAAGCCAATGTCAACAGGTGATGTTTGACTTATGCAAAATATGTCCTGCATTTCATTGACAGCGATGAACTTCCAGACCTGAAGGAGGTCATACGAGAAGGAAGCATCCAAAGAAGGGTAGGACTACAGTGGGTAACATCTCACTGTGGCATACAAATAAATGATGGAGAAACCAGGGAACGAAAAGACCAAGAAATCACCTACCTTGAGAAGAGGACCTACATCAAAGCTACTAGGAAAGTCGAACACACAAAAACAACTATCACTATATCAATAGAACTGAGAAAGTTATGTTCCGAACCAGGACAAGACACAACGAAGTAAACAGACAGACTGGTTCCTTCACCTGTGTCCTGTTTTTATGAGGGGAGGCAACACAGAACACGAAACGTATCCTGCATCACACTAAACCAGTTGAAGAAGATGCAGTGGCCCACGGAGATAGACATCCACAGAAAGATGAATGGAGCCTTAAGGAATTTTCAAATACAGCAACATTTATCAAGAAAACCGGACTTGCTGTGTGTCATGTGACGTATTCCTTCCAGAACGTTGTCTTCCCAATGAACTCTGAACCTCTCTCTGTCTTGGGCGATGTGGCTTGCATTTTCTAGCGATGTATTCATGTTATCTTTAATGTCGTCAGTCCATCGTCTTCTTGTCTGCCCTTTCTCCTCTTCCCAGGTACTCTTCCCTCCATTGTTTGTCTTTCTAAACAGTTATGTCTCTTTATATGACCAAACAGGCGTAGTTTTCTTTCTGTTATTGTGTTTAGTAACCAAAACTCTGGAATATTCAATGTGTTTATATCTGAGTTTCTGAATTTTTCCTTCCATGATATTCTAAGTATCTTCCTGTAGCATTTCAGCTCGAAGGCGTTGATCTTCTTTGCCGTTGTCTTACTTAGGGTCCGTGTTTCACAGCCGTATGTTGCAACCGAAAAAATAAAAGTTCGTAACATTAGCACTTTCGTTTCTATTTTTTTTGTTTTTCCACATGTTTTTCAGCCGTGTTATTTTATAATATGCCATTGCCAATCTCTTCCTTATTTCTGCCATGCAGTCTCCTGCACCGTTGATGTTTGCTCCTAAGTATTCGAATTTATCCACACATTCCATCATTCTGTGTAGACATGTTAAACAGTCTGGGAATCTTGAGGAGCTTTCTAATACATCAACATTTATCCCCAAAAAAACGGACATGACAAAATGCAAACGAGAAGAAGAAAAATGTTGACAAAGTGGTGGAATAAAAGCAAAATATTCTGAAAAGGTCATCGTGTAGTATTTAAGAAAATATAAATACCAGAATGAGATATGAAAAGGAAGCGATGGAAATACCAAACAAACTAATCTCTTTAAACACTGCCGCTAGACGTCAGACAATTATCGATGTGGTTCGGTCTGTTGTCTATTCCGAAGTTGTGTTGTCGTAGCTTCCACACTTGCCGTTGAGCGATGGGGTTTGTGAAGGAGATGTAGTCTACATTCCAGAGCCAGATGTGGTGCTCTGGTTGAGGTGTAGTCATGTTTATTCAGGATGGTATTGATGTTGTCTATCCACTTTTTCCTAGGTCTGCCCTTGACTCTGTACCCTGATTCCATCTTGTTATAAACTCTTCTGGGAAGTTGATCGTTCATCCTCATAAGATGCCCAAAGCATTTGATCTATTGTTTCTCTATATATTCTATACATGCTGTTATACCTATTATCTTTCTGATGTTCTCACTGCACATTTTGTTCTTGTTAGTAGTGTCGACTCGAACATTATCGTGTGGTTATGCAATAAAAAGAAAGTAATGTTGGAAAGAATCTTTTAATAAAATAAACAACGTAATGGATAAAACATAAGTGTCACAACAAACATGGCTATGTGCTTACTTTATATTATGTTATCCGTTCTCAAACTCCCACTGGATGGATCTCTTGTGTGAGGACAATGGTCCTACTAGATTTACAGATCGTACACCGGATATGTTGTGTCAAAATTGTATCTGCTCTAATGGTACATATGCAATGTGCGTAATAATGCACCACATAGGCCATATGGTCCGTTCATGTAGACATAGGAGAACGTTATATAATTTGTAATAAAGTGGTTAAAACTAAAAGACAGTTGATCATTTGGTTGCCGAGTGAACGTACTCAATATTTTTTAGGTTCTTGTTTCCAATTAGTGCATACAGCCAAGTGAAATAATTACATAGGTAGGCACTAATTCCAAATCAGTTCCTCAAGGGTTAAATATAAATATATTTAGGGTTAGTTATGTAAAATACAATTAACCCTAACCCTAAAAAACGAATATTTAAATTTGATTGCTATGATATTCAGATTAATTAACCATAAAACACGTCGGTAGACACTAAATGCAAACAAGAACCCATTTTTTGAACAGATATTTTTTTTAAGCATCCGATAATGGGAGATGTGTTTCAAATGATCGCATAACACAATCATAACACAATCATCATTCAATGATCGCATAACACAATCATCGTTAAAAATACAAATGAAGTATTTTGAACACACATATATAAAACAGAAGGTGAATAAGTGAAAGAAGTAACGTTAAT
Source organism: Meghimatium bilineatum (assembly GCA_034231615.1). NCBI lineage: Eukaryota > Metazoa > Mollusca > Gastropoda > Stylommatophora > Philomycidae > Meghimatium > Meghimatium bilineatum. The sequence continues at coordinate 1,648,005 of CM067305.1, read as the reverse complement.
TGGATAAATACCAGGGAGAATTAGTTGAAAAGTGTAAATATAGATAGACTAATTAGTCGTTAGACATAACAGTCTGCAGTATAGAAGACCTCTGCACAGAATTAATTAGCACTTCACTATTTTGTTGTTTTGTCATCAACGGGTAATGTTATATACAAAAGTGAAATTGTTGATGAAATGTGTGACAAAACATTTATTTACGAGGAAGTAAATTATGCAGTAAATCTTCCTCATCATATTTCAGCACACACGTTTTAGATTGGGGGGGGGGGGGGGAATTCAACATAATTAAGCAGGGAGATCCCTGAATTCTTATCCGGGGAAAGCACAATTGTTGCTATTTATGGACAGCCTCAAAGGTTACAAGCCTCAAAGACAGTTTCAGTTGAGTGTTGGTAGACAAACATTCTTCAATCCATAAAGACGATCATTTCTGGCAACTCGACATTTCTAGTAACTCGACATTTCAAGCCCATATACTTTATTCTGAACATATATGCATGCCCGACGTCAAATGAAGGAAGACACGGAACTCCTATGGGGATGCCCAGAATGGTATACGATCTACTCAGATAATAGATAATCTACCATTGGTAAGATGCTGCATGGGAATTAGTCTAATGGGGCACTAGGAAAACCACATTTTTCGCATGCAGTTTCATTTTGTATCTAAATGAGATAACAATACAGAAGAGGGACAAGGGAGCTCAGGAGGATGTCCATTCATATCCATCACACTGATAACCCATCAGTTAAAGGTATGATGATGATGATGGCAACCCACCAGGGTCGCATGTGTACTACATTGAATGCATCAACTCTCAGTCTCCCATCTATTTATATATTATTCCATGAGGATGAGAGTAAAAATAAAAACACGACAGGGTCTATGTATTTATGTGTCTGTCTATGATTTGTGTGTCTGTCTATGATTTGTGTGTCTGTCTATGATTTGTGTGTCTGTCTATGATTTGTGTGTCTGTGTCTATGATTTGTGTGTCTGTCAATGATTTGTGTGTCTGTGTCTATGATTTGTGTGTCTGTCTATGATTTGTGTGTCTGTGTCTATGATTTGTGTGTCTGTCAATGATTTGTGTGTCTGTTACTGCTAGCTACAAGACAATATTTAACAGGGAATATAGTCGATGTATAAATCATGCAAGTTGCCAGGTTTGACTAATGAATGAAGTGAGTGACCGTATTTAATCCATGAAATAAATGATTGATGATACAGAGCCATTAGCTAATGTAGTTATGGGTAACCTAGATATACATGTCTTCGTCTGTTCAGCGTTCACAGTCAAACTACAGTCACATGTTTCACCCATGTGATCCCATGGCCCGAAAGGAGAGCAAAGAATAGTGACACTGTTACCTGCCAGGCATGTCGTAAGAGGCGACTAAGCAGGTTTGTCGAAGGGAGTTTGGCTGTCCCATCCGATAGTGAGTCAACATGACTTGGAAGCTTTGCTGAAATCGAATTTGTCAGGCCGAAAGGTGCGGATATCGCAGTTAAGGTTCAAACCATGGCACAACACATTCCGTTCTGTGGACTACATCCTGACAATCTGGAGGAGTTTGAGAATGAACTAAGAAGACGTCCTATGTTTACCTCTGAATTTTGTACAAAGTATAACGTCAAACATTTCTACTGCGAAATATTAAAACAACACAGGCAACATTCTGCACGATGTCAACACAAGTACCTCCCTTCACGATGTCAACACAGGTACCTCCCTTCACGATGTCAACACAAGTACCTCCCTTCACGATGTCAACACAAGTACCTCCCTTCACGATGTCAACACAGGTAGCTCCCTTCACGAAGACAACACAGGTAACCCCTGCACTAGGAGAACACAGGAAACCCCTGCACAAGGACAACACATGTAACCCCTGCACGATGACAACCAAGCAACAAGCTATCAGTATTTATTCTTCAGTCCAGAATAACCCTCAATCGAATCACAAACCGGGATTAGGCTATACTGATGTTTTTTACGAGACAACCAAATGATATATTTTGCCCACACACGCCAGGGATCATCAGCTTCATCGATCGTAATTCAATCAGTTATTTCATCTATATCTATCTGCACTCGACCATGAACCAGCGCTCATGAACCACTATATATATATATATATATATATATACACACACACACACATATGATCTATCTATGCACCAATCTAATCTAATATATCGATCGTCTTTTCTCTGCTGTTATTATTATGTATCGAAGAATTGGATGAAGATCGATATTCGGGATATGGCAAGGTTATTTTTTATTTGTTTGATATGCAGTATCGTGTGACTACCTCAATCTACCTTCTTCTTCCTCTTCCTTGGTTTCCATTATCATTCCCATGATGGTTCACTCTCACTAGGTGGCAGGACAATTCAGTCTTTCTTCGATATCCTTGACCACTGATGTTGTTCCAACAGTTCTTGTAATCATTTCTCACATGATCTCTTCTTATTATGTTTGCTGTTTTTCTTATACACCTCATGTCACACGTAGTGTGTTTATCTTTTGTTCTTTAGTTAGTGTCCATGTCTGACATTGATAACACAATGTTGGGATGAATATTGAATGTATGATTTGCCTTTTTGTTTCCATAGAGATAGATTTGTACTTCAAGATTGGTGTCAATTCACTATTCATGTTGTTGGCTTTTTTAAACTCTTCTCTCCAGCTCTCTGTCCATTCTTCCATCGTCTGCAAAAATGCTCACAAGATATTTAAATTCCCGACCTTGTTTCAGTAATTGATCATTTATCTTTATGTTGACTGTATTGTCTGCTTATAGACTTTATTTCTGGTTTTTTTCGATATTGATCTTTTTGTTGTCCTCTCCTTATTGATCGTTATATTTTTCCCTCTGGCAGTGTCTACTGTATTCCGTATAAGGAGTGTGTGTACAATTCTAGTTCACGTGACATCTCTCATATTATGGCCCTATCATTTTTATGATTGCCAACAATCATGAATACAAATGTTGTCATTTCTCCCATTTTCAGTGGTACTGAGGCAGTAAGAAGCGTACAAATAACAACTAAAATAGAGTCACACAAGATAATAGCAATAATTTATGTCACAGCATTAATAGGTGTTGAACAAAGCAGCACAGTATTACAAGCAATCAAAAGAGACAAAATAGTTGAGAAGTGTCATGTATTAGGATGATGGTTCTTGTAAATCGAAGATATGTACTGACTGGGCACAACTGAAATCCAACAAACCAACATGAAACAAGGTAATGAAGTTTTGTTTCACACACATAAATCGATGTTTTGACCGAAAGGCCTTTATCAATTTCGATAGAGATATTCTTCTTCTTCTTCTTTCGTTCACTTGAAACATGTCTATATCTGCAATTCTGTCTCCTTAATAAAACTCACTGTCTTTTGTAGTTCATACAGTGTCCCATAGAGCTTTGATTCCAGTGTTGTTTCCTCTGGCCAATATGTCTGCCTCAGCGTTTCATGCTCAGAACACTCTTGAAGTATATGTTTGGCACTCTGTACTGCCTGTCCACATGTACACATGGCCGTGTTGCCAATCTTGAACTTTGTATACATGTGACTGCGGAGTCGGTTGTGTCCTGTTCTGAGACGTAGAATTATAACTTGTTCTGATCTGTTCATAATGTGATAGTCATCTTGTGTTGGTGTTTGTGGCTTTCTTATTGACTTGATCATCTGTTTTTTCTGATGGTAGGTGATTGGTATATCTGGTTGATCTTCGGCAGCACCTTCCTTAGCCAGTTGGTCTGCTTTTTCATTTCCTGGTATTCCACAGTGAGAGGGTATCCACTGCATGGTTACCCTATACTGGTAAGACAATTCGCTAAGTAGTTTTTTCAAGTCTGTTAGTTTTCCAGACTGGAGAGCTTGAAGCACTGACCTTGCATCTGTCAGGAATACCACAGGCTGTAGGTCAGAGTTGGAGTTCAGCAGTTTTTTAGCTGCCACAGTAATTGCCTGGATTTCTGCATCATAATTATTGCAGAATTTTCCTGTCGGTGTTCTGATTGTATCTCTAGGCTTCTGTGGATATTCTATATATACACCTGCACCTCCATTCCTCACAGCATTCTGTGCTGACCCATCTGTGTATACTCTGACCCATATATCTTGTGGATATTCCTCGTCCAGGAAACTGAGGGTGACTGTCCTCCGCTGCACACTGTTCTGTTCGTCCTCGCTTAGTATTCCTTTCACATGGGTCTGAATGTATATTGGCATTCCATGCCTTTCACTCCATGGGGTTTGTTCTGGTACAGACCTTAAGGGGCTGTCAACTTCAGGTAGGTCTGTAAGTTGTCTACGGAGTCGTTTAGCTTGATGGATAAAGCTGCTTCTTTTCAGTCGCCCCATTGCTAGGTTTTGGAATCTTTCCTTCATTGGATGACTTGGCATACACTGAAACTTTTCCGCTTGAATTAGTACTTTTGTGTCTCTGCGTTCGCCAAGTGTTTGCATTCTTCCCATTTTCTGCATCTCTGCTATGGGTGTTGATTTCATTGCTCCCAACATTATTCTAAGTGCCTGGTTTTGCACTTTATCTAGATCTTGTAATGTGGTGTTTGATGCAGGACACCACGCAGCTGAACCATATTCCAGGTGTGGTCTTATGCCTTGCTGGTAAACTTTACTGAGTATATTCCCACTGGCTCCCCATGTGGTTCCACTTAGTTTTCTCAGGATAGCTAACTTCCTCCTGGCTTTTGTTGTTGCTTTGTTTATGTGCTGCTTCCATGTCAGCTTATCATCAAAAGTAACTCCGAGGTATGTTGGTTGTTTGTCTTCTTTCAAGAGCTCTCCGTCTATCTTGATATGACCGGCTTTTTGTTTTGGTGAGAGGGTAAAGAGTGTAGTGCTGCACTTATCTGTGTTAATGCTGACACACCATCTATTTGCCCATAAGGTTAGGGCATCGATAGCTCTTTGTATTTGTCCAGTGGCCACCGTCGCATGCTCCTCCGTGCACCAGATCACCAGGTCGTCAGCATACATTGCCACTTTGATCCCGTGTGGTAGTTCAGCAACTAGGTCATTGATGTAAACCAAGAAAAGTGTGGGTGACAGGACTCCTCCCTGGGGGACTCCATGACGCAGTAGGACTTTCTTGCTTTTGCGACCATCTAATTGTACCCTGGCTCTTCTATTATGCAGGTATGCTTTTACCCATTTGTACATTCTTGAGCTAACCCTGCAATTTCGCAATTTCTTTAGGAGCCCTTCTTTCCAGACCTTATCAAATGCTTTCCTAAGGTCTATCCATGCTGCTAGTACCAGTTTCTTATCTTGGAAGGCATCCTCAATCTCTTGGGAGAGGTAGGTTGCCTGATCTTCAGTAGAGTAGCACTGTCTGAAACCTGCTTGCTGTGATACCAGAAGGTTTTCACTTTCAAGGTACCACTGCATCCTAAGATTGATAATGCGTTCCATTGTTTTGCATAGACAGCTTGTGAGGCTGATGGGCCTGTAGTTGGAGACTGTGTTGCCATCTTTTCCTGATTTGAGGAGAGGTATCATTATTGCTTCTCTCCATGCCTGTGGTACATTACCTGTGGACCAGCTTGTGTTAAAGATTTGCAGCAGCTTTGCTCTTGCTGCAATTCCCAGGTTTCTAATCATTTCATTGGACACTCCATCAGCTCCAGGGGACTTTTTCATTTTCAATTTGGATATTGCATGCTCCAGTTCTCTCATTGTGATTGGTGCCTCCATGACTTCAGGTATAGGTTCGTCTTTTCCAATGTTTTGCTGGTTCGCTCGAACCTCCTGTTGTTTGTCTGGGCTGACTTTGACGTTATTGTCTTCTGCAAAGGAATCTGCAAAGTAATCAGCTGCATGTTTACCTGTTAAAATGTTTTTATCTTTATAAAGTGTGATCCTGGTATTTCTCCCTGTACCTTCATCATTTAGTTGTTTTACAAGTTTCCATAATTTCCTAGTATCTCTTTCTAGGTTCAGCGACTCTGTTTTTTCTTTCCAGCTGTTCCGTCTGGTTTGTAACTTGGCTCTTTGAAATTTAGCCTTTGTTTGCTGATATTTGTTGTGATGTTCTTGGCTAGGTCTGTTCTCAGCCTGCTTTCTAGATGTTTCCATCTCATTTTGCAGCTTTTCCAGTTCATCATTCCAGTAGGGTTTGTAGTTTTTGCGTGCCCCCCTGGGTATGGTTTTACTAGCAGCATGTAGTATACATCTATTAAATTCACTCACTGCTCTATTGATGTCTTTGTCCAAGTTCATGTCCTTAGCTAGAACACTGGTTAAATGCTGGTACATTTTCCAGTCTGCCCTCTTATAGTTCCACCTAGTGAGCGTGCTGCTGTCCTTGGTATATTCATTGTGAATTTCCAGAAATACTGGTCTGTGGTCACTACCCCCAAGCTGCTTTCCAACGACCCGTGTGATGTTCCATTCCAGGCCTGGTGAGTAGAATGCCAGGTCTGGTGTAGAGGTGGTGTGCCATGCTCTCGAGTAGAAGGTTGGTGAGTCAGCTGGCTGGTTAATAAGAATGAGATTATTTTCATCCTGCCAGCTCTCAAGTTCCTCACCTCTCTTGTCGATATGATCGTAGCCCCAGCTCTGAGAGTGGCTGTTGAAGTCACCACACACCATAAGCCTTTCTTTATCTGGAATTGTGTCTAGTGCCAATGGTTTATCATTTGGGCAGTAGTAGTTCAGGAGATGGAATTCTGCACTGTCTGTTTTTAGGTGGAGCATCTGGTATTCTGCCCCGTCCATGTATACTTCCAGCTGACATGCGCTGATATTGTTTTTAACTAGTGTCAGAATTCCACCCTTTCGTCTGTCTTTTCGGTCAGATCGGTAGCACTGGTAGCCTCTGATTTTGAAGGCTATGTCGCTGCTGAGGTGTGTTTCTTGGATACAGCAAATATTAACTTGTTCTTCACTGAGGACATTTTCAAGTTCCAATTTTTTGCTGTATCCATCTCTTTTACTGTTGACACCCTCAGCATTCCAGTGCATTATTTTTATTGGTCGTTTGTTTGTTTGGCCAGTAGCTCTATTCCCTTGCCTCCTGGCTCCTCGGGGCAATTGAGAAGGACTTCCAGTAACTGAGGTTGGGCCCTTTCGAGGTATAGGGCCCGGCACCGTCCCTGCCTGAACGTCCGCCACAGGGCAGGCACCATAACATTTATTAGATGCAGACATGTTTCCATTGTGTTTTATGCGTGGCAACCTGATTATCTGTGCGCCTTTTGGCTGGTTGCCTCCGTCTTCAGCACTCTGCTTACTTGGGCCGGACTATGGTCCTGCTCGAGTGGGAGTGCCCGACCAGTCTTAGTTTCCAGCCTCTGATGGCTGAACTAAGCCCCATCACCACTTCAAGGTTCTGGCCTCGATGGGGGATAGAGATATGAACGCAAGCTGCATCGTATCTACTTGTCGTTTATATATACACACACATATATATATGTTATCTTTGACAAAGCCTTTCAGTCGAAACGTCGATTTGTGTGTTTCGAGTTGTTATCAAAACATCATTACATTGTTTAACGCTTTACTTCTTGTAAATCTGGAGTTATAGTGACTGATAAAATAGTAATGGCAGTAGCAGCGGCATCAGCGGTATAAAAACTTGTGGCATTACTAAGTCAATTTTTTTAATGTATAGTATATGAATAAGTGAAGATGTAGCAGTAGTAGTATTTACAAGAATAGTGACAATTTGGTAGCATATCCTATTCAAAGTGTAGAAATGTTACTCTGTAGTGATTTTCTGAACAGCATTTTATGTTCACTAGCATGTTATTGCAGTCTGAACTGTCCAACTGCACAATCATACCACCTATAGTTCTTCCAGATTAAATGGACTAATAACACATGCACATATATGGAATAGCAATAAAGAATTGAAATGAACATTCCCTCTAAGCAGCACAGTCGTGCACCTCATCAGAGTGCCAAGAACATTGAAAATCTCTGTACATACAATCTTAGAATATAGACAATTAAAAAATGGCCTCTTTACAAGAGTAATTTGCTCCTGCGGGTTTGAAGTTGCCAAAACTGTCATCTATCTGCACACCCTATACAAATTGTGGATGAATTGGAGTAACAGTATAGGCCTGCAAATCAAAACCATAGCTAAAACTGTCCTATATGAACTCCAGACGTAACGCAATAAAGGAGAAATAGGCTTTTATAAGTACTCTTTATACGGAATATAGACATAATTTGAGTTCTAATACATACTTTTAGAAGTATTCTGTGATGAAATACAGAACTGTAGGGACATTTTGCAGAATTGTTTAATTGTGTTTAACAAGCCAGTCATGTGAGGGATCAGAACTGTCAGCATGAATACACTTAAACCACCTACCAGGAAGGAACTGAACAACTATTGGTGTGGAACTCAATGTCATTGGTTATAACCAATAACAAATCTGTATACGTATTTAGTTGCAATGTTCACATTCAATTCTGTGTGGGTATTTAGTTGCAAAGTTCACATTCAATATGATGTGAATATTTAGTTGCAAAGTTCACATTCAATATGATGCGATTATTTAGTTAAAAAGTTCCCATTTATTTGATGTATCTCTAGAGGAGTCCATAAATAGAACACAACGTTCCAGAGTTGTCAAATCTCATGTTTAATCCTTATTTGATCATGTCTAAGTCAGACAATACATTTACTCTGTGCAAATATAATACATTTACATTACACAATGTAATGATCAAAGCACTTGTCCTGAGCTTATGAAACTAAAAGTCTGAAAGTAGGCAACAATCTCTTGCTTACAAGTACTTTTTGTTGATGGCAGAAAACTTTTGAATTCTAATGAGTTATGAGGACATTTGATAGTGAATAATGTTCCCTCTGTGAAGCATACTGCTCTGTTGTGAAAAATAAAGGTTGAAGATCAGGCGGGGCTGAAACCCCTCTCCAACCCAGCAAATATGAACATAACTTTCAGTACTAGAACAGAAGTAAGAAATACCAAATACATCTACCCCACCTCCTTAAGGGAAATGTATCTACGGCCCTAAGAAGCATGATTTACAAATAGGGAAACCCAAGTACAGTGAAGTAAATCCTCTCTGCCTGCTTGAGACATTTTCTGAAGTCCTTCTATAACTAAGCATGGTGTATTTATTTTCATTGCAGCCAACTTGAGGTTAGAAGATATCCAAAAACATTATACTACTGAATTGGTCAGACTAAAAAAATGTACTAAAGTCGGTGTCGGAAGAACAGATGTGGTTCAGATATGCTCTACCTTCTGATTTTTTCCAGAATTCATTAATGCTTCTGTATTCTATTACTCAACAAGTGATTATCATTTTAAAAAGAAGCACTTTTATTGTTGAGTCCCTGCTATAATATCTATGTATGCACACAAAGTCCAGCATGTAATGTTTTCATGGCATATTTGACATACAATGGCAACAATCAATAGTACATTATCTCAATCAATAGTACATTATCAATGATGCATACAGCGGAATCCAGTTCTATATCTAATTAGAATCCTACAGACATTCTGGCAAGATATGAATTGAGTAATATTACATTAAAATATTGCTTCACAACCAGGGCCATATATATATATAAATAACCAAATGGTCAGAGGGTGTCCGACAAAGTGGATGGTGCCGCAGTAACCTAATGAACAAATAGGCAAGCAAAATGAATTAAACAGGTTACTAAAACACTTACCTTGCCTATTAAAAAAAAAATATTTAAAAAAGTATATATAAAAAAACATACAATAAAACTAAACAGGACAATTCTCCACATATCGGCTCAAATTGAACCTTTTTCAAGAGACAAACAACAGAAAACAACAAAATAAAAAACAAAATAGATGACTAGATTTCATCAAGCCCAGTCTCCATCTAAATATTTATCAACTCATGGAGACTGGGCTTGATGAAATCTAGTCATCTATTTTGTTTTTTATTTTATTGTTTTCTGTTGTTTGTCTCTTGAAAAAGGTTCAATTTGAGCCGATACGTGGAGAATTGTCCTGTTTAGTTTTATTGTATGTTTTTTATATATACTTTTTTACATATATTTTTATTAATAGGCAAGGTAAGTGTTTTAGTAACCTGTTTAATTCATTTTGCTTGGCCGTATATATATATGAAGACTAACAGATCTAGATATCACAGAATGGAGAAACATCAGGGACAAAGACCATTAGACAGTGATTCAATTGAAGAAATAAACCTTCAAGGATTACAATGGTAAGAAAAAAGAAATAAGACATATAGGCCCTAAATTTAATTCAGGAAAATGATAATGTTCAAAGTGTATGTACGTGATATAAAAGCTGCAATTAGGTAGATGTGCCTACAACCATTTTTTCTCTATATACATTTATAAACAAAAACTGATAAATTAAAACTCATCGCAGGCCAAATAGGTCTTCAAATCAATTCATTAAAAGCAAAAATTATGGACTTCACCAATTCACCTAATGCAATTAGTGTAAATGGACAACAACTTCAAAAGTACACAAATTTTCCTATCTAGGAAGCAAATTAACACGGTGATGTCATGACAGAAATTACAATTCACATTGCATTAAGCTTCGAATGCCTTTAACAGACTGTCGAATATCTGGAGGTCAGAGTCAATCAGCACACGCACGAAAATACGCTTATTTAATTTCTGTATTATTCCGGTGCTATCATATGGATGTGAGAGCTGGACAAGCTTTCTATCTTCAGAAAAATTACTGAGTTTCGAGAACAAATGTCTTCATAGGATAACTAACACCTATTGGAGTGAATTCAAATCGAATGTTAAAATCAGAGAAGAGACACATCAAAATTTCATCACAGATGTTATCAGAAAATGCTGCTGGTCCTACATCGGGCATGTCCTACGCGCAGATATCAACAGAATACACCACCAATCTCTTGAATGGAGGATACCTACAGGAAAAAGAGACAGGGGTAGACCAAAAGAAACACTCAGAAGAACAATACTTAGAGAAAGTATAACAATCAATATACATACTATTCAAGAACTGCACAGAATAGCTTTGAAGAGACAGAATTAGAGAGATCTTACCTCTGCCCTATGCGCTAACTTCATCACTAAAGGAAAATGAATGAATGAATACATTTATTATTAGCCTGTATTATATTTCATCTACTTCCATTCATGATAAATAATGCTAGAGGATGCTTTGTAAAGGTGTTTTAGTTTGTTATGTTTATTCAATAAGTCTGTCCGTATTGTGGCTAACTCTATTTTTCTTGATAAAGACATTTCTGTCCACAATTCAGAAGTACTGGTCACAGTTTACAACAGGTCTTTATTTATAGGAACTAGATTTTTATTTTATAGCTTAGACCTCCCTTTTTATAAATTTCTTTAAACTTAGATTTCTTTTCTCAGGTAACATATAAGTCTACTAACATCGTTAATCTAATAGTACCCTCCGTTTTAGTTACTGTAGCCCTAGACCTTTTGTCCGATACAGAATACTGGTTACTCTCTGGCATCTTGGTTATTGATGAGATTATTAAGCTAATACTTGAGACGGTGATGGCTGCCATGGTAATGTTCAATATGATTTGAAAAAGTAAGATCAGTATTACAGTAAAGATCAATCTATTCAAATCGCTAATTCTAAGTATACTTGTATACAGATGTGAAAGTTGGATACTCCATGCAGACATAGAAAGAAGGATCCAGGCTTGATTTTTGAAAACAAGTGCTACAGATGTTTGTAAAGAAGTAACTATAGCACAAGACAAATATGCAACATAAACAAACATGCAGGCTATCAAGAACTATCTTTGGCGGTGGTGAATCGGCATAAAATTTGTTTGGTTTGCACATGTAACGAGATACAACTCACTTTCTAAAAGTATTTTTCACGGAACAGTCGAGGGTGTAAGGAGGAGGGATGAACAAAGAAACTCTTTGATTGGTAACATCAAGGAATGGCCTGATCATGATATTTCTATAGGAATACTCTGCGCCGAATACTCCTCCGAATGGCTGAGGTCGAGGATAGAGTTTTTGGATGGCTTTTTTGTGCTCATGTAACCAATCATGTGGTACCCATACGACGGCCCTGCCGAGTTATAGGTCTTATTATATATTCGATAACAACAACGTTGACAGTCACATTATGATTACACCACATGGACTGAAGAATACGTTAACTGACTGTTAACATGACAGTCGCCTCTAGTTGTACTATCTATACTTAAATCTAGTAAGTAGTCGTACGGAACTCTAGTGTTTATTAATATTCTAAACTAAGTGAATAGTTTGAACACTCAATAGTATGAGTATGACTATGATTATGAATGATGCGTGACTCATGAGTCATAGTATACAACAATTATTACAATACAATCCAATGATACTGCATCATTCATCATACTAGTAGTCTGCCTACTGTAACTCCTCTAGAAACTCAGTCAAACTACCACGATTCATCAGTGTATAAAAGAATAGGCGTACCAAAGAATAATATGCCTAATGAATGCAAATATTTAATAGTATTGACTGAGTGATAATGAATTTATTTTAATTGCCAATTATTTTTAAATTGGTAATTTTTACGCCAAGCGATAGCTAACTTTTTTCTGAGACGGATAATCCTACCCTAGACAAACTGAAACAATTAGTCGGAATCAGATAGTAGACCATAGTATAGTAGAGTAAGAAATAGTGTACTAAATTGCAAACAACTAGTAAATGTACTTCCTACCTCAAACGGAAGATAGCCAATTCACATCAGTCTGTCTGCTGGTGAAACCAAAATATGGCGATATTATTTCAATCAATTACTCATACACGAACATTATACAACACATGCAATCAAATCAGCATGCACGTTTATTTTAACTCAGCGGCAATGTTGCCACTCAAAAATTTAAAACTTTCTCAGTTCATCATCATCATCAAGTGTCGACTGCAACGAAGGTTCGCTGCAACAGATCTCCAACATAACCTGTCTCTTTTTTTGGTGGTGCACTCTGCTAGACTGTATCCTGCCCATCTTGTGATGTTACTCTCCAACTTGTATCTCTGTCTACCTCTTGCTCGCTTCCCTTTGACTTTAACCTCAAGTAAGGTCTTCAATTAGGTGTAATTTTATTTTATTGTGTCAAAAATATTTTATTTGCTTGATCCTTATTTATCCTAGCAATTCGTTCATCATATTAAGTGTTTTGGCACCTCTTTATTTGTTTTCTTCTCTTTCCAGTATGTTCTCCTTATTCTCCTATATAGGCATCACATCTACCCACATCTCAAAGGCATCAATTCTGTCTTCTAATTGTTTATTTAGTGTCCATGTTTCTGAACCATACATTAATATAGAATAGATGTAGCATTTTATAATTCTCATTTTTAACATGTTTGTAATTTGTTTAGAGGTTACTATTTTTCTCATGTCATTGAAGGTACTTTTGACCATTCCTATTATCCTTTTAACTTCTGTTTCGCATCTGCCATCATTTGTGACTATGTGTCCAAGATATTGATAATGTTTTACTTGTTGTAGTTTCTCTCCATGTATGTTATGCTTAGCTCTTGTTCTTCTGTGTTCTTGCTGATTATTATGGTTTTTATTTATTTTGATTTTTATATCCTGTCCTCAATTACAAAAACCGAAACACTCAGAAATATCCAATTTATATCTATTTATCGTCTTTTCCACAAATGCCGTTAGGCGTCGTGAGAAGTTGAAGTTCTCTTTCTTTGGTCATCTTTGTTGCGCTTGCCATAGTCAGAACGTGGTTCTTAACAATCTCTCTGATTGAATATTCCTATCTTCTTTTGGTCGTCCTTGTAACCGTTCTTTATGCTATTGTACGCCTGGATGGCTGGTTGTGGTGGTTCTATTTGTATAAGGTGTCCGAAATAGTTGATCTGCTGTCATGCGATATATATTTTTGCATGATATGGTCTAAGCTATCTATCTGATGTCTTCATTTCTCATTGTCTTTTCTGGTGACATTTATATGCTTTCTCAGGCATTTCATCTCACATGTTGTAATCTTTCTCAAGAGTGTTTTGTCAGGGGCCATGTTGATAGCAATGTTGATTGCTGGGTTTTTAAACAGCGATGACTGTTGGTATATCATAGTGTTTGCTTTCTGTCACCGTATATCAAATTCCTTTATCAATTTTCTCTTCGTCGGTAAAAAATGCTTCCTAGATATTTAAATTCTGATGTCTGTTTTAGTTTTGTGCCGTTAGCATTCGCATTTTGCTGATATTTTGCTCTGCGTATTTCCATAGTTTCTGTTTTTGATGCGTTTAATCTCATATTGTATTCTTTGCACACTGCCTGTAGTAAATTTGTGTGTCTTTGTATTTCGTCTTCAATTTCATGTAATAGACTGTGATCATCTATAAAGAGTAGATAGTACAAAGAGTTGCATAAGTTTCTTGATATTTCTGAGATGTGTTCGCTTCTTGCTTCTGCCTCTTTCGCAATCCTGACATGTATGTAACAAACAGCAATGGTGATAGTACACATCCCTGTCTTACTCCTGTTGTTGTTTTGAATAGTTTTGTGAGTCCTTCGTTTGTTCTTATTGTACAATATATCTATATGACATGTCCTTTACTGAACATTGTCCTCACTGCCACTCTATAAATCTCTTGATTCTATGCACGTCTTGGTCTGCCTCTTGATGTCTTTCCTGGAATTTTTCCATTTAGGATTAATCTTTTAAAATCATTGTGTCTCTTTCTATGCCATAAATATATTAGCTAGTGTTTCTTTTTTGAGGAGCTAGTCTTTTTCTATGTTCCGATCTTTGACGCCTTCTGAATCATATATATATATATCATCACCCAAATACCACTGAGAGCTTATAACAAACGATTGTCTGGATACAGTCAAGGGAAGTCAGAGAAAGAGATGGATCCATAACATCGCGACCACCCTTCACAAGCACGGTCTTAGTTCGACTCAGGCACCCCATCTGGCCTTGAACAGAAACTTAAAACTCCCACCCATACGCTTAATGGCAAGTGTCGATGCTAACAACCAGTTTTTATTTGTGAATATACAATAGAAATAATTCCTCGACCTGAGTTATGCCTTCTGGTGCGAAAATCTGTTTCACGATATATTAGCCACGATTTGCCTGTCTTGAGCTCTTCCATTCACACGATGGAGCTAACTGTGTAGTGGTGATCTCTGTCAGAGCTCCCTCTAAGGTATGCACGAGCATGCCACATATGCCCTATCAATTCTGTAAGATATGTTTGGAAAATCAAATAAGAGCCTCATAGCCACACTTGGTGTCCCTGGTGCAACCAATGATCATTCGTATGGTATCGTTTGAATTCTCTCCAGCCTCTCTCTCAATCGGTGTTTGACTAGCAGTGATAGTGGGACCGGTCTATTCAACGACAAGGGAGAACAAGTGTCTCATATATGATTACAAGTTGTTATTGTTTAGTGTCAGTTAAACAATGTAACCACTCTCATGACTGTAGAAACGTTGTCGGTCCTCGAGACAACATATTTAACGTATTTCTCAAAGCACAAACTACAATCAAATCGCCCACCCATATATTGTACTGATGAACACCTAATTATATTATGACATTTCATTTTCACCTTCAGTGTCGCAGACTTTATATGATGTGATTGTTAAGAAAGATCCATGTTACCGCTGCCTTCGTGTGGCTGATCCATGTTACCGCTGCCTTCGTGTGGCTGATCAATGCCGTGAAATCATCACATCATGAAGCAATAAGGTCTAGCTCATTCATAAATACTCGTGCAGGCCAACAAAAACATCTCATGGCAGTGGTGAATCGTCGCAAACTTGTATGGTTTGGCCACGTGATGAGGTTCGATTCGCTATCCAAAACTATTTTGCTGGGAACAGTTGAGGGGGAAGAATAAGATGAGGTTATAGGAAAGTATAGATTAAATAAAGACTTGACTCAATTAAGATTCCCCATACTTGAACAAATAACTAAGAACAGAGAGGCAAGGCGAATGTTTGTGTTGATTTTTCCTGAGTGACACCCCAGCAAACCTGAATGGTTATGGGTTTGATGCTTGTATGTATTCTGTATGTATTCTGCAGTGCTCCGACAGATTCTGTTTTGACTGTCTGTGTCTTTTACAGACTGTCCTGTCTCTAAAGCAGGATATCGTCCGCAAAGGACAGTGTTATAACTCTTCCGTCAAACTGCTGTTGGGAAATTGTCAAGGTGCACAATTTAGTGTCTATGCGTACACATTCAATAATACTTGTGATAATAGAGACCCTGCGGTACACCTGGGCGTCTACTTTTCCACTGATATTTCCACTAATATTTCCACAGATCTGGTGTTGTTATTATTGGGTTTCTTTAGTGGCAATAAGTACATGTGCAGCCATTCTTCCATAACCGTGCCACTCTTGATGCTTTCGTGGAATTCACATACTAGTTCACCGTAAGGAAGATTGAATCTTCATATCGTCTTGTTGTTCCGCTAGGCATGAACATTTTCCGCCTAACGTATTTTTTTTTTACAAATAGCTAGACAGAAAATCCCAGATTCCTGGAAAATAATCCGAAATCCCAGAGTGTAATTGAAAAGCTTCAGATTTGTAAAAAAGAAAAAAGTCAAGAAGTGGAAATGTTGAATGCTGTTCGCCCGTCGAAGTCGATGGTGACCATTCAGCTCAACTGGGATGGTGATGATGATGATGATGATGTCTGCGGTGTGCCCGACTGCGACTAATGAGGGCTATGCGTGCTTGGAATTCTCTACCACACTTTGGGTATGTGTGTGAGGAGTGTGTGGGCTATTGAACAGCTCTTGCCTTTCTTCTAGCGCGTTTATGTTACGCATCTTTGTGTATGAGATTCTCTGCAGCTTCTGCTACATTTTCAATTTAGCGGAGCCAGTCGGATCTGCCTTGGAATAATTCTCCCATGAATTTGTGTCTATTTTGAAGTGTCAGTGATGTTTTAAGAGTGTCATTAAAACGCTTCTTTTGTCCTCCTGCCTTGCCAGAAACAATCTGGAGTTCTCTATGTAACAACAGTGTTGTTAGACGATGATCTTTCATGTGTCCTGCTCGGTGTGTCTGCGCCTTCATCAACATTGTATGTATGCTTGCATCAACATTGTATGTATGCTTGCATCAACATTGTATGTATTCCTACAGATCTAGATTTCATCAGTATTCCACTGTCTGGTATTTATCACAAATGGATATTGAAAATACCATGGATAGCTAAGAAAACTAATGCAGATGTTCTCATTAATGCTGGCGTAAAAAGACCAATCATATCAAACTTTAGGGGCATAGTCAAGGTTTCTAGGGCATGTACTGAGCAGACAACAGCTTGAACACTTAATAATCACTGGAAAGATCAAGGGGAGAAGAGATAGGGGACGACAAAGAGAAAAGTTACTAGATGGGCTTGTATTGTGGCACGGTAGAAGTTCACCAACCGAGCTTATTGACAACACAAGAGACAGAGAGTCGTGGAGAAACATTATCGCCTACGCCATTCGGCATGGCACTTTATTGATTGAATGGATATTGAGTATCTTACGAAGAAGCTTGGGTGGTAGAAGTTGATTCTTCTAACGTGTCTGGCATATACTTTCCATCTTTCACACGTAAAGAACTGATGCTATTACTGCTATCTGGTAAACTATGCCTTTGGTGGTATTTGGTGTTCAATTACTACGGAGTTACGTGCTATGAGTGGTACTCTCGGCAGGTGCTGCTTCGTTGAGAGTGACGGAGTACATATGGGAAACCGATTTAAAGAGTACAAGGAGTTTGGTGGTATTTGGTGGTTATTTCCCTTCTTTCCCGTACGTTTTCTGGCAGTCTTGTACATGTGACACTAGCTTTCGCTACTCTGTATAGTGTTGTATAGTGGGAGTATTACTCATGCTATATTACGCTTCCGTTTTCTGACAACGATTACTTCCCATACAACGGTAGTTATTAGCAGCGATGCCAGAGGGTTAAAAAAAGGATTTAAAGCAGTAGAAGATTGCCTTCACTGTACTACACTGTATTATAGGTACCACCTGCCGAGAGTACCACTCATAGCACGCAACTCCGTAGCTTCAAGTGATAATCCATAGGGATCTCCGAAAATATCCACCTTATAAACAAGACGACACGAGCCGGATTCGCACCCGCGACCTCGTGAACACAAGGCGAACAGCTTAACCACTACGCCAGGGAGATCCCCGACACAGATGCCAGAGTTGGGGGTTTGTTTCCACTAGAACTGAAGTTTTGGCTGTTGTCTGAGGTGCTGCGTTTTATTTTATTTTTTTATTTTTTAATGGCAAAATTTGCATACTTCTGGGTTTTTGAGCTAAATGTGCATACATCTGGTTTTTAAAAAAATATATGCCACATATTATGTGTAACATTATATTTAATTTTTTTTGGTTTAAATTCTAAATGTTTTAGCCAGCAACAGCATACAATCTTGAATTAAAATTTTAATTAAAATGTCTGCTTATACTTTTTACGAAACAGTAAGAGAATTAATAAGTGCTAAGTAACATACAAGTTTCGAGAACACATGTCTTCTTAGGATAATTAAAACCCTCTAGAGTGAATTCAAATCGAATGATAAAATCAGAGAAGAGACACACCAAAACTTCATTACAGATGTAATAAGAAAACGTCGTTGGTCCTACATTGTTCATGTCCAACGCGCAGACATCAACATAATACATCACCAATCTATTGAATGGATACCTACAGACAAAAGAGACAGGTGTAGACAAAAAGAAGCACTCAGAAGAACAATACTTAGAGAAAGTAAAACAACCAATATTCATACTATTCAAGAACTGCACAGAATAGCTTTGAACAGATATAATGGAGAGATCTGACTTCTGCCCTATGCGTTAACTTCAGCGCAAAAGGAAAATGAATGAATGATGAAAGTAACATAAAATATAATTCAACTTTAACACTTTGATCTAATACTAATATTATGACCGTAATAATCTTCATTTGATGAAGAAATCGTTGATTTTGATGCAAAATTGCAGACATTTGCCAATTTAATTTTTATAACATGTGCAAGCTTTACTATTACACATATTATACATTTATTGTAATTATTTGAGAAACAGTTCAAGGAATTGTAAATATGTTACTGACAAATAAAGTTATAGATATAGAAACGTAGCGGAGAAATTAATGGTGGGACCAAACATCCTTAGAGAAGTAGAACATATGTAATCCAAGATGTAATACGTAAATAAATAGTCAAAAATACCACCTCCACAGTAGAGAACATCCTCACGACGAATTCGACGAGGCGAGAGGGAGGTCTGGAGATAGTCAAAATAGTTGCAACAGGCAAGAGAGACGATGACGACAACGTGAGAAAATATTAGATCGTCTGACATCGTGGAATTGCAGAGAGTCACCAACGATCATGATTCAAGATTCTGGAAATACGAGAATTGCAGAGAGTCACCAACGATCCTGATTCAAGATTCTGGAAATACGAGAATTGCAGAGAGTCACCAACGATCATGATTCAAGATTCTGGAAATACGAGAATTGCAGAGAGTCGCCAACGATCATGATTCAAGATTCTGGAAATACGAGAATTGCAGAGAGTCACCAACGATCCTGATTCAAGATTCTGGAAATACGAGAATTGTGGAGATTCATGATCATTTATGCGAGACGGCACGGCACCTTATAACGATGATACAAATAGATTGAATGGTCTATCGAGTGTCATATGATGTATTACAGCTTAAAGACGTCCATGCACTGCCGTACACTCAAAGTGAAACAAGGAATCGCAACAATATAATCTGTCATGAATATCG
The DNA here is from genome assembly GCA_034231615.1 of Meghimatium bilineatum. Lineage (NCBI taxonomy): Eukaryota > Metazoa > Mollusca > Gastropoda > Stylommatophora > Philomycidae > Meghimatium > Meghimatium bilineatum. Next base: position 1,628,184 of record CM067305.1, on the reverse strand, counting down.
TAAGAGGCGACTAATGCAGTTTGGGGTGTGAAGTTAAAAGTAATATCCCATTAATTAAACTGATTCAATTGCCAGTCTGACGTTGGATTTATCTGACTGAAAGGATCAGGTATCTCAGCCAACCTGTAAACCTTGACACGTCGTATTTAGTTCTTTCTGCTACACCCTGCTTACTCAACAAGAGTTTGAGAGCGAATGCTGCTATATAAGTTGACACAAAATAACACAGACATAACACAAACATGCACACCAAAGTCTACAATATTGATGTCTTTCATTAGAAAATAATGTAATATTTTGTTGTCATTGCTTTTATTATGTCCTACGATTTTTTTTGTATTCAACAACGTCTTAATCAATCTCAAAACAAATATCATGCATTGAACTATCTTATGTTTCACACTCCTGTCGATGTCACACAGTGTTTTCTTACTCCTGTCGATGTCATAAAGTGTTTTCTTACTCCTGTCGATGTCATACAGCGATATGGATTTCATCAGTGAGCTGAACTGTGGCTACAAGCCAGGAGTCTATGATGTAGAGATTGTTCGTCAGATCTGTCCATGGTTATATTATTTTGTGCGATGTAGTTTGTAGTTCTGTCGTCAAATATGTTGTTTTGGTGTCTGCAGGTTGTCCACGGAGACTCATAACGGTGTCACCAATTCTAAATCTTCCATACATGTGTTGAGTCTGTTGTCGACTGTTCTGAATCTTCCTTACATGTATTGTTTGAGTCTGTTGTTATCTGTTATAATTATACAATATTTTCGCATGTTCTTTTCTTCTAAATTTATGGATTTCATCATCTCTTTGGTTGCCTGGGTGAGCGCAGCTGCATTTCATATTTTGAGACTAATTTACCAAATTTTGCAGAAATAGTGTCATATTTATTTTGGTTGTTAGCTATAACAATAATGTACCTATCTGGCTGTCATAGACCAGGAGTAGGAAAATTATGGGCCGCTACAAAATCTGGTACGTAAAATTATTTTTAATAGGCCCACCTGGTTGAATTAGAATGAGTATATGAACTGTTACCTGAGCTCAAAGAATATATGAAATCTTAAGCTATCTTAGCCATAGGATAAAAAACGATGCTAAATAGTGGAAGGAAACATGGTAATTAGAAACAACCTGCATAAAGTCTGTTAATGATTCAAGTAGCATTTATGGTTAGAAACATTAAATTACGACGTCCATAGGAACTTGAAAGAACATGTTGTTTATCTCAGAGTTGCCAGAATATGATCATTTTATGGTCAAATTACACAAATTTAGCCATTCTAAAATTTTAATGATTGTGAAATGTATGATTTGGTCAATTCTGTCATTTGGTCAATTAGAAAAAGTATTAATGGTTGGAATTGTGATCGTTGTTCACTACATGTGACCTGAAATTTGACTGTAATTAATTTAATGTATCTGGAAACATAGGTTTGATTCGCCTTCCAGGGAATTAGGAAAAAATTTCGTCTTCCAACTCAGTAAGGTTTCCCACATCTTCTGCAGTGTACACTGTAAAATTGTTATTATTGAATATAACAATATTGTGTGTGTGTGTGTTTGTTGGCATGTATAGCAAGAGCAGCAGGTTATGTTCAAGGCTACTTATATATTCAAGCTTCCATTTATGAATTCTTTTCATAATATGTGCTCAGTTCATCCAGTAGATCCAAGCTGTAAACTAGAAAGATTGGTAGTCCGTCCTTATGGGCATGATCTGAAGCTGGTTTTGTCGACAAGTCCTCACGTTTGCCTATGTTACGGACTGACACCCTGTTCGAAACTTCAACGGCTTTGCGTAATCTGGCATAGACTCGTAGGTATTCGTAAAAGCAATCCACCTGTGGAAAACAATGTGTGTAACAGTTTAGTTATTGAAATATATACATCATTTATACACAGGTTATTGAAATATATACATCATTTATACACAGGCTATTGAAATATATACATCATTTATACACAGGCTATTGAAATATATACATCATTTATACACAGGCTATTGAAATATATACGTCATTTATACACAGGCTATTCAAATATATACATCATTTATACACAGGCTATTGAAATATATACATCATTTATAAACAGGCTATTGAAATATATACGTCATTCATAAACAGGCTATTGAAATATATACATCATTTATAAACAGGCTATTGAAATATATACATCATTCATAAACAGGCTATTGAAATATATACATCATTCATAAACAGGCTATTGAAATATATACATCATTCATAAACAGGCTATTGAAATATATACATCATTCATAAACAGGTTATTGAAATATATACATCATTTATACACAGGTTATTGAAATATATACATCATTTATACACATGTTATTGAAATATATACATCATTTATACACAGGCTATTGAAATATATACATCATTTATACACAGGCTATTGAAATATATACATCATTTATACACAGGCTATTGAAATATATACATCATTTATACACAGGCTATTGAAATATATACATCATTTATACACAGGCTATTGAAATATATACATCATTTATACACAGGCTATTGAAATATATACATCATTTATACACAGTCTATTGAAATATATACGTCATTTATACACAGGCTATTCAAATATATACATCATTTATACACAGGCTATTGAAATATATACATCATTTATACACAGGCTATTGAAATATATACATCATTTATACACAGGCTATTGAAATATATACATCATTTATACACAGGCTATTGAAATATATACGTCATTCATAAACAGGCTATTGAAATATATACATCATTTATACACAGGCTATTGAAATATATACATCATTTATACACAGTCTATTGAAATATATACATTATTTATACACAGGCTATTGAAATATATACATCATTTATAAACAGGCTATTGAAATATATACGTCATTCATAAACAGGCTATTGAAATATATACATCATTTATACACAGGCTATTGAAATATATACATCATTTATACACAGTCTATTGAAATATATACATTATTTATACACAGGCTATTGAAATATATACATCATTTATAAACAGGCTATTGAAATATATACATCATTTATAAACAGGCTATTGAAATATATACATCATTTATACACAGGTTATTGAAATATATACATCATTTATACACAGGTTATTATGTCCATATATCATGCATGTCTCGTAAGTTGTCTAACAGACCACCACCCAGAGTCGTAGACAAGTTTCCAATAGTCAAGGGGTTTTTCCCTTTAAAAAAAAGCACCCGTCCGTTTTTGGTAGGTAAATTGAACATTGTGATGACACATTTGAAGAGTTTTCGTACACAATCGCTAAGAAAAGGGTTTTACCAAGCTTCTGGTTACGTTCCAAGTACTGAAATAAATGTTTTGATATGCAAGAGGTGTTTGAACACCCCAACCACTCATCGGGGCTTGCCAACCATCATAAGTTCATACCTAGTAGGTGATATGCGGAATATAGTGAGGTTTCCCTCTTGTGGAAAACCCCATTGCATATCATGTACACAAGTATTCTTGATTCTTGATTCTTGATTAGAAACTGGCTTCACAGCACGCGGGACATTCCCATAAGTGCTCCGTCCTCCGCTCCAGCAGCCATCCCAGTGTATGTAGACTCATAGTTCCGGTCAGGTGTTGATTGTGTGATCTTCGGGACTTTCCAAAGAATTTACTTTTCCTTCCCTCACCTCTAGATACTCCCATTTCTAACATTCTCTGTATGTGTACGTTCTCAACCTCATTGACATCATCTGCATCTTGAAATGAATTTATTACTGCCTTTATTAAATCTGCTTTATCTCTTCTCAGCAATGTGCCGTCTATCGCCGCATTGCCTGCAAATAAGTCGGCTCTCTTGTTTCCTCTGACCCCAGCATGACCAGGGCAGTATATCCATGTAATACTCTGGACAACTGAGTTGTTTAATAAGTCCCACCATTCTTTTCTTAGCATGAACTTTTCTATCTTGCGCAACATGCTTTGAGAGTATGTACACAATTATATTCTATCTCGCTGCACATCATGGACACAATTATATTCTATCTCGCTGAATACGAATATTCTTCTGAAAACATTGCATACTGTTAAGGTTTCACTCTAGCTAGAGAAACCTGTCAATTGGCATACGATGATGGACCGGATATTGGCCATAATTGCTGGTGGTCAGCACAAACAACAGCAAATTTGTATTGATATCCCTGCATGGATACATATAGGCCATATTGATTGTATGTATATATATATATATATATATATATATATATATATATATATATATATATATATATATATATATATATATATATATATATATATATATATATATATAATTTACATCGTATCGTAGTCAAGCAGCGTAACAAAGATGTGTCGGTCTAGTGCTTGTTACCGGTTTAACTGTTGACAATTCTTCCTGGAATCACTCAAATATATTTATACTTTGTTAATTGCTGTGGAAGTTTTAGACCTTACATACTTCCATGTAAGGTTACGCGGGATGCGGTAATGTGTGTTATTGTCTAATGAGTAATGTGTGTTATTGTCTAATCCCAGCGGTTAATGCTTTCGTTCTTTTTTCTCCATGACAGATGATGGTAGGTACATGTCTTCTTCAGCTGTGTTGTGTCTGTATAAAGGGTGTTAGCGATGGAGGGGTTTAGTGGTAACAGTTTGCTTTCGTAGATCTTATAGTGCAGGACATTTAATAAGGGGGTGTTTTACTGTTTCTTCTTTTTGTCTGTTGCAGTGGTGCAAGTGTCGCTATTGTTTAATGGCGATGGTCACATCTCCAGCGTTACAATCCCATCCCAAACACTTTCTACTGGCTTATTACGACATACATTTGATGCCACAGTGCTGCTAGTACTTAATCATGGGTCAGTCCCCGGCCTCGCAAGGCCAAGATGTGTGATCTGAACTGAGATATGATATTAGTAATAATCAAAACAGCTTACTCTTTCCATACTGTCAGGACACAGTGACCAGGGATCAGATCCAGATATGTGTCGCTTTCTGAGGATAGGATTGAGAGAACTATCTTTGCCTGATTCATCTGGGGAAAATCAAGACAACAGGTGCCAAATAAGAAATATTATTCTGGTTCACAATTCAACGACATTATTCATGTTATTTATTTCGTCAAACTGGTTATTGCACTGGAGGTCTGGAGAGCACACAAAAAACCCAATCTCATCACCTTGCAATGGTCAACGGCCACCCTTTTAAGAGCACCTCATTGTTTTGTAAATCACCTTTATCTCCGCTTTTTATATTTTTCACCATGCACTCTTTCATAGCTTTACTTTAACACTGAGTGGTCCATACCCACTGGAACTCTTGCGATGCCATAAGACACTTTTCTCAGCACTTGTTTATTCCATGTTCATCTTTTTTTTCTGTTACGATGTTCGCAGTATCAATTGTATTCATCCTAATTAGTAATGAGTGTCATTGTCTAATGAGTAATGTGTGTTATTGTTTAATGAGTAATGTGTGTTATTGTCTAATTAGTAATGTGTGTTATTGTCTAATTAGTAATGTGTGTTATTGTATAATTAGTAATGTGTGTTATTGTCTAATTAGTAATATGTGTTATTGTCTAATTAGTAATGTGTGGTATTGTTTTCTTGGTAATGTGTGTTATTGTTTACTTGGTAATGTGTGTTATTGTTTACTTGGTAATGTGTGTTATTGTTTACTTGGTAATGTGTGTTATTGTTTACTTGGTAATATGTGTTATGTTTATTTGGTAATGTGTGTTATTGTCTAATTAGTAATATGTGAGTTTCATCTAGTGAACTCATTACGTGAGTTTCATCTAGTGAACTCTTTACGTGAGTTTCATCTGCGCGAGGTCTTTACGTGAGTTTCATCTGCGCGAGGTCTTTACGTGAGTTTCGTCTGCGCGAGGTCTTTACGTGAGTTTCGTCTGATCGAGGTCTTTACGTGAGTTTCGTCTGCGCGAGGTCTTTACGTGAGTTTCGTCTGCGCGAGGTCTTTACGTGAGTTTCGTCTGCGCGAGGTCTTTACGTGAGTTTCGTCTGCGCGAGGTCTTTACGTGAGTTTCGTCTGCGCGAGGTCTTTACGTGAGTTTCGTCTTCAACGATGTCTTACTAACTTCTGTTTTCTTGGTAAATTTTACAGAAAGGAATTACAATAAATTATAACCGCATACTGATAGTAACAATTTCTGAGTAAAATTTCTTTATGCCCCTATTCTGTTAGTCGTATCTTTGTAATACAGTCTCAGTGGGATTCTTCATGCGGTATATGATTGTATAATGATTCATGTAACATACAGAATTGCTGCATCTTTGATACATGAGATGTTGTGTGAGTTTGGTACGCAAGAATATTCTGTAGAAGGAATTATTTAAATGCTATAAGTGATTACTGTTCCGGTTGTGTTTGCTAATAATCGACCAATTTTTTGGGACGCCTGCGCTGTGTCCGTTTCTATATCTAGATGTCTGCTCCCCACCGTACAACAAACATGCTCAATCCGGCACACTGGCATATAAAGATTGCGCGCCTCTGATACAAATCAAAACGGAAGAACACTTCAAGAGGACACAGCCAATCCGATATAACATGTTTCGATCAGAAGAAGGTTTTATACAGAATTAATCGAATAAAACCAATCGTATCACTAAAGTATCACTAAAGTATCACTAAAGTATCACTAAAGTATCACTAAAGTATCACTAAAGTATCACTAAAGTATCACTTCTTTTGTAACAGTTTTCTGGCAAAACATACCATTGATATACCAACACTTTTTCTGACAAAATATACTATTTATATAACAATCATTTTTCTAACACTAACAAAACATACCATTTATATACCACAAGTGTTTCTGACAAAATATACTATTGATATACCAAAAGTTGTGTAGCCTTGCAAGTATAATAAATTAGTTCACAAAAACACTTGAGAATCAATATAATAGCATGGTCAATAATGAGAAATGTGGACGAAGACAATTTACAACAACAATGTATTGAACTAATTATGTTTTTGTTTTCTCTGACGCATCCAGATTGAAGTCTGAAATAAAAGCAGTTTGCGATACTAAACAAACACACAACGATTCTCTAGCGAAATATATAATGTGACAGTAAACATGGTAAGTGTATCGTATATCACAATATGCAAGTCCACACACTCAATTAGTATCGATACGAGATATTTCATAAATAAACAATTCTAAAGTATTCGAGATTCATCCTGTGCGTTCGCTCTCAAATTCCTGCAGATTATCAGGATGCAATTCATATAACTGGATGCGTTGTGCCGTGGGTTAGAACCTGGCTGCACTACATGCGTCTATTGACATGACACGTCCGACTTGCAAGCATGACTTGCGTCACTTTGACGTACAAGATGGCACAGCCAATTCCATTTCAATTCACCTTAGTCACTGCTAACTACATGCATGGAATGTCGCAGTGTTACTAATATTAATTTCCCTTTCATACATTAGCCGATGCAGGGGAAGTATTTTTTTTATAGAGAATGGCATGTTCTACAGAGATATACCCAAATAAGAATTCAGGATAGCACCACATCGATATGTGGGTACTTACACCATATGATTGACACGAAGACTGACATCACATTGACACGAAGACTGACATCACATTGACACGAAGACTGACATCACATTGACACGAAGACTGACATCACATTGACACGAAGACTGACATCACATTGACACGAAAATTTACATCACATTGACACGAAGATTGACATCACATTGACACGAAGACTGACATCATATTGACACGAAGAATGACACCACCTTGACACGAAGAATGACATCAAATTGAAAGGAAGATTGACATTACATTGACACGATGATTGACATCACACTGAGACCACGACTGACACGAAGACTGACATCACATTGACACGATGATTGACATCATATTGACACGAATAATGACACAACATTGACACGAAGACTGACATCACATTGACACGATGATTGACATCACATTGACACGATGATTGACATCATATTGCCACGAAGAATGACATCACATTGACACGATGTTTGACATCACAGTGAATATCATTCATGCACCCTGTCTATGACACCATAGACATAAACATATTAGTGTGTGACAGAGAATGTTTAGAAGGCAGCAGTCTATAACAACTAAAACTTTAATAAATCCCTTGGGTGCATGCATTTCTTTGGGTGGATATGCCACAGACGTGGATGTTCATGTTGTCTCTATCCTCAAATATTTTCTCAATCTCACTCGAACCATATCCATCTCTGCCAATTTCTTTATTGTCTCAATTCTTTGATAGTTTTCCATGTCTTCATTGTTAACATTCCCCCGCGGGTTCCATACAACAAAAGAAGAGATGATAAGAAAACATACGTGACTAATGAATAAATAGCATTATTTAACCCATTAGTGGTCAATAACATTGCCAAAGTTTGACCAGGCACCCGTCTAATGCCACATTCAACGTGTACTCGATACCGATGGCGTGATTCCTACTCATATAGAGTGAATGAAACCTGACCTAGTGTGATTGTTCTTGTAAATATGTGTTTACTCGCCAATTGTGTTTTCTAAGAAATAAATAAAACATCTCTAGTAGCATGGTCAAATCATTTCTAGTAGCATGGTCAAATCATTTCTAGTAACATGGCCAAAACATCTCTAGCAGCATTGTCAAAACATTTCTAGTAACATTGTCAAAACATCTCTAGTAGCGTGATAAAAACATCTCTAGTAGCGTGATCAAAACATCTCTAGTAGCGTGATCAAAACATATCTAGTAGCGTGATCAAAACATCTCTAGTAGCGTGATCAAAACATCTCTAGTAGCGTGATCAAAACATCTCTAGTAGCGTGATCAAAACATCTCTAGTAGCGTGATCAAAACATCTCTAGTAGCGTGATCAAAACATCTCTAGTAGCGTGATCAAAACAAACGTGAGCTTCTCGACATTTACAGTGTTCAAGCTTCGACATAGATCCTGCTAGTTTGATTGTAAAACTGTCTTACTAAACCATCTGTCACACATAACTAGCAATGATAATACAGCTATCACGGAATTAATTGAAATGTTCATTCATTAAGTGTGTGTGTGTATAGTTCGGCATTTGTTTTATAGCAATTTCCCTGAAAACATTATCACAACAATTAGGCATGTCTTGAAGTATGCCAAAAGCAAGTACCTAGATAACGAGGGATTCAAATCCACCATCCCTCTTAGAAAATTCGAATAAAATATTTAGTACAGAGAAGCAATTTAGAAGCGGGTAAGACCCCACTTAAGCTTGAGTTTGATTTCTTATTTTTATGAATAAAGATTTACTTTCTCTCAGAATTTGTCAGATGAAAAGCGTATTCTCTGGGAGCACTAAAATGTAAGTGGTGTCGTTAAAGTGTTTGGTGCCCTCAAAGTGGGTGTCCTAAGTGTGCTTGGTGCCCTAAGCAAGTGTTTTTGTATGATTATTGGTTAGTCCAGGCGGTACTATAAGACCTCTCTACATAAATAATTAGGAGATCATTCGTTATGTTTTTTAATATTATCGTGATTTCGTTGGTCATTATTTATATACTTGAATCGGCATGCTAAAAATGACCAAGATTGACCTACGAAGTTCACTAAAATAATCAAAATCGGCCTTTCAGGTTATGTTTACAGTTTCTGGTCTTCTATATAGTGGCCAGTCATACAGTGTTACCGCAGCCTCCTCATTATCTTACCCGGTTCCCCCCCCCCCCCCCGTCACTTGTAGTTTAATTCTTGGGCTGGCACCCTGTCAGTCCGAACGGGTCTGTTTCGCTACATAGCCGGACTAAGTCTAACATATGAAACGAATCGATATTTGAAAATAGTATACCTTTAGTTATTAGTAAAAGCGAAATAAAACTATACAATCGTTATTTCTATTTATATGACATGTTTCTGAGATATAATTTAACATACACATTGATTTACTTTTTTGTAACGATCAGTAGAAAACCAACAGCATGGCCACATATCATTTCTTGATCTACAGACAGACAAGTCATATGAAAGTGAGTCTATCAGTCCACATCGTAACAGACAAACAAAGCGAACTATTACTTCATCTTGGCTGCTCTAGAATTCTGGGTTTGTACTGATATATGTACAAGCTACATTTACCCTGACTTGATAATCAGAAAGTTGTACACTGGAATCGAAGCAGATATAGCCTACATTAAGCAACAGTCATCAGTACTGCGACATTACTAAGCTAGTACAACGGGTAAAAGGATGTTGCAGCAACCCATTTCCTGTTTAGGGTTGTAACTCGACACTGGAATTTTGATCCCGTAAAAAGGATGTTACTTGTAACAAACATTATGCTCACTGGTGTACTCTTTTAAATGCTGATTAAAAAAAATAAAGTCGTAGAGGATCGATTTCACTGTGCTCGGCTTCCCATATGTACTCCGTCACTCTCAGCGAAACGGCACGCCGCCTGCCGAGAGTACCACTCATAGCACGTAACTCCGTAGCTTCAAGCGACAATCCGCAGAGATCTCCGAACAGTACTGTAGAAAAATCATCCGAAAGAAAGAATCAAGGAATTTATATTGCCTAGTATATTACATAAAATAAAAGATTAAGCATAATTAATTCTCCCATTTTATTGTTTAACTACCTAATTTTCTTGAGATTTTTGGGGACGTTTCTGAAAAATCGTTACGGGGGGGGGGGGGTTGGCTATTTCTAGTAATGAATTTTGACGTCAAGAGTGAAGTCAAGCAAGGATGTGTCCTAGGTCCAGACCTTTTCGGACATTCTTCTCTGCGCTCGTACATCATGATGTCGTGTACTCAAGGACTGACATTCGGTACGAGATTTGATGGTACTCAGGGACTGACACTCGTACGAGATTTGATGGCTCCATGTTTAACCTGGTCCGCCTGAAAACAAAATCTAAGAACTCTGAGACTCTTCTCAGCGAGCTACTGGACGTCGACAATGCAGCTCCGGTTGCAAATAGAGAAATTATTCTACAACAACTAATTACAAGATTGACAATGACTTGCGACTTGCTCTCGCTATCAATACGTAACAAGAAAACTATAATCCTGTACCAAAATATACATCCACTTTCACTGATAATCACACACTGAACAATGTGTAACTTAATATGTACATAACTATCTTGGCTCCAATGTCGCGATAGAGCTGTAACTTGACAAACAAACAAGTTCGCAAATAGAAATTACAGCCACCACATTTTGCAAACTGTCAGAAAGAAAGCATGGCGAATTACTAAGTTGACAAAAGCAACAAAACATGGGGGAAAAAAGCATGGGGAATTACTAAGTTGACAAAAGCAACAAAACATGGGGGAAAAAAGCAAGGGGAATTACTAAGTTGACAAAAGCAACAAAACATGGGGGAAAAAAGCATGGGGAATTACTAAGTTGACAAAAGCAACAAAACTTCTGATATACCAAACAGGCATCCTCAGTTTGCTTCTCCGTCAAATTCTAAACAACATCGGGTGGCAAGACAAAATTACCAACCCCGAGACCCTCTAAGAATCAAAGATTCAAAATTTCAACAATAATGTCCACGCTTAGTCACAGAAGACTCAAGAGGCTTTGCCACATTGGGATGAGCAACAGCCTCATTCCAAAATAACTGCTAGATTTGGAGCTTTCAGATAATACAAGAAAAAGAGACAGACCAAAGTTGAGATGCGACGATGCCATCTACAAAACATATATAAATGTCTTTGCCAAGACCAAAATCCTGGAACACATGGAAGAAGATCGACAAGCATGGAGAGCAGATAGGTTGGCTACTAGTGGTAGTTACCTGCTGTTGGTGGCGCGATGGATCGGGCAGACATTTTGAACGCCCTACTGGAAAACGCACGAACAAATGACTATATAAGTGACGATGACTCTTGTTCCATGACTAGAATAAGGAAGCTTGGTTTGAAATGTAGTGTCGCTATAAAGGAGCGTTTTCGTGGGCGAAAAAGAATTATGGTCAATCAACGGCGTACAGTGACAGTCAGTCAATGTGTAATGGTGGATACACTCAAGGAGAGATCTGAGAACCTATGGACTTGTCCGGAGTGCAGTGACGATTATATATATATATATATATATATATATATATATATATATATATATGTTGTCATGCTTCTAGCACATATTGAATATCTGTCAGTAGATTTGAAAAGTTACTGTCCTTACGAGAGTGTTTGTCTCATGTCAAATTACCTCCAGTACTTATTGAATGTCGGTACGCAGATATCAATGTCTGTGTAAGTCAGTAAGCGTAATTTTTAAGCAAGACTCCGTAATCTTATACTGAAATATACGGCGTATTTACTGATACCATTGCTGTGATTATTATGTTCACATATATTCACACACCAAGTTACGGAATATGATATTTTATATAGCCGAAAAATACTTGCGCGCCAGGAAGGAGGGATAACGTTAATATTTACGTCTGACTTCTTGCGTTCGAGGCTTGATTTCATAGTGTCATATTTGATTGTATTTTAAATATAATTACAATGTTTAGCGTTTTAAGATGCACATCAAATATAAGACCAATCATTCATCATGGTTGTCTCCTCTATATGTGGTGCACAAACGGCGGTATATTTGTTTGATCGTTCACTAATGTTTGCTAATTCCTATCACAAACACCTGAACGTGACTACCTGAATCGCAACTATTGATGTCTTTGTGGTCATGTTGTGTTTGGCACCGTCTAGTCAATAATTGCACATACTATTATGTTGTGTTTCTTTGACACCGTCTAGTCAGTGGTTGCACATACTATTATGAACATTGTCAACAGAGAGATGGTGATATTAATGTGGAACCACGAAGAGAGAGAGAGAGACAGAGAGAGAGAGAAAGAGAAAGAAGAGGTATCTGCTGTTGTCACCAAGACGGCGCACAATAGCATTAGCTTTATGTACAATTAGCTACAGCTCTGCTCTAACCCTAAACCTAACCCTAAAACAGAAAAACATTGGTTCTGTCATAGTATCAAATGTGTTTGTATATTACTAGATGAAATATTACATCTACAACATCATAAAACTGTTCGTGGGTTTTCTAGTAATTGCTACCTATATAGCAGGGGTATCCTTTTGTGCAATGTAGCATAATGATTGTAAAATAATTGTATTTCAAATAATATAATATTTCTTAGAGGCAACGCCTTCCAATCCTTTCAATATAATTGTTAATTGCCAGCGACACTTATATTGATTACATAAACGTGATAAAATGAATTGATAGATTACTTCTAGTCGCCTCAAGAGATTGTGTGGGTGTATAGAGCGTTGTTCAATTTAGGAATATATTCGAATGGCGGTACTGGATGTGCTATACGATAATCTCCTTTACTTCAACCCAGGCCATCGACAATATAAGACTAGAAGAATAATTGGGAAAACACACATATAAATGACTCATTGGACTTTTCCCGTGAATGTCATCATTATTTTTATTATTGTGTCCCGACCCGTGCCGGATTTACCTATAAATTAAACAAGCTACAGCTTAGGACCCCAATTTCTTGGGGACACCCACGCCAATTTTTTAAATTTCACTATCTATATAAAAAAAACGTTAAAGGGTCCCATATCTCGAATAGCTTAGGGCCCCATATCTCGAATAGCTTAGAGCCCCATATCTCAAATAGCTCAGGGCCCTATCATGTCTAAATCCGGCCCTGGTCCCGACTGGCAATAACAATTCGGCCTTGGTCCTGACTGGCAATAAAATCACGAGAAACATAAAACGTCATTTTAGAAGGTTATTTTTCAATTAGCCAACAGACCTATAATACTCCATTCACTCTAAGAATGAAGTAGCTCAGTGCTTCTGATTGGTTATTGGACGCAGAACGCATTAATCGATTGTTAAGTGTCTAATATATAATATTGTTTTTAAATTTCATTTCTAAATGTTTTTTTTTAAATGTTTAAATATTGTTTTCAATGGTTTTAAAATGTTTTAAATAATATTTTAATTACATGTCATCAGATTTTTTAAAAATCACCTATTGTCGTGGAGTAATATGGGGGTGTGTTTTGACCCATTTAATTCTTAAAGTGAACAGATCTTCTAATTCTGATATGCACTGTTCTATTGAGTAGTTATTTTCAACTGCTTGAATATTATAATATGAATGCATGTTTGGTTTATGCTAGCTCTGTTGGTACAATACATTTGTCATTTGCTTTGTTTTCGTGTCTGATATTAATTCTCTACCTCCATGAGGGTTTTCCTGCGTCAATGTACTTAGATGTAACTATACAAATCGAAGTTTTAGCGGATTGCTGGCAGGAGTGGTCTGTTTAACCTGATGTTTCAGCGGATTACTGGCACGAGTGGTCTGCGTAATCTTATGTTTTTGCGTTATGCCGGAGATAGGAGTTGTATTTATTATGAATTATGAGCCAGGAATTATGAGCGATTAATTCTTATTCCCTTTGTGCAATGGGGTGCATTCACGCATTCACGCATTCAAGAGAGCTTTATTTCAGTTAACGACAAGTATCTTTCACACGATTACATGTCGTGATGACATGATTACCATAACCGCGACATCCACTATTTTTGGATGATTTTAAAACTTTGATGTAATCGCATTTACCTAACGTCCGCGGTTGAAAAGAGCGTACTTCATAATAAGAGCTACATTGTACCTAAGTTATAACTAACTCTCAGTGGTGTAGAGATCTTCAATTATGCAAGCCTAGCATGTTCTCTGGCAGCAGGCTTTCCCATGGAATTGTCGAATCCAGTACAGGATTGCTTTTTTCCACACTTCATGTGCCACATGTTCACAACCGGAGCACCATATACACATTGGCAGCTAGGACCATGTTTTGATTGAAGCTCATTGCAACAGACTGGGTTTATATGTGTTGTTATGTGGAAGGTATTCTGTTTCCTTTCCACATTATAATCTCTTAACTCAGGCAGACAGTACCTCCTTAGTCGCCTCTTACCACATGCATAGAAGGCTACAGTTTAGTGGCTATTATTTGCTTTCCTTTCGGCCCCGGCCAACTAACTAATGTTTGTTTCTTGTTTGAGAACCATAGGAATTGTAAGCTATTAGCTCTTACTTCCTATATACAGTGGGGCGGTTCTTCTAATATTACATTCATATCGAGGACACTTCGGCTTTCGGCTTAGGGCAATGCCTATTGAAAGAGCCTTCTAGGCAGAAGGGTATGAAACTAACTAATAGCGTATAGAAAAGAATTAATTAAATTTTTCCTTGTGACTTTTCTCCGTGTTTGTTTGTGGTCCGGTGACTTTCTTTACCTGTGATGTTTTCTCTTTTGTGACTTTTCTTACCTGTGACTTTTTGTGTGCCTTTTTACCTGTGATTTATTTACTGTGAGTGTTTTATCTGTGACTTTTTTAAACCTACAATTGTTTCCCATACGTTTTCTAGCACTATGACACTTCAACTCTTCTTTGGCTGTTCATACCATACAGTAATATATATATATATATTCGAACTATTTAACTATAACATCATTTGACTCCACCAGCGAGATGTACAATGTTCTGTTCTCTGAATGTTACAAAGCAAAGTGAAATGTAATTGTTCAGATGAAATACTATGGGACTTCAACATGAGAAAAGACTTACTATTTTGGCATGCCATCTGTGGAATAGTATAATATTTCATAACGATCATTTTCATAAGCCGACAGTGCGACAGTCAGAACTTCCATATGTGGGAGTACGGAATATGTGGGAGTACGGAATTACAGTGCATATGTGGGAGTACGGAATTAAATAACATAGTTTAAACATCGTACGTGTGTTACCGGGGAAAAAATACAACAAATAGTAGGAGTTATGTAACGTGCCTCATCTGTTTTAAGAGGCCGCTATGGAGGGTTGGGCGTGTCAAGCTGTAAACCTGTGTTGTAGACAGTCAAATCTGTGGAGACCAGCCTCCAATTCACACACACACACACACACACACACACAAGGAAACAAACGTATATCTGCATAGATAATTAGACAGACGAACACACGAACATGTAGATTCACAGATATACAAGTATACATTATAAGGAAACATGAACAAGCAATGAACTAGGTTGAAAGAAATATATTTGTAGGCAGACAGACAACCAGGGTTGATGAGCTGTCAATATTGGAGATAAAGATCAACTTCAGAAAAGGAATTACAAATAACCAGAGATTTAAAAAAAAAAGACAGATGATGAAGGAATCCTTTACCTGTGAGCAGTGTGCTCTTGAAATCCCATAGCCTTTCTGAAACAAGCACATATTCTTCTCTGTTGTGTAACTTCTCAGTTGTGTAACTTCTCAGTTGTGTAACTTCTCTCTTGTGTAACTTCTCAGTTGTGTAACTTCTCTCTTGTGTAACTTCTCAGTTGTGTAACTTCTCAGTTGTGTAACTTCTCTGTTGTGTAACTTCTCTGTTGTGTAATTTCTCAGTTGTGTAACTTCTCTGTTGTGTAATTTCTCAGTTGTGTAACTTCTCTGTTGTGTAACTTCTCAGCTATGTAACTTCTCAGTTGTGTAACTTTTCAGTTGTGTAACTTCTCAGTTGTGTAACTTCTCAGTTGTGTAACTTTTCAGTTGTGTAACTTTTCAGTTGTGTAACTTCTCAGTTGTGTAACTTCTCTGTTGTGTAACTTCTCAGCTATGTAACTTCTCAGTTGTGTAACTTCTCTGTTGTGTAATTTCTCAGTTGTGTAACTTCTCTGTTGTGTAACTTCTCAGCTATGTAACTTCTCAGTTGTGTAACTTTTCAGTTGTGTAATTTCTCAGTTGTGTAACTTCTCAGTTGTGTAACTTTTCAGTTGTGTAACTTCTCAGTTGTGTAACTTCTCAGTTGTGTAACTTTTCAGTTGTGTAACTTCTCAGTTGTGTAACTTCTCAGTTGTGTAACTTCTCACCTGTGTAACTTCTCCGTTGTGTAACTTCTCCTTTGTGTAATTTCTCAGTTGTGTAACTTCTCAGTTGTGTAACTTCTCTCTTGTGTAACTTCTCACCTGTGTAACTTCTCCGTTGTGTAACTTCTCTCTTGTGTAATTTCTCAGTTGTGTAACTTCTCCGTTGTGTAACTTCTCAGTTGTGTAACTTCTCTCTTGTGTAACTTTTCAGTTGTGTAACTTCTCAGTTGTGTAACTTCTCAGTTGTGTAACTTTTCAGTTGTGTAACTTTTCAGTTGTGTAACTTCTCAGTTGTGTAATTTCTCAGTTGTGTAATTTCTCAGTTGTGTAATTTCTCAGTTGTGTAATTTCTCAGTTGTGTAACTTCTCAGTTGTGTAACTTTTCAGTTGTGTAACTTTTCAGTTGTGTAACTTCTCAGTTGTGTAATTTCTCAGTTGTGTAACTTCTCAGTTGTGTAACTTCTCACCTGTGTAACTTCTCCGTTGTGTAACTTCTCTCTTGTGTAATTTCTCAGTTGTGTAACTTCTCCGTTGTGTAACTTCTCAGTTGTGTAACTTCTCTCTTGTGTAACTTTTCAGTTGTGTAACTTTTCAGTTGTGTAACTTCTCTCTTGTGTAACTTCTCAGTTGTGTAACTTCTCCGTTGTGTAACTTTTCAGTTGTGTAACTTCTCCGTTGTGTAACTTCTCAGTTGTGTAACTTCTCTCTTGTGTAACTTTTCAGTTGTGTAACTTTTCAGTTGTGTAACTTCTCAGTTGTGTAATTTCTCAGTTGTGTAACTTCTCAGTTGTGTAACTTCTCACCTGTGTAACTTCTCCGTTGTGTAACTTCTCTCTTGTGTAATTTCTCAGTTGTGTAACTTCTCCGTTGTGTAACTTCTCAGTTGTGTAACTTCTCTCTTGTGTAACTTCTCAGTTGTGTAACTTTTCAGTTGTGTAACTTTTCAGTTGTGTAACTTCTCAGTTGTGTAACTTCTCAGTTGTGTAACTTTTCAGTTGTGTAACTTTTCAGTTGTGTAACTTTTCAGTTGTGTAATTTCTCAGTTGTGTAATTTCTCAGTTGTGTAACTTTTCAGTTGTGTAACTTCTCAGTTGTGTAACTTCTCAGTTGTGTAATTTCTCAGTTGTGTAATTTCTCAGTTGTGTAACTTCTCTGTTGTGTAACTTCTCAGTTGTGTAACTTCTCAGTTGTGTAACTTCTCAGTTGTGTAACTTCTCTCTTGTGTAACTTTTCAGTTGTGTAACGTTTCAGTTGTGTAACTTCTCTCTTGTGTAACTTTTCAGTTGTGTAACTTCTCACCTGTGTAACTTCTCCGTTGTGTAACTTCTCCTTTGTGTAACTTCTCAGTTGTGTAACTTCTCAGTTGTGTAACTTCTCAGTTGTGTAACTTCTCTCTTGTGTAACTTTTCAGTTGTGTAACTTTTCAGTTGTGTAACTTCTCTCTTGTGTAACTTCTCAGTTGTGTAATTTCTCAGTTGTGTAACTTCTCTGTTGTGTAACTTCTCAGTTGTGTAACTTCTCTCTTGTGTAACTTCTCACCTGTGTAACTTCTCCGTTGTGTAACTTCTCTCTTGTGTAATTTCTCAGTTGTGTAACTTCTCCGTTGTGTAACTTCTCAGTTGTGTAACTTCTCTCTTGTGTAACTTTTCAGTTGTGTAACTTCTCAGTTGTGTAACTTCTCAGTTGTGTAACTTTTCAGTTGTGTAACTTTTCAGTTGTGTAACTTCTCAGTTGTGTAATTTCTCAGTTGTGTAATTTCTCAGTTGTGTAATTTCTCAGTTGTGTAATTTCTCAGTTGTGTAACTTCTCAGTTGTGTAACTTTTCAGTTGTGTAACTTTTCAGTTGTGTAACTTCTCAGTTGTGTAATTTCTCAGTTGTGTAACTTCTCAGTTGTGTAACTTCTCACCTGTGTAACTTCTCCGTTGTGTAACGTCTCTCTTGTGTAATTTCTCAGTTGTGTAACTTCTCCGTTGTGTAACTTCTCAGTTGTGTAACTTCTCTCTTGTGTAACTTTTCAGTTGTGTAACTTCTCAGTTGTGTAACTTCTCAGTTGTGTAACTTTTCAGTTGTGTAACTTTTCAGTTGTGTAACTTTTCAGTTGTGTAACTTCTCAGTTGTGTAACTTCTCAGTTGTGTAACTTTTCAGTTGTGTAACTTTTCAGTTGTGTAACTTTTCAGTTGTGTAATTTCTCAGTTGTGTAATTTCTCAGTTGTGTAACTTTTCAGTTGTGTAACTTCTCAGTTGTGTAACTTCTCAGTTGTGTAATTTCTCAGTTGTGTAATTTCTCAGTTGTGTAACTTCTCTGTTGTGTAACTTCTCAGTTGTGTAACTTCTCAGTTGTGTAACTTCTCAGTTGTGTAACTTCTCTCTTGTGTAACTTTTCAGTTGTGTAACTTTTCAGTTGTGTAACTTCTCTCTTGTGTAACTTTTCAGTTGTGTAACTTCTCACCTGTGTAACTTCTCCGTTGTGTAACTTCTCCTTTGTGTAACTTCTCAGTTGTGTAACTTCTCAGTTGTGTAACTTCTCAGTTGTGTAACTTCTCTCTTGTGTAACTTTTCAGTTGTGTAACTTTTCAGTTGTGTAACTTCTCTCTTGTGTAACTTCTCAGTTGTGTAACTTCTGGTTGTGTAACTTCTCAGTTGTGTAACTTCTCAGTTGTGTAACTTCTCAGTTGTGTAACTTCTCAGTTGTGTTATTTCTCAGTTGTGTAATTTCTCAGTTGTGTAACTTCTCTCTTGTGTAACTTCTCAGTTGTGTAACTTCTCAGTTGTGTAACTTCTCAGTTGTGTAACTTCTCCTTTGTGTAATTTCTCAGTTGTGTAACTTTTCAGTTGTGTAACTTCTCAGTTGTGTAACTTCTCAGTTGTGTAACTTCTCCGTTGTGTAACTTCTCAGTTGTGTAACTTCTCTCTTGTGTAACTTTTCAGTTGTGTAACTTTTCAGTTGTGTAACTTCTCTCTTGTGTAACTTCTCAGTTGTGTAACTTCTCAGTTGTGTAACTTCTCAGTTGTGTAACTTCTCAGTTGTGTAACTTCTCAGTTGTGTAACTTCTCTCTTGTGTAACTTCTCAGTTGTGTAACTTCTCAGTTGTGTAACTTCTCAGTTGTGTAACTTCTCCTTTGTGTAATTTCTCAGTTGTGTAACTTTTCAGTTGTGTAACTTCTCAGTTGTGTAACTTCTCAGTTGTGTAACTTCTCCGTTGTGTAACTTCTCCTTTGTGTAATTTCTCAGTTGCGTAACTTCTCTGTTGTGTAACTTTTCAGTTGTGTAACTTTTCAGTTGTGTAACTTCTCTCTTGTGTAACTTCTCAGTTGTGTAACTTCTCTGTTGTGTAACTTCTCTCTTGTGTAATTTCTCTCTTGTGTAACTTCTCTCTTGTGTAACTTCTCAGTTGCGTAACTTCTCTGTTGTGTAACTTCTCTCTTGTGTAACTTCTCAGTTGTGTAACTTCTCAGTTGTGTAACTTCTCCGTTGTGTAACTTCTCCTTTGTGTAATTTCTCAGTTGCGTAACTTCTCTGTTGTGTAACTTCTCTCTTGTGTAACTTCTCAGTTGTGTAACTTCTCTGTTGTGTAACTTCTCTCTTGTGTAATTTCTCTCTTGTGTAACTTCTCTCTTGTGTAACTTCTCTCTTGTGTAACTTCTCAGTTGTGTAACTTCTCAGTTGTGTAACTTCTCCGTTGTGTAACTTCTCCTTTGTGTAATTTCTCAGTTGTGTAACTTCTCACCTGTGTAACTTCTCTGTTGTGTAACTTCTCTCTTGTGTAATTTCTCAGTTGTGTAACTTCTCTGTTGTGTAACTTCTCTCTTGTGTAATTTCTCAGTTGCGTAACTTCTCTGTTGTGTAACTTCTCTCTTGTGTAACTTCTCTGTTGTGTAACTGAGGTGACAATCGGAGTCATAGAAAGCCTCAAGGGCGTAGATATGTAATATTGGAATGGGGAACGGGTTATAGATGTGTGTTTAGTCCCCGAAGGGCGACACTTCAGTAACCCAGGATTGCTATGTAGTGCAGGAGCACAACAAAGTGTTGGCTGAACTAAGTCATCATTATTTTGTCGGATGTGTGAACCCATCCACATTGAAGTCACATTTAGTACTTTGTCACATAGGGGATCTGTCACATTTAGTACTTAGTCACATAGGGGATCTGTCACATTTAGTACTTCTTCACATAGGGGATCTGTCACATTTAGTACTTCGTCACATAGGGGATCTGTCACATTTAGTACTTCTTCACATAGGGGATCTGTCACATTTAGTACTTCTTCACATAGGGGATCTGTCACATTTAGTACTTAGTCACCTAGGGAGTCGGTCACATTTAGTACTTCGTCACTTAGTGAGTCTGTCACAAAAGAACAAAGGTGCAATGTCCACTGGCCAGAACTCTTCATAATTTATTGGGATTATTTCATGGAAGACCAAACTAAGAAATAGAGGGGGGGGGATGTGACAGTGATTTTTTTTCACAAATGGCAAGTTGTCTGCCTATACCCCTAACTTATCTTAGTCGTCCCCTGCAACATACATGGAAAGGAGACAGTGGCTGTATTCTTTTCACCCGGAACTAAAACTCAAGCCCGCTATTGTCACACGGGCGACAACAGACAGATATACAGATACAGACAGCAGGATGGACAGACGTGAACAGAAGACAAATAGACGGGCGGACGGATGACTGGTACAACAGTCAGACAAGAAGACAGACTATTACTTCTGAAAATGTAGGAAAATATCAGTCTGTCTGCCTGTTTGTTTGTCTCTATCTATTTATCGATCTATTCTTCTACCCCTATCCGTCCATTCATTCGTCTATAGGACCGAGCACTCTCCGTGCAGTGTAAGTGATGTAATGATGCTGTGTATAGTACTGACACGTTATGGAGACCAACATTTATAACTTCTTTGATAGTTGCTCTATCAAGAGTTTTTCTTGTTTTTCTCTCCTTCTTTTGCCATCTGGTACACATTGTAGTGGCTGTATATTTATCCTAGCCAATATTTCACAATTTGCTAAGATATTTATTTTCATATTAGTTTAATTTCTTCTGCGTTGGCTTTGTTAATTTTCAGCGTTCACAACCATATGTTCGTAGAAATATTATCTTGGAGATAACAATCTCAAGTTTGGTATAATTATTTATTTATTTACTTTTTAAAATTTCAAATGAGACAAAAATCTACTTACCTTCATTTACACTCAACAAGGTCATGGTCAACGAAGGCAACAAAAAGTTCAAGAAAGTCAAGGTTACTAGGATAGGTAGTGACAGCTGTAAATACACCATTGCTGCATAGGTAAGACGACAATTTTGCAAACCACCTGGATTCTGAAGTGAGTAAAATGTATGTTTGAGCGTAGATATATCGCCCCACAAGTGAGATTCTTGTTGTTTTTTTGATAGTTTAAATGTATACAACCTAGTGAGAAAAATAAATGAAGACATTAAATAACATTTAAAATAATGAATAAAACAATTTCATACAGTAATAAGATCGTGTAAATCGGTGGTTTTCTTTTTTACCTTTTCCTCCACGTAGACTCCTTTACATACACATTTTACTCTATGTCCTCTCCCCGCCTCCCCCACACAAAGATGGATCAGATTGAAGGCTACCGGTTTGCTATTACGGTTTCTATCTTTCATCTATGTCTTGCCTACTATTACTACTTAAAAATAACCCTTTATGTCCGTTCTACTATCTCTAGTTCTGTTACCTTCAACGCGTCATAGTTGGTTTGTTGGTATTCGTCATAATTGGTTTGTTGAATCTCATCATGGTTGGTTTGTTGGATCTCGTCATGGCTCGTTTGTTGGATCGCGTTATGGTTGATTTGTTGGATCTCTTCATGGTTGGTTTAATGAATCTCTTCATGGTTGGTTTGTTGGATCGCGTCATGGTTGACTTGTTGGATCGCGTCATGGTTGGTTTGTTGGATCTTGTCATGGTTGGTTTGTTGGATCTTGTCATGGTTGATTTGTTTGATCGCGATATCCTCGCTTGTCAGTTCTTTCATCTCTAATTATTAACTTCAGGGTCGTTTTGACAACCTGTGGACCATATTTACCGTAATCCTTTCTCCCCCTATTTTTCCTTATCTACATACCGTCCTTTAATTTTCATCATTTCTTAATACCTTTGCCAGCGTGAAGCAGCAGTTTTTTCTATATTCCCACTTCGAGTTTTGTCAATTATCCATGTTAAAGATTATCTTGTCCATCACGTGATCTTGGACACATGGCATCGTGGTAAACTATGGTGTGTGACTATGTTTTCTAACTGGACTACACTGAGATAAAGTAACCCGCTTTATTTTATTTTTGATTATTTATTTTTTATCTCATCCTATCGCTATCTCATCATTATTATCTCATCATTACTATCGTCCACCAATTCTTTTCGTTCTGCTATGTCTGCTATTTTCTGGACCATTCCACCTTTGATTGATATCTTTTCATGACATACCTTCTACCTTTGATTGATATCTTCTCATGACATACCTTCTACCTTTGATTGATCTCTTCCCAAAAAGGCCGTGTCTAGGACCACCATGACAAATTCACCAGCTAAGAAACATACAAATATACAAACAAGTAAACAAACAAATAATTGGTCGCGTCGACTAACAGTCGTCCATATACCGGGTGTGTAGAAAGTCGCTACACACGCAGCTACATTGGTAGTGTCAGTACATCATATGAACTGTATCTAGTGCTGATCTGCGTGACCTTAGTGAACAGCGATTGTATAGACATCATGTAATTTCTAATCTGTCATAGTGTATTTATATTCACTAGATTAAAAAATTATTCTTGAAGGCAGAGTGCCGGGTGAGAGAAGAAGAGGAAGACCAAGACTATGATGAACCAGCGACATTGAAGAATGTATGCACATGTCTCTGGCAAATGCAGGCCTGATTGCCCGGGACAGAGAGGCGTTCAGAGTATTCACGGCGTAAAGAACGTTCTGGAAAGAATATGTCACTTTACGTATTAAAACTATTTTATTTCTCTGCAAACAATATATTTAATTCTTCACTGTAATCTAAAGCTGTTGTAGCTCAATTGATTAAGTGTGGATTAGACATATATACATCACATTTCTGTTGTTCCTATTTAAGTGATTGAACTGTTGCGATTTTTCCATTTGGTTCAGTGTTTGTCAGTTGTTTCCTTGTTCCATACAGTCTTTTCCAATTTTCTTTTCCAGAATGAAGAAAACTCTGATAGCAACCAGAGCTCTTACATTTGAAGAAGCGGAAGTCAACAGTTTTATGATAGTTTGTTGTGGTTAGATTCTGTTCTTGTATTTACTACTTGATATTTGTATTCTTGCTTTAGATTAGGAATATTGTATCCGTGTCTCCCCTTATAAGATGTCTTTTCCATAAGAAAATATCGATCTACACGTTTGACAGCTATCATATGTTCTGATTCGATGTTCTAGTATTTTTGCAAATTAATAATGAAATGCCCCAATAAATCACTACAGATATTACATATTTTCCGACAGATCGATACCACCTGCATTTGTCATGCGTCATTTTATTTCTACGAAAGTATATTTTGTTATTAGACTAACATTTAAATTCATAATTAGTTTATATTTTGTTATTAGAATAACATTTAAATTCATAATTAGTTTATATTTTGTTATTAGACTAACATTTTAATTCATAATTAGTTTATATTTTGTTATTAGACTAACATTTTAATTCATAATTAGTTTATATTTTGTTATTAGACTAACATTTTAATTCAAAATTTGCTTATATTTGAAGTGTGAGCATTACGTTATAGCTAACATTTGTAGTTGTCTCATTTCATATCGCGCATGGTCGAGAGGTTAGAACATTAGACCCACTGCAGTGAGGTCAAGTGATATCATTAAGAAACGGATTTTTTCTGTCGGAAAGTAAATTAAAAACAATCCGCTCTGTACGTGTCGTGGCCACAGCAAAGGCTTGCGGCTTTTATTACACATCCACAAGTATCCACATTGACAAATATTCACACCCACAAGTATCCACAGCCACAAGTACCCAGATTAACAAGTAATCACAATTACAAATGCCAATTTCCTCATGTACTCACATCTACAAGTAACCACATGCACAAGTACCCACATTCAGAAGTATTCCCATGAGAAAATATATGGCATTGAGTTACTTTTGACAGTTATTTAATCCGTATTGTTGTAATTTTTATTATTTAAACCGGGACCAACAATAGTTTCACAAGGGTGACAAGAGGAATCCGATGAACAGGGAACCGATGGAACAGGAATCAGTTGGAACGGGGATCAGTTGGAACGGGGATCAAATTGAACAAAGTACTGTTACCACTGATTGTCTTACGAATCGTCCCGAAACGAACGGAAGTAGATTTATTGGTAGATTTGTTGCTAATTATATACATATATATATATATATATATATATATATATATATATATATATATATATATATATATATATATATATATATATATATATATATATATATATATATATATATATATATGTTGATAACTGTTACATATGTATTAATTGCATTTCTTTGTATGTAGAAGCACTGTAAATTGAGTTAGGAAAGCCAGGATAACGCATGAATACTGTTCATACCATCAAGTATGCCAGATATACTTGACTTGATAACACTAACAAGATTAATATTGTCAAGTAGTACAGTGATA
The DNA here is from genome assembly GCA_034231615.1 of Meghimatium bilineatum. Lineage (NCBI taxonomy): Eukaryota > Metazoa > Mollusca > Gastropoda > Stylommatophora > Philomycidae > Meghimatium > Meghimatium bilineatum. Next base: position 1,602,505 of record CM067305.1, on the reverse strand, counting down.
TTATAAATAATATACTAAAAGAAATGTTGATGTTCGTCCATTACAAGTCAAGATGACACTTGATGTACCCAGTTTTTGAAATTTAGCTACATATATGTTCTTGGCTCTATGTTCGCTGTTCGCTAATAAGTCACGCCATGACTAGGTAAGGTATCGATATATATATACCACATCTCAAATGCAGTAATTCTGTATCCTGTTTGTTCGTTATCCATGTTTCCGAGCCTCCGATCCATTCGTTAATGTAGAGTCTATGTAACATTTTACAGCTGTCATATTTAGTTTATGATTTGTTTGTATGTTGAACATTTCCTGTGTCAGTGAACTTTCTTTTAGACATCTCTATCTCATTTTAACTTTTGTTTGATACACGGCGGATGGTATGACTACAAATAAAGTCACCAATTTTGTGCCACTGTTTTACCTCCACCGCACACAAACAGAAGCCGAATAAACAAATAGGAAAGAACTACATGATTTACTTCACAATTTTAATTATTCGAATTACCAGAAAAGTAATTTGTGTGTGCATCAAACTATCATATAGTTGAGCATGCATAGAGAACATGAAGTATAGGTTTGAAGTACATTATATGCTTGATTTCTTAGAGATAACTCTCCCACTCTATGTGATATTTCTTATGTATATTATGATATCAGTGTATAAGTGCAAGCTTACGATGATGAATATGTGCTTGATGTCAATGATGAATATGTGCTTGATGTCAATGATGAATGTATGCTTGATGTCAATGATGAATGTGTGCTTGATGTCAATGATGAATGTATGATTGATGTAAATAATGAATGTATGCTTGATGTCAAAGATGAATGTTTGCTTGATGTCAATGATGAATGTATGTTTGATGTCAATGATGAATGTATGCTTGATGTCAATGATGAATGTATGCTTGATGTCATAATACTCTATACATCTTACCTATATTTCCCTATAAATGTTTCTCTCAATGACTCGTTTTAGAATTGAATGAAACATCACACAACAAGAGTCTAGCGAACATTGATGAATTTTGCTTGGAAAATCTAAATTGAAGTCTGGAAGTTATGATACTGAAATTAGTAATCTACTGATAGCTGCTAATACAGAACAAAATAATTAATTCATGACTGATGACATATGTGTTATACTATTAGTTGTACGAAATCATATATATATATATATTTGAAGCAAATTAACTGATGCATAAAAACGGTGTACTTGACATAAACTTTAGTTAACCCCAGTCTCTTTATTTTCAATGCATATTTTCCGAGCACTTCCAGCTAATTATTGATGTATTGGATAGACATCCCAAAAGTAGATAAAGACAACATTCACCATAAAATATACACAAATCGATGGAAATGTCAACACAACACATGTTAGTTTATTATTTCTAACAAAATGTTAGTTATTTTTAATTTAACTTTTATAGAAAAAGAAAACTACAAAGGAACACAATATAAAAAGTAACTATTTGAGTGATTTCAATTATGTTAATATGCAAATTATAGAAAATCTATTCCAAATAAAGTGGATATTCTATTTAATGACAGTTGCTAGGATACGATGCCTATTTGACTTCTATTTCCTGCCTGAGATCGTTTAGATTAATAGGTGTGTCACTAGCAATGACTTACGTACTGAATTAAACGCCACAAATTCCCTTGTAAGAACAGAAATATCACGCAATGAATCTCTTTAATAAACTCCGTTATAGTAATCTTCTGACTATTGAAATGGTTTAATAAGGCTGGTTAAAGTATTAATAACCAATATAAAAATAGAATACAGAAGGTGTGGTCTTGTATTGAGAAACTAGATAATTAATGTTGCGACTGTTATTCCAACCATAGCATCACGCGCGCTTTTTTTTTATTGTAACGGCTGTTTGCAGGTAGCAACCAGGAGGAAGTCGTGGGGGGGGGGGAGGGGGAAGGTTAAATCTTGAAATCTTGAGATTGTAATAGTGATTATTGTCGCTTGATAATTAAGAGCACGGATACAGACACTAGCGTGTTTAGATTGCTGAGTGCTCATAGCTTTGAATAACAACAGCCATCCGGGGATTGTTTTAACGGTATTCCATATAACAAACATGCCAAACAGAAATACGATAATAAATAAAAATAGTAAAAAATCAATAACTTCAAACAAATAATAACATTACAAAAATTGCATGAATTAACTAATTGAAACATTACAAGTAGCACATGAATTAACAAATTGTAACAATAAAAATAGCACTTGAATTAACAAATTGTAACATTACAAATAGTACCTGAATTACAAAATTGTAACATTACAAATAGTACTTGAATTAACAAATTGTAACATTACAAATAATACTTTAATTAACACATTGTAACATTACAAATAGTACATTAATTAACTAATAAACTTTTTATTTGTTACATATAATAGGGCTTATGTATTTCGGTGTCGTGTAGATAGTACCACACTGTCAACGAATGAAAACTTTCAGCAAGTGAGTTATCAATCAGCATCACAGCATGCGCGGTATTAACCACATCTACACACCTGCCTGGACAGTGGTTCATAGCATGTGCGGTACACACCTGCCTGGAAAGTGGTTCATATGATGCGCGGTATTAACCACACCTACTCACCTGCCTGGAAAGTGGTTCACCAAAAACGTCGTGGTTAATATCGCTATCAGCATTTACTCCTTTAGTGATAATCTCAGTCCTGGAACTTCAAAGATGGTGAGTTGTGGTACTCATTACCAGGATGTGAATTTCGCCTACAGGAAACCTACCAGTAAAAAAAAAAAAAAGCCTTTTACACCATAAGTACGATTATTTTCACGATTTTCATTGGTCAGCTCTGACAAGAGAAACAAAATACAATAAGCCACCATGGACAATCATGTGAATATTCACACAAGTCACGAAGAAGGTTAGATTTCTTGCTAGCAAACATTTCTTCTAGTGTCGAAAGTCACGCCCAGACCGTGTAAGCTACGAGTGACCCTCTCATTGCCGACAGAAATCAAACCCGAGCTGCCATGTCTGTGGGAGGAAGGTCAGCCCGCGATACACTGCCGTAAACAATAGTTCGATAACGTGAGAAAATGGAGGGGGGGGGTGGGGGTATTCATATAAAAAAAAAAAACAACTGATCGCGACTGGTTTTTGTGTTGGTTGTTGATGATTTCTTTTTTTTTTTTGCGAAAGCACTGAGGGTAGGGAAGGGGTTGGGGGTACTCACCTTGTTTACTTACCTTCTAGTACTAAATTCCATGTCCTATTTACATTTTAAAAAGGGTGGGGAAGAGCTGAAAACCATAAACCCCTCACCCTTATCTTCGAGGGCGTGCCATGAGGCAAATAGGAACGTACACTGTATTATCATTGTTCAGATTTTAATTGTCATTTTTGTGGTAGTGAATCCTAGTCAGGACATAGCCATCAAACCAGCATTTTTTGACTCTAGTGAGTTTATATGCAATATAAATACGTTTAGTAGGTTACCAGTGCTTTCTGAACGGTCCAGATGCTCAAGTGCCTGTGATGGGGATCGAACTCGGTAGATTGGCAGTCACAGACGCGCTCTGTACCACTTCGTCACAGAGCAATAGTATACGAATATAGTGGGGCCTGTAGGAAAGTGGAAATAAGATCAAGTAGACCATAAGATATCTCAAGATGGAGATAGATTATGTAGAAAGAAATGGGCACCAAGAAATTCGCATTTAACAATAGCACACTAATACAAATGCATGCGTTTCACCCCTCCCCCCTCCCCGCTTTTCCATACAACTTGGAAAAGATCATGCACTCTAATATAGACATTATGAACTGGAATCTATCATCAAGAGAAACGTGTATCGCTGACTGAAAGAAGATTGTATTCACTAAACCTATCAGCACAGCCTCTATGATCACATGAAATATTCTACAAGAATTTTGGTTATGTAAACACAGAAGATATACCTTCATGGCTGAAATAAATAACAAGATATATGTAAAGGTAGTCACAAGTAACCACGGGAGCAGTCAGAAAAGTGTATATGTAAAATCTTCTATATAGAGATTATGTCAATTTATCAGTAAACATTCCTGAAAGTGTAGTTATAATTTTATAAGTATTACATTTTTCCTTTAACCCGGACCCTTGTACAAGACAGATTGAGAAGCGCTGGTGTATGTGCATGATTGACAATTATTGGTTTATTTGATAGTAACATCACTTAATGTTGCCAATAAATGATTTGATATAGCTCATTGTTGACTTTATCTAATGGGAGGGATTACTCTGCGTCTCTCGTTGCTTGTTGATTTAATCTATATTTTCTAAAAGAAATCTAAATGACGTTGATAAAAGCTTGAAATAACAAGATGTGCAACATACATCAGGAAAATAGGATGTCAAATATAAATTGCCCTAGGAACTATCTTCACAGAAGACGGACGACTCGACAGAGAGATAGAAACAAGATGCCAAAAGGGAAATGCTGTGACATACCAGCTGTCACATTTGTTATTGCACCTAAAAATGAACATAGAAGTAAAGAAACAAATGATTAAGAGTATCTTTATACCAACACTATGATACCAATGTCAGACTTGACAACTGACATCAGGGCCTGCCCTAACAATTGAGGGGCCCAATGCGAAACGGATTGCGCGGGGCCCAGTCTGGGTAGGGAAGAGGATAATAAAATAAATTCTAATATTAATTTATGGGCACATGAAGTGCGGGGCCCAATGCGAACGCATAGGTTGCACTGGCCTAAGACCGGCCCTGACTGACATCTACACATTAGTGAAAGATCGAAACTTGCGAAATGAAATCTCTACGGTAGGTTTTTGAAGCCACCAGACTTGAAAAAATGCGCAGTGAGAACATCAGACAGATTACCACATCATGCATCGAATATATAGAGAACCAACATATAAAATGATTTAGACATTTTATGAGGATGAACGATCAACTTCCCAGAAGATATAACAAGATGGAATCAGGATACAGAGCCAAGGGCAGACCTAGGAAAAGGTGGATAGACAACATCAAGACCATCCTGAATAAACATGACTACACCTCAACCAGAACAGCACATCTGGCTCTGGAACGCAGATTACATCTCCTTCACAAACCCCTACGCTCAACAGCAGGTGTGGAAGCTACGACAACACCACTACCTGGGGATAGATAAGTCAAACCATGCCCAACGTCAATAACAACCTGTGGGAGAAATTGGGAATCATCCTTCCAACGTTACACATTTGCCTTTACCTGAGATTTTAACTGGTTACCGACACAAAGTTGACAAAAATTGACCAACAAAAATCACGGGAAAAGTGAAATGTGTAAATTTAGAAAGAAGATTGCCGATGAGCCAGTAGAGTTGTCTACTCGGCAAAAGCTACGGTTAAATAGTGAGAAATCTAAATATAGCCATGATTGTACGATATAGAGGACATCTGCACATAATTTATTAGGCCTTAATTCGTTTCTTTTCTTGATTATTGTTGTGATTCCTACATGTCAGTTCTCTCACAACTCCTTTTCTTTATGTACCTCAGACGTGTCATGGTTAATTTGTTGGATCGCGATATCTGTGCCTTTCGTTATTTCCACACTCTAACGTATACATATCCGATCTTATTTTTTGGGTTATTTTGACCCCCGGGGGGGAGGGGGATCCAATTTCCTTATTCCTTCTCTTCCCTCGATTGTGGGAGGAGATGTGCGATTATTCTCTACGGTCTTTCTGGCCCGAGACGGTGGTCTTTATACCTTCTGACTTTTCTATGTTCCTTCGATCTTCCCGTGTCCAACACCTGATTTTTGACACATCGCACATCGTTATTTACTTCTTGACTACAGCTGGACTCACACTGAGATTAGTAGGCCGAACAATTATTTAAAGTTTTAGTCAATTTTATCGTCTCACTCAAATCTCATCTATCACTTTCTTGCCCACAATATCCACTCGTCAAACACTGTCTGTCTTCTCTGTCCTTGCTGGATCCTTTCAGCTTTGATTCTTTCTTTTTATTTTGACATATTTAAAACAATCCTCTTTTAATCTTTTCCTCTTATTATCGTCACACTAGATGTCCTTTTTTACGTTTAGTATATTTCTTGTTTCGTTTGTTGTCTTTCGTCCTGAAGAATATATTTGAAACGTATGTCGCTGTGTCTCGTTGCTAATATGAGTCTGTTTTTGCGTTGCCTTCGACCACCTCAGTATATCAATGTACCACTCAAGTTCAGTAAAGTCATCCAATCGTTTCTATCTTAACATACACCTTTCTAACTTCCGTAGTGTGAGTTAATATTTCAGTCACCAACCAAGTGCCACAGTCGCCGCATCTATTTTATTTTCATGCTTGCTGTTGCAGTGGAGAAGGCAGACGATTTTTCAAGTACTTATTTCCATTCTTGTCGGTACCAAAACCCCATCCACTTCTTTGTGTCGTCGTTGACAGTCATCTGTATATATGATTGTGTCTTGCGATTGTGAAAGCATCATGATTGTGTCTTGCGATTGTGAAAGCATCATGATTGTGTCTTGCGATTGTGAAAGCATCATGATTGTGTCTTGCGATTGTGAAAGCATCATGACAAGTTCCTGTACGATCATCTGCCCAAACGCAAGTGCATTTCCTACACGCTCTCCCCAGATGTATTACTACATTTGTCAGAGACGTTTCCCTTTGATAACACATCAACACATTCATTGTATTTCCTTACTTATTCAAATTCACACACTCTGAATTAGATGTCATTAGCTTCTGTTGTCTATGACTTTCCGCGTTTGATTAGTTGTCTCTTTGTCTCTATATTTGGTGTAAATAAGGTGGCGATTTTCGGCTATATTAGGTAAACTATGCCCTTACCTATATCTCTTGATGCCGTAGGTTAATACTAGGAAAATCGAACATGAATCGCATGAACGTGATGGGGTATCTTTAGTACATCACAGACCTGGATTAACCAGCAGTTGTTTACGGCACCGAGGGGACATGGGCATCACAAAAAAGGTGAATGTTCCATGAAAATAACATTTTCAGTTTTCAAATTCTGAGACAAAACGCATTTTTATTTTTAAAAGTATGGCACACACTTAAATCAGAAGTAAGTTTTTTAAATAGTGGTGTATTTAGAAGTATTGATTAACAATTGTTAAGCTAGAGTGGAGACACCTTAAAACGGCGAAACATACTCATTCTAGAAATTTCTTACAGTTTCTACGACCCGATGACCATAAATCAACTTCAAGAAAAACTCTTCAACAAGGAGATATATGTTTGTCTGCCGGATTCACGATCAAAATGAAACCATGTATTTCAGCGTCAATAAAAATAATTGGATATTTCAGACTTCAACTCTGGCAGCGTGACGTGACCAGTTCTAGGTTTTACTAATTGCACTTAAGCGTAGCTTCATTACTGGCCTTAATGGAAGGAAAAGTCAAAAGTGTTCTTTTAACTGTGAAGTGGTTCTAACTTAGGAGTGGTTCTAACTTAGGAGTGGTTCTAACTTAGGAGTGGTTCTAACTTAGGAGTGGTTCTAACTTAGGAGTGGTTCTAACTTAGGAGTGGTTCTAACTTAGGAGTGATTCTCATTTAGGAGTGGTTCTCACTTAGAAACTCGAACAGTATTTGTGGGAATCGTACAGATTAATTGAAATTTGGCGTATATTCCTATTGTGTGTTCACTATCAAGGGAACATAACAAGTGAATGAGAGAGTGAGTGAGTGAGAGAGTAAGTGAGTGAGTGAGAGTGAGTGAGTGAGTGAGAGAGTGAGTTAGTGAGTGAGTGAGAGAGTGAGTTAGTGAGTAAGTTAGTGAGTGAGTGAGTAAGAGAGTGAGTGAGTGAGTGATGGAGAGAGTGAGTGAGAGAGTGAGTGAGAGATTGAGTGAGTCAAAGAGTGAGTGAGTGATTTAGTGAGATAGTGAGTGAGAGAATGAGTGAGTGAGAGTAAGTGAGAGAGTTGGTGAGTGAGGGAATGAGTGAGTGAGAGGGAGTAAAAGAGAGAATATGTGAAAATTACAGATACATATTGACTGACGACGGACCTAATTAAACTTGACTGAGACATTAGGTAATTCATAACATATTAGTATCACTTCTTCTTCTTCAGCAGTCGGGATTCTTCTGGTAATGTTGCCAGTCGCTAGGACAACTCTCCAAGACTTCTCCAGGTCAGAACTGTTGCCACAAAGTGTGGTTTTTTTGTCGGTGTTTGGGTTGACTAGTTCCATGTTAGCCCTACATTTGCCGGGGCATCAGCTCTCATATTTATTTTGATCGCATTGAGATATTACTACATTGTATGTGATTTATTCCTATATCTAATAGTTGACTCACAGATGAGTTTTGTTTGTCTTAGAAGGACAGGATTATTCTGAGAGATCAGTAATTTAGTAATAATAATGACACGATAGTAGTGTATAACTTTCTGTTCTTGGTGTTAGTGTAGATCATGGACCTAGCCGTGTTGGTGTTAGTGTAGATCATGGACCTAGCCGTGTTGGTGTTAGTGTAGATCATGGCCCTAGCCGTGTTGGTGTTAGTGTAGATCATGGACCTAGCCGTGTTGGTGTTAGTGTAGATCATGGACCTAGCCGTGTTGGTGTTAGTGTAGATCATGGACCTAGCCGTGTTGGTGTTAGTGTAGATCATGACCCTAGCCGTGTTGGTGTTAGTGTAGATCATGGACCTAGCCGTGTTGGTGTTAGTGTAGATCATGGACCTAGCCGTGTTGGTGTTAGCGTAGATCATGACCTTATCCGTGTTGGTGTTAGTGTAGATCATGGACCTAGCCGTGTTGGTGTTAGTGTAGATCATGGACCTAGCCGTGTTGGTGTAGATCATGGACCTAGCCGTGTTGGTAATCTGTTCATAAGTAGTTACTAGAATGTGTGGTTAAAAAAGTAAATATTTAAGAGAAAATAATTCCCAAATCTACGTTGAAGAATGCACAGGATCGACGTTTTGACCAGTTGATCTTTATAACATTATGGACGAGAACAGACAAGAAAATTGAAGACAAAATTGAAACGGAGATTACATGCAATCAATATAGCGGAAACAGACACGTCTGGAAAACAAAACAGACAAAAACCAAGAGAGGCTGAAATAATGGAAAAGTGATTACAGAGCATGAAAGTGCAGTAAAATGTCACAGAGTAAATACAACAGTAAATCAAATGTATCACTAATGTTAATAATGATAATACATGGTTTTAGCTTAATCGATATGTAACTGTCTTTAATAAGAAATGTGTAGGAGAGTGTGACGAGAGAAATGTGTAGGAGAGTGTGACGAGAGAAATGTGTAGGAGAGTGTGACGAGAGAAATGTGTAGAATTAATTCAGTATAAATACCGTAATTTGTTTATTTCAGTTCAATTTGATATCAGCTAGTTCATAACTGTAGTTTCTAATGTGATGATATCGCCTAGTTGAGGTCTATCTATCTATTCGCTAAAACCCTTTGTTGCCTCTTTTATTTCAGTGGTTTATCTTTGTCGTGGTCGACCTCTAGGTCTTCCTTCACTGTAACTGTGTAGCATAGCTTGCTGTGGTATGATGTCTGATGGTAGTCTGCTGATGTGTGAAAACCATATGATCTGTTGTCTCTTCATGTATTCTAAGATTGGAGTGGTGCCGGTTGTTTTGTCGGATGTCAAGATATATATCTTCCTTTTTAACTTTCACTATTGAAGTCCCATAGATTATTTTAGCAAAAAGAAATCTGATAACATAAATAGACACGCGCTTGACTGGAATCCACAGGGAAAGACGAGTCCACAAATACTTGATTAAGAAGATCTTAGAAACAGTCTAACAAGCACTTGGGTCATCAATGATAAAGTTGCAACCCAATGTTGTACTGTGAGATGACATAAAAAAGAAAGGTTGTTTACAGTGTCCAGGAATCACTAGCAATCAGGCTGTTGTGTTCCATGTCCAGGAATCACTAGCAATCAAGCTATTGTGTTTCTTGCGTCATGAGATGAGTTCTCTACCGCTTTCTTGTAGACATCAAATACTCACAGCGCTATTTAATTGTATGAGAATTTAAAAAACTCATACTCAGAGCTCGTCTATTTGTGTATATCCCTCTGTTCATTCCAAGAATGAAGTAGTCCCATGTTTCTGATTGGTTGTTGGACGCCGAACACATATATCGAATGTTAAGTGTGCAATAATATAGTTCGTTAGAACAGAAGAACTTAAATCTATTATTGCTAAGTGAAATATGTCTATCACATTAGTAATGTACGTTTTACATGTCTATCACATTAGTAATGTATGTTTTAAAATACATTTTCATATAATATATCTTTAACATCCTATGATAAATTACTACACCTGCTGTTATATCGTTGCGCAGGCGCAAAGAGGTCAGGGAGAAACCATTATAGTTCCTTTACGATGTAAACAGTTTTGAATGATTAATTGTTTTTTACATGGCATCAGGTGGATAAAAATCACATGTTGTCGCGGAGTAATATGTTGGTCTGTTTTGACCCACTTTAATCTTAAAGGTAAAGGTAGGTCCCATGGCATCTGCCGTCGGGGATGAAGATAACTCTTCATGTACTAAGCCGCAGCAACTATTAGGTGGGGTGGCCAGTTCCCTTCCTTGCTGTTTTTTACCTTCCCTAACTCATGCGTCAGGTACTCATTTACAGCTGAGTCGACTGGAGGAGTGGTCGTGTCAAGTGAGAAATCACAACCCGGATTTTTTTTAAATGTCCGGACGTGGTTTCGAACCTGGCACGCTGTAACCAGATGATAGCAAGCAAGCTCACTATCCACTAGGCTACCGCGCTCCTCAATCTTAGAATGAATGACTTTAATCTTAGAATGAAATTAACAGAGTAGCATTATTTTCAGCAGTGATCCCAACACATACAATTCTTCATGCGTTTAGAGATTGCATTTATTAAAAATACATTCTTTTAAAAATATCGAACTATTGTTCTCATGTCATTTCCAGTTTTAAATAGTTATCACACGAATATTTTTGATTTACATAAATTGTTATCGCTCATGTAGCCGCCCAGAAACATAACATCTCACAGAAGTTTAGTTTTTGTTTATTATATACCAATTCGGGAAACTCATTGATAAAAGCCGTGTATTCCAAATTGGGTGTTTTTGGTTCGAACACTAGCGATCCTCAGACTAAACTGGCACCTGATCTTCCAGTAAACAGTGTTGTTTGTGTTGCGTACCACGTCATCCCTAGTTAGGATGACGGTCAGCGAGATGTACAAGTGAAATATTGTATTTAGTATCAATGGCTTAAAAGCAACGACTTTATTTTCCTTTCTTTATACAATGAATCACATAGTTTTCGGTGACTTGTACTTTAATCACAACGTTTCCAGTAATCCATTAACAGAATTGTAGAATCTCGACAGATAACTCTTGAAAATGCATTAGTTTGATAGATTTAACTCCCCTGTGATTAATTTTGTTGACCACATCTTCTAAAGTGGTCTAAGTGATTGTGCTGAAAATGGTGCCCATTTCATGCAAGTTGTGAAAATACTTAAGTCAGTTTGTGGAGTTCATGACCTCGACTTACACAGATTAATGATATAATTGATGGAGTATCACAAGACTAGCACGATGCTACACTACACATGATCCCAGTCTTTTTTTGGATTCGCGACCCAAATTCTACATTTCACAGAAGTCGTGGTGGTAGGAATGCAAGAACCGCGGTTTCCACTATTGTTTGATGGATCAAATCTAGGAGTGGTATAACCACATTAGGCTAACTCCCGCGGTTGAAATAAACGTACTTCACCATCTGAAATGCATTAGACTTACGAAATAAGTTGCGAACCAATTTTATAAAAGAAAAGTAACCTTTGAACTATTCAAACATTTATTAATATAATTAATTTTGTTATAAAATTTGCTATATCTAATTTAGTTTGCTATTTCTGTCCGCGAGCCTACAGAAAATTAAGAATGTTTTAGAAGAATTATGAATTACATAACTAATCCTAACCTGAGGGAAATAATCAAATACGTGGGTACGCATATTTCCGTATTGTACTGAATTACTAGATGCAGTTGCTGACCTCTGTCTGACTTCTTAAGTTCCATTACTATGACAGAACCCACAAAATTATATATATATATATATATGATATGAAGTTAGAGAGATATTAACTTAGGGTCTTCTAATATTTTATGGCAGTACGTCCTGCTATAATCTAACTGGGCTTTGGTGTCCGCTGGTTGAAAAGCACACCTGTCAAAAGAAAGGAAAACTCATTAACTACCTACCTACCTGCTATTAACAAAAATATTTCAATGGTACAGAGGAGTGTCTTCATTGTACTCGAGTTTCTCTTTAAGTATGCAGTGTCTAGCACCAGATTAGCACGTTGTATGCGGAGAGTACTAATCATACACACAATCCCTCATGTGGTAATCACAGTGATGTCTGACAAGTGCACTTGCACACCAAATGCTTCTGCCCGATTTCAAAATCGCAGTCACAGAATACAAAGTAAATGGATTTCACTTGGATCAAAGGGCATGAGCCCATGGACCGCTGGATCAGCAACCGATTTCAAACTCGTAGTCACGAGAATACAAAGTAAATGTATTTCAAACTCACAGTCTTAGTGGAGATATTGTGTTCTTATCTGAGCTCTTAGTGGAGATATTGTGTTCTTATCTGAGCTCTTAGTGGAGATATTGTGTTGTGTTCTTATCTGAGCTCCTAGTGGAGATATTGTGTTCTTATCTGAGCTCCTAGTGGAGATATTGTGTTCTTATCTGAGCTCCTAGTGGAGATATTGTGTTGTGTTCTTATCTGAGCTCCTAGTGGAGATATTGTGTTGTGTTCTTATCTGAGCTCCTAGTGGAGATATTGTGATGTGTTCTTATCTGAGCTCCTAGTGGAGATATTGTGTTCTTATCTGAGCTCCTAGTGGAGATATTGTGTTGTGTTCTTATCTGAGCTCCTAGTGGAGATATTGTGATGTGTTCTTATCTGAGCTCCTAGTGGAGATATTGTGTTCTTATCTGAGCTCCTAGTGGAGATATTGTGATCTTATCTGAGCTCCTAGTGGAGATATTGTGTTGTGTTCTTATCTGAGCTCCTAGTGGAGGGAGATATTGTGTTGTTATCTGAGCTCCTAGTGGAGATATTGTGTTGTGTTCTTATCTGAGCTCCTAGTGGAGATATTGTGTTGTGTTCTTATCTGAGCTCCTAGTGGAGATATTGTGATGTGTTCTTATCTGAGCTCCTAGTGGAGATATTGTGTTCTTATCTGAGCTCCTAGTGGAGATATTGTGTTGTGTTCTTATCTGAGCTCCTAGTGGAGATATTGTGTTGCACATATCTTAGCTCCTAGTGGAGACACTGTGGTCACAACGTATATTTTATACCCCCTGTTCATCAACTGTCTTATTTGCCAGCACTTGTTGTGATGTTCTACAACACTTTCACTGAAACATCAGCATATTCTCGCTGTACAAGGTTATGTACAAGGTTATGTACAAGGTTATGTACAAGGTTATGTACAAGGTTATGTACAAGGTTATGTACAAGGTTATGTACAAGGTTATGAGAGATAATATTTGTTTCAATCTCTGGAAAATATGAGCAAGGAGGTTTCTTGTTGTCTATGTGTACTAGAAAAGTTTCTTGTTGTCTATGTGCAGTGGAAAAGTTTCTTGTTGTCTATGTGTAGTGGAAAGGTTTCTTGTTGTCTATGTGTAGTGGAAAAGTTTCTTGTTGTCTATGTGTACTAGAAAAGTTTCTTGTTATCTATGTGTACTTGAGAAGTTTATTCAGAGCTTTCAATTTGATAGGTTCCAACTTTCAATAGCTTTCTGTGCTGTGAAAACAAGGTCTCTTACTTAGAGGAGATCTGTGTATATTAAAAAGAAATGATCCACTATTTTGTATTCTATGAGACAATAAAATGACATGAAAACTAGAAATAATTTGCAGATATTTATGCTGGCTTACGTATCCTATATAGATGCATGGCTGTAATATTTATGCTGGCTTATATATTGCATATGGCTGCATGTCTTCAATATTTATGTTAGCTTAAATATCCCATATAGCTGCATGGCTTCCATATTTATGTTGGCTTAATATAACAAGATGAGATAATGTAAACATAACAAGATGAACTAGTACAAACATAAGATGAACTAGTACAAACATAACAAGATGAACTAGTACAAACATAACAAGATGAACTAGTACAAACATTACAAGATGAACTAGTACAAACATTACAAGATGAACTAGTACAAACATTACAAGATGAACTAGTACAAACATTACAAGATGAACTAGTACAAACATTACAAGATGAACTAGTACAAACATAACAAGATGAACTAGTACAAACATAACAAGATGAACTAGTACAAACATTACAAGATGAACTAGTACAAACATTACAAGATGAACTAGTACAAACATTACAAGATGAACTAGTACAAACATTACAAGATGAACTAGTATAAACATTACAAGATTAACTAGTACAAACATAACAAGATGAACTAGTACAAACATAACAAGATGAACTAGTACAAACATAACAAGATGAACTAGTACAAACATTACAAGATGAACTAGTACAAACATTACAAGATGAACTAGTACAAACATTACAAGATGAACTAGTACAAACATAACAAGATGAACTAGTACAAACATAACAAGATGAACTAGTACAAACATAACAAGATGAACTAGTACAAACATTACAAGATGAACTAGTACAAACATTACAAGATGAACTAGTACAAACATTACAAGATGAACTAGTACAAACATAACAAGATGAACTAGTACAAACATAACAAGATGAACTAGTACAAACATTACAAGATGAACTAGTACAAACATTACAAGATGAACTAGTACAAACATTACAAGATGAACTAGTACAAACATTACAAGATGAACTAGTACAAACATAACAAGATGAACTAGTACAAACATAACAAGATGAACTAGTACAAACATAACAAGATGAACTAGTACAAACATTACAAGATGAACTAGTACAAACATAACAAGATGAACTAGTACAAACATAACAAGATGAACTAGTACAAACATAACAAGATGAACTAGTACAAACATTACAAGATGAACTAGTACAAACATAACAAGATGAACTAGTACAAACATAACAAGATGAACTAGTACAAACATTACAAGATGAACTAGTACAAACATTACAAGATGAACTAGTACAAACATTACAAGATGAACTAGTACAAACATTACAAGATGAACTAGTACAAACATAACAAGATGAACTAGTACAAACATAACAAGATGAACTAGTACAAACATAACAAGATGAACTAGTACAAACATAACAAGATGAACTAGTACAAACATTACAAGATGAACTAGTACAAACATAACAAGATGAACTAGTACAAACATAACAAGATGAACTAGTACAAACATAACAAGATGAACTAGTACAAACATAACAAGATGAACTAGTACAAACATAACAAGATGAACTAGTACAAACATAACAAGATGAACTAGTACAAACATAACAAGATGAACTAGTACAAACATAACAAGATGAACTAGTACAAACATTACAAGATGAACTAGTACAAACATTACAAGATGAACTAGTACAAACATTACAAGATGAACTAGTACAAACATTACAAGATGAACTAGTACAAACATAACAAGATGAACTAGTACAAACATAACAAGATGAACTAGTACAAACATTACAAGATGAACTAGTACAAACATTACAAGATGAACTAGTACAACCATTACAAGATGAACTAGTACAAACATAACAAGATGAACTAGTACAAACATAACAAGATGAACTAGTACAAACATAACAAGATGAACTAGTACAAACATAACAAGATGAACTAGTACAAACATTACAAGATGAACTAGTACAAACATTACAAGATGAACTAGTACAAACATTACAAGATGAACTAGTACAAACATTACAAGATGAACTAGTACAAACATAACAAGATGAACTAGTACAAACATAACAAGATGAACTAGTACAAACATTACAAGATGAACTAGTACAAACATTACAAGATGAACTAGTACAAACATTACAAGATGAACTAGTACAAACATAACAAGATGAACTAGTGTAAACAATCTCTGTACAATCTTTATTACTGCAGTTATTTTCTTCATCAATTTTCTAACCTGTTGAACCACTGCATGAAAAAGCTGCATAACATTATATGGCATCAACTGGTAGTATTTGTGTATAACATTAGAGTTAATCTATTCAAGTATAACAGAATTCATTTATTCAAGTATAACATTAGAGTTCATCTTCTCAAGTATATGAAAAATTTATAATAATGAACATTCATTTAACAGACAGTAGTTTCCAGCACATAATCTAACAGACAGTAGTTTCCAGCACATAATCTAACAGACAGTAGTTTCCAGCACATAATCTAACAGACAGTAGTTTCCAGCACATAATCTAACAGACAGTAGTTTCCAGCACATAATCTAACAGACAGTAGTTTCCAGCACATAATCTAACAGACAGTAGTTTCCAGCACATAATCTAACAGACAGTAGTTTCCAGCACATAATCTAACAGAAAGTAGTTTCCAGCACATAATCTAACAGACAGTAGTTTCCAGCACATAATCTAACAGAAAGTAGTTTCCAGCACATAATCTAACAGACAGTAGTTTCCAGCACATACTCTAACAGATGGAATGAAAGACATAGAAATCTTCAAGTTGGATATGAATAACATTTTCATCTGCTGTACACAAGAATATGAAGTTGTTTTGGAATGTTATGTGTCACACAGCTGCTGCTGTTGTTGCTGGCCCAGTGTTTCATGTACTATTAGGTTGTGTTTCCTACACAACTTTCTCATGCTGGTTTGGCCGTTCATTCATCATGGGGGGAATGAATTAGATACCAACGTCAGCTGTACGACATGTTTGTCTTCCGATACGGCTTGGGAAATTCAATACTCTGGTTATAACGACAAAACATTCCAACCTAAGAGAGGCTATTTTAATGCCAAGTCTGAGATGATGAAATAATGCTTAATCACAGTGAGTATAAATTAACCCTCAACCTCAGAGATTAAAGTAATTGGCAATCTCAAATAGTTTACAGTAGTTTTTAAGTTTCAGTGAGATTAAAATAATCATCAACTTAAGTGAATTAAAGCAATCCCTAATGTGGTTAGATTAAAGTAATCATTTCTTCAGGAAGTTAAAGCAATCCTAAATACAGTAAGGATAAATAATCTTCCAATGTCAGACAAGGGCAAGTAATTCCTAAACTGAGACAGCTTAAATTCATCCAGATTTATAGAAAATAAAATAATCCCTGATCTCAAGAATAATCTAAACAATCAATGAAGGTTAAAATAATCCCTATCCTTACAAAGATCAATCTCAAATGTCAGAGTTGTATAGTGTAGAATATAGAGTAATCACAAAGAAACATACAAACAGCAAACATACAAACAGCAAACATACAAACAGCAAACATTCATATTGATCATACAAAAACTAAAAAAACAACGAATTCCCCCCCCCCCCAAATAGCAGCTGCTGCAGACAATTAAAAAATGTATGAAAAAAGAACAACAATAAGCAAATACTGTAAAGCAGCTAATATTACTGTCCCATGAAAGGAAAATGCATGGGACATGGTACTTCTTGTCTAATTATGACCCAGCTGTTCCTGGTGAGACTGCGTGAAAATGTACTGAATATTTGTCAAAATAAAGCCTTATTTACAACTGAGAAGACAAGAAATCAACACAGTTGGCTGCAAGTATGGTGAAAAACAACACAGTTGGCTGCAAGTATGGTGAAAAACAACACAGTAGGCTGCGAGTACGGTGAAAAACAACACAGTAGGCTGCAAATATGGTGAAAAACACAGTTGGCTGCAAGTATGGTGAAAAACACAGTTGGCTGCAAGTATGGTGAAAAACAAATCCTAGCTATTAAGTATGTGCATTACCATCATGGAAAAACCCCCAATCTTATTTGTACAAGAGGTAAAGACTCTAAAACAATAAAGATAATTTTTGTATGGGACATAAAGTTGTTAGCCTATTCTACTCAAGGCATAGAAATCAACTCAACACATATTGGATGCAGCTACTTTCTAGATAACTTGTCTTGTTCAGTAGGTTTGTTTCCTGAACTAAACGGTCAAATTGCCTGCAGCAGAAGTTAAAACGGGCGCATTGGTTGTCCGAAGTGCTCGGTCACAGAAAGACTAGGGGAAATAACTGTGAAAATCTTGAAATTCAAATACAGGTGCACTTATTTATAAACTTGTATTCTTCTTTGACTCTATACAGGTGTTTGAACTTCAACCTTTTGACCCAGCAGTTGTACAGACTAAACACATTAGATATGTCCATCTTGGTACTATAGAAATAAATTAAAAACTATAAGGCTTCTTATTAAATGACATTTTCTAATTAAAGAGCATTTAAAAAAATTATATTTCTAAATAAAAATATGTACCATTTGCGGAATGTTATTACGAACATATCTAATTTTTTTAATCTCCATACAGTTTCCATGACCTGCAGCCATACACCTGCCCTGCACTCACACATTTATAATTGACTGCATATGATGAATGCAGAAGCAGATAAATTTACAAGTAACTGTCATAAAAATGGATCAACCATCATGGCTGGGGACACTGCTGACTGTATTAGCTGCTGACTGTATTAGTAGCTTGCAGATAAGGACGAATGACATAATATATACTACATTGAAGTGTTATCCGAAGGTGATCACACAGAAATACATGGCTACACAGTTATCGAAAAACTTGAATTTGAGAAATGACACAAATCCACAGATTTGTGTAACTCTTATCAGTGCCTCAATGAAAAAATACATGACACAAGAATCAAAATTTGTTACATCACATTTCAACAATTGTATTTCACATCATTCACACACATTTCAGGATACACACACCACAGATATATTTTTCAGGTTTTTTACGATTCGCAGGCACAATGAAACTGTCACAATGATCAGCATTAGAAAAAAAACCAGTTTATTAATATTGACACTCAAAAGTCTCAAAACAAAATGGAATGTAAGTTCTTAATTCAACATTGTGTGGTAATATTATCACGACTTGCATAGGAAAGGTGTGTAAATATATCCAAAATCTCAAACTTTATTTTCCCATGAACCCCAACTATCAACTTATCCTAACTATGTAACACATATATCTTAAGTGGGCCGCTATTGAACAGGAATTTCTTTGGCGTAGAATTATTTCCAATCTCATGATTTTCTAGCTGATAAATGTCTTTAATTCTCCTGGATCAAGAGAAAATGTGGAAATAGAAAGAAAATGTGTATTCTTTATGAAGAGAACCTCAGACACGATCACAAAATTTCAGGAGACAATTGCAGTCACAAAAAATATATCAGTCAATTTTACCAACCAGAGTGGTGAGATAGAATCCTCAATGATTTGTCTTCAGTCAGGAAAATGAGTGAGAACATTTTGAAAGGTCAAACAATAGGCTGTCGTCCACTGGTTGGTCATATCACTTCAGGCTGAGAACCTCGGATTTATATCATAATTGTCTGTAACAAGACTTGATCAATACGAAGACAGTCTTTAATGGATAGAGTCAAATACTACTCTAACAGAGACAGTCTCAGATATAAGGCAAGGGCAAAATGTGCTTCTATAGTCTAGCAATAAATATCTGCACTAGTCAGTAAGTGTGTGCACTAGTCAGTAAGTGTGTGCACTAGTCAGTAAGTGTGTGCACTAGTCAGCAAGTGTGTGCACTAGTTAGCAAATGTGTGCACTAGTCAGTAAGTGTGTGCACTAGTCAGTAAGTATGTGCACTAGTCAGTAAGTGTGTGCACTAGTCAGTAAGTGTGTGCACTAGTCAGTAAGAATATTTTGTGGTTGGTTGGTTGCTGATCTAGCAGTACATGGGTTTATGCTCTTGACCCAAATATAAAAATCAGAATAAAATAATATTTCAGAATCCTAATATTAATGTCTCTACAAACTAAAGCAACCAATTTGAGGCTCATGAAATAGGGACTTTAATTTCATGAATTAACTCTCATAATCCCATATTAACTCTCATAATTTTGTATTAACTCTCATAATCCTATATTAACTCTTCCTTTAACCAATCAATGCTTCAAATGTTGATTAGTAACAGCCAGATTCCCCCCAGAAAGTATCACCAAATTCAACTCAAATTTAACAACACTGCATTATGAAAACTGTAGCTATCTTGTTTAATTTTCTCTGTGCCATATGACACAGTAAGGTATGTCAGATTGGCCTACAAGTACTTTCTAATGCTTGAATTGTCACACAACAACTGGCACTGAATATTAATTCATCTCATCCGTAGTTTGCATATCGCTAGTGCAAGAAAAATGGTTGCATTAGTGCAGGCAATATTAGTGATTCTAAAAGTGTAGGCACTGAAATGAATACTTTTCCTTAGACCTCATACACTGGCTGACATACAATTAGAAAAAACTTTCCAGCAGGCCTCAAACAGTGAGTTAACATATAACTAGAAGAAAGTATAACACCAGCTTCAAACACTGGTCAACATGTAACAAACATTATGGCAGATAGTAATATCACAATAGAAAGATGTTACAACAGTTTATAGGTAACAACAAAATCATCTTGATATCACTGAGAATTGAAAGCAACAGGGATATAATAACAGTAATTCCAGTAACATTTTCTAGACAGATTTTATCAACAGATTTATATTAAGTAGAAAGCATCGTACAAAGAACAAAAATATAACATACTCAAGTAAATTTATGGACAATTGTGGGAGATTCTCTCTCTCTGAAACATGTTGACTTGCGACCCTAAGGAATTAGAATGTGCTCAGTTAGGCAGTGTTGTCGTTATCTCCCTGCATATCTTTGTTTCAATTATACATGACACGTATGTTGATATTGACGAATGTATATCGCAATAGAGATACAACAAGACATCCTTGTAGAAAACAATTGAAGTGAGCAAGGCAGGTTTAACAATAAAGTATCATACACAATTTTAAGCAGTTATCACATCATTCATCGATACAACATCATTCATCGATACAACATCATTCATCGATACATGATTCATCGATACAACATGATTCATCGATACAACATGATTCATCGATACAACATCATTCATCGATACATCATTCATCGATACAACATCATTCATCGATACATCATTCATCGATACAACATGATTCATCGATACAACATGATTCATCGATACAACATCATTCATCGATACAACATCATTCATCGATATTAGACTGGTATTTCTGTGAGTGATCTACTCATTCAAGTGAAGAATATTCTAATATTCTATAAGAAACATTCATGGTGTCCGAACAAGTTTTCTACGGAATATCACACATTTTTTCCCAAACATATTTCAGAAGGTGTCAGTTTAAACACAAACATATTATCTAACGTATAAAATATACAATACTGTAAAGATCAATGAAACAACATTCAATCATGTGAATGAAACAACATTCAATCATGTGAATGAAACAACATTCAATCATGTGAATGAAACAACATTCAATCATGTGAATGAAACAACATTCAATCATGTGAATGAAACAACATTCAATCATGTGAATGAAACAACATTCAATCATGTGAATGAAACAACATTCAATCATGTGAATGAAACAACATTCATACCATCCATGCAACAGAAAACCGTAATGGCTGACATGCAGTTATATTGATGTTATCTTCCTACAGAAGCTTCAAGGCACGTCATCTATACAATTATGCTTTTATTTTGTTTTTGCAATTTGTTTCATGTTTGCTTGAATATATGTATGCACCCTCTGTGGTTGGGAGGGAGCCAGAGATGTACTGTGCAGCACTGGGGAGGAGGAAACTGACAGCACTGTTTTTTCCTATGGATGAGACCCAGCATAGAGACACAGTGACTCTGGGCGTGACAATCCTTTTGACTTGAACATTTGGTTGCATGCCTAGAGCAATAGAGAAGTTCGGCATAACCAGTAGTCAATTATAGGGTGCTGTAGTCCACTAATTAATTTCAACAGATGTGAAGCATGGACACTAAACAAAGCTCAAAGAGAACCAAAGGCTACTGAGATGGAGCTAGTGAAAAATATTATGAAAATATCATGGACAGCTAAGAAAACTATAGCAGAAGGCCTCAGAGATGTTGGAATAAAGTAGAAAACTAAAATAGAGAGCCTCAGAGATGCTGAAGTAAAGTAGAAAACTAAAATAGAGAGCTTCAGAGATGCTGAAGTAAAGTAGAAAACTAAAATAGAGAGCTTCAGAGATGCTGAAGTAAAGTAGAAAACTAAAATAGAGAGCTTCAGAGATGCTGAAGTAAAGTAGAAAACTAAAATAGAGGGCCTCAGAGATGTTTGAGTAAAGAGAAAATTTATAGAAAATTTAGAGTATTCAGGCATTTTATATTTATAAACCATGTGATGAGTATGGCAGAACTTGAACATCTAGTCATTACTGGAAAGAACATGAGAATAGACACAAGAAGGGACAGAGAAAGGTTGCTGGGATGTGTTGTGACATTATGTTGAGAGAATGTCACCAACTGGTTCTATCAATACCACAAGAGACAGGATAAACATGATTGCCTACTACACCGGGCATGCAGTGGATTTTTTCCAACCTTGACATGACAAAGTCTTCTATCTTATTTCGAAGATCCTCTTCAAATGTTGTATTATAGAAACTCTCACATCAATCAATTTTCTTCACACTTGATTGACATAATCTCTTCAATGAGTTCTACTACAAACATGTTGGATATCTCTTACAGCCAAACCACATACTTTTCACTAATCTTCATATTAAAGATACACTCGCTACAACAGACTGCAGAACTCTCTCTAACCTTCACACAACATATTTACTGACTAATTTCTCTAGAATTTTGACAATACAGTCATAGCCTAATCTCTTCCTTTCTTCACATGCATATATAATTTATAGAAATACATATTTTGTTTTACAAATTTTTTCCCTAATGTGAATGAAATAGAAATATATCATGAAAGAAATATGTCTACCTCAAAATACAAGCATAGATATTACTTCAGGCAATGTGCTAGTTCGGTGAAATCAAACATGATAACATCTCATATCAGAAATACTTTTACAAATCTACATCATAACCATTCAGGCAAGGTAGGGGTCATGAAATATATACATTATTGGAGATTTTTTTTTCACAGATGGTCTAACACCAGTTTCTTGATTTTGGTCCAAACTTGAAGCATAGTTTCTTGGGGTAGTTTTTATCTCGAGGAAGGTCTGCAAAGTAGCCCTCTAATCGTGAGTATCTGAAAGAGGCAAGTAAACAAACATATAACAATATATTTGGAAATAACATTTACACCATTACATTAATTTTTCTTTAGGCAAAGGTGGGCAACATTTTTTGGCTAGCAGGCCATATTGGATACTATTCACCTTGTGATCAGACTAAACAAACATTTTTGAATACTTTAAGTTCCAAAGGATGTAGTATTTGTTGCTGACTTTGAAAGCCTTTTTTTTAACATCACAGTACTTGCTACAGTTACTTTTGCAGTAAAACCTGTTATGGCCTCAATTATTGCCCTGTTATCGCCACTCTTATCAATGTGAGCGATTTACTAAGTGTATCTCGTCTGAGCGATCTGCTAAATTTATCTCACCTGAGTCATCTGCTAAATTTATCTCACCTGAGTCATCTGCTAAGTTTATCTCACCTGAGTCATCTGCTAAGTTTATCTGACTTCAGTGAATTGCTAAGTTTATCTCACTTGAGATTTACTACAATTATCTAAGCTGAGTGATTTAAGATTATCTCACCTGAGTGATCTACTAAGTTTATCTCACCAGAACGATCTGCTAAGTTCATCTCACCTGAGTGATCTACTAAGTTTATCTCACCTGAGTGATCTGCTAAGTTTCTCATAGGTCATCTTCTTTTTATTCTTTTTTTTCTCTCCCCATAATCGAGCAACTTCTGTAGAGTTCATGACTCGGAAAACACCCTCGGACTTGGAGATCCACTCAATGATGCCTTCATATTCTGAACTATGAAGAAGATTGCGCATAAATTCCCAAAGATGTAATACATTTGACACTGGAAGGTAAAAAGAACAAATAATTAATCATACAGAAATCATTAAAATAATGATAATCATTGAAATGGTGAATTAACTACATTATTTTACTTTACAGAAGAATGTTCAGTATCTCATGGACAGACGATAAAAGTATAAATAGAGAATTAATTGAATAAATTCTGAATTCATCATCATTAGGTGCCATACCGACTGGCAATTATTGATATACACAAATTTCTTTGTCGAGCATCGTTTTATCAGGACCAATGTTGACTTTCTGCCATGCCACGATGTGAGACTATCTAATATATTTTCACTGTCATTCAAGATCTTTCTTGTTTTCAATCTTGTCCATTGCAACCATGTTCCCAAGACCTCAGTGTTGCACAACATGACCACAAAAATGTGTTGTTTTCCTAATATTATTTAAATAGCATTTATAGTATTTAAATAGTCTCTCATTTGATTCTTTTGGTACCTCGTCAGTTTTTCTAGCTGCCCCTGGTATTCTCAGCATTCTGAAATTTTATTTTAAATTCTGAATTAAGTGAAGCAAAGACAACTCCTCTATACTGACCACAGAAAGAGAAAAGAGACCTCACACAACCATACTACTATATGTGTTATTGTTTGTACCAGTGTATGATTGTGTCAGAGTGTATCAGTAGGGAGATGGTATTGGAGAGAAATGATTGTGTCAGAGTGTATCAGTAGGGAGATGGTATTGGAGAGAAATGATTGTGTCAGAATGTATCAGAGAAAGGTGATTGTGAGATAAATTTTAACTAACGTTTGACATGATGAACATGCATGGAAGCTTGTCGTGACGCTATAATAATGAGAAATACTTTATGTAAACGGGTCCTCAAGGCAGATACAATTCCTGATATATGTAAATGGGTCCTCAAGGACAAATACAACTTCGGATATATTTTATCTCTTTTATTTATTTCTGTAACATTTTGTTTATATTCCAATGACAAAGAATTACACAATCACATACAAGAATTACACAATCACATACAAGAATTACACAATCACATACAAGAATTACACAATCACATACAAGAATTACACAATCACATACAAGAATTACACAATCACATACAAGAATTACACAATCACATACAAGAATTACACAATCACATACAAGAATTACACAATCACATACAAGAATTACACAATCACATACAAGAATAGTTGTTATTGATCCAGTTTAAAAGGTCATAAACAATTAAAAAGTCAATTTATACACACCTTGACCTGGTTTACGTCCTGGCTTTCGCCTTTCCTTTTCAACAAATGGCATTGATTCTCTTGCAGGCTTCTTTTTTTCCTTTGGCTTCAGTGCATTGTTACGTTTACGATATGATACTTTATCTGTATCAGTTCGATTCTATCACAAAAAAGGAAAAGTAATGTACACTATACGGGATGGAAAATCTATGTATATAATGTGAGTCAAGCATTGTGTTGCGAAAAATATTGGAATAGGAGGTACATTAACATAATATGAACCCAATAATGTACAACACATGTATACAATTTGTGTCTTAGAAACAAACATTGTGCTTGTCAATTACTCTGAATGTCTGGAGTCTTTAAGATAGCTAAATATGTTATGCATCACATTTATTTGTGGCTACTGCAAATTGTTGTTGTTTAGTTTCTCCAATCACTCATAATACTTTTGTCTGGCTGACTACAGATCATATAATACTTTTGTCTGGCTGACTACAGATCATATAATACATTTGTCTGGCTGACTACAGATCATGTAATACTTTTGTCTGGCTGACTACAGATCATGTAATACTTTTGTCTGGCTGACTACAGATCATGTTACTGACAACAAGCCTATTTTCTGCGTTTATGTGTCAATCACCAGAAATTATAAGCATGTAAACTGTTTTGTTTCCGTTATGCAGAGAAGTTGTTTCTACATGCTTTCTGGCATAGAAGTTTCCTACCCTCATGGGTATGCAATGCTTTGCATTAGAGTGAGAATAAAGGGCTCTAGCCAATTTTCTTTAATTATTACTGATTTTCAAAGTCTAAATCGATGAATTCTTCTTTTTGGACATATCCCTGCTTTATTAACCTCCATAAGTATATTCTGAAAGCAATTAATTCTATATTTACTATTTGTTAGTGTCCTATTATTGCCCACTAGCAATGTTCCAATCTTCCTAAGAAACATAAAATATTGGATTTTCTACTTTGATGCAAAATTTATTTTCTTACTTTCAGATCTCAACTTAAATATAGTAAAATAAATCAATCGGTCAAAGGCGGTTCATTTCTACACATCTAGAAATGAATGTTGTGCAGAAATGCAAAGTTCTATTTTGTCCTTAGAAATTTATGTCGCAGATATTATCTGTTATTGTGATCAGTAGAAATATATGTCATAGATAAGATAAAATTATGTCATAGATAAGATAAAATTATGTCATAGATAAGATAAAATTATGTCATAGATAAGATAAACTTATCTCATATCTGCTGTTGTCATAAATAATTATTACAAATATTTGATTATTTACTTTCATTAAATACTAAACCAGCAAGAATATGCATCACATTTATTCTTATTTATAGAAACAGTTAGGGGGCTGTGTAGCACAGTGGTTAGAACAATGGCTTTGCATATGAGTGGTCCTGGGTTCATTCCCCAGTCGAGGCGGAAATGTTTTTCAGATTGCAATGGCTCCCGGGTCAACACAGTCTTAAATGGGTACCGGATTAATCCGGGAAGTAAATACTGCAAGGGAGAGGAGATGGCTACCGCCCTCATTTAACAGATCCACTGAAATGTGAGATCGCTAACATCTCACATGCCTACGGCATTAATAAATGCTATGGGTTACTTTACAGAAACAGTTACAAATCACAGTGTTCAGTTTACTTGCACATCCTGTGTACTTCTTCTTCAGCATTCATTCTCAAACTCCCACTGGATCTCTCCCTTGTAGCAGGACACATTCTCAAACTCCCACTGGATCTCTCCCTTGTAGCAGGACACATTCTCAAACTCCCACTGGATCTCTCCCTTGTAGCAGGATCATTGTCCTACTAGATTTTCAGTAGGATGTAGTCCAGAGAATGGAAATGTGTTGTGTCACTTGTGTCACCATTTTATGTGCACCAATGGCCAGACACATCCATCTTCTGCTTGTCGTGCATACAAAACTCCTTAACCACTGCTGAGTTCACCAGGATTTTTAAGCAATTATTCTTGAACTTCCGCCAGATCTCTTTTGTAGCAGGACAATAGTGCTACTGTGTTGCAGTAGTCATTGTTTATTTGTGCCATTACCCAACATGTCCAACTTTGGCAGTGGTAGATGTTTTACAATGTTCACTGATTTGTGGATATTCATAGTGCCATATCGCTAGTAGATCTGCCTATGCACTGTTACATGTTTATCAATTCGCTTGTGCAAAATGCTGGCCTCTTTTGTCACCTGTCTGAACATCAACAACTGTCAATTATGCTTGTCATTTTGCGTCTGGATTCCTATCAACCTGACCACAGATAGCCACTGGCTGACCACAGATAGCCACTGGCTGACCACAGATAGCCACTGGCTGACCACAGATAGCCACTGGCTGACCACAGATAGCCACTGGCTACTTCATACTGTGTTCCAAAATATGAGTATACACACAAGTTTAATAGTGTACAAATAAAAAAGTTCTGTATGTACCTGCAATTTCTCAAAGTCTGGCAAATGTTCCTCTGGAACCTGACTCGCTATGTCGCAATCATGTCCGTCACTGAAACCTTCATCCGATGAAGATTCATGTCTGCTACCCTTTATATCTGGACCATAAATATGTGAGACCCACTCTTCTGTATTTGCAATTGACATGTAGTGACTGGACGGATCTCTATCAGCCGGACTGCTCTCATAACCATCTGAAAAATACATTTGTTGACAATATTTGATTTGGACAAGATTTTATTACCGGCAGTTAGTGAATTGGTCATTAGCTCATCACAATGCCACCGGACACATCTATGGCTGCTCCTATTCAGCATAACCTTCAGTACAAGACAGGTAATTAACTGTTTAGGTTCTGTGTTGAATGATAACTCTTGCTTTGATTCCTGTAAACCACTCATTTTCTAGCAACTCCCAAGTCCTGCATTCTGATCAAAGACACAGAAGAAAACACACACATCCAGCATCGTCCAACTGTGACCTAATTCATTTATTGCATTAAAATATTGGCATGACCCACTAACGCCCACTTGTCACTGTGACCTCACTACAATATAATGAAACTGTGCTATGTAGGATTATATGTAATTTTTAATAAAAACCAATGATTAGGAATTTTGAAAAATATTGTTCAATAGGGAATTCTGTTTCAAATTTATTTTGCTAAAACAGGACTAATGTATAGCTAAATAATGTATAATAATATAGCTAAATTAGAATATTCTGCAGTTAGTGAAACCGTCAACACATGCAAGAAAATGGCAAAGTGTAGAATACCAGACTATATCAATAAATAATTACAAGACAATGTGAAGATAATTATAATATTATTTGTAAACAATTCTAAACATAATACAGTATGAGACCACATAACATGATACCACATACACATAACGTCACATATATATAATAAAGTATGAGGCGACAAACATGCAGAGAATTAAACACATTGTATTTAGATTTCTCTATATGTACTGTGTTTCTCTCAAAATAGCAGCGTGTTGGCTGTCACAACAGTAATAGGCCCCTACTAACACAGACTATCACAAGTACAGGCCCTACTCACACAGACTTATCACAAGTACAGGCCCTACTCACACAGACTTATCACAAGTACAGGCCCTACTCGCACCGACTTATCACAAATAAAGGACCTACTCACACATACTTATCACAAGTATAGGCCCTACTCGCACAGACTTATCACAAGTACAGGCCCTACTCGCACCGACTTATCACAAATAAAGGACCTACTCACACATACTTATCACAAGTATAGGCCCTACTCACACAGACTTATCACAAGTACAGGCCCTACTCACCCAGACTTATCACAAGTATAGGCCCTACTCACACAGACTTATCACAAGTATAGACCCTACTCACACAGACTTATTACAAGTACAGGCCCTACTCGCCCAGACTTATCACAAGTATAGGCCCTACTCACACATACTTATCACAAGTATAGGCCCTACTCACACAGACTTATTACAAGTACAGGCCCTACTTGCACAGACTTATCACAAGTGGCTAAAGTGATCTCTCTAGGGATCCTAAGAAATGCACTTGTTCGTAAACATTATGTCACCATCAAATTAGGACCCCACAATCTTGCAAAAAAGGCTAATTATTTGACCTATTCACTACAGTAACACATATGCAACTATAAATAGGTGATAAATTGAAATCAATGTGTAAAAATATATAGGCCTAGTCACACTGATAATCGAGTCTCTCGCTGGTCATCGGTGAAGGCAATATATATATTATATATGTTGCCAGCGGCTCAAGCCTAGTTTAAGTCTTCACTGTGACCTTTGTTCTATTTTCGAGGTATGTTCTGACCATTGCAGCGTGATTAGTAGAATTTGTATTTAAAATTAAGGTATATTCATTGAAAAGGCATATTAATTTCGTATTAGTATTTACATTAGGGATGGGGGTAAGGGTTAGGATCAGTTATAAATGAAAAAAATAAATTAGTTATCAAAATTATAATTATAAGTGTGATTGATGTTCTTTTGTGTCAGGAGATGTGACATCATGGCCATGATTTCTGAAGGCGTCTTCAACCGCCCGATTCGGTAAACCAGACACCAAGCGAATAAATATTGCAAAATCAAGAACGGTAGCATTTTGACAGAATGTAATGGGCACATTGGGAAGAGAATTTGATGCCATTTTGTTTGTAATGGCAGATTGGCGGGTAAAAAGGTTATGAAGCGTTATGAGGTGGTTTTGACAGTCTTCTGCATCATAGCAGAGCGACAAGACAGTGAATCGTGTTTATTATACTATTTGTCAATGGTATATCCAGTGAAATCATCGTGTAAACTGCTGAAAATTTGAGAAAACTATAAGGTAAGTTCTTCGTCTGTGATTATTAAATTATTCCACGATGTTTCCATTATGTAAAATATATAATAGTCAACAGATTTCACAGCTTACGATCGATCAAAAATATGGTAGGTCTAGATCGAGATAGGTCTAAATCTGTCTTTATCACTATCTCACAGGTCTCGTATCACACACAAACAAAACCTACACCAGTATATGCGAATTTAATTATTTATTTATATGTGCAAATATTATTTAAATATCTGTAACAACAAAAAAGTTATTGTAATTTCAAAACAGCCACCGATGATTATGTAATATTTCCAAAAACCAATTTCACGGCAGAAGAGAAATTGCGCAATTGTAAACAAACCATGCTAAAGGTTAACCGATGCCAGCTTGGATTAATTTCATATATAATATATCTACTAAATATATATAGGGGGCTAGGCCATATCATCATATGATATATTATGAAGTCTTATGCATGCTACTCCGAGATGCTGCAGTCACAACTGCATAGATAACTATTACCAGACCAGGAAACTTTTCTCTGAATGCAGATCAGATCCTTACGAGAAAATTCGCGGGATACAGTTGATACACTCACTTGCCATCCAATATCCAATAGCATATTGAATATGCTACTAAAAGTTTGTAAAAGAATAGGACCTAACAAACATTCATATGACGATTACTAATTTATTGTGACAATGGTTGAGAGAAATTAAAGACTAAGAGACAAACTTCCTGCTTTGACTCTGAAAGTCAACGAATGACGATAGCCAGCTAGGCAAACCGCAAAATCAAACATTAACTATTAACTAATGATCAATCAAGTCATGAACATCATAGAGTGTCAAGTGTCATAGAGAGATAGTGAGTCCCTGTTATACTAGGGTCTTACAATTTATACAGTAAGTTTGTACTACTACCTCTGTAGCATCTTTCTAAACAGAGAACATCAGAATTTAACTTCTTGCTGTCTATTCGCAAATCTAAAGGCTCAGAACTACAAGAACACATGTTGTGGTCGTAATTTGTTCACCATGATCTTACGACAGACAATGTTTCCTTAGGTTAACCAAGGGACTGTAATCTCACATTTTGTTGACTGAAGTAAATACACGTATATCCGTATAAGCTAACGTAAATTACCGTAACATTCACCGTCATAATCTTTGAATATCATCCTAGTTTTTGCTAATTATTATTTTTGTTCAAGCTTTATAAAATATTCTCATATTATAAATTACCTTCCGCAACTTTAGCTTTTTTCTCAAAAAGAAAAAATTTGACCAAATAAAATGAGGTATAAAATCACAACATTTTTAAATGTTCTGTCTACGACAAGAGAAGAGCGGCACTATAAGACCATATTCATCATATTATATGCTGTCTCCACAACAAAAGTTAACTGCAACAGACCTCCAATATCCCATGTCTCTTGTCTAGGTGGTACACTTTCCTAGATTGTAATTTTCCTTCTCGTGATGTCACTCTCCCACTTGTATCTCTACCTAGCTCATATCTGCATCCTCTTGACTTTACCCTCAAGTAAGGTCTTCAACAAGGTCTCATGTCTTTCTTTTAATACGTCAAAAATATTTTATTTATTTGATATTTATTTCCTTTAATAATTATTTCTTTATGCGAAGAACAGACACGGTCATAGCACAGCCGAGGCCACAAATCTGGCTTAGAACGCAAGCGCGAGCTACAATCACCCCTACGTTTAACGGCAAGAGTGGATCACAAATCATCTGGGGAAATACAATAGAGTTTATGCGAAGTGTTGTTTGAATCTCTTAGTTTGTTTTCTTCTCTTCTTATAAAGTTCTGCTTATCCTTCTATAGGCCTATATCCACATCACAGAGGTATACATTGTGTCTTCTATGTGTATGGTTCTTGTCCATGTTTCCGAAGCATATGCCTATATTAATATAGAATAGATGTCGCATTTTATAATTTTCATTATTAGCTTGTTTGTTAGACAATATTAGCGCTGACTAAATGACGGTTCACCAGCTATAGAACCTATATCGCTGTGTCTCGTTGTTTGTTTCATTGAGTAACTTTTGGAATGGTTGTACCTATGTCTGTTCATTTTGATATTTGCCATTTGTTGCCCCAGCCCCTTCTCCAATTTTCAGTTTCGGGTTGTTACCGACACTGTAGCTTCATCTCATGATACAGAACTTAGATCATGATATCAATCGGGATTTCATGCTGGCACAGGGAGTATGCATGTTCCTAGGATATCGTCATGTGTAGTAACGAGAGTGTTTGAGATCTTCCTGTGTAGTCAGGAGATTGTTTGAGATCTCACTGTGTAGTCAGAAGAGTGTTTGAGATCTTCCTGTGTAGTCAGGAGGGTATTTGAGATCTTCCTGTGATCTTCCTGTGTAGTAACGAGAGTGTTTGAGATCTTCCTGTGTAGTCAGGAGATTGTAGGACACTTTCATGATGGCAGAGCCATAGACATGCCTTTGAGAAAGGGGGGAAATGGAGGAAAGGGGGAGGGACTTATAATCACCTCGGGGAGAGACTTATTTTTCTGGAGGAAATCTAATGAAATTAAAACATTAAGTATAGACAGGCAATGAAAATACAAAATATAACGAATAAATATACCAAAACAGAACTCAAATGACCACATAAACAGAAATATTTGTCAGTGAGATTCTTCATTACTATGTAAACTTTAACGTTATATTTGATACCGTAGCCCATACATAATTGATGTAACATATTTGTTCACATTTCTCGTCTTTTCCTATTATAATGCAATTATAATTCAAGAAAAAAATCTCTCGCGACATGATAGACATGTTTCTGCGTCCCGGTGTTTGAGGAGAGCTGTTTTAAGGCGAACGATTTTGTAAAATTTGCAATAAGCATATTATGCAATATAAAATGCATACAAAATATGCAATAAGACTTCAATATGATCAGGAAATTTCAATAAAGAAATCAATCGAAAGCTTGAAAATATGATTGACTTATTGTATTCTGGTGGATTGATATGTATTCCACCCCTCCCAACCCTCAACGAATGGCAAGTACCCCTCATTGAAAGTACCCCTCATAGCACGTAACTCAGTGGTTTCAAGCAATAGGCCTAAGTCACATGGATATTTTAAAAATCAACTTTGTAAACAAGACGTCCCTAGCCGGACCTAAACCAGTGAGCTCTTGTGCATAAAGAGTATGGCTTAACAATGATCGGTCTCCAAGATAAAGACATAGGTGTTGTACACAAAATGTAAATATCACCTGAAATGCCGATTTGGATTAAATCCGTGCGTTTCGTTGGTAACCTTGGCTATTTGTGGCATGCGACTCCAAGTATATAAATTGTCACCAACGAAAAACACGTCAATAATCAAAAAAGTAATGCATGAAGTCTTGTACAGGGGTTTTCTATTGCAAATTGTATCGGCTTAACGACTACGCAAGAAACATTTCTGAAATGTCTATGAGAATAATTTCACAGATCGTAGTTCATGTGTGATTCAAGAGTTGAATATATGTGATTTATGTGTTCAATATATTTGTCTGTTCTATCAAATTTGTTTTCTGTATTTTAAACATTTTCCCCATTACTTTGTGGGTCTTCTATATGTCGTCACCTCATCATTGTTGGCAAGTATGAACAGGAAATAATTATAACCTCTTAAACAAACATTAGAAGTAACACATAGTACAGACAAAACATAGTACAGACAAAACATAGTACAGACAAAACATAGTACAGACAAAACATAGTACAGACAAAACATAGTACAGACAAAACATAGTACAGACAAAACATACAAACCTGAATCAGCTGACGGTGAATCAATGGGAATATCATCATCACATGTGTCCGGGAAGGAAATATCCTGCTCAAGATCAAATAAGTCGTTTGACCAGAAATAATTCAGTCCAGGTGTATCTTCCATGTAACTCTGATCTGCGGGATGAAGTGTTTTCTCATCAAATAATCTTGCTATGTCTATACACATTTATAGTTTACATATAAGATACATACATTCTAGCAGACGAGTAGGCCTATATAGTCACAGTAGATTATGGAAACCTAATCTTCCATGAAATGTAACCAGTTCTGTTGCTGGTTGTAACCAGTTCTGTAACAGGTTCTGTGCTCCCAAGCGTTGACGCCTCACAAAAGAATTAATATTACTGTTGCCTACTATAATGGCGTATGAGGCACGTAAAGGAAGGTTTTTAACGGTATAATTGGCCACTCTCCACGTATACTTTTAACGGTAGGATTGGCTACACCCCAAGTATACTTTTAACGATAGGATTGGCTACACCCCAAGTATACTTTTAACGGTAGGATTGGCTACACTCCAAGTATACTTTTAACGATAGGATTGGCTACACTCCAAGTATACTTTTAACGGTAGGATTGGCTACACTCCAAGTATACTTTTAACGATAGGATTGGCTACACTCCAAGTATACTTTTAACGGTAGGATTGGCTACACCCCAAGTATACGTTTAAAGCAGCACAATCGCCCTTGCGTTGCTGGCCCTAACAAGGAACAAAGAATATCAATATTGTTTACCTTCCATGTATGTCGTAAGAGGTGATTAAGGTGACATTATGTTGGAGTTAGATGTCAAATCCCACATAGGTAAAATAAAGTATCAGAAGCCATGCTGAAATCAGATGTATCATGCCGAAAGGCACATATATTACAGCTAAGCTGTAAACCATGACAAAACATTATTTATCTGGACTACATCCTGCGAATATGCAGGAATTTGAGAACAAACGCAGAAGAAGAAGCAAGTCACACAATGTCCATAGGAAGCTGAACGTTGCGCTAAAATCATGAAGTCAATGATGACACAGCACATTCCATCCTCTGGACTACATCCTGCTTCATTGTCCAAGGTTAGAATACAAACACAGCTTATATAGTTACTGTAATTATTGAATGTCTTCATTTTGTGTTACATTTTATTGCTATAATAGCTCTGTAGGTAGTGGTACTGCTATTGTTGGTGACATATCAGGTAGTCTCACCCTCATATGGTGTCACGCTGTACTGATATAATGTCACACTTGCACTGATATGGTGTAACCCCTGTACTGATATGGTGTCACCTCTGTACTAATATGGTGTCACACTTGTACTGATATGGTGTTACCACTGTACTGATATGGTGTCACCCCTGTACTGATATGGTGTCATCTCTGTACTGATATAGTGTCACACTTGTACTGATATGGTGCTACCCTTGTATTGCTATGATGTCATCCCTGTATTGATATTGTGCTCATGTACTGACATGTGGTGCTCATGTCCTGGCATGTGGTGCTCATGTACTGACATGTGGTGCTCATGTCCTGGCATGTGGTGCTCTTGTCCTGGCATGTGGTGCTCTTGTACTGACATGTGGTGCTCTTGTACTGACATTGTTTTATCTTGTAATTAATATGATACCACAACTACATTTTTATTAGTAACAATTGCATATATTTAATGACATTTTCAGTTTCACATGTAATTGTATGTCATGAATGTGTTGGCATTTTTTTTTCATTTGTAACGTAAAAACAAATATTGTTTTCATTTTGACGTTACACCATAAGATCATGTTACAAAGTGAATCAAACACTTCTCTGAGGCCACTTCCTCAATGAATATGAACTGCCGTACTAACGGCAGTAATGGCCTCCTTCCTAAAAGTATAATC
Organism: Meghimatium bilineatum; assembly: GCA_034231615.1. Classification (NCBI taxonomy): domain Eukaryota; kingdom Metazoa; phylum Mollusca; class Gastropoda; order Stylommatophora; family Philomycidae; genus Meghimatium; species Meghimatium bilineatum. The sequence continues at coordinate 1,566,533 of CM067305.1, read as the reverse complement.
AAAACAACCCTTCATATGCCATCGACTATTTCGGTGCATTTCATTTGTCTGTGTTGGCAGTCGACACGAAGTATATACATAGGGGCAAACGAAAAGCACGTAGATAATCGAAATCATCACGTATAAAGGCTTGGTTTGATCCTGCTACTAGGCCGTTACCTTCAATAGCCACGAAGAAGGCTACACGGAAAACTATCTATTCGCTAAACCCTTTGCTGCCTTTCAACGTCTAGGGTGGAAGAGTTTTCTGAAGAAGGCCCTCGTGTTTCCTGAGTATGCTGTGTGATATGTCGCATTTTTTTATTTAGGTGGTCCATCGTTTTCGTGGTCGGTCTCTAGGTCTGCTTTCTCTGTATCTGTGTAGCATAGCTTGCTGTGGTATGCTGTCTGATGGTGTCTGTTGACGTGTGTAAACCATTTATCACTGAACACGGAACACTTTTCAATATTTATACAGATGTCCGAATGTCTAAACTAGGTGTTTGAACCTTAAACGACAAGCACCTCCGACACTTAATCATTAGTGCTTGCGAGCACTTTTTAACTCGCATGGCACAAGCATATTTTATCACTAGAGCACTAGGTTGATAAGAAATAATCAGATGTAGAAATATCCTTACCTTGTTCTTGAGAAGTCTGACCAACATTAGTAAGATCCGTGTAGTGAGTTTCTTCCTGGACACTGCTGAAGCTGTTGTTCATATTGACATCGTTGTCGTCGCCATCATCAAACATATTCTCACGTGTTCTCATCATGATGATGTTGCTAGGTTCTACAATTCCCTGTTTGGAAGACGAGTGTGACAGTAGGGCTGAAAATGGGGGTAACCGTGTAATTTTTCCTTGAGTGTTATTGGCACTGGTTCTGTCTTGGACGGATTTGAATCTGCAACCAAAGAAGGTATGCTCGCTGCAAACTCTGTGTTCACTGATGCCACTATTGTTGTTGTTTAAGTCAGTTTCAAATGCAGTTGTGTTTAGAGTGTGGATATTAGAAAGTTCCCTGTGGACGTTTAAATGTGGATGTGAATTATTATTGATATGTTTATGGTTGATGTCTTTGCTGTCAATGTGGAACATATGTTCATTGTTGTCTCCGTAACTAAGACAATTAGGTGACTGAATAGAATACTGCTGTGAATCATCAAATGACTGATGTGTGTGATGAGGGTATTGTCCAATTTGTGGATGTGAACTGTTATCGAAATAATTGGATCTCGTTGATGAAGACGTCGACGACGATGATAACGAAGACGGCGATAATGAGTTATATTCGAATATGTTTTGTGGAGAGACTACAGTTGCAAGTTCATATTTGATAGGTGCCTTCAGGTCAGGTGATTCGTCTTTATCTGAAGATTGTTGGCAACAGAACTGTTGATATAAGAACGTGTTCTGGTATGATGTCTCCTTGATTGATGATAGTGGAAATGCTAGGTCTGTTGTTGTTGTTGTTGACAGTTCGTAGTCAGCTGCGGTTACTGCTTTATTGGTAGTCTGCATTAAAGAGTTAAAATACATTAGATCTGCATGGTTTACATTATATAGGCTAACTCTCTCTCTCTGCATAAAGTTTACATTCTATAGGCTAACTCTCTCTCTCTGCATAAAGTTTACATTCTATAGGCTAACTCTCTATCTGCATAAAGTTTACATTCTATAGGCTAACTCTCTATCTGCATAAAGTTTACATTCTATAGGCTAACTCTCTATCCCAGAAAAGGTTTTCCTTTCCTGTCAAAATGTATTTAGATGTAACTGAAGTAGGTATTAACAGCTCACAGGTAGGACGGGTTAGTCATCTGAACCCACATGTAGGTCAGGTCAGCCCTCTCAGTTTACAGGTAGGAGGGGTAGCCCTCTCAACACACAGGTAGGAGATGTCAGCCCTCTAATATGTTACAATTATAAAAGAAACTACAGTATAGACACATGTACATGTACAATACAATCATACTTTTATGTGTATAATCAAGAAAGATAGAATCAAGGACCTGCAAACACTAATTTAAACAGACTGAGCCACATGGTGTCCTATTGGATAACATGAGCCACTTTGCCTCTTATTGGATAACATGAGCCACTTTGCCTCTTATTGGATAACATGAGCCACTTTGCCTCTTATTGGATAACATGAGCCACTTTGCCTCTTATTGGATAACATGAGCCACTTTGCCTCTTATTGGATAACATGAGCCACTTTGCCTCTTATTGGATAACATGAGCCACTTTGCCTCTTATTGGATAACATGAGCCACTTTGCCTCTTATTGGATAACATGAGCCACTTTGCCTCTTATTGGATAACATGAGCCACTTTGCCTCTTATTGGATAACATGAGCCACTTTGCCTCTTATTGGATAACATGAGCCACTTTGCCTCTTATTGGATAACATGAGCCACTTTGCCTCTTATTGGATAACATGAGCCACTTTGCCTCTTATTGGATAACATGAGCCACTTTGCCTCTTATTGGATAACATGAGCCACTTTGCCTCTTATTGGATAACATGAGCCACTTTGCCTCTTACTGGATGACATGAGCCACTTTGCCTCTTATTGGATAACATGAGCCACTTTGCCTCTTATTGGATAACATGAGCCACTTTGCCTCTTATTGGATAACATGAGCCACTTTGCCTCTTATTGGATAACATGAGCCACTTTGCCTCTTATTGGATAACATGAGCCACTTTGCCTCTTATTGGATAACATGAGCCACTTTGCCTCTTATTGGATAACATGAGCCACTTTGCCTCTTATTGGATAACATGAGCCACTTTGCCTCTTATTGGATAACATGAGCCACTTTGCCTCTTATTGGATAACATGAGCCACTTTGCCTCTTATTGGATAACATGAGCCACTTTGCCTCTTATTGGATAACATGAGCCACTTTGCCTCTTATTGGATAACATGAGCCACTTTGCCTCTTATTGGATAACATGAGCCACTTTGCCTCTTATTGGATAACATGAGCCACTTTGCCTCTTATTGGATAACATGAGCCACTTTGCCTCTTATTGGATAACATGAGCCACTTTGCCTCTTATTGGATAACATGAGCCACTTTGCCTCTTATTGGATAACATGAGCCACTTTGCCTCTTATTGGATAACATGAGCCACTTTGCCTCTTATTGGATAACATGAGCCACTTTGCCTCTTATTGGATAACATGAGCCACTTTGCCTCTTATTGGATGACATGAGCCACTTTGCCTCTTATTGGATAACATGAGCCACTTTGCCTCTTATTGGATAACATGAGCCACTTTGCCTCTTATTGGATAACATGAGCCACTTTGCCTCTTATTGGATAACATGAGCCACTTTGCCTCTTATTGGATAACATGAGCCACTTTGCCTCTTATTGGATAACATGAGCCACTTTGCCTCTTATTGGATAACATGAGCCACTTTGCCTCTTATTGGATAACATGAGCCACTTTGCCTCTTATTGGATAACATGAGCCACTTTGCCTCTTATTGGATAACATGAGCCACTTTGCCTCTTATTGGATAACATGAGCCACTTTGCCTCTTATTGGATAACATGAGCCACTTTGCCTCTTATTGGATAACATGAGCCACTTTGCCTCTTATTGGATAACATGAGCCACTTTGCCTCTTATTGGATAACGTTGTTTTAAGAGAAGATCACAGATGAACAACTGGAAATTATAAATTATTCTATGGACTGATTGGAATGGATGAGGACTGGTTGGAATGGATGAGGGGAGAGGAAATGCTGTAATAGAATGATAAATATTTGAACGACATTCAATCAAATGCAATAGATAAGTCTTGAAGGGAACGGGCTAACAACAAAATAAATTTCCGAAAGGGAGTTATGAACGAATAAAGATTGAGATTCACTGTGTTAGAGCATGTTGACACAATATGATACACGTAGGACACAGCACATCTAGCAGAGTGCACCATCAAGGCTAGAGACCGAGGATGTTGAATGAAGGTTGGTTGCAACCAACATTCGATGTGTATACGGCACTTGATGATGGTGAAATACTGAATATACGATGAATATTAAATTATGTTGAATCTACAGCACCGTAAACTAAGCAGGGGAGAGACTGTCCTAGTTGGGAGCAGTACAAGAAATCAAAGGGAAGTTGCAAGCGAAATGAATTTAGTTTCTATTAAAGGAGAGACACTGGAGCAAGCCTTGATCAAGACGCCAAAATATCCAACTTCTGCTCTGGGAATAAGTACATCACAAGATGCGAGCTACCACTGACATAAGCATAACGTTTCTACTTTTTCTATCTTCACCAACACACGTACACAGGACTGCTACTGTTTTATACCACTTCCGAGGTAGCATTATTTTTTGAGGACAACATCACTGATATAACTAATTTGGCCTAACATCCACGATTGTAAAAAGCATACATCATCATCAAGAGACACTTTTCATTTTTTTAAAAAATTAACCAAATAAGGCAGCCACCCAAAGTATACACTAAGATGAACTCTGCATTGAACTTTTATCCTTTCTAATCACAAGGCTATTAGTATTTGATAATTCTCACATACTTATTTGAAAGGGATCATGTTTCAGTATCAGATAAAGCGATAACTTAATACCGTATCATGTAAATGATTATATTCGACCGTCGTGTCCGCAGCCAATGAACTTCACGGGGAAAGTTAATTAAGTGATATTAAAAAGTCGTTTTCCTATTAGCAAATATCGCCGACGGTTACGCAGATATATAGACACGTTACTTGTTGCTTGAATTTGCAAGCACTTTCTACACGAACATAATTTCACAGAACCTGCAATCATATATTTTGAATATAGTCTAATCCAGTTGAAATGATTAAATCACGTTTTACAATAGAATAACCCAGTACGATTAAAGCAAGTTCTTCAGAGTAGTCGTTCTTACTGATATCAGACACCGTCACTTATCTTGGCTGGCGATGCGACTAATTATTGGGTACTGCGTGTACATTGTCTCGCCTGCCAGTGGAAAAAGTTGGATCAGCTAAGATATCTGAAGCTGCGTGAGATCAGCGAGCAGGTCAATTCCGGAGAAGGATTTGCTGAATGTAAATTGTGCGTGGCTGAATTGTCGCAACATGATTATGTTCGCTTGCAAAAATTTGACTACGCACGCTTGTACAAATCTGACTGTACGCTTGTACAAATCTGACTGTGTACGAGTGTACAAATCTGACTATGTACGCTGGTATAAATCTGACTGTATGCTTGTACAAATCTGACTGTGTACGAGTGTACAAATCTGACTATGTACGCTGGTATAAATCTGACTGTATGCTTGTACAAATCTGACTGTGTACGAGTGTACAAATCTGACTATGTACGCTGGTATAAATCTGACTGTATGCTTGTACAAATCTGACTGTGTACGAGTGTACAAATCTGACTATGTACGCTGGTATAAATCTGACTGTATGCTTGTACAAATCTGACTGTGTACGAGTGTACAAATCTGACTATGTACGCTGGTATAAATCTGACTGTATGCTTGTACAAATCTGACTGTGTACAAGTGTACAAATCTGACTATGTACGAGTGTACAAATCTGACTGTGTACAAGTGTACAAATCTGACTATGTACGCTGGTATAAATCTGACTGTACGCTTGTACAAATCTGACTGTGTACAAGTGTACAAATCTGACTATGTACGCTGGTATAAATCTGACTGTACGCTTGTACAAATCTGACTGTGTACAAGTGTACAAATCTGACTATGTACGCTGGTATAAATCTGACTGTATGCTTGTACAAATCTGACTGTACGCTTGTACAAATCTGACTGTGTACAAGTGTACAAATCTGACTATGTACGCTGGTATAAATCTGACTGTATGCTTGTACAAATCGTTGCCTAAATGTCACGTCAGTTATATCAGGGTCTGACCATTTTTCAATGTGAACTGACAATGTAACCACAGACTAAATCAGGCTGAGTGCTAGTACCGAGTATCGTCATAATGTGTACATTCAAAACCTGAAGTAGTACTTTAATCTCTTATGAAATATGCGAAAATCAAGTTTATCACAACAGAGAAATTAACGGCAATGTCTTGTCAAATATGTAGAAACCAAATTATGAAATCTTTCCGGACTAATCACCGATATATCGGCTATTGAAAGAAAATCTACAGGACCAATCACCGATATACCCGCTACAGAAAGAAGAAAGCAAACATGAGAAATAGAATGAGAGTGAAGGAGTAAGCAAACATGAGCAACTTTTGTCATGTAAATAAGTCTAGTAACCCCTCCCCCCCCCCACCAATTAAGAGATGGGTATCTACGAGCCTTTGTCATGTTGAAAAGATAAGAATAGCAGCAAAGGTGTCAACCATGACGCAATACATTCACTTCTGAGCACAACATTCTGCTTATTATAAATATGCTATACTAATTGATCTCCAAGAATTATAGGCGATTACTCCCACTGTACAATCGAGTGGTTTATCCAGAGCTATGCTTCATGCACACAAGACTGCACTCTCAGCGGTGTACACGATTGTACTCTCAACGGTGTAAAAGATTGCACTCTTAAAGATTGGAGAGGAAAATGCCTAATTATGCCATCACTTAAGAAGGGTTAACATAGCTGACGGAAGAATGATGAATTAGATGATACAAAATTATTTGCCACGTTCCTGACAGGACTTCACTATTCTCGAATGCAGTCGCACTTGATTACCCCCCCCCCCCCCCAAAAAAAAAAAACAACAACCTTAGGAAGGGACCAATCATGCATCCATAAATATCCTAACACAAGCTTGATTTTAAGACAGTTCTTCTCGCTTGCACAAACTGAGGAACATCTGCGAGAACAAGTATATATATATATATATATCCAATTGTATAGCCAGCATAATGTAGAATCTCGGCTTGAAACCGAGAGAAATTCAACCGGCTTATGTTTGTAAAACGACCATGACTTCTGCGGCATACAAGACATCTGCACTGAAAGTAAACAAGCCTTTACTCGTTACGTTTTTGACTATTGTTGTGATTTTCATTTGTCACTATTTATATACTTGCAGTCATAATTTCTATTTTTGGCATGCGATTTCAAGTATATAAACAATAACAAATGAAAATCACGACAATAGTCAAAAACGTAACGAATAAAGGCTTGTTTACTTTCTGTGCTAAGGTCTTCTATATCGCAGACGATAATAAACGGACCCACTAACCGATTTACGATTCGACTTCCTGCCCATTCAGAAGTTATAAAATGAACCCAGACTATAACTGCTTTTTTAACACTGGGTGAAACAGTGGAAACAAAGACATCTTTAATACTGAACACACTAAACAGTAGTTACAAACAAGATAATTTTACTACTGAACACACTAAAAAGTAATTACAAACAAGATAATTTTACTACTGAACACACTAAAACGTAGTTACAAACAAGAGAGGTTTACTACTGAACACACTAAACAGTAGTTACAAAGACACATCTCCTAATGGACTAGAATAAACAATGACACCAAAAAACTGGATATTATTGGATTGGGACAAGTTTACGGTAATCCACTACCGTCCTCATATAGCACAGCCACTGAAATGTGAGATTCTTACATGTCACACCGCCGCTACAGTTAAATGCTATGGATTAACTTTACTGTAATCCAGGTTTGGCAGAAGGCTCTGTGGTCCACGGGGGTCTCTATGCAAAACAGATTGTGGAAACCCAAACGATCTAAAACATACGCTGTATACATTACGAATATAGTAAAGGATACGTTGTTATTGCTTGCCAGATGAAGAACATGTTGTCCTAGTTATCAACAGCGTTACCACACAATATTTTGAAAAGATCCCAGTTCCAAAGACAAAAAGACATAGCAAAGCCCAGTTAATATATATATATCAGAGCTGCAGATACGTCATCGGTACGGGCGTGGGTCAAACTGCTTCGTTTTCCAGACACTTTTGGTCACATTTTTGTGTGTGGAAAATCGTGAAATGGTAAAGTTCTTCCCAAATTTTGGTTAAATTCCTAATACTAAAAATTATGTTCCAACTTCCTAAGGAGGTTTTAACCCAACATTTTATATATATATATAGAGATAGAGAGAGAGAGAGAGAGAGAGTGAGTCCGGTTCTGTTGCGAAGTGGTACAGAGCGCTTCTGTGAAGGCCAAGGTAGCAAGTTCGATCCCCATCACAGGCAATTGTGCATCCGAATCGCTCAGAAAGCAATGACAAATTACTTAACGTATTTATATTACTTAGAAAATCACGACAGCCAACAAATGCTGGGTTGATATCTAAGCCCTGTAAAGTATATGCTACTACAATATATATATATATATACAGCACGCAAACGTTATATGTGTAACATTTAAGGGAAACACCCCTTCGGAATCTAAGGGTTTACACCCCTCTAGAAGCTTCGAGTCTACACTCCCCAGGAAGCTGCAGGTTTACACCCTCAGCTGGTGATAACCAACATTGTAAATATAATATCTGTGAAGAAGACACCAACAGAATACACCACCAATCTCTTGAATGGATACCTACAGGTAAAAGAGCAAGGGGTAGACCAAAAGAAACACTCAGAAGAACAATACTTAGAGAAAGTAAAACAACCAATATTCATACTATTCAAGAACTGCACAGAATAGCTTTGAACAGACAGAATTGGAGAGATCTGACCTCTGCCCTATGCGCTAACTTCAGTGCAAAAGGAAATTGATGATGATGGTGGTGAAGAAGAAGACAAGCACAGAAATCAAATCGTTGTATTTTCAGCATGCTTTCCATATACTCAGACATGTCACATTACAGATATACACGTGATCATCTAATGTCATATGTCACATTACAGATATAAACGTGATCATCTAATGTCATATGTCACATTACAGATATACACGTGATCATCTAATGCCATTGTTGAAAAAAAACTGCCAGTGCTCCACTGTCTAGCCAGCGGTTATCAAGATATAGTTTACAACTGTCACCATCGACAACTTAGTAGGTAACAGCTGCGGCGATATCTGTACATTCTCAGAATGTTGAGTGGAATAGGGTTGGACATGCGTAGATTAGTTTTATTGTACACGCGTTACCTCAAAAAAATCGTCACTCTCAGCAAATTGGCACGCCGCTTGTCGAGAGTACCTTCCAAATCACATAACCCTGTAGCTTCAATGTGCAGTCTTCAGAGATTTCCCCAAAAAAACATTAACGTTGTACACATAGATCGCGAGCAGTTTCATATCAAGCGGGATTTGAACCCAAGCCATATTGAGTACACAATAGACGACAAACACTCAACATTGAAGCCCAAAATATCAGTCTTTGTGGTGTTAGTCGCATGTGCATTAGGGAAAGGTCGAAGTAGCTACATTAGCTAAGGGTCGAAAAGGGGTACATAGTCCCTCGTGGACAGAACAGGAGTACACAGTCCCTCGTGGACAGAAACGACCAAGAACAGTGTGAACACGTGACAACATATTAAATACATAGTTTCATTTACAAACCATTTTGTTTTCAGTTGAAGTCTAACAGCTAACATCCATGAATGAGTGCACTACCAGGTCTAAACCATGATACACAGACAGCTAGAATCCTAATGCACATACACATTGAAATACCCACACTGTTTTCGTCAATCTTTTTATAGGAATATTTGCCGTCTACGTAAAGTGGGCCCCCAGTCCGATTCAATTTCATTGGTTCACCTGCTATGTTTAATTATAAATTGGAAAGTCTACAGAAGTTTCCCGTGTTATTTTTAGAATTATGTAGTTGTGTTTGTGGCAATCGTCGGTGACATGAGAGTCAAGAAAACGCTGTTGCATACCGAGACAGTGGACAGTGGAACTGTAGAAGGTTATGTGCATGCTTATACATGTGTTAGATACACGAATCGGGGTCCAGAATGGTGGCTTTTGTAGGGAAGGGGGTTATTGGGGAACGGAAAGGCGGATTTTGGGTGAGATTTTCTTAGAAAAGCATAGTTGGGCAGAGTTGATACAAAGCAATATCAATTACAGTTGCAGCGTAGTGCAGTGAAGTTTTGTCACAGACGTTGACAGAAAAATTCACTTGAGTGCTTACTGTCCATGTCTTGTCTGTCTTACTGTCCATGTCTTGTCTAGCTTACTGTCCATGTCTTGTCTGGCTTACTGTCCATGTCTTGTCTGGCTAACTGTCCATGTCTTGTCTAGCTTACTGTCCATGTCTTGTCTGTCTTACTGTCCATGTCTTGTCTGTCTTACTGTCCATGTCTTGTCTAGCTTACTGTCCATGTCTTGTCTGTCTTACTGTCCATGTCTTGTCTAGCTTACTGTCCATGTCTTGTCTGACTTAAATGCGAGATAAGATTAGTGATAGTGTTATTTGCCAAAAATGTCGTCAGCAGCGACTAATGCGGTTTTGGTCGTGGAGTTGGCCATCATATCCAATAAAGGTTCAAAGTAATCCTGAAGTTATGTTTTAATCGGTTGTGTCAGCCAAAAGGCGCAGATATCTCAGTGAAATTGTAAACCATGATACAATGCATTACGTTCTCCGGACTACATCCAGCTAATCTGCAGGAGTTTGAGAAGGAAAAGCAGGAGAGATATTTATTACTCAGCCGTCGATACTAGGAATTTTGGCTTCCTGGTCAAGCTTTTGTCACGGCCATGCCCTCTACATAAACTAAATACATTTTAGTTATGATGTCTAAGGGATTGTTTTCGCCGCCTCCAATCCTGGCTGTCGACACTGCATAATTTAACGCTGCTCTAATGTAATATTTTTATGTAAATGGTTGGTTTTTGCTAACCCCAGGAATTGCGATCAATTAGCTCTTACTTCCTATGTGCAGTGGGGGTGTTTCTCAGAGCTTTCTTTCATACCCAGGAGACAGAATTCGGTTTAATGCAATGCCTATTGTAGAAAGCTTTTATTCAGAGGGGTTACGCAAGTCACATAAATAATATGTTTTTCTAGCATATTAACAGGGAACGATTTCCTCAATATTTCTTCTACAAAATCACACTTCTATGGTCCAACAGAACTGTGTTTTTCAAGGTGAGTATATGACCCTGGGGATCACAGATACTTTCATGGGGGTCATGATGGTAAATTTTTTAATGTGTGGGGGATTGAGATAGCCCCGTCTAGCGGGATCACAGGATGATAGCTATTAGAAGCATAAATGACAAGAAATATATCGATAAACTTTATACAACTTCGATGTTCTATAAAACTAACTAGTGACGTTTTTTTTATCAACCAAGTTGGTACATCGAAGAATATTGTCCCAAGGGGACAGCGAGGAAAAACGGTTAAGAATAACTACATTTGAACAGAGGTTCTTAAAGTGTGACATATGCCCTGCCCAGAATATCTGGTGATAAAATTAAAGGTAGACACAGAAAACGGTAGATATAAAACATCAAGTTGACCTTGAAAAAATAGTCCGTTCAATCTGTCATTGGTAGGAAAACTCAGATTCCTACTCCTAAACTTAACGGATGCAACTGTGGATAATATAAACCATCATTCACCTGGGGAAAGACAATTGACACTAGAAAAAAACATTCGTTTAGGTATGTATTCCTGTAAGGTAGTGCAGGATCAGGAAGGTTTTCCATGACAATAGACAATAGAGTAATAACTAACAAGAGCGTTGAAAAAAAAGAAGTAAATATGGGAAACGCCGTTAGAAAGAAGATTCACTAGAAAAAAATTCCACAGGTCATTGACGCATATAATATAGCTCGACACAACATATTTCTGTTATGGATATATTGCTGGATATCTAGGAGAACTGGTGTCCTACTATAAGAAAAATCCTGCTGGGAGTGTGAGAACATAAGCACAGCACGAAAATTCTCAAATTACTTACACTAGGGGCAAGTCGCTCTTAATTTGAAATATTAATCTGATAAAGTCGACATTGAAGCTGGGATCTCTATATTGTATTCATTCATCCATTTTCCTTTAGCGCTGAAGTTAACGGGCAGAGTTGAGATCTCAACAATTCTGTCTGTTCAAAGCTATTCTCTGCAGTTTTTGAATAGTATGTATATTGCTTGTTTTACTTTCTCTAAGTATTGTTCTTCTGAGTGTTATTAGAATGAACTGACTTCTGTTACACAAATCGGTCTGGGCTTTACGATGTTAGTTGATTAATCCAACGATCGATGGAATGACCCAGACTTGATTAGAGAAGCACCCTCCATTAACGGACGTTACTACCGGACGTCCCTATATTGTATACAAATCTAATAAAGTCGACATTGATGTTGGGCTCCTTACATCGCTTACAGATCTCAGAACATCACGCCTCGCTAACGGAACATCCAAGTCTTATATGAAGGAAGTAAACAGCTATAGAAACAGTTAAAGAATAGATAGTAAGCTAAAATAACTTGATAAAAGATGCACTCCCCCCCCCCCCCCCCCCGCTATCTAGATCTACAAGTGCATGGTCACTTTTCTACGCTTGAGGACATGACACAAGCGACTGAAAAATGCACGCACATGACGCAACTATCTACTACACCATTGTGTAATTGCAGAACATCTGAACATATCTCTGAGTGTATCCTGCAGAACTCTCACCAGTATGAACATATAATTGGGGTATATTGGTCCAACAATTCAAAACCACAGAAGCGCATGAAATAACCATTAATGCAATAACCATCAACGCAATAACCATCAATGGAATAACCATCAATGGAATAACCATAGAGTGTTATTGTATATATAGAATAGAGTGTTCATGGTCAGAGCTCATTTAAAGATTGTTAGAGGAATATCTAACTGCAACATAACCTTCTCAAAGTAGGAGCCTTGCTTCAGGTACTGCACACCAATCGGAAGCGCGTGCTCCTGTGTGTGGGAGAAAGTCTTGAATAACGAAACCACATTGCACATAGAAAAGCGTAGGGCAGATGTGAGATGACTTAATCAAATGTGCAGACAAAACTAGTGTTAAGACAGCCTCTGAAGGAGTTGAAGAACGTGTCAGCTAAGATGACAACGTCAAGGAAGGTTAAATATAACATGCCTAATTCGACTGAATTTTCAGAGAAAATGAGGCTCAAGTATTATAAAGGCACAGTAGGCAATGAAATCATCTTGTTATACAAGATATCTGTCGGCATTTAATCTGAATAATAGAAATCTCTGGAGAACAGTGTACATAGAAAGTAAGAGGTACTGCTTCTAATTACTGGGCATCGTAAGAAACACACGCTGAGACAGTGCTGCTTATTTCATAGTTTCCATAGTTTCCCATAGTTTCCCATAGTTTCCAATATGGACTAACATGGATCGATTTTGACATGCAGGGAGACAATGTCAGCAAGAATAAAAATTGGGAGAGCACGATATGTCTAGTTGCCATAAAAGCTGTGAATAAACACTGTACATGTTCTTCTTTTTTAGAATTATTCACTCTACCCAAAAAAAAAACAACCAAACACTATCAAAGTAAGCAGTACCGTGTCAACTATCAAAATGACATTTGAAGTTGAAATGTTCAGGAAAATTCTATATTAGGCAGCTGGGTGGGAGAGGGTCTATGGAGCAAACAATTGTGGAATTCACTGGGTTATTTGAATTATCTTTGCATTAACACTTCAGTGCATGTAAGCTTTCTTTGTATATATATATATATATATATATATATATATATATATATATATATATATATATATATATTATATATATATATATATATATATATATATATATATATATATATATATATATATATATATATATATATATATATATGCATATAAACAGGTATATAGGTATACAAAAGCATATAGGTATGAACAGGTATATATGTATAAACAGGTATATAGGAGAAAACACTGACTAAGTGAACCACACATTGAAATATTAATACATGTTTAAGTTTCAGTAGGATAAGGAAAGTACTAACGTCAAAACAAATCACAAACTAAAAATAAGAATTGTAAACGTCTACATATTCTCTTCACTCAAATATATGGCTCAGAAACATGGATAATGAACAAAGCAGGTGGAAGATAGATTTGATGTCAACTGTCAAGATAGATTTGATGTCAACTGTCAAGATAGATTTGATGTCAACTGTCAAGATAGATTTGATCTCAACTGTCAAGATAGATTTGATGTCAACTGTCAAGATAGATTTGATGTCAACTGTCAAGATAGATTTGATGTCAACTGTCAAGATAGATTTGATGCCAACTGTCAAATAGATTTGATGTCAACTGTCAAGATAGATTTGATGTCAACTGTCAAGATATATTTGATGTCAACTGTCAAGATAGATTTGATGTCAACTGTCAAGATAGATTTGATGTCAACTGTCAAGATAGATTTGATGTCAACTGTCAAGATAGATTTGATGTCAACTGTCAAGACAGATTTGATGTCGACGATCAAAACGTTAACAGTTCACAACATTGTAATACCTGTATTGTCTTACTCTTATACCACACTGCATATACAGGTAGGTACGTGGTTATGAAATTACCTCTCTGTTTGATAGGCGCCGACTTCTCAACCAGCTGACAACAACGTCCAATTAGGTTTTATCAGGGCACACCCCCATAATAGAATATAGTAACAACAGGAAAGATAGAAGGGAAACAATCACGGGGAAGACACAGAGAAAAGATATTGGACAGTTTGACTAAATGGCTTCGATTGACGACACCAACAGAGATGATGACATATTTGAGAGATTGATGTACATGGAGAAATATTATCGCCAACGCCATTCGGCACGGCACTTTTTGATGATAACCACTATAAAATTTTAGAGGTAACGAAGTCGCCAAAAGTTATTATTAGATAAAATGAATGTACATACCTTCTGCAAGGTAAACTATCGTCCAATGCTTGATTATCATTAGAGCATTACAACAACAAGGTGACACAGTTAATAATAACTACGAATATTGTCACAGCCGATAAAACCATTCACTGCCACCAACTTTTCACAAAATAATATGTCCGCAACACCAATGAGTAAACGACAAAATTATGACTAACCGATGAGCTTAATAATTAGACGATTACACATTATTAACATCCCGTTCAGTCTTAAGTTAACTCGCTTACACTAACGTGTATTTGCTACACACAGTTCCCTATTGTAATACTCATTGTAACACCAAGATGTATCCTTTAGATGTAATTGTACGTGTACGCCTGTGTGTGTTTTCTTTTTCCGTTGCAACACTTCAAGTACTTAAAGAAATATCCTGAACATTGCTGATGTTGATATGAAATGGCAAGTGTATCCTGTAATACAGATCGCATACGCTATTTTATGTAGGACAATTTTAACAAATAATTAAATGTTATAAAATAATTAAATGTTATAAAATAATTAAATGTTATAAAATAATTAAATGTTATAAAATAATTAAATGTTATAAAATAATTGTTGTATAGACCGACTGCATATTCTTAGATTTCATATAACATTTTTTATATTTCAGTTATTCGATTTCTTTCTTTAAAAAAAACAATTATTATGCCAAAGCTGTGTTACCAATGCCAAACATGGACAACGACAGAAGAAGACAAAGGTAAACTTGTGAAATGGCAAGGTTGCGCAGAATCCTAAGAATATCGCTAAGAGACCGTGATAGATTAAGACATTAGACAAAGACCGGTATCATTCCAATCTTGGAATATATTAGCAGACACCAGATAAGATGGTTTGCACACATCAGCAGACTACCATCAGACAGCATACCACAGCAAGCTATGCTACACAGATACAGTGAAGGCAGACCTAGAGGCTGACCACGAAAACGATGGACCACCGAAATAAAAGAGGCGACAAATTCCACAATATACACAGCATACACGGGGGCCATCTCCAGAAAAGTCTTCTACTCCTGACGCTGAATGACAACAAACAGTTTAGCGAATAGACATATAGATAGATAGATAAATGGATGGATGGATGGATGGATGGATGGATGGATGGATGGATGGATGGATGGATGGATGGATGGATGGATGGATGGATGGATGGATGGATGGATGGATGGATGGATGGATGGATAGATAGATAGATAGATAGATAGATAGATAGATAGATAGATAGATAGATAGATAGATAGATAGATAGATAGATAGATAGATAGATAGATAGATAGATAGATAGATAGATAGATAGATAGATAGATAGATAGATAGATAGATAAATAGATGGATGGATAGATAGATAGATAGAATCTCTTTCTTGTTTGGTCTCAAATTCCTGCAGTTAGCAAGGAGTAGTCCAGATACAACATGTAGTGTGTAGTAAACATCACGTAGCTGCTAAACTTACGTGTTAAAGAAGCTTGCCTTTATTCTACTTGTGTTTCCCCCATGTCCAGCTCTTCAGAACACCATGTTGCACGATGAGATTATGGCTGTAAAACTGAACTAGTTGGTTATTCGCCAGATCATCATCGTGGCTCTACGAACAAGTTCATAGGTACACAGGTCTCATATTCAATATGTCTGTCTGTCTATTAGCTAAACATTTTGTTCCATCTCAGCGTCAGGAGTAGAAGAGTTTTCCGGCTATCGCCCTAGTATGTGCTGAGTATATTGTGCAATTTGTCGCCTCTTTTATTTCGGTGGTTCATTGTTTTCGTGGTCGACCTCTAGATCTGCCTTCGCTATATTTGTGTAGCATAGCTTGCTGTGGTATGCTGTCTGATGGCAGTCTGCTGATGTGTGTAAACATTTGATCTGTTGTCTCCTAGTATGTTCGAAGATTGGCGTGGTGCCTATTCTTTGTTTAATGTCCTCATTCCTCACTGTCTCTGAGCGATATTCCTAGGATTCTACATAATCATGTCATTTTAGCTGTCACAAGTTTACGTTTCTTGTGCGTTGTCGTTGTCCATGTTTGGCATTGGTAGCACAGAGTGGGCATACTACTAGATTTTAATAATGTTATTCTGGTGTTTAAATCTACATCTGTGTTTTGAAAATTGGTGTCATTTTCCCTAAGGCTTGGTATGCTTTACTACATTTATTGTGTATTTCTTTACTGCTCTTGCCGCCTGTTATTATATTACTTCCTAGGTATGTGAATTATGTCACTTGTTTCCAGTGTATATAGTGTATATAAAATACAAAACCACAGAGCCATAAGTGTTGACAATAATATCCATATCTTAGGATTAATCCCTGATTAGGGCCTAGACTTTTGAACCTTTGTACACTGGAATGTCATTGCCATGTTTCCAGGAAAGTGTGATTATCATTGTCATGTTTCCAGGAAAGTGTGATTATCATTGTCATGTTCCTATCATTGTCATGTACCTATCAAGTACATGCACATAAAATCGTATGTAAATCATCATTAATTCAAAGGAGCATGTGACACAATACACTTGTGAACAAAGGAGCATGTGACACAATACACTTGTGAACAAAGGAGCATGTGACACAATTCACTTGTGAACAAAGGAGCATGTGACACAATACACTTGTGAACAAAGGAGCATGTGACACAATACACTTGTGAACAAAGGAGCATGTGACACAATACACTTGTGAACAAAGGAGCATGTGACACAATTCACTTGTGAACAAAGGAGCATGTGACACAATACACTTGTGAACAAAGGAGAATGCGACACAATACACTTGTGAACACAACAGTGTGAGCATTTTTAAAATTCGAACATATTTGTGTGCCCAAATCTTATTATTATGTAAAAAAAAAGTGTCCAGTTGTATGATAGCTTCAAACTGTTTCTCTACCTTGCGGACGCAAAGATAACAACATACATTTCCCAGTATCGCATTGGATGAATACAAATTGAATCACGTTGATGATTGGTCACGGAACTGTGTCAGTAAATCTATTGCCTGATTTGATCAATATCAACTTTTATTTGTCATTATATCGTTGTCAGTTATCATATCAGTTCCAAGGAATGTTCCTGCTGCCATCAACATTGCAGGTTTCCGATATCAATATTGCTGGTTGACAGTAACTGACAGGCGTACAGACAGGTTGTAGTAATTGACAGACATGCATTAACACTGCAGGTTGTAATAACTGACAGGCATACATCAGCACTGACCGTCGACATTACATTAAGACCTGTGCACAGAAAACGTAAACATGAACTGAAAGACATATTCTGATTATTTCCTTCCATTTTTTTTGGTCGACCTTACCTACTTTTATTGCATGCGACTCCCAAGTATATAAATAGTGACCAACGAAAACAACAACAATATTCACAGACATAACGAAAGAGGTCCTAATTAATTCTGGACAGAGGTCTTCTACAGTTGAGAGACAAGCATCACTATCGTAGGTTGATAGTAACTGACATTTAAACATCAACATCGTATACTTAATCAATTAATCAAGTGCCATGCTGAGTGGCGTAGGTGACTATGATTCTCCACAACTCTTTGTCTGGTGTTGTTAATAAGTTCAGTACGCATACAGCAGCATCGTAGACTGAAAGTAACTGACTTCGCGATTGCGGTTGCGTCTGTGGGTCTCATCAATGGCTCACTAGACAAACCAACAAGGCAACAGAAAACCTTAGTAGATGACATGCCTTTATATTGAGGTTACCTTCTTATAGAAGCTTCATGGCACGTCATCTATACACTCCCGTAGTCGTAACATTCGATAACAGTTACCACGTTGTTCTGACAGGCCGAAATTGTGCTTGAACTAGTTACGGACACAGCGTTGGTGGGCAGAATAACAAAGAAACCTGTCACAAGGGCCAGAGTTGTGCCCTGATGTCGACGTCTGTTTCGGCAGCATTAGACTTGAAACACCATCGAGTCGGATGGCTGCTGAAATAGAGGGCGGAACACTTATGGGAATGCCCCACTTGCTGTGAGGCCAGTTTCTACTCAAGAATCAAAAAAAAGACTTGCATACATCAGCTTGGCAGACTGACATACAACCAACAATCATGCAACAGTAAACACTGAAAATATGACAGACTGACCTAAGACTAACCATCATGCAACAGTAAACACTGAGAATATGACAGGAAAACATATTCAAATTTTTTCTTATAGATATCCCGCAGCACTTCAGCCGTGACCAACCACAAATAAGACCTGTCAGCAGAATCAAAACACACCTTCATACTTGACGATTATGAATATCGCCGTGATTTTTGCTAGTCACTATTGGTATAGTTTGTGTCACCTGGGTGTCCCCTCCCACGTCGATCAACGACACTCACGCACATAATCCAAAAAATATGACGTAAACAGGTTTTTACAAATAAATTATGCTGTTAGGTGTTAACTGTCCATTGGTCAGGCTTCATCTTTACATTTATGTTTGTAAACTCCTCCTCTGGGTATGAGCACTTTCATCTATACATTTATGTTTGTAAACTCCTCTGGGTATGAGCACTTTCATCTATACATTTATGTTTGTAAACTCCTCTGGGTATGAGCACTTTCATCTATACATTTATGTTTGTAAACTCCTCTGGGTATGAGCACTTTCATCTATACATTTATGTTTGTAAACTCCTCTGGGTATGAGCACTTTCATCTATACATTTATGTTTGTAAACTCCTCTGAGTTTTAAGCTATTTCAGGTATTTCAATCATATAGGTATGAACAGACCTGTAGGTAGGCAGGCAGACAGACAGAGCGAGAGACAAACAGACAGACAGACAGGCAGACAGATAGATAGATAGACAGACAGACAGACAGACAGACAGACAGACAGACAGACAGACAGACAGACAGATAGATAGATAGATAGATAGATAGATAGATAGATAGATAGATAGATAGATAGATAGATAGATAGATAGATAGATAGATAGATAGATAGATAGATAGATAGATAGATAGATAGATAGATAGATTGAGTGATTTATTGAGTGATTGATTGAGTGATTGATTGACTGATTTACTATGACACTTTCCGATGCTACTCTATCAAATGATCCGGTATCGATTTCTATAGATTGGATTGACCTAGAAACAGCTGATGATTTAAAATTAACATGTACTTTTGTTACGCTGGAAATCGAACCTTGGACCATTTGACTCAGACAGTGTATAAGCTGCATAGTTACGTCAGCTGTATAACGTAAACACAGTGTATTTCAACCAGATTCAGGCTGCCTGTTACATCTCAAACATCTACATTTATTGAATGATGTGCTCGGTATTGTTATTCCGCTCTTTATGTCTAAGTAACGTCTTAAGCAGGGGTTCTCACCGTAGGCAATATGACTCCACTCGGGGTAACAAATCTATAGATGAGGGAACGAGAAAGTGTTTTAAATGTTGGAGGAGAAGGTAAAGAACATCTTAGAAGGGAGGGGGCTATAGAAACGTAACTGCTTGAGAATAATAAATGACTGGATATACATCGATGTGACGATGTGACGAACATCATCAGAAAACACTGCTGGATATATATCGATGTGACGATGTGACGAACATCATCAGAAAACACTGCTGGATATATATCGATGTGACGATGTGACGAACGCCATCAGAAAACACTGCTGGATATACATCGATGTGACGATGTGACGAACATCATCAGAAAACGTCGCTCTATATACATCGATGTGACGATGTGAAATGTGACGAACATCATCAGAAAACACTGCTGGATATATATCGATGTGACGATGTGACGAACATCATCAGAAAACACTGCTGGATATACATCGATGTGACGATGTGACGAACATCATCAGAAAACTACGCTGCATATACATCGGTCACACACTTAGAAAGAGGAAAGACAGAATTCCACGACAAGCCTTCATGTGGACACAAGACGGGAAAGAAAACAGGGAAGACCAAAAACAACGCTCAGAAGAACATTTATGAATGAATTAAAATCAACAGGAATAAATGCACAAGACCTGCGATCCTTGGCAACTGACTGACAGGCATGGAGAACTATGACATCCGTCCTATGGGCCAAATTTGGCAAACGAGAAACTGACTGACTGATACATCGATAAAATTGATAAAATTGATAAAACCTTGGTGATCTGTAGGGAGAGCCAATTACCTGAGCTTTTTAAATAATCAGCCAATGTGGGGGAATGAAAGAATAGTTGTTCCAAAATGGAGCCACATGTTTTTAAAACAAAATGTTGAGAAGCACTGTTTCAAAGAACCGTATGTGTACTGTCTCAGGGGTACTTATTCCTGTACAAAATGTATACACTGTGTTGTCATCGTCATGTTAAATATTTTTTTTTTATTAAAGAAAAGAGCCGGTACACTGACCTATATACTCAAGGAGCGCATCGGCTTTCTGGATTGTATGCGGACATATATATCAAAAGAAATATGTATGTGAAAGAAAGATTAGGAGGATACTTCTAGATTTGCAGATAGGATTCAGGAATCTCATTGCACACAATTCCATGAGAGCGAAACAGACACACACACACACACGCACGCGCGCGCACACACACACACACATATATATATATATATATACATTTATAGTTTGATATAATATTTTCGCCACTGTTCCGCTATAAAATTTTTGTCGCGTTTCCTCTTTGTTATTACACATCTATTACACATCTATTATATATCTATTACACATCTATTATATAACTATTACACATCTATTATATAACTATTACACATCTATTATATAACTATTACACATCTATTATATAACTATTACACATATATTATATAACTATTACACATCTATTACACATCTATTATATTACTATTACACATCTATTACACATCTATTACACATCTATTATATTACTATTACACATCTATTATATATCTATTACACATCTATTATATAACTATTACACATGTATTATATATCTATTACAAATCTATTACACATCTATTATATTACTATTACACATCTATTACACATCTATTATATAACTATTACACATGTATTATATATCTATTACACATCTATTACACATCTATTATATTACTATTACACATCTATTACACATCTATTACACATCTATTATATTACTATTACACATCTATTATATATCTATTACACATCTATTATATAACTATTACACATCTATTATATAACTATTACACATCTATTATATAACTATTACACATCTATTATATATCTATTACACATCTATTACACATCTATTATATTACTATTACACATCTATTACACATCTATTACACATCTATTATATTACTATTACACATCTATTACACATCTATTATATAACTATTACACATATATTACATACACAAATGAGAAACATCTGGCTGGATTGCAACACAATTGCAAAACTAACTTTCCTTAGAGCCTGCATATTCCCAGTTGCAATATAGAGATGTTAATCTTGGACAATTACCACTACGATGACAAATAAAATGTCATCTATAAAAATATGCTACAATAGAATCCTCGGAGGGGGACATGCGGTCAAGATGGTGCCGTAAAGTGATGATTATTTCTCTGCTGGCATTAGCCGATACATATAGTCATTGAATATCGAATTCGTTGAAGGAACTAATACAATAAACGTGATTGTTAACCTGTACATTATTGCTTACATGTTCAAATCAATGGAAATCACAGCAATAGATTTGATCCTTAGTGGCAATCTCCAAGGTGGAAAAATTCACAAGGCGTATACACTTATCATCACGTAATCTGGTCTACAAACATCTAGAGTATCATACACTTATCATCACGTAATCTGGTCTACAAACATCTAGAGTATCATACACTTATCATCACGTTGTCTGCTCCACAACTATCTAGAGTATTATAGACAATTCTTGATTCCGTAATGGCTACGGCAGGAGGAATACGAGATACGGGAATAACATCGCTGGATATATTTATTACATATACACAATAAAATATGCTGTGTAATATGACCTTGTCATTAGAGGTGAGAAAGAGAGTTCTGCAGTGCTATATAACCCCTTTACTAACATATGGGTGCGAGTCTTGGACAATAAACAAACTGGAAAGTGGGAGATTGGAGGCAACAGAGATGTGGTCTACAGAAGAATGCTGAGAATACCATGGACTGCCAGAAAAACTAATGTAGAGGTGTTGAAAGAGTTAAATGCGAAAAGGACCTTAATCAATAATATAGGAAAAAGGCAATCTTCTTTTTTTTGACCACTTCATGAGACAGGCAGGTTTAGAGAATATAATCACAACATGCAAGATTGAAGGCACCAGAGACAGAGGGCGACAACGTGAGAAAATATTAGACAGTGTGACACCTTTGCACGGCAAGGAAACAACAACGACTTTGATACATAATACTGTGGACAGAGAGCTGTGGAGAGCCATGACCGCCTACGACAGCCGGCATGGCACCTGATGATGATACAAAATAACATGACTGGATAGATTTACTACACATACAAAACAATACCATTCGTTGACACATTATCCCAACAACAACACTACACACATCTACATTTAATGAAATGTGTATGGAGCTCTCAATGTTGCAATGAATCTTTAATGTAACAGACGAAGCAAGAGTGTGACCCACTGGCGGCCAAATAATATTCAGAAAAGAAAGAGTTCAGAATATAAATAGCAAAAATCAACAACAATAATGACGATGATGGTCATCCAATAGCAAACGTCGCAAATAAATGAAGTGTTTGCTATAAAAATATCTGACCAAATAATTCCAATGTATATAAATTTTAATCAACTCGGGACTAAAAGACATGCTATTAATCTGCATGTACAAGTAATTCAAGTTGGAAACAAGAGGATAAGTTACAAATTCTTCAGACTAACGGGAATTGAATCAGGTCCGTTCTAGCGGAACCAAATCGCATTACGCAATTCCAGTGAACGGGTTTTTCCGTACTTTAATGTATTCTCATGTTTCCTTCTTGAAATTACCTGTACAAGCTATTATTTGAAGCAACATTGTATTGTCTCTCTGTTATTTATGTTTACAACAATGTCTTTTGGCCGTGTAGTACGAATACGGATGTTATTTGTTTGTGTTACTGATGATACTTCATTACTTGTACGGAATGTTCGTTGTTGTTGTAATAGTCCTTGTCTAGATTTGTTCGTCTTCAGTGACTTGAGTACACAGTTTGAATGTCTTGACACAATCGCTTCTTTTGCTTTGGATATGCGGTTAGTCAGGTACAGAAAAAACCGTTTACTCGTTGCAAAGCGATTCTGTGCCGTTAGAACGGACTGGTTCATTTCTCGTTAGTCTCAAGAATTTTAATCTGCCTGTGACTGAGATACCTGTAATATACCTGTGACTGATATACCTGTAATCTACCTGTGACTGAGATGCCTGTAATCTACCTGTGACTGATATACCTGTAATCTACCTGTGACTGAGATGCCTGTAATCTACCTGTGACTGAGATGCCTGTAATCTACCTGGAACTGAGATGCCTGTAATCTACCTGGAACTGAGTAATATATAATCTGCACGTGACTAAGAACATTTTAAAACTTAATATGGATTACTATTGCAGGCAAGAAAATGGACTGTCCTATCTGCAGTCAAAATATTTTTTTTAACACTAAATGTTCTAACAAGAAACAAACATACAATTATGAAGCAGCTGTAACTTCCTACTAAAACAGACTAAAATAAAGAGGAACCCAAAAATACTACATGGAAATAATAGCAATTTAAACAACAATGGCAGCGTTGATAATGAAGATAGAAATGAATTCATTGAAGTTGAGAGAAGGATGAAACGACATTAAACTCTTCATACTAGAAAACCTTTGATACATAATACTGTGGACAGAGAGCTGTGGAGAGCCATGACCACCTACGCCAGCCGGCATGGCACTTGATGATGATGATGACTAGAAAACCACGAAAAACAACAACAGTCAAGTGGCTCTGTTCTGTCTCAAGTCTGCATTTATTTCTCTCTCCATGTTTTGCGCAGTTCTTTTTTCAGTCTATTTTGAGATGTATCTTGCTGACATGACTGATCAGGAAGACTGTTCTGTAGTTGGTGCAAATTGTAAAGTTACCGTACAAAAAGTTAACTTACACACAAAAAAACAGAAGTTATGAAAATTAGCAAGTCTACAACACCACTGGATATAACAATAGATACCACAAAAGTGAAACAAGACAAGGAATTTAAATATCTAGGTCGAAAATGGAAGACTAGACAGAGAAATAAAAACAAACAAGGTGCCAGAAAGCAAACACAATGACTTACCAACTTTCAACATGACTTCTTCATCCAAACATCAAGATGAAAATTTAAAAAACCAAATAATATCTACAATATTTATACCAACACTGTGCTACCAATGTCAAACATGGTCTTTAACAGCCACGCAGCAGAGGGAAATTGTTACATGTGAAATGAAGTGTCTGTAAAAAGCTGCATTGGTTACCAAACTAGATAAAATAAGAAATTAGGAAAAGAGTTGGTATAATATCATGTATCGAACATATTGAGAGACAGCAAGTCAAATGGTTCGGTCACCTTATGAGAATGAAGCCAAACCAAATACCAATAAGAGCATATAACAAAAGAATATCCGGACATAAGGCAAAAGCTAGACTAAGAAAACGGTGGATAAAAATAAAAAAGATAGCCCTGAAACAAACATGAACTAAATGCAACCATGGCAAGACATATGGCCTAGGAACGACAGCTAAAGCTCTCACCCCTACGCTTAATGGCAAGTGTAAATACGAACAACCATCACTCACCTGGGGACAGACAATAGACTATAGTAAGGTTACCCTACTTCGAAAGGAAATTTCTAGGCACAATATTCCCGTAGGTTACCATTACTTTCGGGAAGGAACAACCGTTAATCGAGCACCGTAAAGAGAACACATTCGTTCTAGTCGGCCATTTTGGCGGAAGATACTTCGAATATCATGGAAGGATAAAATCAGAAACTCAGATATTATAAACACACTGAATATTCCAGAGTATTGGTTACTAAACACAATAACAAAAAGAAAACTACGCCTGTTTGGTCATATAAAGAGACATAACTGTTTAGAAAGACAAATAATGGAGGGAAGAGTACCTGGGAGAGGAGAAGGGGCAGACCAAGAAGACGATGGACTGACGACATTCAAGATAACATGGATACATCGCTAGAAAATGCAAGCCACATCGCCCAAGACAGAGAGAGGTTCAGAGAGTTCATTGGGAGGACAATGTTCTGGAAGGAATACGTCACATGACACTTAAAAGTGGTAATACAAGGTAAGTGGTACACGTATATATAATATATTGCAGTATTTTGGCCATATTTTGATTTGCCAGTATTTTATGAGAACCATTTTGTGCAATGGAAGTCTATCAATACAGACCCGAATTAATTCGAGTGCTGAGATGTTCTATCGAACCAATTCTTTTTTATGGATGTGAAGAAAAAAACAGCAAAGTGATTTAGATGCTACAGAGATTATTACATATTCTGTGAAGAATGATGACAATAACATGGACAGATAAGAATAGGCCTACTAATGCAGATGTTCTCATTAATGCTGGCGTAAAAAGATAAATCATATCAAACTTTAGGGGCAGACAGTCAAGGTTTTCTAGGGCATGTGCCGAGAAGAAACATACTTGAACACTTAATAACCACTGGAAAGATCAAGAGACGTATAGATAGGGGATAACAAAGAGAAAAGTTACTAGATGGACTAGTATTGTGGCACGATAGAAGTTCACCAACCGAGATTATTTA
Organism: Meghimatium bilineatum; assembly: GCA_034231615.1. Lineage (NCBI taxonomy): Eukaryota > Metazoa > Mollusca > Gastropoda > Stylommatophora > Philomycidae > Meghimatium > Meghimatium bilineatum. Next base: position 1,539,843 of record CM067305.1, on the reverse strand, counting down.
CAACACAAGAGACAGAGAGTCGTGGAGAAACATGATCGCCTACGCCACTCGGCATGGCACTTGATTGATTGGTTGATTGAGTTTTTTATATACAGTGGCATGATAGACTTGACACTGTGTTCTCTTCCATCTTGTAATCAGCTACTTATTGGAAACATGGTCACTTGCCAGGATGTAAGGTTTTTTTACTGCCTGACTTCTTCAACGCTGGGTTTGTAGTTCAGGTTTTGTGAGTCTAGCTGTGATTGAGTATATTCCTTTATTTAACCTGCATCCGTCTGTTCAGAATATCCTTGTTTTGTATTTGCACATTCCCTATACAATTTTTTGTTCGTGTAACTGGTGAAATTTACAAGTCCTTCTTTAAACACTATTATGGTCTCTTACACCCCCCCCCCCCCGCCCCTCGTTCATTCAATTCTTCGATTCCTTTACACTTCTTGGTGATATAACATTTTTGATCGTGTTTAATCTTTCTTCTGATTTATTTAGTTTTATTTGATGTATGCTTCTTCATAAATCTGGAAATACCTGCATTATTTTATTCAGAGATCAAAATGTAAATTGGTTTTACCCATCAGGCACAGGAAAAGTCCCACGTCTATAATTAAACACGTTTACTCCTGTAGCAATCTCATTCTTCCAGCCACGCTAGCAGTAAGAACACTTTAGATAGCTATCCGAGACCTGACAGCCATTGAGTTGGCTGTGTACAAGAATCTGTGAATGTTCTTAAAACACCCTTGACAGTGATTTTTTTTTCTTATTTGTCAAACGAACCCGGATGTTACCTAATATCTGAAGGTACACCAGCCTGGTTTTAACAGTGGCCCACTTACGTGGAGTTGTAATCGTTAATAATCCTCGTACTTGGTCACAAGCCTGATTTGATTTTTCTTTGCTTATCTAACTCTTTTAATGAGTAACTCTTGTCTGTTCCTATTTTATTTTTCTGTTCCTATATATTTATATATATATATATATATATATATCTGTCTCTCTCCATCTTGTGTGTAAAGCTACTTGTACAACTTCGTTGCATTCAATTTTCACTTTTACACACTTGCTTATCACTTGCATTTCACAAACTCGATACACACACATAAACGCACGCGCACACATAAATAGGCGCCTTACATTGAGGGCGCCTACTTAGGTGCCCAATCTCTTTCAGCTATTTACAAATGTTGACGGTAGAGCACTAGCTCAGCAGTTTTTCCGTGAATATCTTCTGTGTTCTCCCATCTCTAGAAAGCAGTCATCATCATCATCAAGTGCTGTGCCGAATGGAGTTGACGATAATATTTCTCCATGCATATCGATCTCTCATATATGTCATCATCTCTGTTGGTGTCGTCAATCGAAGCCATTTAGTCACACTGTCCAATATCTTTTCTCTGTGTCTTCCCCTTGATCTTTTCCCTTCTATCTTTCCTATTGTCACTATATTCTCAATGCCTTCTCTTCTCATTATGTGTCCAATAAATGTTGAGACTTTCTTCTTATATTATCAATTATGTAAGCAGATTACAGATCACAAGTCTTCATCTTTTGTGCTTCAAGGCGAAGATAGATACGAGACGAAGATAGATACGGGACGAAGATAGATACGAGACGAAGATAGATACGAGACATTTCAGATTGTTTACACATGACCTTGTCGGAATTCTTCTTCTCCTGCGTTCATTCTCAAACTCCCGCTATATCTCCCTTGTAGCAGGACCATGGTCCTACTAGACTTCAAGCCGGATGTAGTCCAGATAATGAAAATGCGTTGTGTCGCCGTTTTATTTGCGCCAATGCCCCGACACACCCGTCTTCGGCTGGTCGCGGAATTCCTAACATCCTTCAAAAAGACTATCGTCGAACAAGAATATGCCACATAAATATTAATACTAATCTGTTACGAGAGAATTTATTCAGCAGAAAATTAAACCACCATTCTTTGTTAATCCACGTATTGATCAATATATGCAGGTCTTATCCCCCACGAAGTAAGAGGCTTTTACTGAAAGCTTTGAACACCGCTGAGAGTGATTACGTCATCACAATAACATGACCTTTCACCTGCTGCGTCCCTTCCTTCAAACATCTCGTCCATATTCTATCTTCGATTATCTACTGTTTCCATTTCTTCAAATCTAGTACACATACTGTATGTTATTTATCTATATATGTATCAGGTATTAGGTTATGTTGATTATCCTCTTCGCACACCGGACAAGTCCATAGGTGCTCAGATCTCCGATTCAGTACATCTCTCAGGGTATACGGGCTGATGGTTCCGGTTATTTGTGTGTTCACTGCTCTTTTTGAAATCTTTGTCAGTGGTTCTCTACGGGCCACACCCATCTTCACTCCCAATTCGCGCATTCTCGATATTGACTCATGTTTATTCATCTCAAAATCCTCTGATCGTGAGGATTCACGAAGAGCAATGAGTATGGCTGTTCGGTCCATAGAATGACTATCTGTTGTGGTAGCAAGGCTAGCTAATTGGTCGGCTCGTTCGTTTTCCTCCACGCCCGCGTGTTCGGGGACAAAATTAAGCGTGAGTCTTCGTAGTGATGCCCGCATTCCTGCTCTCTCAAATGACTCCGCCGATTCCCTACGTACATCACCTGTTTTTACTTTCCGAATTTTTTTTTTCTGTTTTTATTTTCTGTATATATATGTATATTACATATACATGTTTATATACAAGAATTTCGTTTCTGCAAATGTATTTGTATTTTAATAGCGTTTGATCGATTCTGAGGAAGATACTAATCGAAGTATTGATAAGGTGACAAAAAGAAAAAAAATGTTTTCTCTTTTTGATACTATAGTGCGTTCATCAATAGTTGAACACGGATATTGTCTATTATCTCCGTAATTACTCAGCGTGTGAGCTTCATATTTTGCATGTGTGGGTTATTTCATAACCATGTTAGAGATTTTAAAATAATGATTATATACACTGAGCGGATTTATGGCAGAAATCGCTACGAATGTCGTTATTAAGATAACAATACTTGTGTCTTGATAGCTTTAAACGTACATGGGTTTACAGTACCAAAGCCATATTTTCTGTCAATGAGGGGAGATGCTTCTTATTTGTTCATTAGCTATTTTTCTCTTTTTCTATTCAATGGCTGTTAGGCAAATTTTAAATATAATTCCAAATTAAAAGCACGATAAAATAAAAAGACGTCACCAGTGATGGAATCATATTGATGTCAAATGCATCGTTTTATTGTTTTTTTTTGTGTGTATAAAATCCGTCAATTGTGGTATAAAAGTCACTTATTTCATGAGTGCGAAATGTGTAGTCGTTTATTTAACGATTTCAATTTCAAGTTAAAAATTTAAAGATTGTTATATCTTAAAATAATAGATAAACTTCAATTTACTCAAAGGTGTATCGCATATTCGACGTGTTTTTATTGTGTTGTCATCATCATTTCCAAATCTACCGATAATCGAGACTACCATACGACGTATTCATGTTATACCATACGACGTATTCATGTTATACCATACGACGTATTCATGTTATACCATACGACGTATTCATGTTATACCATACGACGTATTCATGTTATACCATACGACGTATTCATGTTATACCATACGACGTATTCATGTTATACCATACGACGTATTCATGTTATACCATACGACGTATTCATGTTATACCATACGACGTATTCATGTTATCTTTAATGTCACCAATCCATCGTCTTCTTGGTCTGTCCTTTCACTTTCTCCCAGGTGTCTACCCACCCATTATTTATCTTTCTAAACAGTTGTGTCTCTTTATATGACCAAACAGGTGTAGTTTTCTTTTTGTTATTGTGTTTAGTAACCAACACTCTGGAATCTTCAATGTGTTTATAATATCTGAGTTTCTCTTTTTTCATACCATGGTATTCTAAGTATTCTTCTGTAGCATTTCATTTCAAATGCAGTGATCTTCTTTGCCGCTGTTTTACTTAAGGTCCATTTTTCACAGCCATATGTTGCAACTGGAAAAACTAAAGTTCTTAGATTAGTATTAGCAATTTCGTGTCTATGTTGTTGTATTTCTATATGTTTTTCAACCATATTATTTTAAATTATGCCAATGACAATGTCTTCCTTATCTCTGCCGTTCAGTCTCCTCCACTGTTAATATTTGCTTCTAAGTTTTCTAAATTAAATTGTAGTTAGAATTAACAAAAGACTCACGTAACATGTAAACACAGCTTAATAACGTGAACAAATAGATCAGGAAGTATAGATATCAACAAGTCAGATAGTGCTACCGTGAATACACACGCAGATACATAAATAAACACATACACAAAACATAATGTTTTCAGTCTTTGCAAAAGTCATAACAAAGTTGTGTGTCACATGACCAGGCTCAAGATATGAACTACAATCAGGGTGACAGTGGCATAGATACGATAACTACACAACGCATGTTCAAAAAGCACTGAAGATATCAGAAATAGAGATAACATTTGATCACTATTCATATCTTTCCATGACATGTTGGTTGGAATCGCTCAAGTCTCACTGTCATGTTTACCCGTGTATTGCCGACCGGAAATGGATACAAAGAATAACGACTCTTTCACTTTCAAGAGGTGGCTAAAAGTGTTTGGTAATGTCAAAATGAAAGCCTAAGTCCCCTATTACATTATGAAGTTGGGTGTATCGGGTCAATAGTTTCACATATCGCAGAGCGGCAGAATATTTCGCTCTCCGAACTAGACCTTCCTTACACATTGGCAGAATTTTTAGAAAAGATTGCTACCTTTTCTTGATTTCGTGAGGCATGCAATCGGCAATAGAGTAATCACTGCGATATTTACACGTTTACACAATCACCACTATAGCCATCCTGGTTATATTTACACGTTTACACAATCACCACTATAGCCATCCTGGTTATATTTACACGTTTACACAATCACCACTATAGCCATCCTGGTTATATTTACACGTTTACACAATCACCACTATAGCCATCCTGGTTATATTTACACGTTTACACAATCACCACTATAGCCATCCTGGTTATATTTACACGTTTACACAATCACCACTATAGCCATCCTGGTTATATTTACACGTTTACACAATCACCACTATAGCCATCCTGGTTATATTTACACGTTTACACAATCACCACTATAGCCATCCTGGTTATATTTACACGTTTACACAATCACCACTATAGCCATCCTGGTTATATTTACACGTTTACACAATCACCACTATAGCCATCCTGGTTATATTTACACGTTTACACAATCACCACTATAGCCATCCTGGTTATATTTACACGTTTACACAATCACCACTATAGCCATCCTGGTTATATTTACACGTTTACACAATCACCACTATAGCCATCCTGGTTATATTTACACGTTTACACAATCACCACTATAGCCATCTCGGTTATATTGTTATATTTACACGTTTATAAAATCGAAAAAAAACAACCTCAGAGACTGTGTTTCCATTTATTTTAGAATCGCTACAACATACAATGTTGCTAATACAACATACAATGTTGCTAATACAACATACAATGTTGCTAATACAACATACAATGTTGCTAATCCCTGTTGCTCCTATATTTGACTGGCTTCGACAGCTTATGTCCTATTTAGAGCAGACAATAGCAACACTAGATATGTCAAGTCGTTATCCAGAATACTCTTTATGTTCATGCAAAACTTAAGTCTCTTTTCTTCGATGATGCAACTTGATATCTGTCATCATCTGACCGCAGAAAGTAAACACAAAGCGCTCAACGATGTCACATTGGTCAAGACGCTGTTAGGAATTTGCGCGAGGGATTTTTATGAAAAATGACATGGCTCTGTCATGTAAATCGTAGACGGAGAAGATTTTTATTTTTTTGCATTCAGTATGTGCAGGTTAATATTTCTGGAGCAAAGACTGAGAAAATGTTTTCAAGTAAACTAATTCAATATATTATCTTCTACTGCTTTAATTACTCTCAGATTTGTAAGCACCCATGACTTGCCCAGACTTGACAGACGCACATAATAGTAATAAGGTGCCCTCTATATACATCTTTAAGAGATGGTTGTTGGGAGTTGTATGCTCAATCATGCAGACAATCACAGTGAGATACGTCAGAGATCAATTAATATGCATATATTCCGATATTGGTCACGTCATTGATTGAGTCGTGTGTATATCTTCCCCATAACTTGATTTTCATCAAGATGCTTCTGTCAACCAGACTGTAATTCTGGGAATATGTGAACAGCCACGCCAGAACAGTCTTTAAGTATTGTGCTTTGGTGTTTGTGTGTTGCTTTGTAGATACAGGCTGTAGAGCTGCTGACGAATATTTGGCAGAACTACCCCATTTTCGGGAAGTGCGCATGTGCATGTCGTTAGAATACCGTTCTCAGACTCTTGTGGTCCTGGGTTCAATCCACGGTTGGAACTTGTTTTTTTAATTTTCTTTCGGAGGTACAATCAAAATCCTTCATGTACATGTCACGGCGTCTGCTATGGCAAAGCGGCCTTTAATTCCACACCCCATAGAAAGCCTCCCCACACACCTTCACATTAAAACATGCAGTAACGAAATAATCTCATTTTCAATCGAAATATTCAAAGTATTTTTGTTAAAGTTGTTGATTAAATGGCCCCATCATATTACAGAACAACGTTCAAATAGCCAAATGGAAACCATGAAAACGTGGAATGAATTCTCCATACACATCAGTTCCGACAAAACTGTTGGAGTTTTCAGTAGGGCATGAACGGTAGTGTCCCTAGATTAGGTATACCTGATTTTCAATCCACTGATCTAACATGGCAGAAATCAGTAGAAGATAAGGAGGAGGCTTTCCTTGAGCATTATGTTCAAGAGATGAGGAAATAAAAACAACATAGATGACAGGCGGAGGATTATTAGAATGGCAGAATAAAGATCACTGCAGTAACATTCAAGACCGCGATTGAATGGTCATGGAACACCACCCCAGGCCCTTCCGGCGTACGATATGAGGACCTCACCATTCTTAAGGACGGTGACATAAACGACCTGGTACTTGAGTTCAACGAAAGAATCAAGAATGGTACTATCAAGGAAGAATGACTTTTTAGTCACAGGAAAATGTATTGAGAAGATGGTCGCACGACACCTCGCTTGCAACCTGGAAGAGCCACATATTCCCGGGAACACTCGCAGGCTGTAGACGTCAGAGGCTTTATCGGTAGTCGTAACCATCGATAACAGTTACCATGTTGTTCCGACAAGCCGACGTTGTGCTTGAACTAGTTACGGGCACGGCGTGAGTAGGCGGAACAGCAAAGAAACCTGTCGCAAGGGCCAGGTCTGTGCCCTGATGTCGACGTCTGTTTTTGGCAGCATTGGACTCGAAACACCATCGAGTAGAATGGCTGCTGGAACAGAGGGCGGAGCACTTATGGGAATGCTCCACGTGCTGTGTGGCCAGTTTCTAATCAAGAATCAAGACGTCAGAAAAAAACAACGTAACGCAACTTTTTTAGCCTACGATGTATTCTAGGGCGTTCTACGCAGGTCTGGAAACGTGTGCTGTCGTGATTTGCTTGTAGCATGCGTACCGTATCATGCCCTTGCCCTTTCATGCTGACCCTGTGGTCATGAGATGAGTATCAGCGGTGCTTCTTGAGATGAAGCTATTGATGGACATCCAAACTGCGTAGCTACTCTCGACAGAACGCGTACCGCTTCCTCAGAGGGACAATGAAAATATGAGATGAACCAAGTACAAATATAAATAACTAAAACATCAGAGGATGCCCGACAAAGTAGAGATTGCCACAGCAACAAATCAAATACGTTATACCCACTTTATTGAGTTATAATGTTTACCATAACTTTATTCTAAATATCACATAAAAAATGGATAAATAACCGTAAACAAAAGAACAAGGCGTTCTCTCAAAGAACAAGGCGTTCTCTCAAAGATCAAGGCGTTCTCTCAAAGAACAAGGCGTTCTCTCAAAGAACAAGGCGTTCTCTCAAAGAGCAAGGCGTTCTCTCAAAGAAGAAGGCGTTCTCTCAAAGAACAAGGCGTTCTCTCAAAGAAGAAGGCGTTCTCTCAAAGAACAAGGCGTTCTCTCAAAGAACAAGGCGTTCTCTCAAAGTTACGGTCCAACTGGGACCTTCTACAAAAGAACAAGGCGTTCTCTCAAAGAACAAGGCGTTCTCTCAAAGAATAAGGCGTTCTCTCAAAGAACAAGGCGTACTCTCAAAGTTACGGTCCAACTGGGACCTTCTACAAAAGAAAAAAGAAAAAACTTTAATTGAAATATTTAACTATGATCAGCTAGTGATGTTCTTCTCACAGTAAAACTCAGTAAATACGCACTTGCTATTTTTGAGCACTTGTTTCTTCAATACCACCATTCTTTACCCCATTCAGGTGCAGGCAGTGCATGGGGTACCCCATTGAAGTGCAGGCAGCACATGGGAATATCAAATTATGAAATAGAAAACATTACTTGTGTTTAGGCTACAGAGGCAAACAGTATAACACGAGTATAGTACACGGCGCTAGTTAGAACTTTGTTAAGAAAGTTTCCAAATTGACACTAAAAGACAAAAAGGACATCACATATTACGTACACACAGACACACACTTCCACTATTGTATTCCTATCATGTGTAGAAAATGGCAATAGATATTTATTTTGGAATACATAATTTATCACAGCTGGAAATGTTAAGACAGATAATATAGTCGTATGTAGGAAATTATAGTTTAGACATATTCGGACCTGTAGATAATTTTATACTCTTGTCGTTTTCTTCCTTGTCTGTATAGATGCCTGCCTTGTCTGTATATTTGTCTTCCTTGTCTGTATAGATGTCTGCCTTGTCTGTATAGATGTCTGTTCCATGTCTTCCCTGTCTGTAAAGATTTCTGCCATGTCTGTATAGATGGTTTCCTTGTCTGTATAGATGTATTCCCTGTCTGTATATATGTCTTACTTGTCTGTATAGATGTCTTCTTTGTCTATAAAAATGTCATCCTTGTCTGTATAGATGTCTGTCGTGTCGGTATAAATGTCTTCCTTGTCTGTATAGATGTCTGCCTTTCTGCTTGTGTAAATGTCTGTGTATAGCATATGGTTTTAAATAAAATTGTGGGTTCGCTAACAAATCAATGTTCTCATCAATAGATCGTGCATGCGTCAGTTGGAGGGTATATCTATCTGTCATTCATTATATTCTATCTGCTTTATTAGTCTATTTCCATTTCTGTCTCTGAATGTTTATCTTTTTTATGTAGTGCACATGTATCCATGTATTATTGCACATGTATCAATGTATTATTGCACATGTAAACATGTATTATCTTTCCCAGAGGTGGGCAATCTTTATGAGTCTGGTGGTCCAATCATGTTTGTTTGAGTGGTATGAAGACACAACTTTGTATGAAGCCAGTCATGTTTGTTTGAGTGGTATGAAGACACAACTTTGTTTACTCTTCAGGAGCTCCAGGCAGTGTGTTGTTAGCTGAGGGTGCCAGTATATATAGTACAATTAGCTTAGCGTAGCTGAAAGATGTTTGGCGGGCCAAAGAACCATGACGTGATAAATAGTATTTTTTATGTCTGTGATTTACATGAAAATCTACATAGAAAGTAGTATCACGGTCTATTTGATACATTCAAATAGACCGGTTATATTTCATTGAAATGTATCTTTTCGGTAATATATTTTGCAATATTGCATACACATTTGAGTTTACATTTCCTGAAGAGAATCGTGCTTCTCCAAAATAGAAATGTTGAGATATGTCGCCTAAAATAGCGGTTCTAAACATGTTATAGCTCGTGGTCGATATAAACCTTCTTGTTTATCGTTTATTCAGTTGTCTTACTGTGTCTCCATGACTCTTCTAAGTCTCTGTCACCTCATCGAGAATCCATATTACCCACATCAATAATCCATATTACCCACATCGAGAATCCATATTACCCACATCGAGAATACATATTACACACATCGAGAACCCATATTACCCACATCAATAATCCATATTACCCACATCGAGAATCCATATTACCCACATCGAGAATCCATATTACCCACATCGGGAATCCATATTACCCACATCGAGAATCCATATTACCCAAATCGAGAATCCATATTACCCACATCTGGAATCCATATTACCCACATCGAGAATCCATATTACCCACATGGAGAATCTATATTACCCACATCGGGTATCCATATTACCCACACCGAGAATCCATATTACCCACATGGAAAATCCATATTACCCACATGGAAAATCCACATTACCCACATCGAGAATCACTGGAGTAGAAGCTAGAATAAGTTTATGTATATAACTAACATGATGCTTGCGTAGACTTGTCCAAGGTTATTCTATACAATATCTTGGAAATATGGCATTGACACTGTCGTCTAACTTGGAACATAATAATAGTCTAATAGAACTTTTCACGGTCTAATAATCTGACTGACAGTATCCAGTTCTCTTCAACTAATGTGCTTTATGATTACTTGCGTGGACTGCATAAGTCTTCTACAAATTCAAAGATACTGCTAATGAATACATTTGTCGGCATAGGGTACGGAATGCGGAAGTATCATGATAAAAGCTATAGCTACGCTGTTTATCATTAAAACTGCTTTTATACAAATGTAAAACTGGATTGTGATAATGATCACGCAGAGATATGGTAGCACTTGGTGACAATGTTAGATCTTGATGATATATATAATTACTTGTTTATTTAAAGCTGCAAACATATTTACTATGAGTAATTAATATAGGCACAAGCTGTGAACTTTTCCAGCTAAACTTTCATGTGTGAACTTTTCCAGCTAAACTTTCATCTGTGAACTTTTCCAGCTAAACTTTCATGTCACTCTCAAATGAGAAACAATTGAGAAAGTAAGTTGATAACTTTTACAACTTGGGCAACAAAATTACACACAAGATGGAACGACAGTTTATCTAGAAGAAGAGAAGACCATTGTCCTTTTGTGTTCTTTTGACCATTGACCATTGACCATTGAACAAGAGAGGTCCATAAGAGGAAATCGTTAGTGAGACCATGTAATAATTATATATCTGCTCAATGCTTTCCAGGCTTGATAACCGATCCTAGGATTGTACTAGCGATACGATTTGGTGTGATAGTGATTGTAAATATGCAATAATAAAACAATATCATTTAAAGTAATTTTTAAGTTCATGATTGTGGAGCTGTTAGGCGCCACTAATAATTCTTCAGCAAACAATGATATAATAGAACTAATGCGACACATGTGACCATGAAACACAAACTAACGCTCCCACCCACACGCTGAACCACACACGTGGACCAGCAGTGTCACCACCCACCTGTGACAAGACAAAATACAATATTCTAATGCCTCAAATCGCATCGCTAATACAAAGTTTGCGATCGTCTTTTAAGCCCCGAGCTCATTAGACCTAGGTTGTTATGCTATAGTCGATTCACTACCCACTCTACCATGAAGACAACATTCACTAACCACTCTATCACCGAGGCGACATACACTAATAACTCTACTACCCAGCCGACATACACTAACCACTCTACCACCGAGCCCACATACATGTATTATTATTGAATAGAAAATTCAACAAAAAGTTCCAGAGCTATATGTCGTAAAAGACCAGCATCCATTCCGTCTCCACAATCTAGGCTAGCTGGAAGTGACCTCCAACATATTCCTGCAATTGCATTGGAAGTGTATTCTGTCATACTATATCTTGTTCTTCTCTTCTTGTTTCTTATGATGTCATTTCTATCTCTGCCTACCTATTGCTTACCGCCCTTCGATTTTGCCTTCAAGCAAGATCTTGAACCTCACACTCACCGACCTTCGACTTTGCCTTCAATCAAGATCTTGAACAAGATGCCATGTCTTTAAATATGTACACGATGTTCTATTTGGTTGGTTTGTATTTCTATGATTAGTGTTTTGTTTTCACACGCTCTATTGTCAGAACCTCGCTGTTTGTTGCCTTCACTGTCCATGAAGTTGTCCCATTCTATTGTTGGTCCGGTGCTTGACTGTCCATGAAGTTGTCCCATTCTATTGTTGGTCCGGTGCTTGACTGTCCATGAAGTTGTCCCATTCTATTGTTGGTCCGGTGCTTGACTTTCAAATGTACCCTGGAAAACCTTTGAATTTACTTCTCTAAATTATTTTTTAAACTTTTGTCCTTACACTCTCGCTAGATATCTCTTGTAGCAGGACATTCACTTTCACTAGATATCTCTTGTAGCAGGACATTCTCTCACTTTCACTAGATATCTCTTGTAGCAGGACATTCTCTCACTTTCACTAGATCTCTCTTGTAGCAGGACATTCTCTCACTTTCACCAGATCTCTCTTGTAGCAGGACATTCTCTCACGTTCACCAGATCTCTCTTGTAGCAGGACATTCTCTCACTTTCACCAGATCTCTCTTGTAGCAGGACATTCTCTCACGTTCACCAGATCTCTCTTGTAGCAGGACATTCTCTCACTTTCACCAGATCTCTCTTCAATAAAACTATACTAATTAATCAAAGCAGAGGAAAAGGTGGATAAGCAAAGATAAATTCTGCCGCATGCGACACTTGCGTGTCATTAGCAATGATAAGTGAAGATAAGTTATGATTTATGGGATCAGATAAGATAACGTCAAGAAGGTAAGTTGTGATGCATGCGATCAGCACGAATACTATTTCTGGAGAAGGACTTGGTATACATGATAACTCACATATTATTGAGCTATACCACGAACGTCTGCTAAAAAAAGGACCTATTGACTAATGGGAAATTAATTTTTCATAATTAATAATTTGATTATTCCCGTGATTTTAATTGATCACTACGCTTATATATTACGGAGAGTAAATGAAAATGAAAAAAATAGTCACGTGAATTATTGTGTAATATTTTGATTTTCCATTTGTCAATATGTCTTACAATGACTATGGTCACGACTATACTCATGAGAAAGGTCCAACGACGGAACAACCTGGCACCCATTCTTAACAATATACTCATTTGCCAAGCTGTGGCACGACCTTATGTATCAATTGGTAGCGTATTCTATTCAGGACCTAGCCATCAACTCAGCATTTTTTTGGTTTCAGTGATTTCCTAGGCACTATAAATACGTTTAGTAGTTTGCAAATTTTTTTTTGACTGTTCGGATACACAATTGTCTGTAGCGGGATTCAAACCCGGTATCGTGGCCGTCACACACGAGCACTGTTTCACGCCGTCACACAGTCGGACAGATGACCATTATCTATACCAGTTCCGTGACATGGACATAGGCCTTAGTTTATCCAATAGAGGCTCGAAACTAAGACTGGCCGGGCCATCATTTACATTGGGCAGGACCGTAGCATTGCCCAACGAAACTAAGACTGTCCGGGCCATCATTTACATTGGGCAGGACCGTAGCATTGCCCAACGAAACTAAGACTGGCCGGGCCATCATTTACATTGGGCAGGACCGTAGCATTGCCCAACGAAACTAAGACTGGCCGGGCCATCATTTACATTGGGCAGGACCGTAGCATTGCCCAACGAAACTAAGACTGGCCGGGCCATCATTTACATTGGGCAGGACCGTAGCATTGCCCAACGAAACTAAGACTGACCGAGCCATCATTTACATTGGGCAGGACCGTAGCATTGCCCAACGAAACTAAGACTGACCGGGCCATCATTTACATTGGGCAGGACCGTAGCATTGCCCAACGAAGTACGTGTGATGCAGTATGAGATTCCAGGCCAATAGACGCACCAGCCCCCCCCCCCGCATAGTAGCATGCAACCTGCTACGAATACATGTTTTCACACAATCATTAAAAAACAATCGCCATTGTGTTAGCCCCGTGAAGTTCCCTCAGGCAGGATCAGTGTCGGTGTCTGAACCTAGACACAATTCACCCATTCTCCAGCTACTGGAGGTCCCTCTATTTTACATTTTGGAGCCAGGAGACAGAAAAAGAAAACGATTGGCTAACCAGACAGTACGACATCCCATTTAAACACTCTCAATCTATACTACACATACAAATGTGACCGTCGATGTCATTACTGTTTGTTTTCTGCCATGTATTTTATTTTTGTTTCAAATGTTGTCTTGATAAAGGCTTTTTAGTCGAAACGTCGATTTGTGTGTGTTATTTTGTTTATCTCTAGTTCCAGGCATAACTTTATTACCCTATTCTGGAACTACTTATTGGATTTCAGTTTTGCGCAGTAAGTACATATTATCGATTAAACACCTTGCGCTGGAATGAAATAACAAACAACAAAAAAACAACAACAACATGGAAACAATCTATTATAAGTCCAACTCCATATGTATCGCGTGTGATTGTACCAACTCCGGCATAGAGTAGTGTGTAAGTTAGATGCAGTTGTTTAAATCCAACACCTTTAATTCTGGTGTCTGCCAGGCCTAAAATTGAAGTAATTTGTTTCTTCATTTCTTCTATAAAATCTTGTAATTGGTTTCTTGAGCCACAGCTATTTATTGCTCCAAATTTGGTGGTTTGTATGAGAATTCTCTATGTTTCATACGAGCATTTTAGTTCTGTACGGAGGGTTTGAGAGACCTGTCACAATGATGTTGCAGCGTCTCCAAATGGTTAACCCATGTTCTAATATATCACATTCAGTAAAGAAATCACATATTAAATTTAGCAAGCACTGAAACACCTAACTTTACTTCTATTTGGGCAAGCAGGTTAACAATCGCCATCCCGCGCCATTACCGGAAGGAATGACTTCAAACCACATAACAAACATGCCTAATCCTCTGTTGAATGTTTTGACACGTTTAAATTCCATTAGTAATTCATACCAGTACTGCTTGTTGACGCCATTTCCTGTTTACAAATGAATTTATTTCGGCGTATAAACTTACGTGCTCTGAAGGGTACTTACTTTCAGGAGGTTTACTATTGAAATCTCCCACCGACGACGGATGTTTCGGGACATTGCTACACATAAATATGTGACAACACCCATTTTCATTCTTTGGACTACATCCTGCTGGAAATATAGTAGGACCATGGTTCTGCTACAGGAGAAATGCAGTGAGTGTTTCAGGCTGAACGATGAATAAGGGGACGCTATTGAAAGAATGAAAGCACATAAAGTGAAATCTGTGTACAAAGAAATGCAAGTCTTCTACGTCTCTTGAGATTTCATTCTGGTAAATAAACCACGTACACATTGTGGTATTAATGGCCGTAACCTGAGCAAAGTGCTTCTTTGACGACCGGACCAATCTTACGCTTGAGAATTGCTACATTTACCAATATGGCACTCTTAATCCATACGTCATCAATGAGCTATGTCGTTCCATAGTTTCTGTTTGTTTCGTCACTTGTATGTAGTCATTTTTTTATATTCCTTGTCCGGTGTCGTTTCACTTCTTCCGATCAATCTATATAACGCATGCTACTGTGAAGGTACATAATCCTTACTGTCCGTTTTCTGTTGTATGATTTAATTGTGTTTTCATTTGTTTCTTGATAAAGGCCTTTTGGTCGAAACGTCGATTTGTGTGTGTTATTATGTGAGCCTTTAGTGATTAGCAAAACTTCATTCCTTATACCTATGTAGAAATATGCTGGCGAAAAAAAGGCAAGGAAGCTATGACAAATGTAGCGAATATCACTGACAACATGACTGAGAACATGACTGAGTCATGACTGAGCACATGACTGAGAACATGACTGAGAACATGACTGAGAACATGACTGATAACATGACTGAGAACATGACTAAGACATGACTGAGAACATTACTGAGAACATGACTGAGAACACGACTAAAACATGACTGAGAACATGACTGAGAACATGACTGAGAACCTGACTGAGAACATGACTGAGAACATGACTGAGGACATGACTGAGGACATGACTGAGAACATGACTGAGAACATGACTGAGAACATGACTGAGAACATGACTGAGAACCTGACTGAGAACATTACTGAGAACATGACTGAGGACATGACTGAGGACATGACTGAGAACATGACTGAGAACATGACTGAGAACATGACTAAGACATGTTTGAGAACATGACTGAGAACATGACTGAGCACAGACATTAAATGATTTTTCAGAAACACGTGGAAACTACTGATTTTTAATCAGACCACACAAAAATATGTGTAGACACTGGAACTCTGACGAGATGTTTACTATTATTGGTTAATGAAATCTCGGATTAGAGGACGAAACAGCCCTCATTCAGTTCTTCCGTCGATCGATTCCTATATATATATATATATTTATATATATATATATATATATATATATATATATATATATATATATATATATATATATATATATATATATATATATATATATATATATATATATATAAAACCTGATTATATCACGTTTCACTAGCTGTAACCCTCAAACAAATGTCATTATCTTATTACTCACCTAACGCAGGGGTGGGCAAACTACTGCCCGCGGGCCGCATGCGGCCCGCCATTGGATATTTTGGGGCCCTCAAACACATATTTAAATACATGAACATTGTTAAAATATTTGCAAAACCTTTTATCCATATGAGAAAATATACTGTTATAGTGTAAGTCTGGTAGAAATGTAATTTATTTCAGAAGTTATCTACATTATGTAAAACTACCTTTCTTTCAAATACAAATATTTAATTTATTACTTACCAAGAATTTTAAACAAAAACATACATAATATTATATGCGGCCCTCCAATAGCTTTACAATTTTCAATGCGGCCCTCTGCAAAAAAAGTTTGCCCTTCCCTGACCTAACGTATTAATGCCAGTTTATGCATATGCTGTTATATTTCGCCAGACTCAATCTATATATATATGTGTATGTATATGTATATGTCCACTTTCTACAAACGAATGAAACCCTTTGATCTTTGTCGACATATTAATTATTGTGTATCAAGAAAAATGTGTCTACCACTGTAGGCATTGCACCGGATACAACCAACCTTGCACACCGTCTACTTGTGTTCAAGAGTACAAAATAATGCAATTTACGCGTAAATCATGCCAATTGTGTGATAAATCAATGATGCGTAAATTACATTTTATAATTGACATCTTAAAAATGTGTGTTATATGTGCTTAGAATTCGGCTTTTAATCTATATCACATATACAAGAAAACTATATCACATAAATTAAAACTGAAACCAATAACTGCATTTTAATGAAAAATATTATTTGCTGGGTCTATACTATGTCACATTCCCTTACAAAATGTCAACTACGTGAGTTGTATATTTGCAAAGATACATCATTTTGAATGTGGGCAAAGCTAGTGAAACGTCCTACAGTAGAATATTGCTGCCCGTTGATGTCCGTTCTTGTAAGCAGACTCTTAAGAGTTTTTATTATTTTGGATTTTTGTGTTATATGGTCGGGATAATTTGTATATGTTTCCAGTTTAGTCGACATGGGTTATGAATTGTACAGCTTACTTGTTACCCAGTTGTAGCTTACTTGTTACCCAGTTATAGCTTACTTATTACCAAGTTATAGCTTACTGAACGATTATGTTATGATAGCATGTGAAACCTGTGGAACAATAATTATTCATAGAAATATATATTCTACATAATATGAAAGACAATCAGAAATCTGATAATAAATCAATAAGAGGGAATACTAGACGGCAGAATGATGGGGATGTGGGGCGCCAGAATGATGGGGATGTGGGGCGCCAGTTCTTATAGTCATTGATTGGTACTTTTCACTATAGCAGAAGTTGACATTATTCAAGAAAATGTTCATAACTCTGCAACCATTTGGCCAAAACTGATTAATGTTTGATATTTTATGTACAAATGGTAGAAATAGTGTTTGATAAATGAAATTTATTTGAACATAAATTAATTAATTGTTTTTGTTTCTTCGCAGTTTAAGTTTTTGTATTTTTGCAGTTGTTCTTGCCGAAGGTTTACAGTAATAACATAATTAACCTACGCTTCAGATTTCATTTACAAGACTACATATAAACATTTACAAGACTACATATAAACATTTACAAGACTACATATAAACATGATATGAAGACCAATGTCTGCAATAAACATGATGTGAAAGACAAATGTCTACAATAAACATTATGTGAAAGACAAAATCTGCAATAAACATTATGTGAAAGACCAATGTCTGCAATAAACATTATGTGAAAGATCAATGTCTGCAATAAACATTATGTGAAAGACCAATGTCTGCAATAAATATTATGTGAAAGACCAATGTCTGCAATAAATATTATGTGAAAGACCAATGTCTGCAATAAATATTATGTGAAAGACCAATGTCTGCAATAAACATTATGTGAAAGACCAATGTCTGCAACTGTCAGTGGTATATAATATGTCTGCAACTGTCAGTGGTATATAATATGTCTGCATAATCGCGTATAATTAGATGTCAACAGCATGAATTTTTGGACTATGTTTCCTTTCTGATGTATAATTCTAATGGGTATGCTTGTTAAGAGTTAATGTATGGCTCAGAAACATGGACATTGAACAAATTGTTAGACGACAGAATTTCTGTGCCTTTGAGATGTGGATATGTAGAAACTAGGGAGAAAATCATGGAAAGAGAAGACAACAAAACCATTCTAATAACAATTTGTAGGATAAAAGAAATATGCAATCAAATATTAGACATGCTGGAGATAGACGAGATGATTCACTCGCACAAGGACAATTGTGCATTCTAAACATCGTTATTTCTGTCAAAGGTATAGGATTTAAGCGTTATTTCTGTCAAAGGTATAGGATTTAAGCGTTATTTCTGTCAAAGGTATAGGATTTAAGCGTTATCTCTGTCAAAGGTATAGGATTTAAGCGTTATTTCTGTCAAAGGTATAGGATTTAAGCGTTATTTCTGTCAAAGGTATAGGATTTAAGCGTTATTTCTGTCAAAGGTATAGGATTTAAGCGTTATTTCTGTCAAAGGTATAGGATTTAAGCGTTATTTCTGTGAAAGGTATAGGATTTAAGCGTTATTAATACGAGACCCACTCCTGTCAATCTAGGACTCCTGGCCGTTGTATTTATATTCGGGCATATATGAGATGTCAACATTATTAATCAAAGCGGAGATAACAAGTGAATATCAAGAGTCTACTCTCAACCCTTTTATTCGCATCTGACGACGTGCATGACATGTATGTGTGTTACTACTCCTTGCTTGCCTAGCGTACCCATGTTACACACGGGGAGATATTGTATGAATTGTGGTTGTGTAACTTCTGCTAGCGTACCCATGTTACACACGGGGAGATATTGGAGACGTTTGCTATTCGTGTTCATGGCTAGTGCTCTAACGTTGGTTGGTTGGTGCTGATCCAGCGGTACATAGGGCTCATGCGCTTTGACCTAATGCCATTAAAATGGTATTATATTGCTGCGAAGTCTGTTGATTTTCGGCCCACCTCGGGCCAGAGCCAGAGAATAACTATCACACTTCCAGGAAGGTAGGTTTCAACCTATGCACTTCTCTGAGCCACTGTAGCCAAGATAGGGTTCACTGTGCTCATTCCCCGCCACCAATTGACTACTGGTTATGCCGAACTTCTCTATAGCTCCAGACATGCAACCAAATGTTCATGTCAAAAGGATTGTCACGTCCTGGGTCACTTTGCCTCTATGATGGGCCTCAGCCATAGGAAAAACAGTGTTGTCAGTTTCCTCCTCCCCAGTACTGCACAGTACATCTCTGACTTCCTCCCAACCACAGAGGGTGCATACATATATTCAAATAACAAAACATAAACACATTGCAACAACAAAATAAAAACATGACAAGCATAATTGTATAGATGACGTGCCATGAAGTTTCTATCAGAAGATAACCTCAATATAACGGCATGTCATCTACTAAGGTTTTTTTGTTGCTTGGGTGGTGTGTCTAGTGGGCCATTGGTGAGACCCACATTCTCAACCGTATGCCTAGTGCTCTAACGTTGAAATTTGGATTCATTGTTCACATTTAATTACATGAACTACCAACATAAGATTTCCCGAAGTGCATTTATGTGACTTCAAGTCATTTTCTGTTGTAATCAGATTACACGACGTATGGGGGTCTAGTCAACTAATGTCGTACTGTAGTTATGTGTGCTGACTCTGTATATTTTTTCAAGTGTATTACAACGACTCTGGAATGTTTATGGAGAAGCTAATAAGATAACGTTTGTAGTTACGTTCACAGGAACAGACCATGGCATAGCTTGTCACTTTAGAAAGTATAGCCACGAGAAAGAGATATGATTTCGAGCACTTAGTGTGTACTATGATTGAGTCACTCGTCAATTACGCAGTGTGTGGACATAGTCGATTATCCTTTTAAAATGATGCTATTTTTTACTTCTCTCTAATTTCATTGGTTGTGAGTAACAAAATATACACAAGTGACCAATTTAAATCACGAAAAAAAGTCAAAACTAAATAGCATCATTTTAAAAGGATGATTTACGAGAGGTCCACAGAACTGTATAATTGACGACTGCCGTCAATTATTGTTCATATGTTTGTAGTCCCTTTCAACAGGGCAAAGGTGTATCCGGCAGGCCGACTCTAATGTAGCGTATGATGCAAAGCAACAATTGCTTCATTTAATCTTGTGATTGGACTTCATCAGGCAGAGAATCCTTCATTTGTTTCCGGTTGTAAATTAAAACTGTATAAGCGTGACTTCGACAGACCAGGATCTCTGTACAGAACTAATGCAGAGGATCGGTTGACAAGTCGTGTGTGATAAGATTCTATTCCCAGAATATCACTGGGTAATTTTATAGCATTATTTCTTAACTTGTGATGAGCTTGTACTTGACAGCAGTCACGGGGACAATATGAAGTGCGTGGTATTCCGAAACGTCATTCTCAAAATGTACAATTTTAGTTCACAATATTCTCACGTATAAGGTCAAGGTCTCACAATTGACCCATCTACCACCGTCTTCATGTAAAACCTGTTATCTAGAATTGTCACGTGACCAGACGGGAACCATTGTTGGGATTTCAAGTTTGTCAGTATTTATACACTTGCAGTCGCCTTTGATATTTTGGCCTTCGATTCCAAGTATTTAAATAGTGACCAGCCAAAATTCCCAACAATAATAAAAACGTAACAAATGTGTTCCTAAATAATTCAGTCGAAAGGTCTTCACTGGAGAACGTTACGATTTCATCATACCAACTGCCATGTAAAAGAAAATCGCTATTAGAAAACACGCAAATATAATGAGGTGTCTCTCTTGTGGAAGCGCGGTATAACTCATCCACGAACATCGGCTGTATAGAAGACATCTGCACAGAATTAATTAGGACTTCATTCGTTACTTATTAAATTATTGTTGAGGTTTCCGTTGGTGACTATTCCTATTCTTGGAGTTGTCTTGACTATTTTTTGGCATACGACTCCAAATATATCAAATAGTGACCAACAAAAACCAAGACAATAATTAACTAAGGAACGAATAAAGGCCTAATTAATTCTGTGCAGATGTCTTCTATTACAAACGGACATGCTTCATCTATACAATTATGTTTGACCACATCTAAGTAGGCCTATTAGGTTTTCACTCAAAGTATTGCATACCGCTGAGAGTTGCAACCTTCTAGATACGAATTATTGCGCTATAGTAACAGTTTCATTAGGCAAAAATGTCATGATCAAAGATCTATTTTGTTTGTAATTTCTGGTAATCGATACTAAGAAGTTAACAATAGAAGCATTAAACTACAAGCATTGAAACTAATATTTATCTATCTATACGTTGTGGCCCTTGTTTGCCTTGCGACGGCAGGGGTAGAAGAGTTCTCTGGAGATGACCTTCTTGTGCGCTGTTTGTAAGCTTGTTCACGTGGCCTCCTTGATTTCTGTGATCCATATTTTATACTATCTGCCTCTGGTTTTATAGCCGTTATGTCTATGTGTCATGGTTATCTATGACATGCTATCTGCCGGTAGTCTGGAAGCGTGTGAAAACCACTTGATCTGTTGTCTTTTGATGTGTTCCAATACTGGTATTATTTTGGTTATCTGTCTAATGTTATCTTTTCTAATTCTATCTCTTAATGCACTCCGAGTATTTTTCGCAGACATGTCATTTCAGCTGTTACTGTTTGTATTTTGTCTTGTGCTGTCATTATCTAGGTGTAGCACTGATAGCACAGCGATGGAATAATAATAGTCTTGTATAATTAAGTCTTGTGTGTATGCTTATATTTTTGTTCTTAGAAATAGGTATCAACTACCCAGTTGACTCAAAGGCGTATCGCATATTTGATGTGTTTTTATTGTTATCTTGCTCGGTTTAGTCAATGTATAAATGTAGCTACGAGTTTTATTACAATATGATTTTGATGTGTACAATCACTACAATGTACAATGCGAGTACACAATATCTGGATGAAGTGTGAGTAAATGTTCACCATACATTTGATAAAGAATGGCAATCACTTGACGGAACTAAGAAAAGGGATAATCCAAGCAGCAAAGGTAAACGCATTGCAATTCTTCAAACTAACGCGAATTGAAATAGATCCGTTCTGGCGGCACCGAATTGACTTGAAACTCGAGTAAACGGAGTTTTCCGAACTTGAGTAACCGCATCTCCATAAAAAGGTGGGACTTTGTCAAGACATTCAAACTCTTAAGTCACTGATAACGGACGAATGGAGACAAGGACTATTACATGTAGAGTATAGTTAGACATTCACTTATCGATCTGATGAAATAACAAATATATCCAAATCTAGTATCTTCTAATACATTAGTTAATACTTACCCTGCGAGGTTTACTGAAGCGGAGATCTGAGCACCTATAGGCATGTCCGGTGTGCGAGGAGGATAATCAACGAACTAGCACCTAATAACCAATAGTTAACGTCTTGAGAAATAATTATTCCATATATGGAATCATAGTGTGTTCAGTTCATAGTAACTAATTCTGAAGAAAAGTCTATACGACATATTAAAACTATACATCACATAATGTTAAGGCTACATCAAGAAGAACGCTAGAGTTGCAAAGGCTGTTCTTCTTAAATAACAAGCAAACATATAGATTTGTCCTATACTGTATATGTGCCCTGAGTCAAGTCCTTTATACTCGTGTAATGTGCACATACGTTTTCTTTGCGGACAGCTTTCAGGGGTATTACACAGCGTGTTCGTTGATTTAGTGTTGAGTATTAGCCGATTAGTTGAAAAATGAGCCGTGGCGAAGATGTTTGTTGAAACTAAACAAGTTAAGAGTAACAATGTAACAAGAAATATTGAATTAGTTTCTGTTGAGTTTTAGTTTAGTTGTAGTTTTTTTAATTGACTTTCGAGGCATGTTGATCAAACCCATAGGTGATCTGTCTCTGCTGGCGCATGGCGAAGAGTATGCATGTTGATGGTTCCTGTTACTCGCTGGATACACACACCTCTTAGACGTCCCATCAATTGCCATGATCTGCTCGTCTTGATGCAAAATGACAAGTGAGGGAAGAAAATGTACTCTTTTTGGAAAGAACCTAAGATCACATAATCAATGCCTGACTGGAATTTTGTGTCTACATACACACGAATGGCTGCTGACATGAAGGGCGGAGCACTTATAGGAGCACCTCGTGTGTAATGAGACTAGTTTCTAATAAACAATCACGAATAATGTTCGCCCCGGGGGTAATTCCCAGCTTCTCAAGTCGCATTTATCTCCTTCATGCCTAGATGCATTTAATTAGAAAATGTTCATATAAGGATTTTAATGTCATTCTTGTCCATAAGTAATTCTCCTAGTATTGGTGATTTTGACGCTAAAGTGTGATCTTTTTCATTGCCGCGGACTGATGCATGTCCAGGAGAATACATTCACATAATTCACCGCAGATCAGAATATTCAATGCACTTCATCCACTTTTGTTCAAGCCATCCATTCTCGATCTTTCTAAGCATGATTTCAGTGTTTGTAACTATTACAGCTCTCCGTGCTTTTGTGCCTGACATCCATTTTTGTGCCTAACATCCATTTTTGTGCCTGACATCCATTTTTGTGCCTAACATCCATTTTTGTGCCTAACATCAATTTTTGTGCCTAACATCCATTTTGGTGCCTAACATCCATTTTTGTGCCTAACATCCATTTTGTGCCTAACATCCATTTTTGTGCCTAACATCCATTTTTGTGCCTAACATCCATTTTTGTGCCTGACATCCATTTTTGTGCCTAACATCCATTTTGGTGCCTGACATCCATTTTTGTGCCTAACATCCATTTTGGTGCCTAACATCCATTTTTGTGCCTAACATCCATTTTTGTGCCTAACATCCATTTTTGTGCCTGACATCCATTTTTGTGCCTAACATCCATTTTTGTGCTTGACATCCATTTTTGTGCCTAACATCCATTTTGGTGCCTAACATCCATTTTTGCGCCTAACATCCATTTTTGTGCCTGACATCCATTTTTGTGCCTAACATCCATTATTGTGCTTGACATCCATTTTTGTGCCTAACATCCATTTTTGTGCTTGACATCCATTTTTGTGCCTGACATCCATTTTTGTGCCTAACATCCATTTTGGTGCCTAACATCCATTTTTGTGCCTAACATCCATTTTTGTGCCTAACATCCATTTTTGTGCCTGACATCCATTTTTGTGCCTAACATCCATTTTTGTGCTTGACATCCATTTTTGTGCCTAACATCCATTTTTGTGCTTGACATCCATTTTTGTGCCTAACATCCATTTTTGTGCCTAACATCCATTTTTGTGCCTAACATCCATTTTTGCGCCTAACATCCATTTTTGTGCCGCTGTAACTGCTTCGGTTTCCATTCTCATTCTGAAGGTTGTTACCCAATAAGCTCCATCCTGCTTCCTGACAGTCTACCCTCAGCCTTGGTTGTACATTCTCACCCTGTCATTTTACCAGGAATCATAGAACCGTAATTACATATAACAACATCATCTTCAGTGGTATAACATCTAACAACATCATCTTCAGTGGTATAACATCTAACAACATCATCTTCAGTGGTATAACATCTAACAACATCATCTTCAGTGGTATAACATCTAACAACATCATCTTCAGTGGTATAACAACATCATCTTCAGTGGTATAACATCTAACAACATCATCTTCAGTGGTATAACATCTAACAACATCATCTTCAGTGGTATAACATCTAACAACATCATCTTCAGTGGTATTATCATAGAGCAACTGTTGTATTTCAGGTTCCACTTTCCAATGATATCGTTTTCTGCATTGTTTTCCCAGAGTTACGATGTCCTGCATATAGTTTTATGATATCTACCAAAGTGTTTACCTAATTCTCTCTTCTACCCAAAGAATCAGCTGTGGTAACCAGTGCAAACATTTCTTCTGCTTGCTCCATCCATGATATATCCATATTAAGTCAGGAACCTATTAAATCCGTGACGTTTCTATGGAGTTGGTGTTTTTATGATTGCCGATGTGCACGCGTGTCTTGACCTGTATCTCATTACCACGCTGGGGTCATCTCTAGTTAATCCTAGTACAACAAGCATTCCTTTAAATCTGCATGCACTTCAACAGCTGGAATTTTATGTTGGACAGCGTATGAAGATCCAGGTTATAGTCAACTACTGACAGGGCCAGTTAAAGAGTAGGGCAAGCAGTCGCTGTTCTAGATGTGCAACTACCAGTGTTCTGAGAGCTGCCAGGCCACATTCACTTCTCTGTATCACATAATCAGCATGGAACATAATACATACTAAATAATACATAAACTCATTGAAAGTATGCATTGCTAAAATAGATTTCGGTGGTTTCAAGATAACCCTCATCGCTAACAGTCATAATCTCTCATATAATCATGGTAGAATCACGTCTGTCATGATGGTAGAATCACGTCTGTCATGATGGTAGAATCACGTCTGTCATGATGGTAGAATCACGTCTGTCATGATGGTAGAATCACGTCTGTCATGATGGTAGAATCACGTCTGTCATGATGGTAGATTCCTGTCTGTCATGATGGTAGAATCACGTCTGTCATGATGGTAGAATCACGTCTGTCATGATGGTAGAATCACGTCTGTCATGATGGTAGAATCACGTCTGTCATGATGGTAGAATCACGTCTGTCATGATGGTAGAATCACGTCTGTCATGATGGTAGAATCACGTCTGTCATGATGGTTTTGTTTAGCTGTAATGAAGGTTATTAAACTCCAGAAATGAAATATTCAGGAAGTAGAACCGTGTAATAAAATGAATATCACGCGTGAAAGTGAGGAGCAGTCTGAAAGAGTGTTACACTAGGAAAGGTCGGAAAGAATTCAGAAGACAATATTTGTCATGATGACATACAGGGAAGACCAAGGAAAGGTTGCATTTTTCAACATGACTCTTCAATATGTGCATATTGATTTGTTTCGATCGCAAGGAATTACAAGCAATATCGCTCTTGCAACCTTCTGCGAAATGTGGTTGATTTTCAGGAGTAATAAATAACTATAGCTCATGTCTCTGGCATATGCACCTGAGGTCTCTATGTTTCCAAATCTTCCCTGTTTCCCTTTTTTTCGGTTTGTTCTATGTCATTGATCCCTAAAGGATCCAAAGATGTTATTTATTGATAATTGTTTCGTTTCCCCAGGATTTGCGAACGATGAACACATGTCCAACAATCGTGTATACAGATATAAAATTACATGACAGCCAGCAGCCATTTCGTAGTATCAATGTGGGCCACTTCCAACCACATATTTCATGTAACTGGATGTCTTCACTACACCCGACCCTGGTAGATATGAGATCCGATCTCATATTTCTGAGATCATCTTACAACAATTCAATAATTTATACAAGTGCTTAAGAAACAAACAACTCAAAAACTGCGGGGATAAAATATAGAACAATGCAATATACTTGTTTTCAAACTGGTATTTTCAATTTGCCTGTTTGTTCCAATCTCCGGAATTAAGAGCAATAGAGTTCTTGTATAACTTCTACACTAGGGAGATTTCTTTAGAACTTTGTTTCATACTATCAGCGGTATACAATGCTTTGAGAAGAAATCACCTACACACAGGGAACATAATATAGTTGCACAGGTGGAGGAATGTTGTGCTTGCACAGATGTGATATAATATAGATGTACAGGTGGAGGGACGTGGTGCCTGTACAAAAAAGAAGACTGACTACAAATACATATTATAAACTTGATATTTTTAATTGTTGAAATAAGACCGATGACGGTCATGATTTTGAGTGTAGTGGGAGGTTCAAGATGAATGCTAAGCTGTGTAATACAAGGTTTTGCAGATGCAAAAAGAACAATCCTTCAAACTTCAATTGACAGGAAACAACTACTTTGAGTGATTCTGTAGCTGTTTAATTGTTTCGTTTTCTGTAGCTGAAATTCTGAGAATTTAAATTTATCGTGTGAGAATACGTTAGCACTTGTTACGAGAGATCTTCGTTATTTATACCAGTAATGTCAAGTACATTCTGAAGCAGTCTACGACAGACAACTTTACGTTCTTCATGATTTCAGTACATTGAAATCATTGGAAAATTGAATGGTATGCTTAATGCAGTCATTATAACTCACAACTCCTCCTAACTTTAATAAAAATCTCCAGTGAAAGTCATTTTCATATCCACGAACATTTTCTCCAAAACCTGTACCAACTTTGGACTTACTATTAACTCAGAGAAAACAGAAGTCATGTTACAACCAGCACTTGGCAAAAGCTATCTCGAGCCTTGCATAAAGATAAATGGTGTAGCACTGAAAGTTGTGAATAGATTCACATAACTAGATAGTATGCTATCACAACATGCTAACGTTGATGATGAAGTGTATACAAACATCGTCACGGCGAACAGCACTTTCAGCAGATTGTACGCAAATGTTTGGCGTAGAAATGGTATTAACCTACAGACTAAGCTGAAAGTCTACAGAGCATTAGTACTTCCAGTGTTGTTATACGCTAATGAAACATGTACTGTGTATAGACGTCATGTGAGGAAACTCAATCACTTTCACACAACTTGTCTCAGGAAAGTTAAGAACATCAGATGGCAAGACAAGACTCCAGATACCACTGTCCTTGACAGATCTGGTCTCCCCAGCATTGACACTATCCTAATGCAGACACAGATTCGTTGAGAAGGACATTTGGTAGGTATGCCAAACCATCGCCTGCTAGAGATTCTTCTCTATGGTGGGCTGGAGAAAAGTATACGGTCTCAAGGTGGTCAAAAGGAGTGATAAAAGGGCTCGTTAGACCTCACTTTGAAATAGACCAAGATTAATGGCAAGAACTTAGACATGGATAGACATGGATCTCTACAGTCAAAAAGAGCGCATCATCTTGTGAAAAGAGGAGAAATGCTGCAGCCCAACAGCGGAGAGTAGCTTGGAAGTCACGGATTGACCAAGATCCATCTACAATGGTCATTCCATGCCCGAACTGTCCAAGGACATTTACAGGGTTTATTATCCATCTATGTACTTTTAGGCATAATTCTATGAGAATTTTCAAAAGTGGATGTAAAAAATGTCATCATCACTTATGATGGACGAACACACCTTATAAGACTTTCGTATGGGTGGGGTTGTAACTTATAATTTAGTTAAGAGGTGAGTCTTTCTGTTTCGGCGGACCGGATAGAGCATATGTCCTGCGGAATGGGAAACTGACATCTAAATATGTACATGGAAGAAACATTCATCGCACTTAGAATGGGGGGGGGGGGATCTTCGAACTTTTCTGTTGTGAACCAGTTCAGATTAACATAAATAGAAAACAAGTCCTTCTGGAGGATAGTTTCGCGCACTGATCCACATCTCTCTATTTCTAGATGGGGCTAACTCGATTAGAAAGAGCCTGCTTTTACACAAAATAGCAGCGGTTTTCCATTGTCATCCAATTATCACAGAAACAAATTTTCACTCGTGGATAGATCGACCTCAAATCTCATGCAGCGCCATTTATCTTGGTATATCGACTGATGTATATTGACTGATGTATATTGACTGATGTATATTGACTGATGTATACCGACTGACGTCGCAAATCATATGCGTAGTTTTTAAACTGATCCTTCGTATAATCCACGATGGGTAACACGGTGTGAGACCACCAAGCAGAACTAATATGAAGAAGGACTTGATAAATATTGTACATCTTATCCCGGTTATTGTTTAGTAAAACCCGCCTCTTTTTGTTACGCCCGTGATGACCATGTGTATCTAGAAGCTTGTGGGTGATCTAATGCTGCGTGGCTTATGTTGGTAGATCCGAATATCGCCTATGCTGTTTGTTATGTCTGTTGTTCATCCGTTGTAATCGACGATGACTAAAAACTCAAGTATAATAATAATAACAATAAGTAATAAAGAATAATAAACTTATAGTGCGTTTTTAAATGACTAACAAGTCCAATGCGAGCACAAAAATTTCTTCTACAGAATTGATAACTGTAGACAAGGGTGTCTATGGGACGTTGAGATGTTTTTTTTTCTTTTCTACGTGCCCGCTTCTGTCTTGCAGTATCTTGCCTGGTCTCTTCCGCCGCTAGTGCTCCAGTTCTAAGGCTGTAACGCCATGCTGTTCTATCCTGAGCGGGACTCTCCCAAGAGCCTACGTCAATGTTAAGATGTTTCAGTGAGGACTTGAGTGTGTCTTTGAAGCGCTTTTTCTGTCCACCACCTTTTCGAATTCCTGCCTTAAGTGCTCCATAGAATATTTGTTTTGGCAGACGCGAGTCCTCCATGCGTACAAGGTGACCTGCCCAGCGCGCTTGCGCCTTCATAAGAAGCGTGTAGATGCTTATTGAGGTTGATTTTTCCAAGTCTGGTATTTATGGTATGCATAAATGTATATGCAAATGATGGTCTGTGGCACATACTGAGACAATTTCATTTTGACACCACAATCATATACATTATTGAATTACTTTACCAAAATACAAATAGTGCTGTCTTATCAAGCAATGAATTTGGTGAGTTTTTTCCAAAACAAATGTGGGAGTTCGACAATGATGCATAAAGTCTCCATTACGTTTCAACATATATCTAGAGCACATCTTCAGGAAACATTACATAATTAAACACGTCTATATTGATAGGAGGTCGCCCTATTTGCAACGTGCGTTTGGCTGATGATATTGATCTTATAGCTGGGACAGAACAAGCAAGAGTTAACAGTAAAGTTGGAAAAAGTTACCAGCAAGTACGGAATGGAATTCAATACAGAAAAGAGCAAAATCTTGGTTAACAGCAGAGACACAGAATATTATACTAACATAATGATGAATGGACATAAGCTTGAGGAGGTGAATACCTTCAAATACATCGGATCCAGTATATGAAACGATGGAAAATGCAAAGTAGAACTAAAAATAAGGCTGGAGGTGTCTTTAACATTCTTGTCAAGGCTAACTATGATTTGTAACAACAACATCGGTGTTGGAGTGAAAGTTAAGCTGTACAAGTCGCTGGTGCTTTCTGTTGTGCTGTATGGTTGTAAGAGTTGTACACTCACTGCGGACATGGTGAGACTATTACAGCTTTCGAGTACAAATGCTACAGACGAATTCTACGAAATTCCTATAGGGAACATAAGACCAATGTGTACGTAAGAAATAAATTAGAGATGTATGCATGTGTACACGAAACATTGCTTTCAATAGTGAAATGACGAAAACAAGCATGGTTTGGACATGTAAGCAGGCACGATTCCTTGTCCAAAATAATACTGCAGGAAACTGTCGAAGGGAAAAGAAGCAGAGGGGACCAAATAAAGGCATGGGCAGACAACAACAAGGAATGGACAGGACAAGATATTTCCACACTCATCGGCATCGCTGAGGATATAATTCGCTGGAGGACTATGTGTTCTGAAGCATCCAATGTGGTACCCCTACGCCCCTGATGTCTCCAATGTGGTACCCCTACGACCCTGAAGGGTTACGAATTTATTGATTTATTGAGTCTGGTATTTTGTCCCACTAATGTATGTTTAATAATTTACGTAGGCAGGTAAGATAGAAATTATTTCATTTTCTTGCATGTCTAGCACACACTGTCCACGTTTCACAACCGTATAGTAGGATTGGTATAACAGCCGCATGATATTATTGAATTTTGGTGGTTGTTCTTATACTTCTTTTGTCCCATACGTAACGGGATGCGTAATCTACCAAAAACTCACATCGGATACTTTTTAGAAAATACACATTGTAAAATAAAGTAAGTTCATATCTACTAAAGTACAAACGATGGAAATTGTATACCTATTAAATTACAAACGATGGAAATACCCTAAGGCACTAAATGTTCTTAAGACTACAAAATTGCAGTGTCCATTACTATTGGGAGTGGAAGCGCTACATATAATGTTTAAAAAATAAAGAAAGGTCACAGCCATAGAAGGGTTGAGAACCATTGATTTAGATCACGTGATACTTGTGATATAATTGTTAGATTGCATGATGGGAATGTGTCACAGGAAGTGTTCTGTCCAAAATGTGAATGTCAGCGAAACACGTGTTATTACATAACTGTTTGGTTAGTTTGATCACGAAGTATTTGTTTACAAACGAAACAATGTTACAACTAACGTGGAGACATCACAACTTTAAAGTGATAAATTTGTCTGATCAGTAATTTCTAAATGTTCAGGGAGAAACAGAAACTTGTACCAGTTTCGCTTGAACTCACCTTCTGATGTGAACTTGACTTGAGGTCTTGTTATAATGTATTTTCTTATAGTTTATTCTTATTCTATTGGAAATGGTAATGAAGTTTTGCTAAAAACTTCTATTAGAAATCTCGTCTACTCCTGACGCGGAAAGGAAACACAGGGTTTCAGCGAATAGATATATTGAGCTGGAAGAAAAAAAAAAGGTGATTTGACATCAGTATACCCGGATTTCTCTACCTGTACTTCATTCCTCTAAACATGACGGTACGTCACCTGCCAAATATAAAAAAATGACTGAATGAATATGAGAAATAATAATAATAATAAAATGCATAACACGTCACGGAAGTAATGCGGTGTTACATTGATACGTGTGATGCAGAACGACCTTGACACACACTATCCTCTACCAACCTGATGGGTTTGGAGACTTCACACGCTGTCCATTCTTTGATATTATGCCAGCCATGTTTTCTTATTTCCACCTACTCGTCTTCCATCCTTCACCGTACCCTAAAGAACAACTTTGGTCATCGACGAATGTCTCACAGCCCGCCTGTACTACCGGTGTTTATGAAGTTTCACCATTGTTAACTGTGATTCTTGTTGATCCACTAATACATTCATTCTATCATGTACAAACACATTGGTTTTATGTTCTCGGTAACTGACACCCAACACACATGTCTATAGCATTTCTTATCAAACGTTAGATTCTTCTTTCTAAGTCTGCAGTTAGAGTTCAGGTTTCACAGCCATATAGAAATATTGATACAAGACCAGACCGACCAGAAATGTATATAGTGTCGAGAACACCAGACCGATTATGAATATATATTGGGGAAAAAAACGGCATAATTATCGTGTGAGAGCAGCTATTGACTATAGGTGTTTATAGGAATAAAAAAGGAGTAATGCAAGGATGTATTTTATCACATAGCAAATGTTACATATGCATGATTTTTTTAACGTGTGGAAGGTTATGTCAGGGCTCAAGAAAAATAATAAACAGTCCACGATATGCAGTTGCAACAATTCTATTTACAGAAAGGGAACTGGAGCTACAAAGACTGGTACATGAAGTCGACAGATCAAGCAACACACATGCACAATACATTAACATCAAGAAAACAAAGTTCACTATAATCATATAAACGAAAGAGGGACCAAACATTAGACATAAAAATATACGGACAGGTACTGCAACAAATAGATCGTTACGAGACAAATACGGCAACGCGAAAATCATTGCCTGTACATCGGCCACATCGAACACTGCTACAGTAGAAATCCGATTATCCGAATTAATTATGGGTTTGGGTCAATTCGAATAATAAGGAATGAAGCAAAACAGTGTACATACATATAATCATACATTGAAATGAATGGAATTTTATTGATAAAAGTACAGTAATATGTAAGTAACTATGTATTGCAAATAATTTACATAGTAAAGGCACATGGTCACTGCCTTGGGACCTCTCTACCGTTTCCGCTAACGCTCTCTGTCTAAAATTATTTCATCCAAATTAGATTCGGATAATTGGGAATTCGATTAATTGAGATTCGGATATTCGGATTTCTACTGCATATATTAATCTACTCGACATTGATGTATGGTTCGAACAAACAGATACAGAACATAAATGATGACTTTGAGATGTGAACAAACAGATACAGAACATAAAAGATGACTTTGAGATGTGAACATACAGATACAGAACATAAATGATGACTTTGAGATGTGAACATATAAAAGAAACGAGAGAAATTAATGGAAAGAGAATGAAAAAATAAGGTTTTTTAATAACACTAAGTTTTATTCACCTATCAAAAAAACTGAACATAGATTATAAGGAAGAACCACCAGACATAACAAGAGAGATAACACAACAATTTTCAGAGTTCCAACTACCACACTATGATAGAACTGAATAATCTTCAAAAGAAAACAATAGTATGCAACATATTTGAAGATATGTACAGAGAAGCATGGATACAAGTATATACCGACGGATCAGCAACCAGAGCAGTAAGGAATGGAGGTGCTGGCGTGTACATAAAATATCTAGAAAAAGAAAATGAACCCACATGTTCACCAACTGGAATATTCTGCTCCAACTACTCTGTTGAAGTACAGGCTTTAAACAGTGCTACAGAAATAATTAAAAACACAACAAGTCAATGCCAGCAGGTGGTATTTCTTACTGATGCTGTGTCTGTCCTACAAGCCCTTGACAGCGATAAGCTGCCAGACCTGAAGAGAGCCATGCGAGAAGTGAACTTCCAAAGAAGGGTAGTACTACAATGGGTACTATCCTACTGTGACATACCAGGAAATGAAGAGGCAGACAGACTGGCAAAGGATGGATCAATACGGGAACAAAAATCAACTACCAAGAAAAGAGGACCCTCATCAAAGCTAGGAGGAAAGTCGACCACCCAAACGACAACTATCTCGACAGAGCTGAGCAGGTTATTATCTTTTGTGTCAGGACATGACACAACAGGTTAAACAACCACTTAAATAGACAAAGACTGGCTCCATCACACATGTGTTTATATGGGTAGATAGCACAGACAGTGAACATATCCTGCAAGACTACAATACTCTAAAACAGCTAAGGGAAGAACACTGGCACACAGAGATGGATATCCACAGAAAGATGTATGGGAGCACCGAGGAGCTTTCAAATACAGCAGCATTTATTAAGAAAACCGGACTTTCTTTGTAGACATGTCACACTTCGAACCAGAAGAAAAAGAAGAAGAAGAGAACGCTTGTGCATGAAACAAAAAACGATTTCCGCTCTTGGAAGCACTCAATAATCGTCACGCTTGGAATCGTATGTACCAAACTTTCTCTGGGACACAGTCGATTATTTTAAAGCTACCAAGACACCTGTGGTTCTAATTCGCCATACTACTTTCACTACTAACAGCCATGCAAGTAAAGAGTTCCCGATATTTATTCCGCTGGAAAATTGCACAATTGTATGATGTTTCTGTGTCCGTTAGTGTTTGAAAATAGATTATGTTGAATGACATATGGTGGTGCAGGTTGAGGCTAAGGCATGACGTTTTTCCCCTGCAAATATCGTGACCCCCAAAGAAGACCATATTGAATACGTTGAACAGCATTTATCTACTTTGTAACATGTGATGTTGCAGCAAGTCTGTCAGCTTCATCACTTCCCTGCACTCCAGTATGACCAGAAAATAATAGCCAAACAGGTATATGCAGATATGAAACCCCTTAATTTAGGGATTGCCCGCAAGTATTGATTCTTGATTAGAAACTAGCATCACAGCAGGTGGGGCACTCCCATAAGTGCTTCGCCCTCCGTTCTAGCAGCCATCTCAGTGTATCTTCTTCTTCGTCGTACGCCTTGCGGCGGACCCTCTGAAAGCATCCGCTGACCTGAGAAGGACGTATGGGGATGATCTGAGTTGTGTCATGTTTTACAGTAAGCTGCGTTATCTGCGCCTTTCGACCTGACACATCCGTCTTCAGTCAGCATTTTTTTGGGCCGGGTTGGCATTCCCGTATCCTTGATCCCTAGTGCTTGGCCAGGCTACATCAAAGTTGCTGCACTCCTGTTTCCAGGCCCACTGCGTGGAAGTGTACTGAGGGTCTTGGCCAGCTGTGGTTCGCTGACCCTGATGCTCGACCAGCTATGGAGCGCTGTCCGGTGCACTCTGGTGTTCATCATCTCAGTGTATGTAGACTCAGAGTCCCGGCCAGGAGTTGATTGTGTAATTGATATTTGCTACTGATTTAGCAAAATTAAAAAACACAAACGTGGAGCATGTCACAATTTTCTCAACTTTAGTTATAAACCACCAGTTGTGAACGCATGGATCGCGATCCCAATTGGGATCATAAGGTTTTCTGTTCACTCGCTCGCAGAACCAGAATATTTGAATGTAAAGCAATTTTCGCAAGAATTATATTTCAAACAAAATATCTGGTCTCTTCTATCATATAAAAACTGAGTAGAATATCCAACATTATATTCAGTGAGTAAATAATGTGATTTATTTCTATCCAATATAAAATCGTTCACTAGATTGCCATTGTTTTCTAAGCATTGGTGACAAACAGTTGCCTGCAGCGAGGTCTGAATCTGGTGCCTTCTCCGTCAGAGATGATATTTCTACCCTTCCCCCTTTTTCTGCCACAGAAGAAGACATTAAAAAATATTTTTTAATATAACATGATCCTTTTCTATGAACTGGGCTTATGTCTCTTTGTTAATCTATCACATTGGGCTTGTATCTCATTGTTAATCTATCACATTGGGCTTGTGTCTCATTGTTAATCTATCAAACTGGGCTTATGTCTCATTGTTAATCTGTCAAATTAGACTTGTGTCTCATTGTTAATCTATCACATTGGGCTTGTGTCTCATTGTTAATCTATCACATTGGGCTTATGTCTCATTGTTAATCTATCACATTGGGCTTATGTCTCATTGTTAATCTATCATATTTGTTCGTTAATAAATTTCCCTGTAAGAAATAGGGACAGGGTAATTTTTCTTATATAAAATGGGGTCGTGAGACATTTCTATAAAATGGGGTCGTGAGACATTTCTATAAAATGGGGTTACGACAGTAGAAACGTTGAGAACCTATGATCAAGGTAACATAATTTTAAACAAAAACTTGCTTAACCTTGACATGTACGACAATCAATATTTTATTTTAATTATCCAGATTGACTGGATCCATGAATACTAGAAACAATGACACTTAATATATGCTACAGTTAATGCTAGAACGTTCTGACATATTCCTGCTTGCAAATTTTAATGTAACTTCATTTCTCTTGGCTGAGCGACTGATTATTGGTTAGTTTGTATAAACTCTATCTCGTCTGCCAATGAAAAGAAAGCATAAAGTCGCATGAGTCAAGATGAGGCATGATACAATATACCAAACAGTAGAAGAGAGATATAATTCACATATGCTTGTGCTAGTCTTCCGTTATTTCTACATACTTCAATGTTATTAAAATGTCTGCATACATTTGTTCCCGGATCTTACCCCCTGTTGTCCTACGCACATGCTGTAGGTTCACTTGAATGAAGATCTATTTTTTTAATTTTAACAACGGGTGTCTTTTTTTTTTTGTAAACATGTCTGTATTGTATACATGTAAGTTTAATGGAAATAATATCTGATCTTGTGACAACACTTATATATTTATATATGTATTTAGCAGC
The DNA here is from genome assembly GCA_034231615.1 of Meghimatium bilineatum. Classification (NCBI taxonomy): domain Eukaryota; kingdom Metazoa; phylum Mollusca; class Gastropoda; order Stylommatophora; family Philomycidae; genus Meghimatium; species Meghimatium bilineatum. The sequence continues at coordinate 1,502,822 of CM067305.1, read as the reverse complement.
TATAATAAATATAGCTTAAATATAGCTTAATAGAGACATATTCAGTTATTATTTCATTCATGTAACCGAAACAATGCAATAGACTCACAAGACCGTGGAGCTGTCAGGTGAATGTTTACAATGAATATCAGGTCCTACAGGTTTGTGCAATTGTCCACTTTTATGGATCACTGAAATGTTTTATTTATCGATAAATTGTATTTGATGACAGGTACACGGTGTTAAATATTAGCAGAAATATTGTACTCGTATAAACACGCACCTGCAATATCATATAAAGCGCACATAACCGCACTCAAATGTCAAATCACGGAATCAATGATCACGCACTACCAGATCTAATGACGAGAGGTTGTCCCAAGCGCGAATGTTGAAGCCATTGTTTTGTCACGGTTCGAAAGAGAGACAAAAAAAATTATAACTCCGTGACCTCCATGAATTTTGTGAGAGACAACTAAGGAGGTTCGGGGTGTGGAGTTCGCTGTACCATACTATATACCAAAGTGATCCAAAAGCCATGCTGAAGATCGATGTATCAGATAGAAAGGTACACACAAGCAGCAGAAAAGCTATAAAATATGACAGTATGTAGTTTGTTTTCTGTAAACAAAACAAAATCAAACCCGCTAGAATTTGAGAATAAACACAGAGAAGAAATAATAATACTGTGTAAAACACGAATATTTTCGCGACTAACAGTATGTCATATGATGAAGTGATTAGCATAGCACGTACCACTTTTACATTCTCCAGAAGATATGGTACCCAAATCTTTAGGATGGATCAATCTAAGAATCGTCGAGAATATAAACATGTTTTCAGTTGTGAGTTTTAATTCATCAGGTTTGGCAGAATATATGAAGATGTGTGCTAAAGAAATGACATTAGTCTACAGACCATGCGGAAGGTTTACAGAGCAGTGGTACTTCTAGTGCTATTGTATACTGGTGAAACGTGGACCAACTTTATGAGAAATGTTAGGAAGCTCAATCACATCCATTCAATGTGTCTCAGAAAATGCCTAACTTATGTTGTCAGGATGCGATTTCGGTAACACCGTCCTTGACAACTAAACTTCACAAAGTGGATGTAGCAAATAGATAACTAAACTTCACAAAGTGGATGTAGCAAATAGACAACTAAACTTCACAAAGTGGATGTAGCAAATAGACAACTAAACTTCACAAAGTGGATGTAGCAAATAGATAACTAAACTTCACAAAGTGGATGTAGCAAATAGACAACTAAACTTCACAAAGTGGATGTAGCAAATAGATAACTAAACTTCACAAAGTGGATGTAGCAAATAGACAACTAAACTTCACAAAGTGGATGTAGCAAATAGACAACTAAACTTCACAAAGTGGATGTAGCAAATAGACAACTAAACTTCACAAAGTGGATGTAGCAAATAGATAACTAAACTTCACAAAGTGGGTGTAAAAAATACATAACTCAACATCGTAAACTGCATGTTGCAAATACACAAATCAACCTCATAAGGTGGGTGGAACATATACACAAATCAACCGCATAAAGTGGATGAAACAAATACACAAATCAACCTCATACAGTGAGTGGATGGAACAAATACACAAATCAACCTCATAAAGTGGATGGAACAAATACACAAATCAACCTCATAAAGTGGATGGAACAAATACACAAATCAACCTCATAAAGTGGATGGAACAAATGTTCATGAACATTTCATCTTGTCGGAGACCACAAATAACAAATGAACATTATGGGTAGGGAAGATCGTGGAGTCGTGTTAATGTTTCATACAGTGTCACTGTCTAAAATATATTGTATTGTAAGTAATACGATAATACTATTGGGTGAGCTAGTGTCACGTGTGGGACAAAGTAATACGATAATACTATTGGGTGAGCTAGTGTCACGTGTGGGACAAAGTAATACGATAATACTATTGGGTGAGCTAGTGTCACGTGTGGGACAAAGTAATACGATAATACTATTGGGTGAGCTAGTGTCACGTGTGGGACAAAGTAATACGATAATACTATTGGGTGAGCTAGTGTCACGTGTGGGACAAAGTAATACGATAATACTATTGGGTGAGCTAGTGTCACGTGTGGGACAAAGTAATACGATAATACTATTGGGTGAGCTAGTGTCACGTGTGGGACAAAGTAATACGATAATACTATTGGGTGATCTAGTGTCACGTGTGGGACAAAGTAATACGATAATACTATTGGGTGAGCTAGTGTCACGTGGGCGACAAAGTAATACGATAATACTATTGGGTGAGCTAGTGTCACGTGGGCGACAAAGTAATACGATAATACTATTGGGTGAGCTAGTGTCACGTGGGTGACAAAGTAATACGATAATACTATTGGGTGAGCTAGTGTCACGTGGGTGACAAACGGGTAGACCAAGACTGAGATATAAGGCTATCTTCAAAACATCCATCAGCCATGTAAACTTCCATCAGCCATGTAAACTTCCATCAGCCATGTAAACATCCATCAGCCATGTAAACACATCCATCAGCCATGTAAACATACATCAGCCATGTAAACACATCCATCAGCCATGTAAACTTCCATCAGCCATGTAAACAACCATCAGCCATGTAAACAAACATCAGCCATGTAAACAAACATCAGCCATGTAAACAAACATCAGCCATGTAAACAAACATTAACCATGTATTGGAATGCATTTTCTGCTAGCAGTGCCGCAAGAAGTACATCACAACGCTGAGTTGTCCAAACGTTGTCCATGAATGAGAAGTCTGAAGACATACGATGTAGATGAAAGGCACCCTAACCTGTGAACTTATATTTGTTGTGTTTTTACTGTCTTCACTTCTTCGTAGAAATTCACTAAAAATCAGCAATGGGAGATGCTGAAATTTGGTAAAATCAGACACGAGAGATTCTGAAATATGTGTATTTCGTAGTCAGTATGTAACATTTATCGTGCCATCTCTTTGACCGTTTTTGGCACCATCACCATCGTCAGCATTATCACCGCCATTATTAACAGCATCTTTACTGAAATATGATATTTACCGATATTAAACTTTATCTAGAAAACAAACATCTTCAGACAAAACCGAAGAGTATCTTCGTTAATTCCATAAGGTCGCTGAAATAAATTAAAATTCTAAGTGGGCCACCGGCAGGAAATGGTTGAGAACCACTGGGTCTAATCTCAGGTGGGTGATATAGCTGTTCTATTCACACTCGATACACTAGCATAGAAAATGTGACCCTAATTTAAGCTTCAAATGTGGATGAGCCACACTTGTTGCGTTGCATATATTTTGGCTAAATGTTTCAGATTTTGTCTACCAAAATTCATCTATACAGTTCTGTTTGTTATTCTATCAGAGTACGAGGTAATCTTATAACAAAGAGTTGCGGCCTTCTGGGTATGAAATAAAGGTTCGCAGAAATCTACGTCCTACACCAAGATGAACGAGCTCAATTGTTCGCAGAAATCTACGTCCTACACCAAGATGAACGAGCTCAATTGTTCGTTAAATCCCATGGATCTAAGCAAAGATGAATATGAAAGTTGGAAATCTACCGAAATAATTGATACGACTTTAGTTGCCTTCGAGAATAGATGCCTCAGAAAAATCTACCGAAATAATTGATACGACGTTAGTTGCCTTCGAGAATAGATGCCTCAGAAAAATCACGAACACTAATTGGAAAGATTTCAAATCAAACGACATATTAAGAGAGAATATGTGACGAACATCATCAGAAAACTTCGCTGGACATACATCGGCCACATACTAAGAATGAAGCAAGACAGAATTTCACGACAAGCCTTCATGTGGACACCAGACGGGAAAGAAAACAGGGAAAACCAAAAAACAACGCTCAGAAGAAGATTTATGAATTAATTTAAAATCAACAGACATAAATGCAGAAAATCTGCAATCCTTGGTAACTGACCGACAGGCATGGAGAACTATGACATTCGCCCTATTTTCCAAACTTGGTAAAAGAGGAACTGAATATGACTGATGAACAATTTAAATGAGTGCACAGTCATTTTGCAGACACCCTGTATTTAAATATAGGACAAAATACCAAATCACAATGAAATATATCTTTCTGATTGAAACAATAATTCTGCTGGTGTTCATAGCTAGTTCGGGTACGTCGGGCCACTGGTGTAAATAGATCAGCTCTGCTGAGGCAGACATATTAGCCAGAGGAAACAAGACAGAAATCAAAGCTGTATGGGACACTGTATGAACTACAAAAGAAAGTAAGTTTTATTCAGGAGACAGAATGACAGATATAGACATGTTTCAAGTGAACGAAAGAAGAAGAAGAAGAACCACATATCTGAATCTAAACAGAAAAACCAGGAAGTACATGCGACCAGGTAGTAATTCAAATGTTTCTTCATCTTCCCTGAAGGCAATATATATATGCTATTGTGCAATGTTTTCTTACAACTACAAGCAGCAATCGGTGTATCATCCAATCATCAACATGTTATTGCTGTTTGTGACCCATGCTCCAGTGAGTACACACATTCTTCGTTTATCTTGAGTCTTGTTTTATTTGGTGTCTCTGATGCGTGGACTGTCTATTCAAGAGTTTATCGTTGTGCTCCTCAAATTTCCCATAAATCCCTTATTGTATCATTGTTTGTTTTCTGTAGATTCCTTGTTATCAAGTTCGATATTACACTTGTACGCATATACCATAATAGATAATCTCTTGGCATCTGATATCTCATGAACTCTGACCTGTGTTTAGCATTCAGCATATTTTATCCAAATAGGGAAGCTCTCTAACGTAATGGTTAAGTGTGACCATCGACAGTATAGAAGACCTTTGAACAGAATTAATTAGGAGTTATATCCTTACGTTATTGATTATTGTCGACATTTCTGTTGATCACTCTTTCTATACGTGGAGTCGCTTAGGCTAGTTCTTATCATGCGACTTCAAGTATATAAATAGTGACCAACTGAAACACAACAATAATAAAAAACTTAAGTCCTAATTAATTCTGCCCAGATTCCGTGTGTTATGTCTGTGTTGCTATATATACAGTGGATGGTCACGGCTCGCGACATATTAATTGCAAAGTCTGTTTATATTTTTATTAGGACCGTGGGGGGGGGGGGGCATAAGGTTTATTGCGTGAAGCTACGGAATTATGTGCCAGGAGCTGTACTCTTGACTGACGGTGTCTTTGAAACAGATGGAGTAGATATAATAAAATTGATCCTAAACGCCCTTTCAATCTTTGTTTCTTGAATACACGTCATCTATAGGAGGTTTCGACGACCAAGTGGTTCACATCTAGAGCATGTGAATAGAGATCTAGAAGGTAGAAACAGATCTAGAGCATGTGAATAGAGATCTAGAAGGTAGAAACAGATCTAGAAGACAATCGCTGAATGATGACGATAGTCTAGAAAGGTATGTGTCCAGGGTATACAAGAATCAGATCTAGAAGACAATCGCTGAATAATGCCGATGATCATGGCGATGATACAATGCATGTATCTGGTAACAAAATACTCTTGACGTGTCATATCCTTTCGACAGAGCGCGGCTCTTCCTGTGTGAGCACACAAGATGACACCCAGACGAGTGTCTTAAATGCATGATTTTGTTTTGAATGGGGGATGCAAGATAAGTCCCAAAGGAAGACATTCCAGTGCGACCGTATTCCAGCAACATCACTTCGTGTCCGAATCATAAAATCTACTTCCGAGTCAACAAATAATTCTTCTTCTAGATCTGTTGACCAATCCCCGGCTCCGGTAATGGTACAGGTGACATTCGCAGCTACCTGAAGTCTACCACAACAGGTGCAGCATTGGTTGCCCTGCATCTCCTGGTCGTCATTTCTTGAGCAACATTTCACAGAAGGTAAGAGTAAGAATTTCAAGACAAGATAATCCAGTGAAGATGATGATGTTTTCTCATTGACATGCTGATACCATATCCTCCAACATTTCTTAGTCGCCTTCTACGACATGTATAGACAGAAGACAGAGCTCACTGTCTGCATCTATTATTTGAACTCCAACTAAAGTCCAAGCTCTGGTTGGAACACAACGACATATGGAGTACATGTTAGATATTATTCAAATATCAAGAATGCAATACTCTCTCTATGTGACCTTTGCAGAGCGTTCTCCTCATTGTCACTCTGTACGCTTCACGGTTCTGTGCCAGCTACACAGCTTCTTCCAGTGTCATGTTCAGAAGGTCTTCGATGTCATGTGTCCCTCCTAGTCATGGTCTGCCTTTTGTTCTCTTACCTGGAACTTTCTCCTCCATGATTAATCTTTCCAAATCATTGTGTCCTTTTTATATGTCAGAAATATGTCAGTTTGCAGTTTTTGATAGTTTTGAGGAGTCAGTCTTCTTCTATATTCAGGAATTTGCGAACATCTGCTTTAGTTCTCATTTCTGTCCATTATATTATTTAGCTTTTCATTTCGAATGCAGATCATTTCTTTTCCATTGTCAATGTTATTGAGCACGTCTCACAACCGTATGTTGTCACTGGAAAGATGTAGCTTCTTAGTTGTAACTTTGTTTTTGTTTGCTTCTTGCCATAGCTTTTATATGTGTGATGTTATCTGTAGTGCCATTGCTAATCTCTTTCTTATCTCTGCCGAGTAATCTCCTGTGTTGTTGATGGTTGGTTGATCCTAGATATTTAAAATTATTTACATGTTCTAGTTGCTCTTTGTCAATGACTATTTATGTGTAGTTTCATCTCTGATTACATGCATTATTTTTATATTTTTTGCATTGAGGAAAAGGTTGTATGCCTCGCTATGATGTTCGAATGACATAATCATTTGTTCTAAACCTGTGGGGCTCCTTGTTATTAATGTAGTGTCATCTGCATACCTAATTTCTGGGATTGCGTGTCCTCCGATATTAAGGGGTTGAACCTGCTCATAACGTTGGTCTTCTCGTACATTTCTAAAGATGTTTTCTTCATAAATGTTGAACATTTGTGGGGAGAGGATGCATCCCTGTTTGACTCCTTTTTTGGACTTCAAAAATGTAATACGTACATATGAATTAAAAGTTTCCAACCAGCTAACTACAATATTGACAGAAAGTTTTCAACCAGCTAACGACAATGTTGACAGAAAGTTTTCAACCAGCTAACGACAATGTTGACAGAAAGTTTCCAACCAGCTAACTACAATATTGACAGAAAGTTTTCAACCAGCTAACGACAATGTTGACAGAAAGTTTCCAACCAGCTAACGACAATGTTGACAGAAAGTTTTCAACCAGCTAACGACAATGTTGACAGAAAGTACACACTATAACAGACAAATATTGGGAGTGTAGAGATTACCAGAACAATTACAAAATATCATTTTATATTTGGGGAAAAAACAATTGAGCAAATCTACCTATTATCTTTTCTCCGTTTTCTTTTAGTAAAACGTCGCAGGATTTAATGGCGCTTAGTGTTTGGGCTACGGCACGTTTGGTCACCTATATATGCAGTAATAATTTGACGTCTCAGAAAGTTGAAGTTCAATGAACATTTTTTTTTTGGTTTTCTCCTCCTCTTTATGTTTCCATTCTTATATTGTATGCTCTTGCTGCTTGCCAATATGTGTACGATCTCACTATGTAGCCTGAACGATTTCACTCTGTTGTTTGTCTATATATTTGACCACATTACGTTGTTAATGTAGGAAATGCCCAATCTATATTTACCATACTATTTTGGATGCAGAAATTGCAAAAGTGGGGATTCCCCTCAGGCACGATTTCATTGAAGAAGCCATAGACATCCGAACTTGTATGTTTTAAAATTAGCAAATGCTTTAGTAAACTGTGTATTGTTTCGTCATACTTGTCATGTTTTCCCCCATAGTTGACATGTTTAATATGTATGTAACCTAATATGCTAGTTTAAGGCGTGATAGATCCTGTTTGCCGATTTATAAAAATTCTATAACATTTCAATACTTTGGTCTAAATTTGCATGTAAATAATCTACCCGTGCAGGATATGGGACGTAGTTGTGTGATACTTTGGTCTGTAATATGTACAACAACGATATTAACGTGAGATCTGTATGTGTTCTCTATTTCTACATCTATGTATCATGCTTGAACCATTTCCCATTAGATCAGAACTTCCCATGCGTCACAAGAAAGCTTGAATTCTATATGTTTAACTGCAAACAGATATTGAGTTGATATGTGTGACCAGTGCTGCCACACATGGGTTTTTTTTCCTAGGTTAGATCCGGGATTATGTTTTAAACTTTAGTAGTAGCCTTGAGTACGACTGAAATGTCAGTGACTACAGGATGGATGCTGATTTAGTGATCTCTGTTTAGTTTAATCAAATCTTTGTTGTCAAAACTAGCATATAAATAGAGGTAACCAACAAGACTTTACTATAAACAGAGGTAACCAACAAGACTTTACTATAAACAGAGATAACCAACAAGACTTCACTTTAAGCAGAAGTAACCAAGATTTTAGTATAAGCAGAAGTAACCAACAAGATTTTAGTATAAACAGTGGTAACCAGCAAGATTTTACTACAAGCAGAGGTAACCAACACGATTTTACTATAAACAGTGGTAACCAGAATATTTTAGTATTTACCTAACAGACCGATACTCTCTATAGAAAAACATAGTTTCTGTTGCATTTTCTGATATTTAATTTATAGGATATACATTAATCTCATGCTCACTTATCGAGACAGGAACTTTGTCTACACTATCATTTGCATTGCAGCCCAACGTCCCGAGCTAGAATGCCGTGGTGGCCATGCGATGACAGTACCGCCGGTTGTGTAAGAAACCAGAGATATCAGAGACAATGCTTGTCTGAATGCAATAAACTATTATTCCATCTTTTGACTGAACAGCCAAGGACGCTATCCATAAAAGTATTGGAGACACGAGCATTGGCATATCCGATTTCAGCGTGCACCGCGAGAAGGTACTTTTCAGGATGTTGGTTATCTGTTAACCCTTGTTAATCACAATAGTAATGCAAAACTCTTCTCAACAGCCAATTTATTATCTCCCCCTTGCAACAGCCAATTTATTATCTCCCCCTTGAAACAGCCAATTTATTATCTCCCCCTTGCAACAGCCAATTTATTAACTCACCCTTGCAACAGCCAATTTATTAACTCACCCTTGCAACAGGCAATTTATTAACTCACCCTTGCAACAGCCAATTTATTAACTCACCCTTGCAACAGCCAATTTACTATCTCCCCCTTGCAACAGGCAATTTAGTAACTCTACCGTGTTTTAAGTACATATGATTAATTAACGCACGCTTGTCTAACGTATTTATGATTTCTTGAAAGTCTATAAGACGAATATCGTTAAACAGATTCAAGCAAAGATCAGAAAATATGCTAACTGAAGAACAAATAGGTTTTCGTAAAAACTGAAGTTCTGCAGAACATATTTTCAATATCACAATAATAATTGAAGAACACCTACAATTTCAGCATGAGATCTAATTTTATCGATTTAACTAAGGCTTTCGATCAAGTATGATAAGAATGTTGATGATTTCACTAAGGCATTTGATCAAATATGGTAAGAATGTTGATGACAAATTGTGAGAAATATTAATTTAGACAGAAATATAATAGATATCTTTGAATCGTTATAAAAATTAGAAACTAGTGATGTTTTAATTGGTGTTGATATTGCACCCTTTTTCAAAACAACTGCAGGGTTCGACAAGGATGCATATTATTACCAATATATTCATGGAATACATCTTACAAGAGACACTACAGAACCATCCAACCAACAATCTCAATCGGTGGCCGCCATCTCTGTTACCTGCAGTTAACAGATGGCATTGATCTTATGCGTGGCGGTGTGAAAGAACTGTAAGAACTTATAAATTTGAAATAAACAAACTTTTAAAACGTATGGTATGGAAATGTACATGGAGAAAAGTGAAATAATAACAAAGAGAGATGCGTACACAACCCCGTTAAATTATGGATGAATAAACAGAACGTACAAGATGTTGATATCTTTAAATATATATATACTCTCATATTAAATATATATATACTCCCATATTAGCAGCCATGGAAGCACTAGCAAAGAAATAAATACTAGATTTGAAATAGCCTCGGCTGCAATGTCCAGATTAAATACTATATACAAGAGCAAAATAAGTACATCCCTGATGATAAATATAAATAAATTACTAATACGTATTCTTTTGTACGGATGTCAGAGTTGGGCAATTACTGCGATAATGGAGAGGAGAATACAATCATTTGAAAACAAATGTTGCATATGAATATTACGCATCCGGTAGAACATATCTACATTTCTCCGAAAGTTCTTTAGAGGGCTTTCTGTGATGGTTTTTGTGTGCTATCCATTGCCTTTTTTTCCTAGAAGTTTCTTAGGCATTTGACATTTCATGTGGTAACAAACAGTTTAAAATCATACCAAAAACATTCTCAACCTAACTGTGATTAAAGTCTGTAATGTCGGCCAACCAACAACAGCCTTCTTGTGTTTAAAGTCTGTACTGTCGGACAACAAAATAAGGCTTCCAGTGTTTACAGTCTGTAGTGTTGGACAACCAACAAAAGCCTTCCTGTCTTTAAAGTCTGTACTGTCGAACAACCAACAAAACCCTACCTGTGTTTAAAGTCTGTACTGTCGGACAACCAACAAAAGTCTACCTGCGTTTAAAGTCTGTAATGTAGACAACCAACAAAAGCCTTCCTGTCTTTAAAGTCTGTACTGTCGAACAACCAACAAAACCCTACCTGTGTTTAAAGTCTGTAATGTCGGAAAACAAAATAAGGATTCCAGTGTTTAAAGTCTGTAATGTCGGACAACCAACAAAAGCCTTCCTGTGTTTAAAGTCTGTACTGTCGGACAACCAACAAAAGCCTTCCTGTGTTTAAAGTCTGTACTGTCGGACAACCAACAAAAGTCTACCTGCGTTTAAAGTCTGTAATGTAGACAACCAACAAAAGCCTTCCTGTGTTTAAAGTCTGTACTGTCAGACAACCAACAAAAGCCTACCTGTGTTTAAAGTCAGTAATGTCGGATAACCAACAAAAGCCTTCCAGTGTTTTTGTCTGTAATGGCGGACAACCAAAAAACCCCTTCCAGTGTTTAAAGTCTGTAATGTCGGACAACCAAACAAAAGCCTTCCTGTTTTTAAAGTATACACTGCTGGACAACCAACAAAAGTCTTCCCGTGTTTAAAGTCTGTAATGTCGGACAACCAACAAAAGCCAACCTGTGTTTAAAGTCTGTACTGTCGGACAACCAAAAAAAGCCTTCCTGTGTTTAAAGTCTGTAATGTCGGACAACCAACAAAAGCCTACCTGTGTTTAAAGTCTGTAATATCCATGAAGTACACGAAGGCAGTGGTGCCTTTACTACAACAACAAGCAGTGTAAGAATGGAAGTATTTGTTGTAACTCAAGCACTTAACTGGCTGGAATCACAAGATTATTGCCGGAAATGTCCAAAGATTCGGTATACCTGAATTTCAATCTACTGATCTGACATGGAAGAAATCAGACGAAGATAAGGAAAGTCCTTCATTGAGAATTACGTTCAACAGGCGGACCACAAGCACCTAGATGTCAGGTGAAGGATTATCACCACGTATGTACGTAGACTGTGTGTAATGAGAGCATACACATCACTGCAGAGACTTCCAGACCACTCTTAAATGGTCGCGGATCACTGCCGCAGGCCCCGACGGTATACGAAATGAGAACTTCGCCATCCTTAAGGAGAGTAACATAAACGACCTGGTTTGTGAGTTTAACGGAAGAATCAAGAACAGTACTATCAAGGAAGAATGGTTGCCTAGCTAGCTATTGCCATTAAAGAATCCCAATAAAAACCACGCCCAGATCAATGGATATCGAATCATAATAATGCAGAAGACCATGGGCAAACGTATTGAGGAGACTGTTGCACATCACCTCGCTCGAGACCTGGAAGAGAGCCACATTTTTCTGGGCACGCTCGGAGACTACAGACGTCAGAAAGAAACAAGATGCAATGCCGCTGTTTTCGCCCAGAACGTATTCGAGGGCTTACATGCAGTCTGGAAATGTGTGCTCTCGCGAGTTACTTGAAGGACGCATACAACAAAATACCAGGTAACCTCATCAACATGCTCTTGCTCTTTAATGTTCACACTTTTGTCTTCTGATATAAATCAGAGGTGTTTCTAGAGACAAACGTGGCTCTCAGGTGCAGTTGTTGGACATCTAAACCCATAGCAATACGTCCATTCCTTCCACATGGGTCTCCTCTCTCACCCGTATTATTCAATGTCTACACCGTGGCAATCACATAGCAGCAGCTCGACAGGACACTGTCTTGTGCGGATGATATCCTGATATACAGACAGGCAAGGAATAGAACATAAACTGTCGCATCACTGCAGAATTAGCTCGACCGTATCACTTTCTGGTGTGACGATTCTGGGGCACTGATCAACTACGAGAAGGATGCGGTGACATGGTTCTCTCTTAACAATCACATCGTAAAGTTTACGACACCGACGGTAGAGATGAGAGGGTACGGTGTATCAGGATCGTATTCTTACAATACCTGTGCGTGCGATTTGATCGTAGTCTGTGTTTCCGGGAACACGTTGATCATGTTATCGCAAATGCCAGCAATGGACCTTCAGTTCTGAGAGTGATGGCAGCGGTTGACACTAAAGAATCACAGCTCGTAATCTTATATGAGACTTTTGTCCTTCCTGTCATTGAATATGCAGGCGCCACTATCACCGCCAGCCACACACAGATTGAGAGGCTGGAGAAAATTCAAAGCAAAGCGAGGCGGGTCATCCTTGGATGCTAAGGGAAACACAACCGTGTGGCTGTGAAATTTCCCCTTGATTTTCTGAGCATATTTCACATAACTGATATGACGTGCCCGTGCGTACCTCAGCGTGAGTTCTGGCATAGACCACCCACTACACATTGAACTCCCTCGTGTGAAGGGAAGCAGGCTCAAGGAAGGTAAATCGTGAATGGGTCGTGCCGATGATACCTTTAAACAGATTTGTACCCCATAATGCATAACTCCTGTCGAGGAATTGATACCTTTTCTTATGGTCTTTCAAGAGGCAACCAAAACAGTAAATACACTCAATAGAGAATGCAGGGAACACATCCCTATGAGCGTTGATGCTGAGGACAAGGCACTCATCTGCGAGCATGTCGATGATACAGGTTTTGTGATTTTCACGGATGGGTAGATCGTCCGTTACCATCGATGCGCATGGGTCTTTATTGCCAGATCACAAGGAAGAAAAGTACAGAAAACCAGTGGTGCCTTACCGCAACAACAAGCAGTCTCGAAATGGATAATTGGTCACTGGACAGTTTCGGCCTTGTATGCTGACTTGCATGATGTTTGATTTACCCTTCAATTTCTAGCTCGTTTCTCTTCTGTTAAGCTGCTGTATTTTCCATTCTTCGTACACTATTTAGCCGTATATATTACAGAGCGTCATGCAGCCATGTTTCGTGCAGGATATATCATGGTTTATGTCGAAGGGATTCAGTGCAATCTTTAACAAGTCCATGAAACACTTTTTTGTCAATCTGGAGAGCTCATGCTCTACTTCACCTCACCAATGTGGAGTATGCAACGTACATTCCACATGCTCTACTTCACCTCACCAATGTGGAGTATGCAAGGTACATTCCACATGACCTGCCTAACAAATTTGTGTACAAATACCAACTTGAATGTGAAAATGAAATCGTGAATGTGAAAATGACTTAATAGGGATACGATATTGTATGTGAAAATTAAAGAATGTATGTGAAAATAAAAGATTGTATGTGAAAATAAAATACTATAATGTGAACATAAAAGATTGGATATTAAAATGAACGATTGGAAGTGAAACTGATATGATAGAGATACCATCTTTGATGTGAAAATGACTTAATAGGGATACGATCATGTATGTGAAAATGAAAGATTGGATGTGAAAAGGAGATATTGAATGTGAAAAGGATAGTTTGGATGTGAAATTGACGCACTGAGGATTTGGCTTTAAGTGAGAAATAGTTATGCACGGCGACGACCTCAAATTTTTGTTTCGATTTATATACTTCTTTCATTAAGACTATTTCAATTATTTTTATTTCACGTATATATTCCATTCAATTCGGATATGCTTCAGATGAAAAGCACTGAAAGTGAACGTAACAGCCAATGTGGTACATCTGACAGATGTGCCTCTACACGTAGCCGCATATGAAAGACACAGAGTTATACTGGCTAATAGAAAGCAAATGTTTGCACGTATTAATGAATAGCATAATGTGGTACAGATTACTGTCGTTATCTTTTGTCCAGTGACGAGTGTATGAGTGTTTGTAAGAGAAGATGTATATGAGCGTAGGTGTATTTGTGTGTATGTGTGTATGTACGTATGTGTGCGCGCGCGTGTAGTTTGTATGAAACTCGATCGTATGAGTTATGACTGCATGTTGTCATCAGTGCACACCGGACATGCCCATCTTATGGATTTATTGTATGGACTTGTCCTAGCTCGTTCTGGGGCATAGTCGTGTTTTTGTTATACTTACCACAATATTCTGAGATATCTTCATTAGTTATGCATATGATTCCTCCATTTCTTTGGTAAAATCATCTACGATTTCTAGTCAATGTGTGTGATTATCAGCCATGCCAGCAAGTTACTTCTGAAGATAATCCTAAAATGAATGGAGCAACATATGGTCAGAGAACTCATTATAGTACAGGCTAGTTTTAGAGAGAACAGAGGCACTAGGAATCATATCTTCAACATGAGAAATGTAACAGAGCAATTCACAGAGTAAACTGCAGACATATACACCTGCTTCACTGGCTACTCGAAGACATTTGACTGTGTAACACACCAGAAATTATGGATAATAATGAAAGTCGTAGGCTTCCCACGCCATCTAATGTCGCGCATTAAGATACTTCATCAGGAGTAACAGGCTTGTGTTCGCCTCGAGGGAGAAAGTCGGACTGGTTGAGTTCCAAGCATGTGTCAGATATGTATGATATGCACCCTATCATCACACCTGTTCAACATATACGCAGAAAACATCATCATAAATGTACGAGAAGAATCACGTTATGAACAGTTTCAACACCTTAATATCGGAGGACATGAGAAGTTAGGCATACAGATGACACCATACTAAGATCAAGGAGCCCCACGTGTTTAAAACACATGATAACGTGAGTTAAACATCATAGTGAGTCAAACAATCTTTTCCTCAATGCAAAAAAAGGACAAAAAAAATGCATATCAGTAGAGATGTACTCACACCTACACTTGTAATTGACAAAGAACAAGTACAAATTGTCAGAAACTTTAAATATATCGGGTCAATTATCAACACTACAGAAGATTGCTCTGCAGACATTAGAAAAACCTTAGCAACGGTCGTACAAAAGACATCACAAATGAAAACTCTATGGCAAGGGGCAAACATAAGAACTCAATGGCAATGGGCAAACATAAAAACTAAGTTACAATTATTAAGACGCTGTATCTTTCCAGTGGCAGCACATGGTTGTAAGACGTGGGCAATGGTATCTGCAATGGAAATGAAAATATCAGCATTCGAAATGAAATGTTATAGAAAAGGTCTAGGAATATCATGGACAGAAAGACTAACCAAAGCAGACGTCTGCAAAGATCTGAACATAGTCGAAGGATGACTCCTCAAAACTATTTGAAGAAAGCACAAACTAACATATTTCGGACAATATAAAGAGACAGAATGGTTTAGAAAGGTTAATCCTGGAGCAACAAGTTGCAGGAAAGAGAACAAGTTGTAGGAAAGAGAACAAGTTGTAGATCAAGACGACGATAGACAAGTGCCATCGATAATCTTCTGAACATGGCACTAGAAGAAGATGTTCAACTTCCGCAGAACTAAGGGGCTTATAGTGTGGCAGTGAGGGCAGCGTTTTATAAGGGACAGGACACACATATTGATAGAGTGTGATTGTACCTGTACATAAGATTTTACAGGTCATTGTACATGTATGTCAGTGTACAGGTCATATACACTGTCCATTAGATTACAGTTCGTTAATTCTGTATGTCTGAGTACAAATCCATGAGAGTATAGCTCATTATATATGTTCCTCTGAGTACACGTCATGCAAGCTGTCAATGAGATTACATATAACTATATATGTATGTGTGAGTACAAGTTATGCAAGCTGTCAATGAGATTACATATAACTATATATGTATGTGTGAGTACAAGTTATGCAAGCTGTCAATGAGATTACATATAACTATATATGTATGTGTGAGTACAAGTCATGCAAGCTGTCAATGAGATTACATATAACTATATATGTATGTGTGAGTACAAGTTATGCAAGCTGTCAATGAGATTACATATAACTATATATGTATGTGTGAGTACAAGTCATACACGCTGTACATGAGATTACATATAACTATATATGTATGTGTGAGTACAAGTCATGCACGCTGTCAATGAGATTACATATAACTATATATGTATGTGTGAGTACAAGTCATACACGCTGTACATGAGATTTACACACTTATACTTGTACACACTTATATTTACATTTCCGGCACATTAAGGTATGATCGGTGTATAATGTGTGTCGGTATATAATGGTGAGTAAATCTGAAAAAAATGTTCTCCCTCCGACTCTAGATGAATTGAACACTGCAAGTAATAAAACAACAGATCTTAAACATAAGCATATATCACACAATGGCAGTCGTACAAAAGAAATGATTCCATTGACGGCTGGATGAAGCACCAAACAAAAGCAATATACATCATATAATGCAAGCATGTGTTGAACAATACAGGAAGATACTACCGATTCAGATAGAATAATGAAAACAACGTTAAAAAGAAATAAAAATACATAATAATAACAATATAGATTAACGTTCTGGTCAAATATCTTCGGCAAATATGTAAACGATACAAACACTAACAGATGGAAAAAATGAAATTGTAATAGCATGTCGTATACAAAAATGCAGGTGCTATAGAAAATTAAAATTTGAATAACAAGGGCTATTGAAAATATATGCAGCAGGTCAAGCCCACGTGATCTTGGTCTGTTTTGGAATTATTCCAAACGGTTATTTTAATTATGTTTTATCGTATTTGAGTATACATCCGGCAAGACAGAAAACACGTTTCTACTCTATTCATCGTGCCTTGATAGAACTAATCCGAATTTTTGATTGCTTACTTAGCGTGTATTTTTAATGTCGCTAACCACGGATCAAACATAAGTCATCTAGTGTGACTAGTTGTAAGGCCCTTAGATCTGGGTTAGTTTGTAGTTCGTGAGCTTTGATTAACTAACATATTCAGAAGATGAAGTATTCAATTGTGTCTTGACTCGTATATACTTTTGTTCTATTCGCTAAACCCTTTGTTGCCATTCAACATCAAAGGTGTACGAGTTTTCTAGAGATGACCCTCGTGTGTGCTGAGTATATTGTGGAGTGTGCCGCCTCTTTTATTTCAATGGTCCATTGTTTTCGTGGTCGGGTTCTAGGTCTGCCTTCACAGTTTCTGTGTAGCATAGCTTGCTGTGGTATGTTGTCTGATGGTAGTCTGCTGATGGTAGTCTGCTGATGTGTGCAAACCATTCGATCTGTTGTCTCTTGATGTATTCTTATTCACATATACTTTTATTTTATATATATATATATATATATATTTAATATTTTTTAAATACTTTATTTACTTTGACCATTTCTTGAATTTCACGCGCTAAAAAGAAAGTTATGATATATCCAAGCTCAGCCTTTCGTTAGTCAGGACTGCTCTTGTGTTGTTCAAGTGTAGTCATGCCCAATACAAAGTGGACAAATCCGTTTCAAATGCGACCCTATTCCAAGTGAGTTTACTATACTATCATCTATTTCCTGGCTAAACATCAAGGACATAGATGATTCAGCCTAGTTACTGACATATTTAATAGTGTCTCTTGATTTATGTAGATTTATATGTACCAACATTCAACTAAAGTGCACACAATTACTGATCTTCAGTATATGTCAGTGGCGTAGGTGGACAACCATCTTCACTGATTTCCTGTCACAGACAATGTTTGTTAAATTCTGTAGTGCACATTTTTCAAGGAAAAAATCTAATACTTTCTAGAAAACTTGCTTGATTTTCCGCATCCTTTAATCCTTATTTTTATCTTTGTGGTAATGCTGTTTTACTAATGCCAAATTCTGACCGTGTAACAAGAGAATTTGAAGAACCATTTCGTAATATCTTCTTCTTCTTCGTTCGTTCTCAGACTCCTGCAGATTAGCAGGATGTAGGCAGGAGAACGGAATGCGTTTTGTCATGGTTTACAGCATTGCTGAGATATCTGCGCCTTTCGGCCTGACACATCCTACTTCAGCATAGCTTTGGGTCACTGACCCTATACGGGATGGGACAGCCAACTCCATCCCATAACCTCCTTAGTCGCATTTTAGGACATGTGGAAGGTAAACAGTGTTGCTATTGTTTGCTCCCCTTTCGGACCCCGGCAACACATGGGCTGTAAAATCTTGTTTATAACTTCTGTCGTAGATCAGTAGTTATCAACTTATTTTGTAATTGAGCTTTCTTGTTGGACAAATCTTCCATAACCAAGCCGGTTTGCCTTGAAAAATGTAATGGACATTCTTTACAAGATGTGTGTTCGCCCATCACAAATAATCATGATGACTATTTGTTACATCCAGTTTTTAAAATTCAGTTAGAATTATGTCCATGCGCAATAGTTCGTAGATGTCTAAAAGCATTATTAGAACTGTGAATGTCCTTGGACAGTTCGCGCATGGAGTGACCACTGTAGACAGATTTTGGCCTACCTGTGACTTTCTAGCTACTCTCCGCTGTTGAGTTGCAGTATTTCTTCTCTTTTCACGAGATGATGCGCTCTTTTTGACTGTAGAGTGCCATGTAGATCTATTTTGTGCATGTACTTCCCCTGTATCTTGGTTTATTTTGTGCATGTACTTCCCCTGTATCTTGGTTTATTTTGTGCATGTACTTCCCCTGTATCTTGGTTTATTTTGTGCATGTACTTCCCCTGTATCTTGGTTTATTTTGTGCATGTACTTCCCCTGTATCTTGGTTTATTTTGTGCATGTACTTCCCCTGTATCTTGGTTTATTTTGTGCATGTACTTCCCCTGTATCTTGGTTTATTTTGTGCATGTACTTCCCCTGTATCTTGGTTTATTTTGTGCATGTACTTCCCCTGTATCTTGGTTTATTTTGTGCATGTACTTCCCCTGTATCTTGGTTTATTTTGTGCATGTACTTCCCCTGTATCTTGGTTTATTTTGTGCATGCTCTTCCCCTGTATCTTGGTTTTTTGTGTGCATGTACTTCCCCTGTATCTTGGTTTATTTTGTGCATGCTCTTCTCCTGTATCTTGGTTTATTTTGTGCATGCTCTTCCCCTGTATCTTGGTTTATTTTGTGCATGCACTTCCCCTGTATCTTGGTTTATTTTGTGCATGCTCTTCCCCTGTATCTTGGTTTATTTTGTGCATGCTCTTCCCCTGTATCTTGGTTTATTTTGTGCATGCTCTTCCCCTGTATCTTGGTTTATTTTGTGCATGCACTTCCCCTGTATCTTGGTTTATTTTGTGCATGCTCTTCCCCTGTATCTTGGTTTATTTTGTGCATGCTCTTCCCCTGTATCTTGGTTTATTTTGTGCATGTACTTCCCCTGTATCTTGGTTTATTTTGTGCATGTACTTCCCCTGTATCTTGGTTTATTTTGTGCATGTACTTCCCCTGTATCTTGGTTTATTTTGTGCATGTACTTCCCCTGTATCTTGGTTTATTTTGTGCATGTACTTCCCCTGTATCTTGGTTTATTTTGTGCATGTACTTCCCCTCTATCTTGGTTTATTTTGTGCATGTACTTCCCCTGTATCTTGGTTTATTTTGTGCATGTACTTCCCCTGTATCGTGGTTTATTTTGTGCATGTACTTCCCCTGTATCTTGGTTTATTTTGTGCATGTACTTCCCCTGTATCTTGGTTTATTTTGTGCATGTACTTCCCCTGTATCTTGGTTTATTTTGTGCATGCTCTTCCCCTGTATCTTGGTTTATTTTGTGCATGCTCTTCCCCTGTATCTTGGTTTATTTTGTGCATGCACTTCCCCTGTATCGTGGTTTATTTTGTGCATGCTCTTCCCCTGTATCTTGGTTTATTTTGTGCATGCACTTCCCCTGTATCTTGGTTTATTTTGTGCATGTTCTTCCCCTGTATCTTGGTTTATTTTGTGCATGCTCTTCCCCTGTATCTTGGTTTATTTTGTGCATGCTCTTCCCATGTATCTTGGTTTATTTTGTGCATGCACTTCCCCTGTATCTTGGTTTATTTTGTGCATGCTCTTCCCCTGTATCTTGGTTTATTTTGTGCATGCACTTGCCCTGTATCTTGGTTTATTTTGTGCATGTACTTCCCCTGTATCTTGGTTTATTTTGTGCATGTACTTCCCCTGTATCTTGGTTTATTTTGTGCATGTACTTCCCCTGTATCTTGGTTTATTTTGTGCATGTACTTCCCCTGTATCTTGGTTTATTTTGTGCATGTACTTCCCCTGTATCTTGGTTTATTTTGTGCATGTACTTCCCCTGTATCTTGGTTTATTTTGTGCATGTACTTCCCCTGTATCTTGGTTTATTTTGTGCATGTACTTCCCCTGTATCTTGGTTTATTTTGTGCATGTACTTCCCCTGTATCTTGGTTTATTATGTGCATGTACTTCCCCTGTATCTTGGTTTATTTTGTGCATGTACTTCCCCTGTATCTTGGTTTATTTTGTGCATGCTCTTCCCCTGTATCTTGGTTTATTGTGTGCATGCTCTTCCCCTGTATCTTGGTTTATTTTGTGCATGCTCTTCCCCTGTATCTTGGTTTATTTTGTGCATGCACTTCCCCTGTATCTTGGTTTATTTTGTGCATGCTCTTCCCCTGTATCTTGGTTTATTTTGTGCATGTACTTCCCCTGTATCTTGGTTTATTTTGTGCATGTTCTTCCCCTGTATCTTGGTTTATTTTGTGCATGTACTTCCCCTGTATCTTGGTTTATTTTGTGCATGTACTTCCCTGTATCTTGGTTTATTTTGTGCATGTCCTTCCCCTGTATCTTGGTTTATTTTGTGCATGTACTTCCCCTGTATCTTGGTTTATTTCACAGGCTCTCAGTGAGACTGAACTCATAATGATATCTGATATCTGAGCTCAGAATGTCATCTGATGTCTGAACTAATAATGTCTTCTGATGTCTGAACTCAGAATGTCATCTGATGTCTGAACTAATAATGTCATTTGATGTCTGAACTCATAATGTCATCTGATGTTTGAACTCATAATGGCATCTGATGTCTGAACTCATAATGTCATCTGATGTTTGAACTCATGTCATATGCTGTATGAACTCATAATCTTATCTGATTTATGAACGCACAATAACGGAACGTGAAATCTATACACACGTAGGCCATCAGTGAATATCAGTTTATGAAGTACTTGCACATCACCGATAGATGGTCTTCTGTATGAGTTACTGTTAGCGATGAAATAATCTCTCAGCTGTAAGCAGGCAGCTCTTGACAGGATATACTAGTCTGTGACACAGCATAGGCAGGCTCTTCTCAGTTGATGAACGTAGGTGATACCAGGACTTATGTAAGTTTGCATCACATATATTATGTCAGGGGTGTCTACTGTATCTCTAGTCCTTGAAGGGAGACATTTCAGTGTGCTAGTATCATATTAGTATCGTGTCCTACCATGAGACAGCACACACTTCTAGGAAAACTATCACATCATTCTTCTGTCAAATTTGTCGAGCATTCGCTGTGTTGGTATATCTATCATTCACCGTCACCTAGGGGTCTGTCAGAAAAGGAGAAATGTGCAGTGTCTGCTTGACTGCACCACATCGTCATTCATGGTAAGTATTTGATAGAAGACAAATGTAGGCACTTTAGACAAGATGTGACAATGATAATTTACACAAGATGTGACAATGATGATTTACACAAGATGTGACAATGATGATTTACACAAGATGTGACAATGATGATTTACACAAGATGTGACAATGATGATTTACACAAGATGTGACAATGATAATTTACACAAGATGTGACAATGATGATTTACACAAGATGTGACAATGATGATTTACACAAGATGTGACAATGATGATTTACACAAGATGTGACAATGATGATTTACACAAGATGTGACAATGATAATTTACACAAGATGTGACAATGATGATTTACACAAGATGTGACAATGATGATTTACACAAGATGTGACAATGATGATTTACACAAGATGTGACAATGATGATTTACACAAGATGTGACAATGATGATTTAGACAAAATAAGACGATGAAAATTTAGACAAAATATGCCAATGATGATTTCGACCATATTTGACAACTATGATCCCCCCCCCCCCCCCCACAGATAACAGGTTGTTAGCGTATACACCAACTGTCAGTTGGAGTTTCCTATGACATGCCCGGAAAAAGACATTGACATTATACGTTGCACCCTAAAATAAGCCGAAGCTCAGGCCTCTTTTGTCACAGTGGCGTCTGTGTTTGAAAATAATCTCTGAAGAAACTCTCAAAATATACGCAGAAAACAAGAGATTTATCTCTTAACATCCATACGACATGAAACAAATAACAGGTGTAGATTTCGGTCGAATCAAGTTTCAATTGTAATAGCTAAACGCACTTGAATAATATTGAACTTGTGTAGACATGTTGAAATGGCAAACATTTCATTTCAACCTTGAACTAGAATGTATTGAAGAAATGAAGAACTTCAATCACGTAATTATCATTTTTCTTTAAAACAAACCTTGATTCGTACTATATGACTGAATTAGTACACCATACTTCACGTTTACTTTCTGTTTCGCTTTCATGACGTAAAGATGTGCTACTGAACATGACCATCGACAAATATAAGACCTGCTGGCTCATTGGGAATTATTTTTTTTAAATGTGACGCTATTTGACTTCTGGCAAACATTGAAGAATGATTGGCAATGACCATCATGTCTTATATGTGTCGATGGTCACTTACGGAACTAAGTTATCGAAATCCCCATTCAGGTCAACTCATTGAAGTAGAGATATGGCTGATTCCAGTTACAGGACTGGAAACTAAGATTGGGTGGGTCATTCCTCACATCGAGCAGGGATACAGTCCTGTAAAAGTACGCACATTCTGAAGTCGGATATACCAACCGAGATGTGCACCAACAGTAATGTCGGATATACCAATCCGAGATGTGCACCAACTATCATGTCGGATATACCAATCCGAGATGTGCACCAACTATCATGTCGGATATACGAACCGTGATGTGCACCAACTATCATGTCGGATATACCAACAGAGATATGCACGAACTATCATGTCGGATTTACGAACAGAGATGTGCACCAACTATGATGTCGGATATACCAACCGAGATGTACACCAACTATCATGTCGGATATACGAACCGTGATGTGCACCAACTATCATGTCGGATATACCAATCCGAGATGTGCACCAACTATCATGTCGGATATACGAACCGTGATGTGCACCAACTATCATGTCGGATATACCAACAGAGATATGCACGAACTATCATGTCGGATTTACGAACAGAGATGTGCACCAACTATGATGTCGGATATACGAACAGAGATGTGCACCAACTATCATGTCAGATATACCAAACCGAGATGTGCACCAACTATCATGTCAGATATACCAAACCGAGATGTGCACCTACAATCATGTCGGTATATACCAACAGAGATGTGCACTAACTATCATGTCGAATATACCAATCGGAGATGTGCACCAACTATCATATCGGATATACGAACCGACATGTGCACCAACTATCATGGTATCACGCAATCCAACTACATAATATATCGCAAGAGCAAACATTTTCAAATCGTCATGTTAGATGGCCTGTGTAATTTCCCCCGGCAGAACTGCCGGATTTAGATCCTTGACAGAATCCGCCCCCAGCTGCTAAAGATACCTCTAATCGTGTTTTATGGAGCCATGAGGCAGAAGAGAAAAGTAATTGACACACACCCACACATGACGACAACCCCTCTATATACCATGCACTGGAATATTGAAGAAGTTAACACACACAAAAACTGAACTAGCAAACACCTTTCACCAGAAAATGATTAGTATTTGCTGCATACCGGAAACCTATCTCAATGAAACAGCAACATTCAAGATACGAGGGCACCAATGTTTTATACTTGACAGGAAACAAAGGTGACAATCAATGCCACAGAAACCAAAACGTATTTTATATGATTGGTGCGTTAGTCAGCTATGTCCCTGCAAGAATGTATACTTAACAACGCCATTAACAAGAGGAGGCGGTCACTGGTTGTTGATTGCAGTCCTGGGGTAGTTAATTCCCTGGAATGCTTGTGTGAAACGAATGAACATTTTATAGTGCGTTAGAAACTGCGATTTGACAAAATTGAAGCTAAGATTGCCAGTCCCTACGCCATTTGAGATATGTAACAAGTTCAGAACAGCGAAATAACAATGGCTAGAAACAAAATGCAGTGAAATAGAGGAGATGTCCATACAACAAAAGACAAAATTAATGCATAAGGAGATACGGCTGATCACAAATAAGAAAAATCTTATACATGGGAGTGGCTGTATTAAAGATAAAAATGGAAAAATAATATTTGATAAAACAGAAGCACTTACAAGATGGGCAGATTATGTAACAGAACTGTTTGACGACCAACGGAACAAAAAACCAACAATACACAACAATGATGTACCAGTAATACTGAAATCAGAAGTAGAACATGCAATAAATTCAATAAAATGTGGAAACGCTGCAGGCTCCGACAACATAACAACAGACATAATAAAAGCTCTAAATGAATTTGTTTTGAATAGTATTTCTGGTAGGATGTGGCAATCCTGGGATACTGGCGCATTGGATGACTACCGTCGGGGACATCCATAAACCCCATCCCTTACACATCATGCCCTCGAAATCTTATATTAATCCAGGTGTGAATTCAGTTACAAAACTGAAAAACCTATAGTTTTGTTAGAAAGTCTATGGAAAGACAAGAGCTCGTGATCACAGCTATAGGAATTATTTCATCATTATCCCGTGTCAAGAGGTACCTGATCTCACATCTGTAGACATTATTTCATCATTATCCCGTGTCAAGAGGTACCTGCTCTCACATCTGTAGACATTATTTCATCATTATCCCGTGTCAAGAGGTACCTGCTCTCACATCTGTAGACATTATTTCATCATTATCCCGTGTCAAGAGGTACCTGCTCTCACATCTGTAGACATTATTTCATCATTATCCCGTGTCAAGAGGTACCTGCTCTCACATCTGTAGACATTATTTCATCATTATCCCGTGTCAAGAGGTACCTGCTCTCACATCTGTAGACATTATTTCATCATTATCCCGTGTCAAGAGATACCTGCTCTCACATCTGTAGACATTATTTCATCATTATCCCGTGTCAATAGGTACCTGCTCTCACATCTGTAGACATTATTTCATCCCCATCTTACATATATACATTCAACAATATATATATATATATATACATACATACATACGTGCGAACATGCATCAATGATTACATATTATATGTGTGTGTTCGTCCATCACAAGTGATGATGACAATGTTTTACATTCAATTTTGAAAATTTAGTTACAATTATGACCATGCATAATAGTTCGTAGATGGCTAATGAGCCCTATTCGAGCTATAAATGCTGTTGGACAGTTCGGGCATGGAATGACCACTGTAGACGGATCTTAGTCTATCCGTGTCTTTCTAGCTATCCTCCGCTGCATTTCTCATCTTTTCACAAGATGATGCGCTCTTTTTGACTGTAGAACGCCATGTAGATCTATTTTG
The DNA here is from genome assembly GCA_034231615.1 of Meghimatium bilineatum. Taxonomy (NCBI): domain Eukaryota; kingdom Metazoa; phylum Mollusca; class Gastropoda; order Stylommatophora; family Philomycidae; genus Meghimatium; species Meghimatium bilineatum. The sequence continues at coordinate 1,476,761 of CM067305.1, read as the reverse complement.
TGCAAGTTTTTCTCATGTGTCTTGGTCTACTTCAAAGGATTTCAGTGAGGTCTTTAACAAGTCCTTGTAGCGCTTCTTTTGGCCACCTTGAGATCGTGTACCCTTCTCCAGCTCACCATGCAAAAATATCTTTGGCAGGCGATGTCATGCTCCTAGAGTCAGTAAGAAAACCTTTCCCTTTCGTGTGAGTTTTCGTAGATTTGAAAATGACTTGCACTGGGGATTTTTATTAACGGGAGTTGGAGTTGTGGAAAGCGTTTAACTCACTCTCATGTCGGACCTCATTTGAAACCAGTGGCAATACGAATGCAGACAGATATATTATTATGTACGTAAATACACGCATATACATACGAATACATGTGTACATATACCTATATGCATACACACACACATATGTATGCATATATGTATATATCATCTCATATCATATCATTTTCATTTTGCGCTGAAGTTAGAGCATAGGGTAGAGGTCAGATCTCTCCAATTCTGTCCGTTCAAAGCTATTCTGTGCAGTTCTTAAATAGTATGAATATGTACATAGAGCTCTCCATGCAGACGATCTTGCTATCTGGACCCAATCAGAATACATTGGAGTTGCAAAAGTTAGAATGCAGGAGGCAATAAACAAAGTTGAAGAGTGGGCAAAAACCTGGGGTGTTCAAATAAACAAAAGTAAGACCGTCACTACACTTTTCACCCTCTTCACAAAGCCTGAAAATTATACTCTCACTCTAGACAATACCCCACTCCCAAAAGAAAACACCCCAGTCTACCTGGGGCTAAAATTTGACAAAAGACTTACTTGGGGATCACACATTGAAGAGACAGAAAATAAAGCCACACGCAGACTACAAATAATGAAAAAACTATCTGGGACAGATTGGGGAGCCAACATAAAAACCATAAGACAAGTCTATGTAGGTCACATTCGTCCAACTCTGGAATATGGATTGACCACATATGCAACAGCAGCAAACACCAATCTTCAAAAGCTGGACAAAATTCAAAATGCAGGTCTCCGAATCATAACAGGAGGACTAAGGAGCACACCTATAACATCAATGGAAGCAACAGCAGGATTACAAAACCTAACAGACCGCAGGGATGAGAAAATCACAATAATGACAGAAAAATTTAGACGTCTGAAACATCACCCTATGCATGAAAAAACAAAAGAACTAACAAAAAACAGACTGAAAAGACCAAGCTTCAATCACCTATCAAAAAAACTTATGAAAGCCAATAAAGAAGTAACCAGCAACAATCCGGATGAATGGGAACAGCTAGAAGCATATTGCAACATCACAAACACTTCACCCATATATACAGCAAAACTTACAATACCAGGCATTGAGAGCAAAACTATGGAAACCCCTACTGCCCTTAAGGCAAAAACACTTGATCACCTAGACACCCAATACCCTACCTCACAGTGGATCCATGTCTTCACAGATGGATCATCAGAGGGTGCAGTAAAGAAAGGAGGAGCTGGGATACTAATACTCATACCAAACACCCCAAAACTAGAACTCTCAATTGCTACTGGCAAATTATCAACAAATTACAGGGCAGAGCTACAAGCAATCTTGGAAGCATCAAAGGCTCTAGAGGAACGGAGGCTCAAAGGAGCTAACATAGTCTTCTTGTGTGACTGCATGTCAGTACTCCAAACCATCCAAAAGGAACCTAAAGATCTCCTAACAAAAACAACTGTAGAACTTCTAAATCAACTATCTGCCAACAATAAAGTTGTGCTGCAGTGGATCCCTGCACACTGTGGAATAGCAGGAAATGAATGAGCTGACAGACTGGCAAAAGCAGGTGCAAAAAAGGAACAATTCCACCACAGAATATCACTGACTGAAGCAAAAACCCTCATCAAAGGAATATACAAACATACATGGAGTCAGAGAACAGGCAGTAACTTTCCACAGGACCCTATTCTAAAGCTAAACAGGTTACAACAAACCACAATTTGTAGACTTCGCACAGGACACTGCAGACTACAAGCACATCTCCACAAAATTAAGGCTGCCCAAACTGACCAATGCCCATGTCAAAAGGGTCCCCAGACTCCAGAACATATTCTGCAGACATGCCCACTCTTTGATGACGTGAGAACCAAAATATGGCCTCAAGAGACAGATCTGAAGGTGAAGCTGTGGGGCAACCGTGAGGACCTCCTGCTGACGACTGAATTCATGGAGGCGGCCCACCTTCCTGTATAGACTTATGAGCATAGGAAACTGATCGCAGAAGAAGAAGAAGTATGAATATGGATTGTTTTACTTTCTCTAAGTATTGTTCTTCTGAGTGTTTCTTTTGGTCTACCCCTGGCTCTTTTGCCTGTAGGTATCCATTCAAGAGATTGGTGGTGTATTCTGTTGATGTATGCGCGTAGGACATGCCCGATGTAGGACCAACGGCATTTTCTGATAACATCTGTGATGAAATTTTGATGTGTCTCTTCTCTGATTTTATCATTCGATTTGAATTCACTCCAATGGGTGTTAGTTATCCTACGAAGACATTTGTTCTCGAAACTCAGTAATTTCTTTTCTGAAGATAAAGAGCTTTTCCAGCTCTCACATCCATATGATAGCACCGGCATAACGCAGAAATTAAATAAGCATATTTTCGTGTATGTGCTGATTGACTTTAACCTCCAGATATTTGACATCCTTTTAAATACACTTGATGCTAGGGCAATGTGAGTTGTAATTTCTGTCATGACATCACCGTCGAGTGTTAAATTGTTTCCTAGATAGGAGAATTTGTGTATCTTTTCAAGTTGTTGTCCATTTAAAGTAATTGCTTTAGGTGAATTGGTGAAGGCCATACTTTTATATATATGCACACATAAACGCATATATTATTAATACATACATACAGAAATGTATACATGCATCCATACGATTCGATACGTACAGGCAGGTTTCCATGCACATACAAATAAACATGTATAAGAAATAATAATAAACCCCTCCCCCATAACTCGTCAGGGTCGTAGGGGTGTCACACGAGACATTAAGTGAACAAAGATCTCCACGCATCATCTAACATCCTGATGAGTGTGAAAACTTCCCACCCTGTCCATTCTTTATTATTATCCAGCCATGTCTTCCTTGATACCATATACCCAACACACGTCTATAGCATTTCTTTACAAACATACACATATACAATATAAACAAACACACGTTTACATAGGACCTACACACACACAACAATACATACATGCTTGTATATCTACCCACAGACGTACATACACGCACACACATCATACATACACGCACACACATCATACATACACACACACACATCATACATACACACACCTATTTGTTGTGTAAAACTAAGCTAGAATTAATTTTAATTTGAGAAACTTCTAAGTGTAATGTTAGATGACCTTGACATGTTTAGATTACGCAGACCCCCATTATTAATTGTTGCATATGGAAAACCCTACACATGAGCGGAAACAAGAAACAGGATTTGGGAATTATCCAGTCCACAGAATAGCTAGCTTCAATTGGTGGGCTAAACTTAGATACAAGTCTTGGAAAATATCAATGTGTTATTTCTGAACGGGGAATTTCGGTGAACAAAAATGACTTTCCAAGTAGCTTCATAACTTAGTTTGTCATGAACCTGTCATTGTTTGTTCAAGTATCCTGCACTAAATTGACATCTATCTATCTATCTATCTATCTATCTATCTATCTATCTATCTATCTATCTACCTATCTATCTATCTATCTATCTATCTATCTATCTACCTATCTATCTGTCTGTCTATCTATCTGTCTGTCTGTCTGTCTGTCTGTCTGTCTCCTATCACTCTCTGGCTAGAACACGTTGTGTCTGCACAATTAAAACTTATTGTCCAAATGTTTGTCCATCTTTAGTTGCGTCCCGTCCACTTTGAATGCTGACCATATGGCGACTGTCCTGCAACAACTATACTTTGAGTGTAACGTAAATAAATATGTGTCATTTTTATGTTGGCAAAATTATTTTATGTTCATATTATCCACATCATTATCATTATCATATTTATATTATCTTCTCCTTCTGCATTTATCTTCAGACAACTGCTTGATGTCGGGATGTTGGCAGGATGTTGGCGGGATGTTGGTGGGATGTTGACAGGATGTTGCACAGAAAACATGACTACGATGTATCAGTATTAACTGCAAGGAAGCTAGTTATATATACCTGCGACTCTTGACTTGACACATCCGATTTCATTGTGTACTGATTTTCTATATCGGAGTAGCCTACAAAATGGACTCCCTAAAAATTGTCGATTAAGAAATACACAATAGAAGTAGTAAAACATACCAAGCACTAGGGCTAAGGAAACCAATCTTCTGAAACAAAAATGTCCCGCCTAAATCGGATGTGTCGAGCCATGATCGCAAATAAAAAAGCGACACAACGCATTTCCATTGTCATGACTACGTCCTGCTGAAAATCGAATATGACTATGGTCCTGCTACAAGGGAGATTCAGCGGGAGATTGAGAATGTGTCCTGCTACAAGGGAGATTCAGCGGGAGTTTGAGAATGTGTCCTGCTACAAGGGAGATTCAGCGGGAGTTTGAGAATGAACGCTCAAGAAGAAGAGGAAACAAAAATGTAGAATTAAATACCAAAATATCACAATATTGAAAACGATTATATACCAACGCTGTGTTAACAAAGCCAAACATGGACAACGACAGCATACGACTAACGTAAACTTGTGACAGCTGAAATAGCATGCTTACGCAGAATCCTAGGAATGTCGCTAAGAGACAGAGTGAGAAATGAGGACATCAGATAAAGAACCTGTACCACTCCAATCTTGGAATATATTAAGAGACAACAGATCAAATAGTTTACACACATCAGCAGACTACCACCAGACAGCATACCACAGTAAGTTATGCTACACAGATACAGTGAAGGCAGACCTAGAGGCCGACCACGAAAACGATGGACCACTAAAATAAAAAAGGCGACATATTCCACAAAATACTCAGTACACACGGGGGCTAACTCCAGAACTATTCTATCCCTGACGCTGAATGACAACAAAGTGTTTAGCGAATAGACAGAGAGGCAGGCAGGCAGGCAGTCAGGCAGGAGGTCAGGCAGGCAGCCAGCCAGACGGACGAACGGACAGACAGAAAGACAGCAGACAGACTAGATAGATAGATAGATAGATAGATAGATAGATAGATAGATAGATAGATAGATAGATAGATAGATAGATAGATAGATAGATAGATAGATAGATAGATAGATAGATAGATAGATAGATAGATAGATAGATAGATAGATAGAGATAGATAGACAGACAGACAGACAGACAGACAGACAGACAGACAGACAGACAGACAGACAGACAGACAGACAGACAGACAGACAGACAGATAGATAGATAGATAGATAGATAGATAGATAGATAGATAGATAGATAGATAGATAGATAGATAGATAGATAGATAGATAGATAGATAGATAGATAGATAGATAGATAGATAGATAGACAGATAAACTGTCAACTACTGTATATTTCACGCTACAGAGCTTCTGGGAAATGGTATCTGTAACTGTGTAATAAAGACCTCATGCTCTAACTATCACCACGACGTGTATAGGGTGAATTTTTTAAAATTCATCCTCCGTCAGAAAAACACCCATTCTTATCGAGAATTCAACCCTAGATCTCACGGATGTGATGATAAACGCTTAAACCGCTCGATCATACGCCACAGTCTTGAAGTCGTTGTAGCTCAGTTGTTAGTGTACTGGTTTCCCGTTCTGTTGTTCCAAGGTTCAAATTCCAGTCCATCCGTAAATTTGTTTATAAATCCCCAACTGCTCAAAAGGTCGATCCAAGAAATTTGGTACCAATCTTCTGCATATAGTAACACAGATTAATAAAGTGAATATAGACAAGTACCAATTATACAAATGTTAGTTAATAAATCAATTTTGCGACGACACATCGACAGGCGACGTTTTGACTAAAAGCCTTCATCAGGATGTGGCTGCCAAATCTGCACCAAAACATCCTTAATCGTCTCGTGCGATGTGCATGGCTGGTAGAAGTGTTATTATTTTAAGTGCTCCTCGTTCGGGCTCCAGAAACACACGGGTGTTTTCACCATTGATCACTGAAATGTTTCCTACTTGTTAAGAAGAACGTTTTGCCTTGGTTTATACAATGTATATCTCACGAAAATCTAATCTATGAGTATGAAAAATATATGTAAATAATTGTATTTAATTACACAATGAAATTAACAGTTAACGCTCATATTTCCTCGTGATGTACACACACACACACATACAAACACTCACATGCACATATTTCCTGGTGAATTACACACACACATACAAACACTCGCATACACATATTTCCTGCTGAATTACACACACACATACAAACACTCACATACCACTATTGCCTGGTGATGTACACACACACACACACACACATACAAACACTCACATGCACATATTTCCTGGTGAATTACACACACACACATACAAACACTCGCATACACATATTTCCTGGTGATGTACACACACACACACAAACACTCACATACACATATGCATGTATCTGTTAACAACAATTCACAGTGAAGAGTGACACACGGTGAGACAACATATAAAGAAAATATGAACATCGGTGATGTATATCTGAGTTCATTATCATACAAGGATATACAAATACATCTCATGTATATCTCGTTATACCAATATACAAGGTTATATCATAAGATATACAAACAATATATTGTTATCTTTTTGAGAAATGATGTTGGAGGACGAAAAGGGAAATGGGGGGGGGGGGGTGGTATATTCTCTGTATTTCCTGGTTACAGGACCTGAACTCTCTGCTGGTTGTAATTTGAAGAAGAGATTCCTGCTCATAGGGGTTAGTCTGTTTCCATGGTTTTAAGAGCGTAACATGGGAGGCAATATGTTCCCATGCTTTGAGAACGAAACATGGGAGGCAATATGTTCCCATGCTTTGAGAACGAAACATGGGAGGTAATATGTTCCCATGCTTTGAGAGCGAAACATGGGAGGTAATATGTTCCCATGCTTTGAGAACGAAACATGGGAGGTAATATGTTCCCATGCTTTGAGAACGAAACATGGGAGGTAATATGTTCCCATGCTTTGAGAACGAAACATGGGAGGTAATATGTACCCATGCTTTGAGAGCGGAACATATTATGTTGAAATATAGATTTGCCGTCAAGGTTAAAGGCGTATTAACAAAACGGAGTGAAACATATTCACAAAATATGAACACAAATTGTTGACTAGTAGAGAGATAACAAAATATGAACACAAATTGTTGACTAGTAGAGAGATAACAAAATATGAACACAAATTGTTGACTAGTAGAGAGATAACAAAATATGAACACAAATTGTTGACTAGTAGAGAGATAACAAAATATGAACACAAATTGTTGACTAGTAGAGAGATAACAAAATATGAACACAAATTGTTGACTAGTAGAGAGATAACAAAATATGAACACAAATTGTTGACTAGTAGAGAGATAACAAAATATGAACACAAATTGTTGACTAGTAGAGAGATAACAAAATATGAACACAAATTGTTGACTAGTAGAGAGATAACAAAATATGAACACAAATTGTTGACTAGTAGAGAGATAACAAAATATGAACACAAATTGTTGACTAGTAGAGAGATAACAAAATATGAACACAAATTGTTGACTAGTAGAGAGATAACAAAATATGAACACAAATTGTTGACTAGTAGAGAGATAACAAAATATGAACACAAATTGTTGACTAGTAGAGAGATAACAAGAATAAGTGGTGATATTCACAGAATAACGTGTGTGTGTGTGTTAGTTACCATTTCTCAGATATGACAGAGCGTGAAGTAGAAATGATTCTGTCACAGACACATCAACAGACACATCAACGGACACATCAACAGACACATCAACAGACACATCAACGGACACATCAACAGACACATCAACAGACACATCAACAGACACATCAACAGACACATCAACAGACACATCAACAGACACATCAACAGACACATCAACAGACACATCAACGGACACATCAACGGACACATCAACAGACACAGCAACAGACACATCAACAGACACATCAACGGACACACGTTTATTACCTGGTCTTTCACAAAGGCAAAATGAAGAGTAATATAGTCACCAACAATTCAGATATTGAGAGGCGAGAAAAGAAGGTGATTGTTGTGGTATCTACTCCAATGGGTCTCAAGCGATTTTCTCCCGTCTATCTTTTTTTCGACATGTATCCCCCATCGCCCAAACTCCCCGGTCCAGAAGTTTAAGATAGCTTATTGACTTTTTTAAAAATAATGCTTTTCCAAATATATTCAGTAAGAAAGAGGCAACTTTTCTACGACCCGCTGCATCAATTGGTCTGCGACACTCAATTTCAGATTAATTCTCACGCACCTCCCAAAAAAATATGTTACCTACGCTTGTTTATGTGTGAGTGTCACCAGGAAGTGCGAGCAACATGCTCTTAATTCATATGTCCATTGAGGTAGTTTCTTTGAGCTTCTATTTAGAAGCGCTGTTCTATTCTTCCCCTCACCGTGGTCATGATAGTGCTCCCCCCCCCTTCCAAGGAGAATGCGAAAATTTACTTTTGTTAAGTATGTCAAACCATGTCTTGGTGTGGCGGTGTGTCAGTCAGGGGGTGTTTCGGTCAGGAGGTATCTCCATCAGGCGGAGTTTCGGTCAAGCCATGTCTATATATAACACTAATTATAACAGAGCTATGGAAATAGCCACTTTATATATATATATATATATTCGATACGTGGTCTTTGTGTATACAGAATGGATCATTAAATCTTGTAGAAATGGGTTCAAGCCATTCAATAAGTATTTTTTTGAAAAAAGTTAACAGATAATGGTATTCTATTTCAAAATGTCGCAGTGACATAGACACGGCCGTGTATATATATTTATTGTATACGATACACAGACACAGACCAGCTACACTACAGCCACATTGTAATGTAAGGCTTGAGAAACCGTGACTGACACAGGGGACGTTTATAACGGCGTGACTTGTAGCTGAGTCGAAAAGGGGATACATTTATATTGTAGATTTAAAGTAGTGCGGTGGATAGATTATTTTGTAGAATCCCAGGTTCGACGCTTTGATTTCACTCAGGGTTTGTAGAAAAATCCGCATGATCAAAACAACCTCTACGACATGATGACCAGGGACCGCATGATCAATACATGTATTTTATTAAACTCCGTGCACGGAAGATCTGAACGTCTCGCTAGGGACAATCCATCCAACTCATCGATTAACAATGGTTCCAGGATGTTTAATTTAAACAAGATGGAGGGTCATCACGTGGCATGCTACAAAGAGGCTGAATGTTAATCTGACATGCGCAGTTGCGCTTACCATTCACACTGTCGAACACAAAGATATTCTCTCGACATGAAATCCTGGACACAGTGTACACACTTCTTACACACGAGTCTAATATAGGGTCAAAGATGCTGTTTCGTAATAGAACAACACACAGGTAATTAAAAAAACATCAACCTCACATCACTAGCAGATTGAAAGGTGAGTAGAAAATGAACACGACAGACAAACAATACAAGATGAAGAGCTATGTTGTTCGTCCGTCGGAGTTGACGATGACCATTCAGCTCAACTAGCTGGGATGATGATGAAAACGATGATGTCTTCGGTGTACCTGACTGTGACTAACGAGTCCTATGGTGGAATGTGCTATGGATCACACACGGGGCATGTGTGGGAGGAATCTGTGGGCCATTGAGCAGCTCTTACCTTTATTCAAGCGCGTTTTTGTTGCGCAGCATGATGTCTGAGGTTCTCTGCAGCTGCTGCACCACTCGTGATTCTGCGACAACAGCCAGGTCTGTCTTGTGCAAGATTCTCCAATGAATTTATGTCTCTTTTGAAGTATTCAGTTTTGTCTTAAGTGTCTTTAAAACGCTTCTTCAGTCCCCTGGTCTTGCGAGAGCCAGTCTGTAGTTCTCCATATACTTCTGTGGTACACGATGATCTATCATGCGGGCCATATGTCCTGCCATGTGTCTGCGCCTTCATCAACATTATATGTGTGTATGCTTACAGACATAGATTTCATCAGTACTTCATTGTCTGATATTTTATCCCGCCAATAGATGTCAAGTATTTTACGAAGGCAGCTTAGGTGGAAGTGGTTGAGTCTCCTAGCATGTCTGGCATATACTGTCCATGTTTCATATGCATAAAGGAGTGATGATATTACCGCTTCTTAGTAAACTATAAGTTTGGTGGTAGAGTTATTCCTCTTCTTTCTCATGTGTTTTTTTTCCCCACAGTCTTCCAAATGTGGTACATGTACTAGCTTTCGCTATTCTGTTATTTACCTCAGTGTCGATGTTTACATCTTCTGAGAGAGTTCTGTCTTTGTAGGTTAAATTATTGACTGTTTCAAGTTCTTCTTCTGTGATCTTTATATATAAGTTTGATGTATTTGGTGTGGATTGAAACATGACCTCTGTTTTCTTTGTATTGATAGTGAAACAGAACTTGTCGCAGGCTTCAGCAAAGTGGTTTAGAATGACCAGCATACTGTCTTCAGAATCAGTATACAGTGCATAGTATACAGTGCATAGTTATCTTCATTGAGGGTTCCATGACAATTGTGTCTTGCACCTTAGTTTCGGATTGCAAACGACGAAGGCTGAAAAGTTTACCATCTGTTCAGTATCTTACTTGTATTCCTGTTACGTCACTTGATGCAAGTGCGTCTGTCAGCATGGCAGAAAACATCTGACTGTACACTGTTGAAGCTACAACGCATCATTTTTTGATATTTGTTACAGGCAAGGCAGGTGATGACACTCCATCACTGATAACAAAATCCATCCTGCCGTGATGGAACTGTTGCAATATGTTTATAAAGTTTGGGGGACAGACAAATTTGACGAGCACTGACCACAGCCCATATCTGTTCACGGTGTCAAATGTCTTTGTGAGGTCTACAAAAGTTGTAAAAAGCTACCTTGGCGTTATTGGATTTTATTCTTGAAGTGGACGGACAGCAAATAACATGTCCACTGTCTCGCGACTTGCACGAAATATGCACTGACTTTCCGGCAGAGTATCATCTGTGGGTGTCTGTGTCCAGTATTATACGAGCTAGTATTTGATCAGCTATGGACAGCAACGACATCCCTCGGTGGTTGTCACAGAATTATATATTTCACTAGACTTTATACAGGTGGATAATTGATGCTCCTTTCAGGTTTTCAAATAGTGTTGTGAGTTCCGGAACGTAACAAATATCTTGGTAAGCTTTTGGACTAGCCCCTTGCCTCCTATCGTGTAGATGTCTGCTGGGATGACATCCATACCAGGAGATTTGTCCAATGGCAGTTTGTACTTCTAGATTTGTTGGTGGTATGTCAAGTTCTTCTCGTATGTTGTATTGTCACATGCGATCTATTGCTTCTAAGCTGTAGGCTGTTGGTTTATTTTAAATTGCTTCGAAATGTTGTGCTCATCGGTCTAGGACCTGGGGTTGTTCCTGTCAACAGGTCTGACCATCTGGGTTAAACACGGGTGGTGATCCTGCAGAACGTAGGCTGTATTTTGTTTCCAATGCATCGTATAATCGCTCCAAGTCCCTCTTGTCCGTGAAATAGTTTTTTTGTGTGGTTGCAACCACATATCATGCATCTCTCTTAATTTCCGTTGCCAGGTGCTGCAGGCTTTGAGGTATAATGCCTTTTTTTAAGGTGAAGAGGGTTCACCTTGAAGATTTCTGAAGGCACTGTTTTCTTTTCCTCTAGCAGAGTGGTCATTGCTATGTCATTGTCATCGAACACGTCTTGGCTCTTCTTCATCTTCAGACCTAAATGTTCCTTAGCCGTAGCATAAAGGATGTTTGAAAAATAGGACCATCCGTGCTCAACATTGGCATCATCCAGGTTCAAGTCTTTTAGTTTTGTGTCCATGTCCTTGGAGAGGCTTGTTGTTGTGCTGAAGTTTTTTCTTATTTTCCAGCATCCATGCATTTCATACTGTATTTCCTTGTGGACACCTCTGCAGCATGATGTAAACGTTGAGCATGGACACTATCAGTCTGTGCAAGGATGAAGTAGACATCTTTCCTTGAGCAACTACACGGGGGATGATCAAACAGAACACATCTCAGCGGGGTCCTAGCAACAATTTAAAAATGTCTTCCTAACATTGTGTGACATCTGGGATAAGTAAGATTAGTGTAGTAAGTTAATATGTGATATCTGGGAAAAGTAAGGGTAGTGTAGTAAGTTAATATGTGATATCTGGGAAAAGTAAGGTTAGAGTAGTAAGTTAATTTGTAATATCTATGAATAGTAACTAGTTTTTTTCCTTGTAAAATTGGATATTTTCCTGATGTTTAAACAAAAAGATAAATACGTATACTAAATTGACACCTCTTGACACAGAAAATATTGGCATATCTTGATGAATAAACGATTTACACCTGTTGGCAGATAACAAGATTGACAACTGTTGACGGATAGAAAAATTGGCAGCTGCCAGTTTTGGATGACAATGGTATGATCTAGTCTGCAGCACACAAATGCCTGACAGATAATACAATTAAGGCACATAAAAGTGATGTATTGTTACGTGATCCCTGCTAGTATTTTGTGCTGTATTGTTATTTGGCATTATTCTGAGAAAGTACGAGAAACATGCTATTACTTCTTCTGTGTTGTGGAGTGGATACTCTGAACTTTTTTCATACCCAGGAGACTAGCTTTTGACATATAGCAATGCCCATTGAAGAAGCAGTCTACTCGGGAGGGGTCCATGTTACGAGACGAGTTGGTATTTTTCCTGGGTCACACCCTGTGCATCTTTTCTCCAGCGAGTAAGCCGGAAAACTATTTCTTATGTTGGAAGATCATTTCATTACCTCCTTTATTTCTCTAAGTCCCAGGACTAATTTATTCTGGATGAGCCATGATGGACAACAGCAGCAGGCGAATTATACTCCTGGTTGATACACCTTCATAAGCGATGTGATGCTTCGCCAAACACGTCGTGGGTCTGGGATTTGACATGTGTCTTTCTCACGCACTAGCCACGTCTGTCTGTTATGGCCTTCCAATTCATTGTGAGGCGCGGCTTGTGTTTTAACGCTTCGACATTGCGAATATCACCCAAAAGAAGTAGGTACATTGCGCCTATCTCTGATGAGGAGCTTCGCAGTGAGCAAGCAATTCTCGTGTAAAAATAACATCACCCCCCCCCTCCTCCTCTTGCGAATATGAGTACGGAACCCAATTCTCTTTGTATTAGACGTGTTTTGCAAGAACGACAGTCGAGTTAGATTAGGTTTAGTACGTCCTCTAGAAAACTACCATCTGTGTGAAAGTGGGGGTGGGGGGGGGGTGGCAGGAGAACCAAAGAAAAAATACTGAAAAGTGGAAGCCAAAATGGAATATATAACGGAAGGATATTCACGTGTGTGAATCTATGTATGACTTCCTCAATCGTGATTGTTCAACTGTAAAGTACACACAGAAACTAAATACAAAACACATTATAGCTGCACAATCATTTCACAGTATTTATATTTGGTTTTTATAGCTTGTATATACAATTATTTCCAATATTTTCTTTCAACAAAAACGAATAACATTCTATGACACGTAACGACCCTAAACAGGAAGTAGGGGACTGCGGTAACACAAGGACAATATCAAAATGAATAAAAATAGGTATAAGCGTTACCAAAATAAGTCCATAAGAGAACGTAACAACGAGACAGTGACTTACGACGTTTCGACTAAAAACTCTTCACCAAAACAAATAAAAGACTACAGTAAATAAATCGTATATTGAGACGTGGTGGTGATAAGAAAGAAAAAAAGGAAATAAGGACAGTAGCGAGGAGACGGCAGAGGAAATAGAGGTAGGGCAGCATGACAGGGGACAAGAGGGTGTGCGTGGAAAATGAAAGTATTAAGTCGTAGGGGAAAGTGCACAGAAAAAGTGGAAATATATAAAATATAATTCAAATACAATAAAAATTACTTATTTCGACAATAGTCTGCAGTAAAAAAGGAATATGAACTAGAGACACCAGGTTAAATTGCAAGCAGTGGCCTGTTACCACTCATAGAAGGACGCAGATTCAAGAGAGACCATCCGCGGGCTATTAGAGACAATACAACCCGAGCGGGCAAAGGCCGGGTGAAACAACGACACGGAGTATAGAGTATAGAGAGCGCTCGGCAAACAAGAACCTAAGCGTAAGGCAGGGCAGTAGTAGCGAAAAGGGGCAGGTATCAGTAACCATGGCTCGAACAAAGTGGCCTATAGTAACAGATAAAAAGAGAGATAGGATGTTGACAGAAGGCAGCAGAACGAAATGGGAGTAAATAAAGAGGCGGGAAAGAAGAACAGAAGTGAATCTGGCAGATCGACGTGAGCCCCAAACTAAAACGGAGACATGTCACACAAGGAAAGATTTTTCAGCATCGTCGAAGATAACAATCACTGGAGGACTCTGTGTGCTGAAGCATCCAATGTGATACCTCTGCGACCCTGACGTGTTACGGGTTTATAGATAGACAGATAGATAGAAAGATAGGTATCTTTCCAGAACTCTCTTCCTCAACTCTAAAGACGTGGCTATATTACTCAGTATCTTATTCCCTCTGATGTCAGAACTGTTCCCAAATACTAGAATAGGTGAATCTATTTCAGTATTACAGATATACCTGGGGATATCAGGATACTTAATATTTATCCGGGTTTCTTGGACATTCCATGTCATCCCTGGTCTGTATGTAGGTCGATTGTATTTGAAATTTGCTATTTATTAACCACTTGTCAAATACACCCATCGACGTGGCACGCGAGAGTTATAACAAATATATTGCCCATACTTCCTACAGAAGTGAAAAAATACTTCCTGGAAAAATTGTGAGGATATCTTTACTTTTATGTTATCCGTTCTTGAAGCAGAGGAAACCAGGAAAGTTAAAACAAGAACAATATTAACATAATATTTATAGCCGCAGATACGGATGATAGCGCTAGCAAGGTGAGAATATGTTTTCAAGAAGGAAATTAATTGAAATCTGTATGGCTTATATAAGGGTCATAGATACAACTTGTGATAAGGAGGTTTGATTTGACGGTTACAAATATATAAAAACATTCAACAATGGTAATAGAGTGTTAGGGTATTACAGGGAATTTGTGAGTGGTTTGTGTGATAAATTTGTGAGTGGTTTGTGTGATAAATTTGTGCGTGGTTTGTGTGATAAATTTGTGAGTGGGTTGTGTGATAAATTTGTGAGTGATTTGTGTGATAAATCTGTGAGTGGTTTGTGTGATAAATTTGTGAGTGGTTTGTGTGTTAAATTTGTGAGTGATTTGTGTGTTAAATTTGTGAGTGGTTTGTGTGATAAATTTGCGAGTAGTTTGTGTGATAAATTTGTGAGTGGTTTGTGTGATAAATTTGTGAGTGGTTTGTGTGATACATTTGTGAGTGGTTTGTGTGATAAATTTGTGAGTGGTTTGTGTGATAAATTTGTGAGTGGTTTGTGTGATAAATGTGTGAGTGGTTTGTGTGATAAATTTGTGAGTTGTTTGTGTGATAAATTTGTGAGTGGTTTGTGTGATAAATTTGTGAGTGGTTTGTGTGATAAATGTGTGAGTGGTTTGTGTGATAATTTGTGAGTGATTTGTGTGATAAATTTGTGAGTGGTTTGTGTGATAAATTTGTGAGTGGTTTGTGTGATAAATTTGTGAGTGATTTGTGTGATAAATGTGTGAGTGGTTTGTGTGATAAATTTGTGAGTGGTTTGTGTGATAAATTTGTGAGTGGTTTGTGTGATACAGATCACGTGCTCATGCTGTTGTTATGATATGTACTAGGTTACATTTTTAGTTTACCTTCCGACAGAAATGAACCCAGTGCATACCGGAAGTTGAACCCTGGGCCTCACAGGTGTGAGATCAACACGAGTGAAACCATGGACCTCACAGGTGTTAGACCAACACTCTAACTTTTCGACCAT
This sequence comes from Meghimatium bilineatum, assembly GCA_034231615.1. Lineage (NCBI taxonomy): Eukaryota > Metazoa > Mollusca > Gastropoda > Stylommatophora > Philomycidae > Meghimatium > Meghimatium bilineatum. The sequence goes on along the minus strand of CM067305.1, from coordinate 1,460,627 downwards.
GCTCCAGATCCTTTCAAAATATTGAACTATTAACCCCGATTTTCAAAAAATTGTTGTGATCTTTTTTATCACAACAGGGTATCCAGGGTCGCAGGGATACTATATTGGATGAGTCATACACAAAATCATCCAACGATTTATACCCTCAGTTTTTAATGTGGATACATGTATTGACCATCCATTGTAGCGTTTCCTTGGCAGTAAGTTATATTTACAAGTGTTACAGATGTTTGTTTAGAATGAGTTGTATTGAACTTAAGACAAATATATTCGCCCAGCAACAAATAAACCAACTTGCAGGTTATATTCTCCCAGCAACAAATAAACCAACTTGCAGGTTATATTCGCCCAGCAACAAATAAACCAACTTGCAGGTTATATTGGCCCAGCAACAAATAAACCAACTTGCAGGTTATATTCTCCCAGCAACAAATAAACCAACTTGCAGGTTATATTCTCCCAGCAACAAATAAACCAACTTGCAGGTTATATTCGCCCAGCAACAAATAAACCAACTTGCAGGTTATATTCTCCCAGCAACAAATAAACCAACTTGCAGGTTATATTCTCCCAGCAACAAATAAACCAACTTGCAGGTTATATTCTCCCAGCAACAAATAAACCAACTTGCAGGTTATATTCTCCCAGCAACAAATAAACCAACTTGCAGGTTATATTCGCCCAGCAACAAATAAACCAACTTGCAGGTTATATTCTCCCAGCAACAAATAAACCAACTTGCAGGTTATATTCGCCCAGCAACAAATAAACCAACTTGCAGGTTATATTCTCCCAGCAACAAATAAACCAACTTGCAGGTTATATTCTCCCAGCAACAAATAAACCAACTTGCAGGTTATATTCTCCCAGCAACAAATAAACCAACTTGCAGGTTATATTCTCCCAGCAACAAATAAACCAACTTGCAGGTTATATTCTCCCAGCAACAAATAAACCAACTTGCAGGTTATATTCGCCCAGCAACAAATAAACCAACTTGCAGGTTATCAAGAACCACTTGTGACTGCAGTGAAACGGCGTAAACGTGATTAGGTTGGACAAGTAACGAGGCACTCTCTTTAATTATTTGGCAAGGAACAGTCGAAGTTGGAAGGAGATGAGGCGGTTAAAGACAGTCCTAGATGATTATACCAAGGAATTGTTTGGGCATGATTTTTTCACTCTCGTCTGTATTGTTTAGGACAGATGTGCTTGGTAGCGTTATTGTACCGATGTCTTCTTTGTGGCAACCAATATGACCCTGACGGGCAATGAGTCTTATTATTATTAAGTATATTTGGCGGTTGCTCTTTCCAATCCCTATTGAATTTGATTTGATTACAGATTGTATTGATTTGTACTGTATGAACTACAAAAGACAGTGAGTTTTATTAAGGAGACAGAATTGCAGATATAGACATGTTTCAAGTGAACGAAAGAAGAAGAAGTATTGATTTGTGTGTTGATTAATTAGTGTTTGCTACACATTCAAGTCTACTTGAATAGTTATGTTTTATAATGAGATGTTTCTATGCTTATTTACGTGAGATTTCAATTAAAAGTTAATAAACTTGTTATGCACATCATTGAATCACAACTTGCTATGAACATCATTGAATCACAACTTGCTATGAACATCATTGAATTACACCTTGCTATGCACATCATTGAAATAAAAACGTGTTATGATATATATTCACTAAACCCTTTGTTCCCTTTCAGCGTCAAGTATAGAAAAGTTTTGTGGAGATGGTCCTGTGTGCTGAGTATATTGTGGAATATGTCGCCTCTTTTATTTCGGTGGTCCATCGTTTTCGTGGTCGGCCTTCACTATATCTGTGTAGCATAATTTGCTGTGGTATGCTGTCTGATGGTAGTCTGCTGATGTGTGCAAACTATTTTACCTGTTGTCTCTTAATATATTACAAAATTGGAGTGGTACCGGTTCTTTGTCTAATGTCTTCATTTCTCACTCTGTCTCTTAGCGATATTCTTAGGATTCTAGGATGTATCCGTCAACAGTTGTCAATCTTGTATGTGTCAGGAGATTTCAATCTTGTATCCGTCAACAGTTGTAAATCTTGTATGTGTCAGGAGATTTCAATCTTGTATCCGTCAACAGTTGTCAATCTTGTATGTGTCAGGAGATTTCAATCTTGTATCCGTCAATGGATGTCAATTTTGTATGTGTCAAGAGATGTTACATTTGTTTTTGTATTTCTCTTTTTATTCAAAAATCAGGAATATTTCCAGTTTGCTAAGATTAAAAACTCGTTACTATTGTAAGATATCACATAATAACTTGCTAATCTCCTTTACGTTTCTCAGATATCACATAATAACTTGCTAATCTCCTTTACGTTTCTCAGATATCACATAATAACTTGCTAATCTCCTTTACGTTTCTCAGATATCACATAATAACTTGCTAATCTCCTTTACGTTTCTCAGATATCACATAATAACTTGCTAATCTCCTTTACGTTTCTCAGATATCACATAATAACTTGCTAATCTCCTTTACGTATCTCAGATATCACATAATAACTTGCTAATCTCCTTTACGTTTCTCAGATATCACATAATAACTTGCTAATCTCCCTTACGTATCTCAGATATCACATAATAACTTGCTAATCTCCTTTACGTTTCTCAGATATCACATAATAACTTGCTAATCTCCTTTACGTTTCTCAGATATCACATAATAACTTGCTAATCTCCTTTACGTATCTCAGATATCACATATTAACTTGCTAATCTCCCTTACGTTTCTCAGATATCACATAATAACTTGCTAATCTCCCTTACGTATCTCAGATATCACATAATAACTTGCTAATCTCCTTTACGTTTCTCAGATATCACATAATAACTTGCTAATCTCCCTTACGTATCTCAGATATCACATAATAACTTGCTAATCTCCTTTACGTTTCTCAGATATCACATAATAACTTGCTAATCTCCTTTACGTTTCTCAGATATCACATATTAACTTGCTAATCTCCCTTACGTTTCTCAGATATCACATAATAACTTGCTAATCTCCCTTACGTATCTCAGATATCACATAATAACTTGCTAATCTCCTTTACGTTTCTCAGATATCACATAATAACTTGCTAATCTCCCTTACGTTTCTCAGATATCACATAATAACTTGCTAATCTCCCTTACGTATCTCAGATATCACATAATAACTTGCTAATCTCCTTTACGTTTCTCAGATATCACATAATAACTTGCTAATCTCCTTTACGTTTCTCAGATATCACATAATAACTTGCTAATCTCCCTTACGTATCTCAGATATCACATATTAACTTGCTAATCTCCCTTACGTTTCTCAGATATCACATAATAACTTGCTAATCTCCTTTACGTATCTCAGATATCACATATTAACTTGCTAATCTCCCTTACGTATCTCAGATATCACATATTAACTTGCTAATCTCCCTTACAATGCAGATGCAGAAGATGTTAAACATCTGGAACCATATTAATGTGCGCCATCTCTCATTTATAAAAATATTAATGTGCGCCATCTCTCATTTATAAACATATTAATGTGCGCCATCTCTCATTTATAAACATATTAATGTGCGCCATCTTTCATTTATAAACATATTAATGTGCGCCATCTTTCATTTATAAACATATTAATGTGCGCCATCTCTCATTTATAAACATATTAATGTGCGCCATCTCTCATTTATAAACATATTAATGTGCGCCATCTCTCATTTATAAACATATTAATGTGCGCCAGCTCTCATTTATAAACATATTAATGTGCGCCATCTCTCATTTATAAATCATTTTGTCTGACAATCTGAACAATGGCGGTATCACCTCCCCTATATTCATATTTGTAGCGGAAACAGACACTGCCCTTACTGTGAACAACTTCAAACTATGGTCCAGGATGTTGCGACCGGAAATGTATACTGAAAGTTACTAGATACGAATATTAAAAATGTGAAGTACCAGTACTTGGAAAAATCATCATCACATATTCTTGCAAGCACTTTCACACCGGAAGCATGCATAGACAGTTGAATCGTTTGCCAGTTCCTATTTGTTTCATTTTCAATTATTCATATACACGAAATCTCGATATTTCTCTCTTTCTGTTTCTCTCTCTCTCTGTCATTGTTTTCTCTTTCTCTCTATCTTTGTGTTTATATAGCTCCTTCTGTTACTCTCTCTCTGTTTCTCTATTACTCTTTCTGTTTCTCTATTACTCTTTCTGTTTCTCTATTACTCTTTCTGTTTCTCTATTACTCTTTCTGTTTCTCTATTACTCTTTCTGTTTCTCTATTACTCTTTCTGTTTCTCTATTACTCTTTCTGTTTCTCTATTACTCTTTCTGTTTCTCTCTTTCTGTTTTTTCTATCCTTCTGTTGCTCTCTCTATCTTTCTGTTTCTCTATAATTCGGTTTTTCTATATCTTTCTGTTTCTTTAACTTTCTGGTTCTCTCCGGCTATCTGTTACTGTCTCCGGCTATCTGTTACTGTCTCCGGCTATCTGTTACTATCTATCTTTCTCTCTGTCTCTCTATATTTCTTTGTCATTCTGTTTTTCTCTATCTTTCTGTGTGTTTCTTTGTGTGCTCTCTTTCTATTTCTCTATGTCTTTCCGTTTCTCTATCTTTCTGTTTCTCTCTTGCTACTTTTCTTTATCGATCACTCTGTGTTTCTCTCTCCCTCTTTCTGTTTCTCTACCTTTCTTGCTTTCTTTCTTACTGGTTCTCTCTATCCATTTCTCTCTTCTTTCTCTATCCTTTTTTAATCTCTTTCTGTCTCTCTTTCTGTTTCTCTTTATATTTCTGTTTCTATATGTCTTGCTGTTTCTCTATCTTTATGTTTCTCTCTACCTTCATGTTTTTTAAAGAATATTTCTGTCTTTTTATTTCTCTTACTCTATTTCGTGTTTCTCCCCCCCCCCCCCCATCTCTCTCTCTCTGTGTATGTTTGTCTTTCTAACTTCACATCTGTCTTTTATTATTACAGGACACTGTTTCCATTACATGCACAATACGAAGATGTGTATCTCTTTGTTATTGTTCTTCTTCTTCATCGTTCATTCTCAAACTCCCGCGGGATCTTTATTGTAGCAAGACCATTGTCCTACAAGATTTCTAGCAGGATGTAGTCCAGAGAATGGAAATGTGTTGTGTCGCCGTGTTATTTGCGCCAATGACCCGACACATCCGTCTTCAGTGGGAATCTATCTCTTTGTTCAACTATAAATAAACATTACAACCCGTGTGACGTCACGCTACGAGTTGGATGTAAACAGAAATATTGCTGTGACCTCTTGTTCGGTGTATTTTGTCTCTAATATTACTATTGAAGATTTGCCCTGCAGAACGGTAAAACCATCTTAGTATATTTCAACCAGTGAATAGTTGTCAATGTCTCCAAAATACATGCATATATACATATATGAGCTAGGCAGACATGTACATAAATATATAGACAGAACGATATACAGAAATATATAGATATCCTGTATACATAAACAAACATATAGATATGCATAGATAGATGGAAGGATAGACACGATAGATAACTTTACTTTTCAATGAAATCTCTCATTAAATGAATACAATACCCTTTATTTTATCAGATATCACAGGTTAACTTACTACTCTAACCTTACTTTTTCTAGATATCACAGGTTAACTTACTACTTTAACCTTACTTTTTCTAGATATCACAGGTTAACTTACTACTCTAACCTTACTTTTTCTAGATATCACAGGTTAACTTACTACTCTAACCTTACTTTTTCTAGATATCACAGGTTAACTTACTACTCTAACCTTACTTTTTCTAGATATCACAGGTTAACTTACTACTCTAACCTTACTTTTTCTAGATATCACAGGTTAACTTACTACTCTAACCTTACTTTTTCTAGATATCACAGGTTAACTTACTACTCTAACCTTACTTTTTCACAGGTTAACTTACTACTCTAACCTTACTTTTTCTAGATATCACAGGTTAACTTACTACTTTAACCTTACTTTTTCTAGATATCACAGGTTAACTTACTACTCTAACCTTACTTTTTCTATATATCACAGGTTAACTTACTACTCTAACCTTACTTTTCACAAATGTCACAGATTAACATATCACAGATTACATATTTCTATATATATATATATCTTTATGTTTCGAGAATACGTATATATATAAATATGCTGGCCTAATTGATTTGATACACCACCACGATGCAACATAATAATTAATAACACAAAATTAGCACAAGTTGAAAAGTGAAATATCTTGGCACACTGCTAACATCAGAAGGTAGATGCTCAAGTGAGATAATGAGCCGAACAGTACAAGCCAAATCAGCATTCTAAAAAATGAGAACCATTTTTTGCAATGGAAGTCTATCAGTGCAGACCCGAATTCGGGTGCTGAGATGTTATATCGAACCAATTCTTTTTTATGGATGTGAAGCATGGACTATAAACAAGAAAATTCAAAGTGAATTGGAGGCTACAGAAATGTGGTTTCTGAGAAGAATGATGAAAATACAATGGACAGCCAAGAAAACGAATACAGAGGTTCTCATTGATGCTGGCGTAAAAAGATCAATCAAATCAAACATTAGAGGCAGACAGTCAAGGTTTCTAGGGCATGTGCTGAGAAGAACACAGCTTGAACACTTAATAACCACTGGAAAGATCAAAGGGAGAAGAGATAGGGGTCGACAAAGAGAAAAGTTACTAGATGGGCTTGTATCGTGGCATGGTAGAAGCTCACCAACCGAGCTTATTGACAACACAAGAGACAGAGAGTCATGGAGAAACATGATCGCCTACGCCAGTCGGCATGGCACTTGATTGATGAATTGATTTGAGATATATGTTTATAAGAATAAAAACACAACAGAAACGAGTATTTTTCTCCTAATGTAGCAACGAATTTGATGTTTTAGTTTCTAAAAATGAAAAAAAAAATATCGATATCTCTGGAATCGAGCACCGAATTAACTAATCTCAACTTTGCCAGATTACAAGATGGCAATCAGCAACTTCTAAAATTGCTCATATTGACGCCGTTTAAACCGTTGATTTCATTAGTAGTTATGCCAAATGTGATCCATATCGGTCAAGTCGTATAGAAGTGAGTAACGATGAGGAAACACGACGTTATATATTTATACACCACACAATACACTCAAACAAAATACGTATCGGAGATTTGAATTTTACAACATCCATAAGTGCTCTTGTGGAAAATCTGCAGAAAGCACTCAGCATATCTTACAGAACTGTCCACCGTACAAGACTGCAAGACAAACACTGGTTACAGGAAACAGCTCTTACGGACAAACTTTACATCTATGTCATGGGCGCCCGTGACCATAGTAAAGCTCATTGAGAAAAAGTGCAAATCACGCACATCGTCTGCTACTGTCTGAAGAACGGGAGCGACGTTTAGGAAGACAAGAAAATATTTGCAAAGACTCCGAATCGTTTATCCCACAAACATTGGATGTCTTACCCACACACATTACGTGTTTTATCCCACAACATTGGATGTTTCCAAAGCGGCTCAAAAGAAGAAAATGATAAATTAAATAATTGTATTCGAGTATCCCCATATGTTCTCTGCTCCTCTCAACGGATCAGCACGTCACTTTTCATTACTGTAACCCATATCAAGTAACCAGAACGTGAATGCACGGTATAGAAAATATGACCTCGAGTACCCTAACACATGACCTCGTGAACCCTAACACATGACCTCGTGAACCCTAACACATGACCTCGAGTACCCTAACACATGACCTCGTGTACCCTAACACATGACCTCGTGAACCCTAACACATGACCTCGAGTACCCTAACACATGACCTCGTGAACCCTAACACATGACCTCGAGTACCCTAACACATGACCTCGTGAACCCTAACACATGGCTTAACCACTGTTGGTGCTACGAACTTGTGAACTTATTCTGCAATTGCGCAATGATCTCCTTGCATATTGTGAACTTAATGTGCAATTATGCAATTATCTCCTTGCATATTGTGATATCTAGGACTGTTTCCTCACTTGAAATCTCTGCCGACGACGCCAACTGCGAATGTGATAATTCCTTACACTCTGGCACCTCTATATGACAATAGTGATACACTATATCTGGCATAACACGCTCCTGGCGTCGTGCCTTCATTCGATATTCTACAATACCAACCTCGGCTGCATTTGATACCCATAATTCAGACAGGTATGTCTGGCGTCGCCTATTCTATTCAAAGTCTATATAGACAGAATTATACACGAAACACAAGGTGAGATATATAAGGAAACAGCAGAGAAGGAACAACTTAATAACGAACTCAATGAACTGTTTCTCGCTGTTGATCAAATCATCGTATATGATGACGAAGAAAAACTGCAAACCCACATCAACTCACTATCACGAAATATGCAATAAATACAACATGCGGATTGATCATGATGATGATGATGTTCCTCCTTCGCAAGCACAAACGAGCATGGCATGAAAAACAATATATGTGATGAACAAGTAGAAAAAACAAACAACAACAACAAAGAAACGAAACATTTATTATTGTCTAATTTGTTTGTACGTTCGTAGATGTCCAATGATTCAGAATCGTTCCAGGAAAGTTCTATTGCAGTACATGCAGGAGTGCAGAGGGTTCGGGGTAGGAAAGTTTTCGGATTTGTCCTTCCGCTTCCGTCGCTTTTAAATCTCCCGCATGTTCTTTCTTTTTTCAAATTTAGTCATACCAGCAGGGATCTGGGTGTGTCAAGCTGAGCGATTCAAGGGCTGCAATCTTCCAGGAGCTAGGATCGAATGCGGATTAACACACACTAAACATGCGGATTAACACAGAAACGAGAGAAACTATGCAAATTACGAGATTAACAGATCAGTTAAACATCCACAAAGAGAACACATAAATACATCAAGTCAAAGAGTTCACATAAATACATCAAGTCAAAGAGTTCAAATGCCTAGGAGGTATCGTCACAGAAGACGGACAACTCGAAAAAGAGATATAAACAAGATGTCAAAGGGCAAATGCTGTGACATACCAGGTGTCACCTTTGCTATTGCACCCAAAAATCAACATGGAAGTAAACAAACTTTTAAGAGCATCTTTATACCTGCACTATGGTACCAATGCCAGACTTGGCAACTGACATCTTGACATAAGAGAAAGATTGAAACTTGCAAAATTAAATTTTTAAGGAGGGCTATTGGAGTCATCAGACTTGACAAAATGCGCAGTGAGAACATCAGAAAGATAATAGGAATCCCATCATGCATTGAATATATAGAGAAACAACAGATAAAATGATTTGAAGATCTTATGAGGATGAATGATCACCTTCCCACAAGAGTTTATAACAAGATGGAATCAGGATACAGAGTCAAGGGCAGAGCTAGGACAAGATGGATAGACCATCCTGAATAAACACGATTACAACTCAACCAGAACATCACACCTGACTCTGGAACGCAGACTAAATCTCCGTCATAAACCCCTACGCTCAACGGATAGTTTGGAAGCTACAACACCACCTGGGTACAGACAATATACCGATAGTTAAAATATTTAAAACAACAATTGCTGAGTATTTCCGTTCCAATGATATATATCTCTCTATTCTTATCTCTCTATTCTTATCTCTCTACTCTTGTATTTATAGTGTCCCCATTTGCGTTCATTCGTCTTCTAGTATTAAACTCTCGTGTTGCAACGCCCCTGGACTTCTAGTATTTTACTCTCCTGTTGCAACGCCCCTGGACATCTAGTTCTAGCTAAAATAGTGCCACTGACTTTCTTTCAGACACAGAAGTATACCTACTCAGTGTTAGAGAAATAAACCAACGTACTACATATATGGAGGTACAACACAGATCAATAAAGGGGGAGGAACAGAAAAACGAATGTAGTATTGCAACGAAATATAAAACGAGCTAACTACATCAACAGAAATAGAAACATACAACGTTTCGGCAAAAACGTCTTCATCAGGACACGTACAAACAGCAAGAAAGAAATAAACTGTATTATATAAAGAGAATCATAATGTAAGAGAGGAGAAATATAAGATAATAAGGAAGAGAAGATGAGAGATAGAAAAAGAAGAAAGGAGACCAATACGTCAATGTTCAAAGGAAAATGGGTTTATCTGTAATTCAGTGAGAATTTCCTCTTTCCATACAACTTGTATAAAGTGATACAATTAAACCCTTCAAGTTTAGGGGTAGGCTGACAATCGGTCACCTGTGAAACAGTCTTGTCAGTTTTCTTACATGTTTTTTTGTCTGTCTCTTGTTCGTCTCCCCGGCATCATCCGCTCCATTTTGGTCTTCTCTAGGCTGTTATGGAGTTTGATATGGCCGAAATATTGTAGTTTTCTAGAAAGAACCATGATGTTTAGCTAGTTTCTTTTACATTAATTTATATCAGGATGGCTACATTGGCGATCTGTTTTTGGTGCATGGTATTCTGAGGATTTTTCTGTAATATTTTGTTGAAATGCTGCTATTTTATTTTTCACTTTGTTGGCGATTGTCCAGGATTCGCACCCATATATTGCTGCTAGGAATATGCAAACTTTTAGAAATGTTAGTTTTCTTGTTTTGCAATAGCTAAGCCATATGTTTTTCAATTGTATCAGCTTCTTTGAAGCGATAGCCAACCTCCTTTTTACTTTCTCATAGCCAGCACTGTTACTGTAGATAAGAGAATAAGGTATTCAAAACTGATGAGTCCTTCTAATTCTCTGTTGTTGATACTGATTAAGAACTAGCTAGTGGTTTTGTCGCTTGTCGTAATCTTAGACTTGTTTCCACTCATAATTTTTTTTTTAAACCACACATTATTAACAAAAAGCATCATCATTTAGTGCAAGCAGTACTCTATAAAAACTATTGTACTATTACTTGAACGTAGAGAGCAGCAAGTGGGAATTTCACTTCAACTAGAAATAATCTAACGATGAACATGACAGTGGTTCACACCAACAGACAAGTTTTATCGGGAATTCACAGTCTTCTGAATATATGTATATATAGAAGGCATGCTACAAGTACACAAAAAAATCGATTGTGCGACTGTGTAGAAACGTTGGCTTGATGTCTCGTCCTTCAACCATATCTCATGAGTAGGGCTCGGATTTTTATGACCTAAAAATCAGAAATATGACCTGCAAATATGACCTAAAAAAGGCAAAATATGACCTAAAATATGCTAAATATGCCGAAATATGACCATAAGGTTTTTCTCATTTATGAACCAAAAAAAACGCAAATTATTATTGTTTGCATGTTTTACGCATTACATAGTAGTCATAGTACCTACATAGTAGTAATACTTAACAAAGCATGTATAAAAACACTTACCACATGTATTCCTCAGTTTTCATTGTTTGTACAATTGCAACCGACAACAACATGCATTTTTAGAGTTTCAAATTTGAACGATCGTCGATTGTCACTGAGAATTGTTTTATATTTTGAAAAACTTCGTTCTACATCACATGATGTCACAGGGGCAAATCTAAATAATGTCAGATCATTTGCTGAAAGTTCAGGTTCATCCTCTTGAAATGTTGCATGTTTACCACTAAGTATGTCTGCAATTTTGCACAATGAGAAATAACCAGAATTTCTATGAAGAACACTTTCTAATTTTACTTTAATCCTGTTGCTTACTTTACCACGTGATCCATTTATTTCTGTTTGAATTTGTTTCACAATATCTAATGCATCATAAAGTGCAGTCCTTCGCTTTCCAGACGTTTTATTGCTTTTGAAATTGCCGAAAAGTTTGACTTTATATAAGTCAGATTTTGTGATAGTCTGGTAGAAAATAAGCTTTGCACTGCTTGTATTGATGTTGCGTCGTCTTTGTCTAGGGCATTAAATATTTTAATTAGTGTTGAATAGTTGTCACAGTAATACTTTACAGCGTCCAGCCATGTACCCCAACGTGTAAGGATAGGTTGTGGAGGAAGTGGTAGTTGAGGAGCTTCTTCTTTGAATTTTTGTACTCGAAGAGGAGCCTTGATGAATATTTTTTCCCATTTGAAATAAGCTTGTCCACATCAGGAAAATTACCTCGAACTTCCTCAGCTACTCGATGCACGAGCAAGGCAAGTAATATGGATCAATTTCGGGTAGAGAATTTGAAGTCCTTTAGCAGCCTTTTTCATATAGGGAGCAGCATCTGTTATTAATAGAAGGATATTATTTCTTTCTATTCCATTTGGCCACAACAGCTTCATGGAATTATCAAATAGAACAGCTATGGAGGTATGATTTGTTCTTTCAAGAACTTCACAGTTAAGGACACATTTTTCTCCTGGTTGATCTCCTTTTAAAGTTCCAACTATAACATTTGCGACAAACCTGCCATCTACATCAGTAGTCTCGTCTAAGGAAACCCATATCTTGTTATCTGCAATAGAATTTCTAATTTTATTTAACATGTCCTCATAACATTTGGAGAGATAATTTTTCCTTAAAGTAGATTCATCTGGGATAGGATGGCTAGTGTATTTCTCCAGAAATTGTCGGAAATATTGATTTTGCAATTTATTTAAAGGCATATTTGATTAAACCATCATATGACACAAATCTTTAAAAACCGGTCTCTGTGTTTCCCGAAGAAGAAGAGGAAGTAGCAGAACATTTTTCAAGTAATAAACTTTGTCTTCCTTCCATTTTAGAAAGTCTACTTAAACATTTCATATGTTTAGAAGTATTGCAATGTTGTTACACATTAAACCGTTTTCCAGCTGTAACCTTGACCTCACACAGTGTACAGTACAATATTTCTCCATCGGTACTAAATACTTTTGAACCAAATTCCTGCACAAATTTACGCAACTTTGCACCATTAGAATTAGACACTTTAGGCATTGTAAAACAAAGTTATTCCAGGGAATCAACCATAAACAATATAAAATATAACACTATTATTAAGACTATTATATAACTATGAGCTAGAGCACGAGATCATGTAGTCACTGTTGCAAATGGCAAATTAATAATTGTAACATACAAATGGGCGCCAAACGGTTTAAATTGAAACTGGAAGTTTTAACAAATCCAGGAATATTCGCTCTTGACGTTGAAACATTTGAAATTGTTTCCTACAATTTACTTTCGAAACAAAACCCAGAAAATGCTTTTGAAGTATTGATGTCACTCCCTTTTTGATTCTCAGATGCCGACTGACATCAAAGAGTTGACTGATGTCTTCCCTTCCCTACAGTCCCATGAAAGACACACATGCATACTCACTAATACACACATTCAGAAATATAGCCAATCCTCACAATTTGTCTCTAAACATAGTTTAAGATGTGCTAACATTGATAAGCAAACGGAGTACACCAGAACGTTGAGTACACCAGAAAATATGCAAAATATGACCAAAATATGACCTAAATCTCCAATTTCAGGCAAAATATGACCTCATCAAAATTATGGTCAAAATATGCATTTATATGACAAATAAAAACAGCTTAAAATTGTTCAGAAATGCTTGAAACATGTAGAAATTAACTTAAAACTGAAAATATGCTTCAGGAAAAAAATATGACATTTCATGAAAATCCGAGCCCTACTCATGAGCATAGATGGAACATGTATGAGCCTTGTGTATACAAATCCCTAATACGGAATAGTCGCGCGTGCTGATCTCACGATGCATTCATTTATCTTTGCTTCGCCGAAATTATCGGTGCTTTTTATTATTGTCTGACATAAATACACGCTAAGCAATGAGTTGCATAAGCCACTGCCGCGAGTGAGTTTGTGGAGGCCAGTACACAGTACTAGTTTGGAGAAAGGCTTGTATCTATTGTAAGGCACATCCCAACTATTTCCAGCTGAAACTGACTCCTTCTGTGACGCCATTGAACGGTTATATTTATATTTAGGTGACCTTGGCCTGCTCCAGTGAATCACGAACTGAAGGTGACGATTAGTGTAGATCAGAAAATAAAAGTTTTCAAAATTTTACGGGAGCATTCAATCTCAACAGACTTAAACTATCAGATACTCTACCCAGATGGATTTGCTGAAGCACAGATATCAGACATACGAACGTGCACAGACATTTCTAAATAATACACGTTTGACCTTGTCTGATCATTTGCTAACAATCTACAAAATAGAAAATATAGAACAATTCTCCATTCTACGTTCGTTCGAAAATCCTTGCACATTAGTAGCATAAATTCTAAGCAACGGAATGCGTTTCGTCATTGTATACACCTTATCTGCGATATCTGTGCCTTTCAAACTGTCACATCCGTATGACACCGAATGACTTTGACCCTCTATATGATGAAAATCTGAAGTCTTCTTGTTTTGGCACAAGACTAAGTGACTGTTTCCTCCGACATCTTCATGCCATTAACCACAGATCGCATAGCCCTGCTTGTATACATTTCAATGGTGTTCATCATTGTTATTCCCGTTATATTCAGATCACTCCAATAAGATCTTGCACCACAGACAACAGAGCTGGATCTACCATTGAGAATTGCAATATATTGGAGTTTGATACCCCGAAAACATTTGATCTGAATACAGAGACTGGAAGAATGGAGATACTAAGACTGCAAAGAGGTCAAATGCTGCTTCTGTGATGTCTTTATTGTTACTGTTGTTAGTTTTGTTTACTGTTTATCTTGCATTTTCTATTTTCTTTTTAAAGTATTAATCTTGAAACTGTCTTGTATACTGTTTATCTGAATTATGTTTGTATACCATATAGTCTGATTGTCTGTAAGCTCATTGTAAGGCTAATCGAACTTGTATTTTACCGTATGTATTGTAAATGGGACAATCAACTCGACCCCAAATATATCCTCAGGCTCTGCTTACGACATGCATGTCAAACAACAGTTTAGCTATTATTTGATTCCCTTTCCCACATCCTGTAACATACAAGCTATTGAAAACAGTCATTTTCATTATTTCTTTATTTTATCTACATTTTACATCAAGAAAATGTGTAAGAACTCAAACAGCAACTCAATAAATTCATAAATTGTTCCGGTCTCAAATTTTATTCCTTAATGTCAGAAAGAGCAGTAGGGGGGGGGGGCATGTTATGTGAAATTTGATTTCTTAAACGTTGTGCCAAAACTACTGCGCATATATATGTCGAGACATGATATCAAGATATTGTGATAACAAAAATGTTCATCAATAATAAATACAGCTACAATAAAATATATTATAGGACAAAGTATTAAAACACGGACAAATATTCGCGGTTTGTAAATAACTAAAACTAATGAAATCAAAGTTTTGGCACAGATCGTTTGTCACTGACACTTAATTAAATAGCACGCATATAAACTGATTTCAGAAGCAATACATAGTAAAGCGTGATTAGCAGCATATATAGAGTACGTATATAGAACATACATATACATAACTCCTGTACACTAACATATGGATGCGATTCCTGGACACACAAGACACTGGGAAATTATAAACAGTAAAGATGAGATGTGGTTTTACAGAAGAATGTTGAGAATACCATGAACTGCCAGAAAAACTAATGTGGAGGCGTTGAAAGAGTTAAATGCGAGACGGAGCTTAGTTTATAATATAAGAAAAAAACAACCGTCAATTTTTGGTCACGTTATGGGACAATGCGGTTTGGAGAGCAGAGTCACAACAGACAAGAATGAGGACAACTGAGACAGGGCGACAACGTGAGAAAATATTAGACAGTTTAACAACCTGGCACGGCTTGGAAACACGAGCGAGCTTGATACATAATTCTGTAGACAGACAACTGTCTATCGTACATGTCATGCAATATCTCCTAAAATAATACAGTATTTAAGCACAGTCACCGTGTTAATAAGTTACCAATTAAATAGTTAAAACCGGTTACATAGTTTCCCCGGGGTCTAAGGAAGACTGACAGATAGATTAAACAAGTGACAACACATACAATTGGCAACCCATTTTGACCTATCAATTATTTGTAGACGATTCTCCTTTGATTGTAATGTTACTTGACAGTAACATGTTTACTGTAATATCTAAATTTTAATATTACTTATACTCAACTTCAAAGAATTTCACCGACATGCACAAACCAGAGCAAGTATTGACTAAATATTAAAAGTAATTGTTCCGTCGGATAAAATCTAATATTGCATGCCAAATATCTCTGCAATCAAACAGACAGTTTCTGAGATATTCAATTGTATGTGTGATTACGAATTTATAAACAGACTAGCTTCTTATGCTCCGAGAATTTCTTACCTATAAAAAAAATATGTCAAGAACCGCGCGTACACACTATAGATATGATGTATTATTTCATTTCTGTTTGTGATATTGCCTTGTTTCTAGGATGTAAATGCATTTGCTTATTTCACAACGGACAGTGCAAGGGACACAACTATATAATTTACATTTACAATGAGTTGATTATCTAAGGGATGTAACTTATAGAAGATGTAGTTACGGTGTGAATACATTTATTGAATATATGTTATCTCAGACGTTCAGGTGTAATCTAGTTAGTCACAGTTTTTAGTTTTATGTCCCACACCCCCCCTCCCAGAATGTCGCAGATAAATCCTTAGTGTCTAGAAAAAACCCAACCCGCTGGAAATTTGAGAACTGGGGTAATACATGGCAAATATTGAGATAAATGGTAATAGGCATATTTGTGACCAATATTTATAGACAAAAATATAATAGCAATGAGAACATAGGCAGACTAAACAGCTTCAATTAGGAGGAAAGACATCCACAAACAATCAACCAGCAGCCATAGAAACATATGAAGATGATCTTGATTCAGACACAGATGTCTATTTATAGAGTATTAGAAATGTCATTCTATCGTCGTATTCACAGTTCAAGAAAATATTTGCCCGACTATTACTGGTGCAACGGTTATATCAGTAATCCGTACGTTATTACCTAATCCAATTGTTACATTTATTTTCCTTTTTGCTTTGTGATTCACGAAGGTATTCTGTAAATACATCATCTTTCCATCCTTGTGCCTTCCCGCCAAACATGAAGCAGAGTTTCTTGGGAAATCTTCCCGTTCTAGGAACTGCTTGAAAGAATCCAGACTTACGGCAAAACCTGTAGAAGAATATAGAGCTTGTATACACGGTGTAGACATAGCGACATGACATGTAACAATAAGGTATAATCACTAGAAGGTAATACTGCTGTAAAACTGAATAATAATAGTACTTACGTAGAACACCGGTTTTTGAAGTTTTCACTTGATGACAACTGACAGACTATCATTCAAGGATTATGGGGTTCAAACACGAAAAAATTCTAGTAACAATACACAAGACATTTTCAACGTTTCGAACCTTTAGATCTTTATCAAGAATATAAAAATTAACAGCGGAAACAAAACAATAATGACATTCTTACCATCACGGAGGCACTACAACGCAGACATGTAAAAAGTACGAAGTTCGAGCTGACATTGACGTACTTGTAAACATGTTGTAGTGGAAGCAGATTTTGTTGAAAGTGGGCGGTATATGAGAACAGAAAGACAACAATTATTACCCAAAACAACATGGACAGCAATACAGCAAGGACCATACCAACATAAATTTAAACACATGAATGTTCGGAATGAAGTCCAAAAAGCGTGAGGATATCGAACTTAAAAAATGAATCGATTTTCAAGATCGTACCTAGGTCTGTCATCCGTGATGCGAGATCTGAGATCAGTGACCTGGATATCGAGGGCACGATGATGACTATAACCATTGACATGAATGGCGACAGGAGTAGGTTTTCTGTGTTTTATGGCATGAAGATGCCTACAAAAGCGGTCATTCAATCGTAAGCTCGTTTCACCTATATACTTCTTGTCACAACGTTCACATATGATAATGTAAATGAAATTACGGGATTCACATGTAAAGGTATCATCGATAGTGAAAGTTTCGTTAGGAAATGAAACAGAGCGGATCTGTACTACATAGGGAAACGTGTAGCAACGCCCGCGTTCGCAACGAACAGTGCTAAAATGATCAGGAATATAAGATCTGAGGTGACTTGATCATGATGTCATTAAGAGTTGTGTCACTCCCATAGGCAACCAGAGGAAAGTCCTGGAAAGCGGTAAGATTTTGAGGCTGAGACTGAAGAAGGAAATAATGCTTGAACAAGATTCGACGGACAGTAGAGTTATGGGGATGAAAAGTAAGGAGAAGTTTAACCCTTGTTATATCACTACATTGATGATAAAGATCAACCTATGTGCTTACCTCATGGCTCTGCTCAGTTTTTCATATGTCATTAGGGGGTTATTCTTCTTTGCACCCCAGAGCTTTGCAACTTTGTTGGATTTGATGATTCGGAAAACTCCATTCTGTGAATTTGCAACACGAAATTTGTAACACGAAATAATTTATAACACGAAATTTGGTTTAGTACATACCATAACATGACACCTTATTGAAGACCGTACTTGAGGGCAAAGTCAAAGGGAAGCGAGCAAGAGGTAGCCAGAGATACAAGTGGGAGAGTAACATCACACGATGGACAAGTTACAGTCTAGCAGAGTGCACCATAAAGACAACAGACAGGGATGTTGGAGATACGTTGCAGCCAACCTTCATTGCGGAGACGGCACTTGATGATGATGATACTATAATTTAAAGTTGCTTCAAGAATCTATGTATCAGTTTATCTATATGTCTATCTGTCTGCCTGTCTGTCTGTCTTATCTATCTATATGTTTGCCTATCCTGTCCTGGTGTGGTCTGGTTGTCTGGTTTGGTCTGTCTGTCTGTCCGCCCGTCTGTCTGTCCATCTATCTAATCTAACCTAACCTAGCCTAGCCTTGCCTTGCCCTGTCTTATCTTATCTTATCTTATCTTATCTTATCTTATCTCATCTTATCTTATCTTATCTTATCTATCAATGTTTCTTCAGCACCGAATATGGTGCATATGGCATGAAACCAGAACTCTCCAGTTGGAGCGATGTAATGCTACTGTGTGCAATTCTAGCAAGCTGTTCAGACCCATAGTCTTCTTTTGATGGTTGTTCTGCTTGTAGTGACATTCTGTTTTCATTCACTCTTAGTAACATGTTTGATATGAATCCTATTGTTTTCTACTTATTGTTGTAGAAACATATTTCTGTTTGGTATCTTAATTTACAAATCTGATCAATTGACGGACCCAAATGTACATTTTTCTAAAATGTGAATACAATTCAGGCCGTCACCTAAGCTGTTGTATACACTAAGGTTAAATAAAATCGCAGACATTGTCAGTAAGTCAGAGACATTATTAATACTGTGTATGACCCCCTGTAGCATCAATACAATTTTGGCATAGGCGTATTATGCTATTGCACAGTGTCTAAAAATATTTTGTGGAATGAGATCCCATTTTGTAACGATTGCTCGCTGAAGATCATGGACATCGTTGATGACATGCCGGCGGACCCCTGGGTGATCATTGAAATCAGAAATCTCTCATTCAGCCTGGCAATAGTGGAATGGTCACAATTAAAGTGTCTGGCAACTTTTCTGCTCGCCATACCACTCCCCAGCATACCAACAGCTTGTCATCGCTCTTGTGACGAAAGCCGAGGCATCGCAAACACACTTTCGATGAAAACAACATAAGATGTTGTATTATCTGAAATGTTACTGTGTATGCCAAATTAAATCGTGATTCGACTAGTAATTTGACCAGAATTGTGCCCTTTGATGTTTTGCACGCGAAGCACGCAAAATCTTGTGAAAAGAACATAACAACGGTAATAAAACGTGAAAACATTAAAGTTAACTGGTAAACATTCACATGGTTTGAAAATCGTTGACTGAAATAAACAATTCAAGGGTGAAAATATGACACGAGTTTGAGTTTATAACATTCAATTCGCACAAGTCTGCTTGTGTAAGTTTTAGCTAAAATTGTAATAAAACCAGTTGTCAATAATAGCATTGTGGACGTGACTCACTGTGTCCGTTTATGTAAATAACCTTATGAATAGCATGCAGTAGTGTCTAGTAATCTCGACCACGAACTAACATGGAATAAATAGCATGCAGTAGTGTCTAGTAATCTCGACCTGGAACTAACATGGAATAAATAGCATGCAGTAGTGTCTAGTAATCTCGACCACGAACTAACATGGAATAAATAGCACGCAGTAGTGTCTAGTAATCTCGACCATGAACTAACATGGAATAAATAGCATGCAGTAGTGTCTAGTAATCTCGACCTGGAACTAACATGGAATAAATAGCATGCAGTAGTGTCTAGTAATCTCGACCACGAACTAACATGGAATAAATAGCATGCAGTAGTGTCTAGTAATCTCGACCACGAACTAACTTGGAATAAATAGCATGCAGTAGTGTCTAGTAATCTCGACCACGAACTAACATGGAATAAATAGCATGCAGTAGTGTCTAGTAATCTCGACCAGGAACTAACATGGAATAAATAGCATGCAGTAGTGTCTAGTAATCTCGACCAGGAACTAACATGGAATAAATAGCATGCAGTAGTGTCTAGTAATCTCGACCAGGAACTAACATGGAATAAATAGCATGCAGTAGTGTCTAGTAATCTCGACCAGGAACTAACATGGAATAAATAGCATGCAGTAGTGTCTAGTAATCTCGACCAGGAACTAACATGGAATAAATAGCATGCAGTAGTGTCTAGTAATCTCGACCAGGAACTAACATGGAATAAATAGCATGCAGTAGTGTCTAGTAATCTCGACCAGGAACTAACATGGAATAAATAGCATGCAGTAGTGTCTAGTAATCTCGACCACGAACTAACTTGGAATAAATAGCATGCAGTAGTGTCTAGTAATCTCGACCACGAACTAACATGGAATAAATAGCATGCAGTAGTGTCTAGTAATCTCGACCAGGAACTAACATGGAATAAATAGCATGCAGTAGTGTCTAGTAATCTCGACCAGGAACTAACATGGAATAAATAGCATGCAGTAGTGTCTAGTAATCTCGACCTGGAACTAACATGGAATAAATAGCATGCAGTAGTGTCTAGTAATCTCGACCACGAACTAACATGGAATAAATAGCATGCAGTAGTGTCTAGTAATCTCGACCACGAACTAACATGGAATAAATAGCATGCAGTAGTGTCTAGTAATCTCGACCACGAACTAACATGGAATAAATAGCATGCAGTAGTGTCTAGTAATCTCGACCACGAACTAACATGGAATAAATAGCATGCAGTAGTGTCTAGTAATCTCGACCAGGAACTAACATGGAATAAATAGCATGCAGTAGTGTCTAGTAATCTCGACCAGGAACTAACATGGAATAAATAGCATGCAGTAGTGTCTAGTAATCTCGACCAGGAACTAACATGGAACACACAAGAAACTATACGTACTTCTCTGTCTTCCCATTTGAGAATATGCGGATTTGTATTTGGATCATTTAAAAGTTTCAGAAGAAATTTCCACAAGTGATCTCTGTGTTTGGCTGTTGAATGAAACAGTAACATGTTGAAATCATGATTGAAATGTATAACATTAATTATATCAATAAACTAAAACTTTGTTAGGTTGTTGTGATTGTCTACGTAATTTTTAGGTTCAGAATGAGGCCACAGATTTTTGAACAATATCGATCAAGTCTATCTACAGATAAACAGTCTTCCCTGTGTCAAGGGAGAGATCACGTCCGGGTTACGATCAGAAGCTAACAATTTGAATGTTTTCTATGGATAAGTATAGTGTGCGTCTATTGCCATGGTTTTAAAATGTACAAAAACTATAGTTTTCCTGAATATAATTTCAACTAGCATGTCAATGAGGAATATAATAATATCTACCAGAAACTATTGAAATATCTAAACTTGTTTGACCTACTTCGAACCTTACAATGTGTATACATGTGGAGTATACTGATCTATTGAATCGTGCAAGTTTTAAATATCTTTCAGCAGTAATTATAATATGAACAATTCTGACATTCGCTGCTTTATTGTCACATATGCTGCTTTATTCTGACATTCGCTGCTTTATTGTCACATATGCTGCTTTGCAGAAACGTACATTACCAGAATTTGAAGCCAAATTCATAGATTGCAAACATCATGAGCATATACTTTTCAGAATTGTTACATCCAACATTGTTACATACAGTTTTATATCCATTTTATGTACAAGGCACACTGATATCTGTATGTACAAGGCACACTATTATCTGTATGTACATGATGCTCTATTGTCTGTATGTGCAAAGCGCTCTACAGCCAAAAAAGGTGCAACATCTTGTGAAAAGAAGATACATTGAGCCTTTCAGCAGCGGAGGGTAGCTATAAAGGTATGGGTAGATCAAAAACCATCTACCGCGATCGCCTCATGCCCGAACTGTCCAAGGATATTTGCGGCCAGATTACGGCTTATTGACCATATCAAAAAGGTGTCTGTGTTTAAAGTCATGAATGTAACAAACTGAATTAGGAAAATAGTGTAACACATGATCATCATCACTTGTCATGGATAGACAGCAATAACATATTATAGATAAGTCAGCACAGGTAATATGTAAACAGTAAACAGATTGTATATAAGTCAGCACAGGTAATATGTAAACAGATTGTGTATAATTCAGCACAGGTAATATGTAAATAAATTCTATATAAGTCAGCACAGGTAATATGTAAATAGATCATATATAATTTCCTATCAACTATTAACCTACAAAGAAGTAACTCTAAAATCGTGACCATATCCATTAATTACTGTAACACAAGTAGGCGCCCGCAAACCGTTGGCCATAAGTGCCTGTTTTCCTGCATTTACGAAAGCCGCGATTTGATGTACATCTACCTGTGACTGGAATTTAATTTAATAGCATGCCGTGTCCGTTTGATGCTAGCCCTGTACTTCTACAAGTGTACTGTCCACAAGAGATATTAGCCCTGTACCTCTACGAGTGTACTATCCAAAAGAGATATTAGCCCTGTACTTCCACATGTGTAATGTTCAAAAGAGCCAGACATGAAATATATATATAACTAAATATGTAGATTACTATTCAAGAATATTGTGTAATTAAAATAATCTGTTAAGTTTATTTAAATATGATTTATTTGAAATTAAAAGCGAATCTCATTTCACAGTGCTAATTTTCAAACTAGTTAGTGAAGATGTGTGGACACAGTTGATTAATTCAATTTTTTAAGTTGCATTCTAGAACTAGTTTCTTTGCAAAAATAGAATAAAGGATAAATTAATCCCAAATCACTGGAATCGAGTTGTTGAACCGCGGGATAACAAGATAGCTTACTGTCGACAAAGCTGCATCGATTTACCTGTTTCAGAAAAAGAGCACAGGAAATAAAATCTTTTGCATGTAACAAACTGAATCATACTCTTCTTCTTCTTCAGCGTTCATTCTCAAACTCCCGCTGTATCTCTCTTGTCGCAGGACTATGGTCCCACTAGATTTCCAGCAGGATGTCGTCCAAAGAATGGTAATGCGTTGTGTCGCCGTTTTATTTGCGTCAATGGTCTGACACATCCGTCTTCGGCGGTGAATCATACAAACAGATACATATATCATGCCATAAAACAGGCTGTAACTAATGTTATACCAAAATTCCCATATCAAGAATCAACACCAGGTAACATAGGACAATGATTACTGCTAGTACTAATATCCAATCACTCTTATTCTAATTACCTGTGTGTTTCCCCGTACTGATAGATGTTCTGTCACTTTGTGACAGCGGACTGTCAATCGTCAGTGTACTGTTGATTCCCATTTCTGAGATGTCATTGATGAAAGTGTCCATAGTAGGTGATGACTTGAGAGGTGGCATAAACGATACATCAGAAAGGGAATCTAAACACAAAGTGAGTACATATATATATATATATATATATATATATATATATATATATATATATATATATATATATATATATATATATATATATATATATATATATATATATATATATATATATATATACTTTCAGTTAGACAGTAAGTGAATATAATGATACGATGTGTGTTACTTGTGAAATAATAGAAAAGTTACCACTATGTAATACGATATTGTCTATACGAATAGATACATTTATTAGTTTATATTGAGATCAAATAGATAATGATTCATATTATAGGTGGATAGAATATATATATAAGGATTCATCATCATCAGGTACCATGTCGGCTGGCGTAGGCGCTCATGGCTTTCCACAGCTCTATGTCTCTAGTATTATGTATTAGAATCGTTTTTGTTTCCATGCCGTGACAGGTTGTTCAACTGTCTAATATTTTACTTGTAGCCACTTTCTCTGTAGTCTTCAATCTTACCTGTTGTGACTTTGTTCTCCAAACCTCCTTGTCTCATAACGTGGCCAAAATATGAAGATTTTTTTTCCTTATTGATTAAGCTCCGTCTCGCATTTGACTTTTTCCATACCTACACATTAGTTTTCCTGGTAGTCCGTTGTATTCTCAGCATTCTTCTGTAATGTGCTCATAATTAATCTATTTTACCAGATGTCCAATCTTGGCTCTTATAATTAATGTATTTTACGAGAAAATTTCAATCTTGGCTCTTATAATTAATGTATTTTACGAGAAAATTTCAATCTTGGCTCTGATAATTAATATATCTTACCAGATGGCCAATATGGGCTCTGATAATTAAATCTTACCTTCACTTGAATAACCCTGATCAAAGGAATCAACTGTGCACAAAGGAGACGTTACATCACGAACGAGCGAAGATGACGACACAGACATAGATGATGAATGTAGTCTTGGAAATAAAGTAGAAGAAGTTGTAGACGGGATGATCGACGATGATGATCTTATTGTCAGGGAGCTGTGTGTCAGGGAGCTGTGTGTTTGGGAGCTGTGTGTCGGGGAGCTGTGTGTCGGATGTAATTCATAATTCGACTTTGCAAACGAAGATCTAGCCGAAGTGTCGAAATGCAAGTAGGGCGTTGTAAGATTCTGAGGTGAAGTGATTGGAAAATCTAGTTCTTGATCTATAGCATACACTCCCAAGCTGGGTAGATCAACCTTAATATCGTTGCCTGCTTGGAACACAACCAGATCTGTGGATACAAATATATGATATTATATAATTAAATATGGCAGAGATTTCAGATTTAAAACAACAATTATAACAATAAAACGGAGGTATTTTGTCTAGTACAATTTTACTGATATATCTCACTTTAGTGCCCCAGTACATTTTAGTACCCTAGCATAAATTAGTGCCCTAAGACACATGTTAGTACTCTAACAAAACTTAGTGCCCTAGTACACATTTTAGTGTCCTAGTACACATATTAGTACCCTAGCATTACTAGTGCCCCAGTACACA
This sequence comes from Meghimatium bilineatum, assembly GCA_034231615.1. NCBI lineage: Eukaryota > Metazoa > Mollusca > Gastropoda > Stylommatophora > Philomycidae > Meghimatium > Meghimatium bilineatum. Next base: position 1,435,203 of record CM067305.1, on the reverse strand, counting down.
TGTTAGTACCCTAGTACACATATTAGTACCCTAGTATACACGTTAGTGCCCTAGTATACACGTTAGTGCCCTAGTACACATATTAGTACCCTAGCATAACTTAGTGCCCTAGTACACATGTTAGTGCCCTAGTACACATTTTAGTACCTATGCATAAACTAGTGCCATAGTACACATATTAGTACCCTAGTATAACCTAATGTTCAAGAACACTTTAGTACCCTAGTATAACCTAGTGTTCAAGAACACTTTAGTACCCTAGTATAACCTAATGTTCAAGAACACTTTAGTACCCTAGCATAACCTAGTGTTCAAGAACACTTTAGTACCCTAGTATAACCTAATGTTCAAGAACACTTTAGTACCCTAGTATAACCTAGTGTTCAAGAACACTTTAGTACCCTAGTATAACCTAGTGTTCAAGAACACTTTAGTACCCTAGCATAACCTAGTGTTCAAGAACACTTTAGTACCCTAGTATAACCTAGTGTTCAAGAACACTTTAGTACCCTAGTATAACCTAGTGTTCAAGAACACTTTAGTACCCTAGTATAACCTAGTGTTCAAGAACACTTTAGTACCCTAGTATAACCTAGTGTTCAAGAACACTTTAGTACCCTAGTATAACCTAATGTTCAAGAACACTTTAGTACCCTAGTATAACCTAGTGTTCAAGAACACTTTAGTACCCTAGTATAACCTAGTGTTCAAGAACACTTTAGTACCCTAGTATAACCTAGTGTTCAAGAACACTTTAGTACCCTAGTATAACCTAATGTTCAAGAACACTTTAGTACCCTAGTATAACCTAGTGTTCAAGAACACTTTAGTACCCTAGTATAACCTAGTGTTCAAGAACACTTTAGTACCCTAGTATAACCTAGTGTTCAAGAACACTTTAGTACCCTAGCAAAACTTAATACCTGAGATTAATTGCTAGTTCATACTATGTTCTCTCCGTTGTTTTATTTTAACAAACGTAGAACATCACCTGGAGTTACAACTACATCATCTGGAGTTACAACTCTACCAACTGGAGTTACAACTCTACCAACTGGAGTTACAACTCTACCAACTGGAGTTACAACTCTACCAACTGGAGTTACAACTCTACCAACTGGAGTTACAACTCTACCAATTGGAGTTACAACTCTACCAACTGGAGTTACAACTCTACCAACTGGAGTTACAACTCTACCAACTGGAGTTACAGCTCTACAACCTGGAGTCTGGAATGAGAGTGCTAATCTCTTACGGCCTACATTGATATCTTCCGTGTATAAATAACATACAGTAACATTACATTATTATAGACTAATTCTAGACAATTATCGCTCACCTTGCTGGCGTCTCATATTCGAAGTGTTGTTGAATTGATCATCAGTCGTGTACATCTGCTTGTAGCTGCAGCTCTCGGTTATTGATCTGTTGATTTTCTCAGCATCCGAGGATGCACCGTGATTGATGTTGAGAAAATTTTCTGGGATTGTATTGTTAATAGCTGGCTTGGATTTCTGAAGGAACACTAGATTTAGAAAATGGGAAGTGAATAAGATATTTAACAGAGGGTATACAAATGTCCTCATACAAAAAATGTATCCTCGTATACACTAGAAATATTTGTAGATTTCCTAATCTTAATTTTATTCTTCCTGAAATACGATTCTGGAGTACAAATCCCATTGCTCAATATAGTCTAGCATGGCGTAACAATAATGAAATATTTCATATATTTTTCTTCTGTTAAAATCAAGTTACTGTTGCTAACAACAAACAATCAAATCATGGCAATAATTGTCCGATCTACTTAATTACGTGCGTTGAGCTATGCTCTTGAGAACAACTTGCTGGTCTGTTTTCCAACAACAATCTAGGCACATGATGATTTATTGGAGATCCGTAGTTATATTAAACCACGATAATCATCAAAACCAAATAGCAATAATGAACCAGTTTCTTTTAACTTGGGCACATAATCTACACAAAAATGGTGGATGTGAAATACTCGTTAGCAAGAGAATAATAATGGCTAAGACTATATTTTCAATGACATGAGGAAAATATTAACAGGTAAACATATCACAAACAATCAACACATGAGAATTGATATGTCAAATGTTACATCTATTCTCCATTAATGTAAAGCTTATACAGACGGGATAATGAGTATACAGCTTTGAGACAGGTTTGCAGTCTTTTAGAAGTAGATATTCAGAAGAGTAGGGAGAGATTCATGGAACGCTAAATCAAAAGACAAATTTCTGATAACACTGCGTCTGAAAAAGTAACTATTAAAAGGAATAAAAACTAAATAAATGCAATATTTGTAACATATTAAATAACATGTCATCATGTTCATGACATATTGATTTCATCGGAAACAGAAGGAACAGAAATATCTAGATAATACTGTTGGGACTAATGGCTATTTTGTAACATTTAATATTTTAGTTCGAGGTAAAGTTGGATTTTGAGATGAATGAGTAGGAGTCAATATCGATAATGCGTGAGGTGGCTAGTAGAGAACCCCTGACAAAGATTAAAAAAAGAGCAGTGAACTAACATAGAACCGGAACCATCAGCCGTTATACCTTGAGAAATTTACTGAGGCGGAGATCTGAGCACCTATGGACGTGTCCGGTGTGTGAAGAGGATAATCAACATGAGGTGGACAGAATACCGACTATCTGAGTGCGCCACCCAGTAAGAGACGTTATGTTGGAGGTCCGTCGCAGCCAACCTCCAATGCGGATACGACACTAGATGATGATGATTGTTACACGCTAATTCTGTATTACAGTTACATACATACATCATACCACGATTGTGTAAATTCTGTATTACAGTTACATACAGACATCATATCACGATTGTGTAAATTCTGTATTACAGTTACATACAGACATCATATCACGATTGTGTAAATTCTGTATTACAGTTACATACAGACATCATATCACGATTGTGTAAATTCTGTATTACAGTTACATACAGACATCATATCACGATTGTGTAAATTCTGTATTACAGTTACATACAGACATCATATCACGATTGTGTAAATTCTTTATTACAGTTACATACAGACATCATACCACGATTGTGTAAATTCTGTATTACAGTTACATACATACATCATACCACGATTGTGTAAATTCTGTATTACAGTTACATACATACATCATACCACGATTGTGTAAATTCTGTATTACAGTTACATACATACATCATACCACGATTGTGTAAATTCTGAAAAGCCATGTATATATGCACGCCGTAGTAAGGATCAATTCTCTGAAACTGTCTTGTGTCCATCTGACACAAGTCTCGTCCAACAAAATCCCGATAGACCTCGCCTTGAAACTTGGAGCCGTCTAGATGTTCCTGAGCAAAAAAAATAACATGAAATGTAACTTTTAGAAGGACAGCTTCTGTTTAAGAGGATGAAATGATTGATCGCTTTTTCATATCTTCATACGGTCTGGAAGCAGGACACAGTAAACATGACAGATGAACTAACACGTTCTCGCACATTGCAACTTCTTTAGTAGATTAGATGTCTGTCTCTGTGTAGCAGCCCATTACACCAAGCTGCCCTATCAATGTCAGTTCTTCCCTTAGAATTTTAATTATATGAGATTTAATATAATATACGTATTATTATTAGTACTGGAAGTTTTATCCATCAGCAGATGTTCGCTATTGTTAACACAGGTTATATAAAGTTTTAACGTTGAAAAGTGAATTCTGGCCAATTCAGAGTCTGAAGATGACGACGTGGTCCTTGTCGTGACATTAAGTAAAATATCATATTACTGTGTTAATGATGTCAAATTTACGAACAGATTAAAACAGCTGATAATCAGTATTACAGATGAAAATAAATGGAGCAGAGAAAAACATAAATTGTACAAAATATATCAAGATAAACTAGAGTTAGTGTACAGAATGTATTAGGATACAACTGGAGTAATTGTACAGAATATATCTAGATAAAACTGGAAAATTTGTACAGAATGTATCTAGACAAAACTGGAGTTATTGTGCAGCAAGTATCAAGACAAATGTAAAGAATATGTACATACTGTGACATTATAAAACTTAATAATACTTTTAGTTGATGTGCAATGATAAGACTGAAAATAATTGCATATAATGTGCAAAGAAGAAGTTGAAGTAATTGCACAGAATGTATACAACTAATACTGCAAGAAATGTACACAAAAGATCCCAAAAGACCTGCATAAACTGTACCAAGATGAAAGACATGGTTTACGATATTTGGAGTCCTGATTTATGATATATGGAGTCCTGATTTATGATATATGGAGTCCTGATTTATGATATATGGAGTCCTGATTTATGATATATGGAGTCCTGATTTATGATATATGGAGTCCTGATTTATGATATATGGAGTCCTGATTTATGATATATGGAGTCCTGATTTCTTGTTTTTGGAGACGTTATTGATAATAAATGAAGACATGATTTATGATATTTGCAGACGTTATTAACAATATTTGGAGACCTGATTTATTATATGTGGAATTATGATTAACAATATTTGGAGACTTGATTAACGATAATTGGAGACGTGATTTATTATATTTGGAATTATGATTAACGATATTGGGAGACGTGATTAACGATAATTGGAGACGTGATTAACAATATTTGGAGACGTGATTTATTATATTTGGAGTTATGATTAACGATATTTAGTACGTGATTTCTGATATTCAAAAACGTGATGTATAATATTTGGAGACGTGATTATCCATTAATACACACACAACATATCTTCAGTGACAGTTACCTCCTCTACAACGTAATATAACCAGTCCAGAACATCCTTTTGTGTCCAGTCTGTTGGCTGCTTCATTTTCCAGTGAGCCATCTGTGACTGTGAGCAGTGTACGTCACTGGGAACTGAACATTATACAATGTAACATATAATCTACCAAACAACATACACATACATTTATATAGATTATATAGATTATATAGATTATATAGATTATATATATGTATATGTGTATATGTATATGTTGGGTATCTACAAGGTCACAATGAACATTGAGATTGTTAGTGACATTATATCAAGTGAAATATTTCTGTCCAGAACGTTGTCTTCGTCGTGGATACTCTGAACGCCACTCTGTTCCGGGCAAGCAGGCCTGCATTGGCCAAAGACATGCTATTGACACTACTAGGTAAAATATTAGAGAAAATTTCAAAAGAAAGATAGCTAAACATACGCCAAAATATTCATTTATAAACAATGAGATATGTAACATGTGCAGAACAGCGAAAAACAAAATTAGCTAGAAACAAAATGCAGAGAAATAAAGGAGATGAACAACATAATACAATAGCAATGCATAAGGAGATTAAACAGATCACCTATTGAATAAAATCATATAAATTATGGTGACTGCTTTAAAGATAAAAGTGTACAAATATATTTGATAAAACAGACTAATACATCACGTCGATAAATAAAGTAAAGCATATGAACTGGATATAAACATCCAAAAGAACAGCATGATAGTCAGCAAAGTCACAGAAGAACCAGTGCTACACATAAAAATATAACTACTAGGTAGAGCAGTATCAATATCTCGGACACATAATCACAAATGATGGCAGGTGTGAAACAGAAGTTAGAAATACTTGTAATGAAATGAGGAAAATATTAACATCTGAACAAATAAAAACAAGCTAAATATTAGAATTATAAAATGATAAATATATTTTATATTAACATGGCTCAGGAACATCGCTTTCGAGAAGTTCTGCTCTAGTGTAGGATATGGCTATATTTGGAGACTTTTCTTCCAGTGAACATCTCTTCTGCTTTACAGTTGTTAATGTTTCATGTGAAATGTGGTGCTGTACTTAATGATGGCATAAAGGAATGATTTAATGGTGGGTTAAATGATGGGTTAAATGATGGATTTAATGATGGATTTAATGATGGGTTAAATGATGGATTTAATGATGGGTTAAATGATGGATTTAATGATGGGTTAAATGATGGATTTAATGATGGGTTAAATGATGGATTTAATGATGGGTTAAATGATGGATTTAATGATGGGTTAAATGATGGATTTAATGATGGGTTAAATGATGGATTTAATGATGGGTTAAATTATGGATTTAATGATGGGTTAAATGATGGATTTAATGGTGGGTTAAATGATGGATTTAATGATGGGTTAAATGATGGATTTAATGGTGGGTTAAATGATAGGTTAAATGATAGGTTAAATGATAGGTTAAATGATAGGTTAAATGATGGGTTTAATTATAGGTTAAATTATGGGTTAAATGATGGATTTAATAATGGGTTAAATGATGGGTTAAATGATGGATTTAATGATGGGTTAAATGATGGATTTAATGATGGGTTAAATGATGGATTTAATGATGGGTTAAATGATGGATTTAATGATGGGTTAAATGATGGATTTAATAATGGGTTAAAGGATGGATTTAATGATGGGTTAAATGATGGATTTAATGATGGGTTAAATGATGGATTTAATGATGGGTTAAATGATGGATTTAATGATGGGTTAAATGCATGAAATATGTATGTAATCTATACAACAAAGTAGATTTAAAAGAAGATTTGTTTTTCCACTTCTAAATTTTCCAATAATAAGACCTCTAATGCTTTTTGAAACTTATATTGAAATATTACATGCAGGAATTTAATGTATTCTTCCATCAAATAATTCCCATGGGTGACGAGACGATGAAGGCCAGGGAACATTGTACCTTTTTCATTATGTACAAAACTTCTAGGTGGGACAGATTGGCAGATGTGCCAGCAGTACAGGTGAGTCAATATACAGCTGACGGAAGAATGGTGAACTAGTTGAAGAATTTGTCAAAGAATGATTGAGTAATGGTTAAAGAACTGTCCAAAAAATATCGGAAGTATAGTAAACAGCTAACTTATAACTAGAACTAGTACCAATATACTGTAACCAGAAGTAAATACAACGCTTCTAGCAGGATGTTTCGGGGAACTGTAGCACTCTAATGGCTTCCATCAAGGGGCAAACATGCAACCAGAAACTTACTTACACAACCTTGTCTAGAGCTATCTGCTCAAGGCTAAATTAATTACTGTATCGTCATCGCCTCTACTGTTTACAAACAATGTACAGAATATTATTACATACAACTATAATAACAATATTAGAAAAGCAATAACTCTCGGGTTGTATGGGCGATACAGATCTTAAAAACTCTTTAGGCGGATGATACAGTGTGGATCAATGGAAGTAAACTAATCAGTCAGACATTCATTTGTCTAGTACTCGTCCAGCGCAGATTGTGACTATCATGTGTTTCATCCATCTGTAATGAAAGTGCTCCGCAAATTTGAGGTAGGAGTCGTTTGCCGTCAATTATTTTTGTGTGTCTATGATCATATATTGACACGCTGCATATTGACACAATTTATGAGCAATACGTTTTACTTTATATTCGTGAGATTTGTAAAATTGTGAAACATGGTCGCTATCGAGACTGAGTGAGATTTGTAAAATTGTGAAACATGGTCGCTATCGAGACTACGTGAGATTTGTAAAATTGTGAAACATGGTCGCTATCGAGACTACGTGAGATTTGTAAAATTGTGAAACATGGTCGCTATCGAGACTGAGTGAGATTTGTGTAAAGATAGGAACAGCTCAAAATTAGAAACATGATAGGTATTCCAAGGGACTAATAAATCAGCACCAAGATGGAACTGACAGACGTTACACTATGATGAACATAATGAGGCGGTGAACGGAGCACCTATGATGAACATAATGAGGCGGGGAACGGAGCACCTATGGATTTGCTTGGTGTGCGGTAATAATAACCTGATAAGTCATGGCATCCAGTGTTTGAAATATAATTTTAATTATTTCATTGGCTGCGAGTTCATAGATGGCAGATGAGAGCTATGTCAATCTCAATAATATTTTGACAAGTTGGATATCGGAGGAACACTTTGACAAGTTGGATATCGGAGGAACACTTTGACAAGTTGGATATCGGAGGAACACTTTGACAAGTTGGATATCGGAGGTTGTCGTTATCTGTTGTTTATCGTTTGAAAAAGGTTCAATTTGAGCCGATACGTGGAGAATTGTCCTGTTTAGTTTTAATGTATGTTTTTTAAAAATATATTTGTATTAATAGGCTAGGTAAGTGTTTTAGTAACCTGTTTTGCGTTACTATTTGTTCATTAGGTTACTGCGGCACCATCCACTTTGTCGGACACCCTCTGACCATTTGGTTATTTATATGGATATCGGAGGAACACTTTGACAAGTTGGATATCGGAGGAACACTTTGAATGTGTGTTTATTTTTTTTCAAATCTGCCATCTCTCTAGCCATTGTCCACTTTTTAGCTTCAATATTTTTATTTTTGTAACAAGTGCACAGTTTATTTGTTCTTGCTGATTACTATGTATCTCTTATCTCGTGCAGAATCTTCCCATCCATTATGATTTATGCTCAATTATATCAATATGATCTTCATAGAATCCATTAGTGCTTCGTTTAGTGACGTTTTCGGCTGAATACCCTCTTATATCTGACCGTATTTTACAATGTATAAGCCGAACTTGCGCTTTTTTATATAACAAATTTGTCCAAGGACTTTGTTCTAAATATAGATCGATTAGAAATCATGTAAAACTAGCAAGAATCATTCAATGAAAACTTGCATGTTGTATTTGTGAAACATTTCTACTCTGCTAAGTATGTGTGTTTATGTGATTGTTATCTGTAACTAGTGAGGAGAACAATGATGATGGGATAGGAAGTCGTGTAGTGGCTATAAATGGCATGAATAGATTTGTTTTAGTCACGATCACTGAGAAGGTGTAGGCTTTTTATTACATATTTATTACATATATATTACTCCGGATATACACTGAATCGTTACACCAGAAACGATCATTACATCTTTCAAAATGTGCTAGTTCATTGATGCAGTAAGCAAAGGAGGAAATGGAGGACAATGTACTATTTTAGGAGTATGGCGACTACGATTTTAGCGCTTGAAGTAGAATTACAATAGATGCAACGCTGATATGTTTCTTGACAGATGATATGTTTCTTGACAGATGATATGTTTATTGACAGATGATATGTTTCTTGACAGATGATATGTTTCTTGACAGATGATATGTTTCTTAACAAATGAAATGTTCTTTGACATATGTTGCGTGAATGGTATTAGAATTCAGCCGTCACAAATTCTAGTTTAGAATAGTATTAGTTAAGTCTCTTATTATGACAGTAAGCCCCATCTGTTTTGTTACAATGTTGATTAAGAGCCAACCATCTCCACGTTTAATTTTTATCGTTTCTTCATTCTTCTTCTTCGCTGTCGATGGCATACTAAAACTATTTATGTAGCATCTAACTTGATCTAACATCTATCATCTATCACAGTTACATATCTAGTAGACACTTCTAGTAGACACTTCTAGTAGACACTTCTAGTAGACACTATTATATTTTAAAAAACATACATAATGAATCGTTATATAGAATTACTGACAATTATTATTATAGGTAAACGAGACAGGGAAGGTTGTATAATGTGAGAAAATCTTACCGAAATTTTGTCTAGTGGTAAAATGTTGCATGCTAACAGCTTCAGTAGGCAACACGTTTAGAAAGTAGCATTTGTTCTATGGAAGAGATCCAGTCTGGAGACAGTTTTATCAACGTATTAAGCTGAAAAGAGACAGGATTAATACGTCACGTGTATAGTGTTGAAATAAACATTAGTGTTTGATGACAGAGCTATGTTTGTGACATCGTTAACCATTGACAGGATGACAATCAGACATATTAACTAATTTACATGAACATCCATCATCACGTGACATATTCGTTCCAGAACGTTGTCTTTGCAATTAATGTCTTGAAACCGACTCTATCCTGTGACAATCTGCCTGAATCCTACAATGACAACTTCATACAGTCTTTGATGTCATCTGTTCATCTCCTTCTAGGTCTACATCTTCTTCTACTTCCCTGAATTCTGCCCTCTAATATGTGTCTTTCTAAGCTATTGTGTCTTTTTATATGTCCGAAACAGTTCAGTTTTCTATGTAAAATTGTATTCACAAACCATCCTTATATATTCAGCATACTCAAAACCTCACTTTTCCTAACCTTTTCTGTCCAGGAAATTCTTAGTATTGCCCCATAACAGGTATTTTCGAATGCCGATATTCTTTTTTGCCGTTGTTCTATTTATTGAAGTCTCTCAGCCGTATGTTGCATCTGTAAGAATGCATGATCAAAGAAGTATAACTTGTGTCTCTCTATAACCGTTTTTCCATGTATTTTTAATTTCTTTTAATTTCTTTTTATGGCTAATATTTTCCTAATTTTCATTGTACAATCACCTAAGCTGTTTATGTTTGCAACCAGATCATCAAACTTGACTACGTTTTTCCAGTTCCATGTTATCTATTTTAATTCTTGGTGTTACTTTGGTTTTATCTGTTGTCATGCTCTTGGTTTTCTGTTTGTTTAATTGAGAATTTTGTACTTCGCTGTATGCTTTTGTTTTAATGATCCTCCTTTCTCGTCCTTCTATGTGTGTAGTTAGAAGTACCGTATCATCTGTGTATCTTCTGTGTGTGTAGTTAGAAGTACCGTATCATCTGTGTATCTTCTGTGTGTGTAGTTAGAAGTACCGTATCATCTGTGTATCTTCTGTGTGTGTAGTTAGAAGTACCGTATCATCTGTGTATCTTATCTCTGGTATTTCATATCCTCCTATATTTAGGGGATCGAAAATTGGCTGGCATCACGAAATTTGAAAAAGAAAGAACACTGCGGGCAATCCACAAGCGCAACAAGCGGAAGGACAAATCCGAAAATTCCCTTACCACGAACCTTCAGCACTCCTGCATGCACTGCAATAGAACTTTCCGTGCACGAATCGGACTCATCGGGCATCTACGAACTCACAAACCAAATTAGACAATAATAAATTAATTATTTTTTTTCCATCGCATTTATTATTTTTCATGTCATGCCCATCTTCGCTTGCGAAGGAGTAATGTCTTCATCATCATCAATCTCTTTGTTACTATTAGGTCCATCTTCAGTAATATTGTTCAGCCATTCGTTGATAATAAAGCGTTTTTATTCTTTGATATTAGTTTCATCTATTTTGTTATTTTAGTTTCATCTATTTTTTGATATTAGTTTCATCTATTTTGTTATTTCAGTTTCATCTATTTTGTTATTTTAGTTTCATCTATTTTGTTATTTTAGTTTCATCTATTTTGTTATTTTAGTTTCATCTATTTTGTTATTTCAGTTTCATCTATTTTGTTATTTCAGTTTCATCTATTTGTTTATTTCAGTTTCATCTATTTTGTTATTTTAGTTTCATCTATTTTTTGATATTAGTTTCATCTATTTTGTTATTTCAGTTTCATCTATTTTGTTATTTTAGTTTCATCTATTTTGTTATTTCAGTTTCATCTATTTTGTTATTTCAGTTTCATCTATTTTTGTTATTTCAGTTTCATCTATTTTGTTATTTCAGTTTCATCTATTTTGTTATTTCAGTTTCATCTATTTTTGTTATTTCAGTTTCATCTATTTTGTTATTTCAGTTTCATCTATTTTTGTTATTTCAGTTTCATCTATTTTTGTTATTTCAGTTTCATCTATTTTGTTGACATGACAGCGGTAAATGAGCGACACATTAATGATTTATACGACGAATTACAAGCAACAGTAAACGAAATAAATAAATAAGATATAAAAGTACTTATAATACGACAATCAATATAAGGTAACTGCGTGAAACGTAACAACAATTGTACTTACGTAAAACACAGGTTTTAAAATTGCTCCACTAAGACACGACGGACTATCTCTAACACTAGGGGGTTATAATGAGCAGACAAGAAAACATACCAATTACAATAAACAAAACATTTTCAGCGTTTCAAACAAAAGGTCGTTATCAAGATACGCAACAGACGAATGGAAATTATCACAAACACAAAAACGTGTCCAACCGAAATATGGAAGTGAGATGTCGAAAGTATAGGAAGTACATAAGAAACGTAAATATAGGTGGAAACGAAACAAAGAAACATATGATGTAAATGACGGAACAAAAATAATAAAGACAAAGACCACACCAACCAAGTACTAGACAAAAGAGTAGTCAGAAGTGAGTCCAAAAGCCTTGAGGTTACCCATTTAAAAAATGAGACGATTTTCTAGAGCGTAACTAGATCTATCATCGGTGGTGCAGGATCTGATGGCTGTGACCTGAATATCAAGAGCAGCATGATGGCTATCGCCGTTAAAGTGTGTTGCAACATGAGTAGGAGTTCTGTGCTTGACGGCATGAAGATGGTTACAAAAGCGGTCGCTCAATCTTAAGCTGGTTTCCCCGATGTACTGCTTACCGCGGCGTTTACATATAATCACGTAAATAGCATTGCGGCATTCACATGTAAAGACCTCATCGATGGAGAAAGTAAAGGCCTCATTGATGGAGAAAATGGCCTTGGGAAATGAAATAGAGCGCATCTAAACCACATAATGACATGTATAGCAACGGCTACGTGAGCAACGAACAGTACAAAAATGGTCGGGAAGAGTTATGGGGATGAAAGGTAAGAACAAAATTAACCCTATAAGAAGAGGAGGAAGAACCACGAGAGTCAGTCAAGGTATCGAGGCGAGACAACTGACGCACACGGAGCCAAGAGAATGAAAGAATGCTGTCAGGGAACGAGAGTCTACGGTAAAACGCAATCATCTCAGACGACTTATCGAGAAAATCGACGTAATCGTTATAATTATCCATTATGATTTTTATCTAGGCTGTCACAGCTTTTGATATGAACCAAATATTGTAGCTTTCTAGAAACATGCTGTTTAGCAAGTTTTCTTTTACATTCATTTCTTTCATGGTAGCTATATTGGTGATTTATTAGTACATTGTATTCTGATGATTTTTTCTGTAGATTTCTGTTTCAAATGCTGCTATTTCTTTGGTGATTGTCCTGGATTCACACCCATATATTACCACTGGTAATACACAAACTCTTATGGATGTTTATTTTGTTGTTGTGCAGCATCTCAGCTATTTGTTCTTAATTTTAATCAGCTTCATTGATGCGATATAGATTATAAATAAAGGACTTTCAGCTCTGAGAGTGATGGCAGCGACTGACACTAAACAATCACAGCTCGTAATTGTATACGAGTCTCTTGTCCTCCCTGTCATTGTTACCATTATCACCGCCAGCCACACACAGATTGAGAGGATTGAGAGGATTGAGAGGATTGAGAGAATCCAAAACGAAACAAGACGGATCATCCTTGGTTGCACAAGGGACATACCATTGGTCTTCTTCTTACTCTTTCTGCCCTCGTATACCTGTCGGTGTTGAGAGGTGATTACGTGTATGGTCTTGTGCCCTTCTATTTGCCTCTTTTGCTGTTATATTTCCGAGTGTTTCTAATACACTATCTATCCATCTTTTGCGAGGGTGTCTAATGAGTCAACTGTTTTCGTATCGTTTGTTAAGGGTTTCTTTGATAATATTTTGCTCTTTCTGTCTGGTTATCTGTCCGAACCATTGAACTTTTTGTTTCTGCATATATTCTAATGCTGACGTGTTCCTTAATTGTTTTCGTAGTTCTTCATTCCTGATTCAGTCTCTTAGGCTAACTCCAATCATACGTCTTACACATTTCATTTCAGTGGTGTTAATCTTATGAATTGTTCTAGAATTCACCTTACGTGGCTATGCTATTTCTCCTTCATTTCCCGTGCATATCTCATAGAATTGATATGTGACATGCCCGTGCATACCTCAGAGTGTGTTCTGACATAGACCACCCACTACACAGCGAGCTCCTCGTGTGAAGGGAAGTAGGCTCAAGAGAAGCACATCGTGGACCGAGGAGAATACCGTTAAACATATCTGCGCCCCAGAAGACATAACTCCTGGCGTGGAATGGACACCTATTCCTACGGTCTTTCAAGAGGCATTCAAAACCGTCATTACACTCAATAGAGAGTGCAGGGAACACAGCCCAGTGAGCTTTGACGCTGAGGTCAAGGCACTAATATGCAAGAATACCGATGGCACAGATGTTGTCATTTACATGGTCATCTGTCACCATCAATGCGCATGGGTCTTTACTGCCAGATCACAAGGAAGAATAGTACACGATGCAAGTGGTGCCTTTACCACAACTGCAAGCAGCCTAACAATGGAAGTATTCGCTGTAATGCAGACATTCAACCGGCTGAAATCGCAAGCCTATTACCATGCGTGCATACTAAGTGCCTCATTGAACATGATTCAGAAAGCCAAAACAGGTGATGTGCGTAGGGAATGGGTAGAGTCATTAGAGAGAGCTAAAATACGGACATCACTACGAAATCTCACGCTTGTCTTCGTCCCCGGACACGAGGGCATGGAGGGAAACGAACTGGTCGACCAATTAGATGTCCTTGCCACCACAACAAATGGTCAGCCTATGGACCGAGCAAACATACTAATTTCTCTTCGTGAGTCCTCACGATCTAAGAATTTTGAGTTGAATGAACATGAGTCGATATCGAGAATGCGGGAATTGGGATTGAAGATGAGCGTGGCCCGTAGAGAACCTCTGACAAAGACCTCAAAAAGAGCAGTGAACCAGCGTAGAACTGGAACCATCAGCCATTATACCCTGAGAGATTTACTGAAGCGGCGATCTGAGCACCTATGGACGTGTTCGTTGCACGTAGAGGATAATCCACAGACATAATACCTAAGTTTATAAATAGATAGCAACAAATATAGTAGTTTAATATCAACGAATAGATGAACTTGAAATAAGAAAGAATAGATGAACCTAATAACAACAAATAGTTCCAACTAAAATCAAACAATAGATGATTCTTGATTAGAAAAACTGTGTTCTTCCCATATATGCTCTGCTTGCCGTTCCATCAGCAATCTAAAGGTGTATAAGCACAGTGTCCCAGTCAGTTGCTGATCTCGTTCGACTTCCTCCTCGTCGTCTCGTATGGTATCCATGACTGCTCTAATCAATTCAATCTTGTCTCTTCTTATCTCGGTGCCGTTCACCAAAGCTTTACCAGCCAACACATCGGCTCTTTTGTTTCCCCTGACCCCAGCATGACCAGGACAGTAAATCCATGTAATGCTCTGCTCATTACACTCGAGAAGAGTGACTAATTCAGTTCTGATTATACACTTTTCTATCTTGCGCAGCATACTTTGAGAGTCTGATAGAATTACTGAGTCTGTAGGTGGTTGCGTCGCCAGTTAAGTGAGAGCTGCTGTCACCGCTTCTACTTCTATTGATATACTCGATGTTGTAGTTGGGTACGGAGCTGACGTCTCAGCTAATTTCCTGTCATTTAGGTAGGCCACGAAACCCCAACCACACCTGTTTGTTTCTTGTGTTACTTAGTCGTCTAAGTAAATTATTGTATCATGTAGCTTCGAGTGCTGCAGTATGCGTTCTTGGATCATTTCCTCTGTTCTATTGGCAGCCCAGTCGCGGCACTCTCTTCCCATCTGTATCATAACTGTTGTCAATAACTTTCTCTCTTTGCCAAATGTCACCCATTGACAGTCTCTTCCCACTTCCTCCAGCTCGGTAGGTCTAGGAGAAACATCATGGCCGCGTTAAGTGTATCTCTTGTGGATCCTAGGACAGCTCACATGGCATTGTTGGGAACTCTCTCCAGTATATCCACATGTGTTTGTGACAGTATAAGTAAACATGAACCATAGTCCAACACAGATAATACCACTGCCTGCATCATCTCAAAAAGGGTTCGTTGCGGAATCTCTGTAGATGCCATGACAGCTAACCCTGACACTCTTCCTAGCTATCTAGAAGTCTAGCGTTCGCGAAACATGTGGACGATGTCAATCAAAGAATAGATGAACATATTATCTCTGAATATATGAATTTCAACTAACAAATGAATCTAAAATCAAGGAATAGATAAATTTAATACCAACAAATAGATGCACATAATAATAACGGATAGAAGAGCTCAATGTCAATGAATATATGAGCTTTATATAAACGGAAAAAAGCTTAATATCACCGAATAGATAAGGTTAATGTCACCGAATAGATAAGGTTAATGTCAGCGAATAGATAAGGTTAATATCATCGAATAGATAAGGTTAATATCATCGAATAGATAAGGTTAATATCAGCGAATAGATAAGGTTAATATCAGCGAATAGATAAGGTTAATATCAGCGAATAGATAAGGTTAATATCAGCGAATAGATAAGGTTAATATCAGCGAATAGATAAGGTTAATATCAGCGAATAGATAAGGTTAATATCAGCGAATAGATAAGGTTAATATCAGCGAATAGATAAGGTTAATATCAGCGAATAGATAAGGTTAATGTCACCGAATAGATAAGGTTAATATCAGCGAATAGATAAGGTTAATATCAGCGAATAGATAAGGTTAATATCAGCGAATAGATAAGGTTAATATCAGCGAATAGATAAGGTTAATATCAGCGAATAGATAAGGTTAATGTCACCGAATAGATAAGGTTAATTTCACCGAATAGATAAGGTTAATGTCACCGAATAGATAAGGTTAATGTCACCGAATAGATAAGGTTAATGTCACCGAATAGATAAGGTTAATTTCACCGAATAGATAAGGTTAATGTCACCGAATAGATAAGGTTAATGTCACCGAATAGATAAGGTTAATGTCACCGAATAGATAAGGTTAATTTCACCGAATAGATAAGGTTAATGTCACCGAATAGATAAGGTTAATGTCACCGAATAGATAAGGTTAATGTCACCGAATAGATAAGGTTAATTTCACCGAATAGATAAGGTTAATGTCACCGAATAGATAAGGTTAATGTCACCGAATAGATAAGGTTAATATCACCGAATAGATAAGGTTAATGTCAGCGAATAGATAAGGTTAATGTCAGCGAATAGATAAGGTTAATGTCAGCGAATAGATAAGGTTAATGTCAGCGAATAGATAAGGTTAATGTCAGCGAATAGATGTACCCAATATCAACAGATCGATGAACAAATCAAAGAATCGATGAAGCTAATATCACCGAATGAGTTAACTTAATATCATGGAATACATGAACATATATCAACTATTTGATGCATCTATTAGCACACAATCGATGAAGCTAATATCAACGAATAGATGAATTTAATATCAACAAATAGATAAGCTTAATAACAACGAAAAGATACACCCAATATAAAACAAAATCTATGAAGCTAATATAAACGAATAGATAAATGTAATAACAAAGAATAGATTCGATTAATATCAAGAAATAGTTAACATAAACGAGTGGAGGTGCGTAGTATCAGAGTATAGATGAGCTTAATATGAACGAAGATATTAGCTAAATATCAACGAAATGTTGAAGCTAATATCATCCTATTGATCAAACCAATATCATCGAATCTATGTACATAATATCAACGATTAGATTACCTTAATATCATCAAATAGAACTAAATCTCAATGAATTGATGAAGCTGATATCAACGAATAATCGTTGAGCTCATTATCAACGAATAGATGAGTTAAAAATCAACGAATGTGTGAGCTTAATACCAGTGAATAGATTAACTTACTATAAACGAATAGATGAGCTTAATATCAACACACAGATGTCCAATATCAGCGCATAAATTAACATAACATCAAAGAAAAGATGAGCTTAATATTAACAAATAGATGAGCTTAATATTAACAAATAGATGAGCTTAATATTAACAAATAGATGAGCTTAATATTAACAAATAGATGAGCTTAATATTAACAAATAGATGAGCTTAATATTAACAAATAGATGAGCTTAATATCAACACACAGATGTCCAATATCAGCGCATAAATTAACATAACATCAAAGAAAAGATGAGCTTAATATTAACAAATAAATTAACGTTATATCAAAGAATATTTGAGCTAATAGAAAAGAATAGATGAAGTTAACGAAGATATGAGTTTAATATCGACGTGCATATGAGCTATAAACGAACACATGAATCTACTAATCAAAGAATAGATTAATCTAATAATCAAAGTATATATGAGTTTAATATCAACGAATAGATCCTCTAATATCAACCAATAAATGAGATTAATATCAACCAATAAATGAGATTAATATCAACCAATAAATGAGATTAATATCAACCAATAAAGGATTTAATATATCAAGTGGCACATTCTTTCCAGAACGTTGTCTTCGTCATGGATACTCTGAACACCTCTGTGTTCTGGGCAAGCAGGTCTGCATTGGCCAAAGACATGTCCATACATTCTTCGATATCGCTAGTCCATCGTTTTCTTGGTTTTCCTCTTCTTCTCTTCCCTGGCACTCTGCCCTCTAGAATCAGCCTTTCAATATCATCATGTCGCCTTCAGTGTCAAAAATACTGTAGCTTCCTTCTTATGATGGTATTTAGAAGCCATCCCTCATTTAGTTTCAGTAATTTCAAATTTTCACTGTTCATCGTTTTCTCTGTCCATGAGTTTCGTTGGATCTTTCTGTAGCACTTCATTTCAATGAATCTATTCTTTTGGATATTGTCTTGTTTATTGCCGAGTCTCACATCCATATGTTGCCACTGGGAAAACACATGATCTCAAACGGGTTACTTTAGTGTCGTTATTACTACTTTGTCATAGTTTTCTATCTATGTTAATTTGAGTGTTACAATTGCGAGTCTTCTTCTAATCTCGAATGGACAATCTCCAGAACTGTTTATATTTGCTCCCAGATATTCAAATTTGTTTACACATTCTAGTTCTGTATTGTCTATGTTGATTATTGGTTTGATCTTTGTTTTGTCTCTTGTCATAATTTTTGTTTTCTGTGCCTTTAGACATAGATTTTGAATCTCGCTGTATTCCTTTGTTGTTTTGCTTATCTATTTTACTCCCTCAGGATGTGTAGTAAGGAGTACTGTGACATCTGCATATCTTATTTCTGGAATCTTGTACTCACCGATATTTATTGGATGAAACTTATTTTCCTCTAGTTCTTCTCTTACATTTCTCATTATATTCTCTGCATAGATGTTAAAAAGATAAGGGGATAGAGTGCACTTCTGTCTCACTCCACTTTGAACAGCGAATATTTCAGATGTCTCTCCTTCCACTCTTACTGCTACTTGTTCGTGATATAATGTTTCAATCAGATGTATTAGATATTTAGGGAAGCCCATGTCTCCCATGATGGATAACAGCTGGTGATGTTTAACACAATGGAACGTCTTGATGTAGTCTATGACACACATATTCAGGTCTAATATGTACTCTACATTTCTCAATTATGTTTCGAGTGTTAAATATGTGGTCTCCTGTTCCTTTTCCTGCTCGAAAACCGGCTTGAACTTCATGAATTTCTGTTTCTAATTTGCATTGTATTCTTTTCATTATGATCTGCAGTAGTATTTTGCTGGCTTGACTAATTAGTGCTACTGATTTGGTGATAGGTGATTTGGAAAAGCAACATCGGTGTTGGAGTGACAATCAAACTTTATTAGTCGCTGGTGCTTTCTGTTGTGCTGTATGGTTGTGAGAGTTGGACACTCACTGCGGACATGGAGAGAAGATTACAGGCTTTAGAGTACAAATGCTACAGACGAATTCTACGAATTTCCTATAGAGAACATAAGACCAATGTGTACGTAAGAAATAAAGTAGAGATGTGTGCAGGTGTTCAGAGGCCATTGCTTTCAATAGTGAAACGACGAAAACTAGCATGGTTCGGACATGTATGCAGGCACGATTCCTTGTCAAAATCAATACTGCAGGGAACTGCCGAAGGTGGAAGAAGCAGAGGAGGACAAATAAAGACATGGACAGACAACATCTAGGAATGGACAGGACAAGATATTTCCACACTCATCCGCATCGCTGAGGATATAATTCGCTGGAGGACTCTGTGTGCTGAAGCATCCAATGTGGTACCCCTACGACCCTGAAAGGTTATGGGTTTATTGATTGATTCATTATGTATTGTTGTTTGTAATTCCTAATTCTTTTCTTAATTTGTTTTGATAGTTCCCTGTTGTTTGATTGGCAATTCCCGATGGTTTCCATCTACTTCTATCATCAACTAAGTTCATTGTTTCTTCGGAGATGTATTCTTGATTTGTACGTCTTTTTTTTCTTTTTTTCTTTATGAGTAGAAGCTTTTCTGCAATGTCGGTGATATCTTCGCCTATTTTGTTGGCAAGATCGTTTGGTGTCAATTCTTTTTGTATATCTAGCTGTGTGGTCAATCTGTTTTTTTTATCTCGATGTTATATTCCCTTGGCATGCTTGATACATCATATCTAATGGTATGTGTGTTCTTGTTGATTTTCTTTATTTTTACTTTAAATTTCGCTATCAGCAGTCTGTGGTCCGTGTCGTTGTCTGCTCCTGGTAATGTTTTACTTGAGGGAATGCTTGTTTTAAATCTTTGCTAAATCAATATGTAATCTTTTTGATTTTTACATTTTCCTTCTGGTGACTTCCACGTATATAGCCTTCTGATATTGTTTAAAAACTACATTCATGATTGCTAGATTGTTTATTAAGCAAAAATATGATTTTAATATCAAATAAAATATGAGTTTAATATAAACGAATAGATAAATCTAATATCAATGAATAGATAAATCTAATATCAATGAATAGTTGAGATTAATATCAAGACTTGTTTCTTTTCGCTGTATACCACTTTGTGCATTGCATAATCAGATGTGCAAGATTTCTTGAGAAATTACATTTTTGTGTGCTTTGAATATGTTTAGTTTCGGTGAAGCTAAAATCAAATAGCTGTGCTAATATAAACAAATAGATGAACTTATTATAAACAAATTGATGATGAAATATGAACGAATAGATGATTTTAATATAAACAAATGAATACAATTTATATGCTCGAATATATATCATCAAATAAAAGAAACTAATATCAACGTATAAATTCGCCTCAGCTGACTGCATCAATAATAATTAATTCCAAATATATTTCATACTGTTACTTACATGAGATAAAATGTTACCTATTTTTGTAAAGATCTCGCGTCGTCAAATAACATGTTTAAGGAGAGATAAGTAGTTATTGATAGAATCCTACAAGTATCTATCTATTCATGGCAAATTGATAGAATCCTACAAGTATCTATTTATTCATGGCAAATTGATAGAATCCTACAAGTATCTATCTATTCATGACAAATTGATAGAATCCTACAGTATCTATCTATTCAAGGCAAATTGATAGAATCCTACAATTATCTATCTATCTATTCAAGGCAAATTTATAGAATCCTACAAGTATCTATCTATTCATGGCAAATTTATAGAATCCTACAGTATCTATCTATTCAAGGCAAATTGATAGAATCCTACAAGTATCTATCTATCTATTCAAGGCAAATTTATAGAATCCTACAAGTATCTATCTATTCATGGCATATTTATAGAATCCTACAAGTATCTATCTATTCATGGCAAATTGATAGAATCCTACAGTATCTATCTATTCAAGGCAAATTGATAGAATCCTACAAGTATCTATCTATCTATTCAAGGCAAATTGATAGAATCCTACAAGTATCTATCTATTCAAGGCAAATTGATAGAATCCTACAAGTATCTATCTATTCAAGGCAAATTGATAGAATCCTACAAGTATCTATCTATTCATGGCAAATTTATAGAATCCTACAGTATCTATCTATTCAAGGCAAATTGATAGAATCCTACAAGTATCTATCTATTCATGGCAAATTTATAGAATCCTACAGTATCTATCTATTCAAGGCAAATTGATAGAATCCTACAAGTATCTATCTATCTATTCAAGGCAAATTTATAGAATCCTACAAGTATCTATCTATTCATGGCAAATTTATAGAATCCTACAAGTATCTATCTATTCATGGCAAATTTATAGAATCCTACAGTATCTATCTATTCAAGGCAAATTGATAGAATCCTACAAGTATCTATCTATCTATTCAAGGCAAATTTATAGAATCCTACAAGTATCTATCTATTCAAGGCAAATTGATAGAATCCTACAAGTATCTATCTATTCAAGGCAAATTGATAGAATCCTACAAGTATCTATCTATTCAAGGCAAATTGATAGAATCCTACAAGTTATCTATTCAAGGCAAATTAATAGAATCCTACAAGTTATCTATTCAAGGAAAATTGATAGAATCCTACAAGTATCTTATTCAAGGCATATACTAAATATGAAACTGACACACTAACAAATTAATCTTGCGTTTATCCTGTAGAATAAATACATATTTTGTACGTACAGTGTTGTAGATAGGTTGATAGGTTACTCCTTTCCTAATGTTGGAAATCGTTTAAGATAATCAATCACTAGAACTATATCGGTATATTTACTATACCTTAGAACTAATCGACGCATCAGTTTCCAATCACAGAAAGTGATAATTGTCGACAGGTATGGACAAAGTTTGCGATCAAGGATTTTGAGATATCCGGAATCAACTGGTGTTCCATGCGTGACGGAACAGCGGTAGCAGAAAACTTGTTTGTCATACAGAGCATTATTGAAGTGATATTACACATTTGTGACACAGTGTCCGCAAATCAGCCATTAAGCGTTCACCTTAAAATTAAACTTAAAGATAACGTAATCATAAGCCAAGTCAGGCAGCCAATGAAATCATTTGTATGTGTATTTGGGGGAGTGTTTTAGTAATACTCAAAGTCAAAAAATTGCTACCTAAACCAATCAGGAATAAGTAGAACATTGTATCTTTTCCTGGAATGTTTGTATGAGTGTTTATGTGTCATTGTATGCATGTTAGGTGCTTGCGCGTTTGACGGTTGGCGATCTTAAACTTAGGTTAAATTGTTTATGTTACTATACGACATTAGTAATCCAGGCTGATTTTGGCTTCTTAGCCACGGACTAGCAGATATGGATGAGGCAAAGATAATTATCCAAATGTTGGATCAGTGGCGGAGTGGTTAGTATGCCTATTAGTTGTGGGGGAAAATATGTGGTGTTCATCCAGATCTTGTCAGACAGCCCAATTATTTTCTTATTTTCTACAAGAGAAAAGTCAGTACGGCCCAACCACTCAACAAGTTTTCCATCTTTGGTTTGAATCAAACACAATTTCTAATCCGACATTCTGGCGATCTCATTTGAAGTATTAAAAGACATAGTCTAAAGCAGAGCCTGTGTTAGTGGGGAAACAGGACCTGTGTTAGTGGGGAAATAAGAGTCTGTGTTAGTGGAGAAAAAGGGCCTGTGTTAGTGGGGAAATAGAGTCTGTGTTAGTGGAGAAACAGGGCCTGTGTTAGTGGGGAAATAGGGCCTGTTAGTGGAGAAACAGGGCCTGTGTTAGTGGGAAAAAAGGGCCTGTTAGTGGAGAAACAGGTCCTGTGTTAGTGGGGGAAAAGGGCCTGTGTGAGTGGAGAAACAGGGCCTATTAGTGGAGAAAAGGTGCCTGTTTGTGGAGAAACAGGGCCTGTTAGTGGAGAAACAGGTCCTGTGTTAGTGGGGAAACAGGGCCTGTGTTAGTGGAGAAACAGGGCCTGTTAGTGGAGAAACAGGGCCAGTTAGTGGAGAAACAGGGCCTGTGTTAGTCGGGAAACAGGGCCTGTGTTAGTAGAAAAACAGGATCTGTGTTAATGGAAAAAAGGCATGTGTCGATTGGAAAAAACATCAAAGGGTAAACAGAACCTTGTGTTAATGGGGAAACGTGGGGAGTAAACCGTGCCTGTTTTAATGGGAAAATACGGCATTAGTTAGTTAGTTAGTCGTTGGATCATCGTCATTGCACTCCTGACAAGTCCACAGGTGCTCAGATCTCTCCTTGAGTGTATCCGCCATTAAACGTTGACTGACTGCCCCAGAACGTCGTTGA
This sequence comes from Meghimatium bilineatum, assembly GCA_034231615.1. Lineage (NCBI taxonomy): Eukaryota > Metazoa > Mollusca > Gastropoda > Stylommatophora > Philomycidae > Meghimatium > Meghimatium bilineatum. Next base: position 1,411,190 of record CM067305.1, on the reverse strand, counting down.
ATGATAATCATTCTTTCTCGCCCACGAAACCGCTCCTTTCTAGTGACACCACATTTCAAACCAAGTTCCTTTATTCTAATCATGGAACAAGAGTCATCGTCATTTGTACAGTCATTTGTTCGTACGTTTTCCTGTAAAGCATTCAAAATGTCTGCCATGTATGTACATCGATTCACCAACAGCCGTAGTAGCAGCGTGGGCAGCCAACATATCCGCTCTTTCATTACCTCAGATTCCAGCATGTCCCGGCACAAAAATAAAAAGTCAATCTATATACACAGGAATTCTACACTGCATCCAGTCAATGTTCCCAAACGTACCCCGCCTGAACTTTAACAATCATTCTCATGGAGTTACTGAGTACACAGGCATGCTCGCAGACAGTCTGTGAGCACACCCATTTCACAGCTTAGTTTACCACCAAAATCTCCATTGTCATGCTGCTTGTCGTCTGAGCGAATGCACCACTTTCCTCTCTGATGCTCCCCCACCTTTGAGCCGTGAAGGCCCAGGCACTCCTGATGTGTCTCTCAACCGACCCATCTGTATATATAATCATATCACCTTCCCTGGAATTATTACTGATCAGAGCGAGCACCTCCGACTCGACCACTGTGGGACAACATGTGTGGCAAGAAACGAGAGGTATATATGCAGGACCTGGGAGTGAAGCTAGTATGGCAAGAAACGAGAGACACAGGCCCTAACAATTGCGGGGCCCAATGCGAAACGGATTGCACGGGGCCCAGTCTGGGTAGGGAAGAGGATAATAAAATAAATTCTAATATGAATTTATGGGTCTATGAAGTGCGGGGCCCACTGCGGCCGCATAGGTTGCAATGGCCTAAGACCGGCCCTGGAGGGACATATATGTATTAAAAGTAGTATCAAGCGTCTTCTTCTTCTGCCTTTGCTCTCTCATATCCGACAGGAAAGTTTGTGTGCTTTCCACAGAGGAACATGATGTACGTTGTGCTGCCAGTGTCACAGTGTTGTGCTGCAATATTTTGCATCTTCCGGCACAGCACATACGATCTCTGCATGCTTCTAATAGCCTTTCCTAGCACGTGTTTGTGCCATATGTATTCGCTAAATTTTCTATGTTTATGCTAAATTTACTCAGTTATATTTTCTATGTGCCATATTTACTCAGTTGTAATTTCTATGTGCCATATCTACTAAGTACAGTTTTTTCCCCGTCTACGCCACATTTATTTTGTAATTCCACAGCATAATTCCACTAACATCCCACACAATAACTCCACTAACAACCCACACAATAACTCAACTAATAACTCACACAATACCTCCACTAACAACCCACACAATAACTCAAATAACAACCCACACAATAACTCCACTAATAACCCGCACAATAACTCTACTAACAACCCACACAATATATCAACTAATAACTCACACAATAACTCCACTAACAACCCACACAAAAACTCAACTAACAACCAACACAATAACTCCACTAACAACCCACACAATAACTCCCCTAACAACCCACACAATAACTCAACTAACAACCCACACAATAAATCAACTAACAACCCACACAAAAACTCCACTAACAACCCACACAATAACTCAACTAACAACCCACACAATAACTCCACTAACAACCCACACAATAACTCAACTAACAACCCACACAATAACTCCACTAACAACCCACACAATAACTCAACTAACAACCCACACAATAACTCCACTAACAACCCACACAATAACTCAACTAACAAACCACACAATAACTCCACTAACAACCTACACAATAACTCCACTAACAACCCACACAATAACTCCACTAACAACCCACACAATAACTCCACTAACAACCCACACAATAACTCCACTAACAACCCACACAATAACTCCACTAACAATCCACACAATAACTCCCCTAACAACCCACACAATAACTCCACTAACAACCCACACAATAACTCCACTAACAACCCACACAATAACTCCACTAACAACCCACACAATAACTCCACTAACAACCCACACAATAACTCCACTAACAACCCACACAATAACTCCACTAACAACCCACACAATAACTCCACTAACAACCCACACAATAACTCCACTAACAACCCACACAATAACTCCACTAACAACCCACACAATAACTCCACTAACAACCCACACAATAACTCCACTAACAACCCACACAATAACTCCACTAACAACAACCTGGGAGAACGTCTTAATGCTGACGATCAAGCAATAATATCAACAGTTACAGCAAGCGCTAGAAAGGAAAGGCAGAATTATATAAACAATTTATCATTGGAAGCTGAATCAGCCTCACAACACAACAACAGCAAGATACTACACCACATAACCAAACAACTGTGCAATCAGCCACTTATCCCAAACACATCTATTAACGACAAAAATGGCAAAGTTATAACAACAACTGAACAACAAAAGAAAATATGGTCATGTGATAAAATATATAAATGTGATAAAATCATTCTATACCAACTCAAAATGCTGTGTTAGAACAGAAAAAGACAATTCAGAATGGTTCCCTATGATCACTGGTGTTAAACAAGGCTGCCCTATGTCACCATTACTATTCAATATCGCAATTGACTGGGCAATGAGAAAAAGCACATCCAACACAAATTTAGGAATCAAATGGATAAATAAAACAATATTAGAAGACCTGGATTTTGCCGATGATCTTGCACTATTGAGTGAAAACCATCAAGATGCAGAACCAAAAACTGATAGATTAAAACTCATTGCAGGACAATTAGGTCTCCAAATAAATTCAGCAAAAACATAAATTATGGACTTCACCAATTCACCTAACGAAATTACTTTAAATGGACAACAACTTGAAAAAGTACAGAAATTCTCCTATCTAGGAAGCAAATTAACACTCGACGGTGATGTCATGACAGAAATTACAACTCGCATTGCCCTAGCATCAAGTGCATTTAACAGACTGTCTAATATCTGGAAGTCAAAGTCAATCAGCACACGCACGAAAATGCGCTTATTTAATTCCTGCGTTATTCCGGTGCTATCATATGGATGTGAGAGCTGGAAAAGCTCTTTATCTTCAGAAAAGAAATTACTGAGTTTCGAGAACAAATGTCTTCGTAGGATAACTAACACCCATTGGAGTGAATTCAAATCGAAAATCAGAGAAGAGACTCATCACAATTTCATCACAGATGTTATCAGAAAACGCCGTTGGTCCTACATCGTTCAATTCCTACGCACAGACACCAACAGAATACACGACCAATCTCTTGAATGGACACCTACAGGCAAAATAGCAAGGGGTAGACCAAAAGAAACACTCAGAAAAACAATACTGAGAGAAAGTAAAACAACCAATATTCATACTATTCAAGAACTGCACAGAATAGCTTTGAACAGACAGAATTAGAGAGATCTGACCTCTGCCCTATGCGCTAACTTCAGCGCAAAAGGAAAATTCATGAATGAATGAATAATATGCTTTCACTTATCGTATTTCTGTTTCTAGTAGATGTGAATTTCCTACTAAACAGTCATGGAACTCAAGACATGAAACATTGTATAATTATTTTGAACTAAACATATGGAGTTCCTCCTTCGCAAGCAAAGATGAGCATGGCATGAAAAAAACAGTAAATGCGATGGAAAAAAGATTATATATAATAATTAAAATTGGTAATTAACTAAACATATATATGTAATAGATTCGTGAATCGCGGTTCATGTCATTTGTCCACTGATTTCTCATTATTGAAAAACATTCACTTAATATTAGCATTATGTCCAGCAATAGAATAAGAAATACTAAGCTATCACACATAGTTCATAGTTCATCCGAAATTTCTAGATTTAATTTTTTTTTAAAGAATTGTGCAAACTTTGAATGTGTAAATTTGTGTAACATCGTGTAAATTTGTGTAAAATAGTGTAAATTTATGTAAAATTGTGTACTTGTGTAAACTTTGACTGGGTGGAGCGCAGTGCCGTGTGGTTAGAATGCCATTCTCAGACCGTTGAGTTCCCCGTTCAGTCAACGTTTGGGACATCATTTTAACTTTCGGAGGTACAATCACAATCATTTCTATACATATCTCGCCCCCGCACTCCTTCATAGGAACAAAATACAAAAATAAGAAATTTAGATGTCACAAACCAGACATCACTGGACAAATCCGGACTTATGATCATCTGCAATGCTAACATCCTGTTACAACCGGTTACCACTTGCACTTTCTTCCGACATGTCAACATAAATCATCAGGTATATATATATATATACGAAAAGCCACCTAACATAACATTTAATGAAATATGAAATGTATAAAGGAAACAAACAATTATATCAACATAGATTCATGTTCAAAAATCTCCAAAATGTCCAATAATATTAATATGGGATAAACGTACATACATTTCATTGACAGTGCCAGCTCAAAATGTCCAATGTGTAATGAAAGAGCAGTAATGGCAACCCTGATGTCAAGCGTGTTATAGTGTGAGTTCTGGAGGCTGTTTGATTAGTTGTTTGCTGTGTACTTACAGGAAACCGAATATTGAACGAGGAAACAGGAACGATCTACAATGTACAGTTCTTGGAAAATGTTAAAATACCTGTACATTTTTCCATTCATTTGGATTGGTTGATATTGACCAAACAAAAAGAGTTTTGGATTTTCCATTGAACAATTTGTTGAGTGTATCTACTGATATGGCGCTCCTTAGATTGTGGACAATAAACATGATCATAAGATAAACTACACAGATAAGTATTACATTTCGTTGTTGCCAGGGAATGTGTAGTATTTGACAGTCTTATGTCATCTACTTCTTCTTCATTGATTCAGAAATATCCTATAGGGGATATCACGTTCACAAATGTATGACCAATATGTCATCCACCATGTCAACAAACTGTCAATAATTTCAGGACATCTCCCGCACCCTGCATAATTATATCACATAAAATTTTACCACACTCCTTAAAAATATTTCTACATAACAAGAAATAAAACAAATGTGTTCAGATAACTAGGATAATACATTTTTGTTACTTTTCTAACTAACAACTAACCAATAATAAACTATTGTAAAAACAGAAATAAATAACAGAAAACAAATGAAAGGGGGCGTTTTCTATGTTACGATCTAACGACGACATTCAAAAATAAACATAAACACACGAAATAACCGCACACAATCAAGTACAATAAGATACTTTCCTCGTCTTCATCTTCACTGTATTAGCAGAAATTGTGAAATATATCATATTCAACAAAAACATTTGTCTCTCAGACTGTCTGTGAGATATCAACATTTGTCTCTCAGACTGTCTGTGAGATATTCAACATTTGTCTCTCAAGCTGTCTGTGAGATATTCAACATTTGACTCTCAAACTGTCTGTGAGATATCAACATTTGTCTCTCAGACTGTCTATGAGATATCAACATTTGTCTCTCAGACTGTCTGTGAGATATTCAACATTTGACTCTCAAACTGTCTGTGAGATATCAACATTTGTCTCTCAGACTGTCTATGAGATATCAACATTTGTCTCTCAGACTGTCTGTGAGATATTCAACATTTGTCTCTCAAGCTGTCTGTGAGATATCAACATTTGTCTCTCAGACTGTCTATGAGATATCAACATTTGTCTCTCAGACTGTCTGTGAGATATTCAACATTTGTCTCTCAGACTGTCTGTAAGATATCAACATTTGTCTCTCAGACTGTCTGTGAGATATTCAACATTTGTCTCTCAAGCTGTCTGTGAGATATTCAACATTTGTCTCTCAAGCTGTCTGTGAGATATCAACATTCTTCTGATAAATCACATTCTCTCTATGGAACTCTGGCTTACTACATTCTCTCTATGGAACTCTGGCTTACTACATTCTCTCTATGTAACTCTGGCTTACTACATTCTCTCTATGGAACTCTGGCTTACTACATTCTCTCTATGGAACTCTGGCTTACTACATTCTCTCTATGGAACTCTGGCTTACTACATTCTCTCTATGTAACTCTGGCTTACTACATTCTCTCTATGGAACTCTGGCTTAATACTATATATATTTATCTATTATCATTTTCATTTGTGTGGCTAAACGTCTGGGGAGGGGGAAGTTTGTTGTTTTTGTCATTTAGGGTCGCATTGTAGATGGTCAACCCGTATCTCTTTAAGATCCCTTAATTGTCTCCACGCATCTAGTTTTTGATCTTCCTCGTGCCTTTTAGTCCAATCTTCAACTGTTGTATGCACGAAGGGCTGGTTGCATTGAGAAGATCTTTATTTCCCGATATCTTCATTTCTCCATCGATTTCTTCTACTGGCATGTATATCTGTCCTGAAACATATCATTACACACACTGCAATATTTTTTTTTTCTATAGTGTATATGGAAAATGCAATTTTTGACATTGGTAACACAGAGTTCGTATAAAAATACCGCTTATAATTGTGGTTTGTTAGTTGTTCTTGACTGTCATATTATATCAAATGTAGTAGAGGTACTGTGTTGATCTGATGATATCAGAGTTGCAAGATATTTAAACTGTTGAACCTGTTGTTTTTTTTAGTCATTCACTTTCATGTTGTATGCTGTGGTAGTCTGCTTCTTGGTAATGACTTAAATTTTTGTGGTTGTGGCTGATTTATATATTTCTACTTTATTTTACCATTGTTGAAATAATCACCATATTGCAGAATGACATAAATAATAGCGGACACATACCCGATGACTTAATGAGATCCATATTTATGGCCTTACCAAATAAACCAGGGACCACTGAATGTGAAGAACACCGTACAATCAGTCCCATGAGCCAAATAACAAAAATACTTCTCAGAATCATCATGAAGTGAGTGAGAATCACACACACAAAAACAGAAATAAGTGTAGAACAATGTGGCTTCGTAGAAAGCAAAGCTACCACCAATGCTATATATATATATATACGGGATGTCATCAGAACACGAGATGTCATCAGAACACGGGATGTAATCAGAACAGGGGATGTCATCAGCACACGGGATGTCATCAGAACACGGAATGTCATCAACACACGGGATGTCATCAACACACGGGATGTCATCAGAACACGGGATGTCATCAACACACGGGATGTCATCAGAACACGGGATGTCATCAGAACATACTGACAAGGCCGTACGGTAGATTTTTTCTTAGGGATGCGAGTCTCCTAGCTGAAGCCCCCCCCCCCCCATCCTCCTTAAATGATTGTTTATTCGAACTGCCGCTCGACAATGTAGTTTGATTGATTCCGCCTGATGTGGCCGCCATCATAGCGCGGCACTGCCCTGCATACTGGGTTGTTTATGTTATGTCCACCAGCAAGTGGAATGTGGTTCATGTTGTGTCCACCAGCAAGTGGAATGTGGTTCATGTTGTGTCCACCAGCAAGTGGAATGTGGTTCATGTTGTGTCCACCAGTAAGTGGAATGTGGTTCATGCACTTCTTGATCATTTCACCGTATACAGAAAAGAGATCTCATAGACGGGGGATTCAACCACCAACCAGGAAGTTGCAAGTCAAATGGTACAAATCTCCCCTGTACATATCAGGATAAATTGCGCTCGATAAACTAAGATTTGATTACAACAATTATTATATGTACATGTATTCAATGATAACAAAAGTTTCAATCACTGACGTGACATTCCCTTCTTAAATTACCTTGAACCAGAAACATCAATATTAATGAAGGGTTAATACGCAAAAAGGTCCAGGTGATGTAATACGATATGCAAATCCGTGGATAAGAGATGGGTTTTCATTCATATTCCACGTAGGAAATTCTATGACATTTATGTAACTATTAATAATAATAGTAAGACAGATAAGCCGTCAGGTTTTGTAGAGTTGCTACAAACTGAAGACATCTGCATAAAAAGCTCTCCAAAGACTGCTGTCCATAACCAATATGACGAGTGTATAACAATCATGCTGACCCTTAATTAATGTCAATTAATGATACTTTGTTCCCGTCTCTTGTCCTTGCTCCCTGAATTGTTCCTTGCAAAATAGTTTTAGATAATGTGTCTTGTTATATGTCCAAACCAAACAATTGTACGCCGTTATACCACGGCCAATAGTGATTTATGATAACCTGCAAATTTGTTTATTTCACTGCAGAATAATTTATAGTAACCTGTCATAACATGGTTTTATTGTGCACGTATCGTTAGCTAGTGAAAAGGTTGGTTCGTTGGTTGGTGGGTTGGTGGGTTGGTTTGCTAATAATACATCAGTCTATGTGAGTTTAGTGAAAAGTTGTGCTGGTTGCTGATTCAGCGGTCCATTTGAGTTGGTTTTTTTGTGGTAGTTTATTGGTTGGTTAATTTTTTTGGTTTGCTGCTGATGCAGCGGTCTATATGAATTTAGTAAGGTCGTTTGGTGGCTGATTTATTATGTGGTTGCTAATCCAGTGGTCGATGCAAATTTTAGTGATATAAAAAACTGAATGCAGTATTAGAATATGCATTCAAGTCCTCAGATTGTGTCAATTATATAACAAATGTCATGAAGAACATGTACCGCTCCGTGGCGTAGAGGTAGAGAGAGGGTCTCCATCAGCAAGGTTTACAAATTTAATTTAAGATTCTGAATATCTGGACAGCTCAGAAGAAAGCAACTTCAACATACGTGTCATAAATATTACTGAAACAATAACTAGAACTAAAATAAAGTGAAGATTAATCCGTACGTCTTCAAGAGGACGTATGCGAGGTGAAGACAGCAAGGAAGGGAACTGACCACCCCACATAATCGTTGCTGCTGTTTATTACATAACGAGTTATCTTTATCCTTGACCTCAGGCTGCTGCAATGCCACCTACCTTTAGTTTTACCTTCAAGAAAATATGCTACCACATCTAGATCTTGACGGATAACAGGTTATGTTTCAACCCTCTCTCAGTGGACAATACCATGACGATGTGATCATGGTCAGCAACTGTCTCCTACCAATAGACATATTCACTTATCTCTGTAGCACTCTTGCTAGAACCGATGGCATAGATGCTGAAGTCAACAACAGAAACTCTAAAGCAATTGTTACACTTGGTAGACTGTAGGACAATGTTCGGGATCGAGTGGACATTATCCTCCACACATGACTACAAGTTTACCGCGACCACACAATCTTACTCTGCGCGTGTGAGACTTGTACAGTGGTCATCAGACACGACAATGGTCAGCCCTGAAGAGCAGCCATGAATTGAGCCGTTAGGCCGCTCCTGATTTAATGTTCACGAACAAATGTATAATCATGGTGATATTGTCATTGTGCACTATGGAACAACTGTCACGAACATTGTTTGCTGGTGTGTACAGATTGCTCTAATTTCATCAATTATTTGCTGGTGTGTACAGATCGCTCGTTTCATCAATTATTTACTGGTGTGTACAGAGCGCTCTAATTTCATCAATTAATTGCTGGTTTGTACAGATCACTATTGTTTCATCAATTATTTGCTGGTGTTTACAGATTGCTCGTATGTTCATCAATTTTTAACAAGAATAATATGTACAAATGAATACATTTTCAAATTGAAGAAAATACAAAAATAGTTAAAACATAAACCCAATGATCAGTGACATTGAAAAATTGACAAATACTGACCATGAAATGGACAAATACTGACCATGTAATTGACAAATATTGACCGTGAAATAGACAATATGAGAGCTCTTTATTAACAGTAAATGTTGACAGAATGACATTCACTAATTTGCTGATCAGGTCAGTGAATTTTGCTAGTGACATACTAACGTACAGAGCCTGGTTTGGAAATATAGAAGTAGTACTAGACATACCCGGGGTACATGTCATTTATGGATCATATACCTGACTTGGAAATAAGATCACTATCACAGGTACATCAAGACGTAGGCAACACCGTACTTATCGCTCCAATAGTTCACAATGATACGACGTAAAAGAAGTGAAATATGTGTGCATCCATAACATATGCTAACATGCCTCGAGAATAGCTCAAGTTTACAAAAGCCACGCTGTCTGTGACTTTATATGCATATTTATGCAATGCTAAATCATTTACGACTGTTTATTGTATACTTTTAGAAAGAGTATCCGTCACCATATTTTGTTCTGTGTAAACTTGACTTTTATCACGGACTTGTATTTCTCTTTGTCGCAAACTTGTAACAAACTATACACTTGCAGTTATACCTTTTTTTATTGTTATGATACTTGTAAATTATGCACACTTTCTTCGACCTATGTCTCTGCAGGACACAGAGATGACCTTGTAACAATGACATAATAAAACTAACAATACACAAATACGGAGGCATGCCAATTGGCTTTTTATTACACAAAGACTACATTCTACCAGCACAAATTATAGCCCTGTACTTGAGGGCATTTATTTATGTTAGTTTCATATATTTCATATTCAGCGTCACAATGTATATTGATTCTTGATTTTTGATTAGGAACAAGCGTCACAGCACTGGGGGAATTCCCATATATGCTCTGCTTGCCGTTCTGTCAGCCTTCAAAAAGTGTATAAGCTCAGTGTCCCAGTCAGTTGCTGATTACGCGTTCTTTTGATCTATCTGGAGAGGGAGCACTTTCTCCCATCGCCTCTAGCCACTCCCATTTCTACCATTCTCTGAATATGTACATTGTTTCGTTCGACCTCCTCCTCGTCTTCTCGTAGGGTTTCCATGACTACACAGAAGAAGAAAAGAAGAAGAGCTAAACATAAACATACATGGAGAGAAACTACAACAAGTAAAACAGTATCAACTACTAAGAGAAATAAAGATCAGGCAAATTAAATATTTTGGACACGTTAAAAGACATGACACCCTATTGACGGCCTTACGTGCTGATAAAGTCAATTTGACGCGAACAAGAGGTAGACAGAGATAAAAGTGGGAGAGTAACATCACACGATGGACAGGTTACAGTCTAACGAGTGCACCACCAAGACAGGAGACAGGGGATTTTGGAGATCCGTTGTAGTCAACATTCGTTGCGGAGATGGCACTTGATGATGATGATTCATCTCGCAGAACAACTTGTAACTTCAAGTAGTACACGACTTCAACTACACAGAAATCACAGATGCCACATAACTGTCATTTCATGAAGTATTAGCTATTTGATAAAATGTCAAAATACACATAGAACATGAAGCTCTCAATAGAGACAAAGTTAGTGATCAACATGCATGCATACACGATGTTGTCCAGCATGGGAGTGAAACTTGCATGCATACACGATGTTGTCCAGCATGGGAGTGAAACTTGCATGCATACACGATGTTGTCCAGCATGGGAGTGAAACTTGCATGCATACACGATGTTGTCCAGCATGGGAGTGAAACTTGCATGCATACACGATGTTGTCCAGCATGGGAGTGAAACTTGCATGCATACACGATGTTGTCCAGCATGGGAGTGAAACTTGCATGCATACACGATGTTGTCCAGCATGGGAGTGAAACTTGCATGCATACACGATGTTGTCCAGCATGGGAGTGAAACTTGCATGCATACACGATGTTGTCCAGCATGGGAGTGAAACATGCATGCATACACGATGTTGTCCAGCATGGGAGTGAAACTTGCATGCATACACGATGTTGTCCAGCATGGGAGTGAAACTTGCATGCATACACGATGTTGTCCAGCATGGGAGTGAAACTTGCATGCATACACGATGTTGTCCAGCATGGGAGTGAAACATGGACAGGATATTCACAACAAGAAGAGACTGAACATCTTCTATTTACGATATATGGGAAAAAACATGGCATTATCAAATAGTAGGATGAGATTAGTAATAGTGAAGTTCTGCACAGGGTCAGTTTTACAGCAATAGTGAAGTTCTGCACACGGTCAGTTTTACAGCAATAGTGAAGTTCTGCACATGGTCAGTTTTACAGCAATAGTGAATTTCTGCACAGGGTCAGGCTTTCAGCAATAGTGAAGTTCTGCACAAGGTCAGAATTTCAGCAATAGTCTTCACACTCCGTCATAGAAAACTCCGCTGACGTATGTTCTGACGATGAACAACATCTGCATCGAAAAGCAGAAACTGTATGGGGAATATGGTAGATGGGGATCTATTTAATCTTAGCCGACTACAAGCCTCCACCAAAGTCAAGGAGATAGCAACCACAAATATGTTGTTCTCTTCTATTCTTCTTTTCCTCTTTTTTCTACCTATCACCAACCTACTATAAGTGTGTCTCTATGTAAAATGTGGTATTTTGTTTGTCTTGATGAAGGTTTTTGAGTCGAAACGTCGTTTGTAACTGCATCACATTGCGAATTGTTTATTGACTTATTTTGGTAACATGTATAGCTGTTTCTGTTCATTATGTTATGATACAGATATAGACATATTTTACGGGTATTGAAGTGATAAAATTACAGACGTTTACTTACATATTTGACGAAAACAATATAAGACGAAACACACACATTAAACACATCTGTATTTAATTGTTTACTGTGCTTGACTTATTTGAATATCAGTGAATATAACCATTTACTGACTGTAGTATTATGTGTTACAATATGTAGTATTATTTGTTGCAATACGAGATACAAATTATTAAAAAATATACAGTTCCCTATTTTAGTTACGTGACAACGTCCTCTTATTATTCTTCTGACTCCCGGTGAGTAGCAGGCTATGGTACAGAGAACTAAATGTGATATGTCAGAGTTTACATTTGTTACGATATCTACGCCTTTAAGCCCGACTCGTCAGATTTCAGAATGGCTATGCTCACTTTTACCTATGAGATATAACAGCAACTTCACTCCCAAGCCTTATTAGCCGCCGTTTACGATATACATGGCAACCAACGGTGATATTCTTGACTCCACCTTCTATCCCGCATCACAAAGGCGGTAGCCAACTATCTAGTATGTTGATTGCATATTTCCTACTCAACAAACAATATAAGATCTATAGTTATGGGAATCCCCTTTACTAGTCTCTCGAATATGATTGGACAAGACTGTGCCTGTAGATTAGCTGCCCTGATTTCTTAAGTCAAATCATTTTTGTAGAATTAAGACCAGTTGAATATCGTTTATCAGCCGTGACATTCAGCGGCCTTCATTCAACTCATTGAACCATTCACCTTTTAAACTACGACATCGTTGTAAAAAAGCATCTAAAATAAACTGAATCAGATGTGGAAAGGTGTTTTATATAGTTTTCAATAGTTATACATTGTGGACATTGCAAGAATTAATATTACACATCGCTTGATGTAAATTCTGAGTTAGACAAATAACAGAAGACGCCAGAGAATGGAAACTTCAAGGCTCAGACAAAATATCAAATTCATTAACATTTAAAGACTAGTTACACCATAAACATATCTATCCATCTATCTATGAGATGTGGCCATTGTTTGCATTCGGCGTCAGGGGTGGAAGAGTTCTCTGGAGATGGACTTCCTGTGTGCTGTTTGTAAGCTTGTGCCTGTGGCTTCTTTGATTTCTGTGATCCAGCTTTTACGTGGTCTGCCTCGTGCTTTATAACCGTTATGTCTATATGTCATGGCCATTTGTGGCATGCTGTCTGTTGGTAGTCTTGAAGCATGTGAAAACCACTTGATCTGTTTATTTTTTTATGTGTTCCAATACTTGCATTGTTTTGGTTATCTGTCTTATGGTGTCTAATTCTATCTCTTAATGACACTCTGAGTGTTCTTCGTAGACATGTTATTTCTGCTGTCACTATTTTTCTTTTGTCTTGTGCTGTCATTGTCCAGGTTTGGCACTGGTAGCATAGTGATGGGTATAATAATAGTCTTGTATAATGCAACTTTAGTGTCAATGTTTACATTTTTGTTTTTGAAAATGCGTGTCATCTTTCCTAGGATCTGGTATGTTTGGTTGCATCTATTTTGTATCTCTTTACTAGTTTTCCCTTCACTCGATATAATGCTTCCTAAGTAAGTGAACTCATTTACTTGTTTAAGGTGTTTAATGTGTTTATTATCGATGGAGAGTGATATTTCTTTCTTACTTTGTTATTGTCATTATTTAGGTCTTTTCAATATTAATCTTCATTTTGAATTTATAACATATTGTGTAGAATCTGTTCATATGTTCTTGCAATTCTTCTTCTGATGCCGCTATTATACTTGGTTATCTATATACATATATCGTTACCAAATCATTCTAAGAAATAGTCCTGTGCTTTGATTTCTTTTATGATTTCTTGACAATTATGGAGAAATATTGTCTACAACTCCACGAAATGCACATTACCTTAAGTTGGTTCATTCAATCCATTCAGATTTCATTGACAGCATTAAAGAAATATTTGGTATCTGACACAGAATGAACATCACCAGCTGACACAGAATGAACATCACCAGCTATTTTGACAAAGGACGCAGCTAATGAACATCACCAGCTATTTTGACAAAGGACGCAGCTAATGAATATCACCAGCTATTTTGACAAAGGACGCAGCTAATGAAAGGTGAGACTGCATACGTTATGGTTTGATACGTTCATGTTTTCCTTTCTCTGTCTCGACTAGTGTTATTTATGTACCTTGTTGTGCACATTTTCTTATTGCAAATAACAGTTTTAGAAAAAGTGAAAAGAAATTAGAAGTCACACCAAAATAGATCTTTCTAAGAAGCATCAATGCAGGTACCATTTATTGAACTTGCTGCAGACATAACAACAAGATGTATTCCCTACTCAGATTTCATTGATTCGACAACAGAAGCTATCTGGCGTATATAATCTGGTATTCTCTCTTCATTAGAACTAGATATTAGGAAGTCACACGGGTGTATCTATCCAGATCAGTTACTAAATATGATTGTGATACAGTCATCTCTGTTGTAGATAGGCCGTTAGCATTATACTCACGAGGTAACGTCAGGGGTTCAAATCCGTTTCGTGATGACTTAAGTAGAATATGAATTTTTACAAGATTCCTGGAAATTATCAATTGAAACTACGGAGTTACGTGCTGTTTGTGGTACTCTTGGCAGACGTCCTGATTCTCCGTTTAGAGTAAAGGGGCGAGTCTTTTTTTAGCAGGTGATACGAAAGTTAATGATACGACAGTGCAAAGATAATTATTTTTACCTGGGTGGACTAGATAGTTGTTGTCTCGGGAACTGAACACAAACGGAGTTTGTGTTTGAACTAAATATTCTGCTATTGTTAGTAGAAAATGTGCAAGTAGAATAATCATATTTTGTTTAGGTTTCCACAATCATATTGTAATTTATGATTACATAATCATATTGTAGTTCAGGATTACATACTCATATTGTAGTTAAGGAGTACATAATCATATTGTAGTTCATGCTTACATAATCATATTGTAGTTCAGGATTACATACTCATATTGTAGTTCAGGATTACATACTCATATTGTAGTTAAGGAGCACATAATCATATTGTAGTTCAGGATTACATAATCATATTGTAGTTCAGGATTACATACTCATATTGTAGTTCAGGATTACATAATCATATTGTAGTTCATGATTACATAATCATATTGTAGTTCATGATTACATAATCATATTGTAGTTCATGATTACATAATCATATTGTAGTTCATGATTACATAATCATATTGTAGTTCATGATTACATAATCATATTGTAGTTCATGATTACATAATCATATTGTAGTTCATGATTACATAATCATATTGTAGTTCATGATTACATAATCATATTGTAGTTCAGGATTACATAATCATATTGTAGTTCATGATTACATAATCATATTGTAGTTCATGATTACATAATCATATTGTAGTTCATGATTACATAATCATATTGTAGTTCATGATTACATACTCATATTGTAGTTCAGGATTACATAATCATATTGTAGTTCATGATTACATAATCATATTGTAGTTCAGGATTACATAATCATATTGTAGTTCATGATTACATAATCATATTGTAGTTCATGATTACATAATCATATTGTAGTTCATGATTACATACTCATATTGTAGTTCATGATTACATAATCATATTGTAGTTCATGATTACATAATCATATTGTAGTTCATGATTACATAATCATATTGTAGTTCATGATTACATAATCATATTGTAGTTCATGATTACATAATCATATTGTAGTTCATGATTACATAATCATATTGTAGTTCATGATTACATACTCATATTGTAGTTCATGATTACATAATCATATTGTAGTTCATGATTACATACTCATATTGTAGTTCATGATTACATAATCATATTGTAGTTCATGATTACATAATCATATTGTAGTTCATGATTACATAATCATATTGTAGTTCATGATTACATAATCATATTGTAGTTCATGATTCCTCTTCAGCTGTTCTTACTCATCATCATCAGGAAGATTATCCGAGTATTGTCGAGAGATAAGAACTCATATCATGTTTACAGAATTATCTGATCTTCTTGACCCGATACATCCAATTTCAACATGTCCATTTTGTAAACACTGATCTTCAACAGCAGCTGTTTATAAACTGTTTGTGGCCTGTAGCCCTGCTTTGTTGCACATGCTCTTGTGTGGAATCACTGAATGTGCCTAAAAGATGTTTTTGCTAAACATGTCATTGCATTTTTGTACACATCCGAGCACTTTATAAAACTTTAACGCTATATTTATTAATGTTTGTCGTGCATGTGGTTACATGTGACCACCAGTGGCAGATCTGTGCTCCCCCAATTGCAAATTTGGTCATCGTGACCCGCAGTAAGTCTCCGTGACCTCCAGGAAAACCATATAACTCACGTTGAGAACCACTGCTCAACAGGCTGGAGTAGAAAACCCAAACCTTCCCTAGTCGCTACTTACATCTAGCATGTCAAGTTGCAGCGTTAGTATCCATTAGTCTACTTTCTGATCGAGCAGCACACTGACTGGTCAAACAACACACTGCCTGGTCAAACAACACACTGCCTGGTCAAACAACACACTGCCTGGTCAAACAACACACTGCCTGATCAAACAACACACTTTCTGGTCAAGTAACACGCTGGCTGGTCAAGCAACACATTGGCTGTCCAGATTTCAGGATAAAAACCATGGACACTAGATAAACAATGAAATAAAATATATATAATTAGCAACGGTGATTGTTTAACTAGACTATTAAACGACCTCGTCATGCAAATTTGGTGATAAGAGAAATTGAAGACATCATCTTGCTTCTTGATTCTGATTTGCTACTGATCAACCAATGGGATAAGCGTACATAGAATTCTTCGAATCGCTGTGAAGTCCTGGAAACTAGGCTCTAGTTCTCTCTTGAATACCATACAGTGTTATTAATAACCTAATGGTACATTCAAACTGTATAAAATCTACAATATACGGCATGCGGGCTAAATTGAGAACTATCATTCTAAAGTAATGTATGTGACTTTTCCTGCAATTTTCATTGGTTTGCGGTATAAAGCTACCAATAACAATCACGGGAAAACTAGAAAGCGTCACTTCAGACAGATTATCCCTAATGAACCAGCAGGACTGCATAATCTGCATGTGGCTTCAAGTGTGGAAGATGTACTAGATGTGTGATGAATTCAAAAGTTATGTATGATCTAAAGTTGTTTTTTTTATGTTTGTTTGTTGTTTTTTTGTGTTTTTTTGTTGTTTTTTTGTGTTTGTTTGTTGTTTTTGTGTGTTTGTTTGTTGTTTGTTTGTGTTTGTTTGTTGTTTTTGTGTGTGACATTGCCAATTTAAGATATAAACGTTTGACCATACACTCAGGTAACTTCAACAACAACCAGGATATGATTTCTTCTGTCAGCGATCTAACAATAAGATTCCAAGAAATCCAAATATGTTACATATTGACAGATTGAATAAACCGGACATTAGGTAGCGTTACGTTATCTAATTACGTGTTTATATGAATCTCATCACAGATTTTTGGGAACTTGGTCTTGGAAATATTCCCTAGAATCGAAGTTTTTGCATTCAGGATGTTCGATATGGCTATAGCTTTTTAATTTTTTTTTTAGCTATTTTGAACTTTTCTCTCAATGATAAGGTAATCAAGTAATCAAACCCTCGGTTGTTCACATACCTGGGCTGCACCGAACGTGGTCAAGGATGTTCCATGTATCTTTAGCTTTGGATTTGTCTGAACCTCATTCTATCTCTGTTAATAATCTAACATCTCTATCTCTTCAACCTCATGTTTTCCCTGTCTAATTTATCTCTGAAACTTTCATGTCATTGATTTATCTCTGAAACGTTCATGTCACTGATTTATCTCTGAAACTTTCATGTCATTGATTTATCTCTGAAACGTTCATGTCACTGATTTATCTCTGAAACTTTCATGTCATTGATTTATCTCTGAAACTTTCATGTCATTGATTTATCTCTGAAACTTTCATGTCATTGATTTATCTCTGAAACTTTCATGTCATTGATTTATCTCTGAAACTTTCATGTCATTGATTTATCTCTGAAACTTTCATGTCATTGATTTATCTCTGAAACATTTTTCTTGTGATTTATTTATGTTCTAGCTACATCTAGTAGTGATTTTCCTAGCTGAGACAAATTCCTTCTCTAACTACTCTCATAAATCTGTCTGTCCAATATTAATATGTCTGTCCAACATTAATCTGTCTGTCCAATATTAATCTAGCTATCCAACATATACTGGCATGTTTATCTACAGATCACATTTCTTATCAGATCATGTCTACTTATGTCGAGTATTCTTCTTCAGTAGTTATTCATATTTTTCTGTAGTTTATGGCAAAGTGATTTTTGTTCGCTATATATTGAACTTTGGTACACTTAAGCCAGTTGGTATTAATATCGATCAATCATTTATTTAGATTTTGATTGCGACCTTTGATGTGTTGTCGTCCATGTTGTTTTCGGGTATAGATATTTTATTTCATTCTCATTCTTTATATTGCTAACTGCGCGTCGCCATAACAACACTTGTGTTTCTGTATGTCCCTGCTGCCTTGGTTAACGTGCTGTTAGACATCTGCCATTTAAAGGTTTGCTGATAGTGCCATTATTTTTTCTGTATTACTGTGTGTTACTTTTTGTCGTGCGGTTTCTTGAAAAAGACTTTACATGTGAAACGTTGAAACTGTCGTGTATACTGTTATTTGTAATTTTATATCGATACCCTATAGCCATAATGTCATGGAATGAGTGTTGTTGGAGGGGACGATAGAAGGCAATAGAGGCAGAGGTCGACAAAGACGTCACTGGAAACGAGATATTCAGAATTGTATGAACCTGTAGCTAGAGGAAGTGGGGCAACTTGCCAAAGAACGCGGAGATTTCAGGAGATTCATAAGAAAAACTCCATTATAGAAATAATACGTCACATGGCACACACTCTCTCACACACACACACACACCCCCCTATAGCTTGATAGTATATGTGTTCGTTGTGAAGCATATCGACCATGTCTTTTACGTAATTGTTGTTGTTGTTATTTATTTTGGGGTGCCATTCAGTCAGGATTCAGAACGAAACAATAGCTCTACCTTCTTATCTTCATGAAATATTTATACGTTTGTCTCATCACGACTTACATTCTTCACTCTGAAAATAGTTTTACAACAAAAAATGATGTTATAACTTTGATAATCTCAGCTTGTATTTCTTTTTATGTTCGTCTA
The DNA here is from genome assembly GCA_034231615.1 of Meghimatium bilineatum. Classification (NCBI taxonomy): domain Eukaryota; kingdom Metazoa; phylum Mollusca; class Gastropoda; order Stylommatophora; family Philomycidae; genus Meghimatium; species Meghimatium bilineatum. The sequence continues at coordinate 1,391,486 of CM067305.1, read as the reverse complement.
TTTTGTGAACAACGCCACAAAGTGAAATAAAATCATTTATCTTCTCATGAAATCACATAATCCTTCTATCTTCTCATGAAATCACAGAATCCTTCCATTTTCTCATGAAGTCAAATAATCCATGTTTAAGTACAAAGCTTAGAGTATCTAACGAAGCAAACATTACAAATCTTTACTCGTGTAAGCAAAATCAATAGACTGCTGCTGCTTTTTTGCAGAAATTTGATACCCTAAAGTGTAGTAGCTACACACAGGTGAAAACTACACACAAGGTAATGAAGTTCCATGATCACACAATAGAACACGCGTGAAACTAAACACACATTGCATGTGGCACTCGGAGGCTCCAGCAGAGCCACAACCTTCCAGGTACGAGGTATGCACTGGTAGTGTTGTATAGCTTGTGTTTCCTTGTTATAGAACATCAATAACACAATTGTCTTGATGGAAGGAAAATTGGAAGCATCTTGTTTATTTGGTTTAGTCAGATGGAATGTTTAGTTTAGTCAGATGGAATGTTTAGTTTAGTCAGATGGACTATTTGGTTTAGTCATAAGGACCGTTTGGTTGTCAGATGGAATGTTTGGTTTAGTCAGATGGAATGTTTAGTTTAGTTAGATGGAATGTTTAGTTTAGTCAGATGGAATGTTTGGTTTAGTCAGATGGAATGTTTAGTTTAGTCAGATGGAATTTTTGGTTTAGTCAGATGGAATGTTTGATTTAGTCAGATGGAATGTTTAGTTTAGTCAGATGGAATGTTTGATTTAGTCAGATGGAATGTTTGGTTTAGTCAGATGGAATGTTTGATTTAGTCAGATGGAATGTTTAATTTAGTTAGATGGAATGTATGATTTAGTCAGATGGAATGTTTGATTTAGTCAGATGGAATGTTTGATTTAGTCAGGTGGAATGTTTGATTTAGTCAGGTGGAACTCTTATGATGAAGTATTCTTCTTCCATCTTCCAACTCTATTCCTATTTGGTTATATCACGTGATATAAATTTAGATATTGCTTGCTTATTTGGGTCAATTTGTTCCGGTGGTGATTTAATTTGTACCTCTTTGCTCTTGTACCTCCATGAATTTTAGGTCAATTTGTTGACATCATCAAACCATCATCAAACATTTGTTGCCATCATCAAACATCTGTTGACATCATAGCTTATGATTATCAAAAAATAACAAAGGCCTCAATTCAGATAATCATGTTGTCACAACCACCGACATTTGTTTTAAAGTTTATCGATGGAGCGTACGTCCCTTTCAACCGCGGACATTTCTCAAATTTGTTATATCAGACATTGTTATCATAAAAACATAATTTAGGTTGTGGGCTGAACCTGTCAGGTCAAGTCATTTAATGTGTTTCCCCTGTTGTGGACTACTCCCCTTTCAACTGCGGGAGCTAGATCAATTTGATTCTATCAGATCTATTGAACATACACAATTTGATTCTATTAGATCTATTGAACATACACAATTTGATTCTATTAGATCTATTGAACATACACAATTTATGTACGGGTAATCCTGTTGTCACGACATCGCTTTCCTTTAACTGCTATTCCGTAGATTGTGAGAGAAAACATGCATGTATATATGTATATATTTAGTGATATTTGTGGTTTTATTTCATGTATTCTGTTCTAGGTCAGTCATGTCTACAAAGAAAAGTATACTTATATGGGGCGATAAACCCTACATACTTTGTATGCATATGAAGATATTAAGGACTACTTCCCTTTACGTGTTTGAAAAAGTAAATTCTGATTTAAAAAAAAATGAAAACACTGTTTTCTTTCAATGCATGTCTTAGGAGACGACTGAGGAGGTCGTACGTAGACTGTCCCATCACACATATGGTCGAACTGAGCCAGAATCCATGATGGGGTTTGATATGTCATTCCAAATGGCGCAGATATTACAGCTAAGCTGTAATCATGACATACTGTATTACATTCTCCAGATTGTATCATCCACATCTGCTTGGGCTCAGAATGGCCGCAGAAGAAGAAATAGAACGTATGGTACTTTTGTACATACAAAGTATCAGTAAAGATACACTCGTTTTTCAATAATAATATATTTTGCGCAATTTTGTGGCGCACATTAATTCGCTCTTGAATATACCAGTCTAATTTGACAAATGTAATTCCTTCATTTGCCGGCTTCTGCTGGGACAAATTTTATTTTTTTCTAAAACATATTATAGAAATATTATTGTTTTGTCTGTATTATTTTCCGTTATTTTATGGTTTCTGTTCAGACAAAGATCATCAGATCTTTGTCTACCATTGTCGTCATTATTCTTTTTCTAAATTATAGTTTATTTATTTTTGTCAGGCATGTAGTATACACAACCATAGAACTTCACATCATGCCTGGCAAGTATACACAACCATAGAACTTCACATCATGCCTGGCAAGTATACACAAACATAGAACTTCACATCATGCCTGGCAAGTATACACAAACATAGAACTTCACATCATGCCTGGCAAGTATACACAACCATAGAACTTCACATCATGCTTGGCAAGTATACACAACCATAGAACTTCACATCATGCCTGGCAAGTATACACAACCATAGAACTTCACATCATGCCTGGCAAGTATACACAACCATAGAACTTCACATCATGCCTGGCAAGTAGCATGTCATCTGATGATATTCCTGACTTTATTAATTTAGTCATTGAAAAAAAAAATATTGTGTGACACTATGTTGGACACACACACACACAGACACACACACACATACACACACACATACACACATATATATGACAATTCATGTCATCTGATTCAGAACGTGTCATCACGAACATCTGAGTAATTTAAATCAGTATTTACTGTTTGATATAGTGCATTGAAGACATGGACAGACAACATCAAGGAATGGACAAGATATTTCCACACTCATCCGCATCGCTGAGGATAGAATTCGCTGGAGGACTCTGTGTGCTGAAGCATCCAATGTGGTACCCCTACGACCATGAAGGGTTATGGGTTTATTGATTGATTGATTGAATGATTGATTGATTGATTGATAGTGTATTACATCATGTATAAAATATGTGTGATATGTCGTTATTTACGAAGTTACATAATTGTTTTCGAGATATTTTATCTGAAGTATTTTTATCTGGGTTTGTTTTGTTGGGATATTTTGCCTTAAAATATGTGTTTTTTCTGGATACAGTTTATCTGGGTATATTTTGCTTTAGAGATATTCTGTTTGAGAAATATCGTGCGGAATATTTTATTTGGGAATATTAATAATGTACCCACGTACGAATTATTTCACATTCGTTTCTCATCCGGATACCTCTGGAGCAATTGGAAACTTAGTTATATCACTGGGTTCATTACGGGAAAATGTGTCCACAAACATTCAGAATCTATGACGTGGAGATGAAAAAAAACACGCATTCTGCTACCGATCATTCGATCAACGCAGATCGCACCGAGAGGTTCCTCCTCCAGCTCCCAAGGGTTTTCTTGGGTAGGGGGAAGATGGGCTTCTCAATGTGTTGCTCACAGATTGATTGATGCTATGCTGTATGCGCCTTTAGCGAAAGTTCGTTTATTTAAATAATGTATGGTTTTCTTCGTTAAACACGTGGACACGTTATTCCGTAAAGTACCTAACACTGTTTCTTTGTAGTTTTGTGTTACCATTTCCTACACAATTAATATTGTCAGATGTCAGAATCTGTTATCGAAAATACCTACCTTTCTTCAAAATAAATCTGTTTTCTTAGCTTGTGACGTGTCTACATTTATAGTTTCATTTCTTTTAAAAGTCTGAGGAAATATTCGACATTATATATCAAATATCTGAGACAATGTCATGACCACGATAATTATATTCCTGCAGGGTTGTACATAAAACTTTGCAGGGGAGGGGGGAATGTGTTGGTGAATGTACAAATAAATTCATTCCTACTACATCGATATTAATTATCCTTATTTATTTTTTAAAAAGCCCTAGATTGAATCGTATGTTAGGGGTTACTGCATCGGCCTCCTAAGTAGAGGGAATGTTGGGTGTACCACAGCTGTAAATGACTCAACAAATCTGAATTGAGATAATCTGAAATATGAACTCAATGACCAAGAAGTGTATGCTAAGCTGATGAATGTCTCCCTACATGTTATTGCTACACTGAATGTCTCCCTTCATGTTATTGCTACACTGAATGTCTCCCTACATGTTATTGCAGCACTGCATGTCTCCCTACATGCTATTGCTACATTTGATGTTATTGCTGAATTGAATGGCTCAGTTCGACGGCTAAAGGTGCAACAATAGACAATATAACCATGCCTCTAACAAACCTATATATTCTGAGCAAACTTTATATACTTTGAAACAATAAACCTTATATAAATGTTCAGGTAAAATCTATGTTTCTCAACTGACGCGGACCTGTGCTTTTGCCAGAAAGGCTTTGCGAAAACAGATCAAGAGCTAACTGTTCAGATCTAAAGGGATGACCGTATCATCACCAATATCACACCATTATCTTATATTTATCAAACACAGGAGTGTTGATAGCACAGGAGTGTTGATAACGATGGTGATCACGGTTCTTCATAACAAACCAGCTTCATGGCACAGCATGTACATTCCGATAAGTACCCCGCTCTCCGTTCCAACAGTCTTCCAATAGTATTTAGACTCAAATTCTTAGTTAGATGTTGATTACGAGATCTTCGGATCTTTCCAGAGAAGATACACAAACTCACCTCTCTCTCAGAGAAGATACACTTTCTCACCTCTCTCTCAGAGAAGATACACTTTCTCACCTCTCTCTCAGAGAAGATACACTTTCTCACCTCTCTCTCAGAGAACATACACTTTCTCACCTCTCTCTCAGAGAAGATACACTTTCTCACCTCTCTCTCCGCTTGTGGTTCGAATTTATTTCGTTCTTTTTATGTGCCGGTTACCACGTCTAGCATGGTTGTCTTCTCGATGCAGTCAATCAATGACTGCACTTATTATGTCGGCCTTATCTCTTCTCAGTACTATGACATCAATCACTCACAGCATCGCCCCCAAAGGATGACATTCTTTCATTGCATGTGACTCCTGCCTAACTAGACCAGGATATCCATGTATTGCTATGAACAACCGAGTTGTTCAATAGCGTAATCCAGACGGATCAGCACCACATACTAACATATCACAAGGACAGACATTTCGACTTTAAAGCCATTCATCAGAACGAAAGACACAGACAAACAAAGACCAGCACCCAATCTCTCAGGAAACATATTTGCGAGATATAACGTAACATTTAAAGTTATTTATTCTTGTATTTGAAACATGAGTGCATTGCCTGTACATTTCATGAAATAACAGTTTACAAAGAGTTGTAGAATAAATTCTGAAATATGAAACAATGGTAAGTTATACATGCTTTATTAAAACGTGCCGTTTTTTTATGACGTGATAGAGAGATCAGTCAAAAATTAAACATGTAAATAATGGATAATAAATAACTCGGAGACGTAGTTAGTTCTCTGGTTAGTGCACTGGCTACCTAGTCAGGGGGTCAAAATTTGATTTCCAAGCACTTTACTTAGGTAAATATTTCAACCACTACTGACTTTTTCGTCGACTTAGCATATGAAAATGGGTACCAGAGCTTCTGCAATTCTAAAACGGTAAAGGTAGTGAACATGATTCTAACATAATTCATAGTAGCGAAAAAATAAGAGCCCGACACCGTAATCACCAGTACTCATCAATATCACCAGGTAGTTTCAGCTCTTCACTTCATATCTATGTTTGTAAATACAACATACCTCTTCTGGTGAGGTAGGCTATTTTCAAACATGGAATATCTTCATAATCTTCATCAGATACCGTCTCCGCAACAAAGGTTGACTGCAACAGACAAAGAATATCTTATGTATTTTGTAACTGTGGTGCAATGTGCTAGACTGTCCCTCTCATGGTGTTTCACTCCCACTTGTATCTCTGCTTACCTCTTGCTTGCCTCCCCTCGGGCTAAAGACTAATATGGTTATATCATAGTTGCGCCCATCAAACATAATTGTGTTTATTAGATATGGTGTTAAAGCCTCTTTAATCCGAGATACACCGTTTTCAGCCTAGGATTTCATCTTTTGTGGTTTTCATCTTAAGACTGGAGTCCCTTGTGGTTTTCAGCCTGAGACTGGAGCCCCTTGTGGTTTTGTCAGATATATATATATATAAAAAATGGACTACATGATTCTGCTTATCTTGTCACTGCGCCTTGAGAGAAGTTTTCATTTCATAATAACTGATACTTGTCACGAATAACCACTGGCACTAGAGATGGACTGAGCCGAATGGGTGGTGTGTAGGCTACAGTGTACCGTAGAAGGTCGTATCTGGCATATAGTAAAGGGAAACAATCTTTACCACAATGTCAATATTTGACACATTCATTTATTTTTTATATTTATCTTTATATTTTATTTTATAGTATATTTACGTTTATTTTGATATAATGGTCTCATAGAATTTCTAAAAGTAACATTCACAAGAGCACAAGAAGTTTTAACAAATGTTAACGCTTTTATTATTTTCATTGACTAATGCTGGTCACGCCACCTGACCACATCCCGCGTATTATTTCATTTTTGGTCCGAGGATAATTTATAACAAGTACCCAGTACTTGATCGACAATGTGTACTGTTGCTGTATTCAACGTGCTAACGAAAACAAAATAATTATTACATGAAACAGTTAAAATGTGTTTGCTTCATGTCAGCTAACAAGTACAAATCTCTTATACTGTGTACACTTCTCCAAGTTTCTACAACGTTTTGTCTTGTATATGATCGTATAACATTAATCATATTGCAGAGCTATCATGTTTTAGTTGTTGTTCCATGTATGTTTCCAACAGACATGTTTTTCTCCGGCACTGTTGTTATATCCTTGTGTTGTGAATAGGTTATGTACATCAATGTTATCCTATTCGTTATAAATTTATGAGACATAACGTTGCAGAACGAGTTACGTTTGTTCAGTGACATTATGTGCAATGCATTTTTAATAACGTTGCAGCCAGTGAGATGTTAAAATATATACATTTTATTTGTGTAGGCATATATATTATGTATGGTATACTTTTATTTAGGTATAGTAGTTTTATTTTTGTATATATTATAGTTACTATATGGACTTGTATTATGGCATGGTAGAAGCTCACCAACCGTGCATATTGACAACAAAAGAGACAGAGTCGTGGAGACGCATGACCCCTTAAGCCACTCGGAATGGCACTTGATTGATATATTTTACAGTTTATACTTTATTTACGTATAGTAGTTTTATTTGTGTATATATTATAGACCATACAGTTTATATTTTATTTTCTAATTGCAAGAACATATGAACAGACTCCACACAACATGTCAAAATACAAGAACATATGAACAGACTCCACACAACATGTCAAAATTGCAAGAACATATGAACAGACTCCACACACCATGTCAAAAATTTAAAATGAAGATCAATATTGTAAAGACCGAAATAATGACAATAGCAAAGAAAGAAAGAAATATCACTATCTCCATCGAAAATAAACACCTTAAACAGATACAGAAGTTCACTTACTTAGGAAGCATTATATCGAGTGATGGGAAAAACAGTAAAGAGATACAAAATAGATGCAATGAAACATACCAGATCCTAGGACAGATGACACGCATTTTCAAGAACAAAAATGTAAACATTGACAATAAAGTTGCAATATACAAGACTATTATTATTCAATCACTATGCTTCCAGTGCCACACCTGGACAATGACAGCACAAGACAAAAGAAAAATAGTGACAGTATAAATGACATGTCTACGAAGAATACTCGGAGTGTCATTAAGAGATAGAACTAGAAAAGATAACATCAGACAGATAACCAAAACAATACCAGTATTGGAACACATCAAAAGACAACAGATCAAGTGGTTTTCACACACTTCCAGACTACCAACAGACAGCATGCCACAAATGGCCATGACACATAGACATAACGGTTATATAGCCAGAGGCAGACCGTGTAAAAGATGGATCACAGAAATCAAAGAAGCCACAGGAACAAGCTTATAAACAGCACACAAGAAGGCCATCTCCAGAGAACTCTTTCATCCCTGACGCTGCAAGGCAATCAAGGGCCACAGCGTATATATAGATAGATAGAGTTTATATTTTTATTTAGGTATAGTCCCATAGAGTCGTCTTCTTTCTCGTTCTGCAGTCTGAGTCAGATGATGGTATGAATATCTTTCTTCAGTGTACTGTACTTTGATCACCAGACGGTCGTAGACTTTGTCCGTCACATTCATCTTTTCATTTCCATAGTGAACAAACATTTTTCCAGACGTTTTCAGCTTTTTCTGTCTTCATTTATTCCTCTACTTTTGTTAAGTCTTACCAAATTTTAATTATGACTGTTTTCTCCTATAATTTCTTGGTTTTACGTTTTTTCTGTTACATTATGTTACATTATGAATGTTTTTCTCCAAGAATTTTTGGGTTTTCTGTTTTTCCTATCTGCGGATTTCAAAACTGCTATTTTACAGTTTTCCTTCTTTGTGTTATTTCCACAGTCCAGCTAAGTTAATAGGTTTTATTTCTGGGATGTGATACGCTGTGTTGTGGTTTAGTTCTGGGATGTGATACGCTGTGTCGTGGTTTAGTTTTTGGAAGTGATACGCTGTGTCGTGGTTTAGTTCTGGGATGTGATACGCTGTGTCGTGGTTTAGTTCTGGGATGTGATACACTGTGTCGTGGTTTAGTTCTGGGATGTGATACGCTGTGTCGTGGTTTAGTTCTGGGATGTGATACGCTGTGTCGTGGTTTAGTTCTGGGATGTGATACGCTGTGTCGTGGTTTAGTTCTGGGATGTGATACACTGTGTCGTGGTTTAGTTCTGGGATGTGATACGCTGTGTCGTGGTTTAATTTTTGGAAGTGATACGCTGTGTCGTGGTTTAGTTCTGGGATGTGATACGCTGTGTTGTGGTTTAGTTACTTTATGATAGTATCACCTTACTCATTGGCATATAATTTAACAAGTACCTACAGTTTTCTCAATTTAAACAATTGCTGCTGGAAATGTCAATTTAAAGAACGATGGAAAGGGTAGAGGGGGAGGGGGATTCTCATTTTTTTTGCACAATGTGAAAATGTCGTTAAGTGCGTCTAATTTTGAGATAAGCTACGTGAAAAAGCTTTCAGTCGCCATCATCTAGAAACAGCTAATTAGAATAGCTTTCAGTAGCGATCGCCCAGCAACAGCTAATTAGAATAGCTTTCAGTAGCGATCGCCCAGCAACAGCTAATTAGAATAGCTTTCAGTAGCGATCGCCCAGAAACAGCCTTTACTCAACGTCATTTTCATCAACGTATACTTCATATCTAACGTTTTATTCAACATTTGATATTCAATCACGGGCTTCGTCGAGTTTTACACTATATATGACAGGTAGCAATGTTTCTACTTTTTGCACTTAAAATTTTATCTAATCATGCACAGAGTTTTTTTTTTTTTATCTCCGAGAGATACGAATCATGACGCTCTAACCCATGTCCAAATTGAGAATAAAGGGTACTTCCTACAGAGCTTACAATCATATTTCAAAGACTATACATTTCTCAGCTTGAAATGAAATCTCAAAGACTATACATATTTCAGCTTACAATCAAATCTCAAAGACTATACATCTCAAAGAATATCAATCTCAAAGACTATAAATCTCAAAGAATATCAATCTCAAAGACTATAAATCTCAAAGACTATAAATCTCAAAGACTATAAATCTCAAAGACTATACATATCTCAGCTTACAATGAAATCTCACAGACTATAAATCTCAAAGACTATAAATCTCAAAGACTATCAATCTCAACTCTATGCAATACTTAAAGATCAATCACTTACTCAGAATTTATCACTTATGTCGCAAACTTGTGTGGTTTGATCACGTGATGAGGAAGTGTTATGATGTCGCAAACTTGTGTGGTTTTATAACGTGATGAGGAAGTGTTATGATGTCGCAAACTTGTGTGGTTTGATCACGTGATGAGGAAGTGTTATGATGTCGCAAACTTGTGTGGTTTTATAACGTGATGAGGAAGTGTTATGATGTCGCAAACTTGTGTGGTTTGATCACGTGATGAGGAAGTGTTATGATGTCGCAAACATGTGTGGTTTGATCACGTGATGAGGAAGTGTTATGATGTCGCAAACTTGTGTGGTTTGATCACGTGATGAGGAAGTGTTATGATGTCGCAAACTTGTGTGGTTTGATCACGTGATGATGCATGATTGCCTTTCAAACACTAACCTGATTAGGACAGTTTGAAGGGACTGAAGATGAGAGAACAGGCAAAGTGCAGATAGATAATATTAAAGACTAGACATAACTAAGATTCTCCACACTTCTTATTTTTGTGTTGATGTGTCCAGAGTGGCACACACGCAACCCTGTTGAACAATTGGTTTATTAATGATAATGAAGGGTTTGACTAATATATTTCAAGTGTGCATGAGGATCTAGATGTTTGTGGTTGCAGCCACAACTATGAACGTGTTAGTTCTGTGAATCGCTAGTGGATCACATAATGTCTTCAAATTTCAAGCGATATATATATAGTCTGATATATATACATAAAAAATAACATATAAAAAAGGTTGAATAACATTTTTACATGGAGAAAAACACGAAATATCGAACTGACGTTTCGACTAAGATGCCTTGATTAATATTGAGGCATACACGCACAAAAACTTGAGGGACATTAAGCTGAATAATTCATGAGATAATATAGTGTGTATGTCACCTATAATCAATAAAAGTACAAATGGGAGCAGCAATAACATTTTGCAAAAAGTACACAATACGAAGATGCACCTTACAATATGCAATTAACAGTAATATAATTGTTAATGATACTAATAACTTAACTTAATAATACATTATACACATCAGTCTTTAGCAATGCTGGCGAGACGTAATAATCATAAAAAAATGACGTAAACTGCGAGATACATAACACCACTATATATGGATCTAGAAAATCGATGTATATTGCACACAGATCCACAGAAAATACAATTCATATACCAGTGTCAGAATATATGTAAATGAGTGCATTGATACTGTGTAAACACCGCATTGTGTTTATATGTATATATATATATATATATATATATATATATATATATATATATATATATATATATATATAATCCTTAGAAGAGAAAATGTATAGATTAGATGGTGATAATATGCATGTTGGAAGAGCGAGAGAGGAGATCAGAAGATAAAGAGGGATTGACACTGAATACATCAGCAAAGTAGTACAGGGAAACATCGGTCTGCTGTTGCTGGTTTATCAGTCGGGATGATGCTGGTGTCCATTTATTGCATTTACTTTATGAAACTCACATTTATAACCTTGACGAACAGTTGGTAAATGGCTAATGACTGATTGCGTTACTTCGACCGCGAAGATCCTTGGACACGTCGGCATGGCAGTATCCTTGTAAATTATGTTTGATTTGTCTGTTTCTTTGTAGCAAGTCTCCGTTTATGAAATGCTGCAATTCTTCCTTTATATCTTCTAAGATGCTGCAACACATTTTCTGAAATCTGTTATTTACATCTGTTTTTTGCAGGATCTTCCCATGTTTCATAGTTTGTAAAAAAAATGTTTTCAGTGAGGTATTCAACGAGTCATTATAATTCTTGTTTTGTCAACCTTGAGAGCGTATCCCCTTCTGAAACTAACCAGAGAGATGTATCTATAGTATGTGATCATCCGTCTCTGTGGGGAAGTAGTACAGAGCACGTCTGTGACGGCTAAGGTACCGAGTTCGATTTCCACCACAGGCAATTGTGTATCCAGGCCGTTCAGAAAGCAGTGGCAAACTATTGAACGTATTTATATTGCCTAGAAAATCACCACAACCAACAAATGATGGGTTGATAGCTACGTCCTGTAAAAGATATACTACCAATATTTATAATGCGATAATCGGGCTTGCATACAGCGTGACCTGCCGAACTAATCTGTGACTGCTTCAGAACAGTATCGATGCTACGGATACCAGCAAAACATCGATATATAAACGTATAGTCAACACGCGATGGGGAGATACAAGATTTCCCTGTCTGTCTGCAGTAATAGACTATTGCCTGTCTACAGTTATTAATAAATCAAACGACTTCTGATATAAGCAACACATTATGAAGCAATAAACACAAAATATTGAACTCTGTCGATCATGTCCGGAGTTAATGAAAGAAAAGATATTGGAAGGAGAGATAATGGAGGGGATTCAGCCTCCCCCTTCTCCCTTAGGAAATAAGAACATAAATTTGTGTTCTTGGAAATTAGCTAAAAATGTTCCCTTCGAGTTTTAATGATTTGCCAAAAAAGGTCATCAAATATTTATCGAAAGTGAAAAACTCATCAATATTTTAGTGAAAGTGAAAGACCTCATCAATAATTTAATGAAAATGACAGGACTCATCAATAATTTACTGAAAGTGAAAAAGTCATCAATAATTTACTGAAAGTGAAAAAGTCATGAATAATTTCATGGGAAAAAAAGGATTAACTCACGACAATGAGCAACTGACGTTCCGGTTTATAATCCTCCCACTTACTAAAGACCTGAATACGGTCCTGCATTTAATACCATTGTCCTGCCTTCCGTAGAGTGTGTTCAACCATTGTCCTGCCTTCCGTAGAGTGTGTTCAACCATTGCCCTACCTTCCTTAGAGTGTGGCCTTACTTGAGATACTACAGTACTCCACCAATTATTAATTAGCAATATTAAGTCTGGTTGTATTGAACTCTGCACAATGGAACAAACAAAATAGTAATAATGAGCCCGATTGAACAATACCCTCTAAGAAATAATATTGAGCCCGTTGTGACAAGACAGTCTAAGAAATAATATTGAGCCCGGTGTGACAAGACAGTCTAAGAAATAATATTGAGCCCGGTGTGACAAGACAGTCTAAGAAATAATAGTGAGCCCGGTGTGACAAGACAGTCTAAGAAATAATAGTGAGCCCGGTGTGACAAGACAGTCTAAGAAATAATATTTAGCTAGGTTTAACATGACAGTCTAAGAAATAACACATACAATATATCCTGCATGGACACTGCTTTTTTAAAATACTTTAAAGTAATTGTTATGCTCTCTGTTACATATTCCTTAAGCGTGATGAACAGTAACAGAGGACATATCTTCAACTTGGACACCGAACTAGTTTCGATACGTTAAACTCGCGAGACCGACTAGCCTTCATGTTACAAATATTGATAATCCTGCATTTTATCGTGTGTTCCTTCATCGAACAATATGTGTAATTGTATAACTCAGAAACCAGTGGGTCTTCAGTTGAAGCGATGTGATGCTAGTATGTATCATTATTGCATTCTGTTGAAACACATAGTCATACCCTCTTTGATGGTTGTTTAGCGCTGCGAAGACTCTCTCTTGGTCTTCCTAGTTTCCTTTTTCATCTGGTACACGAATTAAGGCTTGCAGTTGCAGCATGTTTTCATTCAAAGTGTATGTTCCATATACGTCCATCGTTAACTTATTATTGTTGTAGAAACATATTGCTGTTTGGTGTCTTCTCTTACTTGCTTGTTTGACTTTAACTCTTCCCAACCAATATTTAAGAGTTTTCTAAGAAATTTATTTTCAAATGAATTTCATTTCTTCTCCAATGGTTGTATTATTTTCTAACTTTCTCAGCTATATTACTATTACAGACATTACATTTGAAGTTGAACAATCATAGTGTGGTGTATTTGCTTATTTTACTTGATTTTCATGTGTTTGTTAGGTGGTTGAATGCACTTGATGTCTGGTAGAAATCTGCGTTCTTATATCCCCATCTTGTGTAAATTTGCTGCCTAAATTAGAAAAAGTATCAATTGTCTGAATTTATTTCTTCGCTAAAAGTGATTTTAAAATTAAAGTTAGTAACAAAACATGATAGTAGTCTTGGAAGTGTTGATTTGAAGGCCAATTTGTTCTGAAAGATGACAAAGTCGTATCAACATATCTTATTCCTTAGCAGGAATTGGACTTAATAACTCCAAGTCATCTGCATAATCAAGATCAGTAAGAGGTCTATTATCTGTCCATTTTGTACCAAAATGTTCATTATGGGTGTAATTGTTCATAACCCTGTCAATAGTCTGAATTATGACACCACAATAAGTAAAGTACACAAGATAATATACGTTTCCATATAATGAACTTGAATCTGTTGTTACCAACAGATTAGATCTTATGTCAGGAGACGAAGGGTCGAATCTTGGTGTTTCTCATGTGTTTTCTCCGTGTCATCAGCTCCACCAGCATGTAGCCACAGATGAGAGCGAATACTGCAAATATTGACACACACAGAGACACAACTACGGCTATTAATGGTCGAGCACTGTCTTCTTCACTTTCCAACCATATAGAATCATCATCTACCACGTTTTGTACTACTTTCGCACTAACTGACCCTTCGGGATTTATTCGGTTGAAGTTCGCTTTGTCACTGATGAGATGCTGTCGAAATTCACAACTGCACTGATTAATCTCTGAAACCGAATTGTCTGAAGTGTCAGTGTCTTTTAACTCGGGAAACTCGATATTAATCGAATTTGTATCGTAGCAAGGGAGGAGAATATCCTCTGTCTCAATACCACATGTGTCATAGACGGTTAACAGTGTGTTTCCTCCTGGGAGGAGTTTCACATTTCCCGGAATATAACGGAAAATTATGAAGGATGTGTTGGTAGTAATGATGACGTCATCCACGTCTTTCAACTTATAGTTCTGGAAGATGGACATAGTTAGGCCAAACAATTCAGCCATTTTCAATGGGTATACAGTTTTGAACCGAAACTCGCTTGTGTTTTGGAAGAGATAGAAGCTGGTTGGATCAAATTCACGATGAAAGATTGAAGGACACGAACATATACAGTTATCATTAGACTTGTTCGAATGACATGTGAAAAAATGCTCTACACTTGGAAGGAAGAACCCGTTCTCTGCACACACGTTTCTTGTTGCTGATGATGATGAATTATTGCATACAGCCATCTTGATGTATGGGATGACTGGGTGTGATGTTGAAATCCACATGGATGAAGTTTTCCATATGTCGGAAACGTAACTGCCATACTGATTCAGAGAAATTTCCGTTGAAGCAAAGTCTGTTGTCAGGATAACACTGGTGTTACTTGGACCTAATATGTATGGACAAAAATGAAAATATCATTTTAAGTTTTGGTGATGTATAGGACAGAGAAATATTTAGAAATGCTTTAGACGTGTCAAAAACCTCGTGAAAATAGCATTTAAATGACTAATTCAGTCAAACCGTTCAGAGCAGACACATCTAACAAAGTCAATCATCTTACACATTGCAAATATAATCAAAATATGTTTTATGATGTTTCATGCGAGTTTTTTTTTCTCTTAAGTTCTACTGGAAGGAGTCCAGTAACTGTGGAACAGCAAGAGTCCACTAACTGTGGAGATCCATGATTTACTTTGTGGATCAGCAAAAGTCCACTAACTGTGAATCAGCAAGAAGCTATGTAGTGCCGTTGTAAAAAAAAAAAGAAAAGACTGTGTGATGCTTTTCTTACAATAGGTTTGCACGATACTCTTGTTTGATGTTTTTGTTTGACATTCTTGTGTAATAATTTTCTGTAGTGTTATTTGTTTGATGTATATGTGTGATGTATATGTGTGATGTATATGTGTGATGTATATGTGTGCTATTCTTATCTGATGGATATCTGTGGTGTTGTTTTATGAGCGATGTGTAATTTTTATTAAAGTCAAGTCAACTTTCTACGCGAGCGAGGTGTACTATGTTAGATACTATATTTTTTCTCTGACCACGAGCTTGATATGAATAAAGTGATTCTTGTGCTTGTACATGTCCATAGTTTAGTTAGGCTGATCTATGTGACTGGCTAGAGAAGAGATCATTTTGTGGCTGGATAAATATTTCTCTATCAGCAAGCACGGAATTCATTTAGCTACAGCAGCTATCAACTAATGCTCTCTATGTGAAGTAGGAATCAAACCATAAGCCATGCGATATGTAACTATTGATGCCACAATTCTATACGATTGTGTGTTTGATCATTGTATGAGATGTCCGTATATGTGTGTCAATGATCCCATATGTCAGAGTATGTGTTCATGGGTCGCCGGGTCACATTACGTCTACAGAACAGATGTGTGTGGGGTTGGGGTTATCAAAAAACAAATGTCAATTACTCGATTTCTATAGTTGTTTTGGTAACTTTTTTGTTATCGGAATATCATATTAACAGTAGAATGGAGAGTTTATCTCCCTCATTTAGCTTGAGTGGAGAGTTTATCTCCCTCATTTAGCTTGAGTGGAGAGTTTATCTCCCTCATTTAGCTTGAGTGGAGAGTTTATCTCCCTCATTTAGCTTGAGTGGAGAGTTTATCTCCCTCATTTAGCTTGAGTGGAGAGTTTATCTCCCTCATTTAGCTTGAGTGGGTCATTTAGCCCCTCATTTAGCTTGAGTGGAGAGTTTATCTCGCTCGTTTAGTTTGCATCCCAGTAATAGTTGACATGTAGGGGATAAGGGGGAGAAGGCCGCCTCCAACCGTCCTCATTATCTCAAAACTTGAGGAATCTCTAATCTTTAGGAGACTCTAGACTTGAAGAGACTTTAGACTTAAGGAAACTAGACTGGAAGAGACTCTAGACTTGAGGAGTCTAGACTTGAGGAAACTAGACTGGAAGAGACTCTAGAATTGAGAAGTCTAGACTTGAGGAAACTAGACTGGAAGAGACTCTAGACTTGAGGAGTTTCGACTTGATGAAAGTAGACTTGAAAAGACTCTAGACTTGAGGAGACTTTAGACGAGACTCTAAACTTGAGGAAACTAGACTTAAAGAGACTAGACTTGATGAGACTAGACTTAAACAGCCCCTCCAATGTTCTGACTGGACTAACTGGCGTCACTGTATGTGGACAGTGTCGCTGTATGTAGTGATGCTAATGGTGTCGGAGATATTGTCTGTCTCTTGTGCAGTCAAATCTCTTTCTATCTGCTACCTCCACATTCTCGGACACGATCCCCAAATGATTTGGCCAGAATCAGCTCGACCTGCTGTTTTTCTGTTACCAGGGTGCACCGCGAGGAGGTACATTTGGGATCTTGGTTATCTGCTAACCCTGGGTCCGCCGAGAGCAATGCGTTCCCTTTGCACCCCGCAGCAAAGTTATATACCGTGACAAAAAAACATTGCATTCTCCGGACTACGTCCTCCTAATCAGCAGGAATTTGAGAACGAACGCAGAAGAGATAGTATCGTTTATAGGATATCGCTCTGACAGGATTACCTGAACTGCTCCCCTTCCAGGATATGGTAAAACAGGGGCAAAGAAATTCTACTGATAGGACATAAACGATTCAGATAAACATAGCAATAATGCTTGATTTGCAGCTAGAACATCACAGTGTTTACATACCCAATATAAAAACATGAACATCTGTGACTTCAGGTACAGAGACAATAAAGTACTTTCCTCTTGTCGAATAAGGCGGGATGAAGTCCAGCAAGGACATTGTTACATTTGTACATAGGTTGCCAGTAATATTAAATAAATCACTCGTTTGTATTAAAACGACACCAAATTTGTGATCAGAGCGCAGTCTGTATCCTTGACGAGTATCAATGGGGTATTGGTGAATATCATAGGCGTCGACGTTAATGTAAGGTGGTGAAACTGTTGAGGAAGATGGTGATGTTGATGTCGATGATGGCGACGATTCAATGGAATATTCCAATATGGCTATAGTAACATTACTGTAAGGACTAAACATATACAAAACTGCGTTGTGGTAGCTAGTGTTTACGTCGCTGTTATTGACTGCTATGGGTGGTGTCAATGCAGGAATCACGTAGTCTTGTGAGAATGTATCTATAGGGTAAACAAGCATTGAATCTCCCATGTTTTTGTGAAGGTACAGCGAGATGGCGTCACTACTCTTCAATATCACACCTGGAAATTTTTTTAAATATCATAAATCACAAGTTATGTACATTATTTTAGATGAGAAATTGTCAGAGAAGTAAGAAGAGGCAGAGAGAGAAAGAGAATGCATTATTTATTCATTTCATTCCCCGTTAATGATCGTGTTTCATTTGTGTAATGGCATATTACAGGAGACAAATACAATGAATGAAAACAATCTACATGGCATTTCGTTGATTTTGTGATGATAAACAAGAATATGTGAATACATGTTATAATGTTGTATATGATTGGTTGGGGGTTTCAACTCACCCACAAAACAACTTCTTTATGTGTAAGGCCTGGAAAGTTGGAAATTAGAGGCAACAGAGATGTGGTTCTACAGAAGAATGCTGAGAATACCATGGACTGCCAGAAAAACTAATGTAGAGGTGTTGAAAGAGTCAAATGTGAAACGGACATTAATCAACAATATAATTGTCGTGTTAAAGATCATTGCACTGTCGACAGCAACCTTGACTTCAATGATTTATTTTACATATTTTTATTTGAGCAGTTGCCGTGTTTTAATTAAATTATATCAAGATATTATTATGATTCATTTTATCTTCTAACGTTAATCTCAACATTATTCTATAATAACACATCTCTACTGCCTGTATATTTATTGTACAACCTTCCAAGCTTTGTTCAAGATTCACTTCCATACATCTGAATTTGTTTTATTTTCATATTATATGTTACGTATTGCCCTTTCATTGTAATATTCATCAAATCTGTGAACAATCGAGTTTTCTATACCCAAGCAATATTCATCAAATCTGTGAACAATCGAGTTTTCTATACCCAAGCAATATTCATCAAATCTGTGAACAATCGAGTTTTCTATACCCAAGCAATATTCATCAAATCTGTGAACAATCAAGTTTTCCATACCCAAGCAATATTCATCAAATCTGTGAACAATCGAGTTTTCTATACCCAAGCAATATGCATCATATGTGTGAATAATCAGGTTTTCTATACACAAACAAAACGTATCGGGTATGTTCCAGCTGTCTTGTCCTAAACTAGATCAATCTTCCTGTCTCAGCTCTATGTTGGGTAATCAAAATCTACGAAATCAGTGCCGATATTTTATTCTGTTGCCCTTACTTATAAATATGGGTGCCGAGATTGAGATGTCGTCCCGAGACGAAACCAGCCAAGAACTAGCAACATTGTCTGTTTGTAGAGTGCACATAAAAGGATCCAAGTTGAAAGTGCTTACTTTCAAATGAAACTCAACAGAGGCAGCCATTTCCTGTCTGTAAATCCTGGCCGTGCTTCTAGAAGCGCATATATCATCTACACATCTTAATCTCTCGCTTCCACTCTCTCCAGATCTCGAAATCTCGTCTTTCAAACGTGAGGAGAAGTGAATACATAAACATGATATAGTTAGAATTTACAAGTTCCCTGTGTCTGTCTAGTTGTGTGTCTGTCTAGCTGTGTGTCTGTCTAGCTGTGTGTCTCTCTAGATGTGTATCTGTCTAGCTGTGTATGTCTAGCTGTGCGTCTGTCTAGCTGTGTATGTCTAGCTGTGTCTGTCTAGCTGTGTGCCTATGTAGCTGCGTGTCTGTCTAGCTGTGTGTCTGTCTAGCTTTGTGTCTGTCTAGCTGTGTGTCTCTCTAGATGTGTATCTGTCTAGCTGTGTATGTCTAGCTGTGCGTCTGTCTAGCTGTGTATGTCTAGCTGTGTCTGTCTAGCTGTGTGCCTATGTAGCTGTGTGTCTGTCTAGCTGTGTATCTGTTTAGCTGTTTGTGTATCTAGCTCTGTGTCGGTCTAGCCATGTGTCTGTCTATTGACAGTTAAAGTTATGTCCTAAATTACGTCAGCAAATAGCGAGGAGGGATCGGGAGGTCTGACTATTCCCGACTAGACTTAGATGATGTTTGACCATTCTTGACAAAGCAAAGATTAGGTATGACCATTCCTGACAAGGCACAGATTAGGTATGACCATTCCTGACAAGGCACAGATTAGGTATGACCATTCCTGACAAGGCACAGATTAGGTATGACCATTCCTGTCAAGGCACAGATTAGGTTTGACGCAAGTTGACGTCAGCAATGCCTTTTTTTAATACACGAATTACATTGTCCAAGTTTTTTTTAAAATGGGAAATAATGGTGTCATTTTTTGGTAATCTTTGAGCTTCGCAGAAGACTGATGTTTCGGGCCATTGTCGCAAATAAAAGGGCATCACAACGCATTTCAAATGGCTGGAATACATCCTGTTGGAATATAACCATTGTTCTGCAACAAGAGAAATCCTTGGGAGTATGAGAATTAACGCTGAAGAAGACGACACGAAATAGTATGCACAAATGTAGAACATGTGTCATGTGACGTATTCCTTCCAGAACGTTGTCTTCCCAATGAACTCTCTGAACCACTCTCTGTCTTGGGCGATGTGGCTTGCATTTTCTAGCGATGTATTCATATTATCTTTAATGTCGTCAGTCCATCGTCTTCTTTGTCTTCCCCTTCTCCTCTTCCCAGGTACTCTTCCCTCCATTATTTGTCTTTCTAAACAGTTATGTCTCTTTATATGACCAAACAGGCGTAGTTTTCTTTTTGTTATTGTGTTTAGTAACCAACACTCTGGAATATTCAGTGTGTTTATAATATCTGAGTTTCTGATTTTATCCTTCCATGATATTCTAAGTATCTTTCTGTAGCAATGTAGAACATGCTGGGTGATAAAATACATACTTGTCTTACTTCTATTTTTATTTCAATGCGTGGCCAGAAAGTGTTCAAGTAGATATAATAACAGTGTATGAAAGATTACTTGCAGAAATATCTCTTTCGCTGCGGTACCGATTCAAACTCTTGGTTACCTGTGTTTAATAAAAACAATATCTGAGAGGTGCTAGAATTTATAACTGTGAAAGGAGTAAAACGGTGCAGACTATTCGAAAGTCATAAAAGCGAATGGAAAAGATCACAAATTCAAAGATTCATTCTTGCTGACACTGCAATTGGTTTCTACGTGCGCGGATTGAACTCCTCAGACATCTGAGAAACAAAACATCAAACACAACCACCGTTTTATTCCAATCAAGGTCCATCGTCATATACAAAGACGAACAGCATTTTATTTCCAATTCTTCAGTACATGTTGGTAGGAAAGGTTTCATTGATCACCGATGTACGGGAACATTGATGATTGAATGATATCATCAAATTGACCATATATCTATACGCTGTGGCCCATGTTTGCCTTGCGTGGTCAGGGGTAGAAGAGTTATCTGGAGATGTCCTGTTTGCTTCTCGTGTGCTGTTTGTAAGCTTGTTCCTGTGGCTTCTTTGATTTCTGTGATACATCTTTTACATGGTCTGCCTCTGCCTTTATAGCCGTCATATCTATGTGTCATGGCCATCTGTAGCATGCTGTCTGTTGGTAGTCTGGAAGCGTGTGAAAACCACTTGATCTATTGTCCTTTGATATGTTCTAATACGCATATTGTTTTGGTTATCTGTCTGATGTTATCGTTTCTAATTCTATCTATTAATGACATTCCGAAGTTTACCATAATAATAATAATAATAATAATAATAATAATAATAATAATAATAATAATAATAATAATATCATACCTTCATGTTTAGCCTTGTTAATTTCTAGAAGGCTTACTTTCGTCACAGTGCCAAATGTGACATGAAAACTATGGATGAGCTCTCCTGAAGACGTTGTGATGGTGATAAAGAGGTCGCGTGTTTCATTAAAGCAGGGTATAGCCTCCACAAACAAGTTACATTCCTGAAACGTTGGGAAAAAATAATAATTCCCGCAGGTGTCAGCAACTGCAAATCAGAAAAAGAGCAACAAATGCATGATCCAAAAAGCAAAGAAATAGACGCTACACATGTATTTGTCAGGCACGTTTATAAATGGGTTTCGAAATATAACAATTATGTAAGGGTGTTTATAAAGGGTGTGTATAAAGGTTGTGTATACAGAGTGTGTATAGAGGTTGTGTGTAAAGGGTGTGTATAAAGGGTGTGTATAAGACAGATGGTGATATTTTTGTTTTTGCGGGCTGTATTGAGTTGTTTTGATTGTTGTATGCGGAAAAAGGGTGGGGTGGGTCAATACAGATATTAAGGAATGTGTAATCCCCAGCACAATGTTTTGGTTAAAGGGCCTTGTTCATGAACTGCTGGATCAGCAACCGACCAACCACGGACATACGGAGCTAAAAAATATTTTGCTGAGTTATGGGGCAAGCACATATACTCATTTTTATCAGACAGGCGGTAGGCGGAAATGTCTTGGCCTGCACGATTTGGTCCTTTTGTGGTGTAAGGTGTGTGCATTTATGTGTCTGACATAAAGTGTGTGTATATGTGTGTCTGTCATAAAGTGTGTGTATATGTGTGTCTGGTATACTGTGTGTGCATATGTGTGTCTGGTATAATCTGTGTGCATATGTGTGTCTGGCATAAGTGTGTGCATATGTGTGTCTGGCATAAAGTGTGTGCGTATGTGTTTGTCTATGGCGAATGCGCCTACCAGGACCGTAGGTAAAGAGGAATATTTGGGGTTAAGACGCTCTCCACCCTTAGCATGTACGTTTGTGTGTGTGTGTTTGTGTTTCTGTAATGAGATATGGAAACAGTATAAATTTGTATGTATGTGTGTGCGTGTGTGTGTGTTTGTGCGTGCGTGCGTGTGTGTGTGTGTGTTTGTGCGATTGTGTGTGTGTGTATATGTGTAGTCTGATATGGAAACAGTAGTCACCAGGAAAGCAGATACTTCGGTAAGGGGCAGGTTATCTAAAGACACCTGATTAAATATTTATTTCTGGTTTAATTATAACACCTCCTTGAGGAAAACTAGTAAGTCGTGGATTAACTTCTTTCTTTGGGAGGTATCACTCTAGAACTACGTAACATAGTCTGACTTTCAGTAGGAGGGAGGGGGGAAGAGTTTCCCCAATCCTTCCCCTTTAACTACGGTCTTGGTAGGAGCACTAGTCATAGACACGCACATATGTACACACCTTATACCAGACACACACATATGTACACACCTTATACCAGACACGCACATATATGTACACACGTTATACCACACACACACATGTACACACGTTATACCACACACACACATATGTACACACGTTATACCAGACACACACATATGTACACACGTTATACCACACACACACATATGTACACACGTTATACCAGACACACACATATGTACACACGTTATACCACACACACATATGTACACACTTTATACCAGACACACACTTATGTACACGCGTTATACCACACACACATATGTACACTCGTTATACCACACACACTTATGTACACGCGTTATACCACACACACATATGTACACACGTTATACCACACACATACATATATGTACACACGTTATACCACACACACACATATATGTACACGCGTTATACCACACACACACATATGTACACGCGTTAAACTAAACACACACATCTGTACACACGTTTTACCACACACATACATATGTACACATGTTATACCACACACACACACATATGTACACGCGTTATACCACACACACACATATGTACACACGTTATACCATTGCAGGAGCAAATAGATCAGGTTAAGTCATCTTTTTCTGGTCCACTTGTCTGACGAAGTACGTTCAGACCACTATGATAAAGTACTGTCTGACGAAGTACGTTCAGACCACTATGATAAAGTACTGTCTGACGAAGTACGTTCAGACCACTATGATAAAGTACTGTCTGACGAAGTACGTTCAGACCAGTATGATAAAGTTCTGTCTGACGAAGTACGTTCAGACCACTATGATAAAGTACTGTCTGACGAAGTACGTTCAGACCACTATGATAAAGTTCTGTCTGACGAAGTACGTTCAGACCACTATGATAAAGTACTGTCTGACGAAGTACGTTCATAGCACTTTGTTAAAGTACTGTCTGACGAAGTACGTTCAGACCACTATGATAAAGTACTGTCTAACAAAGTACGTTCAGAGCAATATGATAAAGTACTGCCTGAACAGTGTGTTAAAGTACTATTCGAACACTGTGATCAAATACTTTCAAAACAATGTGACAAAGTACTTTATGAACCTGTGGAAACGTACTATTTGGACAGTGCTATAAATAATTGTTAATATAGTGTGCTAAGTACATTTATAACACTGTGACATAGTTCTTGGCAGATAATGTGACAAAGTACTTTACTGACATGAATATTTCTCACGAGTTGACAGACCCACAGTGACAGGACGCACAATATTTTAATGACACGAATAAATTCTCGCATTTTCTCACATTTTTCTATCCTGGCATACACTTTGCAATTCGCATAACCAAAAAATATTGCAACATTATAGCAATATAGATTTCGGGCAGATCACTCTGTCAGACGTCATCTCATGCAATTGCCCCACTTGACATTTCACATCCCTTGGGATGTCCTCATGAGAATAAAAAATCGCGACAAAAATAAAACGCGGACATAACTCACTTTTTGTGGACTTGCCAACTCCTATCAGTAACGAGAAAAACGTGAAACCTGGAAAGGAAACAGAATATGAGAAAATGACATCTACATAAATTATGATGCTACAAGGAAAATAATAATATCTGTAGTGAATCATAGATATGTTTCTTTGTTAATAATCTGGGTACGTGGCTCGTAAATATGTGAGAATTAAACAGATTAATTGATAACATTTACAAACATAAAACATGGATGCTGGATAAAACAATAACATGGAGATTAATGAAACAATGGGGTGTACATAAATTATGATCCGATGAAAAGTGTTAAATACTGTAGTAGATAATAGATCAGTTTTTATCTGCAGTCTCTGTGTCAACGTGCACGTAAATAGAGACTAACTAATCAACTGATATCTCTGGATAAATGTGCAACTAAATAGAGACCAAGAAACAGATGATATATCTGGGTAAATGTGCAACTAAACCGATGATATCTCTGGGTAAATGTGCAACTAAATAGAGACTAAGTAAACAGATGACATCTACGTATATTTTATCTATTCTCTAATTTTGTTTTTAGATGCCACGTGAAATAACATAATTTATTAGGGTGCGGGGGTGGAATTTGTGACTTATCATTTGATTTGATATACGGTTATATTGTGACGACTCAGGATATCTATATAGGTAGGTGGTTGGCTTCATAAATCCAGTCGTCAGCAGGCGTTCATACGGGGGCATAACAGATT
This sequence comes from Meghimatium bilineatum, assembly GCA_034231615.1. NCBI lineage: Eukaryota > Metazoa > Mollusca > Gastropoda > Stylommatophora > Philomycidae > Meghimatium > Meghimatium bilineatum. The sequence continues at coordinate 1,366,134 of CM067305.1, read as the reverse complement.
CATATCCAGTTTTATCTCTCCGGGATCGATATCGATCCTTAGATTGCCAAAAATTGACATGTCTGCAGAGTGTGTTTTAGTGTCTGGGGACCCTTATGACAGGGGCATTGGTCAGTCTTAAAAACTATCATTTGCTCAGATGTGCTTGTAGTTGACAATGACATGTGCCAGCATTAAGCTGATGGTTTACCATATACGTATGACATCTACACATCATCCACAAGCAGACTGGTACTCTTGCTGCTAACCGCTTCAAGGGTGCAGACTGGTACTCTTGCTGCTAACCACTTCAAGGGTACAGACTGGTACTCTTGCTACTAACCACTTCAAGGGTACAGACTGGTACTCTTGTTGCTAACCACTTCAAGGGTACAGACTGGTACTCTTGCTGCTAACCACTTAAAGGGTACAGACTGGTACTCTTGCTGCTAACCACTTCAAGACTTCAAGGGTACGGGCCATTCGGATGCACATGATACTCTTGTCACAGTCATTAAGTCGTGTTTCTCAAATGACCGGATCCAACACGCGTTTGAGAACGTTTATATATATAAATTTGGCGAAACTGGGCTCTTTGGGATCACTTTCAGCAAGTCATGCAAATATCGTCTCCTTGTTTCATCCTTCTTCTGTTTTGTGTTTGTTTCATCGATAAGTCGGTGTGTTTTGTCTATTTCTTTTTTGTGTTGTGTCACCACTATTTCATGTTTGTGTTGTGTCACCACTATTTCATGTTTGTGTCCTACATCGGACATGTCCTACGCGCAGACACCAACAGAATACACCACAAATCACTGTAATGGATACCTACTAGCAAAAGAACAAGGGTAGACCAAAAGAAACACTCAGAAGAACAATACTTAAAGAAAGTAAAACAACCATTATTCATACTATTCAAGAATTGCACATAATAGCTTTGAACAAGCATAATTGGAGAGATCTGACCTCTGCCCTATGCGCTAACTTCAGCGCAAAAGGAATATGAATGAATGAATGAATGAATGAATGAATGAATGAATGAATGAATGAATGAATGAATGAATGAATGAATGAATGTTTGTGTTGTGTCACCACTCATCTTCGATTTGTTACTCATCCATGATATATATATATAACTCATCCATGATATATATATATAACTCATCCATGATATATATATATTCACCAGTGACAAGTGAACATGAATGTCAATATTGCCGTTCTTACTCAACATATTATATTGTGAATATGCTCTTAATGAAAGCCTTTCGTTGAAACGTTCATTTGTGTGTTTTATCATGTGTGTTTCCAGTGGTTAGCAAATCTGCATTTCCCTGTTTCAAGTTGAGCTTGTTGGATTTCTGTTTTACCGCAGTGAGTACATATGATATACCCAGGCGTTTGATGAGATTTAGTGTAACTGGAGATATAAGATTGCGTCAGATGAAGATTGCGTCAGATGAAGATTGTGTGGGAAGGATGATGCAAATTATCCCCATAGAGACTCAGCTTCATTGTATCTGGAAACTATCAATAAATTGCCAATAAACATGTGATCTGAATGAAGATAGTAAACAATTTTTGGAGATGTATGAGCGAGATACAGGAACATGTGGTTATTAAAAGAGCACCTTATACAGCGATGCCAAAAAAGCAATATTTCAATGAGTTATAGGTACCACTAGCATGTACAATTGTGTAAATGTTGGATACTCTACGATACGTTTAATTCCTTGCAAGTTATAGTTACTCTCTCTCTCTCTCTCTCTCTCTCTCTGGCATACATAATTAAATGATTTGTAGATATTGAATGGCACTGTACCGTTTTTGTTAAATCTAGCTTGTTTTTTGCACGGATTAATTTGTGAATACTAGTTAATGTCCAACATGTTCTAATTCTTGAAAACTTTGGTCTCTCCCTCCAGAATGTTTTACTTTTGTTGGTTGGTTGGTTGCTGACCCAGCGGTCCATGGGCTCATGCACTTTGACCCACATCAACTTTTGTTAAATCTAGCTTGGTTCTAATGTGTTGTTTTTTTTACAAACAAGTGTTTTGGTATCGCTGTACCATGTTCTGTTTTGGTATCGCTGTACCATGTTCTGTTTTGGTATCGCTGTACCATGTTCTGTTTTGGTATCGCTGTACCATGTTCTGTTTTGGTATCGCTGTACCATGTTCTGTTTTGGTGTCGCTGTACCATGTTCTGTTTTGGTGTCGCTGTACCATGTTCTGTTTTGGTGTCGCTGTACCATGTTCTGTTTTGGTGTCGCTGTACCATGTTCTGTTTTGGTGTCGCTGTACCATGTTCTGTTTTGGTATCGCTGTACCATGTTCTGTTTTGGTATCGCTGTACCATGTTCTGTTTTGGTGTCGCTGTACCATGTTCTGTTTTGGTGTCGCTGTACCATGTTCTGTTTTGGTATCGCTGTACCATGTTCTGTTTTGGTATCGCTGTACCATGTTCTGTTTTGGTATCGCTGTACCATGTTCTGTTTTGGTATCGCTGTACCATGTTCTGTTTTGGTATCGCTGTACCATGTTCTGTTTTGGTATCGCTGTACCATGTTCTGTTTTGGTATCGCTGTACCATGTTCTGTTTTGGTGTCGCTGTACCATGTTCTGTTTTGGTGTCGCTGTACCATGTTCTGTTTTGGTATCGCTGTACCATGTTCTGTTTTGGTATCGCTGTACCATGTTCTGTTTTGGTTTCGCTGTACCATGTTCTGTTTTGGTGTCGCTGTACCATGTTCTGTTTTGGTATCGCTGTACCATGTTCTGTTTTGGTATCGCTGTACCATGTTCTGTTTTGGTGTCGCTGTACCATGTTCTGTTTTGGTATCGCTGTACCATGTTCTGTTTTGGTATCGCTGTACCATGTTCTGTTTTGGTTTCGCTGTACCATGTTCTGTTTTGGTGTCGCTGTACCATGTTCTGTTTTGGTATCGCTGTACCATGTTCTGTTTTGGTATCGCTGTACCATGTTCTGTTTTGGTATCGCTGTACCATGTTCTGTTTTGTACACGATGTGTGTGTACTAACATTGGCGATGTAATATAGTCAAGTTGTCTGTTGATGATTTTTCATCGTTCTTCTGCTTGACTTGATCAGATGTTTTAACCAAATCATCGAGACTGTCTATTAGTGTTCACTGACAGCATAACAGCAGTGACAAGTGACAACATGACAGCAGTGACAACATGACAGCAGTGACAAGTGACAACATGACAGCAGTGACAAGTGACATCATGACAGCAGTGACAGTAGTGACAAGTGACAGCATGACAGCAGCGAAAATTTACAGCATGACATCAGTGACAAGTGACATAATGACGTCAATGACAAGTGACAACATGACAGCAATGACAAGTGACAGCAGTGGCAAGAGGAAATTGTCGATATTTTGAATGAAATGAAAGAGCTATGTCAGTTGGAGGGTGCGAGTGTTTCCTATGTACATGTGGCTATAATTTATGAGCTATCAGTCACTTGTGAAGTTCCAAGACCCGAATGGCATTTAGACATCACAAGACAGAGTTATCAACTAACACAGAACAGTCAGTTGCTGCATACTGAATGACATATTCAATATAAGATTCAATCACCTATAAAGGTGCATACCATGACAGATCACATATATAGGTGTTCACAGGTCCAGATCACATATAGGTGTGTCTAGAGTGATAGATCCCCGATAAATATGTCTTCGGTGCCAGATCACCTATACAGGTATCTACATTTCCAGATCACCTATGCAGGTGTCTACACTGTCAGATCACCTATGCAGGTGTCTACACTGTCAGATCACCTAAGCAGGTGTCTACACTGCCAGATCACCTAAGCAGGTGTCTACACTGCCAGATCACCTAAGCAGGTGTCTACACTGCCAGATCACCTATGTAGGTGTCTACAGCTCTATGATGGTGATCTGATGACTAATTCAAATTGATTTTATTTCTTTTTTTCCCTCAGAAATATGGACAACCGTTCTTTAGTCTTCCTTCAACCCGTTGTGAAACAGGACATGGGAAACTATTTTCGCAGTAACTTCATTACCTCAGGCAAATTGTACACAGTAATACGTTTATTACTGAAATATGTACACGGTAATACGTTTATTACTAAAATGTGTACACGTAAGTTGTTTATTACTAAAATGTGTACATAGTAAGGGTTTTTTTTACTGAAATGTGTACAGAGCTAGGTTTTTGTTACTTAAATGTGTACAAAGTAAGGTGTTTATTACAGACATGATTTATTTATCTCAATTTTACTAACCACAAAACATTAATTAAAGTCCATCTTGGTTCCGTTCTGTACAGATTGTCTTTCAAGCTTCCTATTATTAAGGTGAAAATCACCAGGATCCGATTTCAGAAAATTATGATTAAAATCTACTGATGTGAATTGCTTTGTCCTGTACTAGACGTCTGTCTTCAAGTCAGGTAAATATGATCCTAGTTTTCAATTACACAGAAATATTCCCAAGATAGATTTTTTCTCATTTCTTCCGATATTTACTAAGATTGTTTTCCCATTCTAAATACCAAAGTTGTTAAAATCTTAAAACAGATCACCACACATACCTAGCTCCTAGATCACCACACAAACAAGCTCCTAGATCACCACACATGCAAGCTCCTTGAATTTTTTCAACATCATTATATTGTTAAATTTTTGTTCAGTTGAAATTGGAAAATAAAATGTAGGAACATAGCGTATGCATAGTGGATAATGTTCTTACATGTAACTTAATATATCTTTGTGAATTGAGGAGGGAAATATAGTTCCTATAAGTTATATATAACTAATTCTGATGTATGGTAGTGAATCGTGGACATTCAGCAGAATAGTGAAAAATTATATTGAGGAAAAATAGATGTGTTTTTATAGAAGAATGTTAAGAAGACCATGGACAGATAAAAAGGGTAATGAAAATATTTTGAAAGAAATTAATTCAAAAAGAGAGCTGCTTACCGCATCAGAAAATAATCCACATGTTCTGGACACACAATGAGAAGAGAAATGATGGAAGGAATTGTAACAACAGACAAGTTGAAGAGCACGAAGGGTAGGAGAAGACCAAGAGAGAAGATGCTTGACAGCCTCGCATTCTGACATGGGAGGATTGGCAGCACGTGAAATAGAAGGCTGCAGCAAGATAACCAAAGCAACACATCATAAACTATAACAACGCCAGGGAACATAAACTATAAAAACGACACACAAAATGGACTATAACAACGCCACAGGACATGAACTATAGAATGTAACATGTTTACTTATTCTTCTTCTTCTGCGCTCGTTCTCAAACTCCTGCAGATTAACAGGATGTAGTCCGGAGAACGGAATGCGTTGTGTCATGGTTTACAGCATTGCTGCGATATCTGCGCCTTTCGGCCTGACACATCCAACTTCAGCATCGCTTTGGGTCACTGACCCTATATGGGATGGGACAGCCAACTCCATCCCATAACCTCCTTAGTCGCCTTTTACGACATGCGTGGAAGGTAAACAGTGTTGCTATTCTTTCCTCCCCTTTCAGGCCCCGACAACACACGGGCGAACATGTTTACAACACCGCATTATTTGGGTTTTTTTCTACAGTTATTGTATATGTGATTGAGATGGTGTAGAGGATTAGTTTAATTGTACTAGGGTTATGCCATGCGTACATTGGTTCAGCGAGGCGACACGCGCACACATAGTATATAATTATGTCAGTGTCCTAGGGACCAAACCCGAAATAAAGGAATGACGAAAACGGATGTGCTGGACCTCGGACGTCCTGACCCCAAGTGGCCAACCGGGGTGCAAATAATCACAGTTCTACTGTGCAACTTGCAGCACAACGTACCTCACGCTCCCCGGCGGAAATCACACGAAATATTCGTTGTGGTTATATGAGAGCGAACGCTGAAGAAGAAGAAGAAGATGTCTGTGTCATTTAAGGCCTTCCAACAGAATTAATTAGGACCTAATCTTTACGTTTTTTATTATTGATAGGATTTCGATTGGTCACTATGTAAATATTTGGAATTGCGTGCAAAAAAATAGCCAAGGCGACTTCAAGTATATAAATATTGACGAACCAAAACCACAAAAAATAATTAAAAACGAAACGAATGGGGTCCTAATAAATAATGTTGGAAGATCTTCTATTCTGACGATGGTCGCGACATAACTCGGTAGCTTTAGTCCACAGAGATATTCGGAAAAAATCCCAAGCTATAAAACAGACGTCGCGAATGTTATTCGAACCTGCGAACTTCTGGTCACAAAGCAAGCGACTGAACCACTACGCGAGAGTATTCCCATGAACTAGTTCTTCTTGTTTAATACCTTTCTGTGTATGCATCCTATGCATCTTCTTCTCGGTTGATTTAGAAGTTAGATTTATCTTTCTTGGAAGTCTGAACGTTTCTTCATGCCACTGTCGAAACATTAATTCTGTACAATAAATTTGTGTTGGTACACGCTTGAAATCTGGTTTCCATTAGCACTACAAACTGTTCCGGTTCTCATTTTGAACAGCATAATTAGGAAACTTACCAAGAAATATAGCAATGTAAATATCCGAATTGGTCAGTGATTTCAGGAATTTCCAGGACATCGTATGTCCACAGCACATCATGCTTGTTGTTTAACCCATCTGCGACGAGTGATAACAGGTATAACACAGCCACAGATCTGCAAATACACGTACACAAGCTATATGTATGTGTTATTTAATCGTGTATTTCCTGGTATTTTAACACTAAAACAAATACTGTAAAATTGTATTATTATAACAACTTGTGTAATATTTTAACACTAAAACAACTTGTGTAATATTCCTACACTAAAATTAAGTCGCAATCACATTATCGATAACGATGCTAACTATCATATTTCTATTAATTGTAACGAAGTTCAGCAACACATGATTAATGTTGCAATTAATTTATTCATGAGTGACTAGTTGCTGCAACTGCTGGTATTTGTTGACAAATGTTGCATAACAAAATTTATATATTACCATTCAAATATGCATTCTGTTTTGTTTATGTAATTTTACTAACTATGTAATTCTCGAATTATTAGCTTATAGCGTCAGTTTTGCTGTCAGATGTTTTGTTATTGTATCAGTCAGGAAATTGTCTGGGAATTGTCAGTAATAATTGTTATTTATTGAATATGTATTTACAATAAATGAGGGGTGCAAAGGGTACGCATTGCTCTAGGCGGACCCAGGGTTAGCAGATAACCAAGATCTCAACTGTACCTCCTCGCGGTGCACCCCGGAAACAGAAATACAGCAGCTCGAGCTGATTATGGCCAAATAACTTGGGGATCGTGTCCGAGAATGTGGAGGTAGCAGATGGAAAGAAATTTGACTGCACAAGAGACAGACAATATCTCCGACACCATCAGCATCACCACATATAGCGACACTGTCGACATACAGTGAAGCTAGTCAGTCCAGTCCGAACATTGGAGGGGCGGCCAATGTAAAATGCACGTAAAGGTAGATGCATGGCGAGAGACAAATAGATTTCATACCGAGTGCAATGACACAATGAAAGGGCAGAACAGCGCTAGAGGGCAGCGCGAACTGCAAATAGAAAGTGAAAAGTCCCTAGTAAAGGTAACTACAAGCTCCGTCAGCTCAAGACTAGCATCTAGTTAACTGTGCTCCTTATAGGCAGAGACAAAGACGAATCATGAGCGTTCGGAAAAGCAAGAAGACCTAACCCAACTCTGATGTCGAGCCTTCCTAAACCGGAAATATGCTCGCAAAGAGAAAGGGTTCCGTAACCGATGGGCTTAGGCAAAATAAAGGGACAACTATGGCAGTCCTGGCCCAACTCTACTGTCAAGGTTTCCTATACCGGAATTACACTTGCAGAGAGAAAGGGTTCAGTACCTGATGGGCTCAGGCGCTATTAGGACAACGTCGCTCAGCTCGAGAACGCCTTGCTCTCAAACGCGTGGTGTGAGACTCGAACTTGGACGAGGGGTTCACCATGTCGGTGAATGACACCTCGAGGGCGAAAGAGCCAGGGTCCAACTTTTCTGTTGAGTTCTTCCTATTAAGGAACTAGGCACATGGATGAGAAATGATTTAGTACCCGATGGGCACAGGCACAGTACTTCCAGTTACACGAGGCAAGTTCATAGACAGTGGAAAACCTCATGCGAGACAGACGTAAGCAAACGTCGTCTGGGCGAAGAGTCACCACACACGCGTGCCTGGCGACAGATAGGGAGGCTGTCTCATGCTAGGGTAGCCCACCCGAATAGTCAAGGCAATCCGAAATCGGATGTGCTAGGCCTACAAGGCGCATAACGGTGGCACAACGTAATCACGATCCCGGCGGAAATCGCACGGATATCCGTGCTGGTTACAATGGAGCGAACGCAAAACAAACACACAATAAATGACAATTAGAATGTCATTACATTTATGAAAATATAAACAATGTCATGAGAATATAAACAATGTTGAAGAAGATCAATGGTATGATGATGATGACGGTGGTGATGATGATAAGTATAGAAGTTCCAATGAGTCGAGTCTTTCGACGACTTTGTACAACTAGAACCAAAGCTCCATGGAACATTATATTACCTACACAAGATAGTGAATTTTCGACGACTTTGTACAACTAGAACCAAAGCTCCATGGAACATTATATTACCTACACAAGATAGTGAACTTTCGACGACTTTGTACAACTAGAACCAAAGCTCTTTGGAACATTATATTACCTACACAAGATAGTGAACTTTCGACGACTTTGTACAACTAGAACCAAAGCTCTTTGGAACATTATATTACCTACACAAGATAGTGAACTTTCGACGACTTTGTACAACTAGAACCAAAGCTCCATGGAACATTATATTACCTACACAAGATAGTGAATTTTCGACGACTTTGTACAACTAGAACCAAAGCTCCATGGAACATTATATTATCTACACAAGATAGTGAACTTTCGACGACTTTGTACAGCTAGAGCCACAGCTCCGTGGAACATTATATTACCTACACAAGATAGTGAACTTTCGACGACTTTGTACAACTAGAACCAAAGCTCCATGGAACATTATATTATCTACACAAGATAGTGAACTTTCGACGACTTTGTACAACTAGAACCAAAGCTCCATGGAACATTATATTATCTACACAAGATAGTGAACTTTCGACGACTTTGTACAACTAGAACCAAAGCTCTTTGGAACATTATATTACCTACACAAGATAGTGAACTTTCGACGACTTTGTACACCTAGAACCAAAGCTCCATGGAACATTATATTATCTACACAATATAGCGAACTTTCGACGACTTTGTACAACTAGAACCAATGATCCATTGAACATTGTACGACCTACACAAGATAGTGAACTTTATTGAGGATTCATAATTGTAGATATTGACCTTATTTATTGAAGATACACAATTGTAGATAATGACATATTTTATTGAGAATACACATTTGTAGATATTGATATAAATTATTTTAGACATTCAATAAAATTCCTATTTTACTGTTAGCTCTATAATAGCGGATATCTGGCTTTACTCTCAACATCTCAATGTCTATATCTATATATCTCTTAATGTCTAAATATCTCACAATATCTATATATCTCTTAATGTCTAAATATCTCACAATATCTATATATCTCTTAATGTCTAAATATCTCACAATATCTATATATCTCTTAATGTCTAAATATCTCACAATATCTATATATCTCTTAATGTCTAAATATCTCACAATATCTATATATCTCTTAATGTCTAAATATCTCACAATATCTATATATCTCTTAATGTCTAAATATCTCACAATATCTATATATCTCTTAATGTCTAAATATCTCACAATATCTATATATATCTGACAATGTCTAGATTTTAACATTCAACAAATATTTAAATAATATTCAAAAAATATAGAGACATACATGGCCATAAGAAAGATTAATTTCAATATTAAAACTATGAAAGTCTGCGTTGTGTGGACATGCAAGCGGACACGATTCCCTGTCAACAACTATACTAGACGCCTAGCAGGACATGTGAATGTTGGACAGACAGCACTAAAGGCTGTCTAGATTGGTCGCGGTCCAGGTTAAGCTTTTATTCACACATCCTCCTCACTGAAAATAGAAATATTTGGAATGTGCACTGTGTTGATGCAGTCAATGTAGCACCTCTAGATACCAAATGGGATATTGGTTTTATGCATCTCTCTCTCTCTCTCTCTCTTTCTCTATCTTTCTCTATCTGCCCACATCTCGTACAATGGGAGTAACGTTGTGAATAGATAATGAGATTTCACAAACATCAGTAACAGAGGAGGCTATACAGTTTGCTGTTGACTTTCTCACATAACATATGATTGGCGTGTTATTTCGTGTGACAGGTCGTTTTTTTCTATCTATGCATCAATGGCCAATACTTGTATCTGTCATGTTCTAATATTCATCTAAATACCTGAAGTCAGACAGAATGTTTATGAGACAAGTGCGTGTACATACATTACATGGACAGTTAAGTTGTGTTAAGGGAAGCGAGTCTGAGAAGGTTTGACATGGACATTTAAGATGAGCGAAGGAAAGCGAGTCTGAGAAGGTTTGACAGAAAAAGTTAGAAATTAAAATGAAACATTGGGAATTGACACAATTCAGTTGATCAGAGAATAACGTCACGACACGAAACAGGTGATGTATGAGGTCTGTAACATTTAACCTTCGATGCAGAGACGGCACTCCATTATGATGAATTCATTATTATGAATAATTCACTATACGGGCATTCTATCTCTTCACGGTTTACACGAGCTTCGTGGTTAGTCTTGTCAAGTCACTGATGAGATCTTCACGGTTTACACGAACTTCGTGGTTAGTCTTGTCAAGTCACTGATGAGATCTTCACGGTTTACACGAACTTCGTGGTTAGTCTTGTCAAGTCACTGATGAGATCTTCACGGTTTACACGAGCTTCGTGGTTAGTCTTGTCAAGTCACCGATGAGATCTTCACGGTTTACACGAGCTTCGTGGTTAGTCTTGTCAAGTCACCGATGAGATCTTCACGGTTTACACGAGCTTCGTGGTTAGTCTTGTCAAGTCACTGATGAGATCTTCAAACATTCTGCAGGAATTACGGCTAATAAGAAAATATTTCTTACAGCTGACGGGAATTGAACCAGGTCCGTTCTAGCAGCACCGAATATCATAAACAAATATTTGGATCAACATTGTTCTGTCTCTATGTTATTTATGTTTACAAGAAGGCCTTTAGGTCTTTGTAGTAGGAATATGAATGTTCTATGTTTGTGTTCCAGATAATACTTAAATACGTGTACGGGATGTTATTTGATGTAATAGTCTTTGTTTGAATTGGCCCGTTCTCAGTGACTTGAGTACATAGGTTGGATGTCTTGACGAGATCACATCTTTTTTTGGGGGATGCGGTTGGTCAAGTATGGAAAACCTGTTTACTTGTGTTGCAAAGCGATTCGGTGCTGCTAAAACGGACCTGGTTCAATTCCCGTCAGCTGTAAGAATTATTTTCATTTCTCTTCACGCTTCCTACTTGAATTTACTTGGCTAATAAGAAACCAGTGTTTATATAATCAATAAACATTATCACATTAATTCGTTGCATATTCAAAGGAAATAAAACATTTCTTTAATATACTGCATTCGGCGTTTTAGAAGAACATTCACTACGGAGAATCGAGCGAATGTAATCTTCCAGGAAATAGGGTATCATATTTTATGTCAAAAACCAAGATGATTTATTGCCCCTTGAGTAATTTCAGCAAGATATATCTGGACAATGCAGCTTGATTACATTGCTGTCTGCGTCTGACCTGTTTCAACTCTCTGTCATAAAGTGTATTATGATATGTCCAACTGTAGTTATTTTATAGTTTTTGTTTCAATAACATAAAATAATAATAATAATAAACCCATAACCCGTCAGGGCTGTACGGGTGTCACAATGAGGCATTTGGTGCAGAAAGATCTCTATCCTCTACCAACCTGATGACTTTGAAGACTTCTACTCTGTCCTTTCTTTAATATTATCCACAAATGTCTTAATCTTTCCACCTCTTCTTCTTACTCCCTCGACTTCAAGAACTTCTGTAATCGAGGAATGTTTCATCACGTGCCCGTACAATCGGAGCTGACGAAGTTTCCCGATTGTCAACAGTGGTTCTTGTTGTCCAGCTGATGAATTAATTTTATCATGAACAAAAATACTGTGTCTTATGTTCTTGTTAACATATTCTTGTTAACAGATCCAACACACGTCTATAACATTTGTTTTCAAACGACCGGATTCTTCTCGCTAGATCTGTTGTTAAAGTCCAGGTCTCAGACCCACATAGAAATATTCACAACAACAAAGATTTATATCAGTTGATCTTGACACGGTTTGTGATCCGGTTTTTCAAATTTTCCTCCTCTGATTCTTCCAGTGTGCAGCCTCTTACGCTAGGACTCCCTTAGGGGAACTCATACGTCTTGCTGCAACTATAGAGTCAAACGTATTCTTTCCTTCCTCCATCATAGCTCTGTCATGTTCTGTTTTTCCAGTACATTACTCTTCTTCAGTCAAATTCCAGGTAAATGCTACGTATTATGTGGCCTTCTCTAGTTGCTTACATAAGTGACCAGAACATGTAAGAGGCATCTCTCTAGTTGCTTACATACGTGACCAGAACATGTACCGGATATCTTGGTCCCATGTCAATTTAGGCAGGACATAATAAATCATGTTGGTAATGTCAGATGTAGACGCAGGAAGTGATACTCATGTGCCTATATCGCACATGCTTGGTCTATCACATTCCCTAAGTCCACCTACATCATCGGATAGCGTTTTACATGCGTGCCCGGTAACTTCATTTACTCAATCAGTTGCACACATAACACCATGGCGTATTTAGGAGACACGGGTTTGAGACTCGCAGAATGATTCTATCAATCTATGAGTCCTGATGCTGGCCATTTTAGCGGCGCAGACCATCAGACTGCCTGAGATTGTCACAGCCATTAAATCATGCACATAACCGGACTCGATATGCTCTTGAGATCCGGTACATTCACCAATTTGGCACACTACTGCCCGTTGGGATTACCATCAGTCATTCATATGTGTAGATGTCCTCTTATGTTCTGTTAGTTTTCTGTTCGTTTCGTTTTATCTATATCTCGTGACATTCTTCCAAATGTCTTTGTGATATTCTTTCTCTTTATCGTTCTAGTTTATTCATCATCTATACTCTTCCGTAACGTTCTGATTTATACCGTCTTTATTATTTCATTATTATGCCATTATTATGCCATTATTATGCCATTAGTATGCCATTATTTATGTGCTTGTAGACAGCGTAGTCTCTTCTTCATTGTGCGTTATCTTGTGTGTTTGAAAATGTCCTTTTTGTAGAATCTTCAATTTTTCAAGTTGAAACTTCAAGAGTTTAGCATAATGATTAGCAAAGCTTCATTACCATGTTCTTAATTTCAATTAATACTTCTAGTTGAATTCATAATTCACTCAGTCAATCCCTTCTGAATATCCCTGCACGCATATTCTAATCAGTTTTATTTATCTAGGCAGATGTCACGTTGCACATAATATGTGAGGTCAACTATTGAGCAGCACGAACAACTTCGTGTCAGCTAAGATAAGTCGCGTTATTTGCAATAGCTTGGCGTTAACAAAATTTCAAATTGAAGGGCCCCCTTCCCCATCCAATTATTAAACAACTTAAGTAGCGCGCACAAAGTAATCGGTATTTTCTATAATCACTAGTACATATGTAACTATTCTCTTTTAAAATTCGCCTATTTAAAACAAACAACTAATAATAAACTACGATGTAAGGCATACTGGGGTATAAACCGAAAAGGAAAAGAATGAAAAACTATAATCATTACAGACAGGTAATCGCAGGTTTATTATTTTTTGACAGTTATCTGTCATTGACGCAAAATCATTATAGTGTATGTTTCACTTCAGAGCTGCAGCTTTCATTGGCTGCAGAAGACCTGACCTTTGATCTTTTAATAGCGATTGAGTTGTCCTGTCAGACACTGGCTTCAGACCATACATACGCTTAGATATAATATATAATGACGTTTATTTCTCAGAACTTCAAACAGAAATTCCCTATCTGCTATAATATTTTATCTGTGAATAAGCTATTAGTTGTGCGTGTGTATCATTAATTGTAATTAATATCTCAGAAATTCCATAACCAACAATCGTCTTCCTTGTTTGAATTTCTTGTGATTGAGAAGAAACTATAAAGTGCCCTTTCATCAAAATCAATCTTTAATGAGAAGCTACTAAACATGTTTGCAAAAAAAAAAAACCGTCCAGAGTCGCATTAAAAGATTATGGATTATGTAAGGTTATGTTTTTTTAACTAGTTAATATTTTATATAATACCATCAAAATGTGTTTCTGGTGCTGGGAAAAAGGAGGGGGGGGGGGTAGATACCTACCTACTAAACAAAGGTCACTCGGTGTCCCAACCCTAAACATTCAAACTACACCACTGGTTATTTTGGGATCTGCGCACAAGATTGTTTTACAAGAAGGGCTTGACTCAGTACTCGAGAAGACAGATACCCATAATTATCGCATTAATATTTCACTCTGGTCCTCAGCGTCTGACTCATATTTCACACATCACGTGATTGCACAACTTTCTTAATAAGTCTAATTTTTCCCCTCTCTCTCTCTCTCTCTCTTTCTCTCTCTTTCGTTTTCTCTATCTCTCTTTCTCTATCTATAAGTATATCTTAAATAACTACTAAAAGGATACTCTTTCAGCCACCAGCATAAGCTCATGTTTTACACACATAATGATCTAATTTCCTACATCGTCTGAGATGTTCCCCCAACAACGACTCTCCAACAGAAGACATGGTTAGAAATTTATATATGGTTAGGGAGGCATACAACTTCAATTTATGGCACTGCCCTAGCGGCCTGACAAGAACACAATATATATTCCCACCGTACACATCGTTTTGACATGGTTGTATGTGGTCCGATGGTCGTTCCATACTTGGAGAATTTATGTGTTTATTACATGATCTCACTGACGCATTTACTACAATATGGCGGTCTATGGATCCTGCAACTCAACGCTCCACTATCAGCGTTTTCCTCTAATGTTTACATGGACGACTACTATCCTGAGTTTCTGAGCACGGACGTCTGTGTGTGTGTGTGCTTGCGTGCCGAATAATCATATATATATATGCACTATTTTTTGCCACATGAAAAATATAGAATCTTAATAGTTGAACTTTGTGTCTGTTTCTCTGGTTGTTCCCTGCCATAGATTTGTCATCTGATTTTGTAGAGCCGTTGGACGTGTTTCAGTATATAGAACCCCGTGAAATGTGATTCAGTATAAAAAGGTAAAGCCTGAACATAAAAGATGCTTTGCTCCTGTGTCTTTAAATGTTATGGTTACTAGATCTGTCAAAGATAGTGGTACATGCAATCTTGTATTGTCACATGTTAGGTTGTCCATTCTAGGGTTGGCAGATCTGTCAAAGACAGTGGTACATGGACTCGTGTAGTGCCACTTGTTAGGTGATTACGTACAATATAAATTCAAGTAGGAAGCAAGAGGATCAATTAAATGTTTTTCAGACCAACGGGAATTGAACCAGTTCCTTCTGTCGGCACCAAATCGCCTGGCAACTAGAGTAAACGGGTTTTTCCGTACTTGACTAACCGCATCTCCAAAAAAAGATGTGATTTTGTTAATACATTCAAACTGTGTAATGACGTCATTTAGAACGGGCCAATCGAGACAAGGACTATTACAACAATAACGAACATCCCGTACAAGTATTGAAGTATCCTCAGTAACACAAACATATAACATCCGTTTTCGTACTACAGGGGCCAATAGGTCTTCTTGTAAACATACATACCATAGAGACAGTACACTGTTGCTTCAAATAATTGCTTATACAAGTAACTTTTCAAGTAGGAAACAAGAGGATAAAATAAAAAAATTCTTGAGACAAACGGGAATTGAACCAGTCCGTTCTGACGGCATCAAATCGCCTGGTATCCCTGCTTGACTAACAATAATGTTTAAGCACAGTATGAGCACCTTGTCGAGGCTTTACGTGCTTTCCCAAACCAAAGTCTATCCCGTACAGTTGTAGTAGTTGAGATGTACGATAGTGCGGTTTTGGCAATTCATTCTTTTGACAAAAACCCATAAGGACATTCGATCTTTATTGTATCAATGGCTGGATATCTGCTTGCGTCAGATAGTTTCGGTATTCAAGAGCATGTAATATGCGCTCTGTCTCAACGGTTTTTCTATACAGTATATACATTTTCAAAAGTGTCGATTTTCAGAATGGTATTTGCGCGTGCTACAGTCACTGTTTGAATGTATCCTGCACTAAACGAGTTTGTTGTCACAATTCACTATCCACCCTTGCAGAAATTCCATATATATCTCGCGACCAACACTTACATCACAGACATGAGTACATGGACCGCTGAATCACCAACCGACAAACACTTACATCACAAGACATGAGCATATGAATGGATGGATCAGCAATCGACAAACACTTACATCACAAGACATGAGTACATGGACCGCTGAATCACCAACCCACAAACACTTACATCACAGACATGAGTACATGGACCGCTGGATCACCAATCGACAAACACTTACATCACAAGACATGAGTATATGAATCGATGGATCAGCAACCGACAAACACTGAGAAAGAACAATCTTATATTTTCTTCACCTGCACTGTCAAGCTTTGATGTGGTCACCAAAGGGCAAGAGGAAACGAGGAAGACCAAAAGAAACTTTACGTAGAACTATTACAAGAGAACGTTTCACCATCGGTATCAGAAATAATTAAGATCGAAAGAAAATTGCAATGAAACCGCGAGGCATGGGAATCTATGACTTCCGTCTTTGGCCCTAGAAGAATAACTAAGTCGGTATAAGTATAATCTGTGCTACATAGCTAGAAATCTAGTATGATGTTGTCACCATACAAGTGACAACCGGCGGTAGTTTAAGGAAAAAAGTCAATAAACAAAGAGAAATCAATGTGCACTAAAAGTCATAAATAAATATAAACTAGTGCGCAATGTGGACAAGCAGAAACAGTGTATACTTACAGAGACTTCAACGAAATTATTGACGCGTGTTTGCTTCAAACAACCAAAACATGACATATTATTACGCTGTTTCTCAAATCTGGTAAACATATTAGAAGCTTTCTTTTATTTTTAGAATAAATGGTAACATGTCATTGAAACTTGACGTCAGTGTAACGGTTATATTACCTGTAATTGCTTGGTCTAAAGTTAAAACCAGTCGAATACGAATTAGGTTCGACATTTACAAATTGACACGTTTAGCACAAGAATAAAGAGTGCTTTTAAATTTGTTGTTTCACTATTTTAAATATTTTTAGTCATAAATAGAATTAAATAGTAGTAAGAATGTGTTAGCAATTATTAGTGGAATGTGTACTTGTATAAGGTTTAACACAAATCCCAGATATACAGGCTATATTATATATATATATAGCAAGAATGCAGGATGCACACACACAAACACACATACATACATGTATACATTATATGGAAATTTCACAATTTCGTTACTAAAGACAAGAATCATTATTAATAGTATACAAGTATGTGTGGGGTGCAAAGAGAACTCACCGCTCTCGGCGGTCCTAGGGTTAGCAGATAACCAAGATGTCAAAAGTGTATCTTCGCGGCGCACCCAGGAAACAGAAATACAGCAGCTCGTGCTGATTCTGGCTAAATCTTTTGGGGATCGTGTCCGAGAATGTGGAGGTAGAAGATGTAAAGAGATTTGACTGCGAAAAGACAGACAATATCTCCGACACCACCAGCGCCAACACATGCAGCAGGCCTGTTCATACACAGTGACGCTAATAAGCCCGGCAGAAGAATTGGAGGGGCGGCCAATGAAAACGTTGCGAAGTAAACAGATGTAATTAGAAATATAAAGAATTGTTACTTCAGCCACCATAAAAATAATAGCACAATGAATACACTGAGAAGGAAACACGGCGCGAGAGGGCAGTGGCATGTGCAAAGAGAACGATACAAGTTTCAATGATACCGGAACTAAAGTTTTGTTTGCTAGAGACAAGCTTCTAGTTACCGGTTATCAGCCCAGGCCCAACTCTACTGTCGAGTTTTTCCTATACCGGAATCATGCTTGCGGAGAAAAAAAGGTTCAGTACCTGATGGAAACAGGCACAGCCGCCCGAGGTGACAAGTACTGTTCAGCTCTAGAATAAATGTTTGTCTCAGACGCTCCTAAATATATGTATAGACTCGAACTTGCACTACGATAGTGAACGACACTTCGGCTAAGAGGACGAACGAGTCAGAGCCCAACTCTTCCGTCGAGTTCTTCCCAAATCGGAACCAGGCTCGAGGATGAGAAAAGGTACAGTACCCGATGGGCACGGGAGCAATATGTCTAATTACACGAGACAAGTTCGCCGACGGCGGAACACCTCGTGCAAGATAGATGTGAAAGCCAAACCAACTCAGTGTAGAGTCAGTACACATTCGTCGCCTGGCGACAGATATGAAGGTTGTCACATGCTATGGTAATCCACCCAAAATGTCAAGACATGCCAAAATCGGATGTACTGGGCCTACAAGGCGCATAATGGTGGCACAACGTAATTACGCTCGCGGCGGAAATTACACGAATATCCGTGCTGATCACAATGGAGCAAACGCAAAACAAAACAACAAACAAATAAAACAAACAAAACAAAAGAAAACAACAAACAAACAAACAAAACAAAACAGACAAACAGGTATATGTAAAATAGATGTCCATGCTTTGTAACAATACACATGATAAGTGATAGATATATGGGTAAAACTAGCAAACGATATGTATAGATGATTCGTTTCTTGGTGAGATTCATGATGATTCGTTTCTTGGTGAGATTAATGGTATTTTTCATCGTGAGTGAGAGGGATAATTATCACTTATCAGAACAGAATACATGACAACAGAATACATGACAGAACAGAATACATGACATAACAGAATACATGACAGAACAGAATACATGACATAACAGAATACATGACAGAACAGAATACATGAGATAACAGAATACATGACAACAGAATACATGACAGAACAGAATACATGACAGAACAGAATACATGACATAACAGAATACATGACAACAGAATACATGACAGAACAGAATACATGACAGAACAGAATACATGACAGAACAGAATACATGACAGAACAGAATACATGACATAACAGAATACATGACAACAGAATACATGACAGAACAGAATACATGACAGAACAGAATAAATGACAGAACAGAATACATGACATTACAGAATACATGAGAGAAGAGAATACATGACATAACAGAATACATGACAACAGAATACATGACAACAGAATACATGACGGAACAGAATACATGACAGAACAGAATACATGACAACAGAATACATGACAGAACAGAATACATGACAGAACAGAATACATGAGAGAACAGAATACATGACAGAACAGAATACATGAGAGAAGAGAATACATGACAAAACAGAATACATGACAGAACAGAATACATGACAGAACAGAATACATGAGAGAAGAGAATACATGACATAACAGAATACATGACAACAGAATACATGACAACAGAATACATGACAGAACAGAATACATGACAGAACAGAATACATGACAACAGAATACATGACAGAACAGAATACATGACAGAACAGAATACATGAGAGAACAGAATACATGACAGAACAGAATACATGAGAGAAGAGAATACATGACAAAACAGAATACATGACAGAACAGAATACATGACAGAACAGAATACATGACAGAACAGAATACATGACAGAACAGAATACATGACAGAACAGAATACATGAGAGAAAGTGAAAAAATGTAAGTAACTGTGTTGATCATTTGAGCCACTAACCTCCAGAAATATTTGCGACTTGTAAACTATATCCTCCCAGTACGGGGCGGTTGTCTGCAAATGTTGCAGAAATGTCTGGTGCGTGAAACATTTTTCACCAGTATAGCAAGACAATGTATACGCTCTGTGTACAACAAATTCTTCTCCAAAATAGTCATGCGTACAGATTTCACGCAGCGTCACTTTTCTTGGCTTATCCAATGTTTAATGTTTCTCATTGCCTATTTCTTCACATATATAAAATAAAATCGAATCGTCGGTATACAATCATTAACATGATTGTATTTCTTCACGTATAAAACATGTATATATACCACAATCATGTTTTGATTGGTCTAAATCTTGATATACTATCTTATATGTTTTATATTGATATTTTGACACATACAATCAATTTTTATATTTTTTTAAAGTATACATTCATATAATTCAAACAATTTGTAAACAATTTCTTTCACAAAATACCCAATACAATTTTTGTTATATAGCCAGCTTCAAACATACTTAATGTAACCAGTTTATCGATTCTACTCAGACTTTGTCGCTAGCCAAACATACCAATGTTCAGACGTTTACACGTTTTAGTTCAAGCAGGGGGCTCATCTTGTGTCGCATGTGATCTCTTGTTTGAAACACATTTTGAGTGCAATCAAGTGTTTCTCTTCTGGCTGATTTCTGTTTTTACTCTGCCACATTTAAACTTCAAAAGCTAATTCTGTTTTTGCAAAACTCTATGGTAACCAAGAACTGGCATCTTGTTCTATGTTCGCCATCTATTCTTGTCTGTCATATGATGATGATTGATATATAGATATATAGAGGAAATAGGTCTATACTGTCTTAGACGGTTAGCAGATGTGTGTGTGTGTGTGTTATTTAGAAATTACTCGAGTAACTACTAATTGTGGTCTGGAATGTGTCTTTCACGTATTCTTTCGCCTGTCTTTTAGAAAGTGTTCTGTTTGCAATTTAGGTTGACATTCAGCTCATAAATCTTTCAAGTTTTCTGCACCGATATGTTATCCCAAGGTTCATGAACCTCGGTCATTGGGACATACGTGATGTACGGTTCATGAACCTCGGTCGTCGGTACGTATGTGAAGTTATATTCTACAGTTTGCATTGCCTGTCACCATGGCTGTATTGTCGGTCCTGATTTGTGTGTGTGCATGTGACTGTGGGATCGGTTGTGTGCATATAACTGTGTTGTAAGTCTTGTATATATCAACATATGAGATGACTAGAGGAACAATGTCAAACCATAAATTCTTGACTTCAACACGGAAACAACAAGGAAGCATATTACATTATAAGAAAAATATTACAAGATCAAATATGTCTAATGTATATAGAAAAGCATGGAAAGATACTAACCGAAACAACAGATAATCATTAAAATGATAGACTGTGAGTTGTAAGACACGAAGGATGAGATTCTGACAACACAACTGTAGAACGCCATGTAGATCTATTTTGTGCAGGTTCTTCCCGTGTATCTTTGAGTAATTATCGAGAAGATTGTAGGCATTCCATGCTCCAAGACTCAGTGAGAAAAACGTTTCCCTTCCAGGGATTGTTGGTGGATGTGAATGTCTTGCACAGAGGACTGTGATTTTAGTGAGCAAGAGTTGTGAAAAGCGTCGACTTCACTCTCTTCTCGAACCTCAGTCTCTTGTCCAACATCACTTTCTTGTCGGATATCACTCTCTTGTTGGACCACACTCTTTTGTCGGACATCACTCTTTTATCGGACATGACTCTCATGTCGGTCATCACTATTTTGTCAGACCACACTCTTTTGTCGGACATCACTCTCTTGTCGGACATCACTATCTTGTCGGGCATGACTCTCTTGTCGGACCTCACTATCTTTTCAGACATCACTCTCTTGTCGGCCCTCATTTAAATAAAACCAGTGGCAGGACATATCGAGAGTGTACTGAAAATTAAGTTCGATATAGCGGATAAGCGTAATGTTCTATGTCTCAGCATGTTCTATGTCTCATCATGTTCTATGTGTACCAAACAGAATTGATGGAATTCGCCTTCATACCCGTTGCTCTGATAAATTGCCGTGCTGTGTAATTATCGACTTTATTCCATGTCTGACGCGATAGTCTCTGGTATATGTATATGTGTGTGTATGTGTATGTATTGAGACAATTTAATTGTGATATAAACAACATAAACATTGTTGAATGTTCTTATTGAATGTCCTGCACTACAAGAACTACGAAAACAACTGTTACCACTAAACCTCTCCATCATTGACACCCTTTACACAGATATAACACAGCTGAAGAAGACATGCACCTACCATCACCAGTCATAGGGAAGAAAGAGTGAAAGCACGCAGCTGGATAGATGGGATAAGTAAGTAAAAAATGTTAATATGTTCAATATATATTTTAAACAATTTATCTATTGTATACATGTACAGTGTGTCAAGCACGACTACCTTGCTAACAACTGTCAAACATGTTAAAACCCGGCCCTCCTATTTGTTGGCATAATTTATGCGGTGAAATTATTACTAGAAACGTTAATAAAATCATTGTTACTAATAATATTAACACAGAGTCATTATTACTATTAATGTTAACACGAAATAATTGTTACTAATAATGGTAACACAAAGTAATTATTAATAATAAATTTAACACAAAGTAATTGTTACTAATAATATTAACAGTCATTATTACTAATAATATTAACACAAAGTCAGTAACACAAAGTCAGTGTTACTAAAAATGCTAACACAAATTCAGTAACATAAAGTCAGTGTTACTAAAAATGGTAAAACAAAGTCAATGTTACTATGGCGTTAACCTGTACATAAAGCTATCACAATATAATTAACTGAAGTAATGTGTGCGTGAGGTAATTTAACAAATGCACCTCCGCTCCCAGAGAAAATAGTGCGTGCTTATGGTAGTTGCTTTAACTGTCCTGTATCATTTATTTTCACCAGAATTAGTTGAAGAGCTTACATTCCTAGACCATGACAGAATAAGTGTACTTCAGAATATCTCCACACACGAAATCAGCCGCAAAGACGTTTCTATCTGCAAACACGCACAGTGAAACTAGCCAACAGAATAGAAACAGATGTACATTGGCGAATTGTTACAAAAGCGATTCTTTTCAATTTTTTGTTCTGCGGGACAGACACTCTTGAAATATTGTTTTTATGCCGCGGACCACAAAAATATTTCATAATCGAAAATGTTCATGAATAAATTATTTGTGTTACTGACATAGTAATGAATGTCATCCATAAAATTACTGACACAGTAATGAATGTCATCCATAAAATTACTGACACAGTAATGAATGTCATCAATGAAATTACTGACACAGTAATGAATGTCATCAATGAAATTACTGACATAGTAATGAATGTCATCCATAAAATTACTGACACAGTAATGAATGTCATCAATGAAATTACTGACATAGTAATGAATGTCATCCATGAAAATGTATTGCTAGCAACCATTGGAACATAATTATCATCGTCATCAGCTGCCGTCTCCGCAACGAAGGTTGGCTGCAACAGACCTTCAACATCCTCTGAGTCTTTTTTTTTGTGGTGCACCTTGCTAGACTGTAACATGTCCATCTTGTGACGTTACTCTCACACTTGTATCGCTGCTTACCTCTCGCTTCCCTTTGACTTTACCCTCAGGTAAGGTCTTCAATAAGGTGTCAAGACTTTTAATGTGTTCAATATATTCTACTTTTGATCTTTATTTCTCTTAGTAATTCTTTCTTCCTACTAAGTGTTTTAGCATTAGCACCTCTCGGCTAAATCCATCGCACCCCTACCCACCCCCTACCACACCCTGAGGTTATCTGCTAGTGCTCTTTCCGATATAAATGTTCCTTTTCAATTCTAAAGAAAGAGTTAGTGTCACGTGATAAAACCAGAATTAGAACAGCGGGAGTGATGTACAGATTGGAAAACAACTAAAGACAGGAACATGTGTACGTTGTAATTGAGTTTGGCAGGATATTTGAAGACAATAGAAATGTAATAAATGAGCGCGTATAGAAAAAAGTATGCGGAAATGTAGCAGATAAAGAGCACAATAAAGGATGTAGAGTCATATTAAAGAAGAACAACTCACAGAAATGACATGGAAGCCTGTAGAGATTATGGGAGAGAAGCCTTTAATGACAGATTTATATTCAGAATGGCAAAAAAATGAAGAGGAAAATTGTGCTCCACTAAACAGATAGCATTATACAAATGCCACTAAATGGACGGTTTTGTAAAGAAGCCACTAAATGGATGTCCAGAAATAGGGTGCGGTAATTGACATAAAATACAATAATGAAGGGATGTGTTACAAGGACATGAAGGTATGTCAATGTCCAAGCGATGGATGCTAAGAGTATTAGCTTGGACTCTGTTGATTTCGATCGGTTCATCTTTATGGCAACATTACGGGCAATATAGATTGTTGAATCGTCATGGATAATGTAGATTGTTGGATCGTCACGGAGAATGTAGATTGTTGGATCGTCATGGATAATGTAGATTGTTGGATCGTCACGGAGAATGTAGATTGTTGGATCGTCATGGATAATGTACATTGTTGGATCGTCATGGATAATGTAGATTATTGGATCGTCTTGGACAATGTAGATTGTTGGATCGTCTTGGACAATGTGGATTGTTGGATCGTCTTGGACAATGTAGATTGTTGGATCGTCTTAGACAACATAGATTGTTGGATCGTTATAGAAAATGTAGATTGTTGGACCGTCGTAGAAAATGTAGATTGTTGGATCGTCTTGGACAATGTAGATTGTTGGATCGTCATGGACAATGTAGATTGTTGGATCGTTTTGGACAATGTAGATTGTTGGAACGTCATTTTTGTGAATATTATTAATCTTCTGTATTCACTTTTATATCGTGTTCTGTGGATGCGGTAATGACTAGAAGATAAAGTACCAAAGTTATCAATTACTACAGATTTGGCTGAACAAAAACAACACTCAATCAACGAAATGTCCATGAAGACTGAATTACTTGGAATTGTGAAAATACAGACAAAGTATACAAAGATATCTCATATAGACAAGGCAGTCCTTGTCCAGATGTTTAGGACAACCACCTTACCATTCTCAATTAATCCCAATAGAATTAGTCTATGCTGAAGGAAAAGGAACAGATAGCAACTGACAACAGAACGTACACAGAAAATAAATATTGAAATATTAACAAATACCGCCGTATGGAATATAGTTAATCAGAAATATAGGAACCGTGAATGACAAGAGTGAGAGAAATGTTGGACGAATCATGGCTTGTCCTTTATTCTACCGAGATTGGTTAGCATTTTTTAATTCAGAAATCTGATTATGATTCGGATGAAGTTTAATTTCTTTAAAGATGACCTAACTGTTCTTGACAAGCACATTAGAGGAGCAACGTTCCAGTATGATGTTTATGATACATATAGAAATAATTATATCAATGAAGGCCCAGTATGGCAGCTCATGAAATATATCTATTCGCTAATCCCTTTGTTGCCTTTCAGCGTCAGGGGTGGAAGAGTTCTCTGGAGATTTCTTGAGTGTGCTGAGTATATTGTGCAATTTATTGTCTCTTTTACTTCGGTGGTCCATCGTTTTCGTGGTCAGCCTCTAGGTCTGCCTTCGATATATCTGTGTAGCATAACTTGCTGTGGTATGCTGTCTGATGGTAGTCTGCTGATGTGTACACACCATTTCATCTGTTGTCTCTTAATATATTCCAAGATTGAGGTGGTTCCGGTTTTTTTGTTACATATCAATGTCAAAGTTCAATGTCACGAGTATCTCGCACACAATAATTGAAAAATAATCTTCACCAAATGCTATATCCAAACAGGGGAGTGGGGACAGTATTGTACAAGCAGACACGGCCTATGCCTAATCAACTCATATATTGCTGATGTAGTACAATGTCTTGTCTCTACACACACTAATTCGTATGCCGACAAACATCACAGAAATTCAATCGTTTATAGATATTGAACATGATTCACTAAAAAGTAAGTATATATATATATAGTGTCTAACCAAGTATGTATAAAATGACTTTAAAACGTTCGACATTTAATCGGAATAATGACATTTATTTGAGAATAAAGGTAGTCAAACGTACTATAGAACAATAGTTATCGTATGTCTGGACGCTGGAACAAAAGATTCCGTGACTTCACTGAGTCAAATGAGAGGAGTATAGCGTGACGTTCTTCTCAGTTCGATCGGTCTTATGGTTTTAAGAGTACAATTTACAATATCGATACACGCTATCACCCCCTCGCTGGATACGTAAGTCAAGATATTTTTTCCTCTCAGATATTCAAACCATAATGTAGGGGGGGGGGAGAAACAACATAACCCCAGACAGTAAATACGATATCATTCAAGCGAGCTGGAAGGAAATAATATATCAAATTAAATGATGAGTCTCAGTAATTGAAGATCAAGGTGGAAGCGTTAAATAGAACGAAATACGCATAATATGTGTTCATCTCCTTTAATTCTCTCAGAATTTACACAAGAAAATTGTACCGGAGTACTCAGCTTCGTACTATAAATGTAGGCAGTGGAGATATTATGTCTGTATGTGTAGGTGTTAGAGAAGATTTTAGATTGTAGTAATTGGAGATAGTATGTCTATAAGTTTAGGTGCTGGAGGAGATTTTAGAGCGTAGTCAGGGAAGATGGTATGCATGTAAGTTTAGGTGCTGGAGGAGATTTTAGAGTGTAGTTAGGGGAGATGTTCTGCAAGATTAGGTGATGGAGAACGTTTTAGATTGTAATCATTGGAGAGGAAATGTCTGTAAGTTTAGTTGATTGAGGAGATTTTAGAGTGTAGTCAGTGGAGATGGTTTGTCTTTAAGTTTAGGTGATAGATGAGGTTCTGGAGTGTAGTCAGGGGAGATGGTTTGTCTTTAAGTTTAGGTGATAGATGAGGTTCTAGAGTGTAGTCAGGGGAGATGGTTAGTCTTTAAATTTAGGTGATAGATGAGGTTCTAGAGTGTAGT
The DNA here is from genome assembly GCA_034231615.1 of Meghimatium bilineatum. Taxonomy (NCBI): domain Eukaryota; kingdom Metazoa; phylum Mollusca; class Gastropoda; order Stylommatophora; family Philomycidae; genus Meghimatium; species Meghimatium bilineatum. The sequence goes on along the minus strand of CM067305.1, from coordinate 1,339,035 downwards.
CAGGGGAGATGGTTTGTCTTTAAGTTTATGTGATAGATGAGGTTCTAGAGTGTAGTCAGGGGAGATGGTTTGTCTTTAAGTTTAGGTGATAGATGAGGTTCTAGAGTGTAGTCAGGGGAGATGGTTTGTCTTTAAGTTTAGGTGATAGATGAGGTTCTAGAGTGTAGTCAGTGGAGATGGTTTGTCTTTAAGTTTAGATGATAGAGGAGGTTCTAGAGTGTAGTCAGGGGAGATGGTTTGTCTTTAAGTTTAGGTGATAGAAGAGGTTCTAGAGTGTAGTTAGGGGAGATGGTTTGTCTTTAAGTTTAGGTGATAGATGAGGTTCTAGAGTGTAGTCAGGGGAGATGGTTTGTCTTTACGTTTAGGTGATAGATGAGGTTCTAGAGTGTAGTCAGGGGAGATGGTTTGTCTTTAAGTTTAGGTGATAGATGAGGTTCTAGAGTGTAGTCAGGGGAGATGGTTTGTCTTTAAGTTTAGGTGATAGAGAAAATTTTAGAATTTTTAAACCCCCCCCCCCCAACCCAATTTTGAGAAAGTGTTGCTGTGCATTTTGCACTACGAAAGATGTAATAACTGATTGCAAAACTCCACATTTGTCTCTATTTCCACAATACTATCTTAAAATGGACAAATGTGACAAGAATGAAGTGATTAGCATGTGTACTTTCTGGTAGGATCGTCACTAAATATTAATGGCCATATCTATGTGTATGGGAGTTGACATAGAAATGACACATTGTCAAGACTATTCTGAAAGCACTAACGTACCTAATGCCTAAGTAATCCGAAATCAAGCAAATACAGTCTTTAACTGATTGAGGAATCGTACAACCAGCAAGGCTTCTCCTAAGGAATTCCTCATTGAGTACAGCGTTCTGCTACTGTCCAAGAAATCCCTCATAAAACAAGTAAAGTTGGAATATTTTTAGTAGGAATGATAGTTGTAAAGTTGGACAAAGGTGCTCGTCAGCACTTTCTTTTAGCTGGCATGTCGGCAAGGAACACATGTCATTTATTACGCGAGCTTGATTGTGGTCGCTATTGTTGATTGTAAACCACGGTACAAAGCCATGTGTCGTGAATAAAACAATATTGTATGTATGAACGTTCTTCTGCTTAAATGCCACTAACAAATTATGATGCTCAATTGAATACGTAAAACTTAGAAAAAAAAGCAATAAAGTTTTGCTAATAGGGGGAATTTCTTTTTTAATAGCTGGAAATATATCAAACTAACATCGACGTTTCGACCAAAATGCCTTAATCGAGTATATAACATAATAAACAACAATTCAAGAAATGGAATTGTCCATGTTCACATCGAAATAGTTAACCGAGATCAATGCTGGAAGTAGAATTTATGAAGTAGAATTTAGGAAGTAGAACTGGTCTAGAGAACTAAACATACACACACACTGTTCTAGAAAATTAAACATACACACACACTGGTCTAGAAAATTAAACATACACACACACACTGGTCTAGAAAATTAAACATATACACTTGTCTAGAGAACTTAAACATACACGCACACTGGTCTAGACAACTAAACATACACACACACTGGTCTAGACAACTAAAAAATACACGCACACTGGTCTAAACAACTAAACATACACACACACACACACACTGTTCTAGAAAATTAAACATACACACTGGTCTAGACAACTAAACATACACACACACTGGTCTAGACAACTAAAAAATACACAAACACTGGTCTAGAGAACTAAACAAGCACACTAGATATATAAAGCCTGTTTTTTCCACAAATTGTCATTCTTTGTTACTTCTCTACAAACTATCATTCCTTATTACTTCTCTACAAACTATCATTCCTTATTACTTCTCTACAAAATATCATTCATTATTACCTCTCTACAAACTATCATAAATTCCGTATTACTTCTCTAAAAATTCTCATTCCTTGTTACTTCTCTACACATTAGCATTCTCTATTACTTAACCAATCGCATGCCAACTTTCCTATTCTCGTTATTTTTCCCTGTCATTCTATCTTATTATCTCAAGGATCCTTCAGGCTATTTCATCTACCTCCATCGTTTCCAAGAGCTAAAAAATACACACCATTTATCTTCTCATTGTCTAGGACATAAAGAAGTAACGACATTCCCAGATCAGTGCTCATCAAAACCCTGGAGGACAATTTACAAACACAGAATATATGTATTCTATTTCCTATACATCATCACAGTGTTCTAGTGTTCTATTGTTCTAGTGACATATTGTTCTATTGTTCTATTGTTCTAGTGTTCTATTGTTCTAGTGTTCTATTGTTCTAGTGTTCTAGTGTTCTATTGTTCTAGTGTTCTATTGTTCTGGTGTCATATTGTTCTAGTGTTCTATTTTTCTAGTGTTCTATTGTTCTAGTGTTCTATTGATCTAGTGTTCTATTGTCCTAGTGTTCTAGTGTACTATTGTTCTAGTGTTCTATTGTTCTAGTGTTCTTATTGTTCTAGTGTCATATTGTTCTAGTGTCATATTGTTCTAGTGTCATATTGTTCTAGTGTTCTATTATTCTATTGTTCTAGTGTTCTAGTGTTCTAGTGTTCTATTGTTCTAGTTTTCTATTGTTCTAGTGTTCTCTTGTTCTAGTGTTCTAGTGTTCTAGTGTTCTAATGTTCTATTGTTCTAGTGTTCTACTGTTCTAGTGTTCTATTGCTCCAGTGTTCTAGTGTTCTACTGTTCTATTGTTCTACTGTTCTAGTGTTCATTTGTTCTAGTGTTCTATTGTTCTACTGTTCCAGTGTTCTATTGTTCTAGTGATCTGTTGTTCTACTGTTCTAGTGTTCTAACTAAATCTGGCACTGTTATGTCATGTTACTTAATTTAGTGATATTCATATATATATATATATATATACATATTGCCAGGAGACTTAAGAGTGCCGGTTGTGACACAGACAACGAACTTCTCATGGCGAATGGAGAAATAAAGCATATAAAGGTTATGAGGTGCTAGACCCATCCGCTTTGACACCAGCATTATAGCAGCAGATTATAACATAGTCGTTCACAACCAATTGGAAATACTTCTGACTGTACAAGAATAATGAACAACCGATGAACTATGCAAGAGATGTTCTTGTTTCTACAGCACAAAATCTTATACCCAGAAAAGTTTCCAAGAAAAAAGGACATCTCAGATGAAACTCTCAAACTAATTGAAGAAAGAAGACAAACAAACAAAAAAAGAATTACACTACACATCACAGCAAATACAAATAAATCACAAAGAAAGTAAGGAAAAATACAAGACAGGATAAAAGCATATACTGGAGACCTGCAGCAAGATCGAGCAGACGAACAAGCAAGGAAGAAGAGATAGTATGTTCAAAGAAATGAGAACTCTAACAGACGACTTCAAGCCAGCACTAAATAATTCAGGACAAACATAATCGCAAATTGACAACAACAAAAAATACGCTGGAAAGTTGGAGAAAATACTTTAGGAAATGTTTGAGGAAAGCAACAGAAAAACAGGAAATAACACCCACAATAGCAGTCATATAAAAACAGGAAATAACACCCACAATAGCAGTCATATAAAAACAGGAAATAACACCCACAATAGCAGTCATATAAAAACAGAAAAAAACACCGACAATAGCAGTCATATAAAACCAGAACCCAGTTTAAATGACGTCAGATGGGCCATTAAAAACATGAAGAGAGGGAAATCTCCAGGGTGTGATAATATAACTGCTGAAATGATCTAGGCAGGAGGAAAAAACTACCATCAACATCTATCACACAATCTGCACCAAGATTTAGAAAAGTGAAGTTTGGTACAAAAAATGAACACAATTACTCTATATACTCCCGCCGAAGACGGATGTGTCGGGCCATTGGCGCAAATAAAACGGCGACACAACGCATTTCCATTCTCTGGACTACATCCTGCTGGAAATATAGTAGGACCATTGTCCTGCTACAAGAGATATCCAGCGGGAGATTGAGAATGAACGCTGAAGAAGAAGAAGAAGAAGTCTATATACCGCTACCGAAGAAGGGAAATCTAACACTATTTCACCAACTACAGAACTATTGAACTGATCAGTCACACCAGCAAAACACTACTTGATATCATTATGACAAGACTACAACATCAGCTGGAAGAAGAGTTCAATGAAGCAGAGACATGTTTCTGACAGATAGAGGCACCAGAGACCATATTTTCAATATGTGGAACATCATAAAGAAATGCAGAGAAATAATGTCGACATCTACACATGATTTATAGACTACACCAAATCATTCGATTGTGTACAACATCAAAAACTTTGGAATATCATGAAGGACATGGTTTCCTGCTACACATAATCCACCTTATAAAAACATTATTTCAAGACCAACAAGAGGCGGTAGGAGTAGACAGTGAAACATCTGATTAGTTCTGTGTGGAAAATGTAGTAAGACAAGGATGTGTATTATCACCACATTTCTTCAACATTTATGCAGAGAAAATAATGAGAAATGTAAGAAATGACCAACAGAGAAATGTAAGAAATGACCAACAGAGAAATGTAAGAAATGACCAACAGAGAAATGTAAGAAATGACCAACAGAGAAATGTAAGAAATGACCAACAGAAACATAACTTCGACACACTCAACATCGGAGATCACGAGATACCAGAACTAAGATATGCTGACGATACAACATTATTTATACACAGTCAAACAGGTCTCCAACATCTCATAAACTCCATTCAAGAACAGTGGGGGAAAAAACATATTTCTGAATGGAAACAAGACCAAGATTATAACAAACGTGAGGTCTCAATCTTTATTCTTTCGTCTCAAGTTATTTAACGTAATTCGTGTAATACGCTTCGGATGGAACGTTGGGGAGTTTGGGATGTCTTCACACAAGTGAGGGTCTTTCTTTTATCAGCAATTAAGTTTATCCAAGAAACATTGCTTGAAAATTATCACTTCGTTGAGAGGGCAAGAAACATTGCTTGCAATAGTGTCACTTCGTTGAGAGGGCAAGAATCATTGCTTGCAATAGTGTCACTTCGTTGAGAGGGCAAGAATCATTGCTTGCAATAGTGTCACTTCGTTGAGAGGGCAAGAATCATTGCTTGCAATAGTGTCACTTCGTTGAGAGAGCAAGAATCATTGCTTGCAATAGTATCACTTCGATGAGATGGAAAGAGCACATATGTTTAGCTCTTCTAAAATTAAGTCAGTCCACTACACCTTCTCAACCTATTTCAATCTCCGATCTCAACATGGCTTTGCTCTATGTTGACCTTTTATTGGATGGTAGGATGAACTCATCGCCAAAACCTACTTAATCGACTCTTACGAAGTACATGGCATGTCACAGTAATTGTTAGTCGCTTATATACTTTCTTGTCTTAACACTACAAGAAGTGCATGTCATGTCACAGTATGGCTAGTCATTTCTATCATTCCGTGCCCTGATACTTCAAATGTGCTAGCTGTTTCCGTACTTTTGTGCCCGGACACTTCAGGGTTAACTTACCATGAACATCAACGAGATATATTTTCTAGAATAAAGTAACGCACTAAAACCGGAAGAAGAGGATGTCTGATTTGAAAAGAAGATGTCTGATTTAGAAACGGGGCAATATACACAAGTGCAAAATTGGGTATAAAATGGTAAATTGAATATAAAACTAGAAGGATGTTAGTACTTCAGACAGGCACTAAAATTTGTGTGAAGAGATAAAGAATTCTCAAAGTGGCATATAAAAAGGACAGACAATCTTTCAATTATAAACGAAAGATCTCAAATATAGGCACTATATGAACTATTGTCTGGTAATGGACAACCATAGTAATGTCCTGTTATGTGGCTTCTCACGACGTCTTGTCTGTAATTAGAACTTGAGTGTCTTAGTTGCTTCAAGCGGGAGAACTTCCATTTATTCTCTGTATACAGCACAGCCGACACAACAAGAGACAATCATAGAAGATTAATGGTTTTGCAGTCCGTAACAGAAATTTGGTTTTAGAAACACACTCACGGATGCTCTTCATATTCACCGACGTGAGTTCCTGAAAGTTTCATGTTTAAGGCTGTTCCTATATCGGTACTTAATCAGCGGACGTGAGTTTGTGATTATTTGTTTTTAGATCTCTGTGAATTACGAGTGCTGAAGCTCTTGTTTCCTATGTGTACTTGACAGGGTAAGGGATGGAGAGATTTCTACAGAGCTTTCTTTCACACAGAAGACGTTAGATCTCGTGAGCATGTACTAGTTTGAGAGAGACCTCCAACACTGAGATGTCTCTCTCTCTCTGTGTGTGTGTGTCTGTGCGTGCGTGTGTCTATGCGGGTTCGTACATGTGTGTGTGTGTGTGCGTGCGTGTGTGTGCGGGTGCGTACGTACGTGTGTGTGTGTGAGAGAGAGAGAGAGAGAGAACCTTTTTGTTTCTGCTTGCCTAGTTTCGGAGAGGATATGGGCGCCAACGAGTAAAATTTCTTTCCATAGATATCCTACATTGAAGTCACTCTACGCAAACACAGAAAGAAGGATTCAATATTTTAAAAACAAGATCTAAAGAATCTGTTAAGAATTAATTTTATAGAATGCAGGTCAAGTATATATGTCCGGTAACTAATAAGCAAACTTGCACGTTATCAAATCCTCATTTTTGGGCAGTGGTGAAACGGCGTAAACGTCTATGGTTTGGACACGTAAGACGACACGAATGGATATCTAAACTTATTTTACATGGAAAAGTCTAGTGTGGATGCGGGGGTAGAGAAAACCCTGGATGAATAACATCAAGTAATCATATGTCGGTGTGATTTTTTTTAAACTTCTCCGAATGCTGAGTATGGAGATGTATGAAGAGGTGTCTGTGTGGATGTCTTCGGTGTATCACCCCTACCATCACACGAGATTATTAGTGTTTCTGTGTGGATGTCTTCGGTGTGTCACCCCTACCATCACACGAGATTATTAGTGTTTCTGTGTGGATGTCTTCGGTGTGTCACCCCTACCATCACACGAGATTATTAGTGTTTCTGTGTGGATGTCTTCGGTGTGTCACCCCTACCATCACACGAGATTATTAGTGTTTCTGTGTGAATGTCTTCGGTGTGTCACCCCTACCATCACACGAGATTATTAGTGTTTCTGTGTGGATGTCTTCGGTGTGTCACCCCTACCATCACACGAGATTATTAGTGTTTCTGTGTGAATGTCTTCGGTGTGTCACCCCTACCATCACACGAAATTATTAGTGTTATTATTATTGTTATTATTGTTATTATTATTATTATTAGTATTATTATTACTGCTATTGTTGTTGTTTCTATTATTGTTGATACTATTATTGTTGTTATTGTTATTATTGTTATTGTTATTGTTATTATTGTTATTATTGTTATTGTTATTATTGTTATTATTATTATTATTATTATTATTATTGTTATTGTTATTATTATTATTGTTATTGTTATTATTGTTATTAAATCCTGCAATTGTTTGGTGGAACAATCTTGGACAAAGTTTTAGCAATCAATCTATGATCTCCTGATGTCTAGACATCGTCGGGGTGTATTCTGCAGTTATCATTAAAATCACGTGACTACATTAAAATATGTGCAACACCGACTAAGTGTAAAAATTAGATGTTTCCATGAGACAATCATTTTTACAGATTGTTAACATTTAATGTACTGAGTACTTGATTGTTATATACAGGAATTATCAGTTACTTATTCTGTTTTCCTATGTGTAATTTGTTGGCGACTGTACACAGATATTTCTGGAGTTTCCTTAGTATGAAAACATTTTAAATATATTTTAGTGGTTCAAATCCCACAAACGGGTCCACTTTTTTGCGGAAAACGAAACGAAATAAAATGTTCACGATTATTTCCCTTTAATATGACATTTATCGAAATATTTAATTTATGAAGATTGTATAGGTGGGTCTCTGAGTGGGTAGCGCGAACAGGGCAGTCGGGGGAGAATCATCAGTGGGTGGCACAAAAAGAAATGGGTTACGACTATGTTAGCCATATTGTAGCTAAGAAACAGACTGCAGTAAGTGGCGTCATAAACTTTACAAATGTTTGGATCGGCGCAGATTTTTTAAAACGTTGCCGCGATAGCCCGATTTTAGTACACTGGTTTAAGTACACAAACACGTTCAAAGACGTAATATCGAGTCTGCCAAGTGTTCATCCGTAGCGCTCATAACTCGACATAAAATAAATGATGGTGTCAAGGAAATACTTAAAACGGCTATTTACAACCGCCAGTTACTGTGACGAGATTTATCTCGCAATGAGACCTTGTGTGTATCTAGATGTTCGCGCTTAAATTTAACACATTTGTACAGATTCTTAAGTGAAAATGTCCTTGGTTACTTAACCCTACGTCTGCCCTATATCACGCATAGTTTAGCCTTCTAGAGTCTGCCCATAATTTATACAACAAATAAAAGTGTTATCCCTAGGATATAATAATGAGTCTCTCCCTGAGGGTGTAATTATCTACCAGTTTCTCCGGTCTTGTTTTGTACACAAATCTGGCCTCAGATACCCGAGGCCTGTCGATATTCTAATTCGAGTTGTAACCACTCGTAAAGAATGGAAATTCAATTACCTCTCCTTATAGTGGTGTTTAGTGTAGGTGTACATATTTTAGTTAGTTCGATAGTCGGTCGTCCACACTACACTGGCGATACTATTTGCTGTATAATGTATATTTGTTTCTCCATTGCGACACTCTGTCTGCAACGTAGAGTGGTCACAGTTTTTATATTTGTTTATGTTTTTATAACATTTTATATTTTTGTAATTATATGTGATTAGATTTATTTTATCGTAATATTCTAGCACATATCTTTCATCACGTTACTGCGGCAATCGGTTGTTTTGGGTAATATAGGGTTTACTCTATAGCTTCTTGGTTATTGAATTCCTTATTTATATATTCAGCATCATCAAGTATCGTGAAAAGAGATTCAAGAATGCCGGCTCATGTCACTAAAAGAGGCGGGACAACTTGCTCAAGACCGCGGAGAATTCAAGAGATCCATAGCGAAGATAACGTTCTGGAAATAATATGACACCTGATGATGATGAATAATTGCAATTCCATTGAAAGTGCAAAGTAGGCGGTTGGCATCTGGAACCAAAACCAAGATCGCAATAGTTGTGTTCATGAGAATGGTGCACTAATCTCTGTACTGTCATAAGCCGGCAATGACTACATTTTGGAAATACACAAAATTATAAATAATGTGTAGAATATTTGAAACAATTAGTCCCAATAAAGCGCAGGCGAGCACACACGACAGAGCACATACAGGCTGTCACAGAGGAACAGTAAATATACTCTATGTTATGTGCAACAAATTGACAGCAGAAAAGTTAACTATATCATCATCATCATCATGTGCCATGCCGGCTGGCGTAGGCGGTCATGGCTCTCCACAGCTCTCTGTCAACAGTATTATGTATCAAAGTCGTTGTTGTTTCCTTGCCGTGCCAGGTTGTCAAACTGTCTAATATTTTGTCACGTTGTCGCCCTCTGTCTCTGTTGCCTTCAATCTTGCCTGTTGTGACTATGTTCTCCAAACCTGCCTGTCTCATGAAGTGGCCAAAAAAAGAAGATTGCCTTTTTCTTATATTATTGATTACGGTCCGTTTCGTATTTGACTCTTTCAACACCTCTACATTAGATTTTCTTGCAGTCCATGGTATTCTCAGCATTCTTCTGTAGAACCACATCTCTATATCATCATAGTTAGAGCTTGCAATATGTTTCAAACAATTCCTTGTGACCAAGAGGGTGTGGATTCGATCTCATTCAATGACGTCTTGTTTACAAGTGCATTATTTACCGAGTTCCCTGACTTGTGTGAATCCAGTAATATGTTCTGATATCCTGAGTTCTGTGCACAAAGACACCGGGTTATTGATATCCTGAGTTCTGTGCACAAAGACACCGGGTTATTGATATCATGAGTTCTGTGCACAAACACACCGTGTTGTTGATATCACTGTTTGTTCTTTTTCATTCTTGTTCTTGTTTTAATTGTTGGTGTTCTACTGGAGAAGTGGTTAAGTCGTCCACTTTGTGTTCTAGAGATCGTTGGTTTGGATCTCACTTGTGAAGCCTTCCTTACGATGTGATTTTTTTCTTAGGTCTCTAGGGATTGTCGTTTGAGGCTATGAAGTTTCGGCGGTGTGATTCCCTTTCCGAATATATTCTGCAGGGTAACCTCCTACTGCTACAGTTAAAGCTTTATCTACAGGATGTCCTTCTATTGCTACAGTTAAAGTATATCCTACAGGGTGTCCTTCTATTGCTACAGTTAAAGTATATCCTACAGGGTGTCCTTCTATTGCTACAGTTAAAGTATATCCTACAGGATGTCCTTCTATTGCTACAGTTAAAGTATATCCTACAGGGTGTCCTTCTATTGCTACAGTTAAAGTATATCCTACAGAATGTCCTTCTATTGCTACAGTTAAAGTATATCCTACAGGATGTCCTTCTATTGCTACAGTTAAAGTATATCCTACAGGATGTCCTTCTATTGCTACAGTTAAAGTATATCCTACAGGATGTCCTTCTATTGCTACAGTTAAAGTATATCCTACAGGATGTCCTTCTATTGCTACAGTTAAAGTATATCCTACAGGGTGTCCTTCTATTGCTACAGTTAAAGTATATCCTACAGGGTGTCCTTCTATTGCTACAGTTAAAGTATATCCTACAGGATGTCCTTCTATTGCTACAGTTAAAGTATATCCTACAGGATGTCCTTCTATTGCTACAGTTAAAGTATATCCTACAGGATGTCCTTCTATTGCTACAGTTAAAGTATATCCTACAGGATGTCCTTCTATTGCTACAGTTAAAGTATATCCTACAGGATGTCCTTCTATTGCTACAGTTAAAGTATATCCTACAGGATGTCCTTCTATTGCTACAGTTAAAGTATATCCTACAGGATGTCCTTCTATTGCTACAGTTAAAGTATATCCTACAGGATGTCCTTCTATTGCTACAGTTAAAGTATATCCTACAGGATGTCCTTCTATTGCTACAGTTAAAGTATATCCTACAGGGTGTCCTTCTATTGCTACAGTTAAAGTATATCCTACAGGGTGTCCTTCTATTGCTACAGTTAAAGTATATCCTACAGGGTGTCCTTCTATTGCTACAGTTAAAGTATATCCTACAGGATGTCCTTCTATTGCTACAGTTAAAGTATATCCTACAGGGTGTCCTTCTATTGCTACAGTTAAAGTATATCCTACAGGATGTCCTTCTATTGCTACAGTTAAAGTATATCCTACAGGATGTCCTTCTATTGCTACAGTTAAAGTATATCCTACAGGGTGTCCTTCTATTGCTACAGTTAAAGTATATCCTACAGGGTGTCCTTCTATTGCTACAGTTAAAGTATATCCTACAGGGTGTCCTTCTATTGCTACAGTTAAAGTATATCCTACAGGGTGTCCTTCTATTGCTACAGTTAAAGTATATCCTACAGGGTGTCCTTCTATTGCTACAGTTAAAGTATATCCTACAGGGTGTCCTTCTATTGCTACAGTTAAAGTATATCCTACAGGATGTCCTTCTATTGCTACAGTTAAAGTATATCCTACAGGGTGTCCTTCTATTGCTACAGTTAAAGTATATCCTACAGGGTGTCCTTCTATTGCTACAGTTAAAGTATATCCTACAGGATGTCCTTCTATTGCTACAGTTAAAGTATATCCTACAGGATGTCCTTCTATTGCTACAGTTAAAGTATATCCTACAGGGTGTCCTTCTATTGCTACAGTTAAAGTATATCCTACAGGGTGTCCTTCTATTGCTACAGTTAAAGTATATCCTACAGGGTGTCCTTCTATTGCTACAGTTAAAGTATATCCTACAGGATATCCTTCTATTGCTACAGTTAAAGTATATCCTACAGGGTGTCCTTCTATTGCTACAGTTAAAGTATATCCTACAGGGTGTCCTTCTATTGCTACAGTTAAAGTATATCCTACATGATGTCCTTCTATTGCTACAGTTAAAGTATATCCTACAGGATGTCCTTCTATTGCTACAGTTAAAGTATATCCTACAGGGTGTCCTTCTATTGCTACAGTTAAAGTATATCCTACAGGGTGTCCTTCTATTGCTACAGTTAAAGTATATCCTACAGGGTGTCCTTCTATTGCTACAGTTAAAGTATATCCTACAGGGTGTCCTTCTATTGCTACAGTTAAAGTATATCCTACAGGGTGTCCTTCTATTGCTACAGTTAAAGTATATCCTACAGGGTGTCCTTCTATTGCTACAGTTAAAGTATATCCTACAGGGTGTCCTTCTATTGCTACAGTTAAAGTATATCCTACAGGGTGTCCTTCTATTGCTACAGTTAAAGTATATCCTACAGGATGTCCTTCTATTGCTACAGTTAAAGTATATCCTACAGGGTGTCCTTCTATTGCTACAGTTAAAGTATATCCTACAGGGTGTCCTTCTATTGCTACAGTTAAAGTATATCCTACAGGATGTCCTTCTATTGCTACAGTTAAAGTATATCCTACAGGATGTCCTTCTATTGCTACAGTTAAAGTATATCCTACAGGGTGTCCTTCTATTGCTACAGTTAAAGTATATCCTACAGGGTGTCCTTCTATTGCTACAGTTAAAGTATATCCTACAGGGTGTCCTTCTATTGCTACAGTTAAAGTATATCCTACAGGATGTCCTTCTATTGCTACAGTTAAAGTATATCCTACAGGGTGTCCTTCTATTGCTACAGTTAAAGTATATCCTACAGGGTGTCCTTCTATTGCTACAGTTAAAGTATATCCTACATGATGTCCTTCTATTGCTACAGTTAAAGTATATCCTACAGGATGTCCTTCTATTGCTACAGTTAAAGTATATCCTACAGGGTGTCCTTCTATTGCTACAGTTAAAGTATATCCTACAGGGTGTCCTTCTATTGCTACAGTTAAAGTATATCCTACAGGGTGTCCTTCTATTGCTACAGTTAAAGTATATCCTACAGGATGTCCTTCTATTGCTACAGTTAAAGTATATCCTACAGGGTGTCCTTCTATTGCTACAGTTAAAGTATATCCTACAGGATGTCCTTCTATTGCTACAGTTAAAGTATATCCTACAGGATGTCCTTCTATTGCTACAGTTAAAGTATATCCTACAGGATGTCCTTCTATTGCTACAGTTAAAGTATATCCTACAGGATGTCCTTCTATTGCTACAGTTAAAGTATATCCTACAGGGTGTCCTTCTATTGCTACAGTTAAAGTATATCCTACAGGGTGTCCTTCTATTGCTACAGTTAAAGTATATCCTACAGGGTGTCCTTCTATTGCTACAGTTAAAGTATATCCTACAGGGTGTCCTTCTATTGCTACAGTTAAAGTATATCCTACAGGATGTCCTTCTATTGCTACAGTTAAAGTATATCCTACAGGGTGTCCTTCTATTGCTACAGTTAAAGTATATCCTACAGGATGTCCTTCTATTGCTACAGTTAAAGTATATCCTACAGGATGTCCTTCTATTGCTACAGTTAGGGATGAAGAGCGGCTAATAGAACAACACAGTAAAGTCGAAATTGTTAATATTAAATACTGGATCGGGTAATACTTTAGAAATTGTTAATATTAAATAGGGTAATACTTTAAAAATTGTTAATATGAAATGCTGGTTAGTGTCATAGTTTACAAACTGTTAATATTAAATACTTGTTAGGGTAATAGTTTTAGAAATTGTTAATATTATGTAATGTGTATGGGCAGGGTTTTTCACACTGAAAAGAAGAACTGAGAATATAGAGGCATGGTGGGATTTTTGTGTGGTTGTTTTTTCTTAGTGACACTCCTACGGCCCTAAAGGGCTATGGACTTGATGATGAATACTACCACGGTTACAACTCTAGAACTACTGCTAATGTTACCACAACCTCTACACTACAATTAATGCTAATGTTACCACAACCACTACTCTAGAACTACTGCTAATGTTACCACAACCCCTACACTACAAATAATGCTAAAGTTACTACTGTATCACCAGAATATCGCAGGCTATTTATGCCCCTCAACTGATATTCCTGACATATCTTTTATTTCCTGACATATCATACTAATTTTACTGTATAGATGGTAACAGATTGAGTGACATCACCCAACCTTGTCAACTCCCTGTTTGATATCTTGAAATGCTCCCATTTGGTTATAGAATCTTATTCCTGCTCTTTGTTGCTAATATATATATTCTTTATTACGAGTTAATGAGCTAATAATGCTACCATGAACTGTTATTCCTACCATTGCTTATAATACTATTACGACTACTGCAGTTTCGAATATTACCGAGTAGCAGAAAGAAGAGCCAAGGGTAGACCTAGAGTATGCTGGATCGACAACATCAAAGAGACATCACAGGAACACCAAATAACATTATCTGAAGCTGCCAGAAAAGCGAGAACAAGAACATTGTATCTCCCTCGACACACGTAAAGTGAGAACAAGAACATTGTATCTCCCTCGACACACGTAAAGTGAGAACAAGAACATTGTATCTCCCTCGACACACGTAAAGTGAGAACAAGAACATTGTATCTCCCTCGACACACGTAAAGTGAGAACAAGAAAATAGTATCTCCCTCGACACACGTAAAGTGAGAACAAGAACATTGTATCTCCCTCGACACACGTAAAGTGAGAACAAGAACATTGTATCTCCCTCGACACACGTAAAGTGAGAACAAGAACATTGTATCTCCCTCGACACACGTAAAGTGAGAACAAGAAAATAGTATCTCCCTCGACACACGTAAAGTGAGAACAAGAACATTGTATCTTCCTCGACACACGTAAAGTGAGAACAAGAACATTGTATCTCCCTCGACGCACGTAAAGTGAGAACAAGAACATTGTATCTCCCTCGACACACGTAAAGTGAGAACAAGAACATTGTATCTCCCTCGACACACGTAAAGCGAGAACTAGAACATTGTATCTCCCTCGACACCCGTAAAGGGTAAAAGAGGAAGGAAAGAAGAAGACCGAGTAAATTCAGATCATTTCTCCTACTACTTCTACATCACCACTCTGTACACTAATAACATCACCACTCTGTACACTAATAACATCACCATTCTGTACACTAATAACATCACCACTCTGTACACTAATAACATCACCACTCTGTACAATAATAACATCACCACTCTGTACACTAATAACATCACCACTCTGTACACTAATAACATCACCACTCTGTACACTAATAACATCACCACTCTGTACACTAATAACATCACCACTCTGTACACTAGTGTTTCTACCACTATCATTAACTCGACCAGTCACATCCCAATGCTAACAACTCCTACAAATTCTACTAATGCTACATAAACAAAAGCTACAAACAATTTGCCCAACTGCTACAACCACTCATCCTATTGTTACATGCCCCTTGCCATTTATTTCCATTCTATACCAGACATTTCCTTTGCAGCTAATAAATTCATATTTAGATCTCCCAACCTTTCAAACCTCTGTTCATTCCATATCTCCTGAATGTTCCCACATCGAATCCTACACGTCCATCTGTTCTTTGTTGTAGATACCCTGTTGGTGTGGTATCTGTCAATATGCAACACCAATTTTTGTGTGTATCTATATTATATTCCATTTGCATGACATGTGCAATCCATCAGCTTGTTTGATTTCAACGCAGTTGTTATCGATTTCTCTCTGTAATCGAATTTACGCACTTTTTCTGCTATCGCCTCACACCCACACGTACGTACACATATCAACAAGAATATTATTGGTCACGCTAGTTATACTTATTTAGCAATTTTTGTCTCATAGATTCTCATTTATGAGCGGCATAATAGCATATGTCTTAGTTATACATCAACTTCATTCCATACAAAAATAGAGAGAGAGATATTGATGTGTTGCATTTTAATTCAACATAGTTAGTCATAATGATGTACATGCAAACTACAATAAGTTGATCATTATTAATATCGCGGGCACATAAAGGCACAAATGATGGCACATGTGATACACAAGTTAAAAAGAGAATAGGAATGGTTAAAAGTATTATAAATGACATAAGGAATATATTAACATCTAAATAAATTACAAACAAGCTAAGAATGAGAATTATAAAATGATACATCTATTATTTATTTTCTGAATATATACAGAGAGGCCGTTCTCTTTACTTTCTGTGACTACTACATGAATTAATTCTTGAAGGTCTTCCTCAATTTTAGCAATCAGAACAGTGTCATAAGCATACCTCAAATTATTTATGTTATGTACTCCCACTGTTATATCGTCTCTGCAGCGAAGGCTGGCTGCAACAGACCTCCAACATCCCCTGTCTCTTGTTTTTGGTGGTGCACTATTCTACTGTAACCTGTGTATCGTGTGATGTTACTCTCCCTCTTTTATCTCTGTCTACCTCTTGCTCGCCTCCCTTTGACTTTACCCTCAAGAAAGGTCTTCAATACCATACAGTATTATAGAATAGATGTATCATTTTATAGTTCTCAACTTTTGCTTGTTTGTAATTTGTTTAGATGTTAATATTTTCCTCATATCATTGAATGCAATAAAACTAAACAGGACAATTCTCTACGTATCGGCTCAAATTGAACCTTTTTCAAGAGACAAACAACAGAAAATTGTCCTGTTTAGTTTTATTGCATGTTTTTTTATATATACTTTTTAATATATATTTTTATTAATAGGCAAGGTAAGTGTTTTAGTAACCTGTTTAATTCATTTTGCATGACTATTTGTTCATTAGGTTACTGCGGCACCATCCACTTTGTCGGACACCCTCTGACCATTTGGTTATTTATATCATTGAATGCACTGTTAGCCATTACTTATTCTCCTTTTAACTTCTGTTTCACACCTGCCATCATTTGTGACTATGTGTCCAAGATATTGATAATGTTTTACTTGTAGTTTTTCTCCATGTATGTTTATGTTTACCTCCTGTTCTTCTGTGTCTTTGCTGATTATCATTTTTTAAATATTTATATCCAGTCCATATTCTTTACTTGATTTATTGACTTGATCTATTAGTCTTTGTAGTTCACTTTCGTTTAAAAGAAGTGTCATCTGCATATCTCAGATTGTTTATTGTTTTCCCATTGAATCTTGAGTCCTGGCATTCCTTGTATATGTTTGTTAGATAATTAGTTACTAATTGGTTATCAAGTAAGTAGTAGGTTATCGATCATATCTCCTGAGAGACTGCAGCCCTTAATCGCTCGGTTTGGCACACCCAGATCACTGCTGGCATCACTTAATCGCTCGGTTTGGCACACCCAGATCACTGCTGGCATCACTAATTTTGAAAAAGAAAGAACACTTAAGACAATTTGCAGGCGACGGTTCGGGGGAGGGGGGGAGCGACCGAGGGATCTCTTATCCCAAAGCTCTACACTCCTGCATTCACTGCAATAGAACTTTCCTGACACGAATCGGACTCATCCGACATCTACGAACTCACAAACCAAATTAGACAATCACAAATGATTTGTTGTTTTTCTACTTGTTCATCACAATTATTTTTTTATGCCATATATATCATATAATTGTTATAAGAAAAGCCGCAATGTATCTACCAATGCTTGCACGTTTTTAATCTGGCGCCACTCTCCAGAAAACATAAATGCCTTTTTTTCTTGTTAACGTGAGTACAATAATTTTGCAAGAAAATGACATCGCGAGAGAAAGCCAAACTGAAACACAAGAAGGTCAATATTTCACACATTATTAGCTGAATCTCAGTGTATGTTGTGGAAGAAAGTTTCAAATCTCTATTTCTAGTCTTCCATCTAATAAAATACACGATTTCATCGACTTTCTAAACTCTGCCGAAATTTGATAGACATTATTCAAAACACTTCATACGCAAACTATTTTTGAAGCAAAGCTAGGATCATTAAAAGTGTGTATAACAATATAGAGAAAATAACATTTGAAAATAACATTTGGAAATAACATTTGAAAATAACATTTGAAAATGACATTTGGAAATAACATTTGAAAATAATATTTAAAAATAACATTTGAAAATAACATTTGGAAATAACATTTGAAAATAACATTTTAAAATAAAATTTAAAAAAACATTTGAAAAAACATTTGGAAATAACATTTGAAAATAACATTTGAAAATAACATTTGAAAATAACATTTGAAAATAACATGTGAAAATAACATTTGAAAATAACATTTGGAAATAACATTGGAAAATAACATTGGAAAAAAACATTTGAAAATTACATTGAAAAATAACATTGGAAAATAACATTCAAAAAAACATTTTGAAATAACATTTGAAAATAACATTTGAAAAAAACATTTTGAAAATAACATTTGGAAATAACATTGGTAAATAACATTGGAAAATAACATTGGAAAATAACATTGGAAAATAACATTTGAAAATATCATTTGAAAATATCATTTGAAAATAACATTTGCAAATAACATTTGAAAGTAACATTTGAAAATAACATTTGAAAAAAAACATTTGAAAAAAACATTTTGAAAATAACATTTGAAATTGAAAATAACTTTTGGAAATAACATTGGAAAGTAACATTTGAAAATCGAAATATGTTATAATTTGTTAATTTTCAAAATGTATACAATGTCTTGTAGTATCGGAGCGATCAATCATAATTTGATGTATTTACTGAATATGATCGACTTCTGAATGTATTCTCCTACTCGCTCACGTCTGCAAAGTTAGCTCCAAGTACCAGATATTGTGTATCATAGTTTACAGCATGACTGTGATGTCTGTGTAGTTTGAACGATATATTCCACATCAGCGTGGCATTTTAGCATCTTTGACAGTTTGAAAAATTGGGTAGCCAGCCACAAGTACACAGCTTTTGAGTCGCCTTTTATCACATGCATGTCCCTTCTCAGTAATCCTATGCGTTATTCCACTTTCACATCTCGACCATACACGGACATTGATGAATTCTCTTGCGTACAAATGTGGTAATAATACAGAAATAGTAAATTCAGCAGTTTTCAATAGTACCACTGTTGAATGAAATTGTTTTGTAGAATAATTATACGCACAGATTACAAAATTGCATCACTTATCTTGGCTGATGCATCACTTATCTTGGCTGATGTTTCCCTTATCTTGGCTGAGGCATCACTTATCGGCTGATGTATCACTTATCTTGGCTGAGGTATCACTTATCTTGGCTGATGTTTCACTTATCTTGGCTGAGGCATCACTTATCTTGGCTGATGTATCACTTATCTTGGCTGAGGTATCACTTATCTTGGCTGATACATCACTTATCTTGGCTGATGAACCACTTACTTTGGCTGATACATCACTTATCTTGGCCGATGAGACTAATAATTGATTAACAGCCTCACAAAATCTTGCGAAACATTGTTAACAAAAAAATAGTAATTCAATACATTCAAGAAAATACGACGGCAATATATTGTCTTTCTACACCTATCACCTGCCTGGACCTATCATCTGCCTGGACCTATCATCTGCCTGGACCTATCATCTGCCTGGACCTACCATCTGCCTGGACCTATCATCTGCCTGGACCTATCACCTTCCTGGACCTATCACCTGCCTGGACCTATCATCTGCCTGGACCTATCATCTGCCTGGACCTATCACCTGCCTAGTCCTATCACCTGCATGGACCTATCATCTGCCTGGACCTATCATCTGCCTGGACCTATCATCTGCCTGGACCTATCACCTGCCTGGACCTATCATCTACCTGGACCTATCATCTGCCTGGACCTATCATCTGCCTTGACCTATCATCTGCCTGGACCTATCACCTGCCTGGACCTAGCATCTGCCTGGACCTATCATCTGCCTGGACCTATCATCTGCCTGGACCTATCATCTGTCTTGACCTATCATCTGCCTGGACCTATCATCTGCCTGGATCTATCACCTGGCTGATCTAAAATCAATGTTTGATTTATCTTTCCTTTCAAAAATCCTACTTGTGAATCGAACTACATATCCCTGGATATAAGGAAATGTTATCGGACTTGTGACGCTGTGGCAAGGGTTACAATTTGATCCGAAATTGTTAAAAATACAAACTAGACGTAGTAAATTTGTATTACACTACTTTGTCAGGCTTGAGATGAGAAAATAACAGATAATTTCGTCGCAGCCATGCGTTGTCTCGAGTACAGATCTGAAGTGACTTTTGTGGACACACAGGCACACAATCAGACGCCAGGAATCCAATTAGAATACAAACTCCATCTGTTGCATGTGACGTAAACAGCAACTTCAACTGATTCTCATAATCATCAACATGTTTTCAAATCAAGTTACAGGGCACCATCTTGCACAATATTCAGAGAAATCATAATCAGTGGTCTTAGAAATAATTATAATCAGGGGTCTTAGAAATCATAATCAGGGGTCTTAGAAATCATAATCAGGGCTCTTAGAAATCATAATCAGGGGTCTTAGACATCATAATCAGGGGTTTCGGAAATCATAATCAGGGATCTTAGAAATCATAATGAGGGGTCTAGGAAACCATAATCAGGGATCTTAGAAATCATAATGAGGGGGTCTAGGAAACCATAATCAGGGGTCTTAGAAATCATAATCAGGGGTCTAGGACACCATAATCAGGGGTCTTAGAAATCATAATGAGGGGTCTAGGAAACCATAATCAGGGATCTTAGACATCATAATGAGGGGTCTAGGAAACCATAATCAGGGGTCTTAGAAATCATAATGAGGGGTCTAAGAAACCATAATCAGGGTTCTTAGAAATCATAATGAGGGGTCTAAGAAACCATAATCAGGGGTCTTAGAAATCATAATGAGGGGTCTAAGAAACCATAATCAGGGGTCTTAGAAATCATAATGAGGGGTCTAAGAAACCATAATCAGGGGTCTCTAAAATCGGCATTTCTTCTTTTACTTCATTTGTTCAAAATATTTAGCAGTTTAGCAAGACATAATCCGAAAAACGGATGCATTGTGTCATGGTTTACAGATGGGCTGCAATATCTGCGTCTTTCGGCCACATTCGACTTCAGCCTGGCTTCTACGTCATGATCACTTTATATGTGAAATGACAGCCAACTCTACCCCACAATCTCCTTAGTCATCTCTTACAACATGCATTAGAAGTTAAACAGTATTGCTATTATGTGCTCCCTTTTTGGCCCCAGTAACAGCAGGCGGAAATCTAATATTATCTGCAGTGTATCTCTACCACATATTCTCTCATGTCTTGGTGGTGCACTCTGATAGAGTGTGTGTTATCATCTCACGATGTTTCCTTCCAATATTTTTTATTTGGTTGCTCCGTCCTTCATATTTACCTTCAAGTACGAATTTCAATCAGAAATCGAGCCATTTATATATTCAATATATTTGATTTGTTAGATTTGTATTTCCTTAACGAAAACGTTTTTCGTAAGTAAGATTGTTAGAGAATGTTTGTATCAACTCTTTCTACAAAGTTCTTAGGACTCATCACAATAACCACATACACGCATCGCAATATCCACATACACTCATCGCAATGTCCACATACACTCATCGCAATATCCACATACACTCATCGCAATGTCTACATATCAGTAAAATACAAACTTTGTTTTCTAGCTATTTAACACCATCGTTATCATTCACGTCATCATGCACGTCATCACGCACGTCATCACGCACGTCATCATGCACGTCATCATGCACGTCATCACGCACGTCACCATGCACGTCATCATTTACGTCATCACCAATGTGCATTTTATTAGCTTTCAAATATGGATCTCACACAAATCTACAATCCTTACACGGAGTGATCTGTTCAAACCTGTATTTGAGATATGGATTCGAAAGTTGGGCGTCAGCACAATAAATACATTGACTCAATTAAATACATTAGAAAACAATAATTTCAAATAATATTCAACATAAAATGGACATTTACTTTTCCTTCCATCTCAAACTTCCTGTAGTAGGACAATGGTCCTACCAGACCTCTTTTGTAGCAGGACAATCGCCTTACAAGATCTCTTTTGTAGTAGGACAATAGCCCTACCAAATTTTTCTTGTAGCAGCACAATGGTCCTACCATATTTCTCTTGTAGCAGGACAATGGTCCTACCATATTTCTCATGTAGCAGGACAATGGTCCTACCATATTTCTCTTGTAGTAAGACAATGGTCCTACCATATTTCTCTTGTAGTAAGACAATGGTCCTGCCAGATCTCTCTTGTAGTAAGACAATGGTCCTACCATATTTCTCATGTAGCAGGACAATGGTCCTGCCAGATCTCTCTTGTAGTAAGACAATGGTCCGCTTAGATTTAAAAAAGGATGGATTCCAAGGAAAGGAAATGGGCTGCGTTGCTGTTTCATTTGCGTTAACGACCAGACACATCCGATATGCACGTGCTAACTAATACTTTTTGTGTTTTACCACGTGCACTAAACTGCGGATGTCTGTATCCATATCGCTAGTATATCAGCCGTACGAGCGAACTGTGACACCAACTACACTGTACACTGTGACACCAACTACACTGTACACAGTGACACCAACTACGATGTACACAGTGACACCAACTACACTGTACACTGAGCACCAATCTGAAATATAACCACAATCAAGTATGCTTGACCTTTTCGCCGCTGTACTTATTGCTATCGACATAGCCATAGACGTTCACGGACAGATTTTAAAACTAGCCATTTACTGAGGAAAGAAACAAACCAAAAATGTGTGTCATGATCGATTAGAAGAAGACTCTGGAATTACATCGGACACGTACTTGCAATATATGAAAACATACTTCCAACCACAGACCATCATGTGGAAGACAGAAGGAAAAAGAAAAGTAGGTGGCACAAAACTCTACATGTTTCTTAACGAGCAGTGAAAACTCAATACTGGACATAAGCAATACAACAAGAACTACAGCAACTTGCAACATGGACAAAAATGATTTCTGTCCGCATGTGCCATATTTTGCCCAAAAGTCACTAAACTACTAACTATTCATATTTTATGTTACAAACCATACACGTAATTCTACTATTTTATAATTTATATTTTATACTTATATTATTTTACATGTTATAACGTAATTCTTATATTCTACAAATAATAATATATGTATAGAAGTGTATCATTCTTATTTTAGTTGGTTTCAAGTCAAAATAATATTGAAACTGAGGGGAAAATATCAAACAGCATAAGTATACTTGAATTTCACTAGTAAGAAATATCTGCTTGAGCGCTAATACATGTGAGTACCAAGCACATTTCTTCAAGGAAATAATGTCCATTGGATAATCCGTTACAGACACCAGAAAAATATAAGTTTAAGTTCATTAGTATTGACAAAATACACTCATGGCGAAAAAAGTGTTCAAATCAGCTATAACTTACTGTGAACACTTCAGTACTTGTGTCAGCTATAACTGAACACTTCACTACTTGGGTACAAGTCTCAATATACATTTCAATGTTGAACAATTATTGAGTACTACCACGGATCTCTAGAAACAAGG
Organism: Meghimatium bilineatum; assembly: GCA_034231615.1. Taxonomy (NCBI): domain Eukaryota; kingdom Metazoa; phylum Mollusca; class Gastropoda; order Stylommatophora; family Philomycidae; genus Meghimatium; species Meghimatium bilineatum. Next base: position 1,315,423 of record CM067305.1, on the reverse strand, counting down.
ATATGCTAAGAAAGTTGAGTCATCATATCAAGAGTTGCCTGCAGAAACAATATTGGCATTAAAAAATATCCACACATTGATTATTGCATATCACCGCTGAGCATATTTTGATCAGCGCGTGTCTACGCGCGGGTGGAACAGGAAATACGTGGAACAGACCATCGTATCATGTTCACATTCTGTCTATTTAACATTCATTTCCCATGTTCCTGGCAACACTGTCAGATGTCAATGCATGTCTATGTCTGACGTATGTAGACAGATAAACAGACCTATTCATGTTGTCTCTGTATTTCTTGGCTATAGTCACGTACGGTTTCCATATTTCTTCTTTTATAATTATAACTCTTATCGCATGAGTAGTTCGTCTCGATGTTTTTACACACAGGGAAAGACACATCAGGTTAAATAGAATTATTCAGATGAGATCAGTGGCCGTCACCGCTTCAAATGTTGGCTGCAATTGACCTCCAATACTTTCTATATATTGATTTGGTGGTATACTCTGATAAATTTGAGTTTTCTCATCTCTTGATGTTCCGTTGTTAGTGAAACTGTCTCGTGTAATAAGAGGTGGTCAATTTTTCCATGTTCCCGGTACTGACCCTTATATTGACCGTGAACCTGGTTCAGATATAAGAAACTGGTCAAGTAGTTAAGTTAGATTTGCGTTGGTTCAGACACTAGACCAAGATTTTATGCACCGACATCGTGAAACCCTCTTTTATGTTCATGCTTCTACCCACAGTTTCTTTGTATCGGGTTGGTATATCCTGCCTGTGTACAGGGTCGGTATGGTATCCTGCCTGTGTACAGGGTCGGTATGGTATCCTGCCTGTGTACAGGGTCGGTATGGTATTCTGCGTGTGTACCGGGTCGGTATGGTATCCTGCTGCAGCACACTGCTGCACGACCTTTCCACACAGCCTGCTGTTGCAATATAGCTGAAAACGTGTTCTCGGTCTGAACATTACCTAACTTGTGATGTCAATTGTCTAACTTATTTGTGCACATTCTTCTGCCCTCTACTGCTGTGTATCTTCTCATTTACTCAATAGGCATGGGGTATATATATATGTATATTTAATCAACATCCGAAAGGTAGAATTTCTGTCTTTTACTTGCTAGTTAATTATCCATTTGTCTGATGCATTCAATAATACGAATAGATTTTATAATTCTAATTTTAGTATGTTTGTAGTTTGTTTAGATGTTGACATTTTCGCATGTTTTTTTTAAATCAAATCCCAAGTAATTGTTCTGCTCAATGTTGTTGAATGATGTAATGGTAAAAGCAAGTTAGCGTTCCACTCAGAAACTGATTTTTTGGGAGATGGCTTGCACCATTTAAGAATGCTGAAGAGTCAATGGTTAATTATGCTCCATCAGACCGTACACAGATCTTCTACCGAGGATTTGCATTTTTATAAAGGCATTCCTGGAGCACACAAACATTACTATGACGAACCGTCTACACATCAACGTTGAGTCTTATAATGTTTACTTAAATATTAGTCTTACAATATTTAATTGTCTTATTCTTCTTGTGCGATTAATTATTATAGTAGTCTGAGGGGTCGTGTATAGAGCGGCTTATTTACGGCCGTTGTGGGCTCCCCAACTAACTTGACTCATGAAGCTTTAATTCTGTGAACAGCGAAGCTGGGATAATTCTGTAGTATGTGTTATGTGGACAGAGAAGCCGGGAAAGTCCTGTAGTATGTGTTCTGTGAACAGAGAAGCCGGGACAGTCCTGTAGTATGTGTTCTGTGAACAGAGAAGCCGGGAAAGTCATGTAGTATGTGTTCTGTGAACAGAGAAGCCGGGAAAGTCATGTAGTATGTGTTCTGTGAAAAGAGAAGCTGGGACAGTCATGTAGTATGTGTTATGTGAAAAGAGAAGCTGGGACAGTCATGTAGTATGTGTTATGTGGACAGAGAAGCCGGGACAGTCCTGTAGTATGTGTTCTGTGAAAAGAGAAGCTGGGACAGTCCTGAAGTATGTGTTCTGTGAACAGAGATTCTGGGACAGTGCTGTAGTATGTGTTCTGTGAACAGAGAATCTGGGACAGTCCTGAAGTATGTGTTCTGTGAACAGAGAAGCTGGGACAGTGCTGTAGTATGTGTTCTGTGAACAGAGAAGCTGGGACAGTCCTGAAGTATGTGTTCTGTGAACAGAGAAGCTGGGACAGTGCTGTAGTATGTGTTCTGTGAACAGAGAAGCTGGCACATTCCTGTAGTATGTGTTCTGTGAACAGAGAAGCTGGCACATTCCTGTAGTATGTGTTTTGTGAACAGAGAATCTGGGACAGTCCTGTAGTATTTTTTCAGTATCTGTGTTAGTGCTGCGCAGATGCATGCCGCAAAGTAGGGGTGCCGATTCGGTGTAAGTGTTCTTTAAATCTGCAGTGCTATATTTGCAGTCGAAATATCGTGATTGATTCGTTTCTGTTCAATAGTTGATGTTGTCTTGCTCAGGTTTATAGCTTCCGATTAATTATCTCCAGTGAAACAAAATAGATTGTTTTGGCAAATACTTCACTGTCTTGAAACTTTGGTGTATGTGGGGGCTGAGGTAGGTTACCTACAAATTTTACTAATTTGTCTGCACCTTAGTTGCCCTGGTGCCACAATGTCAAGGGTTGAGAAACACTTCCCTGAAACACATTACTGACACACATTTGTAGCAATTACGGTCAAAGTCCTGAGTCATCTTCTTTCTATGTTTCCGTAGTTATTATCTATTATCTTCTTGTTTGTATCAACAGTATTCTCGATATGTACATACATTCCGACACACAGACAAACAGACATGCACACATACATATAGGAAAACCCGATACGTGTTTTATATGTATTAGTGTGAAAACAGAAAATATCAAAACTTCAATGCTTACACTCGCATTTCTAAAAAATCCTTATCTGAATGTGTGCCAAATTTACTGTTACGAAGTACATCCATTTAGCAGTTCATAAGCCTTTAAAAAGATTTATCCCTTTACTTTTATCCTTTAATTTATAGAACATTAACATTAGAATCACCATCTTTTTCTCAATCACAACACTATGATTGTATAAGAACAGTTTCATAAATCTATTTGTCACATAACACGTCATAACTATTGATTATTCTATCTTTTATTCTTCTAAGCGGGTCTTGTCATACGATCCAAGCGCGACCATCTGCAGTATTGCTGGGTGCCACTATCCATGTCACGGGAATGCGAACATCCGGCTAGATGGAAGCATCACACAATGGAAGCAACTATCATCTTCAAACACCTCGTTCCTTAAAAATGTGATGATGACAATTTTGTTGAATGAGATCAAGATAAGACACGAGATGGTGATGGTTGCCATAGAAAAAACGATTACGACTAGGGAAACAAAATCAGTAATGTTTAATCTATACGGATGATTAGTGGTAACTATACTTTTGTGCAGATATGAGATTTGAAATGCAACCTAAATGTAGAGATGGAATGATTCAGCCGTCTGATAAATTATAAGCCTCACAAACGTCTGTTGAAATCATTTATCTAGAATATAAGATAAACATTCGTTCGGGAACAAAACAATTTGTAGATTGTCAAGACCAACTTTTGGAGTGAGTGAAAGAAAGTACTTTTGTTTAGTTTTTTACTATTGTCTATTGTCTGTTCCCGGTTGAATGATGGTTGATCGTATTCACACTTACCGTTAAGCGTTGAGGTGAGTGTTTATGCTATCGTTCCAAGGCCAGATGTATCGCCGAGGTTGCATTTAGTCCAAGAGTGGTCAAGGTTATCTTAATGTTTTCTATCCATCATTTTCTTAGTCTACATTTGCCTATATGTCCGGCTATTCTTTTGTTGAATGTGCTTTTATTGGTTTTTGGTTTGAGTTCATTCTCATAAGGTGACCGAGCCATTTGACTTGCTGTATTTCAATATGTTCAGTACATGATATTATACCAACTTATATATTTTTTAATATGTGTCCAATTATTGATTAACGATATAAATATATTTCAAAAGTTTTCCTGTGCCTGCACAGTAAGATACACACATCAGTTTTGCTGCAATCCTGCATTCATTTTATATTATATATATATATATATAAGTCTGCTATATAACATATTTATATTTCAGTCTGAAAGTTCTTCTTCATATTCGTCTCTACGTTCTCATAACTCACTATTGGTTACTCCGCCCTCCTCCTCCTGATGTCTCTCCCTTTCATCTAACTGATATCGCCTTAATTGCTATTTCAATGGTGCCACTCAAGATAAATCTCTTGGAAAACATGTACTCACTACGTGCCTGGCGCGCTAGAGAAATCCTGACCTGGGGAGAAACTATTTCTGGTTAAGTTTACTGACATTATAATAGCAACAGAAGTATGTCTAAATCTGTAATTGGTTTTGTAGGTATCAACAAGGCGCCAATATTTAGTGATTCTGTCCACTAACATTTTCAGTTACATGATTCTATTGCATGGATCACGTGGAGAATTGTTGCCTGTAAGCACTGAATGTGTTTCCATTATTATTATTATTATTATTATTATTATTATTATTATTATTATTGTTATTGTAGTAGTAGATGTAGTAGAAGGGGAAGTAGCAGGTATTTCCAGTAAGTAATAACAGTAATAGTACGTAGTAATTTCAATATGCAGTTGTAGTGAGCTGTAATAGTCGTAGTAAATAGTTGTAGTAAGTAGTAGTAAGTAGTTGTTGTAGTAAGTAGAAGTAAGTAGTAGTTGTAGTAGTAAGTAGTAGTAAGTAGTAGTAAGTAGTAGAAGTAGTAGTAGAAGTAGTAGTAAGTAGTTGTAGTAGTAGTAAGTAGTTGTAGTAGTAGTAGTTATAGTAAGTATTAGTAAGTAGTAGAAGTAGTAGTAGTAGTAGTAAGTAGAAGTAAGTAGTAGTAGTAGTAGTTATTGTTGTTGTTGTAGTAAGTAGAAGTAAGTAGTAGAAGTAGTAGTTGTAGTAGTAGTAGTAAGTAGTAGAAGTAGTAGTAAGTAGAAGTAGTAGTTGTAGTAGTAGTAGTTATAGTAAGTATTAGTAAGTAGTAGAAGTAGTTTTGTTGTAGAAAGTAGAAGTAAGTAGTAGTGGTAGTAGTTGTAGTAGTAGTTATAGTAAGTAGTAGTAGTAGTTGTTGCAAGTAGAAGTAAGTAGTAGTAGTAGTAGTAGTAGTAAGTATTAGGTGTGTTAAGTAGAAGTAAGTAATAATTGTAGTAATTAGTAGAAGTAGTAAGTAGTAGAAGTAGTAAGTAGTAGAAATAGTAAGTACTAGAAGTAGTAAATAGTAGAAGTAGTAAGTAATAGTACTAAGCAGTAGTAGTATTAGTAGGAGTAGTAGTAGTAGTAGTAGTAGTAGTAGTAGTAGTAGTAGTAGTAGTAGTAGTAAGTAGTAGTAGTAGAAAGTATTAGTATCCAACCACTCTTTCTCGTAACGTCACCAAAAAAATTAAAGTCTTTCTCTTCTCCAATTCTTCTTCTTCTTCTTTCGTTCACTTGAAACATGTTTATATCTGTCATTCTGACTCCTGAATAAAACTCACTCTTCTACTATTGATTAAACTCTGTCTTGCATTTGACTCTTTCAACATCTCCACATTAGTTTTTCTGGCAGCCCATGGTATTCTCCGAATTCTTCTGTAGAGCCACATGTCTACTGCTTCCAATTTCCAAATTTCTTGTTTGTTTATTGTATTCATAACTTCCCACTTTAATGTATTACTGATCCATCTTGTTTACCAAAAACGCATAGCTCGTTCAGTGGCAATCTCTTGCATTATGTGCACAGCAGACTTTTGCTCGATGTGACTGTAGACTCTTGCACGATATGGACAGTATATTCAAGGGATACTCTGGGAGTTACTGAGAACATAAACAAAGAATCAGTATTGTATATGAATCTAGCGAATTATTATTAACTCTAGAACATTCCCGGTTTGCATACGTGTTTTAATTTGATTCCTGAAGTAATCTTGTTCTCTCCGTCTATGACAATTAGATAACATTTGATCACGAGGAATTATGTCATTCGTTGTTCCTACAACATCAACCTGAGAACCGCCATGGTATTCCGCTATATATGGTATGTCAACGATTCTCAAGTCATAAGTGATGATACTCATTGTGTACAACACTGATGCACTTCGCCAGCACATCATATTGTTTCAATAATTATTACCCAAAAATCCCTACTTGACAAATACAGCGTTAGTGACAGAAAACATTGGGATAAGATTAGCAGTACAAAACACACACATGTCAAGACACTGTTGCGGGCTGCGGTCCTCCTACCTGATCTCAGATCAAGATTACTTAAACAGAATGGATTATCTGGTGGCATGACCAGGGCGGAAAATCATTCAGAAAAATGGAAAATGACATCCAATGTCATCAATAAATAAACGTTCTCAGAAATCGATGCATAATTTAAGCAACAGACACAATCAGACACTCAGACCCAAAGATACAAGACCATCACTGCTGGCTATAGACACAAGACCATCACTGCTGGCTATGACACAAGACCATCACTACTGGCTATGACACAAGACCATCACTGCTGGCTATGACACAAGACCATCACTGCTGGCTATGGTCACAAGACCATTACTGCTGGCTATGACACAAGACCATCACTGCTGGCTATGACACAAGACCATCACTGCTGGCTATGACACAAGACCATTACTGCTGGCTATGACACAAGACCATCACTGCTGGCTATGACACAAGACCATCACTGCTGGCTATGGTCACAAGACCATTACTGCTGGCTATGGTCAAACAAAAATTAGTATAACTATTTATAATGAAAATCATAAGATTGAAAAATTTAAGCAGTTAGAAATCTTAACATTGGTTGGTTGTTTGTTTGGTTGGTTGGTTGTTTGTTTGGTTAATTGGTTGGTTGTTTGTTTGGTTGTTTGATTGGTTAATTGGTTGGTTCTTTCGTTGGTTGTTTGGTTGGCTGGATGTTTGTTTGGTTAGTTGATTGGTTGTGTGGTTGGTTGGTTGGTTGTGTATCCAGCGGCCTATGTGATCATTACCTTTGACCCAATGCAATTGTGTGATATATATTCATGTGTTTTTGAGCCGTTGTTGTGTTCCATATAATGTGTTCCATTATAATCTTCAAAAATAAAAGCATGGATGTTTCTTTAGACTGAACCAAATCAGTACTAAAGTAAGAAACAAAAAAGAAAGTTGCTATGCGACGAATACCTGCGTATACCAGAAAAAACATCACTGCAAGAACCTATGTATAAAATATGACTAATGGCTGAGGAAGCACGAGAGACACTAGAAAACATTTGTAATGATGTTTAACATCACTGCCATTGTTCTTGTGCTCCATATGTTTCTTGTAATTTGCTATTTGAACTACGTACATCGGATATGATCAATATGAGTGGTTCTATCTCCAGCGTACACATGGTGGTACATCACTTGTACATACTCCTAGGCGTACACATGGTGGTACATCACTTGTACATACTCCTAGGCGTGCACATGGTGGTACATCACTTGTACATACTCCTAGGCGTGCACATGGTGGTACATCACTTGTACATACTCCTACACTCCTACACTCCTACACTCCTACACTCCTACACTCCTACACTCCTACCGCCCATCTTAGCCGGGGGCTATTCTCAAAGCAATCCATACTGTTACATGATCAAGTCTTTATGGTAATGAAAGTTATGAAGAAGCACAAAGAAAACAAAAGCTTCAGCGGTCGTAATTTCAACAGATGAAACAAATATACAAACTTTTTCCCAAATTCTAATTGTCATTCTCGGCTTCAGATGTATTTTGTATCTAGTACTTCTAACCAAGTGAAGTTATTCGAGTACTTCTAACCAAGTGAAGTTATTCGAGTACTTCTAACCAAGTGAAGTATTCGAGTACTTCTAACCAAGTGAAGTATACGAGTACTTCTAACCAAGTGAAGTAATTCTAGTACTTCTAACCAAGTGAAGTAATTCAAGTACTTCTAACCAAGTGAAGTAATTCGAGTACTTCTAACCAAGTGAAGTAATTCGAGTACTTCTAACCAAGTGAAGTAATTCTAGTACTTCTAACCAAGTGACGTACTTCAGTGCTTTCATCGCTAATCTCATCCCTTGTAAGCTTCTAGTAAAATACTCTCCTGTTTCTATTATGATGTTCCTTGGGTGGGGGGATGTGGGGGCAGAGAAAAATAAAGTCACTGGCAACGGAAAACTGACGGACTGTCTTGGAAAAACCAACTTTGTGGGAACACTGAAATATCTTATTCTGTCTTCAAGCGAACTAGAGCAAATGATCAACATGTAATCAAGAGAACAAATTGTGTTTTGACATTGTATACAGCTTGTCTGAGATTTCTGTACTTTTCGGTATCATTCATCCGACTTCAGCATTGCTTTTTGGTCACAAAGCCTTTCTACGGGATGGATCTGCTAACATCGTCCTCAACTGGGAAAAAATAGAGGTTTGTGGTGAATGTTGCAGTGAAATACAGAACAAATTTACTGCGTCAACAGGGATAAACGACGTTTCGACTAAAAAGTCTTCATCATGACAAAACTGAACAGCAAGAATTGAATATTACAGAGAATCATGCTGTAAGAAAAGAGAAAAACATGATAATAAGAGAGATCAGATGTGCGAAAGAAAAAATGAAGAAAAAGACAAATACGACAGGAACAGGAGAGCGAGAGAGAGAGAGAAAGTAAAAGGAAAAACATAACAATTATAATAAAAGAAGATGAATCTAATTAATATAAAAGTAATATTTTCTCTCATCCTCACAACCTGCTTAGTCGTTTCATAAGACAAGCTTGGCATGTAACATCGTCGTTATCCATTACTCCCCTTTAAGGTGCCCGGAAACACACGGGCGGTATGAAATATGATTAAGATAGATGTATTGACTAAAGTCATTGAATGATCTGAAGTGAGATAACATTCCAATCGATGAACTATGAGTCATAGAATCCCCGTTCATTTAGATTCTCTGTGTGCGAAACTTGTAGGGTAATCTCCAAGAACAGATAACGGGTATCTATTAACTGGTCAGATGCATGAATCCTAGTTATGCAGACGATTTGTTATTATCAATTACACTTTTTTCGATCTAAGAAAATCAGTTCTCTTTATCATTATCTAATGGTGGATCCATTTTTTTAACGTATTTAAGGGTTAGTTGTTGCTTTTGTTTTATTTTGGGTTTTTCTGTATGTTTTTCATAAAGAGTGCATACGTTATTAGTTAATTAATTCCTGTTAGGCCTTTGATAAAGCCTGGAAACAGGGTATATTGCTAGAACGTATCCAGAAAAAAAATGGGGGCAAAATACCGCAGTGAATTAAATGCTTTCTATGTGGAAGATGTGCAGGAGTCAAACTTCAGGAAAAGAACAAAATGGTAAACGTAACAGAAGGTCATCCGTCACCACCGATGCATATGGGCCTTTACTGCCAGATCAAAAGGAAGAACCGTATACGAAGCAAGTGGTGCCTTACCACAACAAGGGTGAGTCTAAGAATAGAAGTATTCGCCATAATGCAGGTACTTAGCTGGCTGGAATCGCAAGCATACTCCCATGCGTGCATGCTAAGTGACTCACTGAATATGATTCAGAAAGTCAATACAAGTGATGTACGTAGAGGATGGACGGAGTCATTAGAGAGAGTTAAAATGCGGGCATCACTACGAAATCTCACGCCTATTTTTCTTCCCAAACAGGTGGACGTGGAGGGAAACGAACGAGCCGACCAATTAGCTAGTCTCGTCACTACAACAGACGGTCAGTCTATGAACCGAGCAGACATACTCATTGCTCTTCGTGAATCCTCACGATCAGCGGATCACGATCTCTGTTGCCTCCAATCTCCCACTTTCCAGTTTGTTTATTGTCCAAGACTCGCACCCATATGTTAGTATATGGGTTATATAGCACTGCAGAACTCCCTTTCTCACCTCTAATGACAAGGTCATATTACACAGTACATTTTTCATTTTTCAGAATGTTGTTTTTGCCTGTCCTATTCTGCTTCTTATTTCTGTTGAACTTTTTCTATCTGTTGTAATCGTTGTACCTAAATATTTGAATTGGTGGACCTGTTTTTCAGTATATTACTGTAGTTCTTGTATATTGCTTATGTGTAATATTGAGCTTATTAAATTGGATATTCTGTGCAGTGTTGCTTTTAGACAACCTACTTTTCTTTTGTCCGTTGCCTTCCACATGAGTGTTTTGTTTACGGAATCTGTTTTCATCCATTCTAATATATGATCATTGTAATCCTAGCGTTTTCTTCTTATAAAACAACATAAATTATTGCTTTATTTCTTCCTTCTGTGAATCGCTTGTTGTAAAATAGATACATTTTATGTTCAAAAATATTTGCAGACAATTGTTATTTATGTAGTGTATATTTCTTGTGTGCATTTCTTGATTTTGCATTCATGTGGCAGTTCAGGTAGTATGTACACATTAAACAGTCTGAGTTTTGTAAGTTTGTTAAATTATTTATGTTTAAATTCAAAAACAAATTAAGGAGACATATTTCTTCACATAGAATTACTATTTAAAAAATGTGTGTTTACTTAGAAGACTGACTTCATTATACAAGGACTTACATGAATGTACATTACCGCTTTCATAAATGCATCTTTTCACTTGTTAAGTGTCTGACTCACTGTGAGTAACTTCGGTGCTTGAAGTGATATTCCTCGCGTTTTCCCAAACCGTACATACTTGTAAATAGGACGCCACGGACCCTAATCTAACCTGCGAGCTGTGAACAATGTAGATACCCTAGGATCCACTAACCACTATGTCACAGAGATCTACTAACCACTATGCCACGGAGAAGACATCATTTACATATGATCACTTTCACAAATGTTTCATACTGCCTGAATTGCTGACATTTGCATGCATATATCTATATTGTCTAGACGTTCTCTCGTCCACAATCTCTAATATGACAATTTCTAATATGACATTTTCGACAATCTTCCTTAGCGTCAATCATAGCAACAGATTGTAGTGTGCTAGTCTTGCTATATTTCCGGCTGCATCTTATCGGCAAAGGGAATTCTAATCTCATTTATATTGTGCTTTATGTATCGATTGTTTGGTGCTCGATGTGTTTGTCTGATGTATTCTTCTGCAGTTTGTTTCTCTTGTATTGTGCTAAACTTTCCTCAAGTTATTACACGGGTGAAGGAAAAGGGGGGGGGGGGTAAAAAAGGGGGATTACGGGTAATAGAGTTCAGATTAAAGGAAAGTAAGACGAACACGTAAGCGTGACAAAACAAGCATACTGTTTAACACAATCTTTCGTTCTTTCTTTGTTTCGCTTTTAACCCCTTTATGCTTCGCAGCGTCACGGGTAGAAGAGTTCTCTGGAGATGGTTTTTTATTGTGTGCTTCATATATATAATTTTGTTTTCGTTGATTCTTTTATTTCTGTTATCCATCTTTGCAAGGTCTGTCCCTGGCTTTGCATCCATCGTGTCTGTATAGTAATGCTTTTTTGTGGGACACTGATGCTAGTCTGGAAGCATGTGAAAACCACTTAATCTGTTGTGTCGTGTGATGAAATCCAGGATTAACAGTGTGCTTGTTTGTCTTCAAATATTTTAATTCTCTGACTCTGTCTCTTATTGTTACTCCAAGAATTATACATAAACCAGTCATTTCTATTGTTACAAGTTTTTCTTTAGTCTTTTGTTGCTAGTGTTCACGTTTGGCTTTGGTAGCACAGTGATGGCATTATAATAGTTTTATATAGTCAATTTTAATATTTATGTTTACATGCAAGTTTCTTGAAAATAGGAAACATCTGTCCTACGATCAGGTATGCTATATTGCATCTGTGTTGGATTTCTGTTGGTGTTTGGTTTTTTCCATTTGATGATATGATATGCTTCCAAGGTAAGTACATTCTTTCACCTGTTTAAGATGTAGATGAATTTTGAAAATAGTAGTGTTTATGTTTGTGCGATTGACATAACCTTAGTTGTTTTTTTTCTGTGTTGATCTTCTTGTTAAAGTTTCTACATGTTGTGTGGAGTCTATGCATATTTTGTTGTAGTTGTTCCTCTGATGTTGATATTATTGCTTGATCATCTGCACAAGGAAGTTCGCTCAGATTGTTTATGTTGTCTTCTTCATTGGTGTTGACAATTTTACATACAAAATCAATATATGTAATGAACAACAATGGAGATAGAACACATCCTTGTGGCACTCCAGAGTGTATGTGGAATCTGCCTGAAAGACCAGCCCTCGTTCTAAGTGGACATTTAATTCCTGTGTAACTACTTCTGCATAGGTCGATTAGGTGTTGTGGTATTCCGTATTTTGAAAGTATTTTCCATAGTTATTGTGTGTCTGCTCCGCCGAATGTTTATTTTTTGGTCGACAAACGCGATATACCGTTCTTGGTTGTTTTCTGTTGTTATGTTTTTTCTGCCATTTGTCTGAGAGTAAATATTGCATCTGTATAGTTATTGTTTCTACCAAATCCCATGGTTGAATTGTTGTTCGATGAATGCTCGTAATCTTTCTCTCTAGAATCTTATTTTTTGTACAATCTCTTTGCGACCTTTTTTTCCATCCAAATAGGTATTATTACAACGCTTTTCCAGTCTTCTGGTGTTTCTTGTGTATTCAATATTATGTTAAACAATCAATGCCGTAATTTAACACAATAACATGGCAAAACAATGATACTGTTTAACACAATAACATGTCAAAGAGTCTACACCTATTTTCATTGAAGATGCTCAAGTTAGAGATGTACGACGTATCATGCGGTACAAGGTAAACAGACATGAGTTTTATCATGGATTTGTAAATACAAGGATATAGAGTACTCCGGGATTTGACACGACACGACAACAGTTGGTCATAAACAAACATTTCCGGTAGTTTCTGTACAGTACTATGAGATCCCTATACGTTTTTGTTAGCTATACTAGTGAAAACTTGAAAACTTGTCACACTACCGTTGAGACAATATTGGGCTGTATGACTAGAAAATAGATATACTGTATTCATAACTCATGGATCGTAACTCATGGATCGCAACGCATGGATCGCAACTCATGGATCGTAACTCATGGATCGCAACTCATGTATTACAACTCCTGAACTGTTATTGGATTAAATATCCAACTGTTACTCTCAATACTACCTTCCCGTGAGCCAAGGCCGAAGACATTCAGTTGACAAGAAAAAGAGTTGTATTAAGTTCCAACAACAATCTACACATGACCGGCTGTGTCTGTGCGTCTCACCAATGGCACACTAGCATACTAGCATGCAACAGAAAATCTTAATACATGACATGCCATTATATTGAGACTCTCTTATGGAACCTTTGTAGCATGTCATCTATACAATTATAGACCCTCTCTGAGTAGAAGGCTCCTTCAATAGGCATTGCCCTAAGCCGAAAACTGAAGTGTTCTGGGTATGAAAGAAAAACCACAGCACTGCCACAGAAAGTAAGAGCTAATCGCTTGCAATTCATAGGGTTCTCAATCTATCAAGCATCAATCAAGTTCCAAAAACCGAATCAGTGGAAGATGCAAAGGGAACCTATTTAACTTGAATTTTAAAATATTTCTGCCACTGAAAACTGCATTTGCTCCCATTATGAGCATGGAATTCCACATTTACATCTTGAGCAAGGATAGTTCCAATACATTGCAAGGATTCTCTTTGATTCAGAGAGAGACACATACAACAACTCGTTCAGCGGTGCCCAAACTCACAATTTATACGTATTTACACAGAAAACAGCTCAGTAACAGAAGAAACAAACAGCTCAGTAACAGAAGAAACAAACAGCTCAGTAACAGAAGAAACAAACAGCTCAGTAACAGAAGAAACAAACAGCTCAGTAACAGAAGAAACAAACAGCTCAGTAACAGAAGAAACAAACAGCTCAGTAACAGAAGAAACAAACAGCTCAGTAACAGAAGAAACAAACAGCTCAGTAACAGAAGAAACAAACAGCTCAGTAACAGAAGAAACAAACAGCTCAGTAACAGAAGACACAAACAGCTCAGTAATAGAAGAAACAAACAGCTCAGTAACAGAAGAAACAAACAGCTCAGTAACAGAAGAAACAAACAGCTGTGGATAACCTTGTATGCAGATGTATTTTCGATATGTTTTCTTGTATATTATTAAATAAACACTTTGTATTGGAGGTTTGTGGTTCACCTTCCTTCTATAAAACTGAAGTCACAAAGACAACTATGAACAGTGTTGACATCTAAATGGTAGATCATGATGTGACAAATATGAGATATCCTGGTATTTAGATATATTTAGTATATCTGTAGATATATGTAGTATATCTGTAGATATATGTAGATATATGTAATACACCTAGACTCACGTGATGTGGCACATGTGTGAATCCTACGATTAGGTCCCTAACTGTTTTCTTGATTACAAGTTTGCCATAAATTTGTTCTTTCACGGCCAAAATTCACAAATGTCACTGCCACGAAATATATGATTGTTACCTACATCTTTCGACGATCTATCACACAAAAACTGTCAATAATGAACTATTCCTGTTATGAAGGTGCAGGGAGATTTCATGTGTGTGCCGTGTGTGATAACGGCTGCATGCCCAAAATCTCCCCACGTCATGTTCAGGGTGAGTTTTTAAATTTACACTAGGATATAAAAACACAAAAATTTTTCTTTAATTTTAAAATGTATAACGAATTAGCAAGTTGGCAATTTTCGGTCACAATTGACCTGAAATTTGACTAATAAATATCAACAGTAGGGTGACTGAGTTTTCTCTATGAACGCTATAAACAGCATCAGTGGGGAGCCCTAGACTCAGTGGGGAGCTCTAGACTCAGTGGGGAGCTCTAGACTCAGTGGGAAGTTCTAGACACAGTGGGAAGTTCTAGACTCAGTGCGAAGTTCTAGACTCAGTGGGAAGTTCTAGACACAGTGGGAAGTTCTAGACTCAGTGGGAAGTTCTAGACTCGGTGGGAAGTTCTAGAGTCAGTGGGAAGTTCTAGACACAGTGGGAAGTTCTAGACTCAGCGTGGAGCCCTAGACTCGGTGGGAAGCTCTAGACTCAGTGGGAAGTTCTAGACTCAGTTGGGAGCTCTAGATTCAGTGGGAAGTTCTAGAGTCAGTGGGAAGTTCTAGAGTCAGTGGGAAGCTCTAGAGTCAGTGGGAAGTTCTAGAGTCAGTGGGAAGTTATAGACTCAGTTGGGAGCTCTAGACTCAGTGGGAAGTTCTAGAGTCAGTGGGAAGTTATAGACTCAGTGGGAAGCTCTAGAGTCAGTGGGAAGTTCTAGAGTCAGTGGGAAGTTATAGACTCAGTGGGAAGCTCTAGACTCTGTGGGAAGCTCTAGACTCAGTGGCAAGTTCTAGACTCAGACTGATCTAGTTAATGAAGGTCTTGATTTAGTGCGATAAAATTGACCTAATCTGAAGAAAAAAAATGCCCTCGTTACTATTTCCAAAACGCATATTCCAGCGATGTATTCGTGTTATCCTTAATGTCGTCAGTCAATCTTCTTCTTAGTCTGGCCTTTCTCCTCCGTCCCGGTGCATTGTCTTCCATTATTTGTCTTTCTAAACAGTTGTGTCTCTATATTTGTAGTTTTCTTATTGTTATTTTTCGTATTTAGTAACCAACAATCTTGCATCTTCAATGTGTTAATAATGTCTGAGTTTCTCAATTTTTTCCTTCCATTTTATTCTAAGTATCTTTCTGTAGCATTTCATCTCAAGGGCGTTGATCTTCTTTACCGTTGTTTTACTTAGGGTCCATGTTTCACAACCGTGTTATTTTACAATATGCCATTGCCTACTTCAACCTTATCTCTGTCATGCAGTCTCCTGCACCGTTGATGTTTACTCCTAAGTATTCAAATTTATCCACACATTCTATCTCGGTATTGTCTATTCTGATTTTTGGTGTTTTGGTTGTTGTGTTGTTATATCTGTTGACATGATTTTTGGTTGTTGTGTTGTTATATCTGTTGACATGATTTTTTTTTGTTATTTTTTGCACCTTTAAATATAAGAGTTATACATATATATACATCATTATATTGGAAGTTCCTATGTAGATGTTTATATACGTCATTACATTGGATGTTCCTCTGACAGTTTAATGATCTATGTACGTCATTAGAATGGACGCTATAACATACAAGTTGTATACAGTATACAGGAATAATGCAAACACCGACATAACGCTTGACGTCAAAATATCACTAGACAGGATGTAAGTGTATACAGACGGAGTAATCAATGTGGGGGTTATACTAAAAACTACAAAGAGATTCCTTCTATATGAGCATAACATATTTTGATGGAAGAATTATTTATGTTCACGGTGTCGACATGGGCGTCAATTTTTTCTATGTTTAGATTTATAGGTGTTTCTAACGACGGCTGTCATGGGGGCAGATAATTTACGAATGTTTCACTCTTGCTTGAACATGACAGTTATGATTGCCAAGGGATTCTGTGAAATGGCTGCCAAGCGGCTGTGTTTGAGAAAATAAACATTTACTACTTTCCACATTCTTTTCTTAGAAATAAATTCCTTTTATCTAAGGCCACGATTGGCCAAGAATCGACGTAATGATTACTGTTATTTTCATTGGTCTTACTGAGCTAAAAAAAACTCTCTAATTCTGATTTGTCATTACTTTACTCAGATGAGCGGTAATTAGGATGTGTCCTTGCTTTACTGAGGTAAGTGGTAATTATGATGTGTCATTACTTTACTGAGGTAAGCGGTAATTATGATTTGTCATTACTTTAATGAAGTAAGCGGTAATTATGATTTGTCATTACTGAGGTAAGCGGTAATTATGATGTGTTATTACTTTACTGAGGTAAGTGGTAATTATGATTTGTCATTACTGAAGTAAGCGGTAATTATGATGCGTCCTTACTTTACTAAGGTAAGTGGTAATTATGATGTGTCATTACTTTACTGAGGTAAGCGGTAATTATGACTTATCATTACAGTAATTCTTTTTGATTCGCTTTTGAAGTTTTGTCTCGTCTATAAAATATATGTCTTGTAACTCGCACACAAATCGCTAGTTTTGCCTTCTAGTTTATATTAGGGTCGTAGTAAAATATGAAGAGTATTCTGTAGTCTTAGAATACATTAAGAGAGAACAGAAGAAATGGTTCGCACACATCAGCAGACTACCATCAGACAGCATACCACAGCAAGCTATGTTACTCAGATACAGTGAAGGCAGACCAAGCGGCCGGCCACGAAAACGATGGACCACCGAAATAAAAGAGGCGAAAACTCCACAATATACTCAGCACACACGAGGACCATCTTCATAAAACTCTTATACCCTTGAGGTTGGAAGGCAATAAAGGGTTTAGCGAATAGATTATGGGGTCGTCTGTGTTAAATTATGAAGCACAGAATGACACCTTATTCTGGTCTGTTCATAATTTAGTAGCCAGCGTGTGTCAGTCCCCCAGCACTCAGGCCGATCCCTTAGTACCCAAGACGGTCCCTCATTACCCAAACCGGTCTCTCAACACCCAAACCGGTCTCTCAACACCCAAACCGGTCTCTCAACACCCAAACCGGTCCGTAGGAAGATGCAAAACAAATGTCTGGTACGGAGCAACATGACGTTTAAGAAACACTTGGTACGTAGAACGGAATTGAGTTCAGTCTCATTTTTATTTGTGCCTTTAGCCCGACACACCCGATTTTAGCGGTAAAGATTGATGTAACTGTGCTGGAAGTGCCTTCAAAATAGAAGTTTACCAATGGTCACTCACACGTGTACATACACACTTCAATCACAATCATACATACTCACACTTATAAATTCTAATCAGCACACATATAAGCTCTCACTAAGATACGTTCACAAACACACATATAAGCTCTCACTAACATACGTTCACAAACACACATATAAGCTCTCACTAAGATATGTTCACAAACACACATATAAGCTCTCACTAAGATACGTTCACAAACACACATATAAGCTCTCACTAAGATACGTTCACAAACACACATATAAGCTCTCACTAAGATACGTTCACAAACACACATATAAGCTCTCACTAACATACGTTCACAAACACACATATAAGCTCTCACTAAGATATGTTCACAAACACACATATAAGCTCTCACTAAGATACGTTCACAAACACACATATAAGCTCTCACTAAGATACGTTCACAAACACACATATAAGCTCTCACTAAGATACGTTCACAAACACACATATAAGCTCTCACTAAGATACGTTCACAAACACACATATAAGCTATCACTAAGATACGTTCACAAACACACATTTCACACTGACGCTGCCTACATAGAAAGACGCAGTTGATCACAATCTCAAACGCAAACTCCAATACAGAAATATGCCCATGCTTTCTAATTCAGATTAATCTATTTACGCCTAAAAGGCTAATCTAATTCCAAGCCACATCACTCTAACAAGTTCCGTGTACAAAAACTAATTAGCCAGTTGTTGTCGCCCTCAGACTGTGAACATACTGTGGCTTCTATATTCCGCTTCGTTGAACTAATCCTGCGTGGACATGGAATGAAGTCTTCAAAGGTGGCTATTTCCTGCATGAAGTGGCTACATATGCAGTGCTGCGCAACAAAAAGTGCAATCATGAATATAAAACAAAATAATAATTATTAAGCAAGAAGGAAATCTGTAAAATAAAAACAAGTCACACGGAATGAAAATGAAGATTTCCAACACAGTATGTTGCTAATAATCTTCTTTCGTGTTTTTGGTAATGTTCCATTCATTGCACATAATCGAACCATTAGATCCCGTTTTCCCCTGTTGGACAATGTTGATTTTGGTATATTTTGTTGATGGTTGGAGCTTGAAGAAATGATGTCTTTTTTATTTCATTGTGCATTGTTGATGCTGTCCGTATTTATTTTTTTAGAAACAGTCTTAATTCTGATCTAGGGATAATCTAACATTTGTAATGATTTAGTTCAATCATTGATCTTACATTTGTAATAATTTAGTTCAATGATTGATCTAACATTTGTAATGATTTAGTTCAATGATTGATCTAACATTTGTAATGATTTAGTTCAATGATTGATCTAACATTTGTAATGATTTAGTTCAATCATTGATCTAACATTTGTAGTGATTTCGGTCAATGATTGGTCTAACAATTGTAATAATTTAGTTCAATGATTGATCTAACATTTGTAATGATTTAGTTCAATGATTGATCTAACAATTGTAATGATTTAGTTCAATGATTGATCTAACATTTGTAATGATTTAGGTCAATGATTGATCTAACAATTGTAATGATTTAGTTCAATGATTGATCTAACATTTGTAATGATTTAGGTCAATGATAACATTTGTAATGATTTAGTTCAATGATCTGTCTAACATTTGTAATGATTTAGGTCAATGATACATTCTTTGATGTTACTGGTCCATCGTTTTCTTGGTATTCCTCTTCTTCTCTCGCCAGGCACTATGCCCTCCAGCATTAGCCTTTCGATACCCTCCTGTCGCTTTAAGTGTCAAAATACTGTAACTACCTTCTCATGATGATAGTTAGAAGCCACCCTTCCTTTAGTTTTAGTAATTTCAATGTTGTTTTTCTCTGTCAGTGATATTCGTGAGATTTTTCTGTAACAATTAATGTCGAATGAATTTATTCTTTAAAAATTAAAAATGACATGACATTATGTCATAATAAGTGTTGTTATGCCATTAGTGTAACCTTGGTTTCAGTACATCAAGTATTGAGTGCAAGTATAAGGGGAATAGATTTCTGAATCTCTTAATAATAAGATCGATCTAACAAGATTCTTTATTCGTCTTCAAAAACAACCTGCTATACTACTCTAAGCCCAGGATATGACTGCGACTATTAGTCACGCAGTGGAAGCTCATTATCAACTCAAGAACGATGTCATTATCATTTTTCGATAATATAGAGAAGTGGTAAGGCATTGAACAAATTGTGCTAATCGACAAAATCAATGAACAATCTAAATGAGGACGACGGAGATGAAACTCTACATGGGTTAATGTTGTGAAACAAAAACATTGTACGCGCAATGAGAATTAGTATATCCACATAATACAACAGTTATATGTTTATTGATACATTATTGTTCAGAGTAATCAGTTTACGTTATCATCAAAGTATATAGGACAAGTCCATACAATCTCCCAGTGTCTACGCTGGGGCAGTAATATGTTGTTGTTTTTTTTTTTAAATTATCAATAAATGTTGTAGTATAAATGATAACACAGAGATCTGCATTAAATACACACAATTCACGTGATGTCAGCAACAATGTAAATGAGTGCAGGACAACTATATAGACACCCTGTATAACACAATATTGTGTACGCAATCTTTTCTATAATCTTTCTGCGGGACAACTGTACCACTAAGCTGTTTAGCGCACGTAAATAAGATAACAGACACAAAAATGGAAGAAAATGAAATACTAGATTTCCAGCAGAGTGTAGCACAGAGAATGGAAATGCGTTGTGTCGCCGTTTTATTTGTGCCAATGACCCGACACATCCGTCTTCGGTGGAAGGGTATGAAAACAAAGACAATGAATATGGAAATGAAGAAGCGTGCATCAAGGTAAACTTTAAATTGTGCGCGGAGAGATGGAAAGAACCAGATTATACATTACGCGAATATCTCAACAAAAATAGGAAGGACAAGGAGGACACTTTCAACACTGAAAACAACAACAACTGTTATTTTTTAGGGAAGAGAAATAGGCGACAATTCAGAGTATGTTTCATTTTGAGCAAAGTGACAGCAAGGTCTATGTTAGGATACAACCCAATAATTGACTGAGTCATAAAATATTGAAACTAAAAACACGCAACATCACAATAAACCAAGTTTATAACTGCAACACCACAATAAAGTAAGCTTGTAGCTGCCACATCATAATAAACCAAGTGTATAGCTGCTAAAGAACAGAAGCTGGAGGTTTTTATAACAAACTGCAGGAAACAATAGACAAGACACATAAACAAGACATTAACTAATAATATCTGACCTGAATGTGAAAGCTGGTAAGGAATGAAGAACTGAAGAATGCAGAGTTAAAGTCCCATTTGGATTAGGACAGCAAAATGAAATAGGAGAAAGGCTGCAAACATTCGATCTGGAAAATGACAGTAATTTCCAACACACTATTAAAAGAACAAGCCATTTGTCTATATACCTGGACGTCACCAGATTCCACATCAGACATCAAATAGACTTCATCATTCTACACCACAGGTAGAGATCCAGTTCTGTAAGATACATCCTGAAGCGAGTCTGATTCTGACCATGAATTCCTAGTAGCAAACATAGATTCAAGATGTTAACGAAAAGCTGCAGGCCAATCAGACATGACAATAGAATAATACACCAGAATACAGTGGAGGTGTGGAGCAAATTTAATACATTGATGGTCGCTCACAAGCAGATGACACCAGACTAACTCGCAAATAACATCAGGGACCAATTAGTATCTTCAGTACTATACCATACACCCCCAGAGAGAGTGCCAAACAGAAGAGATTACATAACACTCGACAAATGGTTAATCTCCAAGCGATAATAAGCATAGGTTATGTTTTCGAAAAAAACAAGTCTCCAAAATAATTTCCATTTTTTATTTATTTTGTGTTTGCAGTGATATATTATATATATATATATAACCATATTGGTATTGACATATGTTCTGAAATAAGGTTGTACCAGATGGATTTAATAGGGGGTACCGACCGAATATTTCTGTTCATGGCTAAATCTGCCAACCCATGAGAGATTTGGTGCGTTGGCAGAATAAGCAGAGTGAAATGTCATCGTTGAAAATGTACCGTATGTCTGTAGCTTCGTTCTTCTACTCTGCTCAATATGAAATTCTCATTGAAGTCAGTGACAGTATTAGTGATGTAGCAAAGACTAGAAGATTTTATACTGTGATTGATATGTTCAAATACTGGCAATATCAGCACGAATGTGTGAATGCATTATACTAGAAATGAACATTTGCTGCGGTAAAGATTTTACATGTGTATCTTGTCAGCAATCATTACTATTTATACCCCGCAGTCTATGTTCAATTCATGCACATGTCATTCGCTACGGAGTAGTTTTATCGTTTGGAAGGAATTAATCCGTGTGAATGTAGATAGAAGATTTGGTAAACATATTTGTAAGATTTATCTTAACAAGATGGAATAAATCTGCGTACGTATGTTGCCAGTAATTGCCAGGTTTGATGTTAATTAAAAAAATTAATGCGACCAAAGTAAATTACACAGTTATACTTTCACGAAACATAACTGGGATAGAAAATATTCATAGAAAATATAAGAAAACAATATTTTCCCACATCACACATGTTCAAAACTTATCAATAATTTACACAATTGATATCGTAACACAACAAAATCATGCCAGAAGTAATATGGACGCATTACACTTTGAATCGACACCATCCTTATGTTGATATAAATATCACAAATGATTAAATTAGTAATAAAATTAAAGAATTGAAAAAAATCGCCACATAATCCCAGATGTAGCCTGTGGATCGATGAAAATACTCTCAGTAGCGAAAGAGTTAAATGTCTTGTTTACTTGAACTCACAAACTCCTACAGGATCCGTCTTATAGCAGGACAATGACTCTACTCGATTTCCAGCAGAATGTAGTCCATACAACGGATATGTCGCTTCATTATTTACGCTTATAGGCCCAATAAATCCACGTTTAGTGTTGTAAATTACTATATTTAAACACTGTATCACTTTCACTGAACAATGAGATATGTAACCATATCGCCAGTAGTATAATAAGAAGAGCTGTACGAGAGAACCATATCGTCAGTAGTGTCTTAAGCCAGTTGTACCAGAGAACCATATCGCCAGTGTGTAGTTAGCATGGGCTGTACAAGAGAACTGGTTCCGATACTTAAACGTTAGTCACCAAGCCCAAAGCTAGCCAAGATCATTCATGTTTGATCTTTTAGCCGCTATCTTGATTTGTTATTGATATATCCAATTACACTTGCTGTCATGTGACATTTTTTTCCAGAACATTGTCTTCCGTATGAATCTCTCGAAATCTCCACGTTTTGGAAAAGTTGTCCTTCCTCCGCAGCAACATTTGCATGCATTCATGGATGTTTCTTTTCCAACGATGTCTTGCGTGAACTTTTCTTGCTTCTGTCTATCGATCCCTCCAGCAGTGCTCTTTCCATACCCCACTATGTCTCTTTCCATACCCCACTATGTCTCTTTCCATACCCCACTATGTCTCTTTACTTGACCGGAAACACCTAACTTCCATTTATATATAATGTTTTAGATCTCAGCCTTCTTGCACGTTGATTCATTTTAGCATCTCTTGGTTAGACTTCCTTTCTGTCCGTGGTATCGCCGGACTCTCCTATAGCACTTTACTTCAACATCAGCTATATTATCTTACCGTTATTCACATCCGCCTGTAAATAACTCATTAGTTCAGTGCAGGTTGTCTGAACAAGTTGAACTGCTGTTACATAGAGGACGGATGGAGTATTGATATAAATGTGATATTAACAATACTGTTTATAAATGCATCATTTTCATTATTTGAATTTTAACAGTTTTCTATCATTTCAAGGGAAAACAACATTTTATGATATTGGAGGGGGAGGAGGAGTTGTGGTGTCAAGAAGTTTTTGTTTGACACAATTAAAGTGAACTTCTGACTGGTGTTGAAAAGGAAAGGGGGGGGGGGTACTCAATAAATCGTTGACGTAATTTTAGACATCCACTTAGTAAATATCGCTACATTACCTTACATTTCGCTACATTACCTTACATTTCGCTACATTACCTTACAGTTCGCTACATTACCTTACATTTCGCTACATTACCTTACATTTCGCTACATTACCTTACATTTCGCTACATTACCTTACATTTCGCTACATTACCTTACATTTCGCTACATTACCATACATTTCGCTTCATTACCTTACATTTCGCTACATTACCTTACATTTCGCTACATTACCTTACATTTCGCTACATTACCTTACATTTCGCTACATTACCTTACATTTCGCTACATTACCTTACATTTCGCTACATTACCTTACATTTCGCTACATTACCTTACAGTTCGCTACATTACCTTACATTTCGCTACATTACCTTACAGTTCGCTACATTACCTTACATTTCGCTACATTACCTTACATTTCGCTACATTACCTTACATTTCGCTACATTACCTTACATTTCGCTACATTACCATACATTTCGCTACATTACCTTACATTTCGCTACATTACCTTACATTTCGCTACATTACCTTACATTTCGCTACATTACCTTACATTTCGCTACATTACCTTACATTTCGCTACATTACCTTACATTTCGCTACATTACCTTACGTTCCGCTACATTACCTTACATTTCGCTACATTACCTTACGTTCCGCTACATTACCTTACATTTCGCTGCAATAGCTTACATATCTCTGCATTAGCTTACATATCTCTGCAATAGCTTACATATCTCTGCATTAGCTTACATATCTCTGCAATAGCTTACATATCTCTTCAATAGCTTACATATCTCTGCAATAGCTTGCATATATCTGCATTAGCTTACATATCTCTGCAATAGCTTACATATCATTGCAATAGTCTACATATTTCTGCAAAAGTATACATGTTTCTGCAATAGTCTACTATCTCTGCAATAGCTTACATATCTCTGCAGTAGATTTACAAACGGTAAGATCGTGTAAGCAGAGATCCATGTAAGTAATGATCATAACGTGTGAGTGACTGTATTGAAGCCATGAAGTTGTATGGGATGTGTGCCTTCAACAAGTAGACAATAGAAGCTGATACTATTAAGTGATTGCATGACTTTATGTGATTGAATGTCGGTTTACAAAAGTGATGAACATACACTCTGCATAGAATATACTTCTCCGAGTAGAAGGATACTTTCTCACATAATGCATACTTCTCCGAGTAGAAGGATACATTCTCACATAATGCATACCATTAGAAATTCTGATCTGGGCACGCAAGAAGTTTCTGGATCGTCTCTTCCCCCCCCCCCTCTAAATGTAAGTGTACGCAAGAAACAAATTGCGTGACTCAGAATTCGTGGAAATGGAAGCAAACAAATAATACTTTACAATTTTATTGCGTTCATGAAGAACGTATGAGTTTACATGGATATATCAGGAAACATAGAAGTTTTCATGAGTTAAGGGGGATGCCTAGACCTTTTCTAGAGTTAATGAGGTTTGTATGAGGTTTGTATGGGATAGTGAGGACATCTAGAGGTTTGCATTTGGTAATGAGGACATCTAGAAGTTAGCATGGGTTAATGAGGACGCCTAGAGGTTTTTATAGGTTAATGAGGACACCTAGAGGTTTGTATATGTTAATGACGACACCTAGAGGTTTGCATGTGTTAATGACGATATTTAGAGGTTTGCATGTGTTAATGAGGATATCCAGAGGTTTGCATGTGTTAATGAGGATATCTAGAGGTTTGCATGTGTTAATGACGATATCTAGAGGTTTGCATGTGTTAATGAGGATATCCAGAGGTTTGCATGTGTTAATGAGGACACCTTGAAGTTTGTATTTAGTTCGATTACGTTAATGTATAACCAATAACCGTTACTATTCCATCTTTGCTAACAATATGTCGCGGTCAGATTTTGTCGTCAGTGATACCCCCCTTCCCCCCCCCCCCCCACATTATTCTTTCATTCTTCTCCTTGTCACTGTTCATTACCAAAAATGCTTGCTGAAGAAAACAATAACTGTCAAATTTTGATGGATTGCTTTTTGGTGTTGAGCTTCTCCAAAGAAATCCCCTGGAAGCTCATTAAAAATAATAAAAATCAAACAAGTAATCTGTTCTTCAATGGGTCAGATTCCGACAAAACGAAGCAAAATCTAGGAAGTAATCTTTTCTGGGTCGGTTCAGATTCTGGCTTTTCTAATGTTCCCTTCTGTATCAGGCTGGTTGTGTGGATATTGTTCCCTGTCAGAATAGAAAATCGTAATCGATTTTTGTCAAGAACCTCAATATTTTATCCCATTTTCTTCCTTTTTGTTTTCATCTCCTACTTATAATTGCCTCATCTTATATTCTTTGTGACGCCTCTTTTTTTGGTTCTGTTTTTATCATCTTTTCCTTTAATATTTTGTCTTCCACTTTCACATTTCCTTATAATTATCTTTTCTCTTTTACAACGATCCTTCGTTTCTTATCGTTTTTGTATTATTGTTGTTGTTTTAATATGATTATAATCATCATTATTATTATTAATGTTATTCTTGTTTTTACTATTATTATTACTATTATTATAATATTAAAAATTAATATTATTGTTTTTATACTATTTATTATTATTTTATTATTCTTATTATTAGTATTATTATTGCTATTATTATTATTATTATTATTAAAATTATTATTGTTAAAATTATTATTATTATTACTATTATTTTTATATTAATTTTACCATCACAACGTTTAGTATTATTATTATTATATCTGTTATTATTACTATCATAATTACTATTACTATTATTATTATTATTATTATTATTATTATCTTGTCCAGAACGTCAAAGTTATGAAGGTCTCACCATTCGTTCATCGGACAAGCTACTTTTGTGGAGACTGATATCAGTACAAGATATCTCACTTTGTACACAATAAATAACATGGACTAACGTACGTGTTCAATGTTCAAACGGTTGTAGAGACAAAATACTGACTTGCTGTAAACTGGGAATCTTCTACATTCACCAAGATATGGGAATCTTCCACAATCACCAAGCGATAGGAATCTTCCACAATCACCAAGATATGGGAATCTTCCACAATCACCAAGATATGGAAACCTTCTACAATCACCAAGATATGGGAATCTTCCACAATCACCAAGAGATAGGAATCTCCCACAATCACCAAGATATGGGAATATTCCACAATCAGCAAGATATGGATGTGAATCTTCTACAATCACTAAGATATGGGAATCTTCCAAAGTCACCAAGATATGGGAATCTTCCAAAGTCACCAAAATGTTGGAACCTTTCAGCGCGAGAACCTCAAGTCTTACACTAATCATTTCACCAGAAATTTCTTAGTCCAGAAAGATTTTCTTGTACTCTATTGACCTGCAAACTCTCCGGACTAGAATCCTATTGAACACGCTTGGGATGAACTGACCAGAAGGGTCCGACAGAATGACATTAATGGTATGAATAACACCCCACCCCAAACATTTTCGAGACTACAATACCATGAGACTCCGATGCTAAGATTGTATTGATGCTTCTGGGGAACACACGCGATATTAATGACCGCTGTGACTTGAAAGTATGATAATTATGTGGTACATCAATGGTAAACATCTATCCGGTTACTATTGGATTACTATTGGATTACTATTGGATTACTATTGGATTACTATTGGATTACTATTGGATTACTATTGGATTACTATTGGATTACTATTGGATTACTATTGGATTACTATTGGATTACTATTCGGTAATGAAATTGTATTCTTTTAAAAACACTGCAGATTTGATTTTGCAAATCGTTTATAAACGTGGAAGAAATATTTTTAGTGGTTTAATTTTAATTAAGCACGTGTAGTGACGTGCTACATAATACTGTGGACAGAGAGCTGTGGAGAGCCATGACCGCCTACGCCAGCCAACATGGTACCTGAAGATGATGAGGAGTGACTTGTTTGGAAACATGCTGATGCGTTATTAACGGTTGCTACTATATATCTAATTATATAGTCAGTACAATGTGAACAATTCACATTTGAATCACCCTTGCTAATTCAATCTAATTGTGTTTACCAGGCGGGTTCACTAATAACTCTACCACCAACAGACCCGACAAAATTCCACTACAAAACAGACACATTTTTTTATGTCAAGACGTGGATACTTTAAACGTTTTCTTCTAGTACCACTCTACGTTCGGTTTTTCTTCCTCCTTCTGAAAACCGTTTCTATATGAAAGACACGTCCGAAAAATGCTACAACCGTTGAAAGACGGAATACTCTTACACGAATTTCAGCTTGGATGCACGTACTCAGTAAACAGCTGCCACAGATCGCAATGAGTGAAATCTCTAAATCAAACTAGCTAGTGCAGTCTCCAAGATTATAGATGTGGACAATATATTTAGGTGGAGGGCTGAGTTTAGCAGTTTTTGTAAGAAATGGGGCCAACCAAAAAACTGTTGCTTAAAGTTCCAAAATAGGTTCAAGTAGTGCTCATATAAACTGGGGATCCAGGTTCAAATAGTGCTCACATAAACTGGATATCCAGATTCAAGTACTGATAATATAAAACGAACTCCAGATTTGAGTAACGATCATATAAACTAGAACTCCAGGTGCAAATATTGAATATATAAACCAGAGCTTCCAATTCAATTGTTGGGTCCTATAAACTGGAGCTCAAGGAGCAATTCGTAAAGTACATTTAGTTCAATCTGACGCGCCAAAAAATTAACTTGCCCGGCCGGATTTGGCCAGTCGGCAGCATTTTAACCACTACCAAGTCTAATAAATATATGTATTATTTAGACGTGTGTTTATATATATTTTATGTATAACAACAAAATTTCTGAGTTAGCAGAACTATTGTTCTTTGCTAGTATTTGTTCTTGAACTCCCGCTTGAGATCTTCTGTAACAGGACCAATCTTCAACTCCCACTTGAGATCTTTTGTAGCAGGACCAATTTTCATATTAGATTATCACAAGAATATTGTCTAGAGAACAGAGACGCTCAGTTTGTTATTTATTCGAGCCAATGGCCCGACAAATTCAATTTCGGGGGACCCTCACTATTCACAACCATCATGTTTGCAACATACTTTATATTATGCAACGATGTCATGATATTCTCTTCAATAATGGAGTCTGGGATCCTTACAACCTGCTAAATGATTATTAACGAACAATTTCCTTGCATTCAGTAAACGTTTCATAACACTTTTTTTCGTGGGTTTCCCCTCTTGTAGCTGGCGTTGTTCACATCATTTCTTTCTACGTTTCTCTTGTTTTTCTGCTTCGACTAACGCTCTAGCATTAAGAACTTAACACTAAAACATCCTATCTCACAAGAGATCTACCGTTTCTCCTTTCTTCAGAGAGTTCAAAAACTACCTGATCTAGATAGCGTGGATGAATTTCATAATGTTATTTAATCACTGAAAGTTTTTACTTATGAAGCAGTAGTCGTAATGAATTTCTCTTGAAGCTTATTTGTTTTCTCTTCAGCTGTCTAGTTCTGTATCGGTATATCAATTTACATATTTAATCTATAAAATTAACGTTATATCCATCTATCTATTATCTATAAAATTAACGTTATATCCATCTATCTATTCCTCTGTCTGTTTGTCTGTTTGTCAATTTGTCTTTCTGCTTTTGTGTATATCTATAAATCTGTATGTCTGTATGTGTGTGTGTCTATTTGTATGTAGGTTTAACTGTCTATATTTATTTCTAGATATTTTTCATATTTTTCATCCTTTATATCTAACTGCCTGACTATATTAGGCCTCCTGTGTCTTGCAAAAGATCATTAATTAAGCAAAATGAAGAAGAAGAAAAACAAGCCAATGAACATTTTCACTCAGGAATGTAAGACTTTCACTCAGGAATGTAAGACTTTCACTCAGGAATGTAAGACTTTCACTCAGGAATGTAAGACTTTCACTCAGGAATGTAAGACTTTCACTCAGGAATGTAAGACTTTCACTCAGGAATGTAAGACTTTCACTCAGGAATGTAAGACTTTCACTCAGGAATGTAAGACTTTCACTCAGGAATGTAAGACTTTCACTCAGGAATGTAAGACTTTCACTCAGGAATGTAAGACTTTCACTCAGGAATGTAAGACTTTCACTCAGGAATAGAAGACTTTCACTCAGGAATAGAAGACTTTCACTCAGGAATGTAAGACTTTCACTCAGGAATGTAAGACTTTCACTCAGGAATAGAAGACTTTCACTCAGGAATAGAAGACTTTCACTCAGGAATGGAAGACTTTTATTCAGGAATGGAAGACTTTCACTCAGGAATGGAAGACTTTTATTCAGGAATGTAAGACTTTCACTCAGGAATAGAAGACTTTCACTCAGGAATGGAAGACTTTTATTCAGGAATGGAAGACTTTCACTCAGGAATGGAAGACTTTTATTCAGGAATGGAAGACTTTCACTCAGGAATGGAAAACTTTCACTCAGGAATGGAAGACTTTTATTCAGGAATGGAAGACTTTCACTCAGGAATGGAAGACTTTTATTCAGGAATGGAAGACTGTAATTCAGGATTGGAAGACTTTCACTCAGGAATGGAAGACTTTTATTCAGGAATGGAAGAATTTCAATCAGGAATAGAAGACTTTCACTCAGGAATGGAAGACTTTTATTCAGGAATGGGAGACTTTCATTCAGGAAGGAAGACTTTCACTCAGGAATGGAAGACTTTCACTCAGGAATGGAAGACTTTCACTCAAGAATGGAAGACTTTCACTCAGAAATGGAAGACTTTCACTCAGGAATAGAAGACTTTCTACATCTTGACTAAGGATTGGAAGACTTTCTAAGTGATCATGTACCATCAAGAGATGAATTATGTTTTCATCTTTATCTTTTATCTTCCATATATTTTATCATATTTCCCCTAAACAAACTGGTCCCCGCACGCAGATTATGTCTCCAGAGAGCACGCAAATTATGTCTCCAGACAGCACGCAAATTATGTCTTCAGACAGCACGCAAATTATGTCTCCAGACAGCACGCAAATTATGTCTCCAGACAGCACGCAAATTATGTCTCCAGACAGCACGCAAATTATGTCTCCAGACAGCACGCAAATTATGTCTCAGACAGCACGCAAATTATGTCTCCAGACAGCACGCAAATTATGTCTCCAGACAGCACACAAATTATGTCTCCAGACAGCACGCAAATTATGTCACCAGACAGCACGCAAATTATGTCTCAAGACAGCCTGAGTTTTGACGGTGATTTCCCAATTTTTGGGTCCATTGAGAAATCTTTCATTGAGTAATCTTTCATTGAGTAATCTTTCATTGAGTAATCTTTCATTGAGTAATCTTTCATTGAGAAATCTTTCATTGAGTGATCTTTCATTGAGTAATCTTTCATTGAGTAATCTTTCATTGAGTAATCTTTCAGTGAGTAATCTTTCATTGAGTAATCTTTCATTGAGAACTTACATATATATTTGTACCTCAGCATTGTATTACAGTTGGTCCACTGGCCTTCAGACCTGTCCTGCATAGATTTAATTCTTGGAAACTATTATTGGAACTGTCCTCAACAAAGTGAGTTTTTCTAAACTCATTGGAAGTGTGATTTGTATGTCTCATTTACTCATCCAGACATTTCTCCATTTATTTTCGGGATCAAATTGATATCTGCCATAATTGATCACAAAAAAGGGTCCGTAATTTGTGTATAAGTCTGATAAAATACAATACTTGTATCAAATTGTCATGCTGCAATAGTTCAGGCATAAATGTGTTATATTGCCATATGGAATACATCAAATTTTTTATATTGCGATATGGAATACATCAAATTTGTTATATTGCGATATGGAATACATCAAATTTATTATATTGCGATATGGAATACATCAAATTTATTATATTGCGATATGGAATACATCAAATTTGTTATATTGCGATATGAAATATATCAAATTTCATATATTGCGATATGGAATACATCAAATTTGTTACATTGCGATATGGAATACATCAAATTTGTTATATTGCGATATGGAATTCATCAAATTTGTTATATTGCGATATGGAATACATCAAATTTGTTATATTGCGATATGGAATACATCAAATTTCATGTTCCAGATAAATGTAATAAGATATGTGATATTTAATGATGTTCTAACATTCTGTAAAATTTTCTGTAAAACTTTCTGTAAAACTTTCTGTAAAATTTTCAGTAAAACTTTCTGTAAAACTTTCTGTAAAACTTTCTGTAAAACTTTCTGTAAAATTTTCAGTAAAACTTTCTGTAAAACTTTCTGTAAAATTTTCAGTAAAACTTTCTGTAAAACTTTCTGTAAAATTTTCTGTAAAATTTTCAGTAAAACTTACTGGGAAACATCATCCGAAAGTGCCTGCACTTTATTCACACTCCACAAATAATACAAGTTCACATTGCCGCTTCGTGTCTTTTCTTCGTGTCTTTTCTTCGTGTCTTTTCTTCGTGTCTTTTCTTCGTGTCTTTTCTTGTTATCAGTCACTTGCAATTTCTTTTAAACTTTAAAAAAAACATTAATTGTATTTCTCTTGTAGTGTTTTGGTTACTGTCCAGATTGTACAAACATATGTTCATACATATATCGGTTATTTGTGCAGTCTTAGTTTGGTATATTTACGTATTGTTTTTAATCTGCAGATGTTGGCAATTTTACTGTCTCAAAGATTGCATTATATTTCTTTGTTAACCCACATTTATCAGAACAACTGCTATATTTCTGTGATAAAGTAGTAAATTCACATTACATTGTCTAGAGTACTGGTATTTCGTGTTAAAGTAGTGAAATCATATGACTTGTCTAGAGTACTGGTATTTCGTGTTAAAGTAGTGAAATCATATGACTTGTCTAGAGTACTGGTATTTCGTGTTAAAGTAGTGAAATCATATGACTTGTCTAGAGTACTGGTATTTCGTGTTAAAGTAGTGAAATCATATGACTTGTCTAGAGTACTGGTCTTTCGTGTTAAAGTAGTGAGATCACATTACTTTGTCTAGAGTACTGGTATATCTTCGTGTTAAATAAAACCATTATTTTTGGAATATTTAAACTTCCTGGCGTTCATAAAACATTCAATTGATGCGGTATTTAGTGATCTTTCAAAGAATATGTTCAGATCCGATTGTTAAACTATGGTCTGCGAACCTGTTGTGGAAACAGGTGTGCTAACAAGGATCCAAGAGGTGTGCTCACAAGGATCCAAGAGGTGTGCTCACAAGGATCCAAGAGGTGTACTCACAAGGATCCAAGAGGTGTGCTCACAAGGATCCAAGAGGTGTACTCACAAGGATCCAAGAGGTGTGCTCACAAGGATCCAAGAGGTGTACTCACAAGGATCCAAGAGGTGTACTCACAAGGATCCAAGAGGTGTACTCACAAGGATCCAAGAGGTGTACTCACAAGGATCCAAGAGGTGTGCTCACAAGGATCCAAGAGGTGTGCTCACAAGGATCCAAGAGGTGTGCTAACAAGGATCCAAGAGGTGTGCTCACAAGGATCCAAGAGGTGTGCTCACAAGGATCCAAGAGGTGTACTCACAAGGATCCAAGAGGTGCGCTCACAAGGATCCAAGAGGTGTGCTCACAAGGATCCAAGAGGTGTGCTCACAAGGATCCAAGAGGTGTGCTCACAAGGATCCAAGAGGTGTGCTCACAAGGATCCAAGAGGTGTGCTCACAAGGATCCAAGAGGTGTACTCACAAGGATCCAAGAGGTGTACTCACAAGGATCCAAGAGGACTTGAATAAATATTATGATCCATTACATTAACAATACAAAGATAAATGGATGCACACATATGTATGTTTTATTTGTCTATTTACAACAGATTACCATTACAAGTTCAATATCAGATATTGTTCAATATAACCGCACAGATATCGCATTGTTCCCTATCCTCGCACAGATAACTTCATCCTCAGCATTCTCAAATATGTAATATTATGTGAGTCGGCGATAGAGGCAAACGTTATGTAAAGGATGTCTACACACATTTTAAGAACCGTTGGCTTAGATAATTAATGTGTATATACTGTTTCTTCCGTTCTGAAAGCCATTTTCAACTTACATATTTGGCACTTTCAGCTACAGTACACATCATTCTTGGCACGAGTTTTGTTGGCATGACTCAGTGAGTATAATTTACCTACACATGAAATGGATTGTTCATAGTTTTTTTCCACATTTTACTTCTAGATTTACATCTATGTTTATTATTATGATGTTCATTATTATGTTCATCATTACTATTATAAATCATTATGTTGATTTTTAGTGGGTTCTTTATGTTTTGGTTTGTTACCAAACTCAATCCCCTGGACACTCTTCGGTTCTTTGAATTAACTACAGGCTCCAAATCT
The DNA here is from genome assembly GCA_034231615.1 of Meghimatium bilineatum. Classification (NCBI taxonomy): domain Eukaryota; kingdom Metazoa; phylum Mollusca; class Gastropoda; order Stylommatophora; family Philomycidae; genus Meghimatium; species Meghimatium bilineatum. The sequence goes on along the minus strand of CM067305.1, from coordinate 1,281,126 downwards.
TAGAGGCAACACCCTGATGCCAAGAAAATAAGGTTATACTTGGATATGCGAAGGTTAGGCTAACACAAGGCAAATGTGAAAATTAGAAATATGTATACGTATTACCAATATCTATTAACAGACTACCAACGAGACAGACGACGTTTTGACTAAAAAACCTTCATCAGAACCAAAGACGAGAGACAAACAAGCAATATACTTAACAGAGGAAAGCACATATTCTGTGAGAATAGGAGGAGCAAGCTATTAAAACGTGGTACGAAACAGATCATGGGGAGTGGGAAAGATTAAAGCAAGAAGGGTCCATCAAGTTAAGGGGGAGACAGACACAGCAAGACGATTGGATAGAGTTTATATGAGAGAGTGATGATAAAGAGAGTGGTTTAATACAGAATGCGAATTGTTTAGTAAGGGATGAGAATGTTTTAGTAAGGGATGAGAATTGTTTAGTAAGGGATGAGAATGGTTTAGTAAGGGATGAGAATTGTTTAGTAAGGGATGAGAATGGTTTAGTAAGGAATGAGAATGTTTTGTAAGGGATGAGAATTGTTTAGTAAGGGATGAGAATTGTTTAGTAAGGGATGAGAATTGTTTAGTAAGGGATGAGAATTGTTTAGTAAGGGATGAGAATGTTTTAGTAAGGGATGAGAATTGTTTAGTAAGGGATGAGAATGGTTTAGTAAGGGATGAGAATGTTTTAGTAAGGGATGAGAATTGTTTAGTAAGGGATGAGAATTGTTTAGTAAGGGATGAGAATTGTTTAGTAAGGGATGAGAATGTTGTAGTAAGGGATGAGAATGGTTTAGTAAGGGATGAGAATTGTTTAGTAAGAGATGAGAATTGTTTAGTAAGGGATGAGAATTGTTTAGTAAGGGATGAGAATGATTTAGTAAGGGATGAGAATGGTTTAGTAAGGGATGAGAATGGTTAAGTAAGGGATGAGAATTGTTTAGTAAGGGATGAGAATGATTTATTAAGGGATGAGAATGGTTTAGTAAGGGATGAGAATTGTTTAGTAAGGGATGAGAATGGTTTAGTAAGGGATGAGAATATTTTAGTACGGGATGAGAATGGTTTAGTAAGGGATGAGAATTGTTTAGTAAGGGATGAGAATGTTTTAGTAAGGGATGAGAATTGTTTAGTAAGGGATGAGAATGGTTTAGTAAGGGATGAGAATTGTTTAGTAAGGGATTAGAATGGTTTAGTAACGGATGAGAATGTTTTAGTAAGGGATGAGAATGGTTTAGTAAGAGATTAGAATGGTTTAGTAAGGGATGAGAATTGTTTAGTAAGGGATGAGAATGGTTTAGTAAGGGATGAGAATGGTTTAGTAAGGGATGTGAGTGGTTTAGTAAGGGATGAGAATGGTTTAGTAAAGGATGAGAATGGTTTAGTAAGGGATGTGAGTGGTTTAGTAAGGGATGAGAATGGTTTAGTAAGGGATGAGAATTGTTTAGTAAGGGATGAGAATTGTTTAGTAAGGGATGAGAATTGTTTAGTAAGGGATTAGAATGGTTTAGTAACGGATGAGAATGTTTTAGTAAGGGATGAGAATGGTTTAGTAAGAGATTAGAATGGTTTAGTAAGGGATGAGAATTGTTTAGTAAGGGATAAGAATGGTTTAGTAAAGGATGAGAATGGTTTAGTAAGGGATGTGAGTGGTTTAGTAAGGGATGAGAATGGTTTAGTAAGGGATGAGAATGGTTTAGTAAGGGATGTGAGTGGTTTAGTAAGGGATGAGAATGGTTTAGTAAGGGATGAGAATTGTTTAGTAAGGGATGAGAATTGTTTAGTAAGGGATGAGAATGGATGAGACGATACAATATAACAAATTACTTCATGAATCGGGTTACTTATATCAATGTAAGTCGCAGTCCGTCTCAGAAATAAACAGGAAATAGAATGAACAGTCCACGCTGACCGAGGACCAAGATGTAATACGTCTGAGTTTAAGTAATTGATATGAGAAGACAGAAAGTATATAATAGACATTGACCGGTCAGAATATGAAAAGATCACCGGGGTCAGTAAGTACAGTCACGAATACGCTCATGTTGGCAAGATAGGTTGAAGGGAAGGAGTAAGAAGTAAGTACATAAGTCACCCAGTGATTGAGATAAGGTAGGCAGAAGGAAGAGTACATACGGAAAGACGCAAATTAGCAATTCAGCAAACCAACCGTAACGCAAAATAAATACATGAAAGAAGGATTGTAATAGTGAGAATACGTATTGAAGGCACCACAGAGAATAAAGTAACAGATGTAGGCGGTTGTACAGAGAATAAAGTAACAGATGTAGGCGGTTGTACAGAGAATAAAGTAACAGATGTAGGCGGTTGTACAGAGAATAAAGTAACAGATGTAGGCGGTTGTACAGAGAATAAAGTAACAGATGTAGGCGGTTGTACAGAGAATAAAGTAACAGATGTAGGCGGTTGTACAGAGAATAAAGTAACAGATGTAGGCGGTTGTACAGAGAATAAAGTAACAGATGTAGGCGGTTGTACAGAGAATAAAGTAACAGATGTAGGCGGTTGTACAGAGAATAAAGTAACAGATGTAGGCGGTTGTACAGAGAATAAAGTAACAGATGTAGGCGGTTGTACAGAGAATAAAGTAACAGATGTAGGCGGTTGTACAGAGAATAAAGTAACAGATGTAGAAGTTTGTACAAGAACAGAAATGAGAAATCGAGAAAGACAAATGAGGAACGATACAGTCAGAATCCGCTGTAGCGAATTATTAAGGGACGACGACATATAACAGTCACACCACACGATGTGTGCAGAATAAGATGAAGAGGGATTACCTGGGGGAGGTACGCAGGGGCTACTAAATTCGGTAAACATGCGCGTTATAAGAATACACCACTGTATTTGATGACATCAATCGGTATTTGATGACATCACTCGGTATTTTATGACATCACTCTGTATTTTATGACATCAATCGGTATTTTATGACATCACTCGGTATTTTATGACATCACTCGGTATTTTATGACATCAATCGGTATTTGATGACATCACTCGGTATCATAATTTTTATTTGCCTTTTGAAATCTCGTCTCTATTTCTCTATCGAGGTTTCCAATTTCTGTGACAATACTACCGAGATATTTGATCTCCGCTACTTTTGTTACTCCTATGTTGTCTATCTGTATGTTAAGTGGGCTCGGTGTTCTGTATATTTTCATAGTTTCCATCTTGTGTGTATTGATGTTGTATTTTCTACATGTTGCAGATCGTGTGTTAACATGATTTTGTAGTTGTTCTTCGTTTTTATATATGAGGATCTGATCGTCTGCGAGAAGTAGTAGATTTAGTTCATTGTTTAGTTGCTCTGAGTTGTCTTGTTCTGAGTCGGTGATGTTGCCCTCTCCACTTTTTGCCTCATTTGTTATTCTATCAATGTACATTTTGAGAAACAAGGGTGAGAACATGCAAACATAACACACTCTCGTTTTTTTATGTTTAAAGGTGTGTTATATAACTTTATAGTGTATCTGTTTCAAAGTGTATCTGTTTAAGGGTGTGATATATAATGTCATAGTCTATCTGTGTTTTTCCATGTCCATATTCTTGTGCAAACTGGGAAATGAGAGTTCTCTAAACAACGTTCCCTCAAAACTGTGCTATTGCGCGGCCGCGCATGTCGTCAGAAGGTGGCAGGCACGTAATTTAACAGCACATGCACAAAATCCAAACCTACATACCTAAATAAGGTCTTCAAGTACCACATTTTAATGATGTTCACATGTAGTTTGTTGTGTTGTCTGATCCGTGTTCGCATGTACATGTTGAGATGGAATATAGCCACACAAGTTTATTTTCCATCCAGAAGAATCCAATTCTCATAGGTTTGCAGTGGCTTAAGTCGAAACACATTTCTCACAAGGGTCAAACATAATTTAAATATTAAGTATCGTGAGGCCTCCACAAAAGTGAAATAAAACGATATACAGAAATGTCATCTACTAACGGTTTGCTGCTGCATCGCTATGTACCACTGATTGGATCTTGAGACTTTGCACATGCAGAATAACATAACATAACAAACTATCGTAAATATATAACATTATAAAATGTTTAACCTGTGAATCCCGAAGACGCGGTTCTTACGACAGTGATGAGAACTGACCTGACTCTTAAATCCACGTCGTGTTACGGAATCAGTTAGAAGATACAGTAAGATTTCAGTTAGAATATTCCAGAAGATACCGTTGACAGCTCTCATTATTTTCACATAATATGAGTCAATAATATGCAGCGTACCAGATAGTCATGGCCGCTGACAGTCTCAACAATATCTACTAAGTAGTTTGTCCCGTACATTGAGGTGAGGATTTCATTGAACAGATTGTCAACAATTAGTCGGTACATTAATTGAAGACATTGTCAAAAGTTAGCCGGTACATATTTTGAAGACATTGTGAACAGTTAGCCGGTATATAATTTGAAGAGATTGTCAACAGTTAGCCGGTATATAATTTGAAGAGATTGTCAACAGTTAGTCGATACATATTTTGAAGAGATTGCTTAGTGGACCTTAGATCGTGATACAAGATGATATGTAATATATAGTTCCCCATCATCATCTCCGCAAATGTTATCGGCGGCAAATGTTATCGGCGGCAAATGAACTTCAACATCTTCTGTCTTTTGCCTTGGTGGTGCACTCTTCCAGACTATTCTGTCACGTGAGGTTTCCCTACCACTTGTAAATCTACCTTCCTCGTGCTCGCTTCAACTCAATCTTCAACCTTTCAACTTTACCTTTAACCTTTCAACTGTACCTTTAACCTTTCAACTATACCTTCAGAAAGACATTCAATAAATTGTAATCTCTTTTAATATGTACAAAAGTGTTATTTAATCCAAAGTTCTGTTAAAACTTCTTTGTTTCATCCGCAGTGCTGTCAGAACTTGTATGTTTTCTCTTCTCTGGAAGTTTTCCCTATTCATCTATATATCCACATCTCAAATGCATACATTATGTCTTCTAATTATCCATTCCAACTATCCATATTTCTGACACGTTCATTGATGGAGTACATTCCAACTATCCATGTTTCTGAGACGTACATTGACGGAGTACATTCCAACTATCCATGTTTCTGAGACGTTCATTGAAGGAGTACATTCCAACTATCCATGTTTCTGACACGTTCATTGACGGAGTACATTCCAACTATCCATGTTTCTGACACGTTCATTGACGGAGTACATTCCAACTATCCATGTTTCTGAGACGTACATTGATGGAGTACATTCCAACTATCCATGTTTCTGAGACGTACATTGACGGAGTACATTCCAACTATCCATGTTTCTGACACGTTCATTGACGGAGTACATTCCAACTATCCATGTTTCTGACACGTTCATTGACGGAGTACATTCCAACTATCCATGTTTCTGAGACGTACATTGATGGAGTACATTCCAACTATCCATGTTTCTGAGACGTACATTGACGGAGTACATTCCAACTATCCATGTTTCTGACACGTACATTGATGGAGTACATTCCAACTATCCATGTTTCTGAGACGTACATTGACGGAGTACATTCCAACTATCCATGTTTCTGACACGTTCATTGATGGAGTACATTCCAACTATCCATGTTTCTGACACGTTCATTGACGGAATACATTCCAACTATCCATGTTTCTGAGACGTACATTGATGGAGTACATTCCAACTATCCATGTTTCTGACACGTACATTGATGGAGTACATTCCAACTATCCATGTTTCTGAGACGTTCATTGACGGAGTACATTCCAACTATCCATGTTTCTGACACGTTCATTGATGGAGTACATTCCAACTATCCATGTTTCTGACACGTTCATTGACGGAGTACATTCCAACTATCCATGTTTCTGAGACATACATTGATGGAGTACATTCCAACTATCCATGTTTCTGACACGTACATTGATGGAGTACATTCCAACTATCCATGTTTCTGACACGTACATTGATGGAGTACATTCCAACTATCCATGTTTCTGAGACGTACATTGACGGAGTACATTCCAACTATCCATGTTTCTGAGACATACATTGACGGAGTACATTCCAACTATCCATGTTTCTGAGACGTACATTGATGGAGTACATTCCAACTATCCATGTTTCTGAGACGTACAATGATGGAGTACATTCCAACTATCCATGTTTCTGAGACGTTCATTGACGGAGTACATTCCAACTATCCATGTTTCTGAGACGTACATTGATGGAGTACATTCCAACTATCCATGTTTCTGAGACGTTCATTGACGGAGTACATTCCAACTATCCATGTTTCTGAGACGTACATTGACGGAGTACATTCCAACTATCCATGTTTCTGACACGTACATTGACGGAGTACATTCCAACTATCCATGTTTCTGACACGTTCATTGATGGAGTACATTCCAACTATCCATGTTTCTGAGACGTACATTGATGGAGTACATTCCAACTATCCATGTTTCTGAGACGTACATTGATGGAGTACATTCCAACTATCCATGTTTCTGACACGTTCATTGATGGAGTACATTCCAACTATCCATGTTTCTGAGACGTACATTGATGGAGTACATTCCAACTATCCATGTTTCTGACACGTACATTGATGGAGTACATTCCAACTATCCATGTTTCTGACACGTTCATTGATGGAGTACATTCCAACTATCCATGTTTCTGAGACGTACATTGACGGAGTACATTCCAACTATCCATGTTTCTGAGACGTTCATTGACGGAGTACATTCCAACTATCCATGTTTCTGAGACGTTCATTGACGGAGTACATTCCAACTATCCATGTTTCTGAGACGTACATTGATGGAGTACATTCCAACTATCCATGTTTCTGAGACGTACATTGACGGAGTACATTCCAACTATCCATGTTTCTGAGACGTTCATTGACGGAGTACATTCCAACTATCCATGTTTCTGAGACGTACATTGATGGAGTACATTCCAACTATCCATGTTTCTGAGACGTACATTGATGGAGTACATTCCAACTATCCATGTTTCTGAGACGTTCATTGACGGAGTACATTCCAACTATCCATGTTTCTGACACGTACATTGATGGAGAGTAGAAGATGAAAAATTCTTTACTGAAGTACATTAACTTATACATATTTTTGGGCTGTAGTGATTTTCTATGCAATATAAATACTTCAGTAGTTTGTCAGTAGTTAACTTAACTTGACTTTATTTAATTGTACATCGTTGATATTAATCCTGCATTTTGGCGAAGTGTATTTCTTGGAAATAACCATTACATCAATAGCGCAGTATATTGAATTGTCATATTCTCAGTTGATTGGAGGGATTCATAATGAGAGAATATACTGGGTGCAGCATATTATTCTTCTTGTGCGTTACTCTCAAATAATCATCACGAATTTCCTGTGAATTTCGCAAGTGAGAGTGACGTACGTTGTGCTACGATCCTATTTGCGCCATCTAAGCCTAGCATATCCGATTTCGGCATGCTTCTAATTAAGGTGAGCTTCCCTAACTTGTGACAGCTTTAATATCTGATGCCATGCGACTATTGCTGAGTTTTGAGGCGCCATTACAACATCCAATCATATCGTTGCTACAATGTGGATATTCTATATATAAATATGTATGTCAATGTCCCTAACCACGGCAGGACAACTCACCCAGACACACATGAAGTGTTCAGAGAGTCCATAAGCAAGACCACGCTCTGGAAAGAGTATGTCACATGATGATGATGACAATGTTTGATGTCTGGTAAAAAAAAACATTCAAGTAGACAAACTGTTTCTGCGTTAGTATGATGGAATATTTGGAAAGAACATATTTGCATAGGTTCAGTGCATTAGAACGGGATTCAAACAAATGTGTTCCTGAATGTCCTGTACCGGAAAGAGATAAAACAAGTATATTCCTGTATTTCTTGGACCGGAAGGAGATAGCGCAAGCGTGTTGATATATTTCGTCTACCGGAAGGAGATAAGATGAACATGTTCCTTGATTTCTCTTTCCGGAAGGAGATAAGACAAGAAACATGTATTTAGTGTATTAAAATAGCCATCATCTTAAGTCAATCCCCTAGTAGAAGTAAATTCAAGTAGGATGCAAGAGAACAAATAAAAAATTCTTGACACTAACGGGAATTGAACCAGTCCGTTCTAACGGCACCGAATCGCCTGGCAACTAAAATAAACGTGTTTTTTCTGTACTTGACTAAACGCATCTCCAAAACAATTTACTTGTATAAACTATTATTTGAAGCAACATTATACTGCCGCTATGTTATTTATGTTTGCAAGAAGACCTGTTGACCCTTGTAGTACGAATACGGAAGTTATATGTTTGTGTTACTGAGGATACTTGATACTTGTACGGGATGTTAGTTGTTGTAATAGTCCTTGTCTCGATTGTTCCGCCCTCAGTGACTTGAATACACAGTTTGAAAGCCTTTGACAAAATTGTATATGTTTGGGAGATGTGGGTAGTCAAAAGTACGAAAAAAAACTCGTTTACTCTAGATTCCAGGTGATTCGGTGCCGTAAGAACGGACTGGTTCAATTCCCATTAGTGTCAAGTAACTAGTAGTTGACATGCCTGTATATTGAGACCTTCCTCTAACGTAGCCTTCAACTTATTATGCAGAGACCCTCCACGGTCGACATATGCCTGAATGGAACAATATGCAATCACTATTAACAGTTTCACAACGTAAATAAACATCTCTCTGTCTATACATCTTTATTTTCCTCTCATAAAGTGTTTACAATCTTCATGTTTCTCTATATTTATACAGATATTTTAGCTAAATATTTTGTTTCCAGATGGAACCTATGCAGTGGCTTACTCATCTTGGCTAATAACGTGAATTCGTCCCTTCACTGGTCACGTCGCGTATACTTTCTGTTAAAAGCCAATGGGAAAAAAAAGAAACCAACACGTCGAACGTTAATATGTAATACTGCTGTAAAACTGTACACAAACAGTACTTACGTAGAACACAATGTTTTGTATTGCTACGATCACCAACAGAAGATCGGACTAAGAGATATATAGAGGAGATGATACAAATAGCAACCTACAAGACATTGTGTACGTACATTCACCCACACAAGACATTGTGTACGTACATTCACCCACACAAGACATTGTGTACGTAAATTCACCCACACAAGACATTGTGTACGTACATTCACCCACACAAGACATTGTGTACGTACATTCACCCACACAAGCTTAAAGTGCTAATAATATTTGCTAACTTTCCAGACTCTAGCAATACTCTGGTGTCTGCAGTATTTTACTCAATGTCTATAAGAATGTTATTAGCAATCTGCATCTAAAGTATGGATACAAACATCAACAATTTGCAAAGTATGGATACAAACATCAACAATTTGCAAAGTATGGATACAAACATCAACAATTTGCAAAGTATGGACACACACATCAACAATTAGCCAAGTATGGATACAAACATCAACAATTTGCACAGTATGGACACAAACATCTACAATTAGCAAAGTATGGATACACACATCTACAATTAGCAATCTCTATGTAAAGTATGTACACAAACATCTACAATTTATTCATGCAACAACAGAGCTACAATTGATCAATAAACGTGCAACCAACATCAATAACTTAAGTCAAATATTGATTACTAGAAATACCTTACAATTGCGTCGATACTAGACAGAAACGATTGGAAAGGCAACCCAGTGTGGTGACGCCAAAAGCAATATCTGCGGCGTCACATACGAACTGAAGTTAGTTTATGTAAATGGGACGGAGCTTAGCCAGAGCGACAATATTGCAAATGTCAGCGCTGCTTTACAATAACATTACGATCCTTGTTAATGTATCATTCTGAATTTCTCACTTAGAAATTACAAGTATTCACACATTCACAACAGAATCTTACCTTAACACATAATTCCTTACATCAAAAATTGCAGTTCTGAATTGTAACAGTGAAACTGTATCCAAGTTATATTATATTGTAGTCCGGTTCAAGCTGTAATAACATGTAAACACTAGCACAAACCAAGTTCTGCGTGCAACTCCTGTGCCCCTAGTTAGTATAGTGTTAGATTTATGTACATGTAAATTAATTAAATTAGAATATAATTCTGTTTCATTGTAAATAGATGCGGCCTGTGATTGTATTCAAAAATACACGTTAATTAGACCTCATTGTGAATATACAAACATTCTAGCTATCACAAATTAAATCGCATTGCGAATACTCAAACATTCTAGCTATCACAAATTAGATCGCATTGCGAATACTCAAACATTCTAGCTATCACAAATTAGATCGCATTGCGAATACTCAAACATTCTAGCTATCACAAATTAGATCGCATTGCGAATACTCAAACATTCTAGCTATCACAAATTAGATCTCATTGTGAATATTCAAACATTCTAGCTATCACAAATAAACTAAGAATAGATGAGCACATTTAAGAACTGGAGTATACCTCTTGCTATCAGATATTTATTTTATAATCTAAAGTCTTTTCCTATCACTACACTTTCTCTTTCTATGTATCTATTTATTTATCTATCTACGTCCTTGCTTGTTATATGACAGCATCAAATCTCCTTTACTCCTATAATCGAATGGGCAGAATGGGTATTATGAAGGCTGTCGTACTCGCGATGAGTTAGTTCCAAGAACGGTGGCGGAGTATGTGCCAGACTGTCTAAAAATAGATTATTATAGAACAAGATTACGCATGTGTTCTTTTAGCCAGAACCAGGTTATTATGTTGTTGTCTAGCGGTGTTCCTTCATAGACCAGGAATGATGTAGTCAAACATGACATGTTATTTTTACAGAGAGACAACATCTCTTCGTTGTACTGGCTAATAGAATTATGTCCACATTACACGTATTGTTTTTTTCTCGTGTCTGTATGCTGGTGCTTCTTTCTAATGATATAAATGGATTGGAACAATTAATCAAAAACACAAAGAAATACAGCAAATCATAAAACTTATTTTTAAACGCGCAATAAACAAAAATCATATTAACAGAAATAACAACACAACAACCAAAAATCAGAATAGACAATACCGAGATAGAATCTATCTATCTATATATTCGCTAAACCCATTATTGCCTGCCAGTGGTATTCTAGAGTATTCTAGAGATGGCCCTCGAGTGTGCTGGGTATATTGTGGAATTTCTCGCCTCTTTTATTTCAGTTTTCTGTCGTTTTCGTTGTCGGCCTGAGAACTCTTCATTATTTCCAACGAGCGATATTCAAGATAGAATATGTGGGAAAATTCGAATAATTATAAGCAAACATCAACGGTGCCACAGACTGCATGGCAGAGATAAGGAAGAGATTGGCAATGACATATTGTAAAATAACACGGTTGAAAAACATGTGGATAAACAACAAAATAGAAATGAAACTGCTAATGCTACGAACTTTTATTTTTCCAGTTGCAACATACCACTGTAAAACATGGACCGTAAGTAAAACAGCGGCAAGGAATTTCAACACCTTTGAGATGAAATGCTACAGGAAGATACTTAGAATATCATAGAAGGAAAAAAAGAGAAACTCAGATATTATAAACGCATTGAAGATACCAGAGTGTTGGTTACTAAACACACTAACAAAAAGAAAACTACACATGTTTGGTCATATAAAGTGACACAACTGTTTAGAAAGATAAATAATGGGGGGGGAGAGCACCCGGGAGGAGGAAGCAAATCAGACCAAGAAGACGATGGACTGACGACATTAAAGATAACATGAATACATCGCTGGAAAATTCAAGCCGCATCGGCCAAGACAGAGAGAGGTTCAGGGAGTTCATTGGGATGACAACGTTCTGGAGAGAATATGTCACATGATATACGTGTGTATATACTGCCAAATTTATTCTGTCCCCCATACTATACACATTGTATTTCTCGTGTGTATATACTGTCAAATACGATGCTGTCCCCCATACTATACATATTGTATTTCGGTTATCTAACTATGCAGCCACGTACGCCTATTACTCTAACCTTACCTGTTACTATGTTATCGACACCTTACCTCAATCTCATAATAATACTCTCATGATCGATAATTTAGCTCAATCTAGTTGTTAGATTCTTTCAAATTGAAACCAGCCTGTTAGAGCAGTGTTATAACTCTCTTAAGAAATTTGACCCCTTGCTTACAGATATTATATTTACAGAGTATAGAACTATCCTAATTGAAGAAACCTAAACATCATTAATTATATTATTTGCAAGATGTAAGCGACCGAAGAAGATGGTTACAAGATACGATAACGAGTCATAGAAATAAAGGTCATTATTCTTTTTTTTCCTATATGTTTTCAAGTTATTACTCAAATTTAATATTAACAAGATGTTTATGCTTTTAAAATTATCGCAGACTGATAGAAGTGTGTTACTTTGTAAAGTATATATTCACGTTGAAATTTGTAAGCAAATACTTACTTTTCTTACATGGACGCCTCGCCGATCTCGCTTCCATGTATTAAGAAAGTGGTCGAACTTTGTTCAACGTATTGTCCTCACGGTTTATGCCCGAAAAGTGTATTGTTTCTTCGTTTATGTTTTAAACATGTGTGCCTCAGTGGCTAGTGCACTAGCCCCCATTAACCAAGCAGTTCAAGATGTATGACAGAGCATGGCTGGGATATTTATGTTAACCACAAATAACTCGACAATTTCGATTCAACATCAGGAAATGTGTGCTCAATTTACAACATGAACAGTCAACGTGATACTGACCACATCATCTCCCCACATGGTCAAAAATATCAACATGATACTGACCACAAAATCTGCTCATTTGGATAAAAAATGCCTAGAGGATTGACTTATTGTACTCCAGTTACCCAATCTGTGCCCTGTCCACCAAACAGAGCTGCACGTCGTCTGCCTATAGTACTCCTCAACGCATGTACTCCGTAGACTGAGGCGATAATATCCACGGATCTCAAATAAATATACTCTGGACACAGAAAACTACGTAAATAGCGCTGTATTTAGTCCACCCTGTCTTGGGAAGCAAATTTTTTATGTTTATAACAAGATTAATTGTCAAAAGGTAAATGCAGTAACATACCAGCTGTCACCACAACTTCTTCATCACACGATCGAGATGAAAGTTAAAAGACAAATGATTTGCAGTATATTCCTACCAACACTGTGTTACCAGTGCCAAACCTGGTCTCTCTCATCTTCACATTACAGAAAGATGGTGATATGCGAGATTAAATGCTTGGGGAAAGCCGCAGGGGTCACCAGGCTCGATAGATTGCGAAATGAAGATATCAGGGAAATAATAGGTATAATACCTTGTACAGAATACATAGAAAGACAGAAGATCAAGGGGTTTGGCCACATTATGAGAATGCATCACGACAAGTTGCCCGTACATGCATATAACCAAATGAGATCATGGTACTATGCCAGAGGAAGACCACGGAAAAGATGGATAGAAAACGTCAGGGACATCCTGAACAGACACGGTCATAGCAGAGCCGAGGCCACACATCTGGCTCTAGAACGCAAGCTCGAGCTCCGATCACCCCTAGGCTTAACGGCAATAGTGGATCACAAACCACCTGGGGAAAGACAATAGACAACAAAAAATATTAATAATTGCATTGAGCTCTTTCTGCGATTTTCAGTACTAATATTTTTTATAAATTTCCATTAAACACAGATCATCCTTAGATAGAGCTAAATCTATGGTTGTCTAAGTGGCGAGGTTTGACTTAAGATCTATACAGGTCCATGGTTTTAATGCTACATCTATGGTTGTCTAAGAAATATAGGAGAATCGACATAATGTAATACTGCAGTGAAACTGAACAACAATAGTACTCTCACAGCTGGTAACCAGTAGTACTCTCACAGCTGGTAACCAGTAGTACTCTCACAGCTGGTAACCAGTAGTACTCTCACAGTTGGTAACCAGTAGCTTCAAGCTATAATGACTTTGGATCTTCAAAATAAAATATACTATATAAACACATAATTCATCAAAAAGAAATATTATGGACTTCACCAATTCACCTAACGAAATTACTTTAAATGGACAACAACTTGAAAAAGTACACAAATTCACCTATCTAGGAAGCAAATTAATACTCGACGGTGATGTCATGAAAGAAATTACAACTCGCATTGCACTAGCATCAAGTGCATTTAACAGACTGTCTAATATCTGGAAGTCAAAGTCAATCAGCACACGCACGAAAATGCGCTTATTTAATTCCAGCCTTATTCCGGTGCTATCATATGGATGTGAGAGCTGGAAAATCTCTTTATCTTCAGAAAAGAAATTATTGAGTTTCGAGAACAAATGTCTTCATAGGATAACTAACACCCATTGGAGTAAATTCAAATCGAATGATAAAATCAGAGAAGAGACACATCAAAATTTCATCAGAAAAACCGTCGGTCCTATATCGGGCATATCCTACGCGCAGACACCAACAGAATACACCACCAATCTCTTGAATGGATACCTACAGGCAAAGGAACAAGGGGTAGACCAAAAGAAACACTCAGAAGAACAATACTTAGAGAAAGTAAAACAACCAATATTCATACTATTCAAGAACTGCACAGAATAGATTTGAACAGACAGAATTGGAGAGATCTGACCTCTGCCCTATGCGCTAACTTCAGCGCAAAAGGAAAATGAATGAATGAATGAATATAAACACATAACGAACCGAATTCTAGTTGACGACATCATCACCGTGAGTTGAACAACGTAACTGACGAGCTGAATAGTCCAGAAAGTTGCATACTCATTTTCAGGTGGCCTAGAAGGTGCCCAAAATAGAATTCGACGGATGGCCGTAAATCTACACCTATGTTACACTCGGATTGAAGAAGATTTAGTTGTTGGTAACATTCTACCTTTCTCTTACACTCGGATTGAAGAAGATTTAGTTGCTGGAGACAGAATATTAATAGTTAAAGTATAACATTAGAAATTATAAAAATAACCATGCACTTATTGAAATAATGCTATTATTATAATAATAGGAAACTCACCTTTGAAAATAAATGCAAGAAATACCCGCCATATTTTTCAAACGTAATCAAGTTTCTACAGACAGTTTTTGTGTCCATTGCATCAACATAAATATTTCAGATACTGTCTGTGACATCAAGGACTGCCACCATTGTCTACTTGTAACCCTAAACATGGAAAAGCAATAACAGTTCCAGACTCAGTTTATAATTTTTAGATTAATCTTTATGTTATGTTGACGACTAGATTGTGTGTATTGGGAAACATGTTGGCAAATTTCAGTAGATTTATATCTGTCTGCATGTCTCTATGTTTCTCTTCTCTCTCGCCGTCCCTTTTTCTGTATCTCCAGCTATCTTTGCTAGTTAATCTTAGGTGAATACGAAATGCTGATAAATATCTTTGTAATTATATTATTATTATTATTATTATTATTATTATTATTATTATTATTATTACGATAATGGGGAACGAAATTATTTTGCTGATAATTTTATGGAAGGTGAGAATGAAACCTACGTTACATAAGCCAGAATACAAGATGTAGAAAAGTAACGCTGATTATCATGCATGTGATAAGGTGCGGTTAAGCAAGGCTAGGCTAAACCAGGCTAAGCAAATATGAACAAGAAGGCGTGTTATCTCATCCACACACAAAATTAGATAACTGCCAAAAAAACAGAGATGGACAGAACTATACAAACATCGCAGCATTTATTCAATTTTTTTAAGGAAATATTACACAAAATGATGAACAGCTAATGTACTGTATCTTAGTCGGAAGCGGTGAGTAAGTTCTGAGGAAATATATTGAACCGATTCTGGTGTACGGACGGGAATCTTGAACAATTTGCTGATTAGTAAGACATAGTTTAGTGGTGGTAGGGCTGTTATTTTATAGAAAAATGTTGAATAAATCATGGATGACTAAACCGTGGATGACTAAATCATGGATGACTAAATCATGGGTGGCTAAATCATGGATGACTAAATCATGGATGACTACAAATCTCTATTAATATATTCTGAGATCATCTAAGAAAAATAAGAGAGCTGGTCACTCTCTCAGCAGAAGTAGATAGTGGACACACTCATATCAGAAGTAGATAGTGGACACTCTCATATCAGAAGTAGATAGTGGACACTCTCATATCAGAAGTAGATAGTTCACACACTCATATCAGAAGTAGATATTGGACACTCTCATATCAGAAGTAGATAGTGGACACTCTCATATCAGAAGTAGATAGTGGACACTCATATCAGAAGTAGATAGTGGACACTCTCATATCAGAAGTAGATAGTGGACACTCTCATATCAGAAGTAGATAGTGGACACACTCATATCAGAAGTAGATAGTGGACACTCATATCAGAAGTAGATAGTGGACACTCTCATATCAGAAGTAGATAGTGGACACTTCATCATAACGTTTTTTCTGTTTTCCTTATGCCATAAATTTTTCATTAGTGATGTTTTTGCAGGCCTATTGCTAATCTATGTCTGATGTCTTCTGTTTTGACAGGCAAAGATAACTAGAATTTGCTATATCGGAATAAACGTACATACAAGAATAAGAGTATATGAAAGGAGAATATCTGATGACGAGAATATTAGTTGTGAGAAAGATGATGTTTCTCATTAAAAAGAAAGTCTCTAAGGGCGTAGATGATTGAATTGATTGTTTCCCTTGCGTTGAAGGGATCTGAAAGGGTAGCTCAGAATAGCAAATAGGTGACATGTATGATGCAAGAGGGAACTAAGCAGAAGTATAAGTGAAATTGTCGTTCAATCCGGTATACCAAAGTGACGCCAACGTTATGATGAAATCTGATGTTTGAAGACAACAGGCGGATATATCGCAGCCAAGGGGAACACCATGACATAATGCATTACCTTCTCCAGACAACATCCGGCAAACCAGGAAAAAATACGGTAGAAGAAGAAGGTGAATTCCCTGTACAAGGGTGTCCCATGTGTATACGGGTGTTCCATGTGTACAGGATGTCCCATGTGTACTTCATCCTTCTCAAAGAACAGCGCCACGTCAAATGAAAATACAATTCAGTGCACGTAACTCCGGCGCTCCCACTTAATACCCAGAGATCTTCACATGTAAAGAAGACGTAACAGTCCATAATGGGACCTATGATATTCTAAACACAAGACAAATGACCTAACCGTAATATAAGAAGTGTGATACTCGAGCTGTTAGTTATACATTTATCAAACAATTATTTGAAAGATTATGATGATATTAGTGTAATCATTCAAGCGTATCAGTGCAGGACATAGGAAATTGCTTTGCAAAACTATTGTTGAATTTGTAAGCACAACTATTACATTGAATTAACTGAGCTAGGCAACGTGGAGCAGATCAATATACACTAGATTTCGAAACGTCGACCGCTCCTGTCGTAACTATTTCATAATCAAACTTGCCTGCTCCATACTGGCCGGCAATGATAGTGTAGCCATACTGGCCGGCAATGATAGTGTAGCCATACTGGCCGGCAATGATAGTGTAGCCATACTGGCCGGCAATGATAGTGTAGCCATACTGGCCGGCAATGATAGTGTAGACATACTGATTATAGTAAATATCGCACTATTCCAAATGTGATCAAATATAAACTCATCGATTACAAGAATAATTCCGATATAATAAGGAACCGCTGTTGAATGGGCCACGGATGATTCAGCGATGGATGATTCAGATGTGTCATCTTTGAACAGCTTTTATAGCAGTATATTTTGTTAACGATATATTGATCAAATGATACATTTGAGGAAGTTAACTATGTTAGCTGACCATCTTGATCCATCACGGCTGGTTCTCCTCTTTCATAAATTTTTTATGTCAGAGATCAGACATGCTAAAGATTGATGCATCTGTTGCAGTTAATCTCAGACACACAACTTCACACACACACACATATAAACACTTGCTAGAAGTGAAAAATAAAAGGTGCTTCAGTGTCTCGCAGACTCGTCTCACACGTGTTTACAATATGGAAGAAAATCTCGGACATTCATGTGACTCATCAGTCATCCTCGCATATAAAATATCCGGACATTCGTGTGACTCATCAATCAACCTCGGATATACAATATCCGGGCATTCGTGTGACTCATCAATCAACCTCGCATATACAATAACCGGACATTCTTGTGACTCATCAATCAACCTCGGATATACAATATCCGGGCATTCGTGTGACTCATCAATCAACCTCGGATATACAATATCCGGGCATTCTTGTGACTCATCAGTCATCCTCGGATATACATTATCCGGACATTCGTGTGACTCATCAGTCATCCTCGGATATACATTATCCGGACATTCGTGTGACTCATCAGTCATCCTCGGAGATACAATATCCGGGCATTCATGTGACTCATCAGTCATCCTCGGAGATACAATATCCGGGCATTCATGTGACTCATCAGTCATCATCGGAGATACAATGTCATCCTCGTCTTCACCATTTTTATCACAAGTGATTCAAATAGTCTAGTCGACTTCGCCGGACGAATATATCAGAAGTTAATTTTTTTTCAGCCGAAGACGGATGAGTCGTGTCATTGGCGCAAAAACCTGCAACACAACGCAATTCCATTCTCTCGACTACATCTTGCTGGGAATCTAGTCTCCTGCATGGGCATTAACGTTGACAGGGAGCAGACTATGACATATCTAGGCATCACTTTTGATAGACGTCTATCTTTCGCGAAACATGTGGACAATATCAATATCGAAGTAGAACAAGTTTCGCTTGAGTTGGTACTGACGGACTGCCAAATAACACAGACCATGGATGACCGCACTGTACTGTTATAATAGCACATTTATTGAAATTACATAATTGGGCTTCACTGGTATAGACCGCTAGTTGAAATTGCAACTTTCAGTTAATTCCATGCAAGACGAAATTACTTAGAATACCACATACCCAGTCCAAGTCCGTCTGTGATATAGTTCTATGCGGAGTTCCGAAAAAAAGCGTCACGTATCGTGGCTGGTCAAATGTTTCCCGTGACCTTCTTTGACTAGCATCACAAAGCATAAAAATGCGATCAATGGTTAGTAGATTCAGCTAAGATAAATAACACTGTATGAATTCTGCCCGCAGGCATGTTTTTTGGGAATGACTTGCCTAATCAGTCTCAATCAAGGAGGCAAATTGACTGTACAAATGATTGATACTAGTAGTTCCTGTAAGACCGGCACGCCCAGATTACAAGCATAATTCTTTGTGATGTTGCACTGTAGTCCAATCACGGAAGTACTCGTGTCACGTGATAGTGACAGTCAATTTATGGGGGGGGGGGGGTCGTAAAGGGCAAGGAACATTTGTTAATGACGTGCTATGGAAGATAAATGTTTATGATGCCCAATCGATAATAGTATGTGATGTATTAACCTCAAAAGCCAATTTTATCACTGCATCTATAAGCAGTTATATTTCTTCTGTGTTCCCTCTGTACCTTCTGTTTACTCAAGCAAGTAGTCAGAAGAGTCCAATCTCTTATTATGTTACTCCAGGGCCATAGGTTGCGCATAGGGCAGAACCATATCTTTCCATTTCTGTCTTTGTGTTGCTAGGTCTTTCAGTTCTTGGTTGTTGTTTACGTACATTGACATGCGTTCTCTATTAGTGGAATCTGTTTTGTATCATATTATATCATTGCTGCGATATCTAAGCATTCCTCTCGGAATGAAACATCTCACTTCGGCATAGCTTTTGTGACAGTGTGACTTGTAGGATTGTTTAACCAACTCTAGCCCCACAACTTCCTTATTATCGACTCACGGCATTAGTGCCAGGTATCATCAACGCACGTCAGACAAGTCCTTGTTGGCTGGAATCTCCATTTCAAAATTCATCAGTGTGCAGCGGCTCATAGTTCACATCGTTGTTGATTTATTAGTCTATTATGTCTCTCTTTACCAACAGCGCCGTTCCAATATTTACAGAAATATTACATAATCGTGAGTGTGACCATGATTCATATTTTTGAGCATCTAATGTGCTCCAGAACATTGACAGTCAGTTCTACCCATTAAAATACTTTCTGACAATGTAGCAAAGCTCGCCAGTATATCAGCTTGCGCATTACCATCTGCGCCCGCATGTCGCAGGACGAACATTAAGATAATCTGCCTACTCAGATATTGCACCAGTTGTCTTTGACTTGTTTTGTGTGTCAACAACCGTTCAACTCAAGGACGGCGAATTTCCCCAGTTCAACAATGTTGACTCATAAAGTATGTTCATTGAGTCATTGAGTATGTTCATTGAGTCACTAAGTTCTTCTACTTCTTCTCGAACCCCAGGAATTGCGAGCGATTAGCTCTTACTTCATGTGTGCAGTGGGGAGGTTTCTCAGAGATTTCTTTCTTGCCCAGGAGGCTTTAGCTTTCAGCTGAATAGATACATCAATAATAGGTAAAATTTGCTTAATCATGGAATCTTCGAACATGACTTTCAATATTTTTCTAAGACTAGACTGTGCCGCATCTATCATTTATCATTCAATAGTCTCCTCTGTATGCAACAGTTTCAGCTGGATAGCTTACCGTACTCGCTCGAAACACCTATTCCCAAATAACTTGAGCCATTCCTTCCATTGATATAGTGAAGTCGCAAATAGCAGAGAGCTTACACAATATTCATGGCGACGATTAATAATCTCTTCAAACTGAAATAAATCTCTGTCCATTTTTATAATGGTGAGCGGAGATTTCGTTGATCAGAAAGAATGGACACAGTTTCATTGTCCAGTAATCCGGCACATTTTCCGCAAGTATTTATTTCTGTATGGGTAATCTATTTGTCCATCCAACAAAACGATCAATAGCTGCCTTCAGGGAAAATAATTTAATGTAGAGGCGTCAAATATCACAGGCGATCCTTTTTCATTTCCCATGACTCGCTCATCATAGCCATGCAGCTTTGTTATTCCTGTTGACTGCGATCTAGTAGCAAATTCAAATGATTCTTTTTTTCTTCGGTTGTGACAACAGATGATATTTTTAGAATTTTTTTTTTTGGCTGGAAGTGTGATGCAAGTGTGATCGAAATGTGATCGAAGTGTGATGGAAGTGTGATGGAAGTGTGATGGAAGTGTGATGGAAGTGTGATGGAAGTGTGATGCAAGTGTGATCGAAATGTGATCGAAGTGTGATGGAAGTGTGATGGAAGTGTGATGGAAGTGTGATGGAAGTGTGATGGAAGTGTGATGGAAGTGTGATGGAAGTGTGATGGAAGTGTGATGGAAGTGTGATCGAAATGTTATAGAAGTGTGATAGAAATGTGATGGAAGTGTGATGGAAGTGTGATGGAAGTGTGATGGAAGTGTGATGGAAGTGTGATGGAAGTGTGATCGAAATGTTATGGAAGTGTGATAGAAATGTGATGGAAGTGTGATGGAAGTGTGATGCAAGTGTGATCGAAATGTGATCGAAGTGTGATGGAAGTGTGATGGAAGTGTGATGGAAGTGTGATGGAAGTGTGATGGAAGTGTGATGGAAGTGTGATGCAAGTGTGATCGAAATGTGATCGAAGTGTGATGGAAGTGTGATGGAAGTGTGATGGAAGTGTGATGGAAGTGTGATGGAAGTGTGATGGAAGTGTGATCGAAATGTTATGGAAGTGTGATAGAAATGTGATGGAAGTGTGATGGAAGTGTGATGGAAGTGTGATGGAAGTGTGATCGAAATGTGACGGAAGTGTGATGGAAGTGTGATGGAAGTGTGATTGAAGTGTGGTGGAAGTGTGATGGAAGTGTGATGGAAGTGTGATGGAAGTGTGATGGATGTGTGATGCAAGTGTGATGCAAGTGTGATCGAAATGTGATGGAAGTGTGATCGAAATGTGATGGAATGTGTGATGGAATGTGTGATGGAATGTGTGATGGAAAGTGTGATGGAATATGTGATGGAATGTGTGATGGAATGTGTGATTGAAAGTGTGATGTAATGTGTGATGGAAAGTGTGATGTAATGTGTGATGGAATGTGTGATGGAATGTGTGATGTAATGTGTGATGGAATGTGTGATGGAATGTGATGGAAGTGTGATGGAAGTGTGATGGAAGTGTGATCGAAATGTGATGGAAGTGTGATGGAAGTGTGATGGAAGTTTGATGGAAGTGTGATCGAAATGTGATCGAAATGTGATGGAAGTGTGATGGAAGTGTGATCGAAATGTGATGGAAGTGTGATCGAAATGTGATGGAAGTGTGATGGAAGTGTGATGGAAGTGTGATGGAAGTGTGATGGATGTGTGATGCAAGTGTGATGCAAGTGTGATGGAAGTGTGATCGAAATGTGATGGAATGTGTGATGGAATGTGTGATGGAATGTGTGATGGAAAGTGTGATGGAATGTGTGATGGAAAGTGTGATGTAATGTGTGATGGAAAGTGTGATGTAATGTGTGATGGAATATGTGATGGAAAGTGTGATGTAATGTGTGATGGAATGTGTGATGGAATGTGATGGAAGTGTGATGGAAGTGTGATGGAAGTGTGATGGAAGTGTGATGGAAGTGTGATGCGTGTGATCGAAGTGTGATGAACGTGTGACGCAAGTGGGATGCAAGTGTGATGGAAGTGTGATGAATATTGAGTTGCTGGTGAATGACGTTCAGAAGGTCGAGTGATGCTGCTCAAGAGGTCATGGGTTAGAAAACTGAAGAATTAATCAATTAGTACAGTGAGGATGTGGTTAGTGAGTACAGTGAGGATGTGGTTAGTGAGTACAGTGAGGATGTGGTTAGTGAGTACAGTGAGGATGTGGTTAGTTAGTACAGTGAGGATGTGGTTAGTGAGTACAGTGAGGATGTGGTTAGTGAGTACAGTGAGGATGTGGTTAGTGAGTACAGTGAGGATGTGGTTAGTGAGTACAGTGAGGATGTGGTTAGTGAGTACAGTGAGGATGTGGTTAGTTAGTACAGTGAGGATGTGGTTAGTGAGTACAGTGAGGATGTGGTTAGTGAGTACAGTGAGGATGTGGTTAACTAATACACTGAGGATGTAGTTAACTAATACAGTAATCGATTTCCTGACTACCTGATCTACACTTGCTCCTAACTACCTGATCTACACTTGCTCCTGACTACCTGATCTACACTTGCTCCTGACTACCTGATCTATACTTGCTCAGCAACGATTGCGCCGTTCTTCGATATTACCAGAGCGTGATCCCTGGTTCCCTACTTCGTTGTGGCTGGGAGTAATGTAAACCATGGAAGTAATGTAAACCATGGAAGTAATGTAAACCATGGGAGTAATGTAAACCATGGAAGTAATGTAAACCATGGGAGTAATGTAAACCATGGAAGTAATGTAAACCATGGAAGTAATGTAAACCATGGGAGTAATGTAAACTATGTGAGTAACTATTATTTCAAGCCAGATATAATGAGTGAATTATAAACTCTGTCTGCTGGTCGATGAGTGAGTGACCCAACATTACACTACCGGGTTTACCTATTGGATGTGAGTTCACATTTTTCTAACAGATATTATTGAAACTGTGTCATGTATTAACTGTCTGGCTTACAAATAGCTAACCAGTTAAAGTTTAATAAACTATACACAAATACATTGGAAGATAGATTGAAAATGTAAGCCCGCGTTAAAAAATATTTGACATTTGAAAGCAGGCAGCAGCTCGCTCAAGCTGGCCAACGTTAAATTACTTTATACCAGATTTTGTACGCTTAATAAAATTGTCAGCCAAGTAACTACCAAGTAAAATTTTATTAATTTTGCTTCTATGTTCGCAACGTTTAATGGAAGTATAATCAAATGTATTTCCCAGTTTATTTGAATTAATTCTGTTTTGTAAAGTGATTTCTGAGAAGATAATGAACATATAGTCAGTCAATCGATAATAAGACTATATTATAAGTCTATAAACCAATATGGCGATACATACACAAAACATGGTCGTGAGTTTATCGTTGACAATCAGACTATTGAATGCGAAAAATTATGGATAACAGTATACAAAACAACATCAGTGCAGGTTTTATGTATAAACTACACAAGCTATAGCTTAGGGCCCTCACTTTCCTGAGCAATTGTCATATATACTTAAATATATTGCAGCATTATTTGTACCAATGCCGCACGTCCGGAAAGCTTAGGGCCTTATCAAGTCTAAATCCGGCACTGCAAAACATGCTACATCAACGAGTCAATCTTGTTCCACTAACGATCGAGCACACTGCCCACTCAAAGATCGTTATATATTGCAGTATTGTGTCCTTATGCCAAGTGGTTTTTTTTTACAAAACACTAATTCATTTCGATTGGTGGAGGTGTGTAACAGGGAGGGGTTTTTGTCTTTTCATTCCTAGTTTTTTTACTTGATTCTCATTTCTTCCATGTTTTAATGTGTGTATCTATGATACTAAATAATGCATCTGTGTAAAGCCCCGTGACGGCCACTAAGTTATGCTTCTCAGATGACCAGACAAGACAGTGCTTGAGAACCGATATATATATATTTATATATATATATAAAACAATGTGGCACCGCTCAACCCTTCGGGATCAATGCCCGTCAGTCGTATGGATGATATCCTGTTATTCCATCATTTCTCTGTGTGTCTGTCTTCACTGATATTTGCATGTGTTTTTTCTGTTTTCTGTTTATGTTGTTTCACCTCTGACCTTCCAGTGTTAACTCTTTCGAGTTATATTTATATTTAGCTCTGTCATGTCAACGTCAAAATATTGGCGCTCTTATACATCAGTTTTTGTTGTGAATGTGTTCCTGATCAATTGCTTTTGGTCGACACATGGAAGTGTGTGCTGTATTATTGGTGCTTCCAGTGATTAGCAAAACTGCATTACCCTTTTCCAAGTTTTGTCTGTTAAATGTCTTACGTAGTCATCTGCCTGGTTTTCTGACCGTGCGTCTGAGACCGATAAACTATTAGGTTCAAGCTAAACTTCACGTAATTATGTCTCCAGGTCGGTTTTTCATATTATAAAATGAGTCCAATATATTTTGTATATCTTAATGTCCTTACTTACATACTTATATTGTCTAGAAAATCATTGCGGGCAAAATACGTTGCGAATACTTATGATGAATCTTCCACAATTATTGGCAACCCTGGACCAGTAGTGCCACCATCCATCCGTGAAAAGTGGCAACCATGGACCAGTAGTGCCACCATCCATCCGTGACAAGACAATAGACTTAGTATGAAAGCATATCGGCTGCAACTAAATACATTAACATGGATACCAGATGACAAAACGAAGGTGAAAGACCAAGAATAATTCATCGTAAATCAAATAAAGCCAGACGCGGATGTCAGCAATATACAAGTCCTACTCAAAACAGCCTCAAATCTCTGAAAGTGAAGCGAGAACCGTATCTGACCTAATCTAACATCCAGTCTGGCCTAAGCACCGTACTCGGTGTTTAAAGAACACACAACTATAAATAAATATGTGATAACTATTTTCTTGTCTGTTTGTATGTTCTACATAACGCTACACCTATTTTTGTATTTCATGCTTAGAGCTAGTCGGGTTACCGCTGTTCCCTGTGTTCCTGGCCTTATCTTATTGATTCTGGCATAATGTAAATTGGATTATCGTTCCTGTAAGAGCTAATAGGGGTTATGTGCGCTAACACGTAGTTATATGATTTCCATAAGTGCCTATATGAAAGTAAAATGTCCCATATGAGAGTAAAATGTCCTATATGAGAGTAAAATGTCCCATGTGAGAGTAAAATGTCCTATATGAGAGTAAAATGTCCTATATGAGAGTAAAATGTCCCATGTGAAAGCAAGAGTTACCTTTAATGCTCGTTAATACAGTGTAGCTGCAGTGGGAAAGTTTGTCAAATCGACAAAGTTATTATTGAATTGTAAAAATTAGTAGCATAATCTATTCAGAATGTAGCCATCATCACAATATTTTTGGACTGAAGTGATTTTCTTGGCAATATTTACTTTCAGTAGTTTGATATTGTTTTTTAAGGTTTAACAATTGACTGCAGCAAGATTGAGGCTCGGTACATTCTGTGTACACACTATCTAAATATAACAGTAGAAAATCAAGTCATAAAACAGACACTTTGAAATACTTAGGCGCAACATTCTCTTCAGATGGCAAGATGAACACCGACATAGAAATTCCTGTAGCAAAGCGAATCAAATATTAGGACAATTATCCCCTTTATTGCAACACAAACTGCTACCTATGACAACAACAAAAATATAAATCCTTTCCAAACTATCTTCATTCCAGCTCTGTGCTACCAATGTCAAACATGGTCCAAACTCTTTCCGGAACGATCGCCACTATACTGGCTTTATAGTATGGGTCTACATGACCTTTCGCCACTTTACTGTCTTTGATGTGATATTTGAGTACTTCACAAGGCTAACTCTAACCTTGTGAAGTAATCAAATATCATCAATGTACTTATATATTCATATTCTGCATCCATTTCCCTTTCCAATGACATATTACACACAAAACATAACAGACAACTGGTTACAACAGAGATGAGATGTCTGAGAAAAGCTATATATAAGCGACCAGAAGACACAGATTTAGAAACTAGGTCATAACAGAAAGAGTGGATGTCATCTCAATTCTATAATACAAAATCAACAAATACAATGGTAGACCTAGAGTACGCTGGATCGACAACATCAAAGAGACATTACACTAACACCAAATAACATTATCTGAAGCTGCCAGAAAAGCGAGAACAAGAACATTGTATCTCCCTCGACACCCGTAAAGGGTAAAAGAGGAAGGAAAGAAGAAGAAAAAGACCTTATGTGTCTCAGACGGGCTCTGTAGCATCACAGCCACAGAGCCGGACTATTTACTTATACACCACTAAACAGATCTCAGTAATAGAGACAATACAGTGTAGATGTGTTTTTTCTCAAAGCATTGAATGTGCATTCTCCGCCGAAGACGGATGTGTTGGGCCATTGGCGTAAATAAAACGGCGACACAGCGCATTTCCATTCTCTGGACTATATCCTGCTGAAATCTAGTGGGACCGTGGTCCTGCTACGAGAGAATTAAAGCAGGAGTTTGAGAATGTACGCTGAAGAAGAAGAAGAAGAACGCACATTCTACTACGAGCAATCGTCTCCAGCAATGTTGATGTATATGCAAATCCAACTTTCCGGTTGCCAAGATCCACTTTTGGCAGTAGCCGTGATGTTATACAGCTAGAAAAACTAACAAGGATGTGCTCAATAAGTCAACTCCAGATGGGAATGACTGAATGCGAGGAATCTGCATATCTGTTCGATGTGTACTTATCAGTCATAATATCATCTTTTTTATGGATAATAATTGATCGAATGCTGAAATGGTTTGACTGATTAATGCTGTCCAGGATAAAGATCAGGGATTGAAATGCGGTGTTGCTAAAAGTGGACATTTTAGAGGGCGCAGAAGAACGATAGTCAACCAGCAGAGGACCGGTACTATCAGTAGAAGTGTAGTGGCGGAAAAACACAGGGAGAGATCGGAACAACTATGGGCGTTTCCAGTTTGCAGTGATGATTAACCGACGACTAACTAACTAATTTTGACTGAATTCTCTAAACGAATTCTCTTTGTCAGCTGGAGGGACTGAGGAATCTGTCAGCTGGAGGGACTGGGGAATCTGTCAGCTGGAGGGACTGAGGAATCTGTCAGCTGGAGGGACTGAGGAACCTGTCAGCTGGACGTACTCGGGAATGTGTCAGCTGGACGGACTGGGGAATGTATCAGCTGGACGGACTGGGGAATGTATCAGCTGGACGGACTGGGGAATCTGTCAGGTGGACGGATTGGTGAATCTGTTATCTCGACGGATTGGTGAATCTGTTATCTCGACGGATTGGTGAATCTGTTATCTCGACGGATTGGTGAATCTGTTATCTCGACGGATTGGTGAATCTGTTATCTCGACGGATTGGTGAATCTGTTATCTCGACGGATTGGTGAATCTGTTATCTCGACGGATTGGTGAATCTGTTATCTCGACGGATTGGTGAATCTGTTATCTCGACGGATTGGTGAATCTGTTATCTCGACGGATTGGTGAATCTGTTATCTCGACGGATTGGTGAATCTGTTATCTCGACGGATTGGTGAATCTGTTATCTCGACGGATTGGTGAATCTGTTATCTCGACGGATTGGTGAATCTGTTATCTCGACGGATTGGTGAATCTGTTATCTCGACGGATTGGTGAATCTGTTATCTCGACGGATTGGTGAATCTGTTATCTCGACGGAATGGTGAATCTGTTATCTCGACGGATTGGTGAATCTGTTATCAATTATACAGTCGTGTGGATTCATGGGGATATCCTTCAAAAGAAAAGCTATTTATTGTTTTCTTTGATTTTCATCGGATACATTGTGTATATTTGTTTCTACAGCCAATTACATTATTTCCAATCCCTACATTGTAATCCCTACATTGTAATCCCTACATTGTAATCCCTACATTGACGAGGAAGTCGAGCTGGGATGATACCTATGTGTCGCTTTCTGTGTTCAAAAGCTTTGAAAATGTTAAAAGCCAAATTTAGAACATGTCCTTTTCCATCTTCAAGATAATGTTGAATACAAGCGGTAAGTGATTGGCCGGTGGCCGGCTCATGTTCATTAGCGCTATGGAATGAGTTTATTGTTTCTCTTATGAAGATAATATTCAATGGCAGAGCCTAATGTTCCTCTTTTTCCAGCACAGATAAGCATGACGTAGGAACCAAATTCAATATGTTCGTAACTTTGACAGTTTTAGCGGGAACGTGAAAACTGTTTGTAATTTTGACAGTTTTTGCGGGAACGTGAAAACTGTTTCTAACTTTGACAGTTTTTGCGGAAATGTGAAAACTGTTGTAACTTTGACAGTTTTAGCGGGAACGTGAAAACTGTTTGTAACTTTGACAGTTTTCGCGGGAACATGAAAAGTGTTGTAACTTTGACAGTTTTAGCGGGAATGTGAAAACTGTTTGTAACTTTGACAGTTTTAGCGGTAACATGAAAAGTGTTGTAACTTTGACAGTTTTAGCGGGAATGTGAAAACTGTTTGTAACTTTGACAGTTTTAGCGGGAACGTGGAAGATGTTGAAACTAGGGAAAGCTGCATCACGTCTAGATTCATTATTGTCTCTCTTTTTGGAATTGCCTGCATCATTCTTTTTCATATCTTTAAATCCATTCACTAACCCAACCATGTCAGGTTAAATGGTCAGGAATTATAATTTCACAGATGGTTGGATCCATGCTGCACAGCTTGAGAGATGGTTGGGACCATGCTGCACAGCTTGAGAGATGGTTGGGTCCATGCTGCAATGCTTGAGCGATGGTTGGGTCCATGCTGCACAGCTTGAGCGATGGTTGGGTCCATGCTGCACAGATTGAGAGATGGTTGGGTCCATGCTGCACAGCTTGAGAGATGGTTGGGTCCATGCTGCACAGATTGAGAGATGGTTGGGTCCATGCTGCAATGCTTGAGAGATGGTTGGGTCCATGCTGCACAGCTTGAGCGAGGATTGGGTTCATGCTGCACAGATTGAGAGATGGTTGGGTCCATGCTGCACAGATTGAGAGATGGTTGGGTCCATGCTGCACAGCTTGAGAGATGGTTGGGTCCATGCTGCACAGATTGAGAGATGGTTGGGTCCATGCTGCACAGATTGAGAGATGGTTGGGTCCATGCTGCACAGCTTGAGAGATGGTTGGGTCCATGCTACACAGATTGAGAGATGGTTGGGTCCATGCTGCACAGCTTGAGAGGTGTCTTTAATGTGTCTTTAAACAATCTTTAATGTGTTTCTCTTCGGACTTCCACTTGTACATTCTCCAACGTTTAGCTAGCCTACGCTTAGTTGACCTACACTCAGCTCACCTACACTCAGCTCACCTACACTCAGCTCACCTACACTCAGCTCACCTACACTCTGCTCACCTAAGCTAACCTCACATACACTCTGCTCACCTAACCTCACCTACACTATTGTACTCTCAACAATGAATATATTGACTATATGCATCTATTAAACGATTCAAGTGAACATTGTTCTCAGAGATGTCTAATGTCTGCGCCGTCAAGAACCTATTAATATCATAGACCATAAGCTCGTGAGTTTCTTGTGCACGATACGCACGCTAAGAAACATTCATAAATTGTTAAGACTTTAGACACTGTCATGTTAAGACTTTAGACACTGTCATGTTAAGACTTTAGACACTGTCAAGTTAAGACTATAGACACTGTCAAGTTAAGACTACAGACACTGTCAAGTTAAGACTACAGACACTGTCAAGCTCATCTATTCGAGATACAGAAAATGTTGAAAGGGCAATTTCAAAATGTCAACAAGAAGAAGGACAGTAATACAACAAAATAAATCGTTAAAAACTGATCATTAAGGCATGGATGTGTTGTTGTTTTTTTTTGTTGAAAGCATACAGGGACGTGTAAATGTAACAAATGTATCGATGAAAAGATAGAGGGACATATCAATGTAACAAATTTATCGATGAAAAGATAGAGGGACATATCAATGTAACAAATGTATCGATGAAAAGATAGAGGGACATGTAAATGTAACAAATGTATCGATGAAAAGATAGAGGGGCGTGTAAATAACTTTGATGAGGAATGAGTAGGTGTTCCTAAATATCTAAGTAGATCATTTCTAAGAACATTCTTTCGTGAAATCAATAATCTGCCTTATGATTAAAGTGCTTGTGGAAGAGAATGGAGAGAAGCAGGAAGGGTACTTCTTTGTTTAGTTTGGTGTGTGTATATTTGTGTTTGTAACAATGTATATTGACATAGGGATTGAAGCGGGTTCAGAACACCATCAATCTTGCCTACCGCTTGTCCTCTAGTTTGACTACAATATTTGTGCACAGATGTTGTAACCACAAATAACTCGTCGCGTTAATGCTGTAATAGCCTTAATAACTATCGACTGAAGTCATGTGTTTCTGGTGCTAATGTTGCACTCACACATTACAATACTAACTAACTATACTATTATCACAGATGCAGTGGCTGCTCTGTCCAGTGACAACCGGGCTCAAGTCACGACCTGTGAGTTGATAACCTAAAAGGCCATAAGTGGTTATTACCGAGTTTAATTGGTCGGCCTTGGTTATTTTTTGTAAGGCAGGTTCAATTATATAACTAGTGTCTAATAAATAGCCAGACAATAATGAAAAATGTACCGAATGAAGGCCTGTTGATGTTTAGCAGTTAGATCTTCTATATCTGCAGACGGTCACTGTCTAGCTTATGTTTGACTAACTTAGAATGTTGAAGTGCGTATATTAACAGACCTGCGAATTTCCTTATTTTATTAAGGTTGTACAAGCTCAGATATTACTAAATTATGACTAATGGCTACGGTTGAAAGGGATGTGCATCACTGTAAAAGGTAAATTTTACTTAACCACAATATCCTGTGCACTGTGCAACTCAAAGGGGGGGGGAGATTGGTGTGCTGGCATTGGCTGATCTAAGATTCAGTTTTTAGATTAAGGAGAATTATTGTTTAAACCAGATTTAAGTAACATTATTCAGTTAAACATCACCCAATCAGTAAGTCATTCGGAACCGGGTATTCTGTGAAAATAAAGCCAGGGGATGTGACGTTGACCACAATACTTTTAGGCATGTCGCTGATCAGTGAAAGGGTAGGTCCCATGACAGAACCTGCCGTCGGGGATGAAGATAACTTTTCATGTACTAAGCAAGGCGCAGAAACGGTTAGGTGGGGGACACACTTCCCTTATTTATTGTATGTAATTTTCTTAAATCTTATGTCGGGTACCGATGTTACAGCTGGGTTGACTAGAGAAACAATCGTGGCAGACGAGAAATCACAACCAGAATTGTTTTGCCCGGATGTAGTTTCCAGACACAATGCAACTTAGTAAGCAAGATCACAAATAGGCTACCGAGCTCCTCTGTCAATGAAAACCCATCTAAAAAAGTAAACCTCAGCAATATAGGACCTAAAATTGGTATCCTATTGGGTAATTGGAAATTAAGCTTTCTAAAATGATTAATTTTACTTCCTTTGATTGTCATTGGATGTCACACAAAGTATAATTCCAATGAAAATCGCGGTAACATTCAACTGAATCAATACGAACTTTTGATATTCCACTAGCTAGTAGGTCTTATTTTTGTAAACGTTCCTGCTACATCACCGAGATACCAAATACGGTCTAGTGGTGTGAAAAGAGCAAACTTGACTTTCTATTATAATCCCAGTATGATGTGTGCATTGACAAGCACAACAAGAGACATACCAGCACTGACCAGGATTTGCTTTTATTTGATGGTGAAGTAATTCAATAACAGGCTAGTCTGACTAGTGACAGAATGATCAAGATGATAGCCTCTATTCGGAAGCCATGCTGAAGCTGAAGATCCATGGTAGAACGACATGGGTTAAAAACATTCACCAACCAGGCAACAACAACAAATATGATGTCCTGTACAAATAGTAAAACTATCACATTCCTATGATGTCTTGCACAAATAGTAAATCTATCACATTCCTATGATGTCCTGTACAACTAGTAAAACTATCACATTCCTATGATGTCCTGCACAAATAGTAAGACTATCACATTCCTGTGATGACCTGTACAACTAGTAAAACTATCACATTCCTATGATGTCCTGCACAAATAGTAAGACTATCACATTCCTGTGATGTCCTGTACAACTAGTAATACTATCACATTCCTATGATGTCCTGCACAAATAGTAAGACTATCACATTGTGGATGTCCCACAGCAATTTGTTTATACAATATTTACATCCCATCTGGGTAAGAGCATTCTTCTCAATACAGTTCATACCGTTGGGAGTTCGAGACTTATCGGTTTAAAGTACAACTCTAAGAAAACTCTACACTGCACAAAGGATGCAACAGCTCTATTGCTCATAATTCTTTAGAATTTAAGCAAACAGACATGAGCTACACGCCTACAGATTGCAAGAGAGTCTAGGAAAAGTTCACTCCAGAGTAGGACTGTCCAGCTACGCTATAGCATTATACGGTCACATTGAGCAAAATCAATTCCAACATGCAACACCTGTGGATAGATAACTTTTGCATCAAAGAATATTGGGTACAAAAACGGGGATCTGTACCTACATTATTTAGCAGAAAACGAAATAATGTTACAATATTAAAAAGCTGGAACATCCGTAGCAGCCGCCCATATTGAACCGATTATTGAACCATATTGAACCGATTATTGAACCATATTGAACCGATAATTGAACCGATTATTGAACCATATTGAACCGATAATTGAACCGATTATTGAACCGATAATAATATGAAGTTGAATGTAACATTTCACTTCCTGGTAGAGGCAGCAGGAGTGACAAACTCGTTTTCCGTTGATGTTTTTAGTCAATCTGTCTCAATTAATACTCTTTATATAAATACCACTTACTGGTTTATGATTGTAACAGTAAAAGCAATCGAGACTAGATTAGACATGATTACTCTCAATTCCAAATACACGACACAATTTAGTACTCACATTTTTATAATGTGTCTTCCAGCTCGTTTTTTTTAACGTTTTTGTGAGCCGTCTATATATTGTCTGTTCTGTTCTTGTAGGTAAATTACGTTTTTATGAATCAGTAGGACACCCCTAGGACCGTGTTGTCTCCAGTATGACACCCCTAGGACCGTGTTGTCTCCAGTGTGGCACCGGTACGACAGTAATGTATCCAGTGTGTCACCCCTGATGATGATGTTCGTCCGTCGTGATCGACGATGACCAAAAACTCAACCATAATAATAATAACAATAAATAATAAAATCAATAAAAGTTAATAGTGCGTTTTTAAATGACTAGCAAGTCCAATGCGTGCACAAAATGTTCTTTTACAGAATTGACAACAATAGAAGGTATCTGTGTGAGGTTGAGATGTTTTTTCTTTTCTACGTGTCCGCTTCTGTCTTGCAGTTTCTTGTCTGAATTCTTCCGCCGCTAGTGCTCCCGTTCTAATGCTGTAACGCCATGCTGTTTTATCCTGAGCGAGGCTCTCCCAGGCGCCTACGTCAATGTTAAGATGTTTCAAGGATGACTTGAGCGTGTCTTTGAAACGCTTTTTCTGTCCACCAGCTTTTCGAAATCCTGCCTTGAGTTCTCCATAATTTATTTCTTTTGGCAAACGCGAGTTCTCCATACGCACAAGATGGCCTGCCCAGTGTGCCTGCGCCTTCATAAGTATTGTGTGGATGCTTATTGTCACCCCTACGACCCTGATGTCTCTAGTGTGGCATCCCTGCGACCCTGACGGGTTATCAGTTTTATTATTATTATTATTATTATTATTATTATTATTATTTAGCACTAATATTTCTCTTGATATATATATTAGAGCTAATATTACGAGTGTTTAAAGTTCCTGGATAAAATAACGATGTATGCATACGAGAAATCAATTAAATATTGCGTGTTCAATGCCACCAGAAGTGTTTGTGCTTAGAGGTTGCCAGGATTTATTGATGTAAATGTTTGTCTATAATTCGTAATAATTACCAAATATTATATTACATCAAGTCTAGAAATTATTTCACCTTTTCTCTACACAGTGTCATCTCCGCAACAAAGGTTGGAGGTTATCTAATATCCAGTATTCTGTCTCATTTCTTATTGATGCGCTCTAACGAACTATATCTTGTCCTTCTCATTATGTTTTCCTCTCAGTTTTATGTCTGTCTGCTTCATCTCACCGCACCCTTAACTTTACTTTCAAATATTCAAAACGGCGTCATGCATTTTTTAAATACACACAATCAGTTATTTTTTTCTTTAATTTCCTTTAATAATTGTTGTCCTTTTGTGTCGGCATTATTATCAGAATTTCTTTATTTATTTTCTTCATTCTATGAATTTTAAAAAAAAATTATGTTTTATTTTCACATCTAAAACACATCAATTATGTATTATATTTAAAATACCATTATAATTATATATAATAAACAAGTATGTATATTATGGATATATATCCATGAATGGATTGTTTTTGCAATATCCATGATTTGTTGTGCAGGTCATCTGGCACATATGCCAAATCATCGCCTGCCAAAAATACTTCTCTATGGTGAGCTGAAGAAAGTTACGTTCTCAAGGTGGTGAAAAAAAGCGCTACAATGATTCGTTAAAGACCTCACTGAAAATCTTTCAAATAGACCAAGACACATGGGAAGACACACAAAATAGATCTACATGGCGGTCTACAGTCAAAAAAGGCGCATCGTTTGTGAAAAGAGAGGTGCAGCAGCTCAACAGCGGAGAGTAGTTAGGCAGTCACGTGTAGACTAGCAGCTCAGCAGCGGAGAGTAGTTAGGCCGTCACAGGTAGACCAACACCCATCTACAGTGGTCATCAAATGCTCAAACTGTTTAAAGAAATTTGCAACCAAAATAGGGCATATTAGCCAAGTCTCTCTCTCTCTCTCTCTCTCTCTCTCTCATATGACATATTTTTTTCCAGAACGTGGTCTTCCTTATAGACTCATTGAACACTCAACGATTCTGTGCAAGTTGACCTGCCGCTGTTAGAGACATGTTTAAACAATCTGATATATCACTGCATAATCGTCATCTTGACGCTCTCTTCCCGTTACAGTAAACTCTGTCTTCAGCTATTAATCTTTCCATGCTGTTATGTCTATATATATAACCAAAATAACACAGCTTTCTTGTTAAGATGGTGCTAAGGAGCCAGCCCTCTTCGATGTTTATTGATCTTAACACTTCTTGATTTGTATTTCTTAGCTGTCCATGGTATACGTAAAATTATTCTGTAGCATCTCATTTCGAAAGCAACGATTCTCTTTGCTGTTGTTTTATTTAATGTCCATGCCTTGCAACCGTATATTGCTACTAGAAATACACATGTTCTGATCATACATAGTTTGACTATGCTGCTGGTACCTTGCCAAAGATTTTTCATTCTCGCAAGTTTCAATGTCGCTGCTGCAAATCTTCTGTTAATTTGGACAGTCTCCTGAACTATATTATATTTCCGAACGTTACTATCGGACTGACCATTGTGGAACATTAATCTTTCAGTAAATAACATGCCCATATTCTTATTTTTTCCTATGTGAAAGTTCCACATAATTTCATCTGTCTGTTGTCTTTCCTCAGGTGGTTTGTGATCCCCTCTTGCCGTTAAGCGTAGGTGTGATTGGAGCTCGAGCATGCGTTCTAAATTCAGATGTGTGGCCTCGGCTGTGCTATGTCAGTGCCTGTTCAGGATGTCCCTGACGTTTTCTATCCATCTTTTCCCTGATCTTCCTCTGGCTTTCTACCCTGATCTCATTTGGTTATATGCTTGTACGGGCAACTTTTCGTGATACTTTCTCATAATGTGGCCAAACCACTTGATCTGTTCTCTCTCTATGTAATCTGTACAAGATATTATACCTATTCTTTCCTTGATATATTCATTTCGTAATATATCAAGCCTGGTGACCCCGGCAGCTTTCCTCAAGCATTTCATCTCACATGTCACTATCTTTCAAAATCTTACGGAATTTCATCTGTATATGTGCATATTCCTGAGTGGTGTAACATTCATTTGAAAGTAAGCATTGCATATCACGCTGGTGAACTTGAGTGAGCTCCGTTCATGAACATAGAGCTAACAGGCAACGTGTACATGGTACCCCGACTATAAACAAGTGATATATGTGGAGCGGTGAAAAGCAACTCTGTGCAAGACTAGATAATACCATGGAAGAGTTCAGAATCAGTCGACCGTGTTAGCCCAGTATAGTTGCAGAATCTCCTCGGATGGGGCGGGAAACATATATCTGGTTGCTTACACCAGTGACCATGGCCCACATCTGGGTTGATATAGCTTACACCAGTGACCATGGCCCACAGCTGGGTTGATATAGCTTACACCAGTGACCATGGCCCACTGCTGGGTTGATATAGCTTACACCAGTGACCATGGCCCACAGCTGGGTTGATATTGGCCCATGACAGGAAGGCATGCTTGGCATGGGAGCTTAAGCTTATGACTCCAACTCTGCATGGGAGCTTAAGCTCTACAATTCCAACTGTGCATGTTGCAGAAAGGTAGAAAAGCCACAATATTCCTAGAATTTACCCTCTCTCTCTCTCTCTCTCTCTCTCTCTCTCTCTCTGAGTAGGAGACATCCTATCAAAGAATTGTACACAGCTGAGAGTTAGTCTTCTGGGGAATGAAACATTGTACACAGTTGAGAGTTAGTCTTCTGGGGAATGAAACATTGTACACAGTTGAGAGTTTGTTTGTTTGTTTTGCGTTCGCTCCATTGTAACCATCACGGATATCCGTGAGATTTCCGCCGGGTGCGTGATTACGTTGTGCCACCGTTATGCGCCTTGTAGGCCTAGCACATCCGATTTCGGCATGCCTTGACAATTCGGGTGGGCTACCCTTAGCCTGTGACAACCTCTATATATGTCTCCAGGCACGCGTAGTGGCGACTCTTCGCCCAGACGATTTT
Organism: Meghimatium bilineatum; assembly: GCA_034231615.1. Classification (NCBI taxonomy): domain Eukaryota; kingdom Metazoa; phylum Mollusca; class Gastropoda; order Stylommatophora; family Philomycidae; genus Meghimatium; species Meghimatium bilineatum. The sequence goes on along the minus strand of CM067305.1, from coordinate 1,243,484 downwards.
TTGCTCTCGTCTGACTCGCACGAGGTGTTCCACTGTCTATGAACTTGCCTCGTGTAATTGGACGTGCTGTGCCTGTGCCCATTGGGTACTGAACCGTTTTCTCATCCGTGAGCCTGGTTCCTTAAGGGGAAGAACTCAACAGAGGAGTTCGACCCTGGCTCTTTCGCCCTCTTAGCCGAGGTGTCATTCACCGACATCGTGTACCCCTTGTCCAAGTTCGAGTCTCACACCACGTGTTTGAGAGCAAGGCGTTCTCGAGCTGAGCGTCCTTGTCCCAATAGCGCCTGAGCCCATCAGTTACTGAACCCTTTCTCTCTTCAAGTGTACTTCCGGTATAGGAAACCTTGACAGTAGAGTTGGACCAGGACTACCATCGTCCCTTTGTTGCCTAAGCCCATCGAGTACAGAACCCTTTCTCTTCGCGAGCATATTTCCGGTTTAGGAAGGCTCGACATTAGAGTTGGATTAGGTCTTCTTGCTTTACCAAATGCCAATGAATGGGTCTGGGTCTCTGCCTGTAAGGAACACAGGTAACTGGATGCTCGTCTCGAGCTGACGGAGCTTGTAGTTCCCTTTCCTAGAGACTTTTCACTTTCTATTTGCAGTTCGCGCTGCCCTCTAGCGCTGTTCTGCCCTTTCATTCTTTCATTGTACTCGGTATGAAATCTATTTGTCTCTCGCCATGCATCTACCTGTACGTGCATTTTACATTGGCCGCCCCTCCTGACTAGCTGACTAACTCCTGACTGGATTGACTAGCTTCACTGTATGTCGACAGTGTCGCTATATGTGGTGATGCTGATGGTGTCGGAGATATTGTCTGTCTCTTGTGCAGTCAAATCTCTTTCCATCTGCTACCTCCACATTCTCGGACACGATCCCCAAATGATTTGGCCAGAATCAGCTCGAGCTGCTGTATTTCTGTTTCCAGGGTGCACCGCGTGAGGTACATTTGGGATCTTGGTTATCTGCTAACCCTGGGTCCGCCTAGAGCAATGCGTTCCCTTTGCACCCCTGAGAGTTAGTCTTCTGTGCAATGAAACATTGTACACAGTTGAGAGTTAGTCTTCTGGGGAATGAAACATTGTACACAGCTGAGAGTTAGTCTTCTGGGGAATAAAACATTGTACACAGCTGAGAGTTAGTCTTCTGGGGAATGAAACATTGTACACATCAGAGAGTTAGTCTTCTGGGTTTGAAATAAAGCTCTGGACAAACCATCCCTTGTGTATAGGAAGTAAGAGCTAATTACTCATAATTTCAGGGAATTGATACATCAACAACAAACACTCGTCAATGTCTAAATCCAGAAGTTCCGACATGACAATGATGTTCACCAGAATAACATGGCTACGTGTGATGTTCATCAAAAAAACATGGCTACGTGTGATGTTCACCAAAGAAAACATGGCTACGTGTGAGAATTGCCATATTTAGCCAATACCTACACATTTAAAATCTGCTGATATTATCTCCTAACTAAATTATTGTTCCATACATGGACACAGAATCATCCTTAATGTATACAATACAATATGTCAGCTCGTAATATAACAATATCACGGCGGATAAGGCATCTCTATAAATACATTTATAAAATAATAGCTCACACAGAGATGGACGATTAATATTTGCATTTGTTTCACGGAGATAGCAAAAATCGCCCTAACAATCTATTCTTTTCTAAGAATGTTTCATTTTCTGAACAACAACAAACTAGATCTAAAATTGCTGCATGGGTTCCGTTCAAAGAACTACGCAAATTGCACATGGACCTCAAGTATCGAAGCTGATAGCATATTCTTTTCATGGATGACATTAATCAACATGTGTTTAACATACGTGTCTCTAGCGACAAGGAAATAAATCAAGCATATTGAACAATAAGTTCAGCTTTTGAATATTATCCTATACGGTCGGGGGCAGAGGGCTATACGCTTATCCTATACGGTCGGGGGCAGAGGGCTATACGCTTATCCTATACGGTCGGGGGCAGAGGGCTATACGCTTATCCTATACGGTCGGGGGCAGAGGGCTATACGCTTATCCTATACGGTCGGGGGCAGAGGTCTATACGCTAATCCTATACGGTCGGGGGCAGAGGGCTATACGCTTATCCTATACGGTCAGGGGCAGAGGGCTATACGCTTATCCTATACGGTCATGGGCAGAGGGCTATACGCTTATCCTATACGGTCGGGGGCAGAGGGCTATACGCTTATCCTATACGGTCGGGGGCAGAGGGCTATACGCTAATCCTATACGGTCGGGGCAGAGGGCTATACGCTAATCCTATACGGTCGGGGGCAGAGGGCTATACGCTTATCCTATACGGTCGGGGGCAGAGGGCTATACGCTTATCCTATACGGTCGGGGGCAGAGGGCTATACGCTTATGTATTTTAGAGAGTGGCATCTGTAGCAACTAGATTATGTATTTATTTATTGTTACTACTTTACATATAAACACTCACACATTATATATTTTTTTCACTAGTTACGTATACACACGCACACATTATATATTTATTTTCACTAGTTCAAGTATACACACGCACACATTATATATTTATTTTCACTAGTTCAAGTATACACACGCACACATTATATATTTATTTTCACTAGTTCAAGTATACACACGCACACATATATATATTGTTATGTTGTACATATTAACTTCACTATCTGAAGAGCTGAAATTGTTTCGTCACAGTGTCCAGCTTAGTTGACATTTCCACTATTATCATGAGTAGTTTTGTTTGTGAATTCCTATCCTACCATAATATCCCGTAAAAATCATCAGGGGTCGTAGGGGGTACCACAATCGATGGTCCAGCATAGAGTCTTCCTGTGATTTCTATCTTCATAGATGCGGAGGAGTGAGAAAAACTCCAATCTCCTCCAGTCCTTCATGGTGTCGTTCTGTGGTTTTATTTCTCCCCCTCTGCTTCTTCTACCTTTGAAGAAGGATCCATGCAGTATTGTATATGACATAGAATCATGCCTGCATACATGTGGAAACCATGCTAGTTTTCCTCACTTCACTATTGTATATGACATAGAATCATGCCTGCATACATGTGGAAACCATGCTAGTTTTCCTCACTTCACTATTGTATATGACATAGAATCATGCCTGCATACATGTGGAAACCATGCTAGTTTTCCTCACTTCACTATTGTATATGACATAGAATCATGCCTGCATACATGTGGAAACCATGCTAGTTTTCCTCGCTTCACTATTGTATATGACATAGAATCATGCCTGCATACATGTGGAAACCATGCTAGTTTTCCTCACTTCACTATTGTATATGACATAGAATCATGCCTGCATACATGTGGAAACCATGCTAGTTTTCCTCACTTCACTATTGTATATGACATAGAATCATGCCTGCATACATGTGGAAACCATGCTAGTTTTCCTCACTTCACTATTGTATATGACATAGAATCATGCCTGCATACATGTGGAAACCATGCTAGTTTTCCTCACTTCACTATATGACATAGAATCATGCCTGCATACATGTGGAAACCATGCTAGTTTTCCTCACTTCACTATTGTATATGACATAGAATCATGCCTGCATACATGTGGAAACCATGCTAGTTTTCCTCACTTCACTATTGTATATGACATAGAATCATGCCTGCATACATGTGGAAACCATGCTAGTTTTCCTCACTTCACTATTGTATATGACATAGAATCATGCCTGCATACATGTGGAAACCATGCTAGTTTTCCTCACTTCACTATTGTATATGACATAGAATCATGCCTGCATACATGTGGAAACCATGCTAGTTTTCCTCACTTCACTATTGTATATGACATAGAATCATGCCTGCATACATGTGGAAACCATGCTAGTTTTCCTCACTTCACTATTGTATATGACATAGAATCATGCCTGCATACATGTGGAAACCATGCTAGTTTTCCTCACTTCACTATTGTATATGACATAGAATCATGCCTGCATACATGTGGAAACCATGCTAGTTTTCCTCACTTCACTATTGTATATGACATAGAATCATGCCTGCATACATGTGGAAACCATGCTAGTTTTCCTCGCTTCACTATTGTATATGACATAGAATCATGCCTGCATACATGTGGAAACCATGCTAGTTTTCCTCACTTCACTATTGTATATGACATAGAATCATGCCTGCATACATGTGGAAACCATGCTAGTTTTCCTCACTTCACTATTGTATATGACATAGAATCATGCCTGCATACATGTGGAAACCATGCTAGTTTTCCTCACTTCACTATTGAAAGCAATGGTTCTTGTGAACCTGGACATCTCTATTTTATTTCTTACATACGCATTTCTCTTATTCTCTGTATATGATATTTGTATAATTCGTCTGTAACATTTGTATTCGAAGGTCTGTAGTCGTCTCTCCATGTCCGCAGTGACATGGTAGTGGCTTCATCATCAGGTGACATATTCTTTCCAGAACGTAGTCTTCCCTGTTGATCTTTTGAATTCTCCACGGTCTTGAGCAAGTTTTCCTGCCTCTTCTAGTGACATGCGCAGGCATTCTTGAATGTCTTTTGTCCAACGGCATCTTGGGCGGCCTTTGCCCCTTTTGCCTTTTCTCATCCCCTCCAGTAACACTCTCCCCATGCCGTCGTGTCTCTTAATATGACCGAAAAAAACTAGCTTTTTCTTTAATACGGTGTTCAGAAGCCAGCCTTCCTGGACGTTAATTGTTCGTAACACCTCCTGGTTTGTTTTCTTCGCTGTCCATGGTATTCTCAAAACTCTTCTATAACACTTTAATTCAAATTATGTTGTTCTCTTGGCCACTGTTTTATTTAGCGTCCATGCTTCACATCCATATGTCGCCACAGGAAACAAACATGTTAATAGTAAAGACAATTTGGTTCTTAGTACCCTGCCATAGTTTCTTTATCTGCTTTAATTTTGCCAGCGCCGTTGCAGTTTGTTAGTGGCTTGGTCTCTACTAAATGCATAGTAGAGCAGAGATTTGTTAGTAGCTGCTCCCCTTGTGAGCACAACTCTTGTGGACATATGAGATATTTATGATGCAATCAAAGTCCACAACTTTCTGCTGTGTTGTAGTCCCCTAACTCAGATTCTACTTGCATCTTCAATCGGATTATACGCTATTGCTATTTTCTGTATGGAAAATGTATGCGACAATAAATCCCAATCATCGAAGATCCTACTGTTAGCACACACTAAAAAACCTGAGATTTATTCATAATTGACCACAATTTTACAGAAGTGACCCATAAATCACCACATTTGTGACAGCAGTTGTGTTACTTCTACATAAACGTTTAGCAAAAATTAAATTTCTAGTACATAAACAGTTTGTAGGATTAAAGAAACAAATATGGAAAATAGATTTTCATTATAATATAATTCAATATAATTTCGACGTACAACTTAATGACATAATTGAAATTGCCACTCGTTAACAAACATTTTCTTCCCAACAAAGCTGCGTATGCAACTAGTCTGAGTTCAGCAAGCCGAAGCATGTAATCATGGGTGACTTCGCTGCTTCCACTTGGAACACAAAATATACAATTATTCATATTTTTGTAGTTTTCTTACAATACTGTAAAATTATGATACTATTTAAACTGTAAGGCAATAATTCGGAATGAAAAGTACTGTGTTTTTGTTTTATTTATCTCATTTTACTGGTTTAGCACTAGAAACACGTGCATGATCCATGGGTTTGGAACCTGTAAACTAGACATGAAGATATAAGTGTGATCCATGTATTAGGAACCTGTGAACTAGACATGAAGATGTAAGTGTGATCCATGTATTAGGAACCTGTGAACTAGACGAAGATGTAAGTATGATCCATGTATTAGGAACCTGTGAATTAGATATGAAGACATAAGTATATAATTAACACTAAATACGTTTATTGATAAAGAACTGGAAAGTTTTCAGACTTAATTGTTACATCTAGAACAGTGGTGGGGAAACACACTGTCGCAGGGTTGAATCCAACACGCATATGCCATGTTTACTAGTCAGCTAAGCTGATTTAAAACTAGTATAAGTACTGGCCCCTAAGTTCAGATGACACCACGTGATAGGACTAAGCATATTAGCCACATTTCAACATAGAAAATGTTCATTCCCGATCGCCGAACCAACAAGGATGCCCACCGGGTGATATAAAGGATATTTATTACATTTGGTATCCGATTGTTGCATCCGTTAGGTATCCACCAAATACAAAAGACCTAATCTGACTAGGTAATTATTTTTCCGTTACATTAGTGTAACACTTATCGTGACAATAAGTTGTCAATGAATGAAGATCATTTGAAAATATGTTTTCATTGAATGGCTTTCATGCAATCAATATACGCCACTCAATGCCGTACATAGATTTGTGTTTTGAAATTGATTACTTCTTATTGCTTGTCAGAATATAAATTCATATTCTCACTACAAATACACAATAATGGTTCGTTAAAGAGGATAGGAAATTATATATCTGCTGAGGGTTCCTAGTTATAAATATGCGTTCGCTCAGTCATTCATGCTTTCTCTGTACTAATGTATATTCCAAATTCTTTCAGTTGCGTGACGACAGTCTTATCGATTGTCGTGTCATCTTCTGACAATCGGTCAGTGAGTGACTTCAAAATGATCTCTTCATTCTAATTATGTGGCCCCCAAGTATCGATTACCCTGTCAGTAATGCCAATATCATAAGTATCATTATGTCTAGAACTATATATTCCCAGTTTATAGATCGATGGGTATCACTCGGACTATATCAAACATTGAGTAACATTTCCATGGTACTCCTCCCGCCCTCTCGTGTAACAGAATGGAAATGTACGCATTCAATATAAATACCTTTTCCCATTACTGGTAACACTTCCACAGACATTAGTAGTTATTGTAGCATTTCAAATGTTACTAGCGTAACATTAGTAGTTATTGTTGCATTTCAAATGTTACTAGCATAACATTAGTAATTATTGTTGCATTTCAAATGTTCCTAGCATAACATTAGTACTTATTGTTGCATTTCAAATGTTTCTAGCGTAACATTAGTAGTTATTGTTGCATTTTACATGTTACTAGCGTAACATTAGTAGTTATTGTTGCATTTCAAATGTTACTAGCGTAATCCTAGTTACATGCCCAATAACTAAAAAAGTGGTCCATGTTACACATCCAACATTAACATCGATGATTGCCCATCCAACATCAACATAGATGATTATTGAACACATCCAACATCAACATAGATGATTATTGAACACATCCAACATCAACATAGATGATTATTGAACACATCCAACATCAACATAGATGATTATTGAACACATCCAACATCAACATAGATGATTATTGAACACATCCAACATCAACATAGATGATTATTGAACACATCCAACATCAACATAGATGATTATTGAACACATCCAACATCAACATAGATGATTATTGAACACATCCAACATCAACATAGATGATTATTGAACACATACAACATCAACATAGATGATTATTGAACACATCCAACATCAACATAGATGATTATTGAACACATCCAACATCAACATAGATGATTATTGAACACATCCAACATCAACATAGATGATTATTGAACACATCCAACATCAACATAGATGATTATTGAACACATCCAACATCAACATAGATGATTATTGAACACATCCAACATCAACATAGATGATTATTGAACACATACAACATCAACATAGATGATTATTGAACACATCCAACATCAACATAGATGATTATTGAACACATCCAACATCAACATAGATGATTATTGAACACATCCAACATCAACATAGATGATTATTGAACACATCCAACATCAACATAGATGATTATTGAACACATCCAACATCAACATAGATGATTATTGAACACATACAACATCAACATAGATGATTATTGAACACATCCAACATCAACATAGATGATTATTGAACACATCCAACATCAACATAGATGATTATTGAACACATCCAACATCAACATAGATGATTATTGAACACATCCAACATCAACATAGATGATTATTGAACACATCCAGCATTCACATGCATTTCAATGTCACAAATCTTCTTCATCTTCTGCTTCGCTATGTGATAACCAACAGGAAAAATGTGTTTGATTTCCGCCATGCAGTGTCAAGTACGGGCACATTGAAGTACGGGCACCGTGAAGTACGGGCACAGTGAAGAACGTTGTGCTGCTAGTTTACAGCATAGCTGCGTTATTTGCACTTCGGAAGGTCCAGCACGTCAGTTTTCGCCAAGCCTTTAATTTAAGTGGTAGATTTTCCTAGCCTGTGGCGGGCGGCTAATGTGTATCGCCTCTACACCGTGATGGTTTATCACCCAATGTGCCTTTGGACTTTTCAGACCAAAATATGTCCCTAGGTGGCAATCTTCAAGAGGAGGCGGTAGTTAGGAATTTAGACTTGGGTCGCATACGTCTATCTCGCACGAGGTGTTCCGCTGCCAGTAAACTCGTCTCGCGTAATTATAAGTATTATGACTCTACCCATCAGGTACTGGACATGTTTTCTCTGCGAGCATGATTCCGGTATAGGAAATCATCGACGGTAAAGTTGAGCCCGGGTTCGCTCAGCCTGATTTCAATGTGTCTTTCACTGACATCGTGAAACCCTCGCCCACGTCTGAGTCTCTACCTATGTTTAAGAGCATCAGGTACTAGAAGCTTGTCTAGAGCTGAACAAAACTTTAGTTCCGATTTTCTTGTAACGTTTTCCCCGTTCTATTTGCACTTGGCGCTGCCCTCTGCAGCCGTGCTTCCTCTCACTGTACTCTCTATACAAACCTTACAGATACTAGGACAAGACTTAATATTCGTCCTGACATTTACCCATTTCGTGACATTTGCAATGACCGCCCTTCCAATGCTCTAGTCGGACAGACTTTCGTCGCTATGTATCGACAGTGCCGCTGTATATGTTAGCGCAGAGGTGTTGGGGATATTGCTGGTCTTTTTGCAGTCAAACAAGGTGGCCAGAAACAGCACGAGCCACTTTATTCCTGTTTCCTGGGTGCACCTCGAGGAGGTACTTTTGGTATCTTGGTTATCTCTTAACCCTGGGTCCGTGGAGAGCGATGTGGTAACCTTAACACTTCTCAATTTCACAGATCTAGCATGCGTTTATTGACAAAACAATTGTCTCCAATTGTATGTCACACATGGATAAATGAAATACAACTAGTATCATAAATACAAACCTACCAAATCAATGGCATAGAAACTTGATGCGTAAACATGTCAAACTGAGTGCGAGAAGAAGAGACAAAGAAAAAGTAATTGACAAACAAATAATGTAATTATTACATCAACCAAATACCTATAGTTGCTAAAACATTGCATATGGCCAGATGACCAACTCACATATCCGACATTACATAAACCTTGAGCAAAGAAATGAGATCACATCTCTTGTGATTTCCTCGTGGGGAATGTTAATATGCAAGTATTATATATCCAACGGTTGTTCTTGTTCTGAGTTATGTATTCGCTTCTGTAACAATCTTTTGACAAATTACCATAGTTTTCGTTATTTTTATTAAAAACACGCCCTGGCTTGATAATCACATCTTGCAGTGTGGTTTCGCTATGAGAAACTAGTGATAGATGGTCACAATACATCAACTCTGAATATAATGGGTTTTTATTTTAGTTTTTCTTTAAGAAGTGCTTTCTGTAATTTTTTTTTAATCAATGGCTCTCAGAGTTTTTTTCCGTTGTCTCTTTTCAGACACAATTTCTCCCGTGATCCCTTTTGGGAGAAATTTCTCCCGCGGTCCCGAGTGGGAGAAATTTTGTCCCGCGGTCCCGTTTGGGACAACTTTTCTCCAGAGGCTACCTGATAACAAAAAACAGTGACTGACTTTCCTTACAAATCACCAAGGCATGTCAAGATTGATTACTAGAATTCTTGTTGTTTATTGTTCAAGTGATCGCACATGTTGTGGCGTCCCTGGACGAGTCTGTGGACAGTTAACTTCACTGCATAACTTCCTTAGTCGACTCTTACGACATGCATGGAAGGTAAATAGTGTTGATATTATTTGCTTCACTTTCGAGTCCCGGTAATACACGTACCATAAAGATTGCAATATTCACTATTGTTGATGTTTAAAATCTTTGATACATCAGGACCACAAACTCCACTATTGTTGATGTTTACAATCTTTGATACATCAGGACCACAAACTCCACTATTGTTGATGTTTGAAATCTTTGATACATCAGGACCACAAATACCACTATTGTTGATGTTTAAAATCTTTGATACAAACTCTACTATTGTTGATGTTTGAAAGCTCTGATGCATCGGGACCACGAACTCCACTATTTTTGATGTTTGAAATATCTGATAGATACATCAGGACCACAAACTCCACTATTGTTGATGTTTAAAGCTCTGATACATCGGGACCACGAACTCCACTATTGTTGATGTTTAAAATCTTTGATACATCAGGACCACAAACTCCACTATTGTTGATGTTTAAAATCTTTGATACATCAGGACCACAAACTCCACTATTGTTGATGTTTAAAATCTTTGATACATCAGGACCACAAACTCCACTATTGTTGATGTTTAAAGCTCTGATATAGCCAAATTTCAATAAAGTCAACGGTTGAAAGAAACGAACCTCAAATGCAGATGTAATTTTTATTTAATTTTTCGAGTCCTGAGCACAGGAAAGCAGACAAACATTTTTTTTTCTGTGAGAAGCTGATGAACAGAGAAATAAAAAAAAAACAGACGACCTCACGGACAGGTTAATGTCAAGCATCAATTAGACAGATATACAGGCAAGCATACAGTTGGGCAAACAGTCAGGAAGATAAACGAATAAATAAATACAGAGATACAGCTAGAAAAGGGATTGATGGATATATAGTTATTCTGCCGTGCGGCTGAAAGGATAGACCGTTAGATATACTCGTAAAAAGAAGTTAGAAAACAGGAAGATTGATGTTTAGATGTGTTGGCAGGTATATATACAGGTATATCTACAGGTATTTATAAAGGTTAGAATGTGCACATATTTACAATTTCTGCCAACATACAGACAGACATTAAAACAAGTAGATGGGTTCAGACATAGAAATAACATCTTGGTAGGTAGTTGGGTTGAAGGTTGGGTGGGTAATAGGTAGATGTCTTGGTTTTATGCGCAGCAGACAAATCATCATCATCAGGTGCCATGACGGCTGGCGTATTCGATCATGGCTCTCCACAGCTCTCTATCTACAGTATTATGTATCAAGACCGTTGTTGTTTCCTTGCTGTGCCAGGTTGTCAACCTAATATTTTCTCACGTTGTCGCCCTCTATCTCTGTTGCCTTCAATCTTGCCTGTTTTGATTAAGTTCTCCAAACCTGCCTGCCTCATGAAGTGGCCAAAAAATGAATTTGTCTTGTTCTTATATTATTGATTATTTTCTTATATTATTGATTATTGCAGACAAATGTACGGCGACAAGAAAGTATAGAATAGGCAAACAGAGAAATAGTCGTATAGACAAAGAGGCAATTGAACGGATAGAAAGAAATACACAGAAGACAGGAACTCAATCTGTCAGATAGATAAACAAACATATAGACATGTAGACATATAGACATGTAGACAGACAACGGTACAAATAGATAGAGAAGGTGACATAATTCAGACATATTGCTGGACAGAGAGACAGATCTGCGACTAGCCGGGCTGACACATGAAAATCTAGCTGCACGGACGGCCGCACAGACACACAGATAGCCAGTCGGATTGGCAGATACACTGACTTCCGGACACATCGACAGCCAGCCGGCAGACAGACACATAGACATCCTTTGGACACGAAACAGCCATCCAGTTGGACAGACAGACACAAACAGCTACCCGAACAGACAGACACGCAGATGGCCAGACAAACAGTGACACGGACAGCAGGACACACACATTGACGGCCACACTTACAGTCGGATAAACAAATAGATTTTTTATGTCAATACGATAACTATAATTGCTTGTTTCTATCCCACGAATTGCAAGAGATACAGAATTACGAGAAATACAAAATTACGAGAAATACAGAATTACGAGAAATACTTCTATCCTTATGTGCAGTACTTGCAGTGCGGAAATTACACCAGAGATTTCTTTTACACCCAGAAAACTCCAGCTGCTAGTGGGTGTGCAGTTGTTCGAGACGAGGCCTCCTATTCGGAAGGGAGGAAATGATAACTACAGTCAAATATAAATAGTCACTTGACTTATAAATAGTCACTTGACTTATAAATAGTCACTTGACTTATAAATAGTCACTTGACGTATTGCGTGAATTATGGATGTTTTAATGTATTTAATACATCAGAACAACGCTATTCAACACTTCATCGCTATTTGAATTCGATACACTTGTATATCGCTATTTATCACGGCAGCCAAGCTAAAATAAGACACATACAATACACTCTGGTTACAGTGTTTTTGTGTTTCCCATTTCGTACACGGGGCTTGCTAAAATAGGAAACCGATAACTAATAAATCTCACAGTAATCAATACTATTGAAAGAAATGTGGACTAGATTAGCCTGGTAAAACCATATCATTCTTTTGTGTTCATTGTTTCTTTTCTTGTCAGTAGCGGGAATTGAACCAGATCCGTTCTAACGGCACCGAATCGCCGTGCAACTGTAGTAAACGAGGTTTTTCCGTACTTGACTAACCGTATCTCCAAATAAAGATACGATTTTGTCAAGACATTTAAACTGTGTACTCAAGTCATTTAGAGCGGAACTATCGAGACAAGGACTATTACAACAATAACGAACATCCCGTACAAGTATTGAAGTATCCTCGGTAACACAAACATAGAACACCGGTATTTGTACTACAAGGGTCAATCGGTCTTCTTGTAAACATAAATAGCATAGAGACCGTCACTGTTTCTGTACAGAAGGACGGACCTGGTTTGATTACCGCTAGTCACAAGAATTTTTCATTTATTGTCTTGCTTCCCGAACTGACTTGTTTCTTTTCTGGGTTTCATTTGTTAATTTAAATCTAAAGTAGCAAAAATCATCATCAAACACATAAGTCAACAGAGAAGTAGGGGTGCTAATTTTTTTAAACATAAATACAACATCCCTCTGTGTCTCTCTATTCTCAGTGCAAGTTAGAGTTTGGATAAACATAATCCTGCCAATTAGTTTATATTATTAATCCATACTTTCCTGTGTCCTCATCATCTTCTTCTTACATCATTGGCTGTCTCCACCAACACATATCTCCACCAAGACATGTCTCCACCAAGACAATCTTGGAAAGGGAATCATGCCTCATCCAGGTCCCAATTTTGTAACTATTCATCAGTGCTAGATGTTCGTGTTGTAATCGTAATGAGAACACGCCAACGTTCATTTGTTAGGGCAATGCTTTCATATTATTACAGTCCAAGGTTTAAGACTCAGTTGATTAAGAACATATTCAAACTCTTATCTATTCCCTTTCCTATTAGAAATCATATCGGTTAAGTCAGATTTTAATTATATCATTCCTCGTGTAAAATCAACCTTCCTTCATTTTCCTAATGGTTTTGCTCAAATTTCATTCCAAATCTGTCAAGATGATGCACGCTAATCATTATCTAGATAATCGGGGAAGCTTTTCTTAATTTAATGTTCATCACATTCTCAAATCTTGAACTTTGAAAATGTATGTGTGTATGTGAGAGGTTCTACATTTGGCAAATGTATATGTGTGTATGTCAGAGGCCTACAAAATTAAATTATCTGACACATTTCTGTATAAAGAGAACTGTATATCTCTTCGTAATTACTTGCACAGCTCACCTTCTGCACAGCGGACGATTGAGCTTGTCATCAGCAGAAATAGAGTTTATTATATTCACGATAACTGTCGTTAATTGATTTGCAAATACAGATGATGTTGACGATGATAATGACGATGATGTATATGATGTATGATGTTGATAATGATGATGGTAAGATGATTATAATTGATGATGACATCAACAGGATACACCACCAATCTCTTGAATGGATACCTACAGGTAAAAGAGCCAGGGGTAGACCAAAAGAAACACTCATAAGACCAATACTTAAAGAAAGTAAAACAATCAATATTCATACTATTCAAGAACTGCACAGAATAGCTTTCATCAGACAGAATTGGAGAGATCTGACCTCTGCCCTATGTGCTAACTTCAACGCAAAAGGAAAATGAATGAATGAATGAATGAATGAATGAATGAATGAATGAATGAATGAATGAATGATGGTAATTGATAGTAGTCATGATTAATTAACAGAGTAAGATAAGTACAAGACAACAACGCAATCAATGAATATCATATTTGAAATTACAACAAACTGTAACATCGTTCAGAAGAAAAGCGTACAGACACGCCAACAAAAACCAAAAAAATCATATTTGAAACTACAACAAAACTGTGACATCGACCGAAATAAATACGTATGGACACTCGAACAAACACACAAAATCAGATGGTCAGATCATCATGACTCTCTAGGAAATGGCCTCTGCCTAGATGGAGAATGTTGTGAAATGGTTGTGAATGACCATGTCGAACTCGGCATCGATGAGCTCCCAGAAACAGTTGCAACAAGAAAAGACTGAAGAACTACTGCATTTTTCTTCAAAGGAGGAGAAGGTCAGTAAGAACATACGACAACTGCAGACGGTAAGTAACTATTGTTGTATGGAAGTAAGACACATAGTTTTCTATATGTGTGGTAAACATATATCCCAGTTGTAAATACATCATCCTGTTTGTGAGAACATATGGACAAGAATAACATTCAGATACAGACATGGACACATATGGACAAGAATAACATTCAGATACAGACATGGACACATATGGACAAGAATAACATTCAGATACAGACATGGACACATATGGACAAGAATAACATTCAGATACAGACATGGACACATATGGACAAGAATAACATTCAGATACAGACATGGACACAACTTTCTCAATGATGAAGTAAGACTGGAAGAAGTTATTTGATTGCGAGTTACAGAATTTTGGGATTACTTTCGGTTGTAGAAGAACATGTCATTTAAAAGGGGAGATTAGTATGTGCTTTGAGCTGACGAGCTACAGGAATCATCGGCATGTATATTCTTTGTCGTGTTCTGTGAGAGACGGAGACCATTGGGTTTGCCCAAAGTTCGTCAACTTAGTTTCATAAATCTAACATTGACAAGAATAGAGTGTATTTTAGAGACGAAACATAACAAATCATATTGAAGAGTTCCCTCTCTCAAGAACACATTCCATGTAAATAATGATGCAGATATTAATAATGGCAAGTCTTCAACTGTTAGATTCATTCAATAAAAATCTTAACCGGCAAGTAGTTGACTTGAAGTTGTCTTGGCAAACAGTGAGACATATTACATAACAGCATCCCATAGCAAAACTGTGCAATAATGGACGATGGCAAAAGTTAAAAGTGTCAATGCACTGAACTTCTAAATAAATCATTATGTGCATAGTTTATTTCACCGAGAGGTGGAAACATTGTCTTGTGATTTCTCGCCTGAAGCCGCAAAACTTTGCATTTTGACGCCCTGACCAAACTCTGCTCTGACACCTTACACGATTAGCTAAACTAAATTCATTTCAGCTGTTGCATGCCTGGAGATTGATTTTGACACCTTCAACCTGATCTGACGCCCAGGTCAGCCTGACAGTTTTATTTTCATCTTTTGCTTACAAGTTTGTGTGATGTACACATTCTTCGTTGTGAAAGTCATCTTTGATCGTTCACATACCGTTATTTATTTGTATAGCTGACTTGTCTGTACTGTTTAACATCTGTCTGGTGTACTTGTCTGTGTTATTACCTCTTCATGTGTTGCTAACAGTCATTCTAATCATGTGCAATATGCTCTCAATAGTAGAAAATAATTTCCAGGGCTCCAAAGGAGTAAAGAAAAGGTTGAAAATGAAACGCTATTAGTGGGGGTGGAGCATAGAAAGTTGACTATATGAATAATATTTTATTTTATATATATATATATATATATATATAAAACATATAGTATCCAATCTTGCAGAAAGTCAATGAATTGAGCGATGTTTAATTATATAGAAACATTGTTTCGTTATAAGAGCAATGCTTAATTTATATATATATATATATTGCAAGTCCTGAAGGAAGTCAACAAACTGTTTCTCAATCTCCAGAGGGGCCATGATAGTAAAATCGTTGCCAAAAATGGACCACGGACCACAATAAAGGTTGAGAAACAATGGTTAGGAAGACTATCATCGGGTGCTGAATGAGCAGTTCAATTATTCTTCACAAACCAATATGGATATTAGACCATGTATCTCTCTGTGGAGTTCTCAATCAGAATATTTGAAGCCTGATTAATTTGAAGGAATAGAAGAGGTTAACTGCGGTGAGATATTTGATTTATTGAAATCAATCGTTTCCCTTTTTTTCAATCACGATGATTTGCATCGAACAGTCTGGTAGCTAAGATGCTTGTCCTAATAAGTAAACATTTTCTGATCGATTCTCTTTGGAGAGAAAGATTAATGCTAATATTTATTTCCAATTCTTTGGGGTTGGGTTGGGGGGGGGGCTATATTTAATGTTATATATTTTATACTTTTATTATGTGATTATTCAAATATGTTCAATAACGGGTATTTGTTGTGTTATAATATTCTCAATAACGGGTACATGTGTGTTCTAATATTCTCAATAACGGGTACATGTGTGTTCTAATATTCTCAATAACGGGTACCTGTTGTGTTCTAATATTCTCAATAACGGGTACATGTGTGTTATAATATTCTCAATAACGGGTACCTGTTGTGTTCTAATATTCTCAATAACGGGTACCTGTTGTGTTCTAATATTCTCAATAACGGGTACCTGTTGTGTTCTAATATTCTCAATAACGGGTACATGTGTGTTATAATATTCTCAATAACGGGTACCTGTTGTGTTCTAATATTCTCAATAACGGGTACCTGTTGTGTTCTAATATTCTCAATAACGGGTACATGTGTGTTCTAATATTCTCAATAACGGGTACATGTGTGTTATAATATTCTCAATAACGGGTACCTGTTGTGTTCTAATATTCTCAATAACGGGTACCTGTTGTGTTCTAATATTCTCAATAACGGGTACATGTGTGTTATAATATTCTCAATAACGGGTACCTGTTGTGTTATAATATTCTCAATAACGGGTACCTGTTGTGTTATAATATTCTCAATAACGGGTACCTGTTGTGTTATAATATTCTCAATAACGGGTACCTGTTGTATTCTAATATTCTCAATAACGGTTACCTGTGTGTTCTAATATTCTCAATAACGGTTACCTGTGTGTTCTAATACACCAAATTACAGGTACATCTATGTAACTTAAGCCGTTTACACGTAAGATTTTTGTGATGTTTGCCGATACACGAGCTATGTTTATTTTACTCTTTGACATTGAAAATATATTCTCGGTATTTTTAGAATTTGATGAGTGGAATATCGGTAACGGAATTGACCTCCAACATCAGAGACGAAAAATGTGCAGGTGATGTGCAGGTGCATGATCGCCTATACCAGTGATGAAAATAAATATTCAAATTCATTGAAATTATATTTTCTGGTCTTTCAGTTTGTCGTTAGCTACTTGTGTCTTAGCCTGGACTAGTGAAGGGATTCCTAGAAAGTACACTTGATCAGCAGTGATGTTGTGTCTTAAAGTGTCTTAAGACATTTTTCTCACCACGTCTTGTTTATAAAGTGGAATCTGCCAGAGACATCTGAGAATTATTGGTTGAAGCTACGGAGTTACGTGCTGTCAGAGAGCCGCTGTTCTGAGAAGACAGGACTACATATATAAGTGTAACCCCATTTCAATACAGTCAATCCTCTACGCCTTTGCGAAACGTAATATGTCTATCACTCTCTAAATCTACCTTTTGCTTGGTTTTCCGCTGCTTCTGCTGCTGTTTTCAATTATCATATTGTAAACTTGAATATCAGGGAATGTTGAACTAATGCTCATGTGAAGACATGCCATTGTTTAGTCTTCTACATATTTGTTTTAACAGATAGCAATTCCATGGACATTCTTATCTTTCTTTCTGATACAATCTCTTCTTGAATGATTTACTTATTTTCTTAGGCATCTGTCACTAAACACAATATCTCATTTCTCAAATCCTCCGTGTATAACATGCCGGATAACCAGGGCCGTGGAGGTTGTTAAGTCCTGACTAGTCGCAGATATGTCTTGTCGCAGATTGGTCACGCTTAAAGGGTAATGGGGCTTCCCAATTTGATGTTGGAGGAATGTTGATAGTGACCATCGACTGACATCCTTCTATCTGCAGACTGACATCCTTCTATCTGCAATCGTTTCAGAATAAATGCAGAAGCATGCTCAGGCTGATTTAATAGACATACTGTTCTATTTTCCTTTCCTGTCAAATGAAAGTTTAGTTGAACAATACAAACACATCCAGCATCGATCTACAGGATTGCCAATAATACGTATCTCTTTAGATATTTTCATTTTAAGCAAGGAAAAAAATAACACACAAAAAGTAGGTGATCTTCAGGTGGTCTCCAGTGCATTGCATATGATGGTGGACGCTTCTCCAGCCCGAATGAAAAGGTCTACTGTAATGTAGCTAAATGTCATTATATTCTCTGTCATAGATATAAGATATTAAACATCAATCATTTCATTAGGGGGTAGCCAGGGGTTATCTGGTTCTGTTGAATGGTATTCTACACTGTGTTCATGAAAATCTCAATTATTGAATATCTCACTGGTTCCTAATTATAATCTGCTTCATATTTCTGAATATGCGTGGGTGTGTGGGTGTGTTTGGAGAATGACCATATCACCCCATCAGAAAAATACTATGGTCTCAGCGTGTTATATATTCTTCGTCTGAGAAAATAGCAAGGATGTTGTTTGATATGTCTTGTGAGTAATGATTCGTCGTTATTCTATACTAGCCAGACATATGGGTGAATAGTCTCTACTAGTAAAAGTCGAATGGTATGATTGCTAAATTTTTCCTTGGAATTGTTGGCTGAATACGGTCCTCATTCTATCATGCAAGAGACAAATTTTACTAGTTCCACTTGTAATACCAAATTTTACTAGTTCCACTTGTAATACCAAATTTTACTAGTTCCACTTGTAATACCAAATTTTACTAGTTCCACTTGTAATACCAAATTTTACTAGTTCCACTTGTAATACCAAATTTTATTAGTTCCACTTGTAATACCAAATTTTACTAGTTCCACTTGTAATACCAAATTTTTAGAATCTCAGCCTCAATGTGGCATCAGTCGTTTTGTGTGCCATCAGTCGCTGTGTGTGCCGTCATTTCGTGTGCCATCAGCCGTTGTGTGTCCTATCAGTCGTTTTGTGTGCCATCAGTCGTTGCATGTGACATCATTTGTTGCGTGTACCATCAGTCGTTGCTTGTCCCATCAGTCGTTGCTTGTCCTATCAGTCGTTGCTTGTCCCATCAGTCGTAATTGTCCCATCAGTCGTTGCGCGTGCCATCAGTCGTTGCTTGTCCCATCAGTCGTTGCTTGTCCCATCAGTCGTTGCGCGTGCCATCAGTAGTTGCTTGTCCTATCAGTCGTTGCTTATCCCATCAGTCGTTGCTTGTCCCATCAGTCGTTGCTTGTCCTATCAGTCGTTGCTTGTCCCATCAGTCGTTGCGCGTGCCATCAGTCGTTGCTTGTCCTATCAGTCGTTGCTTGTCCCATCAGTCGTTGCTTGTCCCATCAGTCGTTGCTTGTCCTATCAGTCGTTGCTTGTCCCATCAGTCGTTGCTTGTCCCATCAGTCGTTGCGCGTGCCATCAGTCGTTGCTTGTCCCATCAGTCGTTGCTTGTCCCATCAGTCGTTGCGCGTGCCATCAGTCGTTGCTTGTCCCATCAGTCGTTGCGCGTGCCATCAGTCGTTGCTTGTCCCATCAGTCGTTGCTTGTCCCATCAGTCGTTGCTTGTCCCATCAGTCGTTGCTTGTCCTATCAGTCGTTGCTTGTCCCATCAGTCGTTGCTTGTCCCATCAGTCGTTGCGTGTCCCATCAGTCGTTGCTTGTCCCATCAGTCGTTGGGTGTCCCATCAGTCGTTGCTTGTCCCATCAGTCGTTGCGTATCCCATCAGTCGTTGCTTGTCCCATCAGTCGTTGCTTGTCCCATCAGTCGTTGCTTGTCCCATCAGTCGTTGCTTGTCCCATC
This sequence comes from Meghimatium bilineatum, assembly GCA_034231615.1. Lineage (NCBI taxonomy): Eukaryota > Metazoa > Mollusca > Gastropoda > Stylommatophora > Philomycidae > Meghimatium > Meghimatium bilineatum. Next base: position 1,223,121 of record CM067305.1, on the reverse strand, counting down.
AGTCGTTGCTTGTCCCATCAGTCGTTGCTTGTCCCATCAGTCGTTGTGTATATCAACTTCAGCACACAGTCAGAATTCCGTCTATTAAAACATTTGATGCAAGTCTGTCTGCTCTCTCATTACCGCAAATGACCGCGCATATCCCTGAAGTAGATCTATGTAATATCACTCTCTCTCTCTCTCTCTATATATATATATATATATATATATATATATATATATATATATATATATATATGTTGTCTTGTCTGGGTTTTTGCTGAAAGGCGTCGCATGACTGAATGACGATCGGTTCTCTGACTAAGACATGTATGGTAGCTTCATTTGCGGTAATATTGTGACGTCTCAGAATATATGTAAATCCTTCAATCCACCTTCGTCTTGGTCTTCTTCTGTATCTTGATGTTTCCATTTCCGTGATGTACGCCCATGCCGCTGGCCAATAAAGATTCAGTTTCATTAATTGGCCGAACCACTTCATTCTGTCTTTCAATGTGTTTGACCACAGACATTGTTCCAATATTTCTTTTAATCTCTTCTTTAACTAGCTGAAGAATTCATAGACGTTTTTCCAACAATTTTTGTAATCTCTTCATTCCTCACATGGTATTTTTGTGTGTGTGCTCTGCTACTTTTCCTTGACATTTTATTTCACACGTAGTAAATTTTCTTTATTGTTTTTAATTTGTGACCATGTCCAACATTGATAACATAATGTTGATATGAAGATTGCTTTTACGATTTATCATTTAGTTACCGTTGGGATAGATGGGTATTTTAAGATGTGCAAGTTCATAATTTCAGTTGTTGACTTGTTTATGAAATTATAGTCAATACTATTTATTTATTATCTTCTTCTTTAAATAACAATATATGTGATCAACGAATGTTGTATCGAGCAGCCAAAATGTTGTTTGAATTGATTGTCATATGTGTTGTCATCAGCTCGCACCTGAGAGCTCCATAAGTGCTCCGGTCACAATCTGAATAAATTCATCACAATGTACCGGTTGAATTATTTTGTTTTTCTTTTGGGTTTTTCCGATATCTACATAAATCTCAGGCAATCTTGAGATGGACCATGATTAATACGTTTGAAAATCTTCTGAGCGGACAAGGTCTCTTAATGCATTAATTACGTCAGATAGATCCACGTACTTACTGCCATTGTGCTCGCAAGTGTATCGGCTCGTTCATTATTCTCAACACCTGCATGTGAGAATGTTGTTTTAAATCAGTGAAAGGAGTTTACAAACAAAATGTTATTTTAAATATTCCTGAATCCTGCTAAAAATTGTACTTGAAACCAGAGATAGTTACACAGAGAGCAAGAGGTACAAACAGACACAAGTGGAAGAGAAACATCACAATATGGACAGGGTACAGTCAATCAGAGTGTACCACCAAGGCAAGAAACAGAATGTTATAGGTACGTTGCTTTCAGGCTCTGCGGAGACGATACTTGATAATGATGACACTATGATACAACAAAAGTTGATTATCCTCCGTAAAACGAAAAAGAATACATATTCCCTTTCATCTTCTACCCAGTCGATCTATCGTTGACTGTAGCCTGTATTTTATTACGCCTATGATCTCATCTATTTTTGTTGGATCCTCTCCATGCACTGAAACGTTGACTTTTTTCTATCTCGTTGATGAAAGCGGGATATATGGTTTGATCTGGTATTTTTTTTTACCTGATTAATACATTAGATGTATTCCAGCTTTACTGAGCATGTTTTGCGAGTACATACCCAAACAATAGATCATGAGATTACATTAATCCTTGTATAATTCTTATTTTTCTCCTGCCGAAATGTTAATCTCTATACCTACGCTGATAGCATTCATTCGGCCAAATAGGATCTCTCTATGAACTGAACTTTCTGAATTATGAATTCGTTTGGATTATAATACACCATGCGATATTTCTAGCTCAGTGATTCTCAGAGAGTTCTGCTGTGCTATATAACCCCTATACTAACATATGGGTGTGAGTCTTGGACAATAAACAAACTGGAAAGTCGGAGATTGCAGGCAACATTGACTTGGTTCTACAGAAGAATGCTGAGAATACAATGGACTGCCAGAAAAACTAATGTAGAGGTGTTAAAAGAGTTGAATGCGAAACGGACCTTAATCAACAATATAAGAAAAAGCAATCTTCTTTTTTTATTGGCCACTTCATGAGACAGGCAGGTTTAGAGAACATAATCACAACAGGCAAGATTGAAGGCACCAGAGACAGAGGGCGACAACGTGAGAAAATATTAGACAGTTTGACAACCTGGCACGGCAAAGAAAAAAACAACGACTTTGATACATAATAATGGGGACAGAGAGCTGTGGAGAGCCATGACCGCCTACGCTACCGGCATGGCACCTGATGATGATGATTATGATGATGATGATGATTCTCACACTTTGTTCGCCCATGTTCCACTTTCCAATGATTTGTTTGCCTCGGAAACCTGACTACCCAGCTGGCCAGTCGGCATTGAGAATATAGTGACAAAAGGAAATATAGAAGGGAAAAGACCAAGGGGAAGACACAGAGAAAAAATATTGGACAGTTTGACTAAATGGCTTCGATTGACGACACCAACAGAGATGATGCCATATATGAGAGATCGATTTACATGGAGAAATATGATCGCCAACGTCATTGGGCATGGCACTTGATGATGATTATGAATTCTGAAATTGGAATTTATAATCTACTGCCATTATTACTTCCCATTTGCAGCCTTACTCTGTCGATAGATATTCAATTTTTTTGTGGTTATTTTATAAAATGAATGCAGTATTTTTCTAGCATTTCTTCTTTTCTCTTTATACCCCTTTATGCCTTGCAGCGTCAGGGGTAGAAGAGTTCTCTGGAGTTGGATTGTGTGTGTGTTTCATATATGTTTGTTGTTGCTGACTATTATATCTGTACGCCATCGTTTGCAAGATCTTCCCCTGGTTTTGTATCCATCGTGTCTGTATAGTAATACATTTTGAGGGGAAATGTTTGATGTTACTCTGGAATCATGCGAAAACCAGTTAATCTGTTATCATCTGATTGTAATCCAGGATTGACAATGGTGTTTGTTAGCCTTCTGATGTTTTCGTTCCTGATTTTGTCTCTTATTGTTACTCCGAGGATTCTACGTACACAAGCATATCTGTTGTAACAAGTTTTTTTGTTTGTATTTTAGTATGTTGTTAGTGTCCATGTTTGACATTGGTAGCATAGTGATGGTATAATGATCGTTTTATATAATGCAGTTTTTGTGTTCATGCTCACATATTATTTTTTTAAATAGGAGACATCTGCTCCAAGATCGGGTGTGCTATGTTGCATATATATTATATTTATTAGGTGCTCTTTTTATTCGATTATATGATGCTTCCAAGATAAGTGAATTCATTCACTTGTTTAAGTTGTTAATAATCGATTAGAATAGTGGTGTTTCTTTCTATTATTGCTATTGACATTATATCAGTTGTTTTTTTTTTTTTTTTTTTTTTTTAATGTTTATCTTCATGTTAAAGTCCCTACATGTTGTATGAAGTATATTTATAAGTTGCTGTAATCGTTCTTTCGTAGTTGATATTATTTCTTGATGGTCTGCAAAAAGAAGTTCATTAAGTATGTTGTTTAGATCGTATTCTTCATTAGTGTTGGCAATAATACATATGCAATCGATATATCAGATAAATAACAAGGGAGAAAGAATACATCATTGTCGCACTCCAGAGTGTATGTGGATTTATATGAAAGTCCAACACCAGTTCTAACTGCACATTGGCTGTTTGTGTAACTACTTCTATACAAGTTGATTAAATGTTGTGGAACTCCAAATTGTGATAGTATATTCCAAAGTTGTTTGACTACTCTGTTGAAAGCTTTTTCTTGATCGACATGCGCGATATACAATGTTGTGTTGTTTTCTAACTATGTTTGGCTTAAATCCCTCTTTATAATCTGGCAACCCCGGTATTCGCTGCCAGTGATGCCACAGTGGAATTTTTTTTCTGTTGCATCTAGCATGTTCACAGTCGTCTGGGGTACTGGGATTTTTAGCCAGTTTTGTAGTAATCTTGGTTTTCTTTTAGAAATACGAATTACAGCATATGTATATTGTTTGCAACATTATAATTAAATGTGAAATTTTGGAATCTTCAAGTGTTATTGTACTGAAACTTAAATAGTGATTTAAACTACATTCATCATCACAAGGTACCATATCGGCTGGCACATGGGATCATGGCTCTCCACAGCTCTCTATCTCCAAAATTATATATAAAGATCGTTGTTGTTTCCCTGCCATGTCAGGTTATCAAACTGTCTAATATTTTCTCACGTTGTTCGCCCCTGTCTCTGTTGCCTTCAATCTTCCTGTTGTGACTATGTTCTCCAAACCTCTCTGTTTCATGAAGTTTTCAAAAAATGAAGATTTACTTTTTCTTATATTATTGATGAAGGTCCGTTTCGCATTTGACTCTTTCAACACCTCCACATTAGTTTTTCTGACAGTCCGTGGTATTTTCAACATTCTTCAGTAGAACAACATCTCTATTGCCTCCAACTTCCCACTTTCCTATTCGTTTATTGTCCAAGATTCGCATTCATATGTTAGTATAGGAGTTATATAGCACTGAATAACTCTTTATCGTCTCTAATGACAAGGTCATATTACACAATATATTTGTTTAATTTTTCTGAATTTTGTTTTTGCCTGCCTTATTCTGCTTCTGATTTCTGTTGAATTTCTTCCAACTGCTGTAATCGTTGTACCTAGATATTTGAATTGGTGGACCCGTTTTAATAATATATCATTCACTTTGATCTTACAAGTTGTGGTATTTTGTTTCTTTGAAAAATCCATTACTTTTTTTCTTTATATTGCGGAAGAGGCCTTTCTTTTTACTTTCTGTGACTACTACATTAATTAAATCTTTACGGGCTTCCTCACTTTTTATTTTAGCAATAAGAACAGTGTCAGCCGCATTTCTCAAATTATTAATGCTATATCCTCACACTGATATTCCTGGGATATCAACTATTGCATACAATATGTTTTCACTGTATAAAGAGAACTTGTCTGGTGTAAACTACATTACTGGCATTCTTTTTGACACATTCACATCAATTATTTCCAGCATTTATGTAAATATATATTGGCTTCAGATTTGTTCAGTATTTCTTTTCATCATCATCATCATTGGGTGCTGTCTCTGCAACGAAGGTTGGCTGCAACAGACCTCCAAAATCAACCGTCTCTTGTCTTGGTGGTTCACTCTGCTGGACTGTAGCCTGTCCATCTTGTAATGTTACTCTCCTACTTGTATCTCTGTTCCTTTCTTGATCGTCTCACCTGGACTCTACCCTCAAGTAAAGTCGTTAACTAGGTGTCTAGTCTTTAATATGTCCAAAATATTTTATTTGTTTGATCTTTATAGAACCTCTTTGTTGGTTTTCTTCCCTTTCCATGAAGTTCTCACTATTATTCTATTTGTGTGTTCGTCCATCACAAGTGATAATGACCATTTGTTACATCCACTTTTGAAAATTCAGTTAGAATTAAGTCCATGCCTAATAGTTCGTAGATGGCTAATAAGCTCTATTCGAGCTGCAAATGTCATTGGACAGTTCGGGCATGGAATAAACACTGTAGACGTATTTTGGTCTATTCGTGACATTCTAGCTATTCTCCGCTGTTGAACTGCTACATTTCTCCTCTTTTCAGAAGCCGATGCGCCCTTTTTGAGTGCAGAACGTCATGTGGATCTATTTTTCGCAAGTTCTTTCCTTGTGTCTTGGTCTATTTCAAAGGATTTCAGTGAGGTCTTTAACTCGTCCTTGCAGCGCTTCTATGCATCTACATCTGAAAGGCATCAGTTTTGTCTTCTAATTTTTTAAATTTTCTTTTATATTAATCATAGTAGATTTTGTAACACATAGTTATACATTTACAATGTTTATCTCGTGCATTTGATGCCTGTAAATTAGATATGTTTTTGGGGAGTCCCTACCCCAAGAAATTATGTCCTTATTTTTAAAGCATCAGTGGTAACCTTGTTCATATCTAAGGAAAATAGAAATGGCTGCGAAACGCAAACCCGATAGCCAGCTTCCCGCTGAAGAGAGCGATATTTTACAGATAAGACCCCTGTATGTTTATTTGCAGCATGAACACCTAATTAAAAGTACATATTTAAAAAATATTGAAACCCGCTTCATTATCTTTCATGATAATTTCACAGTGATTCAGTTACTAAATTTCTAATCTCTAGTCTAGTGAAGCAAAAACTTTTTAAAAAAGGCTAGGCGCTAGTTACGACGCCTAGGCTTACTTTTATTAGACTAAGACCTGCATTCTTTGTATATAGTAGGCTATAATTAATGTAGTATAAATTGTTTTAAAATATATAAATTTAAATTAAATCCTCCTTTTAATTTTTAAATGTAGGCCTTATCCCTCAGGGTAGCCTGGGTAAAACCACGCATTTTTCACGTTTTAGAGATTTCCAACAACTGGACAGTCCAGTGGACTTAGAATAAAGAGTCCAAACTGTAGGTACTAGGACAAAATTTTCAAAATAATGATACATAATTAAAAATACTATAGTTAGATAGCCCTTAAAAATTGCAATTCAACTATACATAGGTAAATATAAATAAAACTTGACTACAAACATGTAATTTGAGCTGATAATTTCTGAATTATCTTTATTATTTTCAATAATACAACACACAAACTATACATTTCTGTGTTCGTGAAGACAAGACACTTATGTTGATCACATTTCTGGAATGTTCAGATGGACACAGAACTAATTGATATTCAAAATGGCTGCAAATTTGCATAATTATAATGAAAATAAATTAAATATCTATTAAACATAATAAAATACAACATAAACTATATATTTTTGTATTCACAAAGACAAGACGCATCTGTTGATTACATTGCTATGATTCTCTGAAGCATGTACAGCTAACTAATATTCAAAATGATGGCCAATTTGCATAATTAAAACAATTGTTGATGTTTTTTAAAATGAACTGCCGTTTTCTGCATCGTCCTGCATCCGTAAAAGTTAATATAAAAAAAGAAAAATGGTTACAGAAGTTAATAAATCAAGTTGCAAACATGTCGAATGATGTCGTCACTAATTCTCACTAAATGTCCCAAGAAATTTGTAGACTAAGCAAAATTTTCCAAACACGCTATTCCCAGATGTCCAAGTACCTACAAACTGCCATCAGTGTACCTAGTACCATCCTTCTTACATTAGAGGTGGTATTGGAAACATATGATTACTTGGAGACAGTAAAATTAGAGTTTATGAACATTTATAAAATATCTGTGCCCCATTTTTGGGGGCAAAAATAATAAAATAAATATACTTGCAAAACGGCCTACGAAATTAAGGGAGAATTGACAGAAACAGCAAAATAACTGCACAGCAGATTTTCTTCAAATAGTCAGTCACATTGTGAGGAAATTATAGAACACAGGAACTAGGCCTATGTATCTTTATGTAAATATGCAAAAAATATTAATATAAAAAATAGATGCTTAGATTAGTTTTGAAACTATAACAATGTGTTGGTGTATTTTATAAAGTTCTCGACTATAATTTTGTCTTTCGTGCTTCTATGATCGGCAGAGATCGTGCATCTGACAACATTGTAAAAACAAAAACAGCTGATCGTTGTTGCAGATTACCGAGTTCGTACATTTTACATAATGCACGATGCCTATTTATAGTTAGAACTAACGTATACAAGATAGTTTTAAAATTGTGAATATAGAATGATCTTTACCCGCCGAAGACAGATGTGTCGGATTATTGGCGCAAATAAAACGGCGACACAACGTAATTCCATTCTCTGGACTACATCCTGCTGGAAATTTAGAATGGATCATGGTCCTGCTACAAGAGAGATCCAGCAGGAGTTTGAGAATGAACGCTGAAGGAGAATGATCTTTAAGTATTTTAATTATTATAAATTATAAGTACAGGTAGTATAAACAACAAGCACGTTTCTGTTGTAAAATATAATCAATCACAAAACATACCCTTGCGTTTGATTTTACATATCTTCACAATCCGTATCATCCAACGAGTTGGAGATGTCAGAAACATCTAATGTACATCTAATTAAACCATAATCACTGAATGGATTATAATCACTAATAGATTCTATTTCTGTACTGAAATTTGCAATAGAATATATCAGTTCTTCTCAAATGGTGCAGGCAGATGCATCACCAAAATGTAATTTGATCTATAACCGATCTCCGTCATTGTCTGATATTTTATGCCGTAAGTTTCTTATAAAATCACGCTTTGGTAATTTATTTGTATGTTTCTTTATCCTAAATAATCATTCTTTATTTATAAAACAAAATATAATCTTTCATCAAAATAGGAGATAATAGTTGGTATGCAGCCTTGACAAGACACGTTTCTTTGCAAAATGAAAATCATACAAAATGTCTGTATAGAGTTCAGAAATGAAAGTTGAATGATAATGTCTGACATGAATAGCAATTAGAACAGTTCTAGAAGATAAGAAGAAACAGTAACAAAATCTGTCTATTAAGCACTGGTCAGGACTACCTTATATAGCTTGATTATATCTCTAAGTTCGATTCCATCCTGGAAACCAGGCAACCTTACAAAAACAATATATTCACCATCTACAACCAAATAGCCATTATCAATGTATACATGTGTTGCCTGACCCCGAGAGGGAGCAAAGAATAGCAACACTGTTTACCTTCCATGCATATCATAAGAGGTGACGGGGTGCAAAGGGAACGCATTGCTCTAGGCGGGCCCAGGGTTAGCAGATAACCAAGATCCCAAATGTACCTCCACGCGGTGCACCCTGGAAACAAATACAGCAGCTCGAGCTGATTCTAGCCAAATCATTTGGGGATCGTGTTCGAGAATGTGGAGGTAGCAGATGGAAAGAGATTTGACTGCACAAGAGACAGGCCTCGAACTTGGACAAGGGGTACACGATGTCTGTGAATGACACCTCGGCTAAGAGGGCGAAAGAGCCAGGGTCCAACTCTCTGTTGAGTTCTTCCCCTTAAGGAACCAGGCTCACGGATGAGAAACGGTTCAGTACCCAATGGGCACAGGCACAGCACGTCCAATTACACGAGGCAAGTTCATAGACAGTGGAACACCTCGTTTGAGTCAGACGAGAGCAAAAATCGTCTGGGTGAAGAGGCTCCATTACGCGTGCCTGGAGACAGATATAGATGCTGTCACAGGCTAAGGGTAGCCCACCCGAATTGTCAAGGCATGCCGAAATCGGATGTGCTAGGCCTACAAGGCGCATAATGGTGGCACAACGTAATCACGCTCCCGGCGGAAATCGCACGGATATCCGTGATGGTTACAATGGAGCGAACGAAAAACAAACAAACAAATAAGAGGTGACAAAGGAGGTTATGGAGTGGAGTTGACTTTCCCATCCCATATGTGATCCAAAGCCATGATGAAGTTGAATATGTCAGGCCAGAAGGCGCAGATATCGCAGCAATACAGTAAACCATGATGCAACGCATTCCGTTCTTCAGACTACATCCTGCTAATCTGCAGGATTTTGAGAACGAACACAGAAGAATGTATGCACTTCTGTGTCTTGTGAATCAGTATTTCCCTATTTTCCCACGTTAAATTTTGTGTTCTTTGCTAGTAAAGGGATTTAGTCTATTTTTGTGATGTGTAAATCTATACTAGGTACGCTGTTGTTTGTTTACAGTTTGGTAACTGAGTTAATCTAATCACTGAATACACCAGGAAAGATGATATTACATTCTGAAGTGTCTCTATTTCATGGAGAACATTCTGAGACTGGCTTTCAACATTTTGTAGAATCAAATACACGCTGTACAACAAGGGTGGATATGTTGTTGTTGTTGATATCCAGATGTTGCTGTGTAGGTCTACTCTTGGCACTTCAATGCCATTCTTCACAACGTGCAGGTCTTCTGAAGTTAATTAGTGATACATACAGTCATTTACTAACTGTTACGGATGTCTGTAAGAGTTTCTGCTATTTTTTACTGTCAAAAATGATCATATGCATTGGCTCCTGAGCTCAGAACATATAAAATCATACGCTGATCCACACTAAAATATGTGGCTAAATTTATAAGTAGGAAGTTATGATTCTGTCAAACCTTTTATCTTACTATCTGCAAACAGTATTGGTGGATCATGTTTGCTTATCGGGACTACCTTTTTTTGCAGATAGAAAATCAAAATAAATTACAATGGGCAGGTAAATATGTGTTCTTTGTATTTTCATGGATTATTTCCCTTGGCTATAATTACTCATCAGTGTTCAGACGAGATATTTAATTTAGGAGAGTTGTGTGTGTGGTGCAGACATGGGGTTTGCCAGTGTGATGCGCACATCTTTCATCAGGCAGCAGTCTACACGACTGTAACAACCTTACTACATCTCTAACAAACTTACTACATCTCTAACAAACTTAGGTGGCCATTTTGTATCTAGAACTGATCCAGCAATCAGTAACATCACAAAATTTCAGATCAGTGTAAATTTTATGGTTAAGCAAACATGAACCATATTGACTAACACACATTTTTAATGTTCAATATTAGATACTTCAATTGCCGTGAGTCTTAAAATGTAGAGAACGTCCTCAATGCCCAGTAACAACTACTTCGATGTCCTTTGGGACTTCAAGTACTAAAAAAGCTTGCTGTTGCTTGTCCCGTGCAACATTGACAATCTCAATTTGGCCCAATGTCCCAGAAGAGTGAGCTCTTATAAATAAATATAGACTGGATTTATCTATTGACTGTGTACCCCTTCTGAATAGCAGTCTCCTTTAACACTTTGCTGACCCGCAATCCAGAGCGTACTTGTCCGCCATTACCGAGGGTGCACGCAAAATTTTATACATTGACATCGCCATCTTTAAAAATTTGTATAAAATCGATCTAGCGCAAGAAAGCCAGGAAACTTTCTGTGCGTTGTAACGGCTTTTTGCACTTTCTGAATGAATTTGAAAGCTCTAGAGTTATTTCAAGTGCAAAATGCTACTTATCATAATGCTAGGCCTAGATTTACGTTAATTTTTATATATCATACAATATTTCTTGTGAAAACTCCGATATTTCTTGATAAAAAACTCACTTACTAGGTCTATATCGTTTTTCCCGACATGCCGCCATTTTTACAGAACATAATTTCCCGGAAACACTATTTTTAGCACATTATTTTAATGGGTATGCCCATTTTTCTGATGCATCATAGCAAATTCGACGATCGTCGAAATTGGTCTGCAAAGTGTTAATAGACATTGCATTAAGCTGAGGCAGAAATCTCCTGGGTATGAAAGAAAGCTCTGAGAAACCTCCCAACTGCACATAGGAAGTAAGAGCTAATTGCTCACAATTCCTGAGGTTAGAAAGAAAGAAAGAATTGAGTAATGTCAGTTTTTACCTGATCTCTGTTATTTCTCTATTGTAGTGGAGCTGGTCAAGAGGTTGGCAGATCATGTCATTTGCTGGAATTCAAAGGAAAGAAAATTTTGGTAATTCTGTCTCATTAAGTATATTTATTTGTTAACGTTTAATTTTTTTAATTAATATAATCATCACTCCAAACAGGCCCCATCAATTCTCAATATCATGTGTCCGATGATGGCAGATATGTACCGGTATGTTGATATTGACTTTAATCATGTGGTAATACAATGAAAATACAGATACACTATGTGACCAGCGAATGACAGTAGTTTAAGTATTTTACACATTGATTAAAGATAAAGGTAGGTCCCATGACAGCAACCTGCCATCGGGGATGAAGATAACTCATGTACTAAGCTGCAGCAAGTATTAGTTGCGGAGGTGGCCAGTTCCCTTTCTTGCTGTCCTTACCTCCCATAATTCATGCGTCAGGTACCCAATTACAGTTGGGTTGACTGGAGGAGCGGTCATGTCAGGCGAAAAATCCCAGCCCAGAAATTGTTGTTGTCCAGGCATTGTTTTTGAACCTGGCATGCTGCAACCCGGTGATAGTAAGCAAGCTCTATATCAACTAGGCTAGCACACATCTTACTCGGCTACACTTTGATTGCATCTTGCTGATTGGCATGATTTTGAAAATGAATGCACAGACATCCAATTCATCATGACAGAGACAGTTCTGCTGAGACATTAGTTTATCCTACATATTTCAGTCAAATGTTCTTGCTATAAATGCCGTAAGGAGTGATTATAGCACAGATGCTAACTCACTGCTTCCTAGCCTCGTAGTTGATTTTTTGAATCATATTTGAGCATTGTTTGTGTGCCACAATGAAGTTCTCATCATGGTGATTATTATAGAATTCAATTTATATATTTCCACAGATCTTTCAATTTTATTAAAATGCTCTAACATTTTTCATGATGATTTTAGTTTTGTTCTTAGCGCATGTGTTGAAGGCCTAACTTCTGTTGATTGACTTGAGTCTCATCTGTGAGAGTTCATCCAGTATCAGACTAGTCGTGTGAGATTAATTTACTGTTTCTGTAACAATGTGGCTTTCATGTGTTTGAGTTTACTCCCTCTAAGTAAGAGGCATCTTGTCAAAGCATTACACACCCTGATGATTGGAGTCTTCTGGGTATGAATGAAATTTGTGGAGATCTTCCGCATTGCATAAAAGGATACTGAAGCTCTACTGTTCATAGTTTTTGGGAGTCACAACTAGCAAAATGAAACATATTTTGGATTCTTAATCCTCAGCCAACTGTTTATTATGTTCATATGTCTACTCATTTGATATGTCTTCTTTGTTTCGTTACTGCATTGTTTTCCTGTGAAGGAGTGCAGGGAGGCTTTCTATGGTGTATCTTCACACAGCTAATTACTTGGTTGGTCCTATTAACAGTACAAGACTCCAGCCAACATAGCTCATAGAGAAGATGAACTTTTTATGTTACATATGGAGTGGCAGCAGATGATTAAGTTATAGAACAAATTATTTTAAAACAGAAACTGGCAACATACAATCAAATCTACTTTCTAACATTTGCTGTCATGTACAGGTTGTGTATCTAGTTAGTTCATGTACAGGTTGTGTATCTAGTTAGTTCATGTACAGGATGTGTATCTAGTAAGTTCATGTGCAGGTTGTGTATCTAGTTAGTTCATGTACAGGATGTGTATCTAGTAAGTTCATGTGCAGGTTGTGTATCTAGTTAGTTCATGTACAGGATGTGTATCTAGTAAGTTCATGTGCAGGATGTGTATCTAGTTAGTTCATGTACAGGATGTGTATCTAGTAAGTTCATGTACAGGATGTGTATCTAGTTAGTTCATGTACAGGATGTGTATCTAGTAAGTTCATGTACAGGTTGTGTATCTAGTTAGTTCATGTACAGGATGTGTATCTAGTTAGTTCATGTACAGGATGTGTATCTAGTAAGTTCATGTACAGGTTGTGTATCTAGTTAGTTCATGTACAGGATGTGTATCTAGTAAGTTCATGTACAGGTTGTGTATCTAGTAAGTTCATGTGCAGGTTGTGTATCTAGTTAGTTTATGATGCATATTATTTTGATATGCTTATTTAAAATAAAGGCTTCCAGTTTCTACATGTACATTTCTAAACAGTTTCATAAAAATTATACCATTTAAGTTCTTCAAATTATCTACATTTTTTGGTTTGGTTTCTAATGTGTATATGACAGTTAGACTGTGGCATCCACCCTGGCATGACCGGTATGGCATCTCTCCCATATCTAGACATCATTGAACCAGATGAGATTGATCTATTGTTGGTCAGCCAGTAAGTAACACTCTTCTATAGATTTATTTTTATATATATATCTTCATGACAATTTTCAGAAATATATTTATATTTTTAAATAAATATATTTATATATATAGGGGATGGGCAAAATGTGTCTCACACTCCATATATAAGGATGGTTTATCTGTCTCGCAAACCATATGCGAGGATGATTTATCTGTATTGCAAGCCATTAATGAGGATGATTTATCGGTTGTGCAAGCCATAAGTGAGATTTATTTGTGTGTCTCGCAAGCCATACACCAGAATGATTTATAAGAACTGTTATACATTGACCTCTGAACTTAGAAAATATGAAATCACCAACTAGCTGAGCCACAAGAAATCACCAACTAGCTGAGCCACAAGAAATCATCAACTACCTTGGGTTGGGTGGCTTCTGGTGCACACCTCTGAGAGTTGGATGTTTTCTGGTTTGAAATAAAGCTCTGACAAAACCATCCCATTTCCCATAGGAAGTAAGAGCTAATCACTCATAATTCATGGGCATCAAAACAACACAGCGGGCACATGTGATTATCTTACCTGCATGTGTTTATACAGTTGTTTTGTTTCATATAGTTGTTCCCTTTTTTGTTTTTCTAGGAGGACAATAATTATATCTTTATATCATCCATTGATTTACATTTTTATTGTCAATCTTTGACAGGCGTTTTAACAATATTGATCACATTTTGTAAGTGACAAATTACTTTAATTATAACTTAAATACTGATTCTATGTTTGATAGTTATGTACTGTGATACACTGATTCTATGTTTGATAGTTATGTACTGTGATACACTGATTCTATGTTTGATAGTTATGTACTGTGATACCCTGATTCTATGTGTGATAGTTATGTACTGTGATACACTGATTCTATGTTTGATAGTTATGTACTGTGATACACTGATTCTATGTTTGATAGTTATGTACTGTGATACCCTGATTCTATGTTTGATAGTTATGTACTGTGATACACTGATTCTATGTGTGATAGTTATGTACTGTGATACCCTGATTCTATGTTTGATAGTTATGTACTGTGATACACTGATTCTATCTTTGATAGTTATGTACTGTGATACCCTGAATTTGTGTTGGCAGCTTTCATCTAGATCATTGTGGTGGATTACCGTACTTCCTTCAAAAGACTGCATTTAAGGGTCGGTGTTTCATGACGCATGCAACAAAAGCTATATACAGATGGCTACTTTCAGATTATGTCAAAGTCAGGTAGGCCTCAGTCTCTGTTATTTGCAATGAATAAATAAAGATGGTTAAAATATATCTGCAGGCTTGACGATAGAGTTGTTAGTGAATCATCTCACAGACACAGTCTCCCAAAGAGGTTTGGAGTACAATGTCCCTATAAGCAAAATTTTTGGGGAAAACAGACAGGTTGGTAGAGAAAGAAAATACTACATAGCTTGACATGGAGGTACGGTAGAGAGAGAGAAAATACTACATAGCTTGACATGGAGGTACGGTAGGCAGAGCTGATACACAGGCAGCGTTGATAGAAAGTTGTGGGGATCAGTCATTGGTTACCCCCACCTGGTACATCATGTGATGATGATGTCATCTACTCAAAAACTGGTGTTTTTCCACAAGTTGGAGCAGAAAATGCCCAAACCCAAATATAAATTGACTTATAATTGCTTTATTATCTGGAGAGGAAATCTCAGAACAAAGTTTGGAGAAAATTCATCCATGACCTATAATCTTATGAGGGCAAATGGATTCATTTATGCTGTGTTGGTTTGTTAGTCTAAGTAATAGTTCCTGGAAATAATTTCAGACAATATAGTCTCATTAAAAATAAGCATGTTTTTTTCTATCCTCTCAATTTCTGAAGTCATAGATATTCAAATGATTTGTTGTTTTCATGTTTTTCCTATCTGAAGTCATAGATATTCAAATGATTTGCTGTTTTGTTCATGTTTTCCTCTATCTGCAGTAACATAGCATCTGATGATCAGTTGTATACAGACAGTGATATAGAGAAAAGTATGGAAAAGATAGAGACTGTCAACTTTCATCAGGTTTGTTTGAATGATTTCATGTTATGAGTTATGACTGCAGAATATTAAATCAGCACAAACTGGACAAGCCTATAAATGCTCTCATCTCTGTCTTAATAAATCCATCAGAGTGTAGCGACTAACAGTTCCAGTCTATATCTATTATGTTTCCCTTTATGGGCTGGTCCAATTCTTTCACAGGTGTCATGCAATCTTGAAAGCAACCATTATTCACACTTTTGATTGCAAATATTCTGAGAAAACAAGTTCCCTCAGCACATGTCAGTACGCTTAATTAATGTACCTCGTGACACTGTGGCCGTGGTCGCCAGCTCATTATCCTCAACACCCATATGTCCGGACACAAATATTAAGGTAATCTTCCAGAGATTGCATCAACAACTTCTGCTTTAACTTTGCATGTTTAGTGAGTCATTAAGTATGTATGCATGAGAATAGTTCTGTGGCATCAGCCATGACAGTTCCTCCATCCCTGCTTTTATTTCCATCATAAGACTAGTCGTGGTTGTGGTTAAGGCACCACTGGATTTTTAAAAATACAGTTTTCCCGCCAGGATGATGCAGAAAAAGCCCAAGCACAGCGTTGAAGATGAATAACTGACCCATCAGTTTAAACAGTTACATAATTTTCTGCAGTATAATCATCAATAGGGGGCCGCCTTCTGCTCCACCGCTACCGTATTGTTTTTTCTACAACATGTGCCAAGTGGGATGATTATAGAGAATGTAGCACAGGTATCATGCAGGTGTAGGTATCCAGCCTCCCCTTGAACAATACAAGTAGGTTGACATGTTTAATGAGTTCAGCTGTCTTTAATTTATCATATGTTTGCAATTTTTTGGTCTTGGGGGCTACCAGCTTCTACCATCCACATCCACAAGTAGTGGATAAATATCTAGTTATAGATGTCAGCTGCAATATAAGCCAGAATATCTCTGGACAAATAAGAAGCTATGGACAAAACCAGTGATGCTGCCATTACTTAACAGCCATTAAGTCGTACTTCTCAGATGACCAGACCATTCATGTGCTTGAGACCTCCTGACCATTCCTTGATGTTGTCTTTACTTGTCCTCATCTGTTTCATCTACTCCTAAACTGTTCCTTATAGTTTTGTTGTTGACAAGGAATCATGTTGAAAACAATACTGCAGAGAACCATCGAGTATTCTCATAAATAAAAGACATACATTATGTACAAAAAAAGCATGTCTTAACTTAAGATATTTCTAAAGTATATTGACAATTTTGGTTGTTTTCCCTTGAACTTGCAGGAGACAGATGTGAATGGTATTCGGTTTTGGTGCTACTCAGCAGGTCATGTTTTGGGAGCAGCCATGTTTATGATTGAAATTGCAGGTGTGAAGGTAGGCTAAACATATCTAAAGTAGGTCAGCTCCAGTAGGTCAGCTCCAGTACCAGTATTTTCATTGAAGTAACCTGTTAGTTTCATACTCACTGTTATAAACACTGAATAATGTGAAACTGCTGTATATATATTACTATATAGTAAATAAATGGTTCTTTCCTAGGAGCTGGGCCTACATATTTTCCGGGATGTGAAGCGAAATATAATAGAAATGTGAAAATAAATTGTGATCTTCATATACTTTTATTATTTCCCTGGCGTTACATACTAAACACCAACCCGGTATTTATTATTTACCTGCCAGTTCGATCTGCTTTTTAAATGCAGTTCCAGCTAATCCTTACCACCAGTATAGTAGACTAATATCATAGTATGTTCTCCGTGTATATCACTATATATCGGAACACTCCATGCATCAGTAATAACGAATTTATCTGTCGAAATATTAGAACCACAATCACTGCAGCCATTTTGTAACTAGGAATACAGCAGTAGAGTGACATCACAAATTGCTAATAAATTTGTATTGCCGCAGATTTCTTTAAAAATATGAAATGTAGACCCAACTCCTAAGAAAGAACAAAATAAATATTAGCAAGAGAAACCTTACATAGTTGAATGTTAAACAAATACACAGAATCAACATACACTGATTTTTGGGACAATGATCACAAAAATAATTTATTGGCACACCTAATACTTGAGCAATGTGTGGCAACATTGATAAAATCCTCTTAGATTTGGCACACCTAATACTGGAGCAATGTGTGGCAACATTGATAAAATCCTCTTAGATACCTATTACTGTTGTATATATGTTGTTTTATTTCCAAACTAATAGAATGTGGACTGAAAAAACTAATCAAACATGAAGAAATCGCATACAATGTCCATCTGACCAACACTGGGTCTAAACCGGCATATAACGTATGTATTTTCTATGCCTACATGGGGCACCCCTGATGCATATTGTTTTTGTGTTATTTGGTGAATAAATGACTATTCTTATAATAAAACAACAACTAAAACACAAACACAACAATTAAAACATCTAGATATTACTGTCCACAATGATCACTTACCATGCCACACTGTAGCACATCTGATAGTAAAATATGGCGTCGAAAATAGATAAAGTCGTTCCAGGAATTTGTTGATAAAATCAGCCAGCATTCCTACTTCTTACAATGGTTATGTGTAAAGGATTTTGACCTTTAGGCTGTGGCGTATTCTTAGCTTCGTGTGGCGGGAATTGTAGGTCATATGAGCTTAACTTCATGTGATTCCATACTGATGAATCGGAGCATAGTAGCATAGGTGAATGGAGACGCTTACCGGTCCTAGTTATACACTGATGTCAGTGTCTATAGTGCCTGTAAGGTTAAAACAATGTTTTTAGGGTTGCTGACTTGGAAAATAAATAAAGATGAGTAATCTGTAAAAAAAAATTAATTTGATTTGATTTTTTTCTCTCCCTATTTCACGTGTTTGCAGCCTTCTTGTACCACATGAACGAACACAAATTAGACCAATATATGCAGTGGTCAATTCTTTATTTACATGTATACAAATTATTTTAAAATCTATTAGAGCAAAAAAGTGATTGCGTTTTCCAAACACCCATGTTTGTTTTGTTTTTGTGGGGGAAAAAACGTCTTTACCAATTTCTCACACCTCTTGTATGAAGCATACACAGACATATTTGCATTATGCAATTCTTTATGACACATACACACACACACATATTTGCATAATGCAATTCTTTATTTAAATGTGCAAATATTATTTTAAAATCTCTTAAAAATAAAAACGTTATTGCGTTATTCAAACACCCACCAAAAATAACCCGATGGCAGGGTATAGATATAATGTTAACCTGGCATTGAGCTCCATGCTGTAGAAGCATATTGCAAGTGTTAGGTCGAAGCTAAAGGTTAAACAGAGATTGCAGTTGGTTATACTTGATATCACTGACAAGTCAGACTATTATTGATTAGTGTTAAACGTTTGTATTTCACAGATCTTATATACAGGGGACTATTCCAGGCAGGAAGACAGACATTTAATGTGTGCTGAAATGCCCAATGTCAAGCCTGACATTGTTATTATTGTAAGTTTTAGTTGATCAGGTTTGAATCTTGTAACTTGTGAGGTTTTGAATTTGTGACTTGTGAGGTTTTGAATTTGTGACATGTGAGGTTTAAATTTGTGACTTGTGAGGTTTTGAATTTGTGACATGTGAGGTTTTGAATTTGTGACATGTGAGGTTTAAATTTGTGACTTGTGAGGTTTTGAATTTGTGACATTTGAGGTTTAAATTTGTGACTTGTGAGGTTTAAATTTATGACTTGCGAGGTTTAAATTTATGACTTGCGAGGTTTGAATGTGCAACTTGTGAGGTGTGACTTTTGAGGTTTGAATTCATTTCAATAATTGAATAATAACTGTAATATAGTAATACCACTGTGTGTTAACAGGTCCGAAAGGGGAGCAAAGAACAGCAACATTGTCACTTGCTATGCATGTCATAATAGATGGCTACATGGTACTCATATTCATGTATTATTTCAGGAATCCACATATGGCACTCATATTCATGTATTATTTCAGGAATCCACATATGGCACTCATATTCATGTATTATTTCAGGAATCCACATATGGCACTCATATTCATGTATTATTTCAGGAATCCACATATGGCACTCATATTCATGTATTATTTCAGGAATCCACATATGGCACTCATATTCATGTATTATTTCAGGAATCCACATATGGCACTCATATTCATGTATTATTTCAGGAATCCACATATGGCACTCATATTCATGTATTATTTCAGGAATCCACATATGGCACTCATATTCATGAAAACAGGGAAGAGAGAGAACATCGGTTCACAAGTTTAGTCCATGACATTGTCAACAGAGGAGGACGTTGTCTTATCCCAGCATTTGCACTTGGAAGGGCACAAGAACTGCTGCTTATTCTAGGTAACATGTGCATTCTCTTATATTGTATACCAGATGTTCTGAGAATCTGCCATTCAATTTTCATTGTTATATTTTGACATATCAGCATTTCTACTAGCTGGCCAACAAGCAAGGATTGAACACATTTCTACTAGCTGGCCAACAAGCAAGGATTGAACACATTTCTACTAGCTGGCCAACAAGCAAGGATTGAACACATTTCTACTAGCTGGCCAACAAGCAAGGATTGAACACATTTCTACTAGCTGGCCAACAAGCAAGGATTGAACACATTTCTACTAGCTGGCCAACAAGCAAGGATTGAACACATTTCTACTAGCTGGTCTTACAAGGAAATATTTTCTACTAGTTGGGTCTACAAGGAAGGATTCAGCACTTTTTAGCCTGACTTTTTTATATCTACTGTGAACAACTTATAATCATATTGGTGATCACCCATCCCCCACAACTTCTACTAGGGAAATCTGAACACCTTTGGGTCTATCACTGTTTTACAAGATAGTTCCATAAGCAATAAAATGAAGAAAACCAGAATAAATGTTTGCCAAAACCACATAATGTTTAGATCCATGTTTACCAACGTAACCATAATAATTCATACCATAAGAGCTTCATTATCTTTTCAACAGATGGCAAAAGGTATGTTCGCTGAGTGTTCCTGTTACCAGATTGCTAACATATATATTGATATTGTATATCAATTGAGGATGATATTGTATATAATCCTCATTCTAACCCTGTAAACAGAAATATGTGGGGAAAATGAAGAATAATTTGACATTGGAATAAGAATGGATTTGTATTAGAATGGATTTGGTCTATTGTTATATGTTGACATACACAACAATAAACTACAGACATGGTAGCTTCAAATGCATGATGGGAAATGAGTAGCGATCAGCATTTCCTCATTGTTCTTTATCTACTTCCTGGACTTTTTATCAATTCTCTGAAACCAAATTTCTACTAATGTTTTGTATGATTGTGTATTAAATCTCTGATATGTTTTTATAACACTTGACAGCAGAGGAATTTGTTGAATTTCAGATGAGTATTGGAGCAATCATCCAGAGCTTCATGACATTCCAATTTACTACGCCTCGCAGCTTGCCAAGAAATGCATGAGTGTGTATCAGACCTACATCAACGCAATGAATGAGAAGATACGCAGACAGATCACAATTAGCAACCCCTTTGTTTTCAAGCACATCATTAATCTCAAAGTAATATTCAATGGTTATTTCATGTTATTTTCTCAACAGTTAATCCTGCCTTTTGTTTGTGTCATGTAAATATATATCATCATTAACCTTTAGCACGCTGTGTTGACAAACCAGTTGAATCATTTAACCCGAAATGTGTCATTTCTTGAAACGAAAGCTGAAATCATCCGCCTGATTCGGTAAACTAGAAACCGAACGAAAAATTCAATTCTGGTAACTTTTTGACAGAATGTTTTGATAACATTGAGAGAAGACTTTATCTAGCTTCCTGTTTCTATTGTCAAAATGGCGATAGACGACAGGGTTTGATTATGGAATGGAATTCGGAGCAATCTTCAAGCATCGGCAAGGTGACATGACAGTGAATAGAGTTTATTATGCTTCTTTATCATCAATTTATTCAGTGAAATTATTATTTATTCCGAATTCAATGTGGAATTATTGATGGTAAGTGTTATAATGTTTTTAATTAGAATAGACCACGAGGTTCCAGAAGATTCTCACTACGTAAAATATATAATATTCAACAACTTACGATCGATCAAAAATACAGTAGGTCTAGATCGAGATAGATCTAAATTTGACTTAAATCATTTTCTCACACATCTCGTATCACACACAAACAAAACTTACACCAATATATGCAGAATTTAATTCTTTATTTATATGTGCAAATATTATTTAAATATCTGTAACAATGAAAAAGTTATCACGATTTCAAATCAGCCACCGACGATTGCGTATCATTTCCAAAAACCAATTCTGCTGCAGTCAGCGACAAAAGAGAAATTGCGTAATTATAAACACAGCTTGCTAAAGGTTAAGTGTCGTCTCCGCAATGAAGATATGAGAAAGCAATTTTCTAAATATGAACTGAGACTCACAAACAGCTTTTGTAAATAGAACCTGCATCTCTCCAAGCTTGTAGGAATGGCAAACCTGATTTGAAAATCACATTCTTAAAATAAATATCTTCTATTTAAAAGTGCAAAAATTGCAGCAAACTGTAACACAAAATGTTGATTTCCAACATTGAATGCAAGTTTATTGATTTCCAACATTGAATGCAAGTTTATTGATTTCCAACATTGAATGCAAGTTTATTGATTTCCAACATTGAATGCAAGTTTATTGATGTAATGTTGGTAAAAAGTATACTAAATTTGTTTATAGAACATGGAACAGTTTGAAGACATTGGGCCATCAGTTGTGCTGGCTAGCCCTGGAATGCTGCAGAGTGGCTTGTCCCGAGAACTTTTTGAGAATTGGTGTCCAGATAACAGAAATGGCGTGATTATTGCTGGCTATTGTGTGGAGGGAACACCAGCCAAAGTAGGTACAATGTCATTTTCTCTGAAGAGTTCATCTTCCATGTGAAAGTTCTGTACATACATTTTTCTGTTCAAGTTTAAACAACAGAGAGGTACTAGTTCAGATGTTGCTGAAATTATGAACAGTTGTTTTAATTATGAACAGTTGTTTTCTGTCTTGCAACATGTTTGAGTCATTGACTACTTTTCAGTGATTTTCATTATACATTAGAATGAAATGGCTGCTAATGCATTTTATTAACTTAAATTTAGAATGTTGTATATTGTTTACTTGTATCGGAATGTCACAGAGGGGTAGTACCTCTGACTTTGCGACTTTAATACTCCTTTGGAGTAGTCCACATCTATGGTCCCCACTTGAGACTTGGCTTCTTGTAGCTGCCAGCATGTGGCTGCAGAGGCCACATCCTGGTAATGGCTATGACAGGCTAGCCAAACAAGGTGAGGGTAACAGGGGGAGGGGGGGCTTTGGTCCAGAAGTAAATACTGGGTTTATCAGCCAGAGCATGCAAAGTCTGGATATGGCACACAGTAGAAACAAAACATCTGATGTTTAATGGGCTGGAAGACGCTTGCCAGAAGAGCATTGTGAAAAGGAATTTGTGAGACATAGAACACTCTGGCCAACCACTGAATTATATTTGGATCTGGAAGAGAGTGTATTCAACAAGCAGAGCAACTTATCCCACTTTAAAAAACGTTCATGGCTAGTCATATTTCAGCTTTCATCAGAGCAACAATCCCTGTGGTGAACCAGAAAGTGTGAAATACTTCATTAATCACAACCAAACACCAACAGTTGTCATCCTGGATGAGCTACATGGTCATATGTGACTTTGATGAATGGACAACACCGGCGACTTTGATGAATGGACAACATTGGTGACTTCGATGGATGGACAACATTGGTGACTTTGATGGATGGACAACATTGGTGACTTTGATGGATGGACAACATTGGCGACTTCGATGGATGGACAACTGGTGACTTCAATGGATGGACAACATTGGTGACTTTGATGGATGGACAACATCTGCGACTTCAATGGATGGACAACTGGTGACTTTGATGGATGGACAACATTGGTGACTTTGATGGATGGACAACATTGGCGACTTCGATGGATGGACAACTGGTGACTTCAATGGATGGACAACATTGGTGACTTTGATGGATGGACAACATCTGCGACTTCAATGGATGGACAACATTGTTTAGTATGATATATTTATTTATTTTGTTATTTATAATTACATGAATTGGTGGTACAGTTCTCTTGTTGTTATAGTACTTTGTGAATCAGCTTTCTACTTCTTGATCATTCCTTGTCCATGTGGACTTCTGTTCTAATAATTATCGTACAATTGGTTGATTCCGACTATTATTTGTACTACTTGCTCTCTGAGAAGTAGACCCTTATTTTGAATTTCACTCATTATTTGTGATTTGAAATAAAAATTACTACATTAGTTTCACCCCGTCACCAGGAAGTAGGTTACCAGGGTTTATGCTGTGGGAAAGTTTAGGAATGGTGCCAGAGTTACTAAGCAAGTGCGATAGGCGGTGCTAGTCAGACAGTTTCTGGTCAACCACCGACTAGGCAGATAAACACATGGGAAAATCATGTGCTATGTGACTTATATATTTACATTCATTTCCCTGTGGAATGTAAGACTGCAATTGTCAGTATCTAACAAGCTCTGTGCCGTGATGTCCTCTTCATCAGTGCCCATGAGGTCCAAATTGATTTGGTCTCTGTCTGCCAGTGTGTTGCCAGGACCTGATACAGAAGTAAAGAATAGTAACTGTTTACCTTCCATTCATGTCATAAGAGGGAATTAAGGAAGTTATAATGATGTGGAGTTTGTTGTCCCATCCTGTATAGGGTCAAAGTGACCCAGAAGCCGTGCTGAAGTCTGATGCATCACCGAAAGGCACATTTATTGCAGCCAAGCTGTAAACAATGACAACGCATTCTGTTCTCTGCAGTACATACTGCTAATCTGAAAGGAGCTTGAGAACAAACACAGAAAATGAAGAAATGACCTCTTTCTCCACTTATCTTTTCCACATTTTTCTTTTCAAGATATTCTTTGTTCTTCAAACTTTCCTCTTTTCATGTGGGTTCCAAAGCCTGTCTGGTTATTTTGTCAGGTTTCTTTCCAAAATTCTACCCTATCCATCTCAATTTTCTCATTCATTTATCTCTTTCTGCACCAGACACAGGTGAATTTTCTTCCACATCTCATCGCTTGTGTTAAGTGCTATTCTACACTGGACTACAGGTGTATTCTCTACCACAGCTCATCGCTTGTGAAGAGTCTGTTATTTAGCTGGTTCATAACTCACTTTATACCTAACTCAAATATGTGAATATTTCCTTCCTTTTATTAATGATTTTGGTTGTTATAATTGCAGCACATCTTGTCAGAACCTAATGAGATTGTGTCTCAGTCGGGACAGAAACTTCCCCTGAAATGTTCTGTGGACTACATTTCATTTTCTGCTCATGCCGACTACAAACAGACCTCAGAGTTCTTGAGAGAGCTGAAACCTGCTCATGTGGTAAGAAATCTGAATGTAACCATGCATCTTTGTATCATGTCTTTCAACATATTTATTCCAATGTTTGTGCAATTTCCTTTACATTTGTTTAATTTCTGTTGTCTTTATATATGCCCCTGCCAGGCAACAAAGGGTTTTGTGAATAGATAGATAGATAATGGAGAATTTTCTTTTTCCCAAATCGAATAATTGTAGGAAACAAAGGAGAAGGTGATAGCAGATAATTAAAGTGCTGCACATCTAAGAAGGTACACTTCAGCACAAGATGGTGCAAGTGCACCTGTGATTCCTTGTACATACTGTAGAAGACTGGGGCTCAGATTGGTTGTTGCAAGTGGTCATGTGATTCCTTGTACATACTGTAGAAGACTGGGGCTCAGATTGGTTGTTGCAAGTGGTCATGTGATTCCTTGTACATACTGTAGAAGACTGGGGCTCAGATTGGTTGTGTGAGTTACATCATCTCTAAGGAGCATAGATTATATTTCCTATAGCACAACATAGGAAGTATCTTCACAAGAAGAACGACTCAATGGAGAAATAGAAACAAGGTGTCAAAAGGTAAATGCTGTGATATACCAGCTGTCACCTTTGCTATTGCACCCAAAAATCAACATGGAACTAAAGAAACCAATGATTAAAAGCATCTTTATATCAACACTATGCTACCAATGTCAGACTTGGCAACTGACATCTACACATAAGAGAACGAACAAAACTTATAAATGTCTAAGGAAGGATATTGGAGTCACCAGACTCGACAAAATGCTCAGTGAGAACATCAGAAAGATAATAGGTATCACATCATGCATAAAATATATAGAGAAACAACAGATAAAAATGGTTTGGACATCTTATGAGGATGAACGATCAACTTCCCACAAGAGCTTATAACAAGATGGAAAAGATGGATAAACAACATCAAGACCATCCTGAATAAACAGGACTACACTTTAGCCAGAGCAACACAGACTACATCTGCTTCACAAACCCCTACACTCAACGGCAAATGTGGAAGCTACGACAAGACTACCTGGAGACAGACAATAGCACAACAATAATGCTATCTTTTAGAAAGATAGAATTGTACTAATTGTAGAAAAAGTAGACTGAAAAAAAGAATGATTGATTACTGAAAAAAGGAAGATTTATTACTGAAAAAGGAAGATTTATTACTGAAAAAAAGAATGATTGATTGATTGATTACTGAAAATAGGAAGATTTATTACTGAAAAAAGGCAGATTTATTACTGAAAAAGGAAGATTTATTACTGAAAAAAAGAACAATTGATTGATTGATTACTGAAAATAGGAAGATTTATTACTGAAAAAAGGAAGATTTACTACTGAAAAATGAAGATTTATTACTGAAAAGAAGAAAGATGTTTTGATTGATTACTAAAAAAAACGAAGATTTGTTACTGAAAAAAAGGAAGATTTATTACTGAAAAAGATTGATATAATGAGGTATAATGAGAATGTATCAATATTGACCAGCAGCAGGGGCATACAACATAAGAGTGGAAACAGCAAAGAGCAGAGGAACACCAAGAAGGGAGTGCATTAAAGGAGTTGTCGATGTCCTGACATGCTACCATAATCTGCACACTGATTGTCATTCATTTCTATGACTCCTAATAGCTAAAGCAGAGAAAAAACATTATATAGATATACATATGAATATCTACAATAGATAGACATACAAGTGTCTACAATAGATAGATAGATAGACATACAAGTGTCTACAATAGATAGATATTCATATGAATTATGGTTTTATCTCTGTTTATCAGTGAATTGGAGAGCACTTGGTTCTAGCATATGAATGATATTTGGAGATGAAGTAACAAGTAACATAGATATGATTATTGTTGATCAAATAGCAAGTCTGAAGTAACAAGTAACATAGATATGATTATTGTTGATCAAATAGCAAGTCTGAAGTAACAAGTAACATAGATATGATTATTGTTGATCAAATAGCAAGTCTGAAGTAACAAGTAACATAGATATGATTATTGTTGATCAAATAGCAAGTCTGAGAGAGAGGTTATGCATACCTGTAGATGTCTGCTAAGATCATGTATTCTAATTCTGTTATTTCTCATGTCATCAAGGTCCTAGTTCATGGAGAGGTTAATGAGATGTCAAGGTTGAAATCTGCTCTGTTACGAGAATATGAGGATGATACAGAATATAAGATGGAGGTGCACAATCCCCGCAACACAGTTCCTGTAGAACTGCATTTCAGAGGGGAAAAAATGGCCAAAGTAAGATGTCTTAATAATCTGAATAATTGCTACCTCTAGAAACGTTTTAGCCTGGCGCTCATCGATGTCGACAATTTGCCAGTAGGCAGTGATAAGGAGACTGATGATATCTGTGACAGTGGTTCAAATTCATGAACTGTTTCAGAATGCACTGTTTCAGAATTCACTGTTTCAGAATTCACTGTTTCTGAATTCACTGTTTCAGAATTCACTGTTTCTGATTTCAAAGTATTTGAATAACTTTTCATACTCATACATTTTTTTCCTAGTTACTGGTAAACCTATTTGACTTTCTTCTCTGTTACTGGTTTTTTTAAAATTCTACCAATAACACTTTTTTATAATTCCAATTGTGCTTGTATATAAACCGAACCCCCTACATCAATAGCGGGAAAAAATACCAAAAACATCTTGGTTTATGTATGAAAATATTCGGTATATTCTATTTTTGAGTGGCTTTATCTGGAAGTGCATTGAGTTTTAGCGTGATATTTTTAAAAATGTAATTGACCCAAGTCTCCCACTATTTTAAAAATAAAAACATCATCATTAGTGTCTATGTACCCAATTTAAAAAAAAAATATATATAACATCTGTGACACAATTACCTGGTGGTATCAGAGTACTTGTGTGACATCTGTGACACAATTACCTGGTGGTATCAGAGTACTTGTGTGACATCTTTGACATAATTACCTGGTGGTATCAGAGTACTTGTGTGACATCTTTGACATAATTACTTCAAACCCAACATGGAGTTACACACACAGGAAACATGTGCAGTGAATCACTGGATAATCTATGTTACCAAGAATTGAACGATTGTTTTCTGGTACATGACAGTAGCTGACTCAAAACAAGGTTCATTTTGTGTTAGAGTTGAACAATTAGTTCATATATTCTAGTTGTAGATATTTTCTTGCAGGTTGTAGATATTCTAGTTGTAGATATTCTCTTGCAGGTTGTAGATATTCTAGTTGTAAATATTCTAGTTGTAGATATTTTCTTGCAGGTTGTAGATATTCTAGTTGTAAATATTCTAGTTGTAGATATTTTCTTGCAGGTTGTAGATATTCTAGTTGTAGATATTTTCTTGCAGGTTGTAGATATTCTAGTTGTAGATATTTTCTTGCAGATTGTAGATATTCTAGTTGTAGATATTTTCTTGCAGGTTGTAGATATTCTAGTTGTAGATATTTTCTTGCAGGTTGTAGATATTCTAGTTGTAAATATTCTAGTTGTAGATATTTTCTTGCAGGTTTTAGATATTCTAGTTGTAGATATTTTCTTGCAGGTTGTAGATATTCTAGTTGTAGATATTTTCTTGGAGGTTGTAGATATTCTAGTTGTAAATATTCTAGTTGTAGATATTTTCTTGCAGGTTGTAGATATTCTAGTTGTAGATATTTTCTTGGAGGTTGTAGATATTCTAGTTGTAAATATTTTAGTTGTAGATATTTTCTTGCAGGTTGTAGATATTCTAGTTGTAGATATTTTCTTGGAGGTTGTAGATATTCTAGTTGTAAATATTCTAGTTGTAGATATTTTCTTGCAGGTTGTAGATATTCTAGTTGTAGATATTTTCTTGCAGGTTGTAGATATTCTAGTTGTAGATATTTTCTTGCAGGTTGTAGATATTCTAGTTGTAGATATTTTCTTGCAGGTTGTAGGAGAACTAGCTGCTGATCCTCCAGGACAAGGTCATCAAGTTTCTGGAATACTCGTGAAAAGAAATTTCAACTACCATATTGTATCACCTAAAGATCTGCACAGTAAGTTGATGAAAATAGTTGTAAAAACAATGAAGGCTACACAATAATACTTACTACCCAATCCTCATTTGTCACACTTGAATAGTCTGCTTCACTTGTATAGTAATTGTTTTACCAGCCGTTAAACATTACATGTAAAAATCGTATATCTTTTTAATAATACATTATTTGATTACTTTTCTTATTCAGATGAAATTGTCTTTATTGTGTTTTTAAATTAGTCAATATCAAGTTTGCAATGTTAGCGGTTTGATCCCTTTAACTGCTGTATTGTTCTCATTGTAACCTATCCACACTGCTAAATTCTTCTATCTACACTGCTAAATTCTTCTATCCACACTGCTAAATTCTTCTATCCACACTGCTAAATTCTTCTATCCACACTGCTAAATTCTTCTATCTACACTGCTAAATTCTTCTATCCACACTGCTAAATTCTTCTATCTACACTGCTAAATTCTTCTATCTACACTGCTAAATTCTTTTATCCACACTGCTAAATTCTTCTATCCACACTGCTAAATTCTTCTATCTACACTGCTAAATTCTTTTATCCACACTGCTAAATTCTTCTATCCACACTGCTAAATTCTTCTATCTACACTGCTAAATTCTTCTATCTACACTGCTAAATTCTTTTATCCACACTGCTAAATTCTTCTATCCACACTGCTAAATTCTTTCCTGAATTACTTTCCCTTTACCTACTTTTAAAATTTGATTTTCACTCTAACACGTATGTTACTTTTCCAAATTAAATTTAGCCTTGACATAGAAGCTAAGGCCATCTCCAGCCTTATATTGTTAATTCTGCTGTGCAGTCCGTTTATATCAGCTGTTATTATTCACTCCTACAGGTTACACAGACCTGGCCATGAGCACGGTGTCCCAGCGTATGAGTCTTGTGTTCTCTGGCAGCATTGGACTTCTGACATACTACCTGAATCAACTGGCAGGAGATATTGTATACCGGGAGAGTTCTCCCATTACAGTGCTGGAGGTGTTCAATTCAATCAAGGTATTTCCCATTCTGACTTAATAGAGACCAGTTTAGTTAGTTAGTCATCAGATCATCATCACTGCAAACTGGACAAGTCCATAGCTGCTCCGATCTCTCCCTGAGTTTATCCGCCATTACACTTCTGCTGACAGTACCGGTCTTATCCTGGTTGATCATCATTCTTTTGCGCCTTCCAAAATGTTCACTTCTAGTTACACCGCATTTCAAACCCTGTTCTTTAATCCTGGCCATCAAAAATGAATCATCAACCACACTAGTCTCATTCTCGCGTCCTATATCTCTTATGGAGTTCAAAACTTAGCTCGATCCATTGCCTCATCGCCCTGTGTCACAATCACGCCTGATGCCAGTTGATCTGCTCTTTCATAACCTGAAACGCCCATATATCCCGGCATGAAAATAAATGTAACTACTTTCACCCTCGCCTTTCTCAAGGCCTCAATCCACTGTTCGCAAACAA
This sequence comes from Meghimatium bilineatum, assembly GCA_034231615.1. Lineage (NCBI taxonomy): Eukaryota > Metazoa > Mollusca > Gastropoda > Stylommatophora > Philomycidae > Meghimatium > Meghimatium bilineatum. The sequence continues at coordinate 1,192,231 of CM067305.1, read as the reverse complement.
GACCCACTTGTACCTTCCTAACGACACTCATACGAAAGAATTCTACATGTTGGTCATCTGCTGTCTTCATGATGCTGAGTGGCACAAATGACTGGATCTGCAGGCAGTAAAAAAATGGCAGTATGACAATGCACCTACCCATATGTCGTATCAGGTTTCAGACTCTCTTGAAAAACACATTTCTGTGCTCCAGACATTGATCCTGGTGACATTTGGCTTTTCCTAAACTGAAGAAAATAAAAAGAGCTGATCTGAATCATGAGATGACATGCAGAATTTGATGTTTCAACAGTACTCCATTTCTAATGAGATCTTCTACCAGTGAAAGGGATTGCTGGAAGAAATATGTGCTGTCTCATGGAAAATGTTTTAAAAGGAATTATTGTTTCAGATCTACAAGGGATGCAAAGGGAACGCATTTCTAGGCGGACCCAGGGTTAGCAGATAACCAAGATCCCAAATGTACCTCCACGCGGTGCACCCTGGAAACAGAAATACAGCAGCTCGAGCTGATTCTGGCCAAATCATTTGAGGATCGTGTCCGAGAATGTGGAGGTAGCAGATGGAAAGAGATTTGACTGCACAAGAGACAGACAATATCTCTGACATCACTAGCATCACCACATATAGCGACACTGTCGACATACAGTGAAGCTAGTCAGTCCAGTCCGAACATTGGAGGGGCGGCCAATGTAAAATGCATGTAAAGGTAGATGCATGGCGAGAGACAAATATATTTCATACCGAGTACACTGAAACAATGAAAGGGCAGAACAGCGCTAGAGGGCAGCGCGAACTGCAAATAGAAAGTGAAAAGTCCCTAGGAAAGGGGAACTACAAGCTCCGTCAGCTCAAGACGAGCTTCTAGTTACCTGTGTCCCTTACAGGCAGAGACCCAGACCCATTCATTGGCGTTTGGTAAAGCAAGAAGACCTAATCCAACTCTAATGTCGAGCCTTCCTAAACCGGAAATATGCTCGCGAAGAGAAAGGGTTCTGTACCCGATGGGCTTAGGCACAAAAGGGACAACGATTTAGCCCTGGCCCAACTCTACTGTCAGGTTTTCCTACACCGGAAATACACTTGAAGAGAGAAAGGGTTCAGTACCTGATGGGCTCAGGCGCTATTGGGACAAGGACGCTCAGCTTGAGAACGCCTTGCTCTCAAACGCGTGGTGTGAGACTCGAACTTGGACAAAGGGTACACGATGTCGGTGAACGACACCTCGGCTAAGAGGGCGAAAGAGCCAGGGTCCAACTCCTCTGTTGAGTTCTTCCCCTAAGGAACCAGGCTCACGGATGAGAAATGGTTCAGTACCCAATGGGCACAGGCACATCACGCCCAAATACACGAGGCAAGTTCATAGACAGTGGAACACCTCGTGCGAGTCAGACGAGAGCAAAAATCGTCTGGGCGAAGAGTCGCCACTACGCGTGCCTGAAGACAGATATAGAGGCTGTCACAGGCTAAGGGTAGCCCACCCGAATTGTCAAGGCATGCCAAAATCGGATGTGCTAGGCCTACAAGGCGCATAACGGTGGCACAACGTAATCACGCTCCCGGCGGAAATCGCACGGATATCCGTGATGGTTACAATGGAGCGAACGCCAAATAAACTACAAATAAGTCCCTTTTTTGTAACCACATTTTTGAACCACCTTTTCAAACACTCCGACTTATATGAGCAGCAGGTGAAGATCTGTATTGATAGTGTAACAGAAAGAAAACAGTCTCAATATGACAGATTGTATGACATTTCTAGGTGTTATATCTTCCAAATCTATACAAAAATATGCCACTTTGTCACTTTATTCATTGTAAAATTTTATTTCTCACAGGTGACATTAGATTCAGGTGTTGCTTACATTGAATGGACAGCGAATCCAGTGACTGACATGTATGCAGATGCAGTCATTGCTGTCTTACTGCGAGCAGAACAGGATCCTATACCATACAAGAGTAAGTCAAGCTGACATGTTCTCATACCTGCAGCACCGTATTTAAAGTAAAGGTACTTTCCTGTTAACCAGGCGTACATATTTAATGAAATAAAGAGTAATACAAAATGAAATATAACACAACAAAGGGGTACCAACTACAAAATAGAACAAGCGGTAACAATCAATTCTTCATGTATGCTGACATTTCTTAAAACTAAAAATCACGGTTGATGTGTACGCACTTTGCACTTCCATTAGATTATATTGCCTGTGTTGTAGACCTTATAGGATTATTAGGGCTACTACACTTCCTGGACAGAGGTATTCCTTCAGATTTAAGCTGCGATGTAGTTTTCTTCATTGTGCATTGAAAGCTCACAAGATTCAGGGTTATCATTGCCATGTGAAGTGAAAAAAGACACCAAATTGACATGAGCTGTCAGCAGAGATGTCTATCTAAAAATTATGGTTCTGTAGTATTATTAACCTTCAACATGCTTTGGCACAAAATGGCACCAATCTCAATGTATTCAGAATAGCTGTCTGTGTTGTGTGTCGCCCATTGCTATGCACCGTTTTCAACAAGGGAATCATGGTTTCAAACACACGACATTCATCCAGTTCAGGGGAAATTAAAGTAAACATAATTAACTTCTGTTTCCGCTAGAGTCTTTAATGAAATATGTGAGAGATAGATAGATTGTGACTGTTTTTAGCCCCACAATGTAATCCACCAACATCGTTCAAAATAGCAGCCATTATTTTTTTAAATTTTGATTTCTATCTGCGTAGCTGATAATATGAGTAAAATCTGCATGTTTGGTTTGTTTTCAAAGATGAAATAACATCAGAAATATATAGGCCTAGGCATTTAGCAGTATTTTATCCTGGATTGAATATATCGACAGAGAATACATGAGTCACACATTTTTACAGGTGGTAGTAAACTAGACAGAATATAAATGATACCTGTATCAGTCATGATTGTGAAAGTCTGGGAGTCAACACAAATAAAAGGTTGACTAGATCATTTAAGAAATGTTTGCATGCTGACCTACCAACTTTCCACCCAAAATTATAACCAGAATTGTAAGCGCTGTTGGGAATTTTTTATTAATAGATGAGGTGGCCCATATTTTATTAATAGATGCGGTGTCCCACATTGAAGACATCAACACAAAAAGTCCTCAAAGCACCTCTGCCCTTAACTTTGAGAAGGGGAGGAGTATTTTGAATGAGGTAATGCAAAACCAGGTGTCAGAAAAGGCCATGCAAAAAGTATGAGAACTCTTTAAATGGATGTAATATATCACTACAGACATTGACTATTTCATTTGTTTTATTTCAATACAGACATTGACTATTTCATTTGTTTTATTTCAATACAGACACTGACTATTTCATTTGTTTTATTACAAATGTGACATGATCAGTTGTTATATGACTATTTTTTAGACATACCACCGGCTCTGAAGACTGACCGAGCACATTTCCAGGAATGCTTACTGGAGACACTCGGTGAAATGTTTGGAGCTGACTGTACCAACAAAGTCTTTGAGAGAGATCGACTGACACTGAATATTGATGACATATCAGCTGTTATCAACTTGGATACTCTGGTATGATCTTACACATAATTATATTTTAATTTCCTAATTTATTTCAATTTATATCTTAAAACCAGTCATATGAAATTTCAGTACACAATGTACATTGATATTTCACGTTCACATCTCTATCACTCAACATAATCCCCCATCTATCACTCAACATAATTTCCCATCTATCACTCAACATAATCCCCCATCTATCACTCAACATAATCCCCCATCTACTTGTATGATTTTACGGCAGCACATAATGTGTATGCCTTGCTGATACTGAGTTTTGTTCTGATAATGTAGCTATTTCTTTACAGCTTGAATCACACCATCGTCTTCAAACCTTATCCCAATCCCACTGAGTACACCTTGAATCACAACCCCATCATCTTCAAACCTTGTTCCACTGAGTACACCTTGAATCACAACCCCATCATCTTCAAACCTTGTTCCACTGAGTGGAGGTTTAAGTAGACCAAACAGATTAAATCATATGTGTAAATAGTTATATGTGTATGTATATAGTCATGTAGAAAACTACACCCGTTTGGTCATATAAAGAGAAACAACTGTTTAGAAAGACAAATAATGGAGGGCAGAGTACCTGGGAAGAGGAGAAAGGGCAGACCAAGAAGATGATGGTCTGACATTAAAGATAACATAAATACATTGCTAGAAAATGCAAGCCGCATTGCCCACAACAGAGAGGGGTTCAGAGAGTTCATTGGGAAGACGATGTTCTGGAAGGAATACGTCACATGACACATATAGTCATGTAATAGTCACATGTGTATGTATATAGTCATGTAATAGTCATATATGTATTTAATAGTCACATGTGTATGTATATAGTCATGTAATAGTTACATGTGTATGTATATAGTCATGTAATAGTCACATGTGTATGTATATAGTCATGTAATACTCAATAGCCATATGTGCCTGTAGCAGTTGGTAAATATGTGAAAGTTTTATTGTAATATGTTTCAGGATGTGAAGTGTAAGGATGAGGGCTTACAACAAGTCATTCATTCAGCAGTCACTAGACTTCATCAAGCAATTAACCCAATTAGATGTTGACAAGACCCCATCATTGAGACAGAATATGTCAATCATCATCATGTGGATATCAGATATTATCAGTCCAAGCAGACGTTGTGTGCACAAACATCAGCAGTATGAACAACAGAGTTGTGAAAGGTATTGACACAACAACATCTAACAAGTGCTTCCAAGAGCTCTTGTGTTTATTCAGAGTTTCTCTGATTTTGTGTTAGGTCAAATAAATATCTGATGTTGCTACATGCAGAAGAATGTACATGTACAAGCCAGGAAGTTACTCATGGAAATTATCTGATGTGCACTTCTTGAGCTGGAGGATATTGTGGATTGATATGTCCAGAACAGATCACCGTTTCAGATGTACACATGAAATCCAGACATCAATTGGTGTCCCACGTTCTTCCAGATAAAACTAGTACTCAATATTCAGAGCTAGGGGAGAGTTTGAATCATTGTCAGAGTTACTACTCTAATGTTAACATTTTCATCACATACAAATGATCCGGTGAAAGGGAGATGTGGATCTATTGAAGCAGAGATTTTCATTCTGTGAAGTTTGGTTTCCAGATATTCTATAAAAATGTTGAAGAGAAGTTGGCCTTCTGACAAAAATATTTTTGTATCACACAAATTGTCTTTTACCAAAGAAATAACTTATCCGATCCGTGGGTTGCTAACGTTCATTCTTTCTTCCAACAAAGAAATAACTTATCCGATCCGTGGGTTGCTAACTTTCATTCTTTCTTCCAACAAAGAAATAACTTATCCGATCCGTGGGTTGCTAACTTTCATTCTTTCTTCCAACAAAGAAATAACTTATCCGATCCGTGGGTTGCTAACTTTCATTCTTTCTTCCAACAAAGAAATAACTTATCCGATCCGTGGGTTGCTAACTTTCATTCTTTCTTCCAACAAAGAAATAACTTATCCGATCCGTGGGTTGCTAACTTTCATTCTTTCTTCCAACAAAGAAATAACTTATCCGATCCGTGGGTTGCTAACTTTCATTCTTTCTTCCAACAAAGAAATAACATCGTGTTACATCTGAATGTTTTCTGTACTATTAAAGAAGTGCTGAAACATAAATGTTTTCTGTACTATTAAAGAAGTGCTGAAACATAAATACATTTTTAACACTTTGCTCACCAGCAGTCCAGAGCGTACTTGTCCGCCATTACCGAGGGTGCACGCAAAATTTTATACATTGACATCGCTGTCTTTAAAAATTCGTATAAAATCGATCTAGCGAAAGAAATCCTGGAAACTTTCTGTGCGTTGTAACGGCTGTTTGCACTTTCTGAATGAATTTGAAAGCTCCAGAGTTATTTCAAGTGCAAAATGCTACTTATCATAATGCTAGGCCTAGATTTACATTAATTTCTATATATCATACAATATTTCCTTCGAACACTCCGATATTTCTGGATAAAAACTCACCTGCTATGTCTATATCATTATTCCTGACATGCCACCATTTTTAAATAACATAATTTCCAGGAAACACTATTTTTAGCACATTATTGCAATGGGTATTACCATTTTTCTTATCTATTATAGCGCATTCGACTAGTGTCGAACTTGGTCAGCAAGGTTCTGTAACGGAAATTCGGCTAATGTCGAAATTGGTCAGCAAAGTGTTAAAAGTCATTAGTACATGTTTACAAATAGATTGTTGGCTTGAAACCAGAAGGCATATGTCTAAGATAATATATTGTTGTCTCCGAGTGACCTCTATATTAAAAACCCGCCGACAGCAAGGACGTGTGATCTTTATCACACAGCCTATCTGGAAAACATGTATTAGTGACAAGTTTTTGAATACAAACATGTGTAGAAATACAAATTGTTGAATCTGATCTATATATGGAAAGCATTGTTTTGTTTTATACATGTGAAATGCGTGGTTGTTTTATACATGTGAAATATGTGGAGAAATGGAACATTGAATTCTTGAACTTGAATTCATACATTGAATTCTGGGTCTTGAATTCATACATTGAATTCTGGGTCTTGAATTCATACATTGAATTCTGGGTCTTGAATTCATACACAGCTGTTTGTATATGTTGATACTGAATCATGATAGATGAAATAGTTTCTGTAAGAATGGTTGGCATTGCAGCGAGCACAGAACTCAGAGAATGAATTACAGTCATTGAGAATAACCTTCTGTAAAGGATATATCACAGAATTTGAGTGTGCTTCAAATTTGATAATTTCAAACAAAAGCATCACCATGACGGTGAATTGGATTTTATAGGCTTTTATTTTATCGATTTTTCATTGAAATCATTATAGATTGTGATTCAAATGATTACTTATGGAGAGATAAGTTATTTTCAAACTCAAAAATCAGTTATACCATGCTGCTTTATCTAAATTGATATTAAAGCTTCAACCAAGTTTGAACGATACATTTACAGACTAGATCTAGGTTTATAGAAGGATTTTAAGACATACCTGTAGGTTTAATCCCTGAAATTACAAAAACAAATTGACCATAAATCGAGCCAGATTTGGTCTATGTTGACTGTTTCCACTCCAGAATATTTGCAAAATAATATCGGAAAATTTGTACTATTATATTATCGTTTTAAAGGTCAAAATTTGCTGGGTTTTTGTGGAAAATCGTCTTTGAGACTGTCTTACATGTCTCATATCACACACACACACAAACAGAATCTACACCAACAATATATGCAGAATTCAATTCTTTATTTATATGTGCAAAAATTATTTCAATAACTCTAACAACAAAAAAGTAATCACAATTTCAAAACAGCCACCAACTATTGCGTAACATTTCAAAAAATTCAGCAGCAGGAGAGAAATTACGTAATTGTAAACACAGAGTGCTAAAGGTTAACAGTCATACATCCCTGTACTGTACTCATAGACTTGCTAGATTAATAGTCACACATCCCTGTACTGTACTCATAGACTTGCTAGATTAATAGTCACATCCCTGTACTTCAGCTTAATGTGCTGATACATTTCTGTAGTTTTCACCACTTTCTTGATCTAATCAAGGATAACAGATAATTGCTTTTATTTGGTGTGTCTTGATAGTGGGTGTAAACTGCTATTTTTACATCACATTGTTCGCCTGCACCAAGATGGCATGTACAGAGGACACTCTTGATATTCTGAATAATATTCACAGGTTACGAGACAACGCCATGGTTATTCAAATTTCTATCACACATTTAAAGTTTTCATTTGAAGCAGCCTTGTACAAGAACTAATGTTGGTAGTGGTGAGTGTAAACACAAAGTAATATAGTTTTGACTAAATTCATGTTTAAACCAAAGCATATGTTTCAAGAGACGGATACAAAATATAAACGTATAACATATAGAGCGACTCAGAAACAGGACTCACAGCTGCAAGGAAAATGTATCAGGTAATAGTCGAGTAAACAAAATGTGAGCAGAGAAATGGTTATTGAAAAATAAAGGAATTGACAGAATAAAATTATATTTCAATGAGAGCGAGACAAACAATATATTTCAATGAGGTTAGTTTGTTTGTTTGTTAGTTAGTTTGTGTGTTTGTTTGTCCTTTTGTGCCACAGGTAGCACATAGGAAAGAGGTCTTGATTCTTTATGCGTTGAGGTCCGCTGCCTGTACTTTTAGTTCTTGTATGAACTTTTAGTTCTGCGTTTTACTTCATATTTTTAGATGATCAGTTCTTTTCATCGTTAAACACATAACTTGTTACTACCTCTAAAACCAGCCGACAGCAAAACAATATTAGTAGCAGAGTGTTGGTATACAAATTTTAGATATTATCTAGGCATAATAAAGTTTTAAATGTAATAGCAACGGTACAAGACTGGCCGATGAAATATGTAGGGTCAATGGGCAGCAACCATCAAATAAGTATGTAATAACAGAAATTTGTTAGGTCCTGTATTTCTTTTAAATACAGTCAGATCTCATGATAACAACTTGGTCCCGACAAATAAAATATGTTTGTAATCACAGACATTTGCTAGGTCCTATATAGTTTGTAATCACAGACATTTGCTAGGTCCTATATAGTTTGTAATCACAGACATTCGCTAGGTCTTATATACATTAGAAGAAATGACAAAGAACAAATATAACAGGATTTTGAAAATTGTAGAATAGAGAAACTTGTTATAAAAGAATGCAATCTAGAGATTCCATGTTGGTTGTCTTCTTTCACATGGTCACTTTATTTTCTACAACTTGATTCAGTTCAGGAAAAAAGTGAATGGACAACTGACCTTATACAGTTGACTCCCGTTATAAGAACAGTCCAGGCAGACAAAATATATATGCCATAACAGAAATTCGCTATCTATCTATTTGCTAAACCCTTTGTTGCCTTTCAGCGTCAGGGGTAGAAGAGTTTTCTGGAGACTGCCCTTTGTGTGCTGAGTATATTGTGGAGTTTGTCGCCTCTTTTATTTCAGTGGTCCATCGTTTTCGTGGTCTGCCTCTAGGTCTGTCTTCGCTGTCTGTGTAACATAGTTTGCTGTGGTATGCTGTCTGATGGTAGTCTGTTGATGTGTGCAAACCATTTGATCTGTTGTCTCTTGATATATTCCAAGAAATTCACTATATACAGTACAAATAATATTGAATAATGGGGATTGTGTAAACTATTGTTATAATGGGAAATATGTTATAAAATAATGCGCTATAGAGGATTCCACTATAAAGCTCAGAGTTCTATTAGACACTTGGTAAACTCGCAGCTTTCTCCAAATTATTAAGGTCTTACAACTGGTCACACCAGTCTTAAGAAATGAGTGTTTCTTAAAACACTAACATAGAAAAGTGAAACTCCTTTACTGACATCTCTAGGGCAGCAGCTGCTTTTAGATAACTTAACTAGTTAATACTTGACACATACACAAGTCGGACAATCAATAAAATAGCAAGTTATCATCACAGGAGTGTTGATAAGACAATTTTATTGCACATAAATTTTGTGCTAACTTTATGCAATATTGAACATTGATAATCATTACAGCATATGCTCTTAACATTAACTCATTAACTATCATAAGCCAACACTCTGTATCTGAGAATATATACAGGCCAGCCAAAGGCCGCAAAGTACAGTCATACTTGTTTTTCAATGTAAAGGGAGATAGCTGTAACATTAATTCACATCTTTTTAAAAATTTGATTGTGAATTAATATATAAGCAAACTTTAGGTTTCTAAAACAGGTTTCACCATCTTCAAAGTGTAGTAGTAATGATAATACTGTATATGAATATTAATAACATGCAAGATGGCAAAAAGTAAAATATTCAGAGATGGGAGAACAATGAAGTATAGGCCTACACATTGCTAAGAAATCAATGAAATATTTTGGTGATGACAATATGCAGAATATACCAAAGTCCAAAAGAAACATAATGAGAATTTGAATAAGCGGAAGGAAAAAAAAATAGTATAAAATCGCAACAGAGTAGGTATAATTTAATACAGTGGTTCTCAACCATTTTTGTAGGCTGGCTTCTTTTAAGATAAATGTTTTTTGTGTGTACCCCACCCTATTTCCTAAAAAAGTCATTGGCTTTACACGTTAAATGAACATTAAAATATGGAAGCATAATTATTTATTAATAGTTCATAAGTAAAGAAAAATTAGAATTCAGTGAATGGAATTTGAATCAGGTTTACTAAAATGGCACCTACTCACCTAGCAGCTTGAGTCAACGCATATTTTGTCTTCGACCACACAGCATCTCTAAATGAGATATCTATTTTAGTCCAGACCTCCGACAACACTATTCGACAATTCCGGAATCTATTTCAAGCTACCTAGTATAGGCCTAATATAAAAGCATTGAGGATTTCCCATTTGCTACTGCATTATTTTGCTGTAATAATAAATAATTGCTACAGCGAAGGCAGACATAGAGGCAGAGCAAAAAGACAGCGGACTACTGAAATAAAACAGGCGACTAATTCCACAATATACTCAGTACACACGAGGGCTGTCTCCAGAAAACTCTTCTATCCCTGACGCCGAAAGGCAAAAGGTTTCATCAAATAGATAGATAGATAGAATAAATAATTGATGCTTCTATTTTCTATTCTATATGTTCTATTTCTTCTGCATTCGTTCTCAAACTCCTGCAGATCAGCAGGATGTAGTCCGGAGAACGGAATGCGTTGTGTCATGGTTTACAGCATTGCTGTGATATCTGCGCCTTTTGGTCTGACAGGTCCAACTTCAGCATGGTTTTGGGTCAATGACCCTATATGGGATGGGACATCCAACTCCATCCCATAACCTCTTTAGTCTCCTATTACGACATGCATGGAAGGTAAACAATGTTGCTATTCTTTGCTCCCCGACAACACACGGGCATCTGTATGTTCATTTATCCATGTCTCATCTAAAGCAACATTGTTTATGTTTTATTCCTGTTTATAATTGGGCCTAATTGTTTATGTTTTATTCATGTTTATAATTGGGCCTAATTGTTTATGTTTTATTCATGTTTATAATTGGGCCTAATTGGTCTTTGTAGCACTAAGACTTCTGATACTTAATCGTACTAATGTTAAATGTTTGGAGGCTATGAATTTACATATACGTGCAGTGTGTGTTTTGTTGTTGTCTGTGTGTCCATCGAGTGGTACATATTCATAATAGTTGGAGAATATACACTGTCGAAGTCTCGACTACAACTGCATATTTCTTTATGGATGCTGTGTGGTCGAAGTCGCAAAACGTGCTGACCCTAGTTGCAAGGCGAGTGTGTGCCATTTGAACGGACCAGGTTCACAATCCATTTGCTGCATTCTGATTTTTCTGTACATGTTACCAAAGTGTTTCAAGCTTTATCGCTGTTTTCTTATTGCTGTTATCTTTCATGGGCTCCACATTCAAATTCAGCATTTTTCTCCGTGGTCCCCAGGAAGACCACATGGCTCACAATAAGGACCGCTGATTAGAGTAATAATTATATAGATAGAAGCGGGCCAGTCGATGCTTGGAAAGTAAAATATAGACGTATATCAGAGGTCGTGTAACCTCCATTATTTTTGTGGTCACCGCTCTGATATAATGAAATGTGACTCGCGGTTGATAGGAGCATGTCTCACTATAAGAGATTTTTTAAAAAATTTAGTAAAAAGATTAATAGGATTCGTGGTGTCGGAGTTCGATTATATGAATCGTGACCTTCATTATTTTGTTAATTATAATGGGGCTCTAATCAAACTGGACTCAAAGTCCGCGGTTGGAAGCAGCCTACCTCACCACAAGAGGTGCTGCTGTTGCTGTTTGTCCGTCGAACTCGACGATGACCATTCAGCTCAATTGGGGTAATGATGATAATGTGCACGACCATCCAGCCCCATGAGTGCCTGGAATTACACTCCGGGCACGCGCGGCCACCGACCCTCTTCTAGCGCAACTCAGCCGCGCATTCTCATACGTGAGTCTCTCTTCATCAGCCGCACCATCCTCGACTCCAGTCGTATCCATCCCGCATAAGATCCCCTCCCCCATGAACCTGTGTTTATTTCGAAGTGAGCCAGTGATGTCATAAGTGATTCTAAACGCCTCCCATGTCCTCCTGCCCCACGGGAGGGAGTCCGGAGTTCTCCACATAACAACTCTTTCCGCCCAGCGTGTCTGCACCTTCAAAAACATTGTATGTTTGCTTACAGACCTAGATTTCATCAGCTCTTTACTGTCAGACACCCTATCCCACCAATGGATGTTGGGTATCCCACGTAGGCAGCCCAGGTGGAAATCCTGAGTCTTCTAGCGTATCCGGCATACACCGTTCATGTTTCACAGGCATAAAAAAATACGAAGTACAAACTAAATGACCGATCAAGACACGAGAAATTATTCTCTGTGAAAAATACGCGACACTTAGTACAAAAAAGTAAGTACAGTACAAAAACTCGTATCTTGTTACAAAAAGTCGTATCAATGTCGGTACATGGAAGTAGTATTAACAGTAGCAGAGAACGAAACTCTTGTTGTTCCTTCTCAAATTTAAGCTATTTAGCTGAATCTAGCTTGGAAAATGTATACAGCTATGTCATGGTTTATTGATTGACTGCGATATCTGCAACGCTCATCCTGGCCTTTTCGATTTCAGCATTTGCGGATCATGTTGACCTACAAGTAGCATATCCAACATCAAATCTAACCCTCGCTCGCCGTCTCTTACGACATTCCCTGTAGACCACATTCCTTGCAGACCACATTATTACTATTCAATTTTCCAACACAAAGTCAAATTACCACAGTACAGTAATAATAATATATATTGCATCAGGTCAAGTTACCACGGTACAGTAATAATATGTTACATCAAGTCAAGTTACCACGATATAGTAATAATAATATATATTACATCAAGTCACGGGAGTCGACGCTTGTCATTTTCAGCACCTTTTTGTCCATTAAAAAATAAATAATATACGGTTGATCTTTATCTCACTCCATGCTGTTACCCTTTCTGAATGTTGTTTCTGCTGCTCTTGGTGTGTATAGATATCCACCCATAAGGCATAACCCGTCATGATCTTAGTGCTACCACATTGGATGCGTCAACACACCCCAATCGATTTCTATCTTCAGCGATGTCAGTGAGTGAGGAATAATCACACCTATCAAGTCCTTGATCTTATCTGTGTATGATTTTCTTTGACCCCTGCTTTTTCTACATTAGATTGTTCCCTGTAGTATCGCTTTTGTCAAGAAATCATGTCATACATGCCCAAACCATGCAATCCATTGTAATATTTCAGTGCTCGAGACGTTTAACTGATGGCGCACATCTCCTCTCCAGTGATGCTTTTAACATAATTAATTCAACATATATAGTAATTCATAACAAAGTGGTTTTTACAAGTAATATATCATTATGATCACAGAGCACCTGGATACACTTTATAACTGTTGAGTCTGAGCACAATGTCTGGATGTGTTCTCTGAGCTACTTGGATGATGTGGTCAATGTTCTGATTAATTCTCCGAATGTCATCGTGATAAATACCAGCTATCTGCCCAATGTCATAGATCACGTTTGGGGGATTCACGGCTACCTTCATTGCACACTTGTAGCTTATCTTCATCTCCGGACTCGTCAAGAAATCGGTCACCTAATTTTTGGACAAGAAAAGAGAAAATAATGACATATTGATCAAGTTTTCATTGGTCAAGATACTCTGTTAAAACTCATTTTATCTCTGTGTTCGGAAATCTCCGTTCACATTATATCCCTGTGTTTGGGGATCTCCGTTCACTTTATATCTATGTGTTCGGGGATCTCCGTTCACTTTATATCTCTGTGTTCGGGGATCTCCGTTCACATTATATCTCTGTGTTCGGGGATCTCCGTTCACATTATATCTCTGTGTTCGGGAATCTCCGTTAACTTTATCCTCTAGAGATCGCTGGTTAGAATCCCACTAGCGACATCTTGTTTACACAGTTAATGCTATCTGAGATCTCTAGGGATTATCGCTTGAAGCTACGGAGTTACGTTCTATGAGTGGTACCAGAACTTCATATACGCACTCAGTAAGGAGGAAAGGGGGGGGGGTGTTACCTAGAAAAAGGAGCATTCCTCAGATTTCTTGTGAAACTCTCATTTTTACGATGAGAACGTGATGTCTTGCAAACAATTGTTCAGGAATGAGATTCAGACAACTTTTGGCTACATTACTAGTATTGAAAGATATTGTCGGGTTTACTGGCCATCAATTCATAGGTTTAAACCCCCTCCCTTATCTACGGGCGTGTGTAGTACCCGTACAGCTTTTCTTTGAGAGTTACGGAGCACATGTGTAGTAACCCGAGTATAGTGAAGTCAATCTTCTAATCCTTGTCAATCCTCTCACTTAACTATTTTTACTTTTCAATCCTCTCATTTAACTATTTTTTTTTCATTATGGGCTTCAAATGCTGAAGCTATATATTTACAAGTCTCCATGAATATGGAAGATTGATTGCTTTCCTGCAGGAAGGGTTTGTCTAAGGTGTTTAACATCTTATGGGAGATAAAGAGTGAATCCAGGGATGTTGGCCTATCTTATATGTTGTACCTGACGCATGAATCGTGGAAAATAAACACAACGAGGAAGGGAACTGGCCACCCCAGCTAATAGTTGCCATGGCTTAGTACATGAAGAGTTATCTTCATCCCCGACGGCAGGTTGCTGCCATGGGGGCATTCCTTTACTTTATATTTTGTAAGAAAAGTCGCAGACGATCGTTGTGACAGGCACATATGAATTTCCATCCCGACCCATCATTTGTAAATTCAAGCAAGACGCATGAGGGTAAATGACAATAATTCTTACAGCTGACAGGAATTGAACCAAGTCCGTTCTAGCGGCACAGAATCGCAATACAGTTTAAGTATCCTTTTTTTCCGTAGGTGGAAGAACATTGTTCAATTCCCGTCAGCCGTAAGAATTATTTTCATTTATCCTCATGCTTCCTACTTGAATTTACTGTATAAGATATTATTTGAAGCAATATTGCCCTTTCTCTATGGTATTTATGTTTACAAGAACACCATTAGTTCCTTGTAGTACAATTACGGGTGTTCTATGTTTGTGTTACTGAGGATACTTCAAAACGTGTACGGGATGTTCGTTGTTGTTGTAATAGTCCTTGTCTCGATTTGTCCGTTTTCAGTGAATTGAGTACACAGGTTGAATGTCTTGACGAGATCACACCTTTTTTTTGTTGAGAATGTGGTTAGTGGGAAATTGTTCACATGAGTTGCAAGGCAATTCGGTGCCCTTCGAACGGGCCTGGTTCAATTTGTAATAGGCATGCGCCTGAGAAAACTCAAATATACTTGTGTCATGGTTGAATGTGGCGTACTTCGGCGAAAATAAATGTTATCGCCTACACATTAACCAACACGGCAATTAATCAAACAAGCTAATAGTGTTCACACATATGTCAAATTCACTACAATCATTATTCAGCATTGTGAAATGTGAACATACCTCACAATGCTCTATATCTTCCTGGCTGAGGTTGCTCCATGAGGTTGCTCTATGTGTGACGATAGCTTTATAAGTTAAGAATCTACATTTCGCTGCATGATAGCCAAAAAGTCATACTAAAAGCATACTAATTAATGGAGTCAAGAGTGTGATGTCTAACAAAATTACTATGTTTGATTGGATATTCAGAATTTAGCATAGGTGAAGCTCTTATTCCCTATGTGTAATGTAAGTATTTATTTGTGGTTATATTTCATACTCTGCAGATTCCAACTCTCATCGATCTATACTTTCATAAAACGTCTGCTGTGTCTACTATATGTTTTCATATTCGTATGCTATAAAGATAAAAGTAATATGAGTTATTAACGAGTGACGTAGTACACAGTTTTCCGTAGATGCTAATCTCCGTGGCTAACCAGAAACCGCCCCACTAGCGTTGCCTACCGCACTTGCTAAGTAGCGATGTCACCATTCCTCCATCTTCCAAGAGTTTATCCTTGATATCTTATTCCTACTTCCTCATGGCTGAGTGAATCACCGGAGTAATTTTCAAATTTCAAACCGCGAATAATGAGTGCATTCGAAACCCAGGTCTGCTGGTCAGCGAGCGAATGACTTTACATTGCCCTAACATGTCTCCTACGTCACCTATGAGTGCCCATGTCTCCCACGTCACCTATGAGTGCCCATGTCTCCCACGTCACCTATGAGTGCCCATGTCTCCCACGTCACCTATGAGTGCCCATGTCTCCCACGTCACCTATGAGTGCCCATGTCTCCCACGTCACCTATGAGTGCCCATGTCTCCCACGTCACCTATGAGTGCCCATGTCTCCCACGTCACCTATGAGTGCCCATGTCTCCCACGTCACCTATGAGTGCCCATGTCTCCCACGTCACCTATGAATGTCTGCAACCATTAGAAGGTAATCAATATTAGCCTATTTTCGACCAAACATTTGAAGCTATTCTGTGCCCGCCTACGTTTGACCAAACATCACATATGCCTTAGATACGACATCAACAACATGCTTACATAATTGTATTTTGTTCTCACCAGTAAGCAAATAGAACAACAATTTAATATATTAGACAAAGCTGAAATACCTTCATTAGTTCCGTGAGAGGGCTCTCGACGAAGTCTTCATAGGTGATCACATGCAAGGGTAAACTACTGTTCAGCCACACTGAATATGTTTGATTCCACAGAACGCTTTTCTGCCAGTCTAAATATATAACAATAATGAACAAGATAGTGGACAAAATACATGACATCTGAATAGAGTCGCGAGATATTTGTACAATCTGGATAGAGTTGCGAGATATTTGTACAATCTGAATAGAGTCGCGAGATATTTGTACAATCTGAATAGAGTCGCGAGATATTTGTACAATCTGGATCGAGTCGCGAGATATTTGACTCTAACGCAACTAATCCACACTGTAAACATAATTATCGTTATTCATAACTCAACTATTATATAATTATCGTTATTCATAACTCAACTATTATATAATTTTTCATTATTCATAACTCAACTATTATCATCCATCATCATCATCTTTTACATAACTGATAACATTTTTTTTCACCATCAACACAAAGAAAACAGAGGTCATGTTGCAACCAAACAAACCGCCACTTAAATCCCCATATAAGGATCACAGAATAAGAGATTTAAGTGGTCAATAGTTTCACTTTCCAGGGAAGCACTCTCTCACAAAATGGAAACATCGACACTAAGGAAAATAACAGAATAGCGAAAGCTAGTGCCACATTTGGAAAACTGCGGGGAAAAAACGCATGAGAAAGAAGGGAAATAACACCTACCAACAAACTCATATTTTACAAAGCAGCAGTAATATCATCTCTCGTGTTTAAGTGTGAGAAACATGGACAGTATATGTCAGACACGCTAGAAGACTCAACCACTTCCACCTAAGCTGCCTTCGTAAGATATTCAACATCCATTGGTGGGATAAAACACCAGACAGTGAAATATTGATGAAATCTAAGTCTGTAAGCATACACACAATTTTGATGAAATCTAAGTCTGTAAGCATACACACAATTTTGATGAAATCTAAGTCTGTAAGCATACACACAATTTTGATGAAATCTAAGTCTGTAAGCATACACACAATGTTGATGAAGGCGCAGGCATGCTGGGCATGACACATGATCCGCATGAAAGATAATCACGTTTTAAAGACACTCTTAGACATCATTGACTCTTCAAAATATACACAGTCACACACCCCTTCCTCCCTTAATGGGAGAACCTTGCACACGACAGACCCGACTGGCGTCACAGAATCAAGAGTGGTGCAGCATCTGCAGAGAATCTCAGACATTATGATGCGCAGCAAAAACGCGCTAGAATTAAAACAGGAGCTGCTCAATGCCCCACAAACTCCTCCCACGCATGTTCAGAGTGTGATATCCAATTCCAGGTACGCATAGGGACTCATTAATCACAGTTGGGCACACCAAGACATCGTCATCTTCAGCATCATCACAGTTGAGCTGAACAGTCACCATCGACTTTGATGGACTAACAACATACAAGTCCTAAATGTGGCTGAGGCTTCTATACCAGACTTCTGTACACTTCTGTCATCTCGGCATTGACCCAAACATGCAACAACAAAAATGTAAAGCTTATGTCATCATCGCCTACCTGAACAGCCATAAACACACACAAAAAACACATTATATCACTTGTTTTCTCATATGTCTACTATAAATCATATGTTATATTATGTTATCTAATGTCTACTTGAACTCATGTTATATTATATGTTATCTAATGTCTATTTGAGCTCATATAATAATTCATATGTTATCGTTAACAAATATAATGAAAACAAAGATATGATATTATCAGTTCCGAGAAAGATGTAATAAAATGTTCTTACCAACTGATGATGGACGGAAATTCTTGTGTTGTGCATCAACAGAGAAAGGATTTCGAATAAACACAATGGCTCTTTCAAAATTTTTTTCTGACGCCATATGGGTCTCTATAGCAATTCTTTTTCCCATTTCGTAGACACTGGCCACGTTCCCAATTTTTAGTTGTGCCATTATGTTGTATATAGAATCAGTTGCTATACCTGAGATGGAATAACACACTTTTGGTACAATGTAAAAATGTATTCAGGATAACTTTACGAAAGTAAACATTACTATTGCATAGAATTACCAGCCCTGCACATATTCATATAGCGCTATCTGTACTATGTCAACGTTTTAGAATAGGTAGGACGTACGGATCAGCTCAACATTGTTTGGGCTGTTGTCATTGTCTAGGTATATATATATAAACATCCTACTTCAGCAAATGCTTTTGTGTCATTTTGAACTATATGAATAAACAGATAACATCTCTAAATCTTCGGCTAAAAATGGCGTAGAAAATGAATGTATTTTCTTGTGTGCTATTCGAAAAGCGGATTTCCTCATGAAAGCAATGGTACGCTACAGAGGTAATGTGCTTAGTAATTCTATTTTGGATAATCTGAACACATCTTGCTACTACAAACACCGTGTTCACACAAGACCCTAGACGATTATTCAGATGGAAGTCTCCGGGTGGAGTAAGTAAGAATCAAATCTACATTATGATACAGCAGAGATGGAGATCATACATATTTTGCTTACAAAACACAACCTAGAGCGAACTGTAACTCTGACCACGAACTACTTGTATCAAAGTTTCAGATAAAACTCAAAAATATCATCCAAAACAGCAACATGACTCGGTATGATACTTCCAAAACAGCAACATGACTCGGTATGATACTTCCAAAACAGCAACATGACTCGGTATGATACTTCCAAAACAGCAACATGACTCGGTATGATACTTCCAAAATTCCAGAAGAATATAATATAGATATCAAAAACTGACTTTGTCTCCTAATGGAAGAGCAAGAAAACATGACAACAGAAAATTTAGTAAATAAAACAAGATAGATATTCATCACAAGAGCCCAAAAACATACTCCTAAAAGAAAACTAAACAAAAAAAGCCTATGTTTCACATAACCATTTCACAACATTTCACATAACCATGAAGCTGGTGGAAAACAGAAGAAATCATATGTCAAAGAAAGACGTAGAAAGTACGACAATATATAGAACTCCCAAGAGCAATTAAAAAACAATTTAGGCAGGATAAACAACAATATGTAACCAACTCTTGTAAAGAAATATAAGAACTACATGAACAAAATAAAAGCAAGGACATGTCTCTGCTGCAAGAAATATACAGAACAATGTTTTCAAACGATCATTATGAGTCATAACAAATAAAAAAGGTAATAATTTAACGGAGCTAAAGGATATTCTCCATAGATGAAAAAAGTACAGTCATGAAATGTACAAAGCAACTACAAATATTAACACATAATACATCGACATACTTGGAAACGAAGATCAATAACTAGAGTCAACACTGGAGGATGTCAGGAACTCAATACACAATTATTTTTTTTTAAAGGCAAATCCAAGGATGCGATGATATAACAACAGAAATGATCCAGGCATGCGGAGAAGGAAGTGTACTTATATACCATAGCAATGTTGCAAGTCCGGCTCTGTGGCGAAGTGGTACAGGGCGCGTCTGTTACGGCCAAAGTACCGAGTTCGATCCCCGCCACAGGCAATTGTGCATCCGGACCGTTCAGAAAGTAATAGCAAACTACTGAACGCATATATTGCCTAGAAAATCATCACAGCTAACAAAATATGGTTGATAGCTACGTCCTGAATAGGATGTGCTATCAAAAAATTTATGTTGCAAAAGCTGGAAAACTGGTATATGGCCAAATGACTGGAAAAGATCAATTTATATCCCATTACCAAAGATGGCAACCTACAGTTACGCACTAACTACAGAACTATCGCTTTGATAAGTCAAGCTAGTAAAATACTATTATATATAATGAAGAGAATGCAAAATAAGATAGAAACAAAAGTTCATGATGCACAGGCAGATTTTAGATCCGGCAGAGACCGCAGAGATCATATCTTCAACATGAGAATCATTATAGAAAAATGCAGGAAATTCAATATAGACCTACACGCATTTTTCATATTTTTCTTTGACTACATCAAGGCATTCGATTGTGTACATCACCAATTATGAAAAATTATAGTCCACATGGGATTTCCAAAACATCTTACATACTTAATCACAATTTTCTACCTCGAACAAGAGACCGCAGTAAAAGTGGACAGATTAATATCAGAATTTTAAATGTACAGAAAGGAGTTAGACAAGGATGCACACTATCACAGTACCTGTTCAACATCTACGCTGGAAGCTTAATGCGAAAGGTGAAAGACGACATGACATACGCTGACTTCCAACCTCTTATCATCGGCATCAGCAAATCCCAGGAATCAGATATGCTGACGATACAGTTCACTTAACAACAGACGGAGATGGTCTGAAGCAAATGTTACTATCAACAAAAGAATACGATGAAGACCAAATCCTGTACTTAAATATAAAGAAATAAAAATTATGACAACAGATAACATAAAAGTGCAACCAAAGATAATAATTGACAATTTCGAACTAGAGGACGTAACAAATTTCCAGTATTTGAGCACAAACATAAATAGCTTAGGAAACTGCGCTGTCGAAAATAAAGAGAAGAATTGCAGTGGCGACACTGAAACTTGCGCAAATGAAAAATCTGGCAAGGTACAAGCAGCGGAGCCAAACTATGTATGATCAGAACATGCTTATTTCCAGTGGCAATATACGGTTGCGAGGCATGGACATTAAATAAAACAATAGCAAAGAGGATCGCTGCTTTCGAAATGAGAAACTACAAAAGAATTTTACATATACCATGAACAACTAAAACGACAAATCAAAAAGTGTTATAATATCAATAAACGTCGAAGAGAGCTGTCTATTTAACAACATATTAACAAGAAAGCTGTGGTTTTTTTGTGTTGGTCATAGCCATAACAGCGTGGAAAGATTAATAGTTGAAGGCAGAGTTAACGGCAACAGGGGAAGCGGACGACAAGACCACGATGGTGCAGTGATATATCATATTGCTTAAACATGTCTCTAGCTGCGGCAGGTCAACTCGCCCAGAATCGCGGAGAGTTCAGAGAATCTATAAGGAAGACCACGGCTCTGGAACGAATATGTCACATAATGATGGTGTCTCTGATCATATTCGTGCATATTACAGTGCTACTGTTCTTTGCTCTGGTTTCGGAGTCCGACTACTTTTGATGACTTCACAACGTGGTATCAAACTCATGATGCAGTGCTAAAAGTGCGGAATCCCAAACACTAGCTAATTTGTGAGATAGTTTAGTATTGATTTCACTACAAAACAAAATGTGAATCTTCTTGTGACTTACGGCCCATGGTGAAAAATGTATGTTTCAACACATGCCCGTGTTCTAGTAAAGACCTGCGCACAGAAAGAAAACAACCTGAAATGATTATTTTTGATTATTTCCAACCGTTTCGTTAGTCGGTCGTAGCTTTTTATTTTATTTTTACATACGACTTCAAGTATATCAATAATGACCAACAAAAAACACAACAATAATTTAAAAAATGTAACTCATGAAGGTCAATCACCAACACCTATGAAAATTATAAAAAAGATTAAACAATGGCCCTACAAAAAACATCACAGATGAAAAAATCTATGACAAGGAGCGAACAGAAACAAAAGTTACAACTATTAAGAAGATATATCTTTCCAGTGGTAACATATGGTTGTCAGACGTGGACAATGACATCTGCAATGGAAAAGAACATATCGGAATTCGAAATGAAATGTTCTAGAAAGGTTCTAAGAATACCATAGACAGAAAGATGAACCAATGTAAACGTCTGCAGAGACATGAACACAGAAGAACACTGGTTTCTAAAATAAAATATCAGAAAAAGCGAGCTAACATATTTCGGACATATAAAGAGACACATTTTATGAGTGTTTTCTAATATCAATGTTAGTCAGCAAGTGAGAAAACTTAGAAGTTTATAGTTGGTTTAGAAAGATTAATCGTGGAGGAATAAGTTCCAGGGAAGAGAACAAGACACAGACCAAGACTGCGATGGACACAGGATATCGAAGACCTTCTGAACATGAAACTGCAAGAAGCTGTGCAGCTTGCACAGAATCGAGAGGCTTACAGAGTAGCAGTGAGGACAACGTTCTATAAAGGACACAGCACATAGATATAATGAATGAAGGCTTATTTACTTTCTGCAGAGATGTCTTTACTGTCGACGATCTCGCGCAATCTGAATATGGTGCTAGGGAATGCGTTAATACCGTTCACATAACAGCTTTAACGGGATTACTTGTCTATGTGACAGCTATACCGTTCACAGAACAGCTGTAACGGTATTACTTGTCTATGTGACAGCTATACCGTTCACAGAACAGCTTTAACTGGATTACTTGTCTATGTGACAGCTATACCGTTCACAGAACAGAATTCAGACCAGCAACAGTGACATACCCAAGCATCGCAATAGTAAGAGTTTTTAATCTATCCTAGCACAAGTTTCAAACTATGTACATTACAAACAAACATGACAAACAAACATGACAAACAAACATGACAAACAAACATGACAAACAAACATGTAGAAACGCACCTGTTAACTGTTCTAAAATCTCCTTAATCCAGAGAGTTCCATCATCAGAAAATGCAACCAGTGCTGTGACCGGATGGGAGATCTCTGCAAGTGTAGCATGTCGAGGACACAAAATACTCTCGTCTTCATGCTCAATGACTGGTCGCCCCATTTTCTGCCACGACAATCCGTCGGGTGCCAAATCACCATTATTCACTGTGCCTATATTATCTTCCTGACTGTTCGAATCATAAATGTTTTCCTCAAAATTGGCATTATATGGCCGAGTTCTAAATAAATCAAATTCCTTTTCCGAAAGAGGTCTGGGATTGTCGTAAATATCTGTTTCTGGTCGAGTGGTGTATATGTTAGCGAGCCCATCAATAATATCTGCATTATTATCACTGATATCGTTATCAGTTTTCATAATTCTGTCATCTTCGTAAATATTATCATCTTTTCCGTAGTTATCGTCTTCACCGTTGAAGTTATTCACAAACTCTTCTGTTCCAAAGCTTTCATGTTGTTCAACTCCATCCTGTCTGAGAGCGCTGGTTGCTGTAATTGCAGATGACTGTGGTCTGAATGATTGCTCATCGGGAAACTGTTCATTCACAACGTTTTGCCTCGTTTCGCTGCTAGTGAGAGGGTCAAGAACCTGGTCAATACTCTGTATGCTCTGTCTTGTTTCACTACTTGTGAAAGGGTCAAGATCCTGGTCAATACTCTGTATGTTCTGCCTTATTTCGCTGCTTGTAAGAGGATCAAGACCATGGTCAATACTCTGTATGCCCTGCCTTATTTCGCTGCTTGTAAGAGGATCAAGACCATGGTCAATACTCTGTATGCCCTGCCTTGTTTCGCTGCTTGTAAGAGGGTCAAGATCCTGGTCAATACTCTGTATGCCCTGCCTTATTTCGCTGCTTGTAAGAGGATCAAGACCATGGTCAATACTCTGTATGCCCTGCCTTGTTTCGCTGCTTGTAAGAGGGTCAAGATCCTGGTCAATACTCTGTATGCCCTGCCTTGTTTCGCTGCTTGTAAGAGGGTCAAGATCCTGGTCAATACGATGTATATTCTGATGAATGATGAACTTGAGTCTTGCAGGAATTTGTCTCAGATATGAAGTTTCAACATTTTCTGACAAAAGGAGATGTAACATTCCTGGCGATATCAGCGTTTGCAATAGTCCTGGACGTTTTAGTGGTAACTGCGATAAAATAGGAACCTGCTGCTGTTTATAATCCAGAGGCTCAGATTGCTGTTCATAACGCAGAGGCTGTATCTGCTGTTCAAAACGTAGAGGTTCTATCTGCTGTTCATAATGTAGAGGTTCTATCTGCTGTTCAGAGCGTAGAGGTTCTATCTGCTGTTCAGAGCGTAGAAGTTCTATCTGCTGTTCATAATGCAGAGGCTGTATCTGCTGTTCAGAACGTAGAGGTTCTATCTGCTGTTCAGAGCGTAGAGGTTCTATCTGCTGTTCATAACGCAGAGGCTGTATCTGCTGTTCAGAACGTAGAGGTTCTATCTGCTGTTCAGAACGTCGAAGTTCTATCTGCTGTTCAGAGCGTAGAGGTTCTATCTGCTGTTCATAACGCAGAGGCTGTATCTGCTGTTCAGAACGTAGAGGTTCTATCTGCTGTTCAGAGCGTAGAGGTTCTATCTGCTGTTCAGAGCGTAGAGGTTCTATCTGCTGTTCAGAGCGTAGAAGTTCTATCTGCTGTTCATAATGCAGAGGCTGTATCTGCTGTTCAGAACGTAGAGGTTCTATCTGCTGTTCAGAACGTAGAGGTTCTATCTGCTGTTCAGAACGTAGAGGTTCTATCTGCTGTTCAGAACGTAGAGGTTCTATCTGCTGTTCAGAGCGTAGAGGTTCTATCTGCTGTTCATAATGTTTTGTGCTATTACGAACAGTGTACGGCTTGTTTACCTGCGTCTCATCAAAGTTAGATTCTCCTCCATGGTTCCATAGATTCATCTCTGCAATTGCATCTTGTACATCTGAATTTATGTTGTCTGAACCGGCTACAACACGATCGGGCATGTCAATTTCATCATTAGACAAAGAAACCGGTGCCTGAAGTTCTTCATTACCAAAATCGTCTTTCAGTATATTATAATTACTGTCATCAAAATCTTCGTAATCAGCTTTATCGATTCCGTTAACATCAATAGGTGATTGTTCTTCAATTGCATTAATATTGACAAGCTGCCCATCATTCTGTGGTTCTGCAAGAGTGTTCTCTAAGTTTTCATTCGTATCTATTGTAGAATATTCGGCCAAGTTTTGAAATTCTGAATTGGTTTTTCTATCTAATTGATCAGTATTGTTATGTTCACTGTCTGCCAAAAAACTGACATTCACATTTATAATGTTATTTGTATTAATTTCGCCACTCGCTGTTTTATCGCCATAAACATCGTCACTACTATCATGTGCTTTCAATGTGTCTTGATCCCCATTCTCAAGACTATTACCAAAATGTAAATATTTTCCAAGATTGAACCAGGAAAACAAAGACGATTCTTGATTATCAACAGTGTCCAAAGGCTTCAAAAAAGACGATTCTTGATTATCACCAACATTATCCTTCTCTACATGATAATTCACAGGTGAATGTTCTTCCTTGCTGCTATCATCAACGTTTTCATCGTTATACAGAGAATTCGAGTATTTGGTAGAGCGCCAGTTGGGATCATATGCAACATCTTCAATGTTCTCGTTGCCATCTCCTGTAATTTGTGGAGCTTGTGCTGTCTCGTTCCAAAAGATTTCCATATAGCTTGAAGGTACTAACGATTGAGAATCACTTTCACTTGTTGTCTGTGAAACATTGACTGTATTTAATGCAAATACATTCCTTGATTCTTCATCCTGAACAGTTCCAATTGTTTCTAAACTATTTCTCTCCGGTTGTGAGTTATTTGCTTCTAGTACATCATTCACATTTTCGTCAAGATCTTCATCAATTCTTTTGGTTTCATCAACTTCTGTGATCTCATCAACTCTACCAGTTCCATTACTAATTTCGCTTTCATTCACTTTGTTGGTTCCATCGCCATTGTTAGAACTGCTTTTCACAAGCGCAATGTCTTCATTTTCTTGACTTGGTATGGAATTTGAAGTTTCAGCTAGTGATATCTCTCTTGTTAATTTGTACCTTGTCGTGTTCCACTGCTGGCGTACCGATGCCACTAACAGTAATGTTACAGCAACAGCAAACACCAACTTCAAACCAACTCGACGCATTGTTATCTCAGTCATTAGGTCTGATATCTTCCTTTAAAAGGATTTTCAACTTTCAGATTCAACGTTATCTGAAATCAAACATTGGAATGTAACATTGAATTCAGATTTCAGAATACAAATTTCAAATCACACTTCATGTACTATATAAAATACAAAGTGAAATGAAACAACGTAGATAGAACAAACAACTTAGAACAGTATCTTACGGAAAGTAGAATCATTAGTTAAAAATCATATCATAATAACATCATATGCAAAAAATGGCATTAAAATGTTCGATGGTTAATCAGATAATGACATCTCTTTGAGGGTAGAGCTAGTGAAATGTGTTATTATATTACATATACTTGCTGCGTAGAAATGTTAGATTGGGAACAAGAGGAAGAAGAAGTATTCCAGAAATCACTTTTAAACATATATGTTGCTAGTGAAGACAACAATAACATAGACAATATGTTGCTAGTGAAGACAACAATAACATAGACAATATGTTGCTAGTGAAGACAACAATAACATAGACTATATGTTGCTAGTGAAGACAACAATAACATAGACTATATGTTGCTAGTGAAGACAACAATAACATAGACTATATGTTGCTAGTGAAGACAACAATAACATAGACTATATGTTGCTAGTGAAGACAACAATAACATAGACTATATGTTGCTAGTGAAGACAACAATGACGGCTAACATGTAAGTAAATTACGTATGGTCCAAGATTCTAACAACTCACGAAACAAAATAGTAAACTACAACTAAGTAAGTTATATCAGAATGTTTTTCCTTTTCTTATAACTGGCCGTCTTGTCAAGTGTGAAACACCTGCCTGTGTCGTGATGCGCGTGAATCAATAAACTACATTATTGTCAAACTAAACATCGCATTGTAATGTAAACTATTTATTATTTCATATCAAGAAGTATTGCCTAAAACTAATGAAAATCTCTACGGGGTAAGCGTAACCATATACAATATAAAACATATGGGCTAAATTGTGAATCATCCTTCAAAACTGGCGGATTTGTCCTTTACCACTCTATCAAGAGAGAGAGAGAAAGAGAACTAGAAAACAAATACATTGGACCTCTCCCTTGGAAGAACTTGCACCATCCAACTATCCTAACACAATTACTAGATAAAACAGCCAATAAGTAAACATTACCAACAATCTTGAGGAAATGTGCCCCCTTTTTGTGGTAGCGTATCCTATTCAGGACGTAGCCATCAACTCAACATTTTTTGGATGTAAGTGATTTTCTAGGAAATGTGTTTTAGACATCAGAAATAGTTACCCATCCTCCGCAATACATGCCCTCCGCTGATGGAACGGCTTTCAGCGGCAGCTGTTTTGCAGAATATCGCATCCATATACGATACCCTGATGGATATACCTACGAGTTATGTAACTCTTTTCGTGAAAATCACTCAAGTTATGAAGCAGAGGATGAGGCCATCAAGACAGCCATTGAGTTAATACACCAACAGTTTGATCTTATGGAACAGAAACCATCAGTCATGTTTTATACAGACTCCGTGTCAGTTTTGAAAGCTCTGAAACACACCCTATATGACAATCAAGATATTCTTCACATATCAAAAATAGCGCACAGTCCTATCTCCGTATATCCACTCAGTATGACCATTCAATGAACACGTGGACATAGCAGGAAATTAAGTATCAGACAGACTTGCAAACAGAGGCGCCTCAATACACCAACATCAAAGATCTTTTAGTATGGAAACGGTCCAACACATTCTCAGAAACAACACCAAGGAAATCTGGCTGAACAGATGGACCAAAAAGGCTGACTGATCGAAATAAATTAAATGAAATGACACTATCGAAGGACAAAGAAAACATAAACAAACTCTGCTGGAGAAATACATCTCTTATCTTTCAGTTTCGAACACATGACATGCAAGAGTTAATAGCCATGTAAGCCGTATCAAACTCCAGCTACTGCCCACTTGTAGACACTTCTCACATCCCAACGAAACAGTGGAACACCTTCTTATTGACTGCCCTTACCTTTCAAATGCCAGGAAAAAAACTTGTACAGACACACTTAACAGTCACTAACTGACTGTATGGTCAATATATCAACTTCAGTAATAAGTCATCTTCAGAAGACCTGCACTTTTTTGTATAAGAATTGCATTGTGCTGACAAGAGTAGCATTATTCATCAACATTTGGAATTTGACAACAACAACAACCTTTCCGACTATGTTCATTGGCTGTCGACACAAAGTATACACATAGCGACCAATGAAAATCAAGGGAAAAGTATAATGTGAAATTTTTGAAAGATTATTCCCGATGTGCCAACATGATTGAATAGTTCACAAAAGTCACCCTTCCACTTTTATGAGATTGAATTATCCTCAAGCACACAACTAAACACGTACACACACATACACGCACAACCCTTACACATGCAAGCAGTTATTGAAATGTATATGACACGATCACAATTGTAAATTAATCAATAGCCAGGTATGTTTATGTTTTCTTTATACCACAATATTGTGTCCGCTGAACACAAACAATGTAGCACCGGCCAAAGCTTTCTGTATAATTTATTGTTTGATGGTCTCTTCCTTTAGTAATATGTTACAACAGAGGTCTGATAATTTCTTGTTGCAGCCAGGGAAGGTTTTTTCCCTACAGAATTTCTATTGACAATTATTCTATAAACATGCGAAACCCGTAGAAGAGACTTGGGATCAGTTCCTAACAATTATTCTATTAGAGGGGGAGAAACTTGTTGATGAGATTTTGGGATCGGTTTCTAACAATTATTATATAAACGGGCGAAACGAGTAGATGAGATTTTGGGATCAGTTAAGTTACCTCAATTTTTCTGTGAATGGCTGTCAAATTAAGTGAAAATCTCCTAGTGTAAGAGCTTTGACTACTGCTTACACCGCCCTATAGCTGAGCGTGTCCGTTCACATTTTTTGGAGAAATCTTCAATCCATTAACTGTATTACATTCAAGTTGCAATTAAAGTTGTAGGGATATTAAAATTATCTTTTTGAACAAGCAGAGATGCTGGACCCTGTTCCTGTTCTCTGCTGAACAATCTACTGCTGGTAGTAATGCTGGTCCCGATATATTCACAGTGGTTGACATTTACTAGTTTTTATTTATTAAATAAAATAATATTGGTGTGAGTCCATTTTGTTGGTGTAAAGTCAATTTATGTTGGTATGAGTCAATTTCTTTTGGTGTACGTCTATTTCTGTTGTTGTGAGTTCATTTCTCTTGGTGTACTTCTATTTCTGTTGTTGTGAGTTCATTTCTCTTGGTGTACTTCTATTTCTGTTGTTGTGAGTTCATTTCTCTTGGTGTACTTCTATTTCTGTTGTTGTGAGTTCATTTCTCTTGGTGTACTTCTATTTCTGTTGTTGTGAGTTCATTTCTCTTTGTGTACTTCTATTTCTGTTGTTGTGAGTTCATTTCTCTTGGTGTGCTTCTATTTCTGTTGTTGTGAGTTCATTTCTCTTGGTGTACTTCTATTTCTGTTGTTGTGAGTTCATTTCTCTTGGTGTACTTGTATTTCTGTTGTTGGGGGTGCATCTCTGTTGGTATGCACTAGCAGATGTTAAGATTTTTCTATCACATAATTCGTGTTTTGATAACTATATCATGGCAGTTTATATTTCTGTTTGACTAGAACTTAATAAATACAACATAATTACGAGGAAAGGGTAAAAGAGGCATATTTACAGAGACAAGAGAAACAACATATTCACAAATTCAATGTATTAATGACAATATTTTCCTTCTTTGAGTTGACGAGAGATAAGACGAGTTCAAATTAAAATATATTATTCATTCAAATTCATTTTTTACTGCTACAAATGGAGATATCGATTATAAACTGTGGGTTTGTGCTGTTATACGAGTAGTGACAGGTCTTTGTGTTCGAATAGCATGGACGTTTCTGGAATGTTGAGTATAATGTACATAGTCATGGTTGGTCACTCTCACTTCTATACTGAATGTATCATCACTGACTCACCAGCTTATCCACAATGTAACATAACTAGACTAGCAGATTGCATGAATATCCAGTGTGCATTTCTTCTTGCGGATGCTCCACTTACAATTACGTTACTAGATGTTCCACTTACAATTACGTTACTAGATGCTCCACTTACAATTACGTTACTAGATGCTCCACTTACAATTACGTTACTAGATGCTCCACTTACAATTACGTTACTTATACTCTGAGTCTTCGCAAATTATTACAAATACGTTACACTTAGTATGAAGAAAGAATGAGTACAAGAAATAAGGATCAAACAAATAAACTATATAAGACACGACACCTTGTTGAAGACCTTAGTGCTACTCAATAACAGTGAGAGAGAAAAAATGGTCTAATAGTCTAATACATTAGATATTTAAATTGATGGTATAAACAGTGGTTATAGATACCAGAGTGGCGTTTGAATATACAGTAAGCATTATGTGTAGGCCTATCAGTCTTCTTACAAGAAACACGGTAAATTGAAAGATTACAGTAAACAAATATAAAATGTAACATTTACCTTGACAACTATTAATAATACCGTAAAATATCACCTGTACGTCTCTTCTGTACTGAATAGTGTCTACGAGAGAACCAAATGTATAATCTCTCTTTTTTTTACCAAAAAATGTTTTATTCGATAATGTATGTCACCTGAAGTAGACTAGATTGTAGAAACGTAGTACATCTTTGTAATGTCTTGTTTATATACCAGCTATTATTGAACACCTGGCAGGTGTATAAAATAAATGATATTCTGTTACAGTTGTATTGTACATCAAATACAATCCATGTATCAAGAAAGACAGCAATTTTATCGTTAGGCCAATCAATGACCTGAACTCTCTTCAGATAGATGGTTAACAATATCGATTTTTATCTTGTGTGAATTCTTTTTTTTTTCCATTTGATATACATAACTAATGTAGTCCATTGTAATAGATTTCGCAGACATATCAGGTAGATTAGTAACATATCAGGTAGATTAGTAACATATCAAATAGATTACGTTACATTTCAAATAGATTACGTTACATATCGAATACATTATGTAACATATCAAATAGATTACGTTACATTTCAAATAGATTACGTTACATATCGAATACATTATGTAACATATCAAATAGATTACGTAAACATAGTGAATATGTAATAAATATTAATATATATATATAAATATTTTAATATATAAATATATATATCAGAAACATGGATAATTAATAAACGGCTAGAAGACATCAATCTTACTATTGAGATGTGGATACCAGTAAAATAGAAACAATACGGTGAAATTCCCGGAAAGAGATAAAAACACAGAGATCTGACAACACTGTTTTATGCAAAGCAAACTATCAAAGTACACAAAATTGGAACAAAATATTGTGAATATGTTAAAAGACATGATACTGTGTCTAAGATTACTTGAAGATAAAGTTGAGGAATGGTGAGCTAGAAGATATGTGGAGGGGAACATCATGAGCTGGACAGGATACCCTCTATTAAAGCTGGACAGGATACCGTCTATAAAAGTACACCAGCAAAAGACATGGGATGGTAAATGTGGCTGAAGACCGAGGTGCCTGACAATGCCAATATTGTGCAAAGATTCATAAAATTGTAAAAGATATTTCGAGGGAACAGGCTAGAACAGAAAAAAAACACAAACATAACGCAAAGGTCACTAAAAAAAACAGCAAACACGATTCTACAACAAATTCTTACCTAAAGACAGCATCATTATTAAGTGCCGTCTCCGCAACGAAATTTGGTTGCAACAGACCTCCAACATCCCCCTGTTTCTTGTCTTGGTGATGTACTCCGCTAGACTGTAACTAGTCCATTTTGCGATGTGACTCTCCCATTTATATCTCTAACAACTTCTTACTTGCCTTCCTTTGACTTTACCCTCAAGTAAGATCTTCAACAATGTGGCATGTCTTTTAATGTGTTCAAAATATTTTGTTTGCTTGATCTTCATTTCTTTTAATAATTCTTTATTCATATTCAATGTTGTTAGATTCTCTTTGGTTTTTTTTCTCCTTCCTTGATGTTCTCCCTAATCTTCTATATATCCATTTCTCAAAGGCATCAATTCTGTCTTCAAAATGTTTGCTTATTGTCCATGTTTCTGAGCCATATATTAATATAGAATAGATGTAGCATTTTATAATTCTCACTCTTGGATTGTTTACTTAAACACAAGAACTTGCTAAACAATCGTCTAGACAAGAAAAACATAAAATGTTGTATTTATGTCTTGTTCTTGCAATATATACTTATCTTCTGTTATGGTAGAGTGTTTCTGTAATTCTGTCTGTCTCTTGGTTGCCATGGACTCTAAAACCAAGCCACTCTATTGTCCTCTTTAAATGTATGATATAATTACATATATTATTATATTACCCATAACCCCGCAGGGTAGTAGAGGTGACACTTTGAAAACATCAACACACAATAATCTTCTTATGCCTATCTCTGTTTTCAGTTGCTTATTGAATCAATTGTGGAGAATCCTAATACTATCTAATCTTCTAATGTTATCTAGTCTTCTATTATCTAATCTTCTAATGTTATCTGGTCTTCTAATGTTATCTAGTCTTCTGTTATCTAGTCTTCTAATGTTATCTAGTCTTCTAATGTTATCTAATCCTCTAATGATGTCTATCCATATTTTTGTCCTAAAGGTTGGCAGGCCCTTAACTGGCTGGAATCGCAAGCCTATTCCCATGCGTGCTTACTAAATGACTCACTGAATATGATTCAGAAAGTTAAAACAGGGGATGTACGTAGTGGATGGACGGAGTCATTAGAGAGAGCTAAAATGCGGGCATCACTACGAAAACTCACATTTATCTTTGACCCCGGACACGCGGCTGTGGAGGGAAACGAACGGGCCGACAAATTAGCTAGCCTCGCCACCAAAACAGATAGTCAGCATATGGACCAATCAGGCATACTCATTGTACTTCGTGAGTCCTAACGATCAGAGGATTTTTTAGATGAATGAGCGTGAGTCAATATCGAGAATGCCCAAATAAGGAGTGAGGACAGGTGTTCTCACAGAGAACATCTGACAAAGATTTTTAAAAAAGCAGTGAAACAACATAGAACCGGAACCATCAGCCGTTATACGTTATTTGAGAATGTGGTTGGTCAAGTACGGAAAACCTGTTTACTTGTGTTGCGAAGAGATTTGGTGCTGCTAGATCGGACCTGGTTCAATTCCCGTCAGCTGTAAGAATTATTGTCATTTATCCTAGATGATCTAGAACGCACGTATATTTAACCGTGCCATAAAGGATCCAGAGGTACAATGACAAGTTAGGTATAATTGTAAAGATAAATAACATAAACAGGGTTGCTCCAGAGTGTGGGCATAGGTAAATAAAAATTAGGTAGGTACACTTGGTACCAGAAGAATTGGAACCATCTGAGCTAGCCTGGTTCAAATCCCGATTGCTCCATTATGATTTTACTTTAACAATAAGTTATCAATACTTTTATATTTTAGTAGTAGATATATTAGAAAGGGATGTAAAAGCTAGGTAGCATTTACTTCGGGGTTTCCCATCTGGAACCAATTATAAAACAAATACAGGTACCTCTACCAGATAGTTTGCGTACTGATTTCCTGCAGCGGCACATGAAATATGCGACTTTATCCGGCTTTTCGTGGGCTGGCGAAATCAAGTATAATCAAACTCAACAAATGGTCTAGTTTATCAGACACGTTTAGTGACGCTGTACGTAAACCCTTTTCATGATGTTAATAGTAGTCGTATATTTAAATGGCTGTGTAGTAGACTTCCGCTTGCAACAATCTTATATTGGGTGTCTATAAAAATCGCTGTGCACTCACTCTCACTTACATAGGTATTAACACTACGTCATATGTTTTGTAAGTATTTAGTATATGGGTCTGTGTGACTTTAATGCAGAGACTTTATAGATAATTTATATATAATCAAAATATAATATATTGGCAAATTTGTTTTAAATATATATACTTTGGGCATGTGTAGCACGTGTTCACGATTTAATCGGAGCACACAATTTGCATGAATTACCCACTAATTATTTGGAATATTCCCGTGTAATGAGAATCAAAATTGTAGTTTGTAGGATTATGTTACATGTAACCTTTACAGACATTGACTACATCAATAACAAATATAGAAAATTATTGTGAAGAATTGTAGAAAAACAATAAAGATTGTAAAACTGTTTATTATGAAGACTAATGATTGTCAGACATACAAAAAGTAACACTAAAACGTGATTATTTATACAATTTTAAAGCATTTCGACCACTAACAACGTTGTAACTGCCGGCACTAACTGCAAAATATCGTTTTTGCTAAGTTCAAGCTCTGTCGATAAGTTAATATAAAGTCGTCGTATGACAATGCGCGCCACTTTAGACAACAGACAAAATCTGCATAATATTTGTCTAAATAAAGTTGGACAACATATGGTGATGAACACAATTTCAAGCACGAATCGTATACCAAATGTGGTTATATCAGAGAGTATAACCACAAGCAAGAAGATCTCGGTTCAAGCACTGCCAATGGGGAGTATTTGCAGTTCAGGAGTCGCTTGATAATTTGTCAATGTTCATTTTGTGAATTACTGGAACCAATTAGAAACGTCGTTACTGACATCCCTGCATGCATTTTGTTGATCCGGGAACAAGGACACATCAAAGTCAATATTTGTTAGTTTATAGATTTTTTGAAGATGTTGTTCAAGTTGTTGAACTGGGGAAGCTACAACATGGCTGCCGGGAAGGTTCACAATTTGGAGCGAAAATGATGTCATGTTTTTCTGTGAGAGAATAAAAGAGCATGAGTTGTATTAGTTCACAACATGAGTGGTATCCATGACAACATGGAGATGAATACTGACAACATAGTTATGAATACTGACACCATGGATATGAATACTGATAACATGGATATCGATACTGACAAAATGGATATTAATACTGACAACATGGATATTGGTACTGATAAGGTCAGCAATTGTCTTCTGAAAATGTACTGCAACAGTTATGTAAGCCGTGGGGACCATGAGAAACCGGTCACTGAGATCAGATTTGTTTGGGTACAATGTTTTCATTCCATCGCAGTCTATACAGGAGTAGAGTTACAGCTCTCTCTATACAGTAAATTTCCAGAGTTAGTCGGTCGTTTCCCAGGCACATTACAATTACCTGTTAGTGGGGGTTCATGACAAGGAGATGTTTTAAGGTCTTGGCTATCTGCTATCCCTTGAAATAGGACGGGACCACTGCAAACCCATTGAATGGTATTGCAAAAAAAGTTAAATAAGTTACTAGAAAAACTTAACTATTGATAAAAATAGATACAAAAGTATATACAAAACAATACATAAAACAAAACAGGACAATTTTCCACGTATCGGTCCAAACGGGACCTTATTCAAGGAACTAATAACGTTGAAAGTAAACAAAACCACACAAATATTGATAACTTAATCGAACTGTGATGTTTCCCCTGCGAAGAAACATTAACCCAGTACCGGTTGCAGCACGCATGTCCATTAAAATAAACCTTCGTAAGGGAAACATTCCCAAATCGATTAAGTTATCAATATTTGTGTGGTTTTGTATATTAAACTGATTGATTCAATTACCACTGCATTGAATTTATTGATCTTTAAACAGTTGGAATATTGAAGGAATCGATGTGGTGTTGCATTAATGAGTAGATAGATACATTGTTGAATTCTTGAATGAATTGACTACTCTGGATTATATTTGTGCACATTGTTATATTGAAAGATCGATGAATTGCTGAATAGATTACTATGATATTGCATTTATTTATAGATATTCAACATCATCATGTGATATAGATATTAAATGCAGTAAAACATGAGCTTACTTTGTTGTCATGAATAGCAGTATCACCCAAACTCTGGTTTAATAAATGTGTGCTGCTGTTAATGTCAGCGTTGAACACGCTGCTGCTAGTGGCTGCAGTAAGCTGTTGTACACAACATCCAGAAATCCACAACATCTGTGGAATGTGAATGCCCCTCCCTGTTGTAATAGTCGGCTCTGAACTTGGAATTACACCTGGAAATAGAGAATGTCGCATGTAAAGTAATTGCGAACTCACTTCTCAAAATACGTATTCTATAACAGTGTATAATACCTGGACATATACACAGGTAAAATAAAGGTAAGCTGAATTATGAACTAGTGACATAATACATTAGATTTCACACAGGTACGCTGCTATAACTCAGTGACTGACCAGAAAACATCAGGCAAGCTTCGACTACAGCACGTACCTAGTAGCGATGGCCTCATTCCTCGACCTTCACAGAGTATCAATTCTTGTATCCTACTACCTGGTGGCTGAGCCATCCAAGGGAATCATTTTTTTTTAATTGAATTCGGTTTTAAATGGATATATACGATACACAAGTACGTGCATTTCACACAGAATTTTGATATACAGTACAATATATAGTTATTGCACCATATTTAGATATTACATATTACATATATTACATATATTACATATTATATATATTACATATTCGTATATTACATATTTCATGTTACATATTACATATTTCATGTTACATATTACATATTTCATGTTACATATTACATATTCCATACATTGCATATTCCATATATTCCATATTTCATGTTACATATTACATATTCCGTATATTACATATTTCATGTTACATATTACATATTTCATGTTACATATTACATATTTCATGTTACATATTACATATTTCATGCTACATATTACATATTTCATGTTACATATTACATATTTCATGTTACATATTACATATTTCATGTTACATATTACATATTTCATGTTACATACTACATATTTCATGTTACATATTACATATTCCATATATTACATATTATTTATTGTATTTTTTCATATACATATTTCATTACATATTCGATATATTGCACATTCCATATATTACATATTACATTATATATATTACATATTACATATATTACATATTACATATTATATATATTACATATTACATATAATATATATTACATATTACATATTCCATATATTACATATTCAATATATATTACATATTACATATAATTACATATATTACATATTATATATATATTACATATTATATATTACATATAATTACATATATTACACATTATATATATATTACATATTATATATTACATATAATTACATATATTACACATTATATATATTACATATTCCATATATTGCATATTACATATTATATATATTACATATTACATATTCTATATAATTACATATATTACATATT
This sequence comes from Meghimatium bilineatum, assembly GCA_034231615.1. Taxonomy (NCBI): domain Eukaryota; kingdom Metazoa; phylum Mollusca; class Gastropoda; order Stylommatophora; family Philomycidae; genus Meghimatium; species Meghimatium bilineatum. The sequence goes on along the minus strand of CM067305.1, from coordinate 1,154,368 downwards.
CAATATAATTACATATATTACATATTCTATATATTACATATTTCGTCGGTAGCTTGTCTGTCACATACACGCTCTGTACCAAACCGCCACAGAGCCAGATAACATTTTAGTAGACTTATATATTAATACAATAATGCAGCCATATGATATATAGGGCGTACTTTTTCCACTATTTAATTTTTAGGCGCCACTTATGTACCCAATGGCATTGTCAATACAATGTGGACGATCGATTTTCGAACCACAAGCAGGCTCTACTGAGTTGTGTTTGTGAAGCCGCCACATTAACCACTCTATAACCGAGCCGATAAGATATATATATATATATGTGCAACATGGACGTACACTCTTACAAAGTGTCGTTTGTCGTCTGTAAAATCCTGCTCGCTCATTGGCATCATCCTTCTAAAGTGATGCATGTGATTTTACCCGTGATTTGTATTGGTCATTTTGTGTATATTTTATACCAATAGCCAATACATATCATGTGAACAGTCCAATGCTTCGTTAGAAGGATGATTCCCAATTTAGTCCACATGTCTTATACAGTCGCTGGTCATGCCTAGACTAACACAACAGAAAATATTGTTATAGATTATGATGCTACTACAGAATTTGTGACAAATACACATTTTCAAAACTTTGTCATATTGAGAAGGTGGGCACAGAATTGTGCTGGGGCCGTGATGAAAATATTGGAAATTGTGTATTATTGGGGGGGGGGTTGGGGGAGAGACATCATCATCAGACACAACATCGTTGTGATTGAACCAACAAAGAAATGTCAACAATCTCTCTCTATTCAATGCCAGTCTCTGAGAGTTCAAAAGTCAATCATGTCCACTTGTTTATGTTTTCTGTCTTTTTTTCCACCTGGCACTGAGCAATGCTGCAGAATGTATTTGCAAGGCTTGCACATCTAGAGATATGACTGTTCAGTTTTTATTTTACAGTAGTTTCTGTTCTTTGACCATGGAAGTTACACCACAAATGATTTACAGTGTATTCCTACCAACACTGTGTTACCAGTGCCACAGCTGGACTCTCTCATCTTTACCTTACATAAAGATAGTGACATGAGAGATGAAATGCTTGAGGAAAGCTGCCGGGGTCACCAGGTGCGATAGATTAAGAAATGAAGACATCAGGGTAAGAATAGGTATAACACATGGCACAGATTACATAGAAAGGCAGCAGATCAAGTGGTTTGGCCACATTATGAGAATGCATCACGACAAGTTGCCCGTGCACGCATATAACCAAATGAGATCAGGGTACAAAGCCAGAGGAAGTTTGTGATTTGTTTGGGTGTGAATGGTTTGTGATTTGTTTGGGTGTGAATGGTTTGTGATTTGTGTGGATGTTCATAGTTTGTGATTTGTTTGGATGTGAATAGTTTGTGATTTGTTTGGATGTTCATAGTTTGTGATTTGTTTGGATGTGAATAGTTTGTGATTTGTTTGGGTGTGAATGGTTTGTGATTTGTTTGGGTGTGAATGGTTTGTGATTTGTTTGGGTGTGAATGGTTTGTGATTTGTTTGGATGTTCATAGTTTGTGATTTGTTTGGATGTGAATAGTTTGTGATTTGTTTGGATGTTCATAGTTTGTGATTTGTTTGGATGTTAATAGTTTGTGATTTGTTTGGATGTTCATAGTTTGTGATTTGTTTGGATGTGAATAGTTTGTGATTTGTTTGGGTGTGAATGGTTTGTGATTTGTTTGGGTGTGAATGGTTTGTGATTTGTTTGGGTGTGAATGGTTTGTGATTTGTTTGGATGTTCGTAGTTTGTGATTTGTTTGGATGTGAATAGTTTGTGATTTGTTTGGATGTTCATAGTTTGTGATTTGTTTGGATGTGAATAGTTTGTGATTTGTTTGGATGTTCATAGTTTGTGATTTGTTTGGGTGTGAATGGTTTGTGATTTGTTTGGGTGTGAATGGTTTGTGATTTGTTTGGGTGTGAATGGTTTGTGATTTGTTTGGATGTTCATAGTTTGTGATTTGTTTGGATGTGAATAGTTTGTGATTTGTTTGGATGTTCATAGTTTGTGATTTGTTTGGATGTGAATAGTTTGTGATTTGTTTGGATGTTCATAGTTTGTGATTTGTTTGGATGTGAATAGTTTGTGATTTGTTTGGGTGTGAATGGTTTGTGATTTGTTTGGGTGTGAATGGTTTGTGATTTGTTTGGATGTTCATAGTTTGTGATTTGTTTGGATGTTCATAGTTTGTGATTTGTTTGGATGTGAATGGTTTGTGATTTGTTTGGATGTTAATAGTTTGTGATTTGTTTGGATGTGAATAGTTTGTGATTTGTTTGGATGTTAATAGTTTGTGATTTGTTTGGATGCTAATAGTTTGTGATTTGTTTGGATGTTCATAGTTTGTGATTTGTTTGGATGTTAATAGTTTGTGATTTGTTTGGATGTTAATAGTTTGTGATTTGTTTGAATGTTCATAGTTTGCTCATATCTTTAAAAGTGCATTTCTATTCTTCTCTGTCATACCTGAAACCACATACATGGCAGGTGTGTTTGTATTTGGATGATCAGACAGGTACTCCAAGGTAGGATCTAAGATAACAGGTATACGACACTGTTCTATGGCAAACTGGCGAACCTTTACAATTGCAGCGTGCCATTCTGAAAGGTATAAGACAAACGTATTAAGGAAACAAACTTCAAGAATGATACAAATTAATGGATGTGCAGAAACTTCATTATTTCAATCATGGATACTTGAGAAAACATTCCATTTTAAAATAAGAGAAACTTGCAACAGGGTAATGAAGTTTTGCAAAACTTGCAACAGGGTAATGAAGTTTTGCTAATCACTGTAGACACACTTTATCCATACCACACTCGGGGAGGGGATGGAATCAAGACCCTAAAGTTGTTCCTTAACGTTCTCATCCTTCTATGTCTACATCTACTCACATCTGTCTTGTAATGTCTGTCTCGTAATGTCTGTCTTGTAATGTCTGTCTTGTAATGTCTGTCTTGTAATGTCTGTCTTGTAATGTCTGTCTTGTAATGTCTGTCTTGTAATGTCTGTCTTCACTCTAAACTCAAAGTGTGTGTTCACTCTAAACTCAAAGTGTGTGTTCACTCTAAACTCAAAGTGTGTGTTCACTCTAAACTCATAGTGTGTGTTCACTCTAAACTCAAAGTGTGTGTTAACTCTAAACTCAAAGTGTGTGTTCACTCTAAACTCAAAGTGTGTGTTCACTCTAAACTCAAAGTGTGTGTTCACTCTAAACTCATTTGAATTTGACGGGAAATATTTAACCAAATCATTGGCGTCGCGACTGATGGGACCCAACTTATTTATGGGGAAAAAATCAGTGGTGTCGCCACTGATAGGACCCAACTTTTTTATGGGGGAAAAATCAGTTGTGTCGCCACTGATAGGACCCAACTTATTTATGGGGAAAAAATCAGTGGTGTCGCCACTGATAGGACCCAATTTATTTATGGGGAAAAAATCAGTGGTGTCGCCACTGATAGGACCCAACTTATTTATGGTGATAAAATTGAGCGCGTTGACTGGGAATCCTGTGGTGGCTCTTTCATATTGGATTTCCATAGATACATCCCATGATAAAATCTGCATCACGGATATGTCTGAGCTATTCTGTCACACTGTAATGCAAGAACTATACATGAACTCCTCCAGCAATACAAGAACTATACATGAACTCCTCCAACAATACAAGAACTATACATGAACTCCTCCAGCAATATAAGAACTATACATGAACTCCTCCAGCAATATAAGAACTATACATGAACTCCTCCAGCAATACTCAGTCACAAGATATAATTGTGTAGATAGATGTCCCAGAAATATGCAAATAGATGCGGGTGGGGTTTTCTCACCTACAAATATGTGCGGGTGGGGTTTGCTCACCTACAAATATGTGCGGGTGTGGTTTGCTCACCTACAAATATGTGCGGGTGGGATTTTCTCACCTACAAATATGACAAGAATGTGGGGAAGAAATCTACTGCCTATCAAACAACAAAGCAACATCAATCATGAGAATTGAAATAGATGCAGTACAGCGGGTCTCACTTTGATGACGTCTCAGCCACCAGCACCCACATCGGCTCTCACTTAGATGACGTCTCAGCCACCAGTACCCACATCGGCTCTCACTTAGATGACGTCTTATCCACCAGCACCCACAGCGGTTCTCACTTGGATGATGCCTCAGCCACCAGCACCCACAACGGTTCTCGCTTGGATGACGTCTCAGCCACCAGTACCCACCGTGTTTCTATTAGACTCACTGAGTATGCTGTACAAGATAGGTAAATACGTGACAAGAAAGCACTGGCTCAATATTTTTCACAATGTCCAAAGTATCACATGGTTCTACTGTCCAGGTCATGTGGGAATCAATTAAAGTGTTAAGTCATTAGAGGATGTTGCTGTTTGCCTGCCCGTCGAAATCTGTGATGACTAGCCCAACTGGGAATGATGTGGAAGGTGAAGATGTCTGCGGTGTGTCCAACTGTGACTAATCAGTCCTGTGCGTGTAAAGTTATAGTGAATAATAAATACTTGAGATTTATTATCGATCGCTTGAAAAGTCCCTATTCTAGAGAAGTTATTGTTTCTTCTTTGTGCTAAATGACAGTCTTCAAGCCGCAAGAGGCCACACATGAAAGTAATTGTAATATAAGCATCAATTTAACTGTGTTACTATGATAGTAACTGTACTAGTTTCAAGCATAATATTCTTTGTAACAAAGAGTTGTGTAACATAGGTAAGTACTAGGCAGTATACCTTCAAATAAACTACTGTGAATAGGTGCCATATTGGTCAGTGTGAAGGTAGATAGTTTTTCTTTGGGTTGTGAGGTCATAAACTCTGGCCACATCAGATGAACTGGAACGTAACCTGACTCGCTGGAGTCTCTGAGGGTGGGATAAGATCAATGTGAATCTTGGTAGCAGTCAGATTATTACAACTAAAATAATAACATTAGTGATATTCATGTAACTAACAAAAATGTCAGAGGATGTCCGACACATGGGCAGTGTCGAAATAACGAAACAAATAAGCCATGAAGACTATATTAAGCTAATAATGTTACTGTAATACTCATTATCAAAATAAACGAAATAATGTAAAAACTAAATACTAATAAACACACGAACAAGGACTGTATCTACGTTGCGGTTCAAATGGGGCCTTCTCAAGAAACGAACATAACACAAACCTGTTTTTATGTACAAAGATATTTATACCAAGACATTTCTGCATATAAACAGACAAGAAATAAATAAATAATAGGGGAAATGCGTTCAATTATGTTTAGAAATATGCATAAAATTCTACACACTATTAATAAATAAAACATAGCCATGTATATAAGTCAAAAGTGTGAACCAGATCTAGAAATTACTCCATTTCTAGGATGATAACTAAAACGTAAACTACACGAAAAACTCCAAATAGTGTGTGTATGGAAGGTCACAAGAGGACAAACACAGAGCAGGGGGCTACCAATAAACAACGCAAAGAATTGAGGGGGGGAGTTTTTGAATGGGTAGAGGGGCAGTAGTTGACATCATTAGGAATGGAGACAGGATTCAACAGAACAAATATGAAAGAAGTTGATATACATATGTATACTAATATATATATACACACACACATGCATGCATACATCATATATATATAATGCAACAATGAGCTCGCACATACACACACACACACACGAGTAAATGTGACGCATGCAGTTGCGTCTCTGGGTCCCACCAATGTCCCACCAGACAAACCACTCATGCAACAGAAGACAGTAGATGACATGCCGTTATAGTGAGGCTCTCTTATGGAAGCTGTGTAGCATGTCGTTATATCGAGGCTCTCTAATGAAAGCTGTGTAGCATGTCGTTATATCGAGGCTCTCTTATGGAAACTGTGTAGCATGTCGTTATATCGAGGCTCTCTTATGGAAACTGTGTAGCGTGTAATCTATACAATTAACACACACTGGTTAATTTTCACTCTAGAAGATCACAATAAATAACGTGGGTGTAGAAAAGACTTACTTCGTCCACCACTAAATCTACAATATAAACCATTCATATAAGTATATTCTGCTGAACATAGATATTATTCAAGTGAACAAAATATGCAAAGATTACTCACTGGTAGTCAGATGGGAGTACCTGTCTCATGCCTAGATCACAGCCTTGATCGTCTGTACACCGTTCTAAATCTCGCAAGGCTAACATGCCTTTTCTCGGTTTACGGAACGGCATGGCCGTATCTGCTTCGGTCACTAATAAACCTGGAGACTCAATATAGAAGACGTCTTTTAATATTATTATTGCTAACCACAATCACAGCCGCAATCACAGCCACAATCACAGCCACAATCACAGCCACAATCACAGCCACAATCAGAGCCACAATCAGAACTATGAGAACTATTTAGTAACCGCAAAGTCCCCACTCTCCTCCCTGATCGTTTTACCTGCACACTGAGCTGTTAAGGCCCAAGAACTGCGAACATGCCTAATCACAGATCCATCAGTGTATATAATCACTACCCCTCTTTGGTATTCTCACTGACCAAAGACTGCACTTCTTTCTCCACAGCTGCGGAACACCACTCTCTGTATTCCCTGCTAAGTGATATTACTACTCCCAAACAAGTTTCGAAATCTGTGGGTAGACTTATCCATTCCGCATCTGATGCCACATCCTACAATCTGCACACACTTTGTATGACATCCTCAGCACGTCCCATCCACGACTTCCCTCTCATAAGTCTGCTGCCTTTAACTTTCTGTATTTCGGAATGCATCGGGTGTTCCTTATCTGCATGTATCTGAAGGCACGCCCGTGCACGGCAATATTGTAATCTGTGCTCAGCTGTTGGATAGTCAAGTAGGTACCGCATTGCTCTTGTCGATGTCAATAACAAAGGTTTCTAGGTAATATAACGTGAATTGTTACCTTATTTAATGAAATATTAACATGAATTGTTACTTTGCTTAATGAAATAATAACGTGAATTATTACCTTGTTCAATGAAATATTAACGTGAATTATTACCTTGTTCAATGAAATATTAACGTGAATTGTTACCTTGTTCAATGAAATATTAACGTGAATTGTTACCTTGTTCAATGAAATAAATAACGTGAAGTATTACCTTGCTCAAGGAAATATTAACGTGAATTGTTACTTTGCTTAATGAAATATTAACGTGAATTATTACATTGTTCAATGAAATATTAACGTGAATTATTACCTTGTTCAATGAAATATTAACGTGAATTGTTACCTTGTTCAATGAAATATTAACGTGAATTGTTACCTTGTTCAATGAAATAAATAACGTGAAGTATTACCTTGCTCAAGGAAATATTAACGTGAATTGTTACTTTGCTTAATGAAATATTAACGTGAATTATTACATTGTTCAATGAAATATTAACGTGAATTGTTACCTTGTTCAATGAAATAAATAACGTGAATTATTACCTTGCTCAAGGAAATATTAACGTAAATTGTTACTTTGCTTAATGAAATATTAACGTGAATTGTTACCTTGTTCAATGAAATAGTCGGTATCTGGCCAGGTATCATCCCCGAGCTGAGTGATTTTGTTGACAGAGTGTACAGGGCATTTCAGATCAGGGTCATACATTGTAACAAAATGAGAATCCTTGTATCCAAAAAGTTTTCCTAATCTGCTCTGTATAGCAAACCTCTAGAAATAAAATATTTGTAAATAAATTAACTTTCAAATAAGATATTAGTGAGTCTGTTGGTTTGCTTATTGTCTGATTGGTTGACTTATTGCTTGGTTGGTTGACTTATTGCTTGGTTGGTTGACTTATTGTCTGATTGGTTGACTTATTGCTTGGTTGGTTGACTTATTGCTTGGTTGGTTGACTTATTGTCTGATTGGTTGACTTATTGCTTGGTTGGTTGACTTATTGCTTGGTTGGTTGACTTATTGCTTGGTTGGTTTGATTGGTGAGATTGTTGAATGGCTAGCTAGTCGTCAGATCATCATCATCTCACTCTGTTGTGCTCATGTTGTGCTCATGTTGTGCTCATGTTGTACTCATGATGTGCTCATGATGTGCTCATGTTGTGCTCATGATGTGCTCAGATTGTAAGTGTTGGTATTATTGTCAAAGGGAAACAAATGATGATTTGACGAATGGATTAATTAATACTGAGTTACGGGGAATTACTACAGAACCGGCTTAAGATTGAGCGACCGCTTCTGTAAATTTCTTCATGTCATCAAGCACAGAATATCTACCTGTTGCAACACACTTCAATGACGATAGCCACCGTGGTGTTCTTGATATTCAGGTCACTGCCATCAGACCATGAACTACCGATGATAGATATAGGTACACTCTAGAAAATCGTCTTATTTCTGAGTTTGGTAGCTTCAAATCATCTGGACTCAATTCCAACCACTCTTTTATCTATTTCTCGGTCGGTGTGATCTTTGTCTTTATTAATTCTGTTCCGTCATTTACGTCATCTTTTTGTTCATTGCGTTTCCACCTATATTTATGTTTTTATGTACTTCCTGTTCCTATCCTTCCGGCATATCTCCTTCAGATTTTGCTTGGGCACGTTTGTCCGGTATGGTTATTTCTACTCGTCGTCTTTTGATGTTATTTGCTTACCAGGATATAGGTATTTTGGTGGAAACGGCGATTGTGTCCTGCGTATTATTATTTGTATGACTATATCCAGTGTTTTAGTGTGTGTATTATCATTTCACGTGAGCATCCGACAGTGGTTGTGTGTTAATCGTCGTTCAGTAAGACTTCATTACCTGTTTCCTGAGTACGAGATATTAATTTGTAGATACGTGAACATTCCATGTAAGAACATCAGAAGAGATGATTAAAATGTAGTATAATTGGAATAAAACTGTGAGAAATGTAATACTAGATTTAACAAACGATAACTCAACCCTGATTCTCATAAGAATTATGGTCGTGATTAACGAAGAATTGTCTAAGTATGAGACTTAAAGCGTGTCTTTCATCTAATGTGAGTCCTGTGATCTCATGGACGATTATCATTCTAAAGTGACAATATTTAAATTTTCCAGTGATTTTGATTGGTCACTGTGTGTATACTTTGATTCGCCAGCCAAGTAAAACAACGGGAAGTAAAATTGCGTCACGTTATAAGTATCCTTCTCAATGAGCCCTTTGGACTGTATTGTCGAGGGACACTATCAAAGTAGTAAATGTGATAATAATACGAAATATTGACCTGACATATAGAATATGGAGTTGTACGGTAGTTGGATACTGACCTGACATATAAAATATGGTGTTGTACGGTAGTTGGATAGTCCCACTGGAAGTATTTCACCAATGACCAGGTGTCGCCAACATCCGTCAAATAAATCACCCCAGTCTTTATTTGGCTTTGTCAGAAAACATCGTTCAGAATTCTGCAATAAATTCTTCCTTCACAATGAAATACATACAGCTGTGACTGTTGAATGAAATTAGAATATTGACTTTCTCTAGAATATGCTCATGAAATATTGACTTTAACTCTAGAATGTGTTCATGAAATCAACGATGCGTTCGTAACTGCTGTCAGTAAATCTAAGTGTAAGGGCTAATGAGACAGTCTCCAAATCCTAGTTCGTGCGTTAGACCGAGACAAAGCGTTTTTTTTTTTGGGGGGGGGATTTTTTAAATATCTGACCACTATCTGCTGTGAATACGTTTTACCAAGTTAAACCGATCTAAGACGGTAGGAGATTAGGTGGTCACGATCTAACACGGTAGGGAGATGAGGTGGTCACGATCTAACACGGTAGGGAGATGAGGTGGTCACGATTTAACACGGTAGGGAGATGAGGTGGTCCAGATCTGACACGGTAGGGAGATGAGGTGGTCTCGATCTGAGACCCCGATCTTGTCTGTTTATATGCTCATAACATGCCAGATTTTTATCGTTTTACTGTTGAAAGAAGAGATTCTTTTAGATTTATGTGCATCTATATTTTTGTATCGTTTGTGATGCATCCATACATCCCTCTTATACACTCAAGCTGTTTGAATCTTATGAGTCCAGGTATTGCCTCAGTTACACAACTGAGAAAAGCATCTGACTTGTCAGCGAGGCTGAAGCTAAAGGGTCTATTTTATCATCATCATCATCATAGTTTGTGATATTCTCATATAAAATAAATATCGTATATCGTTGATACTTGTAATCATCATCATGTGACATATATTGTTCTAGAACGATATCTTCCTTGTATATTCTCTGAACACGAAGCGATTGTGGGCGAGTTGAGCTGCCGCAGTTAGAGACATGTTTAAAAAGTTCACGTAATTTCTCTATATATATGACGTGTCCTTTGCAGAACGTTGTGCTCCCTACCACTCTGTAAGCCTCACCGTTCTGTACGAACTGTCCAGCTTCTTCCAGTGTCATGTTCAGAAAGTATTCGATGTCATGTGTCCATCGTCGTTTTGGTCTGCCTCTTGTTCTCTTGCCTCGAACTTTACCCTCCATGATTAAGCTTTCCCAATCAGTGTGTCTTTTTAAATGTTTGAAATATGTCAGTTTGCAGTTTTTGATAGTTTTGAGAAGCCAATCTTCTTCTATATTCAGAAATGTGCGGAAATCTGCGTTAGATATTTTTTCTGTCCATGATATTCTTAGTACCTTTCTATAATATTTCATTTCTAATGCAGATAATTTTTTTATTCCATTGACGATATCATTGCCCACATCTCACAACCGTATGTTGCCACTGGAAAGATATAGATTCTTAGTAGTTATAACTTTGTTTTTCTATTTGCTGTTTGCCGTAGATTTTTCAATTGTGATGTTTTTTGTATCCCTATTGCTAATCTCTATCTTATCTCTGCCGAGCAATCTCCGGTCGTATTGATGGTCTACACGTCATAGCTGTGATACATCAATTGTATCAGGTTTTTCTCTCATCTAAAATTAATTGATTACATTATAAATTAAAGTGTCTACTTGTGATTTTCTGTGCTTCACACATAATACATTATAAATAGATCAATCACATAGAACATCGTTGATTAGTTCTAATCAGTATAATTATCCCAGAATCACGTATCCTCGACCGCTTCCGTATTTATCCCATATAATATCTTTGTTGTTGATTCGTATTCTGCCATCTGAATCTGTCATTCGGCTCGTGTCATCTGTATTATATTTTTTTTCTTAAGTTGTTCCAAAATTGTTTTCATCACTGGAGATTATTCGAATCATTTTTGATGTCCAGAAAATCGATTTCTTGTCCTCACTGCACACCATTTAGCTTGTGCACTTGTCACTTCCGTTGTCGTATAGGGTCTTGATGTCTCCTTCCTATCTCGCGACTGTCGACAGAGACAAGGATTATGGAACTGTTTCTTTTTGACGTTATCATCCGTCACATGGTTGACAGATGTCACATTGTCTTCCACACTATCTCTTTTTAACATAACAACAGCAATATTTACAACAGTAGAAATACTTGCCAAATAATTTATTACTTGCCCAAAAAAATAATTTTTTTTTACATTAAACGTCTTTGAATGTCATTGCACTACTTTTTATAGTCATAGATTTCCCAATCAATGCTACCATATTGGTTAAAAGGATAGGCCCACAGGAAACAGGATCAGCAATATAAATATATTGCTGATCCAGCTACCTGTGGGCTTATCCTTTTCAGAAGTTTAAATGAAATTTAGTCCGACGGAACGACGGGATCCGAAAGAATCTAGCCTTAAATATTCATTATTATTCACACCATAAAGGCTCCCAGATCGAGCCAGCCTTAATTTAGTATCAGATCAGTCCAGGGATTAAAGATTTCTGGAGAGAGAGAAGATGGCTACCACCCTCATCTATTAGGATCTCTGAGAAGAGATATCGCTAATATCTCACACGATTACGGCAGTTAAAACTATGGGGTACATTTACTTTTACTTACTTTTATCTTATACAGATATGCTTCAATTCATTATTATTGTATCAATATTTTCTATCACATGTATGTTACATGCGTTGTTAATATAATTTATCCAATCAATTAACAAGGACCTGTTGACTGAAACGTCGACTTCGCATATTGGTCTTAATGTAAAACTGCATATTAACGCAATTTTTGTGTACATACATTAGCCTTACAGTGTACAGCTTAACTGCAAGTCTACGTTTTATTCCTTTCATCAATAGCAACATAATCTATTATACACTTGATAATAATAATTTTAAAATCACAATAACTACGACATGAAACATATTCTCCGTACCTTACATAACTCGTTGTAGTACCTGCGGCAGTGACTTTTGGGTGTGGACATGACAATATATTGTCCAGTGCTCTTGTCGCACCATCTCGTGATTTTACTGCTGGTCATCACATCGGTCAGACTCCAGTGCTTGAATACATACTTCTGTCCGTAGGCATCATAAAGCGAGTATTGACATGGACCAAGGATGAGTTTGTCACTAGGCTCAGTCGATACTCTCGGTACTGGAGCAACTAAAGTTTTAGAGAGAATGCTATTGTTAGGTTCAGGATTTGTAAACATTCTAGTATTAACTCTACATTGCATATAAGCTGCATAAAACAGACATGCAAACTAACCCTCCGTGCCGAGAAGCGATATATACTTTCTTGCTTGTAGTGACATTTAATTATTTGGTACTATCCCAAAATAAGAGTCTACCTTCATATTTAAAAAAAAATCTGCACAGATCATCATTTTTGTGTAGTTTTGTGACGTCTTTTACTGCCTATTAAGTCATAGATACAAAATTGCTCCCGTAATCGTAAGCGATATACACATTCTATTACAGACTGCTTTTGGATTCGACGATTTTCGCGCTACACATTGAGACACAACACCCCCCCTTCCCATCCCTACCTCTCCGCGCTACCCAAAGAGAGACGTACACATACACCCTTTCAAAAATAAATATTTCGACACAGAACCACGATTTGTAATTATATATGTATTATTCAATGGAAATAATTTGAGGGCGAAAAATTGCCTTAATGGCGTTTCTCTTTACGCAAAAAGGACTCATCCTTCTAGAGTGAAACATTTCACTTTTCCCATGATTGTCCTTGGTTGTCTACACAAGTATACAGAGTAATCAAGGAAAATCACGGATAAAATGAAACGTGTCACTTTAGATGGATGATCCCTGATGAGTCAGCAGAACTGTATAATTGACTAAAGACCCGGTTAGGATTAAGCTGGGTACATTACGGGAGGAAGTGCTTATATTTTTAACGAAACAAACCATAAGTTTGAAACGAACTGATCCTACATTATTTAACGAAACGAAATATTGATAAAGACGCATTTTACAGTCGCTAAGTCTGCTGCCGGATCCATCGATCTTCACGCTAAGCAAAGAGAGCCCCCTCTCCCCTCCTGGATGACCCTGTAGCAGGGGCTCTCGGTGCGTAACGCGCTTATTGGTGCATTCGGCAGCAGACAAATCTTCTATTTAATCTCCGATTAAATTAACCAATTTGTTGTTCAGTGACGTCTCGAAAGCTGAGTGAGACTGTGCATAATATTTAAATGTTGGAATGTAGACACGTCTCCCCGGTAGTGAACCTTAGGCTATATTAGTTATACAATTGGATATTATAGTTATGTTTAAAATTTGGTTGTATTAGATATAGAATGAAATAGAGGTTTAACCACCTGCACATATAGTGATCTCTGGTTAATGACAAAATCATTGAATAGTCATGCAAACACACCTGTAAATTATACAAAGTACTATGCTCATGAAGAAATTTAATTTCAGTCCTGATGTCTTCCAGACGGCTAATGAGCTGTTGGAAATTAATTATCGCTGTGGCAGACATATATTTCTATTACAATGACATAGTTCTTATTAAGAGGGCACCAAAATAACATGCAAATGATGACACGCAACCTCAAGCCAATTAATTCTATTTGTTGATGATCTGAACACCTGCTCATGAGAAATAGGTAATTTGTACTTACTGCAGGAAACTGAAATCCAACAGGTAGATCCAGGAATAGGGTAATACATTTTTGCTAATACTACATAACAAATATAATGACACACACAAATCGACGTTTCGACCAAAAGGCCTTTATCAAGACAAACAATTGAAATACAATTAAAACATAGAATAGAAAACGAACAGTAATGACATCGACGGTGATATTGGTAAGGGTAGTTTGGATTGACCGGAAGAGGCGAAATGGCACCGGACAAGGAAAATGCAAAAATAGCAACAAACATGTGACACGAAACAAACAAACTATGGATCGACTAAAGTCACACACGAGACATGTGCTCATTAATGCCGTCGGATTTAAGAGAGCCATATTGGTAAATGTAGCGATTCTCCAGCGCCACACTGGCTAGGTCGTCAGAGAAGCACAACTTAATGGCCGTAACCTGAATGTCCTGGGCGCCCCGCCCCGATGGTTCGTGCCGTTGAAGTGGACGTCTATAGGCAAAACCCGAATTGTTTTTTATGCTATGCAGATGTTCGCAGAATCTTAAATTCTGGGGCCGATATTAAATATTATGTGTCCACCGACTTTTCGAATAGAAACAGTTTTCTATTTCCTGGATTATGTCATTGCAATGTTAGTCTCTATAATTCATTGTGCGTGTGTTGTATTTTTGTGTATAACTAAACTAGATTGTGTTTGTCACGATTTCAGAGAAAAATCTTCCTTGCTGCTGATGACATCTTTGCCACCTTTCAATCGTCTCAATACCCATTACTTATAATGTAACTTTCACTTTGCATTGCGGATGTAACTGTCTATGTAACACAACAGAATATAACAACTGGAGTAATATAATTTATTTCCCAGCTGTAGCTTCAATAGTAACACATTATACAATATTATCATTCAAATCCTATTCTGTTCTATAATCCCGTAACCTGTCAGGGCCGTTGAGGTACCACATTGGATGCTTCTGCTTCTGCGCACAGAGTAATTCTGCCCCTGATTATCCATTGCAATATTTCAGTGGACGAATGAAACAAATGAAGTGTGTTAACTAGTAACAAATTTGATATTATGAAAGAAATGTAAAAATTCTTGAGCCTAACGGGAATTGAAACAGTCATTCAACGGCACCAAATCGCCTAGCAACTCTCGTACACGAGATTTTCCGTAATTGATTAACCGCATCTTCAAAAAAGTTGCGATTTTGTCAAGACATTCAAAGTGTGTACTCAAGTCACTGAGTACGGACCAATCGAGACAAGGACTATTATAACAACGAACATCCCGTACAGCTTGAAATAACTAATACGGATATTATATGTTATATGTATGTTGTTACTGAGGATACTTCAATACCTGTGCGTTGTTGTTGTAATAGTCATTGTATTTAAGAGAGATCTATAGATTAAATCCTGTTGGAAATCTAGTAGAAAGATTGTCCTGCTTTAAGAGAAATTTGATGACATTTTGAGAACGTACAGACAAAGAAGCAATTTCTGTAAACGTGTCTTTTCTTGCGGTTGCACATAATTTTGAACATAAAACAAATACAGTGTTACACGTAATTACCTTGTGCATGTGTATATCCATCCTTGCACATTTCATTAGGAACGGAGCTGATATTTTGGATTTCGCCACATTCGCTCCTGTTGATGCTGTCACATGACTTTATCTGCACCAGGACATCTCCACATTCAGAGTCATTGACCTCTTCCCTGTCGTTACTGCAGGTTCGAACTCTAATCTTGGTAAATCTGCCCGAGTCAAACCAGTCCGACCAATGTGACCAGCTGGCTATTTCTGTAACGTGAATGAAACTTGCCAGAATTATTAATGCATCTTGGAAGCAAGCACGGCTATTGTACGTTCAACCAGCCTTGCCCAACTTGAACATCACTATCTCAGCAAATATAAAACTCAAATATTTTGTGTGGATTTGAAATGTTATAGATCGTATGAATTAATTTTTTTCATTAAAATTCAGCCATTGGTTTCAATTTTCGTTTATATGCTACTTGTTAACACATATATTTAATATGTTTTACAGTAAATTATACGACATTTTTTTACACATGATTTGTTGTATCATACAATTAGCATGATTTAAGCGTACAATTGCACTTTTTTGTACTCTGGAACACAAGTCAGACGGTGTTTAAAGGTTGTTTCCGATGTCACGCTCAAATTCTCCGTCAGAAGTATTTCAACATAAAGTGTGTTGTTAGTATGAAAAATGAGTGCGAGTAAATTTTTGAAATTAGAGCAGATCACAAATAAGATGTGTAAGTATTTCTACAATGAAGCTTTCGATCATTTAAGAAATCATCAACAACAGATATCAATATGCAAACATAGTGGACACATTATTATAATAGTAGACACTTCAGCTCCTAATCAACTCACAGAATTTGTGCCTGAAGTGCAAAATTGTCTTTTTTCGATATACAATAATTAGCATGCCAACAAACATAAAAAGATTTCATTCGTGTATAGAAACTGAACATTATTCACAAATATAAAGTAGATAATTATTGGGTCTAACCAAATATAACATCACATGCATAAACTGGCATTAATACGTTAGATGGTTAAACAGATAATTGCATTTGTTTGAGGGTGAAGCTAGTGAAACGTGCTGTAGTGATTAACTAGACACGCATAATATCATTACAGTTATTGTCATTTATCAATTCTGCCTTCGCGATACCAAAATAAAGCACCATCATCAACATCACTAGTACTGCTTGTATCATCCAGCAACCACCAACATCATATTTGTTAGCATCACACATAATTAATACTATCACATATAATTAAAATCTACCCAGATGGAAACCATAAGGCAAATCATAAATTCAATCTTCATACCAACATTGTGTTATCAATGGCAGACATGGACACTAACAAAAGAGAGAAAGCTTGCTACGTGTGAAATGAGATGTCTAAGACAAGCAGCAAACAGAACAAGAAGAGATCATGTGAGGAATGAAGAGATTACAAGAGTTGTTGGAACAACAATAGTGGTCAAATATATTGAAAAACAGAGTTTGAAATGGTTCCAGCACTTAAAGAGAATGAACACTTATTGGCCAGCGACAAGAGCATACAACTTGAACATGGAAACAGTAAGATACAGAAGAAGACCAAGAAGAAGGTGGATTGAAGGAGTAGATACAGCACGTTAGAAGTTTTAGAAGTGTACTAGTCATCGGTAGAACTTCTAGTATCTACTTGACTTGGAAGTGTTTCATTCTAGTCCTCGGTAGAACTTGTAGTATCTACTTGACTTGGAGGTTTACCATAACATCTTCGTATGACATTTTCTTGTCTCTGGTGTTATTGTTAAGAACATGGAAAGAATATTGACAAGATTAGATAGCAAAATGCAGAGACTATAAAATTACAGAAAATTACCTGTCATATTTAATTATGAATCAAGTTTGGTCTTTAATTATATGATATTTAATACCTTCAATATCCGAAGGATGACCACTGTTAGCTGAAAACAATGTTCCATTGACTGTAGACGTGAGCTGCGTTATGGTCAGGTGAACTTTATTATGTTCCACGGGAACCACAGAGTCCCCTGAACCGGATGTCATAATGTCATCCTCATCGTCTGACTCTATGTGATTTAATCTGCTGCTAGATCTGGATAATTGGCGTAAATAAACTTTCATTAGTATGCTGTTGTTATCTGGCTTCAGATATGAAGATCCTGCAGAGTCCAGAGCTATTGAGCCTTCAGTTGCTACAAGATTTGAACTTTTATCTGGGAAATAGAAGAAATAATATACTTATTGTTAACTATATTAGTATTTAAATTATTACATTTGTGCATTTATATAGCAACCAATCAATACAAAACATGTATATACTAGCAACTAATCAAATCGAAACAATAAGCGTGTTTTAAATGATCTGCTTGACTTGGAAATATTTCATTCTAGTCCGCTGTAGAACTTCTAGTGTTGAAAAACAAGTTTCACTCAGTGTTGTCAAGTCACAGTGGTTAATAAAATCGCTTATGTCTCCCAGCAACATCTACATAAGCTTGGCATCGAAGTCTCATATATTCTTGCTGAGTCTCTCGAAAATGTTTGCTTTTTTAGTAATTCACATTGTTAGTGCCTGCAGAACCATTCTGTTCAGTTAATCCCAAACGTGCTCAATCGGCTACGTGCCAGAAGAGGTTGCAGGTCAATCATGGCTACTTGGCTAAGAAGTTCATCGTTACATATACAGTGTGAGGCATTGGCGTTGTCGTGCTGAAATATTGCCACATCTTCCCTTGGTGATTGTTGAAGAAAGGTACAAGGAAAGGTTGCAGTACTTAAGTAACATACACATCAGCGGTTATTTTAACTGTTAATACATGAAGAGGAGTAGACAACGTGAAGAGGAGTATGGAACATGAAGAGGAGTATGGTGGTGGGGAACTCACCCTACACATGTACACATCCCCCTCCTTATCTGTTATTCTGGACTATACACATATCGGCATATATTTCGTAATAGCCACGCTTGTTTTGGTTTCTCCTATTAGCAAGTGAGACCTTAAATCATCTTTCGCCAGAGAATGCCGCGATATCCATTCCACACTTGTACGATGAAGATTTTGTTGCGCCCAAGCCATTCTGTTGATCCGATGGCATCTTGTAAGGATATGAACAAGCCATGGGATAAATCTTCCAGTGTAGGGTAACAACCCTAAACAGGAAGTAGGTGGCTGGGGTAACACTGGGCAAAATGTCAAGATATACAAAAATAGGTAGGTGTGTTACCAAAATAAAACATAAAACAACTTAACAACGAGATACAGAGATAGACTCGTTGTTAAGTTGTTTTATGTTTTATTTTGGTAACACACCTACCTATTTTTGTATATCTTGACATTATGAACAAGCCAGTCTGTTGATCCGATGGCATCTGGTAAAGATATGAACAAGCCAGTCTGTTTACATGACTTAGTTAGTTAGTTCCTTTCGTGCCGCAGGCGGCACATAGGGCAGAGATTTTGATTCTCCATGTGTTGCGGTGTGCTGGCTGCAGTTTTAGTTCTTGTACGGTCTTGCAGTCTGTTATTTCACCTTCTTTAAGTATGGTGTTTTTAAATGTGCTTTATGCCTTCCTCGTTTTCTTTTACCCTCAGGTGTCCACATAAGGGTTTGTTTGTTTATTCTGTTTCCATCTAGTCTTAAAACGTTACTCTGGTATTTCCATCTGCGTTTTTTATAACGTTTGAAACATGTTGTTGGTGTGTTTTGTGTCTTATATCAATATTTCTTATGCTACGGGTTGCTTCTTGGTAAAGGACTTTTGTGGTATTATTTGGAATCCATAGATCTTAAGGATTACCCATAGTGCAGGTCGATGTATACTGTTGAATGCCTTTTGGAAGTATATACAGGTAATTACTTAAAAAGTTTGAAACTCAATTGAATTTTTTATAATATTTCTAAGAGTGAAGATGAGGTCTAGACACGAACGGTTAGGTCTAAAGTCGGCTTGTTCTTCTCTAAGTCTTTGATCAACAGCTTTTTTCATTTTTTCCATAATGATGCTACAAAGCAGTTTTCCTAGGATTGATAGCAAAGTAATTCCACGCCAGCTGTTGCAGTCTGGCAGGTCGTCTTTCGTTGGTAGTTTGAAGATTACACCATCTTTCCAGTCTTTGGAGGGGATTCTGTTTGAAATACAGCATTCCGAATGGTAGGACTTAAAGCCACTTAATTATTATCTCCAAAACTGAGGGCTGTAAATTAAACTGGATAATAGTTGGATAATAAAATAATTCAATATGTGCACATACATCACTACATCCCGGTCTGTGATTTACTTCTATTTACACTGCCCAATTTTCAGGACTGGACTTCAAAAGTGTATTTTCGTTCATATCTCTGACTTTGACACACTGTCAAGATGTATTGTCAGTCCAACAATTGAGCTTGCACAAGATGCATTTCATAAACGGGAGCAATTATATTACCGTAATAATCACAATAATAACACACGTAAGAAATAAGTAGAAATGTTATATAACTGATAAATTCAGACTGCACAAAAAAGGCATGTGATATGATGTTGGAAATTCGTTACAGCCAATTTCTGTTGTGGACATGACACTTGATGCTGACAAATGTCCATCGGTAGCGCTGCACGGTTGTATCAAATCGATTGTGCAGTCTTCTAGTTATTATTGACGTACTTTCTAATGATCTAGTTTTAATGAACATACTTTATGATTTGTCAATTTTTATAGATATATTTTAGTTATTGATATAATTTACGATTATCTAGTTTTAGTGTGCATACTTTAACTTTCTTTATCTTGCTTGATGTTTGTTTGTTGGTGCACATTCTTAAATCTCCCTGGCTTTCTCTCTTCTAACAATGCAGGTGTAGTACTAGAGTTCCAGCAGGATGTAGTCAAGAGAACGAGGGCGCTTTGCATTGCTATTTCATTTGTTCAAATGACCCGACACACCCAACGTCAATGCTTTTTGCATCTTGTTTAAATTTGTTCTGCTATATTTTTAATTTATTTTATGTCTTCGTTGACGTTTTTCTTTTACTATTTCCTGGTTTTCATTGATTTTGGTTATTATTATTGCGTATTAGCTAGCATAATTTCCTTGCCTCGATTCAATTAACTTATTCTTCATGTCTTCGCTGTCTTGTTTTGTCCTAACATGTTTTCACTTATTTTGTTATCCTTATGTTGTTTACATCAATTTGATTTACCTGTAACATGTTTATATCGAATTGATTTGTCCTTGTCTACATTTAATTTATTTGCTTTTATCTTTTTATATCGAATTGATTTGTCCTTGTCTACATTTAATTTATTTGCTTTTATCTTGTTTTCACCGACTTGATCTGTCCAATGCTGTGAATTGACTCCCCAATATTATCAGATACATTGTAACGTAGATACCAACACGAGAGGAAAGAAAATGTATGGACAGAAACAAGATTTTTTTAAAAGAAAGGAAGTTGAATATTGAGACAGGAAGATGTATATGGAGAAATGAAGATATACAAGGAAATTGTTTGCTGGTATATCTAGGGATTGCAAGCGCATGCATCATTGTATTAATCAATAGGAAGATTTATTCAATGCATTATTGTATTAATCAATAGGAAGATTTATTCAATGCATTATTGTATTAATCAATAGGAAGATTTATTCAATGCATTATTGTATTAATCAATAGGAAGATTTATTCAATGCATTATTGTATTAATCAATAGGAAGATTTATTCAATGCATTATTGTATTAATCAATAGGAAGATTTATTCAATGCATTATTGTATTAATCAATAGGAAGATTTATTCAATGCATTATTGTATATCTGGAAGACTTCCAATCTTAAAAAACGTTCACTGCTTGGAAAAGAACAATTGTGTTCTCGGGGGGGGGGGGAGAGAAAACAAATGTAGTAGTAAAGATGGAGTGATTTTGTGCACACAATATGTACACTTTATTATATACGCAACACAGCCTTCTATGTGTTCACATGCAGGGTCGTTAATCTGGCGGGTCTCTGGCTTAGACCTTCTATGTGTTCACTTGCAGTGTCGTTGATCTGGTGGATCTCTGGCTTAGACCTTCTATGTGTTCACATGCAGGGTCGTTGATCTGGTGGGTCACTGGTTAGACTTTAGACCTTCTGATTTCGGATATATAAAATATATAAAGAAATGAATAGCTAAACAGAAATATTGTGCGAGAAAGTCGAATATGGAGAAAATCCGATGTTTTATGAAAGGTAAACTGATCACACACCAAGCGTGATTAATAAATGAAATAGCCAGCAAGAAGCTGACATCGTATAATAGTCAGGGATTTCAGAATGCCAAAGGAAGGATAACTCCGCATAGAAAAAATCAATTGGCTGACGTTGACGGGAATGGAATGAGAAACGAAAGAGAAACATTGAGAGGATAGCAGAGGAAATTGGTATTTGAGATAACGAATCAATCGCGAATGTCCAAGCGCTTAAAGAAGATTGCTGAAAGCTGAGGAAAGAAAAAACCCAGAAGAAATGATGTGGACATGGATTGAGAGAGTAACATGACAGATTGTTGGACAAATTTGGAAATAGTTGGAACAAATGTTGTTTCATAATGAAGATGAATATAAGTACTTCACTCACACACACACACACACAATATAAGTACTTCACTCACACACACACACACAATATAAGTACTTCACTCACACACACACACAATATAAGTACTTCACTCACACACACACACAATATAAGTACTTCACTCACACACACACACACACAATATAAGTACTTCACTCACACACACACACACAATATAAGTACTTCACTCACACACACACACACACAATATAAGTACTTCACTCACACACACACACACACAATATAAGTACTTCACTCACACACACACACACACACAATATGAGTACTTCACTCACACACACACACACACAATATAAGTACTTCACTCACACACACACACACACAATATAAGTACTTCACTCACACACACACACAATATAAGTACTTCACTCACACACACACACACACAATATAAGTACTTCACTCACACACACACACACACAATATGAGTACTTCACTCACACACACACACATACACAATATGAGTACTTCATATACACAATATAAGTACTTCACTCACACACACACACACACACAATATAAGTACTTCACTCACACACACACACACAATATGAGTACTTCATATACACAATATAAGTACTTCACACACAAAATATGAGTACTTCACACAGACATTGTAAGTGCTACACACACAATATAAGTACTTCACACACAAAATACATTACTTGAAAACTGTTTATATTGATTACGTGATTACAGATATACACAATAGAAGACCCGTAGATAAAAAGGATTGGTGTTTAAACCCCTCTTCTTAGGTCTTTGCAGCATAAATAAGCTTACATGGCTTATACATTTGCATATAAATATAGGTATAAATTATATCGCTAAAACTGTGTGTATAGACATATAATAGCGTGTATTCAAACGTATCAACTACGGCGGTGCCAGACATCTATTATTCTCCGCAGTGAGAGTGAGGGATTAGTTTTCTCATGCAAGGACTTCCTCAAGCAGATGTTTAGTAACTTTAGAGGCCAAACAAGAATGTGGATACTTGATATTTGGATTATTAAATTTGGCAGGAGCAGCTATAATAACAATAAGAAGAACCCGTCATGGTCGTAGGGGGGGGAGGCCACACTGGAGACATCAGTGTTGTTGGGGAACCACACTGGAGACAATAGCATAAAAAACCCTCCAAACAACAACTTTATCGTCAGTCATTCGGAGGAGTGTAAAAAAATCACGCTCAGACATTCCTCAATGTGATCAGTCCAGGATTTTCTCTTCTCCTCTTTCAACCTTCCACCTTCAACTGCTCCATGCAAAGTAATTGTTCGAAGTTTGTCATGTCTAACATCTCCAAACCAAACAAATGTACACCATTTCACCATTACCAACATTGGTTATTGATAACCTGCAAGTTTGTTTATTTGCTGTCGGACATATATATTTATCTTGTGTTCCATATAGCTCACTATTAAAAATTGATCTGTAGAACATGTTTTCAAAAACCTGAATGATTCTTTGCTTGTCGGAAATGATCGTTCAAATTTCATATCCGTACAAAAGTATACTTAGTACTATCGATCTGAATAGATTGATCTTTACTGTAATACGGATATTA
Source organism: Meghimatium bilineatum (assembly GCA_034231615.1). NCBI lineage: Eukaryota > Metazoa > Mollusca > Gastropoda > Stylommatophora > Philomycidae > Meghimatium > Meghimatium bilineatum. The sequence continues at coordinate 1,130,593 of CM067305.1, read as the reverse complement.
CTTTTCTAAATCATATTCAACCTTGCCATCGCCATCTCGAGTCTGAGCTTATTCTCATTTCCCGAGTTGTCATCATCACATATTTGTGACCCGAGATATTTGTGACCCGAGATATTTGTGACCCGAGATATTTGAAGGTGGTAACTTCTTCAATTGTCTGACCTTTTATCTGAATAATCGTGAAATGTTGCTTACTTTCACTAGTCACCAATATCTTTTACCAATGTTAACTTCCATGTCATATTTCCGGCTAACGTCTTCCAACTTTGAGTTGAGTTCCTACAGTTCAGATTCGGAACCAGCCAAGAGATCGATATTATCGGCATAACACTAGTTACATTATTTAAATAGTTTAAGTCAAAATAATCCCAGATTTTTTACACACAGATTATCCCGAATAACGTCATCGTCTCAAATGTGGCAGGTTTTTGTTCACGCCACATTTCGTTCGAAATTTGTAGGATAGGAAATGACTGTGAAATTTTCATTGTCAAAATCATCAGAATGATAATTCCTGCAGAATAAAGAATTGATTCCGTCTTTTATTGGAACACAAAAAGACATTGCAATGTATAATCATTACGTCCTGCTAACATATAGTACAATCATCTAAATCATGTTCAATTATTCCATACAGTAATTGTAGGAAATATTTAATTGTTACATACAGTCCCAGAGCTTGCAAGTTTTTTCTTCAAATCATTAAAATACTCACCACTCAAAAGCGAAGTGGAGAGTGTTTCTAAGAAACCCCCTTCCCCCCACACACACCTAGCAAAATCGTATCTACGTCCTTCCTCCTATTTCTGCTTTCCCTACTTGTATTATCTGTATTAATGAACTGACACTGCTACGTGTATCTCTAAGGAAAACCTTTAGTTCGATAGTCTATCCCTTTTCTTTAATCTTGATTCCACAAATACGCCACTCTATGTGGATATAACAACAACAAAATGTTGCAACATCTTCAGTTGAATCATTACAGATCCTAGCGTTTACTAAATGTCCGATTAGATTTGTGTCGGTGACGATATTCGTTAAGCTAGCATCCATTACGTATTACAGGAATTAACCTGAATCAGCAGAATGTAGTTTATACAGTTGCCTATAAATACTTCAGTAAATATCTTAGGGATTAACTGCTGATGGTTCCGGTTCTATGTTGGTTCACTGCTTTTTTTAAAATCTGTGGCATGTGTTCTCTACGGGCCACGACCATCTTCACTCCACATTTGCACATTGTCAGTATTGGCTCACGCTCATTTATCTCGTTTATCTCTGATCGTGCGTACTCACGAAGTTTGTATCCAGTCAGTCTGGTCTATGCAAGCAGGGCTGTAACATAGATGTCAACATTGCACATTAGAACATGAATGATTATATTACTTGGATTTTTCTGCTTTAGTTTTGAATAGTTGATATTTTGTTTGAAGCAATAATAATGTATTGTGACTTTCTTGCACTTCCTAGTATTGTCAGTTCTCGCTAAATACAAATGTTATCTTCCTTATTCAAGTACTGCACATTTACTAATCACTTGAAATATTTACATTTCCTTGGATCTATATTTCACAGAGAATAAAGACTTGATCAACACTACCTTAGCAAGATTGTAACTCCCGAAAGAGATTAGACGTATCGATTTGTTGAAAACAGAATTAACGGGTATCAATATCGACCTCATGCAGGACATAGTATGCTGGCCAATGACTGCTTTCCACGTCTGATAACAAGATGCTATCAAACAGATCTTAGAAAGCATAATCGCTACCCAGCCCCTGTCTCATTATTCGTCTCTCGTGTATTTCCAATTATTCATCGCAGTCTACAAAACAAACTTGAACTTTAAATGACAAGTTCCAATACAAATACCAATTGTTCTCATTTCTTACAGAATTGGTAACGGAATTGCTGTACTCAGTTACAGCGTCAAATAATTCCTTGAACGCTCCCCAAGTGCATGCATAGTCAACTCAGCTGTATAAATTAGGGTTCTTAAAAGAAAAATGTGGGAGTATGCGGCAAGATCGATAGCGACACAGACAGCGGAAAAAGGCAAGCAGGTTTGACCGTGGGGAACGTGCAGTGCGAGCACTGCTTATAAACGATTGGCATACTAACGATATTTCTACAGACGTTCATGTTTCAGTGGGATTAGTAAGTACACTAGACATATGAGTTACTGCCGGCAAAATCGGATGTGTTTGGTCATTTCATACATAATACATCTCCGTTGAATGGACTACATCCTGCTAGCATGGCTATTGTCCTGCTATAAGAGAAATACAATGGAAATTTCAGAACGACAGCTTTAAAGGAACTTGAGCTGTCTCAGTTCAACCATTGCCTACGTCAATGGTTCTCCAGATGAGCAATGCGGTCACCTGGTAGTCTGTTTGTGACCACAAAATTTCTATGGATGCCACAGACAGATAACGTTTTAAAGTTATTTTAATGTAATAGTAGTAATAGTCACAGAAGTATATCTCAGAACTCGAGTAGACGGGGTACAGAAGTTGTAGCGTCAACATCTTCATTTTCTTGTGTCCTCCACGGTGTGGACGTGTGTGTGGAATTCAAGTCATGTCCATTCTTCTTCTTCTTCTTCAGCGTACATTCTCAAACTCCTGCTGAATTCTCTTGTAGCAGGACATGTCCTACTAGATTTCCAGCAGAATGTAGTCCAGAGAATGGAAATGCGTTGTGTCGCCGTAATATTTGCGCCAATGGCCCGACACATCTGTCTTCGGCGGTATGTCCATTCAATTTTATCAATCCTTGATTTTCTTCCTGCTCCCTCGACTGTAAGATCATTTTAGACAGGGAGTTATGTCGTGTCAAACATATAATAAAATCCGAAAAAATCCTAACAAGTATTTTTTCAATTATAATTTAGGCTTCAGGTGGACCAAATTCAAAAAAATTTTCACGAAAGGGTACCACATACGACAATTTGTCTAGAGGGTCACCGGACAAAGAAATAGTGAGGACCACCGGTCTAAGTAATTCTTATAAGAGAAGTCAAAGTTAATACTGCATGATGTGAGACTAATTCCTAATCTGTTTCTTACTTGTGAACAGAAGTCTATAGAATTTCTTACTTGTGAACGGAAGTCTGTAAAATTTCTTACTTGTGAACAGAAGTCTGTAGAATGTCTTTGCTAGAATAGTTTTGACGCTCATCCTTTCCGTCATCCCCCCCCCCCCCCCCGAACATCCCCCTTTATCTACGACCTGGTTAGACATATATTTAAATCGTATACATATCTCTACTTCCTATAACTTAGCGAGGTCTAGAGTTCGATCCCCGGTAAGGACTAAGTTGTTTTTTTCTGTCATGGGCGGGAGGGGGGGGGTTAAAAAACTCGCCCTGTACATGACGTGACGACAGCAAGAACGTGCGGCCTTTATTAGACAGCTAAAAAAAATCCTTTCCTGCAACTCCTTAACGGAAACCATGCAGTATGTGACAGTTTGTGACTAACTTCCACTCATATCCACAGTTCACAATTGCAATCTCGCATTCACATCTTAACTTTCACAGGATAAAAATAGCTTTCAGATCTTTACTTATGAAGGATAAAATTACACTGAGATCTTAGATAATCGGCGTCACAATCAACCAAGCATTTGTTGGCTGTAGTGATTATCTAGGCAATATATGTTCAGTAGATTGCCACTGCTTCCTGGACGGTCTGAGTGCACAATTGATTACTTGGGGATCTCAGCTTACACATGACAAAATCAAACTAATATCTTAGCATGCAAATAATCAAATCACATAAAGATTTTTGTTAGTACTGTATAAGATATACCAATTACGTTATATAAGATATGGCAGCAGCGTTATAAAAGATATTCTAACAACATTATAAAAGATATTCTAACAACGTTATAAAAGATATTCTAACAAAGTTATATAAGATATACCAACAACGTTATATAAGATATACCAACAACGTTATATAAGATATGCTAACTACATCATATACGATATCCAAACAGCGTTATATAAGATATTTTAACAACATTATATAAGATATTCTAACAACGTTATAAAAGATATGATAACAAAGTCAAGTCCATCGATTCAGTGAGACAATCTATCTATCTATTCGCTAAACCCTTTGTTACCTTTCAGCGTCAGGGATAGAAGATTTTCTGGAGACTGCCCTCGTGTGTGCTGAGTATATTGTGGAATTTGTCACCTCCTTTTTTCAGTTGTCCATCGTTTTCATGGTCAGCCTCTTGTCGCTGTATCTGTGTAATATAGCTTGCTGTGGTATGTTGTCTGATGGTAGTCTGCTGATGTGTGCAATCCATTTGATCTGTTATCTCTTGATATATTCCAAGATTGGAGTGGTACCGATTCTTTGTCTAATGTCTTCATTTCTCTGTCTCTTAGCGATATTCCTAGGATTTTGAGCAATGAGACAATCGGACATGTCTTATTACAGCATGTGCGCGAGCTGTGTCCATTATCCACTCACATTGGGTCAAAATATTGAACTGTAAAGATCATATTATAGCTTAAATCAGTGATTAATATCAATCCTTCCTTACTATCCAAGTCGGATGTGGTGGGCCATTTGAGAAAATAAAAAGACGACACAATGTATTGGTTCTCTGAAATCCATCCTGTCGAAATACGTAAGGACCGTTGTATTTATACAAAATATAGAGATAGCTGGAATCGAATGCGAATAAGATCACTCAAATGTTCAGTTTTGTGTATCGAATATCTACCTCCATACTGGTACAGACTATCGAATATCTACCTCCATACTGGTACAGACTATCGAATATCTACCTCCATACTGGTACAGACTATCGAATATCTACCTCCATACTGGTACAAACTATCGAATATCTACCTCCATACTGGTACAAACTATCGAATATCTACCCCTCATACTGGTACAAACTATGGAATATCTACCCCACCCCCACCCCCAATACTGGTAAAAACTATCGAATATCTACCCCCCCCCCCCACCCCCATACTGGTACAAACTATGAAATATCGGTTTTTTGCGTTGAACATTGCTATTTTATCAACCCTCAGTATTTTCTGGACAATTATTGATACTACAAAACCGGATATTAATCAGCGAGTCGAGTCATGTACCTAAGTAGTTCTTCTCGTAACGCCAGTTTTTTCCCTATCATGATATTGTGATCGGGGTAGAAATATGTGGAGCGGTTGACATTCATCTAGCATTGATTGATAGATATTGATGAGATTCGATATTTGTCGGGATTGTAGCCGGTAACACAGGGATGATCAGGATTGAGATAATACTCTGCGGGTTTTTCATGATTTGAAGAGGTACTCTCTAGATCAAAGTGTATAGCCAGGGAGGAGGGCGAACGGGAAGTAAAGAATATAAACACTGTGACCTACTATAGCGTTAGAGACAACTAAGAAAGTTGTGGGCGTGTTGGCTGTCCATCCCATAGAGGGTGAATGCGACCTAGAAGCTATAATAAAATATGTAGGGTGGCAAAAAGATGCAGATATCGCAGTCAAACTGTAAGCTATGACATAATGCATTCCGTTTTCTGGTTTACATTATGTATAATATATGAACGAGTTTCAGAACGAAAGTAGACGAAACAAAATCGAAGCTCGAATAATTCGGTCTTGACTACTTTGAATAATTATGTCTTGACTACTTCGAATAATTCGATCGTGATTACTTCGAATAATTCGATCTTGATTACTTCGAATGATTACTACCTCACATGTATGTAGCTATATTTAGATTGTTGTATATTCCATGTCCGGTATCGTCTCACCAGTGACCTTGTTACAACTCTTCCGGTTCAATCTCCAAATTACAGTTAACTTAGTCTTGTGAACATGTATAGTTCTTACTTGTCGTTTTCTGTTGTGTAAGTTTAATTGTTGTCTTGATAAAGCCTTTTTAGTCCATAAAAATCGATTTGTGTGTTTTATTATGTGTGTCTTTGGTGATTTATCATCATCAGGTGCCATGCCGGCTGGCGTAGGGAATCATGGCTCTCCACAGCTCTCTATCTACAGTATTATGTATCAAGATAGTTGTTGTTTCCCTGCTATGCCAAGTTGTCAAACTGTCTAATATTTTCTCCCTCTGTCTCTGTTGCCTTCAATCTTGTGTGTTGAGACTGTTCTCTAAACCTGCCTGTCTCATGAAGTGGCCAAAAATAGAAGATTGCCTTTTTTCTTATATTGTTGATTAAGGTCCGTTTCGCATTTGACTCTTTCAACACCTCCACATTAGTTTTTCTGGCAGTCCATGGTGTTCTCTGCATTCTTCTATAGAACCACATCTCTGTTGCCTCTAATTTCTCACTTTCCAGTTTGTTTATTCTCCAAGACTCGCATCCATATGTTAGTATGGGAGTTATATAGCACTGCAGAACTCTCTTTCTCAACTCGGATGACAGGGTCATATTACACTATGTGATTAGTGTAACTAGAAACATTAAACTAGAAGCACTAGTCGCACATTTCCTATGATATAATCAGGAAACGATTTAGAAAAAAAGGTTTCTTACCTTTATCTTGCATAGCTTCACTCTTTGATACCATGATAACCATTAGTAAAAGGTACATAAGCAAAGAGTGCTCTTCCCATATGCAGAGTTGATGCCCATAAGCCATTGTCTCAGTTACCTCAGTTTGAGAACCCTTCGAGACTATAGTACAGAATCTGGTTACGGTATCAGAGATATTTGTATCAAGATGCCAGTGATTTAGGAAAGTGTATTCCTAGTGCCCCTAGGAGTTTATAATGTTTCCAGGGGGACACAGCTACTATCCTGATAGTTTCTGGACTATTCTGCAAGGAGAAAAGATGGTTGTTTTGTTTATACTGAAGTAGTGTACATCAACATGTGTTATACTGAAATAGTGTACATAAACATGTGTTATACTGAAATAGTGTACATCAACATGTGTTATACTGAAGTAGTGTATTGATGTGTCATTTAAAGTAGTGTATTGATGTGTCATTTAAAGTAGTGTATTGATGTGTCATTTAAAGTAGTGTATTGATGTGTCATTTAAAGTAGTGTATTGATGTGTCATTTAAAGTAGTGTATTGATGTGTCACATTGATTTATTATTGAGTAGTATTATTATTAGAGTTGCCAGATTTTATAATTTATTATAGCCAAAATGCAAATCAAATAGAAACATGGACATATTCTTAACTTGCAGTACATTTTCAAACTTACCAAAACACAAACACACAATTTCCAAAATTATAAATGTCATAGGGCCAGTGACATTTACAAAGTGAACAATTAGGTCGATACGGAGTCTTCTGTGTTTGATCTCAAAATTCTGCTAATTGTCACGGTATAATACGGGGAACATAATGCGTTGTGATCAGACCCGTAGATAAGGAAGGGGTCCGGGGTGTTCAAATCCCTCCCTTAGCAAATGTGAATATGATTTTTAGCACTACGAACTTTACTATAATATCGATTAACCACGCCCCCCCCCCCTCAGCGATTTTCACAAAAAGGTTTAAAAACTAGATAAAAACTCCCTCTTAAAGTTAACCATATATACCGCCCTGGATGTGTCGTGGTTTAAAGCTTAGATGTTGTAGTTACTTGGGGGCGAGTGTATACTTGTACCTATTTATGTATTTATTACTTATTCTGAGATCGTGGACAATGCTCTATCGTATATTTCCTACTCGTCGTATGTTATGTTGTAGACCTATTCCCATTAAGGCTTTTCGTCCGAAACGTCGATTGTGTGTGATATTCGGTGTGTTTCCAATTATTATAAAAACTCAATTACCCTATTTCCACGTGTCTCCTATTTATAGTCTACCCGTATTAAGACTCTAACATATGATTTAGATATATCTGCCATTTTCCCGTGTTTCCCGCCAGAGGCGTTCTTATGACACCACGTACTTCTCTTCCTTGTTGTTTCCAGTCTAGCGAATGTTCTTCATTAAATTATTTCCCAAAACTGTTCAATGTATTTTGAATGTCTGTGTCTGTATTATTCATGTTTGTATATTACTGAATTGTTAAATTTATCGCAAGTATGTTGCCAGATACCATTGGGGAGCAAATAATAGCGACACTGTTATCCTGCCATACATATCGTACCAGGCGACGATATATCCCATGTTCATATATCCCATGTTAATGTATCCGAGTTATCGAATATAGTCACTGACATAAAGAGCGTGCCGTAGTCGCTGACATAATGGGCGTGCCCTAGTCAGCGACGTAATGGGCGTGCCCTAGTCAGCGACATAATGGGCGTGCCAGTGAGTGATCTACCTTACCTTCTCACAATGTAGATCAATATAAAACGAGTATTATGCCAACACTGTCCTACCAATGTTAAACATGGACAATGACAGCACAAGACAAACGTAAACTTATGATAGCTGAAATGGCATGCTAACGCAGAATGCTTGGAATATCGCTAAGAAACAGAGTGGGGAATGGGGACATTAAACAAAGAACCCGTACTACCCCAATCTTGGAATATATCAAGATATAACAGGTCAAATTGTTTGCACACATCAGCAGACTACCACCAGACAGCATACCACAGCAAGCTATGCTACACAGATACAGTGAAGGCAAACTTAGAGGCCGACCACGAAAACGATGGACCACCGAAATAAAAGAGGCGAAAAATTGCACAATATACTCAGCACACACGAGGGCCATCTCCAGAGAACTCTTCTACCCCTGACGCTAAAATGTAACAAAGGGTTTAGCGAATAGATTGCTAAGTAGAATGAAGACTGTAAGGATGTACATGTGAAATAGTTATCCCTAGAACCAGATAGGTAACGTCAAGTGGTTATCATATGGCCGAACTGCTATATTGTATTGTGTATACCAGGGGTTTTCAATATTTTCAGACTCTAACATGTAATCGATCACTTTTTTGACTCTCATGACGCGAGCACGTGTCAATACTAGAACATACAGATCATGGGTTGTCTGTCAGAATGTCTATGAGTTGTCAGAAAGGTTGCGAGTTGTCAGAAACGCTATTGGTTGTCTCTCAGAAAGGATATGTGTTTTCTGTCAGAAAGAATATGGACTGTCTTTCACAAACGATATGGGTTGTCTGTAAAAACATATCTGGACTTTCATTCAGAAACACTATTGTCTTCTTGTCAGAAACGCTATTGTTTGCTTGTCAGAAACCCTATTGTTTGCTTGTCAGAAATCCTATTGTTTGTTTGTCAGAAACCCTATTGTTTGCTTGTCCGAAACCCTATTGTTTGCTTGTCAGAAACCCTATTGTTTGCTTGTCAGAAACCCTATTGTTTGCTTGTCATAAACCCTATTGTTTGCTTGTCAGAAACCCTATTGTCTGCTTGTCATAAACCCTATTGTCTGCTTGTCATAAACCCTATTGCCTGCTTATCAGAAACCCTATTGTTTGCTTGTCAGAAACCTTATTGTTTGCTTGTGAGAAACCCTATTGTTTGCTTGTCAGAAACCCTATTGTTTGCTTATCAGAAACCCTATTGTTTGCTTGTCAGAAACCCTATTGTTTGCTTGTCAGAAAGGATACGGATTGTCTGTCAAAAAAGGCTATGGGTTTTCAGTTAGAAAGGTTAAGGATTGTCTTTGAGAAAGTCTATTGGTTGTCAGAAAATCTATGAGTTTTCTGTCAGAAACTATCCAATGTTGTAGATGCCAGTGACCGATATAAAGGAGGGACATAAGTATGCTACAATAATAACTCATTATACTTGACACTGTCATGAAAGATTATACTTGACACTGTCATGAAAGATTATACTTGACACTGTCATGAAAGATTATACTTGACACTGTCATAAAAGATTATACTTGACACTGTCATGAAAGATTATACTTGACACTGTCATGAAAGATCGATATAAACATTCTTAAATGGCGACTATTTACAAATTGTACGAGATTTACCTTCTTCAATGATGTATTCACCAATAACTGCATATAACAAAAGTATACCAGGACGTGGGGTCAAAGGTAGACCAATAAAACGGTGGATATAAAAAAAAGATACCTTTGAACAAACAATGACTAAATGCAATCAAGGCTACACATCTGACCTTGGAACGACAGCTGAATCTTCCATGCCTACACTTAACGGCAAGTGTGAATACTATCAACAATCATTCACCCGGGGACAGACAATAAACAATTATGTATTCTAGAGGCAACATTTCTTAAAACATTTGCCCCTTTTAATTTCATTGTTTTTTTGGGTGTTTTTTTTATTGTCTGATGAGGTTAACGTTTTCATGTTCTTGTTTATTGTCCTGTTTAAAACACTTATTATAAATATACATGTATGCCCTCCCACGTCCTCACTCACCAGGAATATGTCTACATAAATCTCTTCCTCTGCTTAACTTTTTTATGTGAAAATATCACGTGCACGTGATTTGTCTTTCTGGAAGACTTTGAAGATCTATTGTCAAACGTTGATCTCAATATATCGGTATCGTTGACATCAAAATATCGGTATCGTTGATCTCAATATATCGGTATCGTTGATATCAATATATCTTTATATGTTTCCTTCTCAGTCCAAAATATTATCTTTCTCATGGAATTCAATTCTGCTTCTTATAATTTCTTCACGACTTTGGCTACTTATCTGTCAATATTCGTTTTCATTCAACCAGCGAGTGGGCGTGGCCTAATCATCATCAAGTGCCGTCTGCGCAACGAAGGTTGGCTTCAACGTATCTTCAACATCCCGTCTCTGCTAGACTGTAACCTGTCCATCGTGTAATGTTACTCTCCCACTTGTATCTCTGCCTACCTCTTGCTCGCTTCCCATTGACTTTTCCCTCAAGTAAGGTCTTCAATAAGGTGTCATGTCTTTTAATGTCCAAAATATTTTATTTCCCTGATCTTTATTTCTCTTAGTAGGGGTCTACATGAGCATTAAAAATGAAGAATACTGCCATTTGCCATGCATGTCGCGAGAGACGGCTAGGAAAGGATTTGAGTATTGTACAGCTCATACTAGACAATCAATCAATTCTATGCCGGATGTATGACTTTTCCGGTTGACAGACACATATATCACCACAGACATATTATTCAACATTATTTCCTTCAGGATACCAGGTAATATTATCATATTTCTGAAAACGACGAGGCCACTGATGAGGCTCTCTAGATTTCATCAAACAATCTAAAGGTAGTTTGAAAACAAACACATAATGACACATGGAAGAAAGTAAGCATAAATAATGAAAACACGAATCACAGATACAAGATAATAGAACATTTAGCACATCAATTGTTTAATAAATCTGTGAGTTTTTAGTGTGAAGCCTATATTAAACTACAACACAAAATAGTCATTAATCCTCACACGTTTGATGAAATGTCTTTAATCCTCACACTTTTCGATAAAATGATATGAATCTTCACACATTTCGACAAAATATCATTAATCCTTACACCTTTCGACAAACTGTCATTAATCCTCAAAGGTTTTCAAAAAAATTCATTTCCGCGCACATTTCGATAAAGGGTCATTAATTTTCACTCATGTACACTACATCTCATTAACCATCACACATCTCGACAAAATGTCGGTGTACTCAGACATCTCGACAAAATGTCGGTGTACTCAGACATCTCGACAAAATGTCGGTGTACTCAGACATCTCGACAAAATGTCGGTGTACTCAGACATCTCGACAAAATGTCGGTGTACTCAGACATCTCGACAAAATGTCGGTGTACTCAGACATCTCGACAAAATGTCGGTGTACTCAGACATCTCGACAAAATGTCGGTGTACTCAGACATCTCGACAAAATGTCGGTGTACTCAGACATCTCGACAAAATGTCGGTGTACTCAGACATCTCGACATAATGTCATTAATCCTCACACAATTTGAAATAATAATGTAAATAATCCTCACACATTTCAACAAAATGATATTTATCCTCGCACATTTTGTTAAACTGTCGTTAAAAGGCATACGTTTTGGCACATTTCATTGATCCTCACTCCTTTCGACTAATTATCATTTAATCATCACACATTTTCAGAGATTCATTAAACCTCACACGTTTCGACAAAATGTCATTAAAACTCACACCTTTCGACCAAATGTCATTAATCCTTACACATTTTGACAAAATGTAATTAATCCTCATAAGTTTTGACAAACTGTCGTTAATTCTGACATATTTCAACAAAATTATATTAATCCTCATTTATTTCGAAAAATTGTCATTAATTCTCACACATCTCGACAAAATGTCATTAACCATCACACGTTTCGACATAATGTCATTAATACGCACATATTTCAACAAAATTATATTAATCTTCATATATTTCGACAAAATTTCATTAATGCTCACACAATTCAACAAAATGTCATTAATTTTCACACATTTCGACAAAATGTAATTAATCCTGACACAACTCAACACAATGTCTTTAATTCATACATTTCATGAACAATAATCGCTGTAGAAACGAGTACTCACGTGAACCTTCATCAAAATGTATTCATGCATATAACAAGTGAAATTCTACAATATAAAGATGAACTTGTGTGTCTAACTCTGAAAGAATGACTAGATGGTAAATAATCTTGCCCTGGTAAAAGTATTCCCCGGATCGATATCTCAAACGACGAAGCCGGTCCCATTCCTGTACTGGAGAATGACCGGAATAAATCATTACTGGTAATCGGTTTCCTCTCACAATATTATTATAAATCAAGGAACGCAAATATTTCTTTAGAATGAAACAAAAGTTTAGAATAATAATTTTTTCAGATGTATAATATTTGACAAAATAAGCTTTTGGTGTATAAAAATGTTCAATTATTTACCATTACAAAATGTTCGATTACCCTACATAATCGATTATAATATTGATTGAAATAACGTAGATGTCGTCTGTAGTCTTGGCACAAAGCTGAACCTCTTCATGGAATGTTTTTTTAAAGGGTCATGTCAACTTACTTGCGCTTAGGAGAGGCTAGATCACTGGATGCAAACATTTTTCACGTGTCTCTAGATAATTTAGTGATGTTAGTCGCAGACAAAAAGAGATAAAAGAAGATCATTGGATGCTACTGTGATTTAGTTCTATATAAGTAAGCTTCGATCCCCTGGGTATTGTGGGTACATGTATCTTCTGTTCCTGTGTGTCCCTTGAAGGAAAGAGGTTTACAGATGTGTATCTAATATCCGAAACTTAGTCTCCAATTCTCGTCGGTATGCAATGCTTTCAGAAAAAGCTTATTTCTTAGAGAGAGTTAAACCTAGTTCTCAGATAGAGTTAAGCCTAATTCTCAGGGAGTGTTAAGTCTAGTTCTCAGAGAGAGAGAGAGAGAGAGAGAGAGAGAGAGAGAGAGAGAGATAAGCCTAGTTCAAAGAGCCTAGTTCTCATAGAGTTATGCCTAGTTCTCAAAGATAGCTACAACTAGTTCTCAGAGCCTAGTTCACAGAGAGTTAGGCCTAGTTCTCAGAGAGAGAGAGAGAGTTAAGCCTAGTTTTCAGAGAGCGTTAAGCCTAATTCTCAGAGAGAGTTAAACCTAGTTCTCAGAGAGAGTTAACTCTAGTTTTCAGAGAGAGTTAAGCCTAACTCTCAGAGAGAGTTAAACCTAATTCTCAGTGAGAGTTAAACCTAGTTCTCAGAGAGAGTTAAGTCTAGTTTTCAGAGAGAGTTAAGCCTAATTTTCAGAGTGAGTTAAACCTAGTTCTCAAAGAGAATTAAACCTAATTCTCAGAAAGAGTTAAACCTAGTTCTCAGAGAGAGTTAAGCCTAATTCTCAGAGAGCGTTAAATCTAATTCTCAGAAAGAGTTAAACCTAGTTCTCAGAGAGAGTTAAGTCTAGTTCTCAGAGAGAGTTAAGTCTAGTTCTCAGAGAGAGTTAAACCTAGTTCTCAGAGAGAGTTAAACCTAGTTCTCAGAGAGAGTTAAACCTAGTTCTCAGAGAGAGTTAAGCCTAATTCTCAGAGAGAGTTAAACCTAGTTCTCAGAGAGAGTTAGGTCTAGTTCTCAGAGAGAGTTAAGCCTAATTCTCAGAGAGAGTTAAGTCTAGTTCTCAGAGAGAGTTAAGTCTAGTTCTCAGAGAGAGTTAAACCTAGTTCTCAGAGAGAGTTAAACCTAGTTCTCAGAGAGAGTTAAGCCTAATTATCAGAGAGAGTTAAACCTAGTTCTCAGAGAGAGTTAAGTCTAGTTCTCACAGAGAGTTAAACCTAGTTCTCAGAGAGAGTTAAGTCTAGTTCTCAGGGAGAGTTAAGTCTAGTTCTCAGAGAGAGTTAAGTCTAGTTCTCAGAGAGAGTTAAGCCTAGTTCTCAGAGAGAGTTAAACCTAGTTCTCAGAGAGAGTTAAACCTAGTTCTCAGAGAGAGTTAAGCCTAATTCTCAGAGAGAGTTAAACCTAGTTCTCAGAGAGAGTTAGGTCTAGTTCTCAGAGAGAGTTAAACCTAGTTCTCAGAGAGAGTTAAACCTAGTTCACAGAGAGAGTTAAGTCTAGTTCTCAGAGAGAGTTAAACCTAGTTCTCAGAGAGAGTTAAACCTAGTTCTCAGAGAGAGTTAAGCCTAATTCTCAGAGAGAGTTAAACCTAGTTCTCAGAGAGAGTTAGGTCTAGTTCTCAGAGAGAGTTAAACCTAGTTCTCAGAGAGAGTTAAGCCTAATTCTCAGAGAGAGTTAAACCTAGTTCTCAGAGAGAGTTAGGTATAGTTCTCAGAGAGAGTTAAGCCTAATTCTCAGAGAGAGTTAAGTCTAGTTCTCAGAGAGAGTTAAACCTAGTTCTCAGAGAGAGTTAAGTCTAGTTCTCAGAGAGATTTCATGCGCAGGTCTAATTGTAAAGATAAAGAGAGTGATAAATTACAAGAGTGTCGATGATAACCCCACTGACTGGAAGCACAATGTTCTTCTTCATCTCTTATATAGTGTTTGTATATTTACCATTGTCCATCTCTTTGTTTCTATCTCTTGTTCCTTTGACATTTTGCTGTTCGCCATACTATAGGGACCGAAGGCGAGTTTTGATGATGACATTCTAACCTACAAGACCAGTTCTGCCAGACAGAAGATGGCCCAAGACATTCAGGGGTCATTAGATGACATGGATCCGGTGTGCTGAATCAAGCTTTTATGTCAACCCTGAGTCGGGAGTCATTAGATACCATGTATCTGGTGCTGAATCAAGCTCTCATGTCAACCCTGAGTCAGGAGTCATTAGATGACATGGATATGTTGCTGAATAAAGCTCTCATGTCAACCCTGAGTCAGGAGTCATTAAATGACACTATCTGTTGCTAAATAAAACTTTCATGTCCACCCTGAGTCAGGAGTCATTAAATGACATGATCTGTTGCTGAATAAAACTCTCATGTCACCCTGAGTCAGGAGTCATTAAATGACATGATCTGTTGCTGAATAAAACTCGCATGACAAACCTGAGTCAGGAGTCATTAAATGATAGGATCTGTTGCTGAATAAAACTCTCATGTCAACCCAGAGTCAGGAGTCATTAAATGACATGAATCTGTTGCTGAATAAAGCTCTCATGTCAAACCTGAGTCAGTGCTCTTTGAACAATTGTCCAGTGAAGGATGACATACTCGTAGTCTCTTTTTTTAAACGGGTAAAACATTGAGCACTGTGATGAGCTGCGATATCTGCAAGTAATATTTAATCACACAGTTACATCTTACAATTATCTTGTTGAACAAACGATATAAAAATGTACGCGATGTCTTACAGAACTTGAACCAATGTTTCTTGCACGTATTGACCCGCGACTACGGTTCCTTTTCTTTCATACGATGGCCATGTATTTTATCGTCTATGTGTTAGGAATCTTCACGCTATCACTTTTGCAATGTGAACATTTAGAACGTATGCAGATTGAATGTGTGTTTTCCTCTGATACACCAGAGATACCTACAATTTAAAAATGAGATGCATACTTGGACTTTTGTCACTATGTTCCTGTCATGCTCTGCAGCAAACGAAAGTCCCATGCGAGTCACTACAGACCCGAAACACCGACAGCAGACTAACATTAATGGCGCTAAGGGTACAAGAGCGGGCATGTCGTGGACGGCGCAGGATGAAAAGACAATAGCAGAAGTAACCACAGGTTCTACCTTACCAAGAGAGTAAGAACAGCACCCAATAGATGAGACCATAATATATTTTCACAAGATGGTAATCACTATTGAAAAGGAATGTCAAATTTTTGAAAATTAAGATGTGATGAAGCTTCATTTATGGCTCCTACTTGATGCTATCACCGGCTATTGGTGAAAAATCTAGTCTCAGATTTGAGGAATTCTGTATTAAATTTGGTGTTAGTAGAAATGAATGCATATCCGACAGAATGAGAAACTGTGTTAACCAGTGAACCACCCTTCATCATCAGTCGCTACGGACGACTGAGCACATTTGGATCTACCCAGAGTACAATGATATCGGTACATGATCAATAATGTGTTCCCATATACGGGTTCATCGCTGCATGTCTTTTATTTCTGGTCCTGACGAATGCTTGTCAGTCGAAACGTTGTCTGTCAATGTGTTTCGTTGTTTGTATATCCCTTTTATCTTAGAAAATACTTTGTTATCTATTTACTTCCATTACTGCATTACAACGATATGGTATTGTCTTGTTCCAACAAGAGAAAAACCTTACTATATACGAGTATACATGCATGTCACATGATGATGATATATTTCCAGAATGATGCTGCACAGGAATGGAAATGTGTTTTGACTTTTTTTTTCTTTTTAATTTCGCCGTTTTCTTTTCGCCAATGGCCTAGCACATCCGAAATCTATGGTATTAATCAATATCATAAGAGAAAACGTTAGCCAGAAGATATTAGGCAGCTGAACCTCATATCTTGCAAAGTATATAGTAGAATATATTAATATTACAAGAATTCATAACAAAATTCGGTACAGTAAAAGTAGACGCCACCACATAGTCGAGTTATTTCCCTTGTCTATGCATGTAAATTTCATTATCATCATTTCTTAGCCACGTATCATTATCATCATTTAATACTTTAATAATTTAAATATTTATTTATTTTAGGGTTAGTGTTAGGATAGTTGTGCTTTACATAATATCACACCAACTCTAACACCAACTCTAACACCAACTCTAACACCAACTCTAACACCAACTCTAACACCAACTCTAACACCAACTCTAACACCAACTCTAACACCAACTCTAACACCAACTCTAACACCAACTCTAACACCAACTCTAACACCAACTCTAACACCAACTCTAACACCAACTCTAACACCAACTCTAAATAAATAAATATTTCAATTATTAAATGATTAGCATGAAATTTACAAATTTACACTATGTGATGGCGTCTACTTGTAATGTACCAAATATTATTTTGATATTAATAGATCTCTAGCTTAAATCTGGTCTAAAAAGGATAATTGAAACCAGTGGCAAGCTTATGCTGAAGCAGAAAGAATATTTCAATAATATTTGTTAATAGTTGTTTTTGGAAATAATTATATTTGAGAAACGTGTATGAAAGTTACATTTTTAATGTGATTTGGGACCATCGAGATTAAGTGACCGTTGTGAAAAAAATTCACTAAAAATCTCACAAAAATGACATCACACTTATTTTAAAACAATCCCTCTTCCCCTCCCCGGTCCCTTACTGAATAAATATATACGGTCCTGGGAGGGGGGAGGGACTCTTTGGTCTATAAAATATATAGAAAACGGGGTAGTGGCTGAAAAAGTTTGAGAATTACACAACTGAAAATGCAATTACTGCTGAAAATGCTTTTTGCTGAAACTTTAAATTTCAAGAGCACATTTTCTTGTCTTCTAAACAATGCTGGTAATTAATGAACCACGGGCAAGAAATCTACTAACTGTTCTTATTTTCCTGAGACTGTCAGACCACAATATTATAGGAAGTCTCAGAACAATTTGATAGAAAAACATTTTAAATGGATGTCTGATCAAATAATGAGTTGATTTGTGCCGTGTTCAACATGAGATAATTACAACAACAAAAACTCGTTCTTTATGTTATGTTGTGATAAGTTTGAGATCATCGTGTGCCGTGTCGGGTAGAGTAAATGGTCCACAACTTTCTATCTGCAGTATTGCTTAACTGTTGACTTTCTACTGCGCCATAATGTCAAACTATACAGTATATGATCCTTTTTCTTTCTCTTTGAATTTTGTATGTCGTTACATTGTATTTCTATCAATTGTCCCTTTACACGACGTGGCCTATAAATGTGGGACTTGTTTATGTGCTGATGTGTCACTTTCTTTTTGTGTCTCCCTCAGTTCCTCTTTATTAGCATTCCTAGCTGTCCATATCATTTTCAGTGTATTTCAGAATAATCACATTCTCCGTGACACGTGACCTCTAGTTTTCTAATATTCTTCCAAATAATCACATTTTCATATGTTGGGCTCTCACAATGTTGCATCACAAAAGAAAATGTAACAGTGCACATGAAATTATATAGCGCTTCCACAAAAGGAAAATCTAACTAAATTGGAATCTTATTTACTGAGAATGTCTCCTTGCACAATGTTTAGCCTGATTGATCAATATACAGATCTTCATATATTTCGCATGCGACATAACAGGCAACAGCATGTTGTTTGCTAATCATTGTTTGAAATATTTTACTCTCGCTTGTATATATGCCTACGTCTTCTTGTTCGCCGTCCCTCTTCTCTACCTTCAACGAGGTATTCGTGTTTTTTTTTAATGTCCAAAATATCTTGTTGCTTTGATTTTTAATTATTTTAAATTGTCCTCTTTTATGCGTATGTTTGTCAGAATCTCTATGTTTTTTGTTGTTTTTTTTCTTTCGGTGAAGATTTTCTATTATTCTAAACATATACATATCAACAATTCTGTGCATTAGCTGTATGTTTATTATATAAATATTTCTTAGCCACACACTAACGTAGAAAGATTGTTTCTTAGCCACACATTAACATAGAAAAGATACAGTACTTTGTAATTCTTATTTTTAGTTTGTGATTTTCTTTTCGATGTTAATAATTACTGCTGGAAGTGTTTCTCTGTGATCAAGAATGTGGTTTTTGTTGATATCGATTTAGCGTTTGTTTTTGTTGATATCGCTTTAGCGTTTGTTCTTAAATTTCTGTTGGGTTGATCTTATCGATAATGGTCCTACCAGATTTTTCACCAACATATAATCAAACCAAAGATCAGAAATGTTTTTGTGTATAAGTTTTATTTGCGACAATTGCACGACACATTTATTTTGAGATGTTTAAACAGTATCCATTATGTGTTCCACTCGCATCTGCTGTTTCAGGGCATATTGTGCGGGAAAATAATACAATCATCATCAGAAATTGTCTTCCGTTGTATCTTTCCGTTATCAGAAAACCATCAAGATACGAAATATTTGTGGTGGTAGTTGATCAGTGTGACACATCAAGCTGGTACACATGACAAACATATAGCTGAGCTGCTAGCAAACAACAAAACTAACATTCCCAAGCGCTTGCATATTCCCCGTGACAATATATGGGAGTGAAACTTGGACAATCACCAACAAAGTGAAAAATAAAATAGCTGCATTTGAAACAAAATGTTACAGAAAAATCCTAAGAATCCCATGCACCAAAAACAGATCGCCAATGTAGCCATCCTGATAGAAATAAATGTAAAAGAAAACTAGCTAAACAGCATGGTTCTGTCTAGAAAACTACAATATTTCTGCCATATTAAATGCCATGACAGGTTAGAGAATATAATAATGGAGGGAATGATGTCAGGGAGACGAGGAAGAGGCACCAAGAAGAAGATGGCAGCAAAACATCAAAGACCACCTGAATATGACAGTACCAGAAGTAGGAAAACTGTGTCAAGATCGACAGAAGTTTCGAAAGGCTGCATCCTGTTCAGGATATACTATCTGGTGATTATCTGTTCTGTATTCGTCAAAGAGAACGATTACAGTATAACCAACAATAGTCATTAAGAAGAAAATATTTTACACCTATTAAAGGCAACGCACGAAAATGTGCTTATTTAATTCCTGCGTTATTCCGGTTCTATCATATGGATGTGAGAGCTGGAAAAGCTCTTTATCTTCAGAAAAGAAATTACTGAGTTTCGAGAACAAATGTCTTCGTAGGATAACTAACACCCATTGGAGTGAATTCAAATCGAATGATAAAATTAGAAAAGAGACACATCAAAATTTCATCACATATGTTATCAGAAAACGACCGTTGGTCCTACACCGGGCATGTCCTACGTGCAGACATCAATAGAATACACCACCAATCTCTTGAATTGATAACTACAGGAAAAAGAACACGGGATAGACCAAAATAAAAACTCAAAAGAACGACACTTAGAGAAAGTAAAACAACCAATATTCATACTATTCAAGAACTGCACAGAATAGCATTGAACAGACAGAATTGAAGAGATCTTACCTCTGCCCTATGCGCTAACTTCAGCGCAAAAGGAAAATGAAATTAAAGGCAACCTCTTATCTGAATTTAGCTCGCAATTGTAGACAATAGTTTGTTTAATGTAAACATATATCTTAGACACACAGCTAATGTCAAAATATATCTTAGACAGATAACTAATGTAAAGATATATCTTATACACGCAATTACGCATGTGGTTGCGTCTGTGGGTCTCACCAATGGCCCACTAGACAAACCACCCATGCAACAGAAAACCTTAGCAGATGACATGCCGTTATATTGAGGTTATATTCTTATAGAAGCTTCATGGCATGTCATCTATACAATTATGCTCCTTGTGCTGTTATTTTGTTGCTGAATTATGTTTCATGTTTACTTGAATATATGTATGTACCCTCTGTGGTTGGGAGGGAGCCAGAGATGTACTGTGCGGCACTTGGGAGGAGGAAACTGACAGCATTGTTTTTTCCTATGGCTGAGACCCATCATAGAGGCACAGTGACTCAGGACTGACAATCCTTTTGACTTGAACATTTGGTTGCATGCCTAGAGCAATAGAAAAGTTCGGCATAACCAGTAGTCATTTGGTGGCGAGGAATGAGCACAGTGAACCCTATCTTTGCTACAGTGACTCGGAGCAGTGCATAGGTTGAAATCTACCTTCCTGGAGGTGTGATAGTTATTCTCTGTCTCTGTCCCGGGGTGGGCCGAAAATCCAGACTTCCCAGCAATATAATGCCATTTAATGGCAATGGGTCAAAGGGCATGAGCCCATAGACCGCTGGATCAGCAACCAACCAACCATACATACAATTAATGTAAACATACATCTTAGACACACAACTGTTACACTGATGATATTAAACTATTCCTCTTCTGAGAGGATCTTAGACTCTCGCTTGTTAATTGTATGTAGTCCCGATAATGAGATGTATTGCGTTGACATCGTGACTGCGATAAATCACACACAAATTTACAAAATATTTGTTTCGATTCAAGGGACGAAACTTAACATTTAAAACTATAATTTTACGCCAGGACGAGTTATCGAGAATAATTGCCATCATCAAGCACCGTCTCCTCGTGAAAGTCTAGCTGCAAGGGATCTCCAACAACCTGTCCATTGCCTTGAAGGTGCACTGTGCTAAACTGTATTCTGTTTATATAGAGAATAATATATGAAAACAATCGTTATATTTTGTGTCTATTCCAATTTTGTTTTTAAGCTTTTAACGCAAGTCCCTCTTCAGTATGGTCCTGAGTGCAGATTCATATATTCATATTCAATAGTTTCTTACTGGTTGTATTCCGAAGACAAATGAAAGAGACAATGTTTGGGAGCAGCGAGTGGGTTTTCTGAAGAAGGGCTTATTTCTTCGTGTCTGCATACCACATACATAGTGATGCTGCCTACTACTTACTCCTATTTTATGTGTAGTACATTAGATAAGATTTATGAGTGTTTAACATTCAATTGTGATATTGTTCTGTCATTTATATATACTTATATAATACCACACACAGATGCTGCAGTATTGAAATTACATACGATGCCCAAAATATTCCTGTGGCAGAAATATGGTGTTACTGCGTTGTCCCAGAAAATACGCAGCGGATTGCTACACGAATGCGTTATGGCATATATAGTGGAATCCCGTTATAACAACTTGGTTCCGACTGATAAAATATGTATGTAATAACAGAAATTTCATACATAAAGTACAAACGATATAGAAGAAATATAATTGGGGATTTTTTAACGTGTCATTATATAGAGAAATGTGTTATAAAAGAATGCGCTATAGAGGGATGCCGCTGTGCTATAATGGTACTGTACTGTAATCCCAGCTTAGCTCATCACAGAACCCACTGTCTGACCCACAAAAATTTCTCTGTAAAGCAAATTTTGGTAATCCCACAGCAACTAAAAACACACCGTTTAAAAAAAAAATATATTTGCATAATTTGTTTTAGTATGTTTTCAAACTCCCGCCGGTTATCTCTTGTAGAGGGACAATGAGTATACTATATTCCCAATAGGATGTCCTTGGGGGGGGGGGGGTCCCTACCTGAATAGCGTATCCTATTCATGGCGCTGCCATGAACCCAGCATTTTTTGGCTGTAATTATTTTTAGGCAATATAATACTTTCAGTAGTTTGCCATTGTTTTCTGAAAGATCCGAATGCTGAAATGCCTGTGGCGGGGGTCGAACTCGATACCGTGGCCGTCATAGTCGAGTACCACTCCGCCACAGAGCCGGATGTGTACACTAGAGAATGGAAATGTGTTGTTATGTCGTTTGATTTGTTTTATGTTTAACTTCGGCGGGAAATAAATCGTTCTATAAATGATAAGTATCCGACCGTATGATTGATGATGGATCACAGAGAAAGAGGAATGTACATGGAAGTGAATCACCAACAATAAATTAAAGCTCTATAAATATGCTTATCATCTATCCTGTATCATGTGATCATATATCATGAATCATTTGTACAGGATGTAACTTATCATGAATCATTTTTACAGATGTAACTTATCATGAATCATTTTTACAGGATGTAACTGGGACTTATAATAGGAACTGGAAAGGAAAAGTGGATATGAATAGGAAAAACTGGACTGAATAGGAAAAATAAAAGGAACAAAAGGAATTTTAAAAACTGGATTATCGGACAAAGAAGTATCGCGATTTTACATGTGTTCCATCTGGATATCGATGTGTTGGTACTTCATGGTGCAAGAACGTGATATCTAGATATCAAATGTAATCTAGATGGCTATTAATAAATATTTTAATAACTGTTCCAAACAATTGTTTGTCTTAAGTTTCTGTAAAAACATTCAGAACAGAACAAATGAGCGAAAAATTGATGTCATCGGAATATCAATGATTGTAGACCTAGGACAATTACAAAATATTCAGAAAAACCAATTATACTTATTTGTCCTGCATGAATTATTGCTATGTGTTTTGATTGATTCCAAAAAAAAAGTTTGGGGGTGTGGGGTGGAATTATTTTGGTAAACTCAAATTTAAACCAGGACACGTCCTAATCCGGCCGGTGACACCTCTGCCAATCCGGATCAACCGGGACGTACGTTTCATAACCTATTGTCAGTGCATAAATGTGGTTTTTTTTTAGAATGCTGACCAACGATAACGTATTAAAATTTGTCAACATACATATGGAAGTTTCCCCATCGAGGCCAGCACCGTGAAGCGGTGATGGGGATTAGTTCAGCCATCAGGGGCTGGAAACTAATACTGGTCGGGAAGCCCCATGCGAGTAGGTCCACAGTCCTGCCCAAATAAGCAATATGCTGAAGACAGATGCAAACAGCCAAAAGGCGCACAATTAATAAGGATGCCACGCACAAAACACAATGGGAACATGTCTATATATATATGGAAGTGTATCAGCACTTGAGAATCTAAAACGAAAACCGTCGTGAGAAATTGAAGCATGGAACACATAACCCAAATTAATGCACAATTTAAATAACGGAAACAAGGAATGATACATGGATAACTGTCTAACTAGGCTTATGTCGTGTTCTATGGAGCCCATCCTTTTATGAGCCCTAGACAACGGGTTAAACTTCAATTACATTTTAGGTTTCTCATGACAGCAATATGTGTACTGAATATTTAAAGTATATATATATATATATATATATATATATATATATATATATATATATATATATATACACTGTTCAAAAACATAAACGCCACCTTTTTGAAGTTACATATATAAAAGATATTCGCTGATTGGACATCATTCAAGCTATCGAATGTGTCCACCCGGTCATTAACTTCTCGTGGCTACCTGAATTGTACTCACCTCATGATTCGTAAAGTTATGATGAAAAAGGTCAAGGTCAAAACAACATTTTAGCAATTACTCGTGACAGGTCCATGAGAATTCCGTGAATGGACGATGGTACCTATTCTCTTAGACTGGATAGACCCATGAGCCTTTAGCGATATATTTAAAATATTTCCTGCTGAACTGTAAATTGAACCTCGGATGACATGTAGTTTAGATGGGAAGGATTTTATTTGGCCAAAACCTGAAGTCATAAATAAACTAAAATATTCTCAATACTAAATATTTCATTTTAGGAAACTAATTGAAATTAAACTAAATAAGAAATAATATACATTATATAATGTACAGACAATATACATTTACACAATATTTATTTACGCAATGTTTATTTACGTAAATCTTTTAACAAAGTTGGTTTCTTGCAAATGTAATTACATACAGAATATCCTACACAAAACATGTACCCTCTTGAAGGATTCGGGGATCCATCGAAGAATATCTTGGTAAAGGGAAACAACTATTACAATATTTAATCCTGCACTACTTCAGACTGATGTTTGACAAGTAGCTAATCTATGTATCAGAACAAGTGGACATCCTAGGCATCAAATCAATATTGCCACTGATACATGAAGTTTATTGTCCTCAAATCACTCCACCCCCATATGGAGGAGCCTTATTAACGATTGTTTTCTCGGCGCAGCACTCACGGACTCTTCTCCGTCTATCGTGTCGCTGGAGCACAACAAATGTTTCATCACTAACCAAACTTGTCTCCAGTCATTCCCAACGGTCCATTGACGATGCTGGTTCCCCCACAAGTGGACTTCGCCCAAATGTGACGAGGCTGGTTCTCCCACAAGTGGACTTCGCCCACATGTGACGATGCTGGTTTTAATAAGTGGACATTCTAGGCATCAGAACAATACATATCTGACTCTTCAGAAACATTTATACACAATTCAAGACTATCAACACAGCCGTGTACCCGTGTCGACTTCAGACTGTGGAGGGTATCAACACAGTCGTGTACTCGTGTCGACCACAGATTGCAGAGGGTATCAACACAGTCGTGTACCCGTGTCGACCACAGACTGCAGAGGGTGTCGCATACTTCCAGAATGTTCGAATATAAAATGCTGAGTCAACAGATAGGTCATGGTGATTGGGTTCCTCGTAGAACCGCAACCATTGCTTTTTTATATATATTTTAAAAACTCGAATATAAACATATTGGACTATCGTCTGCCGGTGGAAGGGAGCGTATCTCACCATCAAATGTATTTTCTTACATAATCAAAATTAATTTCTGAAACAAACACACTGAAACATCACGGGGAGTAAAAGTTCTATAGAACTCTGTATGAGCACACACAGAGAGAACAAGATAACCGCAGTAAAATGTGTGCAATAAACATAGGGCCTATTTGCATATCAACTTATAGTCGCATTTCAAGCCAAAGACAGAAGAAGGTGCAGAAGAAAACGAAATATCAAGAAGTGTATGGTTTATTTATGTTTTTTCCTTGAAATTTCTATAACAATGTTCGAAACTGGAATGTCGTCACTTCCACAAGGAATTGTGATCAAAATACAGAAATGTGAGCAAGTGGATCAATACCTAGACATCGGTGAATGACAACAATCCCAACATTAGATCAGATACGCACTCCACCAGCGTCGTTATAGCCCCCATCGCTTCAATATAATATGCAGACAGGACTTCATAGTTGCCATGTTTGTGTTTTAACTGTACATCTTGTTCTTTTCACTTGGTGCCAACATTTTTTTAGAGTAAAAATAAAACGTATTCCTCATGCTACGCTCCTTTCTACTGAAGATGTTAGTCAAATTTCATTATATCAGTGTTGTTGCCAAAAATATTAGAGAGCGCAGCGTAACCATGACTTTTGAAGATATAGCAGCAGTATTTTTATAAAAATATGATTTTATTTAAATTTTTTGAAATTAAAAATAGGGTGTGCTATTAGTGCTTTTCTCCTATTTTTCACTGCTTTTTACTTCATTTTTTTTTTAAAAATAGTGTTTTCCTATATCTATTTATGGGTAAACATTAGTCTTCTTCTTTTAGTTCCCTCGGATTGTGCGTATATCGGAAGTTTTCTTTCTTCTATAAACCTGTGTTGTGTAACTCGTACAGAGGGTCCGTAGAGTTTTTCCTCCACTGTTATTTATCTGTGCAAGTGTATTTGCCTCAGCATTTTATATTCTGGAAATTTTTGAAGAATATGCCCTGCTGCCAGATCTGCGTGTACACATATCTGTGTGACCAATCTTGAACTTTTTATGCATGTGGTCGCTGAGTCGGTTGTGTACTGTTCTGGGGCGTAAAATGACAATTTAACTTGTTCTGGGTTGTTCATAATTTCATCTTGTGTTGGTGTTAGCTTTCTAATAGCTTTGATCATCTGTTTCTTTTAATGTTAAGTTCTCAGCACAACTGATAGATCATCAGCGACACCTTCCTTAGTCAGAAAACTTCCTTAGTCAGAAAACTTCCTTAGTCAGAAAACTTCCTTAGTCGGAAAACTTCCTTAGTCAGAAAACTTTCTTAGTCAGAAAACTTCCTTAGTCAGAAAACTTCCTTAGTCAGAAAACTTCCTTAGTCAGAAAACTTTCTTAGTCAGAAAACTTCCTTAGTCAGAAAACTTCATTAGAACACTTCCTGTCAGAAATCTTCCTTAGTCAGAAATCTTCCTTAGTCAGAAGGTCTGATTTCTCGTATACAGGCATTCCACAATTCTATGGTATCCAGTGCCTAGCAACATTACTTGAACTGCTTAGTTCAGTCAGTAGTATTAACATTAGCCTAATTTAGAAATATATTGGGAACAGACTGCATCAATAAGATGTGAAAACAGCTACTCACCATACATAGAAATAAAACGAGGAGTAAGACAAGAATGTATTTTATTACACATCCTATTTAATACCTACACAGTAAATATCTTTAAACATATAGAAGGAATGCCAGGACTCAAGACCAATGGGAAAATAATAAACAGCCTGAGATATGCAGACACACTTTTCTTTTAGCAGAAAGTGAACATGAACTACAAAGACTAATAGATCAGGTCGATAAATCAAGTAAAGAATATGGACTGGATATAAATATAAAAAAACAAAAACCATGATAATCAACAAAGACACAGAAGAACAGATGCTAAACATCGAAGTACATGGAGAGAAACTACAACAAGTAAAACATTATCAATATCTTGGACACATAATCACAAATGATGGCAGATGTGAAACAGAAGTTAAAAGGAGAATAGGAATGAGTAAAAATACATTTAATTACATGAGGAAAATATTAGCATCTAAACAAATTACAAACAAGCTAAAAATAAGAATGATAGAATACTACATCTATTCTATGTTAATGTATGGCTCAGAAACATGGACACTAAACAAACAATTAGAGAACAGAATTGATACCGTTGAGATGTGGATATATAGAAGAATAGGGAGAACATCATGGAAAGAAAAGAAAACAAACAAAAAGGTTCTAAAAACACTTAATATGAAAAAAAAAATTACTAAGAGAAATAAAGATCACGCAAATAAAATATTTTGGAAACATTAAAAGACACGGCACCTTCTTGAAGACCTTACTTGAGGGTAAAGTCGAGGGGAGACAAACAAGAGATAGACAGAGATACAAGTTGGGGAGTAATATCACGAGATGGACAGGTTATCGTTTTGCAGAGTGCACCACCAAGACTAAAGACAGGAGATGTTAAAGGTCCGTTGCAGCCAACCTTCGTTGCAGAGACGGAACTTGATGATGATGATCCAATACCCGAGTCCTGACCTCTACTTTGAATGGGATCAATTTTGGTGAGACGTGTGGGTTTCTATGTGTTTGGTGAGACGTGTGGGTTTCTATGTGTTTGGTGAGACGTGTGGGTTTCTATGTGTGTGGTGAGACGTGTGGGTTTCTATGTGTGGTGAGACGTGTGGGTTTCTATGTGTGGTGAGACGTGTGGGTTTCTATGTGTTTGGTGAGACGTGTGGGTTTCTATGTGTGGTGAGACGTGTGGGTTTCTATGTGTTCTCGACCATGAACATCGAGTTACGCCGAACGGTCACGACAGACTGTACAATTGTGATGGTGATGATGTTGTACATTCGCAAGCGAAGGTGAGCATGACATAAAAAACAATAAACATAAGTGACGAAAAATAATGGAAAGAAAACACAAACATTGGTGTTTGTCTATTTTGGTTTTAGGTTTGTGAGTTTGTACAATTGTATTAGTTGATTGAGATATCTACGAGAATTGCGTTGGCATCAAGTGCGTTCCAAACAAACATATGGAAATCAAAAACATTAAGCAAACATACCAAACTACAACTGTTCAACTCCAATTATCCGTGTTGACATATGGTTGCGGAAGTTGGAAAATGACAAAGGCACTGGAGAATAAATTGAATTCATTTGAAAATAAATATCTTAGAAGTCTCTTAAACAATGGTTGGGAAGAATTCAAGTTACGCATGCAAGTAAGAGAAGACAGCAAACAGTAATATGTTTCTACAACAATAAGGAGAAAGCGATGGACATGCACTTAGAATGAATGAAAACAGACTGTCACTACAATGAATGCCCAGTGCAAAAAGAAAAATAGGAAGACCAAGAGAGATTCTTTGCTGAACAACCATCAAAGACTATGGGTTTCAACAACATACATGAATTACGGCGATGAAGGAACATAAATAGAATGTAGTTGCCACTCTCTCGTTTATTCCACACAACGCTGCCCTCTAGCGCATGTTGCACTCTCCAGATTCAATGTATATTCTAAGCGCCGTTATGATGTAACGACATCTACAACGACAACAATCATTTTAATGAAAAGGTTAATGCTTTTTTCCCCCAAACTATTTAGGGGTTTTTATTTGGAAAGGGTCTTGAGAAGTTTTTTTTAGCAAACGAGTTAGCAACTATGAAAACATTATCAACATCATGCTTGGCACTGTGTGAAGAGGCTATACTAGAACTCCTGCTCACATTTACATTACTGCTGTGGACTGCAGCTTCACCGTTCACTTCATCCTTTGCTCTGTTCATGTCATTTTGTTGTTTTTTTTCTCTTCATATCGGCTTATTTGTTGATTTTTTATACAGTTGACATTTTATCTGAGATTCAAAGTGCAACTCCAACGCAACTTACTGTGTTTTCTTGAGGCAGTGAAAAAAAGTGTGTTCTACTGTTATTCCTTGCACCTTGTATAACATTAATGATGTCCTTCGCACGCCAGAACTACCCTGAAGAATGCGAATCAGGTGTTAACAGACAGATCAACATGGGGCTATATACCAGCTATGTGTATTCGTCCATGGTTAGTACATGAGAATTGTTGATTTTATTTAGTCACTTACTTCACTTAGTGTATTACTTAAACTATATATAGTAACTAGTGTCGCCAATTCATTTCGTCAAAAAAGCACTAGTCTCGTGCCTAAAAAGTAGATCTTTTTTCCACTAATGTTATAGGAAAATCATATCAAGTAATGAATTAGACTTAATATCATCTGATAAACTATTCTGAGAATTAATGTAGGACTATTATACTTATAGGAAAAGAACTCCAGATGATCACTATTTTATAGGGCCTAACTGTTCTCTGCTGCATTTTAGTGTTGCTAATTCCTTTTATTTTTTGTCAAAAGGCATCTTGCTTCCATGAATTTCTTTCTCATGAAGAAATGTGTTGGCCTACTACACCCTACATTACTCGCTTGTCATTTCTTTGTCACTTACAACTATATAGGGATTACTAGGATCAAAATAGACTTGAACAGCATCAGTCATATTTTCCCCCCAGGAAGAGCAATCTGTGTGAACTAGTAGAGTCAGTGAGGTGGACAATAATAGTTAAGTAGTTTTGTTGGATCTTGTATAGGGCCTAGGCACCCTCAATCTTTTTCAAATTACATCAAACCACTGTTCTCTAAATTGTTGAGAACAACTGTTGCTCATAATGAAAAGAAAATAGGAGTAAATTAAATAGTGGTGAAGCCAGAACAGTGATACCAGAATGGATGTCAGTGGTTCAATAGATATTAGGAAGTAACATTTACACATTGTCGTTGAGCTGAATTGTAAGAACCAGATTATAGTAATAGTTCAATCATTTCAAAAGGCAGTAAAATATTGAATGGTAAAGTACTAAGAACGATGACAATTTATCTTCTCTAGTTATTCTAAGTTTGATTTGTTAAGTGTTCAAAAAAAAAACATCAACAAATATAGGGCCTATTTGATGAGCTAAAAGCACCAACAAATGAAGGAAAGCATTAAACTAGTGTTTGGGGGGGGGGGGAGTGAACAAGAGTAGGCAGATATGCAAGTGGGAGAGAAACATCACAAGATAGACAGGTAACAGTCTAGCAGAATTTACTACCAAAGCAAGAGATAGTGGATGTTGGAGGACCATTGCAGTCAACCTTCATTGCGGAGACAGAAATTGATGATGACTAAACTAGTATTTCCACACAATTTCCTAAATGTTGGCACTACGTGACATGAGATGGCACCAGATCTGGAGCGAAAAGTACCAAAAGTGCAACACCTGTATGTAAGCATATGTGTGTTATGTGAAGGTGTATGTAAACATATGTGTGCCATGTGAAGGTGTTGCATTTTAATTATAGTCTGCTGTATGTAGCATATGTGTGTTATGATAGATTTCTCTTTCTAAGAAGTTCAAATACTTTTCTTTTCAAGAAGTTCAAATACTGTATATTAATTGAGAATTCTGTCTAAAGAAAACTCATGGCTCACCTCTTTACATTTAACTAATTAGATATGAATATTTTCCTTGAATATTTTTTACAGGCCTTCTATTTTGATAGAGAAGATGTTGCACTCCCAGGATTCCACAAATATTTCAAGAAAATGTCAGACGTAGAGAGAAACCATGCAGAACAATTGATGAAATATCAGAACACTCGAGGTGGCAGAGTTCTACTTCAGGATATCAAGGTTGGAACATTCATTAAACTTTAATAAAAATACAAATTTAAATGGTCCCACTTCTTCATCTTCTTATGGTCCATGCTGCGTGGTGTTGGTTATCATGTTTTTCCACAGCCTTCTATTTCATGCTCTGTCAATTATTTCTCATACCGATGTTCTCCCATGCCACAATGCTAGGTTGTCAAGCATCTTCTCTATTTTTCTCTCTCTACCCCTCTTGTTCGTCAACTTGCCTGTTGTTACAATGTGTTCCATCTTTCCTCTTCTGATCAGTCCAGAAAATGTGGACTGTCTCTTTCTGATGTGGGTAAGCAGCTCTCTATTTTAGTAAACTTTTTTCAAGATATCTTCATTACACTTTTTATATGTGTGTGGCAATATAATTCCTAGAACTCTCTCACCTCAACTGACAAAGATATATTACATAGGATAGTCTTCATCTTGTGAAATGTTGCCTTTGCCTGGACAATTCTACATTTGACTTCTTTAATACATCTTTCATCTGATGTTATTTAATGTACCCAAATATTTGAATATGTTTATTTGCTTCAGACTAATCCCATCTATTTTGATGTTGCATTCTGTAGGACATTTATTCTTTGATATTATCATTACATCAATGTTTCTGCTAATCAGATTACGCCCTTTGTTTTGCAATAAATATTCATCATTTCTTGTAACTGTGTTGTATTTTCCGCTATCAAAACTCCTCTATCAAGATCATATATTGGATGAAAAGGGTGATGGGAGGGGAGTTGGATTCTAATATATATATTCTTGAGTTTCTTGTATATTTTAAAATATTTTCTGTTATTTCTAATCAGCAATAAATACTTGAGTTGTATTTTGTTTATCCCACATTTTTGAAGCTTCTCTAATTCTTTGGAGGGATTTCCTATCCAATCACAGAGAAGATTTCCAGAATCATTTTGAATTGTCTTACATTTTGAATTGTCTTACATTTTGAATTGTCTTACATTTTGAATCGTCTTACATTTTGAATCGTCTTACATTTCATCTTAATAAAGGATTATTACACAAAAGCTAATTACACAAAAAGTGGATTCAGAAAAGAGCATGAAATGACTGATGTAGTCTTTGCTGAAGACAATTTTAAGAAAATTCATAGACGTAAAAGCATTTAATACAGTAAGTAGATAGAGTCTGTGGAAGATTATGGCAAACTATGAATGCCCATAAACATCTATCACAATGGTGCAGCAATTGCATGATGGAATGTAAGCTAGAATTCAGAATGGTGGAGAATTATCTGCAATTTTATCGTGTCTTAAGTGGAATTAAATAGATATATGTAATAGCACCTAGCTTGTCTAGTGTACCTTCTCATTATCTGCATTTATTCTTAAATTCCTACAGATTAGCAGGATTCAGTCCAGAGAATGGAATGCATTGTGTCATTTTGTACAGCTTAGTTGAGATATTTGCAATTTTTGTCCAGACACATCCGACTTCAGCATGGCTTCTGTATCACTTTGAATCTGTATGGGTTTGGACAGCCCGTAACTTCCTTAGTCACCTTGTACAACATGTTTGCCGGTGCTGCTGTTCTGTGCTGCCTTCTAGGACCCAGACAAACATGGATTATAACTTCTCTGCTATAGGCCTACTGGTTGATGCATTCAGATATCTGGATTTTCTAATAGATATCAGATATCTGGATTTTCTAATAGATATCAGATATCACATTAACAGAAAATTGTTCAAATTTGGAATCTTTAATCATAAACCAATGTCAAAGCACACATCAATAGAGATTTCTTATTTACTGATGATTGCCTAAATGTTAACAACCTAAATGTTGATCTACAAATCATTGCAGACAGATTCTCCATAGCATATACCAACTTTGGACTTACTTTTAATACAAAGAAAATGAAACTAACATTCGAGCAAGCATCTGGCAAAATATATCATGAACCCTGCTTAGTTATCGTAATTGTGTAGCCTTGAAAGTGCTGAAGAGATTTACATACCTTGGCAGCGCACTATGAAAAAATGCACCAGTTGATGGTGAGGTGTATATTAGGATCTCCAAGGCAAGCAGCACATTCATCAGATTCTATACACACTTATGACATCAGATTGTATGCACACTTATGACATCAGATTCTATACACATTTATGACATCAGGCTGTATACACATTTATGACATATAAATTACATTAACATACATACTACACTGAAAGTTTACATATCATTGGTGCTTCCAGTGTTGTTGTATGCTGGTGAAACATGGACAGTTACGTGAGGCATCACATGAGAAACCTCAATCACTTGCACACAATTTGTCTCAAAAAGATCATGAGCATCAAATGACAAGGTTCCAGATATCACTGTACTTGAAAGATAAGGTTCCAGATATCACTGTACTTGAAATATAAGGTTCCAGATATCACTGTACTTGAAAGATAAAGTTCCAGATATCACTGTACTTGAAAGATAAGGTTCCAGATATCACTGTACTTGAAAGATAAGGTTCCAGATATCACTGTACTTGAAATATAAGGTTCTAGATATCACTGTACTTGAAAGATAAGGTTCCAGATATCACTGTACTTGAAAGATAAAGTTCCAGATATCACTGTACTTGAAAGATAAGGTTCCAGATATCACTGTACTTGAAAGATAAAGTTCCAGATATCACTGTACTTGATAAAGCATTGTATTACATAAACCAGATCACCATCTAGCAATAATGCTCCTCTATGGTGAGATGGAGGGCATGCAAACTAATGGTGGCCAAAAGAAGTGTTGCAAGCACTTGTTCAAGATGGGACGGTTGGCACATAGATGGGATGGCTAACTCTTTTTGCACTTGGTGATTTTAGAGTGAAATTGTTTTTTTACATTGAGGGGATAGAAAATATTTTTAAATGTGTTGATTCGTTTGTAGCAGTAAGATAGATGAACAAGTAAGCTCCTGTATAGCAACGTAAAGGATTAAGGGCAGATCAAACTTCATCGAAAGTAATCATCATATGCCCAAACTGTCCAATGACATTTGGTGCCACCATAGGGATTATCAGCCACCTACGAACTCATAAACAAGGACATACCTCTGTCTGTATTTCATAAAGTGGATGTAATAAATGATCATCATCATGTGATGGAAGAATGAACAACAACAATTCTTTGAATGCGGAGGTCGGAAGTCATAAATTTTAAAGCACAATTTTTATCCTGGAATTTATGGTTTTCATTGATTCCACTGTCAGGTCAGCTAGTTCCATTTTTCTTAATTTGAAGTTTCAGTATGGCAATATTTAAACATCAGTTATATTTTTGTTAAGTTTAATCATCAGTTATGTTTTTGTTAATACTGATAGTAAATTTGTTGTGATCCACTTCACCAGAACTACTTTAGCTGGGCTTCAGAACTTCCCAGCCCTAGAGTTCAGTTCAAACTAGTTTAGTTCATGTCTTTAATAACAACATAGTTGTCATTTTCTGTGAAGATTTATGTGTATTCACTAATTTATTCTGGTTTCTGTATCCACAGAAACCAGAGACCAATGATTGGGGTAGTGGACTAGATGCTTTAATAGCGGCTTTGAATCTTCAAAAGAGTGTAAACCAGTCTTTGGCCGATCTGCACCGCATTGCAGACATGAAAAATGATCCTCAGGTAAGATTGATATGTTTTTTTATATATATGTTTTTTTATATATATGTTTTTTTATATATATGTTTTTTATATATATGTTTTTATATATATATGTTTTTTTATATATATGTTTTTTTCATATATATGTTTTTTTTATATATATACAGATGGATGTAAATAAATATATATTACGTTCAGATAAATGGACACATGTAGAGAGAGAGAGAAACATAAAAATTTTCTGTGATTGGTTGGTTGGTTGCTAATCCAGTGGTTTCTAGGCACATGACCTTTGACCCAATGCCATTGTGTGATATATGCATGTGTTTATGAGCTGTTGTTCATATAAGGTGATCCATTTATCTGAAATGCTCTTGGAGGGAGAAATATTTTTCTGAACTCATCCATAAGGCCAGATAAATGGAACACATTATATGGAACAAAACAACAGCTCACAAACACATGCATATATCACATCAGCTCACAAACACATGCATATATCACATAATGGCATTGGGTCAAAGGGCATGAGCTCATGGACCACATGATCAGCAAACAACTAACCTGAACTCATCTAGCGCCGGATATTTAGAAAGGTGGAATCGACAGTTTTGTAATGGTGTGTGCACAGCCAGCACCCTGGAGTGTGTTGTGGTTGTATTCTGTTCCTGTGAGTGTTAAGCTGTACATGTTGTGTGCGAAGTCGAAAGATGATACTTCTGGTCTTTCCTTCTCAGGAGGGTGATGTCTCTGAGATTTAGGCTGGTCTTATATTTGCAGATTTCCATCTCAGTGTTTCCCATGACTAATCTTTTCTGCCAAGTTTCTTTATTAACAAATTTCAACATCATTTTAACTGTGATCATTTGTTTGTGTGGTCTGTGTGCATATAGCCTATATGGTTGTCCTTGTCTTGCTCCGTTCTGTGCTAGTTTGTCTGCTTTGTTATTACTAGGTATGTTTGAGTGGCCAGGAATCCACTGCATAACAATGCTGATTTCATAAGATGTAAGCAGCTGGTTGACATGGTGATATATTTCAACTAGCTCATGCTTACAATGCCCATCACATTCTAATGTTTGGAGAGCGGACATAGTGTATAAAAAATTAAAATGTTTGAGATTTTTTATGGAAATGCATCAATTATAGTCTTCAGGCAGTACAAGGCAACCTCTAATGCTGTTCTTTCAGATTTGCCTCTAAGACTTTGCATCTCATGCGTGATAGAATTACACTTATCATTAATTCTACATGACCATGATAAAAGCTTTAGGTGTCTGCGGTGGAGGTATTAATGAGGCAGTATCACAATCCCAACTTACTAAAACTAACTTAAGATGTTATGCTCACTAAATTTGCATTCCATGTTTTCCTGGCAAGGTGACTGTACATATAAATTGTGCCTAGTTCAGAGTAGAGAAACTTTACAGCAATTCCACATACTGGAAATATTTCATTATTTTTGTAATATTTATTGTAAAAACTGATAATTAATTTTTGCAGCTTGCTGACTTCATTGAAGA
The DNA here is from genome assembly GCA_034231615.1 of Meghimatium bilineatum. Classification (NCBI taxonomy): domain Eukaryota; kingdom Metazoa; phylum Mollusca; class Gastropoda; order Stylommatophora; family Philomycidae; genus Meghimatium; species Meghimatium bilineatum. Next base: position 1,094,125 of record CM067305.1, on the reverse strand, counting down.
TACATACCTGAAAGATTATGTGGAATCAATCAAACAAATAACTGACTTTATCACTCAAATGAACCATGCTGGCCCTGGACTTGGAGAATATCTGTTTGACCGAGAAACCTTGCTGTGTTCCTGAATTTTGTCAGAAACTCTCACAATTAAAGTTCATTGTTTCAGATTGAACAAACACCTGTATTATCAATGTTCAGTAAACCAACTAATGATCAATAAAACTTGCCATTTTTCAAATCAGTTTTGAAATTCTTACTATTGACATACTCTTTTCATATTAAAAAAATAATTGTGCTTTCCAAATTTGATAGTAAATTCCATACTGTCATTATATGTAGCCTCCATTGGAAATGCTCTAACATTTTACTGTCTTTTCTTTGTGTTTTTCTGTTGTGTGTAGAGCAACATGACCCTGCACGAATAAGCGTTGGCACCTGTTTCCTCCATGCCACGAGAACTAGTGCCACTCCAACTTTGGTCGACTTGGACCATTTTCTATTTAGATGTCATTAATTAATTAATTTTTAATTAATAAAACCCATAACCCTTCAGGGTCGTAGGGGTACCACATTGGAAGCTTTAGCACACAGAGTCCTCCAGCGAATTCTATCCTAAGAGATGCGGATGAGTGTGGAAATATCTAGCCCTGTCCATTTCTTGATGTTGTCTGTCCATGTAAGTTAGATGTCATACTTACAGATGTATCATCTTACAGATGTATCGTCTTACAGATGTATCATCTTACTGATGTATCATCTTACAGAGCTGGTTTGTTCTATGTATGTCTACTAACTTACTAGTTTGTTCTATGTATGTCTACTAACTTGCTAGTTTGTTCTATGTACATCTACTAACTTGCTAGTTTGTTCTATGTATGTCTACTAACTTGCTAGTTTGTTCTATGTATGTCTACTAACTTGCATTATTAGATCATTTCTAATTGTTTATTCTTTATTTTAAAGATTAATCATTGTTTATTGTTGCCATTATTTCTCTGTTCAAGTTTTTGCAGTGAATAAATCTCCCAGGATAAATGATTATGTTATTTATATATCTTGCCTAGAGTTTGGATTTGGAAAAAAAATGTTTTCATTTTTGAGACATTGCTAATTGCTTATTTATATTTATGATTAATTTTTAAGTCATTTCAAGTGTGTTGCACATGATTAATGTCTATTGTATAACTATGTCCTTCACATTTTGAGTAAATACATTTATTTGTGCACATCTTGTTGATCATACAGCCACATTGAAACTGATTTTTATCAATGTTTTCCTATCATTCAAATTTAGTATTAATATTGTTGAAAATGATAGCGCCTCCTCCCCCAGTCAGGGGCAGTGGAAGGCTCACAGTGCGTAGTATCAAAATGCGTCTTTATCAAAATTTTGTTTAATTAAGTACTGTAATGTGCTCAAGTGTAAGGTTAGGTCATATGTACTCTTCAGTTTGCTGAAAATTTATGCTTGAATTGTTGTGGTCAGATTGTTTCTTAGTTTATTCTCTGTATGTGGCTTTGTACAATATTCAATATTTATAATGACTACTTTTTCAATAAATCTAACTGAAACATGCAGCAGTTCTGGCAAAATGTATGTCTAGTTTTATGTGTGCAGTAGATATTAAAATCCCTGTGGTGGTCAAAGTATCCCAGGTTCAAATGCTGCCACAAGCAATAGCGCAACCAAACCATTCAGAAAGAAATGGCAAACTAATGAACATAAATACTGCCAAAAAATTACTACTGCCAAAATTACTGGGTTCATGTCTGCATCCTGAATTATGATGTCAGAAAAATGTCCTAATGTCACCAATTTTTTATTTAATTTTATAGATACTAAAGCTACCTCACACAATATAGTTGATTTTGTTTGGCATAATTATCATACTGTGTGCTTAATAATTATTTGATCATTAAAAGCCTGCAGTATGTGCACACTACAAACACTTTCACAACCAGCCCATTCTCACCTTACACAACCAGCCCACTCTCAACTTACACAACCAGACCACTCTCAACTTACACAACATCCCACTCTCAGCTTACACAACCAGTCCACTCTCATCCTACACAACCAGCCCACTCTCAGCTTACACAACCAGCCCACTCTCAGCTTGCACAACCAGCCCACTCTCAGCTTGCACAACCAGCCCACACTCAGCTTGCACAACCAGCCCACTCTCAGCTTGTATAACCAGCCCACTGGTATCCAACTCCTAAACAGAATGCTTTTATGTCCATCATTACATACACTTCTCATTTCATCATTTATAGAACCGATTTCTCTGAACTGTTTAGTCTAAGTATTACAAAATGTTTGCTTTTACAATAAACTTGATTGTATATTTTGTTTTAGTAATTGATGCAACTGAATGAAAAGAGTGTTGGGTTATTTTTTTGTCACTGATCCTTAATTTGTCACCTTGTAGCATGCAACATATATTTAACACTTTGCTAACCAATAATCCTAAGCTTTCATGTCTGCTTTTACCAAAGTAAGTTTTTTGGCAGACGATTGCAGTAGACATTTATGAAATGTATTTTCTACATCAAGATCAATTAAGGTTCTATAATTATTAGGTCTCAGTGATGACTGATTTCTCTGTTCTATAATTATTAGGTCTCAGTGATGACTGATTTCTCTGTTCTATAATTATTAGGTCTCAGTGATTACTGATTTCTCTGTTCTGAAACAGACTCCTCTTACAATTGTATCCAATTATCAGGTTTTTATTTGTTAGATCCAAAAAAAGGAAGAAAGAGTTTTTACCCTTCTTACCACACACTTCTTATCAAGTAATCTCCATGTCTTTCTTTCATTCCCAGAAGCCTGTAAGTGGATACAATTCTTTCATTCCCAGAATACTGTACAGGAGGTACAATTCTTTAATTCCCAGAAGCCTGTACAGGGGGTACAATTCTTACATTCCTAGAAGACTGTACAGGGGGTACAATTCTTTCATTCCCAGAAGACTCTACAAAGTATACAATTCTTTCATTCCCAGAAGACTCTACAAGGGGTAGAATATGATCAATTGAAACCTTCTATTTTAGGGTGTTGGTGGCGAGATCAATAGTGATCCAGACAGTTGAATAAGGTCAAGAACTGGCAGTCATTCAGAATGTGAAAAAAATCAGCCAACAATGCTGTTAATGATGTCACTTATGGCTGCCCACTAGCAATATGACTATGGATTTCCACAATTGAGTGAAATTAGAAATAACACAGAATGTGTTTTCCACCACCGCTAAAGTCAGATATTGTCACAAATAAAATTGTAACACAACAAATTTTTGTTTTCTGGACAACATGCCACCTGATGAAGATCTAGTAGATCATAATCCTGATACAAGAGAGTTCTGATGAAGATCTAGTGGGATCATTATCCTGATGCAAGATACCCCTACATTATTTGGCACCGGATATTGATTGCATGATTTACTCAAGGAGAATGCTCCTGGTAGGGAATCGTCACCTCCTTCGTTGAAATCTACATCACTTATTACCACCAGATGTACCTCACATTTTTTACCTGTACCAAGCACATTTTTCTAGTAGGAAAACATCACCATTCTGAAGTTGAATGTGTCAGTACAAAAGGTTCGGATATTGCAAACTCTGTACCATGACAAATTGCACTCCACACTCAGGACTATATCCTGCTAATCTACAGGAGTTTGAGAATGAATGTAGAAGATGTATTAATATCAGCACTGATGTCTTGTTGATATCACAGTGCATGGATTTAACTATCATTATGTGCTCAGTAATGAATGAATTGTTGAAACTCTAGAATATATATTAAAATGTAACATTGTTATGTTTTATGTTACGTGTTGTAAATTAGCCTCATGTTACGTGTTGTAAACTAGCCTCATGTTACGTGTTGTAAACTAGCCTCATGTTATGTGTTGTAAACTAGCCTCATGTTACGTGTTGTAAATTAGCCTCATGTTACGTGTTGTAAACTAGCCTCATGTTACCATTGATCTCAGGATAGCATTGTTTTATTTCAATGAGTGGGACCTAGTGCTTCCATGTGGTTGTGTATCATTACATATGATTATATATCTGTTGAACCAACTTATTTTCATATGATTGTGACATTAACTTGTCGTCAAGTCAACTATAGTAATCAGTTGTTTGTTTGTATGCTTCAATCCCCAGAAATGAAGATTTTTTTTCTATGTGAAATTGTGCAGGGGGGGGGGCGCTCATAGTGTTCTTTGATACCCAGAAGACTCCAACTCTTAGTGGTATGTGATACTTTGAGAAGAAGCCTTCCACTGATGCTGTGGTCTATGTTTGGGTATCCATACTGAGACTGAGATCCATGTGTGGGTGTCACACTGACACTGGGGACCATGCTTGGGTATTCACACTGATACTTTGGTTCATGTGTAGGTGTCCACACTGAGGCTGGGGACTCTCAATGGGTAGTGTGTACATATTTACAACCAGCAGCAGTCCTTGTAACTGTAACATGTGCTTATTTGCCCCTATTTCATTTTTTGCTACATTCCAACTTTGTTATATTATAATATTAATTCATTTTCCGCTAAATAATGTAGGCTCGGCTGCCCATACTGTACCTACAAATTTTACTTAAAAATTGTGCATGTGTTTGTATATTTAAGTATACATCTTTATTTACTGGGCATCTTATTTTACCTTAACTGGAGAAAAAACAAAACAATAAACAATGTGATTTATAATTTGAGACAATAATTGTACAGAATTTCACTATAAATATTTCTGTAGGTCTTATTTATTGTTCATGTTTGCTCTCTTAAATATTAAGTGCTTCATCCTGGCAACTACAGCATTCGGAGATTCATCCTGGCAACTGGCCTGAAGATCTAGCAAGACAAAATAATCCTGGATACAAAATACTGTTAAATAACGATCTCCTATGATGTTACCTACCTGACAGTGTTACCTACCTACCTATGCTGTTACCTACCTGCCAGTGACACTCTCGACATACAGAAGTTCTGCACTAGTGAACAGTTTATATGAGAAAATATGAACACAATGAACCTAATATTCTTCCCTTTTGAGTCCATTCAAAATCATTTTGTTTAATTGTAATCATTTAAATCAGTAGTTCTTAAAAAGGGGGAGGGGGGTCATTCATCTTCCCTCCCCCCCCCCCCCCAAGCGACGGAGAACAATTTAAATTTGGGGACCACTGATCCAAATTTGAGGTAAAGGCTACAGGACGACAGATATGTGAAATACCATTTAGTGCTAAATGTGTCAGTAAACCTTGAAATAACTAGGCACTCTGTGGCTCTAAGCAACACCCCCTTACTACTTTTCTTGCCAGTTACTTGCTCTAAGTAACACTTCCTTCTTACTTTGTTTGCCAGTTACTTATACACTGACTCTTCTATTATGAATGTGCTTTGGTCCATCTATACATATTGAAACTTATCTTGTAGTTCTTCGTTTTTAAGCAATCCTTCTTTCCATAACTTATCAAATGTCTTCTGTAAATCAATACATGCCACCAATATTGATTTCCTGTCTTGGAAAGCATCCTCGATTGCCCATCAGAGCAATGTAGTTTGATCCTCTGTGGAGTAACATTGCTTGAAGCCAACCATTACGAGTATACATCCTGTACGAGCATTATGTTTATGCTTCTTCCTGTTCATTATTTGTTCAGAAGTTGATAGATGGACTAGTATTATGGCACGGTAGAAGTTCACCAACCGAGCTCATTGACAACACAAGAGACAGAGAGTCATGGAGAAACATGATCACTTACGTTATTTGGTATCCACTTGATTTATTGATTTTTCCCGTTCCACCATTTAGCTGTTTGACCAGTTCCCACAGTTTTCTTCCATCATTTTCAAAATGTAGAGATTCTTTCTTTTTTCCCCAGCTCTTTCATCTAGCTTCTTGCTCTTTGGAATTTCTGCAAAATAGGTTATTATCATGATGGATATCAGAAGAATTGTCACAGTCAAACAAGCTCAGTTTTCAGAAGAACTGTCAGGGTTAAAATGTTGAGAACCTCTATCCTAAAAATAGCTTGACGTGAAGCAATCTAGAAAGTTAGTGAAGGGAAAAATGGGGCTTGAACAGAGCATAAATATAGGATCTCTGGTATTCCTGAAGAATAATTGAAGTCAAAAGAGCAAGTAGATTCAGAGATGGTGTGGTATTTGCATTCGACAAAACTAAGCGAGAAAAAAAAAACACGCAGACGATATGAACAGATGAAAATGTATCTAAAAATAATATAGGCCTATATTGGATAGAATCTAAAAGTATAAGAAATCTGACCAGCGCACCCAAACAGTAAAATAAATGGAGTAAAAACAGTTACTTTTCTATCTGAGAGGATATGAGGGGAAATAAGCAATGAATGAATAAACAGTATGCATCATCGTCAGGTGCCATGCCGGCTGACATAGAAGATTGGGGTTCTCCACAGCTTCTTTCTCCGGCATTATTTATCAAGATCATTGTTGTTTTCCTGCCGTGACAAGTTGTCAAACTGTCTAATATTTTCTCACGTTGTCGCCCTCAGTTTCTGTTGCCTTCAATCTTTCCTGTTGTGACTATGTTCTCCAAACCTCCATGTCTCATGAAGAGGTCAAAAAATGAAGATTGTATTTTTTCTTATATTATCGATTATGCGCCGCCTCGGATTTGACTCTTTCAACACCTCCACTTTAGTTTTTCTGGCAGTCCATGGTATTCTCAGCATTCTTCTGTAGAACCACATCTCTGTTTCCTCTAATTTCCCACTTTCTTGTTTGTTTATTGTCCAAGACTCGCACCCATATGTTAGTATAGGGGTTATATAGGGGTTACACTGCAGAACTCTCTTTCTCACCTCTAATGACAAGGTCATATTACACAACATATTTTTCATTTTTCTGAATGTTGTTTTTGTCTGCTCTATTCTGATTTCTGTTGATCCTCTTCCATCTGCTGTAGTCATTGTACCTAAATATTTTAATTGAATTTCACCTCTGTGGTAGAGCAAAAAACATTTCAAGTTCGGTCAGAGAAGAAATGTTAACATAAACATTAGCTCTTCAAGCTCGGTCAGAGAAGAAATTTTAACGTACACATTAGCTCTTCAAGCTCGATTAGAGAAGAAATGTTAACATAAACATTAGCTCTTCAAGCCTTTGCTGTGACTACGAGTAGCATGACCATGGAGATTATGGCGGCGACAAGAGCGTTTGAGTTGGTAGGCACACAGAAGGTAACGTGGGTCTGCATCTTGGGTGACTATGGGTATGATTGGGAAGGTACAGGTGGTTCTCGTTCGCGAACGATGGATTGCTGCCTTGAGAGGGGCGAGTTTGAAAGTGGCTGCGTTTATTTTCATGCCGAGTCGTGTGGGTGTTCGAGGCGGTGAGGGAACTGACCAGCTAGCACCATGAGCAGTTGCGGGGCGATGGGGTAATGGATCTAGCTGACATTTTAAACTACATAAGAGATATAGCACGCGAGAGTGAGACTAGTGTGGATGATGATTCCTTTTCAATTAAAAGGATTAAAGATCAGGGTTTGAAATGCGGTGTTACTAGAAGTGAACATTTTAGAGGGCGCAGAAGAATGGTGGTCAACCACCATATGATCGGTATTGTCAGCAGAAATGTAATGGCGGCTACACTCAAGGAGACATAGGAGCAACTATGGACGTGTCCAGTTTGCAGTTATGATGATCCGATGACTAACTAACTATCTTCAAGCACCTACCCAAATCAGGTATGATGATCCGACGACTAACTAACTATCTTCAAGCTCGGTTGGAAAAGAAATGTTAGTATAACCATTACCTCTTCAAACTCGATCAGAAAATAAATGTTAACATAATCATTAGCTTTTTACGCTCAGTCAGATAATAAATGTTAACATAACCATTTGCTCTTCAATCTCAGTCGGAGAAATGTTAACATAATCATTTTTCTTTAAAGGGGTGGGGGAGGCTATCTACCTATTAAAAAGGTCTCTCGTCGTCCTCACTCTAAAAAGTCAGGCTACGATTAACACATAGTTTTAAAACATAAAACTAAACACTGCGCGCACGATGTTGTCCACTATGAAAGGATGTAGAAAACTAAGACTGGAAACCAGGGTAAGAAAACCTCAGTTTTTTTACAGGGTGTTCTGGGATTATTTTTAAAACATCTTTGATAACACTATTATCATTAGCAATTCTTAAGGCTGGCGGGAATTTAACAAGGCCCGTTCTAGCGGCACTAAATCGCATTGCAACGCAAGTAAACAGGTTTTCCGTACTTGACTAACTATATCCCCAATAAAATCCACACATTCAACCTATGTAACGAAAAACCTGTTTACTTGAGTTGCAAGGAGATTTGGTGCAGCTGGTACGAACCTGTTCAATTCCCGCCCGCCTTAAGAATTCTTTTCATTTACCCTCATGCTTTCTACCTGAATTGACGTATCTTTAGCTGAACATTATCAATAGGGCCTACCTCGAACACATAATCACAAATGATGGCATATGTGAAACAGAAGTTAAACGGAGAATAGGAGTGGCGAAAAATAATTTCAATGACATGAGGAAAATATTAACATCTAAATAAATTACAAACAAAATAAAAACGAGAATTATAAAATGGTACATCTATTCTATATTACTGTAGGCCTATGGCTCAGGAGCATTAATATGGCACAATAAAGTCAATTATAAAACAATTCGAAGTCAGAATTTACACATTTGAGACGTGGATATATATATGAGAATATGTAGAATATGAAAAGAGAAAAGAAAAACAAAGATGTTCTAACAACACTTCGTGCGAAGAAAGAATTATTGAAGGAAATAAAGATCAAACAAATACAATATTTTGGACATAGGGCCTATTAAAACTTTTAATTTAAAAGTCATGACACCATGTTGAAAACATTACTTGAGGATAAAGCTGAGGGAAGGTGAGCAAGAGGGAAGCAGAGATACGAGTGAGAGAGTAAGATCGCCAGATGAACAGGTTGCAGTCTAGCAGAGTGTGCCACTGAGACAAGAGACAATGGTTGGAGATCTGTTGCAGCTAACCCTCGTTGTGGAAACGGCTTATAAAAGTAAACGCGTGTGCAATTGTTGCTAGGCGATTTGGTGCCGTAGAACGGACTGGTTCAATTCCCGTTAGTCTCAAGAATTGTGGAAACGGCACTTGATGATGATAAAATTGTTGTTTGTAACTTTGCACGATGAGAGTTCCGTCGTGTTTTGCAAATCAATCTTCTTGTTTCAAAGAGCTGCAGTGCCAACATATGAGTGCGTATGTACTGTAGCACTACAGAACTGCATTGTTACCAGCTGTATTAATGTGGTTAATTTTCTTTAAGTATAGCTTATTCAGTGTCAGTTGATTTATAATATTTTTAATATGACAAACACGACTTCATCTTGTGAACTTATCTGCTTGCAAAAATCTCACGATGCGATACAACTTCCGGACGGAGTAAAGGTAGTCATCGGTCGCAGTCCGCAGACAAAAATAACAGATCCCAGGTGCTCAAGAAATCAACTAGAAGTAACTGCAGACTGGAAGACACGCACTGTTAAGGTCCGACAAACAGGTTCAAATCCATCGGCAATTGATGGAACAGACATTGGTCCAAATTGTGTTACCACATTGACTGTTGATTCAACTCTTTTCATCCTTTCTAGTCTATATCCACACAAAGTTGTGTTTCAGTTTCAACCTCTTCAGCATTGCAACACTGAAAAACAAGTAAATAATTCACACCTTGGTGTAACTAAAGAAAATAAGATAGAGAATGCTAAGAAGAAAATAGTCCCTCACAGTTCAAGTTCATCAACAGAAAAGAAGCAAACAGAAAATAAAACTAATGACATTCACTCGAAGTTGAAAGACAGCAAAACAACCCAAGAAAGTAAGACAAGTTCTTCAGGAGTGGAAAGTAAAATAAGTTCTAAACGACCAAGTACAGATTTCAATGAACAACCCGTTAAGAAGAAGATGAAGACTGAGCATACTGTGCATTCTAAAGCTAGTGTTTCTAGAAATCGACAACATGACAAATCTCACGCTTCTTTAAAACATAACTCTGGTTATGAATTTTCAAGTGTTAACAAAGATAATCTTGATAGTTCATCCAAATCTAAAATTACAAACCATGTTTCTGACACGATTGATGGAAACAATGACATTGAACTTGAGGAGGATGATGATAAACACTTGGCAGATTTAGAGTCAAAGCTGACAAAGATGAAACAAGATGCTTTGCGTGAGCAAGCAAATGTTTGTTACAAGAACAGTACTAAGAGTCAACAATCAACAGCAGCCACACATTCTTCAACATCCAAATTGAAAACATCTTCACAATCCTCAGCATCTAAATTGAAAACATCTTCACAATCCTCAGCATCTAAATTGAAAACATCTTCAGAATCCTCGTCGTCAAATGTGAAAATATCTTCATCACATCCTGACAAGAAAATTCCACCTGCCGCTGTTTCAGACAAAGCATCATGGGATTATAATGTGGATCATTATGTTTTCACTTCAAAAGGAGTAGTACCCAGTTGTAAAATTGCAGGATTTGATCTTGATGGAACAATTATTGTGACCAAATCTGGAAAAACTTTCCCAGAAGATTCAGATGACTGGAAAATTAATATGCCAGAAATTTTTTTGAAATTAAAATATTTGCATGCAAACAAGTTTAAAATAGTTTTCTTTACAAATCAACTTGGAGTGTCCCGAGGTAAAACCAAAATAGAAGATTTAATGAAAAAAGTACAAAATGTTATAGTGAAGTTGCAAGTTCCTATTCAGGTGTTTATAGCTACTCATGAAGGTAGATATAGAAAACCTATGACTGGTATGTGGGAAAAACTTGTTCATAACTATAATAGCGGAATGAATATTGATCTTGAAGCTAGTATTTATGTAGGAGACGCAGCAGGAAGACAAGTTAACTGGGCCCCAAAGAAAAAGAAAGATTTTTCTTGCAGTGATCGTCTGTTTGCTCTGAACATTGGTATTTCTTTCAAAACGCCAGAAGAATTTTTCCTAAACCAGAAACCAACAACTTTGTTTAAAATGCCAGAATTTGATCCAAGAAAACTTAGCCCTGATACAAAACTGCTGTCTGGCGGCAGCAAACTTTTATCTAGTTGTAAGGAGACTATCATTCTTGTTGGATTTCCAGCTAGTGGGAAGTCTTACTTTGCAAAAAATATTCTGGCACCAAAAGGATATACTGTTATTAATAGAGATAACCTTGGTTCATGGCAAAAATGTGTTAAACGTGCTCAAGAAGCTTTAGTGAACTCAAGTATAGTAATAGACAACACAAACTTATCCAGAGAAGAACGGGCAAGGTACGTCGAGTGTGCCAAGAAAGCAAATGTTCCATGTCGATGTTTTGTGTTTACCACAACAGTTGACCACTGTAGACATAATGAAAAATTTAGACAGATGACCGAGAAGTCTCATGATAAGATCAATGATATGATTTTTAATCAGGTCAAAAAGAAATTTGAGGAGCCAAGTATGACTGAACACTTCACAGAAATTGTCAATGTTAATTTTGTGCCAAGTTTTTCTTCAGCCAAGAGTGAAGCAGACTATAGAAAGTTTTTGTTGGAGAAATAGAAACAATTGTTTTGCAGAAATATGAATATTTATATGTTATTACTGTAGGATTTTTTTTGCAATAGAATTAATGAATGCACCAGCAGAAGAATAATACTTAGTTCTAATCCCTAACAGCTGCCCTTCTGTCCTGAAATGAAAAATTCACCACAACTATCTGCTGTTTCTTCTAGTCTGATCGCAGTTGTATCTTCTTCAAAAAGCTGTAATATTGTTCTCAAAGTAAACCTTAACTAAGTTCTGAAAGTTTAGCTATTATCTATCTATTGCTTATCTATCTACTCTCATCGGAACAACAAAATTGAGATTATTCCATATCAGGCCTGCAGAAGTTTAAATTTGGCACCGTTATACTTTGTCTAGTTTCTGACCTTGTTCCATCTTGTACCTGAGCAAGTTTTCATAAACAGAAATACTAAACTAAGGAAACATCATGCGCTCATTTTGTGTACCTGAACAAGGAAATATTCATTCATTAATGTACCTGAGCAAGGAACATCATGCACTCATTTTGTGTACCTGAACAAGGAAACATCTTAAATTCATTTATCAATCTATGTTCTTTTAGTGCTCACACTAGTTCTCTTGTCACCTTGAACTTTGTATTGTTTATATGTATACATCCTAGTGTCTTCATAATTGTAACATTGTTTTTACTATTTTTATTGTCTTTTCACTCTTCGTTTTGCCTATTCTTGACAAAGACATTGTGGTTCAAAACATTGAAAATGTCTTGTGTATTGTTGTTTGTATCTTTTCGTGTTTACACCCCATAGCCCCTTAGTGATAGTCTGTCCGTTGTGTTCAAGTGATAAGTTTCACAGCAATATTACCTTTTATTGATTTTTGTGAGAGGTAAGGTAACTGAAGTAACAATTAAAGCCACTGTCAAATCAAAGTGGGATTGTGATCACACATATCAAATTTTTTAATTATCCAGATGAGACCAGGTGATCATTTTCTAACTACGCATAGAACATAGCAGACTGCATCACCAACCCTATTTCAGCCAAACACGTTTTACAGATTTGTCCGACATACCATGAAGAACAGAAAAGCAGTTAGCCATGCCCTTTCTCTTTACATGGCAAACACTTGACAACACTGTTGACTGCTATCTTTGTCAGAGTCATCTATATGCAAGTCTGAAATCAAATAAAGAGAAGCAATAATTCTTCTTGAAGATACTTACTTAACTCTTTTGATATTTCACCGTTAGTTTTTTTTAATCATTTTTAGCATGATTTTCTCTGCATTCTTTAAAACCACATTTATTGTCTTCAAGGCTTTAGTATTTCTGGTAATAATACTTATGCCTCTTCATAGAACATCTATCTATTGTCTTCAGTTTTAGTGCATCTGATGAGAAAAGCAAGACTTCAACATTTAGTTTCCATTGGGATAGATGTACGTTTTCAAAGAATATCATCAATCTAATTTGTTATTGTAGTATCAGTGCTTCTGATAAGCAGTTACTTGTGATTTTGTGGCATCAGAAACTGTGGTTAGCTGTGTTCGAGGACAGATGTAAAAAAACTAAAATCGTTCTCTTTCAAAATTATAATCTGCATGAACTAAAAATATTTGAAACTGTAACAATTTGGTTTGTATGTATATAATTTCAGCAGGGCCGGCAGTAGAATGACAAGTTCTACATATTTGTCAGATTTGTAGAGAGTTTTTTTCTCAGTGTAGTGTTTAGTTGTATTGTGAAATTATAGTTGAGCATGTGACCATATGGTTTGAATGCTACTCTGATAATCAGGATGTCTCAAGTTTAAACCTTGGTATGGGCTGAATGTTTACTTTTATAATGTTGTGGCTGCCGAAGACGGATGTGTCGAGCCATTTGCGTAAATAAAACGGCAACACAACTCATTTCCATTCTCTGGACTACATCCTGCTGGAAATCTAGTAAGACCATGGTTCTGCTATAAGGGAGATCCAGCGGGAGTTTGAGAATGAACATTGAAGAAGAAGAAGAATAATGGTGTGGTGACTGCTACAACACAGATGTCTTTATTACCATGGCCAAAATTTGTCTTTTGTTTATGAGCAAGGAAACATTAGTAATCAAAGTTAGTTTTTTTAATGAAATAAAATATTTGAATAGTAACTGCTACATTTTATTAACAGGTTTATACCTATAGTCTTAAGAAATCTTTTGGCATACTGGTTAAAGAATGTGTGGTTCGATACTGCGCTGTGATGCCTTATTTACAAATGTATTTTTAGATGCCTGGGGATTATCCCTTGAAGCTATGGTGTTACGTGCTAGGAGTGGTACACTTGAAAGTTGATGTGCACTTCTGTTAAGAGTGGCTGAGACTGTATGGGGATGACCAAGTACAATTATGTTAATCATCAATCTCTATGGACACATATTGATTTTGTTCGTTTCTATTATTATTAGTTTTTCATTGTTTTGATTAAGTGTATAAATGTATTCCTTTAATTGTTGGATTTGGGCATTACCTAGGAAACAAAGATATCTGTGAATACAAGAAAATTGTTGTTGATGTAAAAATCTGTTGTTGTTTTTTTCTGGTACATACAGTGATCATGAAAATAAATATTGCAAAGGAAAATTGCATGTATTGTTATTACAGTGTGTATATTCTTAGTTTGTGACCATGTTTTTCTTTCCCATTTATTGTTATTTTAGTGTGTATAATCAACGATGAACACGGCAACATACTAAAGTGACCCCAAGAAATCATGGAAAAATTACTTCCAATCAACTGTTAAACTTAAAGGAAGGAGAAGTGATTACAACAATAAATAGAGTAGAAGAAGACCTAGAACCATACATTCTGAAATCTGAAATTGAAGATGCAGTTTAACATGCACCAAATAACAAATCACCAAAAAGAGATGGTATACCTGTAGAACAAATAAAAATGCTGCCGGTGACAGGCATAAAGTGACTACACAGACTGTTCAGTGTGATATGAAAGACACAAAAGACACCACGGGAGTGGAATACAGCGGTGATTGTTCCCATCTCGAAGGAAAAAAGGCAGTAAGAGTGACTGCATTAAGTATAGAGGCATATCACTCTTAAGCCACATAGGAAAAATCTTTATCAAGATACTAGAGAGAAGGATGCACGCATATATAGAACCACAATTCAACAACACACAATTGGGCTTTTGGAAAAATAAAAGCTGTACAGATGCATTCTTCGCCCACAAACAACTTTCAGAAAGCGATAGAACATAACCAAGACTTATATTTGGCTTTCGTGGACTAAGAAAAAGCTTTTGACAGAGTGGATAGAGCACTACTATGGATAACACTACAGACATATGGAGTTCCCCAACAACTGATAGGCTGATGTCAGAGCATATGTGGCAATAGTCAATGCGCAGTAAGAACACGCTCAAGTACATCTGATAATTTCCAAATTCAGAAGTGAAGTAGGGATGTGTACCATCCCCCCTATTGTTAAAAACATACATAGATCACATCTGCAAAGTAGTAAAGACAACAGAAGAAAACAACCTGAAGGATAACTTAAACAAATTGCTAATTGCAGATGACCAAGAACTAGTAGTATCATCAGAAGAGCAAAGACAAATAGACAGATTGCATCAAACATGCCTCACCTTTAACATGAAGATAAATATAGAAAAGACTGAAGTAATGAAGATAGGAAGAACAGAAAGAAACACCAATATATATATTGGAAACAACCGACTTGAACAAATAACAGAATTCACATATCTAGAAAGCAATATAACAACAGACAGCAAGAGCAGTAAAGAAATACACAATAGATGTAGTAAAGCATAGCAAGCCCTAGGGCAAATGACACAATCTTCAGAAACAAAAATGTAGATTTAAACACCAAAATGACACTATTCAAAATGATTATTATGCCAACACTATGCTACCAATGTCAGACATGAACAATGACAGCACAAGATAAATATAAATTTGTGACAGCTGAAATGGCATGCTTACGTAGATACCTAAAAATATTGCTAAGAGACAGTGAGGAATGAGGACATTAAACAAAGAATAATCACCACCCCAATCTTGGAATATATTAAGAGACAACAGATCAAATGATTTGCACTCATCCGCAGATTACCACCAGACAGCGTACCACAGCAAGCTATGCTACACACAGTGATGGCAGACCTAGAGACCGACCACGAAAATGATGGGCCACCGAAATAAAAGAGCGACAAATTCCACAATATACTCAGCACACATGAAGCCATCTCCAGAAAAATGTTCTGCCCCTCGCAGCTGAAAGGCAACAAAGGGTTTAGCGAATAGATAGATATATAGACAGTGTGTATATTCTTAGTTTGTGACCAAGTTTTTCTTTCTCAATTATTTTAAAATTCCTTAATTGCTGCTACTGAAATATTACAGATATTGAGACATTGTAGATACTAAGACATTGTATAAGTATATATCTATTCTGCTAGTAATTGTTCATCTTTATCTGACTTTTATCTATGACAGATGATTGAAATTTATAATTGAGGTAATCACAGCCACCTTGAACTACGTTTTTTGAGTGTTATTAACAAGGCATTTATTGTGTCCAACTCTCATCCCATACTTGGAAAGAAAGGACCTTATTAACCGAGGCATTTATTGTGTCCAACTCTCATCCCATACTTGGAAAGAAAGGACCTTATTAACCGAGGCATTTATTGTGTCCAACTCTCATCCCATACTTGGAAAGAAAGGACCTTATTAACCGAGGCATTTATTGTGTCCAACTCTCATCCCATACTTGGAAAGATCTGACAAAGGATCTTGAGAAGATACTCATTTTACAACCATCAATGATTTCTGCATCTACTATCATGGACACGCTGCAGCTCAGATTAGAATAAGAAATGACATAGCAAGAGTCATGTATTGGTTCTTTGTATGTTGACACAGTAAGTAATTTATGGGTTCTTTGTATGTTGACATAGTAAGTAATTTATGGGTTCTTTTTATGTTGACACAGTAACCAAACAAACTTATGTGAGAAATGGTTGAGAGAATATCTTAGACTAATCTAGGAGATGCATACCATTTGTTAAGTAAATACAACATGGGGTAAATAGCAGTTGTATACCATTTGTTAAGTAAATACAACATGGGGTAAATAGCAGTTGTATTTTGATTTTTTGTATTTGTTCAATGTCAAAGTTCTATTTAACCCAATTTACTTATTTCTTCCCTGTATTTATTTATCATATTTTACACAATTTACATATTTCTTCCCTGTATTTATTTACCATATTTTACACAATTTACATATTTCTTCCCTGTATTTATTTACCATATTTACACAATTTACATATTTCTTCCTTATATTTATTTATCATATTTTACACAATTTATTTCAGTCTCTCATTTATTCAACTACACGCTAAGTGCTGACCAGGTTAGAATAAAATGTTCTGATTTACTGGCTACACTGTAGATTCCACAGGCAAGGGCAAACTATTTTGATGTATTCACATGCCAAGAAATTAATAATAGCCACAAATGTCCCCAAAATATCATGAAAATACAATGCATCACAGACGTCTGTAAAGACCTGAACATAGAAGAAATCTTACTCCTTAGAAATATCAAGAATTACAAGCTGGCATATTCTGTACAAAGTCTGGCTCCTCAGAAATATCAAGAATTACAAGCTGACATATTCTGTACATATACTCATACACATTTAGAAAAAGACGCAATGGTCTAGAACAGGGGTCAGCAACCTATGGCACGCATGCCACACTTGGCATGCCAAGCAATTTCAAATTGCATGCAGACTCTTCACGTTTCCTGTATAAAGTTGTTTAAAAATCGATTAGCGGGGTTTCCTCGCTCATTTCGGCACTCGCCTAACACCTGAACATTGAGGAAATTGTGTCAAACTCAAAGTTACAAAGTATGTTGTTGATATTGAGCAACTGGCCAAGACCATGCAAGGGCACGGCTCCCATTAATAATAAAAAAGTTTTAAAAAAAATTCTCTCAAGAAACTATTTCTTTTAATGTTGTTTACAACTTTACATATTATTATTGAATATCACTATATATTAATTAAGTAAAATATAAAAATAAAATATATGGTAAAATAAGAATATTGGCCTCGACTTTTATAAAATGATATGTGATGTTGGCACTCTGAATAATTTGAAACCTTAAGTTGGCACACATTCAGCAAAAGGTTGCCGACCCCTGGTCTAGAAAGATTTATCTTTCTAGGGAAATGTTCAAGAAAAGAGAACAAGAGGCAAGCCATTCAGCAATGTACACAGGATACCGAAGACCTGAATATGATTCTGGAAGAGACTGGACACCTGGAACAGAACTGAGATGTTTTGCAGAATGGTAGCGAGGAGGACTTTCAGCAAAGGACACATCACAAGATAGATAGCCATGGTAATTCTGTTATAGATTTGTAACTTAGTACAGTGGAATCCCTCTATAGTGAATTCTTTTATAACAAATTTCAAAATTCCCAATAATATTTATTCTATATTGTTTGTACTATATAAAGCGAATTATTGTTATTACATACATGTTTTGTCTGTCCGGACCACGTTATAATGGAAATCCACTGTAACAAATTTCTTATATACAGTGCAAAGAATAAATCTTCTGCGTTTACTCTCAAACACCTGCTGGATCACTCTTGTGGCAGGACAATGGTCCTACTAGATTTCCTGCAGGATATAGTCCAGGGAATGGAAATGCATTGTGTCATCATCTTATTTGCGCCAATGGCTCGACACATTTGTCTTTGGCAGACAAAGGATAAATATAATTGGGGAATTTGAAAAAAGTGTTGTTATATAGGGAAACTTGTTATGAATATGATTATTACAGACATTTTTGGTAGATAACTGTATGCAGCAAAATATGATTATTACAGACATTTTTGGTAGATAACTGTATGCAGCAAAATATGATTATTACAGACATTTTTGGTAGATAACTGTATGCAGCAAAATATGATTATTACAGACATTTTTGGTAGATAACTGTATGCAGCAAAATATGATTATTACAGACATTTTTTGGTAGATAACTGTATGCAGCAAAATATGATTATTACAGACATTTTTGGTAGATAACTGTATGCAGCAAAATATGATTATTACAGACATTTTTGGTAGATAACTGTATGCAGCAAAATATGATTATTACAGACATTTTTTGGTAGATAACTGTATGCAGCAAAATATGATTATTACAGACATTTTTGGTAGATAACTGTATGCAGCAAAATATGATTATTACAGACATTTTTGGTAGATAACTGTATGCAGCAAAATATGATTATTACAGACATTTTTTGGTAGATAACTGTATGCAGCAAAATATGATTATTACAGACATTTTTTGGTAGATAACTGTATGCAGCAAAATATGATTATTACAGACATTTTTGGTAGATAACTGTATGCAGCAAAATATGATTATTACAGACATTTTTTGGTAGATAACTGTATGCAGCAAAATATGATTATTACAGACATTTTTTGGTAGATAACTGTATGCAGCAAAATATGATTATTACAGACATTTTTTGGTAGAACTGCACAAATATATTGTAACATTGTGATTATGCAGCAACTCAGCATTATACAAATCCTCAGTTGCTTCCCTTTATATTGAATATGCTCCTATTCATCATCATCAGATGCCATGCCAGCTGGTGTAGGCGATCATGGCTCTCCACAACTCTCTGTCTCCAGTATTATGTATCAGAATCTTTCTTGTTTTCCTGCCATGACAGGTTGTCAAACTGTCTAATATTTTCTCACGTTGTCGCCCTCTGTCTCTATTGCCTTCAATCTTGCCTGTTATGACTATGTTCTCCAAACCTCCCTGCCTCATGAAGTACCCAAGAAATAAAGATTGTCTTTTTCTTATATTATTGACTAAACTCTGTTTTACATTTGACTCTTTTAATGCCTCCACATTAATTTTTCTGGCTATCCATGGTATTCTCAGCATTCTTCTGCAGAACCACTTCTCTAATGCTACTAATTTCCCAATTTCTTTGTTTATTGTCCAAGACTCGCATCCATATGTTAGTATAGGAGTTATATAGCACTGCTAAACTCTCTTCCTCACCTCAAATGCCAAGGTCATATTACACAATATATTTTTCATTTTTCTGAGTGTATTTTTTTTGCATGCCATATTCTGCTTCTGATTTCTGTTTCCATCTGCTGTAATCGTTATATCTAAATACTTGAATTGGTGGACCTGTTTTAAGACTATATCATTCACTTTGATCTTGCAAGGTGTGGTGTTTTGTTTCTTTGAAATAACCCATTACTTCTGTTATTTTATATTTAAGAAGAGGCCTTTCTCTTTACTTTTTGATACTATTACATTAATTAAATCGTGAAAGTCTTCCTCACTTTTTGCAATCAGAACAGTGTCATCCGCATATCTCAAATTATTTATGTTATTTCCTCCCACTGATATTCCTGGGATATCAACCATTGCATTCATTATGTTTTCACTGTACAAAGAGAACAGGCTTGGTGAAAGTACACATCCCTGTCATACTCCTTGTTTTATTTGTTGAAAAGGGCCAAATTGATTTCCTACTCTTATTGTTGCTGTTTATTGCCAGTACATATTCTTGATGATTCTTAAATCCTTGCTGTCAATGTTCAAATTCTCTAGCATGTGTATAATTTCGCTATGTTTAACTTTATCAAATGCTTTCGTGTAGTCTATAAAACAGAGGTACAGATCTGTTTTTACCTCTATAGACCTCTATTATTGTTCTAAAAATATATATAGCATTGTTGGTACCTTTGCTTTATACAAAGCCACATTGTTCTGGACTTATTTCTGTTTTTATTTTGTTTCTCACTCTCTTCATGATGATTCTGATAAGTATTTTTGTTATTTGGCTCCCACTAGAGAAATGAAATAAACAGTGCATAGATGGTGACAGAATTAAACAGCCCCAATCATCTCCAAATGCATTAGAATATTGTGTTTCAAATGTGCCAGTTGAAGGGACATCTATTTAGTGCCTTGTACAAGAACATCCATGTTTGCCAGAGTTCAGATCCTCAAACAAAATTAACTGTAATGAAAATAAAAGAACAAAAACAACAATAACCTTAATTTAAATTTGTCTTTTGAGTTTTAATTTTATTACTAAATGCTAACTTTAATACAGAGAACACAGTAACAAGATAATGATAGATGATCAAGTAGCTCTGGACACATGATGATGATATAATCCCTTTAGCTGTAAGCAGGTAGCTCTTAAAAACCTTTCTGATAAAATCAAATGTTCCCAACAGTTGAGTAACCAGGTGACACTCAAATGCATAAAGTTTGCTGTCTTAAAGCCATGGTTGTGTGGGGGGGGGGGGGTTGGGTTATGGATGAATAGTTAGTCCCCGAAATGTGGCAGTACTGCAGGATAATCACATCCTGCCATAAGTGCAACATATATATCTGGACCAACTAACTCATTATTCTTCCATCAGATTTGTTGACCCATCTGCAGTGATGGCACACCTAACATTCCCTATCATCTAGGGTGCCTGGCACAATTTTCATTGGTCTAAATCTCTGTCATCCATGGGGACCATTTGACAGAAGACTTCTGCATTCAGTTTTCTACGCTCAGAAGTCTATACATGCCGATGGGCTGCCTCCATGAATTCAGTCGTCAGTATGAAGTCCTTGCAGTATGCCCATAGTTTCACTTTCAGATCTGTTTTCTGAGGCCAGGTTTTTAGGCCTCAAGTTGCCAAATATAGTGGACGTATTTACAGAATATGTTCTGGGGACCCTGTTGACATGGACATTGGTCAGTTTGGACAACCTTTATTTTGTGAAGATGTGCTTGTAGTCTAGTGTCCTTTAGAATGGTAGTTTGCTGTGATCTTTTCAGTTTTAATGGGGTCTTGTGAAAAGTTGCTGCCTGTTCTGTAACTCCATGCATGTTTTTTGAAACGTTGTTGCTTGTTCTGTATCTCCATGTATGTTTGTGAAAAGTTGCTGTACATTATGTATCTCCATGTATGTTTGTGAAAAATTGCTGCCTGTTCTGTAACTCCATGTATGTTTGTGAAAAGTTTCTGCCAGTTCTGTAACTCCGTGCATGTTTTTTGTTGAGTTGCTGCCTGTTCTGTATCTCCATGCACATTTGTATTTTCTTTTGATGGACTTTCATTTCAGTGAGTGATATTCTGTGATGGAATTGTTCTTTTTTTTTGCACCTGCTTTTGCCAGTCTGTCATCGGTCTTATTTCCTGCAATTCCAGGTCAGTAGACAAAAGTAAAATATTGAGGCATGACATGCAGTGACTTTTTCACAGGGACTGGTTGTCAGCCCATTCCCAACTTCCCTTAGTCACTTCCTACAACGTGCCTGAAAAGAAGACAGGTACCTTATTCGTTGCATCTCGCACTACAAGTCCAGACCCTGGTAGCGACACAGGCAGAAAGAGAAGTAGTATTATGAAATAAATATAAGCAGACATCATCAAAATGCAGTACAAAGATAAACGAAACAACATTAAATCAATGAATGAAGTTGATCTTGGCACTATTTTAACATCAAATGGCAGGTACTCCATTGAAATAAGAGTAACATAGTGCCAGCTACATTGATATTTCATGATGAATATTCTGTAATGAGGTAATATTCTGTGCTATCAATATTTATGGTAATTTTTGTGCTATAGTGTTATACCAAATTTGAGTGCTATGGTGCTATATCAAATCAATCCATTTGTATGGATATTAAGCACGAACTATAAAAATACATAAAAACTGATCATGTATTTAAAGTTAATGAGATGTGGCATGTTGAGAAGAATGATGAAATATTGACAGTAATACTGGACTAAAGAGACAAGTTATAGCAAAACTTAGTAAAACTTCATGCAGCAAA
Source organism: Meghimatium bilineatum (assembly GCA_034231615.1). Taxonomy (NCBI): domain Eukaryota; kingdom Metazoa; phylum Mollusca; class Gastropoda; order Stylommatophora; family Philomycidae; genus Meghimatium; species Meghimatium bilineatum. The sequence continues at coordinate 1,071,592 of CM067305.1, read as the reverse complement.
CGATAATAGCAAAGCTTGAACATTTAGCAACGACTAGAAAATATCAACTGGAAAGACTAAGAGACAATATATGTTTTGTGTCAACTGAACATCTTCATTAACAAGAGAGAGGAGAACTATGAACGCCTACATCACTGGATATGTCATCTCAAATACTCTGTAAACTTTCTGTAACAATCTGTATAATACTCTGTAAACTTTCTGTAACATCTGTATAATACCACGTATAACAATTAAACTTTCAGTCTCTAATTTCAAATAAAAATGACCAAACAAAATCTTTCATTATATTTTTTAATTATCTAAATATTAAATGAGTTTCATCCATTTAATATCGGTGGGTATACGATTCTAGAAATAAGATATGCAGATGACGCTGTCCTCCTTACATCCTGAGGAACTGAAACATCGATAGGCCTAAACCATCGATCTATACGCTGTGTAGATCATGTTTGCTTTGCGGTGTCAGGGGGCAGCTGTGAGGCCCATGTTCGCCTTGCATCCAGGTGGAAACTGAAAATCCTGAACCAACGAATTACATTCTGTGGACTACATGCAAATAACCAGGGATTTCAGCAACAACTCAGAAGTTGTGTGGTACATTTCGTAATTGTAACAACTTTTTCTGAACTGAATCATTCTCGGCCACTGATGTTGTTTGCACGTATACGATATATGAGGGGCAGGCCTACATGCTATGGTCCACATACAAAAACAACCAAATTAAATAGGTCAAGGGCACCTGTACAATGTGAATTAACGGTATAAATTAGCGGTGCCTAATATCAAATCCTTCGGCAGTATACTAGACATGTTGGCAGAATTATACAAGACTGTCGGCAGTATACAGGACACATTCGTAAAATTAATTAGGCATTCATTCGTTACTTTTCAAGCTTATTCTCGTGTTTTCCGTTCGTCACTGTTTATATACTTGGAATCGCATTCCAAAAATAGCTAATACGACTACAAGTATATAGGCTAACAGTGACCAATCGAAATCCAAGCAATAATAAAAAAAACGTTACGAATGAAGGTCTCATTAAATATTTTTGAAAGGTTCAAATATTGCGTCCTCTTCATCATCATCGAGTGCGTGTAAGAACAACAAAGACATGGCATAAGCAATCATTCTATAGTGAATGTAGGCTAGAAGACGAAGAGATAAAGGAATGGATACAGTTGGATCCAGAAGACAGATGTTCGCTGTAAAGTGTTTAACAATAATTTTAGAAATGCGAACAAAAGCTCCTAATTGTTTCATTGACAAAGAAACATAGTCAAATTTTGATTTGAAAAGGAAGAATACTAACCTAATAGAAGTTTGAATTACTTTCAAAGTTTATGTGTGGGTTCATAGCACTTGCACATTCATGAACAAGCGAGGAGAAAATGTCCTCACAAGTAAATATGATGAAAACAACGTTTACTAATAGATTGCATGATGTTAACTAATAAACTGGTTATTGATAAAGCAAGCTATTGTCAGAAGTAATTACGAGCGTGACTCGTGGGCACAACCAAAAACTAATTGCTGACGTTACAGAAGGTAATTGTCGTTAACAATAGCTTTCCTTGACCTATTATCTGATTCAATACCTGATATACCTACTTATTTTTGCTGACGTTTGGGGATATCTTTGTACGCTATTCTTCTATTACACAATCAAGACCATCTGTAGTTGTTATCTGTTCATGTTAAGTACCCACAAAGCTTCTGTTGAAAACTCTAAGCAAAAACTCTTTGGTAACAATATCTATAAAGTGGGTAAAATTGTACTGTTCTCATTCCATGTTCGCAAACATTCATATACACATCAAAATGTCTGTGACAAGGACAACTAGGACAATGCATGGGAATATGCTATCAATGTCCAATACTACTTTAGGCCACTACTATTAGATAGAGATAGTCTTACTAAGTGACTCAACGGATATTGTTCATAAAGGCAAAACAGGTGATTTACGTATGGGATGGGTGGAGTCATTAGACAGAGCTAAATTGCGGGCATCACGGCGAAAACTCACGCTTACCTTTGTCCCGGACACGCGGGCGTGGAACGAATCGAACGGACCGACCAATTAGCTGGTGCTTGCGAGAAAAAAGATATGCATGCAGGGACATAGGATTAATCAACTGTACTAACGGACAAATTTGCTGGAAATGTAGTTCCATAAAACACCAACAGCAGATTTATGTGAAATTCATGTGGCGATCTCGGCTTAGAGCTGTACTGTGATATCTGCACCTTTCAGCCTGACACACCCGACTTCAGTCTTGCTTCTGGGTCACTAACACTCCATGAGATAGGACACTTCCAAATCTCCTTAGTAATCCCTTACAGCGTGCATGACAGCTAATAATGTCGCGATTATTTGTTTCCTTATCGAAAACAAAAGTTCAAGGAGAACCTCTCGTGGCCAAATAGACATGATGGGGACAGGGCCAGGCGTTTGAGAAACACTGATGTAGTGTACTACTACTACCACTACTATTGTAGCGTACTCGAGACCGTCGGTAGTACTCTGTCCATGGTCACGGTGTACTTGTACGTACGCATACCGGTTGTTGCAGAACTGGAGATATTATCAAGTACGTGATATACAGTACTTTACATCAGATGAGGCTGATAACAACAACCTTTCGTTTGTGAACCCTAGTGCACGTAATCTGGAATGATGTCCCCTGTTTATGTCGGTGAAACGTACTCTGATAATAACGCAGCAGATAATAGCAACTTGCCGCCATGAACGGGATGACGCTTGTTCCTAATCAAGATACAAGATTTTAACTGTGTGTTGAATAAGTGGCTGTCGTTGTCACCATCATCATCATGTGCCAGACGGAGCAGGAGATCAGTGATCTCTAGAATATTCTACATGCATTATTGTATATCAGATCTACTACTAACTCTCTACCATGTCACGATGTCAAAACCCATCAGTAGCTTCTCTCTTTGCCGTTCTCTGCCTCTTTCCCACTCAATTTTGTATCCTCGTCTAAAAACGTTGCCAATAAATTGTGTATCCTCGTCAAATAACGTTGCCAATCAATTTTGAAAGTTTCTTTATATTGATACGCAACTTACTTTTAGTGCTAATCTTCCTCAGTACATCCTCGGTTTAAAAAAACACATCTAGTTATCCATTGAATTCTCGTCAATCTTCTGAATAATCACATCTCTGTGACCTCTAGTTTCCCAGATTGTTTGTTTAGTTATTGTCCACGATTTTTTCCATGTGACAGAATTGGTTCTATGTAACATCGAAGGAATCTTTTCCTTACTTCTATATCTATAAAAGACTTATCGAACAGGGTGTTTTTTTCATTTTGTGTAAAACTGTTTTTTCCTGTCCTATTTTCTATTCAGCGTTTCTGTTGTACTTTTGATGTGCAATAAAAGGTAACACTGCTTGTAAAACTGTATGCAAATTAAACTCACGTGCGGAAACAGGTAATGAAGTCTTACAGAACGACGATAAGCTATTGGTGTTGTCATTTCTACTCGTCGTCTTTTGTTGTTATGTGTGTATCTTGATAAAGGCCTTTGGGGTCGAAACGTCGATTATGTACTGTGTATTGTTATTTGTATGATTATGTCATGTGTTTTGTTGTATGTATTATCTCACGTAAGCATCCGACAGTGATAATGTGTCAGTCGTCTTTCTGTAAAACTGCATTACCTGTTTCCAACGTGAGTACTACTTTTGATGTGGGTTCTCATATATTTAAATTGTTGAACATATTTTATTGGTGAGCCATTCACTTTGATGGTGCATGCTAGGAGTAGTCGGCTTGTTGGGAACTATTATTGTAATTGCAAATAATTCGAATTTAGACATGGATGCAAGTAACATACATTTGTTATTGTTGTTGCATATTAATTTAGTAGTACACGATTACCAGAATCGCGACCACCTTTATTTGTGTATGGCCATATGCTATGACATCACAAAATTGTACTTGCGTTCACAATTGAAGCAGATATATGCAAGAAGGCTCGCATACTTGTTTGTGAATATTTTATGCCTGTTCAACCATGGTCTGCAACTTTTAATCCTGGAGCCTTTCATCTTGTTTAGAAATGAATATGTATACCCCCATCACCATGTGGACGAGCCTCATCAATTCTGTTCTGGGAATTGCGCTCACGGACTCTGTGGTAAACTCATCTCTGTCTGTCGTGTCACTGGAGCACACAAAATGATTACTCACTAAACCAAACCCATCTCCAGTCATTCCCAACGGTCAATTGACGATTCTGGTTCGCTCACTGTAGTCGGTTCTGACGACACCGGTCCGTAAGAAAAGGACCTATGTATGGTATTCTGGTCCACAGACCAACGTCGTGCAGCCGGTTCCTGGCCGTTTGATCTGAAATTCGACGAGTTGCTTGCATTGACTGGACTGTAGAGGACACAGATGCAAATGGATTCCTGAGGTGACGCAGCCGTATGAAATGGTTTTTGGCATGAGTTGTGACGCTTGGTCTTCCTATGCGTGGCCGGTCTGCCATCGAGCCAGTTTATTTAAATCATCTCCATAGGCGACTAATAGTGCTTCTAGCCACATTAAATTGTCTGGCCACTGTACTTTGTGATAGTCCAGTCTATAAAAGGCCAATGATGATGTATCGTTATTCTATAGTGAGATGAACCAACTAGCGCATTGAATTTTCAACTGAATTTATTAGAGGACCGTCAGTTTTGTATAGGCATTCAATAATAAGTTCGCCCGTGTGTTGCCTGGGCCCGAAAGGGGAGCAAAGAATAGCAATACTGTTTACATTCCACGCATGTCGTAAATGGCGACTAAGGAGTTTATGGGATGGAGTTGGCTGTCCCATCCCATATAGATCCAGTGGCTCAAAACCATGCTGAAGTCGGATGTGTCAGGCCGAAAGGCGCAGATATCTCAGCAATGCTGTAAACCATGACACAACGCATTCCGTTCTCCGGACTACATCCTGCTAATCTGCAGGAGTTTGAGAACGAACGCAGAAGAAGAAAGAATAATATGTTCAGAGAGTTTTGCTTTGAGTAAGTTTCATATAATTCTCATAAACCTGTCACAAACAAGTTCATGGCCAAAAAATGTTGTTTTGACGCATTTTCCATTTTCCTCTTCCATGACCTTACAAATCATATGGTTGGTAGAATTCAGGTAACCAAGAGAAGCAATAAGAGGAATGATTTTTGTTTGTTTGTTTGTTTGTGTTTGAACAGTATAGAAATGTAACAATAAGAAAACATACTCATAGTCGACTAGTCTCCAATCTATTATCCGTATTGACATAATGTGGATACGGTCTCATGATAATGGTATGCGCCGCGCGAGGTGAATGTCAAATGTCAAGGACGCCTCTCGCCACATCTTCAATACGTTCTGTTGTCCAGTCGGCTTCTTACAATTGTGCAATATTGCATAACTTGTTGCTCACAACTTCTTGACTCTATACTGTGTAAGAGCAACCCCAGTGGTAAGAATTGTAAGGAATATTAAAAATATGTATTCACTAATAATATATTTATAAAAATTATGTCTGCAGCCTAGTATTATAAAGTGAAATGGAAATGAAGTTCAGAAGTACAGGGCACATTATCACCATCAGGTGCCATGCCGGCTGGTGTTGGCGATCACGGCTCTCTGCAGCTCTCTTGTCACTAGTATTTATCTCATTATGTATCAGAATCGTTGTTGTTTTCTTACCGTGCCTTGTTGTTAAACTGTCTAATATTTTCTCATGCCGTACACCCACCGAGAGAAGGAGCAGAGTGAAAGAAACTATTCGTAAATTTATGAATTTCGAGAAATGACACAAGATCAAGACATCAGAATATATATAATAGAAATAAATAGAGATATTCACTAAATCATGTACTTTGTAGTGAATTAATTTTAAAAAAACCAATTCACGTGTTTGGTTATGTAGTGATAAAGAATATAGGGGACTAACAATGACCACCATCAGTCAAAATGTGTAGGGACGAGGCCTGTGTAAACATTTTCAGGAAGACCACAACAAAATGGATTAAATTTAACCTTTAGCAAGCCGGATTAAAAAATACAAAACCTCTTCCTGCCACCGGATTCTTTTTTGAGAATTTTCATCTTTTCTGGTTGGTGTTACAGAAATGCAATAACTTTTTTGTTATTCGTGATTAAAAAAAAATAATTGTCCGTGCAAATGCAGAATTGAATACCGCAAATGTATGTATATTTAAAAATTTTTTATGTAACATACCCGGGGTTTGCGCAGGAAGTGAACACCTTTTTTGCGCAAAAAACCAACAGAAACAACAAGACATGGGTGTTCGGAAAACTCAGTAACATTTTTGCTATTAGAGATTTTAAAATAATTTCAACAGATTTAAATGCAGAATTGAATACTGCAAATGGGTGTGTAATTGTTTGTTTTTTTATGTATCTTACTCGAGTTTTGCGCAAGAGGTGAAGACATTTTCTCGAAAAAACAAAATATATGCAAAAAAGACACGGGTGTTCGGAAAACTCAATAACATTTTTGTTATTAGAGCTTTTAAAATAATATCAACACATGTAAATGCAGAATTGAATACTACAAATGGGTGTGTAATTGTTTTTTTTTTATGTATCCTACCCGAGGTTTGCGCAAGAGGTGAAGACAATTTTTATTTTAAAATTACATAAAAACAAACAACACAAATGACTTACCCACTGGCCATGCAGCTCTGGAGTAAACCTACAGGCTGTGCTGCTCTCCTACATGCTGTGCAGCTCAGAGGAACAATCAATTTTGAAATGTACCAATGTGTGGTATCTATGGAAGCAGGGGTAGGGGCACAGAGTGACCTGACCTGCTGCGCACACGTACTGAGTCTGGTGACGCTTCTTTGACCGATCTGAACAGACTACACAGTCAGGAAGCGCAGGCTTGCCACTGGACAACCGTTTAGGATTTATAGCAATATGGTGTGTTGGTACTATTGCCAATCATGCTTTCATCGATACTGATTTCTTTGGAGAGGCCATAATACTGTTGGAACAGAGGAATAAGTTTGTCAACAAACCCCTGTATCTTGAACGCCTTGCTGTGACCCGGTTGCCCTCGTGCAACAGCTGTTGTTGTCTACAAGGTGCAGGAATGAAAGAATAGCTAAAAATCTATTCCTACTCATGATATTCCTGAACCCATGCATCTTGATGAGACCATCATTAGACCAATACAATTCAAAGGAGGAACGTTTGGTCAGTCCCATCAAGAGCACCAAAGCAACAAAAGCTGTCATCTCATCAGCTGTGACTTCCTTCCACATCTTCACACGAGATGCATTGCCGGCGGCCTGTCCCTTCGAATCACTAACCTGCTTAGCGTAACGATTAGTTTCAGTTACCAACATGTTCACAATATCATCTGTAATAAACAGACGAAACACGTCTACCGCACTAATGTCATCAGCTAAGCCTATAGGTCCAACAACTTCATCGAAGTTGCTAAGCCAATCATGGCTATACCCCGAAGGAACACTAGAATTTCCAACAATTTCTTCTTCCAATATGTTGTCATCGGCCACGCTGTGAACTGAATCAGTATCACTATTATCTCTATCTAACAACACATCATCTATTGGAGCGATATCTGCATCTGTTAACGGCACACTTACCTCCTCATCCGAATCGGGATCCATTACGAACGCAAAATAAATTGTATCCATTGTAGGCCTAGGTTGCTGTCGGAAAATGCGATGGAACAATGTCTGGACGCTACTATAAATTATATAAAATAGACAGGGCGGACGTGAACTGGTACCGGCTTCGATTGCGCATGCCCTGAACTACATACATGCTGTGATTTGGCTGTTGTAAGCCTATTTGGCACAATGTCTCATTGAGTGAGTGCACTTGACAACGGTAAACAGCAGCCATCTTTTTTTTGTCAAACAGATTTAACAACGGCGCGGTGAAGGTTAAAGGTCACATACAATATGATACAATGACATCATAAATGAATTTAAATGCAACTATAGTGACAACCTTTCTTTTAATCGAAAATTAAAACTCATATGATCATACTTCCACATTGTGTTCGATAATACTAATGTTTTATTTATTTTCTAGTTTAAGTTACAACAATCATTAGTGCGTGTAGGATCTATGGCTTGAAAAATATAATATAGGCCTATTTATATTGTTGTAATTCAACTGTTTTTGCACTCAAGACAAGATGTAAAGTTCTATTCTAAGAATAATTTTTGATTTCGTCTTCTCATTGAAGTTTGATAATGAGGCCAAACTGCCTCAGCAATCGTGCATCTGGATCGTTTATAAAGCAATGGGAAACTTGAACATAAATACTGCCAAGAAAATTGCTAATCCTGTAGGAACAAATGAGGCCAATCTGGTGTAGGCCTAAACATCAATTTATTATGACCTGCAACAACAGGACATTTTTCTTTATCTTCTACATGGCAAATGCTTCTGACTAATCCTTAATGCCACGTTACTGGTTTTGCTTTGTGAATTCATTTTACTTTTTAAAATTTCATGTAGGCCCTAAGAATTAGCTTATCAGGACCATCTGTAATTTTTTCATTAAAGTTTAACATAGGGCCAACGTTCTATTCCTGGTGCAATGTACTTGAAAATAAGAGGGATAGCAGTGTACTTGGAAATAGGAGTAATAGTTTGTTTGAGAACCCCAGGAATTTCGAGCGATTAACTCCTACTTTCTATGTGCAGTGGGTGGTTTTTCTGAGCTTTCTTTCATGCCCACGAGACTATCTTTCGGCTTAGAGCAATGCCTATTGAAGGAGCCTTCTACTCAGAGGGGGTCTAAAATTGTATAGATGACATGCTCAAAAGCTTCCATAAGAGAGCGTCAATATAATGGCATGTCATCTACTAAGGTTTTCTTTTGCATGGCTGGTTTGTCTAGTGGGCCATTGGTGAGACTCACAGACACAACCGAATGCGTAGTAAGAGGGATAGCAGTGTATGTAGAAATAAGAGGGATATCGATGTACTTATAAATAAGAGAAATCTCAATGTATTTAGAAATATGAAGGATAGAAATGTACTTAGAAATAAGAGAGATAGCAGTCTACTATTGAAATAAGAGGGTTAAATGAGTGATACTTATATTACATGTGCCTGCAGGTAGTGGACTCTGGATTGATATTTTCAGCAAGCAAATGATGTTGTGTAGTGATGGACTGGAGTACATAGGGAAGCCACTATATTGGGAAATTGAAGTATAATTATGTCTATGTCAATCCTCTATACCTTCTGAGCTCTGTTAATGAAAGAGAGAACCTATTTGAAAAAAGGAAAAGCTTTAACCAATGAAATATTCTATCTACTGCCTTTTCTGCTTTTGCTGTAAGGCATCGCAGGATTTATTGCCAATCGGTCATCGGGCCATGACATGTTTGGTCGCTTGATACGCAGTAATATTGTGTGACGTCTCAGAATGTTGTAACTCCTTCAATCCACCTTCTTGGTCTTCCCCTGTATCTTGCTGTTTCCATTTTCATGTTTTATTCTCTTGCCGCAGGCTATGTAATTACAATTTCTGTTATTCCATACATATTTCGTAAGTCCACACAATATTGTTAGAATGGGATTTGACTGTATATCATTTTCTTGGACTCAGTAGATAAAAAGCTTGTGTTTGAAACTTTGGATTCATCTGTTTTTTTGTGTGCATGTACAATTGTCATAAACAGAATAATAAAAGAGTACAAAATGTGCAACATCACGACTCAGAACAAGATAACTCAGAGCAACTAAACAATGAACTAAATGAACTGCTTTTTGCAGATGATCACGAAAATGGAAGCCTCGATAGAGATAGAGAGACGATGTCAAATGCATTAACATACTGTCACCACTACTTCTTCATCCCAAGATCGAGATGGAAGTTAAAAGACATATGATCTACAGTATATTTCTACCATCACTGTGTTACCAGGCCAAACCTGGTCTTTCTCATCTTCACATTACAGAAAGATAATGACATGTGAGATGAAATTGTTGAGGAAAGCTGCCGGGGTCACCAGGCTTGGTAGATTACGAAATGAAGATAGGGAAAGAATAGGTATAATACCTTGCACAGAATAAAGGCAGCAGATCAAGTGGTTTGTTCACATTATGAGATTGCATCACAAGTTGTCCATACTGGCAAATAACCAAATGAGATCAGGGTACAAAGCCAGAGGAAGACCACTGAAAAGATGGATAGAAAACATCAGGGACATCCTGAACAAACACGTTCATAGCACAGTCGAGGCCATACATCTGGCTTTAGAATGCAAGCTTGAGCTCCAATCACACCTACACTTAGCGGCAAGAGTGGATAACAAACCACCTGGGAATAGACAATAGTACAATTATCCAACTTTATAATTTGTGACATACAAGATAACATGAAAGACAAATTGAACAAACTACTCTTTGCAGATGACCAAGTACTAATAGCGACATCAGAAGAACAATGCAAGACCATATGAACAGACTCCACACAACATGTCAAAAATTCAACATGAAGATTAATGTTGAAAAAACCATAATAATGGCATTAAGCAAAGAAAGAAAGAAATATCACTATCTCCATCGATAATAAACACCTTAAACATGCTAAGGAGTTCACTTACTTAGGAAGCATTATACCAAGTGAAGGGAAAAATAGTAAAGAGATACAAAATAGATGCAACAAAACATACCAGATCCTAGGACAGATGACACATTTTAAAAAACAAAAATGTAAAAAAGGTTACTAAAGTTGCATTATACAAGACGATTATTATCCAATCACTGTGCTACCAGTGTCAAGCCTGGACAATGACAGCACAAGACAAACGAAAAATAATGACAGCAGAAATGACATGTCTACGAAGAATACTCTTGAGTGACATTAAGAGATAGAATTAGAAACGATAACATCAGACAGATAACTAAAACAATACCAGTAATGGAACACATCAAAAGACAACAGATCAAGTGGTTTTCACACGCTTCCAGACCACCAAGAGATAGCATGCCACAGATGGCCATGACACATACATAACGACTATAAAGCCAGAGGCAGACTATGTAAAAGATGGATCACAGAAATCAAAGAAGCCACAGGAACAAGCTTACACACAGCACACAAGGCCATCTCCAGAGAACTTTTCTACCCCTGACACAACAAGGGATACAGTGTATAGATAGACAGATAGATAGATGGTTTGTGACTTACATATGAATATATTATCATGTGGCTGTTCATTTCTACTACATTCATTTTCATTTCAGATCTAAAGCACACAAAACATGGCCAATTCTAAACTCACAATTTATTATTTTGATGGAAAAGGCCGTGGAGAGGCTTCACGTCTTCTTTGTCATGCTGCTAGCAAAGAATTTAAAGATGTCAGATTTTCTGAGGAAGATTGGCCAAAATACAAACCTCTTGCTCCATTTGGCCAAGCCCCATTTCTAGAGATTGATGGTGAATTTTATGGTCAAAGTTTGGCTATTAAAGCATTTTTGGCGAGAGAATTTGGCTTTCATGGGCGAACAAATCTGGAATCTTTACAAATTGACCAGATAACTCAGCTTGTGGAGGATTTTACACTTATTTGTGGTAAGGCCTTATTTACTGGAACTGAAGAGGAGATAGAAAAAGCTGTTGCGCAAACCAAAGCAGAAGTGGCTCCACGATATCTTGGCTACCTTGAAAAATTGCTGGAAAAAAATGGTAATGGTTATTTCTGCGGAGATCGGTTAACTCTAGCTGACATTACAGTCTTTGATGTTGTCACAGGCATGTTGTCAAAATGTGTTGATGTTGATAGCAACTACCCATTTCTACTGCAGAATGTGCAACTTGTCAGATCCGACAGCAAACTTGGACCATATATTGAATCAAGACTCCCAACTCCATGGTAGCTGAACCTTCATGTGGATGTCATCCCGTGCTGTACAATCTGGGCAAAGACCAGTCTGAAGTCATTGAAGTTGTACAGAGTAAGCTAGAACTTCTATACAGTTATATATGTTCTATATAGTCTAGTAAACTGTCAGTCTGATGCACCAGTTGCAATGCAGTATCAATCATGCAATGCGAGGATCATCTGGTTCTTGCTGAGCAACAACATATTGACAGACACTATCAGCTACTACCTTGCTTTGGCAAGAACAGTAAGAAGCAGGTCATGGAATACCTAGGAATCAATTTAGCAGAAGTATGCCTTTTGTGAAACAATGTTATTCAGAGAGCTTAGACGAGTATCAGAAACAATGTTATTCAGAGAGCTTAGACGGGTATCAGAAACAATGTTATTCAGAGAGCTTAGACGGGTATCAGAAACAATGTTATTCAGAGAGCTTTGAACTCTTTTGTGTGTTCACAAATAACAAGGGTAGTTAGATTTTCGGATTTGTATGTGTCATTGTATATTTTCATCTAAATACGAATAAAGTCATGAAGATGTTTAGAATACATTTATGGTGTTTAAAATAAAGACATGCTGTGCAAAAATATAAATCTCACTTTTTGAAGAAAAAAAATAGACACAAAATTTGGTATTGTGTTGCCCAAGGTGATATACAGGGGGCTAAATTGGACAGCCCAAGGTGATACACAGGGGACTACATTGGACTTCCCAAGATGATACGGGGGGGGGGGGGAGGACTAAATTGTATAGCACAAGGTGATAAACAGGGGACTACATTGACAAGCAAGGTGATACACAGGGGGCTACTGTGACAAGCAAGGTGATACACACTGGCTACATTGTTGACTGTCCAAGGTGATAAACAGGGGCTAAGTGGACAAGCAAGAAGATGCACAGGGGATTGGACAGCCCAAGTTGATACACAGGGTACTACATTAAACTGCCCAAGGTAATACACAGGGGGCTACATTGGACAGCCCAATATGATACTTTAGACAGCTGTCCAATGTATCCCCCATGTCTGTTCAATGTATCTCCCATGTCTGTTCAATGTATCCCCCAAGTCTGTTCAAAAGAAGCTTGGTATCGAAATGTTACCAACACTCTGGAAAAATGTGGAACTGGAGAAGAATAATAGCAGTCCCATCCAGTTCCCAAGATAAAATTTGTGTGTGTCTGCCATCTTATTTTGTCTTATTTATTTGACTATTAAGAACCCCTTGGAGTGAAAGGCATGGAATGCCAATATACATTCAGACTCATGTGAAAGGAATACTAAGCGAGGACGAACAGAACAGTGTGCAGCGAAGGACAGTCACCCTCAGTTTCCTGGATGAGGAATATCCACAAGATATGTGGGTCAGAGTATACACAGATGGGTCAGCACAGAATGCTGTGAAGAGTGGTGGTGCAGGTGTATATATAGAATATTCACACAAGCCAAGAGATACAATCAGAACACCAACAGGGAAATTCTGCAATAATTATGATGCAGAAATCCAGGCAATTAATGTGGCAACTAAAAAACCGCTGAACTCCAACTCTGGCCTACAGCCTGTGCTATTCCTGACAGATGCTTATATTGGCAATGTCAGGCATATTAGGGTAAGCAATATAATACATTTAGTGACGGCGCAGTGACACTGATATTGTTTCTTATCAACATTTGTCAGCATCTCTCAACTTTACATAGTCGCCTTCTAAGACATGCATGGAAAGAAGACAGTGGTCCTATTCTGTGCTACTTAACTTTAAATCTGGTTGACACAAGATTGTTAGTAGTAAGCATCTGTTGACAATTTGATTTAAAACACACATATACCGTTCTTGTAAACATTTTGTACTGCATGTACCTAAGTAAGCCTCAGATACCAGCAGGCGGGATGTGAATGACGAGTTTGGCTGTACCTACGAAGACTACTAAGATGAATATGCCTACTAAACCAGCACGTCACTGAAAGCATAATTATGATTACATTTCGACATATACTATGGAATGTATAGGTTAGATCTGGACACCATCCCCAACCATTTTCACCTTGCGGTTTGAAGAGTTTCATTAAAAAAAAAAATTTGCTCTTGTTACATACCGATTGCACATGTAACCAATGAAACGTGGGAACCGATTGCACATGTAACCAATGAAACGTGGGAACCGATTGCACATGTAACCAATGAAACGTGGGAACCGATTGCACATGTAACCAATGAAACGTGGGAACCGATTGCACATGTAACCAATGAAACGTGGGAACCGATTGCACATGTAACCAATGACACATGGACACCCAGGCACGCACACCTTTAGCACATCTGGGTGAACTGTCTTTTGTAAATTGTACTGTCCTTGTTGGCTCATGGAAGAATTTCTTGATTAGAAACCTGGCCTCACAACACGTGGGGCATTCCCATAAGTGCTCTGCCCTCTGTTCCAGTAGCCATTCGACTCGGTGGTGTTTCGAGTCCAATGCCGCCGAAACAGACGTCAACATCAGGGCACAAATCTGGCCATTGTGACAGGTTTCTTTGTTGTTCCGCCCACCCACGCCGTGTCCGTAACCAGTTCAAGCACAACGTCGGCCTGTCGGAACAACATGGTCACTGTTATCGAAGGTTACGACTTCGAGTTTCTATAAACTAACGCATTTAAGTTTTCTCGTGGTTTTCATTGGTCACTTTGTGTAGTGAGCCAACCACGTAAATTACGAACTTAACCAATTGTTAAACACAGATCTATCCCGATGCAAATCATAAATTCAATATCCATCTCAACATTATGTTTTAGATGTCAGACATGGGCACTAACTATACAACGAGAGAAAGCTTACTGCGTGTGAAATGAGATGTCTAAGAAAAGCAGCACAACAGAGCAAGAAGAGATTATGTGAGGAATGAAGAGATTACAAGAACTGTTGGAACAAGAAGAGATCATGTGAGGAATGAAGAGATTACAAGAACTGTTGGAACAAGAAGAGATCATGTGAGGAATGAAGAGATTACAAGAACTGTTGGAACAAGAAGAGATCATGTGAGGAATGAAGAGATTACAAGAAGAGATCATGTGAGGAATGAAGAGATTACAAGAACTGTTGGAACAACATTTGTAGTCAAGTATATTGAAAAACGGAGACTTAAATGGTTCGGTCACCTAATGAGAATTAAACCCTTATTGGCCAGCGGAAAGAGCATAACACATGAAAATGGAAGCAGGAAGATACAGAGGAAAACCAAGAAGAAGGATTGAAGGAGTTGCCAATATTCTAACACGGCACATTAATACTGCACACTTAGCAGCCAAACGTGCAATAGTCCGAAAATCGATCGACATTCAAATCTGCGACGCCTTACAGCATAAGCAGAGAATAGATAGATTAGATTAGATTATATAGATAGATTAATTAAAATTAGATTGGATTAGAATATATAGATAGATAGATAGACATTGTGTAGTTAGCCAATGAAAATCGCGGGGAAAGTAAACTTCGTCATTTTAGGTTTCCAATTTAACCGACATGTCTTATATAAGACGATGGTGAGAACATGTAAAGTCGGTTCTCCTAAACCAAAAAATAACTGCAAAGTCATCGTTACAATAATACATTTTATATACGATCTGAGAAAATACGAAGATCGTACGTGTAATAAACATTCAGAAAAATACATGTTTAGAATCTTGATTATGACTAGTTATGTAGGCCTGTATTTACACGTGTTCGGGTTGTTTAAGAGCGAACTTAACAATGATTTAAAAAAACAACAACAAACATCACTGATAATATTACAGAGCTTTCTGAATCATTTATTCAGTTTGTGAAGGTCAAGAGCAGTCTGTTAATAACAAAGCAGATATTCGAAATGTGAAAATACCTATTACGAGAAGATGATTTATCGACTATACTCTCCTTTCAACTCTTCTTTTCTTATAAACAACTATTTCTTCTAGTTTTTTCCATGTCCAACACACCCTTTTTGTACCAGTATAAAAGTTTTTTTGAGGAGAAAGGTGATAGTGAGCTTGTTTACTATCACCGGGTTACAGCGTGCCAGGTTCGAATCCACGTTCTTGACACAAAAAATCCGCCGTGATTTCTCGCCTGACACGATCTCTCCTCCAGTCGATCCAGCTAGCAAATGGGTACCAGACGCATAAGTTGGGAGGGGGGGGGGGGGTTAAAGTCAGCAAGAAAGGAAACTGGCGATCCCACCTAATAGTTGTTGTGGCTTAGTATAGGAAGAGTTATCTTCCTTCTGGACAATACGTTTCCGTCATTGTACTTACCTTTAAAAGTCTTGGCTTTCTCTTCCCCTGTGGGTTGCAGAACCAACTGTTGTTCAATGTTTACCATTTACCATGTAAAGGTATGTCCTATTTTATGTTTAGGCCTAACCATTGACCATATTAAAGGTATGTCCTATTGTTTGGACTAGATATACACATTTTAAAGGCATGTTCTATTTTATGGGCTAGATATAAACATTTTAAAAAAACGTGTGCTAATTTATAATGATTAAAATAGTAGAGGAACATTATTTAATCATATAGATACTATAACGTGTAGATGTCGTGGACACATAGTCTCCAATGATGGCAGATGTGAAGCAGATGGTAAAAGGAGAATTTGAATGATTAAATGTACTTTCAATGACATGAGATAAATATTGACATCTAAACATATCATAAACAAAATAAAAAATTTATAAAACGCTAAATCTATACATTAATGTACGGCTCAGAAACATGGACAATGAACAAAACTGAAAGACAGAATTGGCGCCTCTTAGATGTGGATATATAGAAGAATAGGAAGAACATCATGGAAGAAAATTAACAAAGAGGTTCTAACAACGTAGCATGAACAAAGAGGTTCTAACAACGTAGCATGAACAAAGAGGTTCTAACAAGGTAGCATGGACAAAGAGGTTCTAACAAGGTAGCATGGACAAAGAGGTTCTAACAAGGTAGCATGGACAAAGAGGTTCTAACAAAGAAGCATGGACAAAGAGGTTCTAACAAGGTAGCATGGACAAAGAGGTTCTAACAAGGTAGCATGGACAAAGAGGTTCTAACAACGTAGCATGAACAAAGAGGTTCTAACAAGGTAGCATGGACAAAGAGGTTCTAACAAGGTAGCATGGACAAAGAGGTTCTAACAACGTAGCATGAACAAAGAGGTTCTAACAACGTAGCATGGACAAAGAGGTTCTAACAAGGTAGCATGGACAATGTAATTATTAAGAGAAATTAAAAAGAAAACAAAATCAAACTAATTTTTGACATATTAAAAGACATGACGTCTTGTTTCAGATCTTGCTTGTGGGCATAGTCGAGAGAGGATGAGAACAATATGTCAACAGAGATAAAAGTGGGAGGGAAACATCAAGACATGGATAGGATACAGCCTAGCCGAGTGCACCACCAAGACAAGAGACAGGGGATGTTGGAGGTCTTTTGCAGCCAAAATTTGTTGCGGAGATGATGTTTTATGATGATGATAAAAAATAACACAGCCAATAATACTAGTTTTCAAACAACAGATGAAAAATTCGACAACCATCTCATTTCTGTCCTCATCTCCTGACAAAGTGGGACCTTCATCATAAAACTTGTCAACAATAAAGTGTATTAGCAATTTGTCCGTTGGATTGAAGTTCTTACAACATTTATTAGAAAGTAATAGTTCTGCCCTTATCCTTACCATTACAATCGCATCAAGTAAATTCAGTTGCATCTTGTTCCTTGCTCTTGTCGTCACTGAGGTCCGTAGGGAGAACGCAATCTTAACTACATCATCATTACTAGCTGTGGTAATCAAGCAACAATAGGGAGAATATTCTCTCAACCACAGCATTACTCTAACTTGGTAATCCAGCAAGTAAGTGCAAAAGTTGCCAGGTCCTTAAATGGATGATGCTGAAGTAAACTAATCCAAAACTGTTCACTATCTGTAGGGATATCTTTTACAGAGGGAATTCTGCATGTGATTTCACAGAGAGAAGTTTACATGTGATTTCACAGAGAGAAGTTTACATGTGATTTTACTACGGGATTCTTCTATCATTAACATATATCTTTCTTTGATAGCTTCTATTTGATTATGAGTCGCCACACTGTTGTTATTTTGTAGGAAATTATTACATTCGGTTAAAAACTTTATCCCAAAATCGACTTCATGAACATTGTGTGTTTCAGCTTCTTGACAGCATGCCGTCTGATGTGAATACTTTGTTGGTGTACAAATAATTCTTGACATAGTTCATGGATGTTTGCTTAAAAGACCATTAACTCTTTAAAATACCTGCACTTGTCGCAAATACACAATATAAGTAATTACTGTAGTCTGCCAACATTTATTTCAATAGTCTTGCTTTAAATTTTGAATCATAATTGGATTTGGCCAATTCAACAGTAGCAAAATACGCCTTCAGTTCGTCCCAATTGATACAAATATTAAACATAACTTTCCCACGTACAAGGCACACGGGAATTAAACCAAGATTTAGAACCAATTTGGTTTTTCCTATTACTACAATAACGAATTAAAATCCACAAGTGCATTTGTGTGGAAACATCAGTAGACTCATCCAAAATGATTGCGTATTTCTTGTTTCGAAAGTCATCGATAAGGTCAGCTTTCAATGATGGTGATATTTTGTTGTTAATTACATGCGATCATTTTTTAAATATATTAGATCACATTGATAAATTACGCAGTGACATGTTATACTCACGGAAACCTGCAGCTCTGCTACTTTCAATTGATAATTTGTTTGTCTAGGACTTTTTATCCACAAGAATATATCCTTGGTTGTGTGATGGCCTATTCCTCTAATGTTTTACTGTTGTTGTTTTTTTCACGATGTGCGAGGTTGCTAAGTCTTGTACCAATAATGCATTTACTCAGTTGACAATATGATACTCTATCAGATGCCTCATTCAGCCACATCTATGTGTTTGCCCAGTTAATTAATATTGTATGTACGACTGATATCATATGAAACTTTATATTTTTTTGATGAAGTGAACATTGGTTAAAATTATAATTTATCTATTGAAACACATGTGTCAGTACACTAACTAAACAAGGAACACTCAAAAACGAAGTAAAAATGTACTTCCAGGTATACATTTATGATTTGATAGCACTACAAGCAACACACAAGCCATGATAGAATTCCAGTTGACTTGGTTGGTACTGTAATCCCAACAAGATGTTCATAATAAAACATCTAACATGCAGGCGCCAACATGTGCCACAAATGTCTAAGTTTCATTACAAGTCTTTTCACTGTCGTTGACACTGCTTTTATAACAACGATTTGAGATCGAACATGTTTATCTAAAGCTTTCGGTTTTTTTTTAACAGTGAACGCGAATGGTCGACTTTTCCCCTTCCCTCGGTCAGTCACCGACTCAGAATTTAGAATTATACTAAACAACATGGACACTCTTCCACTTAATTAACATGTAACCTCAGAATGAGACTTCCATTCTTGATATTACACTCTAATATGGGTCTAACTTAAATTCATTTTCCCTGATAACTGTAATTAGAATATTAGATGAGAGCATTTAGCCACATCAAATAATAATATTTCCGTGATATTTTCAAACACTCGTTGTTTTATCTCAATTAACTGTTTCAGCGAATGCCAGATATTCAATCTTTCACATTGGCCAGGCTTATCTCTAAATAAAGCTTCATGTTTATTTAGTGAACAAGCAAATGTGTCCTGATCAAATTTATGTTTCCTACCCGGTAGCCTAGTGGATAGTGAGCTTGCTTTCTATCATCTGGTTATACAGCGTGCCAGGTTCGAAACCATGTCCGGACATTAAAAAAAAATCCGAGTTGTGATTTCTCACTTGTCACGACCACTCCTCCAGTCGACTCAGCTGTAAATGAGTACCTGACGCATGAGTTAGGGAAGGTAAAAAACAGCAAGGAAGGGAACTGGCCACCCCACCTAATAGTTGCTGCGGCTTAGTACATGAACAGTTATCTTCATCCCCGACGGCAGATGCCATGAGACCTACCTTTACCTTTTACCTCTTATATGACTAACAGTTTATGGACATTACCGTGATGTCATTGTGGTTGGTCACACTTGCTAGTTTTCATGATACTTCCTAGTCAATGTTTTGTTTTACCTCCGTTTCATACACAACGGATATCTCATGAAGTAAGAGAATGGTCTCACTAAATATTAGCAGGATCTAGTTCCCAGAATAGAAATGCGATGTATCGACGTTTAATTCACTCCATTTACGCCAATTGCATCACACATTAAACTTCGGCGATGGTAATTAATACTTCAAGTATTTTATAACTTCAACAAACGGGGGACTTCTGTATCCATATCACTAGTAGGCCAGACGTAGACCTACATTGCAATTGGTGCGCGCACTTTAAAACTGGTCAACTATCTGAAAACTAACCGAGGTCCTTACTGCTTGACCTTTTGCCTTGTCTGTGTCTCTATCGTCTTTGCAACCGACGCCCACAAAGTCAATATTTAATCTGTAAATATATCAATATTACATTTATACTTTCTAACACACAGATATTCTGGATAGATCGAGTTTGTTAGTTGCGAGAGGACAATTCATCTAAGAGAAGGCCACTATAAAATCAAACCACTGTTGCCGTGTAGGTCAGGCTATTTAGTCAAAGGCTAGTGGAGAACACTATCATAAATAAACCAGTAGAAAGCCAGGGGTAACTACTACTGTAAACATCCCTAGATTATGTTATGTTTCGACACGACTTAGTTCGAATTAGAGGCTACAAAAATATGGTTTCTGAGAAGAATGATGAAAATACCATGGACAGCTAAGAAAACTATTGCAGAGGTTTTCATTGATGCTGGAATAAAATATCAATCATATCAAACATTAGGGGCAGACAGTCAAGGTTTCTAGGGGGCTGAGAAGACCACAACCTGAACACTTAATAACCACCGGAAAGATCGAGGGGAGAAGAGATAGGAGACGACAAAGAGAAAAGTTACTAGATGGATTTGTATCACCAACCGAGCTTATTGACAACACAAGAGACAGAGAGTCTCGGAGAAACATGATCGCCTACGCCATTCGGCATGGCACTTGATTGATTGAACACAAACACCGGAAAATCGGAATTTCGTTTTAGAGTTTAGGCATATAAATTGTAAAGTTACTTTTGCATTACTAATTACTTTTTTTTTAAAAATGGAACCCCCCCCCCACCCAATAAAATACATGCCAAAAAGACAAATCAATTTTCATGATGTCAAACACACTTGGAAAGAAAAGCGAACTCTGCCGAATTTGGCATTGAAAAGGCCAATATCGCAAGAATAAATGTCAGAGGATGTCAGACAAAGTGGAGAGTGCCGAAGTAACAAAATAAATAACTGATAATTACTATATTGAGCTATGCAGGCATTGAGTTATGTTACGGTAGGCCTATTCTAAATATCAAATAGGAATATGAATAAAAAACAATAAACAAAAGAACATAGAAGTTTTTTTCCACGGGTACTGTCCAACTGGGATCATTTTCAAGAAATATTTAAACAAAAAACACAAACATTAAAATTAAACATAAAAATTGGCGCGATCAACTATCCATTGTCTCTCCCCCACCCCCCCCCCCCCCCCGACCCCTATCCATTTCCTCCTCGTCCCATGTCTCAATGATTTCTGTTGACAAGTTCCCCCCCCCCCCTTTTGCTACCAATTTTAGCCTATGCATGATATTTGTCCAACTTGGCAATTGTTTTCAAATGTGTTCTCCACCCACTGCACCTCTATTTCCCCAACCCCCTCATTTTCTCGACTTTGCTTATTGTAGCCTACTACGTTGCTGTTGTTCTCCACATCTACAATACTTATTTTGTGTGTTTGGTCTGTGTTCACTTTTTTGTCCATATCATCTTTGACTTTGGGCTTTCACTTGATCTGGCATATTAATTCACCACCTGTATAAACTGCCCTTTTCATCGATTTATATCGATAATGCGCAAACATTTCCGCACCAAATTCAACATCTATTAGACATGTGCTGTCACGTCATCACTTAGTGAGCTCTGAGGTGAGAGGAACATCCCTAAGTGATCATGAGTTAAATATTTCGATTAATTTCTGTATTTTTGTGTTTAAATGATTCTTGAAAAAGGAAGGTCTCAGTTGGAGTGTAAAGTGGAGACACAGTCCTTGTTAGCCCCCTTGTTTTCCTGTCTTCTCCGTTGAATATGGGGGTACCGTTTCTGCTGCTTATGATTGTCAATCAATACAAGGTAACTGCGTGAAACGTAACAACAATTAGACTTACGTAAAACACAGGTTTATATTCCGTTTCAATGGGACACGACAGACTATATCTAAAACTAGTGGGTAATGATGGGCAATGATGAGCACACAAGAAATCATAAAAATTACAATACATAAATCACATTTAACGTTTCAACCAAAAGGTCTTTATCAAGACACAAACAAAACATCAAAAGACGACGAATGGAAAAATTATCACAACGTCCAACGGGAATATGGAAATGATATGCCGGAAGGTCAGAAAGTGCATAAAAACGTAAATATATGTGGAAACGAACAAAAATATTAGTAAATGACGGAACAAAAAGAATAAAGACAAAGACGACACCAACCCAGTACTAGACATAAGAGTGGTCGGAATTGAGTCCAAAAGGCTTGAGTGTACCCAATTCAAAAATGAGACGATTTTCTAGAGCATACCTAGATCTATCATCGGTGGTGCAAGATCTGATGGTGGTGACCTGAATATCCAACGCACCATGATGACCAACGCCGTTGAAGTGTGTGGCCACAGGAGTGGGTGTTCTGTGCGCATCTGAACCACGTAAGGACATATAAAGCAACGGACACGTGAGCTACGAACAGTGCCAAAATGGTCAGGAACAGAAGATTTAAGGTGGCTATGAACCAAAATGTCCCTCAGATTTCTATCACGCCTATAAGCCACCAGAGGTAAGTCATGAACAGCGTCACGGGTGTCAGGATCAGACTGGAGAAGAGAATAATGTTTGAGCATGATGCGCCGAACAGAAGATTTATAGGGATGAAAGGTAAGAACAAGTTTAACCGTATCGGAGGAGGAGGAAGAACCCTGAGAGTTAGTCAAGGTATCGAGGCGAGACAAATGGCGCACACGGAGCCAAGGGCATGAAAGAATGCTGTCAAGGAACGATCGTCTATGGAAAAACTCAATCATCTCAGAGGACCTGTCGAGAAAATCGTCGTAATCGCTACATAAGCGACGCAGGCGAAGAAGCTGGGAGTACGGCAGAGAGTTACGACAAGCAGGAGGATGAGAAGTGTAGAGCAGAAAGCCATGTGCATCAGTAGGTTTATAGTAAACGGATGTGCTAAGGTAAGGGGGATGAATGGTGACAATGATGCCAAGGAAGTTGACAGAAGTAGTGGAGATATTAGATGTAAATTGAATAGCAGAGTTGAAATGCCGATGAAGTTGATGAAACGAGACAATTCCACTTCGGACATGTCGGTGATACCTATGCTATCGTCAATGTATCTATGGAAAAGAGATGGGAACGGGCCATCATAGGTAGACCAAACTAAATGTTCAAGATGTCCCATGAAGAGACACGCATAGCTAGGTCCCATTTTGGTTCCCATGGCAACGCCACTGATCTGATCGAAAAAGTGCCCATCAAATTCAAAAGAGTTGAGCGTAAGCACCAGTTCAGCAAGGCGGATAAGAGTAGAAGTGGATACAGAGGGGTGGGGACTCTTGTCAAGAAATAACTGTAGAGCCCTGAGACCATCTGCATGGGGTATAGAAGTGTACAAAGAACAGACATCAAGCAAGAACAGACGATAGGTACGGTCAGAAGACAACTGGACGGTAGAAAATACAGACTTTAATCTCAGTCAGATAAGACAACCAAGAGTATACAGACAAAAGGAATAATATAATTTAGCCGTATCAAAGATTTATTCATTAAAAAAATCATAAGGCAGCAAACAGGATTTAAATCAGGTCTGATTAGATGGCAGCATCCACGGTAGCTTCATTTCATATTCAGCTCGGGATATTCTTGAAGTATATGCTCTACTGTCCACATGGCTGTGAAGTTGTGTTCAGTTCTGATGCATAGAATAATAGTACTTACATAGAACACAAGGGTGATCTTGTGTTCAGTTCTGATGCATAGACTAATTGTTTGTTGTTCATCCATCACAAGTGATGATGACCATTTGTTACATCCACTTTTGAAAATTCAATTTTAGTTATGTCCTTGATTATGAGTTCGTAGATGGCTAATGAGCCCTATTCGAGCTGTAAATGTCCTTGGACAGTTTGGACATGGAATAACGACTGTAGACGGATCTTGGTCTATCCGTGACTTTCTAGCTGCTCTCCGCTGTTGAGCTGCTGCATTTCTCTCTTTTCACAAGATGATGCGCTCTTTTTTATTTTAGAACGCCATGTAGATCTATTTTGTGCAAGTTCTTCCCATGTATCGTGGTCTATTTCAAAGGCTTTCAGTGAGTCCTTTAACGAGTCCTTGTAGCGCTTCCTTTGGCCACCTTGAGATCGTATACCCTTCTCTAGCTCACCATAGAGAAGTATCTTTGGCAGACGATTGTCTGGCATACGCACCAAATGACCTGCCCAACGAGTCTGTGTCTGCATCAGGATCGTGTCAATGCTTGGGATACCAGCTCTATCAAGGACAGTGGTATCTGGAATCTTGTCTTGCCATCTGATGTTCATAACTTTTCTGAGACAATTTGTATGAAAATGATTGAGTTTTTTCACATGACGTCTATACACAGTCCATGTTTCACTAGCATATAGCAGCACTGGAAGTACCACTGCTCTGTAAACTTTCAGCTTAGTCTGTTGGTTAATGCCATTTCCACGCCAAACATTTGCGTACAATCTGCCAAAGTACTGCTTGCTTTGGCGATCCTTGTATACACTTCATCATCAACGTTGGCATTTTGTGATAACGTACTGCCTAGATATGTGAATCTATTCACAACTTTCAGTACTACACCATTTACCTTTATGCAGGGCTCGAGATAGCTTTTACCAAGTGCTGGTTGTAACATGACTTCTGTTTTCTCTGTGTTAATGGTAAGCCCAAAGTTGGTACAGGCTTTGGAGAATCTGTCTATAATACATTGTAGATCAGCCTCAGAGTTGGCATTTAGGGTACAGTCATCAGCAAATAGGAGATCCCTGATTGTGTGTGATAGAATAATAGTACTTACGTAGAACACAAGGGCGATCTGCTTTACAAGAAACGCACAGACTATAAACTACAGCCTTGTCTGGTGACACCACTCCCCTCGGGGTAGAAGGCTATTTCAATAGCCACTGTATAAAGCTAAATCTGAAGTCTTCTGGGTATGAAAAATACAGATCTGAGAAACCACCCCTCAGCACATAGGAAGTAAGAGAAAATTGCTCATAATTCATGGTGATATAAACAAACAAAAAGAGAGTATACTATAGTACTGCTGGTCGTTTAATATTTTGTTTATATTTTTATTTCTGTTATGTCACATGGAAATTAAATTCAAATAGCTTAAGCCATAATTAAAATACTAAAATTCAAATAGCTTAGGCAATAATTGAAATACTGAAAGAAACATGTATGGGAACTCGACGTTCCAACATCTATTTGAGCACGATTATATTAGTAGTATTGCTGTAGTAGTAGTTGTAGCAGCAACAGTGGCAGCAGTGGTAGTAATTGTAATATTATATCTTAGAATATCACAGCTGTGGTAGTAATTGTAATATTATATCTTAGAATATCACAGCAGTGGTGCGATAGATGCAGCAACACATGCATGTTTGATGTAAAAACAACTAATTTTCCCTTGTTCTTTGTGGTGCTAAAGTGTGTGTAGAATTCAAGTCCTTGCCGTTCCTTGATGATGTAAATCCATAATTTTCTATTTCCCCATAGCTTATTTCTCTCTCCATTGTTGACTGAAAGGTTGCTGTAGACAGTATGTGTTATTGGATGACATTCCACAACCACATCAGCATTCTTGTTGAAGTATTGATACGGGCACTGCTTGGAATCATACGTACATGGTCAATTTAAGTTCGACATCTTCATTTTTTTATATGAGTGCACTAAAAGCATACACTTGACTATAAAATTCAAGTGAATAAGATACAATGAATGGAAGCACATTCGCCATCTTGCCAGGCATATGCTAACCTATATATATGAACATAGCGATATGCAAATAATAAACTGAATAATAATATATGTGCTTGAATATAATATAATAAAATAAAGTGCAATGTTGACAACAAAGACATGCAGACACATCAACAGTGGAGAAGACTGCAGTCAACAATAAACCAGATTGTGTTAAAACTCAACACCAGATAAAGTAACATGACAAAATACACAACTAAATTGTTGGCATAGAACAAACAATATTCAAACAAACTGTAATTTAAACAAATAACACAAATCAAGATCAGTGAGAAAATATGACTTGAAAAGTTAACAATTGGTAAGCAGTCTCTTAAATCAAATAAATATCAATTTCACTAATGGGAGTGTGTATTTCCTTGGTTATGTCTCCCTTATCGTATATTTGGGCTAAAATGGAGTGATAGGTCTTGAAGCAATATATGGTCCAATCTTGCTGTGGGATCTGGTAGTTTCAAGGTTCTTCTGTAGAAGTGGGTAGCTGCTATCGACATGAACACATTTCTCCATAAAACCAGTGACAACATCAAACACAGTAATGTCAGCCAGTGTTAAACGATCTGCACAGAAGTAGCCTGTATTATTTTCCTGCAACAATTTTTCAAAGTAGCCAAGATATTTAGGACTGACTTCTTCTTTCGTTTTCTCAATAGCTTTCTTGATCTCTTCTTCAGTTCCAGTGAACATGGCACGACCACAAATTTCTGCAAAGTCTTCTACAAGATGCGTTAGCTGGTCAATTTTCAAACATTCCAGATGTGTTCGCCCATAGAAGCCAAACTCTTTAGCCAAATATCTTTTAATTGCCAAACTTTGGCTATATATTTCACCATCAATCTCCAGAATTGGACATTGACCAAATGGAGCAAGGTGCTTGTATTGTGGCCATTCTGCATAATTAAACCGGATGTCTTTATACTTTTTGTCAGCAGCTACCAGAATGAGGCGAGCAGTCTCTGCCCGACCTTTGCCATCAAAATAATATAATGCAAGTTGGGAGTCTGCCATGTTTGTCTGTCTGAAATCTGAACAGAAAATAAATATCATAAGAATAAATGACAATATACAGAAACGGATGCAATCAATATTTCATTAAAAAAGCTTTAATTAAACAAAGCATAATGATACATTACACATAAGATAAGATTACATTAGGCAGGATTCATCACTGGGTGTGTGTGCATAACATTACACATAAGATAAGATTACATTAGGCAGGATTCATCACTGGGTGTGCACAAGCTCATTCTCTAGCATAAAATATTAAGTCCATCAATCAAGTGTGATGCCGAGTGGCGTAAGCAATCAAGTGTGATGCTGAGTGCGTAGGCAATCAAATGTGATGCTGAGTGGCGTAGGCAATCATGCTTATTAAGTAGTTCAGCCAATTAGTTACTTCATTGTTTTGTTAGTTAGTTGACTGGTGACTAACTGGTTGCGTGTTTGTTTGATTGGAACGTTGGTTAGTTCATTGGTTGGTTTATTTGTTAGTGGGTTGTTGCCATTCAATCAATGTCAATTAGCACATTAACTGGCTAGCTAGCTAGCTAGATAGTTAATTAACTAAATAGTTAAGTCTTTGAATACATTCTTCAGTTAATCGCCATGTCTGCTTAAAACAAACATTAGTTTCAGTGATCTGCCACTGTCTTTAATCTTATAAAAAGACCAAACCATTTGATTAATTATTTGTCTCTTCACATATTTTGTGATAATAAATGAGACTACAGTAACACTATGTCAATAAGTGAAACATTAATACCAATTTTAAGATAGTTGTACAAATTACACGAAAAGAGAAGAAATCATTTTTGCTTCTGATATTTATCAAGTTAAAAATAGCAAAGCAAACAATGGACATAAAAAAAATCGATCTATTAGTCTTTGTAGTTCATGTTCACTTTCTGCTAAAAGAACAGTGTCAACTGCATATCTAAAACACACACACTAAGTTAATTATATATATATATATAGACAAAAAGGGACATAAACAAACAAAAATGAATTTTTTGAGGACAAGTACACATGTATTAAACATGCATCTTCAAATTGATTTTTTTATGTCCATTGTTTGCTTTGCTATTTTTAACTTGATCAATAAATCAATAAATCAATTAAGTCAATAAATCAAGTAATGAATATGGACTGGATATAAATATCCAAAAAACAAAATCCATGATAATCAGCAAAATACAGAAGTACAAGAGCTAAATATAAACATACATGGAGAGAAACTACAACAGGTAAAACATTATCAATATCTTGGACACATAGTCACAAATGATGGCAGATGTGAAACAGAAGTTAAAAGGAGAATAGAAATGGTTAAAAGTACCTTCAATGACATGAGGAAAATATTAACATCTAAACAAATTACAAACAAGTTAAAAATGAGAATTATAAAATGCTACATCTATTCCATATTAATGTATGGCTCAGAAACATGGACACTAAATAAACAATTAGAAGACAAAATTGATACCTTTGAGATGTGAGTATATGTGGGTAAATGAGAATAGGGAGAACATGGAAAGAGAAGAAAATAAAGAGGTGCTAAAAACACTTAATATGAAGAAAGAATTACTAAGAGAAATAAAGATCAGGCAAATAAAATATTTTGGAAACATTAAAAGACTCATTGAAGACCTTACTTGAGGGTAAAGTCAAAGGAAAGCGAGCAAGAGGTAGACAGAGATACAAGTGGGAGTGTAACATCACAAGATAGTCTAGCAGAGTGCACTACCAAAAAAAGAGACAGGGGATGTTGGAGGTATGTTGCAGCCAACCTTCATTGTGGAGATGGCACCTGATGATGATAGTACTTTAGATGTGTATGTGTGTGTATGTGTCTATCTATATGTAAATATAGTACTTGAAATGTGATAGTCCGTTGATCACTATTAATATACTTGGAGTGTATTAAAGAATGTATTAAAGTATAAAATGTATTAAAGAAGTCAGATGTAGAATAACACACTTTCCTTACTGCATGTTTTCCTGTACAGGGAGGCTTTCTATGGGTTGTGCAAGGATTTTGATTGTACCATCGAAAGAAAAAAAATCATGTTCCAAATGTGGATTTAACCTGGGACCTCAAGGGTCTAAGAACAATGTTCTAACCACACAGCCATGTGTTCAACAAAAACAAAATAGATAACAAACATCACATGTAATTAAATGAATACCATTGTTAATTGAAGTGAGAAATACGTTCTTAGTAGTTATACAAAACCAGTTGTGATGTATCGAAGTAAATCTAAGGCAATCAACAGTAACAAATTATCTAGAGGCAGTAGAGATGTGGTTGTAAATAAAGAATGTAGATAACACCACTTGGAGGATTATAATGAAGGATGTTAATTCAAAGAGAGAAAGCTGATTGCTTGAATCATGATAAGATATTTCTGTAGACACGTCACGAGAAGATTCCAACAAGACACGCAAGTTGAAGGCAAGATGAGAAACCATCTTCTCACACAGCAGAAGACCAATAGAGAAAGAAGATAACTGCCAGCTTAGTTTTGTAATTGTTACATCTGGAGACATTGCTATCAAATGTGCTTCTCTGTACGCAAAACATCAATAATATGAACAGGCCTATGCAGTAAAACTCTGGACCATATGGTAAATAAATGTGATAATTTAAAAAAATAATAATAATAGGCTAAACAACCATTCCATCAAGTATCATGACCTAACATGGAAAAATAAGAAAAATGAGATGGAAGTGAACAGAGAAACGTATCACCGGATGGAATCAATATTAGAAGTAGGATAATTCAGTTTAAATTAAACTAATAAATTATAAATACATAATAAACGTAAACGTAATATGAAGACAACTTTGAATAACCTCCGTCAACCAGACACGGCTATAGCTATGCTTCTTATTGCTAAATATGTTCTAAAATAGTTACATATCAACGTCCTACCGCTAGAGCAACTTGTGTAAACTGCAAGTTCACAATATTCAAAGTGGAAGATATACACAGTTGCAGGATTGTTACATTTAGACCAAGTCTTTGGTTGCACAAAGGCGGGAAATAACACGTTACACCGGTCCCAGATATAAATAGGCCAGAAGTCAAACAAACCGTTTATGTCATTAATATTTGTAGACCGTAGTATGTTTGTTCTGTCAATGTAAGCATTTCTAGCAGTGATGCCACCGCTGGGGATTTTTTCACGAGAGTTAGGCGGTTTTAATCGTCATCTTGGTAAATCGATCAATCAATTAAGTGCCATGTAATCTTGATCATATAAAAATAAAAATTATTTGTACTCCAGAATCTCTGATGACTTCTACATTCATTTTCTTGACTGTCTATGAATATTTCATCATTCCTCTCAAAAGTCGCTTGGATGATGTGACTATTCTAAATAAATTTGCCTTAATGTCGAGTTTTAAAAACAAAATTCTAGGAATTTATCCAAAATACGAGTAAATTCTTCCAAACCGTTTCATAAAGAGCACCAAAAGTCTTCCGGCAAAAAATGGAATTGCACACGAAAATTGGTGGGGAAAGTGAAAGCGAAAGACCTTTTTTTTCAACTCGGAATTTCCCTCGGAAACGCTTGTTGTGGTGTATTCATTTCTACTTGTATTTTTATGCTGTTACGTTATGTGCGTATCTTGAGAAAGGCCTTTTGGACCGAAATGTCGATTATGTCCTGTGTATTGTCATTTGTATGATTATATTCTGTGTTTTGTTGTGTATATTACGTCATGTAAGTATCCGTCAGTGATAGTGTGTCAGCCGTTATCCAGTAGAACTCCTTTACATGTATTCTACGTGAGTATTATTTTCATTCTGTTCTACTATCAGTACTACCTTTTATTTATTTTTCATCAAGGTGAACCCGCTTCCTTTGCTGAAACGATATCTCGGGTACTGAACATATGTAAATGCATAAAATAGTCTGCGTTTATCTGGGTTTTTGTCAGAGCTATCTAAGGTTATTTCTAAAACGTCAGTGCTATCAGTGATTACTATAAATTTTTAGAGCGTTTTCTGATGGCGTTATTTATGAGAATACGAATGTCAATCATTAAGTTGTATAATCACAGACATTGAATAGCGCCTACATCATATTGGCTGTACAGAAGTTGTATTATCACGGATAGTAATACATCATATGGGCTGTACAGAAAGTACACCAACACCTTCTGTATCCCCTCTCTCCCTCGTGTCAACTACTGTCAAAAATTCAGGAACCTTACTTGTTCCTGAATCAGCCAATAGAGAACTGATGTGAACTCGTGCAAACACTCGCCATTATTTAGGGGCAACCAACCAGCCTGTTACTCCCATCTACAATAGATGTCATAACAGGTTGTATGTAAACATCCGCTCTGGAGAGGACTACTTTTACATTGACAAATATACGTCATCACACTACCCTATCGTGTGTCACATAATTCTTGATTAGAAATAAGCACTATTGGCATACCACATTCCCATAACTGCCCCCCCCAACTCCCCCAGCGGTCATACAAGAGTATGCAGACTCCGTCTTTTAGATTTAGAAATTCTTTAAATAATGTTGCAATCTTTCTTAAAATAATGTTGCAATCTTTCTTAAAAGACACGCCACATTGTTGAGGACCTTACTTTAAATAATGTTGCAATCTTTCTTAAAAGACACGCCACCTTGTTGAGGACCTTACTTTAAATAATGTTGCAATCTTTCTTAAAAGACACGCCACCTTGTTGAGGACCTTACTTTAAATAATGTTGCAATCTTTCTTAAAAGACACGCCACCTTGTTGAGGACCTTACTTTAAATAATGTTGCAATCTTTCTTAAAAGACACGCCACCTTGTTGAGGACCTTACTTTAAATAATGTTGCAATCTTTCTTAAAAGACACGCCACCTTGTTGAGGACCTTACTTGATTGAGGGTAAAATTGAAGGGATGCGAGCTAGAAGAAGGCAGAGATGCAAATGGGAGAGTAACACCACAAATAGACAGGTTACAGTCTAGCAGAGTGCAACACCAAAACAAGAGACAGAGGATGTTGTAGGTTTGTTGAAGCCAGCATTCGTTGCGGAGACTGCACTTGATAATGATGATGCCATATTTTCATGATTCTTTTCGGGTCATTGATTGGCTTTCCATTTTCATCATTTATTATTTCGGTTGGTTCATATTTATACTCCATGTTTCTGATGTTCTTCATTTTCATGTAAATTTTGTTGTTGATTGTTTGTAATCTGTATTTATTGATTCGCCATATTTTTGCCAATTTTGGTTTTGCCAATTTTGGTTTTGCCATCTTTAATATAACAATTTTCTTTGTCATTGATTCAGCTGACATGCACTCGATATAATCTTCGTGGGCTATTCTTGCAGTCTTTCTGAAATTGTTGTTTCTTGTATGTCACATTTGTCTTCCTCGTTCCACCATGGTGTTACTTTGGGTTTCCAACCTCTATAGTTTCATGTAGGCCTATCCATATGCTTCTCCTGCTATTTGTATTATGGTTTCCTTGAAAATTTCCTATTCTTCATCAATTGACTTGGCAGTTATGGGTAGCTTTTCAAGTTCCTCCAAGATTCTTTGTATTGTTCTCGTATATTGGTATCTGATAGGTTTATGAGTTAAGCTTGTTTGTTTGTTTGTTTGTTTGTTTGTTTGTTCTAGCTATTTATTTGATTTCTTTCTTGTTCTTCTATCTATTTTAACTGGTGTTATTACAGCTTTGTGGTCGGTGTCTAGACATATTTGGGTATTGTTCTTGCATCTATTATAATACGTCTATTGTTTCTTTATGCTAATATAAAGTCTATTTGATTTTTGCAACTAAGGTTGCTCTATTTATCACACGTGTATGTATATCTGCCATTCTCTGTGTTGAAGAAGGTGTATGCTACGAATAGAGATGTATTGGTTGCGTTTCTAACAGTCTATATCCATTGTCGTGTTTCTTGTTCGTCCTAACACCAAATAGTCCTAGATATTCTTCTATTCCGCCTCTGTCCTTTCCTAAGTGTACATTAAAGTTTCCCATAATGTACACATTTTCTTCTTTGTTTACGAGTTCACAGTATCATTTAAGTTGTTCTTAGACTTATCCATGTTTCCTAATAGCATTTTATAGTCTACACCAGTGTTTCCTAACGTGGTGCGCACGCATCACGGGGGGGGGGGCAATTTAATTGTTTAGGAGTGAAATTTCGAAAAAAATTGTAAGGAACAATTCAATTTTTTAATATTAAAAAATATGTATATATCACATAGGGGGGCATCTAAATTTTAGAAATACTTTGGTGGGGCATGGTTTTTTTAAAAAAGGTTGGAAAACACTGGTCTACACTGTCAGTTTGCTAGACCAGTTACAGTTACAGTGTTGTTTCAGAGTCTCCGAATGGTTAGACCGTGTTCTAATCTATCTCATTCAGACAAGAAATCCCATACTTCATTCGGAAAGCATCGAAACCCTGAACTTTACTTCTTTAAAGACAATATTGACGTTAGAAAAAGCTTCTTTTAAAAAAAACCCAAAACCCCCAACAAATTCTTGTAATGTTACATGGTAAGATGACGTCTGTCAACCAGTCATGTATAGTCTATTCATATAATATATGCTTCGGTTAATGTGTACAATGTCAAGGATTTTCTGTCGTCTGACATTTAACGACAACCAACTGCATCTGTCGGTGGTCAAACAGTAAAATAAAAGCCAAATTGTACAACTATGCATCGTCATTGCTCATAATTTCTAGACGTAACCGTTTGCACAAGTGGCTTCATTTGATAAAGTAATATACAGAGTATTCTCTAATGTTTGCTTATTGTAACTTATAATGAAACAAATTTATTAACTACATGTTGTTACTTATCGATCATAATTATTCATGCTGGCAGCCGTGGCGGTGGTGTAGTGTCTCATTTGGTCAAGATACATCACTCTTTGTCCTGTTATTACAATGTGATGTATATATCTATCATTGTTTTAATTTGAAATCACTTCACTAAAAAACGTACAGTTCTGAATCACAAAATGTAACTTGGTCCTTGATTTGTTATTTGTTTATAGTCATTCGGAACTGGAGATTTCCCAGCATTGTAGTAATTCGGAACTGGAGATTTCCCAGCATTGTAGTAATTCGGAACTGGAGATTTCCCAGCATTGTGGTAATTCGGAACTGGAGATTTTGTGGCTGTGTAGTAATTCGGAACTAGTGTGTGTGTGTGTATGTATGTGTATATGTATATATTTGTATGTGTATGTATATATGTATATGTATATATATATATATGTATATGTATGTATATGTGTATGTTGTGTATGTAGCTTATACACATGTATGCGTCTGTATTCACATGCATGCTTTCATATTAACATGTACTTACATATATGTTTAGATGTATGTATGTATATGTGCATGTTTATTATGGTATTTATGTTTATTCAAATGGATTGTACATGTGTGTATATATATGTGTGTGTGTATGTATATATATTTTAAAATGTGTTTATATATATGTATGTTGATGTGTATATATTTTCATGTAAATCTATTCCACATGTTATCAAATGTTATTCTTCCTTGCGCATTTGTATGTTCTCTGTATCTATTTGTAGTCTCTCCCTCCCTCCGCCCTCCGCGTACTTATATCTTTCTCTATCTTTTCCCTTTTATTTCCAGCTCCCTACCCTCCCCCTCCCCATTATTGGCATCGTGAATTGGTGTCTCCTTTCTTAATTTTTCATCTTATACTTTGCATTCCAATCTCATTAATTTTTTCCATACCCATTTCTGTCTGTCAATATTAACGCACATAATTTTGCACCTAATCTAAAAGCCGCGACAAAATGGCCACATCGGCAATGGTTTTTGTAGGGAAACAATTGTCCAAGTCTTGGCATTGTTGTATTTTTATAGTTGTTTTGTCTTAATTGGTTTTTGTTTCTTCACAAAGGTCCCAATAGGACTGATACGTTGAGAGTTGTCTTTGTTCTTTGTTTTATTGTATTATATTGGAACTAGGCTCTCACCTGATGAAGGGTTTTGTTCCCGTGGGCTGATTACATTCACAGATAGTAGAACACTCATACGAGATGAACATAGTCGATCCAAATCCAACTTCTTGTCAATCGTTTCCATCTCGAAAACTGTCACATAGGGACATATTGACATCTAAGTCCAAGGACACAGTGGATAATAAACCGTTATGAATAGAGTTGATATACATATCACATCTGTTAACAGAGATTGTAAGGCTATCACCGCCTAAGGATGCCTGCCAAATCTATAGCATATCAAAAACATATATGCTTCATCGATATGGTGCAAGGTAAATCATTGTTTGTAGTTAAGCTCTCTGTCTCACGTTATACTTGAAAGTGTGAGAGTTAGTTGAGGGTGAGCACAAACAAATGAACACACAAGTTGAACTATTGAGTAGACAATGCTCTCTTGCACAGTTTTACAACTCTCAGCAGACAAAGCAAATAATGAAGCCCTATCGCTATAGAGTCTGAGGTGCAGGCATTGACCAGCGAAAATTCTAGGGAAGGTGATATGTTTATATACACAGACGGTTCTGATGTTAGACATATGCGCAGTGTGCAGGGAAGACCATCAAAGAGGAGTGCTGTTTTTGCAGTGACTACTTCCAGTATGACAGGAGATGAAGGTAGTAATCACGGATTTGAATTGGATAAGTACACAGAAGGTACGTGACGTCTGTTGCCTTAGTGACTCGATGAGCACGATCATAAAACATAGAAATGAGTTGTATTCATGAACATTGATTGAGTTAGTGGCGAGGTCAAAGTAGGTTGTGTTCATGAACATTGATTGAGACGGTGGCGAGGTCAAAGTGGTTGTGTTCATGAAATTGATTGAGGCAGTGGCGAGTCAAAGTGGGTTGTGTTCATAAACATTGATTGAGGCAGTGGCGAGGTTAAAGTTGTAATGCGCCCAGTTCATAATTGCGCCTGGTGTCGTGTGGGTATCAAGTACATGTTCGCGCATGGTGTCATGTGGGTATCAAGGGAATGAGAAAATGAGTTATGAAAAAATCATATTTTAATCTCGTTTTTCTAATTATGAAAACTTTGTCTTATTACCGTTCATTGATTGTCTTATTACCGTTCATTGGTATTCCATTGATTTTATTTTCAGATTACAAATATGGCACACTCTCAACTTGCAATACATTATTTCAATGGGAAAGGTCGTGCTGAGGTTGCTCGTCTCATTCTGCATGCTGCTGACAAGAAGTTTAAGGACATTAGATATCCTGAGGAAGATTGGCCAAAATATAAACATATTGCTCCATTTGGCCAGTGTCCTCTTCTAGAGATCGATGGTACATTTTATGCTCAAAGTTTGGCTATTAAATCATTTTTGGCGAGAGAGTTTGGCTTCCATGGGCGTACAAATCTGGAATCTCTGAAAATTGACCAGGTAACTCTTCTCGTGGAAGACCTAACAAATATTTGTGTTGCTGCCATGTACACTGGAACTGAAGAAGAGATCAATAAAAATGTTGCGAAAACCAAAGCTGAAGTGAGTCCTAGATTTGTTGGCTACTTTGAACAATTGTTGAAGGAAAACGATACAGGCTATTTTTGTGGAGATCGTATTACCCTGGCTGACCTTGCTGTGTTTGACGTCTTTACTGGCATGTTAGAAAAATGTGTTCATGTCGATAGCAACCACCCACGTCTATTGCAAAATATGCAATATATCAGATCCCACAGCAAACTTGGACCATATATTGATTCAAGACTTCCTACACCATTTTAACCAGAAACATGTGACATGAGAGAGGCATCTGGCAAAATATATACCCACAAAATACATACCCCAAAATACACACCTAAAATACACACCTCCATGAATTCAATTTATATTTATAAATGATAATATATCTTTATACCGACAGTATGCTAACAATGTCAGACTTGACAACTGACATCTACACATAAGAAAAAGATCAAAACTTGCGAAATGAAATGTCTAAGGAAGGCTATTTGAGTCACCAGACTCGACAAAATGAGCAGTGAGAACATCAGAAAGATAATAGGTATCACATCATGCATCGAATATATAGAGAAACAGCATGTAAATGTTTTGGACATCTTATGAGGATGAACTATCAACTTCCCATAAAAGCTTACAACAAGATGGAATCAGGATACAGAAGCAAGGGCAGACCTAGGAAAAGATGGATAGACAACATCAAGACCATCCTGAATAAACATGACTACACCTCAACCAGAGCACCACACCTGGGTCTGGAATGTAGACTACATCTCCTTCACAAATTTCTACGCTCAACGGCAAGAGTGGAAGCTACGACAACACCACCTAGGGATATAGACAATCATTAACAGATTTTAATAATCTCCTTTGTTTTGTCCTATAGTCTCTCATACTTATACCTTTAAATGATCATAATTTATTTAATAAAGTCATTTGAGTCGATACAACTATTTAATTGTACTTTGTTATTTGAGTCGATACAACTATTTAATTGTACTTTGTTATTTGAGTCGATACAACTATTTAATTGTACTTTGTTATTCATTAGTCGCCAGATCATGATCATTTCATACAGGACACACCCGGGTGCCCCGATCTTCCCCTGAGTATATCCAAAACTACAGGATGACTGACAGTTCCAGTTTGTTGTTGATTGACAAACACTCTTTTCTGTCCATTATAAGGTTAATTTCTGGTAATATTGCATTTCAAGACCAGATCTTTTATGGTCCGATAAATCGGTTCAGTTTAGATAATAGTTAATCATAAATCATTAACGTGGTTATAGAATAATCCACTCATGCAAGATACAAAGTCCATAGATCGATAATTACGTAGATAAAAGATATTATTGATGTTCAACTATTGATGACCGCGCTATTATAGTCTTAATAACGTAAATACTTTCTTCCTCACATAAAACGGGTGCAAATGGTACCGCATTGCTCTAGGCGGACCCAGGGTTAGCAGATAACCAAGATGCCAAAAGTATCTTCTCGTGGTGCACGCTGGAAACAGAAATACAGCTGTTCCTTCTGGCTAAAACGTGTAGGGATCGTGAATGTGGAGGTAGCAGATGGAAAGAGATTTGACTGGAAAAAAGGCAATATCTCCGATACCTCTGCGCAAACACATGCTTCAGCACTGTCGACACCCAGTGAAGCTAGTCAGTCCGGCAGAAGCATTGGAGGGCCAGCCAATGCATTTGTTACAAAGTGGGCAGATGTTATTAGAAATATAAAGAATCGGTGCGTCAGTCACCATAAGAATAATAGCACAAGGAGTAGAATGAGAAGGAAGCACAGCGCTAGAGGGCAGCACAGCTCTAGAGGGCAGCGGCATGTGCAAAGAGAACGTAAGACGTTTCAAGGAAATCGGAACTAAAGTATTCTCTGCTCGAAACAAGCTTCTAGTTACTGGTGATCCCAACCCGGGCCCAAACTCTACTGTCTTGTTTTTCCTATACAGGAACCAGGCTCGAGAATGGAAAAAGGTTCAGTGCCCGATGGGCACAGCACAATACATCTAATTACACGAGACAAGTTCATTGGTTGCTAACACCTCGTGCAAGATAGACGTTAAAAAACAAACCGTCTCGGCGTAGAGTCAGTACACACTCGCTGCATGGTGACAGATAGAAAGGCTGTCACAGACTAGGGTAGCCAACCCGAAATGTCAAGGTATGCCGAAATTGTCTGTGCTGACTACAAGTCACATAACGGTGGCACAAGGTAACTACAACCCGGCGGAAATCCCACGAATATCTGTGCTGATTACTATAGAGCGAACGCAAAACAACCTGACATAAAACATTTAGAGTTTCTATAGAAATCAATGAAAGAAATAAGACATGTGAATTTCCAGAAAGATTATTCTATATTTCAGCCCAAAATAATCTCCAAATGTCTGGTCTGGGTTTAAAAAAAAAAAAAAAAAAAAACCAGTTTGTATAAGAGTAACTCTACTCAGCATTGTAAAGCAATTCCCGCATTTGTTTCCCTTCGACGTGTAGAATAAATACTTAATAATACATACAGCAAGAAGATTATTATTAGGCCCTATAACCTGATACCCTCTCATGGGTTGCCAGAGTCAAGAAGTGGATAAATAATAGCAACACATTGACATGCTTGTCGAAAGATGCAACTTGGAAAGATGGGGGGGGGGGGGGGGGGAAGAGGTAGGTAGAAATTTGGCTATCCTATTTTATTTGAAACACTCAAAAAATCGAATAGTTCTGCCACTTGTTCAGCATGGAGCCACATTTTTCTATACACCCGTGAACCCGTGAATCCGTCATGGTCGTAGGGGTACCACATTGAATGCTTCAACACGCAGAGTTCTCCAGTCATTTCTATCTTTAATGATGCAGACGAATAAGGAAAGATCTTTGTCTGTCCACTCATTGATGTTATCTGTCCATGTTTCTATTTGTCCTCCTCTGATTTTTTTCACATGTGATGGTTCCTTGCAGTATTGTTTTTTTTTTTTTTTGTGGACAAGGAATCATATCTGCATACATGTCCAAAAAATGATAGATTTAACTATTGCAGCAGCATCAAGTTAGCAAAAGAAAGAAGACTTCGGCTCGCCATGTCGTCTAGAGGCGCACATCGAAAACACAAGACAAGACATTCTATCTGTCTATCTATACGCTGTGTCCCTTGTTTGCCTTACGGCGTTAGGGGTGGAAGAGTTCTCTTGAGATGGCCTTCTTGTGTGCTGTTTGTAAGCTTGTTCCTGTGACTTCTTTGATTTCTGTGATCCATAATTTACATGGTCTGCCTCTGGCTTTATAACCGTTATGTTTATGTCTCATGGCTATTTGTGGCATGATATCTGTCTGGAAGCGTGTGGAAACCACTTGATCTGTTGTCTTTTGATGTGTTCCAATACTGGTATTGTTTTGCTTATCTGTCTGATGTTATCGTTTCTAATTCTATCTCTTAATGTCACTCCGAGTATTCTTCGTAGACATGTCATTTCTGTTGTCACTATTTTTCTTCTGTCTTGTGCTGTCATTGTCCAGGTTTAGCACTGGTAGCATAGTGATGGAATAATAATAGTCTTGTATAATGCAACTTTAGTGTCTATGTTTACATTGTGTTCTTAAAAATACGTCTCATCTTTCCTAGGATCTGGTATGTTTTGTTGCATCTATTTTGTATCTTTTTACTGGTTTTCCCTTCACTCGATATAATGATTCCTAAGTAAGTGAACTCATTTACCTGTTTAAGGTGTTTATCATCGATGGAGATAGTGATATTTCTTTCCTTCTTTGCTATTGCCATTATTTCGGTCTTTTCAATATTGATCTTCATGTTGAATTTTTGACATATTGTGTGGAGTTTATTCCTATGGTCTTGCAATTGTTCTTCTGATGTCACTATTAGTACGTGGTCGTCTGCAAAGAGTAGTTCGTTCAATTTGTCTTTTATGATATCTTCTTCGTTGGTACTTGTTAGTTTACAGATGTGTCGATATATATTATAAAAAGTAGAGGGAATAGGACACACCCCTGGCGAACTCCTGATTGAATTTGTAACTTATTGAACACACCAGCATTTGGTCTTACTGCACATTGGCTATTAGCATAAATGCCCTTGCATATATTGATTAAATGTTCTGGTACTCCGTATTTTGATAGTGTTTTCCATAGTTGTTGTCTGTCTACTCTGTCGAATGCCTTTTCTTGGTCTACGAATGCGTTATATAATTCTTCGTTGTTTTCTGTTGCTCTTTGTGTTAGCTGTATAAGTGTACAGATAGCATCCGTACAGCTTTTGTTCTTACGAAAGCCCATTTGGGTGTTTTGAACGACAAGACATTCAATAGGTCAAAATACCTGCAATATTCAGATATGCCAGGATCAATAGTGTAGATGCAGCAGGCAAGGGGTAAACCATTACACAACGCAATGAAGCCTCCAGACTCCATTTTACTTATCAGCTGGGGTTTAAGAACAAGCAGAGGAAAATAAGGTTTACATTAAACCCCGGTGCAGATCAGGTGTATTCAATGACGATCGGGTGTATTCAATGAAGATCAGGTGTATTCAATGAAGATCAGGTGTATTCAATGACAACATGTGTATTAAATGACAACCTGGTGTATTAAATGATACCATGTGTATTCAATGAGAAGATATGTGTAAGTTTTATCCCTAATATTTGATAAGAAAGATATAGGGCCTATGTTAAAAAATGTTGACAGTTGAAAAAAAAACACCACACAAAGCTTCCATCCCCCCCCCCCCCTTATACATAGTCTCCAAAGGAAGGAATTTCAATGCACCAGTATCCCAGGATTGTCACATCATGCCACAACATACACTTCTGGGCCAGAGGTACATTACGTTAGCGATTCTCATCCTATTGTGATCCGTGACCACCCTTTCGAAAAAGAAATTATCCCTCGCTCTTCAAGTCTTGTTACTATATATTACATATCCTGGCATAGTGGTTCAGCCGTTGGTGAGCTCATGGGTCATATGTTCGAATCCGTCTTGTGACATCTTGTTGAAAAGTGAATGTTTTTAGGAAATCCATGTTGATTATAAATGATCACTTGAAATTGCTGAGTTGCCTGCTATGGATGATACTATCATCCGGGTTTCATTGCAAGGGACGGAGCACAGATAGTAAACTCTAGCACAGTGAAATCAATCCACTACGACTTAAGAAATGTTTTTTTTTTAAACATTAAATACATCGTTCTGTGTCCCCTCATCTAGACGGGTATATACCCTTCTCCCCAATTTCATATTTCTTTCTCTGCGGCTCCCCCAAGAATTCGCCGTTGCCACTTGTGGTTCATTTGTCTAAGTGGATAACCACTGCACTACATAACTAACAGAATTCACGAGCAAGCATTGTGTGAAATATCACTCGTCACTCAATTCTCTGCCACTCGTTATCACAAACCAGTAAACAATCTCAAATATTCCAGATCGTCTATGTGTTTAAATAAATATAGTTTTAATTTGGTTAATTTTTCTCTGGTAATTGTGTCATTGTTTCTCTAAGTGCTGACATCTGCTTGTCATAGCACTGGTTGTTGATGTACGAGATAGCCAGTGTGTACAGGCAGCCCAGGAGCAACAGTGTCCAACACACATTCTTTCGTTTCAATTGTCTAGGCTGATATTGATTTAAGTATAGGGTGTTCGATTACCAACACTGGCGTTTATTTGCACTATGACTGAAAATCCTCTAAGTTTGTGGTACCACATGTCTCGAGGTCGGCAATATTTTAACAGCTGTTCATCAGACCAATACCTATATAGTAAGGTTTTCATCTTGTGGAAATCTCACATAAATCTATTTGGTTCATTACAGGGAGATGTGTCCACATTTTTAGCGAAACACACCATACATTATTTAACGAAAGGAACTTTCGATAAAGACGCGTAAACCGCCGTATCCATCGATTTACTCGCAGATCGATTAATCGGCAGCAGAAGTTGTGTCTTTTCAAGTATTCGAGCCACAGAATCTGTATTAAATTACACATATTATTAAAAAGTTGGAATGTGGACACATCTCCCCGTAACGAACCATTTAATTATACTGTTAAAAAAGAGCGACAGCAAATACAAAAAAAAAACTTAAAAAAAAACTCACAAAAACTGTCAATACTGCTTGTTAGGGCGTTTCAGAATGATTGTGTTTTATGTGGTAAATGCCACTCGCCCTTGCTGTCGCGACGACATGTACATGGTGCATTTCTAAATGTACCTCCAGCAGAAAACAACTCAATAACATATTACCATCTGTTAGAAGAAATTGCCAAATCAAGGGGGCGTATTACCCTCTCTGCGTAAGAGGCTTATTCTCACAACATTGCACACACAATTATACACAACATTGCACACAACATTACACACAACATTGTACACAACATTAAAACACAACATTACACGCAACATTATACACAACATTACATACAACATTACACGCAACATTGCACACAACATTAACACACAACATTACACACAACATTGTACACAACATTACACACAACAGAGAGTATTATTGGAATAAAAAATTCTTATTGAAGATTCCCAACCACCACCACGCCGCCACCCGTTTTCCCAAAACTGTAATTGGTACGAAAGGATGAACTCAATTCATTTCTGGGGATTGCAACTAACCCCCCCTCCCCGGTAACGATCCTTAGCTAATCATTTCGTTAGTTATTGAGTTAATGGGTTGACTGTGTTAGTTACTGAGTTAATGGGTTGACTGTGTTAGTTACTGAGTAAATGGGTTGACTGTGTTAGTTACTGAGTTAATGGGTTGACTGTGTTAGTTACTGAGTTAATGGGTTGACTGTGTTAGTTACTGAGTTAATGGGTTGACTGTGTTAGTTACTGAGTTAATGGGTTAACTGTGTTAGTTACTGAGTTAATGGGTTGACTGTGTTAGTTACTGAGTTAATGGGTTGACTGTGTTAGTTACTGAGTTAATGGGTTGACTGTGTTAGTTACTGAGTTAATGGGTTGACTGTGTTAGTTACTGAGTTAATGGGTTGACTGTGTTAGTTACTGAGTTAATGGGTTGACTGTGTTAGTTACTGAGTTAATGGGTTGACTGTGTTAGTTACTGAGTTAATGGGTTGACTGTGTTAGTTACTGAGCTAATGGGTTGACTGTGTTAGTTACTGAGTTAATGGGTTGACTGTGTTAGTTACTGAGTTAATGGGTTGACTGTGTTAGTTACTGAGTTAATGGGTTGACTGTGTTAGTTACTGAGTTAATGGGTTGACTGTGTTAGTTACTGAGTTAATGGGTTGACTGTGTTAGTTACTGAGTTAATGGGTTGACTGTGTTAGTTACTGAGTTAATGGGTTGACTGTGTTAGTTACTGAGTTAATGGGTTGACTGTGTTAGTTACTGAGTTAATGGGTTGACTGTGTTAGTTACTGAGTTAATGGGTTGACTGTGTTAGTTACTGAGTTAATGGGTTGACTGTGTTAGTTACTGAGTTAATGGGTTGACTGTGTTAGTT
Organism: Meghimatium bilineatum; assembly: GCA_034231615.1. Classification (NCBI taxonomy): domain Eukaryota; kingdom Metazoa; phylum Mollusca; class Gastropoda; order Stylommatophora; family Philomycidae; genus Meghimatium; species Meghimatium bilineatum. The sequence continues at coordinate 1,027,436 of CM067305.1, read as the reverse complement.
ACTGAGTTAATGGGTTGACTGTGTTAGTTACTGAGTTAATGTGTTGACTGTGTTAGTTACTGAGTTAATGTGTTGACTGTGTTAGTTACTGAGTTAATGGGTTGACTGTGTTAGTTACTGAGTTAATGGGTTGACTGTGTTAGTTACTGAGTTAATGGGTTGACTGTGTTAGTTACTGAGTTAATGGGTTGACTGTGTTAGTTACTGAGTTAATGGGTTGGTTGCATCACTAGTTGGCTGTCAGGTTATCCTCATCATCATCATCAACATGGTCTAGTGTACCACCGTCTATAACGTCTGGTAAAGTCCATAGTTACTGCATAGTTACTACATAGTTACTACACAGTTACTACACAGTTACTACATAGTTACTACATAGTTACTACACAGTTACTACACAGTTACTACATAGTTACTACACAGTTACTACATAGTTGCTACATAGTTACTACATAGTTACTACACAGTTACTACATAGTTACTACATAGTTACTACATAGTTACTACATAGTTACTACACAGTTACTACATAGTTACTACACAGTTACTACATAGTTACTACATAGTTACTACACAGTTACTACATAGTTGCTACATAGTTACTACATAGTTACTACACAGTTACTACATAGTTACTACACAGTTACTACATAGTTACTACATAGTTACTACACAGTTACTACATAGTTACTACATAGTTACTACATAGTTACTACACAGTTACTACACAGTTACTACATAGTTACTACATAGTTACTACATAGTTACTACACAGTTACTACATAGTTACTACATAGTTACTACACAGTTACTACATAGTTGCTACATAGTTACTACATAGTTACTACATAGTTACTACACAGTTACTACATAGTTACTACATAGTTACTACACAGTTACTACATAGTTACTACATAGTTACTACACAGTTACTACATAGTTACTACACAGTTACTACATAGTTACTACATAGTTACTACACAGTTACTACATAGTTACTACACAGTTACTACATAGTTACTACACAGTTACTACATAGTTACTACATAGTTGCTACATAGTTACTACATAGTTGCTACATAGTTACTACATAGTTACTACACAGTTACTACACAGTTACTACACAGTTACTACACAGTTACTACACAGTTACTACATAGTTACTACACAGTTACTACATAGTTACTACATAGTTACTACACAGTTACTACATAGTTACTACACAGTTACTACACAGTTACTACATAGTTACTACATAGTTGCTACATAGTTACTACATAGTTACTACATAGTTACTACATAGTTGCTACACAGTTACTACACAGTTACTACATAGTTGCTACACAGTTACTACACAGTTACTACATAGTTGCTACATAGTTACTACATAGTTACTGCAGTTACCACTGTTAGGGGATGATGGAAGACCGTTGGGCGATGTGACCAAAATAATACATGACCGGATAATACCAAGGACTGGTCAGCGATTGTTGAGCGATATCAGGATGATGTGTGTAGTTCTTGCTGCACATGGTCAGCGATTGTTGAGACTAATAGCTAGTCATATCATGACCGTCAACAATATAAGCCATACTGGCTAACAGGAAATTAAGCCTTCTAAAATGATTAATTTGACTATTCCCGCGATTTTGGCCACCATGGTTATACTTTGTGTGTGACAGACAGTGCAAATCATTGGAATAGTGAAATGACTCAGTATAGAAGGCCACCATTTGCCGTAAGCGAATCTAATGTCTTCTTAACATCATCATAACTAGAAAGTTGAGTTTTGATTTTGTTTTTTTCCTTGGGGAGGGGGGAGTCATATAAACAGACATAGCTGCACGGAAAGATGAATAGTTGCAGGCAGAGTCAATGACAACAGGGGAAGAGAGCGTCCAAGACGATGATGGTGCGGTGATAAATCAGATTGTTTAAACATGTCTCTAGCTACAGCAGGACAACGCGCACAGAATCGCGGAGTCTTCAGAGAATATATAAAGAAGACCCACGTCCTGGAAAGAATATGTCACATGATGATGATGACCATTGAAATAAGTTACTTTTGTATAAGCTATTTTTTTTTTTTTTAAATACCATGAAACAGACAACTAAACCAAGGCCGTCTCCAATAAGACTACCGGAGATGTTCGTGACTAAGTTAAGCCCATTCTATGACATCAACCACACTTTTACAATAATAACAAGAATGCAACCCAGGCGTTATGCATTCTGTCCGCGTGACGGCTTAGTTTCTGGAAAAAGAGTCAATACTTCCTTTTTGGTGAGAAATTGGGTTAGTTTATGAACAGGGGGACATGAATGCAAAAATAAGGAAAACCAAGAACATTGTAGGACAAATATTGACTAGGGACAAGAAATAACAGAGGAGAAAGAAAGACTTATACAGTTCTGTGAGGAGAACAACATGACCATATGTAATACATTCATTGACCATGAACATAGAATATTATATAAATGGAACAGTCATGCAGAGAGAAATAGGAGCCAGATAGATTATATTATGATCAACAACAGATTTAGAAATAGTGTCAAGAACACTAAAACATATCCAGGTGCTGATATCAACTCTGACCATAATCCATGTTAAAAGACAAAAGCAAAATACATGTTAAACTTAAAAAGATAGAACATAGAAGAAATAAAGATCCATAGATAGACGCATCAGCACTAAAACAACCAGACATACAACAAAAATACCTTGTAGATGTAAGGAATAGATATGAGCATCTAATGATAGAGTGCATGGAACAATATAGAAGGGAAAATTCAGAAGAGAAAATACACAATAAATAGGACATCCTGATGAAAAGTATTTAAACATCAAATGAAAATTTAACAATAAGAAAAGCAAAGAACAAACAAACATGGATGACAGATGAAATATTAGAGAAAATATCAGAAAGAAAGAAAGCTAAAAAATACCCCAAAATACTCAATTATAGACAGTGAGATACGTTACATGTGCAGAACAGCGAAAAATAAATATCTAGAAATAAAATTCAATGGAATAGAGGAGATATCAATACAACAGAAGACACAAGTAAGGAAATAAGGCAGATCACAAATAAGACAAATCCTATAAATGGTACTGGCTGTATTAAAGATATAAGCGAAAAAAATATATTTGATAAAACGGAAGTACTTACGAGATGGGCAGATTATGTGACAGAACTGTTTAACGACCAACGAAACAAAAAAAACCAATAATACACAACAATGATGGACCGGCAATACTGAAAGCAGAAGTAGAAAATGCAATTAAATCAATAAAATGTGGAAAGGAGGCAGGCTCCGACAACATAACAGCAGATATAATAAAAGCTGTAAATGAATTTGGTGTGGATATTATCACATAAATTTTTAATGACATATACGAAACAGGCCACATACCTAAAGACCTAACATCATCAATATTCACCACTACCTAAGAAACCCAGGGCTGTGGACTGTACAGAATATAGAACAATAAGTCTAATGAATCATTTAACTAAAATAATCCTCAAGATAACACATGAAATAATTAAAAACAAGATAGACACGGAGGTCGGTGAAGAATTCGGTTTTTAGGAAAAAAAAACCAAGGAACCAAAGAAGCTATACTTAGTATCCGACTAGTGATGGATAAATATATAGAAGTCCAAAAAAGTATCTATATTTGCTTCATAGACTACAGCAAGGCCTTTGATAGTCCAACATGAAAGATTAATCTAATTTTAGATGGAAAGACATCAGACTGATTAGAAATATATATTGGGAACAAACTGCATCAATAAGGTGTGAAAACAGCTACTCTCCATACAAAATAATACTCACGTGGAAGACAGGTAATGAAGTCCTACTGAATGACGACTAAAACACTACACACTATCACTAACGGATGTAAATATGGTACGTACAACAAAACAAAACACAGACTATAATCATACAAATGACAATACACAGGACAAAGTCGACGTTTCTGCCCAAAAGGCATTTTTCAAGATACGGACATAACATACAAACATAAAAAAACCAAAAGTAGAAATGTACTACCACATTTCACTCGGATACGCATACATTTCTACTTGTGGTTTTTAAATGTTTGTATGTTATATCCGTATCTTGAAAAAGACCTATTGGTCCGAAACGTCGACTTTGTCCCGTGTATTGTCATTTGTATGATTCTAATCTGTGTTTTGTTTTGTTGTACGTACCATATTTACATCCGTTAGTGATAGTGTGTAGTGTTTAGTCGTCATTCAGTAGGACTTCATTACCTGTCTTCCACGTGAGTATTATTTTCTATTATGTTCTACTAGCAGTACCACCTTCTATTGACTACGCTCCATACATAGAAATTAGAAGAGGGGTACGACAAGGATGTTTTTATAACCTAGCCTATTTATTATCTACACAAAGAATATCTTTAAAAATATAGAAGAAATGCCAGAACTCACGATGAGTGAGAAAAGAACATGAGATATGCAGATGACACTGTTCTTTTAGCAGAAAGTGAACATGAACTACAAAGACTAATAGATCAAGTCAATAAATCAAGTAAAGAATATGGGCAGGATATAAACATCCAAAACACAAAAGTGATGCTAATCAGCAAAGTCACAGAAGAACCGGTGCTAAACATAAACATACATGGAAACTACAAGTAGAACATTATCAATATCTTGGACACACAATCACAGATGTGAAACAGAAGTTAAAAGTAGAAAAGGAATGGCTAAAAGTAGCTTCAATGACATGAGGACAATATTAACATCTAAACAAATTACAAACAAGTTAAAAATAAGAATTATAAAATGCTACATCTATTCTATATTAATGTATGGCTCAGAAACATGGACACTAAATAAACAATTGGAAGACAGAACTAATGCCGTTGGGATGTGGGTATATAGAAGAATAGGGAGAACATCAGGGAAAGATAAGAAAACAAACAAAGATGTTCTAACAACACTTAATATGAAGAAAGAATTACAGACAAATAAAATATTGTGGACACATTAAAAGACATGACACCTTATCGAAGACCTTACATGAGTGTGAAATCAAAGGGAAGCGAGCAAGAGGTAGACAGAGATACAAGTGGGAGAGTGACATTACAAGATGGACAGGTTACAGCAGCAGAGTGCACCACCATGACAAGAGACAGAGGATGCTGTAGGTCTGTTACAGGAAACCTTCATTGAGGAGACGGCATCTGATGATGATGATGGGTAGGGATAAGAATTAACACCAGTTTTTGGTGAGTAACTGATTTATAAGCCACGGACGCGAATCTACCTTGTACTTTTTGACTGTCGTAGTTCCTGTATTAATAGTACTGTGACATCCCTTAGTTAATGTATGCTTGTAAAGTTCTGATCTAACCAAGTTGAAATGACGTTCGCGGTTGAAAGGGCGTACGCCATAATAAGAGGTAGATTTTCTTTCACCATATATCTTGGTTATGTCAAGTTGCATGCTCATTAACAACAGATGGTGTCGAATCTCTTGTGTCACATCCACCTTCAATCATAGGCCTGTATGTCAGTGTGACATGGCGTGTATATCTATTAAATAATCAATTTACTACCAGCAAAGAGACAATCTAAGAGCACAGAAGCTTGAAAGATGACACTTCCACTTGGGCAGTTCCATAGACATGTGGTTGTTATTTCGTTGAAGTGACAGGTCTTGTTGTTTTAGTGTCATGTCTATACAGGATAGTTTGTGTCTAGATGATAGAGTACGTTTGTATCAAGAATACCGATTTCTGTGTGTGTGTGAGAGAGAAAGAGCGAACTGTATCTGAGATGTACAGAATACACATATATATATATATATATGTTAACATGTACACAAAATGTAAATGAGATGTAGAAAGCACACAATATTGATTGATGGAGTGTTCGGGTCAGTCTTCTGCCTTCGTTCTCAAACTCCTGCAGATTGGCAATATGTAGTCCGGAAAATGATATGTGTTTTTTTCATGGTTTACAACATTGTTGCGAAATCTGCGTGTTTCGGCCGGACACATCCGACTTCAGGATATCTTCTCGGTCCATCTAATCATATATGGGATGGACCTCCCCATAACGTCCTTAGTTCCCTCCTATGACATGCATTGTTGGTGGTTTCTGATCAAGCGGTCCAAGGATCCAGCAGTCCAAGGGCTCTTTCCCTGTGACTCAGTACTAGGGAATATACGTATGTATTTACCCACCCCCAGAGTCAGATAAGAACTGTCAAACCACCAGGAAGGTAGGTTTATATATATGGACTGCTGCAAGCTATTGCAGCCAAGAGAGTGTTTACTGTGCTCATTCTCCGTCACCAACTGCCTAATATTTATGACGAACTTCTGTATGGAACTCCAGGCATGTAACCAAATGCTGACAACAAATAGGTTGTGTCTCATTATCTGTGGGACATTCGTGGAATGTATAGTGTCGCTCTTATTTACTACCGTTTCATCCCCCGGTAACGCGGCTTCGTGTTTCTAAACAAGGAATTACACACCGCCTAGAGCTGAATCTTTTTGGTATAATAGACAGCTCTTGGAAAAACTACTCGACAGTAATTATATTTAAAAAAAACCTTGAGGTCTTCGTTACCTTTAATATTTTATGGTAGTGTGTCTTGATATAACATAATTGGACTTTGTTGTCTGCTGGTTGAAAGGGACACGCCTCTCCAAAAGAGAGGCAAACTCATTAACATACCTACATACCTACATACCTACCTAAATACCTACCTACCTATCTACCTACCTACCTACCTACATACCTACTAACATCTCGAAAGCGGACATGGAGCAATAACAAATCGCTATTACGTCCTAGTGATCATTAAATACAACAAATGCATTGCGTGCTCGTGCAGCGTATATAGCCAAAACGTCTTCTACACTTTGCACTTGGTTGGTGAAAACACACGAATTGGTGCTGGACAGAGAGGGGGGGGGGAGGCATCGTCACAGTCAAGTGCGTTATGGACTGTTTCTTCCGTATTCCATGTCATGATCCTTCTACATTCTCTTTCTATGGGTTTATTCCTCCATATCTCCACTATACCTTCTTTTCTATCGGTTTATGTATCAATTTCTCAATTATATCTTCTCTTAATGAACTCTAGTTCTAACTCCTCTGCTTTATCAGACCTCACTTTCGAATGCCTTACATCGATCTTCATCCATGCTACTTACTGGGGGCCCATGAGCGCTCTTTCCAGTTGCTCTATCGGCTTTATGCGTACTAAATATAGCGAACACATGTACTAATTTTGTGTAAGGTGGCAGGACACCGGTGCCAGAGTTTGATTTCGATGTTAAAACTGTTACTCTTATATTGACTGACCACAGTGTATATATTCTCTGCTATGTTTAACTTTCTGTGTATTGCACACTCCTGTACTTACCTATGAGACGACAAGAGAATTGCGCAACTGTCACTGATCAATAAAGCCCAAGTTCACAGTAAACATACACTTCTGCTGTTGTAACAGCTGATTTATGACCACATTAGTGGAGTCCATTAACTATTAAAGACACAGGAAAATTAACAATAAAAACTCAACTCCTGTTGTACCAGGTTTGTCTCATCATCACCCCCCCCCCCCTCTACGGCAGTGATACATGTGCAATCTATAAGCACTAGCAGAGACGACCACACAACATTCACATTCGGCGCCTACGTAGAAATCTTGGAGTTCAGTGACAGGATAAAGTCACGAACACTGATGTATGGGAAAGTCACAAACACTCTTGTATTGGACAGCTACAAATACTGATGTATTGGAAAGTCAGAAACCTGATGTATTGGAAAGTCACAAATCTGATGTATTGGAAAGTCTGAAACACTGATGTATTGGAAAGTCAGAAACACTGATGTATTGGAAAGTCAGAAACACTGATGTATTGGAAAGTCACAAACTTGATGTATTGGAAAGTCAGAAACCAGATGTATTGGAAAGTCACAAACACTGATGTATATAGGATGTTTGTGTGATGGGTTTGCTATCCTTTACGTGACTGTTCAGTGATATAAAATTATCATCTCAAGTCAAAATGTATAGACACAACCCGCTCAAGTCAAGATGTATAGACACCACCCGCTCAAGATTATGAGCACCTGCCAGCTGGTAATACCAGTTTGCTAACATATGACGGATTCGTACTTTTCATTGACGAAAAATTGTTCTAGCATAGTTGTTAAGCCGTTCGCTTTTTGCCTAAGTTGCCATGTGTTCGAATTCACACGAACCTGCTAAATAACCGTTTAGAAGAGGAACACGATCCTACATACCTACGATAATGAATATGCATTCCTCTATGTCACCTCAATTGTGCACTGTTGTTGATTTGGTTACTTTCTGCTGATATGTCACCTTGATGTTTTATGTGAACATTTTGTTCACGGCATACAAGTCATTTATTAGTTTTATCATTACAATATTGTCATATAAAATATTAACGTATCTGTTTGTGCACAACTGTATGTGCGTACACGTGTGTGTCAGTAGTGTCCATAGCAACCACTCTCTGGGCCACGGTCACTGAGGTATTGGGTGCAAAAACGTGACCAATCCATCCATCCATCCATCCATCCGTCCGTCTGTCTGTCTGCCTGCCTGCCTACCAACCTACCTACCTATCTACCTACCTGTCTGTCTGTCTACCTGTCTGGCTGCCCGTCTATCTGTCTGCCTGCCTGCGTGTCTGTCTGTCTGTGTATCTGCAGTGTTGAAAAATACGCAGACTATTACATTTACAAAAGCTGCCACTGAAACGATGATCTATAAATGTATGTCTTGTATATCCGAGTTGACATAAAGCGAACAGTGGAATGTTACTCTCTAGTAAGACAAGACTTTAAATATCCAACCTGTCTCTATCGCCAACACATTACACATCGGGCAGAGCAACAGGCCGCAACATATTCTAGACTTCGTTTAGGTAAGCATGGACTGTACGTGTATTTGTCTTCGTTGTTCAACCTTTATTTAGAGTGTATTATGTGGATATATGTATGGACTTGATTATATATGAGTTCTAATACAATATTTTGAATCTTAGAAATATATACAACTTTAAAATACAACAAATTTAGCCAAGATAGATTGTGATATGGAAGATTTGGAAATATTAGAAGATATATATATACAAACTATATAGAAAATATATATAATATATATATATATATGGTGTTCGACTCTGTGGCAGAGTGGTACAGAGCCAATCTGTGACGGCCAAGGTACGGAGTTTGATATAGTGAAAATATATATAGTGAAGTAATATGTATGTAACTTTACTATGTCCATTATGTAACTACCAGGCACTAGCTCAGGAACCATATCCTCGATTATTTATGTAAAAAAAAAAAATCTTCCCCATCTCCAAAACAATTCTTTTACAGAAAAACTGGAGAAAAATAAATTGATATAAAAACTACAGAAAAAAAGAGAAATAATTAGAGAGAAAAAACGAGATAAATTAGAGGAAAAACTAGAGAAAAATAAATTGAAATAAAAACTAGAGAAAAAACGCAAGAGAAATAACGAGAGAGAAAAAAAACTAGATAAATTGGAGAAAAACTAGAGAAAAATAAATTGAGATAAAAACTAGGAGAAAATAAGGAGAAAAAGAAAAACAACGAGAAAAAATAAGGAAAAATAAACAAAAGCTAAAAAAAAAGAGAAAAACCAAGGGAAAAATCTAGAGATAAAACTAAAGAAAAAAAATAGAGAAATTAAAACAGATACATAACTAGAGGAAAAAAGACGAGATTAATAACTAGAGAAAAAAACTAGAGAAAAAAACTAAAGCAAAAAACCTAGAGAAAAGAAATTGAAGGATTTTTTTCCCCACTCTTTTAGAAGCATTTTTTTTTTCAAATTCAAATAATTTAATTAGTCTATTCTTTATAATAATTGAACTCAATTTTTGTCACCCTCACCTCCCTGTTGTGAACAACTGTAAACCAACAACCACTATATGTGAACAGTGAATATAGTTTCATGCGCACGTGTGTGTGTGTGCGTGTGTGTGCGTGACATTTTTCGCCTTGCCCACGTTCATTAAGCCACTTTGGAGCTAGCTGCACAGTTTTTATGGTGACTGCACCTTCAGTGTCAGATATTGAGACTAACAAAAGAACAAGAGAAAAAGCTTGATATGTGTTCATAACTGACTGAAGCTATTGACGCTGTAACCTGATAACTGTCTGAAGCTATTGACGCTGTAACCTGATAACTGACTGAAGCTATTGACGCTGTAACCTGATAACTGGATATCAGGTACCCTTAAATTCTCAAAGTGAAAGACACTCGACTTAAGAGAGGAAAGTCGTGGATGGGGCGCGCAGTGGATATTATGTGTGCAAAATGTAACGATGTGCTACCTGGTGTGGAATGGAGTCAGACGCCATTAGAGTGTCCGACAGCTTTCAAAGAAATAATAACACTCAATAGAGAATGTTGGGAATGATGTCCGACAGTGGTGGAGTCGGAGGTGCTGGTTCTGAGAATTCAAGGAAAGGTGATATGCTTATATATACAGATGGGTCGGTTGTGAGACACATCAGGAGTGCATGGACATTCACGGCTCAAAGGTGGGGGGGGGGGGGAGACCATCAGGGAGAAAAGTGGTTCATTCGCTCAGACGACATCAGCATGACAATGGAGATTCTGGAAGTAACCAAAGCTTTGCAATGGGTCTGCTCGCAGACTATCTGCAAGCATGCCTGCCTACTCAGTGACTCGATGATTGTGAAAGTTCAGGCGGGATACATTCGGGAACACTGGCTGGATGCAGTGAAGAATTCCTGTATGCGTAAAGTGACTGTATGCGGGAGTCCGGGGTAATGAGAGAGCAGATAGGTTGGCCGCACACGCTGCTACTACCACTGTTGGTGGAGCGATGAATCGAGCAGACATTTTGAACGCCCTATGGGAAAACGCACGAAGAAATGACTGTATAAGTGACGATGACTCTTGTTCCATGATTAGAATAAGGGAGCTTGGTTTGAAATGTGGTGTCGCAAGAAAGGGGCGGTTTTGTGGGCAAGAAAGAATGATGGTCAATCAACGGTGTACTGGGACTGTCAGTCAACGTGTAATGGTGGCTACACTCAAAGAGATCTGAGCACCTATGAACTTGTCCGGAGTGCAGTGACGATGATCCAACGACTAACTAACCAACCAACCAACCAACCAACCAGCCAGCTAACTAGCTAGCTAGCCTCCTAAGTGGCATCTTACAGCTTAACAGGTCAGTGTTGCTATTCTTTGCTCTCCTTTCAGAAGCAAACTCTCATTTCAGGAGCAATCTCCTATTTCAGGAGCAAAGAATAGCAACTCTGATACCAGCAACACACTCTTTCTCTCCTCCTAATGAGCATGATCAGACTGCAAGCATCAGTCTTAGTAATTATAGTGATTAAGTAAGTATATTACCAGCCAGCCAACCAACCAACCAACCAACCAACCAACCAACCAACCAACCAACTAAACTTCAACCGATTTCATGCTTAGTAATTTATTGTAGTTGTTTTATCATCTAAGAATATTTTCATTAGTAGTAGTAGTAGTAGTAATAGTATTAGTAATAGTAGTAGTAGTATTAATAGTATTAGTAGTAGTAGTAGTAGTAGTAATAGTATTATTAGTAATAGTAGTAGTAGTGGTAGTATTAGTAGTAGTAGTAGTAGTAATAGTAGTAATATTATTATTATTAGTAGTAGTAGTAGTAATAGTATTAGTAGTAGTAGTAGTAGTAGTAATACTAATAGTATTAGTAGTAGCAGTAGTAGTAGTAGTAGTAATAGTGTTAGTAGTAGTAGTAATAGTATTAGTAGTAGTAGTAATAGTATTAGTAGTAGCAGTAGTAGTAGTAGTAGTAATAGTATTAGTAGTATAGTAGCAGTAGTAGTAGTAATAGGATTAGGTCTTTGTAATATACTTACTTAATCAATATAATTACTAAGACTGATGCTTGCAGTCTGATCATGCTCATTAGGAGGAGAGAAATAGTGTGTTGCTGGTATCAGAGTTGCTATTCTTTGCTCCTGAAATGGGAGATTGCTCCTGAAATGATTTTTGCTTCTGAAAGGAGAGCAAAGAATAGCAACACTGACCTGTTAAGCTGTAAGATGCCACTTAGAGGCATCTATGGGGTCGGTTGTCATCCAATAGCAAGCCAAAGCAATACAGAAGCCTTGCTGAAGCTTTGGTGTGTGAGGTTGAAAGGCGCAAATATCACAACCAAGCTGTAAGCTATGACCAGTATTCAGTGAAGAATTGGTGAAACGTTGAACACTATTCAGTGACTACACGAGAGAGAGAGAGAGAGAGAGAGAGAGAGAGAGAGAGAGTTTAGACAAAACCCCTTTTTTTTTTGTTCAATGAACTATTTATACTTCTTTAAGAATTCATGAAGTTAAAAATGTATTAACCTATAAATTTATTAACCCATTCATTTATTAACCTATACCTTTATTAACCTATAAATTATTTCTCCAGATTTCAGAAGAATTAATCATGGCCAATGCAGATATCAAATTGTATTATTTTGACGGGAAAGGTCGAGCAGAAGTTGCCCGACTTATTTTAATAGCTGCTGAAAAAGAGTTTGATGACATTCGATTTCAAGAACAAGAATGGCCAGAATACAAAGCCCTAGCGCCATTTGGTCAGTGTCCTTTTATCAAACTGAACGGCAAAACATATTCCCAAAGTTTAGCAATTAACACGTATTTGGCTAGAGAATTTGGATTTTATGGTCTAACAAACCTGGAGTCTCTGGAAATCGATCAAATTACTAATCTTGTAGAAGATGTCGTTAGGGCATGCGTAGATGTTCTACATATGGAGGACGAGGATGAGAAGTTAAAGGCGATTGAAAAAACCAAAATTGACGTAAGCCCCAAATTTCTCGGCTATTTTGAAAAGTTGTTGACCAACAGTGAATCTGGATATTTTGTTGGTAATCGACTGACTTTGGCCGACATCGCTGTGTTTGATCTGGCCACTGGGATGTTGGAGAAGTACCTGGATATCAACGATAACTATCCCCTTCTTCAGAAGAATGTTGAGAATGTCAAGTCTCACAGCAAGATAGGACCCTATGTGGCTGCTAGACCTATTACGAAATACTAGACATGGCTCAGAAATGAGATTACAATTCTGCTCTATATATCTGAAAGTGTTGTCACTTCAACAAGCACAGTCAATGTTTTGAGCTTGTAAGAAAGAATTATGTCTCATTAATGTTATTGCAAAAACATTTGTAGCGGATTTGTTTTTAATTTTATGTATTCTTTAGGTAAAACTACGGAATAAGTATTCACTGTGCCATAAACAGAACAATTTTTTAAAAACATTTTTGAGTACCAGACGTCACGGTTTTCCGTGTAACGTCAATGAAATTATCAAAAGTAATGGATGCTGTTTTGTATGGAGTAATACTGGATGATAATCGATGCTGATGCCCATCCCTAATGTAAATACTAATACGAAATTAATATGCCTTTTCAATTAATATACCTTAATTTTAAATACAAATTCTACTAATCACGCTGCAAGGGTTAGGTCATACCTCGAACTATAACAAAGGTCACAGTGAAGACTTATACCGTAGTTGCGCATATTCTTTATATGTAACCTGTAACTGTTTGAAACTGTTTAAAGCATGTCCTTGGCTGCACTCTCCACCTGTCGGAATCTCTAGCTTAGAACATTCATAAATAAGATTGTTCTGGAAAGAATATTATGCTACCAGAATATATTACTTCATGCATGTATTACTTCATGATGTATTACTTCATGCACCTATTACTTCTTGAGTGTATTACTTCATATATGCATTACTTCATGTATGTCTTACGTCATGTATGTATTAATTCATATGTGTATTACTTCATGTGTGTATTATTTCATGTGCGTATTACTTCATGTGTGTATTAATTCATATGTGTTTTACTTCATGTGTGTATTACTTCATGTGCGTATTACTTCATGTGTGTATTAATTCATGTGTGTATTACTTCATGCGTGTATTAATTCATGTGTATATTACTTCATGTGTGTATTAATTCATGTGTGTATTACTTCATGCGTGTATTAATTCATATATATATATTACTTCATATGTGTATTACTTCATGAATGTATTAATTCACGTATGTATTTATTCTGCTTTCAATAAACTTATACATGTATTGTGAAAAAAACCGGACTTTGTTTTCACTACTGTGTACTTCTAAAGTTTGTTTTCATCTCTTTGTACTTCTAAAGTTTGTTTTCATTACTTTGTACTTCTAAAGTAACAGTGTTTACAGCTCCTTCTCCAGAATAGTCCTACGCTCAGATCCCAAACAGCATCACTTAACTTGGCTGATGAAACCGGTCAGTGGTCACTATCAGTATACCTCCTATCACCATCTAATGTAAAACACAGAAAAAGATGAATCCGGCAAGATTCGCTGTTATATTATTTGGATGATCTGCTGGTCGGCGGTAACTGTTCCGGATAAAGACTTGTAATGTTGTGTGTTGTTTTCAGTGATTAAATGTGGAGTATTATCATTGTTAGCTCAGATTGTGTTTGGTTGAGTATTGTTAATTATATGATATTTGTTTGTTTTGCTTGAGATCCCCCAATTAGCTCTTACTTCTATGTACAGTAGGGTTATTTTTCTGAGCTTTCTTTCATACCCAGGTGACTTCAGCTTTCGGCTTAGTGCAATGCCTATTAAAGGAGGCTTCTACTCAGAGGGGTCTATACTTGTATAGATGACATACTACAAATCTTTCATTAGAGTGCCTCAATATAACGGCATGTCATCTACAAAGGTTTTCTGTTGCCTGGGTGGTTTGTCTAGTGGGCCATCGGTGGGACCTACAGACGTAACCTCATGCGTCTCTGACTGTGTTTTATTGAGCACTGTTTACGTACTACGTGTACTGCTGTCTTACATGCTATTGCTGATCTGAAGATGATGTTGTTACTGTTGCCACTGAAGACGACTGTGAGTACTGGCAGTGTATGTGGGGGTGTATTATAACAGCGACTGTAGCTGGTAAAACTCTACTTGCGGAAGATTTACCTCTGCCCCTTGTTAATATGTTTTGAAATATCTACGATGACAATCGTGGTGGTGGGGTTGATGATGAATATGACGACAATGATGCTAATGAAGACGATGGTATTGACAAGGACGATGATGATTGATGCTATCCTGATGATAAATGTTCACTCTTGTTCTATATGCCAGACAGGCAGGCTTGACTTTAGATTAGTAATCCTGTATCTATTATTGACGGAGAGATTTTCTATGCGTTTTTGCAAGTCCTAGAAGTACTAGATGACTGATTGACTTAATGTGACTGAGTGCAATACCATGTACTGGACAGTCATCTATCCATAACTTTCTAGTCATCTCAAGGTATGTTGCATAACTTTCTAGTCATCTCAAGGTATGTTGCAGATAAAAATTTTGATTCACCCCCACCCCCTTTTTTTTAACTTCCAAGCATGGGTCACCAGGTGGTGGATAGTTAATTCACGAGCAGACTTTTTAAACTCTTTTGAGTTGACTTGCTGTACATCTTACTACTATTCTTTTGTTCACCATTTTTGGTCTCGGCAACACGGTGTGCGCTTCCGTCATTATGTAAAATGAAGAATGTAACGACATACCAGTACAACCAATGGGTCTATGTATCGACTTACCAGTACAACCAATGGGTCTATGTATCGACTTACCAGTACAACCAATGGGTCAATGTATCTGTTGATCAGTACAACCAATGGGTCAATGTATCTGTTGATCAGTACAACCAATGGGTCAATGTATCTGTTGATCAGTACAACCAATGGGTCAATGTATCTGTTGATCAGTACAACCAATGGGTCAATGTATCTGTTGATCAGTACAACAAATGGGTCAATGTATATGTTGATCAGTACAACCAATGGGTCTATGTATCTGTTGATCAGTACAACCAATGGGTCAATGTATTGGGGGAATCATATGGCCCACGTTGATAGCAACTAGTCTATACAATATTACAGATAACCCCATACCCACTTTACCTTATTACATTAACTCATCCCGTTCAGAGATCCCCCCCCCCTTTCTGGACGTATACCACACTTAGTTTTACCTTAGTACATTATTTCCGGACCAATCGCCAGTATACTGGCTTTATACTATGGGTCTACAGGACCAATCGCCAGTATACTGGCTTTATACTATGGGTCTACAGGACCAATCGCAGTATACTGGCTTTGATTTGATATTTGATTACTTCACAAGGCTAACTCTAACCTTGTGATCACATACCATCAATGTACTTATATATTCATATTCTGTATCCATTCCCCTTTCCAATGATATATTACACATACACTATTTATCAATATTAGTATGTCAAGTGATACAATAAAAAACACATATAAGGAAATTTTATAAAATTAATTTGGTCCAAACCTAAACATAATCAAGTCCTGAAAGATACAAAAATCAATTCAGTTCTTGAGAAAGAAAGACTACTCTACAATCTACTAGAGATTTTCTAATTAACAAAGTACAGTCCCTTGTGTAAAATGTCTAATCTGTGTTGCTAGAGATGAAGTAGACAGTTCTACAATGCTACATAACTGCTACGATCCTGCTACAGTGTTACACAACACCATCCTGCTACAGTGTTACACAACATCATCCTACTACAGTGCTACACAACACCATCCTGCTACACAACACCATACTGCTATAGTGTTACATAGCACCAATCCTCATACAGTGCTACATAACACCGTCCTGCTACAGTGCTACATAACACCGTCCTGATACAGTGCTACATAACACCGTCCTGATACAGTGCTACATAACTTTGATTCCAGCTTATGTATGCCAGTCTTGGACAATAAATAAAGCAGGAGATGTTCAGAATAGTGGGGCAAAGAGACGCAATTCTATAGAATAATGCAGTGTCCCATGGACATATATAAACTATAGAATAATGCAGTGTACCATGGATATATATAAACTATAGAATAATGCAGTGTACCATGGACATATATAAACTATAGAATAATGCAGTGTACCATGGACATATATAAACTATAGAATAATGCAGTGTACCATGGACATATATAAACTATAGAATAATGCAGTGTACCATGGACATATATAAATTATAGAATAATGCAGTGTACCATGGACATATATAAACTATAGAATAATGCAGTGTACCATGGACATATATAAACTATAGAATAATGCAGTGTACCATGGACATATATAAACTATAGAATAATGCAGTGTGCCATGGACATATATAAACTATAGAATAATGCAGTGTACCATGGACATATATAAACTATAGAATAATGCAGTGTACCATGGACATATATAAACTATAGAATAATGCAGTGTACCATGGACATATATAAACTATAGAATAATGCAGTGTACCATGGACATATATAAACTATAGAATAATGCAGTGTACCATGGACATATATAAACTATAGAATAATGCAGTGTACCATGGACATATATAAACTATAGAATAATGCAGTGTACCATGGACATATATAAACTATAGAATAATGCAGTGTACCATGGACATATATAAACTATAAATGTGGAAGCGCTGAAGGCGTTATATGAAATGATATTACTGGTTATGTAGTTATATCATCTACTAGAAGTAAAACACTGTGTCTGGTAGGCAACTGGTAATAAATGTATGTGTGTATATATAAACTATATGATAGCAGAAATTGTGACCAGGAGGGGGAACATAGTTTTCCTTGTGGGCAGTGAATACACACTTGGGTGGGGATGAGGAGAAAGTACGGGCCTGTCTTTAGGAGGGGGGGGGGTTGGGCAGTATAACAATTACTATCCTGACCAATAAATAATGAAATAAGACACACAATAATTAATATCCAAGATACTGGAAAAGATTGATCAATTTAATAACGGAGGGAGGAAACAAGTAAAGTCATTTGATCTGAAACAGGGCGAAGAGCGGACAAATGTAAAGTATCATTGGTTTCTTTACTTTTGGCAAAATATGCACGAATTTTGTCATTGTAACCGACAGTTTTCAGCAGATGCTTCACTGAAATAAATATATGAAGGCAAGCCTATACAAACAGTCGAAGAAATCTAGGGTACATATCAAACACTGCGATATCTGCGACAGTCAAGCTGTTTCCTACGAGATATCGTGTAGAGTTGTCTTTCAGTATCTTCTCTATATACTCTATACCTGCATGGGACGTATTTCTGGGACATATTTCTGGGACGTATTTCTTTCTTTTACGTCTCGATGTAATCTATACCTGCCTGGGACGTATTTCTATCTTTTACTTCTCGATGTAATCTATACCTGCCTGGGACGTATTTCCTTCTTTTACGTCTCGATATACTCTATACGTTCCTGGGACATATTTCTTTCTTTAGCTACTCGCTCTATCTATCTCACGAAATAATGGTTTTCATAATCTTGAAACAAGTTTTCTACTAAATATAACAAATATAACATCAGTCTTCTCGACAATGCACAGAGCATTACATGGATTTACTGTCCTAGGTCATGCTGGGGTCAGCAGAAACGAAAAAGCCAATGTGGTGGCTGGTAAAGCTTTGGTGAACGGCACCGTGATAAGAAGAGACAGGATTGAATTGATTAGAGCAGTCATGGATACCCTACGAGAAAACGAGGAGGAAGTCGAACGTGACAATGTACATATTCAGAGAATGGTAGAAATAGGAGTGACTAGAGGTGTTGGGAGAAAGTGCTTTCTCTCTTCGGAAAGATCAGAAGAACGCGTAATCAGCAACTGACTGGGACACTGAGCTTATACACTTTGAGATGGCTGACGGAACGGTAAGCAGAGCATATATGGGAATACCCCCAGTGATGTGACGCTTGTTCCTAATCAAGAATCAAGAACTTATCAGTCGTAGACTGTACACATGTGTTAACTTATCAGTCGTAGACTGTACACATGTGTTAACTCATCAGTCGTATTGTTCAGATGTTTGTGTCAACAAGTTTGGTAGCTCACAAGTGTAGCTAAACGTGACTTTCATCAGTAGAAGAGCTCTGCACAGAATTAATCAGGACTTCGTTCGGGACGTTTTTTATTCTTCTCGTGCATTCGTTGTTCATTATTAATATACTTGGAGTCTCATGCCAAAAATAGCCTAGTTCGACCAACGAAATTCACGGAAATAATCAACATGGACCTCTCAGGTCATGTTTACATATTCTGTTGAAAGGTCGTATAGCACTGTCGAAGGTCACATATTAAATAAGTAACTATTGTTGAACTCTTCCCACGCATGTTCTCATACTTCTCGCACATTTTCTCATATTTCTCAGAGGATCACATGTTCTCATACTTCACTGACGGTCACATGTTTTCATACTTCTCAAACGCCCACATGTTCTCATCATTCATAAACGGTCACACGTTCTCGTCTAGTACAAAAACTGTGAATGTGCCAAAAGTTGATAAATACTTAATCTCAAGCCATTTTTTCACGACTCGAATGCCTCAGAAAAACACTCCTAACTTCTGCTCCACCTGGGACGCTGAAGCAAATTATCTTCATAATATCTAGACTGTACAATTTGGTTGTCTGTAAACTGACATACGACGAAAACTAGCATGGTTCGGACATGTATGCAGGCACGATTCCTTGTCAAAAACAATACTGCAGGGAACTGTCGAGGGTGGAAGAAGCAGAGGAGGACAAATAAAGACATGGACAGACAACATCAAGGAATGGACAGGGCTAGATATTTCCACACTTATCCGCATCGCTGACGATAGAATTCGCTGGAGGACTCTGTGTGCTGAAGCATCCAATGTGGTACCCCTACGACCCTGAAGGGTTATGGGTTTATTGATTGATAGATTGAAACTGACATAAAATAAATATTTCATATTTTAGTTTTAAAAGTTGATAGAGAAATATTAACTGTCAAAAAATATCAATACTTCTTTTTGTGGTTATAAAGGCCCTATGCTCTGGTGTTGCAATTGGCTTGTAATATAAAGCCCGATGCCTTGGTGTTGCAGGGAGGTTGCAAATGGTTTGTGATATAAAAAGCGTATGCCAGGATGTTGCAGAAAGGTTGAAAGTGGCTTCTGATATAAAGGACTCATGCCCTGGTCTTGCAGTGAGGTTGCAAGTGGCTTGTTTTATGAAGGTCTAATGCCCTTACTTTCACCACCCAATGTCAGTGCGTTTTTCTTTATTTACCTCAGGCAGAAAAAAAAACCCCTCAATTCCTTACCAGTTGAACTCTGGACATCACGGTTGTGAGACCAATACTCTATCATTCTTGTCAAGCGCCACACGATGTGTAGTTTATATATATATTGTATAATTTAATATTATAAGCGAATACTCCATAAATTGATGTGAACGTACACCCGTCGCCTTGTTTTCATTTCACAGGGACACAACTGTCGCAGCGAGAGTTAGTGAATTAGTACAGTGCGATCACACGCGACAATAGGTCACGATGCAGCCATTACCTACGACATTTCGGTACCGTGTCGCAGGAGTTAAACAAATGTCAGTATACTCTTGCAAATTGTGTTCATGTGTCTGTGACCGTGGGAACAAATAATGATGAATCATGGAAGAAAATGGTGGTGAGTGATGGAAGAAAATGGTGGTGAGTGAAGGAAGGAATTGGTGGTGATTGATAGAAGAAAATGGTGGTGAGTGAAGGAAGGAATTGGTGGTGATTGATAGAAGAAAATGGTGGTGAGTGAAGGAAGGAATTGGTGGTGATTGATAGAACAAAATGGTGGTGAGTGAAGGAAGGAATTGGTGGTGATTGATAGAAGAAAATGGTGGTGAGTGAAGGAAGGAATTGCCCCAGTGAAGCTGTAGTAGTATATGTGTGTGTGTGCGTTTGTACGTGTGTGCGTATGTAGGTAGGCGAGTGTGTGGTGTGTGAGTGTGGGGGGGGGGGGGTTGTGGGTGTGTGTGTTTCTAAGTGTGTCTGTGTGCGTGTGTGTATGTATAAGACTCATATAATCTTTCAGCGTCGCTGGAGTTCTTATTCTTGCCTCGTCTCCTTCAACTTCTTAAATATATCTATATGTCATATCTATATGTTATAGGTTTGTATGTTATATTTATGTATAAATTATGTTTTTGAAAACCTTAATTCTATACGTTTTCAATTTTCGACTGGCGAATATAATTTAAGCTTTCTGATCATATATATTATATGTGTGTGTATGTGTGTTTGTGTGTGTGTGCATATGTGTGAGTGAGCATGAGGCTTAAACTATATTCGCCAATCGAAAATCGAAAACACATGGAATTATGGTACTCGAAAACACACACAAATCGACTTTTCGATCAAAGTGCTAAGTATCAAGAACCTAACGGGTAGCACTGAGCATGTGATGGGTAGAAGGAGGAATGGGTTAAACTCATTTCTTCCAGTGTGACGATCTCATCTTTTCTACAAACTGCATGCTCGAGACGTAGGAACAACATAGACGTTCCACTTTTAAAATTATTTGTTTACTTTGTGTTTGTTTGTTTGACAAATCATTAATTTTCTCATCGTTTTATTTATGTAATAATGCTATGAGGGGTAGTCCAACTGTTAATGTCAAACTTACAAGATTGTTTAACGATAAATATGTTTGTGAAACATTTGATACCGCACAAGCAAATAGTTTTTATAATATACGAATGTTGTGTAACGACACAGATAAACTACGAATGTTGTGTAACGACACAGATAAACTAATTGTGATTATTGTGTGAAATATAGATCAGTGTGACAAAAGAATATATGTTCTCATTGATCTTCCATATATACACATTTTGTCAATTTCTGTGGAGGTTTGCTATGAATGTAGAACATCTGTATGAGGTTAGCTTCTTGAGATAGTAGATATGCAGAGATACAAGTGGGAGAGAAATATCACGAAATGGACAGGATACAGTCTGGCAGAGTGCACAACCAAGGCAAGAGATAGAGGATGTTGGAGGTCAGTTGCAGTCAACTTTCGTTGCGGAGGCGACACTTAATGATAATCGTAAATGAGAATTAATTGCGCACTAATTACTTGCCCACGTTTGCTTGCATGAAAATTATATAACAAACATAAGTAAATATGAGAAGATAACCACATAATTTGAGCACGCCAACAAAACGTAAGGCGGCGGTGAGTTGGAAATGCCAAACTCTGGTACTTCCCTAAAGTGAACATTTGTTCCTCGCCTAGCGGCACATCCCCTTAATCGATTATTGTTAATCAATATTTACCGGTTTCGAGATCAATGTGCTAATGTGATTTTAATGTGTGGAACTGTATAATTTTTCTACATAAGTTTTGCATTAATCGTCATTTGTCTAAACCCATGACATGTACCTGGCATGGCTGACTTTAACTCTGCAAGTTCATCAATATTTTTTCACGTACACAAGATATTTCTCTTGCGGACTCAATTCCGATCTCATGGGTGGCTTAAATTTAGTAGCACAGCAGTTGGGTAGTTAGTCATTTTAGATAAAAATGACAACCAACTGAACGCAAATATTGCTTACGGAAACACTGTAGAAAGCAAATACACGGTTGATCACCACATTCTTAATAGGATATGCAATTGCATATTTTCTTGTTCATCTGCGTTCGTCCACAAGCCCATGGCTAGAAAAGGGACTAGCATGGTCAGCTTCCATCTTTTTAGTATTGTTTTTCCTAGTATAAATATATCTCAAGTTCTACTTTACTATAATGACGAGGGAGAGTGTTAATGCCATCAAATCCACCCATCCTTATGTACAGAATTGTCCTTTAACATCAAAAGACTTGCTAATGTATGATCACCGTTCTGGCCCTGCATCTATCATTGATTGATGGTTTGACGTTTACTTTTGCTTCGTGCGACTTGTGACTTGCAGCGTCATAGCCTACAATGATTATTAATGGCACCCGGGACAAGAGAACACGATATGTTGCTTAGTTTGTAGCGTCTAGTTGTTGTTTTTGTTGTTTTCTCTAACATTTAATAATTAACTAATGGTCACATGGTTTGATCAAAGCCATTAATTACAAAAATTATTTTCAGTCATATGATATACTCGTGTATATGTATATGTCTGTGTTTTGGGTGTGTGTGTGTGTGGCGTATGTGGCGTATGTGTGTGTGTGTTGTCTGCGTGTGTGGCCCGTGTTTGTGCGTGTGTATGTGTCTGTGTGGCTTATGTGTATGTATTGTCTGTGTGTGAGTGTTTATATGTGTATGTAAATGTGTATCTATGTGTATGTGTATGTTTTAAGACAGTATCAAGTCATTTTAGCTGTTAATATATTTACGGTTTGGTGTTTTTTGTTGTATTTTGTGTTTCTTGAAAAAGGTCCCAATAGGACCTCTACGTAGGAAAATTGTCATGTTTTGTTTTATTGCATATTTCTTATATACCTTTTTATCCTAATTTGTTCATTGTTAGGTATTCTCTATAACCTGTTTATCTTATTTTGCATTACTACAGTACACCTAACAAGGATATCAAAAATGTATGAATTGAAAGTGGGGATAGACGTGACTCGTAGAGTACACCTGACACAGATTAAAAAAATAACAGTGAACCAACATAAAATCGG
This sequence comes from Meghimatium bilineatum, assembly GCA_034231615.1. Classification (NCBI taxonomy): domain Eukaryota; kingdom Metazoa; phylum Mollusca; class Gastropoda; order Stylommatophora; family Philomycidae; genus Meghimatium; species Meghimatium bilineatum. Next base: position 1,003,768 of record CM067305.1, on the reverse strand, counting down.
AACCATCAGCCGCTATACCCTGAGAGATTTACTGAAGCGGAGATCTGAGCACTTATGGTCGTGTCCGGTGTGCGAAGAGGGTAATCAACATATCTAATACCTAATACAATATGGAGTCTATTACATTCACCAAGATACGAGAGTATGTTTGAGGAATGAAGAAATTAGGAAAAGAGTTGGTATAATATCATGTATTGAACATATTGAAAGACAGCAAGTAAAATGGTTCGGTCACCTTATGAGAATGAAGCCAAACTAAATACCAATAAGAGCATATAATACAAGAATATCCGGGCGTAAAGCCAAAGGTAGACCAAGAAAACGGTGGATAGAAAACATTAAGATAGCCTTGAAAAAAGATGGACTAAATGCATCCACGGCGACACATCTGGCCTTGGAACGACAGTTTAAGCTCCCACCTCCACGCTTAACGGCAAATGTGAATAAAATCAACCATCATTCACAAGGGGACAGACAATAGACAATAGATAAAGTATTTACAGTCACCAATAAAACAGTCGAATCTGTCAGGATGTAAGACTCGTTCGTTGCCTGTCCACAGGGCCCCTATTTCTGGAGCAGGGTAAGCGCTTCTGCTGTTGTGTCCGTGTGAACATGTAGATTCCTATGTGTTGGAATGGTTGGAATGTGAGAAGATGATTGAGATGAGATTGAAATATAATCATATACAGAAAAATGTCGCAGCGATGAACCAACATACATTTTGTGTAGGCCTACATTACAAAAAATAAAAAACATTACAAAGATGTGTCAATAATTTAGATAACAACGCATTTATGTCGAGTTAGCTATGGCCTTTAGCTTTCAATCATTCTGTCAGTAACTGGTACTGGGATCACAATTTTGAACTTTAGCACGATACCGTATGCAAGCTCGATATTGGAGTGGGATAAATCTGGGGGTAAAATCAACACTCCATCTTGACATCTCTCCCCCCCCCTCCAAATTTTCACAATTACAACAACAATATAGAGATTCATCATCATCAAGTACCGTCTCCGCAACGAAGGTTGACTGCAACAGACCTCCAACAACCCATGTCTCTTGTCTTGGTCGTGCACTCTGCTAGACTGTAACCTATCCATCGTGTGATGTTACTCTCCCACTTGTATCTCTGCTTACCTCTTGTTCGCTTCCCTTTGACTTTACCTTCAAGTAAGGTCTTCAATAAGGTGTCATGTCTTTTAATGTGTTCAAAATATTTTATTTGCCTGATCTTTATTTCTCTTAGTAATTCTGTATTCATATTAAGTGTTTTAGCACCTCTTTGTTTTGTTTTCTTCTCCTTCCATGATGTTCTCCCTATTCTTCTATATACCCACATCTCAAAGGCATCAATTCTGTTTTCTAATTGTTTATTTACTGTCCATGTTTCTGATCCATACATTAATATAGAATAGATGTAGCATTTTATAATTCTCATTTTTAACTTATTTGTAATATTTTTAGATGTTAATATTTTCCTCATGTCATTGAAGGTACTTTTAGCCATTCCTATTCTCCTTTTAACTTGTTTCACATCTGCCATCATTTTGACTATGTGTCAAAGATATTGATAATGTTTTACTTGTTGTAGTTTCTCTCCATGTATTCTATGTTTAGTTCTTGTTCTTCTGTGTCTTTGCTGATTATCATGGTTTTTTGTGTGTGGATATTTATATCCAGAGATTACATGTGTCTGTTTAGGGAACACCTACTACTACACCCCCCTCCCCTTTCCTCAATCATATCAACAGTTCTCAAGGTATGTAAACTTTTATGAGTGGGGTTATTGTTGTACTTTAGAATGCAAAAAATGCGATTGAAATCAAGTAAAGCTCAAGGTTACGTCTTCTGTCAAATAAAGACTATGATCTTCTTAAAACTTTCTGGCCAGATTTTGTTCAAAATATTTTCTTGATCTCACTATTTTCTTGCATATTTTGTATACTTCTAACTCCTGGTTACAGGTTATAATTCAAAATGTGTGTCCTACATCTGTTGGTTGCTGATCCAGCGGACCATGAGCTCATGCCCTTTGACCCAATGTCAGCTTGTGATATATGCATGTATCTGTGAGCTGTTGTTTTGTTCCATATAAGGGGCTCCATTTATCTGACCCTGGAGGGAGAAGTATTTTCCTGATGTCATCCAGCGCTGGACATTCAAAAGGGGGATGATCAACAGTTTCATAGGGATGAGTGCACAGCTGGTACTCTGTAGTCTGTTCAGGTGAGTGCACAGCTGGTACTCTGTAGTCTGTTCAGGTGCATGCACAGCTGGTACTCTGTAGTCTGTTCAGGTGAGTGCACAGCTGGTACTCTGTAGTCTGTTCAGGTGCGTGCACAGCTGGTACTCTGTAGTCTGTTCAGGTGAGTGCACAGCTGGTACTCTGTAGTCTGTTAAGGTGCGTGCACAGCTGGTACTCTGTATTCTGTTCAGGTGCATGCACAGCTGGTACTCTGTAGTCTGTTCAGGTGAGTGCACAGCTGGTACTCTGTAGTCTGTTCAGATGAGTGCACAGCTGGTACTCTGTAGTCTGTTCAGGTGAGTGCACAGCTGGTACTCTGTAGTCTGTTCAGGTGAGCGCACAGCTGGTACTCTGTAGTCTGTTCAGGTGCATGCACAGCTGGTACTCTGTAGTCTGTTCAGGTGAGTGCACAGCTGGTACTCTGTAGTCTGTTCAGGTGAGTGCACAGCTGGTACTCTGTTGTCTGTTCAGGTGATTGCAAGACTATCGCCTGCCAAAGATACTTCTCTATGGTGAGCTAGAGAAGGGTACGCGATCTCAAGGTGGCCAAAAGAAGGGCTACAAATACTCGTTAAAGACCTCACTGAAAGCCTTTGAAATAGACCAAAATACAGGGGAAGAACGTGCACAAAATAGATCTAAATGGCGCTCTACAATAAAAAAGAGCGCATCATCTTGTGAAAAGAGGAGAAATGCCGCAGCTCAACAGCGGAGAGGAGCTAGAAAGTCACGGATAGACCAAAATCCATCTACAGTGTAATTCTATGCCCGAACTGTCCAAGGACATTTACAGCTCGAATAGGGTTCATTAGCCATCTACGAACTATTAGGTATGGATATAATTCAAACTGAATTTTCAAAAGTGGATCAAAAAAATGGTCATTATCACTTGTGATGGACGAACACACATATGGTAGTGAGGATTGGTCTATGGTGACTTCCGATGTCATTAAGGATTTCTTCAGAGCAAGATTCTATTATATCAGATGAACAGATAGTCAAGTCAGGTCGACTGAGAGATAAATAGGTCCTATGCAAAAGTGTTGGTACAAACTTTGAATGTTGAATGACTGACAGGTTTGTTGTTTCACAGAGCTCCTCTATACATCTTGCTGTCTTATTGTGGTTTTGGTAAACCAAATGGGGTGAGTGACCATTTAAGTCACCAGCAAGTATTGTTTTTTTTTAAAATTGTGTTGTATGGATTTACGGTAAATTGCATGTTGTCCAAGGTGGGCTGTATATGTTGTAGATTGCGTATGTTCCTCCAGTGTGCCAGATGGTCACCTTCTGCATGTCTGTGGAATGGGCTGTTAGCTGGGTGACATGTCCCTGAATGTCATTCCTGATATAAGTAATTATGCCACGGCAGTTAGTACACTTACAGGCATAGCTGGTATATCCTGACAGATATGGGCCAGTGTATTTGTGTATAGTCTCCTGTAAGAGGGCCACATGTATCTTGTGAGTGTGTAATAAATTAACAAGCTCTTTTTTGTTTGTTTCTTATACCACAGATGTTCAGTTGTAGAATGTTAAGCGAAGACTTTGTGTTATGACAATCTTGGCTCTGATGGTTCTCCCTCCAAAGTTTTTAAGGTTTTATATTTTGGTGCATGTGTAGGTGTTGTTGATGTGTTGTGTATTGTACATTTCTGTGTGTGTTGTTGTTTTTGATGCGCTTCAGTAGTTAATTTATCGACCAGAGCAGCCTTGTTACCCACTGCCTGTCGAGGACATTGATAACCGAGGCGACGTCCAATCTCGTTTGTAAATAATATGTATTGTAATAGCATGATATTGCTGGGAAGTCTGTGGATTTTGGACCCACCCTTGTTCAGAGGATAACTATCGCACCACCAGGAAGACCAAAACAAAAAGAGAAGCTAACAGTTGGGTTGTTATCATTGCATGGCAAAAGGTCACTGACAGAATATGTTAACAATGCAAGGGACATTGAGTTATAGAAAAACATGATCTCCTACCCCACACAAATGAAACTTGATTGATTAATTGATTGATTCTGCAGCATAATCTCTTTAAATAAAGAAGTTGTACACATAATAATACATAGGCTTACACTAAACTGGAAATATACTATTATCTTATTCCCAATATAGCGCAACGTGGTTCAACAAATATACCATCAATCAATTCGTTCATCAATCAAGTTACATGTCAACGTGGATCAACAAATATACCATCCATCAATTCGTTCATCAGTCGAGTTACATGTCAACTTGGCTATGTGTCATGAGACGTATTCTCTCCAGAACGTTGTCTTCCCAAATGAACTCCATGAACTCTTCTCTGTTTTGGTTCATGCATTTTACAACGACGTATTAATGTTATATTTATTGTCGCCAGTCCATCAACTTCTTGGTATGCTCTTTCTTCTTCGCCCAGGTGTTCTGTTCTCCATTATTTGAGTGGCTATACACATTCGCACTGGCTTCGCATACGAGTGGTCCTGGGTTTATTCCCCAGTTGAGGCGGAAATGTTTTTCAGATCGCAATGGCTCCCGAGTTGACTCAGCCTTAAATGGGTACCGGATTAATCCGGGAAGTAAAGACTGCGAGGGAGAGGAGATGGCTACCGTTCTCATATAGCAGAGCCACTGAAATGTGAGATCACTAACATCTCGCACCCATACGGCATTAATAAATCATATGGGTAACTTTACTTTTTACTTACACATTCGTAAAAAAAGTCTTTCTTTTAAAACATAGTTTGCAATAAGATATGTATTTCGTTAGTATAACCTATTTTCAATCTTGAGAAAATTGTGTTCATTCTTGGTATTTAGACTGCTACAATATGGCGCGGTCGGTTACTAGGCGAATATCAACAGTAATTTAGGAGTGACAAGTTAGCACTTGATATGCGCTGTAATAGTTACATAATGTGTATTTTCTTTACAATAAATATTGGTTCAAATTGTTCTTGGTAATATCATATAACGAAAGAAAGTTTTGTAGTGTGTTTCTAAAATATTTTACTTTAAATCATCATTCTTGTAGTAGTATCACAACTACAGTACAGCTGTTAAAATCGTTTATATTCAAATGTCACTTTATTTTATGTGACCTTGCCCTTGGAGTCCTCAGGTATGGACACTTTATCCGTATCCAGGCCATAATTACCTTGCAATGACTGTAATTTTATTTAGGAGCTTAAACGGTTTCAATGATTGTTCCTCTCTACTAATACGAGATATCTTTTTTCCCCTGAAATTTCAAGTGGAATAACTTAATAATGCAAAGTTTTAACAAAGGTATGGATTGTTTTTTTTTACACTCTAAGTTAACGTCACTGAGGTCAGCAGAGATTTGGGTTTTAGCCAATTCTTTCACTTCTTTGTTCATTCAAGTATATAAACTTTATAATAAAGGAATTAATATATCTGAATCAAAATAAGATATGGCCTACATAGGGGCATATAACCTACATATAATACTGGCTACGCAATTCGTCAGTGTAAGATTATATGTTCTATATATGCTATAACGTAAATTAATGAGGGATTCAATATTGTGCGACACATAGTCACATACTATTACTATACGGTACTATACTGTACTCATAGCCTGACTGTTTAAGGAATTGCATTAATTAAAATAATTTTATCTTATTCGAAAAAAACTGTGCATGACTTATACAGTTATAGTTTGAAGTATGTTATTAACAACACTATGTGACAGAAAACATTAATTATTCATATCTAGCCTATATCACAAGTAAAGGCAACTATTAGCAGAGACTTGTTAGCTGATACGGATAAGTTAATTAACAGATAAATGTGTAGACAATGTTGATATATTTATTTATTTTCTCCACAGTGCGAAACTAGGCTACGACAGCCACCCCATCTGGGTGTGCTAGATACAACACTCAGGAGCATCTGGGTGTACAAGAGTCATACAGACTGCACAACAAAACTCAAGCATCCAAGATATTTATCTACAAAAGCATTTGTTCATAATTCCTAGATGCGAAAACAAATGAATAAAGAAGTCTACACAAGTTTTGTTTCATATGAATTAAAGGGTAACTAGTGAAAGTCATCCAAAATAGACATATCCAATACTTTGGACAACTATAGAGACACTACCATGCTGTCAAAATAGACATAGGGCCTATCCAATACTTTGGACAAATATAGAGACACTAGCATTCTGTCATTAAGAGAAGGAAAAGTTGCTGGTAAATGGTAAAACAATAATATAAGTCAAATCAAGTTTTCGAATGGTAAAACAATAATATACGTCAAGTCAAGTTTTCGAATGGTAAAACAATAATATAAGTCAAGTCAAGTTTTTGAATGGTAAAACAATAATATAAGTCAAGTCAAGTTTTTGAATGGTAAAACAATAATATAAGTCAAATCAAGTTTTCAAATGATAAAACAGTAATATAAGTCAAGTCAAGTTTTTGAATGGTAAAACAATAATAAAGTCAATCCATGTTTTTCATGAACAAAGACATACCTGGGGATGATGTGGTCAGCATCAAGCCTTATATAAATTATATAACTAAAATGAAAATATTAAGGAATGGCATAAACTATCGTTGCAAAATACATTACAACTGTAAAAAAAATAGGAAATGATAAAGATCTATTACAGATGTTGCTCAATGCTGATATAGTAGCTCAGGCGATTTGATTCCATAGCTCAATGTTGAAATGGTATCTCACATGATTTGATTTCATAGCCTATATCCTGTTATTAGAAATAATTAGACCTATGCTTAATTTATATACTAAAGAAAGTAAGTCTTGTTTCTTTACATTTAAGAGTAAGTATTTACAGATTACAAATAATATTAGTAGTTGGATACTTTTCCACTATGAATTCAAAGAGTGGATTAGAGGATGGTGAATATTACCTCAAACAAAATGTCAGCAATGGTCTTACTTCAGCTTCTACTACCACAATCACATCACAAAATAACAAAGGACTTGTACGGGAAAAAATGAGCACACGTGCTTCATCAGCCAAGTATTATGATATAGCTTCCACAATTCTTGGTGGGTCCAGCGATGTCGAGGAGCTATTTCTGAATTGTGCAAAGGTTTGTTCTAATTTCAAAATTGCTTGTATAGTACTCTCACTATTTCTACGTTTGTGATTCTGCATGCATTATTTGTACAGTACTTTAACTGTTTCAATGTTTGTGATTCTGCTTGCATTACTTTGGGTACACTATAGTAGTTTGTAATTGATAATAAATTTGAAATGCAACAAAATTGTAGTGCTATAATGTGACAGACAAAAACTGAAAACACTAGGTCAAGGTAACCAAAGTTTTGCTAATCACTGGAAACATGCATGAAAACATGCACACATTGAAGTTTTGACCAAAAGGCCTTTATGAAGCACATTAAGAATATAACACAGCACACAATGTATAAGGATGGGATTGCGAATGATCACGTACAATTCCGAATGCAACAATCTGTAAGCCTTACTATTATAAAGTATTTGGTACTTACCACTCTGATGACAGGGTGTAAACCCAGAGGTTGAATCTACTGAGTTGATGATAGAACCTAGATAAAATACAGGTCATTCTTGTTCCCTATGCCAGGTAGTTAAATTTTACTCACAGCTCAAGGTTAGTGTTTATCTTGCACTCTTTATTGTTGAGATTTCTGCTTGATCTCCCCAGTATTAGAGGGTGACATCAGGTTATGCCATACCTTAAAGTAACACCAACATCTAGATGAGTCAAAGGGAGAACGAATCAAGCAAGGCAGATCATGAATGACCTTTCTTCCACTGTACAATAGTATATTTCAAGTAGATGATATGACAGTGAGACTGTTCTTCCAGTGAATATCCATCAATCTTTACAATTAGAAATATTTCATGTTATATCCATCAATCTTTACAGTTAGAAATGTTTCATGTTATATGTCCTGTCACCCTTCCCCCATACTCGTGGATTGAATGCATGTCTTGTCTCATCGGTTTACGGAACTTGTGTTTTCTATCACTTACTTTCTATTGATGTCAAAGATATTAGTATATCAAAGATATTAGTATATCAAAGATATTCGTATATCAGTGGATATTGCATCTTTATCCATCTGTGATAGATTCCTAGGTCACAAGACATGCCAGATATACTATTATTACAAATCAGTCAGCAAAGCTAATGAAAGAAGGAAGAATTAGTAAGAATAAAAAAAATTGGAAAATTAGTAAGAATGGAGAATTAGTAAGAATGAAATAATGAAGAGTTAGTAAGAATGAAGAGTTAGTAAGAATAGAAAATGAGTAAGCCCAGAAGTAATGCTTCTGGCAGGACATACTGATCCTAGGATTCTGCCACACTGGAATGTCTCCATTCAGGATCTATACATCCATAAACTTCCCTAACACAACTATACATCCATAAACTTCCCTAACACAACTATACCCACTGCAGGACTTGTACTTTTACTAACTTCCTAAACACAACTATACCCACTGCAGGACTTGTACTTTTACTAACTTCCCTAACACAACTATACCCACTGCAGGACTTGTACTTTTACTAACTTCCCTAACACAACTATACCCACTGCAGGACTTGTACTTTTACTAACTTCCTAAACACAACTATACCCACTGCAGGACTTGTACTTTTACTAACTTCCTAAACACAACTATACCCACTTCAGGACTTGTACTTTTGCTAGAAATGTTATAGGCTATCAAGAGGTACTTGCTAACAATTAAAGGGAGGTACATGTTAGGCAAATGTGACCTCATCATGTGATGATAACAGTCCATCTTTTTAATAGTAGGTTTGATGTCTCTGAGCTTCTGTGACACGGAGATAATAACATGTAACGTCTGCTAGCGCTAATTCGATCTTTGCATAGCGCACTGACAGCAACCCCCACTCCAAAGGTGTTCCAAGGGAGGGGAAGGGGATCCTCTCAGTACATTATGTGCAGATCAATGGATACTGCATTGTACGCACGATTAGCAAAAGTTTGTTTCGTTAAATAATATATGAGATTAGTTCCATAAAAAATAGGTAGCATGTGCTTAACATGAACCTATAGGGAATACCGAATCATCAGCAACTTGTAGAAGTAGTATTGTAATTTTGTGTTAAAATATTCATACAGAATGGAAACTGCAAAAAACTTGAACAGCTGCTTCAGCAAAGCAATGAGATCAGTTTGAATATCAACTGTACAGATAAAAGAACTGGAAACACAGCACTTATATGGGCATCCAAGCGAGGGCACTCTAAGGTAAGATAAAGCACTTATATGGGCATCCAAGCGTGGGGATTCTAAGGTAAGATACATCACTTATATAGGCATCCAAGCGAGGGCACTCTAAGGTAAGATACAGCACTTATATGGGCATCCAAGCGAGGGCACTCTAAGGTAAGATACAGCACTTATATGGGCATCCAAGCGAGGGCACTCTAAGGTAAGATACAGCACTTATATGGGCATCCAAGCGAGGGCACTCTAAGGTAAGATACAGCACTTATATGGGCATCCAAGCGAGGGCACTCTAAGGTAAGATACATCACTTATATGGCCTTCCAAGCGAGGGCATTCTAAGCTAAGATACAGCACTTATATGGGCATCCAAGCGAGGGCACTCTAAGGTAAGATACAGCACTTATATGGGCATCCAAGCGAGGGCACTCTAAGGTAAGATACAGCACTTATATGGGCATCCAAGCGAGGGCACTCTAAGGTAAGAGCAATTATGTGCAATTAAAATACTAAAATTATATGGACATCCATGCAAGAACACTCTCTCTAAAGTAAGAGTAATTTTGTCATGTTCTGAAATATAATTCAACATAGACAGAAGGTCATCTTAGCTTGGAGGCTTCACACTGACCTCTTGACCAATAGTGTGGAGTTCTTTTTCAGTGTTCAGTCTTAAACTTCCACTGGATCTCTCTTGTAACAGGACAATGGTCCTACTAAGTTTTCAGCAGGATGAAGTCCAGAGAATGTAAATCTGTTGTGGTGTCACCGTTTTATTTGCACCATTGGCCTAACAGATCCAACTTTGACAGATTGTTTGAAGTTTAAGACATTAATAACGTGACTCAGGAAAAAAAACACCCATCTTTGAAGTGACCTGATTATGTAGTTAAGGTACGATTAAGTGTCTAGTCATATCGCAAATGGATGAAAAACTTGAAGGCCCTGTAGGAACTTTACCAATACGATTACTATTTATCACATATTGATGTTTTAACTATTGCTATTTTACCATCAGGACACAATGTTTTAACTATTGCTATTTTACCATCAGGACATGATGTTTTAACTATTGCTATTTTACCATCAGGACACAATGTTTTAACTATTGCTATTTTACCATCAGGACATGATGTTTTAACTATTGCTATTTTACCATCAGGACATGATGTTTTAACTATTGCTATTTTACCATCAGGTTATTGAATGCTATTTTACCATCAGGACACAATGTTTTAACTATTTCTATTTTACCATCAGGACACAATGTTTTAACTATTTCTATTTTACCATCAGGACACAATGTTTTAACTATTTCTATTTTACCATCAGGACACAATGTTTTAACTATTTCTATTTTACCATCAGGACACAATGTTTTAACTATTTCTATTTTACCATCAGGACACAATGTTTTAACTATTTCTATTTTACCATCAGGACACAATGTTTTAACTATTGCTATTTTACCATCAGGACACAATGTTTTAACTATTTCTATTTTACCATCAGGACACAATGTTTTAACTATTGCTATTTTACCATCAGGACACAATGTTTTAACTATTTCTATTTTACCATCAGGACACAATGTTTTAACTATTGCTATTTTACCATCAGGACATGATGTTTTAACTATTGCTATTTTACCATCAGGACACAATGTTTTAACTATTGCTATTTTACCATCAGGACATGATGTTTTAACTATTGCTATTTTACCATCAGGACATGATGTTTTAACTATTGCTATTTTACCATCAGGACACAATGTTTTAACTATTGCTATTTTACCATCAGGTTATTGAATGCTATTTTACCAGCAGGACATGATGTTTTAACTATTTCTATTTTACCATCAGGACACAATGTTTTAACTATTTCTATTTTACCATCAGGACACAATGTTTTAACTATTTCTATTTTACCATCAGGACATGATGTTTTAACTATTGCTATTTTACCATCAGGTTATTGAATGCTATTTTACCATCAGGACACAATGTTTTAACTATTTCTATTTTACCATCAGGACACAATGTTTTAACTATTTCTATTTTACCATCAGGACACAATGTTTTAACTATTTCTATTTTACCATCAGGACACAATGTTTTAACTATTTCTATTTTACCATCAGGACACAATGTTTTAACTATTTCTATTTTACCATCAGGTTATTGAATGCTATTTTACCATCAGGACACAATGTTTTAACTATTTCTATTTTATCATCAGGACATGATGTTTTAACTATTTCTATTTTATCATCAGGTTATTGAATGCTATTTTACCATCAGGACACAATGTTTTAACTATTTCTATTTTACCATCAGGACACAATGTTTTAACTATTTCTATTTTATCATCAGGACATGATGTTTTAACTATTTCTATTTTATCATCAGGTTATTGAATGCTATTTTACCATCAGGACACAATGTTTTAACTATTTCTATTTTATCATCAGGACACAATGTTTTAACTATTTCTATTTTACCATCAGGTTATTGAATGCTATTTTACCATCAGGACACAATGTTTTAACTATTTCTATTTTACCATCAGGACACAATGTTTTAACTATTTCTATTTTACCATCAGGACACAATGTTTTAACTATTTCTATTTTACCATCAGGACACAATGTTTTAACTATTTCTATTTTACCATCAGGACACAATGTTTTAACTATTTCTATTTTACCATCAGGTTATTGAATGCTATTTTACCATCAGGACACAATGTTTTAACTATTTCTATTTTATCATCAGGACATGATGTTTTAACTATTTCTATTTTACCATCAGGTTATTGAATGCTATTTTACCATCAGGACATGATGTTTTAACTATTGCTATTTTACCATCAGGACATGATGTTTTAACTATTGCTATTTTACCATCAGGACATGATGTTTTAACTATTGCTATTTTACCATCAGGACATGATGTTTTAACTATTGCTATTTTACCATCAGGACACAATGTTTTAACTATTTCTATTTTACCATCAGGACACAATGTTTTAACTATTTCTATTTTACCATCAGGACATGATGTTTTAACTATTGCTATTTTACCATCAGGACACAATGTTTTAACTATTTCTATTTTACCATCAGGACATGATGTTTTAACTATTGCTATTTTACCATCAGGACATGATGTTTTAACTATTGCTATTTTACCATCAGGACATGATGTTTTAACTATTGCTATTTTACCATCAGGACACAATGTTTTAACTATTTCTATTTTACCATCAGGACACAATGTTTTAACTATTTCTATTTTACCATCAGGACATGATGTTTTAACTATTGCTATTTTACCATCAGGACACAATGTTTTAACTATTTCTATTTTACCATCAGGACACAATGTTTTAACTATTTCTATTTTACCATCAGGACACAATGTTTTAACTATTTCTATTTTACCATCAGGACACAATGTTTTAACTATTTCTATTTTACCATCAGGACATGATGTTTTAACTATTGCTATTTTACCATCAGGACATGATGTTTTAACTATTGCTATTTTACCATCAGGACATGATGTTTTAACTATTGCTATTTTACCATCAGGACACAATGTTTTAACTATTTCTATTTTACCATCAGGACACAATGTTTTAACTATTTCTATTTTACCATCAGGACATGATGTTTTAACTATTGCTATTTTACCATCAGGACACAATGTTTTAACTATTTCTATTTTACCATCAGGACACAATGTTTTAACTATTTCTATTTTACCATCAGGACACAATGTTTTAACTATTTCTATTTTACCATCAGGACACAATGTTTTAACTATTGCTATTTTACCATCAGGACACAATGTTTTAACTATTTCTATTTTACCATCAGGACACAATGTTTTAACTATTTCTATTTTACCATCAGGACACAATGTTTTAACTATTTCTATTTTACCATCAGGACATGATGTTTTAACTATTGCTATTTTACCATCAGGACACAATGTTTTAACTATTTCTATTTTACCATCAGGACACAATGTTTTAACTATTGCTATTTTACCTTCAGGACACAATGTTTTAACTATTGCTATTTTACCATCAGGACACAATGTTTTAACTATTGCTATTTTACCATCAGGACACAATGTTTTAACTATTGCTATTTTACCATCAGGACACAATGTTTTAACTATTGCTATTTTACCATCAGGACACAATGTTTTAACTATTGCTATTTTACCATCAGGACACAATGTTTTAACTATTGCTATTTTACCATCAGGACACAATGTTTTAACTATTGCTATTTTACCATCAGGACACAATGTTTTAACTATTTCTATTTTACCATCAGGACACAATGTTTTAACTATTTCTATTTTACCATCAGGACACGATGTTTTAACTATTTCTATTTTATCATCAGGACATGATGTTTTAACTATTGCTATTTTATCATCAGGACACAATGTTTTAACTATTTCTATTTTACCATCAGGACACAATGTTTTAACTATTTCTATTTTACCATCAGGACATGATGTTTTAACTATTTCTATTTTACCATCAGGACACAATGTTTTAACTATTTCTATTTTACCATCAGGACATGATGTTTTAACTATTTCTATTTTACCATCAGGACACAATGTTTTAACTATTTCTATTTTACCATCAGGACATGATGTTTTAACTATTTCTATTTTACCATCAGGACACAATGTTTTAACTATTTCTATTTTACCATCAGGACATGATGTTTTAACTATTTCTATTTTACCATCAGGACACAATGTTTTAACTATTTCTATTTTACTATCAGGACACAATGTTTTAACTATTTCTATTTTACCATCAGGACATGATGTTTTAACTATTGCTATTTTACCATCAGGACACAATGTTTTAACTATTTCTATTTTACCATCAGGACACAATGTTTTAACTATTTCTATTTTACCATCAGGACACAATGTTTTAACTATTTCTATTTTACCATCAGGACATGATGTTTTAACTATTGCTATTTTACCATCAGGACACAATGTTTTAACTATTTCTATTTTACCATCAGGACACAATGTTTTAACTATTTCTATTTTACCATCAGGACACAATGTTTTAACTATTTCTATTTTACCATCAGGTTATTGAACTACTTCTTCGTCATGGGGTTGATGCAACAGTTTGTAATTATGAATCTCAGACTGCACTAGAAACAGCATTCTCACCAGTTAGGACTGTCATACTAGACTGGGTAGAGATGCAAGAAGAATTGAATGAAAGGCTTCTGTTACAAGCAGCTTGGCAGGGTAACATCAATATTGTCAGAAAGATACTGGTAATATATTTGCATATTTAACTTTTTTAAATGTAATTGTTGTAATGGAATATAGCTGAATAACTTATTCAATTCATGAGATCTCAATTGTTGTAATGTAATATAGCTGCTGAATAACTTATTCAATTCATGAGATCTCAATTGTTGTAATGTAATATAGCTGCTGAATAACTTATTCAATTCATGAGATCTCAATTGTTGTAATGTAATATAGCTGCTGAATAACTTATTCAATTCATGAGATCTCAATTGTTGTAATGTAATATAGCTGCTGAATAACTTATTCAATTCATGAGATCTCAATTGTTGTAATGTAATATAGCTGCTGAATAACTTATTCAATTCATGAGATCTCAATTGTTGTAATGTAATATAGCTGCTGAATAACTTATTCAATTCATGAGATCTCAATTGCGATCCCATGTTCTCCCTTGATCTCCAAATCAAAACCATTGAGACAATTATTATTGCATTTCTTATTTGTAAAATCATACTTTATATTAATGAGAATTATTTTATTCAAGGAAATAACATAGTTCTCAAGGTTTCCAACGAGGCAGCATGAGATAAACATAGTTCTTGAGGCTTCCAACAAGGCAGCTTGAGATAAACATAGTTCTTGAGGCTTCCAATGAGGCAGCATGAGATAAACATAGTTCTCAAGGCTTCCAACGAAGCAGCTTGAGATAAATTGAAATCAAATATATTTGTTCTATATAAATGAATCTATTATCTAATTTTTTTAAATTGCCAGAAAATTCAACAGTTTTGGTTTGTAATTTTATTAGGTTATCTTTCTATTGTAATATATACCCTTAGAAAGTTAAGGACACAAAGCTGGAAATGAACCACATATTAAAAAAAATTATACAATTTATTTTCCATAGTTAATTAATCAGAAATTGATTTCTCAAACAACAAACATTCAACACATGCAGAATTAGATACCAGCAGAGTGTGTGTAAATACTGACTAGTGTTAAATTCTGAAAGCATGCTGAGAAAAATGTGATATATTTGTGAGATTATAGTGTTGGTCTTTTGCTATACTCACAAAATTGTCTTTATAATCAACACAACTGTTGCATAATCAGTGCACATCAATATGCCTCAATGACAAAAGCTGTGTGTTGTAGATAAAGGAAGAGCCATTGCATGGTTGCAGAAAAGTGTTAATGCCTGAAATGTGACTCAGTGACTTGCAGTATCTTATTCTGTTATTATCATTCTACAGCTTGTCCAGGCTAGGATTATTGAGGAACACAACATACAGGTTGTCCTAGAGTCAATACACCTGGAAAAGATCACTTAATTCAGAACAGGAACAGCAAATGGTATCAGACAGTTCCTCAGAGATGCTACGAACACTGTAGTCAGTGATCAGACTATTAGGAACCGTCTTCACGATGTCAAAATATGTGCATGTCATCCAGTCATTTGGCAACATCTAATTACTCACACAAAGAGAGTAATTTGTCTAGCATGATTTATTATTAACAACATGCACAATTAGCTAATCTTCACGGATGAGTCCTGATTTGTCTTGAGCAAATCCGAATATAGAGACATTGTGGAGAACGCTTTAGTCATGGTGCAGTCTTCGAACATAACCGATACGGTCAGGGATACATGATGATATCAGAAGGCATTAGTTTACTCCACAGAATCCTCTCTATCATGTGATTGGGAATCTGAATGGTGACCGCTACCATGATGAGATTCTACTGCCTATTGTCATCCTAGTACTGCAAGTTACTGGACACAGTGCAGTTCTTCTAGATGATAATGCAAGACTACATCGTTCTCATGCAGTAAATACTTTCCTGCAACATTCGGGTATCATTAGAATATATTAACCTGCAACATTCTGATGTCATTAGAATATATTAACCTGCAACATTTGAGTGTCATTAGAATATATTAACCTGCAACATTCTGATGTCATTAGAATATATTAACCTGCAACATTTGAGTGTCATTAGAATATATTAACCTGCAACATTCTGATGTCATTAGAATATATTAACCTGCAACATTCTGATGTCATTAGAATATATTAACCTGCAACATTCTGATGTCATTAGAATATATTAACCTGCAACATTTGAGTGTCATTAGAATATATTAACATGCAACATTCTGATGTCATTAGAATATATTAACCTGCAACATTCTGATGTCATTAGAATATATTAACCTGCAACATTCTGATGTCATTAGAATATATTAACCTGCAACATTCGAGTGTCATTAGAATATATTAACATGTGACATTCTGATGTCATTAGAATATATTAACCTGCAACATTCTGATGTCATTAGAATATATTAACCTGCAACATTCTGATGTCATTAGAATATATTAACATGCAACATTCTGATGTCATTAGAATATATTAACCTGCAACATTCGAGTGTCATTAGAATATATTAACCTGCAACATTCTGATGTCATTAGAATATATTAACCTGCAACATTCTGATGTCATTAGAATATATTAACATGCAACATTCTGATGTCATTAGAATATATTAACCTGCAACATTCGAGTGTCATTAGAATATATTAACCTGCAACATTCTGATGTCATTAGAATATATTAACCTGCAAACAATCCTGATATGAATCCCAATTAACATCTTTGGGACTTTTGGGCGACGAGTTACGCAACATCAGCCTTTGTCTGCAACTCTGCATGAACTGTTTCTGGTACTTCAGCATCAGTTGCAGATGGTGATCCAATTTTTTATTGGCAAGCTCATGATTTCAATGTGATTGTGGTGCCTTGAAAATATTGTACAGATGGAGGACACACACAGTACTGACAATGTTGACATTTGTTGTTATTCTCATTAATTTTCAAAATGAGGGTTGTGTTGAATTCTGTTCTGTCATTTAACATACATTAATGCTGTCTTTATGTGACATATTTTTTCCAGAATGTGGTCTTCCTTATGGATTCTCTGAACACTTTGCAATTCTGGGCAAGTTGACCTGTCGCAGCTAGAGACATGTTTAAGCAATCTGATATATCACTGCACCATCATCGTCTTGGGCGTCCTCTTACTCTGTTGCTGTTAACTCTGCCTTCAGCTATTAATCTTTCCATGTTGTTATGTCTCTTTATATGTGAAAAAATGCAGCTTTCTTGTTAGGATGGTGTTAAGGAGCTAGCCCTCTTCAACGTTTATTGATACTTCCTGATTTATCTTTATAGATGTCCATGGTATACATGACATTCTTCTGTAGCAGCTTCACATTTTTAAAGATGTCATTCTCTTTGCTATTGTTTGATTTATAATGTCCATGACTTATAACTGTATATTGCCACTGAAAATACACATGTTCTGATCATACATAGTTTGACAATGCTGCTGGTACCGTACCAAAGATTTTTCATTTCCGCAAGTTTCAATATCGACATTGCAATTCTTGTCTTGATTTTGACAGTGCAGTCTCCTGAGCTATTTATGTTTGCGCCCAAATACTGGAAATTTGTTACGTTCTCTAGTTCAAAATTGTCCATTATTATTTTTGGTAGTACATTCACTTTATCTGTTGTCAATAATTTTTGCTTACTTCATATTTAAGGATAGGTTTTGGGATTCACTGTGTTCTTTTGTTGATAATAATTTGCTTTAGATTATCTCTGTTTTTTTGTTAAGAGAACTGTCTCATCATCATATCTGATTTCTGTGATCTGCTGACTGATGATAGTAGGAGGCTGGAAGTCAGTATATATCATGTCATCTTTTACGTTTTGCATTATGTTTTCAGTGTAGATGTTAAACAGATATGGTGATAGTGTACATCTTTGTGCAATTCCTTTCTGTACATTAAACTGTACATTGAACTTCCGCCAAAATGGCCGACTAGAACGAATGTGTTCTCTTTACGGTGCTCGATTAACGGTTGTTCCTTCCCGAAAGTAATGGCAACCTACAGGAATATTGTGCCTAGAAATTTCCAATGGATTAACCGAATAAAGAGACATAACTGTTTAGAAAGACAAATAATGGAGGGAAGAGTACCTGGAAAGAGGAGAAGGGGCAGACCAAGAAGACGATGGACTGACGACATTAAAGATAACATGAATACATCGCTAGAAAATGCACGCCACATCGCCCAAGACAGAGAGAGGTTCAGAGAGTTCATTGGGAAGACAACGTTCTGGAAGGAATACGTCACATGACACATTAAACCATTCTGATATTGTTCCGTCTACTTTTACTGCTGCCTCTTGTTCGTGGTACAACATTGTGTTCATTGGGAAGACAACGTTCTGGAAGGAATACGTCACATGACACATTAAACCATTCTGATATTGTTCCGTCTACTTTTACTGCTGCCTCTTGTTCGTGGTACAACATTGTGATTAAATATGTGAGAAGTTTTGAAAATCCCATGTCATCATAGTTTTCCATAATTGGTGATATTCTACACAATCGAACGCTTTGGTGTAGTCGATGAAACATGCGTGTAGGTCTACATTGAATTCCTTGCATTTTTCTATAGTGATTCTACGTTAATGCTAGCATTATGAAATATAGTGTTAATTGTAACTGATAAGCTTGTTATGTTATATTTTCAAACGCTGTTCTGTAATTTGTTATTTTATTTTGACTTAATACCCTTCCAAAAAGTGATCCTTAACTTTTTTGAAGTATATATAATAACCAATAATTAAAAAATCTGTTTCAATCATTTTAAGAATCTGATTCAGCCATTGATAAATCTATGTAAATGTTTATTATTATTGCCCACAGAAGAATAAAAACAACAAAATCAATGTGAACTGCCAGAATGTTGAAGGGCTGACACCTCTGATGCTTGTGTGCAGAGACATACAACTATTTGAGCGCCTTAGTTCTCAGCTCAATAGATGCTACAATCCAGTTCAAGTGGCAGAGGAATTAATAAGAGGAAAAGCGTAAGAGTCATCATAGGACATTTAAAATAAACAAAACCATTTAGAACTACATGTTTTCTGTTAAAGAGTGTAGGGATGATGTTGTGAGCTGCTGTGAAATAAAGGTCACATTTCCATAGCAGATGCTATAACATGTATACATTAAATTTGTAATTTTATAAATGAGATGGAAATAATTACAGGCATCATCCCATCAAAAAAAATAAACAGAGAATACAAGGATGAACTACCAGACATAACAAAAGAAATAACACTAAAACATTTTCCAATTATGTGGGAGCAATATAAAAATCTCACTATCAGAACCACTATGAACAACAACAACACTGAGAGAAATGAATACTCTACAAAAGATAACAATAGTATGTAATATGATTGAAGATATGTACCCCAGAGAAGCATGGATACAAGTATATACTGATGTAATGTTATTGAAGATATGTACCCCAGAGAAGCATGGATACAAGTATATACTGATGTAATATGATTGAAGATATGTACCCCAGACAAGCATGGATACAAGTATATACTGATGTAATATGATTGAAAACATGTACCCCAGACAAGCACGGATACAAGTATATACTGATGTAATATTATTGAAGACATGTACCCCAGACAAGCATGGATACAAGTATATACTGATGTAATATTATTGAAGATATGTACCCCAGAGAAGCATGGATACAAGTATATACTGATGTAATATGATTGAAGACATGTACCCCAGACAAGCATGGATACAAGTATATACCGATGGATAAGCAACCAGAACAATGAAGAAAGGAGATGCTGGAGTGTACGTAAAATATCAAGAAAAAAAAATAATGAATCCACATGTTCACCAACTAGAATCTTCTGCTGCAACAACTCTGCAGAAGTATATGTCCTAAGCATTGCTGCAGAAATAATTCAAAACACAACCATCCAATATCAATAAGTGGTGTTTCTTACTGATGAATTGTCTGTCCTACAAGCCCTTGACAACGATATACTGCCAGACCTGAAGGAAGCCATACGAGAAGGAAGTATCAAAGGAAAATAAACACTGCAGTGGATAATATCCCACTTTGACATTCCAGAAAATGAAAAATCAGATATGCTGGCAAAGGATGAAGAAGCACAGAAACAAAAAGATCAAGTAATCACCTAACAGGAAAAGATTACCCTCATCAAATCTATTAGGAAAGTTCACCACACAAAAGACAACTCTGACTTTATTGACAGAGCTGAGCAAGTTATCATCTTCCCATCAGGACAGGACACAACAGATTAAACAGCCACTTAAACAGACTAAGACTGGTTCATGGTTATAGCACAGCCAAAGCCACACATCTGGCTTTAGAACGCAAGCTCGAGCTCCAATCACCCCTACGCTTAACGGCAAGAGTGGATAACAAACCATCTGGGGAAAAGCAATAGTCAATAGACTGGTTCCATCATTTCTGTGTCCATTTGGGAAGGCAGCACAAACAGTCGGACATATCCTGCAGGACTGCATTACACTAAACAGTTAAGGGTGGAACACTGCCACAGGATGAATATCCACAGAAAGCTATATGGGAGCTTTTAGATAATGCAACATTTATCAAGAATACCTGGCTTGCTATGTAGACATGTTAAACTGCAAACAAAAAGAAGAAGATGAAGTCATTGAAAGTACTTTTAGCCATTCCTATTCTCCTTTTGCGCTTATTTAATTCCTGCATTATTCTGGTGCTATCATATGGATGTGAGAGCTGGAAAAGCTCTTTATCTTCAGAAATGAATTTACTGAGTTTTGAGAACAAATGTCTTCGTAGGATAACTAACACCCATTGGAGTGAATTCAAATCGAATGATAAAATCAGAGAAGAGACACAACAAAACTTCATCACATCACAAATGTTATCAGAAAATGCTGTTGGTCCTACATTGGGCATGTCCTTCGTGCAGACATCAAAAGAATACACCACCAATCTCTTGAATGGATACCTACAGGCAAAAGAGCCAGGGGTAGACCCCAAAAAAAAACACTCAGAAGAACAATATTTAGAGAAAGTAAAACAATCAAAATCCATACTATTCAAGAACTGCACAGAATAGCTTTGAAAAGACAGAATTGGAGAGATCTGACCTCTGCCCTATGCGCTAACTTCAGCGCAAAAGGAAAATGTTTGAATGAGTTCTTCTTTTAATTTCTGTTTCACATCTGTTGAAACTTCAAAAGGAAAGATCAAGGGGAGAAGAGACAGGGGACGACAAAGAGGAAAGTTACTAGATGGACTAGTATGGCATGGTAGAAGTTCACCAACCAAGCTTATTGACAACACAAGAGACAGAGAGTCATGGAGAAACATGATCACCTATGCAATTCAGCATGGCACTTGATTGATTCTGCCATCATTTGTGATTATGTGTCCAAGATATTGATAATGTTCTACTTGTTGTAGTTTATCTCCATGTATTTTTATTTTTTGTGCCTGATCATTTGAGATTTTGCTGATTATCATAGTTTTATTTATATGCTATATTTCGTGAACTTGTTTTGTATGAAACAAATTCATTATTGATGTTGTATTTTCTTCATATAAGCACATTGTAGTGTTTGTTCAATTGCCGTCAGCTGTAAGAATTATTTTAATTTATCCTCATGCTTTCTATTTAGGAACCAATCTAGCATTGGATGGAGACTCATCAAAAGAAATTTTACACCGTATTGCCCTTGCAGCGGGTGCTTTCAATAAACTACGTAACATCTGGACGTCAAACACACTAAGAAACACCACATAACTCAGGTTGTTTAACTCCAACATCATCCCTATTCTATCATATGGATGCGAAAGTTGGAAAGCCACAAAAGCCACAGATAAGAGACTAGACTCCTTTGAAAACAAATGCCTACGTACCATTCTTAATGTTAAGTGGAGTGACTTTAAATCTAACACTGCTATAAGAGAGGAAAGCAAACAAACCTATATATCTTCCTTCATTAGACAAAGGCGTTGGACTTACATCGGCCATGTTCTCAGAATGAACAGCCTAATAATTTCCCAGCAGTCACTATATTGGGTGCCACCTGGAGTAAGAAGAAGAGGGAGACCTAGAGAAACTCTACGAAGAACCATTAATAGAGAAGGCATGTCAATGAACCTAAACAACACGCAACAATTGAAAGACCTGGCAACACAAAGACATAAATGGAAAGCTATGGTTTCTGCCCTATGTGCCGCCTATGGCCCTGGAGGAACATAACATAACATAACATGCTTTCTACTTGAATTTATGCGTATAAGTTATTGTTTGAAGCAAAATTGTCCTGTTTCTATGTTATTTATGTTTATAAGCTGGCGTATAGTTCCATATTGTACGAATATGGATGTTGTATGTGTGTGTTCCTGATGATACTTCAATACTTGTATGGGATGTTCTTTGATGTAATAGTCATTGTTTCGATTAGTTCATTCTCAGTGACTTGAGTACACAGTTTGAATATCTTGATGAGATCACATCTTTTATTGGAGATGTGGTTGGCCAAGTAC
Source organism: Meghimatium bilineatum (assembly GCA_034231615.1). Lineage (NCBI taxonomy): Eukaryota > Metazoa > Mollusca > Gastropoda > Stylommatophora > Philomycidae > Meghimatium > Meghimatium bilineatum. The sequence goes on along the minus strand of CM067305.1, from coordinate 980,499 downwards.
GGAAAACCTGTTTACTCAAGTTTCAAGGTGATTCGGTGCCGCTAGAACCGACCTGATTCAATTCCCCTCAGCCGTAAGACATATTGTACTACTGTGGGTTTTGTTGAGAAGGGTGACCGACTCCTTTCTTATCATTAATTTTTTTATATTGCAAAGCTTACTCTGGGCAGTCTGTTAGAAATACAGTGTCTGTTGGTGCTTGCATCATCGGTCAAATTAGAGCCGCTGTTACTATTTATATTTCCATTCTCATGCTCGACATTGTTGTGGGATAGGCAGAATATTTCCTTACCTTCTAAACTTTCTTCTCACTTTGTTTCAGTGACATACTTGTAACAGATAGTGATGGGTGGTCTTGTTTACATTATGCATCACGATCTCATGCAGGATGTTCAGAAAGTCTGATAGTTTCACTAGTGTCAGCAGGTTTAAACACAGGTAAATATGAGCTAAACATATCAGATGTTTATGTGATATTATTTGTCAATCTGATATAATTATCAATATGCATCTTGTTTGTGGTAGTTCAGCACACATAAGTTATGTAAAACAATTGATGAAATTTTTAGAAGTATGTATGAACCAAGTTAGATAAGCATGCATGTATGCACTTAGAGATAATGCCGAAATTGGATGTGCTGGACCTACAATGTGCATAATGGTGGCACAACGTAACTACGCTCCTGGCAAAAATCACATGAATATCCGTGCTGATTACAATGGAACGAACGCAAAACAAACAAACAGAGAGATAATTATGTAAAGCTATTGTTTAGGTTAATAAGAGAAATAATTTTGAAACTTTTATAATATATATGAGACACGTTAGATAAACAAGCACCCTGAAATAACTTTATAATTGTAAAGATAGCGGTGCGTAGTATGGTGCTCCAACCAGGTGTAACATACTTGATTTTGCTGACTAAGCTATCAGTGCTAATGTGATTGAGGAGCCCTCGTTCGTCAGCATTAATGCCACAAGAGATCGTTTAGCAATCAAAAAGAGATTAACAATTGCCCTATAAACATCAAATATGAAAAATTTATTACAAGTGGCAAACAGAAAAAAAAAATTGCAACTGTTAAGAAGCTATATTTTCTTAGTGGTAACATGATAGTGAGACTTGGGCAATGACATTCGTAATGGAAAATAAATATCAGCATTTCAAATGAAATGAGATAGAGAGGTCCTAAGTATAATAAGATGATCTAACACATGTGTTTGTAATGACCTGGACATAAGAAGAAGATTAGGAGGTCCTCAACACTACCAAAATAGTCCAATCAAACGTGTTTTGTCATAGTAAAAAACAGAATGGAGTATAAAAATTAATAATTAACAGGAAAAATTATAGGAAAGGGAACAAGAGACAAACCAAGATTGTGATGAACACAGGATATCAATGACATTTTTGAATGATATTTAAAGAGGTTGGACAGCTTGCACAGAAATGGGAGGCTTGCAGAATAGAAGTGAGAATGGGAGGCTTCCAGAGCTGCAGTGAGGACAGGAGACTTGCATATAGCAGCAGTGAGGATGGGAGGCTTGCAGATAGCAGTAGTGAGGACAGGAGGCTTGCAGGCAGCAGCAGTGAGAACAGGAGGCTTTCAGACAGCAACAGTGAGGACAGGAGGCTTGCAGGCAGCAGCAGTGAGGACAATATTCTGCCAACAATACATCACATTGAAGAAGCATTATTTATAATGACCAAATAACATGACTTTGAGACTAGAGGGATATTTATAGAAAGCTTATGGTTGTATGAGTATAAGCAATCGTTTGTGTATTAGTTCTGTATATCATAACTTGTTTATTTGTTACTAGAACTCTGTGACAAGCATTTGTTGACTTCCCTTATTTTGTTTACCTTCTACTAGAACTCTGTGACAAGCATTTGTTGACTCCCCTTCACCTAGCATCCCAGTCAGGGAATACCTGCAATGTTGTTGCTTTGGCAGACAGGGGATCTGATGTTAATGCGAAAGGCTTTGCTGGTCTCACACCTCTACACATGACTGTAAGTCTCAGTTATAGACCTGGAATTCTTTAGAAAGTTAGGGGTAGTACTTAGTATATTTGTCATTATCAGGTGCAGTGCCAACTGGCATGGGTGATCATGGATCTTCAGAACTCTATATTTCCAGAATTTTTTGTCAGCATAGTTGTTGACCTTTGATGTACTATCAAATAAAGATGAAAAACGTGATCTTCTATAGAATATTGCCTAACCATTTTATAGTTAATTTGTAAGTTAAGGTAATCTGCTGTCAGATAAGACCTGCTTCAGGTTGTTTAGATTTTTAAAAAACCACTTTGTAATGGAGTATTTACAAGTTTCATGTCTTGATGAATAATGTAAAGGCAAATCACTTGAAATTAATTAAAATAATTGATTTTATGTTGTTAAATGTCTGTAGTATAGCTAATTTGTGATATTGCTACTATTTAAATGTCTGTCCTTTGATTATCCATTATTTTAAAAAATAAATTTACAGTTGTAATGTTGATTTAGTCTGTCTTGTATGCTGTTACTTGTATACTTGTAACTGTTACAGTATACTTGTAAAATTGCAATTTAGAAGAAGTGACACATTTTGATTATTTAGGAACTAATATAAACAATCAGCACACGCAAAAAAATGTGATTATTTAATTCCTGCATTATTCCGGTGCTATCATATGGATGTGAGAGCTGGAAAAGCTCTTTATCTTCAGAAAAGAAATTACTGAGTTTCGAGAACAAATGTCTTCGTAGGATAACTAACACCCATTGGAGTGAATTCAAATCGAATGATAAAATCAGAGAAGAGAACATCAAAATTTCATCACAGATGTTATCAGAATACGCTGTTGGTCCTACATCGGGTATGTCCTATGCGCAGACACCAACAGAATACACCACCAATCTCTTGAATGGATACCTACAGGCAAAAGAGCAAGGGGTAGACTAAAAGAAACACTCAGAAGAACAATACTTAGAGAAAGTAAAACAACCAATATTCATACTATTCAAGAACTGCACAGAATAGCTTTGAATGGACAGAATTGGATATATCTGACCTCTGCCCTATGCGCTAACTTCAGCGCAAAAGGAAAATGAATGAATGAAATGAAATATAAACAATGTGGGTGACTGCGCAGTTGAGATTAAGAGAAGAACAGCAATGGTGCTGTAAATATTAAAACAGCTAAAGAAACTATGGCAGGGTACTAACAAAAGAACCAAGTTGTGTTTACTACGAACATGTGTGTTTCCTGTGGCAACATTTGGATGTGAAGCATGGACAAACATGGATAAAACAGTGGCCTAGAGAATAGAGAGAGGTAGGTCCCATGGCATCTGCCGTCGGGGATGAAGATAACTCTTCATGTACTAAGCCGCAGAAACTATTCGGTGGAGTGGCCAGTTCCCTTCCTGGCTGTTTTTTTTTACCTACCCTAACTCATGCGTCAGGTACTCATTTACAGCTGAGTCGACTGGAGGAGTGGTCGTGTCAAGTGAGATATCACAACCAGGACATTTTTAAAAAAAAATATCGGACGTGGTTTCGAACCCGGCACTCTGTAACCAGATGATAGCAAGCAAGCTCACTATCCACTAGCTACCGCGCTCCTCATCGGCCTAGAGAATAAGATCATTTAAATTACAGTGCTATAGAAGAGTTTTGAGAATACCATGGACAGCAAGGACAACAAACCTGGAGGTGTTAAGAATAAGCAATGTCCAAGAAGGCTGGCTTCTGCACACCATATTAAAGAAAAAGCTAGTTTTTTCGGTCACAGTAAGAGGCACGATGGCATAGAGAGAATGTTACGGGAGGGGATGATAGAAAGCAACAGAGGCAAAGGCCGCCCAAGACCCGTTGGACAAAAGACATTCAAGAATGCCTGCACATGTCACTGCAAGAGGCAGGACAACTTTCTCAAGACTGCGGAGAATTCAAGGGATCCATAGGGAACACTACATTCGGGAAAGAATATATCACCTGATGATGATGTATACTGTTATGTACATTTTTTCATGCCCATTAGTCAATTTGTTTGTGTGTTCCGTGAAGCTGAACTACCTTGTGTGTTATTTGTAACTGCTGATAAAAATAATGGTGAAACTGCTTGATCAAAAAAAGTTAGTGAAGTTGATTATTCCTTTTCAATGCCCAAAATAAAAAAACTGGTCTTGAAATGTGGCCCTAGCAAGAAATAAACATTAATATGGTCAGCAAAAAATCTTTGTTAACCAACAGAGAACTGAAACTGTCAGTTATCATGTAATGTGTATATGCTTAGGGGGACATCGGAGTACCTATGGATCTCTCCTGTGTGCAGTGCATCTCTCGACTAACTAACTAATGAACTTTATTCAGTCAGAACACAAGTTGTTATTTTTATTTATCTATAGGCTCTCAAAGATCATTATGTCACAGCACAAAATCTACTGAAATATGGTGCCAATGTGACTATTACTGATGGTCGTGGATTGACTCCTCTTGATGTGGCTAAAACTAGAAAGATGAAAAACATCCTTAAAGAGGCATGGCAAACAGCAACAAAGACCAACAACCCACAACATAATGCCTCTAATATAATCAAACAAGCTGACATGGATGAAGTCATGAAAGAGCCTGCTAAAAAAAAAGGAAGTCCAGATCTAGCTGCTGAGGTAAGATCTTATTACAATGTTTAATTCTTAAAATGATTTGATAATTTGGATTCTACCATTTTTATTCCAGGACGTTTGTTATAGTTGTTTGCTGTTTTGGCAAAGAGAACGTTTGTGTTCTCATGGGGTCATACATAATCAGATGTTCCTCCTGAAAGCAATAGCAAACTACAGGAGTATTGTGCCAAGAATTCCCCTATGGACATGTTGACATTTTCATTAGAGGAAGAGGCCGACGTTAGACAAGTCATTAGACAAGTCATTAGACAAGTCATTAGACAAGTCATTAGACAAGTCATTAGACAAGTCATTAGACAAGAGATATTGAGGAATGCATGCACATGTCGCTAGAGGAAGTGGGACAATTTGCCAGAGACTTCAAGGGCGTCAGAAGATTCATAAAGAAGACTACATTCTGGAAAGAATATGTCACGTGACACACACAACCTTACTTGTAAGATAAAGCTGGAGTATGCACTACTATTTATTCTCATTCTAATTGTCATCAAACAGTAATCTCCTAAATAAAAGAGTGCATTCTTAATAAAATTTGATAATTAATGTTTGTAATTAAATAATCCATTACCTTAATGCTCATGTTTACAAAATAATTTAATTTTTTTTAATAATTTGGATACTAAGAATCTTCTTTGTACACAATATACTTATCTCTAATACTTCTCAATGTAGTAGAAAAGTGATAACTTGTGTACAAAATAAGCAAATATGTAAGAGAGCGGATATTTTGTAAAAGTGTTACTTGTGATTTACATTTCAAGCTTTGTTTTTCAGGATGCTGTCAGCAACAGCTCAATGACTCCAGTATGTACTCAGAATACCAGTAAGTCAGAATATTATGCATGCATACTTGATTATACAAAAAAATTCTTCCTGTACACGTCTCGGCGACAGCTTTGGCAAAGCGGCCTTTATTTCCACAGACGTAAAAGCCTCCCTGCACTCTTCAACAGGAAAACATGCAGTAACGAAAGTTTTATACTTGATTATATAAAAAATTAGAAGCAGACAATTCAAATTTGTAGAGCATGTGAGGAGAAGAGAAAAACTTGCACATTTAGTCACCACTAGAACTTTAAGGGAAGAAGAGACAGAGGAAGACAAAGAGAGACAATGCTGAATGGGTTGTCTCTGTCATGAGAGAATGCCATCAACTGAATTTATTAACAATACAAGAGACTTAGAGTTGTGGAGGAACATGATTATTACATGGCACTACTTGATTTGATTAGTTTATACTTAATGACATTGACTCTCTGCAAAGTTGAAGTTGGAGTTATTCACCATCAATGTATGAATTTATTGACGCAATCTGTGAACAGAAAGAGAAAGATTGCCTTTATAATTGTCAAAGATGCGAGGGCAATGCAGATGTGAGAGAAATATTCTAGCTGGTACACTGGTGAAAATGGTCACAGTAAAAAAGGTACATTAATGGATCGTTCTCACATAATCAATGCACTGAGGGAAGATGTACATATTTCATAAGATTTTAAGAAGTATGAATCTTGGTCACTCTCAGGATTGCTGGAGGTTGGTGTAAAGATTGCAATGGTCCAGGAAAAAAAAACATTACTACATATACAGTGACCAATAAACCTACATCAAACTGGAACTGTCAGCTTGTTCACTGATGAATGTATAGAGACAGGGAATGGGGCACATATGACTGGAACTGTCAGCTGCTTCACTGATGAATGTATAGAGACAGGGAATGGGGCACATATGACTGGAACTGTCAGCTGCTTCACTGATGAATGTATAGAGACAGGGTATGGGGCACCCATGACTGGAACTGTCAGCTGCTTCACTGATGAATGTATAGAGACAGGGAATGGGGCACATATGACTGGAACTGTCAGCTGCTTCACTGATGAATGTATAGAGACAGGGAATGGGGCACCTATGACTGGAACTGTCAGCTGCTTCACTGATGAATGTATAGAGACAGGGTATGGGGCACCTATGACTGGAACTGTCAGCTGCTATACTGATGAATGTATAGAGACAGGGAATGGGGCACCTATGGACATTTACGGTGTGTGTTGAGGATAACTTGCCCTCATGAATATCACATTTACGGTGTGTGTTGAGGATAACTTGCCCTCATGAATATCACATTTACGGTGTGTGTTGAGGATAACTTGCCCTCATGAATATCACATTTCATCGCCGGTTGTTTAATAGTAGTCCTATTGCATATTTTATATCTTGTAAATACATGCCATGAGACCAATACAATCTCTTTTCCATGAGATCTTTAACAAAGTCCTATAACCACAGAATTCTTTATTTATACCCTAAATTCTGTATTGTCTATTGTCTGTTCCCATTTGAATGATGGTTGATCATTTTCACACTTGCCGTTAAGCGCAAAGTGTAAATTTATTTATACTTGTTTCACTTTGGTGTTATCTATTGTTATATCCATTGGTGTTGTAGACTTGCTAATTTGAATAACTTTTTTTTTTTCAACTTTAATTTTTCATTTTCATGTTGTACTTCTGATATGCTAATAGCAATACATTGATATGGTTTTGTGTGTCAGTCCTAAATTATAAATTCTGTATTTTTACTCCAAATTGCATATGAATGGTGCTTTATGAAAGGTCATTGTGCATATGCATTCTTCTTCTTCTGCGTTCATTCTCAAATTCCTGCAGATTAGCAGGATGTAGTCTGGAGAACAGAATGCATTGTGCCATGGTTTACAGCATTGCTGCGATATCTGCGCCTTTCGGCCTGACACACCCGACTTCAGCATGGCTTTGGGTCACTGACCCTATATGGGATGGGACAGCCAACTCCATCCCATAACCTCCTTAGTCGCCTTTTACGACATGTGTGGAAGGTAAACAGTGTTGCTATTCTTTACTCCCCTTTCGGGCCCCGGCAACACACGGGCACTGCATATGCATTCAATAAATTATGAGTAAATTCTTTAGAATTTACAGAAAAAATATCTACAAGCTGACAATTTATGAAAGCTTATCATTTACACATTCTAGTTCTTATTATTTTTGTATGTAATTCCTGGCTCCCAGAATGCACCCAATCTAAAGTGCTGTCTAATGTGGATAGATGCAAACAAATAGAAAGAAAAATCTTACAAGAAGCTGAAGCATTCAAGGCAAACCATCAAGTTCTAAAGAGGTAAACACTTTGACGTTGTGGTTATGATGCGTTCATGTTAAGACTTCCATATACATTTTGTTGTAATAGTATGCATGAGAAGTCAGCAAATAATAGACTCACTGGAAAATCAGATACAATTATTCCAAAAATAAATCATAGGGAAAGATGGATACTATGTCATTGCAACATTCTAGGAAAGAAAGTAGATAGATTTGCAATATACATATAATGTAGGGATTTATCATTATGATATTATGTTCGTTTGAAAAGAACAGGCAACATTGTCTGAATTAATCCTAGTCCCCGATATGTGCCACTGATCATCATGTTTGCCCACAGCCCTTTTGTTTCATGTACTGTCAACCATTTCTGATACTCATCTTCCTCCATACAAAAATCCAAGCTGTTTAACATGTTTTCTACTTTCCTTTTAGTGTTTGAACACTTTATCTAGAAATTAACACTGTGTAGTAATTTACCTGTCAGCATCATCAGACACATGTTGAGTAACACAAAATCTATTAAAATTGTATAACTTTAAATATTGTATATTTTCCTTTAAATATGAACAATAAAAGTTTTGCAAATAGTAAAAAGTAATATTTTAAAATATTGATCACCTTATGTTTTGAAAAAGAAGCTAATTGACAAGACATAAGTTGAGAGAGAAGTAGACAAGAACATTGACAGTCGGAGGATAGTGGTGGCTGTTATGATGGGAAACACAACACTATTAGTGGATAGAAAAAGACGCATCAGATGAGAAATTTATTGTATTTTTAAAACTTTTATATTGAAAAGGCAGTAACTTTCAGTTTGTATGCTCCTTCTTAGAGAGGGGGATCTATTGCAATGAGCCAAACCAGATACACTTTGTTGGTTGATCCCAAACACAAAAATCTTTGTAATGAGAAGCATGTTCTCATTCATGAGGCACTACCTTAGCCTTTGGAACATGGGATAGGCCCTATTCAAAAGTATCATACTTATAATATTTGCATGATCAGAGTACTGCATCCCCATGAACACATTGGTTACTGAATTGAAATACAGGATGTGATGTAGTCATTTGTTTCATGATTCTCTTCTCTGATAGTCTATATTTGTTTCATGATTCTCTTCTCTGATAGTCTATATTTGTTTCATGATTCTCTTCTCTGATAGTCTATATTTGTTTCATGATTCTCTTCTCTGATAGTCTATATTTGTTTCATGATTCTCTTCTCTGATAGTCTATGCAGAAACTGAGAATGACACTACATCATATGCATAGTGAGTATTTAGTGCAGTTCTATACGATGTCAATTAACACTGACTTTATAGACACCCTATATATTCTTACGGATTCCATAGGTGTCTATAGACGCAAACACCATTACATTTCCAGTTCCCTTCAGCATCTACAGTCACCTCCGTTACTAAGCTCTGATTCCTCACTACGGAATCACATGAAGTTAAGCTCACATGTCTTAGAATTCCTGCCACATGAAGCTAGGAATATGTCACAGCCTAAAGGTCAAATTCCTTTGCATATTATAATTTTAAGAAGGAGAATGCCAGCTGATTTTGTCAACTAATTTCTGGAACAGCTTTGTTCATTTTTTACCATTAACGCCATAATTTACTATTAAATGTAGTACTGCGTGGCATGGTTTGTAATTATAATAGTAAGTAATATCTACATGTGTTAGTTGGTGTTGTTATGTTATAAGAATCATTTAGAATGTTCATTTGTTCATTGAATAACAGAAACACTATATGTATCAGGTGTGCCACGTGTCGACATGGAAAATAAATAACGTTGTCTATTGGCCTAGACCCAGTTTTGAATGGGCAGACACTGTATGTGATTCCTTAATTTTTTATTAGTTTGTTCAATCCGTATTATATTATTTTAGATATGAAACAACATATATACAACATGAATATGTATTTAAGAGGATTTCATCAGTGTTGCCAGATATTGCTCAAGTATAAGTGCTCCAAGAAATTATTTTTGTGATTATTTAAATTGTAGTTTTAAGATTTTCCCCCCTATTTTCAACTTCACAACTTGCTCACAACTGTCATATCACATATTTTACAAGTACCAAACTCATATCACATATTTTACAAGTACCAAACTGTCATATCACATATTTTACAAGTACCAAAAATACATGATTATATGCATTATTCACTCTATTATTTACATGTGCAAAAATTAGTTTTTTATCTTTACAAACAAAAAAAGTTTATCATGTTTAATTGACAGTTGACCAAACACTCACCAAAAATAATGCACATTGCCAAAAAAGAATCTAGGCCCAGGGGATAAATTTCGTAATTTTTATCCAGAGTCCTAAAGCATATTGGACCTTGTTTTGTATTTAAAATTATATTGCGACAAACGTAGAAGACACACATTAACTGAATGTGATGTTTTTGTAAACTTTCTAAAGCTACTTTAAATTTAGTAATATGTTTGTCTGTATCTTTGATTTAAAAAAAAATACTTTTTTCAGAGAGTCCTCACGAATACTTGGGACACCCAGAACCAAAATTCTGCCACAGATAGGGCGTAGTTCAAGTCCAGAATATTCCAGAAATTTCTCACAAACAGATGTAGATTCCAAGTGTTCTCTTTCTAGAGGGTCAGATGGACCTCAGAGGTCATTAGGAGAATCACAAAGTAAACATTCTTCAAGAGGAAAATCGGTATTAGATATCAGGTAAACTAAACTAGGTAAACTAAAATTTGCAGTGTGTATTTTATTCAAAATACTTTTGAGATATTCTGATTTGTATCTACTATCTAATTTTAACATTTTTTCATAGCACTGGTGTTTAAATTTAGAAATAAACATAGCAATGTCCTATTTACTTTGGTGATACACTCTTGTGCTATGTCCTTTTTTATATAGTCACAGATCCCATCTTCCTGCTTATCAGGCATAGTATTTTCTTCTTAGCTTTAACCACTGCCTTGAATAGTTGTGAAGAATCTATTCATCTATCTATCCATTTATCTATCCATCTCTATCCATCTATCTATCCATCTATCTATCCATCCATCCATCTACCTACATACCTACCTACCTACCCAACCCCACCCACAACATGTCTGTGAACTGTCAAATTTCATTGTATCATAGAATGGATTTTCCCGCCAGACCTAGTCACATGTCCTACATCTTGTCTCTACTGTGTAGCATTGTTACTGAATCCATTTAGTCCTGATAGTTGTATGCATCTTGTCTATTGTGTGGCCATGTTGCTAAATCCATTTTGGTGATGGTTTCTCTCATAACAACATATGTCTGACTCTGTGTCCTTCACTGTTGTCTTTAACACACATATTTCACCATACTCTGCTTGCATTCATTGATAAATGTTGGTTGATCGATGTCCTTAGGCTGTAAGAAACTGAATCACTGTTCATTGGTCCAATGTGGACGGCTTCGTTATCACACAGGTCATGTTGTCGACTGCCTGCACCAGACACTTTAACATGTGAAGAGAATAACCATGCGACCATTTGTTCATTGGTGTCTGCTTATTACATCAGTGATGACGTCCTCGCTTTCTGACATACATGATGCAGCACATCTAGTTTCATCATGTAATCTTCAAGTTAAAAATACAAAATGGTAATTGATACTTTAGAGACAAAAATAAAAGAAACACACAGAAACAATGTACATGTGTGCATCACTGAAACAGGAAAATCTGCATGCCTGAAGTGGAAAAAGGTACCAGTTGATAGTCTGTTTTAGTGAAACATGTTGAAAGTATTTCCCAACCATTGCTAAAATTTCATACATTAAAATTAGTTTGAAAAGAACTCCTGACAGTCCATCTTCTTTAGAAAGTCTGAATTTTCACCAGTTCCCTGCATGTAGATAATTGTGTAGATTTCTAGTCTTATCCAATCCTTGATGTTGTCAATCCATGAGTTTCTCTGTCTTTCACACACCAATATTCTCTGCAAAATTGCTTTAGATAGGCAGTAGTCTCAGTTGACTACAGAAATGTACACTATCAATGGATGTGAAAAATGTATGTATCAGCGTCAAAGTTTCATCTGTTTCTGCAGAGAAAAATTAGAGATGGATTTCATTTAGATAGTGACTCTTTGTAAATAATTGTTTTTGTAGGACATCCCCAAGAGATGTTTACAGTGCAGAGAAATCAGCACATCGCAGGTCAGATTCTGATCCAGCTGCACCTTGTCTCCGAGATTTGACTGCTTCCTGTGACATTATTCTGCCAAGCACCAATGGTTTGTTTGAATTTAGCTTGTCTTGTATTTATTATTCATTTTGGAGTATAGTTCTAAAACTCTATAGTCTTCTAGTCAAGCAAGTCTTACACCCTTAAGGACAATATAAATTGATATTTCAGTATACTACATTTGTCAATACAATAGTAATACAATAAAATTAAAAAATATCCATAAAAATGAAAATTGTAATTGACAATATATGTAAACCATCCAACTGAAACAGGAACGATGGATAAGGGATATTGCACAAAAATATTATTATATGGCCAGGTACAGAAATGTGCACACCATGAGGAAATTGCACACCATTAGCATGAGGAAATTGCGCACCATTAGCATGACTATTGTCTGTTGTCTTGAACTGTCATGCTGCAGACTAATCTCACATTTTAAATGCTCTATAAATAACAATTACATCCCAAGTCCAAAATGGCTCAGGAGTAAAAGAGTTGAGTGTTCAGGACATTAGTCATACATAGGTGCCAAAAACTTCAAAAAAACCTTACACAATTTCAGGAGCCAGGGCTGTAGATTTGTGTCTCCCATAAGGGGGTGGGGGGGGGGCTGGTTTAGCAAAATAAAGGTTATCCGTGTGCTTTCATGTGTACATTTCTTAATTTTATGACCTTTTTGTGAAGAATCACTAGGAGGGAAGGATAAAATAAATATCGTCTTTGATAACTATTTTTAAAAACATAAAGCGACGTGGTGAGAATCAGAATTTTTGTGTGTTCTAAAAAGCTACCATCTGAACAAATTTTTGAGCTTGTGCTTGATGATTTAGAGGACAATGAATTAGATTTAGATTGTGATTATTCCAAAAGTGATATGAAAAGTGACTTAGACGATCACTTAACGAGTGAATACGGTAGCATTAGTATAAATAATGACAATAGTAGTAATGTTCCTGGTTCATCATTGAATTAAACTACATTCTGGAAAGGCGCGTACACTACATACTTTATCAAATAAATGTTATTCCGGTTCTCCTGCTAATATCTTTGCACCCATATGTACAGTAGATTCAACAGTTGTTGCACAGATAGGGCCTAAGAAAATTCCAGAATCTATTTCTTTAAATAGTAAGACAATTGAAGTTTTAGAATTTTTTCCTGGTTATTTCACCACATACCTGTGCCTGAAGGAAGCATCTACATGCTGGAAGGACTGGTACAAAAACAAGGATCTAGTAGCTGGAAGGACTGGCACAAAAGCAAGGATCTACATGCTGGGAGGACTGGCACAACAAGAAGGAGTACTGAGATCATAAGTACAGTCAATATTATATAACAGAACATCATTATTTCTTTTTAAAATAACTAGCATTTGTTAGGGTGTCCTTTTTGTGCATTTTTAGCTCAGGAGCCCAGGGAAAAAGATTTTTAAGGGCCATTTCGCCAGGGTTCAGAGGGTTAAATAAATTAGTAGCCATACAGTGTATTTATAACATTATTTATATCAATTCACATGTTCTCATTAGTCATTCAGTCCATCAAAATATCTTTTATTTTCAAACTGAACACATTGATTGTAGAATATTTTACTTTATTATTTTAATTTTAAAGAAATTATTTCCTTATTTATATTGACATTCATATATAACGCATACCAGGCAGGTGTGTTATAACATACAAAAACTTGGTTTCTAATCCAGAATTAAGAATACAAAACTTGGTTTCTAATCAAGAATATAAAATGTGGTTTCAAATCAAGAATCAAGAATACAAAACTTGGTTTCTAATCAAGAATCAAGAATACAAAATATGGTTTCTAATCAAGAATACAAAATGTGGTTTCTAATCAAGAATCAAGAATACAAAACTTGGAGATCATGATGACTGGATTATCAGAACTGCTGCTTCCACTATTTTATGATTGTTAACCAAATATAACCAAATATAACTCTGATATAACCAAATTCAACTAACATCCACGGTTGAAAGAGGTGTACACCATATGAGGTGCATTTTATGTAGTCAAGCCTAACTAAAGGCAGGATTACCTAATCAAAATCCCCCTAACGATGTATTACTAAGAATATTCTGTGGTTTTTGGTGGCCGGATTACACGAATCACAATCTCCACTAGTGATACATTACTAGGAATATCCCAGGAGTCATGGTAGATGGATTGCATGAGCCCTGACTACTATTTTTTGATGATTAAAAGCTCTGGTATAATATAATTTGTCTAACATCCACAGTCTGACATACACAGTCTGACATCCACAGTCTAACATCACACCGAACAAGTTAGCGCATGCTCCACAAAATTAATTTGCTTACGATCTAAATATGGTCACTGTATATTTCCAATCATATTATAACAAGGAAACTATAAGTAATGTGATTACTTAATTAATAATAAAGAACAAAATTGATATTACATATATAATTGTGTATAATTGTGTACAGCAATCCACAGATATTACCTGTATAATTGTGCACATTAATCCACAGATATTACCTGTATAATTGTGCACAGTAATCCACAGATATTACCTGTATAATTGTGCACAGTAATCCACAGATATTACCTGTATAATTGTGCACAGTAATCCACAGATATTACCTGTATAATTGTGCACAGTAATCCACAGATATTACCTGTATAATTGTGCACAGTAATCCACAGATATTACCTGTATAATTGTGCACAGTAATCCACAGATATTACCTGTATAATTGTGCACAGTAATCCACAGAGAGAATTTTCAGTGGTACAATTCTCAAGTAAACCTTAATGTTTGAAATGCATCATTTTGCATCCACGTAAAGTAATGCTGAGAATTATGCTCAATAGATTTAATCATAAAGCTGAACATTGGCAGAAGAACAAACCAGATTCAGGAAGAACAGAAATACTGTAGAACAAATTTTCAATCTCCACTTAATAAGTCAAGAACACTTACAACATCAACGTGATCTATTTCATAATTTTATTGATTTCACCAAATCTTTTGATCATGTTTTGTATACAAATCTATGGTATGTTATGTAAGAGTTTAATTTTGACTACAACATTATCGCCGTGATAAAGACACTATATAAAGAAACTAAAATAAATGTGTTCATAGATAATGAAATGGGTGAATTTTTCAGAACTAATGTTATCTTTGTACAAAGCTGCTTACTTTCACCAACACTTTTTAACATCTACCTAGAAGCAATCATGAGAGAAGTGTTAGATGAATTTCACCCAACAACATCAATTGGAGGGCGACAAATTTCTAATCTCCACTGCGCTGATGATTATCGATCTGATTGCGACAACAGAAGCAGAACTACAAGAGCTAACAAGATTGGAGTTATCTAACAAAATAACTTGGTATGGAGATCAATGCAGATAAGAGTAAAAGTTTGGTGAATAGAAGTGCTCACTTAGTTCCAACCAATATAAAGCCTAACAATCGTAGGTTGGAGGAGGTTTCAATGTTTACTTATCTGGGAGCCCAGATTAGTGGTGATGGTGAATCAACAACTGAAGTTAAGAAACAACTGGCAATGGCCATGGTCTCCATGGCAAGATTAACCATAATTTGGAATAGCAGGATCACAACCAGTGATAAGATCAACTTATATAAAAATTTGGTTTTATCAATATTTCTATACGGTTGTGAGAGTTGAACTTTAACAGCAAATTTAGAGAGAAGAATCCAGGCGTTTGAAAATAAATGTTATAGACGAATGTTGGGTATATGTTATCGAGAACATAAGACCAATGTTTTGTGAATTATAAAATTAATTCATTAGCTGGGCAACAAGTGAAGGGAGTAAGAAGATGAGTTGGCCAGAAGAGGACATGGCTGGATAATATTAAAGAATGGACAGGGTGTGAAGTTTCCAAACTCATCAGGATGGTCGAGGATAGAGATGAGTTGAGATCTTTCTGCACCAAATGTCTCATTGTGACACCCCTATGTCCCTGATGGATTATGTCTCATTGTGACACCCCTATGACCCTGACGGGTTATGTCTCATTGTGACACCCCTATGTCCCTGACGGGTTATGTCTCATTGTGACACCCCTATGTCCCTGACGGGTTATGTCTCATTGTGACACCCCTATGTCCCTGACGGGTTATGTCTCATTGTGACACCCCTATGACCCTGACGGGTTATGTCTCATTGTGACACCCCTATGTCCCTGACAGGTTATGTCTCATTGTGACACCCCTATGACCCTGACGGGTTATGTCTCATTGTGACACCCCTATGTCCCTAACGGGTTATGTCTCATTGTGACACCCCTATGACCCTGACGGGTTATGTCTCATTGTGACAC
Source organism: Meghimatium bilineatum (assembly GCA_034231615.1). Lineage (NCBI taxonomy): Eukaryota > Metazoa > Mollusca > Gastropoda > Stylommatophora > Philomycidae > Meghimatium > Meghimatium bilineatum. The sequence continues at coordinate 964,137 of CM067305.1, read as the reverse complement.
CCCTATGTCCCTGACGGGTTATGTCTCATTGTGACACCCCTATGACCCTGATGGGTTATGTCTCATTGTGACACCCCTATGTCCCTGACGGGTTATGGGTTTATTATTATTATTATTATTATTATTATTATTATTATTAATGTTTGTCCAGTGCTTTCCAGTTCACTGAATTGTCACCAGGCAGGTAATTAAACTGGCAGCTAGTCAATAAATATGTCAAGTTCAGTCCTGCCTACCAGGGCAAACTAAAGTATCACATTTTTAACTAGAAGGAACTGCTGTGACAGATAACAACTACTATGGTTTTCTAATATGTGGATGTTGTGTCTGAAATCATTTTCTCTTGACTACATCCTACTAAACAACTGTAATTTGACTACATCCTACTAAACAACTGTAATTTGACAACAAATTAGGATATACAAATTATATCTTTGCTTGATATATGTCTTCTGGTTGAAATATTTATTCCTGTGTTTTAGTACCTGTGTTTTCCTTTGTTAAGTTTCTTGATTTCATATTTCACCCTTAAAACTTGTACATAATGTTTGGCTTACCTTCACCATAAGTTTCATCGCAAACATTGATGTCACCAGGCAGAATAACTGTGAGACCTAAGCCTGCAGATTTCATCTTATACAAAGACGTGACAGTATCACATATCAAAATGCAAAAAGATTCTAATGACAAGGTAAGTAATGGCATGTTCCATGAGAATTTCTTCATCGATATATTTCTTTATTCTATGTGTTTTTTTTCTGTAGCTTTTTTCTTTATACTCTCTAGTTACACCTGCTTCAATTTATATTTGTTTGATATATTTTGTTCACAGTTTGAAGCATATCTCTGCATGGTTTAATAATGAGAAGGAAACAATGAGTCTTTACTTCAAAGCCAGATTTTGCAATAGTACGAGTATTTTTAGTTCAAAATTGAAAGGTTTTTAAAAATGATGTAAATTTGATTTTAACACAATCATTTTCATAATATCCAAATCATGATTTAAACTTAATATGGTTTTCATAATGTATATTTGAAGGTCATTTGGGTTTTAGATAAATTCATAATTTATTGCCTAATTTAAAAAAGGAACTCACAGTGCTAAGACTTGACTGTACTCAGATTTTCCAGTACGTACTCTGTCTCTCGAAGGTAAAAATGAGCTTTCGCAAGTTTAAAGACACAATACCTTAAGAACTCGTGCTAATCACTGCTGTGAATATGAGGAACATTCCGTCCATAGTTGGACAGGACAGCCCAGTGAGCAGGTTGAGAGAAACAAGATATTAAAAAATTCAAGCTTCAACTTGTTGGCTTAATATGTAGTGCTTCAAAAGCCCCAAAAAAGGACATTATTTTATTGTACAGGTTGTCCAAATAAGTATTCCTGCATCCTAACAAATAAGTATTCTTGCATCCTAACAAATAAGTATTCCTGCATCCTAAAAAATAAGTATTCCTGCATCATAACTAATAAGTATTCTTGCACCCTAACTAATAAGTATTCCTGCATCCTAAAAAATAAGTATTCCTGCATCATAACTAATAAGTCTTCCTGCATTCTAACAAGTATTCCTGCATCCTAACTAATAAGTATTCCGGCATCCAAACAAGTAGTCCGGCATCCTAACAAGTATTCCTGCATCCTAACAAATGATTCAAACTTTATCATAGCAGGCCTAGTTGTTGATACTTTTACAGAAGTATCGATATATATATATATATATATATATATATATCTATCTATAATCCCGAAAACTGTAAGGGTCATAGGGGTACCACAATGAATGCTTCAGCACACAGAGACCTCCAGCGATTTATATTTTCAACGATGAGTGTGAAAAAATCTTGTCTTTTCCAATCCTGAATGTTGTGTGTCCATGCTTTTATTTTTCCTCTGCTTCTTCCACCTGTGACGGCCCTTGCAGTATTGTTTTTGACATGAAATCATGTTGGCATACATGTCTAGACCGTCTAGTGAGTTTTATTAAGGAGACAGAATTACAGATATAGACATGTTTCAAGTGAACGAAAGAAGAAGAAGAAGAATGTCTAGACCATGGAAGTTTTTGTCATTTCACTATTGAAAGTTATGGTTCTTGTTGACCTGTATACACCTCTATATTATTTCTTACTTACACATTGTCGTATGTTCTCTATAGGAGATTTATAGAATTCTTCTGTAACATTTATATTTAATGGCCTATAGTCATCTCTTTATGTCCGCATGACATTCTAGATTTAACACCAACCATGAGTACCTACTTGTATGACCTTTTGTGTCTTGCAGATGGTCATTTATCAATAAGAAGAAACAATCCATTGAATATTTTCTCAGGAAATGATGACTTTTCATGCTATCATGTCACAGCAACAGAAGATTTTTGTTTGTATCTTTCTCTTTTTTATTCCATATCTTTAAACATATTATTTCTGAACAATGCAACTCGTGCACGCAGATTCTGCCTCCAGATATCCTGAGTTTCTGCCATGTTTTTCCAGTTTTTAGATTCTATGTGGAAATCTTTCATTTACAGATGTCTTCATACCTCAGCATTGGTCTACCACGGGCTCGCTGGCCTTCAGCCAGTTCGCCGAATAGTACTTTTTGGGATACAGCAGTTTGGCATTCTGCAGAAATGATCCAGCTAACGCAGTCTATTTATATTGAATGTTTCCATAGCAGATGGTAGCTGAGTGCTGCGCAACACTTCCATGTTGGTGATTTTTTCATGCCATTTGATGTTTAAGATCTTTCAGAGACATCTTAGATGAAAGATGTTAAGTCTTCTCTCATGTTTGGTGTAGGTGGTCCATGTTTCAGCACCTACTTATAAACTAATAAAATCAACGCTCATAATAACACATCAATAGATAGATGTCTGTACACTCTAGAAAGCCCTGTTTACATTATATTCTATGATCTACATTATAGGACTTTATACAAAATGATGTCACAGTTGTTTACTTCTGTGATCATCAAAGTAGGCAGGACCTGATCTGTACAGCAGAAAATTGTCTACAGTATGTTCAGAAAATTGTCTACAGTATGTTCAGAAAATTGTCTACAGTATGTTCAGAAAATTGCACTCCACTTATATCGTTGCATATTTTAGTGTGTCTTCTTATTTGCACATTCATTGATCTAAATAGAATGCTAGTGCACAAATACACAAGAAGAATCATTTCTTTTTCTTAAATGATTTTTTTTATTTTTAAAATTTTTGTTGTTGAAAAAATTGCTTAAATTTGTCATTTTTTAATAGGGATCACCACACTCAGAAGACGATATACTTCAATCTATTGGATCTCCATCTGAGTTCTTGAGATGTCGATCAATTTTGAAAGAGGAGTTTGTTCTAGAAGAAAGCCGACCGAAAGAGATCTCATCTGGTAGTGACCCAACTTCAAGTATCAGTAGTTGCAGTCAATCATCATCATCATCTCCTCGAGATTTATCTTTCTTGCAACCATCCCCCTCAAGATGCCTTAGACATGATCCTTCACTCTCAATATTACTAGAACAGCATGCAAGCACAGATTTTAATGTATCTGACTCCTTTTCCAACAGCGCTGGAAAGCCATTGATTTTGAAAGCACATAAGAGACTCAGAATTAAATCTGATAATTCCTTGTCATCTTCTCTGGAATCAGACGCTGATGATATGCGAATAGACAAAGTAATCACCAGATCCAATAGCTTAAGAAAATCCAATGACAGAATTAGTCATTCTAATCAGGAACTTAACAATTCATCTGGACCATTCTCTGTATTTAAAAGTCAAAGTATGGAGAGCATGTCATCAAGAACCCAATCTGAAATTTTGCCATGCTTGCTTACTTCAGGCACTGTAACTGCCAAATCAAATTCTGAAGGAAACTTGGATTTAGCTCAGAAGGATCTTGAGCAGAAAACAAAGTCTGATGCTTGTCAGGCTGCTTCAGACACATATCTAGTTCAAATTAAAGAACATCAAAGTGCTGCAAAGTATATTAAGCCTTCAAAGAAACTTATTATTGAACCTTTTTTAGGAAAAACAAGAATGTTATCGAACACAAAGGTTGAGGGTTATAGTTGTTCATCAGCTTGTACTATTGAAGAAAAAAATAGTGCTTCTAACAAAACTACATCCTCTAAGAACCAAAAAAATCAAAATTTACCACAAAACTCTAGTTTAAAAGATAGTCAAAGTGAACAAAATGCAGACTCATGCAATCAAAAACTCATGCAATCATTTGAAGCAGAACAGCACCAAAAGCCAGAAATACATATACATCAGCAACAAAAATCTCATTATGATATGGAGATGCCAGTAAATGCAGAATATTCAGTGAAGTTGAAACATTCCCAAGGTGCCAAACCTGGATCAATATCAGTTCAGACATTCATTTCTCAGCAAGACAAAACACCTGTAACCTCACAACAATTAAACAATATAGTAGAGAATAGTTCATTGACAAAGAATATTAATTTTTCTAGTTCATCCGCATCATTGAAATCAGCAACACTGAAACCAGCTAATTCAAACATCATATCATATGTACCAACAACTTCAAAACAGTCCCATGCAGTAAACATATCATATGTACCAACAACTTCAAAACAGTCCCATGCAGTAAACAATTTGCATGAAGATTTAGAAAACTGTCTTACTTCTGAAGAATCAAACACACTGGAAGATGCTAGTCAACAGAGGATTGAAAAACAATCATCAGTTGAATTCAAGGTTAAAGACATGGATGATGTAACAGTAAAACAATCAACTAGAGAATTCTGTAGAAACAAATCAGACAGCAGAACTGCACTTTTGAAAATTCTGAAGAAACCTCCCATAAATATTTCTCAGGAAAAAACCAGATGTTCTGCTAATATGCCACCACGACCTTTAGTTAACAGTGTTGAGACAAAACCTTCAATGCATGCTTCATATACCAAAAATGACTCCTTTACTGCTCAACAACCACTTCTACAGACAGTTTGTAATGTTTCTTGCCTGAAAACATGTTCAAAATCATCAGTTATGTTCCAGGAAAATAAAAAATGTCTCGACACATCACAAGAATCAAATAAAAATCAAGAATCTTCTAAGGCTACCCAACTTGTGCAGAAATGTAATTTGAAAAATCAAGATCCAAATAAATTGATCTTAAATATCCTTGCCAGTTTTTCCACACCTAAATCCTGTATTCAACTGAAAACAATGGAGCCATTAACTGCAAGTAAATATAATCCTGCTGCTGTCAAACCAGTTGTAGAGATGAAGAGTCCTATAATTTCCACTCCTGTCATAGTTAATCCATTTGAAGGATTTGCTCAGGCTCACACCAAAGCCATTGAAAATTCAACAAAGGATGCAATAATTAAATTGAAAAAATCAAATGCTAATAAGAACTCAAATATAAGTGTAAAGAAAACAACAATAAGCAGAAAAAAACAAAATACTGCAATTTTAAAACAAACTTCTGTTGGCAGAAAGCAAAGTGCCAAAGGGAAGGACCCAAAAGCAGAAAAAGAATCCAGACCTAAAAGTAATAGAAAATCCGGTAAAGTTCAACGTAGTTGTAAAAGTGATAAAATCACTGAAACAGAAAGTGCTAAAGTTTGTAAACCCAATACTGCTTTAATCTCAGGAATTGGCTGGCATTTGTCTACTTCATGTATCAGCAAATCAAAAATTGAGAAGGCCAGTAATTTACACTTGAATTCTAGCGGCTCAGATTTCTCGTTAGATCTAGATGATGACCATGAAGATCATGAGTATTCCGACAGTGAAGGAGAGTTACTCAGGAAAAATCCACTTCAAGCTTTCGTAGAAAATACAACAGATCATACCTCCATTTTTGTAGAAATGAAGCAGGGACAAAATAATAATCCTTCTCAAATAAACCTGGATAATGCTGGGAATATTCTTCATAACTTGAAACAGCAACACAAGACTACAGGGGATGTTGTTATGGAGGAAGAACTTCAACTTTCAGCAAAAGACTCTGCACAAGTAAATCACAGACTATCAAATGAAATTCCATTAAAGAACATTCCGGAAATATTTTCTGCATTCAGAACTTCAGATATAACTTCTACTGTTGAGAAATTATCACATCCTTATGTGAATGATGACAACAATGGGACATCTTCTGAAGCTTTTAATGGCATCATGAGACCCACATCAGAGATTCTTACCTCTGATTTTCTGCCTCTTACCTCAGATTTTCTGCCTCTTACCTCTGATCAAAATATTATAAATGAAAATGCAGAGGGTTTTATAGACTATGGATATACACCTACAGGTAAAATTTTAAGCAGATCTCAAACTTTTGAAGAGTTTAAACATCATGGGAAGGTTAAATCTGGCCTGAAGTTTTTGCAGTCTCTCAATCAAGAGAATGATGGAGAAAAGATAGATGATATTATTGAAGAGAATGATGTAGAAAAGATAGATGATATTATTGAAGAGATTCTGTCATCCACCACATCATCACTGTCATCCACCATGAAAAATGTGAAAAATCACGCAGCTTGTTCTCATATTTCTGGGATTCATACAATCAGTGATAGTGACAAAGACATACTTTTGAAAATGTCCAGCTCCATGTATGGCTCACCCTTTCATGCCAAAATGTCCACCACTTCCAAGTTGGATTCAACAGATGATCATATTTCAGAGGGCAGCATAAGTACAAAGCTACTGTCACCATCAACGAAGTCAAACTCAGAATCATGCACGACGGATGATACAGAAAAACAAAGTACTGTCAGCCATGTTTTCTCATATCCATCAACAGCTATTGAAGCAAAACATCATGGACACACTCTGACAGCTCTATCATCCAAACCACCTCCATCTGTAAGATCTGTGCCAAATGAAGATTCAGCATCCAGACCAGTTACTACTGGTAGGTTATCATCTTCTAGAGACAAAAGGAGACATCACCACAAGTTCTCTGTAAGTTCATCATTACATTTTTATGTTGTTAGCATAACATGAATCTTAGATAAATTCTAGCATAACATGAATCTTCTCAGATGTCGATATTGTTATGTTTCTAAAAATAACATGAATCTTAGATAAGTTGTTATGTTTCTAGAAATAGCATGAATCTTCTCAGATGTCGATATCGTTATGTTACTAGAAAAATTAAAAATTAAAGACAACTACTAAGGGAAATACAAACACAATAAAATATTTTGGACGTATGAACAGGCATGACATCTTGTTGAAGTCCTTACTGGAAGTTGAAGATTGTTGTACAAGAGACAGAGATACTAGTGGGAGAGAAACATCCAGAGATAGATAAATTACTTTGTGTGTCAGAATGTATTAAAACAAGACAAGAGACAGAAAATGTTTCAGGTTCATTGCAGCCAACATTCTCAGAATTTCATCTGTCTTGATCTGATGCTTCATCTGTCTTGATCTGATGCTTCTAGGTTATATTTTTGTTAATTAAATGTAATTTTGAGAAAAATGTTCTATTGAATTTTCCTTGAACTAAGATGTTACAAAAATGTTCTATTGAATTTTCCTTGAACTAAGTTGTTACAAAAATGTTCTATTGAATTTTCAGTGAACTAAAATGTTACATAAAACATCTGTAAATTGTGAGCATCTTTTCTCTGTTTTAGAAAAATGATGTCACAGAAAATGAATCAAAGCAATTGGTTAAGATTCTTAGCAGCTTTAAAAATGTGGAACTTCAAGCCAATGCTAATTTGATTGATGGACCTAGTAGTTCAGAAAGAAGCCCATCCAGAAATGTAAAACACGTCCAAGGAAGCAGTGGCCGAAACTCTATGTCCCAGACTGTCTCAACAAGTACATCATTCAGGTCGAAAGGCAGATTTCAAGAGATAAAAGACAACACAATGATAAGAATCTCAATTGAGATCAAGGATGCACCAGTTTCTGGAACAAATGTAGGAAAGGTAATTATTTTTGTCAATATTTGTGCATTTTGTTAAAAGTTAATTATTTTTAATAAGGACATTTAGAAATGGGGGCTCAAAAGGCGTTATAGATTTTTACTTAGTGTACATGAAGCTTACTTAGTGTACATTACTTAGTTCACATTTTCTCTGTGTGTTTCTGTTCTTTATTTTATTGGATACGTTAAAAATGATTTAACAAATTGTCATTGTGAAACTCCCAGTGTTTTTGTAACGGATGTATAGTTCTAGGTAAAATAAAACCATCAATTAATATTCCAACAAATTCTAAATTGCACAAGAAAATTTAAATACTAAGAGAGGTGACAAAACAAGAATATGTGATGAACATCATCAGAAAACGCCGCTGGACATACATCGGCCACATACTCAGAATGAAGGAAGTCAGAATTCCATGACAAGTTTTCATGTGGACACCAGACGGGGAAAGAAAACAGGGAAGACCAAAAATAACACTCAGAGGAACATTTATGAATGAATTAAAATCAACAGGCATAAATGCACAAGACCTACAATCCTTGGTAACTGACAGACAGGCATGTAGAACTTTGACATCTGCCCTATGTGCCAAACTTGGCAAAAGAGGAACTGACTGACTGATTCACATTTTCCCATATGTACCCATAAGGATATATAATGTTCTTCTAGCTCGTGGTCATACTTTCACATACCTTTTGCATAAGCTCTGCACCTACGATCAGATCCACCATCTTTGTACATTGTGTGTTGGACAGTCTCATGGCCAAAGTCTGTAGAACAGGGTATGGATGAGTTGTTCCAATTTTTATTGTTTGTTCTGTTTGCCCTGCAATTTTCTTGAAGACCTTATGGCTGAAATATTGATTTAGTATGTTTTATGCACTGTTAACTATATTTTATGTTCATCTGTGAACTGTAAAACTGATTTCTTTGTATTTTTTGTGAATTAGTTTTACCACCATCTCTACATAAAGAATTAGCTCTCTAATTTAACATGATTTCACAACAGGAATATGTCAATTAAAAGGCAGAAACTTATGTTTTTTAACCTTTAGTTTCTTGGGTTAATAACAGTATTTCCTACGACATTGGTTTTTTAAAAATTTGCATACTTTTTGGTGGGTGCTTGGGAAATGCAAAAACGTTTTTGTTTTCAGAAATTTTAAAATAAATTTTACACATTTAGATAAAGAATTGTATACTGCAAACCTTTGTGTAATTCATTTTTGTGTATGTATCATATACCAGATATTAGGAAGAGGTGAAGATGTTTTTTCACAAAACAACCATACATAGATGTTTGGAAAACTCAATAACTTTTGTTGTTCTTAGAGATTTTAAAACAATTTTTGGTCATATAAATAAACAATTGAATGCTGCATATATTGATCTAAGTTTTTTTGTGTACATGTGATACAAGAGGTGTCAGAAGGTTGTAAATATGGAAAAACAAAAAAAACAATAAAATCAGATTTAAAAAAATCATTTCTGAAAATTGCTCACCTTTGTTTATTTTCTGACATGGCAACCCAGAAAATAGCATTTCCATACTGTAACACACCTAAGTCTATTATATTTATGTAGTTTTATATCCAAAATATAGCAGGGAAAATAAATAACACATGTAAAACTAACTTGCCGTGTCAAAAAACTTGTTTTTGAGTTAAACCTATTGTTGCCAGCAATCCTGTAAATACGTTACCATACTTGTTCTATCATGTTATTTCATAGTGAAACCTAGGTTGTTACCATATATGATTTGAAAACGCATGTTATTTCATAGTGAAACCTAGCGTGTTACCATATATGATTTGAAAACACTTATTATTCCCAAGATTTTCTTACTATTAGAATCACAATCCATAATGATTGTATGTCAATTATACTTATTGGCGGGCAGATGGATTCAGCACTGCATGTTTTCCCAATTTTTACAATGTTTTCTACGATAAAAGTCTTCTATGTTTCTTATCATGTGCATAGCGGAAGCTAATTACAACAGCTAACTTTGATTCACTGATTCCAGTCACATGACATTAATGATTGTATGATTGATGTACATTTCTACTGTTATAAAAATCACTGAGAAGGTTGAGAACATCAAGTAAACACATACTGCTATTGTACAAGCATCAAGTCTGTGATGGGATAAGCATAGAAGACATCCTATATAGAAACACAAAATCTATCAACTGAAGTTGTCATGTGTCATGATGCATACTGGAAACAAATCAGGGCACATGCAGCTACATAAATTTAGTCAGAAGGACATGTACTGCAGAATTCACTTTGTGTCGGATTAGGTTTCAGGCCTTTGTTTAATTGTTTAATTACATGTCATATTGTGTTTTGAATAAGGTATAGGGAATGAAGTTCTCAGTAAATAGTGAGCCAGTGTCCATTCTGTGATGCTCTTTAGATGATTGTGTAGTGAAGTTGAACTGAATGAATGTGTCTCTGGGTACTACCAGACTAGAAAGTATTGTGAGTTAATGTATTTGTGCTTCGTGTATATTAACTAATATTCTTACACTGAATGCACAGTGGATTGCTTCTATCTTCATTCTCTTTCATTTTGCACAGACTGAGTCAGAGAACAGTCAACTCACTCATGAAGAGGACAACTTGCTGCAGGACATTACCAGTTCTGTCATACCTTTTGAGGTAGGAATCTTCCAACAGCTCCTGGTGTAGCCCCCTTCACAGATATAAACATCTACCAACAGTTTCTAGTGTAGCCCCTGTACAGATAAAAATATTTATTTATCTAATTAGTTATGAAATAAGGCTTTGGGTATACAAGGTAGCTTCAAAAAGTTCCAGGAATTAATGGATTCTATAGAAATAAGTAACAATAGAATTATCTACACTACATTTCCTTCAAAGTAGCTCCCTTCGACAATTACACACTTTTGCCAATATGCATATAGCTGCTGGAAACATTTGTGGAACCCATTATTTGACACCTCTCACAGCTGTCTTCTTGAACTGGTGATAATGTCATCTGCATCATAATGTCATTTTTACTTGTTCCTTTGACTGAAATCAGCACTGAAAGGACAGCGATTAAAGAATGTTGATTTCAGTCAAACGAACAAGAAAAATCAGCAGGTGCAAGGTCGGGAGAATATGGAGGCTGTCCTGTGTAATCACATTGTGCTTTGACACGTACTGCTTTACCAGTAGGGACTGATGTGCCAGTACATTGTCATACGGCAACTGTTTTTTCTCCATTTTAGTGGTTGTTTTCTTCTTTTCACATCTCTTAGACGACGGAGAATATTAATGTACATGTCCTTGTAAAACATTTTTGCCTTCAGGAATGAAATCATGGTAGACAATCACCTGAGAATAAAAATACTTATAGAAAACTTTTCCTTAATGCGCCAGCACATCGATCCATACTGGTAAAGCAGTACCTCTCAAAATACATTGTGATTACCTTGGAACAACCTCCATATCTTCCGACCTTACACCATATAATTTTTTTCTTGTTTCCTCAAGTGAAATTGTCACTGAAAGATCAGCGATTCAGGAATGCAGATGACATTGCACATTGATAAAAGTGTGTTCCGGTAGTTGCCAAATACTTTGAAGGAAATGTTGTGTTGATAATTCTATCGAAGGAAACTACTTTGAAGGAAATGTACTGTTGATAATTCTATCAAAGGAAACTACTTTGAAGGAAATATTGTGTTGATAATTCTATCGAAGGAAACTGAAGGAAATGTTGTGTTGATAATTCTATCGAAGGAAACTGAAGGAAATGTTGTGTTGATAATTCTATCGAAGGAAACTACTTTGAAGGAATTGTTGTGTTGATAATTCTATTGAAGGAAACTGAAGGAAATGTTGTGTTGATAATTCTATCGAAGGAAACTACTTTAAAGGAAATGTTGTGTTGATAATTCGATTGTTATTCATTTCTTTATAATCCACTAATTCCTGGAACTTTTTGATGCTTCTTTGTTTATAGAAGAATAGGGAGAACTTCATGCAAAGACAAGAAAATGAACAGATTTTCTGACAACACTGAAATAAGAACTATTAAAGGAAATAAAAATCAAACATTAAATATTTTGGACATATTAAAAGATATGCAACCTTTTTGAAGGCCATACTTGTAGGTAGAGTTAAGGGGAAGTCAGCAAGAAGTACACAGAGATACAAGTGAGAGGGAAACATCATAAGATGGACAGGATAAGTCTAGCAGAGTGCACCAGCAAGGCAAGAGACAAAAGATGTTGGAGCTCTGTTGCAGCCAACCTTCATTTCAGAAATCGCACTTTATGATTATGAAGGCTTAATAGTGAGTTTCATGCACATCAATGTATGTACTCTGTTTCATCACAGTACAGCTGATTCAGTACAATTCTGTTTCATCACCAGTACAACTGATTCAGTACAATCCTGTTCCATTGCCAGTACCACTGATTCAGTACAATCCTGTTCCATCACCAGTACAACTGATTCAGTACAATCTACACAACGGAAAACGAGTATCTGATTTTTTCAGTTATTAAACAATGTAGAAATTTTATTTATAGAAATATTGTGTACATTTTCTCCCCTCAAACACTTTCAGTTATTGAACAATGTACAATTCATATTGATACAACTATTGTGTAAATGTTCTTCCTCCCAACACTCTCAGTTATCTGAAAAACAACTGAGCACCTACGGAGATAACGAGCACGTGTTGAAAAAAATTCCAACTTATTTTCAGTTAGTCTTTGTTGTTGTAAAGTAAATAGTATTTCTGCATAACATTAATTTTTGTAAAGCTACCACTGTTTCTCTGCAAAATTGTTTTGTGTTAATTATAAGAAATGTATACTTTTTATGATTCAGAGAGAAAGTCAGAAATTTCCAGATTCTTGTGAGAATAGCATTGCTAGTAGCGAGTCCCCTGTAGAAGATGCCAAGTCAGATGAAGGTGATACTATTCAGTGGAAGAAAGGCAATGTTTTAGGACGTGGAGCATTTGGCACAGTATGTTATAAATAGTATTGAAAATAAATTATATTATTATATATAATTGAAAGAGTGTGTATGTGTGTGTCTTGTGAGTACAAAGTCCTGCCCTGTATGTGATTGTGTGTGTGTCTTGTGGGTACAAATTCCTGTCCTGTATTAAAACTACAACTGGAATATTTAGTCCTTTATAAAGGAACAATGATTATAAAATGGCTAATTATGATATTAAATAACATTTTGTTAAAATTTGAACTTTGCTGAGACGGTTTGAATAGTGTTTATAATTACCACTAGATAATATATATTTGTTTGTGATATTTTGTTTCAGGATGTCAAATAAATTAACTTTTTATTTTCACTATTTGTGATCAAAATTTAGTGGAAGCATCTGAGTTCAGACACTACATCAGCATTTTAGGAAATTATTGCAAATGTTGACAGTGGTTGCAACAATAGGAAACTTTAAACAAATGGAATGACAAGCACAGTACAGAAAAAGACATAGACTGAAAGACCCAAAAGAACCCACAAATAACAACTGACCAGGATGCTGAGGGTATGCACTCTTAGATGGATGATGACCTCAAGAGAGGAGCAGTTCTTGGAATTCCCCAGTGCCTTGAAGCTGATTTCTCATCAAGAATAAATAAATTATATTTGTTAGAATAAGAGTTAACAGCAAGTGAGAACAATTTTCCAGCAAGTACGGAATAGAAATCAAAGTGAGACAAATTTAAAAGCAAACACGGAATGGAAATCAAAGTGAGACAAATTTAAAAGCAAACACGGAATGGAAATCAATACCTAAAATAATAAGATTTTCATTAACAGCAGAGACATAGAGATACATACCAATGTTATGATGAATGGGCATAAACTTGAAGAAATTAATGCTTTCAAATACCTAAGATTTTGCATACGGAAAGATCTAAAATCTAAAACTAAATTAAATTAAATGATGCAGGTGGTCTTAGCTGCTATGTCCAGACTAAATCTAATAAGGAAGAGCAACATCAGTGTTGGAGGGAAGATCAGCATGTATAATTCACTAGTGCTATTGCTATATATTTTATATATTCATTTGTTATTGGTTTTATGACTTACTCTTCAGTCAGTCTTGTGTGGGTTCTTGTATTTGTTTTAGGTTTGGTGTGGTCTAACCAATGAAGGTCAACTCATCGCTATTAAACAAATTGAATTAACTACTATTGCTAAGTCTGATGCTCAAAAAGAGTATGAAAAAGTCCAGGAGGAAGTAGAACTTCTTAAGACATTGGAACATGTCAACATTGTCAGGTAGGATCTTCTAGAATATCATAACTAATGACTGAAAATAGATTGTTGGGAGTTTCTTTGATCAGATCATTGCTGGATATGAATTGACTTTATGCCACCCTGCGTAGATCAGCCTGTCAGTCTTTTCTTCATATATATATTTATAGACATGATTGCTGATGATTCTTGTGGCTTTCAGGTTAATAGACACACTCTGCTCTCTATAGATGTCAAAAAACGTACTTGTATTATATTTGATATAAAATCCCTCGATTGCTGAAAAGATGTTTTATAAATTGCATGTTCTGATTCAATTATATGGGACTAACAGAGACTTCAGTCTGGTATGTCCCCATTATTCATTTTCAACAAGCTAACAATATATATTTTGTCTGTCTCTCATTGACCAGATCAATTAGCTAACAGTAGATCTTTTGTCTGTCTCTCATTGACCAGATCAACAAGATAACAGTAGATCATTTGTCACACAACACTGATATGTCCTACCAAGCATCAGCAGTGTCACATAAATAATTTAATACACATACATCTTCATACATTTCAGTAGCAGACCTAAGTGTTAGAATTATTTAAATGTGCTAGCTCTGAATCTGAATAGTTCTTAGTTGACATTTAATTCAGCCGGAAGTCATAAATTGCAAATTAAACAATTTAAAAAAAAACTGCAGTTCCTTTTCATTCCTTGAGGAGTATGAGGATTGTTAAAATCTAGTTTATGTCAAGCTTCCTACTCATTATTCAACAACAGTTAATAAGTGGGACTGCTGAAAAACTGTATAACTATAGTACTTACATAAAACACACGATGGATCAGTTTTACAATGAACTTACAGACTAGGAGACTATTAAGTATGATATGAAAACATACACATAACAGTATACAAGACAGTTTCAACCATAAGGTCTTTTTCAAGAAAATACAAGACAATCAGGAAAAATAAGGGCACTATGAAAAAAGCATTAGACGGCAGACATTTAACAGCATAGTCATCCAAGGTAATAACAATGTACATTGATACAAGTATTGTTGTAGAGATGAACAGTCAAATAATATGGGGAAAGAGAATGAAAAAAACAACTATGTCTGAAAACAACATGAATAACAATACAACATAGACCCACTGGTGCCTTTGACATTCAGGTCACTGAAATAAAATCTTGCACCACAGTTAATAAAACTAGATATGCCCTTGAATATTGCTATATATTGCAGTTTGGTATCCTTAAGCAATTTGCTCTTAATATAGATCTTTGATTTATTTAGATTTGGGTTGCGGGCCTTTTTAGGGTTGTTTTCAGGCATAGTTTTTTTGTCATACTCATTTCTTATATTATTTTAATATGCCAATCTATCATTAGACTGCTGTAAGTTATTTTAATGCTCATTATTGTAATACACATCTCTACAGCAATACTTGTGTCTATGTATGTCATTATTATCTTGGATGTCTCTGCTGTTAAATGTCTGCTGTCTAATGCTTTTGTCATAGTGCCTTTTTAAACTGTTTTCACTGTTTGTCTTATATTTTCTTGAAAAAGACCTTAAGGTTCAAATGTTCAAACTGCCTTTTATATTGTTATTTGTTTACTTTTATTTTATTTATACTGTTATACTTTGATAATGTTTTTTTTATACCCATACTCAATAGTATGATAGTCTGTGCAATAATTGTAAAACTGATCGAGCTTGTGTTTTGCTAATTTACTCATTATTGAAACAGATTGTACTGCTTTTAATCATGTTTTTTTTGTTGTGCTTTTCTAAATAATTGTTAGTCATTAATATTATTAAAACTATGGTAATTATTATTATCATAAACTAATTCATGTTTCATTTATCAGTTACTTAGGTACAAGTCTAGAAGATAATATAGTCAGCATATTCATGCAGTTTATTCCTGGAGGTTCAATAGCCAACATCCTGGCTAGATTTGGTGCTCTGGAGGAGTCAGTATTTAGACGATACACTAAGCAGATATTAGAAGGCGTGAAATACCTACATTCAAATGATGTCATTCATAGGTAAGTAAGTAGTGTGGAAACACAAGTAAATAAATACTATGGAAACATTCTTAACAACCTTTTGCACTTACCGTATATTTCCGTGTATAAGCCAAGGATGTGACTTTAATGTCCAAATGTGACAAAAATTGAAAACTAGTGTATAGGCCAAAGTAGGAAAAATAATAATACTATGCAGTGTCATTATTATAAGAATGAAGGGACACATGAAAGTATAGTAATAGGAAAACTTAAGCAGCAGTAAGACACAGGTCATTTCTTCTGTTTACAACCTACCTGTACTCACATAAAACACAACAATCAGGATAATACAGTGCGTTTTTTGTCTGGTGCGCTGCCAGCCACTGGAGTGTTCCCCAATAACAGATTCATTCATTCATTCAGCGTTGTATCCACAACAGAGGTTGGTTGTTGTTTGCTAGTGTTGGTATCAGCCTTTACGGAAAATTCAAGCTGAGCCAATGAATGGAACTTTGAACTTGACTTTAAGATTTCCTGTCAAATCGTACAGTGAAACTAAAAGGTGTGAAAACAGTTTTTGTGAATGTGACTGAACAGTTTCACTGTTTTTGGTTGCTTTGCAGATGGGACATGTTTCATAATGAAACTAACTTGTTCATATTATTTTTTGTGAAAACAAATTTAAAAAACATCAATCTCAGTAATGTTTATCATTAGCCCTAATGGCCCTTCAACTTCAGAATAGTTGTGAAGCCAGAGATAACCTCAAGTGGTACTATCAACTATACACCCATGGTACTCTTTGTTGTCAATCAAACACACCCAACAAGAATTGATGTCCCAATCATCATCAGATTTCTTTGTTTCCTGCATGAATGACATTAGTTTATAGTCTTAATTTTCTTGTCAAAAGTGGTACAATAGCAACGTGTGACTCGAGTCAACTACAGTGTAGCAAAATATACTGAGCCTGTAGACTGTAGTTGCCAACAGCGTGCCAAAGGTTAATATGTAAACCATGACATAGTACATTCCATTATATAAACTACATCCTGCTAATGTTGAAACTGTCATGGTATAGTTTAGTTTAGTTTAGTATAGTTTACTTTTATTTGTATTTTTTCATTTGTAAACAAATGCAGAAGAAGAAAACATAGTCACATCTTCAGGTTTCTCACAAATCATCATGATGTTGTTCTCCATTCATCATGATGTTGTTCTCCATTCATCATGATGTTGTTCTCCATTCATCATGATGTTGTTCTCCATTCATCATGATGTTGTTCTCTATTCATCATGATGTTGTTCTCTATTCATCATGATGTTGTTCTCTAGGCCTGCCCGTTGCTATTAACTAAAACCTGTGTTGGTAAAACACCAAGAAATCCCCCTGAGACATCTTACCATTTCTCTTTTTATAACTTTCCTATTGTCTAACCCAGTGAAGGGAATAATTTACTGTATACATTTTAATATTATGATCTGCTGAAAACTGTGTTCCTATTTCTGGCAGGGATATAAAAGGAGCAAATATAATGTTAATGCCAAATGGTGTGATCAAGCTGATTGACTTTGGTTGTGCTAAGAGACTGTGCTTCAACTTAAGCTTTTCCCATACAGAGCTTCTGAAGTCCATGAATGGAACTCCATTTTGGATGGCTCCTGAAGTTGTAAATGAGAGTGGACATGGGAAGAAGTCTGACATCTGGTAATTTTTGAATTATTAAAATTGTATTTTATAACTTTGTATAGTTACTCAACTTTAATCAGAAAGAAAATGTTAGTAGGCTTATAAATAATAGTTGCTAAGTTCTGTTTTCAAGCTAACCTGTCTGTGTAACGTTGGATGATTTTTATAATCATATATATCAGTCTCTCTCAGCTCTCCCGCGATTCATCATGACATTGACCTTACTGAAACATGATTTCAATTTACTTCTAAAAAATTCATCATCCTAATCACAATCCATAATGATTTTACTGAAAATACAATAAAATAAATGTCTGAAACCCGATTCACTTTCATGGTGCTGCTTTAGTTTGAATATGTCAAAAGATTACGAAAATTTCGATATTTCACTGACATTCTGTCCACATTTAAACTTGAAGAAAAAATAAAGTCACAATGAATAACTTGCCAGTTTTCAAATAATCTGGTAACCACAACTTTTGTTAATGAGATTTCTTTTAGTGATTATAGAGGACCTTGCAACTGGGCTTTTGTGGGGCTTGTACACTAGACCGCGGCTATATTATATAGTGTAAACTGTTTTTGAACGCACTCCATGTGAGCGTGCTTAACGTTAAAACTCAATACAAGAGTTAAGTACATTGCCAATAATTTTCAGGTTGGATTCACATAATTAATTTGGCCAAAATAAATAAAATGGTAATACTTGCATGAACATAAGTCTGCTGCGAAAATATTTATAGAAAAATATAAGGAAAAATTATGTCACATGCTACAAGTTCAAATATTATCAATAAATTGTAATATCATAACACATCAAAATTATGCTGGAAGTAATGTTAATATATCAAAATTTCAATCAGAACCATTATAAATGTTGATATTAATATGAAAATTATTTTAAAATGCACAAAATGCACATCTTTATCAATTTTTACAATTAAAATCGTGGTATTCGTGAATTATGATTTGAATAAATGATGATAAGTAATAAATGAGTTCAGATTGTATTTGTGCATTATAGACATTTATAATATTGTTGAAGATCTGAGGCTTATGATCTTGTTTCACTAGAATAATAGTTTAGTATGTCTTCACAATCACACATCATTTGTCAAAATCTGTGAAAAATTAAGAATTTGTTTTCTTAATTAAAAACAAAATATTTTAAGAAGAATACAGCTCAATTTCTTCATTGACCTTCAGGGAAGAAAATTTAACACAAATTTATTAGGCCACAGCCTGAATTTCAATTCAGTGGCCACAGGGCTGACCATGGCCAGTGCGACCAAAATAGCCAAAGACAGATAACTCCAACTTTTCTCTGTGACGCTTAATAGCATAAGTGGAAATGACAATAGATAGATTGAAATGATGGGAGTATTGCTCCATTGTACAAGAGTTAGTATATTACTAAAATAGTCATGTAAGTGTCTGTTTCAAACATAATAAAAATTTAGCCTATGAAAACTCATAATTCTGCAATATTTCATATAAGTTAGCTTGTTAATTCTCTGTTCTTTAATGTATCTTTATTTTTAAATTGATATGCATTTGTTATTGTTTGTTAACAGGAGTATAGGCTGCACTGTTTTTGAGATGGCAACACGTAAACCTCC
Source organism: Meghimatium bilineatum (assembly GCA_034231615.1). NCBI lineage: Eukaryota > Metazoa > Mollusca > Gastropoda > Stylommatophora > Philomycidae > Meghimatium > Meghimatium bilineatum. The sequence goes on along the minus strand of CM067305.1, from coordinate 944,648 downwards.
ATGGTTAGTGTCTCCAATATTGTGTCCTTTTTGTCAGATTATGTTACTATATATTTTGTCACAGATTATGTTACTATATATTTTGTCACAGATTATGTTACTATATATTTTGTCACAGATTATGTTACTATATATTTTGTCACAGATTATGTTACTATATACTTTGTCACAGATTATGTTACTATATACTTTGTCACAGATTATGTTACTATATACTTTGTCACAGATTATGTTGCTATATACTTTGTCACAGATTATGTTACTATATATTTTGTCACAGATTATGTTACTATATATTTTGTCACAGATTATGTTACTATATACTTTGTCACAGATTATGTTACTATATACTTTGTCACAGATTATGTTACTATATACTTTGTCACAGATTATGTTACTATATACTTTGTCACAGATTATGTTACTATATACTTTGTCACAGATTATGTTGCTATATTTAATACAGGATAAATACAATATCATTAACACTTTCATAACAAAATTGATTTTGGTATTATTTGTTTGTCAGATGACAGTAAATCACAGAGTTCTAATTAATGTCTAAGTAAAACTGTAACTGTGGCAGATATTGAAGACTTTGTGTTGAATTCTCTGAAACTTTGAGTATCTTGGGTATTGAATGGCTGTATTCCTCTGTAATATGTTTTCTTCAATCAATGAGATATAAAAATTGTACTCCAATTTTGAAAGAATAGATGTTTGTTGGTTTACACTTCTAACATTCCAATATTAGGGAAAATATGTCTGCCTTTTTTTCTGAAGAAAAATCAGGCAATAAACAGTTTGTACTAGGTCCACTCAGGTGGCACCCAATCGTCTCGAAACGTGCGTCAGCATATCTTTCGTCTTTGACCACACCGCTTCCTTACTCCTGTCTTCTAAATTTTCTCTATCCAGATCTCCACTTGCATTCACTTGTTGTCTTTGATCAAACTCTGATTGTGCAATCATCCTTCCTTCCTTGATCTGCTTGAGATACAGGAAGTGCATGAACTTCATTGCCTATCTTGTGGCACATTTAAATAAAAACAAAAGAAACCTACTCAGTCAAAGATGGATGTGTTGGGCCATTGCTGCAAATAAAATGGTGAAAGACAAAAAACTCTGAATTCCCCCATGACACTTAACGGCACTAGTGGATATGGCAATAGATAGATCACTTTAATGTTCTGATCACTATAATGTTCTGATCACTATAATGTTGCATGAAGACTTGAAATCTGAAATATTATTGAAAGAATAAGTCATATATCTAGTACAATGTTACTTCTCCAGGGCTGACATGAATCCAATGGCTGCAATCTTTGCAATTGGGTCCCCTTCACGTCCTGTGCCTACTATTGGAAGTAAATTTTCCCATGATGCCAGAGATTTTGTTAGTCAGTGTATGACAAGGTAAGTTTTATAATATTGGGTGGGGTGGTGTTTAAGACCCCCCCCCCCAAATCTAAATCAAAACGTGACTTTTATTACTAGGCATGTAACCAAAAGCTGAATAAAGACCCACTTCCCTCTCTTGATTTTTTTTGGACAAAAAAGGGAAATTACACATGAAATGTGAATAACCCATTAAACAATTTTATTTGTATTTCCTCTTTTTTTTAAAGGCACAACCCATTGTTGAAACATCTACAGCCCTGTTTCACATAACCCTATTCTGTGTTGGAATATCATAGAAGAAAGTGATCTCTGGAATGTACCCTTGTGTGAACCTCATAAAAAGTTATTTTATAGCCTCTGCTATCTCTGTGGTTAATACTTTGCATTGGTGACCCCTGGTTTTTTTGTCCACTGTATCTTAACCATATATTTTAAGGAAAGCTATTTAAGATTCCAGTGACATGACTGAATCTCTTACTCTGCTTTCTTTTGATGAGGTCTAGTATTTTATATGCACTTGTTTCATTATTGGCCCTATCCTGTAATATAAGCATTCTGTGCAGGACCTCTATACATGAATTGTTACTGCACATTTTTTCTCTGGTTTGATGTCAGCATCTATGCTTGGAACTGGTAATAACATTGGGAGGAAACTCCAAATCATATTTTACTTTATTTTTATATTGCTCACTTTGTCTGACTTCCTGGTAATAATATTAGCTTAATCTTTGAAATTCCCTGACATTGAGTTGTGATCTTTCACTTTTTAATGAATTGTGGAAGCAATATCTGACATAGAAAGCATTGTTACACTTTGCTGTCATACAATCCAGAGCGTACTATCTCCCTATACCAAGGGTGTTCTACTTATATCCTTATACCAAGGGTGTTCTACTTATCTCCCTATACCAAGTGTGTTTTACTTACCTCCCTAGCTATACCAAGGGTGTTCTACTTATCTCCCTATACCAAGGGTGTTCTACTTACCTCCCTATACCAAGGGTGTTCTACTTATCTCCCTATACCAAGGGTGTTTTACTTACCTCCCTATACCAAGGGTGTTCTACTTATCTCCCTATACCAATGGTGTTTATAAATGTTTTGGACATTTCCATCTTTAAAAATCTGTCCAAATGTTCTGAATGAATTTGAAAGCCCCAGAGTTATTTTAAGTGCGAAATCGTATTTACTATAATGCTAGGTGTGGATTAACATTACTTTATATCACAAAATCTCACCTTTGATCTCAAGTAAAGACTGCGAGGGAGAGGAGATGGCTACTGCCCTCATTTGCAGAGCCACTGAAATGTGAGATCGCTAACATCTCACACCCCTACGACATTAATAAATGCTATGGGTTACTTTACTATTGCTACTTTTGAAAAATCTGATTTTTTTCATGATTAGTACTCATAAATGATGTCTATATATTTGTCTTTAATGGGTGTCACCATTTTGAATAATATATTATCCTGGGTGGTCTATTTTTAGTAATACAATTTTTAGTAATATGGTTGCCATATTTCTGAAGTGTCATAACTGTTTCAACATCCGTCAAAGTTGGCTAGTAAAGTGTTAAAGTTGATTAGTAAAGTGTTAAAGAAGTATTCGATTGGAATAATTATGGAAAGAATATCTAGCAGAAGAATAATTATGTCAGGAATATTATTGTATGTAAGGAATATTATGTAGGATGTAAGTGTTTTCAAACATTATAGTGTAGGGAATATCTGTTGATAGAATAATTGTATAGAAGTGAAGTGTTATAGGGCAATATTAATATTTCCTGGACTAAAAGATAAGGAACAGTGAGGTTATGAGAATGCTGAATATAGAGAAAGGATGGCTTGTGAATACATCTTTACACAGAAAATTGAAATATTTCAGACATATAAAAAGACACAATGGCATGGAAAGACGGATATTAGAGGGCAGAATCCCGGGAAGTAGAAGAAGAGGTAGACCTAGAAGGAGATGGACATCAGATGACATCAAAGACTTATGAAGATATCATTTGAGGAGGCAGGCTGATTGGCACAGGATAGAGTCGGGTTCAATTGCAAAGGCAATGTTCTGGAAATAATGTCACGTGGTGATGATGAGAATAATTGTGTAAGAAATATTATATCTTATGCCTCAAACCTTATATAAGAAAATATCTCATATGGTAAATGAAGTTCATAAAGAATATAAGAAAATATCTCATATGGTAAATGAAGTTCATAAAGAATATATGAAAATATCTCATATCGTAAATGAAGTTCATAAAGAATAACTGAGAATGGAAAAATTGTGGAAGGGATATTTTAGAATGTATTAACCCTATCACTCCTATGAGATTTCCCAATTGTCAATCCCCCATCCCTAACACAAGGGGCATAACTCCTCCAAATTGTTGATATGATGATATTAAAAATGCATTTTCTTTAAAACTGTCTGTCCTATCACACTCAGACTTGGCAGATAAACAGAAAAATGAACAGTCTCACAGGAAACTATACCAACAATAATCTAACACTTATACATTCCAAAAAATAAACTGTTAAAGTTAGAATTAAAAGGTGAAAAAAATTTGTAACTTACATTTTCAGCACAGGAAAAGTATCTGGACTCATCAGTAGTCAACTTGTCAATGTTGCATGATACTGCGAGAAACATTCCCCTTTGCCCAGCCAAATCTGACACAAACTACAACCATAGACGGTCTCATGTGCCCTGTTTCTGCTTCCATGCTGCCGGTTCTTCACACACCAGAAACATGCCCTTTTGTTCCCTACCATACGAATAAGCCTGTGCTCAAGCAGGTTATTGTTACCGACACCCGAAGTTGCAGCATGATTGGTGGGAGCCTTCCTTTTCTTCGATATGTTGCCACTTAAGAAAGCTGAGCTCAAACTCAATCGGAAGGCTATCTGCGCAACATTCTTTTCCTTCGGGTGGGGTCGATGGGAACAAGAGTGAAGGATGGAGCTGTTGATGATGGCAGTTTGCAGGAGGAAGCGAAACATGTACCTCCACCATTTGACAGATTTCCTGCCCACAGGGTAATAGGAACAGAGTTGGTCAAATCTGTCTACTCCTCCCATAGACTGATTATAAACAGCCACCGGGGATGGTATCTGCAAATCTATTTTGCCGTGTGGGGTACGACGTGCCACAGTTGTGAGACCTGGTGTTGTGTTTGTACTCAGAATGGATACAAATCTCTTGTCTCTCCAAACAGTGGCCACTGTGTTACCTTGCTGCCTATACTGCACATCACCTCGCTTCATAGATTTGGTACTCTTAGGTTTGAAAGCATCTGGCCATCCCTTGCGATTTGGCCGTATCGTGGAACATGAGTATGATTTGTTTTGCAACAGATCATTTGCCAGCTGAACAGATGAAAAATAATTGTCATAAAAAATATGGTGATTCTTTCCAAAGAAAGGCCGACATAATTTAGTGACAACATAATGTCCAGATCCATGTGGCATTGGTTCCAGAACTTTGCCAACATAGACATCAAAGTCTAACAGATAACCTGTTGCAGAGTCGGCCGCACACCAGACCTTGATCCCCCATGGGTGTGGCTTACCCTTGATGTACTGCTTGAAGGAAAGACGACCATTGTAAGCTATCATAGCTTCATCAATGCTTATGTTCTTTCCAGGAGAAAAAACAGAAGCAATATTCCTTTTGACCATATCCAGAAATGGTCTGACTTTATATAGGGGATCATAATCTTTGTGGCCTTTGGGATGCTGCCTAGAAGAATCATTCAGATGAAAATATTGAGATATTTTCTCAAATCTATTTTTCCCCAAGCATGATGATATACCTGGAACATTGAGCCTGTCATCTGTACTCCAATACATGCTATACTCAGGCAATACATGTATGCCCATCACGATGTAAATATGGAAAAAAAGTTTTATTTCGCCGGCAGTTACGGGTGACCAGTACGTGTCTTCTTTTCCTGCTAGTTCTTGACGCTGTGTTGCGTACAAATTGGTCTGATCTGCTGCAAATTGATAAAACTCCTCATTGACGATGAGACTAAAGTAATCAAAAGGAGTAGCATTCGCATCAAGATCATGCACAGGGCCAACGTTTTCAATAAAGTTCTCGACTTCCACAGGAAAAATTTTGTCACTCCAGTCGTCATTCATGACGCTACTATTAGTGTCGCTAATTTCGTCCTCGTGGTCCGAATCACTATCGAAATCAAATATAGGAACTTCAACGTCGCTTTCAACATCTTCTACAGCATGTAAATCACATGCATCGTGCATATCACCATCGCAACTGCGGCCGGTCACATCAGTATACATACGAATAATATCTTCCATTTCAAAAACTAGGTCTAAAATTTCGCTACATCTAAATAATTCGTATAAATACAGTCTTACGTCCTTTCGCTCCGATTGAAAAACTAAAAAGGAAGCTAAACCACAGATCTGCGCAATGGTCGTGGTTTTTGATAGATCCGGCGGAAACTAAAAATGTACTATTGATCGCAACGGAACACGTAAAAAAAAGCGACTCCGTGACGCTCCAGGTGTCAGCACATAGAAGCGACTCCGCGGAGCTCTAAGGGCGAATCGGTTAAAGTTGACAAAAATTGTATGACTAGAGACAACAGTCTAGAATATACAATTTGTAAATGTGTAAATTCTTTAACAAATGTTCGTCTCACAGGGACCAAGATACAAGACCAGGAGCTTCAGATCTTCTAGAACATCCATTTATCTCTAGACAGGCCATTTCAAGAACATCTAGGAATGAGGACTGATACTCATTACAGCACAGAATAATACCAAACCATTTAAAAGTGATAACCATTTATCATTCAGAGAAAAGTGAGTTCAGTACCTAAGGACATGGTGGACAATTTTTTAGATGGAAAAAGGTTTTCCATGCAGGGAGTATCTATCAGAAGATACTTGCACTGTGCATGATCCAAGCAAAAAAGATTGGGAGCTTCCTCCATAGGCATTGTATAACAGTTCAAGACAGATAACTCAAGTCTCCTGGCTATGAAAGCATACTCTGTAATAGCCACCTCTACTGCATATAGCAAGCAAGAGCTATTTACTTCCTGTGGATCTTGACACGCAAAACAAATACAGTGGAATCCCTCTAGAGAACATTCTTTTATAACAAATTTCCCTATATAACAACACTTTTCAAAATCCCCAATTATATTTATTCAATATTGTTTTTACTGTATATAGCGAATTTCTGTTTACATACATATTTTGTTGGTCCTGGCATAATTGTTATAATGAGACTCCACTGTATATTTCAATAACATAGCATATATCACAATTATTTTATTCATAACTGTAAGTTATTTGTGTATGCCTATATGTTGATATAAATGTACAACTCTGTCGTTAATCATTTTATTGGATTAATTGTAGAGATTTTAACTTGTGATATCATGTCTAACTTTAAAGATTGTTGTTAAAGGCTTTTGAGTTTATTTGTTGCAATTAATTACTGTACTAAATTTTTTATTGTTTTTATTATGGCCATATCAAGGTATTATTTGTTTGTGTACTTTATTAATTTGTCTGGGAAGAACATTTACATTTTGTATGACATTCTATTTCAATTTTATACATTTTTTAACATTAACTGTGAGATGGACATTTACAAGTGATAGTGCCAGTTGGCAGTATAGTCGACATTAGTTATGTCCTTCATTCACATCACAGTAGCAGTGAAAAGTTGACAACCCCACTTGTGATGTAGCTGAGAGATTTGTGACTTAAATCACAATTTTATCTGGCAATACTGCAGCAGATTTTACAGTACCATATATTTCCGAACATAAGCCAATCTGTTTATAAGCCGAGGATATAATTTTAATTTCAGAATGTGACCAAAATCAGAAACCCATGTATAAACTGAGGTACAAAAAGAATAATACCAGTAATAATACTGTGGAATTGGGTTATAATAATAATGTTTGTTTGTTTGTTTTGCGTTCGCTCCATTGTAACCATCACGGATATCCGTGCGATTTCCGCAGGGAGCGTGATTACGTTGTGCCACTGTTATGCGCCTTGTAGGCCTAGCACATCCGATTTCGGCATGATAATAATAATGAAGGGACAAGTGAAATATTGCTAAAAGGAAAATAACACACACTTTATCAATGGTATAACGCATGGTCATTTCATCCATTACCCAACCTATAAATACATAAAATAAAATACATCCAGGATAATATAGTGTGATCTTTCCCTGGAGGCGTTACTAGTCTCATAAATTTCCAGTATTGTGTCATGTTCTGACACAAGAGTTATATCTTTTGACCACGCGTTTAGATTTGCTTTCAAATCTTTTTTGAAAAGGTGGTATGAAAAGGTGGTATGAAAAGGTGTGAAGATAGTTTTTGCAAAGGTGACTGGACATGAGAAGATGTGTTTTACTGTCGTTTTAGCTTTCTTGGCAAATGGGGACACGTTTGCGCTTCTCCCACCCAGGGTTTTGAAAAAAAGCAAATCTCTGCCTAAGTGGGAGAAATTCTTATGTGGCGTGTTTTTGCTTACCCAAATGAAAGCTTGGACAGACAAAAGTCACTCTCTGGAATGGCTGGATAAAATGTGGGAGAAGAGGAAGGAGACTACTATAATAAAACTTTTGATGCTAGTATGGGACGCATTTCGCACCCTCTCACTGAGAAGTGGAAAAATTATGCCATGAGATGGGGCTGTCTCTATCTAGTTTCTGGGGAGCATACCTCCCTCCTGCAGCCACTAGATGTCTCTCTTAATGTAACCATTGAAGGACAGACTTTGAGTAAAATATAATTAATATATTGATCCATTTTAGCTGTGACTCGGGGTGACAAAGTAAATAAAAATATGATGTCATTGTAATCGCTAAGTGGGTCCAACCATGATTGGATATTCCATTTGAAATTATGGTCTGATCTCTTTGAAAAAGTGCTCCATCATCAATACAGCGGATGGAAGTGAGGATGGCGCTATCTTTGAGCGAAATATCTATAATGTACCAGTAGACAGTAAGACAGAGATATGATCTCCACTCTGAATTTGAATTATTTTTTTGGTACCGGTAAATTTTGTCCTGCTTGTTTGTATTTTGTGTTACTGTTTTTGTACCTGTAATTATTTTTTTAAATGTTAGTGTGCTCATATATAAGCCAAGCCGCTTACACTTTATATGATTTTGTCTTCTGTTTTTGTTACTAGCACTGTGTGTAATGCACTATTTATAATCATGCAATGCACCATGAGTTGGCAACCAATGATCTAGGAAATGCTGAACTATATGAAGAAAGACTTTATAGTGATTACAAATATTGTTGCATTCAGTACAAATGTAATGTGCACACCCAGTGGGCTTCATTTATTGTGAGATTTTACAAATATATTTCCTGCTTGTACATGAATTTTTTCATATGTATTTCTACTGTAAAATGTGTTGTTTACTTATTTTACTTTGGCATTACTTGATATACAGTTCAATGTTATATACCATAACTGAATTACTTGATATACAGTTCAATGTTATATACCATAACTGAATTACTTGATATACAGTTCAATGTTATATACCATAACTGAAATATTACAGTATTATACGTTAATTCTATATTATAATTATTGAACCCTTAGCAATGACTTACCGGTAGTTAAATGGAATATGGGAGGAAGTGAATTAAATATATTGCTGTATTTTAATGTATTGATAAATATGCCTAAAAAACATGATGATTCATCACTTGATGATTTGAAATGAAATAAATTCTCTTCTTGTTACATATTTTAATGTCCTTTCCTATACGCCATCAAAACAAGTTGACACATATTAAATTTACAAATAGCATAGGTGGGAGCAAATATCCACATGGGGCAAAGATCTGCATGAAGTTTATTTCGAATCTATGGGTTTTCCCAATATTACACATAACTACATCAAATACCAACACTCCGATCTCTGATAGAACAAAGTTTAATAGGTCAAGTCTGCCGAAATCGGATGTGCTAGGCCTACAAGGCGCATAACGGTGGCACAACGTAATCACGCTCCCGGCGGAAATCGCATGGATATCCGTGATGGTTACAATGGAGCGAACGAAAAACAAACAAACAAATAGGTCAAGTACAAGTCAGTGTTCAACAATGAGGAAAAATATTTCTTCACTGTGTTTGATCAAAGTTTTTTTCTAATTCTCACTCTCTGTCTGGTGTTATCATTAATATTGTTATTGTTTTAAATGTTCAAGCTAAAATATTTATTGTGTTGTTAAGTTTTTAAGCACATTACCATGTCAGTGTACAGTGTAATTTTGTCAGAATTTATGATAATTGCTAACAATGTGATTTGGGGTAAAGATCCATACAGTTAATGAGGCAAATGTCCGCATTCAAAATGTATGAAGAACTGCTCTTCAGTATAGCAAATGTCATGAGGAAACCACAGATTCAGAGCCAGGAGAAACCAACATTTAAGATTATAAGGATCACCTAATGTTACATGATTAAATTCAAAAAGGGTCCTTGGCAACTATATTTTAAGATTTTTTTTTCATATTAAAGTTTCTAAACAGCATAGTTTTAGTGTTTTATAATTTTCACATTTGTAGATATGTAAATACAAACAGAGAATCAATTATTCCACAGTTTTTTATCAATTCTTCCTCAATTTTATAATGGTTGGTATCACCATTTTGCCTGCGAATCTTTACCCCATTAGATAAGGCAAAGATCCTGTTTTACTTATGTCCATAGACACTCATTCTATTGTTCAAACGTAATCTTATGTTTTTCAGTACCCTGATTGATATAAGATGGATATATAAGCTACACACCTGATAATAGTTATTAGTGTCCTGCAGTTAGTGTCAAAATATACCAGAAAGTGAAAAATGTGGATCTTTGCCCCCACCTATACTTTTAGATTTGCTTTCAAATATTTTTTGAAAAGGTGGTATGAAAAGGTGGTATGAAAAGGTGGTATGAAAAGGTGTGAAGATAGTTTTTGCAAAGGTGACTGGACATGAGAAGATGTGTTTTACTGTCGTTTTAGCTTTCTTGGCAAATGGGGACACGTTTGCGCTTCTCCCACCCAGGGTTTTGAAAAAAAGCAAATCTCTGCCTAAGTGGGAGAAATTCTTATGTGGCGTGTTTTTGCTTACCCAAATGAAAGCTTGGACAGACAAAAGTCACTCTCTGGAATGGCTGGATAAAATGTGGGAGAAGAGGAAGGAGACTACTATAATAAAACTTTTGATGCTAGTATGGGACGCATTTCGCACCCTCTCACTGAGAAGTGGAAAAATTATGCCATGAGATGGGGCTGTCTCTATCTAGTTTCTGGGGAGCATACCTCCCTCCTGCAGCCACTAGATGTCTCTCTTAATGTAACCATTGAAGGACAGACTTTGAGTAAAATATAATTAATATATTGATCCATTTTAGCTGTGACTCGGGGTGACAAAGTAAATAAAAATATGATGTCATTGTAATCGCTAAGTGGGTCCAACCATGATTGGATATTCCATTTGAAATTATGGTCTGATCTCTTTGAAAAAGTGCTCCATCATCAATACAGCGGATGGAAGTGAGGATGGCGCTATCTTTGAGCGAAATATCTATAATGTACCAGTAGACAGTAAGACAGAGATATGATCTCCACTCTGAATTTGAATTATTTTTTTGGTACCGGTAAATTTTGTCCTGCTTGTTTGTATTTTGTGTTACTGTTTTTGTACCTGTAATTATTTTTTTAAATGTTAGTGTGCTCATATATAAGCCAAGCCGCTTACACTTTATATGATTTTGTCTTCTGTTTTTGTTACTAGCACTGTGTGTAATGCACTATTTATAATCATGCAATGCACCATGAGTTGGCAACCAATGATCTAGGAAATGCTGAACTATATGAAGAAAGACTTTATAGTGATTACAAATATTGTTGCATTCAGTACAAATGTAATGTGCACACCCAGTGGGCTTCATTTATTGTGAGATTTTACAAATATATTTCCTGCTTGTACATGAATTTTTTCATATGTATTTCTACTGTAAAATGTGTTGTTTACTTATTTTACTTTGGCATTACTTGATATACAGTTCAATGTTATATACCATAACTGAATTACTTGATATACAGTTCAATGTTATATACCATAACTGAATTACTTGATATACAGTTCAATGTTATATACCATAACTGAAATATTACAGTATTATACGTTAATTCTATATTATAATTATTGAACCCTTAGCAATGACTTACCGGTAGTTAAATGGAATATGGGAGGAAGTGAATTAAATATATTGCTGTATTTTAATGTATTGATAAATATGCCTAAAAAACATGATGATTCATCACTTGATGATTTGAAATGAAATAAATTCTCTTCTTGTTACATATTTTAATGTCCTTTCCTATACGCCATCAAAACAAGTTGACACATATTAAATTTACAAATAGCATAGGTGGGAGCAAATATCCACATGGGGCAAAGATCTGCATGAAGTTTATTTCGAATCTATGGGTTTTCCCAATATTACACATAACTACATCAAATACCAACACTCCGATCTCTGATAGAACAAAGTTTAATAGGTCAAGTCTGCCGAAATCGGATGTGCTAGGCCTACAAGGCGCATAACGGTGGCACAACGTAATCACGCTCCCGGCGGAAATCGCATGGATATCCGTGATGGTTACAATGGAGCGAACGAAAAACAAACAAACAAATAGGTCAAGTACAAGTCAGTGTTCAACAATGAGGAAAAATATTTCTTCACTGTGTTTGATCAAAGTTTTTTTCTAATTCTCACTCTCTGTCTGGTGTTATCATTAATATTGTTATTGTTTTAAATGTTCAAGCTAAAATATTTATTGTGTTGTTAAGTTTTTAAGCACATTACCATGTCAGTGTACAGTGTAATTTTGTCAGAATTTATGATAATTGCTAACAATGTGATTTGGGGTAAAGATCCATACAGTTAATGAGGCAAATGTCCGCATTCAAAATGTATGAAGAACTGCTCTTCAGTATAGCAAATGTCATGAGGAAACCACAGATTCAGAGCCAGGAGAAACCAACATTTAAGATTATAAGGATCACCTAATGTTACATGATTAAATTCAAAAAGGGTCCTTGGCAACTATATTTTAAGATTTTTTTTTCATATTAAAGTTTCTAAACAGCATAGTTTTAGTGTTTTATAATTTTCACATTTGTAGATATGTAAATACAAACAGAGAATCAATTATTCCACAGTTTTTTATCAATTCTTCCTCAATTTTATAATGGTTGGTATCACCATTTTGCCTGCGAATCTTTACCCCATTAGATAAGGCAAAGATCCTGTTTTACTTATGTCCATAGACACTCATTCTATTGTTCAAACGTAATCTTATGTTTTTCAGTACCCTGATTGATATAAGATGGATATATAAGCTACACACCTGATAATAGTTATTAGTGTCCTGCAGTTAGTGTCAAAATATACCAGAAAGTGAAAAATGTGGATCTTTGCCCCCACCTATACTACATCTAATTTTCATATCACATCACTAGTTCATTGGTGAAAATGACCTTATAAAATGTTGTTGAATATTTGTCTTCTGTAGTGTTATCTTTACTTCACTTGTTGATTGATCAATCCTAACTGCTGACAAAAGATGTTTTTTCTTTCATTTTTTTATCAGATGTAAATAGAATAATGTTCATTAATCACAATAATGTTGAATACATTTTTTGAAAGTAAGTGACTAGAAAATTGGTATTTTAGTCACACAAGAATATATGAGCTCACTTCACAGTAGGTGAAAACTCAACTTGCAAAATTCATGACAAGTCTTGGAAGCAGTTTTTTATTCTGAATCTATAATCATCATCATGTGTTAGGTGGCATAGGCAAATTAATCTCTACAACATTCTATCTGCATGTGTATCAGCTCCACAACATTCTATCTGCATGTGTATCAGCCTCCCACTGTTGACTTTCTGTCATGCCACGATGTCAAACTATCCAGCATCTTCTCTCTTTGTCATCCTCTGTCTCTTTTCCCCCTCAATTTTGCCTTTTGTTACATTGTATTGTAAACCTCCTCTCCTCATGATATGGTCAATAAATATGGCCTATTTCTTTCTGATGATGATGCTACTACTGCTACCTGATCCCTGGGATTGTGAACTTTCATTCTATTTTCCCTGTGCCAGGTGATAATAGGTGCATGTCTTCTTCAGCTGTGTCGTGTCTGTATAAAGGGTGGTAGTATACAACTGCCCTAGAAGTACCACAAATATGATAGTTAAACACCACACTGGAGGGGGGGGCTGTAAGAAGAAGATACATAGATACAAGAACATTTAAAAGGATGTAATGTGTATCATCTTGGATTGCAATCATAATGCCTCCTTGTCCATCCATGGCATGCAAGAGTGATCTTTGGATTACTTGACCATCCATAGCATGTAGATGTGATCTTTGGATTGCTTGCATTTATCTCCAACATTAACTTAGAACAAAGTACATAAAAGGGAATAGACCAGAGAAGCAATCTATTAATCCACTAACATTCATTATAGGGAAGAATTGATATCTGTGCTAGCAGAATTTCATGTGCATCTCTAAAACATGTGTGTTGCCAACACATTGGTCGCAATCTCAAATGGGGTCACAAAAGATCTTTGCTAGTTTCATCAGCTGAAATAGTTAAATAATAACAAATACTGATTTTAAATTAATTTTCACTTTTTTAATTGGTGTCTTAAAATTTCAGCAATATCATAATGTTATTATATTGAGAAACTTGCTTCAATGTGGTGTTTTGTGCCCTATAACAAGTTTTCTGTCCAATCCCAGATAAGGGGCCTACCTATATCTTTTACATTTATTTCCCATTGTCTGTGTTTTTAAATTTAATGTTTATCATTTAATAATTTAAATATTACATTTTGTTAGGGTTAGGTTTATGGTTAGGATAGCTGTGTTTTACCTAACTAACCCTAACCGTATATAAATTAATATTTTAATTAAAAAATGATACACATAAACTGACCTACATAGTCAAAAGAAATAATCAAATGTAAAAGAAATCAGTAAGCAACTCATCTGGATCAAAGTTTTTTTCACTGTATCGGCGATGCAAGTTATTTTTCTTCTTTAAAATGAGGTTGTGACTAAAAACATGTTGGAGAACTTGTGCTCTAAATCATAGTCAAATTCTACTAGTGTTGAAGAGGGTACAACAACCACTGGCTGTTGATGGATGATGAGATCACTGCACTTCTCCATTATAATACTGAATAAAATGATGTAATCTGCATAGATTGACCATCATCTATACTGTATATGGCCATTTTCAGCATAATAGTTTAGCTAAGGCTACTGGGTAACTATTTCTTTGTTGACTGAAATTGACAATTGTTGAAAAGAAACTCATAACTACTCCTGTGTGAGGCTTGAGAGAAATTTCTAGACCCATGTTTGCTTGCATCTTTTAAAATCAAGATGAAGTACAGCTAATTTTACCAGGTAGGCCTATGTGATAACAAAAGTTCCTTTTTGGAATGTATTTTTCCTTTTGCAACATAGTTTGATCCTTTTATGACATATTTTGTTTTCTTTAAAACATGCATTCATTTTTTTATAATGACCTTTTCATTAAAATTTCTTGTTGTACTCAATACAACAAATATATATGGTCTGCTATATTACTGTGATCATCTCTATTGTTTTTGCATTGTAATTATTTGAAATTTCTACAATGAGATTTGCAAAATAATTTGCTTCACGTAAACTGGTTCCTGTGAACATAAAAAAACTACACCACAAGTCTGCCTGTCTCTTGAAATAAAAAAACGACATCACAAGTCTGCCTATGTTTCTTGAAATAAAAAACTACAGTACAAGTCTGCCTGTTTCTTGAAATAAAAAAACTACGCCACACGTCTGTCTATGTTTCTTGAAATAAAAAAACTACACCACACGTCTGTCTGTGCTTCTTGAAATAAAAAACTACACCACAAGTCTGCCTATGTTTCTTGAAATAAAATAGTTTGTCTAAAAAGTCTGTGTTGAATTTGAAAATAAATGTATGTGCTCAAAATGATGTCATTGACAGGTCCATGGTCTAGTGTATGGAGCAACTCTACAGAATTTTAGCGACAAAAGTTAAATTGTATTCACTAGCTGACCAGGAGTGCTGGAAAAAAAAGAATATTTACGTTGCACAAGTGGGAGAGAAACATGATGAGATGGACAGGTTATAGTCTAACAGAGTGTACAACCACAGCAAGAGACAGGTGATGTAGAGGTCTTTTGCAGCCAACCTTCGTTGCGGAGGCAGCACTTGATGATGATGATGGTGGAAAAAGTGATTTAATAATGTAGTTTAATACACAGAAGATTTTACTTATAGAATTTGTACAGAGGTTTTCTGATGCACAAGTTCCAACATCTGCGCTGTAAAAGTAATTTCATTGTGCTACTTCACTAGGAAAGCCACTGTACCTAATACACAACTGGCATGAGCAGTAATGTTTTTTCATAAATATTAAGTGTCAATGATGTCACACAGATCCACAATAAATAACAACATTTCATGTGACATAGTGTCACACAGGCTCACACTAAATACCCATATTTCATGTGACATAGTGTCACCAGCATTGCAAATGAGTGCACTGCGATTTTTTGGACGCCCTGTATATGTTCCTTCCTGTCTTATAAAATAATATAATTGACGAGTTCTTTCAAACAAATGCGGCAAGGATGCATAATGTCTCCAGCAATTTTCAACATATACCTAGAGCACATCATATTCAGGACTACATGCACCTTCAGGACTACAACACGTCTATATCGATCGGAGGTCACCCTTTTTTTGCTGATGATATTGATCTTTTAGTTGGGTCAGAACAATAATTGCAAGAGTTAATAGCAAAGTTGGAAAAAGTAACCCGCAAGTACAGAATGGAAATAAAAAATCACAGAAAAGATCAAGGGATTAGTTAACAGTAGAGACACAGAAGCACAGGCCAACATCACGATGAATGGATATAAACATTTGCTTGTATCTTCACAGTAGACAGACAGACAGAGAGAGAGAGAGAGAGAGAGAGAGAGAGAGAGTTAGAGACATAGAAACAAGATGTCAAAATGCAAATGCTGTGACATTAAAGCTTTCACCTTTGCTATTGCACCCAAAAATCAACATGGAAGTAAAAAAACAAATTATTAAGAGCATCTTTATACCAACACTAAACTACCAATGCCAGACTTGGCAACTGACATCTAGACATAAGAGAAAGATCGAAACTTGTGAAATTAAATGTCTAAGGAAGACTATTGGAGACACCAGACTTGACAATATATGCAGTGAAAATATTAAAAAGATAATAGGTATCACATCATGTATCGCATGTATAGAGAAACAACAGATAAAATGGTTTGGATATCTTATGAGGATGAACGATCAACTTCCAATAAGAGCTTATAACAAGATGGAATCAGTATACAGAGCCAAGGGCGCACCTAGGAAAAGGTGGATAGACAATATCAAGACCATTCTAAATAAACATGAGTACACCTCAACCAGAGCAACACACCTGGCTCTGGAACGCAGACTACTTCTCCTTCACAAACTCCTATGCTCAACGACAAGTGTGGAAGCAACAACACCACCTAAGAATAGACAATAGAGTTAAATCCTGTGCAAGGCTGTCAGAGCTAAGAGAGATAAATGTTCAGTGTCAGGGATAACTCAGCAAGCTGTATAAATGGAGGCACTGATTAGTTATTCAGTCAGATCATCATCATCATAATGGCACTCTGAACATGTCCATCTCATATTCAGTGATCTCCTTCAGCCAGTGCAGGATTTACTTATAAGCTAAACAAGCTATAGCTTAGGGCCCCCACTTTCATGGGGGTCCCCCCGAAAATAAAATCATATTTGGCACTGACATATAATATCTAGACTTATAAAGGGCCCCATATCTCAAAAAGCTTAGGGCCTTATCAAGTCGAAATCTGGCGCTGCCTTCAGCACATGGTAACTGACTGTTCCGAACGGATATTCAGTATGTCCTTCAGCATGTGGTAACTGGCTGTTCCAATCTTATATTCATTGATGTCCTTCAGCACGTGATAACTGGCTGTTCAGGTTCTGTGTTGGTTGATAACTCTTATTTTGATTTCTCTATGCAGCTGGTTTCTTGAAAGACCACACAACACACAGGTCTTATATTGTAGCCACTGATACTAAGAAGAACTACACTCCATATCTTCCAACTAGTCATGATGTCAAACACTACATGAATATAAAGGACACAATAATATTTGCGCACAGATGCATGGACACTGTAGCACTGATAAAGATCTTCAAAGAATGGTCTGTCGTTTGACATTACTTTCTGCATCCTGAAATTAAATTTGAATCTCCATTACTGAAAAGACGCATGTTAGATTTGTGACACAGGAGCTATGGTAACACAGGACACACAAACATGTTAGATTTGTGACACAGGAGCTATGGTAACACAGGACACACAAACATGTTAGATTTGTGACACAGGAGCTATGGTAACACAGGACACACAAACATGTTAGATTTGTGACACAGGAGCTATGGTAACACAGGACACACAAACATGTTAGATTTGTGACACAGGAGCTATGGTAACACAGGACACACAAACATGTTAGATTTGTGACACAGGAGCTATGGTAACACAGGACACACAAACATGTTAGATTTGTGACACAGGAGCTATGGTAACACAGGACACACAAACATGCTGGAGTTCTCATGGTTAAGAACTACTTAAGACTGTAAAAGTTGAGTCTTATTTAGGTCTATTAGAGTTAAGCCCTACTAATGGCTCTTTGTATAATTCAAGCGTTCAGGCATGTGTGCCAAATAGCCTTTTTATTTAATGGCCAATATGCCTATATTGTAATCTAATCATAAAATGTTGACCCTTATTAAAACCAAAGAATGGTCATAATAAAAGAAAATAAATTGAGTGAACATTTATCTGTTTTCTGTTCTTGGATTATTTGATGTATTGTTTATGCCACAATCATATTTATTGCCTCATTGCTTTATTTAAAACACAGAACAATAGATTCAGTCAGATTTTCTCAAGTAGAATATGGAGAAGGGTTGGAAAGAAAACCTGTCAAGTTTACAACTTCCATTGAAGTGCTCATTGCACTTTCCAGGAAATGTGACAATGACATTCGACTGCATATATATAAAATCAGAAGGCCAGGCTCTAATAAATGAGAATTTCTGAGATGGAGATAGTCTAAACTTATGTGTCCATGGTTCGGTATGTGCAGAGTGCTTGGGCATACATGGCTCAAAGCAGAGGGGAAATATATTAGGGAAGAAAGTGGTGCTTTTTGTACAACCACTATTAGTATGATAATGGAGATGACTGGGGCAATGATATGGCTAGAATCTTCTTGCTACAGATGGAGGTGACTGGGGCAATGATATGGCTAGAATCTCCTTGCTACAGATGGAGGTGACTGGGGCAATGATATGGCGAGAATCTCCTCGCTACAAATTTTACTGATTCTATTGTTGTTGTTGTTCGTCCATCACAAGTGATGATGACCATTTGTTACATCCACTTTTGAAAATTCAATTTTAGTTATGTCCTTGATTATGAGTTCGTAGATGGCTAATGAGCCCTATTCGAGCTGTAAATTTCCTTGGACAGTTTGGACATGGAATGATGACTGTAGACGGATCTTGGTCTATCCGTGACTTTCTAGCTGCTCTCCGCTGTTGAGCTGCTGCATTTCTTTTCTTTTCACAAGATGATGCGCTCTTTTTTATTCTAGAACGCCATGTAGATCTATTTTGTGCAAGTTCTTCCCATGTATCATGGTCTATTTCAAAGGCTTTCAGTGAGTTCTTTAACGAGTCCTTGTAGCGCTTCCTTTGGTCACCTTGAGATCGTATACCTTTCTCTAGCTCACCATAGAGTATTTTTGGCAGACGATGGTCTGGCATACGCACCAAATGACCTGCCCAATGAATCTGTGTCTGCATCAGGATCGTGTCAATGCTTGGGATACCAGCTCTATCTAGGACAGTGGTATCTGGAATCTTGTCTTGCCATCTGATGTTCATAACTTTTCTGAGACAATTTGTATGAAAATGATTGAGTTTTTTCACATGACGTCTATACATACTGATTCTATAAGTAGGCCTGGTCTATGCTTTAAAAGATTCAGTTTTGCTATTTATAGAGTTAGTGGTTGAAGACAATGACAAATTCTGTACTGAAGAATCCACTTCATTTTTGTACCAGGAAATGAAAGAGTAGACTTGCCAGCTTGGTCACATTGTCTAGTGGTAGTTCAATAAACTGATCTGATATTTTGAACACAATCGAGGAGTTAGACCACTGGGATGATGCAGGGTGTATTTCTTTTTTTCCCCTCCAATTCTGTGGGTAGAATTTAGGGCCTTGGAGTGAAGTATGATGTTGCAAGAAAAGAATGTCATTTAGGAATAAAAAAATGAGTTATCAACCATCACAGAACATTAACAACTGGTGCCTCTTTTTTATGGTTAGTTAATGTTTCTAGTGTTATTCTACTTTTTCTTCTTTATTTGTCCTCAAATAATGAGCACAAATGTATGTGTGATTTGAGCAGGAGAGCATACAATATATTGTACTGTTAGTTTTATAGCAGAGCTGCATTCTTTGTGCCATAAGGCCTAGAAAATCCAATTTCAACATATTCATAGTCACAAATAGTGTTAATTGTTATTTTTCAACATTATAACCAGAAGGGGTGTAGGGGTAAATCCCATTCCCTTATCTACAGGCTTGCATTCAGATCCAAAATGCATTCACATTTTGCATCAAATAGGAGAACATTATCAGTGTAGTTGCCAACCTGAAAAAAACAAAACAACTAATAACAGACAGACATGAAAAACTGACATAAAGACTGTCCTTATTTGTGATAACAGGCATCTTTGGTGGTATGCAGAAAAAAAGTTCAGTATGATTTATTGGCAACATTTTTTAAGTGCACACAAGGGCAGGTAAAAAAAAGAATAGGTGCTAATTATATAAATGAGAAATACAAACTCTGAGTGCAAATTATGAATATGAGTGGCATCCACCCCTGAACACATACTTAAGGACTGTCCAATAGGCCTATATAAAGAACAGAAGTATGGCAAGAGAATAGAGAGCTGATGCAAAAGCAACGAGTAGCCGTTCTGACCATGAGAAGACGATGAGTTTGCCCTGGCAACAGGGTTGGCAATATAGCATGAATGAACATCTGAATACAGAAGAACAGGAAGTAGTAATCACAGACATGTGCGGACAGCTCTGTACCTGAGTAGGGCAAGATACTTGTATCGACAGAAGGAAGTCGCTGACAAAAAGAGAGAACTTTCTTAAAATCTGTTAACAAATAGGCCCTATTGCTATTATAAAAGAATAATACAACAAATGGTTTGGGACACAATGTTGAGCTTACAAAAGAATAATAAAATTATTCTTCATTCTCAAACTATTGCAGATTAGCAGGCAGTAATCCAGGAATGAAATTCATTGTGTCATGGTTTACAGCTGCTCCTTTCAGTTGACACATTTGACATTAGCATGGTTTCTGGGTCATCTCAACTCTATATGGGATGGGACAGCCATCTCCACCCCAAAAGTCGCTTCCTGGTGCAACATGCATGTAAGATAAATAGTGTTGCTATTCTTTGCTTCTCTTTCGGGTCACGGCAACATCTGGGCGAACAATAAAGTAATAATGAAGAATATTTGTTTCTCAATACTAGTAGGCCTACATATTTTATATAACACCTATAATAACATATGAATGTGAGTCTTGGACAATAAGCAAACAGGAAAGTGGGAGATTAGAGGCAATAGAGATGTGGTTCTACAGAAGAATGCTTAGAATACCATGGACTGCCAGGAACACTAGTGTGGAGGCTTTGAAAGAGTCAAATGCGAAAGACTTTAAACAATAATATAAAAAAAGAAAATCATTTTTTGACCACTTTGAGACAAGGAGGTTTGGAAAAGAGTCGCAACAGGCAAGATTGAAGGCAACAGAGACAGAGGGCGACAACATGAGAAAATAGCTCAACAACCTGGTACGTTGAACTGTCAGAGACTTTTGGCATGGAATATTAGATTTTATCTCATGAAAAAAAATGATTTTATTATTTAGTCAATATCTGGATTGTGCATGTAGGCGAAATTCTTTGAAGATGTTGGCGCGTTCCAAATTCATTCATATTCCTTTTGCGCTGAAGTTAGCGCATAGGGCAGATCTCTCCAATTCTGTCTGTTCAAAGCTATTCTGTGCAGTTCTTGAATAGTATGAATATTGTATGTTTGTGAATATTGGGCGTTCCAAATAAGTGGGGTTAAATTTGAGATATTACAGTAAACATATTACTGTGAAGTAGCATTGCATTCAAAGGCATATCATATAAAAATACTTGATAGATCAAATTGCTGTATGTGTTGTCAAGTGTATGCGTTGTCATTCATATGTGCAATAGTAATCGACACTGCAATAGACAGCAATAAATCTGCCCTTCGGTCACCGTTAGACACAATGGTTTCTTAATTGCGCTTAAATACTGTATTTTAGCCAATATTGGATGAGATGTATTTGGGCACAAATTTCTTTTGTGTCTTCACTGTAACCAATAAGAGATCAAATTAGAAACGATAACACCAGACAGATAACCAAAACACTACCAGTATTGGAATACATCATAAGACAACAGATCAAGTGGTTTTCACGTACTTCCAGATTACCAACAGACAGCATGCCACAGATGACCATAATGCATAGACATCACGGCTATAATGCCAGAGGCAGCTCGTGTTAAAGATGGATCACTGAAATCAACGAAGCCACAGAAACAAGCTTATAAACAGTACACAAGAAGGCCATCTCCAGAGAACTCTTCTACTCATGATGTTGCAAGGCACACAAGGCCACAACGTATAGATAGATAGACCATAACAGAATGTATTATGGTTGTTAAAGCCAACCTGGCATAGTTATTGTTGCGGAAGTAGTTTGAGATAGATCTGGCGGCCTTTATGAAAATGGTAATCAAATTGTTCAGCTGTAAAGGAACCTGATTTAAAATTCCATAATCGTCTTTAGAATTAAGAATGGCGCAATGGAAGAATGGATTACAATAATTAATAATATAGTTCATTGCCAAGAAAATATGGAAATTGACGGTGTCATTGCAGCTTCACTTGAATCAAAGTCAGTGCGTGAAGACTATGATGCGGATGGTGGTACTAATAATTTCACCAGTCACCACATAAATAACAGAACGAATGATACATTAAAAAGTATAAACGAAAATAACTCGAATGATATTAATACAAGAACTGCAGTTTACATGGAACCAATTACTGCTTCATTTCATGAACATATTGGAGTCTGTACTTCAAAAGAAAATGATTCACAGAATCTTGATGCTCGGCGTCAAATCAATCAAGATAAAGTAGGTGATTCTAGTTTAGAAAATCAGAAATGTATAATCAGGAACTCTGCAGCAATTACTTCTGAAAGTGAAAATAATCACAGTCAAGTACGTTTTGTGGTCATTTAGGTCCTATATTTCCATATTTTACTCGTATTTTATGTAAACTTAACTACGTATATGTGGTGAGAAAACTTTGCATAGTATATATATAGTATATGTATGAATGTAACATTGATTGTAGGTAGACCTTGATTAGTAGATTTAAGATAGGACATACTATAACTATATCTCTTTAGGCCTAGTAGTCACCTTTCTATCTTTCCAGACGGGACTAGTTAATATTAGTATGGTATTCTAATTTAAATTTATTGTTGAGCTATAAGAAACAGGTCTATAATCTGTGATCCATGGTAATGATAGTGTCACTCACAAGACCAGTCTGAGCTACAAAGTCTCTTCCCACAGTATGTAAATGTACACAGTACATCAGATGACAAGATTCCAGATACCACTGTCCTTAACAGATCTGGTATCCCCAGCATTGACACTTTTCGGATGCAGACACACATTCGTTGAGCAGGTCATTTGTAATGTATGCCAGATCATCACCTGCCAAAGATACTTCTCTATGGTGAGCTGGAGAAGAGAACACAATCTCAAGGTGGCCAAATGAAGTGCTACAGAAGAACTTGCACAAAATAGATCTGATTGGTGCTCTACAGTAAAAAAAAATAACACACCATCTTGTGAAAAGAGGAGAAATGCAGCAGCTAAACAGCAGAGAGTAGCTAAAAAGTCATGGATAGACAAAAATCTGTTTACAGTGGTCATTCCATGTCCGAACTGTCCAAGGACATTTACAGCTCAAATAGGGCGTATCTACGAAATATTAGGCATTGACATAATTCTAAATGAATTTTCAAAAATGGATGTAACAAATGGTCATCATCACTTGTGATGGATGAACCCACTACAGTAGAAGGAATCACAGGCACTATGTATATGTCTTCTCTGTGTCTACTGGAAAACAAAATAGGTGAAATTAAGATAGCTTCTTAATAGTTGTGTTTTTCTGTTTGCTAAATGCAACTAGATTTTTCATCTGTGACATTTTTTTGTAGGGCCATTGCTAATCTCTTTCTGATCTCTGCAGAACAATCTCCTGTGGTGTAGATCGTTGACCTGAAATATTCAGTAGCAGACATTTTCTAGTACTTTCTCAATGACTTGTAATTGTAGGTGTGAGTTCAGAGGTCTATATTATTTTTGTATTTTTTACATTGAGGAAAATATTTGGTGCCTCTCTATGATGATATACATTTAAGGGTAGAAAATAAAAACTTGACAAAAGGAATAAGCAATTTGATCAAAGAATAATGGAACTACCGGTATATTATATTTGGCTCTGTAGTCCCTAAGCTTATCAATTACTTTGATATTATATTTGGCTCTGTAGTCCCTAAGCTTATCAATTACTTTGACCTTGTCATTCACAGTAGACTTCTCTAACTTCTGTGCTAATTTACAGAATCAAAATGGCCTATATTCTGGTACATTGGGGATGCCCTTTATTCCGGTACATTGAGGATGCTCTTGTGTGAAAGAAGAATTTGTGGCATATAGTTTGTTAGCTAAAACGTAAATGGCTAGATAATAATATGTTTAGAGTGTACTTACCTGTCAGTATTTTTTCTTTGTATCTTCATATCCTTCTGCAGCTTCGTTCTTAAACTTCTGCAGATTAGCAGGATGTAGTCTGGGGAACGGAATGTGTTGTGTCATGGTTTACAGCAAAGCTACAATATATGCACCTTTTGGCTTAACACATCTGAATTCAGCATAGCCTGGTTCACTTTTACTTTAAGTGAAATGTGACAGCAAACTCCACCCCAAAACCTCTTTAATATGACATACATGGAAGGTAAACAGTGTTGCTATTCTTTGCTTCCTTTTGGTTCTCGGCAATGCGAGTGATTTTGGTGTACAAACATGCTTATGATAAATGTGATTCACTAAGAAAAATATTCAGAAAATGTTACTCAATGTTTTCTGAACTAATTCATACCTTGAGTAATGTTTGTTGTACACTTATAGATGCTCAGTCTGTCTCAACACATCATCATTGATATACCCCCCTCTGAGTAGAAGGCGCCTTCAATAAGCATTGCACTAAGCCAAAAGTTGAAGTCTCCTGGGCATGAAAGAAGGCTCTGAGAGACCACACCACTGCACATAAGTAAGGGCAAATCGCTCATATTTCCTGGGAATAGCGACCGACAGACCATCATCATTGATAATTTAGTTTATTTCACCTTCCATGTTTAAGTGCGGTAATAGAAGAATTTTTCTATGACCAAAGGGGAAGAGATAGGTACTATGAACATGCCCTGTGTGTGATGACAATAATAAACCTACCTGAACTCAGCAAATCCATCCAGGTGAAGCTGCTGATGATTCCAGTTGTGTTGAGTGTACAGTTTAAAGATTTTCTTTTTCGCTGTTCTCTCTGAGTCACACTATCCTCACCCTCTTCTCTTACTTTACAATGTGAAACCCATTTCATAGCCCTCTCCCATTTTATTTTTTGTTGCCGCCCATTGCCAGCATACAACATTTTCTCTGAGATCCTGGTTCATGTTCATTCATCTTCTTCTTCTGCATTCAGTATCTGCGGTCATATTGTCAGGACGAAGTCCACTGTCTTCTCCAGGTCAGAGCGGCTGCCCCATAGCTTTTGCCTCAAATCCATATTCTCTGGTTAGGTCTACAGTCTCTGCTCTTTGTATGTTGGGCAATTCTGAAAATCTGTCTGTCTGTGTCTGCCTGCCTATCTATCTATCTATCTATCTATCTATCTATATATCTATCTATCTATCTATCTATCTATCTATCTATCTATCTATCTATCTATCTATCTATCTATCTATCTATCTATGTGTCAATCTATCTATTCACTAAATTCTTTATTGCCTTTCAGTGTCAGGGACAGAAGAGTTTTCTGGAGATGACCCTTGTGTGTGCTGCATATACTGTGGAATTTGGCTCCTCTTTTATTTCGGTGGTCCATCGTTTTCGAGGTTGGCCTCTAGGTCTGCTTTCACTGTATCTGTGTAGCATAGCTTGCTGTGGTATGCTTTCTGATGGTAGTCTGCTGATGTGTGCAAACCATTTGATCTGTTGGCTCTTAATATACTCCAAGATTGGGGCGGTGCCGTTTCTTTGTCTAATGTCCTCATTTCTCACTCTATCTCTTAGCAATATTCCTAGGATTCTGCGTAAGCATGCCATTTCAGCTGTCACTAGTTTACGTTTGTCTTGAGCTGTCGTTGTCCATGTTTGGCTTCGGTAGTAAAGCATTGTCATAACAATCTCATCATTGTTTCCTACGAGCGATATTACTTAGTAATTTATTATATATATATATATATATATATCGTGTGTGTGTGTGAAATTTGATGTTTGAGGAAAGCTATAAATGTCACCAAAAGAGGCCAACAGAGCAATGAAGGTATCAGGAAAGAAATAATGACGATCTCAAGTCAAGGCTACATTGAGAGACAGCAAAGCAGGTGGTTTGACCACATCATGAGAATGGAAACAGCACAATCAGCCCTTAGTGCATACAACAACAGATCGGGCTACAAGACACAAGGAAGACCAAGAACTAGATGGGTGGAGACAATTAAAGAAACCTTAAAGAGAGATTGGCTGATTATGGCCAATGCAAACCAAATGGCCTAAGACAGCTCCAACTCCTTCTCCCCATGATGCTTAACGGCACAGGGGAATAATATATATATATATATATATATAGTGTCTAATTTAAAAAAAAATTATTCTCTTTAGGTTCCAAGTGCCGAAGACTTTGTATTGCTCAAGCCGATTAGTAAAGGAGCTTTTGGGTATGTTAATAATATAATTTTGGGTATGTTAATGATATAATTTTGGGTATGTTAATGATATAATTTTAAAAATATTTTAAATGGACCAACATTATTCTTCTTCAGAAAGACCCACATGGGTTGATGTTTTCCCAGCAGATGTTGCAAGATGTTTTATGTACTTATAGTGTGGATGTTTTCCCAGCAGATGTTGCAAGATGTTATGTGTACTTATAGTTTCAGTAAAATTAATTTTTTCCTAGTGCTGGTCCTGCCTGTGGCACATTTAATACAGAATTTACTGCCGAAGTTGGATGCATCAAGCCACTGTTTCAAATAAAATGGTGGCAAAATACATCTCAGTTCTCTGGACTATGTAGTTATGCAAATCTATTGTCCTGTTGCAAGAGAGATCCAGCAGGAGTTTAAGAATGAATGCACACGAAAATGAAAATACAGAATTTCCCATTTGCAACATAAACGTGTCATAGCTACAGTGTCCTCATCCTGCAGGCAGTGTTGTTAAGCAGCTCCAGCATGTTCCTCTTGTCTATCATCAGTCAGGCAACTGTAGATACCTCTTGCACATTGCGTTGAAGGTCTAGGGCTGTAGATACCTCTTGCACATTGCGTTGAATGTCTAGGGCTGTAGATACCTCTTGCACATTGCGTTGAATGTCTAGGGCTGTAGATACCTCTTGCACATTGCGTTGAATGTCTAGGGCTGTAGATACCTCTTGCACATTGCGTTGAATGTCTAGGGCTGTAGATACCTCTTGCACATTGTGTTGAATGTCTAGGGCTGTAGATACCTCTTGCACATTGCGTTGAATGTCTAGGGCTGTAGATACCTCTTGCACATTGCGTTGAATGTCTAGGGCTGTAGATACCTCTTGCACATTGCGTTGAATGTCTAGGGCTGTAGATACCTCTTGCACATTGCGTTGAATGTCTAGGGCCGTAGATACCTCTTGCACATTGCGTTGAATGTCTAGGGCTGTAGATACCTCTTGCACATTGCGTTGAATGTCTAGGGCTGTAGATGTGTATGCTACCAAGGAGTCTGAAGTAGGTTCGGAGGTCATATGTTCATACCAATACATCATCATCATTATACCCATAGACCTTTAGGGTTGTAGGGGTTGCACTCTGGAAACATCAACATAAAAATTCTGCTATATTCCCTGTTAAAGTGGGGAGAATCTGAATCCCGTAGAGTCTTTAATATTATCAATCACATACTTTCATTTGTCCTCTTCTTCTTCCACTAACAACTATTCCATGTAGGATGGTTTTGGAAAGGAAATCATGCCTCATCATGTGGCCAAGCCACACAAGTTTGTAACATTTCACCACTGCCGTGAGATGTTCTTGTCAAACCACACAAGTTTGTAACATTTCACCACTGCCATGAGATGTTCTTGTTAAACCACACAAGTTTGTAACATTTCACCAATGCCATGAGATGTTCTTGTTAAACCACACAAGAATGTAACATTTCAACACTGCCATGAGATGTTCTTGTTGTCCTGCAAGATTATTTTGTTTTCTCTCGTATATGTTGGGTTTTATGTTATGTATAATGGATGTATAATGGACTTCCGGTAGTGATGTTCGTTGATGGAGGGTGTTTCTCTAATCAAGTCTGGGTCATTCCGTCGATCATTGGATTAATCAACTAACATCGTAAAGTCCAGACCGATTTGTGTAACAGAAGTCAGTTCATTCCAATTAATACACATTGGAGTGAATTCAAATCGAATGATAAAATCAGAGAAGAGGCACATCAAAATTTCATCACAGATGTTATCAGAATACGCCGTTGGTCCTACATCGGGCATGTCCTACGCGCAGACACCAACAGAATACACCACCAATCTCTTGAATGGATACCTACAGGCAAAAGAACAAGGGGTAGACCAAAAGAAACACTCAGAAGAACAATACTTAGAGAAAAGTAAAACAACGAATATTTATACTATTCAAGAACTGCACAGAATAGCTTTGAACAGACAGAATTGGAGAAATCTGACCTCTGCCCTATGCGCTAACTTCAGTGCAGAAGGAAAATGAATGAATAATGGATGTGCAATATTCGTCTCTAACATTTATTTTCAAAGTCTTTATTCTTCTCTCCATTTTTGCAGTAATTACCCAACTCTCACATCTGTACAAAAGAATATGTATTATTAGAGATTTATATAGGTTAATCTTGACTGCTACACTTGCTCTGCTCTTCCATATGGTATTTAGTCTGGTCATTGCAGCCAAGGCTATTTTATGTCTAATCTTTACTTCTTTGTTAGTGCTTCCATTACTGCTCATATAAGATCCTAAGTATTTAAACGTATCAGTCAATACCTGCTGTTTTGGATCTTTTGAGGCAAGGCATGGACTGAGAATCTGATACAACATGGTTTGATGTGTGCCTGGAACTTCATAGAGAGATAATAACCAAACATTTTGTATGATGGTCATGAATGTTGATAAGAAAAATTCAGTTGAAGTTGTTTCAATCTCAAGGAATTATGAGTGATGAAGAATTTGTTTCCTGTATGCAAGGGAGGTTCTTCAGAGCTTTATTTCATACCTTGAAGACTGCCAACTTTCCACAGTGTACAATGCTATAAGAAGCCTCCTACTCAGAAGAGATCTATGTGTATATGCATAACACATGTTCCACCATTATAGATGCAGACATGAAAGCTTGCAACAATTTGCTGGTATCAAAATTGTCCACCTATTTACTACATATTCCAACCCATATAGCTATATTTTCTATAACATCCATCAAATTGAAATTAAATGGACATCAATACAGCACTCTGAAGACATGCAAATTGAATTTCTGGCAATATTGACATGCCTTTGGAAAAAATAATTTCGTTCTGATTTTGAGGAATGGAAGAGACACTTGGATCACTGTATATACTCACTCCTTAGGATAAGATTCAGGTAGATGATGGCATTTATATTTGAAATACAGTATTCTAGCTATTTATTTATTTTATGAATTGGAGCAACATAAAAATAGAAACTGAAAGATACAGAGGAATACCTAGAAGACGGTGGATTGAAGGAGTTATAGACATTCTGAGATGTCACAATATTACTTCATATCAAGCAACCAAACGTGCCATGAGATGTCACAATATTACTTCATATCAAGCAACCAAACGTGCCATGAGATGTCACAATATTACTTCATATCAAGCAACCAAACGTGCCATGAGATGTCACAATATTACTTCATATCAAGCAACCAAACGTGCCATGAGATGTCACAATATTACTTCATATCAAGCAACCAAACGTGCCATGAGATGTCACAATATTACTTCATATCACGCAACCAAACGTGCCATGAGATGTCACAATATTACTTCATATCACGCAACCAAACGTGCCATGAGATGTCACAATATTACTTCATATCAAGCAACCAAACGTGACATGGCCGGAAAACTGATCCTCATTCAATCTTGGGACACCTTACAGCAAAATCAGAGACAATAGAATAGCTAGATAGTCTTGTAAGTATTCCCAATAATAAGGTAATAATTATAATAGGTAATAACTATAACAGGTAATAACTATAATAGGTAATTACTATAATAGGTAATAACTATAATAGGTAATAACTATAATAGGTAATAACTATAATCGGTAATAACTACAATATCTATTACCGTTATATAGGTTTATATAACAGATAGATTTTCAAATAGATATTTATTCTTGTTACCCTGTTTCAAGTTTTGTCTGTTGGAAATATTTTATGCCATATTATATTCATAGCACCACAACAAGCAGACTTCTCAGAATTGGCCTAGTAGTTTGATTCCTTACACCAGCTAGATATGGTGTATAGTTTATCTATGGCATATAGTTTATCTATGGTGTATAGTTTATCTATGGTGTATAGTTTATCTGTGGCATGTAGTTTATCTGGTGTATAGTTTATCCCAAGTTTCTTGTATGAACTAAAATATTTCTTGAAATATATATTCTGAAATGAGAAAAAAATAAATTGTGAATGTTTATGTTGACAGGAAAGTGTGGTTAGGATTCAAAAAGACAAATCCAAACAGGATGTATGCAATCAAAGTGATGAAGAAAGCTGACCTTATCAACAAGAATCTCATGGCTCAAGGTGTGTTCATTTATTGTCCAGTTGATATAACACTGTGCTGTAAACTATATTAACGCAGTCAGGGACTATTATTCTTCATCAGCATTTGATCTAGTGCAAATTAAACAGCAGTTGGCAAAATTGGGCCCACTGGTCAAATTCAGTCCAACAAGCCATTTTTTTTTTACCTGCCTGACTAATATGAAAAGTCTATATGCTCTGACCTCTAGAGCTAAAAAATGTTTTGTGGAACTCTGACAAAAGTGAGAAAAAAAACGTTTTGGCCCCATCTCACATAAAAAAAAGCTCATCTGGCCCACAAAACAGTTGCCCATCTCTGATCTTGTGTAGTCACTTAGACTTTTTATTGTTAATTTAGCCATTTTATCATAAGTATGTTGTGCTGCTGTTTGTTAGATGACTTGTCACCCAACACATCTGATTTCAGCATGCATTTTTGAGTTTACATTCCTTAGAGTATTATGTTCTTCTATTTGTCTTTAGGCTAGTACTAGTGATCCATGTCTATGAAATCATCATCAGGTGCCATGCCAGCTGGCATAGGCGATCATGGCTCTCAACAACTCTTGTATTATGTATCAATCTCACTGTTGCTTCCCTGCCGTTTCAGGTTGTCAAACTGTCTAATATTTTCTCATGCTGTCGCCCTCTGTCTATAAAATATGAATACATTAAAATTCAGAGGTACTAATTACAGACTACCAGACATGCATAAACTTGTACAATGGTGATGATATAAACTAATTACAGACTACCAGACATGCATAAACTTGTACAATGGTGATGATATAAACTAATTACAGACTACCAGACACAGGACAGAACAAGATGGTATGTGGTCTTAACCAGAGTCTTCATTGGAAATATACAAAATGGCAGCAGAGAATCAGAAACATATTTTCAAAAAAAAATAAAATATATATATATATATATATATATATATCATTGCACACGTAGTAGTAGTAGTAGTAACAGACAACAGTATACAGTATATTACAGATGTTTGTTAAGAATTAGTTATATAGATCACAAGACAAATATTATTGCTCCAGCAACAAACATACTTGCAGGTTATCAAGATCCACTTTTGGTTGAGCTAAAACCACGTAAATTTAATTGGTTTGGAAATAATGAGACAAGTCACTTTCTAAAATTATTTTGTAAGGTACAGTCGATGGTTGGAGGAGAAGAGGATGTCAGAGAAAATCCTGGTTTTGTTTATTTTGCTGAATTGTGGTTTAGATTCTGTGGTATGCGATGCCATACTCTAGTACCGGCCTAACTCATCCAGTGTATAGGCTTTTTGACATTTTGCTGTCTGCTCCCCAGTTTGTGCCTGCTATCTTTTTCTGGATTTTTTTCCTGTCTGTTTTTCCATGACGTTCCCCACAATCCAGGGTAATTCAGAGCTTATGTTAGATTCTGCTCTAGTAGGGACTAAGTGTGATTGTGTGTATGTGTGGTTTTAGTGATGTCTGTACCTTGTTGACTAGGCTGAAAATTGTGTGTGTGTGGTTTTAGTGATGTTGTCTGTACCTTGTTGGCTAGGATAGGCTGAAGATTGTTTGTATGTGTGGTTTTAGTGATGTTGTCCTAACCTTGTTGGCTAGGCTGACGATTGTGTGTGTGGTTTTAATATTATCTGTACCTTGTTGGCTAGGCTGAAGATTGTTTGTGTGGTTTTCTTCTAGGTAATCCCCCCCGCCGCGTTGTGTTTACTTATATTGAACCAGAGAATATAGTACTTTAGTTCAGCGGCTGGCAGGCAAGTAAATTTCACAGCCATATTTACCCACATGTACCTAAATATATTTAAAATAAATTTTGGTTTGACCCATTTGTACCAAAATGTTTGTACCGGGTATATATAAATTGATTTCCTGAGATATCTGTAATGTTGGATTTGTTGAAATCTGGCACAAGATTAGAAGTTTATCGATTTTTATGAGCATAATTGAAGTTTATCGATTTTTATGAGCATAATTGAAGTTTATCGATTTTTATGAGCATAATTGAAGTTTATCGATTTTTATGAGCATAATTGAAGTTTATCGATTTTTATGAGCATAATTGAAGTTTATTGATGTTATCTGCATAATTTCAGGTGGCATATCTTGCAATGAATTATAAACAAAAATGTAGGACTTTATTTTGTCTTTTAAATCATTTCAGTGACAGCAGAAAGAGATGCACAGGCGAGATCACAAAGTCCTTTTGTAGTGCAAATTTACTACTCTTTACAGTCAAGACAAAACATCTTTCTAGTGAGATTTTGTTTACATTTTATGTTAAAATTTTGTTTAAATCTTATTGTATCTTAGTAAATAATATGATAATTTGTTTGATCCATGCATTATATAGTAGCAAAGAACATTAACATAGTCACTTGCGATGCATGTCATAAAGTCAACTTGCGATGCGTGTCCTAAAGTCAACTTGCGATGCATGTCATAAAGTCAACTTGCGATGCGTGTCCTAAAGTCAACTTGCGATGCATGTCATAAAGTCAACTTGTGATGCATGTCATAAAGTCAACTTGCGATGCATGTCATAAAGTCAAACTTGCGATGCATGTCATAAAGTCTACTAAGAAAGTTGGGTATGGGATTGACTACTTTTTGTCTCAGATGTAATGAAACAGGCTGAAGTCATCAGAATTTGGGTAACGTGCAAAATCAAGCTCTCAGACTAGATCACGGGAGTCATGAGGACTATGTCAATACTGGAATTGCATAATGTTACCTAGTTGCCTCACCAGCATATTAGAAGGGGCAACTAAAGTCTACTTAGGTAAAGAGGTATTGCATCATGACAATTCATTCCATGAAGACAAGACTGGATAATCTAGAACTGGGATGTTTAAAATGTAGTTGTTTTATCTATCGTAAGTAAAGGATAAGACAGTACCAAGCAGATCTACCCATGGAAACATCACATCTGAAACCTACTCTGTACCATGGAAGAAAATACAATATCTACAAATAAATGCATCAATCAATGATCTCATGGAATAAGAAATTGCTGATCTGCAAAAATAAACTACCACAATGAGCATGCTCCATGAAAACTATGCAGTACATTCATGAATACGTCCATTTTACACATGAAACAGCCAGTCAGAAAACAGAGCTACCGTTAAATTCTGAATATAAACCCATCCGATTGTAGGCCGATAACCTAACTATCCCTTCCCAAAAGTGGAGAAAGTCGAAAGTCCGACTATAGACCGACATCCCCAACTTAACAAAGCCGGCAATAATGAACTTCATCATCATAAGAAAGAACCGACATGCTAAATGGAAATTAACACAAACTTTTGCAACTCTAAGAAAATAGCATTCCTTTCATTTGCTTCACTCACTTAACTTGAATGAATCAAGGTATGAAACCCCGGTGGCTACTGTATTCTGGATCAATATATCCGAAAATAATGAATACCCGGTAGGCTGACTTCCCTATCCATGACTATAGACGGTTTATGAGGTGGCAAGACTTTGGGGAACAAAGTTTTTCCTGAATGAATTGTCTGTGTTGGGTGTCTGGACGTTATGACGCGGAACAGCGCTAGTGAATAGTAATTACTACGTAACTATTATGTCACTGGCTTCTGACAGTGACGTTTAAGTGGGAAATGATGAAAGGCAAGACAGCAAGATCACGTTTGTTTTTATAAGATACAGAAGAGTTTGAACTTTGTTCCTGGTTATGTTTACCATGTGGGGAGAATACGGTAATAAAATAAACATAACAGAGGATTGTGAAATTGATCTCTTCTTCCACTAAATGTACAGTGGTTGGGGGAGGGAATCAATTACGGTGCAATTTTATTACAAAATGCCTATGATGTGTTGTGATTTGGAACCCATTTCAAATCTTCTATAAAGAAAGATTACATTTTAGTCACTTATCTGAATGGCATCACATAATGTGAGGGAAACGTGGATTGGTTGAGCCGATTGAAATGGGTAGGGCCAGTAGTCCATCTTCAGCCTCAGTGGGCTGGACTAATTAACAGAATATACAGAGTACCAGTATGTAACTACCGGTATTTGCCACCGAGTTCTCACAAAAATATTGCAGACAGTCATTCCCCGGCTTTGTTTTTAAAAGATACAGAATCAACAGTTTGAACTTAACAACGAGTTTGAACTTTGTGTGACCTGTATGTTTACCTTATACAGTAATTTAAACATGAGGCACAGCTCAGACGAGTTTCACTATTTATTTCTCTCCGCCATCCCCCCAACACTGCCTAAGTAGCAAAGTTTTGGATGTCAGTTACATGTTTGTGCAAGACCGTTGAATGTAGAAAAAGACCTCTGTACAGAATTAATTAGGACTTCATTCTTTATGTTTCTGATTATTGTCTTGGTCCCTATTTATATACTTGGAGTCGCATGTTAAAAATTGGCAAGGCCGACCAGCACATGCACGGAAATACTCAAAATCTGCCTTTGATGTGTTTTTACATTTTCTGTACACAGGTCTTATAGCCTAGTAGACGGTCAGTAACTGTTGTAACATTTGCTTTACCCAAAATGAAAGTGTGTGACAGTGTTTAGACTACTGGTAGTCGGTGTTTCCCTACACAAACAAGACTGGGCCTTGATGATAAACATGTGTTACTGGTAGATCAGCTTAGGCTACCATATTTCGTTTTTTCACAGACCATTACCGTATTTTGGTCAATATATAAAAAACGGTAATACCCATTGCTAAAAATAGCATTTCCGGGGAAATTAAGCTCAGTAAAAATGGCGGGCATGGCATGTCGGAAATAACGATATAGACCTAGTAAGTGAGTTTTATCAAGAAATATCGGAGGTTTCGAAGGAAATATTGTATGATATATAGAAATTAATGTAATTAGAGGCTTAGCAGTATGGTAGTACGCTCTAGATTGTTGGAGAGCCCTAGTCATTTTATCCTGGCTTAATATATCGGGACATGTGAGTTGTCACTGGCATTTTTTTTAAAGTGTTTTTCTCCTTTTTTACTGTGATTTGGACGTAATTTTTTTTTTAAATTTGATGTTGCTCGATTATAAGACGAAGAGTATGAAGTCATCTCTGTTTATTGTCCAAAAATTCTCGGGTTATACACGGAATTTAACGGTAATTATATAT
Organism: Meghimatium bilineatum; assembly: GCA_034231615.1. Classification (NCBI taxonomy): domain Eukaryota; kingdom Metazoa; phylum Mollusca; class Gastropoda; order Stylommatophora; family Philomycidae; genus Meghimatium; species Meghimatium bilineatum. The sequence goes on along the minus strand of CM067305.1, from coordinate 908,580 downwards.
TAAACAAGTAATTATGTCTTACATATGCCTACCACTATTCATAAAAACATGATGAAAACAACTATAATAAACAGAATCAAGACGAAAACAGTTGATGTTCCAATCATAGGATCTTCATTCTATGAACAGACATAATATAATCGCAAATAATACACACAAAATTATTCATTTTAAAATATATCTTAGAAAATAAAAACTGTCCCTGTAACAGTCAGCAAAGAAGGAAGTTAATTTATCAAATTGATGTCGTATGTTCAAGAGCGAAACAGTGCACACCATGAAGAGGTATTTGAAGAAGAGAGAGACAGTAGAACAGGGCAACATGTCCTCCATAGATGGAAAGAAAAATGTTCACATCTATTCTATTTTTCTTTTTGTTTTATTATCGTCCAGGCATTGCTTCTATTTTTTTTTCACTATATTATAAGAAAAATATTCGCGTCTATTTTATTTTTTGATTATTCTCATGCGGGTATTGCTTCTAGTATTTTAGAAGATGTTTTGAAAATATTATTTTCTGTGTATTTTGTTGTTATATTATTATGTCTGTTCGAACAAAGATCTTATAATCGAAACATCGAGTGTTCTCGTCATTATTCATTTTATTCTAGTTTTCCTTTTTTTTTTTTTAAGAATGGTAGGTATTTGTAACACATCAAGTAGACTTGTCTGTCAGTGTAGACATCAAGTAGACTTGTCTGTCAGTGTAGACATCAAGTAGACTTGTCTGTCAGTGTAGACATTAAGTAGATTTGTCTGTCAGTGTAGACATCAAGTAATGAATAAAAGAGAAAAAAAGAGAAGAAAAATAATTGCCAGGAGAAATACTAATGTGAAGCTTAAAGTAAAACTCCAATCTGCCTAGCATAAGGAAGCATCATGATCAACTGCTTCCCTGGTGCATAAGGAAGAACAAGAATGACAGACTCCCTTGGATTGTTCTAGCATCGTGATAAACTGCTTCATTGGTGCATAAGAATGATTAGATTGAATTATCATGTGATATTATCATCATAGGAAAAAAATAGTGTTTAATCAATATTGTACCGAAGAACTTTTGTGTAAAAGTATTATTTCTCTCTTCTCAATAGATTATGGACTATATGATTGGTGGCGACGTGAAGTCTTTGTTGATAATGTATGGCTTTTTCTCTGAGGAAATGGCATGCTTTTATGCTGCAGAAGTAACCTTAGCGTTGGCCTACTTGCACAAATTAGGAATTGTGCACAGGTGAGACAAATAACAGAGGATATTATTTCATAGTTTGAGGTTTACTTCTTAACATAGGTGAGACAAATAAGAGAGAATATTAGTTTATAGTTTGATGTTTAAAATGGGTGCTTTTCTGAAATACGGGTACTGAAAGTGAAACTTTTCAATATGTACCAACTTCTTGTTTGTAATAATTTATATTCTGCATTATATGTTTTAATACAACCAGAGATAACAAGAGATAAAACTCCAGTGTCGGGAAACAATCCAAAACTAGAAAGGGGGGCACTGGGGTACCACTATAATACTATTGGGTCAGGGTACCAGCTGGATAAAGTCATGTGCCCGAGAGATGCAGATAAATATAAACACTGTTGTAGAGTGGAACGCTTTCCTGCATGAGTTCTGTGTGCTGACCTCCGAACAGCGCAGTGGTCACATCAGCGGAGATGACACAAATGTAGAAAAGGATGGAAGCATGTTTTCTAAATGGACAAACATTAAAAGTGTCTTGATGGGTAAAATAATTTTGTCATCAAGGCAGCACACTATGGAGTGAACAATCGATACAATTTTGTCCATCAAAAAAATAATCGTTAAATGGAGAAATAAAAAACATAGCAAGACAGTTAGACAATACCTGAAAACCTACATTGTTGACTTTCTGTGGCTATCAACCCAACTCTCCTCCCAAGAAAACCTACATTGTTGACTTTCTGTGGCTACCCACCCAACTCTCCTCCCAAGAAATATGTAATCAACATGAGCACTCTTGTGTGTGTGTGTGTGTGTGTGTGTGTGTGTGTATATATATTATAATGAAATGTCCACTGTCTGCTACAATAATTTTCTTGTATATGTTATCGTTCTTTAACTTGACCTATATATTATATTTCAATTAGTTTGTCATAAACATTACATGTTTCCAAAATAGCTTCATTAAAGTAGTATTCCATTAAAGTAGTGGGCTCGTATTCCATTAAAGTAGTGGGCTCGTATTCCATTAAAGTAGTGGGCTCGTATTCCATTAAAGCGTTTTAAAATGTTATACAAATTTTTAATATAAATTATAATGGTGTATATTACTCGCTGAGATGTTCTTATACTGCAAGATGACAAATTTGTTAAAAAATTGAGACATTCTTCCAGTTTTTATGGGAAGCCATAACGAAGGTGCTTAGTTCTGGTAAGCGACATTGACATTACAGCAAAAATAATGACTAGAGTACAAACAAAAGCTCCTCAAGAGCTAGCAACATGTACCAGAGGATAGTGTTGTATAAACATTAAATGTTAGCAACGATGTCTCAAACGGTCAGTACAAAATCTGCTAAAGTATTGTTCATGGTCTAAAATATACAAATGTCAGTACGATCTTCTCACTTGATAATATCTTTGTGCTACAGATTTCTGTCAAAGTAGGGACTTGGTTTTGTTGCCCACCAACCGAGGGCTAGAACGCCTGTGTATGAAAGAAAGCTTTGAGTAAGAGCTCTCCATTGCACACGTGGAAATGTGTTGGAGTGTATGTGTGTTCATATTAGCAGACCAATCAAGTGTTCAGACTGGATGTGTTAGAAGAGTTGACATAGAGCAAGTACACATCTTTGAGTTATTGACATGGAACAAGTACACATCTTTGAGTTATTGACATGGAACAAGTACACATCTTTGAGTTATTGACATGGAACAAGTACACATCAATGAGTTGTTGACATGGAACAAGTACACATCTTTGAGTTATTGACATGGAAAAAGTACACATCTTTGAGTTATTGACATGGAAAAAGTACACATCAATGAGTTGTTGACATGGAACAAATACACATCTTTGAGTTATTGACATGGAACAAGTACACATCTTTGAGTTATTGACATGGAACAAGTACACATCTTTGAGTTGTTGACATGGAACAAGTACACATCTTTGAGTTATTGACATGGAACAAGTACACATCTTTGAGTTGTTGACATGGAACAAGTACACATCTTTGAGTTATTGACATGGAGCAAGTACACATCATTGAGTTGTTGACATGGAACAAGTACACATCTTTGAGTTGTTGACATGGAACAAATACACATCTTTGAGTTATTGACATGGAACAAGTACACATCTTTGAGTTATTGACATGGAACAAGTACACATCTTTGAGTTATTGACATGGAACAAGTACACATCTTTGAGTTGTTGACATGGAACAAGTACACATCTTTGAGTTGTTGACATGGAGCAAGTACACATCTTTGAGTTGTTGACATGGAACAAGTACACATCTTTGAGTTGTTGACATGGAACAAATACACATCTTTGAGTTATTGACATGGAACAAGTACACATCTTTGAGTTGTTGACATGGAACAAGTACACATCAATGAGTTGTTGACATGGAACAAGTACATATCTTTGAGTTGTTGACATGGAGCAAGTACACATCTTTGAGTTATTGACATGGAACAAGTACACATCAATGAGTTGTTGACATGGAACAAGTACATATCTTTGAGTTGTTGACATGGAACAAGTACACATCTTTGAGTTATTGACATGGAACAAGTACACATCTTTGAGTTATTGACATGGAACAAGTACACATCTTTGAGTTATTGACATGGAACAAGTACACATCTTTGAGTTATTGACATGGAACAAGTACATATCTTTGAGTTATTGACATGGAACAAGTACATATCTTTGAGTTATTGACATGGAACAAGTACACATCTTTGAGTTGTTGACATGGAACAAGTACACATCTTTGAGTTGTTGACATGGAACAAGTACACATCTTTGAGTTATTGACATGGAACAAGTACACATCTTTGAGTTATTGACATGGAACAAGTACATATCTTTGAGTTATTGACATGGAACAAGTACACATCTTTGAGTTATTGACATGGAACAAGTACACATCTTTGAGTTGTTGACATGGAACAAGTACACATCTTTGAGTTATTGACATGGAGCAAGTACACATCATTGAGTTGTTGACATGGAACAAGTACACATCTTTGAGTTGTTGACATGGAACAAATACACATCTTTGAGTTATTGACATGGAACAAGTACACATCTTTGAGTTATTGACATGGAACAAGTACACATCTTTGAGTTGTTGACATGGAACACATCTTTGAGTTATTGACATGGAACAAGTACATATCTTTGAGTTATTGACATGGAACAAGTACACATCTTTGAGTTATTGACATGGAACAAGTTGTTGACATGGAACAAGTACACATCTTTGAGTTATTGACATGGAGCAAGTACACATCATTGAGTTGTTGACATGGAACAAGTACACATCTTTGAGTTATTGACATGGAGCAAGTACACATCATTGAGTTGTTGACATGGAACAAGTACACATCTTTGAGTTGTTGACATGGAACAAGTACACATCTTTGAGTTATTGACATGGAACAAGTACACATCTTTGAGTTATTGACATGGAACAAGTACACATCTTTGAGTTGTTGACATGGAACAAGTACACATCTTTGAGTTGTTGACATGGAGCAAGTACACATCTTTGAGTTGTTGACATGGAACAAGTACACATCTTTGAGTTGTTGACATGGAACAAATACACATCTTTGAGTTATTGACATGGAACAAGTACACATCTTTGAGTTATTGACATGGAACAAGTACACATCTTTGAGTTATTGACATGGAACAAGTAAACATCATTGAGTTGTTGACATGGAACAAGTACACATCTTTGAGTTATTGACATGGAACAAGTACACATCAATGAGTTGTTGACATGGAACAAGTACATATCTTTGAGTTGTTGACATGGAACAAGTACACATCTTTGAGTTATTGACATGGAGCAAGTACACATCTTTGAGTTATTGACATGGAACAAGTACACATCAATGAGTTATTGACATGGAACAAGTACATATCTTTGAGTTGTTGACATGGAACAAGTACACATCTTTGAGTTATTGACATGGAACAAGTACACATCTTTGAGTTATTGACATGGAGCAAGTACACATCTTTGAGTTGTTGACATGGAACAAATACACATCTTTGAGTTATTGACATGGAACAAGTACACATCTTTGAGTTGTTGACATGGAACAAATACACATCTTTGAGTTATTGACATGGAACAAGTACACATCTTTGAGTTATTGACATGGAACAAGTACACATCAATGAGTTGTTGACATGGAACAAGTACACATCTTTGAGTTGTTGACATGGAACAAGTACACATCTTTGAGTTATTGACATGGAACAAGTACACATCAATGAGTTGTTGACATGGAACAAGTACATATCTTTGAGTTGTTGACATGGAACAAGTACACATCTTTGAGTTATTGACATGGAACAAGTACACATCAATGAGTTGTTGACATGGAACAAGTACATATCTTTGAGTTGTTGACATGGAACAAGTACACATCTTTGAGTTATTGACATGGAACAAGTACACATCTTTGAGTTATTGACATGGAGCAAGTACACATCTTTGAGTTGTTGACATGGAACAAATACACATCAATGAGTTGTTGACATGGAACAAGTACATATCTTTGAGTTGTTGACATGGAACAAGTACACATCTTTGAGTTATTGACATGGAACAAGTACACATCTTTGAGTTATTGACATGGAGCAAGTACACATCTTTGAGTTGTTGACATGGAACAAATACACATCTTTGAGTTATTGACATGGAACAAGTACACATCTTTGAGTTGTTGACATGGAACAAATACACATCTTTGAGTTATTGACATGGAACAAGTACACATCTTTGAGTTATTGACATGGAACAAGTACACATCTTTGAGTTATTGACATGGAACAAGTACACATCTTTGAGTTATTGACATGGAACAAATACACATCTTTGAGTTATTGACATGGAACAAGTACACATCTTTGAGTTATTGACATGGAACAAATACACATCTTTGAGTTGTTGACATGGAACAATTACACATCTTTGAGGTTGAAACAATCAAAGTCTAACTCAACTGACAACTATTGTTTAACAATGCCACACAGAGACAATTAGGGCATATGTCTCAATGATACATTGAGCATTGAAAAAAATTTCTTACGCAGGATTTATTCGCAGGCAGTAAAGAACCTCGTCACAGAGACATGATTGACCCAAGGTCATATGGCACGACAACAGCTGTCCAACATGACCATACAGAAAAATTTGGATTGGGAGTCCCAAGAGCACAGTGGGTAATGAATTGTCAATGGTGGAGTCAAAATAAAGGCTGTGTGTGGTGGAGTCAAAATAAAGGCTATGTGTGGTGGAGTCAAAACAAAGGCTGTGTGTGGTGGATTCAAAACAAAGGCTGTGTGTGGTGGAGTCAAAACAAAGGCTGTGTGTTGTTGGTCCGGAACACCACTACATATGGACAAGATGAGTGTGTGGGGAAATAGGTCAAGACCAGACTCAGGATGTGTTTGGCAATGCTGTCAGAAAAAAGAACCTTGTCTATGAGGACGAAGTTATGGAAGTGTAGCTTGGCTTGTAATTTAATTCTGTTACCCAACACTATCATAAAGTGAAAATTGGGTCCAGTATGCCAGGGGCACAGTGGACAGTTAAGTTGTCTTCATATGCGAGAAATGGTTCGCTGGCAGTCACGCAACTCTTTCAAAGACAGACACATAATGAGGGACTACTAAATTACCAGCTCATGACTTAAACTTCTGAATGGGATAACTTCTACTTAAGGCAATTTACATTTTATACTGTCACGAGTCAGATTCTTCTAGGTATAAAAGCACTGGAGAAACACACACGCACATACATAGAAAGCTCCATTGCACATAGAAAGTAGTATCAGACTGCTCATAATTCCTGGGGATAGAAACTAATCAACTCGGACTTTTTTAGCATCATCCTCCAAGTTGGACTCGTTATCATCCTCCAAGTTGGACTCGTTATCATCCTCCACGTTGGACTCATTATCATCCTCCACGTTGGACTCATTATCATCCTCCACGTTGGACTCGTTATCATCCACCACGTTGGACTCATTATCATCCTCCACGTTGGACTCGTTATCATCCACCACGTTGGACTCATTATCATCCTCCACGTTGGACTCATTATCATCCTCCAAGTTGGACTCGTTATCATCCTCCACGTTGGACTCGTTATCATCCACCACGTTGGACTCATTATCATCCTCCACGTTGGACTCATTATCATCCTCCACGTTGGACTCATTATCATCCTCCACGTTGGACTCGTTATCATCCACCACGTTGGACTCATTATCATCCTCCACGTTGGACTCGTTATCATCCACCACGTTGGACTCATTATCATCCTCCACGTTGGACTCATTATCATCCTCCAAGTTGGACTCGTTATCATCCTCCACGTTGGACTCGTTATCATCCTCCACGTTGGACTCATTATCATCCTCCACGTTGGACTCATTATCATCCTCCACGTTGGACTCATTATCATCCTCCAAGTTGGACTCGTTATCATCCTCCACGTTGGACTCGTTATCATCCACCACGTTGGACTCATTATCATCCTCCAAGTTGGACTCATTATCATCCTCCACGTTGGACTCGTTATCATCCACCACGTTGGACTCATTATCATCCTCCAAGTTGGACTCGTTATCATCCTCCACGTTGGACTCGTTATCATCCACCACGTTGGACTCGTTATCATCCTCCAAGTTGGACTCATTATCATCCTCCAAGTTGGACTCATTATCATCCACCACGTTGGACTCATTATCATCCTCCAAGTTGGACTCGTTATCATCCTCCACGTTGGACTCGTTATCATCCTCCACATTGTACTCATTATCATCCTCCACGTTGGACTCATTATCATCGTGCACGTTGTCTAAACAATTTCTGACATGTTTATGTTTAATGTAAGAGATTCATGACTATATAAAACCTTGTATAATAAAGCAGCAGTCCCCTTGTGCCAAGTTTTATCATTTCTGTTACTTGCAGAGATCTCAAACCGGACAATATGCTTATCTCAAGCTTTGGCCATATCAAGCTGACTGATTTTGGTTTATCCAAGGTTACCATGGATTACCGTATGTAACTTTGTATGATTTTTAGTGGTAAATTTCTGTGTTTGTACTGACTCACATGTTGCCAGTGTATAAAGTGAATAAAACTGGTTATATGATCATGATTCTGACATCTACATGGTTTTTCTATTTTTAATATAAATTATATCAACTCCTTGTTGACTCTGCGACACATAGCAGATCACTTAAACTGTAAAATTAAACCCCATGTCTAAGCATATGATGATACACTACTGTGAAAGAGATGTTTTCTTTTAATTCAATGATTCAGATCTGAAATAGCTCAATTTCATACAACTCTTCTGTATACACAGTGGGAAGTATATTAGCGAAGTGTCTGGACAATTGGTTTAAAAACACAAACCTCTTGTTGCTATTTACAAAATGTCACTTGAAGTAATGGCGTTATTATATACATCTTGGAAAGCAAAAACATTTAGCTGTACAGGTCACATAATTTATTCAGTCATATACATAATTTATTCAGTCATATACATAATTTATTCAGTCATATACATAATTTATTCAGTCATATACATAATTTATGCAGTCATATACATAATTTATTCAGTCATATACATAATTTATTCAGATAGAGATGTAGATGACTAATTATTTAATTATTGACTAATTTTGATACAAATGATGATGATGATGATAGGTGTTGAAGGGGGGGGGGTGGTGGAGTTAGTTTCAGTTCCATATTTCTAAAGCTTCTCTTGCATTCTTTTTGATGGATAGTTCTCCAGAATTTTTTTTGTGTGAGTTAAAAAAAAATCAAATGTGCATGTTGTATGATGCAACATTAGACTAGCAACACTTTACCTGCATGTTGTATGATGCAACACTAGAGGTTTGTGGGTGGAGCTGTCTGTCCCATCTCAAATAGGGCTAAAGTAACCCAGAAACCATGCTGAAGTCAGATGTTTCAGGCAGTAAGGTGCTGGTATCATGGCTAAAACATGATACAACACATTTCATTCTTCAGACCACAACATGTTAATATGAGGAAGAGTTTGTATGCAAGGAAAAACAAGTTTGGTGTATCAGACTGAAAGCTATCGCAACCAAGCTGTAAACAATGATGCACCACAGTTTAAGAATGAACACACAAGAAGAAGGTATCTGTTGAGTGTTGAGTACAATGTTCTGACAGTCTTCTGCTCTGGAAGCACTTTGTCATTACTATCTTGCAATCTAGAGGTTCTGAGGATGAAAGGGTTTATTCCCTCCAAACATGGGTCTTCAGCAGGCTTCATCACAGTGTAGGTTATTGGGTGAGATAGCCAACCCAATATCTTTAGTCACCTCTTGTGGCAAGTAACAATGTTACTACTGCTTCCTTTTTGGGCCCCGTCAACACACCAGTACTCTGCTACAGATATGTGTATTTAGTTTTTCATAAAACTTCAACCCACATTTTCACTTTTTATCTACAGGTCATACAGTCGGCAGATACTGTGATACTTATCTAAGAGAGTGGGTAGATAATAGAAAATCTGTGTTTTATGGTAAAAAAAAAGACATGAATGTAAATCTGTGTGTCTTGTTATTGTTCTCCTAGGGTCAAGCCCACAGCCTGGTAGCTTTACTCCATTTGACCATCGCTGCAGAGATTATATTGATTTCAGAACCCCTGGACAGATTCTTAGTCTCAAGTCTTCTCTGGCTTTTGTAAGTCAATCACATTTTGTACTTGTGTTTACAGAATAAAAAATAGCAATAGATATCTGTGTGCTCTCAGCTTCTTGTTGAGTAACATAGAGGATACATAGGTGTCTACTAGTATCAATTATTAATATAGATTTAGACAAACCAACCATGCAACAGAAAACCTTAGTTGATGACATGACTTTATATTGAGGTTATCTTCTTATAGAAGCTTCATGGCACGTCATCTATACAATCCCGTAGTCGTAACCTTCGATAACAGTTATCATATTGTTCTGACAGGCCAACGTTGTGCTTGAACTACTTACGGGCACGGCGTGGGTGGGTGGAACAACAAAGAACCCCATCGCAGGGGCCAGAGTTGTGCCCTGATGTCGACGTCTGTTTTGGCAACATTAGACTCGAAACATCATCGAGTCGAATGGCTGCTGGAACAGAGCGCGGAGCACTTATTGGAATGCCCCACGTGCTGTGAGACCAGTTCCTATTCAAGAATTAATATAAATTTTGCCCCCCCCCCCCTAACAATTTTCCTTTTAAAATTATTTTTTGTAAAGATCATTAGGTGTTAAATTTTATAGCAATTGTTATTAATGCTGACATTTTTTTATCTCACGCTCATATTGAGGGGCAAAAAAAAATAGATTTGTAGGGTTTTTTGTCGTACTTTTTTTTGTGTGTGCTAAATATGGATGTTTTTATTGAAATACGGAAATAAATTGCTAAAAATATGGATTTATGAAAAAATAAGTTGACAGTTATGAGGATGTGCTTTACAGAATGGAATGCATTGCTTCATGGTTTACAGGTTGGCTGCAATGTCTTTGTATTTAACATTGGTGCATCTAACTAGAGCATGGTATTTTTGGGTCTGGATTAGAAAATTTATGCCAGGACAAGATTGCATGGATACCATTGTCCTGGCATTGCATCTATACTACCTAACATTGACACTATTCTGATGCAGGCATAAATTAATTGGGCAGGTCACATGGTGCATGTGCCAGATCACCACCTATCAAAGATACTCCTCTATGGTGAAATACAAAAGAGCATACACTCTCAAGGTGGTCAATAGAAGTACCACAAGGATTCTCTAAAAACCTCACCTTTGACATAAACCATGATACATGGGAAGATATTTTATGAAACAAAGCTTAGTGGCGGCTCTACAGTAAATAAATGATGCATCATCTTGTGAAAAATAAAATACAGCTGCTCATACTAGCTAGAAAGACACAGGCAGATTGAACACCATATAAAGTAATCATGCCATGCCCCGGCTTGTCCAAAAACCTCTGTCATCAGCATACGTCTCATATTATTGTCATAAAGTGGATGTAATAAATCATCGTCTGTGATGGACGAATAACAAGTTTATTTGGTCACTATGACCTTCTCCCCCCCCCCCCCCCTCATATAAAAAACAACTTCATTGATACTGAATTTTTCCCATTAGGGAGTTGCTGGAAAGTTTCATGTGCCATGTGTAATAAAGGCTGCATGTCCTTGCTGTCGCCATGACATGTTTGGGATGTGTGTTTTAATTTACACTCAACACAACAATCCAATTGATTGTCACCTTGAACTCCATATTGTTTAGATGTCAAAAGTATATCTAGTGCTTCTGTGGTGGTAACATTGTTTTTACTGTTTTCACTGTTTGTTTTATATATTCTTGAGAAATACCTAATGGTTCGAAACAATGAAAATGTCTTGTGTATTGTAATTTATGTTTTTGTGTTTACACCTCATAACCCCTTAGTCTTAGTGATAGTCCATCTGTTATGTTCAAGTGAAACATCAAAAACCTGTGTTCCACGTAAGTACTATTGTTGATCTATTTCACTGCAGTACTGGCTTATATTGATTGTTACAATCTATAGCAGGGATGGATATATGATCCAATTTTGCAGGCCAGCATGGCTGATTTAACATTACTACATGCACATACCCCTGACCTTAGATCAAATTACAGGCTATCTCAGCCAAACTGTAAATTAAGATAATAAACACATCAACTTCAAATCCCTGATGTTACTATCAGAAAACAATCTTCCCCATCAGCAGCTTTCGATGTTCAATATTGGGGAATTCAAATGTGCAAGCTTTTATAATGTAGAAAAAGTTTGCTATTCATTGCAGTAACTACGTTGATGTCTTTTGGTACTAACAAAAATGCTCAGACTAATCCACCATCCCGAAAAGGTTGCCCATTTCTGGTCTATGACATGGTTGTTATATGTGCAACTTTCCTCTCAAATTCCTATGAACCAGTTAAACCAGACTCAACGTGACTACACTCTCCTTGACAGTTTGTCAAATGTTGAAGCTGCACCTCTTAGTCGCTCATTAATTTCTTCATCTAATGATAGAGAGGCTGTAACAGTAGAACTATGGTAACAGTAGAACTATGGTAACAGTAGAACTATGGTAACAGTAGAACTATGGTAACAGTAGAACTATGGTAACAGTAGAACTATGGTAACAGTAGAACTATGGTAACAGTAGAACTACGGTAACAGTAGAACTATGGTAACAGTAGAACTATGGTAACAGTAGAACTATGGTAACAGTAGAACTACGGTAACAGTAGAACTACGGTAACAGTAGAACTACGGTAACAGTAGAACTATGGTAACAGTAGAACTATGGTAACAGTAGAACTATGGTAACAGTAGAACTATGGTAACAGTAGAACTATGGTAACAGTAGAACTACGGTAACAGTAGAACTATGGTAACAGTAGAACTATGGTAACAGTAGAACTATGGTAACAGTAGAACTATGGTAACAGTAGAACTATGGTAACAGACTTTTTGTACTTGCTTGAGATGATTATCATTAGAGGGATAGTGGTTTTTTCCCCCGTATAGTTCATATGGTGAATATGCCTTGCCCATTTCCCACGCATCCCCTCTTGATCTCACTGTTTTACTTGAAAGAGTTCTCATAATATGTATACAATATTTAACACGTTAGAAGAATTTGTTTATTTTAAACGTAATTATGCATTTTATTTGTATGAATTCATTAAACCCATAATCCTTGAAAGTCGTAGGAGCTCCACTATGAAAACAGCAGCACAAAATATCTTCCATGCTTATTCTCCTGTCCAGTTCTATATTCTCAGCTTCTGGTTAGAGTGAAGTATCCTAATCCTGTCCAGTCTTTAATATTATCCCAGCATACTTTCTTTTGCTGTTATATAGACTGTAGAGACATCATCATATTGCAAGACATCCCAGAATGTGAACAGTGACCATCAGGATGTGCGAGAGACAACACCAGACCAAACTCATAGTCCATTACCTCCTCAACCTCAAACTCCTCTCGACAAAGCACACAGACAATCATTTAGTAGGTGTATGCTGACACCTGCTGATAACAAACAGGTATAGTTACTTCATTAGTAGCTATTTTGCAGAATTACTATTATCTAGTCACAGATTGCTAATGCATGTGTGTTTATGTTAGAGTGTGTATTACTATTATCTAGTCACAGATTGCTAATGCATGTGTGTTTATGTTAGAGTGTGTATTACTATTATCTAGTCACAGATTGCTAATGCATGTGTGTTTATGTTAGAGTGTGTATGCCCCAGATCTCACCATTTCCCAGAAATACTCCTCTATGATGAAATGCAGAAAGTCATGACCTCTCAAGGTCGCCACAGAATTGCTAGAAGGATACATTAAAGATTTTACTAAAGTCTTTGACATAAACCATGATACAGTAGAAATCCAAATATCCTAATTAATTGGGGATCGGGCCAATTCGGATAATCCAAAATTCGGATAATTGGATATAGCTCAGGAATGAAGCAAAACAGTGTACATGCATACAATCATACATTGAAGTGAACAGAATTTTATTGATAAAAGTACAGCAGTATGTAAGCAACTATATATTGATGCGACAGTAAACATAGTGCAAACTGAATAGAGCCAGAATCAAACTGACAATAAAATGGCGATCTTCACAGCAGAAGAGGGCAATCACTCATTGCTTCATTGCTATTAATAATTCCAGTTACATACCATAGCAACAGCACGTGTGCACTGTCTCAAGGAATCTCTACCGCGTCCGCTAACGCTCTCGCTCTAAAATTATTTCACCCAAATTCAATTTGGATAATTGGGGATTCGGTTAATTGGGATTCAGATAATCGGGTTTCTACTGTACATAAAAAAATGCTTCACAAATGTGGCTCTGCAATCAAATAAAGATGCAGCATTTAGTGAAACACAGAGAAGCGCAACAATGAAGACTGGCTAAAAAGACAAGACAGCAGATCAAACACCATCTAAAATGATCATTCTGTGACCAAACTAACCATAGACCTTTGCGGCTACCTTAGGGCTTCTCATTTATCTACAAACAAGACTTTTCTTGAACATAATTTCAGCAAGTGAATGTAAAAAATGGTCACCTTCACTTGTGATGAACAAACAAGGGTATATTACACCTGTAGTAGTCTGTTTCTGTTAACTGATTATTTTTATCTGGTTCCTTGACCGCGACCACATCTCAGAGCCTATGTTGTTATTGAGTCAGCTGGTTAAATACATAGGGTATGCCTATGTGTTACCTGAGCCTGGAAGGGGAAAAAAGAATAAAAACAATGTGACTTGTCAAGCATGTTGTAAGAGGTGACTAAGTAAGCTTAAGAGTTCAGTTACTTCATTCTTTTAATTGGCTAGCCACAGAAGAGTAGCCATTCGTAGTGATGTGCAGTAAGGAAGCAGCACAATGGCTTGTTTCTATCAATTTGTCAAAATAAAAGGTTCTTGGGGTGCAGTTGTTTACCTTTAGGTGTTGTGCCTTCTCTTCCATGCGGCACGGCCAAATACACTACACCATGGGATCCCAAGAACATAACAAATCTAGCAAATAGGTCTAATGCAAAATTTAAAATTTGTAAAAGAAATATTTGGTATTGTGATCATATACAGAAAATAATGCAGCTGTAAACCATGATTGGCAGAGAATCATATCAGTTATACCTTGCAGGAAGAATATTATATGTTATAACTTGCAGGAAGAAGATAACAGTATAAGTGGGAAGAATATTATATCAGTTGTAACTTGCAGGAAGAATATTATATCAGTTATAATTTGCAGGAAGAATATTATATCAGTTATAATTTGCAGGAAGAATATTATATCAGTTATAACTTGCAGGAAGAATATTATATCAGTTATAACTTGCAGGAAGAATATTATATCAGTTATAATTTGCAGGAAGAATATTATATCAGTTATAATTTGCAGGAAGAATATTATATCAGTTGTAACTTGCAGGAAGAATATTATATCAGTTATAACTTGCAGGAAGAATATTATATCAGTTATAATTTGCAGGAAGAATATTATATCAGTTATAATTTGCAGGAAGAATATTATATCAGTTGTAACTTGCAGGAAGAATATTATATCAGTTATAATTTGCAGGAAGAATATTATATCAGTTATAATTTGCAGGAAGAATATTATATCAGTTATAACTTGCAGGAAGAATATTATATCAGTTATAATTTGCAGGAAGAATATTATATCAGTTATAATTTGCAGGAAGAATATTATATCAGTTATAATTTGCAGGAAGAATATTATATCAGTTATAATTTGCAGGAAGAATATTATATCAGTTATAACTTGTTGGAAGAAGATAGCAGTATAAGTGGGAAGAATACCATGGGATGGATAAAAAATCAGCCTGTCATATTGTGCCCCTATAAGAGGATCTAACTGTGGAGATTAACTAATCATTGATACAGAAATGACACAAGATGTGATATAATTGTGTGTTGATGATGATCTCTTCATGAAATCTGGATGTAGAAACTGTTACATATCATATACTGATTATCTGAATAGATTCGACGACTACAAAGTACTATTTTATCTACACCACCTGTGAAGAGTCTGACTCCAACTTTACAAGATTCCATGAGCTGGAGAAACTCCTCAGCCAGTGATTCTCAATCCAGAAATGCATGTAGCATGCTGCAGTCAGCTCTCTTGTCCAGTAAGTCAGAGCTTTTCAGTAGTCATTTGTTTTTTATTTTTTTAAATTGGGTGACTACAATTTTAAATTAAATTTGACATCCTCTATAGAATATTTCTGGGTGTAAAGGGTTTCACATTGTTCATGCTATGATTCCTAGAGTTAGCAAAAAAACCAAGGTCATATAAGTACCTCCTCATTGTGTAACATGGAAACAAATACAGTGCCTCTTGCTGTGTTCCGGGCTAACTCGTTTAGGGATCATGTCTGTGGATGTGGATACTGTAGATGGAATGAAAATTGACTGCAGAAAGACAAGCAATATCTCAGACACCTGCGGCAACGCATCCAGTGGCAATGTCGACGCATAGCAATGCATTTTGGCCAATCAGCCGAAATGCAGATGCGTTGAAGGTGGGGGGGGGGGCAATGTCGATGTCCCGATATAGGGAAGATGGCGTTTCGATATGGCAGTGCATAGAGTGCACATTGAATCTGGAGAGTGCAACACATGCTAGAGATCAGCGTTTTGAATGAGAAACGATAGAGTGGCAACGAAGTTACAATTGTCCAGCATGAGACCGGTCGGCAGAAGTTCATGGTTGAAAACATACAGAAGCCATCACGTCACACAAATGATCACAACACACAAACATGTCCAACCGAAATATGGAAGTGAGATGCCAGAAGGACAGTTAGCTGTCCATCCATCCATCATGGAAGGATACCTGTCCTTCTGGCGTTTCACTTCCATATTTCGGTTGGACACGTTTGTGTGTTGTGATCATTTCTATTTGTTATGTTTTGATGTTTTGTGCATATCCTGATAAAGGTCTTTTGGTAGAAATGTTGAAAATGTTTTGTGTATTTTAATTTGTATGTTTTCTTGTTTACACAACATAACCCCCTAGTTCTAGTGGTGGAATGTTCTAAAAACCTGTGTTTTACGTATATATTCATAACAGCTGATTGTCTGTTGGTTGATTATATTCATGTCAGGATTGTATTGATACCAGGTTTGACATTCATGTCAGGATTGTATTGATACCAGTTTTGACATTCATGTCAGGATTGTATTGATATCAGTTTTGACCACAATTACTGACTATCATAGTTTACCATTTTACTTGTTAACAGTAGCTATACCTTCTTTTACTAATTTTTCCATGCTGCTATGTCTCTTTATATTGCTCCAAGAAACCTCAGTGTTTTTTTTACATTGTTTAGGAGCAAAAACATTGAACAAATATTATTAAATGTAAATGACTCATTATTTTGAGATGTTTATACTGAAAAATTTTTTAAGTGACTCATTATTTTGGGATCTTTATACTGTAAAATTTTAAAAGTTACATGAAACTTTCAACATGTCTACATGGCATCTAGTTTTCTTGACAAATACTGTTCAGTGTTACCATACAGCTTTCTGTGGGCCAGTGCTCCTCGCCTTTATTGATTATGGAGAACTTCACAGGACAAGCACCATGATTATTTAAATAATTTTGTTGTGACATATTATTTAGGCATGTTGCATGATACCATGGTTGCTGGTGCGCCTATCGGCCCGATCTCTCCGACTTCAGCACCTGTGTTTGCTTGGGCAGGACTGTGGTCCTGCTCGATGTAGGGGAAGGTCTGACCAATCTTAGTTTCCAGCCTCTGTGTCTGGACTAAGTCTATCACCATTTCAAGGAGTTGACCTCGATGGGAGAAACATGCAGAATTGCAGGAGATACCAGATGATGGTGTAAATTGTCGATTGCCGTAGGTTCTTCCCTCCAGCTTTCCGGTGGGGGATTTACTCCCTTAGCCTGAAGCACTCTCGTGCAAAACTCTAGGCAATGGGGGTTTTCTGCAGGGGTTGTTTCTGTAATCTGAGGCACTTCCTTGCTAACCCGTAAGACAGTGGGAGAATAAGTAAGACAGCACCCATGTGTTGCCGGACTGCAAAGGGGAGCAAACAATGGTGACAGTTTTACCTGCCAGAGATATCATAAGTGTTACCTGCCAGGGATGTAACACTGACAGTGAGGCATCTCATGAAGGGACCCATAGACCATGCTCAATTCAGATATGTCAAGCCAAAAGTTGCTGATATCATAGTTAAGTATGTAAACAATGAAATAATGCATTCCATTCTCTGGACTACACTCTGTTAAATCTGCGAAAGTTTGAAAACGCAGAAGTAAGACAAAAGTAAGAAATTGAGACAAGACATGCAGTGATAATGATTGTTTCAGAGATGACTGGTTGCGAGCCTACAAAATCTATCTGCCTTGATCTTGCAAAGATAGTTTAGATTTCTTCAGTAAAAATCCTAAACAATTCTTGAACATTATTTAATCATCTCTGTTTGTTTATACAGGAGTGAATGACAGAGAAAATTTGTCTGCCTTGACTTGCACAGATGACTTAAAGGGACTTGTGTCTGATCAGCATCCAGATGATAGTTCTGAAATGGATATTTCGGTTAACAGCAACAATGATCCCAGTTACAACAATGATCCCAGTTACAATAATGATCCCAGTTACAACAATAACGGAGCATCATTTAGTTTTAGCTATGGAAACAGCATTGAAGCAGCAGCTTCTTCTAACTGTGTTGAAGAAAGCAAACATAATAATTGTAGTCTAAAAGAAGACCCACTGAGCTGTGACAGCCACGTAATGCCAATTTTCCGTGTGGAAAGCATGGAAGATGATACCCCGTTACTACATCGTACATGTAATTCTGTCAAGAACAGCTGTTCAGCAATAAATCTTCAATTCATGAATGAAGGATCTTATTTAGAAGGTAACCCTGATGACAGCATTTTGCATATAAACAGAAGTAAGGTGGGTGATCATTCAAGAGTTAGTACTCATTCTCATCTGCCCCTTGCCCACGGAGATACACCGGGTATCAAGTTATCAGATAGATCATTACACTGTGATACACCTGCATTTGAAGAGAAGCCAATATTTACAGAAGTACTAAAGCATTCGTTCAACGATTCTTCTGACATGAGCAGGATCCATCTTGTGAAACAGTCTAACAATGATGTATTATTTTCACATGACTCAAATGCATTTTCTAACACATCAGTAGAAGTAGCCAGAGGTATTATTACCGGACTTGATGAGTCATTGGCTGTCATTAACAGTTATAACAGATCTAGATTTGCATCAGTAGCAGGCTCGGCAGAATTTTCTAGTGACTTCTCTTCTCATCTTCAGCAGCGTGATCAGATTTTTAACAGCACACGTCTTTCATTGGACTTTGGTCCTTCTCAAATGAGTTTAGATTCAGGTCCAGAGTTAAAGGACTTGAGTCAGCTATCTGGTTTGAGTCGTGTTCCCTTGAAAACTTTATTCGTTGAAAATAACATGTCCAACTTTGTTCCAAATTTCAATGTTGTTCCAAGCAAGAAGTCTGAAAAATTGGTCAGAAAACAGAACGATCTTGCACCAGGCAGTGGTCCTATGGTGAGGAAACTAAGTCGACCTGGATTGCGACGTGTTCTCTCTGACACATTTGATAGATGCTTGTCTTACTCATCGCACTTGGAATCCAGTTCAGAAAGAAGCAGAAACATACTGCAGCACAAAAGTAAATCTCTGGACTATAGTTCTTGCTCAGGTGAAGAAGGAATTAGATCCATGTTTGTGACAAATAATAAGTTGTATAGGAAAAGACCTTTTGATAGTACAGTGAGTGGAAAGTTAGATGAAGATATTAATATGTCTGGTACTGAGCCTCCAGCACATACCGGCATGACGCCTGAGATGTGCAGAATGAGAATTAGGGAGAGTGATGGGGCTAGACCTAGAAAACAAGTTTGTGTAGAAAAAAATCTATTTGTTGACAATCTATTTGGCCATGCCGGTGGCAAGCAGGACAGTCTATTTGGCCATGCCAGTGGCAAGCAGGACAGTCTATTTGACCATGCTGGTGGCAAGCAGGAGCACACTTCTTTCAACAATATAACTTGCAGCTTTGACATTTATGCCAAAGAGAAGGATACTAAATTTTTTGTTTACTCTACACAATCCCCTGGGCCAACCATGCATTCATCACCAGCTGCAGGAAATATACTTCATTCTCCACTGATAATGAAGAAGGGTGTTTCAACCATGGATTCATCAATTGGAACTGACTGTAGCTTTTTGAATGTTACTATTGAATTTGAAGGAGATGGTGCTCAGTCTGATGGCAGATTAAGCCCTCAGCACATTGCATATCGAAGATTGTCAGGAAGCCCAAGTAAATTATCAATGCCCGATAGTGACAAAATTCCAAGTGCCCAAGACATATGTGAAAATTCAAACACTTCTACATCAAACTGCCGTGTTTTTCAGCCATTTACATTAGGAGCCTTTTCCCCAAATGTTAAACAAGATTCAGAAAGTTGTTCTCCTGATGAGTCACAGCAACAGAAGCAAATGTTCATCAGAGGAGAATACACAGGAGACAAGATTGTAGGAAGGCAGCAGCAAAGATTAGTTTATTCTGCTTGTAAAAGGTTACCTAGTATTTCAGAAGCAGCTACACCACTTGAGCTGGAAAAGAACCAACCAGTTTTTGCCAAACCACATACATTTGCAGATGATGTAAGTAAACTGTCTTGAGAGTTAACTAATCTTGTCCATGTGATTTCTCTAATTTTGGAGATAAGGAATGTTCAGGATTGCCATTTTTCTTTCTATATCTCTATTCTTGAAGTCCTGTAACTGTTGTGATGTTAAGTGTGTGGTTTATCTGGCCGATTACTGAACACATTCTAAAGTATTGTAAAACATACTCTGTGTCTATGGTAAAACTCTGCTTTAGAATACAATAGTGCACTCCTCACAACATGTTCAAAGACAAATGTAGAAACTTTAGACAGAGTGCAGAATAATGCCTTACGCCTTATTAGTGGAGCAATGAGATCTACACCAACGGCTGCATGTGAAATAGATACAAATATAGAACCCTTTGAGATACGGAGAGATATGGCTGAAATGGAAGCTTATGAAGAAGCAGAAGAATAACATGTAGAATACTGGCAACCAAACTACAGATTAAAATAAAAGTCAGTCCTAAGTCATGTCAATGAAATAAAAGACAGCTATCACTTCCCTGACAAGAGACAAGAACTGCAAACAGTAGAAAAATATTTACCACCACCACGCCCAAGTTTTAAATTACCAGAAATCAAGAAACAATTAAGAGATAATGCAACGAAAAGTTCTGACTCAGTAAGTCTTATGAAAGCAACACATAAAACAATAGACACCTACCCAGAACAATGGATTCATGTCTATATTGATGGGTCTGCCTTCAAAGCCATCATCAAAGCAGGTTATGGTGTCTATATAGAATATCCAGACAAAACATCTGATGAATTGTTTGATGCCTGTGGGGAGATATGTTCTAACTATGAAGTTGAAATAACAGCACTAGAAGTTTCCTTGTACCACCTGAAGACCATATTTGATGTCTTTCCATCAAAAGTCCAAAATAATGTGATTTTTACAGATTCTATGTCTGCTCTTCAAGCACTAGAATGTGATGGACATTGTAAACCTGAGCTAGTTGAAATATATCACCATGCCAACCAGCTGCTTACATCTTATGATGTAACAGCCATATACACAAACAACCATGCACACAGTTAAAATGATGTTGAAATCTGTGAACAAAGAAAATTGGATGAACAGATGGGCCATGGGAAACACTGGGAGGAAAATCTATAAATGTATGACCAGCACAAATCGTAAAGACAACATCAACCTCCTGTGGAGAAAGACTAGAGTATCATATTCTGACTGTGCACACAACATGTACAGCGTAACAACCACCTGAACAGAATACAACCACAACACACTCCAGGGGGCCAGATATGCAGTCATCTCTATGAAACTGTTGGCCGCTATGTTTTTGAATGTCCAGCGCTGGATGACATCAGGAAAATACTTCTCCCTCCCAGGCCACATAAATGGAACACATTATATGGAGCACAACAACAGCTCACAAACACATGCATATATCACACAATGGCATTGGGACAAAGGGCATGAGCCCATCAGCAACCAACCATGGTAAAACTCCTGCCAGTTAACAGGATGTAGTCCAGAGGTTGTAATGTTTTGTATTGATTTACAGCTTGCTACAATATCTTTGGCCAGACACATCCTACTTCAACATGGCTCCGGTTACTTTGACTTATAGACTGTGACAGCTAACCCAAACCCTAAATGTCAGCGCTGAATTATAAACCAGTGTTATAGCACAATTTCTCATGTGCTCAGCTGCCTAGTCAACAGTTGACCAGAAACCAGCGGACTAGCGTCTCCTTGTGCACTCTATTAATAGCTATAGCGCCATTCGTAGACATTCCTAGAGCATGAGCCCTCGTACCCTACTTCCTTCCTCTTTTTGCTACGCAACCCACATTTGTAATTTTCATTTCAAACCACAAATAAGTGAACTTGAATTCTGAGCACTACTTGGCAGACGTTTGACTTAACACTACTCTGTCAGCCGCCCTCCCCACCCAAACTTCAACCATAAACTTCCTGAAATAGTAACATTTTGACCTGCCTTGCATGTCATGACATAAAACTAAGGAAGGATGAACTTCAACCCTAAACTTCCTTAGTCTCTTACAATATGCACGGGCAGTGTTTATATTCCTTTGCTTCTGTCTCTGCAACACGCTTGAATTAAAACATACATTGTGAAACATTTCATGTACAGAAAATGGATGCTTTTTATAGTTGTTGGAAAAATGTTTCAGTTTTAACTAGGGACATTGCTATCTACAATAATCTGTCTCAACATTATAGGCACTTGATGATGATGCAGTGAACAGCTGGGCAAATAATGAACATAATTGATAAAATGACTGTAGGATATCAATGCCTTCAATTTAGATACAGCAAACAAATTAATAAGACACCATTGTGAAAGGAATTTACAAGATGCACATATATATACATACGTACATACATACATACATACACACATATATATATGTATGCTAAAGATTGTTTAGAGATGAGGGGGAATACAAGTAGATAGTAGAACATGTGCTCCAGAACTGTCAGCTTCAACTAGAACAGAGTAGGTAAGACCTGACTTACCAGACAAGAAAACTGTATGGTGGTGTGACGTATCTGACACACTACCACTGTTAATGATTATGTCAGCAAGTGATGAAGAGGAAGAATATTGGCCTTGAATGAATACAATGTATATGATTATCTACTGCCAATCTGTAAACTGTTTATCTACTACCAATCTGTGAACTGTTTATCTACTACCAATCTGTAAACTGTTTATCTACTACCAATCTGTAAACTGTTTATCTACTACCAATCTGTAAACTGTTTATCTACTACCAATCTGTGAACTGTTTATCTACTACCAATCTGTAAACTGTTTATCTACTACCAATCTGTAAACTGTTTATCTACTACCAATCTGTGAACTGTTTATCTACTACCAATCTGTGAACTGTTTATCTACTACCAATCTGTGAACTGTTTATCTACTACCAATCTGTAAACTGTTTATCTACTACCAATCTGTGAACTGTTTATCTACTACCAATCTGTAAACTGTTTATCTACTACCAATCTGTAAACTGTTTATCTACTACCAATCTGTGAACTGTTTATCTACTACCAATCTGTAAACTGTTTATCTACTACCAATCTGTGAACTGTTTATCTACGACCAATCTGTGAACTGTTTATCTACTACCAATCTGTGAACTGTTTATCCCGCAGGTGGGCAACCTGTCAAATTCAGAATTGACACGGGGGGAACATACAGTTTTGTTTAGTCTGAAGATTGTAAAGACTTAGTCTGATCACCCTTCTCCCCTATAATAGCCATCGACAGTTGCTGATGAATCACTACTCAAGTCTCTGTTAGTTCTCACCAAATCTTCAACATGCATCAAAGATTGGACATAATAATTTATTTTGTATTACTGTTTAGCATCATGGTTTACAGCTCGGCTATGATGATTTGTGATTTCAGGTGCCAGTGCATATAGTTTTTATATCAGCCTGCATCTGCACAACAAAATTGTACTTGCTGTGTAGATGTGTTAAACTCTAAATGAAGAAGATCACTTGCAATTGAATAATGAGACACTGTTAATAATGAGACACTGTTAATAATGAGACACTGTTAATAATGAGACACTGTTAATAATGAGACACTGTTAATAATGAGACACTGTTAATAATGAGACACTGTTAATAATGAGACACTGTTAATAATGAGACACTGTTAATAATGAGACACTGTTAATAATGAGACACTGTTAATAATGAGACACTGTTAATAATGAGACACTGTTAATAATGAGACACTGTTAATAATGAGACACTGTTAATAATGAGACACTGAGATAATGTTAATGAGACACATTTTGGCTTTCAATTTCAGTGGAGACCAATCACCAAGAGTAATAAACTATTGAACTCTTGTGATGGCACTGAGGAAAATTCACAGACTAATGTATCACCACTTCCAGGCCAGAGGTTGATGGTAAAGTATATCGTCAATCCCAAAAGATTGCTAACTCTCTGTTAGATATGTTAATTCAGTGTGAGACGAAGTCTCCTATTCAGAGAGAAATCACTAGCTTTATTTCAAAGTAGGAGTCATCACAGAGTGCTATACAAAATTTCTCTTCCATTACATCAATACACCTGGCTGATAACATACAAACATAAAAAAACCACAAGTAAAAATGTTTGCGTATCCGAGTGAAATGTGGTAACAATACACCTGGTTGATTACATTACATCAATATGCCTGGTTAATTACATTACATCAATACACCTGGTTGATAACATTACATCAATACACCTGAATGATTACATTACATCAATACACCTGGTTGATTACATTACATCAATACACCTGGTTGATTACATTACATCAATACACCTGAATGATTACATTACATCAATACACCTGGTTGGTTACATTACATCAATACGACTAGTTGATTACATTACATCAATACACCTGGTTGATTACATTACATCAATACACCTGGTTGATTACATTACATCAATACGACTGGTTGATTACATTACATCAATACGCCTGGTTGATTACATTACATCAATACACCTGGTTGATTACATTACATCAATACACCTGGTTGATTACATTACATCAATACGACTGGTTGATTACATTACATCAATATGCCTGGTTGATTACATTACATCAATACACCTGGTTGATTACATTACATCAATACACCTGGTTGATTATGGTCTAGATATCATCACATACACAAGAAGGGTTCAAATGCAGTTTTACATTAATCAGATACATAGGATTGGCATTTTGATATGAAGCCCACTATTGAGTTACCTGTAGTTTTGTTATGCTTGTGTGAATGTGCCATATAGTACATTTTATTGCCGTCTATCATTAATTTAATACTAGAAATTCTGATATTAATGTCATCACAATATCATCACCTGAAACATCTTACATTAATGTCATCACAATATCATCACCTGAAACATCTTACATTAATGTCATCACAATATCATCACCTGAAACATCTTACATTAATGTCATCACAATATCATCACCTGAAACATTTCACAAGGAAGACTAATATATATATATCTATATATAACGATAAGCTCCGTAACTCTATGTTACGTTATGTTCTGTTCTATACGTTCCTCAATTTCATGATGCATATAAATGGAAATAGCCACACTTATAAAACATTCAAAAATGAAGGTGCAGGAGCCAGCAGAATTTTGAATTACTGTCCAGTTGTCCGGCAAAAGCTGGCCAATAATATAAATGGTTGACCGTTTACCTCTGACTGGTGTACACATTTGAACAAACGCGTCAACAAATCTATAGGCCTAGAAAATATTCTGTGCATAAATTGATTTACTGTGGTTTTTACAGATTGAATATTATGTCTCCTTGCCATTTGCTAGTGCCATGTATGTTTCTGTCTGTGAGCGAATCACATAGTACTGTTTATATCGGCATTTCTGTTGTATTTTAAATTCACAAAGTATTGAACATTGAATTCTTTGTTAAAGGTTGTTGTCACTACATTCTGGAAAGAATATGTCACATGACACACATGAGAGTACACACTTTTATAAAGCTACAATTTGTCCGCTGTTTATGTGTCCAGAATTGCTAAATTGGTATGAACTCAGTTTATTATGAAGAGGACTGTGGCCATGAGTGATTGATCCAAGTGGTGATAATTATTTATAATTTTTGTTTTTGAAAAATATATGGATTAATATGTAGAAACTGAAACATTATAAAGTTATCGCTACGTTATAAGAAAAATATTTTCATATATTCTATTGTTCTATTATTGTTCAAAAACAAGGGGTATTATTTCTGTTATATATATGGAGAGAGAGAGTCTTTGGCTGTCTTAGAAATACTCCCATTATGATAATGAATGCATACTTGGATTTGTCACTTTGTTCCCATCATGCTCTTGATAGAGTTGACTGACTTAAATGCAGCTCTTCACAGTGATAGAGAGTGATACATGTATGCAAGTGCTGATTGTAATGAGAAAGTAGAAATTCTTGCAACAAAAACAAAATGTAGTTGATGTGTTCTAAATCTTGAGCAGCCACTTGTTTGGTATATACACAATAACACTTTATCATACACCTGTATTTAGATTGAGGCATTATGGCCAGAAATTCAACATAAGAAGTAGTAGAGAAAAAATAAAAGGTATTAACCAGCAGGCCATGGGAATTATTAGCATTCATATCCTTCATCTGCTGTAGTGAGTCTGAGCACCTGCAGACCACCTAAAGTACTATGAAGTCGATTCGCAGTATTGTTTTTAGCCTAATTCTGTCTCACACGTAAAGTAATATGATTCATCATAGCTCAGAGTTGACACTAAAATTACAGAATGTTTACATTGCCAGACTTTGTCCACTAGTAATGCTATCTGTAAGATAACTAACACATTTTAGAACTTTGTTTTGCATCTGAATTGATATTTTCTTTATTTGACTAATGTTTAGCCCTTAAATTTGCAAATATAAAAATTTTTTTAAAAATAAAGGATTTTTATTTCAGAGTGGCACAGTGCAGACACCAATTCCATGGAAGAGAGATCCAGTGTTTCAGACTCCTTATTATACACCAGGTGCTCAGCGGCAGTCTACAGCTTGCATGTCAGGAACTAGACTTCAGACCCCTTTGAGGACTCCTAAGAGTGTCCGCAGAGGACCCGAACTAACACAAGATGAGGGAAGAATTCTAGGAACTCCAGATTATTTGGCTCCTGAAATTTTGCTACAGAAGCCTCATGGTATATCCTGTTTTGCTCAATACTTATACTCAAATAATAGAAATCCGTTGTCTTGGTAGTATTTTGAATTTGCTTATTTAATTTGTGATGTGCCACTTTCAATCTTGGCTAATATTACCATTCTGGCTATCTATAAGCTGTATCCCTTGTTTGTCTTCCGCGCCAGGGGTAGAAGAGTTCTATGGAAATGGCCTTCCTGTGTGCTGTTTGTAAGCTTGTTCCTGTGGCTTCTTTGATTTCTGTGATCCATCTTTTACATGGTCTGTCTCTGACTTTATAGCCGTTATATCTATGTGTCATGGCCATCTGTGGCATGCTGTCTGTTGGTAGTATGGAAGCATGTGAAAACCACTTGATATGTTGCCTTTTGATGTGTTCCGATACTGGTATTGTTTTGGTTATCTGATTTTATCATTTCAAATTCTGTCTCTTAATGACACTCCGAGTATTCTTCTTAGGCATGTCATGTCTGCGGTTACTATTTTTCTTTTGTCTTGTCCTGTCATTGTCTAGGTCTGGCACTGGTAGCACAGTGATGGAATAATCATAGTCTTGTATAATTCAGCTTTAGTGTCTATGTTTACATTTTTGTTCTTAAAAATATGTGTCATCTGTCCTAGGATCTGGTATGTTTTGTTGCATCTATTTTGTATCTCTTTACTGTTTTTCTCTTTGAAACCACATCCAGTTTCGAAAAATCTAGGTGGTGATTTCTCATTGGCACAGCCACTCTTCCAGTCGACTCAGCTGTAAATGGGTACCTGTCACGTGAGTTGCTAAGGTAAACACAGCAAGAAAGGGAACTGGCCACCCCACCTAATATTTGCTTCAGCTTAATACATGTGTGCTATTTTCATCCCCGACGGCAAGATGCTGCCATGGAACCTACTTTTTTTATATATTAGAAAACTTAGTTCAGCCAGATATGCTATGATGATGGTGATGTTCTATCAAACATAAATATAAGTCGAGTTGTTTTCCTTATCAGGTTTTGCTGTTGATTGGTGGTCTTTGGGTGTCTGCTTGTATGAGTTTCTGACAGGGTTACCTCCATTTAACGATCAAACTCCTGAGGATGTTTTTGAGAACATTCTCCAAAGAAGTAAGTTGTTTAGTTATACTTGCTCTCTGTTTAGTTATATTTACTCTAACTTATTCCATATAGCTTTAAGTAATTCTGTTGTTTACAAGCATACAGCTTCTAAATTTATGTTATTTTATATATATATACATCAGTAATTATATACACACATCACTAAACATATATATATATACACACACACACACACATAAAAGTGGATGTCACAATATAGAAATAATATGTCAATTCACTACTAAATATACAATATGCTGCCCATTTATTGTACTCTCATGACTGTTTCTGTCTATATATGTGATTTGTCCTTTACAGAATGTTGTCCTCACTGCTACTCTGTAAGCCTCTCAGTTTTGTGCAAGCTGCCTGTCATGTTCAGAAGGTCTTCGATATCTTGTGTCCATTGTAATCTTAGTTTGCCTCTTGTTCTATTTCCTGGAACTTTTCTTTCCAAGATTAATCTGCCTTAACTATTGTTTTTTTTCTCTCTATCATTATTAGCAGTTGATTCTTGTATTATTTTATTAAATCCTTAAAAAACTTAAAATTCCCATGTCCCAGAATACTCCAATATAATAGGAGATTATATAATCTAGGGTTGAAAGGTGCAGCAGCACCTGCTTATTTTATAGGATTTAATCCATACGTCAAAATTGTTTCTCAATTAAGAACCAACATCATAGCCAAAGGGAAATTACCATGATTACTCTGATGTAGGTTTCATCAGTATTCAAGAGCATTCGAACTCAAACACCGCAGCCAGGTTTTGATTTGTGACTTTCTGGATCTTTCACGAGGACAGATTTTCTTCCCTCACCACTAGTCAGTCATATTTCTATCATTCTATGTATGTATATATATCATAACACCCAGCATCTTCTTCAGTCATTCCATGACTGCCCTTGTTAGGTCATGAATATGTGAGTGTCAAATGTCATCAGAAAACACAGATGGAAATATCTGGGTCACGTTTTAAGACTAGATGAAAACAGAATAAACCAACAAGTCCTTACGTGGACACCTGAGGGTAGAAGAAAATGAGGAAGACCTAAAACGACCCTAAAAACACCATACTTAACCCATTAGCTGCGGAGGTCTTATTAAGGATACAATGAAAAGCCTCTGCCATTTTGCAGAGATCCTCCTCTTCTTAGCTTCCCAGGGAAAAAAATCTGTTTAGAAGCTTATAATAAAGTAGCCAGATGAATTTTTTCCCTGTCAAACTAAGAAAAAAAGGTCTCTGCAAAGGGATGGCAATCCCTCATTGTATCCTTAAGGAGATCTCCGTAGCTAAGTGGTTAAAGAAGGGAAAATAATAAAGTAGCCAGATGAATTTTTTCCCTGGCAAACTAAGAAAAAAAGGTCTCTGCAAAGTGATGGCAATCCCTCATTGTATCCTTAAGGAGATCTCCGTAGCTAAGTGGTTAAAGAAGGGAAAATAATAGGCTGCAAGACCATAGAAGAACTAAAACTGCAGGCAGCGTACTGCAATACATGAAGAATCAAAATCTGTGCCCTGTGTGCCACCTGCGACACAAAAGAAACAAACTAACTAGCTTGTTAGGATAGCCCTATTTTCAGATCTTTGTCATCAACCACAGCATTACTCTTGAAGAATATGCTCTTTTGTTGCCACTGACCTACGCATGGCCAGAGCAGTAGATCAGTGTAATATTTTGGACACACACACACACAACACCCCCCCCCCCCCCCATCCCAGTAAAAGAATTTTCTTTTAAAAAAAGGTCAATTGGTGTTACATTTTCTAGTACTTATTACTAATATTGACGTTTTTATCCCACACACACACATATGGAGGGAGTATATTCCCGAGCTCCTCAGTTTTATTACTATATTAGTCAGGGGGTGCACGTGACCCAGCCATTGCAGTCTATTTTTATTAAGTATTTCCATTGTAGATGATAACTAAGCATGATGTGATATCTCGGTATTCATGGCTTTGTCACGTCATGTAATATTCATGGCTTTGTCACGTCATGTAATATTCATGGCTTTGTCACGTCATGTAATATTCATGGCTTTGTCACGTCATGTAATATTCATGGCTTTGTCACGTCATGTAATATTCATGGCTTTGTCTCATCATGTAATATTCATGGCTTTGTCTCGTCATGTAATATTCATGGCTTTGTCTCGTCATGTAATATTCATGGCTTTATCTCGTCATGTAATATTCATGGCTTTGTCTCGTCATGTAATATTCATGGCTTTGTCTCGTCAAATAATATTCATAGCTTTGTCTCGTCATGTAATATTCATGATTCTACTGAGACATCTTAAATGAAAGATGTTAAGTCTTTTTTCATGTTTAGTGTAAGCAGTCCATGTTTTGGAGCCATAGTATAGTGTACTTAACACACACAAGCACGCTCTGAGTGATAGATCTGTACTTAACACACACAAGCACACTCGCGTGTGATAGATCTGTACTTAACACACACAAGCTCACCCGCGTGTGATATATCTGCGTGTGATAGATCTGCGTGTGATAGATCTGCGTGTGATAGATCTGCGTGTGATAGATCTGCGTGTGATAGATCTGTATCTTTGTTTTCAGTTTCTCGAGTCACTTTTAAACAGTCTTGATCAAACTTTAACTCCATTTTCCAATGTTTATATATTGTTCATCAATCAAAGAAAAGGATGGATGTAATTGTGCAGCCTATGTAACAAAAACTGCCAACTAGTTTTAAATTGTTGCTGTGTAACGTGATGCTTGTTGGTAATTTAGATTCTTGACATAAATCACAGTCTTCATAGAGAACAAGTGGCATTCCCTAGTCATGCTCTCTATTTGAGATTGCAAAGTGGCCTCACTGTGATATGAGTGCAGCATTCTCAGCAAAGTGGCATCACTGTGACATGAGGGCAGCACCTTCAGCAAAGTGGCATCACTGTGACATGAGTGCAGCACCCTCAGCAAAGAGTTCCCTGAGAAGTATTTCTAATGTTTTCGTCTGTGCTTTGAGATGTGCTAAATTAAAGAGTGAGCCATCACAGTGAGTGAGAATGAAGACATGACCAGCTGCATTCACACGAACGTGTTTCAGAAGCACTATCAATTGTATTATATGCTTATATTCTTGTTTGTTTTCAGTATCCACGGTAGCTTGTATGTCATAACTTGGTTGAAAACACTTCTACAAACACATCTCTTCTTTGTAAATAAATTTCTAAAATGAGTCTTGTGAATTGTTGAATTATTTCAATAGACATAAGATGGCCTGAAGGAGAGGAAGCACTTAGTGATGAATCAAGAGCAGCAATTGAATCCCTACTGACCTTTGATGCTGACAGAAGACCTGCCGCAAAAGGTATTGTGACTGAATGATATATATATATATATGGTATTTAGATATAATAATATATATATATGAGAATATAATGGACTGCCAGAAAAACTAATGTAGAGGTGTTGAACGAGTCATATGCAAAACAGACCTTAATCAATAATATAAGAAAAAGGCAATCTTCTTTTTTTGGCCACTTCATGAGACAGGCAGGTTTAGAGAACATAGTCACAACAGGCAAAATTGAAGGCAACAGAGACAGAGGGCGACAACGTGAGAAAATATTAGACAGTTTGACAAGCTCGCATGGCAAGGAAACAACGACTTTGATACATAATACTGTGGACAGAGAGCTGTGGAGAGCCATGACCGCCTACGCCAGCCAGCATGGCACCTGATGATATATATATATATATATATATATATATATATATATATATATATATATATATATATATATATATATATATATATATATATATATATATATGGGATTATCCTTGAAACTTTCAGAAAGAGCGACAGAACATAACCAAGACTTATATTTGGCATTCATGAATCAAGAGAAAGCTTTTGACAAAGTGTATAGAGCACAACTATGGATAACAGTACAGAAATATGGAGTTCCCCAACATCTCCTCCGTCAGAGTATATATGGGAATAGTCAATGCGCAGTAAGAATGAGCACAGGTACATCCGTAATTTCCTAATTCACTCTGGAGTGAGACAGGGATGTGTACTATCCCCCCCCCCCCCTATTGTTCATAACATTTATCGATGACATCTGTAAAGTAGCAAAGACAATGGAAGAAAACAATCGGAATGATAACTTGAACAAATTGCTATTTGCAGACGACCAAGCACTAGTAGCATCATCAGAAGAACAACTACAAAGACAAATAGATAGATTACATCAAAAGTGCCAAACTGTTAACATGAAGATAAATATAGAAAAGACAGAAGTAATGAAGATAGGAAGAACAGAAAGAAACACTGATATAAATAGATGCAGCAAGAGCAGTAAAGAAATACACAATAGATGTAGTAAATCATAGCAAGCCCTAGGACAAAGAAATACACAATAGATGTAGTAAATCATAGCAAGCCCTAGGACAAAGAAATACACAATAGATGTAGTAAATCATAGCAAGCCCTAGGACAAAGAAATACACAATAGATGTAGTAAATCATAGCAAGCCCTAGGACAAAGAAATACACAATAGATGTAGTAAATCATAGCAAGCCCTAGGACAAAGAAATACACAATAGATGTAGTAAATCATAGCAAGCCCTAGGACAAAGAAATACACAATAGATGTAGTAAATCATAGCAAGCCCTAGGACAAAGAAATACACAATAGATGTAGTAAATCATAGCAAGCCCTAGGACAAAGAAATACACAATAGATGTAGTAAAGCATACCAAGCCCTAGGGCAAATGACACCAATCTTCAGAAACAAAAATGTAGATTTAAACACCAAAATAACACTATTCAAAACAATTATTATACCAACTCTGTGCTACCAATGTCAAACATGGACGACGACAGCACAAGATAAACATAAACTTGTGACAGCTGAAATAGCATGCTTGCGCAGAATCCTAGGAATATCGTTAATAGACAGAGTGAGGAATGAGGACATTAGACAAAGAACCGGTATCACCCCAATCTTGGAGTATATTAAGAGACAACAGATCAAATGGTTTGCACACATCAGCAGACTACCATCAGACAGCATACCACAGCAAACTATGCTACACAGATACAGAGTGAAGGCAGACCTAGAGGCCGACCATGAAAGTGATGGAAATAAACTTTCATCAGTGTGAAAAGTTTTGAGAAGCTCAGGGTCTATGTGTGTATGTCAAAGACACAACTCTCAGATAGTGCACCTCATCCCCCCCCCCCTCCCCACAAAAATTAATTTGCTATACAGACATGATGGATACAAAGTCAGGGGCAGACCTTGCAATGCAAAAGATGGATTACATTACATGAATAAAAGAATCATCAAAAACAAATATGTATATATAAAGCACACAGAAAGGCTGTCTCCAGAGAACTCTTCTGTCCCTGGCACCTGCAAGAGATAAAGTGGTATAACATGAAAAGGAAAAAGAGAAAGAAACAATACAGAACATAGGCTGAAAAATGTGTATTTTGACTAGTTTAAAAAAAAAAAGTACATCATATGGTGGTAGACCTTGTTTATATTTTTCTTGGATTTTGTGAGAAATATCACAATATACATAAAATATAAGAGTTTAGCACTACACACGGAGATCAACATTTTTTCCACAAACCACATTATTCATGACATCTTTATGATTAATTTTCTCAGATGTCAAAGCGATGCCATTTTTTTCCTGTGTTGACTGGGCCAACTTGCTGAATGTAGAAGCGCCATTTGTACCACAACCTGAAGACCACATGGACACAACGTACTTTGAACGTACGTGAGAATTCACTGGTGATATTACTCACTGATTACGCTATATGTCTTGTATATTTAGTTTGTCTTGTATGTTTAGTTTGTCTTGTATGTTTAGTTTGTCTTGTACGTTTAGTTTTTCTTGTACGTCTAGTTTGTCTTGCACATTTAGTTTGTCTTGTATATTTAGTTTGTCTTGTATATTTAGTTTGTCTTGTATATTTATTTTGTCTTGCATATTTAGTTTTGGGACTAGAAGACTGTTAATCTCGTGATATTGCAACTCACAGTTATCATCTTTGAGCAGTCTTTTTTTTGGAGTTGAAAAACTCAGCCTATCTCCCATAATGGAAGCCTTCCAAAATGCCCGTACACCAGTCTGAAGCTAAAACTATATCTCCTGGCTTAGAAAACGAGAGTGACAATACATGGTATTCATATAGGCATCTATTGTATAGTAACATTGATAGCCTCGACGGCAGAAGGGATAGTGAGCTGGTCATGCAATGATAACTCATCTCAAGTTTCCAGGCAAAGATGTGGTGTCAAATGAAGAATTTATCACCGGAAATGTATGAACTGTTACAATAAACCCCAACCTTGGTAGAACAATGTGGTAGTGAAGTCATAGGTGGAGGAAATGGCAACTCACTAAAAATAACCAACATTCAACATGATCTTATATGTAGAAAAAATACTTATAGATGAGAAACATGGACATTTCAAAATATTTACTAGAACAGTTAAAAGTGGGAAGTGAGCAGAGTTTTGTGAGAGGATAAGCAATGACAAAATACCTGAAGGTTTGTCTGGAGACTGCACAGTAAGTATGAAAGGTGTATTAAGGAAGGTTTGTCTGGAGACTGCACAGTAAGTATGAAAGGTGTATTAAGGAAGGTTTGTCTGGAGACTGCACAGTAAGTATGAAAGGTGTATTAAGGAAGGTTTGTCTGGAGACTGCACAGTAAGTATGAAAGGTGTATTAAGGAAGGTTTGTCTGGAGACTGCACAGTAAGTATGAAAGGTGTATTAAGGAAGGTTTGTCTGGAGACTGTACAGTAAGTATGAAAGGTGGATTAAGGAAGGTTTGTCTGGAGACTGCACAGTAAGTATGAAAGGTGGATTAAGGAAGGTTTGTCTGGAGACTGCACAGTAAGTATGAAAGGTGTATTAAGGAAAAGATGTATTCCTGATTTTCAGAGCTCACATCTTACCTGACAGATTCTCTTTTGTCTCTCTCTCTCTCTCTCTCTCTCTCTCTCTCTCTCTCTCTCTCTCTCTCTCTCTACTGTATGTTTTCCTGTGAAGTAGTGCAGGGAGGCTTTCTATGGCCCATTGAAACAAAGGCCACTTGCCATAGCAGATGCTGTGACACGTACAGGAAGGATTTTTATTGTACCTCAGAAAGAAAACCTCCTGTCCTAACCGTGGATTGAACTCGGAACATCAAGGGTCAGAGAATGGTGTTCTAACCACATGGATTTGTCTACTACAGAATTGTCTCAACTGGTAGTATTGTACTGCTTTGTATGAAACACAGTCAATTTCTATGCATGTTATGGGGGACTCATAGTGTCAACTGTCATATTTATATTAGCAGTTTGTTATTTTAGCAATGAATATCAGTGAATTATCATGTGCAGTGACTGTCTAAAAAACTGAACGATGTGGTGGCGTCTAATTGTACTGTACCAAATTTTACTCAACTGGAAAAATATTTCCAAACCAAGTTATTCGCATTTTGAGGTTTCAATGTAACAACTTTAATCAACATCTTATGAATAATTCCTTAAAAACTGTTTACAAAAATATAAAATTATGTTTTTCTGGAGTGGAATTCTGTTGCATGTTGCCTGAAAAATTATGTTTGAAAAATGACTACATGTTGTAAATACTGTTATTTTCTCATATTTTTGCAGCCAAGAATGCCATGAGAAACTTGGTGTTATCTACTGTGAATATGTAGAACAACTTGTCAGACCATTTTTCATAGCTAGATATTTCGGGAAGACCAGTCCAAATGCTGTGTGGAAAAAGTGCAAGTAAATAGAATAGTCAAACAACATCTTTGTTCAGATAAAACCATATACAAACTAGTAATTTGGACACACAAACATATTTATATAGAATATACAGACAGGCATATATTTTTCAGTTCTGATGTGTAAAAGAATGCATGTATGTCAGGTGTTTGTGGAACTACAGTGAAGATCTATAACTATTAAATGACAGAAAGCCCAGACAATAATTTGTATTGATAGCCTTCTGCTCTGAACAATCAACTTTAAAAACTAATTAGGATCTATCAGAATTCATAAGCTTGTGTATATCATCAAAAAATGTGTGGTCAAAATGACTTGATGTGTATATGTTTTTCAAAATAGCCACCAGATCAAGAATAATTTTGATATTAATTTTGATTGTCATGGTCTGGAGATCAAGAATAATTTTGATATTAAGTCATGGTCTGGGTAATTTATGTGATAACTATGTATTTAAATTTGATGTCAACACATTCTGCATATATGTTTTGTAACACAATGTCGGCCATATTTCAGAAAGAACTGCTGTATATTTATGAATATAGGCCGAGAGTTTTTAAAACTTTTATTTGCATTGATGTAGGGGGTTCAGACTATACAAGCACAATAACAATTTAAAAAAATATATTTACTGGTAGAAACACAAACTGATAACACGGAAAACAATCAAATATGTCTACTGTAACATGAAAAGAACTAACCAGTACCAAAAAATCATTCAAAGTCTGATTTCTGCTCTGTAATGGGAACATCAGAGTGAATATCATGTGTCTGACTGTCTACAGGTCCATTGTCGTATTCGGCATAGTCATCAAAGATAGCAACGTCCTCACTTCCATCCATTGCATTATTGATGGAACAAACATGCCCCATCTGCCATGCAACATAAAACAACAGTGAAATGCATCTTCTCATGTCCAGTCGTCTTTACAAAACCGTCTTCACACCTTTTCGTTCCACCATACGATTTGAAGGCAAATCTAAAAAGCAAGCTAAAAGATCATTCACTGAACCATTCATTGACTAGGCTTTGAATCTGCGGTCATGATTGATGCCATTGTTGCAGATAACCTTTGTTGCTGAGACAGCACTGAATGAATTTATTCAATATCGGAGAACACTCTGGCACCCCACCTGGTGGTCAAGAAATAATACTGAATCAATCTTGATATCTGAGAACACTCTGGCACTTCACCTGGTGGTCAAGAAATAATACTGAATTGATCTATCTGAGAACACTCTGGCACTTCACCTGGTGGTCAAGAAATAAAACTCCAGTGTCTGGAAACAACCCTGGATACTGAAAATATTTATCAGGTTGTAGGAGGCTGGCAATGCCTCCAGGGAAAAGTCGCATTGTATTATCCTGTATGTTGTATTTTTTGTGAGTACAGGTAGGGTGGTGCAAATGGAAGAAAGGACTATTTCTTCAAACATCTGGACTAACAGAATCCAGATTTAAAAAGTGATATCACTTACCAGTTCTCAATTCACTAGCAGAGTCCAGATTTTTTTTAATGTTTGAGTTTTGTTATCACAATATTTGTAACAGCAGATGTGACTTTCGCATACAATAATTATAATTCAACAAAATATCGCCTTTAAAAATTGCTGATGTTGCAATTCATGACAACAGTAACAGAAGAATGTTATTGAAACACTCCGGCTCTGTGGCAAAGTGGTACAGAGCACGTCTGTGATGGCCAAGGTACCGAGTTCAATCTCAGCCACAGGCAATTGTGCATCCGGACCGTTCAGAAAACAATGGCAAACTACTGAACGTATTTATATTGCCTAGAAAATCACCACAGCCAATAAATGCTGGGTTGATAGCTAAGTCCTTTTTATGGGATATGCTACCAATTCGTAAAATTTGAATTATGTAATTTAGTAATAATATTGCCATATTTGTTTTGTTACTAATAGTATATTTTTGCAGCTCTTAATTTTACAATAATTGAATTGAAGCAGCAAAGAGATAAAACTAGCATGAAAGTCAATCATCAAGGATAAACTAGCATGAAAGTCAATCATCAAGGATAAACTAGCATGAAAGTCAATCATCAAGGATAAACTAGCATGAAAGTCAATCATCAAGGATAAACTAGCATGAAAGTCAATCATCAAGAATAAACTAGCATGGAAGTCAATCATCAAGGATAAACTAGCATGAAAGTCAATCATGAAGGATAAACTAGCATGAAAGTCAATCATCAAGGATAAACTATCATGAAAGCCAATCATCAAGGATAAACTAGCATGAAAGTCAATCATCAAGGATAAACTAGCATGAAAGTCAATCATCAAGGATAAACTAGCATGAAAGTCAATCATCAAGGATAAACTAGCATGAAAGTCAATCATCAAGGATAAACTAGCATGAAAGTCAATCATCAAGGATAAACTAGCATGAAAGTCAATCATCAAGGATAAACTAGCATGAAAGCCAATCATCAAGGATAAACTAGCATGAAAGTCAATCATCAAGAATAAACTAGCATGAAAGTCAATCATCAAGAATAAACTAGCATATGAAAGTCAATCATGAAGGATAAACTAGCATGAAAGTCAATCATCAAGGTCTAGGGGAAAAAATGTCTTGTAATATTAGATTGTAATATGTTTTCTTCTGCTACCATTTCTCACTGAAAATCAGAGACTGAGTTCTGGGATATAGCCTGCTATTTCAGTTCTGCCATATTTTCTCTTCCAGGCTGATCAGTGTGTAACTACACCTTTCTCTTTAGATTTGTTTACCATGGCATTCCTTGAATACATGTTATATATGTCTTGCTGAGTCAGCACATACTAATTCATTCACAAGTGGTATCTTATTGTGTCGTGAATATTACATTGAAACGGAAAGATAAAGTTTATTTATTATTTTTAACCCTCAAACTGTTAATAGAATTGATCTGCGTCTCTCCAGTAATTTTGAGCATTTTTACTAGACTAGCTAAGATGTCAGAACCATATTGAAAATGAACTCAGAGCGCTAGATCGCAATATATTTACAAGGTTATATTTGTTATTGTACACAAATTTGGGTGTTTTAACAATCAAAATATAGATTATGACCTAGGTCATTGCCAAACAAAGAACAAATATTTCATAATCTTATTTCAAATGAACTTAATACTCACTGAAATCTGTGTTCTATAATCTATGTTCTATAATCTATGTTCTATAATCTATGTTCTATAATCTAGTTGTTTATACTACAAATTTCCTACACGAAAATGTCTGATTTTTTTTGGAGTTTTCAACAAACAATATTTAAACATTTTTTTGCTAAGTTTGAGAATAAATAGGATTATTTCAATGCACAGCAAAAATAGGATTATTTCATTACACACAGTAAAAAGAAAATAAGATCTGAAATTTTTTATCATTTTGTTTATTAACTGTTTTTATAAACCCATGTTTTAACCTACACATTTAGTTATATGCTCCTATTCTCCTTTCTTCTGAATCTGATGGATGTCTATTGCATTCATTTTGAATGTGATGTACTAAACCTATCAGAAGCAACACTAGAGCTAGTACAGATTTTGTCCATTACACAGTTTATTACCTGTGTCAGAATCATCTATATAACTGGCCACACAAACAACAACTTCTGTGTAGAACACATTATCCCCCCATGTAACTATCATATTATTGTCCATCTTCTCTCATATCAGTACTTGGGTGTCACATTGTCAGATGAGTTGATCATTATCTTACCTTATCACACGGTCCTCATCCCAGCATATCACATAAATATGACTGCCTACATAAAGACCAGCTAGCACTCTATTAATAAGTTTGATATTTGACAATGATGTACAGACATATTTATGCATGAAATGTATTTCAGAATAATGTTTTCCTGAATTAATGTGTTAATAACTGTTGACAAATATAGTTTCATCACTGTTTCTGTTTCAGTTTTTTTAAAGATCTCTAAATGTATGAATAATGTTACAGAAATTGTGATTTTTGAACAAGTTTATATGGAGTATACACCATTTAGTGTTGGAGATAAAATAGATGATCACGATAGTTTTGTAATCAAAATATTGTCTATTCAATGTGTTCTGTCACATGAATATCAAAATCCCAAGAACAAATGCTTGTTCACCTCAAATTTTATTATAGTGTGCTTTTTCTCAAAGTTAATTTTCTCATATTTGAACAAAGTATCTGTTTGTGAAAATGTGTTTTGTTTTTGTTATTCTTAGAATACACATCAACATTTTGTACTTAGTGTGCCTTCTGTTTTGTTTATTAATATAAGCAAATTCTAATCAAATATATAAATATATATAGTGCCTTTTTGTACTATTGATTAATATTAACTAATTACAATATCCAGGTGTATATAGTGCCTTTTTGTACTATTGATTAATATTAACAAATTACAATATCCAGGTGTATATAGTGCCTTTTTGTACTATTGATTAATATTAACAAATTATAAGATGCAGGATTTTATAGTGCCTTTTTGTACTATTTGTGCCTTTTTGTAGCATTCATTACAAATGATTAATTATTGATATCTATTAATATCAAGTTACATGAGATAATACAGTGCCTTGATTTGCTACATTTATTCCTACGAGTAAATTGCTTACTTTCTTTTAAAAAATCATATATTGTATGTTTTCATTATTTGTTAGAGTACCGTTAGTGCCTCATAATTCATATCTATCTGTCTTCTATGATCTGATTTTTTCAATTGTATATAAACAAAACCTACAATAATTAAATCTATGCCATTTTTTATTTCTTAAATTGTTACAGTTTTAGTTTACTATGGTTTTCTTAATTGAGGTTAACACATTCTTGGTTTGTTTGTTTCGATGAAAAGGTGTTATGAGTGACGAAGCTCTCGTTTCATATGTTAAATTTAGGGGAATGAGTGTTGTTTCCCTCCAGATCTTTCTTTCTTACTCAGAAGAGAATACAATTCTCATCAATATGCAATGCTTTGAGCAGAAGCTTCCTATATTTCAATAGGAAGCTATATATTTGCTATATTTCAAGGGGTCTATGTGTTTACTGAAGGCAATGTTTCATCAATTTAAATACAGCAGCACACTTGTAACTTGCAACAACTTGCAACTTGCAACAACTTGTAACTTGCAACAACTTGCAACTTGTAACTTGCAACAACTTGCAACTTGTAACTAAAACGTTGATGTCTTAGTCTTCTATATAAGCGTGTCTGAACCAGACATAATTGTTGTACACATAGCAATTGCCTTCCCTTAGATTGTCATGTGCGTTGTCTTGGTCAGTTCTTATTTCCCTTGGAATTTCTTATCTTCATTTAGTTGATCTCCTAATCCAATAATGGTTATAAAATTACCTGGTGTGTGAGAGTGGCTACACCTTTGTCACATCCATTAATGATTTATGGACACCCAGTTTAAAACTAAAAGATCAGAAAATTTCAGATGTGGCAGACATTAACTCTTAGTGCACCAGGGACAAAACCAGCAAATAGGGAAAAACAACAAATAGGTTGTCGCTTGGTCCACTCTGAATTAAAACCTTCAAACCACATTAAAACACTATATTTCATGGATTCAGTCATTGGTGTAATTCAGTATCCCAGAAGAGCTATTTTAAAAATGAATACTGTGATTACAATTGCCATATTTACTGAAGTATTATTTCAAATTCAGCAACAGTTGAAAATGATCATGAATGGTATATAACAGAAATTTGGTCAGATTGTCGAATGTGTTCAGCAAAGTGAGGATGTATAATGACTAACATTTGTTTGTGTTGTGTCTCGTTAAAGTTGCTTCTGTTAATATCTCTTTTTGTTTAAAGTTGCATCTGTTAATATATCTTTTTCTTTAAAGTTGCTTCTGTTAATATCTCTTTTTCTTTGAAGTTGCTTCATTTAATATCTCTTTTTCTTTGAAGTTGCTTCTGTTAATATCTCTTTGTTTAAAGTTGCATCTGTTAATATCTCTTTGTTTAAAGTTGCATCTGTTAATATCTCTTTTTCTTTAAAGTTGCTTCTGTTAATATCTCTTTGTTTACAGTTGCATCTGTTAATCTCTCTTTTTCCTTAAAGTTGCTTCTGTTAATATCTCTTTGTTTACAGTTGCATCTGTTAATCTCTCTTTTTCCTTAAAGTTGCTTCTGTTAATATCTCTTTGTTTAAAGTTGCATCTGTTAATATCTCTTTTTCTTTAAAGTTGCATCTGTTAATATCTCTTTTTGTTTAAAGTTGCATTTGTTAAAATCTCTGTTTGTTTATGTTGTTTCTCTTTAATTGATTCTTTCTAGAGTATCTTTAGCAATTGGACGGAATTAAATTTTAAATTTTTTTTTTTTTTTGCATCCATTGCGGAATCAAGAAATAGCATTTATAAATATATTTACATTATAATGTAATATTAATATAGAAAATATATATATATATATTGAAACAGAAATGGACAGAGAATGTGATTATCATAAGTTCATTGTGAAAAAAAATTCCAGTTATTATTTCAAAATTGATTAAAAAAATTAAATACATCATATAAATTAAAAATAAAAATTATTTCATATATGAAATTTGTTTACAGAATTTCGAATCAATAACTTTCACTCATACTGTATCAGTTTTGTAGATAATCCAATTATGAACACTCTATAGTGTGTAGGCATTAGTGCTATAATCATGTGTGTTATTCACACAAAAATGTATAGTGTGTAGGCATTAGTGCTATAATCATGTGTGTTATTCACACAAAAATGTATAGTGTGTAGGCATTAGTGCTATAATCATGTGTGTTATTCACACAAAAATGCAACACTGTTCTTTCAATTTTGAAAGTAGATCTATAATGCAGATTGAAATTTGTGTCCGATATTTCTTACAAATGGCATAAATATGCAAACACGAGGCTCAATACCAGTTTTCAATAATTTCAAGGTTTGATTTCAATAATTTCAAGGTTTGATTTCAATAATTAATGTGACTAAAGTATATAAATAGTTATACTTTCACAAAATAAGTGCGCTAGAAAATATATATAGAAAATATCAGGA
This sequence comes from Meghimatium bilineatum, assembly GCA_034231615.1. Taxonomy (NCBI): domain Eukaryota; kingdom Metazoa; phylum Mollusca; class Gastropoda; order Stylommatophora; family Philomycidae; genus Meghimatium; species Meghimatium bilineatum. The sequence goes on along the minus strand of CM067305.1, from coordinate 865,361 downwards.
AAAATTGCATCATATACCCCATGTTGAAAACCTATCAATAACGTAGAAAATATATATCATAACACATCAAAATCATGCCAGACGTAATCGGGACATATTACACTTTCAATCACAACCACACAATATATTGATATAAATACTGAAAATAAATGTCACATACTACGGAACTCATACGAGTTGGTTTGGTGTGAAGACATAGCTGTTCCCAACTCATACGAGTTGGTTTGGTGTGAAGACATAGCAGTTCCCAACTCATACGAGTTGGTTTGATGTGAAGACATAGCTGTTCCCAACTCATACGAGTTGGTTTGATGTGAAGACATAGCTGTTCCCAACTCATACGAGTTGGTTTGGTGTGAAGACATAGCTGTTCCCAACTCATACGAGTTGGTTTGATGTGAAGACATAGCTGTTCCCAACTCATACGAGTTGCATTGGGCGTAATTAAGTAAAGTTGCACCTGTTAAAATCTCATTTTGTTTGAAGTGTTTCAGCAATTTCTCATCTGTTGAACAGTTGATTAAAAACCACAATTGACAACTGGAATAACTACTTAATTTAGAATGAAAGAACATAAATATTGCATGTTTTTTACAGATAAATATAGCATGTATTGATTGTATGGATTTGAATTCTAACAGATTTATAAGCATGTCTTTGGTTTAAATATACAAATTTAGTTGTTTGTTAAATTGTCTTTTGTTTGTTTCTTGATCAGAAAATCTTCATGCATTGTCCTTTTAATACTATGACCTTGTATTGATAGTCAAGAATTAAACTTAATAAGCTTATTTCTGTTTTCATCATCTCTCTATAATTTTATAATTAGCTTTCAAAACACACAATAACATACCATTAGAGGTGTAAAACAATAATGAATTAAAAGACTAGAAACAGGGTAATGAAGTTTTGAAGAATTAATCCTCATTAATATGGTTAAACAATAACTGAATAATATAACAGCAACATATCTGGCAGCAAAGTCTTTGTGCTCATAATATGTACTTACTGCGTCAAAAATGAACCCATAGGTAAAGTTAGAAACAGGGTAATGAAGTTTTTCTAACTATTGGAAACACACATAATCACACACATAGACGTTTCGACCAAAAGGCATTTATCGCTTGAAATATTAAGTCAATGTCTCAATCTTTGCTGTTTGTCAATCTGGTAACTCAATTTGTGCCGTTTGTCAATCTGGTAACTCAATCTGTGCCGTTTGTCAATCTGGTAACTCAATCTGTGCCGTTTGTCAATCTGGTAACTCAATCTGTGCCGTTTGTCAATCTGGTAACTCAATCTGTGCCGTTTGTCAATCTGGTAACTCAATCTGTGCCGTTTGTCAATCTGGTAACTCAATCATTGTGTCTTCTTAATCAGCATAGATTCTAAAAACAGGCTCCCCAAAAACCATGAATTCTACGTTCAACAGGAGTTCGACTTTTCTGAACTATCGAATAATGTCTTGCAACCCAAATACAGTGGTTGCCGGGATTGTTCTTGTACGTCCTCCTATCACAGGTAATGATGATTCAATATTAGGTCTAATAACTACAGTACTCTTACAGATTCTCACATATAATCTCTAATAGGTGATCTCACACACCTGATCCAACAGTGTCCTTGTCTAATAGATAATCTCACACACTTGATCCAACAGTGTCCTTGTCTAATAGATAATCTCACACACCTGATCCAACAATGTCCTTGTCTAATAGATAATCTCACACACCTGATCCAACAATGTCCTTGTCTAATAGATAATCTCACACACCTGATCCAACAATGTCCTTGTCTAATAGATAATCTCACACACCTGATCCAACAGTGTCCTTGTCTAATAGATAATCTCACACACCTGATCCAACAATGTCCTTGTCTAATAGATAATCTCACACACCTGATCCAACAATGTCCTTGTCTAATAGATAATCTCACACACCTGATCCAACAATGTCCTTGTCTAATAGATAATCTCACACACCTGATCCAACAGTGTCCTTGTCTAATAAATAATCTCACACACCTGATCCAACAATGTCCTTGTCTAATAGATAATCTCACACACCTGATCCAACAATGTCTTTGTCTAATAGATAATCTCACACACCTGATCCAACAATGTCCTTGTCTAATAGATAATCTCACACACCTGATCCAACAATGTCCTTGTCTAATAGATAATCTCACACACCTGATCCAACAATGTCCTTGTCTAATAGATAATCTCACACACCTGATCCAACAATGTCCTTGTCTAATAGATAATCTCACACACCTGATCCAACAATGTCCTTGTCTAATAGATAATCTCACACACCTGATCCAACAATGTCCTTGTCTAATAGATAATCTCACACACCTGATCCAACAATGTCTTTGTCTAATAGGTGATCTCACACACCTGATCCAACAGTGTCCTTGTCTAATAGATAATCTCACACACCTGATCCAACAATGTCCTTGTCTAATAGATAATCTCACACACCTGATCCAACAATGTCCTTGTCTAATAGATAATCTCACACACCTGATCCAACAATGTCTTTGTCTAATAGGTGATCTCACACACCTGATCCAACAGTGTCCTTTTCTAATAGATAATCTCACACACCTGATCTAACAATTTCAGTGTGTAAGGGCACTAGAATTATATGGTTCAGTCTCTACTATGTGATCTCACATACCTGATCTAACAATGTCCTTGTCTAATAGGTGATCACAGATACCTGATCTAACAATGTCCCTGTCTGTGGGTACTAGAATTAACAATTCAGTTACATTCTGACTTCTTAATGATTGTAGAAGTTAATGGCTGGCATCATCATTCTCGCTTGAAACGTTGCACTTGATATCAATGATAGTAATTTAAATCACAGTTTAAGTTGACCCCCTATTACAAGTATACATGAATGAACCAGTCGGTCCAGTAAAATAACAATGGCTTCAATTCAGCAATCTCTGACTAGAAGTCTTTCATTAGTGATTCTATAACCTGATCTAATGTGGTGTCAGTTACTGCACACTTGCCCAGCTCATGTGCACAATAATCATGTCTTCAACTACATTTCTTCTTCCCAAGGACTATACAAGTCTAGATAATAATTTCATTCTGCTCTATCAGTTATGTTTAGAACTATCACTAAGTTACATGGAATTCAAATTTGAATATTCCACATCTTGTTATCACTTCATGATTGTAGCATACAAACCAAACCCATTCAGACATTTCTGAATCAGGACATGCTCCTGTTTCCACAAATTCTCTCAGACTACTTTTGTACGTTTCCTTGGTAGTTTGGTCTGAGCTCATTTGTTCTAAATTCACCCCCAAAAATCATACCCTTCTAGTTTTTATTACCACATTTTTCTTGAGATCCATATCACTCCCATTATCACATTCTCCAGATCTTTCACTCCCATTCTTGAGATCCCATTATTAAATCTACTATGACTGATCATATTTGAACCTGATTAGTTCAGGGATTCTAAACCTAAGTCTCATAGACCTCAAACCCCTGAATTCCTAAAATAAAATCAATACATTTGCAGTATATCATTTTATCATCTGATCATTCATTCCATCTTCCTACTATTCAGTCTTTGACCATTGTTTACTTTCAGCTTCAGGACAATAACTTGTTCCTGGAGATCTCAAGTTCTACATATTTTGTCCACACACTGACATTCCATCTTCCTACTGTTCAGTCTTTGACCATTGTTTACTTTCAGCTTCAGGACAATAACTTGTTCCTGGAGATCTCAAGTTCTACATATTTTGTCCACACACTGACATTCCAACTTCTATGAAATCTCTCTCTGCTGAACTAATAATTTGATTGATCTTGTTTATGTCAGTTTCATCTCTTGGTTACGTCTCTTCCAATGACGGATATTTGTTCAGAATTATAACTAGCTTATGCAGCCAGCAGACTCATAACTATTATTAATTATGTTATATCTTTTAATTTCACATTTTCATTAAGTGATGTGTCTTTTTGTAATGTAATTTCACATACGTTTATTATTTGTTTTCTTGTATACATTTTTGTATCAATTCCATGTAGCCTCTGTCTATAATGGTGCTCTTTGTCCTAATATTGTTTCTATGTCTATACTGAAGCTCTAATTTTTTGTTTGACCATATATTGTTAAAGACATTTCGGTAGAAACACTGATTTGTTGTTTGTTGTCAAGCTGTCTGTAAAACCTGTTAGTTTTTTTTTTTAATCTAAAAAAATATATTTATCTACCTATAACTGGCTTGTGGAGTGTTGTTTGGAGAACAAAATATATTGTACCATGGTTTACAGCTTGGCTGTGATGTCTGATTTCAGCATGACATTTAGGTCATTTTGTCCCATCCCATGGGATGAGCAAGCCAACCTGCAAACCTCCTTAGTTACCTCTTATTACATGCTTAACAGACCAATAACAAACCCAATATTGTGATTCTATGCTTCATTTTTGTCCCTGGCAACATGCAGTTGTGTTCACTACACCTAAATTTTCTAGTTTGTATCATAATTACCTTTTTAACCTTTGAGGTGTATGCAGAATACAGATATAGGTAAGGTGAGTTATGAACCAGCATCATACGGTTTTCCAATAAGTGCTGAGCTGCTTGGTCTGTGGCTAACCAGAAACAGTTTGATTAGCATCACCTAATGCATATACATACCCTGTAGCGATGGTGCCAGAGCTTGAACCCTTCTTTGTGGTCTGGTTTACAATAGCTATTATTTGAAACATGAAACCGGGTCTGCTGATTGGAGGGTTAACAATGATAGTTATTATTTGAAACATGAAACCAGGTCTGCTGATTGGAGGGTTAACACTAACTACACAACTGCAACTCCCAATATGCAGAATGTGATGTACAACTAGTGCTCCTGAGTGACCAACTGCATGTTTTCAAGCATAACCTTACAGACATGATTTTCATGCCATTTTTTTCAACATCAAAATACAACTGATACACTCCTCGTAGAAGTCACCAAATCTTTATTTTGATTTTGTAGTCATAATATTGATATTTGTTCTACTCAATATGTTTTGTATTGCCTTGATGCGGTTTCACAGTAATGAATTGTACCTTTTAATAACCAGAGTATAAATATTATGTATGTAATAAAGTATTTAGATGAACTTTCATTTTCTGTTGAAGTCTGTTGATTTGAAGACAGGAAACAGTCAATGAAGTACAGTCAGGTCAGGTACAGTCTTCACATCAAAGATCAGTTATAAATTGATCTCTGAACATTTTCTGCTTCTTGTCATGAGGGCATATTTTTCCTAACAAAATCAAGCATTTCTGTGGTAGAGTGGTTATGTCATTCACCAACCTTCTGATTAAGAGGTTACAAGATCAACTCTGGCTTGTTATGTCTTTTTTATACGGTGGATATTTTTCAAAGATATCCCTTTAATCTATGTACAAGTTATGTATGAGCTATGTACAAGTTATGCATGAGCTGTGTACAAGCTATGTACGAGTTATGTATGAGCTACTAAAGGTAAAGGTAGGTCCCATGGCATCTGCCGTCGGGGATGAAGATAACTCTTCATGTACTAAGCCGCAGCAACTATTAGGTGGGTGGCCAGTTCCCTTCCTTGCTATTTTTTTTACCTTCCCTAACTCATGCGTGAAGTACTCATTTACAGCTGAGTCGACTGGAGGAGTGGTCGTGTCAAGTAAGAAATCACAACCCGGATTATTTTATTTTTTTTTAAAATGTCCGGACGTGGTTTCGAACCTGGCACGCTGTAACCAGATGAGTAGCATTATTTTTGTAGCATTATTTTTGGAAAGCATAGATACAAGTGGGAGAGTAACATCGTGAGATGGACAGGTTACAGTCTAGCAGAGTGCACCACCAAGACAAGAGACGGGATGTGGTGATCTGTTGCAGCACACACACACGCACGCCCCCCCCCCCCCCAAAACATAACTGATACATATTCTTGTTCGATATATTCAATGCATGATTTAGCGCCTTCCAAAGAGATTATTCTATGGAGAGCTGTGCAAAGGTAACCGTTCAAGCGGCGGGCAGAAAAAGCGCATCAAGGATCACCTAAAAAACTCTCTCAAGCACTGCAGCATCGATCCTAGCTCCTGGAAGACTACAGCACTTGATTGCTCATCCTGGCACACCCAGATCACTGCTGGCATCATGAAATTTAAAAAAGAAAGAACACTGGGCAATCCACAAGCGCAAGAAGCGGAAAGACAAATCCGTAAATTCTCCTACCTCGAACCTTCAACACTCCTGCATGCACTGCAATAGAACTTTCCGTGCACATATTGGACATCTATGAACTCACAAACTAAATTAGACAATTACCAATTTATTATTATTATTATTTATTTTTTTCTTCACATTTATTGTTTTTCATGCTATGCTCACTTCGCTTGCGAAGGAGGAACATCATCATGATCAATGCATGATGTCTAGGCCTATTCTATTTCTGATGTAATTTCAGAACAAAACTAACCAAAAGAAAGGCAAACCAAAAAAACAAGGTGGACATCTATTGCCCAGTAAGTCTGACTAGCTGTTTGTGCAAACTGATGGAACGCCTTTTAATCAAAAGAATAATGTGATTCATAGAAAAAAATAAAATCCTGCTAAACAAGCAAGCTGGTTTCAGAAAGTGTTGATCAACTGAAGACCAGATCACACTAATTGACCAGAAAGTAGAGGATTCCCAAAAGACTATCTATACCATCTTCAGCATGTCCACCAAACCACAGAAAATCCTACTAACCACAAACAGTCGAACATTGCCAAAAGATGAGACACCCACATACCTTGGAGTCACTTTTGACCTAATACTTACATGGAAACAGCACATAGACAAGTGCCAAACAAAAACACCACTAGAGGATACCAAGTTGTTTTGATTGTCGACCACTAGTACAGTACCGACTGTAAATATCTAATATATTGCTCTGGATATTGGAAGTCAAGTCAGGTTAACACATAGCATTTAACTGTCGTAGGTGTGTGAGATGTTAGCCATCTTACATTTCAGTGGCTCTCCTATATGAGGGCGGTAGCCATCTCCTCTACTTCACAATCTTTACTTCCCTGACTTATCCAGTACCCAAAGGAGAGCAAAATAAAATATGGATTTATATTGAAAACTGGACAGGATTCATTTTCTCCACACTCAAACAAGGCACTGAGAACAGAGAGACATCGTTGGATTTTTGTTGTTGATGTTTCTGAAGTGGCATCCCTGTGATGTCTCTGAGGGTTTGATGATTCTTTTTCACATCACTGAGGTATATGATAATTTATATACAGTGGAATTTCTCTATAGAGCATTCTGTTATAACACATTTCCCTGTATAACAACAATTTTCAAAATCCCCAATTATATTTATTCTATATTAATTATATTGTATAAAGCAAATTTCAAATATATATATACAGAGAGATATGAGATATAGGCAAAACTGAGATAGAAGGACATCTGTAAAAGAAGCTTGAATAATTTCATGATGAAACCAAATTCTTTGGAAGAACTAGCCAATGATCATACAAAATGAAGTACTGAGCTATGCTGAGACATCCAATCGTCTGAAAGAGAAAGAAGACCTTGCACAATCAGTTACAAGAGTGGTTGTAATTTGAGGGCACTATTCATAGTTCCTTTGTAACATGTACGCTGTGCTGCTGCTTCCTTACTGTTTGTTCAGATGCAAGCGACCATCATTTATATATATATATATATATATATTGTTAAATATGAACAGAAAACATTATGCAAAACAGAAATATTTCTTCTTTCTGATTGTATTTGGTAGTGGTTATCAAAACATGGTAAAAACAACATTCAGTAAGCAAACTTAGACTAGAGATTGCCCTTTTACAAGCTGCAGTTAGATATTTAGAAAAATCAAGATTATGCCAAAATATTGGTTATCAAAAGTTGCTATGACAATATGAATTGTTTATTTTTGCACATATACCTATCTAGTGAGATAAACAGTTGAAAAATACTATTGTATGTTACTGGTTTCAGTCAAGACAATTTCATAGTAGTGCGCACACACACACACACACACATGTACAAGCACACACATACATGTGCACACAAATACATAAGTAACAATAACTCAAAAGGCACTGTTGTTTTCATACATGTCAACTTTCTGAAGTATTAATCTGCATTTCAGTACAAAATAACTCTGTATTTTGACCACTTCATGAATTAAAGACCCCAATTTTGACTCCAACATAAATACGTATAAAGTTTATCTATGTTAAGTTTATCTATGTAAATATGAAAGGTCAGTATGTTTATTCAATGAGACCTGAGTATTTACTGTACAAAATACAGAAAATCTGCAGAAGTTGACAGGTATGCTTTTCTTTATAAAAAAAAGACACTCTTAACTACTAACTCATGAATGTTTAAATCATAAATTAATTGATGATTAACTGCAGAAACTTAAAATCATAAATTAATTGATGATTAACTGCAGAAACTTAAAATCATAAATTAATTGATGATTAACTGCAGAAACTTAAAATGACTAGCTGAATATTCATAGCATTAAAATCAGAAAATCTAATATTGAAAAGGTACTATCCTGATAAAACACAATAATTTGGGGAACATTCTACAAAACAACTTAGATTTGAACGTGACAATTAAGTTCATATAAAGTCTATATGAAAATGTAAGTATGTATAAACAACATCAAATTACAAACTAAAGATATATTTTCCAAATTGTTTATTATGGAAGCACATGGTTTCAGCACATAATATAACACTATTCTGTATGGATATCCAAAGAAATCAATATTACATTTATTAGACAGATCTCACATTTGGTTCTGTATAGGTATCCAAAGAAATCAATATTACATTTATTAGACAGATCTCTGCTGAAGACGGATGTGTTGGGCCACTGGTGCAAATAAAATGGCGACACAGCACATTCCATTCTCTGGACTACATCCTGCTAGAGATCTAGTAGTCCTGCTACAAGAAAAATCCAGCAGGAGTTTGAGAATGAACGCTGAAGAAGAAGAAGAAGACAGATTTGATTCTGTATGGGTATCCAAAGAAATCAATATTACATTTATTAGACAGATCTCATATTTGATTCTCAGTCAAAATGCTTGATTTAGATTTTTAGTTTTATGACTCTTAAAACTATTGCATTGACTGTACAAGATGGACAACACAGTGTCTCAGTGCATCAAACCCCTTCAGCTAGTTCAAGTTGGTTTGCCAGACTGACTCACTAACCTCTCTATTTTCAATTACTTTATAATGGAAAATTTTCCAGAAATTTAAAATTTGTTAATGTTTATGAAATGTTATATAACTTTGTTATAAAAATATGACAATTTCATATTTATTTAAGCCATATAAGTGAGGACTAAACTATAATAGCTAGTGAATTTTTCAATTTCACGGCAGCTATTGTCATATTGTGTAATGTAAGATCCTGATTTATTCAATGACTTACAAAATATGAATCAAAAGTGAGTTTGAATAATTTGTTATGAAAAAAAAAGAGAAATACATGCAGAAATCTAAACTAAACACCGTCATATGATATAGGGTGTAACATGTTAACAAAATGTCTGCGATGTAACCAATGATTATGCTGAGATTATATATACCTAGAAGAGGCGGTGTCTGTCTTATGAACAAGGAATCAGTTGATATGAGCTTTTATCTATATTCAATGGGACATTTGTTGCATTCTAACAATGTCAAAGTGACAACATGTTTGATTGATTATATGCTCAGTAAAAAGTGTGACAATTATTTCCAGGAAAAAACATCAGAATATTGTGTCATGTTTAAGAATAAATAGTCTGAAAAATGTTAATATGTTAACCTTTCAGAACAAATACTTTCCTACACCGCGACTGACTAGCGTAAATACTTTCCTACACCGAGATTGACTAGCGTAAATACTTTCCTACACTGAGATTGACTAGCGTAAATACTTTCCTACACCGCGATTGACTAGCGTAAATACTTTATTACACCGCGATTGACTAACGTAAATACTTTCCGCCGATTGCTTAGTTCTAAAAACATTTTTGACTACCAGTAGTTCAAAACAATTGGAAAATTTTCTGAAATCTGTGAATATATTTTAATGTTTATAACTGGGAAGAATGAGATGTGAAAAATGTCAATATGCAGAGCTTCTTCCAAAAATGTCAATATGCAGAGTTTCTTTCAAAAATGTCAATATGCAGAGCTTCTTCCAAAAATGTCAATATGCAGAGCTTCTTTCAAAAATGTCAATATGCAGAGCTTCTTTCAAAAATGTCAATATGCAGAGCTTCTTCCAAAAATGTCATTATGCAGAGCTTCTTTCAAAAATGTCAATATGCAGAGCTTCTTCCAAAAATGTCATTATGCAGAGCTTCTTCCAAAAATGTCAATATGCAGAGCTTCTTCCAAAAACATAAAGCTTTCATATGTATTATCTGATTAGTAGAAAGATTTTCAATAGATTGCTTAGTGTTGAATGTTTTTATCTCTTTATTAGTAGAAAGATTTTCAATAGATTGCTTAGTGTTAAATGTTTTTATCTCTTTTTTAGATTCATTGAAAAACTATCTCAAGAATCAAGTCTGTTCATAAACTTTGAAATTTATAAAGTCTTTGAAATTTATAAAGAGAAAATTTCCAAGTCTTTGACAGAGAAATAGAAAACATTCAACCCTATAACAGAGTGCAGTCTAAAGATCTTCAGTTCTATGCCAGATGAATAGACCCTGTATCATTTCTAAGTTAGAAGTTGTAATAATAATAAATCTTCATCTCCTGAAATATGTCTCTGGCATTAGAAAGCTCCATATATAACATCAACATCCCATGGGTACAATCAGTAACATGACCATTTGATAACTTTGTTTACTAACAAGAATTTACTCATCTCAAAACAAAATAAAATGAACACACTACACAAAATTAAAAAAATATAAATAAAATGGTAAGCATATAAAATAAACACTCTCATCATATAGTAAACAATGACAGGTAATTCATCATAATAACATCTGTTGCTTACAAATGTGTATATAGCTGTAAGCGTAGTTGTTTTTCCAACATGCCATACCATACAAATTATTGATCAATAGCTATGCTACTTTGTGAATAGTAATTTATAACACTCTACAAAAGTATGACTTTTAATTGTTCTTCAAAACACTAGTTACATCTTAGAAAGCAAACCGTATGTTATTGAAGGAAAACATTTTCCATTGCGTAACTGAAACTATTCATACGTACATAAAAGTCATCAGACATGCCATGTAGTAGTAGTAGTAGCTTTACAATAACAGCTGAATCACATTTCAACATTTTCCATTTTCATAACTTTGATTTGGTTTTTTTCTGCGTTCACTTTTCTTACAATGACAATCTTTTTTTAGAAATAAAATAAACATTCTGTATAAGCAATCAACCAATGTTCATGATATTAGTTACAAGCAAGTAACTGCAGTTTTCATGATATTAGTTACAAGCAAGTAACTGCACAGTTTTCATGATATTAGTTACAAGCAAGTAACTGCACAGTTTTCATGATATTGGGTACTGCTATACAAAAAGTTTAATTCAGTGAATTTTCTTTTCTAAATATTTTCTTTTTTGTTAGTATTTTGCTTACAGTTTCTGGGCATGTATTATTGTTGTTTTTTTGGCCAATATTGTCTTTTATTAGTATCTCTAATTGATCTTTTCTTTCATATATTTGTTTGTTCATCTTTACATTAACAGTATATTTTATTCTACATGATTATAAACACTTCTGCATACACACACATACACACACACATGTAAGGACATGCTTCTACTATCTGCCCTACCATAACTCTGATTCATGAACAGTGAAGGCACATGGCAATGAAGTCGTACTATCATAAAAACAAGAAAACAGCCATTCAGTTTATCTATAACAATTATTCTTTTCAGCATACACACACAAAAATATAGGAAAATATGCACACAGACACACATACATACAAAATTATCATTTTGCGGTCTTCTATAACCCATTACACTCTATCTCCATGACAATGTAACCACATTCAGAAGTTGCAAGATGGTAGCCAGGAGAATAGATGTCCTTAATGAAGCTGCAGCAGATCCACTATCTTCTTTGGAAGCTGAAAAGAAATATTAGATAAAATTGAACAACACTGTTTCTCATGATACATTTATTGGTTACAATTTGTGATGAATGAAATCAACATACTATTGTGTTGAAATAGTTAATAATAATAATACTTTAGCAAATTCTCTGCTTTGTTTACTATATTGTGTTGTGACTTTTGACTATCTTGGTAAATTCTCATTATGAAATCACTTGCTGAAGTGTAACTGGCCAAACTTGGAATAGGATCATATAGTTGTGATAATCACCGGAAAGACAAAAACAAACAACACACATAACACAAATACACAATGACTGAAGTGTGGACACACATAGCAACACAAATACACAATGACTGAAGTGTGGACACACATAGCAACACAAATACACAATGACTGAAGTGTGGACATGGACAAGGGATTTTATTTTACATTTCGCCCGTGTGTTGCCGGGGCCCGAAAGGGGAGTAAAGAATAGCATCACTGTTTACCTTCCACGCATGTCGTAAAAGGCGACTAAGGATGTTATGCGATGGAGTTGGCTGTCCCATCCCATATAGGGTCAGTGATCCAAAGCCATGGTGAAGTCGGATGTGTCAGGCCGAAAGGCGCAGATATCGCAGTGATGCTGTAAACCATGATACAACGCAGTCCGTTCTCCGGACTACATCCTGCTAATCTGCAGGAGTTTAAGAACGAACGCAGAAAGAAAAAAAATTTTTAATTTGACTCATTTAATAAAAAGCATTTAATACTGATTCACCTATGTGTTTCATGGTAGCAGGACAGTAAGGAATAGCACCACTTTTACCTGAACACTGAACTAATCAGTTCAGCTGAATGTAGCGATGATGTGATAATTTAACACTGTAGAATACCTGAAAATGAGAAAGTATACCGGCTAGCTAAGGAAGGAAGGAAAGAAAGGAGTGTGCTGCTGATGGCTAGCCAAATGTGTCAATAACTTTACATCTGAAGAAATAGATGACAGAAAGGCACCACTACCAACACCAGATGAACTACCAAATTATGAACAGACCTGAACAAGTTGCTATTCCATGCATCAGAACTGAGCATATCAAGCTCTGCAGCCACACATATACCAAGTTTAAGATTGACAACACATCCATGTGTGTGTGTGTATATATGTTTGGACATCCACCTCAGACTGCAGTGCACATAGTTCAAAAATGTGCAGAATATGAAATGCTGAGGGAAACAAACTGTCCACCCAGAGAGATACCACTGGAAGAAAAAACTCTACAGAACAGAGGAGATCTATTACATTCTGTCACACAACACCAAGGCAAGAGACAGATCTATTAGTCTGTCACACAACACCAAGGCAAGAGACAGATCTATTAGTCTGTCACACAACACCAAGGCAAGAGACAGAGACCTATTGCAGCCAACCTTCATTGCATAGGTGTGACATCATAATAATTATGACAGTATTTGCACAGATTTTCCAGAGATATTTTTCTATGAAGATTATGATAACAGGAATAACCCCATCAAGACAACAAATAAACATAAAAATTTGGCTTTGAAATATCACTTGTATATTAGTGAAGTATTAGAGGGCAGTAAAACAATCAAAACTTTAGCCTACCATTCATGTCACAGAAAGTCAATCAAAAACTTTTTAAAAATTACTGACAATTTTTTCCTAAAAAGTGTTTATTCTCAAACTCCCAATGAATTTTACTTGTAGCAGAGTAAAATAGTCTTACTAGATTTCCAGCAGAATGTAATCCTGGCAATGGAGATGCGTTGTGTCCACACTTTATTTGTACATATGGCCAGAAACATGTAACTTCAGTCACGGTATTTAATACATTCAGTGTTTTTTACCAATTTCACTGGATGGTGGGCATCTGTGCCTATTGTAGCCCTGTGTTGCAACTTGTTTAACAGCATTTCTCACATTGCATACTGGCACCCTTCACTAATTTGAATGCTAGACACAATCAGCAATACTTGATATTCTATTTTTGTTGATGCCTGAGTCGCTACCAACATGACCATAGAAATCAACAGAGAACACATTTGCTGAATGCTTTCATCATCATTGGACATTCTTTCCAGAATGTGGTCTTCCTTATCGTTTCTCTGAACACTTCTGGTAGAGTTGACCTGCCGTAGCTAGTGAGCTAGTGACATGTTTAATTAATCTGATATATCACAGCACCATCATCGTCTTGGGGGGGGGGGGTGCAGTCTAGAATATTTAAGATAGGATTACTAGTAACATTACTCCTGTAGCTTGCACATAGTGCTTCGCTGTATAGTAACAGAAAAACTACTTACCCTCCATTGGCATAAATCATGTATATAAAATTAAGTGGATGTGCTACAGCAATCAAAGAGGTAAAACATTATGACATCTGAGCGACAAACAAAGAGATAAAACATGATGACATCTGAGCAACTAACAAAGAGATAAAACATGATGACATCCGAGCGACTAACAAAGAGATAAAACATGATGACATCTGAGCGACAAAGAGATAAAACATGATGACATCCGAGCGACTAACAAAGAGATAAAACATGATGACATCCGAGCGACTAACAAAGAGATAAAACATGATGACATCCGAGCGACTAACAAAGAGATAAAACATGATGACATCCGAGCGACTAACAAAGAGATAAAACATGATGACATCCGAGCGACTAACAAAGAGATAAAACATGATGACATCTGAGCGACTAACAAAGAGATAAAACATGATGACATCTGAGCAACTAACAAAGAGATAAAACATGATGACATCTGAGCAACTAACAAAGAGATAAAACATGATGACATCCGAGCGACTAACAAAGAGATAAAACATGATGACATCTGAGCGACTAACAAAGAGATAAAACATGATGACATCCGAGCGACTAACAAAGAGATAAAACATGATGACATCCGAGCGACTAACAAAGAGATAAAACATGATGACATCTGAGCGACTAACAAAGAGATAAAACATGATGACATCTGAGCAACTAACAAAGAGATAAAATATGATGACATCTGAGCAACTAACAAAGAGATAAAACATGATGACATCTGAGCAACTAACAAAGAGATAAAACATGATGACATCCGAGCGACTAACAAAGAGATAAAACATGATGACATCCGAGCGACTAACAAAGAGATAAAACATGATGACATCTGAGCAACTAACAAAGAGATAAAACATGATGACATCCGAGCGACTAACAAAGAGATAAAACATGATGACATCCGAGCGACTAACAAAGAGATAAAACATGATGACATCTGAGCAACTAACAAAGAGATAAAACATGATGACATCCGAGCGACTAACAAAGAGATAAAACATGATGACATCCGAGCGACTAACAAAGAGATAAAACATGATGACATCTGAGCGACAAAGAGATAAAACATGATGACATCCGAGCAACTAACAGAGATAAAACATGATGACATCCGAGCGACTAACAAAGAGATAAAACATGATGACATCCGAGCGACTAACAAAGAGATAAAACATGATGACATCTGAGCGACAAAGAGATAAAACATGATGACATCCGAGCAACTAACAAAGAGATAAAACATGATGACATCTGAGCAACTAACAAAGAGATAAAACATGATGACATCTGAGCAACTAACAAAGAGATAAAACATGATGACATCCGAGCAACTAACAAAGAGATAAAACATGATGACATCCGAGCAACTAACAAAGAGATAAAACATGATGACATCCGAGCGACTAACAAAGAGATAAAACATGATGACATCTGAGCGACAAAGAGATAAAACATGATGACATCCGAGCGACTAACAAAGAGATCAAACATGATGACATCCGAGCAACAAAGAGATAAAACATGATGACATCCAAGCAACAAAGAGATAAAACATGATGACATCTGAGCAACTAACAAAGAGATAAAACATGATGACATCCGAGCAACTAACAAAGAGATCAAACATGATGACATCCGAGCGACAAACAAAGAGATCAAACATGATGACATCTGAGCAACTAACAAAGAGATAAAACATAATGACATCCGAGCAACTAACAAAGAGATAAAACATGATGACATCCGAGCAACTAACAAAGAGATAAAACATAATGACATCTGAGCAACTAACAAAGAGATAAAACATAATGACATCTGAGCAACTAACAAAGAGATAAAACATGATGACATCCGAGCGACTAACAAAGAGATCAAACATGATGACATCTGAGCGACAAAGAGATAGAACATGATGACATCCGAGCGACTAACAAAGAGATCAAACATGATGACATCTGAGCGACAAAGAGATAAAACATGATGACATCTGAGCGACAAAGAGAAAACATGATGACATCTGAGCGACAAAGAGATCAAACATGATGACATCTGAGCGACAAAGAGATAAAACATGATGACATCTGAGCGACAAAGAGATCAAACATGATGACATCTAAGCAACTAACAAAGAGATAAAACATGATGACATCTAAGCAACTAACAAAGAGATAAAACATAATGACATCTGAGCGACAAACAAAGAGATTAAACATGATGACATCTGAGCAACTAACAAAGAGATAAAACATAATGACATCTGAGCGACAAACAAAGAGATCAAACATGATGACATCTGAGCAACTAACAAAGAGATAAAACATGATGACATCCGAGCAACTAACAAAGAGATAAAACATAATGACATCCGAGCAACTAACAAAGAGATAAAACATAATGACATCTGAGCAACTAACAAAGAGATCAAACATGATGACATCTGAGCAACTAACAAAGAGATAAAACATGATGACATCTGAGCAACTAACAAAGAGATAAAACATAATGACATCCGAGCAACTAACAAAGAGATAAAACATAATGACATCTGAGCAACTAACAAAGAGATCAAACATGATGACATCTGAGCAACTAACAAAGAGATAAAACATGATGACATCTGAGCAACTAACAAAGAGATAAAACATGATGACATCTGAGCAACTAACAAAGAGATAAAACATGATGACATCCGAGCAACTAACAAAGAGATCAAACATGATGACATCTGAGCGACAAAGAGATAAAACATGATGACATCTGAGCAACTAACAAAGAGATAAAACATGATGACATCTGAGCAACTAACAAAGAGATAAAATATGATGACATCCGAGCAACTAACAAAGAGATAAAACATGATGACATCTAAGCAACTAACAAAGAGATAAAACATAATGACATCTGAGCGACAAACAAAGATCTTGGTACCATGTACTATACAGTACAGTATTTTTTGGCTGTACTGATTTTATTTAACAAGAATTACCAAAATGAAAATAACTTCACCACTTGCATGAACTAATGAAAATCGTATCACCTGTTGCAAGAAGTAATATTTTTTTTTACAGCCAAGAGGGTGCTTCCCATGAAAATATTTAAAAAAAATTTTTAAATTAATATATTCTGGACTGAACCTGACAGAAAATAGATATATGCTGGACTGAACCTGACAGAAAATAGATATATGCTGGACTGAACCTCACAGAAAATAGATATATGCTGGACTGAACCTGACAGAAAATAGATATATGCTGGACTGAACCTGACAGAAAATAGATATATGCTGGACTGAAAGGCTATCACAGCTCACAACATGCTTATACTTATGCTCAAAGATAAATATCAATGTTTATAATAGAGCACAGTTTCTCAAAGTGAACACTAGGGGATGATAAGACACTTCAGATGGAGGCTTAATGTGAACACTAGGGGATGATAAGACACTTCAGATGGAGGCTTAATGTGAACATTAGGGGATGATAAGACACTTCAGATGGAGGCTTAATGTGAACATTAGGGGATGATAAGACACTTCAGATGGAGGCTTAATGTGAACATTAGGGGATGATAAGACACTTCAGATGGAGGCTTAATGTGAACACTAGGGGATGATAAGACACTTCAGATGGAGGCTTAATATGAACACTGGGAGATGATAAGACACTTCAGATAGAGGCTTAATATGAACACTAGGGGATGATAAGACACTGCAGATGGGGGCTTAGTGTGAACATTAGGGGATGATAAGACACTTCAGATGGAGGCTTAATATGAACACTAGGGGATGATAAGACACTTCAGATGGAGGCTTAATATGAACACTAGGGGATGATAAGACACTTCAGATGGAGGCTTAATATGAACACTAGGGGATGATAAGACACTTCAGATGGAGGCTTAGTATGAACACTAGGGGATGATAAGATACTTCAGATGGGTGCTTAATTATCAACATTAGGGAAGCAATACATTTTGAGTACACACTGAATCAATCACAGTACACACAAACATTGAAGATGTTTACTACTTTGTAAGTACAAAAAAGAAGACAAGCTCATGCAATTCTATTTATGAGAATAAAACTAGACTGAAGATTTGATCCTACTATCTATGTCTACTCAAAGCAGTACAGAGGAATAGTTATAGATATAAACATTTTCAAGTCAGTACACAATGGATATAATAGGTGAACTGTAGGAAATGTTTACCACTAAGTGTTGATTGAAAAACAGTCATGTATTAATACAGTTGAAAAAAAGTAAACAAAATTGTGTGATTTCGTGTTTTCCTAGAAAAACCACATATAGAAATCAGAGTTGTTATTTTCAAGCTAAGAAGTAAATGAAAACTCAAAATAATGTTAAACACAAAAATAATGCAGATATACCAAGATATTTGCATATTTTGTATCTATTATGGTCATTAGCATAAATACATCAATTAGCCAAAAAATGCATGCATATTAAAAAAGCAAATCACACAGACATGATAGCCCCCCCCCCCCCTTAGTTGCTATATTATTCCCAGTATATATGACATGATAGCCCCCCCTTAGTTGCTATATTATTCCCAGTATATATGACATGATAGCCCCCCCCCCCACCTTAAGTGCTATATTATTCCCAGTATATATGTCATGATAGTTCCCCCCCCCCCCCCCCAGCTGCTATATTATTCCCAGTAAATATGTCATGTTTTTGTACATGTTTAAACTGAACACATATATTGTATTGTTAAGTTATTAAGCACATTACATTGTCAAAATACTTTGGGTTTTTTTTGTGACATTTTATTAAAGTTGCTAACCATATAATTTGGGAAAAGATGGTGCACAGTTAGTGGGGCAAGATGACGCATTCAAAATATTATAGAAAAATGCAGATGTCATGGATGCTGATCTTAGGCTGAGAGAGACTGATATATATGGTTATAATGAT
Source organism: Meghimatium bilineatum (assembly GCA_034231615.1). NCBI lineage: Eukaryota > Metazoa > Mollusca > Gastropoda > Stylommatophora > Philomycidae > Meghimatium > Meghimatium bilineatum. Next base: position 845,929 of record CM067305.1, on the reverse strand, counting down.
CAACCAACCTTACAAAAGCATTATTAGCTTTAAAACGGAACTTACATACTTTTTTTTTTAGAAATTTTGTTTTCAGAGTAAAGTTGCAAAACTAGGTCTATCTATTTATTCTATCTATTCTTAACACACATTTACACACTGCCTGTGTGCTAGACATGTTGTAGAGGTGACTGCCTGTGTGCTAGACCTGTTGCAGAGGTGACTGCCTGTGTGCTAGACCTGTTGTAGAGGTGACTGCCTGTGTGCTAGACATGTTGTAGAGGTGACTGCCTGTGTGCTAGACCTGTTGTAGAGGTGACTGCCTGTGTGCTAGACATGTTGTAGAGGTGACTGCCTGTGTGTTAGACCTGTTGTAGAGGTGACTGCCTGTGTGTTAGACCTGTTGTAGAGGTGACTGCCTGTGTGTTAGACCTGTTGTAGAGGTGACTGCCTGTGTGTTAGACCTGTTGTAGAGGTGATTGCCTGTGTGCTAGACCTGTTGCAGAGGTGATTGCCCTCATTTTATAATGGTTTGTATCACCTTTTTTCCTGTGCCATCTTGCCCCCAAAAATGGGGCAAGATATTTTTTTTTTTACATATGTTAGAAAATTCTCATTCTACTGTCTACACATAGTTGTATGTTGTCAATAACATCACAAATGTAAGATAAATGGATAAGCTATACAGTGATACCAGTTTGGTCTCTCATAATTACGTCTAGTTGTCAGAATATGCTAAAATGTGAAAAGTGCGCCTTACCCCCTGCTACCCTACATGGAATTTGAGAACAGGCAGCAACTTTCCACAGCATTCTATCCTAAAGCTGAATAGCTTACAGCAAACTACCATTCTACAGGACACTGTAGACTACAAGCACATCTCCACAAAATAAAGGCTGACCAATGTCCATGTCAACAGGGTCCCCAGTCTCCAGAACATATTCTGCAGACATGTCCACTCTTTGACAACTTGAGGACTACAATATGGCCACAAGAAACATATCTGGAGGTAGAGCAGTAGGACAACTGTGAGAACCTCCTGATAACGACTGACTTCATCATGAGAACCTCCTGCCTGTATAGACTTCTGAGCATAGGAAACTGATCGCAGAAGATGATCCATACATTATGCTAGAATTTTTATTTGCACCTTTTGTCATTGCATATTAAATGTGCTCATAATCAGGACAGTCAATAGCTTGTATAGATGATCTTCTATTGCATTTGGCTGACTCACTGTGCACCAAATAGTCAAAGAGATGTATGAAACAATGTAACCAATTTTCACTGTTGTGAGATGTCCAATTCACACATACAAATCATCAATGTTGACAAACAAAATTTAAACAGATGTAGAAGAAGAATCGACATGTTAATCTCAGCAAGACCTGCATAATTTTTATGTTACATGAGCATTTGTGTTAGTCAACTGTGGTTTCCATAGCATCACCTTCCATATGCAGAATACTGACGTGCAATAAATATGAAATAACTACTTTGAAAGAAAGTTTAGTTGCAATCTGTTATACAACAAGCACATGCAGCAAATAGCAAGTAGATGTGGGATATGTTGACACTACAAACAATGACAGTTGTTCAACCAGTAGTAGAAATTGTTCATTCACCAAGACAAGTTTGCTTTCTCTGTGTTCACATAAGGACTGAGCACCCCCATGCTATCCAATCACAGTGTAAACAATTGGAACAGGATTATGCCCATGTGTTTCAGGGTCTAAAAGGGAAGCAATGAATAGCAATACTATGACCCTGCCATGCAACAGGTGATTAAGAATAGTTATGGGTAAAGTTGGCTGTCCCAACCTATAGATCAAAGGTCATTCTGAAGTTAGACATGTCAGGTCAAAAAGAGTAGATATCGCAGCCAAGTAGTAAACCATAACAAAATGTATTTCTCTCTCAGGAATATCACACTAGCCAGTGGGAGTTGGAAATCAAACAAAGAAGTTGGAACAAGATGAAAGAATACAATTCTACAATACACATAATGTACTCTGAAAATGAATATGATTTTTGAGTAACACATATGAGAACAATAAAACTACATAGAAAACTGCTGATACCAAAATAATGGGAGTCAAGAGAGAAGTGTTGTGTATAGTACAGATATATATATACTGCTGAAGTCAAATGTGTTGGATGGCTGGTAGAAATAAAACAAAAACATAAAGCATCTCATTCTGTGGGATACAACCTGGTGGAAATCTAGTAGAATCATTGCCCAAAAAACAGCATTGACATACAGAACTATTGGACAAATGAGTACAACTGTGGCTTTAACAAAGTAACAGAATCATTCAAGACTAATGAGAACTACTACTCAATAATGGAGAGACTTAACAAACAATCGTGTTAGAAGTTGTACAATAAAAGAAGGTTTTATAAGATCAACTTGAACATAGTATTATTTGTGATGAAAGGGGTTGTTGAATTTGTTTTAGTTGAGTCATGTGTGCATACAGCAGATGTAATACATACATCAAACAAGCCATGGGAACAAGCATATATGAAGCACACAAACAGGAAGATTGCAGAAAACACTTGTACCCACTGATGCTGCAAGGCATACAAAGCAATAAATGGAAAGAAGAAAAGAGGAGGTATGTATAAACTGCAGTTACTAACAATTAACAGTAAGCAAAAACAAACAAGCATTTTTCATAGTCAATTCAGGTCAACATCCATTCCCTGAAATATGATGCTGACAACAGGTATCATTCCTTGTAACATTCAAGCAATCCAGTTAACGCAGTTACCGTGTTATTGGTATATAACTGTGCAAAGTTTACATTTCATTGTCTTCTAGTTCACTTTTAATTTGAATGTAGAGTACAATTGTAAAGTTTATATTTCATTGTCTAAAAGAAAAGGGTTCAAAAGTCATAGAGGATTGACTGCACTGTACTCGGTTTACCATATGTACTCCGTCACTCTCAACAAAGAGGCACGCTGCCTGCTGAGAGTATCACTCATAGCACGTAACTCTGTAGCTTCATGTGATAATCCACAGGGATCTCCGAAAAATCCCACATTGTAAACATGACGACACGAGCTGGATTCAAACTCATGACCTCTTGAACACAAGGTGAACAGCTTAATCACTACGCTAGGGAAATCCCTATTTCATTATATTTATTTCAATGTTTATTTCTTCTCTTTCTCTCAATTGTTAAACTACCACAATTTCTATTTCTTCTCAATTTCCCAATATTGGAATTACTTCAATGTTAGTCAAAGCAATGCAATCAAACACTAAAAATGCAGTAGAAATTCAACACTAAGGGTTCTGTTTGCACCTCAGTTCTTCCAATTTAACTTTGAGAAAACTATAGATTATAGAAGTCATTTAAATCAAATGAAATTCTCGGGGATTTCTCTGGTGTAATGCTTAAGCCGTTTATTTTGTGCTTAACGAGTCACGGGTTCCCTATTCGGATATAATCTTTTTTACAAAGTGAATTTTTTACAAGATCTCTGGGGGATTGTTACTAAAAGTTATGGAGTTGCTTGTTATGAATGGTACTCTTGTCAGGAGGCTTGTACCGCTTCGTTGAGAGGGACAAAATACAAATGGGAAAATCTGAGTTTAATCAAGTCAATCCTCTATAGCTAAATGAAAATCTAACACCCTACTGTAGGTCAATAATGACTAGTCATACCAAATATATACCCACAGGATATTATCTAAAGGGACTATTTCATCTTGAACATCAAATATCCTGTTTGCTGATATATTTCATTTACTGTCTCAATAATTCTATTCTTGGGAGATTTTTAGCAAATTTTTGGTGAAATTTTGTATAACACATTTCAAACTTCTACAATTTTATTATTCTAGATTTTTGTTAAATAAATAATTTTATGTGCAGCATTATTTCAGGGATCTGTGATTACGATAGATACTTGAAATGTTCTTATTTTTAAAATGGACATGTCAACTCAAAAATATTAATTTTAGCTTATATGAGGGTACATTTTTGTGCATGTAATCTGAGAGGGCTGGGCACTGAAACATATACTTGCACTATACATCTACACTGAAAATTATGAAACTTTACACAGTTATATATTGTTCCCGGGCATTCCCGAAGCTGCTAAACTGCTGAATAAAGATCCATCTCACCTTCCCCCACAGATGCTTCAATTTCTCCTTGACCATTATCTCCTCCAGCCTGGTTAGCACTGTCTTCACTCTCTGCCAATGTCTTGTAAATGTCATCTTTAGACCCATCTTCTTCATCCGATGTCTCATACACATCTTGTCTCTCTGCTCCTGCCATTTTCTTTTCACCATTTATTTCAGTTCTTTCACTGAAATAATGATCAGTGCTTCTGTCTTCTTCTTCTTCTTCATCAGTCTCACTGTGTTTGATGAATTCATCACTCTCTCTAGCAAATATATCTTCATTCTCAGTATCGGAGTCATCGAGGCCTTCATTCTCTCCCCCAACTTCATCAAGATCTTCATTATCAGCATTATTCATAATGTCTTTATCATCTTCGCCGACATCACCACTTTTGTCCTTACCTTCTGCACCTGCTTCTCTATTTTTATTGTCTTCATCTTCATTATCATCATCACCATCATCACCTTCTGTTGGTACTGTAGAATCAATCTCTCCTTCTGGCTCAGGTTTGACTTCATTGGATTCATTTGTACCTTCAGGTTCAGGAGTAATCTCTGTTCCATGTGCACCTGATGATAGATTATATCTCACTGGTAATTTCATGTTTACAAGCAACAAATGTTTGCATATGTTGTGTGTGTGTGTGTGTGTGAGAGAGAGAGAGAGAGATAGGTAGCTTCAAAAAGTTCCCAGAATTAGTGGGATTATATAGAAATAAATCACAATAGAATTATAGAATTATCTACACTACATTTTCTTCAAAGTTGTTGCATAGCATGGCAAGCCACAAGTATAATTTTTTCATGGGTTAAGATAGAGTTGGCTTGAGGTACAAGTCAAAGACTAATTTCTTTGCAACATTACCAATCTAACAGCAGAGCCAACCAAATAGTCAGTTTTGTACTTAGAATGTTATCTATTTTCCAATGTAATAAAATTGAGTTTTACATGTAATTTTACATTTATAACTTAAAACTTGAAAAGCTAATGACAATGAAGGGGAAACATGAATTTTGTAAGAACTCAAGAGCCTGATATGATTGCTGTGTATATGTTTCATTGCAAAGTAATTGCCTAATGCTATCTATGTGATGTTTCCTTTGCAGAACATTGTCCTAACTGCCACTCTGTAAGCCTCCCAGTCAGTTCTGTGCTAGCTGTTCAGCCTCTTTCATATTCAGAAGGTCTTTGATATCCTGTGAATTGTAGTCTTGGTTTGCATCTTGTTCTCTTTCCTGGAACTTTTCCCTCCATGATTAATTTTTCTAAACCATCATATTTGTTTATATATATCAAAAATATGTTAGCTTGCTTGATTTAATAGTTTTGAGGAGACAATTTTCTTGTGTATTGAAGTTCTTACTGATGTTTGTGTTGGATAGTCTTCCTGTTCATGATATTCTTAGCAACTTCCTATAGTATTTCATTTCAAATGCTAATATTTTATTTCCCATTGCGGATGTCATTGCCCAAGTCTAACAACCATATGTTGTCACTGGAAAATGATATCTTGTTAATAGCTGTCACTTTGTTTTTCTGTTTGCTCCTTGCTAAAGATTTCTGGTCATCATGAGTTTCTTGGCACTGAATACATCTCAGTAGTTTGCTAGCGCTTTGTGAATCAGTTATGATTGCTTATCAGTTACCATCCGTGATGTACCTTAAGCCCAATACAGGGTCTAATCAACTCCCACCATTGAAGTTGTTATCACTAATACAATCTTCCACCTTCTCTACCAGCAGCTGTGTGTACAGTAGGGGGGGGATGATGTCCCCTTATTGATTAGCAGATGACTTACCAGAGTCATTATCTGAGGAGAGTAGTACTGCTGTACACAAGCAGGCACATGTAAGCTAGCCAGGATTGGGGAACTAAATAGGATTCTGGCGCTGCCAAGGGAAAGTGACTGTCACTCACCATAAGGTACACTATCCCATACACATTCTCGTCCAAAAGCTCCTTGATCATCTTTTACAACATTCATGTTAGGTCATGTTGTTCATCTTTGCTCCTATTTTAGGTCTCGGTAGTACATGTGATATAAATAAAAGATGATTTGATTTCCAAAACCTTATGTAATTTGTTTCGTCATAACCAAAGGAGGTGGACTAAAACCTTAGACCAAGGAGATAACTACAGAAATAAGGACAGTAGGCAGTCGCAAATCTATGTATATAAATGGCTAACTCCGTAACTCTATGTTTGGTGTTGCCCAGTATAGAAATCTCTCCGGCTTCACTGATTCTAATTACATTTAGTACAGCAATTAATCAGGTAATAATCTCCCCCATGGTGGGAATGAGAAATCTTAAACGTTCTCCTGTGATCTGGCAAAGCTGACCATTGATATGATTGGGTAACCTTTTTACCTCAGATCAATGCATAAAGGTAAAATGAAAGTAAAAAATCTGAAACGGATAGATCTACTTAGACTAGAAATGATTATTGTTGCTTTTTAATCAACATTTACTCTGTTTCAATCAACGTTTACTATGCATTAACAGGTTCACTATTGTTTCTACTTGCGTTTCTGCTATTTGTTTGGGTAATGATTCTATCAAATGAAACATTTCACATCTGTTTTAGAATCAATCACTTTTCGCTATGATAACTTTCCGTGTCCATTGCATCAAGATTACGTAACGTTCAAAAATATACATTTTTACACTTTACTATGTAGTCTTCATAGCAGATTCAGTAGAGCATTGGTTCTTTTTGTCATCATTCGACATTGGCTCCTCGGGGACATTGGTTTTTGTTATTTTTTCCTTAATTTTAAATTAAATTCTACACAGGTTATATCTTGGCTGCCTTTGGTAATGGGATTATGTATTTTTTTGAGCCCATTAATAATAAAGTCTGCTGAATTTTGGAAATATTTTTGCTATAGTACTCTTTTTTTTTTTCAATTCTCACCCCGGCAATGCCGGATATTGCTTTTAGTATAAATATAAACTTGCAGCTGTTACTTACCACTTGAACAATAGTTGTCTTTAGCTTCAGAATGCAAATACTCCAAGTCAGTTTCTAGCTCATCAAGACCACACTCTTTGATTGCAAACTCTGTGCAGTGCACAAATGAGTCAATAAGACTGTGAAAGATAAAGAATCTGGTAAATAAACTCAGTTCTTATTGTTTCAAGTCATGAGCTATTAGCTGGATTTAGTTTGTCATATGTTCATTTAACATAATACAATTATACTTACTCTCATGTGTCTTATAATAAGGAAATCCTCTTTGAGACAGTCATAGGTGAAAAGTTAAAATACTTTCTAATGTTAATTTATCAATCAATAAAAGGACACACAAAAAAAGCTCACACATTATTGATAATTTTAGCAAGAGGTCATTAACAAGCAATTAAAATATCAATTTTTGGAAGTGTTTCTACATGTTCCTATTGTTTCATAAATCTCCATTATTCTGTGTTTTCATTCTTGTATATGGAATCATAGTTTTCCTCCAATCCCATGTTATCTGTGAGACTCTAGCTTTTATATTAATAATTATTATTTAAATATTAGTCTTGATTAATAAAAAATAAGGACAGATTCTCTTTTTTTCTGACACTTTATTTTTTATGACATGACTCTGGGGAAAGGGGGGGTGTGGGAGTGACCAGCCCATACTGAGTTTGTCCACATGTAACATGATTGTACTATGTATATATGATGCACTAGACCACACGGAACAATGTAACATGATGATACTGTGGGATATGGTGCACTAGACCACAAGGAACAATGTAACATGATGATACTGTGGGATATGGTGCACTAGACCACACGGAACAATGTAACATGATTGTACTATGTATATATGATGCACTAGACCACACGGAACAATGTAACATGATTGTACTATGTATATATGATGCACTAGACCACACGGAACAATGTAACATGATTGTACTATGTATATATGATGCACTAGACCACACGGAACAATGTAACATGATTGTACTATGTATATATGATGCACTAGACCACACGGAACAATGTAACATGATTGTACTATGTATATATGATGCACTAGACCACACGGAACAATGTAACATGATTGTACTATGTATATATGATGCACTAGACCACACGGAACAATGTAACATGATTGTACTATGTATATATGATGCACTAGACCACACGGAACAATGTAACATGATGATACTATGGGATATGGTGCACTAGACCACAAGGAACAATGTAACATGATGATACTATGGGATATGGTGCACTAGACCACAAGGAACAATGTAACATGATGATACTGTGGGATATGGTGCACTAGACCACAAGGAACAATGTAACATGATGATACTATGGGATATGGTGCACTAGACCACAAGGAACAATGTAACATGATGATACTATGGGATATGGTGCACTAGACCACAAGGAACAATGTAACATGATGATACTGTGGGATATGGTGCACTAGACCACAAGGAACAATGTAACATGATGATACTATGGGATATGGTGCACTAGACCACAAGGAACAATGTAACATGATGATACTATGGGATATGGTGCACTAGACCACAAGGAACAATGTAACATGATGATACTGTGGGATATGGTGCACTAGACCACAAGGAACAATGTAACATGATGATACTATGGGATATGGTGCACTAGACCACAAGGAACAATGTAACATGATGATACTATGGGATATGGTGCACTAGACCACACGGAACAATGTAACATGATGATACTATGGGATATGGTGCACTAGACCACAAGGAACAATGTAACATGATGATACTATGGGATATGGTGACAGTTCAAATTTACAATAATTACTAAACAAATCGCTATATAAACTGTGTGTGTTGTTCCTGAGAAATACAAAATCACATAGAAATGACTCCTTATTTAGAAGAATATAAGTCAATGATGTTTGAGACATTTGTCTATTTACGTAGACTTCAAATGAAACAGAGAAAAAGAAGAACATCAAAATTTAGAAATTACTGAAACTAAATGAAGGTTGACTTCAAAATATCATCATAAGAAGGAAGCTACAGTATTTTGGACATGATGCTATTAAAAGGCTGAGTCTGGAGTGCAGAGTGCCAGGAAAGAGAAAGACCATGAAGATAATGGAGCAGCGACATCGAAGATTGTATGAACATGTTTCTGGCCAATGCAGGACTTCTTCCTTGGGATAGAGAGAAGCATTCAAAGTATGACGGTGAAGACAACGTTCTGAAAAGAATATGTCACTATATATATATATATATCTATATATATATATAAAACCAAACAAAAAGATTGGTGGTGAGATTCCAGCAAGGTATATTTTTGATGATATATTTATGCAACTACTTCACTGTAAATATCATTGTTCTATATTCTCTCATATTTTACCTTTGACAGGCTGTAACTTCACTCTTTATCTCCATAAGGGTTACCTACCCTGCCGTAATGTATTTAGAAGTAAATATAACATAGAGGTATTAGTGGATTACAAGAAGAATGGGTCTGCTTAACTGGCTGTAGAACAATCGGCATGCTGGAGATAAGGAGCTACATAATATCAGAAGTAAAGATAAATTTCCCCTTTTCCAAAACATTGAGGCATATTGGGGAAAGCTCGTAGTTGTTATTGACAAACAGTATACGTAGAGAAAATAGCTTAAGTTAGTGTCTTTACTTTAACAGATCTGGTACCCATTTCTTAAACCTGGGTTGACCTAGAAGTCGTTGGTGATTTCACAAATCACATGATTGGATCATGCAATGAAAAAGTCAGTGCATTAATTACTCAGCAATTTTCAATAATAGCTTTATGATTAATCATATTTTGTCATTATTACATTTTTCAATATTTTAGTATTAAAAAGAAAACATTAAAATTAAACATGTCAAACTTCATATAATTACAAAGCATGTTTCTAAGCAGTTCAATCTGAGCATTATTTTTTTCAGTGAATTTATAGCATGAATATCATATAAAATAAATTATTTTTTTCAGTGAATTTATAGCATGGATATCATATAAAATACATTATTTTTTTCAGTGAATTTATAGCATGAATATCATATAAAATAAATTATTTTTTTCAGTGAATTTATAGCATGGATATCATATAAAATACGTTATTTTTTTAATGAATATCATATGAAATACATTATTTTTTTAATGAATATCATATAAAATACATTATTTGTCAGTGAATTTATAGCATGGATATCATATAAAATACATAATTTTCAGTGAATTTATAGCATGAATATCATATAAAATACATAATTTTCAGTGAATTTATAGCATGGATATCATATAAAATACATTATTTGTCAGTGAATTTATAGCATGGATATCATATAAAATCAAGTGAGACTGCAGTAAAAACTGTATAAATCAATAGATACTTTGAAACACATCAAGGTACAGTCACAGCTGTACAATGTACAAATAGACTGACACAACAAATATAGATAAAAACCGTACCCAAAACACAAACTAAATCAACATTTCAAGCATCAGGTCTTTATCAAGAACAGCCATGAATTTTTATGTTGTTTAATGTCTACATTCTAGTTCATTTTTTATATCATTACTATTTCATTGTTTGTTTTGTGTTTGTCCTGATGATAAAGACCTTATGGTTGAAACATTGATTTTGTATATTTTGTCTAGTGTTATCTATATTTGTGTGTATTAGTCTGTGTGCTGTAAAACTGTTCACTTTGTGCTGCTGGAAGTATCTGTTGTTATGAATATCAGGAGGAGTTGATGCCATTAGTATCATCAAATCAGTTTCAGTAAGTGCTCTAAGATTCTGCATGGTGATAGCTGAAAGTGACGTATATCTCACTTGTGATATAAAAATACTGTTATTTCTTCAGCAACAACATACTGAGACATACCTGCACCAATAGGTTGTATTATCAGCAGCCCCTTGTCCTATTTTAAAGTCACATCTATTGATTTCCTCACATGTTTCCAGAGACCTACTGTTGAGTACCACTACAAAGGAAGAATGTGACATTTGAAAAACATAATTTTTTATAATAAAATTCTATAAAATATTCTGTCAGCCCAATCTCTTCTCATTACTGTGCAACCAAGTACATAATTTCCTGCCTGTCATGAGTCACCTTCTCCTATGTGATCAGTTTCTGATTAGAAATATATGAAGGAATGTGTGAGCTGTGTTAAAGCATAAAAAAAACTTTGGAATATCATGAAGGATATGGGTTTCCTGCTACAGCTAATCCTCCTCATAAAAATATTATATCAAGACCAGCAAGCAGCAAATAGTGGCACATCTGATTGGTTCAGCGTGGAAAAAGGAGTCCTACAAGGATGTGTCCTATCACCATATCTCTTCAACATTTATGCAGAGAATATAATGAGAAATGTAAGAAATGACCAACAGAGAAATAATTTGACCCACTCAACACTGGACATCACGAGATACCAGAACTAAGGTATGCTAATGATACAACATTATTGGCACACAGCCAAGCAGGTCTCGAACACCTCATAAACTCCATTAAAGAACATAGTGAGAAAAAACAATATTTCTAAATGGAAGAAAGACCAAGATTATGACAAGTGGCAAAAAAACTCTTAAGTTCTCAATCAGAATCAACAACAGTGAATTAGAAAGTCACCAGTTTTGAATACCTTGATTCTCTTATCAACAGTAACGATGACTGCTATGTAGAAGTCAGAAGGAGGTTGGCTATTGCATCAAAGAAGCTGATACAAATGAAAAATATGGCTGACCTGCTGCAAAACTACAAAACTAACATTTCTAAGAGCTTGCATATTCCCAGTGGCAATATATGGGTGTGAATCCTGGACAATCACCAACAAAGTGAAAAATAAAATAGCAGCATTTGAAACAAAATGTTACAGAACAATCCTCATAATACAATGTACCAAAAAGATCACCAATGTAGCCATCCTGAGAGAAATGAATGTAAAAGAAAACTTGCTAAACAGAATGGTTCTTTCCAGAAAACTACAATATTTGGCCATATCAAATGCCATGACAGCCTAGAGAAGATCATATTAGAGGGGATGATGCCAGGGAGATCAAACAACAGGCAGACCAAGAAGAAGGTGGATGCAGGATATCAAAGGCCAACTAAGCATGACAGTAACAGAAGCAGGAAGACTGGCTCAAGATCAACAGAAGCTTTGAAAGGTTGTGATGACTGCTACATCCTACTCAAGATATTCTACCTGATGATGATGTGATCACTGCTACATCCTACTCAAGATATTCTACCTGATGATGATGTGATGACTGCTACATCCTACTCAAGATATTCTACCTGATGATGATGTGATGACTGCTACATCCTGCTCAAGATGTGCCACCTCCATGATTTCAGTCATTAGCAGGAGGGTTCTCTCAAGTGTTCCACAGCTTCACTTCCAAATTTATCTCTTTGGGTCAGGTCTTAGTCTTTGGGTGCCAAAGAGTGGACATTCATGTATTTTACAATCTGGACACCATTTTTACATGGACATTGGTCATTTTGGACAGCTATCATTTTGTGGAGATGTGTTTAGTCTGCAGTGTCCTATGAAAAGTCTGAAGATGGTAGTTTGGTGTGATCTGTCCAGACTTGGGATTGGATCTTGTGAAAAACATGTTTTTTGACTTCATTCATGCTTGTATTTTCTGTTAGAGAGTATGTTTGCTTCCTTCCTTGTGATGGAATTGTTTTTCTATCTTTTATAATTTGGTGCCTGCACTTGCTAGTCTGTCATCTATCTCATTTCCTACAATTTTACAGTGTGCAGCAATCCAATGCAGCAATCCAATGCAGCAACACTTTGTTGTTAGTAGAGACAGTTGATTTAAATGTTCTAAGGTTGTTTTTGTTTGAAGATCTTTAGGTTAATTTTGAATAATGTAGACAATGTACATGCAGTCACACAGGAAGATTATGTAGCTGCGAGTCTCTGTCTCTATTAGTTTCATGATGCATCTAGGATTACTGTAGGTAGCCCTGTACCTTGATGATAATTTGCTAATAGTGACTGACAATATTTGAGGAGGCTGGGATCTAGCGTAAGTATATGTATCCCAGCTCCTTTCTTTATTGCATCATCTGACCATCTATTTGTCTGACCATCTATTTGCCAATGAGTGCTCTTTTATGGCCTCTGACTGATGCATGATCAAGACAGTGTATTCATGTAAAACTCTTGATAATTAATTTGTTCAGAAATATCATGTTCTCCGTTATTAACATGCACCTTTCTATGTTACAAAGCATGCTTTGGGAATCTGAAAGTACCATCGAGTGAGTTCACATTTTAGCCATCCATCAAACATTCACTTCCAATCTGAAAGTACCATCGAGCGAGTTCACATTTTAGCCATCCATCAAACATTCACTTCCAATCTGAAAGTACCATCGAGTGAGTTCACATTTTAGCCATCCATCAAACATTCACTTCCAATCTGAAAGTAGCATCGAGCGAGTTCACATTTTAGCCATCCATCAAACATTCACTTCCAATCTGAAAGTACCATCGAGTGAGTTCACATTTTAGCCATCCATCAAACATTCACTTCCAATCTGAAAGTAGCATTGAGTGAGTTCACATTTTAGTCATCCATCAAACATTCACTTCCAATCTGAAAGTAGCATCGAGTGAGTTCACATTTTAGCCATCCATCAAACATTCACTTCCAATCTGAAAGTAGCATTGAGTGAGTTCACATTTTAGCCATCCATCAAACATTCACTTCCAATCTGAAAGTAGCATTGAGTGAGTTCACATTTTAGCCATCCATCAAACATTCACTTCCAATCTGAAAGTAGCATTGAGTGAGTTCACATTTTAGCCATCCATCAAACATTCACTTCCAATCTGAAAGTAGCATTGAGTGAGTTCACATTTTAGCCATCCATCAAACATTCACTTCCAATCTGAAAGTAGCATTGAGTGAGTTCACATTTTAGCCATCCATCAAACATTCACTTCCAATCTGAAAGTAGCATTGAGTGAGTTCACATTTTAGCCATCCATCAAACATTCACTTCCAATCTGAAAGTAGCATCGAGTGAGTTCACATTTTAGCCATCCATCAAACATTCACTTCCAATGTTTGTATTACCGGTACTTCTTGATTTTGTTCTCCCTCACTGTGTCAATATAATTGGAATTGAATAATGAATTGATGCATATTCTGTATAGGGGACATAACATTTCAACTACTTATGATCAGGAGATATCACCGTATATTGATGATCAGGGGACTGCAGTAAAACTGTATGGTAAACATTTTATAAATAGTAAATATTTTAAAATAAAGTAAATATTTTTAAAATTTGATAAATGGTTAAATAGTTTTATATTGAAGAATATATAGCATCAACAAGGTCATCATCAAGATAGGGACAAACAAAGACATTAACTGGATTTGATTTTGTGGTTCCAGTCTGTGATCTTGATAGAGGCCTTGTGGTTGAAACATCAATGTGTGTGTACTTTTCCTGAGTGTTTCCAATGATTAGTAAAACTACATGACAATGTTTCCAATGTTCTCCTGTCATACAGAAACATTGTATTCTCATGTACTTGCTCCTGTCACAGAAACATTGTACTCTCATGTACTTGTTACAATTTATTTCTCAAATACTTACAGCTATTGCAATATTGTGTGAACCATTCACTAATTTCATTCAGGTCAGCACCAGAATCCTCATATGGTGGGGACATTGTAACATTGCAGTCGGCCAAATTCTGATCCACACAGCGTATGAATGTATTAGTATCCCTATCAAAACCAAATAAAATATGAAAACACAAACTCATCATTTAACTGAAATACATTTCTTATAGAAACCCACTATCACAATGTATTATAACATGTACAGTACAAGTCTAAACATCTATGGTTTTATGCTTATGTTAATATTACAGGGAGGCACAACAGTGCTGCCAATATGAGATAGCATTCCATGCTCATTGATTGATTATTTCATCTCCAATCTAAATAGACAACCCAAGTTGTAGATGGACACAATTCAGTGTGTACCTTGTGAAAATAACATGAAGAAACAGGACAGATGGTACAGAACTGAATTAAAGAGGGTCAGTAAGAATGATATTTTGTAAAGGAAATATCACATAGAAAAAAGCAGATACTATTTTGATATTTGTGTTACAAAGATCTATACCTGATCACTAAATCTTCTCTTGTTTTTTGTAATCCATATATATACCTAAAGCAGTACTATATAATGATATTTGTACAGGATGTTTGTTGTTGTAATATTTCTTGTCTTGATTGATCCGTTCTCAGTGGCTTGAGTTCACAGTTTAAATGTCTTGACAAAATTGCATCTTTTTCTGGAGATGCGGTTAGTCAAGTATGGAAAAACCTGTTTACTGAGCTGCAAGGGGATTCGGTGCCACTAGAACGTACCTGGTTCAATTCCCATCAGCCTAAAAAATATTACATAATAATAGTACATACACGTACAACTGAGTTATCACCAATAAATAACAAGCACATGCCCTGGTGGCTACATAATATTTGATTTTTATAGAATAATGGCATTTTGTTTGGAAGATGTTAAACACCCCCCCCCCCCCCCCACCACCACCACCATGTGATTAGTTCCCTTGGCAATGTTTGCCAGTTTATGTTTATCCTTTATTAATTTAAATATAAATTTATTCAGGGTCAGGGTTCGTTATGTTATATCAATTGGCAAACACTGCCAATGGAAATATTCAAATTAATAATCACATCAGGGAAACAAGTTCCAAACAAGAACCGAAGAATTTAGAGATTTCTATGAGCAGCTGAGAACGTTTAAATGTAGCAGTAAATTACAATTTACTACAGTTTTATTTGTAGTACTACAATCATGTAGTATGTACAATAACAGGGGAAGTAAATAATCAACATCAGAAATAGATAATCAACATCAGAAATAGATAATCAACATCAGAAAGAGATAATCAACATCAGAAAGAGATAATCAACATCAGAAATAGATAATCAACATCAGAAAGAGATAATCAACATCAGAAAGAGATAATCAACATCAGAAAGAGATAATCAACATCAGAAATAGATAATCAACATCAGAAATTGATAATCAACATCAGAAATAGATAATCAACATTAGAAAGAAATAACAGCAACATTTTTTAGGCATGAAGTTAAAAGATACGGGACCTGGAACACATCAAATCACTGGCAAAATTAATGGCAGATGTTATAGATAACAAAAGATACACATACAAACAAGAAAACAAGATTGTCAGTACTCAGGAAACATCTTAGTGTAGATTCGTGATTATCCACATGAACAAGGATGGATATATCTTTGTGTAGATACATGATTATCCATATGAACAAGGATGAAAAGTTATGATGAATTTACATATCTAATACAGTAAGCACATATTGCATTGAAGTAAGATTTATCAATAGTATATACAATTTAGAAACACCTTGCCACACTTACGTGCAGAAGCTATGAATTGAGAGACCTGTAATTTCCATTCCATTGATTGGTGCATTGGCAGAAATTGCTGTACATTGTTCTAGTTTTTGACATTTTGGTCCTGTAGGTATATATCACATTAGATAAATGAAACCAAATATCACATCAGATAAATGAAACCAAATATTACATCAGATAAATGAAACCAAATATCATATCAGATTAATGAAACCAAATATCACATCAGATAAATGAAATTGAATATTACATCCGATTAATAAAACCAAATATCAAACAAATGACAGATGCTCCATGCCCTCATTAAATTATGCATTGCATTCAGTTGCCACATTAAAATAGTAGAAACAGTTTTAGAAATTAATTTCTGCAAGTTAAAAAAAAAATGAATTCACACAGAAAATGCAGCTCTTGTGCACTTAGAATTAACTGAACTGCACCGCACAATAACATAGGTGCATACAAAATATGAAATGAATAATAGCGTTACAACTAGCCACACACACAATCTCCACCCTGCATGCCATAAACTTGTAGCAACATTATTTCCCAGCACCACTCAATAATACAATGAGAACTTAAATTCATGCAGCAGGATTTTAAGCAAGAGCAACTTACGCAAGTTGCACTTTTCTTGTGTATCCACGTAAGCCATCCTGACAGCATTCATGGACACTTCATTGATTATCCCAGTGCACTTAATGAAATAATTATCCACACATGCAGTGTAATCTGGGACAGCTCTGAGAAACATATGTGGTATGATATGAAGAATATTAGCTTCAACTGAGATAGTCTAATGAGATACTTTTAGCATAGCCTATATAAGACAATACAATGTAGCTTGCTATGTACATATAACAGGGGAAGACTTGAACACACACACACACAAATACAGAAAATTTAAAGATATTCAATGATAAAGAATGAATAAGAAAGCAGATTTGATAGGATGAAATACATATGTATTATTCTAAAAAATTTCATGAGGTCGTTACTTTTGATACTTGTAATACTAAAAGTCATGAAAAATGCAGACATCAGACCACAGATTTCAAGAATGTTGACATTGAGAAATTCACTTTTCTGACACAAACTATATTTATACAATATTTAGCAGTCAAGGAGGAACTATATACACTAAGTTCTCAAATATCTGAGAAGGAACCAGACATTAATAAATGCACAATCACTAAAATAATTTACAAGAAAAACACTAAATTCAAGAAAGACACTAATAGCGATGAATATTAAACAACTTTCAAGATTTAGAACCAGAGAACAAATTTTATAGAAAGAAAGTGGCAACAATGAATACAAAATGCTGACAATGATATAGAAAGTGGCAACAATGAATACAAAACGCTGACAATGATATAAGTGATTAATGCTTGCTGATTGGAAGAAAATGATATCTGAATGAATGTTTTACTCACGCGCAATATACTAAGTGATTCAAATTTCGGGGTAACAGGTTTGAGCACGATGAAAGCATTTGAGCACATTCATTACCCTCACTACCTGGGAAACATAAATGTATTCAATAATTGACAGGATCTGAAAATTAATAAGTGCAACTGAAATAATCAATTATAAACTTCAATTAACAGCACGATTAAAGGGTTATACTGACACATGCTGCACGGTTTGGGCAGTTAATTTAACCATCTGAAACAGAAAGCAAGAAGCCAAAGCCATAACCTGAACATGCCATAAATGGGTTATGAAAACAATGTATGGATAAAAAATGGGTTATGAAAACAATGTATGGATAATAAATGGGTTATGAAAACAATGTATGGATAATAAATGGGTTATGAAAACAATGTATGGATAATAACACTACAGGTTTTCACTACTCAATTTTTGATAGATTCATGGACTGATTCATGTACACATTTGACATCTGTTGTTAACTGTGCAAGCAATAGAACTGTTAAATAGATGATCTAGCAAATATAGTACCTTTGAGCAAACATAAGTTCTCATTTATTCTCAGATATATATACATATATATACATATATTTGATTTCTAGTCAAACATGACACCAGAGTTGTGTGTGTTACTACATTAAATTAAATTGTCATTTTAAACTTTACTCAATTCCAAAATGTAATTTGAAACAATGGCCAAAGAATACAAACATAACTTGTATATGAAACAATGAATACAAACATATCTTCTATCATCAATAAACCCATAACCCTTCAGGGTCGTAGGGGTACCACATTGGATGCCTCAGCCCACAGAGTCCTCCAGTGAATTCTATCCTCAGCGATGCGGATGAGTGTGGAAATATCTTGCCCTGTCCATTCCTTGATGTTGTCTGTCCATGCCTTTATTTGCCCTCCTCTGCTTCTTCCACTCTCTGCAGTTCCCTGCAGTATTGTTTTTGACAAGGAATCGTGCCTGTATACATGTCCGAACCATGCTAGTTTTCGTCATTTCACTATTGAAAGCAATGGCTCCTGAACACCTGCACACATCTCTACTTTATTTCTTACGTACACATTTCTTATGTTCCCTATAG
This sequence comes from Meghimatium bilineatum, assembly GCA_034231615.1. Lineage (NCBI taxonomy): Eukaryota > Metazoa > Mollusca > Gastropoda > Stylommatophora > Philomycidae > Meghimatium > Meghimatium bilineatum. Next base: position 826,808 of record CM067305.1, on the reverse strand, counting down.
GAAATTCGTAGAATTTGTATATCTTCTGTATGAAACAATGAATACAAACATATCTTGTATATGAAACAATGAATACAAACATATCTTGTATACGGTTATTGGGTTATCATATACTACAGCATATTATTTGCAACAAAACAGAAATAGGGGAGGGGGGCCTAGAGGTATAGATTATTGGGGGTTAAAATGAAAAATTATCCTTTTGAAAATTGAAAAGTATGTTGTTTGTTTGAGAGCCCCAGGAATTGCGAGTGATTAGCTCTTATTTCGTATGTGCAGTGGGATGGTTTTTCTAAGCTTTCTTTCATACCAAGCAGACTTCAGCTTTCGTCTTAGTGCAATGCCTATTGAAGGAGGGGGTCTATAATTGTATAGATGACATGCTACAAAGCTTCCATAATAGAGCCTCAATATAACGGCATGTCATCTACTAAGGTTTTCTGTTGTATGGGTGGTTTGTCTAGTGGGCCATTGGTGAGACCCAGAGACGCAACCGCATGCATTGAAAATTATAAATACTGCTGAAAGCAACAGAAAGATGTGAATATTTAAAAAATAGCAAACTGTGAAAATATAAAATCATGTTTGCCAGTTTTTTTTCATGCAACTGCTTTTGAAGAAATTAAAAGAAAATCTTGCAAAATTATTTTCTAAAGATCATGACTACAATTTTTTGCCTTTTTGTTACAACAGTCAGCATTTAAATGATTAGTAACTGCCAAAGTCGAATGTGTTGGGCCATTGTAGCAGATAAAATGGTAAAATAATACATCCCCATTCTCTGGACTACATGCTGCTGGAAATCTGGCAGGTTCATTGTCCTGCTACAAGAGAGACTCCAGTTGAGAACATCAGATTAGTATATGAATGAATGTAAGAGTCAGCACAAAAATAAATCATGCATATTATTCAATGTCGAAAAATCATTAGTTAAAGAGAAACACATTTATTATATTAAAATCTGCAGAAGATGGATGTGTCCAGCCATTGGTGCACATAAAACAGCAACACATTTCCATTCTCTGGACTACATCCTGCTGAAATCTAGTCGGAAAATTGTCCTGCTACAAGAGAAATCCAGCGGGAGTTTGAGAATAAACGGTGAAAAAAAATTATGACCACTATCTTGAAGCCTACTAAATAATTTCAAACACATTTAACTTTCATCTGAAAGATAACTTAATGAATTGCTATTTGCAGATGACCAAGTAATGAAGATAGGAAGAATAGAAAGAAACACCAATATATATGTATATTGGAAACAACAGACTTAAACAAGTGACAGAATTCACATATCTAGGAAGTAATATAACAACAGACGGCAAGAGCAATAAAGAAATACACAATAGATGTAGTAAAGCATACCAAGATCTAGGGCAAATGACACCAATCTTCAGAAACACAAATGTAGATTTAAACACCAAAATAACACAATATTCAAAATGATTATTATGCCAATGCTGTGCTACCATGCCAAACATGGACAATAACACATAAGACAAATGTAAACTTGTGACATCTGAAATGGCATGCTTACGCAGAATCCTAGGAATATCGCTAAGGGACAGAGTGAGGAATGAGGGCATTAGACAAAGAACTGGCACCGCCCTAATCTTGAAATATATTAAGAGACAACAGATAAAATGGTTTGCACACATCAGCAGACTACCATCAGACAGCATACCACAGCAAGCTATGCTACACAGATACAGTGAAGGCAGACCGGAAGGCTGTCCACAAAAACGATGGACCACCGAAATAAAAGAGGCGACAAATTCCAGAACATACTTAGCATACACGAGGGTCATCTCTAGAAAACTCTTCTACCCCTGACGCTGAAAGACAACAAAGGGTTTAGCTAATAGACAGATAGACATTTAACCCCCCAAAAATAAGACAAAAAGTTGAGATCACATTTGAATAGTTAGATGACAAATACAAGACATTGCAAACTTCATTGATGTAATAATATTATATCCTTCACAGGCTATTCCTAGTTATCTATTGGTTGAATTTTGAGGCACAGTTAATACATTTAATTATATTGCCAGTACAATGTGAATGATTGATTTTTGAACCCAGAGTTCATTTCATTAAATTGGGTTTGTGAAACAGGCACATTAACCACTCTACCACCAAGCCCACAAACTTCATTTAGTACTGTTTGTGCACAACAAGCAAAGACATATAATCAAATAAATTCTGTTGAAGCTGCTTACACGAATGCAAATGTGGCACATTTAGATCAATTGTGATTTAAGAACGAAATGAATCAGCAAGGCAATTAAAATGTTTGAGAACTTACTCTTTCGCCAGCCAATGCCATTTATATCTCCATCCTCTTCCTTGTCTATGCTTTCATCTCTATCTCCCTTCATCTCATCTTGACCTTCATGAATATCTATACTTCCAACTCTTCTCTCATATTCTTCACTATTCTTCACTTCAACTTTTCGTCCTCCATCTTTATTATCATCTTCAGTTTTATCAATTCTCTTAAGATCAAAATCTATTTTAATCATTTCACGTTTACGTTCTTCTGGATTATTTTCATCAACCTGCCACTCGGTTATATCTATTTCTAGATTTTCTTCAGCTTTGTATTCATTCTTTTCTTCTGTTGTATTTTCTAGACTTTCTTCTGTGTTTACATCCAAATTTGATTCTGTTGTTCCGTCTTCAGTCCCACCATCTGTCTCAGAGTCTACCTCTGATTGATCAACAATTTCCTCAGAATATTCATCTGTTTCACCTTCATCTATACCACCCTCGGTGTCTGGAAAAATTGTGAAGTGTCATGCACTATGAGTACAACGGTAGGTAATACAGTATTACAATACATGTGATATATATGTACAAACAAGTGATTAAAATGAACAGGCTACTACACCAGATATAATATGTAGAAACATAACGGCCACTGAGTAACACACAATGGGGGTCCCCCCTTGTAGATGTAAGAAATAGAAGTACATATAAAACAGTTGCACAACAAGTTTCATCTGACCCACCAAAATGTGTTCAAAATGTACACATGCAGGCAACGTGTATGCATAGACAGGAACAATCCATATGCAAGATTTAAGAACTGCAAACCAACAGATAAGTCTGTGAGTACCAATTTGTGCATGTAGATTTCGAGCTGCTCATATCACATTGACTACATGCATGAATAGAAGAAGTGTACACTGAGTTACTGTGTTACTTATTGCTAGTGATATCATGTGATCAACATTAGTGTACACTGAGTTACTGTGTTACTTATTGCTAGTGATATCATGTGATTAACAGAAGTGTACACTGAGTTACTGTGTTACTTATTGCTAGTGATCAACAGATTGTAACAAAAGCAAACTGGCGCCTCAGCCTCAGATCATATCCATAATAAAGGCAAGAACTAAATGCTGTTTATAGGCAGACAAGTTAGCATTACTTAGGATATGTACTGAGAAAAATACATCTGGAACATTTAATGACTACTGGAAAAAAACAAGGGGAAAATAGATAGTAAAACAGAGAGAGAAATTGCTGGATGGAATGTGATTATGGCATGGAAGAAAATTATTAACTAAATGTATTAAAAATGCAACAGACAGAATATTGTGGAAAACATATATTCATTGAGTGAGTGTTCTGTATACTGTTAAGAAAACATGAAATGAGAAATATGGCTGTACACAGATTACATGTATAGGTATAGATATAGTTATAGATTCTTTCATATTTTATCTATAGATGTGAACATTAATATTTATGAATATATATATATATATATATAGACGGCTCTGTAGCGGTGTTGTATAGAGAGCATTTTTCAATGGCTAAGGTATTGGTTTAGAATCCTGCCACATGCAATTGTACATCCACACTGTTCTGAAAGAAATGGCAAACTACTGATGAATATAATTATATTGGCTAGAAAATAACTACAGTCACATAATGCTAAGCTGATGACTATGTCCTGAATAGGATACACTACTTTATATATAAAAAGGCTATATATACAACAGTACAAGAAATATATAAACAATTAAATACATGTGATACAATAACACAATGCCTCAAACTCAGATTGTTATCAGCATTAACTAATCTAAGCGATTAAAATCATTATAATGATTTTATAATAACAGCAAATTTTGTTGAATGACATCATTTATGATTATTTTATACAACTGTTTATACTTAACACTGAACTTTTTTTTTCTTCCATCAACAGACTTTATAGTTATAGATCATACAAAATATTGATCAGTCAGTGTGATGGCAGTGAGAGAAATTGTGTCTAGTGATCAGTCAGTTTGATGGCAGTGAGAGAAATTGTGTCTAGTGATCAGTCAGTTTGATGGCAGTGAGAGAAATTGTGTCTAGCCAAGTGACTGGTATTATGTAGAGAAACTATCCAGTAATTTTGTGCTGACATTAAGCAACTTGAGATATATAGTTATAAGAAGTTCTAAATCATGAAAACATTGACTTACAACACAACAATGATATCAATATAAAATAGGGAATTCCCCATGCAAGATAAACTAATCACTTAGATGCAAATAATTGACAACTATTTCAATTGTCTCAGGCTGATCAAGTCAATGAACATACTCTTATACATGTTTGTGTGTGTGTGTGCAAACATTAGGCTTATATTTGATAGGACAAAACATGACAGACTTTATGTCGTGATTTAAAAATATGTATTATATAAAAATTTTAGTTTTTAAAAAAAAAAATAGCTCCTTTTATTAAAAATATATGGAATAATGAACATCTCATGAGCAAAGTTGGCTAAAGTCACATAGACAGTGATATATGATATGAGAACTTATATCTTAGCCAATAACATAACAGCAATTTTTATCTATCTATCTATGTTCCTTCAGCGTCAAATACAATGCACAGGTCAGAAACCAGTGGTCTCCAGTTCAAACTATGTGAAGCTACCGTGTGTAAGTCTTGCAGTATGTTGAGACCCAAAGTCGTACTCTCTTTGATGGTTGTTCTATGAAGAGTTTTTCTAGGTCTTTCTCATTATCTTTTGCTATCACATACTCTCTTTTGAATGCTTATATGGTAGTCTGTTTTCATTCAATTTTAAGTATATGTCAAAATAAGTCCCATTGTTAACTTCTTATTGTTGTAGAAACATATTGCTGTTTGGTGTCTTCTCTTACTTGCTTGTTTGACTTGAATTCTTCCCAACTAATATTTAAGAGTTTTCTAAGAAATTTATTTTCAAATGAATTTCATTTCTTCTCCAGTACCTTGGTTATTTTCCAGCTTTTGCAACAATATGTTAATACAAATATCACATTGGAGTTGAACAGTTATAGTTTGGTATATTTACTTATTGTTTTTTAATAATAGATGCCAGTGTGATAAAATTTAAGTTTGGAAATTTCCACAAGCAGACATCTTTGTACTTCATATTTAAACTGCTTTAACAATGAAAAATGTCTGTATCACACACCTGGCAAGAGGACTCGCCAACGGTCGACCAGATTCACAATGCTCTCTGTGAGTGGAGTCGCCTGTTGCTATGTATCAATTTAGTGATGGGAACAACATGTTTAATATTCACGTGACCAGAATCTGCAAATCCTAGCAAGCTATTCAATTTTCTTTTCTGCAATTGTGTTAGCATGAAAGAAGAGTAGGGCAGATTTAATTTTAAAATCTGTGTGATATGTCAAGATTGGCAAATCAGAACGGCGAGATCAGCGTGAATCAGGACTTTATAGACTTTGGTTTTATTGTGTTTTCAGTAAAATCATTAGAGATTTTGATGATGAATTCTTGGAATTATGTTGATTTTCAAAGTAGATATACGGTCGCAACACAATAGTTTTGTTATGTAAAAGCCATAGACCTAATGTTTTGACACGATTATCGACATGAGAAGGTCTAAGTCCAAGAATGCTTTTACGGCAAGGTAAGTTAAATTTACATGTTTTATTTATTTCTCCGGTGATATTTTGTTTATGAAACAACATAAAAACAATAGACGTAAGTGTGTTATTAGGGTTGCCACTTCAGAAAATAAAGGTAAGTAATTTTTTAATAATTTATTTTGCATTTTGTTGTACTTTTTACTCCCTCTCTCATCTTTACAACCTTATCACATATACACAAACAAAACTTACACCAATATATGCAGTATTCAATTCTTTCTTTACATGAATTATTATAAGATCTATAAAAACAAAAAAGTTATTGCATTTTCAAAACATCCATAAAAAATAATACACATTTTTTCAAAATGAATTCAGTGGCAGGGGAAAGATTATGTAATTTTAATCTAGCTTGTTAATTAAGTTAATTAAATAATGAATTTGGTTATGGCAAATAATTAAATAATGCAAGTGCTTAGACAAATAATTAAATAATGAATTTGCTTATGACAAATAATTAAATAATGAATGCACTTATGACAAATATGAATATGGCTTTTGTCTTTGTATTACATGTTTCTCTTCTTCATGGAATGAGAACAAACATGCTCATAGATTAATGATTTCTCTCTGATGTTTCATAAGTTTACTTTGTGTTGAAAATCTTCATGTCATTAATGAAATTAGTCTCTCTTAATTTATTATGACAATCAATATAAGGCAATAATTTATTGGTTATTTAAATAGGTTCATCTGATCTATTAAAATAGTCAACACAAGATCTTCTTACCTCCCTTGCTTGGCATAGAACTCTCTTTGGCTGAAAGAATAAATCATGTAAATTTTCTACAAAATTGTAGATCTAAATTAATGAAATAAAATCTTAAACTGATTGTAACATCTTGAATTGAATATGCTTTTAACTTCATCAGTTGAATGCGTGTACACACTGTGTACAATTTCATCAGTTTAACCTTTAGCACGCTGTGTTTAAAATTACGTAATTTCTCTCCTGCTGCGGAATTAGTTTTTAGAAATGTTACGCAATCATTGGTGGCTGTTTTGAAATCGCGATAACTTTTTTTTGTTACATATATTTAAATAATATTTGCACATATAAATAAATTCTACATATATTTGTGTAAGTTCTGTTTGAGTGTGTATGATACGAGACGTGTCAAAAGTGATAAAGACAGATTTAGACCTATCTAGAGCTAGGCCTACCATATTATTGTTTGATCAAAAGCTGTGAAATCTGTTGACTATTATATATTTTACATAATGGAAACCTTGTGGTATATTTTAAATAATGTATTTGAAGAACTTACCTCTCAAGTTTTTCACTTACCAATCTGAATAAATAATGATTTGACTGAATATACAGTGAACGAAAAGTATATAAAACTCGATTCACTGTCATGTTGCTTCACCACAATGCTGATGCCTACAGATTGCTCGGATTTCCATTTCATAATCACACGACATTGTCTATCGCCATTTTAACAATAGAAACCGGAAGTTAGATGAAATTTCTACTTTATATTGTCAAAACATTCTGTCAAAAATTACCAATCTGATGTTTTTTGTTTGGATTCAGGTTTAACGCATTGGACAGCGGATTTTGACTTCCGTAATCACGACATGATACAATTTAGGCGAAATGTATCGCCCGAATTGTAAAAACAGTGCGTTAAAAGTTAATGTGTATACACATTGTGTAGTTTCATTAGTTGAATGTGTGAACAATTTCATAGACAAAGTTTACATAAGTATATTTGTATAATTTTAACTATTGGAAATACCACTGACCTTTAACCTCAACACGGACTGCTGGACTCATACGTTTCCCTGCATCATTCTCTGCAACACAGACATATTCTCCTGAATGTTCAAACTGAACTTCAGGGATGATAAGTACGCCAGCAGGTGTAATGCTCAGAGCCTCAATCTCTTCTCCATTCCTCGTCCACGTGACCTGGGCATATAGAGTTGAATGAGTGTCTAACTAAAAGCTATCTATTCTAGTTTATGGTGAGGCACTTCACTTTTAACCATTTCTAACACAAATATTAACGTCCAAGAACAGCCAGCATTTTAACATCTATACAGACATTTGTATTTATTAAACAGATTGAATCAAGATTGATGAGAAGATTGAATCAAGATTGATGAGATTGAATCAAGATTGATGAGAAGATTGAATCAAGATTGATGAGAAAATAGTAAAAAACCTAAGATATGCACATGACACAGTCCTCTTGGCAGAAAGTCAACTGTAGCTAATACATCAAGAAGAGAAATCCAAGCTGAGATTGTGGTCTAGATATTATCATCCAAGAAACAAAAACCATGATAATCAGAAAAAAATGATACTATGATACTATTATGCATCCTATGATACTAAAACAGATACATTTTGTGCCACAAAAAAAGTCAACACACTGGAAATGTAGGGGCTGTGGTAACACAAGACAAATGTATTTATAAATGGAAATATGCTAAAATGTTACTAATGGTGAGAATAACATACAATGCTAACACTTTAACATATTTCTGTGTATACCCCCATTTCTATGGCACTATCTTGAAAGCAATGAAATATTTCTTCATGAACTATATCAAATCCGTATATGTGCTACTTTGAGCCAATTCTGTTATTTAATATATACTCTCTTATTCAATTTTTCCTGTTCAAAAAAATTGTGAGGTAAAAGAAGATACAATAGACAGACAGAAATATTTGATGGTAGCTAAGTTAGATAGCTCATTAGATGGATGATTAGATAGATGATTACCGGGTACATATATTATTAGATAGATGATTAGATCAATGCCTTATCTACAAAGATGAACAGCAGTTACAAAATCATATTAATGCACTCACGACAACATGCAGCAAGTATAACATGAAATTAACCAAAAACAGAAGTCATGAAAAACAGCAAGTCACCAAATCCAATGAACATAACAATAAATAAAACTAAAGTGAAAAAACAACTTTTCAATTTAAATACCTGGGAAGTATATTCACAGACAACGAAAAATTCGACAGATTAAGACAAGATGCCAGAAAGCAAACATAGTGACATACCAGCTATCACCATTATTGCTCAACCTAAAGATCAAGATGGAAGTTGAGAGACAGATGATAATAAAAACTCCTTTGACACTGTTCACTATTTGAGGCTCTTCAACTCCAGGTACACAGTAAATAAGCATAACATTGACACCAGAAATCCTTCTCAGCCTCATAATTTTCATAATAAAATAGAGTATAAGACAGATGATAAACAGTAATATTATGCCAACACTCTGCTATCAATGCAAGACATGGGCACTGACAGCAGCCCAGCAGAGACAACTTACAACATGTGAGATGAAATGCCAGAGAAAAGCCGCAAGAGTGATTAAACTAGAGAAAATGAGAAATGATGAAATCAGGAGATGAGAATCTGTATAAGACCATGCACAGAATACATCAAGAAATAACAAATAAAATGGTTTGGACACCCTATGAGAATGAACTATAACCAACTACCAACAAGAACATATAACATGAGAAGATCTGGATACAAGGCCAAAGGAAGACCTAGAACAAGATGGATAGACAACATCACGATGACACTGAACAAATAGAGATTCAACGCAGACAAGGCGACACATCTGGCTTTGGATAGACAACTGAAGTTCCCATGCACCACCCCTAAGCTTAACGGAAAGTGTGGATATTATGACCATCATTCACCTGGGGATAGACAATAGATAAATGGATGGATGGGTGGATACTCTGACCATATTCCACCAGGGGATAGACGATAGATAGAAGGGTGGATGGGTGGATATTCTGACCATCATCCACCAGGGGATAGACGATAGATAGATGAATGGATGGGTGGATATTCTGACCATCATCCACCAGGGGATAGACGATAAATAGATGAATGGATGGGTGGATATTCTGACCATCATCCACCAGGGGATAGACAATAGATAGATGAATGGATGGGTGGATATTCTGGCCATTATCCACCCGGGGATAGACGATAGATAGATGGGTGGATATTTTTACCATTATCCACCTGGGGATAGACAATAGATAGATGAATGGATGGGTGGATATTCTGGCCATCATCCACCAGGGGATAGACGATAGATAGATGAATGGATGGGTGGATATTCTGACCATCATCCACCAGGGGATAGACGATAAATAGATGAATGGATGGGTGGATATTCTGACCATCATCCACCTGGGGATAGACAATAGATAGATGAATGGATGGGTGGATATTCTGACCATCATCCACCAGGGGATAGACGATAGATAGATGAATGGATGGGTGGATATTCTGACCATCATCCACCTGGGGATAGAAAATAGATAGATGAATGGATGGGTGGATATTCTGACCATCATCCACCAGGGGATAGACGATAGATAGATGAATGGATGGGTGGATATTCTGACCATCATCCACCTGGGGATAGACAATAGATAGATGAATGGATGGGTGGATATTCTGACCATCATCCACCAGGGGATAGACGATAAATAGATGAATGGATGGGTGGATATTCTGACCATCATCCACCTGGGGATAGACAATAGATAGATGAATGGATGGGTGGATATTCTGACCATCATCCACCAGGGGATAGACGATAAATAGATGAATGGATGGGTGGATATTCTGACCATCATCCACCTGGGGATAGACAATAGATAGATGAATGGATGGGTGGATATTCTGACCATCATCCACCAGGGGATAGACGATAGATAGATGAATGGATGGGTGGATATTCTGACCATCATCCACCTGGGGATAGACAATAGATAGATGAATGGATGGGTGGATATTCTGACCATCATCCACCAGGGGATAGACGATAAATAGATGAATGGATGGGTGGATATTCTGACCATCATCCACCAGGGGATAGACGATAGATAGATGAATGGATGGGTGGATATTCTGACCATCATCCACCTGGGGATAGACAATAGATAGATGAATGGATGGGTGGATATTCTGACCATCATCCACCAGGGGATAGACGATAGATAGATGAATGGATGGGTGGATATTCTGACCATCATCCACCTGGGGATAGACAATAGATAGATGAATGGATGGGTGGATATTCTGGCCATCATCCACCAGGGGATAGACGATAGATAGATGAATGGATGGGTGGATATTCTGACCATCATCCACCAGGGGATAGACGATAAATAGATGAATGGATGGGTGGATATTCTGACCATCATCCACCTGGGGATAGACAATAGATAGATGAATGGATGGGTGGATATTCTGACCATCATCCACCAGGGGATAGACGATAAATAGATGAATGGATGGGTGGATATTCTGACCATCATCCACCTGGGGATAGACAATAGATAGATGAATGGATGGGTGGATATTCTGACCATCATCCACCAGGGGATAGACGATAGATAGATGAATGGATGGGTGGATATTCTGACCATCATCCACCTGGGGATAGACAATAGATAGATGAATGGATGGGTGGATATTCTGACCATCATCCACCAGGGGATAGACGATAAATAGATGAATGGATGGGTGGATATTCTGGCCATCATCCACCTGGGGATAGAAAATAGATAGATGAATGGATGGGTGGATATTCTGGCCATTATCCACCCGGGGATAGACGATAGATGGGTGGATATTTTTACCATTATCCACCTGGGGATAGACAATAGATAGATGAATGGATGGGTGGATATTCTGGCCATCATCCACCTGGGGATAGATGAATGGATGGGTGGATATTCTGACCATCATCCACCTGTGGATAGACAATAGATAAATGGATGGATGGATGGGTGGGTGGATATTCTGGCCATCATCCACCTGGGGATAGATGATAGATAGATGAATGGATGGGTGGATATTCTGGCCATTATCCACCTGGGGATAGACGATAGATGAATGGAAGGGTGGATATTCTGGCCATTATCCACCTGCGGATAGACGATAGATGAATGGATGGGTGGATATTCTGGCCATTATCCACCTGGGGATAGATGATAGATAGATGGATGGATATTCTGGCTATTATCCACCTGGGAATAGACAATATTTAGATGGATTGATGGATATTCTGACCATCATCCACCTGGGGATAGATGATAGATAGATGGGTGGATATTCTGACCATCATCCACACGGGGATAGACAATAGATAGATGGATAGATGGGTGGATATTCTGACCATCATCCACCCGGGGATAGACAATAGATAGATGGATGGATGGATGGATAGATAGATGGATGGATGGGTGGATTCTGTGTTGAATTTTATGGATTATAGATTAAAAGTTCAACATAAAGGAGAGAGAAAATTATTGGCAATCTTTGTTCATGGCATTGACAAATTTCAACATCCAAAATCTCAGTTAATACTAGGGTCAGATTAATCCTGTGATCAGATATTTGTTAATACTAGGGTCAGCAGATATTTGTTAATACTAGGGTCAGCAGATATTTGTTAATACTAGGGTCAGCAGATATTTGTTAATACTACGGTCAGTAGATATTTGTGCCAATTAAACATCAGCTTGATCATCTGTGATAACACAAATGATTATTTTATGTATCTATGTTTTGATGTCCATGCTTGATGAACAAATTTTCCTTTAAAAAAACACTAATTGTTTGTGTTAATTAATAAATCAGTTATGTATTATATTTTTTTTTATCTTCCAAGTAATAATAAAAAATGTCTAGTACCTTAGGTGGTGGATTACCAATGGGAGGCTGACATATAATGGTCAGAGGGCTTCCTTCTATGATAGTCTGGTCCTCAGGTTCTTTCTGGAAATTCTTTTTCAGATCTGCGGATGAAAATTATAACAATAAAACAAGATCTGGAGTAAGACAGTGCTTCGAGCTTTCACCTCTACTTCTCAACATATACATGGACAGAATAATACAAGAAGCTCACCTCAACAAAGAGAAAACATTGTACATAAATCTGATGAGGAAATTAGTAATGAAATCAACAAACTACTATTCATCAATTATTAAAGTATAACATGAAAATGAGAAAAATTACTACAAGCACATCAATGCATTACTATTAGCATGTACAAAGTACAACATGAAAATTAACTTACAAAAAACAGAAGTTATGAACATTAACAAGTCTGCAACACCAATGGATATCACAATAGATAACACCAAAGTAAAACAAGTCAAAGAATTTAAATATCTAGGCAACATATTTTTTTCAGAAAATAAAAGACTAGACAGAGAAATAAAAACAAGGTGTCAGAAAGCAAACACAGTGACTTACCACCTTTCACCATTACTTCTTCACCCAAAGTTCAAGATGGAAATTTTTTTTTTTTTAAACAGATAATATCTACAATTTATATAACCAACACTCTGCTACCAATGGCAAACATGGTCTTTAACAACCTCACAGCAGAGGAAAATTGTTGCATGTGAAAAGCTACAATGGTTACTAAACTAGATAAAATAAGAAAGAAATTAGGAAAAGAATAGATATAATATCAAGTATTGAACAAATTGAAAGACAGCTAGTAAAATGGTTCAGTCACCTTATGAGAATGCACCCAAACCAAATACCAATAAGAGCATATAACAAAATAGTATTGGGATATAGAACCTAAGATAGACCAAGAAAATGGTGCATGGAAAACATCAAGATAAAACATGGACTCAATGCGACCTAGGCAACACATCTGGTATTGTAACAACAAATGAGGCTGCCACCCCTATGCTTAATGAAAAGTGTGGATACTATCAACCATTATTGACTTGGGGAAAGACAATAGACAACATATAGTTATCATATTGAAAATATCATAATAGAAGCATATCCTGTACAAGACATTGTTCTTCAACTCTTGTTGAATGCTCAGACAGCACTAATACAAACAATGATATTGTCAGTACAGTCAGTCAAGTTAAATAACCCATAGCATTTGTTCATGCTGTATGGGTGTGAGATGTTAGCCATCTCACATTTCAGTGGCTCTGCTATATGAGGGCGGTGCCATCTTCTCTTCCTTGCAGTTTTTACTTCCTGGATTAATTTGGTCCTCACTAAGGCTGGGTCGACACGGGAACCGTTGCGCTCTGAACAGTAACTGTACAGTGTACAGGAGTAAATACAAACAATAACATTGCCAGTACAATGTAGTGGAGTAACTTTACAATAACATTGCCAGTACAACATAGATGAGTCAATTCAACAGAGTTGTATTTGTGATATGTAACCATCAACCATTCCCCGCCATCGAGCCAACAGTTATCATAGATGATAATACTTGATCTCTTGTATATTACTTACATGCTATTGCTACAACTCTTGTATATTACATGCTATTGCTACAACTCTTGTACTTTACTTACATGCTATTGCTACAACTCTTGTAATTTACTTACATGCTATTGCTACAACTCTTGTATATTACATGCTATTGCTACAACTCTTGTACTTTACTTACATGCTATTGCTACAACTCTTGTACTTTACTTACATGCTATTGCTACAACTCTTGTATATTACATGCTATTGCTACAACTCTTGTATATTACATGCTATTGCTACAACTCTTGTACTTTACTTACATGCTATTGCTACAACTCTTGTAATTTACTTACATGCTATTGCTACAACTCTTGTATATTACATGCTATTGCTACAACTCTTGTACTTTACTTACATGCTATTGCTACAACTCTTGTACTTTACTTACATGCTATTGCTACAACTCTTGTATAATACATGCTATTGCTACAACTCTTGTACTTTACTTACATGCTATTGCTACAACTCTTGTATATTACTTACATGCTATTGCTACAACTCCTTTCACACTGCTCAACTTTTGATGCTCTTCAACTCCAGGTACACGATAATGAGCAAAACACTGACACCAGTACTCCTCAGGTTCATTTTTTTCCACCTCAGTTTTGGACACATTGATACTAGCTTCCACAACTTGTACTAAACTTAATGTTCCATCGGGAAGTATTAATTCTTCTTCTCGTTGTCTAGTTTCCTGCTCATTGACACTTTGCATTCCACAGGTGAAGGTGATAAACTCTACACTATAGGCCTCACAAGTGATAGTTACAGGTTTGTTCTTGACCAGATAGTAGACACTGTGGAGATCCTATGCACAGAGAAAAGATTACGGTCAGTAGATTAATGAATTAGTGGTCAGGTCAGAAAAATATTATCCAGTTTCTCAAACATTCATGATGGAGACAAAGCAACAAAATAAATTATAATAAATTATAAAATAATCAAGACATACTATCTTATCTTATCTAATCTATCTGTCTATGTTCCTTCAACGCTGAACACGATGCAGAGAGCAGAAACCAGAGCTCTCCAATTAGAGCCATGTGATGCTACCACATGTAATTCTTGTATATTGTTGAGACCTATAGTCATACCTTCTTTGTTCTGCAAAGAGTCTCCCTGGTGTTCATCTTTTTCTTTTTCCATCTGGTACCCATTTTAATTCTTGTACTGGTAGTCTTTTTTCATTCATTGCAAGTACATGTCTGATAGAAGTCCATCGTGGTCTTATTTTTCTAGAAACTTATTGCTATTTAATGTCTTCTCTTACTTGCATGTTTGACTTGAATTCTTCCTAACCACTGTTTAAGAGTCTTCTAAAATATTTATTGTCAAATGAAATCAATTTCTCTTCAGTTTACCTATGTCATTTTCCAACTTTCGCAACTATAAGTCAACACGGATATCACATAGGAGTGAAATAATACTGATGTTAAATAGATATATGATGATACCTGCCTAGTACAGGTGTATAATATTTTCTACAGAATATATTCAGATTTCATTGAATTTGTCATTGATGTTTAGCCTTGATTTTTAGTGAAATACTCGTTATACAGAATGTGAAAGGAATTTAGTGTCAAATTGCATAATTTTAGGGACAGGTTGAAAAGGTTGTAAAGTCAAAGAGGATTGACATCATATTACTCCATACATACTCCATCCCTCTGAATAAAGCAGCAATCTACCTGTGGAGAGTGCACTATTTATTGCATTTACTGTATAGATTTATGCAATAATTGCCAGGGATCTCAGAGAAAATCCCCTTTGTAAACAAAATGTCATGAGGGGTGTTCGAACCCAGAACCTCTTCACCTCAATATGAATGACTAAACTATTAAACCAGGGAGATCTGCTATAAAATATAGTAAATTTAGCTATCAGTTATGAACTGACATCATTACTAAACTCTGGGCAAACCTGTTGGATGCTCAGTCTCTCACAGCAAATGTTTAAGTGTTGTTTTTTAAAGTTGGTGACAATATAAATAAAATGCAGGAAATAGATAACCTACAACCAATGGCTAGGAAATTGGGACTCGATATCAATCAACAAAATATATGAAAAAAAACTGACTAACATACATGAAGATAATGTGATAAGATAATATAATAGATAAAAATATGTTATAGGTGGACCACATACCACGGTCAAAATAGATGACAGTATGTTATAGGTGGACCACATATGATTGAAATAGATGACAGTATGTTATAGGTGGACCACATACCAAGGTCAAAATAGATGACAGTGTGTTATAGGTGGACCACATATCATGATCGAAATAGATGTCAGTGTGTTATAGAAGGACCACATATGATCGAAATAGAAAGTGTTGAATGTGATGGTCATGAGTGTCTATTGCGGTGTGGGTTGTTTGGGTGGGATTGGTCATGAGACAGGAGAATGTTGTATGATTCCTGTACCAGATAGATCAGCAGCAACATTGCTAACTATTATAAAAGAACGATTTCGTCCAGTAAGTACTGTAATATCAGATAAATAGTGAGCATATGACGCAGTCGGAACACAGACGGCATAAGGCATGACACTGTGAGGCATTCAGTGCATTTCGTGGATTCAGTATCTGGAGAGCATATGCAATCCATCAAAAGATATTGGCATTCTGCAAATGAATGTAGCTGTCGATAATGCTGTGCACACGAACATATGTTACAATCTTATATATGTGAACACGTGTGGCAGCAGCTACATGTTAAATGTGTAGAATTCATGTGCCGTCAGCTACATGTTAAATGTGTAGTATTATACATTTTTAATACAATATTGGAAGAGGTAGCCAATATTTGTCCACTGATTATTTTCATCTTCTTCTTGTGTTCACTTGAAACATGTCTGTATAGCTGTATCCACTGATATAATTAATAACATTCTATGTATGAGCATGCAATATAATCATAATGCTTCTGTTGACACAATTATAAATATGACGTCACTGCACATGTGTGATCAAACCAGCTATGTTTGTATGAAAATTAATTCCGAACACATAGGTACTTTATCAAATGTCTGGATAAAAAGTACTAATATATTTTCTTTTGTTATAAAGATATAAAATGGAAACAAACTAGTAAATGATGTCCTAGAAAGGGAAGGAACACTGGCTACACAGAGAGAGAGAGAATAAGGACACTAGAGGGTTGGATTGTCTGAATGTATACTCTATGGATGGTATGGAATTGTATTGCAAGAGACAGGCATTGACATGAAACTCACAGATAATGATAAGGCAGGAAATGTCTAGAACAACTCGGAGAAGAGGGAAGATGAAAGTTATGTGATATTGGCACAGCATTGAAAAACCTGGAGTGTAAATATACAAGTGAGGTAAAATTTCAGATCACCGTCTGTAATAAATATGCTTATAAGAATCAGGGAGTTGATTCTTTCGGAGCAGCTTTACCTTATGACATAAAAGAAAGTCATCAATAACATTCGCTGACAGTATTACAGAAAGAATGTTATGGAAACAATAATTGTCTGCTCATATTAGCAAGACCAATGATAGAGAGAAAAACAGAGATGGAGAGATGAATATATTATATGTTATTGAGTATTGTACCTTGGAGATATAAGGGTTTCCAGAGTACAGTTTTTCTGTTTCAGTTGGAGTTGTCTCCTCAGTTTCCAAGTCAGGCTTGGTGTATGGTTGCGTTACTTGTTCAAATCCACCACCAGTAACTTTTGTACCACAAAAAAAAGATGGAGGGGGGGATATTAGAGGAACAATGAACTTAATTGTAAACACATATGTAGCACAGAATTACATCAATAAACAATGAACTTATCTGTAAACAAATTAGAACTACCATTAGACATCATATTTTATAATTTTATGTACAAAATATTCAAAGAAATTCAGCCCTTTCATTTACATTTATTTTCTGTAATAAATTATTATCTGATTACACATACATTTTTATCAACTCTTTCCTGACCAATCGATGATATAGAAGCTCTATGGGACCAACAACTGAAATGGTTTTGGTTTCAACAAATCATAATTTGATCAGTTCCTGCTTTCCTGTTGCCTAATTTATGTTCACCCAATTCTTTACTGCTACATGCCAGAATACTTTCACTCTCATTTTTACTAAAACAAATGTATTTTGTTTTTAGAAACTGGTTGTTTTTACTCTAATATTTCTCATTAATTTCTGAGAAATGATGACAAGTCCAACTGCTTCTGGACACATTGTAGAAAAAGCTATTGTTCTTATTTGTAGCCCATTCTGAGACAGAAGATTGCAGTAGCAATTATAATTATAGTTGTTAATTGGCTCAATAACAAAAACAATCAAAGAGGCTTGGATTATGATTAAGTACTTTTGACTTTTAATGCTGGTCGCTCACACAGGAACTGTCAATATCTTTGAAACATCAAGGGGTAGTGATGTCATAACTATGTCAGGATAGAATACCTAGTCATGAAGTCTACGTAGAATCCTCAGAGTAACAATAAGAGGCAGAATCAGAAACAAAAAACGTCAGAAGACTAACAAACACAATGTCAATCCTTGATTACATTAGAAGACTAACAAACACAATGTCAATCCTGGATTACATCAGAAGACTAACAAATACAATGTCAATCCTGGATTACATCAGAAGACTAACAAACACAATGTCAGTTGCTGAAATCGGATGTGCTAGGCCTACAAGGCGCATAACGGTGGCACAAAGTAACCACGCTTCCGGCGGAAATCGCACTGATATCCGTGATGGTTACAATGGAGCGAACGCAAAACAAACAAACAATGTCAGTCCTAGATTACATCAGATGACTAACAAACACAATGTCAGTCCTGGATTACATCAGAAGACAACAGATTAAGTGATTTTTGCATGCTTCCAGACTAGCATCAGATGTAATGGATCAGAGACATTCTACAACCCCATGGGATTACAGCAACAACATCAACACATTTGGTAAAATAGAACATAAACTTTGATTCCACACGGCACTTCACTATACAAGTGGCTGAGACAAGACAAGTAATAACAGTAATAATAATAGCAATAATAATAATAGTCAGAGTAATATGTTTAATAATAATTAATAATAATAATAATACAATTAGCAACAATATTTTGTTCTTTATTTGCTAAACATAATATATATTTTGGAATGATAATTCATGTATTATTAAGCAATACAATATGCACACACAGAAGCTCTGAAGGTTTGCTTGGTAACTCTCCATGCAACAGTAAACCCAGAGTAAATGACATACTTAGGCTTATATAATACAGTTTCCCATTTGTGGAAACCCAACAGTAAACCCAGAGTAAATGACATACTTAGGCTTATATAATACAGTTTCCCACTTGTGGAAACCCAACAGTAAACCCAGAGTAAATGACATACTTAGGCTTATATAATAGTTTCCCACTTGTGGAAACCCAACAGTAAACCCAGAGTGAATGACATACTTAGGCTTATATAATACAGTTTCCCACTTGTGGAAACCCAACAGCACTTCATCTATACAATTATGTTTGCACTTCCTCTGAGTAGAAGATGACTTCTGACAGTCCTGCACACTGTTGAGAGTTGTCCCATTCTGGGTATGAAATATTCTTCTACTTCAGCGTGCATTCTCAAACTCCTGCTGGATCTCTGTAGTAACAGGACAGTGGTCCTATCCAATTTCCAGTAGGATATAGTCCAGAGATTGGAAATGTGCTGTCGCCGTTTTATATGCACAAATGGTCCACCACATCCATCTTCAATGGTGGGCATGAAATAAAACTACAGAGTAACCTCCCCATTACAAAACCATACAAGAGTTTTACTGTTCTTAATTAACAAGGAATAAAACAAATCAACAGCAATACAAAAATCTTTGTGTAAAATTACAGGCAAGAAACTGGACCAACATACCAGCTAGAGAGACAAAGGCCTGTCGACTAGTTCTAGAGGAAAATGAATTATTGGCCACACATGCGTATGTTGCTTCATCATCTTCAGTAAATTCTTCAATAATAAGGTTACCACTGTCCTCAACTCTGATCCTCTCATTTGGAATCACAGGTGAATCATCTTTTAGCCATGAAATCTTGAAAACAAAATAGGTGGAAAAATATATATGAAAATGAATTATTCAGAAGTAATCTTTTATGTCCCACAGAATTATTGTATCTTCTGCTATTATAATAAGCTTCGACTCAATTTCACAAATTTCTAAAATGCTTTATACTTACTAAGGGCTGTAGATATATCTTCTGTAAGGGGTGGTTTTACATAGGCTAGTCACATCAGTTTTGTGGGAAAGATGATGTTCATATGGAATCCACATCAAGAATTTGGTGGGGGTAACGTACCAGCTACTTTGCTTACTCCTGGTACTGAGTGCCATCTTCTAATTTTCTAAGGGTGGAGGGTTAAACCCCCCTCTCCCTTATCACATACTAATTACATGTTTGTAAATATGAAAACACAGAAGAGTTCTTACTAGCTTTCTCGTGTCACAATATTACAACAAATATTATTTTTGCTACAATCCAATAACTAGATTAATTGTCTGTGCCCAGGTGAATGATGGTTGGCTGTATTCATACTTGCCATTAAGAACTAGATTAATGAGGTTCCTTTACAACATATACTCCTAACACTAAAATAATACACTTATTATTTTTTTGTAGGTACAGTACAGGAAGAAATGCCTACATTCCAATATTTTCATATTATGCGCAGTTTCATTCCAACTTTGGTATAGTACGCTCAACTTTCGTGATGTCACTATTCACGTTATTAGTAAACCTTGCTGTCAAAATGGTTAATTTAATCTGAGAAGTCACTCGGGCTACTAGCCGGATGAATTGATTTGCGCGCTACACACTGAGAGCTGCTCCCCTAGGGTTATGAAAGGGGGGATCTCTGTGTGTAGCATGTAGATAGATGCATAAGGCAGAAGATCGATGAAACTAGCAACTGTAAAATGTGTCTATCGATATTTCGTTTTGTTAAAATAATGTTAGATGAGTTGTTTTAAAATTAAGATTTGTTTCGTTAAATGCAGGCACGTCTTCTTGTATTGAACCTTTTATTATTATTATTATTCAAAAGACATTCTTTTAAGAATGTAGTTTCTCTATGGATGTTCAAATAGCTCATGACCCTAGGTGCACATGATCCTGGGTGCGTTGACTTGCTACAGCCAAGGGCATATTTAAACACTTCAAAATCAAATGTATTTTGTCCATCGCCATTGTGGGCAGCCCTTTCCATATATATTGCATTTTTCAAAAAGGAAATTCATGTTTTATATCAAAATTTTTTACTAATGAATATAAAACATTTATAGCTTTGCTTTTGAATAGAATTATATATATGATGATGGAATAATCGCTTTAGTTATGAACAGGTAGCTCGTGACACATGATGATGATGAAATAATCCTTTTATTTGTGTGCAGGTAGCTCTTGACACATGATGATGAAATAATCCTTTTATTTGTGAGCAGGTAGCTCTTGACACATGATGATGATGAAATAATCCTTTTATTTGTGAGCAGGTAGCTCTTAATCATAGCCCTTTTGACAGAAGCATAGGTCCTCCTGACTTGAGTAACAAAGGAGATACAAAAAGGCATCAAGTTTTTTTCAAAGGCATGGTTGTGTTGGGAGAGGGGGGGGTGTGTGATTATGGAAGCATGTTTTTAGTAACTGGATGGAACACACCACAAGATGTAATGAGAGACATAACCATCTACACCACTCAGTATGGTACTTAATTGGTTGTTGTAATATATTAAATGTACCTCAGGCTCTGGTTGTCCTAAAGGTGCTCTACATAGTAGTTCCACTTGTTCCAAGTAGGTCACTGCTGTGTCTGACGGTTCTTGTTGAAACATTTCATCCAAATCTTTATTGGAAATGAATCAAACAACAGAATTATCAATTAGCCATTGAGCATTACAACTTCAGACATTTTACTCTTTTCATTAATGTCACACATGTCACACTCAAACAGACATTTTACTATATTCATTGTATGTCACATACAAGTCACACTGTAGAACAAGTCACGCTGTAGAACAAGTCACACTGTAGAACAAGTCACGCTGTAGAACAAGTCACGCTGTAGAACAAGTCACGCTGTAGAACAAGTCACGCTGTAGGAACAAGTCACGCTGTAGACAAGTCACGCTGTGGAACAAGTCACGCTGTGGACCAAGTCACACTGTAGAACAAGTCACGCTGTAGGAACAAGTCACGCTGTAGGAACAAGTCACACTGTAGAACAAGTCATGCTGTAGGAACAAGTCACACTGTAGACCAAGTCACACTGTAGAACAAGTCACACTGTAGACCAAGTCACACTGTAGAACAAGTCACACTGTAGAACAAGTCACACTGTAGGAACAAGTCACGCTGTAGGAACAAGTCACGCTGTAGGAACAAGTCACACTGTAGAACAAGTCACACTGTAGAACAAGTCACACTGTAGAACAAGTCACACTGTAGAACAAGTCACACTGTAGAACAAGTCACACTGTAGGACAAGTCACATTGTAGAACAAGTCACACTGTAGAACAAGTCACACTGTAGAACAAGTCACACTGTAGAACAAGTCACACTGTAGGAACAAGTCACGCTGTAGGAACAAGTCACACTGTAGAACAAGTCACACTGTAGGAACAAGTCACACTGTAGAACAAGTCACACTGTAGAACAAGTCACACTGTAGAACAAGTCACACTGTAGAACAAGTCACACTGTAAGACAAGTCACACTGTAGGAAAAAGTCACACTGTAGAACAAGTCACACTGTAGGAACAAGTCACGCTGTAGGAACAAGTCACACTGTAGAACAAGTCACACTGTACAACAAGTCACGCTGTAGAACAAGTCACGCTGTAGGAACAAGTCCTGTAGAACAAGTCACACTGTAGAACAAGTCATGCTGTAGGAACAAGTCACACTGTAGAACAAGTCACACTGTAGGAACAAGTCACACTGTAGAACAAGTCACACTGTAGGAACAAGTCACGCTGTAGGAACAAGTCACACTGTAGAACAAGTCACACTGTAGAACAAGTCACACTGTAGAACAAGTCACACTGTAGAACAAGTCACGCTGTAGGAACAAGTCACGCTGTAGGAACAAGTCACGCTGTAGGAACAAGTCACACTGTAGAACAAGTCACACTGTAGAACAAGTCACACTGTAGAACAAGTCACGCTGTAGGAACAAGTCACGCTGTAGAACAAGTCACACTGTAGAACAAGTCATGCTGTAGGAACAAGTCACACTGTAGAACAAGTCACACTGTAGGAACAAGTCACACTGTAGAACAAGTCACACTGTAGGAACAAGTCACGCTGTAGGAACAAGTCACACTGTAGAACAAGTCACACTGTAGAACAAGTCACACTGTAGAACAAGTCACGCTGTAGGAACAAGTCACGCTGTAGAACAAGTCACACTGTAGAACAAGTCATGCTGTAGGAACAATTCACACTGTAGGAACAAGTCACACTGTAGAACAAGTCACGCTGTAAGACAAGTCACACTGTGTTTTCGTTTCTTTGAGATGCAAATAGAAAATATACAAAGAATTATGTATAAATCATGCATATCTTATATACTTACAAGAAATGTATATGACAGTTGGAGAGCTTTCAACTTGTAATAGATCTGTTACTGCACTGCCTTCCTTTTGGTAGTATGCTCGGCAAGTGCAGGTGTATAGTTCATTGTCTGTATATGCTTCAACCTTTTACAAAATAATTGACATTCATCAATTCTCAACTTCATCAACACAGAAGATAGATAATATTGGTAATAACTGTAACATATTATACATTACATAGATTATAATAAAGTTGCAAACAGTAATTGTAAGACAAGGACAATAATTCATATCTGAGTATTTGAAAAGTGCAGTAATTCATGCAAGTTATTCTAACTCAAATCCCACTGTATTTTATTTTCTGAAGTGGATCGTCTTTGAATGTGTTTATGAAGTTGTAGGTTTGAAATTCTACAGCAAGCTCTCATTGACTGATTATGAGCTGACATTACTGCACTCTATGCAAAACATGGGTGCTCATTCTCCCATAGAAAATATTGAAGTGAATACATACTGATGATTGCTGTGGCTTCTAATTGAACCCATTCCTCATTCTGCCCCTCAGATGCCCAATTCTACTTGTGCCAAACTAAATATCAAATTCTCCAAATTATATCTTTGATGCATTATCTATAGCAGTGTCTACATTCAACAGTTACTCGCCAAGTAATCACAAAATGCCCAGCTCTTTCTTTTCGTTCACTTCTTATCTTTTCTCCACCTCTGATTCTGCATACATCATTCTATACTTCATCTGTTTGAAATAAAGAGACAGCATATGGACTCCAGACAGTGCATAGACTCAGACACATAGCACTTTTGATTCATGTTAAAACAAAAATAAACCTAGAGGCAAACATTAATGATCATTAAAAATTTGATATATTTTTACACATTCTCGTTCAATTAGGATTATTCCTATTTTTTACTGAGTTACATGCAGTCAGCTTGCTACTTTCTTTTCAAAAACAAAGTACAAGTGGATAAGACAAAAGCACAATGAACTCAATTGTAAAAATCTTGATAATTTCAAATGTATCGAGTCAACATCTACAATACAGAAGACTGTTCAGTTGAGATCAGAAAGAGATTAATAATGACCCACAAAAAGATTACAAATTTTTAAAAGTATGACAAGAAAGAAGCAAACAGGAAAACAATGTTAAATTACAACTACAAAACTGTTTTTTTTGGGTCCGGTGGTGACAAATGTTTATGAGACATGAACAATTGCATCCATACTGACAAGATCATCTCTTAAAATGGAATGCTACAAATATCTGAAGAGATAAAGGGCAACCAGATGACTGTGTTGTATCCGCCTTTAGAGGAAGATTGTGTCATTAAATAATATATGATTTGTTTCGTTAAAAGCGTGGACACATTATCCCGTAAAGTACCCAAAAATATCTTATCTTTTCTATACAATAATATATTATCTTCTCTAAGTAAAAATATCTTACCATCTCTTTAGTTACAGTCAAAAAGTTTTCTCTGAGGGTTTTCAGAGTTTGTGGATGAGTAAAGTGATATCCTGTGATTGCCGTCTGTTGCAGTACTTCTCCATTACACTAGAGTGGTCATGACCAGGTGCAAGTGTTCATTGAAAAATACAAATTAGAAAGAAACATTTACAAATAAGTCTAATATTCATTTCACAAAATAAATAATGATACAATCAGGTGAGTTGTATTTTCACTGCTATTATTTGCAGTAATTCAGAAAGCCATCTCTATGGTCACATGACCCCGCATTTTATTTTTGTCAATTTAAAATACTTGTGTGTTCACAGGCATAAAAATGTAACATTCTACAGTCACACTGTTGCCTGCCATTCATGTCATAGAAGGCAATTAAGAAGGTATTAATAATGGGTTAGCTACACCACTGATTATCTTGAGGCGTGAAGCCTGTTGAAGACTCATGCCTGTACTACTGGGAGGGGACCAAGCATTTTATCTGAAGCAAGTTTTGAGATTGTAAGAAAGTCATAGCAAATCTTCCTCTGGAATAGAAGACTGTTGATTGCTGACAGCAGTGTAGGCCTTCAGTTACATACAATCATATGAAACTTGAAAAACGTCCCCATCAAAAAATATTGTCAGAGAAACATCAATCTCAAGCTACAAGTAATACACGTAAGACAAACGTGTACTTCCTTGGGGGTTCCATCATTATTATTTTAAATATATGTTAACAAATCATCACTCCTGGAAAAAACTGGCTGCCATTTCTTTAGATGCTGCAGGATAAAGTCAGTCAGATGTGTTGGGCCATTGGGGCAAAATAAAATGGTGACACAATATATTTCCGTTCTATGTACTATTCCGACAATAATGACCCACTAATTTAAAGTTATTTAAAACAAGGTGGTTAATAGAAGATAATAAAATTACATTTGTGTCAAATACCCATAATTAGCCATATTTTGTAGGGTTTTTTTGTGTGCAAGGTTTGACTGTTTACGCCCATACAATACATTGCACATATTTTTATGTGGATTCCTGCAGTTCTTTGCTGTTTCAGGTTTTTATTCAAGTTAGTTGCAACTTACTTTTTGTGGTTTTTATTTACTTTCAATGGCAACACTGATATTTACTGTACTTTTTTTTTGTGGCAACTGTGAATTGTGCAATTTTTATTTTTATTTTTTGACAACAGTGGTTTTTGCAGGTATAAAGTTTATATTAGTGGTAACAGTGCATTTACTTTCATTATTTCCTGTGAGTTGCCTTTAGTCCGAACTTAGGGTTTATTTTTGTCCATGTGCATTGACAGCATAATTACATGTATCTTTGTGTATACATAATTTATTTTGTAAGTTTTTGTCTGCCTCGTAGGTAGAGTAGGCCTAAAGTTAAATAATAAAATATTTAGGCCTAGATTTTTCGACAAGCTAAAGACGCTTTTTAGACACATATGTCTATACTTTAATAATTTGTATAATTATATCACAGAGTTGATAGAGTCACATAAATCATGCTGCCTGAAAAAGACAGAACAACAAATACACAGACATGTGTTTCTTCTCTCATATTATGCTGGTAATAAAACATCATACTTTATTTATCATTATATAGAAATATTATATATATTAGATCTGTGATGAAATATATATTATCCTATATTAGGGACTAAATCAGATTTGTGTATTTATTGGACACGTGTAATGAAAACATCTGCTAAATGAGTTGTGATGTTTGGTGTCATTCCAGCCCTTTTCTTCAAGGGGTGGGGATAAATCATGACATTGACACTGAGCAACAAGTAAGGAGTATAACTGCTCAGTCATAACTCTTCCAAAGACAAGACTGAAGTATCCCACAACAAATGTAATAATAAGGACTTTTTAAAATAACCATCTATCGCGCAGCGACATGCTCGCATCATCGCTGTAGATAGAATGGGGGATGTCAAACCTCCCACTTAGCAAAGTAGAACATGGCTTTGAGTAGGCAACTATTGTCTTAGCACCAGAAGCTCGGAAAATCCCCCCCCCCCCAAGTGATTATACACAGAAAGGCCATCACGTTGAGAAATTTTTACACATGGGAGAACAAACACCTTTTTTTTTGCAAACCTGCCCATATCTACGGCTCTAACCCAACATTGCGTAAGCTGTTTTCTCATCATGTATGTTTTTTTAAGTGTTCTTATACAGTTTTTATTCTCAACAGGTTGGCAGGTATGTAGTTATTTAAAACAAGGTGGCTAATAGAAGAAAATAATGACCACTAATTTACAGTTATTTAAATCTTCAGCATTACAACTACTGTCCAGCTTGTATAAATAAATGGGTTCATGTTATTTGTTTTTTCCAGAAAGTGTAACGAAATAAATTACAAAGGGCAGGCAAATATGTGGTATGCATATTTTTCAAATAATTCCCTTGGCTATAATTACACATCACTGTTTGGAGGTCGAAATATTTATCTTAGGAGGGTTCTGTGAATGGGGCTCTCAACGGTGGCACACATATGGGGGGGGGGGGCAGTTTTCAGTGCTCACATCTTTGCATCTGGCAGCAGTCTTCATGACTAACATACTTACTATATCTCTAACTAATTTACGGTAGCCACTTTGTATCTAGAACTAAGCCGGCAGTCATTGACATCACAAAATTTTGAATCAGCACAAACTTGACAAAAAAGGTGGAATGGTAGTCCAGTTAAGCAAACATGAACCAATAAATGTGTTGCTAAGCATAAGTAGCTGTTTTGTCTGAAGTTGTTTTTCTGAACTCTAAATGCTCTGCTATTTCAAAGGTAAAGTAAGACAATTCCATTTGTACCAATCTCTAAACAAAATCTACCACTATTAAACCATGGGCTACCTTTAATACTACTATATATTTATTTGATATTATAACCTACTTCCATTTGATTGATTGCCTTTTATTTCTATTCATGACATTTAGACATGCTTTCTGGTATAGCCAATGGAGACAAAGAAATGCATAAAATAATATGAAATAGACATTCAAATAGAACACAATTTTAACAAATCAACTTACAACAAACAGCAATGCTTTAGCAGCAATGACAGTGCAAGCAAGAGTGACTGGCTCATCATCAACTATGTAGTACTCTGGTTCAAGATCCTGGCTAAACACAGGTTCTTCCAGCTCATATCTTTAAACATAAAAACACAAACACATATTCCAGCTGACATTGGTATTGTGAAACTATTTCTCCTTCTAATCAACTATAGCTGACATTGGTATTGTGAAAATAGAGAATTTGATACTGCTGACTTCTATTTCTCATCAACTATTACAATATGTCTGTTTCTTTCTGCAATAATAAGGCACTTATATGTGCAGTTTCATATCCAACACATACTGAAATGTCAAATCAATTAATCATCACTATCGATGGTTATCTCTAACTTAACAAACTGTTCCCACTGTTTAATTATTACATCTTTGCTAAGGAAATGAGAGAAGATCAAAGAGTGGGTGAAATATATTCAATCGAACTAAATCTTACGTGGGAGCATCAGTAACTTCTGATGTAGTCTCTTCACCATCAGGGATAATTGTTTCTGTCTCTGCTATGTCTGTTGTAACTTCAACCTCAGTATCTGGCTTGCCTGATTATCAAGTTAGAAAAATACTTCAAGTGTATTGTTAATAATTAAATACAGTATTATTTGTGAACATAATAATAAATCAATACAGTAACAAATAGTTAGTTTAGTTTGTTTATTCCTTTGGTGCCAAGCATTGCAGAAACCATGCTTTTGCATACTGTGCGGTTCGCTGCAAGTTGTTGTAGTTCTTAGGTGGTTGTTAATACCCATACTCATTGTCTAGTTCTTGATTGTTTTTAATAGTGTTGTCCTGGGTCTTCCATGTTTCTGTTTTCCTGTCGCAGACCATGACAGAGTTTGGTGGATAAGTCTATTCTCGTCTGATGTAAGCAAATGACATAAATACTGCCAACGTCTTCTTCTAATAATAGTTGACACATATTCTGATTTGCATATGTCTCTTAATGATTCATTTGTAACAAAGTTTTTCCAATCTATGTTCAGAATTTTCTGCAAACATTTATTCTCAAAATTATCAAGTCTTTTTTCTATGTGAATGGATTTCCAGCTTTTGCGTCCGTACAATAACAATACAAATTAATAAATGTAGACCTTAATTGTATCTAAAAACTATATATATATATATATATATATATTAGTTAGTTAGTTATTCCTCTAGGGCCAAAGATGGCACGGAACATAGGGCGGATGTCATAGATTTCCATGTCTCTCGTTTCATTGCTATTTGCTTTAGATCTTCATTGTCTCTGATACCGATGATAAAAAGTTCTCTTATAATAGTTCTACGTAAATTTCTTTTGGTCTTCCTCATTTTCTCTTGCCCTTTGGTGACTACATCAGAGCTTGACAGGGAAGTCTTTCAGTATCCATTCGTTGTCAATACCGATCTAATGCTGGGAGAGACCGATATATATGGTTATAATGATCATCCAACCTTAAAAAGACATTGTTAGCTTTAAAACAGGAACGTATAAACTATTTGTTATCAGAACTTTTTTTCTGACTATAGTTATGAAACTAGGTCCATCTATTTATTCAATCTATTCTTAGCACACATTTACACACTGCAGTGTTTGATCTGTTGCAGTGGTGATCTCTCTCAATCTCTCTCTCTCTCTTTTATAATGGTTTGTATCACCTGTTTGCCTGCGACACTTTGCCCCAAAACATCTTAGAGGTCTTTTGTTGCCAAACTTCATTGAGGAGATGGCACATGATAGTGATGATTATATTTGTGATAGATTTTATCCAGAAAACTAAATACTAGTAACTATTCTCATGGCACATGATAGTGCTGATTATATAATACTAGTGAATATTATCATGGCTCATGATAGTGCTGATTTTATAATACTAGTGAATATTCTCATAGCACATGATAGTGCTGATTATATAATGCTAGTAACTATTATCATGGCACATGATAGTGCTGATTATATAATGCTAGTGAATATTATCATGGCACATGATAGTGCTGATTATATAATGCTAGTGAATATTATCATGGCACACAAAGAATCTAACAGCAAGTACTATCAATCATATAATTACAGAAACTAAAAGTTCATACCAAGTACTGTGAATTGAACTGGTTTTGACTGACGAACTCCTGCCTCATTTTCAGCAACACAAATATACTCTCCTTCATCTGTGATACGAACATACTCAATGGCAAGACTTCCAGTTTCCAAAAGAACAAAGTTTGAATCAGCTTCAAAATCGATGCGATTTCCATCTTTTAGCCAGTGTATCTGAGTAGATGAACACAAAAAGTATGTGGAAAATGAGAAATACTGATGTCACAATAAAGTTCTGCTGTATAGCTATATAATAAATGGTAGAGTGGTGCAGTAACTTCGATTAACTGACATCAGAGCCATGATTGACTACAGAATAATTTGATTCTGTTTTCTATATGTAGAAAAGACCTTAGTTTGAGAGTAAAATTGGTGTGTCAGTTCAAGGCACAAGATTTCAGATATGCTTTAAGGCAAACAAGATACATATCTAACTTCCAGACATATGATTTTATATTTCAGCCCAAAATAGTTGATGTTTGTTTGCTTTTATCCCTAGAAATTATGAACAATTTCTAGCTCATTTCCTGTGCAATGAAGGGTTCTTCCAGTGCTTTCTTTCCTCCCCAGATTAGTTCAACTATCAATGGTATGCAATTCTTTCAGAAAAAGCTTCATACTCAGAGGAGCTAGAAATGTAATTTGAAGATGAACTACTGAGAGTGCCATGTAATGTTTGTACAATATGAAAGAAATTGTTATATAAGCATGTCATCTACATGGATTTTGTTTGCTGTTGTATGATAGCTGGTATGGTTGGCCACTGGTGAGATCTTTCCCATGTAGAATGATTATTCCAAGACTCACAAGACCTTCCAACTGGTCACAATAGTTGCACTCACAATCACTAGACCTTCCATCGTGCTAAAATAGAAGTCCATCGTGCAAAAATAGATCTTCCATTGTGCTAAAATAGATCTTCCATCGTGCTAAAATAGATCTTCCATCGTGCTAAAAATTGAGAATTGATAAGGACCATAGGGTCAAGGATATAGATTACTATCATCACATGTTGGATATGTCTATCGTTCAGATTTTGGCCTCAGTAAGTCCATTAGTCTTGTGTGACTCCTTGTACATAGTCTGAATTGATTGACAGTTTCTTAACTTGAACAAATATATGGCATATTAGAATTTGCTTTCATCGTCACAAGGTACGACTCACTTGAGGCTTCAATGTAAAAATAGAAATTCTATACGGCAAACAGAGAAGAAGAATAAAAACTAAAATAGAAATAGCACACACAAAATGAATAGAAATGGAATGCACTCACTGAAGACAGATAGTTGTGTGAGATGCACTTCAAGGACTATACCTCACAGAAATAACGGAATAACAAATACATTTGAGAAGCAGCATTCACAGACAGGAAGACAAATATAAATAACCAAATGGTCAGAGGGTGTCCGACAAAGTGGATGGTGCCGAAAAATCCACATCCCTTACCACTTCTGTACATTATAAGCCTACGGCCTCTCATAGTTTTCTTCTTTATACATCATCTCACCCAAGGTCTTGTCGTCATGCCCTCCCTTTCTCTCAGCTGCTTCGTCTTCGTCGTCTCTGCCAAGACGATGTAGATTTTCAGGTTCAATCTCTTAAGATGCTGGATTTTTTTCGCCGTCACTTATACCCTGAGGATATCCTGTCATCAGCTTTACAACATGTTCTTACTATTTCCCACTCAGTGGCCCTCGTACCATCTATTAAACATACCTCTGATCGCCCAATACTGGCTATCACTTTTCATCCTCATAATATGCCGGCACTACGTATCCTATTACGACATTTCTCTATCCTCCAGTTAGATCCCATCTCCAGTCCTGCATTTCCCTCTCTTCCACTAGTCGCTTTTCGGAGGGACAGAAACCTTCAGGATCTCTTAGTTCATTCTTGTCTGCGCACTTCTGCAGGTCAACTAGGAACTGTCCCTTGTCATCGAAATTGTTTGACTTGCCCTTTTGTTATTCTCACTCCCATGTTACAGTTTCCTAAATCACACTTTGATATTCAGGATTCTTTTTCATGTTTGTCCCGTAATTTAATATACTCTATCATATGTAAGCGTTGTGATATGAAGTATATTGGTGAGACTGGTAGACGTTTAGCAGATAGATTCGCCGAACATTTGAGAGATATCACGAATCATCGTGACTCCCCAGTGGCTAATCATTTTAACAGCCCGTCACATCATGGTAGCTCTGATGTTTCTGTAACTGGTTTGTTACGTTGTTATACTGGTGACCGGCAATGTCAGTCCTTGGAATATCGTCTCATTTGTCATATGGGAGTCTTGCAACCACACGGAATGAACATTAATAACCGTTTTGTTTGAGTTACTCACCTTTTCTTTATACCCTCTACTCCCGTATTGCACTGATTCTTGTAATTATTTGTCTTTGTACACTTTCGTGAGTAATTATTTTTGTGTTTGCCGTACTTCTATATAATTCCTTTATGTCTTCTTTCGTTTGTGTATGTCAATATGTGATTATTTTGTACTCTGCCATTTTGTTATTGTTAAATCATTTACATATTTAGATTTTGATTTCCTTGTTGTTATTGCAGTTGTCTCTTCGATGGGTTCCCACACATGTATAGTTATTTGTATATGCATTTTGTTTTACATGGTTCTATGTATCCACACAATTACTTTGGGCCACACATTTGTATGTATACATATGCAGTTGTTATAGCATTATCTTCATGTGAACGAACGTTTATATTTACATTAATATATGTATATGTTTCTATGTGTACGAATGTTCATGTTATTGTTTTTATTTATGTGAGAAATGTTTATGTGGATGCATGTTCATATTTATGTATATATATATATATATATATATATATATATATATATATATATATATATATATTTATGTGAGCGCTTGTTTATGTTAATGCACATATCTCCATTCTGTGTCAATATGTATGCCTATTCTGGTGTGAGCCCTTTCCTATGTGTGGATACATTTACATGCCTGTGCATTTTGTGTGGGTATCCTTCACACATCTGTGTCCATTTTGTTATATATTTATTTCTTAACTCCTGGTGTGTGTATACATTTCTATGTATGTTTAGGTTTGGTTTTATATATATGTTTATGTCTATATTTGGTTTCACATTCATTCCATGCGTTTTCAAATGATGATTCTCCTTGTATCCTTCCTTCCCCAAACCCACTCACCCCACCACCACACAACCTCATCATTACTCATCTATCATTATCATATGCCATTCTGGTCATGCGTAGGTGACCATGGTTCTCTGTTCACAGTATTGTTATCAGGATCGTTGTTTCCAAGCCTTGCTAGGTTGTCACACAAATATTTTCTCACGTCCCCATCTGTCTCTGTTCCCTTCAGTCTTGCCTGTTGTGACTATGTTCTTAAAACCTGCCTGTCTGATAAAGTGACAAAAGGGGTATTTTCTTATCTTTTTCTTTTATTATTCTTGCACTCATTATAAACATCCCAACTACATCTATAGTGCCTCTAATTTCCCACTTTCGGTTTGTTTATAATGAATGCACGCATTTTCTCTTTTACTAGATGCGTTGCCATCCCTGCGTTATGGAGACGGGGCTTGATGAAATCTAGTCATCTATTTTGTTTTTTATTTTGTTGTTTTCTGTTGTTTGTCTCTTGAAAAAGGTTCAATTTGAGCCGATACGTGGAGAATTGTCCTGTTTAGTTTTATTGTATGTTTTTTTATATATACTTTTTTTATATATATTTTTATTAATAGGCAAGGTAAGTGTTTTAGTAACCTGTTTAATTCATTTTGCTTGACAGACAGGAAGAGCAGCTCAAAACCAAAGGATATCACACACATTACTTTCAGAATAAACATACATTAACTCTTTAGTGAAGTTTTTATGAAGTCCTAGCAATTTTATGTTGAATATAAACATCTTAAATGACATGAAACAAAAGACTTTCTTCTTTACATAAATAACAAACTGACCTTTGGAGGTGGATTTCCTGACGGAGGCTGGCAAACAAGTTCTGCGTCTGTCTCAAAGTCAGCTTCTACTTTTGCTGATGTGACAAAATCATCTCCAATGTCTATAAGAAAACAATGTAGCCATGCTATAGTAAAACATCCAAATACTTCTCACTGATAGATGAAACATAATCTGTCTCATATTATTTGTTCATCCTACAGGTCTTGATGGCATACTGCCTCATAAACCCTCATGTCCAACCCTTCTGTCATTTCATATCTCTACACATTTGTTTTCACTCATGTACACATATTAGAATGAATGCTCCCCTTAGGCACACAGAATGTGCATGATTGGTCTTGTCAGTCACATCCGTCATCATCATCATGGATTGTAGACTATATTCCTTAAATCACACAATAATAATACCATTTTCTGGACAGATGGAATGATAATGAGTTAATTAGGGACAGTTGACACAGTGATGAGAAGAGACTGAGCTGAGTTAATTAGGGACAGTTGACACAGTGATGAGAAGAGACTGAGCTGAGTTAATTAGGGACAGTTGACACAGTGATGAGAAGAGACTGAGCTGAGTTAATTAGGGACAGTTGACACAGTGATGAGAAGAGACTGAGATGAGTTAATTAGGGACAGGTTATGGATGCACTAGAAAGTGATTCTGACGATGAAACAGACAATGTGCATATTCAGAAAATGATAGAATTAGAAGTGACTGGGGAAATGGGACAAAATGTGTCAATAAAAAAAATATAAAAATGAAAAGAACAAACGCTAGGAAAATGAAATGTTGGAGATGCATTAAAGCCAAACTTGGATGTGGAGATAAGAGCACCTGATGGTGATGAGCTAATGGCTTGCACTAGTACATGAATTATTCAAACAAAAAAGGCAGTTTTATCTCCTAAGAACATCAAGAATAGAGAATATTTAGAGAAACTGCATGTTAACTCAAGCTGCACATTTGGCATCATGTTATACAGTGTTTACTACTCACAGGCAGTCCCAGCTGTTGCCTGTTTAATATATCCTTTAGAACTGGTGATTCTCCCCCATGACTTCTGCTCATTCAAGTACCAGGCTGTACACTGACAGTAATAATCATCTGGGTTTAATGCCAGTTTCTCAGCAGTTATTACAGCTGTAGCATGCAGGAGACGCTTCCCTGAAAACATACATTGGTCATAGATTACATTTCCTGAAAACATACATTGGTCATAGATTACATTTCCTGAAAACATACATTGGTCATAGATTACATTTCCTGAAAACATACATTGGTCATAGATTACATTTCCTGAAAACATACATTGGTCATAGATTACATTTCCTGAAAACATACATTGGTCATAGATTACATTTCCTGAAAACATACATTGGTCATAGATTACATTTCCTGAAAACATACATTGGTCATAGATTACATTTCCTGAAAACATACATTGGTCATAGATTACATTTCCTGAAAACATACATTGGTCATAGATTACATTTCCTGAAAACATACATTGGTCATAGATTACATTTCCTGAAAACATACATTGGTCATAGATTACATTTCCTGAAAACATACATTGGTCATAGATTACATTTCCTGAAAACATACATTGGTCATAGATTACATTTCCTGAAAACATACATTGGTCATAGATTACATTTCCTGAAAACATACATTGGTCATAGATTACATTTCCTGAAAACATACATTGGTCATAGATTACATTTCCTGAAAACATACATTGGTCATAGATTACATTTCCTGAAAACATACATTGGTCATAGATTACATTTCCTGAAAACATACATTGGTCATAGATTACATTTCCTGAAAACATACATTGGTCATAGATTACATTTCCTGAAAACATACATTGGTCATAGATTACATTTCCTGAAAACATACATTGGTCATAGATTACATTTCAAAGAATTTTACTTCAACAAAATTCTGTTTACGTTAAAACTTTACATGAGATTTGGTGTGCGAGGACAGGATCAAATCTCAGATATTAAGATCCTCAAAAAGTCTATGAAAAGTTAGAAAGCATATGGCTCATTGATCAGGTCTCAGTTTTGTTGGGCCATTCAAGTTGTCCACTTGCAAGACAAGCATCTTCTAAAGTAACTGTTCCACATGGTGAACTATACACAGGTGATTGTTAAAATTAAGGCCAGAGTCCTAATTCAAGGAATACTTGAAGACATCTACAAGTCACTGTTACATTGACCCAAACTCTTGTAAACCCACAACTCTTGTCTGCCCTGCCTGGCATGGACAGATCAGTGCTGGTCATGTAAAGCTTTGAACCTCTGTAGTATACTGCAGGCAATTCAAAAGAGAAAAAAAACAAAAGGAGAGATTACACTGTTGTTCATCATGTCGAGACTTTCCATATTCAAACTGAAACAGATTTTTCTGAGCCTAGATTGGACTCGTCAGCTATCTCAGGTTCACAACCCTAATCCTTATTTTATTTTTTTTCAATTCCATGCTCGCCTTTTCTTGCGAAGGAGGGACATCATCATTACTTAACAGGGTGTGTTATCGCAGAACATGGATCACTTAACAACACAATAAAAATAATGTATGAGATGTCCATGATTTAAAACATTTATTTAGGATTGGAAATTTGACCCTAAGTAAAACAATTATATAGAAAATCAACATCTTTGAGATGAAATGCTACAGGAAGATACTTAGAATATCATGGAAGGAAAAAAAGAGAAACTAAGATATTATAAACACATTGAAGATTCCAGAGTGTAGGTTACTAAACACAATAGCGGAAAAAAAACTACACCTGTTTGATCATATAAAGAGACACAACTGTTTAGAAAGACAGATAATAGAAGGTCACTTGGGCGGAGGAGAAAGTGCATACCAAGAAAACGGTGGACTGACGACATTAAAGATAACATGAATACGTCTTTGGAAAATGCCGGCCGCATCACTCCAGACAGAGGGGTTCAGGGAGTTCATTGGGAAAACAACATTCTGGAGAGAATATGTCACATGACAGATATATGACCTGGTAATACATATTCTTCTTGACATGGAAGTAAAATTAAAATAAAAGATCCCATAAAGGAACACAGAACTTATTTAAACAGTTTGTGGACCGGTATTTTTTTGTTTTCGTTTTATACCATTTATGCCTTGCAGAATCAGGGGTAGAAGAGTTCTCTGGAAATGGCTTTTTTTTGCGTGTTTCATATATGTTTGTTTTTGTTGATTCTTTTATTTCTGTAATCCTCCTTTTCCATGGTCTGCCCCTGACTTTGTATCCATTATGTTTGTATAGTAATGTATTTTGAAGAGCACTGTCTGATGGTAGTCTGGAAGCATGTGAAGCACAGTCCTAAAGAAGACAGCGACCAGGCAACAAAAATACTACGAACAGCATCATCCAAGAGGAGAAATCGACGAGCAGACAACACATACAGCACAATAAAAAGAGTCCTACCAATATACCACCACTAACAAACGAGCCAGACCACAAAAAGGCCTTATAAAAGCTACCAAGTCAGGCTACACCTTAACCCATCACTGTCATTGGAGCAAGGAAAAGCCACAAAATAGTCCTTTAAGTACTGCATCTAGAAGGCACAGCAGCAAACCCAGCTGGATAGCCAACCAGGCACACAAGCCACAAAAAACATAGGTCCCCAGACACCCTGATATAACAAATATGGAAATGAATCCTAGGTTGAATGGTGTCTTGACCAAATTAGGCAAAACCATCAGTTAACAAACAAACACATGAATTTCCAGTTTCGTGCATTGCATCCTACAGTCACTCTTGTTAATTCAACTCTGAAGTTTGAAAGTGAGCTGGAAAACATTCCATCAAAGAGAGAAATAGCATCCTGGAGTTGAGTTAGTATCCTGGAGTTGAGTTAGTATCCTGGAGTTGAGTTAGTATCCTGGAGTCTGCCAACTTTCGTTTCATGTCCAACTTGAAACTCAACAAGACATACAGTGCAGAGAAAGTGTGTGGCACTTGTTGACAGCTACTTTATGTCTTTTGAAACTCTAAAAAACTGATAACATTTGAAACTTCAAAGAAAAATAAATGTTATTGACCCCAAACCTCCTAGTGACCTCAACTCTCCTATTATTGACCCCAACCCTCCTGAAAAGGACAGAATCCACAAACCCAAAAAAGGTTACTCACTACTTATAAAACAGAGGAACAGAAGATGAATGCTTACCTGTTTCTTTGTGCACTTCAGATTTTAACTCATATTCTTCAGCGGTCAGTCTCTTGCCACCACAGTCTACAGACATCTGGTCAGCAGATACTACTGCACAAACAACTGCTATTCTACCATCTGCACCAAGTGTATATTCTGCCTCAAAGTCACGAAGGAATATGGGTGTACTTGGAATAACGGATGGGAACGTTGGAAGATCAGATTCAGGCTGTATTGTGCTAGTTACTGTAGCTTCAGCTGGAGCATAAACAACACATTTCAAGTCATTTAGAGATGTCATTTTGAGACAAAGAGACATTTTATAGCATGAAACTAGTACACAGAAGATCTCACCAGACCAACCATCATGCAACATAAAACTTCTAATAGATGGCATGCTTATTTACTGAGGCTTCGGGGAACCCACTAGCAACTCATCTTTACAATTATATTTTAACCCAAATTAACAATCAATTTGTGCTGGTGGGTACATAATAAACACCGGTTGGTGTTTAGTTTTTAACGCCAGGGAAATAATCAAAAACATAAATAAAATGAACAGAGTTATCTCCCCTTTGGAGTCCCCTT
Organism: Meghimatium bilineatum; assembly: GCA_034231615.1. Lineage (NCBI taxonomy): Eukaryota > Metazoa > Mollusca > Gastropoda > Stylommatophora > Philomycidae > Meghimatium > Meghimatium bilineatum. Next base: position 787,561 of record CM067305.1, on the reverse strand, counting down.
TGTCAACATTTAGTCCATTTCACCTTCCGCTTAATATGTTTCCTAGGATAGGACCGGAAACTTTATTGCATTAAATATTTAAAAATAAAAATAAATGACATCAAATATAAAACTAAGAACATTCAACTAAAATGTTAAAACAATGCTGCTGTAGGGCTCTGAAACTTGGACAACAACAAAAGGGACAATCAGAAAACTACACACTTTCATCATATTTTTTCTATTATACATATAATAGAAGTTTTGGAATTGTAACATGTCACGGGCCTACCTCTCACTTCTAGCTACGTTTTTAAGAAATTTGTGCCTATCTTATTGTTTTATTAGTTTGTAATGTCATTGCGGAACACAATATTTTTGTGTGACAGTGAAATGCAACGTAAAAAAATGCAAACTACAAATTAGTGTGAAGATCAGCACTAACCCAACAATACAGCCTTAACTCACTATCCCCAGTATGGGGGGGGAGCAGCATGATATCTAAGTTTATCCACACTCAGTTTATAAACGAAATATTAGGTAGGCCCCTTGACATGGTACAGTTCCAAAGTTGTTATCAAGTATGATAAGATAACTAAGGAGGAACTCATGAAAACAACTAACAACCAGACACCAATAGAGATATGAGCTAAATAAACGGTGCTGAAGATCGATGTGATGTGTCATTTGCAGAATGTTGTCCTTACTGTGACTCTGCAAATCTCCCAGTTCATGTGCAAGCTTGTCAAGTCTCTTCTAGTGTCATATTCAGAAGGTCTTTGATATCCTGTGTAGACCATATTCTTGGTCTGCAGTTTGTTCTCTTGCCTGAAGACTTACCTTCCATAATTAATCTTTCTAATACATTGTGTGTCTTTTTATATGGTCAAAATGTTAGTTTTGTCTTATGATAGTTTTGTGTAGCCAGACTTCTATGTACATGTCTTTGCGGACATCTGTGTTGGATTGTCTTTCTGTACATGATATTCTTAGGAACTCTCTATAGCATTTCATTTTAAATGCTATTTCTTTTCCATTGCAGATGTTATTGCCCAAGTCTCACAACTATATATTGCCACTGGAAAAATATAGCTTCTTAATCGTTGTAACTTTGTCTTTCTGCTTGCCTCTTGCCATGGATTTTTCAGCTGTGCTGTTTTTTGTAGAGCTTATGCTAATATCTTTTTTTTTCTCTAATTAACAATCTCCTTAAAGGTTGACATGAGATTTTCAAGTTGTTTTTTTTGCCAATTATTTTTGTAGGTGTGAATCCATTTCTGTCGATATGTAATATTTCTGTCTTCTTTGCATTGAGGAAAAGATTTTAAGCCTTTCAGCTGGAGATAGATAGGACATTGATTAAGAGGACCAACAAAAAGCACTGTAAGACATATATTGCAGGAATTCACAGAGACAAATAAAAAGAGGAAAATCAAGACATTTCCAATGGAAAGAAATAGATACAATAACATAAATGTTGGGTAGGACATGGGAAGAAATAGATACAATAACATAAATGTTGGGTAGGACATGGGAAGAGCTGGCAGCAACAACTGCAGTTGGGAGAAAATTGAAGAGGTTTGTTGAGGAGCTATGCTCCACAGATAATCTCAAGTAAATAGTGCAGCAGAATATGTTTTTATTGCTAGAAGGAAAATCCCTAACTCATCTACTACAGAATGTCTTTTATTCGATCCAAGGGGACAATCTTTTTTAGACGGGTAGTCTTTTAATCGACTTTCACTTTTTGTGGGTTTTTTAATTACCATTTTCAGTATTTATATCCACATAAGGATGGTTGCGGTCACAAAGTGTAATAAGTTCACATTACTTCTAGTATAACTTTGGTGTGTTATGATGTCAGTTTTTTCAGTTACTGATAATATTTGGTCATGTAGTATGTGACATCATATTCTTCATTTCAACAGGCATAATTCACTTACCTGTGACAGTAAGTCTACCAGCTCTGCTCTGCACAGAAGTCACAGAGTTTTCGGCCAAACAGTTATACGATCCAGCATCTTCATACTGTACAGAGTGGACAGTCAAATGACCTTTAGAGTTGACAGAGTACTTTTCACTACTTCTTGGATCCAGACGATTGCCATCTTTGTTCCAGTAAACCTGATTTCAAAGAGAGTTAACATGCCATCTATGTAAAAAGAAAGTTAGCATGTCATCTATGTAAAAAGAGAGTTAACATGCAATCTAGGCAAAAAAAAGTTAGAATGTCATCTAAGTAAAAAAGAGAGTTGACATGTCATCTATGTATAAAAAAGTTAATGTGTCATCTATGTAAAAAAAAATTGAGTTAATGTGTCATCTATGGTTTAAAAAAAAAGAGAGTTAACATGTCATCTAGGTATACTCAATGATTATTAGAACATTGCAGTTCATTGTGATAATATCTTGTCCTGCAGTTCATTGAAGTCTGGAAGTATGTTGTTACCAAATATTTGTGCATTTTTGTATTTACTTTTACAATTTACATTTTGAAAATTACATAAAGACAACAAAACACAATATAAACAACATGAAGACAATATAAGAAAATATAAACCACATGAAGACAATATAACAAAATGTATTGTTCAAAAAAAGAAATACAACATTATTTCAGACATGTACCAAAATTTTATTTTACGCAATTATTGTTTCAACCTTGGCATGAAGAAACTTTCAGACTTTAACTAAACTAAACCTGTATCCAGTCATTCCCAACGGTTTATTGATGATGCTGATTCACCCCCTGCAGTCGGTTCTATAAAAACAGGACCTCTGTAGGGTCTTCTAGCCCATAAACCAGCGTCATGCAGCCAGTTCGTAATCATTTGATCTGAAATTCGATGAGCTGCTGGCATTGCTTGGACTGTGGATGGTGCAGATGCCAATCGATTCCTGAGGTGACGCAGCCGTGGAAAGTGATCTTCGGCAGGAGTTGTAACTCTGGGTCATCCACTGAGTGGCCAGTCAGCCACTGAGCCAGTTTGTTACTGAGCGAGTTTGTTGAAATCACCTCCAAAGGCGACTAATGGGGCCTCTAACCACATTAAATTGTCTGGCCACTAGATTTTGTGATTATTCAGTCTGCAAGTGTCCAATGATGATGTATCATTGTTCTGTTGTGAGATGAGCCATACTTGTGCATTAAATTTTATACGATGACAGTTGATCTTTTATAGGCATTCAATAATATGAACAATTAGACTTACGTAAAAGACAGGTTTATATATCGCTTCAATGAGACACGACAGATTATAGCTAAAACTAGTACTAGTTTTAGCTATAGTCTGTCATGTCTCATTGAAGCGATATATAAACCTGTGTTTTATGTAAGTCTAATTGTTGTTATGTTTCACGTAGTTACCTTGTATTGATTGTCATAATATGATCAGAGAGTTTTGTGTTCAGTAAATTTCACTGGATTCTCATGAATCTGTCACGAGTTATTGCCAAAAATATTGTTTTGACATTGACCTCTTTTTCTTGACCTCACAAATCATGAGGTGAGTACAATTCAGGTATCCACAAGAAGTTAATGACCAGGTGGACACAGTCGATAGGTTGAATGATGTCCAATCAGCAGATATCTTTTATAAAAGTATCTTAAAAGAAGTTGCATTTCTTTTTTGAACAGTACATAAAGCACAAGGAAGATAACATACAAAAATATTGTTCAGTGTTTACTTCATTGACTCACCCATGGGGTTGGTTGACCTTTAGGAGGTTCACATGCCAATGTAGCATCAGAATTAAGACCAGCAGTCACATCAGAAGGTTCAGTTGGAAATGTTTCATCCAGAACTAATAAAATTAGAATATGTACAATTATTCTCTCAGCAATTTGATTTTAACAGGCAAAGCTTCTAACAGTGTCATTACAAGTAAATTTAAGTAGGAAGCCAGAGGACAATATTTTTAAAAATTCTTGAGACTAACGGTTAGTCAAGTACTGAAAAACGCGTGTGCAATTGTTGCTAGGCGATTTGGTGCCGTAGAACGGACTGGTTCAATTCCCGTTAGTCTCAAGAATTTTTAACAGTGTCATGAAGTTTGGCTAATCCTACTGGAAACACACACACATACACAATTTGATTATAATCACTGAAAACACACATAATCACACACACACACACATACACAATTTGATTATAATCACTGGAAACACATAATCACACACACAATTTGATTTTGAATATCTCAATTCCAAAATCGGTTAACAATCATTGGGCAGGCATAAGTATAGAAGTAGGCAGAGAGGAATATTTGCATAAGTACAAGAATACTGGAGAGAGGAATTTTTGCATAAGTTCAGGAGTACGGGAGAGAGGAATTTTTGCATAAGTACTGGAGTATAGGAGAAATTTTTGCATAATTACTGGAGTATTGAGAGGACTTTTTTCCACAAATGCAACAAATTTCACTTCGAAATGTTTTATGCTTTGTATGTTTTATTATATTTATATTATTTTAGTATGTTTATTCTATTTTGTTGAATATTTCTGTTTGTTTTGTGTTTCTGTTTCTTGATAAAGGCCCTTTGACCATAAATTAGAGGTTGCACCTGTTTATAGTACATTTTCTAGGTTTTTTTGTTGTTTTCTTCTCTAATGATATCTATTTTCTTGTAACATGTTACCACTTTTTCTTAAATCTTCTAAATTGTATCTGCAGTGTTAAATTTCATGCAGTGCACTTGTTGACAAGATATGTAACCGTGCTGCTGAGAAGAAATGTTGAAATGCTGTACAGTTCACATCAACTGATAAATAATGAAACATATTTATAGAGAATTATCTTTTTAAATGTGTTTTCGTGGATCTGTACCCAAAAATGTCTGAGAGACAGTTTTGAAGTGAGAAAAAGTACTCATTCAAATTGAACTTTGGTCTATTGATACTGTTCCATCTTTTGCAAGCGAAGATGAACATGGTATTAAGGTCAAGTTATGATTGTTTGTGAGTACTCAGATGGCGGCTGTGAATTCAGGCTCTGAAAGACCAGTAGCAATGTGAGTATGAATGTAGTAGGTCTTGAGATGAGGGGAAACAATCTGATCTATACTTTCATGTTTGTTTCTTTTGAATCATAGTTTTCATAGCAGTTTCAGACAAAGGGAAACATTGACTTATCAGCATAACTGAGTCTATTGTCTGTCCCCAGGTGAATGATGGTTGATCTTATTCACACTTACCGTTAATTGTAGGGGTGGAAGCTTAAGCTGTCGTTTCAAGATCAGATGTGTCGCAGTGGTTGCATTTAGTCTATGTTTGTTCAAGGCTATTTTGATGTTTTCTTGGCCTACCTTTGACTTTATGCTCGCATATTCTTTTGTTATATGCTCTTATTCATAACTGAGTAATAACCTGAAAACATTGTGTGACTTACATGCAAGGTAAACATAGCCAAGTACAGCACTAGAATCAAGCCTGCCCCAGCCATTAGGACTTCCAGTATCTTGGAACCACGCAACACATATACACTGGAATGTCTGATCATCACCAAACTCAGTGAAGAATGATTGCACATCACCATAAGTAATGCTCAGTTGAGACTGTAACAACCAAATACAACAATCAATAACATTTAACACATTTTATAAGCATAAAGAAATAAAATACTGGAGAAAATATTGTAAAAGGGTTACTGTATTATAAAATCACAAAGACAATCACAACAAAAACACAAGAACAGCATATGTAACATATTTTTAGGTGCAAATATAGACATCATTGCCAGACTTTCATATACAGTCCTCATTGCCAGACTTTCAAATATAGACATCATTGCCAGACTTTCATATACAGACTTCATTGCCAGACTTTCATATACAGTCTTCATTGCCAGACTTTCATATACAGTCCTCATTGCCAGACTTTCAAATATAGACATCATTGCCAGACTTTCATATACAGACTTCATTGCCAGACTTTCATATACAGTCTTCATTGCCAGACTTTCATATACAGTCCTCATTGCCAGACTTTCAAATATAGACATCATTGCCAGACTTTCAAAGACAATAAAAGATTGAAAGGAGATAATTATAAGCTGAAAATAGTAGTTTGGGGGTGGGAGTGGAAAGGAAGAATGAGTGATAGATGACTAAAACACATACAAATATTTAAAATGTGATAAAAAATGAATTTACATACTGAAACTATTTTGAGACAGTCACAGGTTTGACATGACAGCTGATAATGAACAATGGACACACTGGAAAAGCCATAATGACATCTTATTTTAGAGATGAGCCCACATTGTCATACTCATATAGTCTGACACTCGGGAAATTGGGAGAATAGAGGGGTTTCTTGTGCAGTAACTGTAACTGCTATGGCAAAGTAGTCACAGCTAATTATCACAGCTAAGATCCTCCCTGTACTGCATTTTTAAGGGAAAGATGCCAGTATAATTATTTTTTTTCCATAAATAGCTTCCGGCATGACAAGAAGATAACATTAACATTCTGTAATATTAACAATACATAAAATTTTTAAAGTTATTTGTAAAATTTATAGTTTTCTTGTGTGGTACTTTCCTATTAAGTGGGAATATAATTTATGTTTTTCTTACCACAAAATCATTCTTGTTTAGTTCAAAGTTTTTGTCAACAGCTCATTTGAGCCCTACATGTACAGAGAAGGATGTTTCATCTCTACTTAACTCTTTCCCTATGTACCGTCTTTTAATCAATCCTATGATACCATTACATTTTATAGGTCATCGATAAATCAACGCTGACATTTTTTGTTTTATTTAATTATTTTTGGTATTTATATCAACATAGATGGTCCCAATAAAAAGTGTATAATGTCCAAATTACTTTCGACATGATTTTAATGTCTTATCATATCAATTTTGTCAGTTATTGATAAGTTTTTAACATGTATGTGACGTCATTTTCCTTTATATTTTCAACATAATTTTTTGAGAGGATTTATATTTTGTGAAAGTATAACTATTTCATTTACTTTGGTTGCATTAATTATTTAAATCCTCTGTAGCAAATGAGTTAAAACTATAGGCATACTCCCATACTTGAAGTTTAGCAAACTGTAATCATCCTATGAATATCTACTACACAGATGATAGAGCCAGGTAGAAGTTCAGCATATATACACATCAACAGCTGCTCTTTGTTGGAATAAATGTTATCTACCCACATATTTTATTGCTGCCCCTTATTTCATTAATATTACACTAAACCAGAAGTATAAAGTATAGTCAACTGACCTGTATAACCCTGTTACCAGAATTGTCTAGTCCTTGATTGATTGTTTGTCGCGTCCTGTCCATTCTCTTTCCATTGCATCTGAAATCAACAAACACAATAGAATATTTGTAAATCAACACACACAATAGAATATTTGTAAATCAACAAACACAATAGAATATTTGTACCTAAAATATACACAACATGATGGTTTTCTTTTTTCATGACATGGTATATTTGTATACAAGAATATTTTCACATAGGAATCTCATTGCTCAATCAATCAATCAATCAATCAAGTGCCATGCTGAGTGGCGTAGTCGACCATGTTTCTCCATCACTCTCTGTCTCTTGTGTTGTCAGCAAACTCGGTTGGGGAACTTCTACCTTGTCAAATTACTAGCCCATCTAGCAAATTTTCTCCTATCTCTTCTCCCCTTGATCTTTCCAGTGGTTATTAAGTGTTCAAACTGTTTTCTTCTCAGCACATGCCCTAGAAACCTTGACTGTCTGCCCCTAATGATTGATATGATTGATCTTTTTACGCCAGCATCAATGAGAACCTCTGCATTAGTTTTCTTAGCTCTCCATTGTATTTTCATCATTCTTCTCAGAAACCACATTTCTGTAGCCTCTAATTCAGTTTGAATTTTTTGTTTACAGTCGATGCTTCACATCCATGAAAAATAATTGATTTGATATAACTTCTTAGCACTCTCATTGGTCAGCTAAATTTAAACATGCCAATATATTCATGACTCAACTGTACCTGTATACAAATATATATGCCATTCACGTTAGGTGTTAGTGAACTGGTTATAATTTCACAATGAAATATACATTTTTGTCTAAAATCATGTAATGATTTTAATAATTGATTTTAGGTTAACATTAATTGAAGGTGGAAGAAAAAAGAAGACAAAGAAAGATACGGATTGATAATATTAAAGACTGGACAGAATTCAGATTCTCCACACTTAAACAAGGAACTGAGAACAGAACATGACATACATTTTTTTTATTGATGTTCCTAAGTTCCGTAACTACGACCCTGAAGTATTATGGGTTTGGCAATGATATTAGGGTATACCTTTTTGGTGACTGTCCAAGATTCACATCCATATATTTCAACTGGGATTATGCAAGCTCTAAAGAAAAATAGCTTTGTTATTTTGATGAAGCCCAGTCATATGTTATTCATTTATATCGGTTTACTTAGATGCTACAATTTCAAATAGCAATCCCCCCCATTTGCTGTTTATAAGAGGAACCCAAGGTATTTGAAATTGGTAAATGGCTCTAGTTCTCTTTTATTGATCAAGATTGAGAACGCAGTGGTTTTGTCACTTGTCATAATCTTGGTCTTACTTTAATTCAGAAATAGATTTTGTTTATTAATTGTTTATAAATATTACAATTACTACAGCCAAAGAATTATTGGTTGATTGCTACATTCAGAAATGTTATATCTCTGCCAACTGTGTTATAATGTCAAATATGTTATATACTCTGCCAACTGTGTTATAATGTCAAAAATTACCTGAAAGTAAGAATGTCAGCAGCTACGACACCGCAGTCTATAAGTAGTGGTTTCTCTTCTGTGGCATAATACTTTTCTTGTGGTTCAGTAGTAAAGTATGTCTTAATTGACTGACGAGTTGCCCTAGGTTTGGCAACCCCAGATGCTCTCCTGTCAGTGTCAGCTTCCTCTGATACCTCTACATCTGGTTCTGCTGATTCTGCAAAAGCTGTTGAGAGCATGCCACAAATGATATTAGAGTTCTCACACATTTCAAGGTTGATGTTGGTAAAGCAATATGTAATGGGAGATGGCAAGTGAACAAGTCATGGCTGAGGCACAATATGTAATGGGAGATGGCAAGTAAACAAGTCATGGCTGAGGCACAATATGTAATGGGAGATGGCAAGTAAACAAGTCATGGCTGAGGCACAATATGTAATGGGAGATGGCAAGTGAACAAGTCATGGCTGAGGCACAATATGTAATGGGAGATGGCAAGTAAACAAGTCATGGCTGAGGCACAATATGTAATGGGAGTTATATGTAAAGATACAGTATGCAGAGTCTGTTTGTCTGCCCCCCCCCACTTTGTACTAGCTAGTCTCTTAATGAGGTTTAGGTGTTTACTTGGTTTTTCTCTGAGATTTTCTATGTGGTCTTTCAGTGTTAGTTGTCTGTCTAGTTTTATTCCAAGGTATACAGGGGTTTCTTCCTTTGTTAATATTCCCCCACTCATTCTGTTGTTGGCATATCTGTTGGCTGTTTTATGACTTTGTGAGAAAATAGTGTCAGCAGTTTTCTGTGTATTGATGTTTAGTTTCCACAATTCACTGTGATACCAAGATTGTAAGGAGAGCTCTGTTGATCTGTACTTTTGCCAGGATGGGATATTTTATCGAACACACAAATAAGAAATTAAGACAAGACTTGCATCATTTAACCTTCAGCACTCGATGCTCGTTCGGAGACAAAAAACTCATCCCCATTATTCACATCCATGGTCGAGTCAATACAATATCTGACAGTCCCTGTTTGAATGAAGTTATAATCATACAAGTGTTAATGTCACAAGACCTGGAATACGCATGATTGATGATAGACATACGTCAATTCCACTCGGTTGTATTTGTGTTGAAGTACAGTGTAATATAGACAGATTCAGTTTTACTCGAATGAAATTGAGTGATATCAAGAAGACATCTTTTCAGAGACTTTGATGGATTCTGACTCCGAGGAGGAGGAGGAGGAATTCTTTGGGTTTAAAACCGTAAATCTTGCTCCATTACTCGCTAGGACTGGGAATATAGACATGCCTACTAGTTCTGTGTTCAGAGGCAACATGTAGGACGTGTTTGGGAGAGAATATAGTGATCACTGACATACAAATTCTAGTCATATCCGGCATCACGACTTTTCTAAAGTTGCGGGACTTTTAGACCTGGCCGTTAACGTCAGTCAGGTAGGTAGGTATATTCCGTTTATTTATGACAAATTATATTTTCAACACCTTGGAGACTGAAACACGTTCATCTTATTATATGACATGTAACAAGTATAGAACTAATTAATTGATGGGATTGCCAATCAAGACTAGGTCTCCGTCCAGAGAAAGATTTTTTTTGGCATAGCAAGTTTAATCTACATGTTTTATTCATTTCCCCAGCAATACTGTTAGTGTGGTTGTGAAACACATAAAAACAATAGACTTTGTTGTGAGATAGGTCTGTTAACAGGGTTGCCACTTCAGAAAATTAAAGTACATAATTTTGAAATATTTTTTCCCAATTTGTAAACGTTTTCTCCCTGTTTCCCTTCTTTACAACATCCTCACCCCTCTTACATCCCTCTTGCACAAACAAAACTTACACCAATATATGCAGTATTCAATTATTTGTTTACATGTACACAAATTATGTAAATATCTCTAAAAACAAAAAGTTATTGCGATTTCTAAATATAATACTGTTGCATTCTGGTAGGTCATAGATAAAGTGGGGAGGAAAATCACAAAATGACCTATAATACTAAGAATGAAAGATACACAAAATGACCTATTCTTCTTCTTCTTCTGCGTTCGCTCTCATATAATCACAATAAATATTTCGTGTGATTTCCGCCAGGGAGCGTGAAGTACGTTGTGCTGCAAGTTCCACAGTAGAACTGTGATTATTTGCACCCTGGTTGGCCACTTGTGGTCAGAACGTCCGAGGTCCGGCACATCCGTTTTCGTCATGCCTTTATTTCGGGTTTGGTCCCTAGTCCGTAACAACCTGTCTATCTGTCGCCGGGCACGCTGGTGTGTAGTGCCTCTTTGCCAAGACGCTTGTCAAGCTCATCTATCTGGCACGAGGTGCTCAACCGTCCATGAATATATCTAGTGCATTTGGACAAACTCTGCCTGTGTCCATAGGGTACTGAACCGTTTATCATCCGCGAGCCTGGTTCCGTATGAGGAAGAACTCGCCAGAAGAGTTTGACACTGGCTCGTTTGCCCTCCTACCCGAGGCATCATTCATAGACATCGTGAACCCCTCGCACATGTTTGAGTCTCACACCACGCGTTTGAGAGCAAGGCGTTCTCGAGCTGAGCGACCTTGTCCCAATAGCGCCTGAGCCCATCAGGTACTGAACCCTTTCTCTCTGCAAGTGTATTTCCGGTATAGGAAACTTTTACAGTAGAGTTGGGCGAGGACTGCCATCTTTGTTCCTTTCTTGCCTAAGCCCATAGGGTTCAGAACCCTTTCTCTTCGCGAGCATATATCCGGTATAGGAAGGCTCGCCATTAGAGTTGGTTGAGGTCTTCTTGCTTTTCCGAAAGCCCACGATTGGGTCTGGGTCTCTGCCTATAAGGATCACAGGTAACTAGAAGCTCGTCTCGAGCTAACAGAGCTTATAGTTACCTTTTCCTAGGAACTTTTCACTTTCCATTTGCAGTTCGCGTTGCCCTCTGGCGCTGTTCTGCCCTTTCATTATGTCATTGTACTCATTATGACAAATATTTGTTTCTTTCCATGCATCCACCTTTACGTGCCTTTTACATTGGCCGCCCCTCCAATGTTCTGACTGGATTAACAGGCGTCACTGTATGTCGACAGTGTCGCTGTGTGTGTGATACAAATGGTGTCGGAGATATTGTCTGTCTCTTTTGCAGTCAAATCTCTTTCCATCTGCTTCCTCCACATTCTTGGACACGATCCCCAAATGATTTGGCCAGAATCAGCTCGAGCTGCTGTTTTCTGTTACCAGGGTGCACTGCGAGGAGGTACATTTGGGATCTTGGTTATCTGCTAACCCTGGGTCCGCCTAGAGCAATGCGTTCCCTTTGCATGAAATGACCTATAATATGACATATAATGACCTATAATACTAAGAATGAAACCAAAATAATAGGCAATTCCCCATCTATTTTAAAAGAAAAAAAGATGTCACCGCAAAAAAATTAATAAATTATCTTTTTTGGGTAAATTGCATCCCCCTGTCTAACCAAAAATGTAGGTCTATGTATATCAGTGGTCACTGCAGGCATTCATCATGTGGAATATATCATTAGTTAGCAAGTATATCACTGGTCACTTCAGACCTACTGGTCACTTCAGACCTACTGGTCACTTCAGACCTACTGGTCACTGCTGACCTTCATCATTAGGTTGCAACTATTACAGTGATTTTTAACAAGTATTATTTAACTATATCAAGTTAAATTTCTCAAACTATATTTGTGTAGATAATAACAATATTTTATCACCTGTGACAGTCAGTCGTGCCTCCACACTCTCACGTCTGCCTGCAATATTCCTTGCAATGCATTGGTACATTCCCTTGTCATCTAAGGTGACTGACTGAATTGATAAGCTGCCCTTGTCATTTATAACAATACGAGGATCTTTTTCAACTTCAATCCTCTTCCTGTCCTTCCGCCACATGAGCTTTATAAAGAATAGAGCAGTATTTAGATCCAACCAGAGCAGAATCATGTAATATGTTCTAGACAGATATATTGATGTTTGAGACAGATATATTAATGTTCTAGACAGATATATTAATGTTCTAGACAGATATAGTCATGTTCTAGACAGATATATTGATGTTCTAGACAGATATATTGATGTTCTAGACAGATATATTAATGTTCTAGACAGATATAGTCATGTTCTAGACAGATATAGTCATGTTCTAGACAGATATATTAATGTTCTAGACAGATATATTAATGTTCTAGACAGATATAGTCATGTTCTAGACAGATATAGTCATGTTCTAGACAGATATAGTCATGTTCTAGACAGATATATTAATGTTCTAGACAGATAGTCATGTTCTAGACAGATATATTGATGTTCTAGACAGATATATTAATGTTCTAGACAGATATATTAATGTTCTAGACAGATATAGTCATGTTCTAGACAGATATAGTCATGTTCTAGACAGATATATTCATGTTCTAGACAGATATATTGATGTTCGAGACAGATATATTAATGTTCTAGACAGATATAGTCATGTTCTAGACAGATATATTGATGTTCTAGACAGATATATTGATGTTCTAGACAGATATATTGATGTTCTAGACAGATATATTAATGTTCTAGACAGATATAGTCATGTTCTAGACAGATATAGTCATGTTCTAGACAGATATATTGATGTTCTAGACAGATATAGTCATGTTCTAGACAGATATAGTCATGTTCTAGACAGATATAGTCACGTTCTAGACAGATATAGTCACGTTCTAGATAGATATAGTCATGTTCTATACAGATATAGTCATGTTCTAGACAGATATAGTCATGTTCTAGACAGACAGTGAATCTACATTTTATTTTGAAATCATCCTATAAATTAAATAATCAATCTGATCCCTTATATCACTCATGATTGATGACACTGATCCCTTATATCACTCATGATTGATGACACTGATCCCTTATATCACTCATGATTGATGACACTGATCCCTTATATCACTCATGATTGATGACACTGATCCCCCGTATTTGATGTCTTACAACTTCAATCACTCATGATTGATGACACTGATCCCCCGTATTTGATGTCTTACAACTTCAATCACTCATGATTGATGACACTGATCCCCCATATTTGATGTCTTACAACTTCAATCACTCATGATTGATGACACTGATCCCCCGTATTTGATGTCTTACAAATTCAATCACTCATGATTGATGACACTGATCCCCCGTACTTCATGTCTTACAACTTCAATCACTCATGATTGATGACACTGATCCCCCGTATTTGATGTCTTACAACTTCATTATTGATCATAAAATTCTACTGGAAACTATCCAGACTTATTAATAATTAATTTTTTTATTGTCTATTGTCTATGCACAGGTGGATGATGGCCAGAATATTCACACCTGCCGTTAAGCGTAGGGGTGATGACTGTGAGCTTTAGTCACCTATCCAAGGGCAAATGAGTTGTCTTGGCTGCATTTAATCCATATTTCTTCAGTGTTGTCTTGATTTTATCTATCCATCTTGTTCTAGGTCTTCCTCTGGGCTTGTATTCAGATCTTCTTATGTTATATGTTCTTGTCGGTAGTTGGTTGTGATTCATTCTCATAAGGTGTCCAAACTATTTTATTTGTTGTTTCTCAATGTATTCTGTGCATGGTCTTATACCGATTCTTCTCCTGATTTCATCATTCCTCATTGTGTCTAGTTTGATCATTCTTGCGGCTTATCTCAGACATTTCATCTCACATGTTGTATTTTTTCTATTCTGGGCTGCTTTTAGCGGCCATATCTGGCATTGACAGCAGAGTTTTGGCAGAAAAATACTGTTGATCATATGTCTCTTGACTTCCATCTTGATCTTTTTGTTGAGGTTGAGCAGTAATGGTGATAGCTGGTATGTCACTAAGTTTGATTTCTGGCATCTTCTTCGCCTCGCTCCCAGTACTTTAACTACAACTTGAAACATAATTGTTTAGCAATTAAAACTGATGACCATCAACATTCCATAATAAGGACATTCTGTTCGGTTACTTTTGCAATCATGGATAGACTTGATATTATACTACATCAATCAAGTGCCATGCCGAGGGGTGTAGACTAGCATGCTTCTCCACAACTCACTCTTGCGTTGTTTATAAGTTCAGTTGGTGACTTCCTCATGTGCCACAGTGACAACCCACCCAGAAATTTCTCTCTTTGTCTTCTTCTGTCTCTTCTCCCCTTGATTTTTCCAGTGGTTAACATGCCCTAAAAATCTTGATTGTCTGTTTCTAATTTTTGCTAGATTTTGTCCTTTTACTCCAGTATATCTGAGAACTTCTACATTCGTTTTCATGGCTGTCCATGGAATTTTCATCATTCTTCTTAAAAACCACATCTTAGTTGCCTCTTGTTTATCTTGAACTCTTGATTACTGTCCATGCTTCACTTCCACAAAAAAGGATTGGCTCAATATAACATCCTAACATTTGAACTAAATTATGCATTGATATTACTTCATTGCATAGAATGTTTCTCATTTTGAGATGTTGATTTGGCCTGTGCTATCCTGTTCTTGATCTCATTGCAGCACCTGCCATCTGATGTAGACTAATGAGACTAAAGATAAGACTAAACATTTCAGTAATGTTGATGTAATGTAAACCTACTTCAGCTTTGGGTTGTCCTTCTGGAGGTGCACATTGAAATTCAACATCCCCTCCTTCTATAGCTGTTGTAGATGTAGGCTCAACTGCAAACTTATTTTTCAAATCTGCAAATGTGTTTTCAAATAAAATCAAAATATTATTATAAACAAACTTTATCAATGTCCTTTCCTATAGATTGAGACAAAATGGGTTTATAGCTTAAGAGTAACAGATACAGAGGATTTCTGACATTATTTGTACATGATAAACAGAAAATATTTGATAAAATTAAAAATAATTTTGAAAAACCAGGGTAGTCCTATACTGCTGTAAAAAAAATTTCAGAGAAATCACAATAAATAATTTTCACAAATTAATAATAAGTTAATATGTTCAATAAGTTGAAGTTCTCTTTCTCTATGTGATGTGTCCTTTGCAGAACGTTGTCCTCATTGCCACTCTGTAAGCCTCAGGGTTCTGTGTGAGCTGCCCAGCTTCTTCCAGTGTCATGTTCAGAAGGTGTTCGATCTCATGTGTCCATTGTAGTCTTGATCTGCCTCTTATTCTCTTTCCTGTAACTTTGTTGAAGTTAGCATTGAAATATAAAAATCTTGAAGCTGTTGTGTTAGATATTTGATATGTTGATTATCCTCTTCACACACTGGACATGTCTATAGGTGTTCAGATCTTGGCTTCAGTAAATCTTTGCTAATAATCCACTGAATAATAATTGTGAAAATTCCATTTAAACTCTGTTATATATAGTCACATACGTAACATAGAATCTTCTAGAAATGTGAAATGTTCACTCAAGCTATAGACAAAATCATACCTATTTAGTCGCATAAAAGCTAAATGTAATGTCTTCATCAAATGTCATAAAAACTGAGTTAAATAAAATACAACAGCGAGTAGATTGATATGATTACTTCTGTGTTCGTTTTCAAAGTCCAAGAGATTAGCAGGCTGTAGTTTAGTGAAAAGAATGCATAGTGCCATGGCTTACAGCTGAGCTACAATATTTGTGCCATTCAACCTGATACGTCCAACTTCAGCATGACTTCTTGATCACTTTGCCCTGGGCACACACACACACACGCAAATGTGTTAGTCACTCCTGATGATGTTCGTCTGTCGTAATAGGCGATGACCAAAATCTCAACCATAATAATAATAACAATTAGAAAAATAAAGAATGATAAAGTTAATAGTGTGTTTTTAAAATAGTGACTAACAAGTCCAATGCGAGCACAGAAAGTTCTTCAACAAAATTGACAACTGTAGAGAGTGTCTATGGGACAATGATATGTTTTTTCTTTTCTAGTTGCCCGCTTCTGTCATCTCTTACACTATGCATGGCAGGTCACAGTTTTGATATTCTTTCCTCCCCTTTTATACCCAGGCAACACCTGCCCACTTCAGATGAAATTTTAAAATTAAAATATACTACAATATTTCTAGGTAAGTTCATAATTTACATAGTTGACTTTTGGTTTCCATCGGGGATAGATATGCGTTTCAAAATTGATGTAAGTTCATAATTTACATAGTTGACTTTTGAATGATTGTCTTTAGCCCTCTGTTCACTCTTCCATCGGCTGAAGAAATGTTCCATAAATATTTAAATTATTGCACTTGTTTCAGAAGTTGATCATTTATTTTTATGTTGATTGTATTGGGTTCTCTGCTATAGACATTTCTTGTGTTTTTTTAATCTTCATTTTGTGATTGAGGCAGCTTTCGTTGAGTAGGTTTATTGCAATCTTGCAGCTCTTCACTTGAACTGTGGATTAAGCAATAAATCGCCAGCAAAGAATATTTCAATTAAGGAATTTGGATGGTACACTTCTGGTTAGGTGGTTGTTTTACTGCTTTTGTCATATTATCCATATAAATGATAAACAATAATTGTGATAAGATAAACCCGTCTAACTCATGATGTTACTGAAAACCACTTAGTAAGTCCTGCACTTTCACTATCTTTGTATATGGCTCTTACACGGTCTAATAATGTTCCTTTTATTCTATACCTTTCTAAAACATACTCCACAGTAATTATCTATTTATTTAGTTGAAAGCTCTCTATTCATCTATAAAAGCAATATTCATTTGGTTTTTGTATTCTATTGTCTTTTCACTAATTTGTCACAGAGACAATATTGCATCTCTACACCCTCTTCCTTTTCTAAACCTGAGCTGGTCCAGACTAAGCAGTAAATACTAATAATATTGTAGATCAATCAATCAATAAACTCGTAACCCTTCAGGGTCGCAGGGGTACCACATTAGATGCCTTAGCACACAGAGTCCTCCAGCGAATTCTATCCTCAGCGATGCGGATGATATGGAAATATATTGCCCTGCCCATTTCTTGATGTTGTCTGTCCATGTCTTTATTTGACCTCCTCTGCTTCTTTCATCCTCGACAGTTCCCTGCAGTATTGTTTTTGACAAGGAATCGTGCCTACATCATACATGTCCGAATCATGCTAGTTTTCGTCATGTGCCGATAACACAGTTTTCGGTAAGTTTAATTGCTTTGTTCTTTATTCTCTGTGTGTGATTATCCATTATAGTATTTCAGTGGGCAAAAGGTTTAGCTAGTGGTTCCCATCTCCTCTCCAGAAGTCCTTAGGATGTGGTTACATGGATGTGTTTTCTCTCTCCGTCTCCATTGCACTTTGCTGATGTTGACACTACATCACGTTTGAACTTCGGGCTGAGCGCATAACTGTAAATAACTAAGTATCAATATAAAATAATAAGAAATAACAATAAAACACAGAAAAAAGACAATTGTTGACAAGTACCGGTAAGTCCTATTTAGACCTTTATCAAAAAACAACTATGACAATACAACTAATAAAAAAACAAGAAGACTGTGACAATGGCCTCCTCACAAAAAACCATTGCCCAAGTGGGTGGTTCCAGTGCACCTTTTAAAGGAGGTGCAAAATAATTTGTTGAATATGTGGACCATAACTAGCGCAATATTAACAGACAGAAATGAGCATGGCAAAAATGATGAAATGAAAACCCAAAACACAAGATGAAAAATGCAAAAACAAAATCAGGGGACAACAATTTATGATCCCAAGAGGTTAAAGGGGAAAGGATAGAGAAATAAATTCGTACGGGGGGGGGGGGGGG
Source organism: Meghimatium bilineatum (assembly GCA_034231615.1). Taxonomy (NCBI): domain Eukaryota; kingdom Metazoa; phylum Mollusca; class Gastropoda; order Stylommatophora; family Philomycidae; genus Meghimatium; species Meghimatium bilineatum. Next base: position 769,074 of record CM067305.1, on the reverse strand, counting down.
CTACAAATAGATACGGATAACACAGAAATGTGCAAGAAAGAACAGCAATTGAAGCACATGGGATAGATCCACATCAAAATATATACACATCAACACATAACTAAACAAATATATATATATATATATATATATATATATATATATATATATATATATATATATATATATATATATATATATATATATATATATATATATATATTTATTTATATGCATTTCATTTGAATAACATAAATACCTAAATACACATGCACATATACATACAAATATTCAAACATACATATAAAAGTACATACTGATATGAAAACATGCATGTGAATACAGATACATACATATAGGAGTCTACATATACAACAACATAAATATATATATATATTGTCCATATATATGTTACATATATATATTACTATAACACAAAAATATGTATACATACAAATGTGTCACCCAAATTAACTGTATGTATTCATAGAACCATGTAAAATAATATGCATATACAAATACATATATATGTAGGTACCATTCTGTAAAACAGTTACATTAATAAATTAATAAATTGAGAAAATAAAACAATAACAAAAAACAAAATATGTAAATGAAGCAATACAATTACACAATAGGGTATAATCATACACAATTGACAGATTGGAATACAATATAATCAACAGAAACAACAAAGACATATAACAAATACATTGAAATCTAGCAAACATAAACACAATTGCTGATGAGCGTGCACATAAAAAACAGTTGCAAGGATCAGTGGAATATGGGAGTAGAGGTTATAAAAAAGTGGTCCCCATCAAGGCCAGCACCGTGCAGTGGTGATGGGGCTTAGTTCAGCCATCAGGGGCTGGAAACTAAGACTGGTCGGGCAGTCCCATTCGAGCAGGACCATAGTCCTGCCCAAGTAAGCAGAGTGCTGAAGACGGAGGCATCCAGCCAAAAGGCGCACAGATAATCAGGATGCCACGCACAAAACACAATGGAAACATGTCTGTATCTATAAAAAGTTATGGTGCCTGCCCTGTGGCGGACGTTCAGGCAGGGACGGTGCCGGGCCCTATACCTCGAAAGGGCCCAACCTCAGTTACTGAAAGTCCTTCTCAATTGCTTTGAGGAGCCAGGAGGCAAGGGAATAGAGCTACTGGCCAAACAAACAAACGACCAATAAAAATAATGCACTGGAATGCTGAGGGTGTCAACAGTAAAAGAGATGGATACAGCAAAAAATTGGAACTTGAAAATGTCCTCAGTGAAGAACAAGTTAATATATGCTGTATCCAAGAAACACACATCAGCAGCGACATAGCCTTCAAAATCAGAGGCTACCAGTGCTACTGATCTGACCGAAAGGACAGGCGAAAGGGTGGAATTCTGACACTTGTTAAAAACAATATCAGTGCATGTCAGCTGGAAGTATATATGGAAGGGCAGAATACCAGATGCTCCACCTAAAAACAGACAGTGCAGAATTCCATCTCCTGAACTACTACTGCCCAAATGATAAACCATTGGCACTAGACACAATTCGAGATAAAGAGAGACTTATGGTGTGTGGTGACTTCAACAGCCACTCTCAGAGCTGGGGCTACGATCATATCGACAAGAGAGGTGAGGAACTTAAGAGCTGGCAGGATGAAAATAATCTCATCCTTATTAACCAGCCAGCAGACTCACCAACCTTCTACTCGAGAGCATGGCACACCACCTCTACACCAGATCTGGCATTCCACTCACCACACCTGGAATGGAACATCACACGTGTCGTTGGAAAGCAGCTTGGGGGTAGTGACCACAGATCAGTATTTCTGGAAATCCACAATGAATTTACCAAGGACAGCAGCATGCTCACTAGGTGGAACTATAAGAGGGCAGACTGGAAAATGTACCAGCATTTAACCAGTGTTCTAGCTAAGGACATGAACTTGGACAAAGACATCAATAGAACAGTGAGTGAATTTAATAGATGTATACTACATGCTGCTAGTAAAACCATACCCAGGGGGGCACGCAAGAACTACAAACCCTACTGGAATAATGAACTGGAAAAGCTGCAAAATGAGATTGAAACATCTAGACAGCAGGCCGAGAACAGACCTAGCCAAGAACATCACAACAAATATCAGCAAACAAAGGCTAAATTTCAAAGAGCCAAGTTACAAGCCAGACGGAGCAGCTGGAAAGAAAAAACAGAGTCGCTGAACCTAGAAAGAGATACTAGGAAATTATGGAAACTTGTAAAACAACTAAATGATGAAGGTACAGGGAGAAATACCAGGATCACACTTTATAAAGATAAAAACATTTTAACAGGTAAACATGCAGCTGATTATTTTGCAGATTCCTTTGCAGAAGACAATAACATCAAAGTCAGCCCAGACAAACAACAGGAGGTTCGAGAGAACCAGCAAAACATTGGACAAGGCGAACCTATACTTGAAGTCATGGAGGCACCAATCACAATGAGAGAACTGGAGCATGCAATATCCAAATTGAAAATGAAAAAGTCCCCTGGAGCTGATGGAGTGTCCAATGAAATGATTAGAAACCTGGGAATTGCAGCAAGAGCAAAGCTACTGCAGATCTTTAACACAAGCTGGTCCACAGGTAATGTACCACAGGCGTGGAGAGAAGCAATAATGATACCACTCCTCAAATCAGGAAAAGATGGCAACACAGTCTCCAACTACAGGCCCATCGGCCTCACAAGCTGTCTATGCAAAACAATGGAACGCATTATCAATCTTAGGATGCAGTGGTACCTTGAAAGTGAAAACCTTCTGGTATCACAGCAAACACGTTTCAGACAGTGCTACTCTACTGAAGATCAGGCAACTTACCTCTCCCAAGAGATTGAGGATGCCTTCCAAGATAAGAAACTGGTACTAGCAGCATGGATAGACCTCAGAAAAGCATTTGATAAGGTCTGGAAAGAAGGGCTCCTAAAGAAATTGCGAAATTGCAGGGTTAGCTCAAGAATGTACAAATGGATAAAAGCATACCTGCATAATAGAAGAGCTAGGGTACAATTAGATGGTCGCAAGAGCAAGAAAGTACTACTGCGTCATGGAGTACCCCAGGGAGGAGTCCTGTCACCCACACTTTTCTTGGTTTACATCAATGACATAGTTGCTGAACTACCACATGGGATCAAAGTGGCAATGTATGCTGACGACCTGGTGATATGGTGCACGGAAGAACATGCAACAGTGGCCACTAAACAAATACAAAGAGCTATCGATGCCCTAACCTTATGGGCTAATAGATGGTGCGTCAGCATTAACACAGATAAGTGCAGCACTACACTCTTTACCCTCTCACCAAAACAAAAAGCCGGTCATATCAAAATAGATGGAGAGCTCTTGAAAGAAGACAAACAACACACATACCTTGGAGTTACTTTTGATGATAAACTGACATGGAAGCAGCACATAAACAAAGCAACAACAAAAGCCAGGAGGAAGTTAGCTATCCTGAGAAAACTAAGTGGAACCACATGGGGAGCCAGTGGAAATATACTCAGTAAAGTTTACCAGCAAGGCATAAGACCACACCTGGAATATGGTTCAGCTGCATGGTGTTCTGCATCAAACACCACATTACAAGATCTAGATAAAGTGCAAAACCAGGCACTTAGAATAATGTAGGGAGCAATGAAATCAACACCCATAGCAGAGATGCAGAAAATGGGAAGAATGCAAACACTTAGTGAACGCAGAGACACAAAAGTACTAATTCAAGAAGAAAAGTTTCAGTGTATGCCAAGTCATCCAATGAAGGAAAGATTCCAAAATCTAGCAATGGGGCGACTGAAAAGAAGCAGCTTTATCCATCAAGCTAAACGACTCCGCAGACAACTTACAGACCTACCTGAAGTTGACAGCCCCTTAAGGCCTGTACCAGAACAAATCCCATGGAGTGAAAGGCATGGAATGCCAATATACATTCAGACCCATGTGAAAGGAATACTAAGCGAGGACGAACAGAACAGTGTGCAGCGAAGAACAGTCACCCTCAGTTTTCTGGATGAGGAATATCCACAAGATATATGGGTCAGAGTATACACAGATGGGTCAGCACAGAATGCCGTGAGGAATGGAGGTGCAGGTGTATATATAGAATATCCACACAAGCCTAGAGATACCATCAGAACACCAACAGGAAATTTCTGCAATAATTATGATGCTGAAATCCAGGCAATTAGTGTGGCAGCTAAAAAACTGCTGAACTCCACCTCTGACCTACAGCCTGTGGTATTCCTGACAGATGCAAGGTCAGTGCTTCAAGCTCTCTAGTCTGGAAAACTAACAGACTTGAAAAAACTACTTAGCGAATTGTCTTACCAGTATAGGGTAACCATGCAGTGGATACCCTCTCACTGTGGAATACCAGGAAATGAAAAAGCAGACCAACTGGCTAAGGAAGGTGCTGCCGAAGACCAACCAGATATACCAATCACCTACCATCAGAAAAAACAGATGATCAAGTCAATAAGAAAGCCACAAACACCAACACAAGATGACTATCATATTATGAACAGACCAGAACAAGTTATAATTCTACGTCTCAGAACAGGACACAACTGACTCCGCAGTCACATGTATACAAAGTTCAAGATTGGCAACACGGCCATGTGTACATGTGGACAGGCAGCACAGAATGCCAAACATATACTTCAAGAGTGTTCTGAGCATGAAACGCTGAGGCAGACATATTGGCCAGAGGAAACAACACTGGAATCAAAACTCTATGGGACACTGTATGAACTACAAAAGACTGAGTTTTATTAAGGAGACAGAATTACAGATATAGACATGTTTCAAGTGAACGAAAGAAGAAGAATTAAAAAAGTGGTGGGTAAATCAAACAAAATGGTGATTAATGTTCATACTGTGTGGTTGTAATATGACAAATAAGCCAATATTCCAAATATTGACGTTGCCAGTCACCATAATAGCAACGTAACAGACCAGTTACAAAACATCAGTGCTGTCATGATGTGAAGGGCTGTTGAAATGAATGGCCACCGGGGAGTCACGATGATTCGTGATATCTCTTAAATGTTCAGCGAATCTATCAGCCAAACGTCTACCTGTTTCACTAATATACTTCATTCCACAACGCTTACATATGATAGAGTATATTAAATTATGTGATAAATATGAGAACGAGTCTTGGATATCGAAATGTGACTTATGGAACTGAAGCATAGGAGTGAGAATAACAAAAGGGCAAGTCAAACAATTTCTGTAGCAAGGAACAGTTCCTAATTGACCTACAGAAGTGCGCAGACGAGAATGAACCGAGAGATCATGCAGGTTCCTATCTCTATGAAAAGCGACAAGGGGAAGAGAGGGAAATGCAGGATTAGAGATGGGATCTAATTGGAGGATAGAGAAATGTCATAATAGGATACGTAGTGCCGACATATTATGTGGGTGAAAAGTAATAGCCAGTATAGGGCGGTCAGATGTATGTTTAGCAGATGGCAAAAGGGCATAAGAAAGGGAAATAGGTAAACGCGTTGCAAAGCTGATGATAGGATATCTTCAGGATACAAGCGACAGTGAAAAAAATCCAACATTTTGTGAGACTGACACAGGAAATCTGCGTCGTCTTGGCAGAGACAACGAAGACGGATTGGCTAAGAAAAAGGGAGTGTATGGCGACAAGACCTTGTGTGAGATGATGTGTAAAGAAGTAGTGGGCTTGTAATAAACGGACGTGGTAAGAAACACGCTTTCCCTTTCCTAATTGCAGAAAACAATACAAGAACTCTAGAGCAAATAAACAAATAAATCTGCCATAGTTATGAAGAAAATATATAACCAATGAAAATATACTTACGGGAAATGAAAACCAAACCCTTCCTACTTGTGACAGCTGGTTGGCCATCAATATCGACTGCACTACATTCACACCAGAAAGATTCTTTCCCTTCATGATTTTGCACATCAGCTTGAGTGACCTCAATTTCAGCTTCAATCAGGTCTGGATCAATATTAGAAACATCTTTTACTTCTACAGATGTAGGAGGGATCTGTGTTCCCATGCAGCTGAAGATAATCTCTACTGCATTCCTGGCTTGGCAGACAATCACAGCTGGTAACTTTTTGATGATGTAGTAGCTCTCATTTGGTTCTTTGACCAATGAGATCTCTCGTGAAGTAATATCTTTTGCTGAAATTAGGGGACTGCTGATCGTGAGGAATGTAACTGAGGAGTAAATTTAGATCATGTTTTAGTCATTTGTTAAATATACTTGATGTGCTCTCAAACTAGTTCATGTGTTGTTACATATACTTGATGTGCTCTCAAACTAGTTCATGTGTTGTTACATATACTTGATGTGCTCTCAAACTAGTTCATGTGTTGTTACATATACTTGATGTGCTCTCAAACTAGTTCATGTGTTGTCACATATACTTGATGTGCTCTCAAACTAGTTCATGTGTTGTTACATATACTTGATGTGCTCTCAAACTAGTTCATGTGTTGTCACATATACTTGATGTGCTCTCAAACTAGTTCATGTGTTGTTACATATACTTGATGTGCTCTCAAACTAGTTCATGTGTTGTCACATATACTTGATGTGCTCTCAAACTAGTTCATGTGTTGTTACATATACTTGATGTGCTCTCAAACTAGTTCATGTGTTGTCACATATACTTGATGTGCTCTCAAACTAGTTCATGTGTTGTTACATATACTTGATGTGCTCTCAAACTAGTTCATGTTTTGTCACATATACTTGATGTGCTCTCAAACTAGTTCATGTGTTGTCACATATACTTGATGTGCTCTCAAACTATTTCATGTGTTGTCACATATACTTGATGTGCTCTCAAACTAGTTCATGTGTTGTCACATATACTTGATGTGCTCTCAAACTAGTTCATGTGTTGTCACATATACTTGATGTGCTCTCAAACTAGTTCATGTGTTGTTACATATACTTGATGTGCTCTCAAACTAGTTCATGTGTTGTCACATATACTTGATGTGCTCTCAAACTAGTTCATGTGTTGTTACATATACTTGATGTGCTCTCAAACTAGTTCATGTGTTGTCACATATACTTGATGTGCTCTCAAACTAGTTCATGTGTTGTCACATATACTTGATGTGCTCTCAAACTAGTTCATGTGTTGTTACATATACTTGATGTGCTCTCAAACTAGTTCATGTGTTGTCACATATACTTGATGTGCTCTCAAACTAGTTCATGTGTTGTTACATATACTTGATGTGCTCTCAAACTAGTTCATGTGTTGTTACATATACTTGATGTGCTCTCAAACTATTTCATGTGTTGTCACATATACTTGATGTGCTCTCAAACTAGTTCATGTGTTGTCACATATACTTGATGTGCTCTCAAACTATTTCATGTGTTGTCACATATACTTGATGTGCTCTCAAACTAGTTCATGTGTTGTCACATATACTTGATGTGCTCTCAAACTAGTTCATGTGTTGTTACATATACTTGATGTGCTCTCAAACTAGTTCATGTGTTGTTACATATACTTGATGTGCTCTCAAACTAGTTCATGTGTTGTTACATATACTTGATGTGCTCTCAAACTAGTTCATGTGTTGTTACATATACTTGATGTGCTCTCAAACTAGTTCATGTGTTGTCACATATACTTGATGTGCTCTCAAACTAGTTCATGTGTTGTTACATATACTTGATGTGCTCTCAAACTAGTTCATGTGTTGTTACATATACTTGATGTGCTCTCAAACTAGTTCATGTGTTGTTACATATACTTGATGTGCTCTCAAACTAGTTCATGTGTTGTTACATATACTTGATGTGCTCTCAAACTAGTTCATGTGTTGTCACATATACTTGATGTGCTCTCAAACTAGTTCATGTGTTGTTACATATACTTGATGTGCTCTCAAACTAGTTCATGTGTTGTTACATATACTTGATGTGCTCTCAAACTAGTTCATGTGTTGTTACATATACTTGATGTGCTCTCAAACTAGTTCATGTGTTGTTACATATACTTGATGTGCTCTCAAACTAGTTCATGTGTTGTTACATATACTTGATGTGCTCTCAAACTAGTTCATGTGTTGTTACATATACTTGATGTGCTCTCAAACTAGTTCATGTGTTGTCACATATACTTGATGTGCTCTCAAACTATTTCATGTGTTGTCACATATACTTGATGTGCTCTCAAACTAGTTCATGTGTTGTCACATATACTTGATGTGCTCTCAAACTAGTTCATGTGTTGTCACATATACTTGATGTGCTCTCAAACTAGTTCATGTGTTGTTACATATACTTGATGTGCTCTCAAACTAGTTCATGTGTTGTTACATATACTTGATGTGCTCTCAAACTAGTTCATGTGTTGTCACATATACTTGATGTGCTCTCAAACTAGTTCATGTGTTGTCACATATACTTGATGTGCTCTCAAACTAGTTCATGTGTTGTTACATATACTTGATGTGCTCTCAAACTAGTTCATGTGTTGTTACATATACTTGATGTGCTCTCAAACTAGTTCATGTGTTGTTACATATACTTGATGTGCTCTCAAACTAGTTCATGTGTTGTTACATATACTTGATGTGCTCTCAAACTATTTCATGTGTTGTCACATATACTTGATGTGCTCTCAAACTAGTTCATGTGTTGTTACATATACTTGATGTGCTCTCAAACTAGTTCATGTGTTGTCACATATACTTGATGTGCTCTCAAACTAGTTCATGTGTTGTTACATATACTTGATGTGCTCTCAAACTAGTTCATGTGTTGTTACATATACTTGATGTGCTCTCAAACTAGTTCATGTGTTGTTACATATACTTGATGTGCTCTCAAACTAGTTCATGTGTTGTCACATATACTTGATGTGCTCTCAAACTAGTTCATGTGTTGTTACATATACTTGATGTGCTCTCAAACTATTTCATGTGTTGTCACATATACTTGATGTGCTCTCAAACTAGTTCATGTGTTGTTACATATACTTGATGTGCTCTCAAACTAGTTCATGTGTTGTTACATATACTTGATGTGCTCTCAAACTATTTCATGTGTTGTCACATATACTTGATGTGCTCTCAAACTAGTTCATGTGTTGTTACATATACTTGATGTGCTCTCAAACTAGTTCATGTGTTGTTACATATACTTGATGTGCTCTCAAACTAGTTCATGTGTTGTCACATATACTTGATGTGCTCTCAAACTAGTACATGTGTTGTTACATATACTTGATGTGCTCTCAAACTAGTTCATGTGTTGTTACATATACTTGATGTGCTCTCAAACTAGTTCATGTGTTGTTACATATACTTGATGTGCTCTCAAACTATTTCATGTGTTGTCACATATACTTGATGTGCTCTCAAACTAATACATGTGTTGTTACATATACTTGATGTGCTCTCAAACTATTTCATGTGTTGTCACATATACTTGATGTGCTCTCAAACTATTTCATGTGTTGTTACATATACTTGATGTGCTCTCAAACTAGTTCATGTGTTGTTACATATACTTGATGTGCTCTCAAACTAGTTCATGTGTTGTTACATATACTTGATGTGCTCTCAAACTAGTTCATGTGTTGTTACATATACTTGATGTGCTCTCAAACTAGTTCATGTATTGTCACATATACTTGATGTGCTCTCAAACTAGTACATGTGTTGTTACATATACTTGATATGCTCTCAAACTAGTTCATGTGTTGTCACATATACTTGATGTGCTCTCAAACTAGTTCATGTGTTGTCACATATACTTGATGTGCTCTCAAACTAGTTCATGTGTTGTCACATATACTTGATGTGCTCTCAAACTATTTCATGTGTTGTCACATATACTTGATGTGCTCTCAAACTAGTTCATGTGTTGTTACATATACTTGATGTGCTCTCAAACTAGTTCATGTGTTGTTACATATACTTGATGTGCTCTCAAACTAGTTCATGTGTTGTCACATATACTTGATGTGCTCTCAAACTATTTCATGTTTTGTTACATATACTTGATGTGCTCTCAAACTATTTCATGTGTTGTTACATATACTTGATGTGCTCTCAAACTAGTTCATGTGTTGTCACATATACTTGATGTGCTCTCAAACTAGTTCATGTGTTGTCACATATACTTGATGTGCTCTCAAACTAGTTCATGTGTTGTTACATATACTTGATGTGCTCTCAAACTAGTTCATGTGTTGTCACATATACTTGATGTGCTCTCAAACTAGTACATGTGTTGTTACATATACTTGATGTGCTCTCAAACTATTTCATGTGTTGTCACATATACTTGATGTGCTCTCAAACTATTTCATGTGTTGTATATTAAAAAAATGATATCAAGCATCTCCTTGAAATAATGTTTAAGCTATTTGCTGTGTGTGCTCAAGAGGTGGTGGATTCAATCTGACATTTGCTGTGTGTGCTCAAGAGGTGGTGGATTGAATCTGACATTTGCTGTGTGTGCTCAAGAGGTGGTGGATTCAATCTGATATTTGCTGTGTGTGCTCAAGAGGTGGTGGATTCAATCTGACATTTGCTGTGTGTGCTCAAGAGGTGGTGGATTCTATCCGACATTTGCTGTGTATGCTCAAGAGGTGGTGGATTCGATCCAGATAGATATTGCAGTTAAAAATGCATTATTTAGCAGATATCTTGGGATTATTATTTCAAGTTACAGAGTGACATATTTTCAGCATTACTCTTAGCAGGCAGTGTGTTTTGCTTCTGTGTGTGTTGCTTCAGTGTGTGTTAAAAGAGAGGAAATAGAAATGGGATAACCCGAATATAATAAAATTTGATCTTCTTAAATACACCTTAAATGATACCATATATTTTGAAATTTAAAAAAAAAATATTATAAAGAATTTGGAAGACCTCAGGAGACAGTAAAATATGAAGCTTATTCTTCAAATGAAACCCATCCATGTTGCATCATCTACACCAGTACAAAGGAGTGTGAAGATGTTATCACTGATGTAATAAGTACACATTGGTGAACAAATGGTCATTCTCTTTATACCCTTAGTGTTATATAGCAGTCAACAACATGGCTAGTGTGATCATGAATCCATGCAAATTGGACCAGCGAATAGTGATTCAGTTTCTTACAACCAAGTATGTAGACCAACCAATATTGGTGGAAAATGTGTTTCAAAGACAACACTGAAGGATTTGGTAGAAAGAATGTTTTGGGAAGGGTGACATGTAACAAATGATCTTCTGCTGCCATATGCCAATGTTAGAATTTGTATTATGTAGCACTTAAAAACTCTCTACCTCATTCCTGATGACAGAACATAGCAAACAATATATTCAAGTTTGAATCGTTGCTTTTACAAGTGTGACACATAGGCTGCAGTATGGATATTGTTTGCTGTGTCTGCACATTGGATTCTTTAAATTCTGTGTTTTGTGTAGTTCAAGTGTCAGTTTTCAACATCTGATGTAAGGAGGATATACCTCATGTATATCGAAATGTGTATCACAGTTTTCTAGATGGAATTCCCCATTATGCAGTTTATAAGAAGTGAATGTGGAAGTAACCAATAACTGCAGCTATAGAGAGTAGATTTGCAACTGAAGTAACCAATAACTGCAGCTATAGAGAGTAGATTTGCAACTGAAGTAACCAATAACTGCAGCTATAGAGAGTAGATTTACAACTGAAGTAACTAATAACTGCAGCTATAGAGAGTAGATTTGCAACTGAAGTAACCAATAACTGCAGCTATAGAGAGTAGATTTGCTACTGAAGTAACCAATAACTGCAGCTATAGAGAGTAAATTTGCAACTGAAGTAACCAATAACTGTAGCTACAGAGAGTAATTTTGCAACTGAAGTAACCAATAACTGCAGCTACAGAGAGTAGTTTTGCTACTGAAGTAACCAATAACTGCAGCTACAGAGAGTAGTTTTGCAACTGAAGTAACCAATAACTGCAGCTATAGAGAGTAGTTTTGCAACTGAAGTAACCAATAACTGCAGCTATAGAGTATATTTGCAACTGGATAAGACAATTCATGCATTTTTCATGATTGAAATTGATCTGAAGGATATAGGGTATAAATCCTCTACATGGATGACAACAGGAACCATCACATTTTTTTTTCCAATAAAATCCTGGTGGTACACTAGGAAACATGCAAGACACTAGCATGAATTCAAATGTACAAATTTATTTCAACAGTTTTATTTGTATATATCTGCATTTAATTTGATGCAATATGTATTTTGAGTAATAGCAACTATAAAATCAACAACAACAAAATATTATCCTCTAAACTAATTTTGTCTGATTCATTATATTGTTGTTGTCATGTGACGTATTCTTTCCAGAATGTAGTATTCCATATGAATCCCCTGAAATCCCAGTTGTCTAAGGCATATTGTCCGATGAATTGGTCTGCTTCTGCCCCTACTGCTTTCTATCGCCCCTCTCCTTCCAACAACTCTTTTGAAAATTTCAACCATCCATAAAAAAATGCATGCAATTCATTATATTATAAAATATTAATAGTTGTGAATCCTATATGTTTGCTTCATTGTTTGACACAAGTTGAAAAATACTTGAAAAATACTTGAAAAATACTCTAGACTATCCATTTTTTTATACAAGTTGAAATGTACTCTCGATTGTTCATATTAATTTTTTGAAACAAGTTGAAAAATATTCGAGAGTAATCATATTCAGCTAATTTTCCCCATTTAATGTTATTATTTCCAAGGATATGAGTTTGCTAAACAAAAAATGTGAGAGTTCGTTAAAATAGAAGCCTCTCACTTCACTTCATTTATTTTAGGGAAAGCACTATTTTATTCTAATGTTTATTACTGGATGGGTGTGGTTGTCTAACCACCATTTTTATATATATTTTTGTAGTGCTATTTATAATGTGCTGTTTTGGTGTGGGGGTGGGAGGAGTAGTGGAGAGCATTTAAATCCCTCAAAAACAAAAACACACCCCCCCCCTTCCACAATTCACAACATCTACAGGTTTGTTCATTTCACTTTTATAGCACTCATGAAAAACTTCCAGATATTAATTTCTGTGTTCAACTAAGTAAAGTATTTTACAAATGATTTATAAATGTCTTACTTAGAAAAACTGGCCACAGATAAACATGAGCAGCCATGATAATGGCTTATCTCTGGAAAGTTGACTTCTAGAACTGTGATTTTGTTAATGTTTACTGTTAATTCCTTCTGGGTGTTCTGAAGGACTATGGTGACACACTTCTCAAGTTGATCTAATTCTGGAAAAAAAATCAATAAAATTATAAATGTATAAAAAGTATTACAAAATTAAACTAGAATTTTCAAACATTAAATGAACACTAACAGTATTACCCTTCACACACACACATATATATATATATGATACACAGCCAAAAGAAATGTTCAGAAATATGAGTAGGTCTAAATGGTAAAGGTAGGTCCTCTGGCAGCAACCTGCCGTCTGGGATGAAAATAACTCTCCATGTAATAAGCCACAGCAACTATTAGGTGGGGTGGCCAGTTCCCATCCCTGCTGTCTTTATCTCCCCTAACAAGTAGGCCTACAAGTTCCTAAAATAACACTGGATGTTTGAGAATGTGTCTACACAATTTTATGTAGAATAAGTTGTGGTTTCACATTTGAAAAAAAAGTGAGTAATAATATAGGTTTGTGCTAGAAGAATTATAACCATTGGGTGATTTTTGGAATTGACCTAATCACAAAATTATTGAATATGTAGAATTACAGCAGCGGTTACATGCTAGATGAATTTATGAGATCCATATGTATATATACATATGTTATGTTATGCTATGTTCCTCCAGGGCCATAGGCGGCGCAGGGCAGAAACCATTGGTTAACACATAAAGATGTCAATACATCTCTACCATCCCTGATGAGTTGTCAAACTTCACTCACTGTCAATACATCTCTACCATCCCTGATGAGTTGTCAAACTTCACTCACTGTCCATTTGTTAATATTATCCAGTCATATCTTGCTACCTCGTCTTCTTACACCCTCCAGTGTACCTTCAAGAACATCTTTTATAAGTAGGCCTATATCAGTGTTTGGACATAATATAAACAACTTAAGATATGCAGATGACACCGTTCTTATTGCAAAAAGTGAGAAATATCTACATGAGCTAATCAACATTGTATTAGCAGAAAAAAAGATAAAGGTCTTTTCTTAAATAACAAGAAGTCACAAGTTGTTTGTAAGAAACAAAATCCCCCAGCATACAATATCAAAATGTAGGCCTATGATTCAATACTTAAACAGGTTGACCAATTCAAATATTAATGAACAATGATGACATATGATGAGAGAATTTCAACACTGATAAGGAAGAACAAGGTGGCAAAGTTAGCATTGCTAAAAATGATGAATATACTGTTGTATTGTAATATGACCATGTCAATAGAGGGTGAGGTCATTTGGTACATATGCCAGACTATCGCCTGCCAAAGATACTTCTCTATAGTGAGCTGGAGAAGGGTAAACTATCTCAAGGTGGCCAAAAGAAGTTCTACAAGTACTCGTTAAAGACCTCACTGAAAGCGTTTGAAATAGACCAAGACACATGGAAAGAACTTGCAAAAAATAGATCTACATGGCCTTCTAGTCAAAGAGAGCGCATCATCTTGAGAAAAAAGGAGAAATGCTGCAGCCCAACAGCAGAGAGTAGCTAGAAAGTCACGGATAGACCAAAATCCATCTACAGTGGTCATTCCATGTCCGAACTGTCCAAGAACATTTACAGTTCGAATAGGGCTCATTAGCCATCTATGAACTATTATGCATGTTCATAATTCTAACTGAATTTTCAAAAATGGATGTAAAAAAATGGTCATCATCACTTGTGATGGACGAACACACAGACAGAGAGTGAGGAAGAGTTTTCTGAACTATATAACAGGGATTCAAACATAGGTTATTAATGTGAATCTTGTACAACAAATAAAAAGTATAGTGGAAAATTAGAGGCAACAGAGATGTGATTTTATAGTCATAAATGAATGCAGAAGAGTACCATGGACATGGAGAAAAACGAAAAAAAGGGTGTGCTGAAGAGACAAATGGAAGAGGATGGTTGCTAATACTAGAAAAGACAATATTTATTTTATAGACACACTATGTGTAGTTACTTGGACATCTGGGATTAGCATGTTTTGAAAAGTGTTAGTTCTGTAATCATTTCTCTTTTTACATATGTAACTTTTAAGAGGGTAAAACAATGTCCAAACCACAGTTAATTTTTTTAAAACATCACCATTTGTTAAAATTATGCAATTTAGCCAACATTTTGAATATTAATTAGTTGTGCGTGCATATGATAATCACAGCAATTTGATCAACAGATACATCTTGTCTTTGCGAATACAAAAATATAGTTTCTGTGGTATTTTATGATGTTTAATAGATATATAATTTATTTTTGTTTAATTATGCTAATTAACAACCATTTTGAATATCAGTTAGTTCTGTGTCCATCTGAAAATTCCAGAAATGTGATCAACATAAGCGTCTTGTCTCCGCAAACACAAAAATGTATAGTTTGTGTATTGTATTATTGAAAATAACAAAGATATTTTTAGAAATTATCAGCTTGGCCACATTTTGTGGTCACAGGTTTTATTTATATTTTCCTATATGTTTCATGTAAAATATTTTGATGTCAAATTCATTAGAAAAATTTATAACTTTTTTCAGGATTGATGTACAGACTTGGTTGAGGTGTCGTTGAATTGTAATTTTTAAGAGCTCTCAAACTATATTATTTGGGCGCAATAATGGTTTAAGTCTTCACTGTGACCTTTGTTCTAGTTTTGAGGTATTACCTAACCTTTGCAGTGTGATTAGTCAAATTTGTATTTAAAATTAAAATATATTAATTGAAAAGGCATATTAATTTGGAATTAGTATTTAGATTAGGGATGGGGGTAAGGGTTATGATCAATTATAAATTAAAAAATAAATTGGTTATAAAAATATTAATTATAAATATAGTCGATGTCGTTTGTGTCTGGAGATGTGACGCCACGGCATCCATTAATTTCATTTGTGTTACACGGAAATCCGTGACGTCATCTACTTAAAAATGTAAACATTGTGTGATAGCACAGTGAAGACTTAAACCGTAGTTTTACAGAATTCTGGAGAACATAGTTAAAAGCATAAGATAGAAGTCAAGAAATATCGAGGGCGGCAGCATGATAAAAATACATTGATTTCATACATTATAGGTACTTGGGCATCCTGGATTTGCGTGTACAGAAAATTTTGCTTTTAGGTTATACATTTATTGTGACTAGAATTTTACATTTAGTGATGTCGCCGTTTTTCATGTTTGCAACTAGATTTATTAAGTTCTTTATCCATTTTTCTTTTTATATATGTAACCTTTAAGGATGCAGGACATTGCAGAAAATAGCAGTTAATTTTTTAAAAACATCAACAATTGTTTTAACTATGTAAATTAGCCAGCATTTTGAATATTAATTAGTTGTACGTGCATCTGAGAATTATGATCAATATGTGTCTTGTCTTTGCGAATACAAAAATATCTAGTTTCTGTGGTATTTTATTATGTTTAATACATATTTATTTTCATTATAATTATGTAAATTTGCAGCCATTTTGAATATCAATTAGTTTTGTGTCCATCTGAAAATTCCAGAAATGTGATCATCATAAGCATCTTGTCTTCATGAACACAAAAATGTCTAGTTTGTGTGTTGTATTATTGAAAATAACAAAGATAATTCATAAATTGTCAGGTCAGTTACATTTTTGTGATCAAGTTTTATTTATATTTTCCTATACCGGGGTATGTTTCTTTCGCAAACAAGGAAGAGACAGATAGCCAGCGGTATAAGTGGTAGCTCTGCAACTGGGCAGGGCACCCATTTGTCCCGACATAAAGTATTGTCAAAGAGAGAGGATATAAATGGATATCCCCCATATGGATGTAGAAAGCAATGGGAAGCTACCACATTATTCTCCCAAGATGAAAGTCATGGCGACACACAGAAGTAGGCATAGTCACAACAGGCTAAATTGAAGGTAACAGAGACAAAGGGTGACAACATGAGAAAATATTAGAGAGTTTGATAAAAGGCTTGGCAAGGCAACAACAACGACTTTGATGCATAATACTGTGGACAGAGAGCTGTGGAGAGCCATGACCGCCTACGCCAGCCGGCATGGCACCTGATGATGATGTTTGATGTAAATTATTTTGATATCAAATTAATTCCAAAAAAAATTCATAACTTTTTTCATGGTTGACCTACAGACTTGGTTAAAGTATTGTTGAATTGCAATTTTCAAGGGCTATCTTTTCTAAATATACTATTTTTAACAACGATCCCCATAATTATTTTTATGATAATAATCATAGATAAAAGATAGGACCCACTGAAAACTGAGTTGTGGAAATTCATGATCGCCTATGCCAGTCGGCAAGGCACCCGATGATGACGATGTAGCCTATAGATCATTATTTTCTGTGTCAGTTCTGCTAACAATTGTCAACACTTCTGCTCATTCATCAATCATTTGTTGTTTCACGTTTAGAAATTTAAAAAACCACATTCCATTCATTCATGCAATTTTTATAAAAGTAAAACTGGAAAGCTAACCCATCATCATGAATTACGACAAAGTTTTGCAAACTGTTGGAACGAAAGGGAACCGCTAGTGTTACGTTGACTGTCTAGCTTTGACATATTATAAAATTCAGTGCTTCATGTTACTAAAGCAGAGAGGTTCCTTGAATAATGTTGTATCATACATGTTGCGCTCTACACAAAACATAAACACCGCGCAGAAATATGACCTCTTCTGCGCCTACGACTTTTGCTATAATCTGTGTAGCCAGCGTTACCACTCCTGAGCTTTTTCTCTCAGATCTGTGATTTTTAGATCGTATTGTGGATTTTTGGTTATTTTTTCAAAAATTCGAGTTTTTTTTTCTTCAAATAATGTTTGTCCGACAATGTTTCATTGATTGTTGATTTTTCACATGACTAGTGGAGCATACTAATCAATTTAATTGAGTATGAGATAGTCACAGCCGCCCAATAATTATAATAACACCATGGGACTTATTTACCATGGCGGTTATTGTCAGACACTCAGTTCATGCTACTGTCTCAAATGAACGGTATTGATATGCATTGCATTATCTATAGCTAATTTGTGTTTCTTGGGTAACATATTTCTTGACATAGGCTACGCAGTAATGAGAACCAATCTGACCTGCATATAATCAGTGTGTAATAGGCCTATCAATCAATCAATAAACCCATAACCCTTCAGGGTCGTAGGGGTACCACATTGGATGCTTCAGCACACACAGTCCTCCAGCGAATTTTATCCTCAGCGATGCGGATGAGTGTGGAAATATCTTTCCCTGTCCATTCCTTGATGTTGTCTGTCCATGTCTTTATTTGTCCTCCTCTGCTTCTTCCTCCCTCGACAGTTCCCTGCAGTATTGTTTTTGACAAGGAATCGTGCCTGCATACATGTCCGAACCATGCTAGTTGTCGTCGTTTCACTATTGAAAGCAATGGCTCCTGAACACCTGCACACATCTCTACTTTATTTCTTACGTACACATTGTTTTATGTTCCCTATAGGAAATTCGTAGAATTCTTATGTATCATTTGTACTCTAAAGCCTGTAATCTTCTCTCCATGTCCGCAGTGAGTGTCCAACTCTCACAACAATACAACACAACAGAAAGCACCAGCGACTTATACAGTTTGATTTTCACTCCAACACTGATGTTGCTTTTCCAAATCACAGTTAGCCTTGACAAGGACGCGAAAGCCATCTCCAGCCTTATTTTTAGTTCTGCTTTGCATTTACCATCGCTGCATATACTGGATCCGAGGTATTTGAAGGTATTCACCTCCTCAAGCTTATGTCCATTCATCATGATATTAGTCTGCTTTTCTGTGTTTCTGCTGTTTACCAAGATTTTGCTCTTATCTGTATTGATTTCCATTCCGTACTTGTTGGTAACTTTTTCCAACTTTGATGTTAATTCTTGCAATGATTGTTCTGACCCAGCTATAAGATCAATATCATCAGCGAAACGCAAGTTGCAAATAGGACGACCTCTGATCGATATAGACGTGTTGTAATCATGTAATGTCTCTTGTATGATGTGCTCGAGATGGAGAGAGAAATCTCATCCATGTAACCACATCAAAAGGACAGCTGGAGAGGAGATGGGCACCACTAGCTAAACCTTTTGCCCACTGAAATACTACAAAAATACAGTAGGCCTATAGAAGTTAGTTAATCGTCATCACTGCACTCCGGACAAATCAATAGGTGCTCCGATCTATACAAGTAACAAAACAAGCCGTATCGACTACATGTCTCTACAGGTAACAAATAAATCATTAACAAAACAAGCCGTATCAACTGCATGTATGTACAAGTAACAAAACAAGCCGTATCGACTATATGTCTCTACAGGTAACAAAACATGCTGTGTCAAATATATGTATATACGAGTAACAAATAAATCATTCACAAAACAAGTCGTATATATGTCATACAAGTAACAAAGAAACCATTTACAACACAAGCCATGCCAACTATATGTCTATAAAAATAACAAATAAATCATAAATAAATAAGTCATGTCAGCTAGGCCTATATGTCTATACAAGTAACAAATAAAGATGAACAAAACAAGCCGTCTCAACTATGTCTCTATAAGTAACACCGTTGTGTATTTAGTATAGTGTTCTGGACAAATTATATATCATATCTACCCATGATATCTGCCCATGGTATCTGTCCATGATTTCTACCCATAATTTCTGCCTATCGTATTTGCCAGTGATATCTGCCCATGGTATCTGTCCATGACATCTGACAAATTGTGTGAGAGTGATTGAGGTTGCACACATGTCGTCTAACACAGTCCATTGTTCACCAGCGTGTAATAGCACTGGATGTACCTGCTGTGTAAACTTTCAGCTTCGTCTGAAGGTTATTGTAGCCATTTATATGCACACATATGAATATAATCTGCCGAAAGTGTTGCTTGCCTTGGAGATTCTTGAAAACAGTTCATCGTCAACTGTGACTTTTTGTGTGACAGTGTACTACTACCTAGATATGTGAATCTATTAGATATCGAGAGTGTAGGACTATCCCAGGACTGAATATTTGCAGACAGGCGCGCCTATCCTCTGACAATATTAACATTGGGATGATAAATATGTGTTGTATTATATACCCCGGTGGTTATATTTCTGCATCACGCTCTTAAATACACACTATTGAATTCGTGGTGGCTGGATTATCAGAACGCGACCTCTATTATTATCTGATGGTTTCAAACTCTGATATAAGCCTAACCATACTGGCACCCATGTGTTGCCGGGGCCAGAAAGGGGAGTAAAGAACGGCGACATTATTACCTGACATTCATGTTGTAAGAGGCAACTAAGCAGGTCTTGGGCTCGCGATGATTGTTTCGTCCCAAATTGGGTCAAAGTGATGCAGAAGCTATGCTGAAGTATGATATGCCAGACCGAAACGCACAAATATCGTAGCTATCGGACAATAAACAAACTGGAAAGTGGGAGATTGGAGGCAACAGAGATGTGGTTCTACAGAAGAATGCTGAGAATACCATGGACTGCCAGAAAAACTAATGTAGAGGTGTTGAAAGAGTCAAATGCGAAACGGACCTTAATCAACAATATAAGAAAAAGGCAATCTTGTTTTTTTGGGGTGTTTTTTTTTGGCCACTTCATGAGACAGGCAGGTTTGGAGGACATAGTCAAACGGGCAAAATTGAAGGCAACAGAGACAGAGGGGGACAGCGTGAGAAAATATTAAGACAGTTTGACAACCTGGCACGGCAAGGAAACAACAACGACTTTGATACATAATACTGTGGACATAGAGCTGTGGAGAGCCATGACCGCCTACGCCAGCCGGCATGGCACCTGATGATGATGACATGTATCGGTGTCTGCTATGGAAAAGCGGCCTTTATTTCAACAGCCGACAGAAAACGTCCCTGCACTCCTTCACATGAAAACATGCAGTAAAGAAAGTTTACGTTATTGGTCGACAACAACATTGTCGACAATGGCAATCAACCTGTTAGCAATCTACAATCGTCCGCTCGCTTTATCTAAGGCCGGAGACACGCAATTATTGAGTGTGCCTGCAGATTCTTCGACATAATGTAGTATCAATATACCGGACCAAGCATTAAATCATAACATTGCTTAAGCTGACCAATAATACTTGGCTGTGTATGCTTTATCAGTATTGTGTCTCGCGTTGATTGGTTGACACGATAATCACCAATTTTTGTTTTGAATACTGACTAGTAGTTCCAATCTTGACATTTTCCTCATCTGTCTATTACGTCAACAATATGTTAACAATTTGACTCCACCTCCTAGTCAACAGCTAGCAAAGAATTATTCACCCAATTCCAGTTTAATTATGTCCAAATATTGTACTCACTCAGGAAATACACTTTTAGCAGTGAAAGTATGAAAAATCTACAAGATCTGTTTAAAATAGGCATAATTAGAAATGTGTTCCAATTCTAACCATTTCATTGATGTATTCAAGTAGGTGATGTTGAGGTCAACTGTCATTTTTATTACAGTTAAAGTTATATGAACTTTAACATACTCAAATGGTACTAACATACACAAACATATGTGGATGCTGTACTAACATACACATTTGTATGTGGATGATGTACTAACATACCCAATCGTATATGAGTTTTGTCTGTCAGAATTTTGTCTGTCAGAGTTTTGTCTGTCAGAGTTTTGACTGTCAGAGTTTTGTCTGACAGAGTTTTGACTATCAGAGTGTTAGGGTTAGGATGATATTACTGAACAATATTATAGTCTGCCATATCGATGGAATATTAATCTGCTGAGTGCATTGTAAGTAGAGAACTGAAATAAGGTAAAAGAGATATCACAAACCACTAGTACCAAATCGTAGATCGCGACCATAGTTGAGGTTCTGAAGGGTTTGTTCTGAGGTCATCGGCTTAGGCAGTTAGATAATATTGATTTAAAACCAATTTTCATAATGTAGGAATAATTGTAAAATAACACATATAACTAGTAAAATATGATTAATTTTATGTTCCCAGTGGATACAATGAAGTATGTGAAACAAAAACAAGAAACGTATTAAACGTTGATAATTACATGAGGTTGGAATTAACGAAAACACGCCTTCGAATTGTTCAGGTTGCTAATGAAGTTACAGTATCAATTATTACACTAAATATGTCAAAGTAAATATGACATTATAATTATAATATAAATAATGTCATGTAACTAAAATAGTCTAGAAATAATAACTATATAGTAGGCCTAAGTGTTTTCTTTTACCAAAATATTAGAAATATCTTTTTAATGTATCGGAGTAGCGGGTTACTTCGCGTTTATACAATGGGATTACGACTAGGAAAATGATGAGAACCTTCGCTATACAACATATTAGAAGGCCTAAGATTTCAGAATGCAGAACTAAGAAATGTTAATATGAAGAAATGGACGCGTAGCATAATGTGAGAAACAGGTTACTCTTCTTATAGTAAGAGCTACCAGATGTCTTGAGTAAGCAACACCTCCTCACATTTTAGTATCTTATCTTCTCAGCGTCACTCACTCGCGCGCACACAGACACATACCCGTGATAGTAGCAAAGCACAACTCGGGTAATAGTTATGTGCGTTTACAGCTCCAGCAAGCATGCTCACGTAGGCTGCCAAGATGAACGTAGGTATGCAATATCACCGGTCGCTAAGGAATTTGCCTTAAAAATGCATCTACACAACTCTCAATCCACCTCTCTCTCCAGTTGTTCTTGTAAGTTAATGTTAACTGAAGGTGAAGAGGATGAGCAGATGTGTACGCTTGCATGCGATTGTGTGTGTGTGTGTGTGTGTGTGTGTGTGTGTGTGTGTGTGTGTGTGTGTGTGTGTGTGTAGCGGCAGCGTGTATGTCAGCAAAGTCGTAGGTATATCAGGTAAAATTCTAGTACCTGAGCATAATTCAGCATCAGTGACTGAGAGATAACTTGTGCATGTGGATTATTTGACACTCGATCAGTGTACGAGTGTATTGTGCTAAATATTGACTCACAAGGCGAAGGAACGCTATGCATTTTGCAGTTATTTAGTCAGCTATGCTATTCTTGTGTGGGAACCTATGTTCGTGCTAGAGTAATCGAAATAGACCGGGCCACCAATTTTTAATCAGATTTCCGCCGAAGACGGATGTGTCGGGCCATTGCCGCAAATAAAACGGTTACACAACGCATTTCCATTCTCTGGACTACATTCTGCTGGAAATCTAGTAGGACATGTCCTGCTACAAGAGAATTCAGCAGGAGTTTGAGAATGTACGCTGAAGAATAAGAAGAAGAAGAAGAATCAGATTAAGCATGACATACTGGTCTCCAGTATGGGACTACAAATGAACATTTAAAAACCCAAAAGATCTTAGGGGAAAAGCTCAAGAGTGGCAACAGTGAATAGATATCACGGGAATTAATGATTCTTACAATTTTTGTTTTTGTTGTGTAGACCCCATAAATTTATCCCATATATGAAAAATGTTGACAAAAGAATCATATGCCTGTTAACGATAGTAAAAAATGTCTGCAAATTAAAATGTAATGGCAATGCATTGATAACGAACAATAAAACATAATTTATGCTCGTGTCCATTTATCATTTTTATTGATAAATCAAATAATATTTTTCATAATATTTCATCAGGTCTTCGGGGACCTTCTGGGAGGACCACGTGGTCTCCAAGAAGTTTAAGTTTACAGTTTAAGAATCGCTGCTGTAAAAAATAAAAGAAAACCATATTCTCCTGCAGAAGTAGAAATGAAAGCAAACCAATCACAATGAACAATTCAAGTAAATGATAGTAGTGAGTACAAAAGCAAGATTTACTCATGGAAGTAAAAGTTGGAAGTTCTGAAACAGATCGAGAATTCGATTCTGGAATATGAGAAACGTGTATAGAATAGGCAATCTATAACAGAAAAAAGTGAACTACAATTGGGGCGCAGTACAGTTGGTAATGATTGAGCAAAATACCGATCCTTGTATAATCTCCTCGCTTGTGTTATCGATGCCCAAAAGAGCTGCACAAAATAACATTACTGTGAATTATCATGTATGTTGTAAGATGCTATTAAGGACATTTGAGTAGAATTGACTGTCTTATCTGATAGGTCAAATTGATGCAAAGATCATGCTGAAATAAATACTTAGTGAGACTGAGGTACAACTTTACAAGTCAAACTGTCAAATACTGCGTGTTTCCTGTTAAGGAGTTTTTGCTGTTGCCACGTCATGTACAGGGTGAGTTTTTTAAATTTACCCTTCGATAGAAAGAATCATAGTTCTTACTGGGGATCGATATTTAGACCTCAGTAGTGTGAGACCGACGCTACTTATGTAAAACGCAAAGTCAATTCAGTATCTCAATAGAGCTGAGCAGGTTATTATTTTCCACCTCAGAACAGGACACAACAGACTAAACAGCCACTTAAACAGATTAAGACTGGTTCCATCACTCTGTGTTCACGTGGGCAGGCAGCCCAGACAGCTGAACATATCCTGCAAGACTGCAGTACACTAAACCAGTTACGGAAGGGAAGAACAGTGGCCCACAGAGATGGATATCCAGAGAAAGCTGTATGGGAGCACTGAGGAGCTTTCAAATACAGCAGCATTTATTAAGAAAACCAGACTCTCTGTGTAGAAATGGCAAACTGCGAAAAAGAAGAAGCTTCACGATGAACGCACAGTCAATCAGAATATAGTCTGTATGGAGAGTTTAGTACATATTCCATTAGACATAATGGTTTACCATACACTATAATCTTATAGTCTGTATGGAGAGTTTAGTACATATTCCATCAGACATAATGGTTTACCATACACTATAATCTTATAGTCTGTTGCATACATTGTGAAGCTGGTCGAAAATGTACTTTACTTACGTACTATTGTTGAAATAGAATGCGTCGTGTAGAAAAGCGCAAATATCGCAGCTAAGCTGTATACAATGATACAGATCAATACTTTATGCGGAATTCATATTACTAACCAGCAGGACAGTGAGAGCTAACACACAAGTAGTGGCTAGTTGTACTAGCAAACTGCTGTCCTAGCAAACTGCTGTCCTAACAAACTGCTGTCCTAGCAAACTACTGTCCTAACAAACTGCTGTCCTAGCAAACTAGTGTCCTAACAAACTGCTGTCCTAGCAAACTACTGTCCTAACAAACTGCTGTCCTAGCAAACTACTGTCCTAACAAACTGCTGTCCTAGCAAACTAGTGTCCTAACAAACTGCTGTCCTAGCAAACTAGTGTCCTAACAAACTGCTGTCCTAGCAAACTACTGTCCTAACAAACTGCTGTCCTAGCAAACTACTGTCCTAACAAACTGCTGTCCTAGCAAACTAGTGTCCTAACAAACTGCTGTCCTAGCAAACTAGTGTCCTAACAAACTGCTGTCCTAGCAAACTACTGTCCTAACAAACTGCTGTCCTAGCAAACTAGTGTCCTAACAAACTGCTGTCCTAGCAAACTAGTGTCCTAACAAACTGCTGTCCTAGCAAACTACTGTCCTAACAAACTGCTGTCCTAGCAAACTAGTGTCCTAACAAACTGCTGTCCTAGCAAACTACTGTCCTAACAAACTGCTGTCCTAGCAAACTACTGTCCTAACAAACTGCTGTCCTAGCAAACTAGTGTCCTAACAAACTGCTGTCCTAGCAAACTACTGTCCTAACAAACTGCTGTCCTAGCAAACTACTGTCCTAACAAACTGCTGTCCTAGCAAACTACTGTCCTAACAAACTGCTGTCCTAACAAACTGCTGTCCTAGCAAAATATTGTTCTAACAAACTATTATTCTAATAAAATATTGTTCTAACAAACTATTATTCTAATAAAATATTATTCTAATAAAATATTGTTCTAACAAACTATTATTCTAATAAAATATTGTTCTAACAAACTATTATTCTAATAAAATATTATTCTAATAAAATATTGTTCTAACAAACTATTATTCTAATAAAATATTGTTCTAACAAACTATTATTCTAATAAAATATTGTTCTAACAAACTATTGTTCTAACAAACTATTGTTCTAACAAAATATTATTCTAATAAAATAATGTTCTAACAAACTATTATTCTAATAAAATATTGTTCTAACAAACTATTGCCCTAACAAAATTTTGTTCTAACAAACCATTGTTCTAACAAAAATTATCTCCTCAAAAATTACCCCAACTTCGAAGAGGGGGGGGGCATAAGAAAATACAATAAAATACTATATTCAGTGCTAACAAACAATGACAAACCTCTCCCTATTTTTACTTTTACGGTAAAACTACTGAAATATAGTGCTTTCTCCAACGTTCTCTTAACAGAAGTGAGGTTTGAAAATATAGTTCTTTTATTGTTTATTTTCTCTTCTGGATTTTCCCTTCTGTATTGTTCCATGCATTCTATCATTCTATATTCATATCTATTCCTTACATCTACAGGGTATTTTTGTTTTGTGTCGGGTTGTTTTTGTGCTGATCTGTCTATCTGTAGATCTTGATTTCTTCTATGTTCTATTTAAGGTTTCTTGTCCCTAGTCCAAATTGTCCTACAATGTTCTTGTGTCTTCCTTTCCTTATTTTTGCATTCATGTTTTCCATGACTATTAGAATGTCTGTTGTTTTTACTGGCTTCATTTGTTGTAGGTCTTCGTAGTACTGTTCTATTTCTTCTTCAGTGTAGTCTGTAGTTGGTGCGTATGTTTGTACATGGGCTAGATAAAAAGGTTTTGCTTTGATCTCTAGCATCAATAATCTGTTGTTTATGTCCAGTACCTGCTGATGTATTTTTCTTGTGATTTCTTGATCAGTATTCCTACCTCATCCTCACCCCCACCTTTTTCATGGTAATCTCGTGAATGTATAAAACTAACATTTTCCTTTCTCGTGTACCCAGCATCTTTCCATCTTGTCTCTGCTATTCCTAGAATATCTACATTTAATGCTTCTGCCTCCAATTTTAATTTTTCTAGCTTCCCTGACTGGTGTAGTGTTCTAACATTCCATGTGCGTATTCAATGTTGCTTTCTAATCGCCAGATGTTGTTGATCCGCTGCTTGGCTTTGGGGCGTACGTGCTTATTCCTAGTCTTGTCTACGGTGGCCAGCTCACATTCATGCCCCGAACTTGCCTGAACATGTACTTAGAATGAATGAAAACAGATTGCTACTACAAGCATTCAAACGGGTACCAGATGGAAAAATAAACAGAGGAAGACTAAGAGAGACTCTTCGCAGAACAACCATCAAAGAGGGTATAACTATACAAGAATTACACATACAGTAGCATCAAAGAGGGTATAACTATACAAGAATTACACATACAGTAGCATCAAAGAGGGTATAACTATACAAGAATTACACACAGTAGCATCAAAGAGGGTATAACTATACAAGAATTACACACAGTAGCATCAAAGAGGGTATAACTATACAAGAATTACACACAGTAGCATCACAGAGGGTATAACTATACAAGAATTACACATACAGTAGCATCAAAGAGGGTATAACTATACAAGAATTACACATACAGTAGCATCACAGAGGGTATAACTATACAAGAATTACACACAGTAGCATCAAAGAGGGTATAACTATACAAGAATTACACATACAGTAGCATCAAAGAGGGTATAACTATACAAGAATTACACACACAGTAGCATCAAAGAGGGTATAACTATACAAGAATTACACACAGTAGCATCACAGAGGGTATAACTATACAAGAATTACACACACAGTAGCATCAAAGAGGGTATAATTATACAAGAATTACACACAGTAGCATCACAGAGGGTATAACTATACAAGAATTACACACACAGTAGCATCACAGAGGGTATAACTATACAAGAATTACACACACAGTAGCATCACAGAGGGTATAACTATACAAGAATTACACATACAGTAGCATCAAAGAGGGTATAACTATACAAGAATTACACACAGTAGCATCAAAGAGGGTATAACTATACAAGAATTACACACAGTAGCATCAAAGAGGGTATAACTATACAAGAATTACACACAGTAGCATCACAGAGGGTATAACTATACAAGAATTACACATACAGTAGCATCAAAGAGGGTATAACTATACAAGAATTACACATACAGTAGCATCAAAGAGGGTATAACTATACAAGAATTACACATACAGTAGCATCAAAGAGGGTATAACTATACAAGAATTACACACAGTAGCATCAAAGAGGGTATAACTATACAAGAATTACACACAGTAGCATCAAAGAGGGTATAACTATACAAGAATTACACACAGTAGCATCACAGAGGGTATAACTATACAAGAATTACACATACAGTAGCATCAAAGAGGGTATAACTATACAAGAATTACACATACAGTAGCATCACAGAGGGTATAACTATACAAGAATTACACACAGTAGCATCAAAGAGGGTATAACTATACAAGAATTACACATACAGTAGCATCAAAGAGGGTATAACTATACAAGAATTACACACACAGTAGCATCAAAGAGGGTATAACTATACAAGAATTACACACAGTAGCATCACAGAGGGTATAACTATACAAGAATTACACACACAGTAGCATCAAAGAGGGTATAATTATACAAGAATTACACACAGTAGCATCACAGAGGGTATAACTATACAAGAATTACACACACAGTAGCATCACAGAGGGTATAACTATACAAGAATTACACACACAGTAGCATCACAGAGGGTATAACTATACAAGAATTACACACACAGTAGCATCACAGAGGATATAACTATACAAGAATTACACACACAGTAGCATCACAGAGGGTATAACTATACAAGAATTACACACACAGTAGCATCACAGAGGGTATAACTATACAAGAATTACACACACAGTAGCATCACAGAGGGTATAACTATACAAGAATTACACACACAGTAGCATCACAGAGGGTATAACTATACAAGAATTACACACACAGTAGCATCACAGAGGGTATAACTATACAAGAATTACACACAGTAGCATCACAGAGGGTATAACTATACAAGAATTACACACAGTAGCATCACAGAGGGTATAACTATACAAGAATTACACACACAGTAGCATCACAGAGGGTATAACTATACAAGAATTACACACACAGTAGCATCACATTGCTGGAATTGGAGAACTCTGGATTCTGCACTATGCACCGAGTTCGTCGCTGAATGAGTATAGATAGATATGATTGTTCTATGTCAATTATTACAGATATAAACCACCAATGTTAGTTTTAATGCAAGGCATGTCAGCTATTATGCAAAGTATGTCAGCTATAATGCAAGAGTTGGAAATGTCATTTTTCACTTCCATTTTTATTCTTCTTCTTACTTTTTCGTCATTCACCCATACGTCTACACAGACTATAACTTACCTATTACCCATCACTTGGTTTCGTATGTGATTATACATCTATACATCTACCTATTACCTTCCTATCTACTATTTACAGTTTTATTACTCGCCACACCATAGATATTCCCATATAATTCTTATATTTTATTAATTATGAATTCTTATATACTGCTTGTAAAAGTTGCCGGAAAATGTTCAAGTTATCTGCTATGAAAATGTTCAAGTTGGCTGCTATGAAAATGTTCAAGTTATCTGCTATGAAAATGTCCAAGTTATCTGCTATGAAAATGTTCAAGTTATCTGCTATTATAAAATTAATATCATCCCTCCACGTAAAGTCTGAGATTTACCATTTTCAAAAACCATTTATATTACTAAATGTCAACATCGAACTTCGTAAGGAGATGGGAATTGAGTTGAACCCTCTAAACTCCGTCAACTTGCAGATAATGCAGTCACGATGTAATCCATGCAGCAAAGCATTTCGTTTTCATGGCTACATTCTGCTAACTGGTGGGAGTTTGAACACGTATACACGAAAATATCGATATTGCCTGCAGAAAATATAGCGAGAGCAAGCAGCCATGCAGACCTAATTGACTATATGACATGGTAAACATTATGATTAAAATGCGCATGAATTTCTCAACGTTTGACTCCATTTGATAGCAAGTCTATGCCATAGGCAGAAATGTTTCTTGTGTAGAAAAACATCAATTCCTAGAGACGTTTTTAAAAACAATCTGTGTTATCTTAGGCCAGAGGAGAAAATGATTGATATCCTGGGATTTCTACGCTATATAAATTGCATCAATTGAGAAAGTAAAATGTTATTCTTGGGCATAGGAGCTCGTCAGCGTGTAGGAGTTTTGAATACAATGTTTTCTTGGATGCGGCGAGGAGAGGATATTAAATGACAGACTTGGTAAGGGTTGATTATAGAAGATCATTGATTGCGGTTGATTGATCTGGAGGAAAAGTTTTAGATCAAGAAAAGATGGCAGAAAGTAGTGACGTGTACACTGTGAGACATGAACACGGAAAAGTCTGAATGTGTTTTAAGCATCATATAAATGTAAACTGATAGGAGCGGAAATAAAATTTAAAAAATAAACATTTCACCTGTGTTGTTATAGCTGAGTTAGTTGTTTGTGTTGTTATAGCTGAATTACTTGTTTGTGTTGTTATAGCTGAGTTAGTTGTTTGTGTTGTTATAGCTGAGTTAGTTGTTTGTGTTGCTATAGCTGAGTTAGTTGTTTGTGTTGTTATAGCTGAATTACTTGTTTGTGTTGTTATAGCTGAGTTAGTTGTTTGTGTTGTTATAGCTGAGTTACTTGTTTGTGTTGTTATAGCTGAATTACTTGTTTGTGTTGTTATAGCTGAGTTAGTTGTTTGTGTTGCTATAGCTGAGTTAGTTGTTTGTGTTGTTATAGCTGAATTACTTGTTTGTGTTGTTATAGCTGAATTACTTGTTTGTGTTGTTATAGCTGAGTTAGTTGTTTGTGTTGCTATAGCTGAGTTAGTTGTTTGTGTTGTTATAGCTGAATTACTTGTTTGTGTTGTTATAGCTGAGTTAGTTGTTTGTGTTGTTATAGCTGAGTTACTTGTTTGTGTTGCTATAGCTGAATTACTTGTTTGTGTTGTTATAGCTGAATTAGTTGTTTGTGTTGTTATAGCTGAATTAGTTGTTTGTGTTGTTATAGCTGAATTACTTGTTTGTGTTGTTATAGCTGAGTTAGTTGTTTGTGTTGTTATAGCTGAGTTAGTTGTTTGTGTTGCTATAGCTGAATTACTTGTTTGTGTTGTTATAGCTGAGTTAGTTGTTTGTGTTGCTATAGCTGAGTTACTTGTTTGTGTTGTTATAGCTGAATTAGTTGTTTGCGTTCACTCTTACTGAACCATTACGATAGTGTGCGTGATTAGAGACGAGACCGTCAGCGTTAGAAGACCTATGTACAGGACTAAATTCGTTACATCTTTGATTATTGTACACTTCACTGGTCCCTAGTTATATATTTGGAGTCGCATGTCAAAAATAGCTAAGGCCCAGAAAAGAAATGCACGAAAATTATAGAAATTGGCCTTTCAGGTGATGCTTACATTTTCTGTACATAGGTCTTTATACCGGAGACCGGTCATGTTAGAGCCAAACACTATGATACAAGTCACGTTGCGCCATCTAGATTTAGGCCACGTCCGTATTTAAAGGAGACTTGTAACAGTTGTGCAGTAACAGTTTAGCGAGCTGTATTGCTGAGATGTAACCGTTTCGCGAGTTGTATTGCTGAAGTTTTGCTATATGTAAACCTAACACGAGGGTTACATGTTACTGTCAGAAACTACGTGGAAGCACTGCGAAACCCTATGCATCGCTTTAGTACTGTAAGTAAATAGAGATACTGAACCAGCTGCAGCAAAAATTCACCTAGTACTGTAAGTAAATAGAGATACTGAACCAGCTGCAGCAAAAATTCACCTAGTACTGTAAGTAAATAGAGATACTGAACCAGCTGCAGCAAAAATTCACCTAGTACTGTAAGTAAATAGAGATACTGAACCAGCTGCAGCAAAAATTCACCTAGTACTGTAAGTAAATAGAGATACTGAACCAGCTGCAGCAAAAATTCACCTAGTACTGTAAGTAAATAGAGATACTGAACCAGCTGCAGCAAAAATTCACCTAGTACTGTAAGTAAATAGAGATACTGAACCAGCTGCAGCAAAAATTCACCTAGTACTGTAAGTAAATAGAGATACTGAACCAGCTGCAGCAAAAATTCACCTAGTACTGTAAGTAAATAGAGATACTGAACCAGCTGCAGCAAAAATTCACCTAGTACTGTAAGTAAATAGAGATACTGAACCAGCTGCAGCAAAAATTCACCTAGTACTGTAAGTAAATAGAGATACTGAACCAGCTGCAGCAAAAATTCACCTAGTACTGTAAGTAAATAGAGATACTGAACCAGCTGCAGCAAAAATTCACCTAGTACTGTAAGTAAATAGAGATACTGAACCAGCTGCAGCAAAAATTCACCTAGTACTGTAAGTAAATAGAGATACTGAACCAGCTGCAGCAAAAATTCACCTAGTACTGTAAGTAAATAGAGATACTGAACCAGCTGCAGCAAAAATTCACCTAGTACTGTAAGTAAATAGAGATACTGAACCAGCTGCAGCAAAAATTCACCTAGTACTGTAAGTAAATAGAGATACTGAACCAGCTGCAGCAAAAATTCACCTAGTACTGTAAGTAAATAGAGATACTGAACCAGCTGCAGCAAAAATTCACCTAGTACTGTAAGTAAATAGAGATACTGAACCAGCTGCAGCAAAAATTCACCTAGTACTGTAAGTAAATAGAGATACTGAACCAGCTGCAGCAAAAATTCACCTAGTACTGTAAGTAAATAGAGATACTGAACCAGCTGCAGCAAAAATTCACCTAGTACTGTAAGTAAATAGAGATACTGAACCAGCTGCAGCAAAAATTCACCTAGTACTGTAAGTAAATAGAGATACTGAACCAGCTGCAGCAAAAATTCACCTAGTACTGTAAGTAAATAGAGATACTGAACCAGCTGCAGCAAAAATTCACCTAGTACTGTAAGTAAATAGAGATACTGAACCAGCTGCAGCAAAAATTCACCTAGTACTGTAAGTAAATAGAGATACTGAACCAGCTGCAGCAAAAATTCACCTAGTACTGTAAGTAAATAGAGATACTGAACCAGCTGCAGCAAAAATTCACCTAGTACTGTAAGTAAATAGAGATACTGAACCAGCTGCAGCAAAAATTCACCTAGTACTGTAAGTAAATAGAGATACTGAACCAGCTGCAGCAAAAATTCACCTAGTACTGTAAGTAAATAGAGATACTGAACCAGCTGCAGCAAAAATTCACCTAGTACTGTAAGTAAATAGAGATACTGAACCAGCTGCAGCAAAAATTCACCTAGTACTGTAAGTAAATAGAGATACTGAACCAGCTGCAGCAAAAATTCACCTAGTACTGTAAGTAAATAGAGATACTGAACCAGCTGCAGCAAAAATTCACCTAGTACTGTAAGTAAATAGAGATACTGAACCAGCTGCAGCAAAAATTCACCTAGTACTGTAAGTAAATAGAGATACTGAACCAGCTGCAGCAAAAATTCACCTAGTACTGTAAGTAAATAGAGATACTGAACCAGCTGCAGCAAAAATTCACCTAGTACTGTAAGTAAATAGAGATACTGAACCAGCTGCAGCAAAAATTCACCTAGTACTGTAAGTAAATAGAGATACTGAACCAGCTGCAGCAAAAATTCACCTAGTACTGTAAGTAAATAGAGATACTGAACCAGCTGCAGCAAAAATTCACCTAGTACTGTAAGTAAATAGAGATACTGAACCAGCTGCAGCAAAAATTCACCTAGTACTGTAAGTAAATAGAGATACTGAACCAGCTGCAGCAAAAATTCACCTAGTACTGTAAGTAAATAGAGATACTGAACCAGCTGCAGCAAAAATTCACCTAGTACTGTAAGTAAATAGAGATACTGAACCAGCTGCAGCAAAAATTCACCTAGTACTGTAAGTAAATAGAGATACTGAACCAGCTGCAGCAAAAATTCACCTAGTACTGTAAGTAAATAGAGATACTGAACCAGCTGCAGCAAAAATTCACCTAGTACTGTAAGTAAATAGAGATACTGAACCAGCTGCAGCAAAAATTCACCTAGTACTGTAAGTAAATAGAGATACTGAACCAGCTGCAGCAAAAATTCACCTAGTACTGTAAGTAAATAGAGATACTGAACCAGCTGCAGCAAAAATTCACCTAGTACTGTAAGTAAATAGAGATACTGAACCAGCTGCAGCAAAAATTCACCTAGTACTGTAAGTAAATAGAGATACTGAACCAGCTGCAGCAAAAATTCACCTAGTACTTAGCCTCTCTTACGCCTATCAACATAGATGTTTCTCATATTATCAAAGTGTAATGCTAATGGGTAACATTGAATCAGTAATGTTTGTTCAGTGAAGTGCGTGCTAGAATAATTAGAAAACTGGTCTCACAATCATATATTTTTTAGGCTGACGGGAATTAAACCAGGTCTGTTCTAGTGTCTCCGAATCGCTACGTCTGTATATAAAGTGGCGATGTGCTTAGTCAAGTACGGAAGACCCCATTTACTTGAGTTGCAAGGAGATTTGGTGCCGCTGGAACGGACCCGGTTCAATTCTCGTCAGCCTCAAGAATTTTTCATTTATCCTCATGCTTCCTACTTGAATTCAAAACAGAAAAATTCAAATGTAAGTAAAATTTTAAAACATAACACTTGTACATGATGTTGATGTATGTATGTGTTTGTAACTTTCGATCGGCAATAATTATAGTCGATGAAGCTCTTGCTTCCTACGTAAACAATTGATGAGTTTTTCTGTAGCTCTCTTGCATACCAAGACAACTTAGAACTATCAGCCCTGATCACAATGTTGATCAAGGCGAGACACGCTAGGCAGGCCACATGGTCCGCATGAAAGATAATCGTCTACCAAAGAAGTTGTTATATGAAGAACCCCCCAGACTGGCCCCCGCACGGCGCCTGATAAATAGCTATAGTTTATGTATATCGTGGTATTAATCTCGGCATTTTATACCTTAATCTATTTCTATAAGACACTATTCCTCTCTGCGTCACTCTACTACAGTCTCTCTCTCTCTTTCTCTCTCTCTCTCTCTTTCTCTCTCTCTCTCTCTCTCTCTCTCTTAGATTCAAAGTTTATTTGCCATGCCCCTCTATTTATTTTACTGTAATTAAAGACACGACCAAAACTCACGCGCACATGAAATCCAGTTCAGATATTGCCGGCTTCAGTTTTCTATGTCCACACCCCAATGCGATTATCTCCGAGCCTAACCTTCCAGACTTTATGGGAAAAAGGCCAAGAAACATGTGGCTCGTGTAGCTAGCTAGACGCCATAGTTTGATGTGAGTTTTCTAAACCTGTAGTCGTGAGCATGAATGCTTCAACGTGTGGTCATCATGTGCTGTGAAAGCGTTGCTTCGAGTAACCAGAACATCAATTGAACTAAGTTAATTAAACATGCCTTTGCTAAGTCAACGCAACCAGAATTCTAAGTATACCCACCCACACGCGTACACAACACGTGTAGTAGACTCGCACAAGCTAGCCCGTAGGTAAATGAAGTTAGAGGTACTTCTGCAAACTTCCGACTAAGAAATCAGAGCGCTATATTTAGTACACAGAAGAAAGTTAAGAAGTTCATACCCCCCCCCCCACCCTCAGTTTTCTAACAAATGGTCACTAAAAATTCGTGATGAGGAAGCTATCAGTAAAATTAATGAAATTATCTTTTTTTTTAATGCAAACAACCCTACCCCTGTCTCCCGCTGTCGATGACGTATAGGCCCAATACGGCCCTGAGCACAAACCAGAGTCGTACATATGACTGCTAAATGAAGTAAGGAGGTTCATAAAAGGAACCTATTCACTTTACTTTTGGGGATCTATACTTCACTTTGGGATCTATACTTCACTTTGGGGATCTATACTTCACTTTGGGGATTTATACTTCACTTTGGGGATCTATACTTTGCTTTGAAGACTCCATACTTCGTTTTGAAGATTCTATAGTTCGATTTGGAAAATCTATACTTCGCTTTGGAGTCTCTATACTTGGCTTTGGAGGATCTATACATCGCTTTGTAGATTCTATACTTCGGTTTGAAAGACCTATACTTCGCTGTGAAGGATCTATACTTCGCTGTGAAGGATCTATACTTCGGTGTGGAGGATATATACTTCGGTGTGGAGGATATATACTTCGGTGTGGAGGATATATACTTCGGTGTGGAGGATATATACTTCGCGTTGAAGAACATATACGTTATTGTGAGGGATCTATTCTTCGCTGTGGGAAAACCATTTTGTATAGGGAAACTACTTATCTGCAGTTGTTTTATCGTAAATGATTGGGAAGGAGTTAGGGGTGATGACAATTCATTTGTAGTTCTAAATATGGTATTTTATGTTTCTAGATATGGTATTTTATGTTTCTAGATATGGTATTTTATGTTTCTAGATATGGTATTTTATGTTTCTAGATATGGTATTGTATGTTTCTAGATATGGTATTGTATGTTTCTAGATATGGTATTGTATGTTTCTAGGTATGGTATTGTATGTTTCTAGATATGGTATTGTATGTTTCTAGATATGGTATTTTATGTTTCTAGATATGGTATTGTATGTTTCTAGATATGGTATTGCATGTTTCTAGATATGGTATTGTATGTTTCTAGATATGGTATTGCATGTTTCTAAGTGGGGAAGGTGAGACCCTAACACCAACGCCCGGTCATAGGTTTTTAGTGGAAATCGACCTGACTCGGAGCGGACGGTTCACTCCTTCGTTGTGATATCTGTTCTTTTCGTCCTGTCACATCCTACTTCTGTCACATCCAACTTCTGTCACATCCAACTTCTGTCACATCCTACTTCTGTCACATCCTACATTTAGTCTGTCTTCTGTGTCGATATGGCATTCTATGGGATGGTATAAGCAGCCCTCATTCCCAAAATTTCCTTACTTGATGGGACAATCAAACCCCATTCCCAAAGTTTCTTTACTTGATGGGACAAGCAGCCCCTATTCCCAAATCCTCTTACTTTGTTAATACAACATGCTTGACTGGTTGATATGGTCAAATATTGATATTTCCTGCTTATCTTTTATCTCCTGACAAGACAGGCGTGTAAGTGAGTGACAGAGAGACAGTGCCGCAGATAGGTCTTCAGTAATTGGAGGGAGTACCCACAAAAAGTTCAAGGTAATTCGTTAATTTTCCTGCGTACTTCATTCTTTTCTTCCGGAGAAATTTAAAGACAGATGTGCGAAATATCGTCAGATGGTCGGCGGGGAATTCACCCACCTTTATTTTAGCTTCATTATAGTGCAACATATACCACAAACGATTAACGTGATTATAGTGCAACATATACCACAAACGATTAACGTGATTATAGTGCAAGTTTTAAGTATAGACTTTGAACATTATATCGGTGATATCACGACCCAAGTCCACGTGAATAAAAATCCTGCATGCACATTTCACTAGTGTCACAGATCTTGGCCGATTCGGTTGTTACCGTACTTTTCATTGGTTGGGGCGCAAAGTATACAAGGAATAACCAATCGCAAAGTCGCATCAGACAAGATAAATCGTGACCGACGTTATATTAAATACGTCATGTGCTGTAATCCATGGTTAAGTCACTACTCTTAACTTATCCGACTTATCCGTTTATTTTTTCATTGGCTGAATATAAAATGTGATCAATGAAATAAACGGATTCATCGAATCAGCCAAGAGATGTGAAGCGGACATGGGATAGCCACCAGATCTTATTTAGCCAAAGGTTGGTCATAGATAAGTGATACTGCGTGGGATGTGCTCTCATGTCTATTCTAGGGAAAGACTTGCACAACCTCATAAAGTTGAGAACACCTCTTTACTCCTTTCACAGACTATCTCAAGAAGGCGTGTGTTTTTAACGCGGTACTCTGCTCAACTTTAACATTAAAAGAAGGACGGGCAACATGCATCTGATATGAGTTGGTTTCCTTTGCAGATGTAAGCTATAACTTGCAGACAAACTGTATTTATTTCCTGTGCTATGACAAACGGTTCAGCATAGAGAATCGACAAGAACTAGGAGTCTACTTTACCAAAAGGGCAGGGTTTACACAATTTACACAGAATTTACAGCATCGGATTACTGTCTTTGAAACAAATATAAAATAAAACTGAAATAACAAGCCGGCAGAAAGTTGAAATGTGATATGTGAAAGTTGAAATGTGAAAGTTGAAACGTGATATGTGAAAGTTGAAATGTGATATGTGAAAGTTGAAATGTGATATGTGAAAGTTGAAATGTGAAAGTTAAAATGTGAAATGTGAAATCTGAAATGTGAAATGTGAAAGTTCAAACATGACAGGATTCATGCAGAACTGTAGATATGAATCTAATTATTACTTAGAAAGAAAGAAAGAAAGAGGGTCCTTGAAAAAAAAAAGCTTTTGGTTTCAATGTTTGTGAATTGTTTTGGGGGGACTTATTTTATTTGTAGTTTTATCTGAGAAAAGAACCTGGTGTTGTTTACTATCTTTTCCATGTGATTTTTTTTAAAGCAATAAGTGACGCGTTCTATTTGACTAAGTGTAAGGTGTATATTTGACTAAGTGTAAGGTGTATATTTGACTAAGTGGAAGGTGTATATTTGACTAAGTGGAAGGTGTATATTTGACTAAGTGGAAGGTGTATATTTGACTAAGTGTAAGGTGTATATTTGACTAAGTGTAAGGTGTATATTTGACTAAGTGTAAGGTGTATATTTGACTAAGTGTAAGGTGTATATTTGACTAAGTGTAAGGTGTATATTTGACTAAGTGTAAGGTGTATATTTGACTAAGTGTAAGGTGTATATTTGACTAAGTGGAAGGTGTATATTTGACTAAGTGTAAGGTGTATATTTGACTAAGTGTAAGGTGTATATTTGACTAAGTGTAAGGTGTATATTTGACTAAGTGGAAGGTGTATATTTGACTAAGTGGAAGGTGTATATTTGACTAAGTGTAAGGTGTATATTTGACTACGTGTAAGGTGTATATTTGACTAAGTGGAAGGTGTATATTTGACTAAGTGTAAGGTGTATATTTGACTAAGTGGAAGGTGTATATTTGACTAAGTGTAAGGTGTATATTTGACTAAGTAGAAGGTGTATATTTGACTAAGTAGAAGGTGTATATTTGACTAAGTAGAAGGTGTATATTTGACTTAGTGGAAAGTGTATATGTGACTAAGTAGAAAGGGTATATTTGACTAAGTGAAAGGTGTATATATGACTAAGTAGTAAGGGTATATTTGACTAAGTGAAAGGTGTATATTTGACTAAGTAGAAAGGGTATATTTGACTAAGTAGAAAGGGTATATTTGACTAAGTAGAAAGGGTATATTTGACTAAGTAGAAAGGGTATATTTGACTAAGTAGAAAGGGTATATTTGACTAAATGGAATGAGTATTTTAAACCCGAAAATATCCACTCCTCCTGTATTTTGGACATAGATGTATATTAAAAGGAAATGGTAGACATATTGGCATAAGTTGATCACAAACCAAATTTGACCCTTGAACATACATTCGAACATGAAATTGATGGAATTGACGTGGTATTGACGTGGAACTGACATCGCACATTTGTGTTCGTCCATCATAAATGATGATGAACATTTTTTACATCAACTTTTGAAACTTCAGTTGGAATTACGTCCATGTCTAATAGTTCGTAGATGGCTAATGAGTCCTATTTGAGCTGTAAATGTCCTTGGACAGTTCTCGAATGGCATGACCACTGTAGACGGATTTTAATTTTATCCGTGACTTTCTAGCAAATCTCCGCTGTTGGACTGCAGCATTTCTCCTCTTTTCACAAGTTCATGCGCTCTTTTTGACCGTAGAGCGCCATGTAAATCTATTTTGTGCAATGTTCTTCCCAAGTATCTTGTCCTATTTCAAAGGCTTTCAGTGAGGTCTTTAACGAATTCTTGTAGTGCTTTTTTTGTTTGCCCCCTTGAGAACGTTTGCCCTTCTGCAACTTACGATAGTGAATTGTCTTTGGCAGGCGATCATGTTGTATAAATACCACATGACCTGCCCAGCGAGTCTGTATCTGCATCAGAATAAAGTCAATGCTAGAGATACCAGCTCCGTCAAGGACAGTGGTATCTGGAATCTGATCTTGAATATTGAAGAATGTAAAGTAAGGAATACATGGGGTGGGGTGGGACAGGAATTACTTCCGAAACATGACTTAAGTCCAAGCCTAAACATGACTTAAGTCCTAGCCGAAAAATGACTTAAGTCCAAGCCGAAACATGACTCAAGTCCAAGCGGAAACATGACTCAAGTTCAAGTAATCGTCACCTAACAGTCAGATTATAAGAACACTGTTAGAAACATCGTGATACCTGATAGAAAAGAGGGACAAAATGAGACAGAGAAAAAGAGAGAGAGAGAAAGTGAAAGAGAAAAGATACAGATCAATATGACATGAATATTGAGAGACAGTTAACCAAATAGAACCGGCAGAATTGTGTTCAGAAAGGGAAGTTAAAATATAATAACACTATCCCTCAGAGGATGTCGTAAAAAATAAAAATAAGAAAATTGAAGCTTCATATCTAAGACAGTTTGTTCATTTTACAAGACATTTGTACAGACAATGCTTGTAAGATAGAATTATTATGTCATATTATATTCTGTCTTGCGATGATGATTTTATAGACTACTTTCTTCGTATTCAATATTCCTAATCAACTGCAGAAGATTGCCAGCACTGCTACTTTGTAATACTCTACATTATATCTGCAAACAGCAATATTTCCCAAAATTAAATATTAACTCCTTGTATACTACAAGCCTGTTGGAAAGGTACGGAAATGGACATGGTTTTACTGTTTGCTTATTATATAGTTCATTTTCCTTCTGTAAAATAAGCTCATAATATGTGATTTTAAACCGCCTACACTAAAACTTAAACCGCCTACACTAAAACTTAAACCGCCTACACAAAGAGTTCAGGAGAACCACCGTGGTTTTCGATATAATTGAACACATAAAAACATTTGCAACAAGAACTATTGGAACAACATGTGTGGAACAACATCTGTGGAATAACATCTGTGGAATAACATCTGTGGAATAACATCTGTGGTCAATTATATTGAAAAATAGAGACTGAAATGAGAATGAATGCTTATTGGCCAGCGGTAAGAGCATACAATATGAAAATGCACGCAGCACGATAGAGAGGAAGACCAAGAAGAAGTTGGATTGGAGGAGTTACCAATGTTCTGAGACTCCATAATATTACTGCATACCAAGCGACTAAGCATGCCATAGCCCGAAAATCAATGATCATTCAATCCTGCGTCACCTTACAGCATAAGCAGATACAAGACAATACATGGATAGATAAACATTGTCCTGTGTTGTTTATCTGTGTTGTGGACATTCTCATTTTGTCTTTCCTTTTCTAGATTAATCTTTCTAACTCGCTGTCTCGTTCTTGTCTCCGAAATGTATTAGTTTGCGTTGTTATTTTTTTAAACATTTGTGTCTAAAGTAAACCTTCCTCTATATTCAGGTCTTTGTGGCAATTTGTGATGGAACATTTCCGTCCCATTCATCATCAAGTGTCATGCCGGCTGGCGCAGACAGTCATGAATTTCCGCAATTGTCTATCGAATTATCTTGCAGCATTATTGTTATTGACTGTTTGTAACGATGTTCAACTATCTTCATTTTTCTCACACTCTCCATCTCGACATCACTTTCGTTCAATCTATCCATTATATTCTTAAAGCTACTGTATACAAAAATTAATACTAAAATACATGGACATTTAATGTCTTCAAACTTCCTTACAAAAGCTTATATATATATATATATATATATATATATATATATATATATATATATATATATATATATATATATATATATATATATATATATATATATATATATATATATATATATATATGGTACAGCACATGTAGTCGCCGCCGAGTATTCGAGTTTATTCCCTTGTCTATGTTTGTAATTATCATATTCATCATTTAATGTTTGAAATAATTATTTAGTTAGGGTTTGAGTTAGGTTTACGATAGTTGTGTTTCACATAACTAGCTCTAACCCCAAACCTAGATTTAAAAAATATTTCAATTATTAAATGATGAACATGAAAATGTGTCATGTATTGTCTGGGTATCCTAATAGTCTATTTGTGTTTTTCTATTCAACCGCCAGAGAACTATATTCACGATTTTAGATAATTTCTTGTCGGTGCCCGAAAGAGCAGCAAAGAATAGTATCATTACGATCTGTTATATATGTCGTAAAAGACAACCAAGGAGATTTAAAGATAAAGTAGGCTGTTCCATCCCGCAGGTCAAAGTGACTTAAAAGACAATGAAGTTTTCGAATAAAAAGCGTAACTATCGTTTCCATGCTATAAACCATGGCACAAATATTACATTCTCTGAACTACATGCTGTTATTAGCCAGGAGCTTGAGAACAAAATCAGAAGAAGTTGACAATGTCTTTGTTGCCAGCACCTAGCATATATGTAAGCACATTTCATATGGCAGTGTGTGGGGGGCATTCAAACATCTTTGTTGTGAGGCACGTAACTTTCAACCACAAAAGCTGGATTATGATGGTTATATCAGGTTGTATGATCATAACAATATTAGAAGTCAAAGTTCTATCAATCCTAAAATATGTCAGTGTTGATTGTAATATCCGCATGCACCATAAATTATTGCAACGTATTTTCTCATGAATCTATGCTTAATTTCTCATTACATTCTTATCAATTTCTTCTGGAATTTCTCATCACACTCTTGTGAATTTCTTTTAGATTTTCTGAACAATTCCTTCTAGAATGTTTGAACAATTCTTAATGAATTTCCCGTTTTCAGATGATTCCTCCTTGTGGGTTCTATATTGATGACCCACATAAAAGCGATCCAAATGTTTCACCAGTGACCCACCAGATCAACCACCCAGCAATAGCACAATCCTAGAAGATGTCATGCTTATACAAGGAGAATGTCGTCATGTGAATGTCATACTTTACTTAATCTCTACAATGATGTTTCTATCCTCTCTGAGTTGGACGCATGCAAACCATTTGACTACATGAACTGTGTGGTCAAATGTGACCAACATATATATCACCATATGGTTGTAAGTTTTCACGCAATTCAACATCTGCATAAACAATGGTCGAGAATGCTGTTTTACCACGTACATATAGAAATACTAGCAGGACTAACTTACGCGTCATAGTAAGAGATGGTAATCAACATACAGTGGCGTATTTCCTTCGAATATTCCACGTGTTTAACCAAATTTCTTTATATAGCTAGAAACACATACCAGGGTAGTTTGTCGCGCCGATCCTACGCTGTGCTTCTTATATTTCTATCTGACTTTTCCCGTGTTGATTCTACGCAGTGTCCCTTATATTATTG
Source organism: Meghimatium bilineatum (assembly GCA_034231615.1). Lineage (NCBI taxonomy): Eukaryota > Metazoa > Mollusca > Gastropoda > Stylommatophora > Philomycidae > Meghimatium > Meghimatium bilineatum. The sequence goes on along the minus strand of CM067305.1, from coordinate 725,370 downwards.
TATACGTTACTTATATTATCTTATCTGTTCCTTATATTATCTTATCTGATCCTTATATTATCTTATCTGTTCCTTATATTATCTTATCTGATCCTTATATTATCTTATCTGTTACTTATATTATCTTATCTGTTACTTATATTATCTTATCTGTTACTTATATCATCTTATCCCGCTTGTAATTAGTGATTTTTGTATTTCTAGAGGCTTATGTGTCTACACACAAACACACACACACACATACATAGACTTCATACGTGCATCCTCAATGTACTCATATTGCCCACACAGTGAAAGTAGGCGTTTTCTTGGTTTGAAATAAAGGACTGGAGAACTTCATGTCTCCTCCCCCCCCCCTCCCCAAAAAAAACCACAGAAAGGAAACAATATCCCTAATTGTCTTAATCTATAGGTATGGAAACAATCAGCCAACATATTGGTAACTGTCTTTTAAACTCTCATTGAGAGTCCTCAAATTGTACACACATTGAGGGTCCTCAAATTGTACACACATTGAGAGTCCTCAAATTGTACACACATTGAGAGTCCTCAAATTGTACACACATTGAGGGTCCTCAAATTGTACACACATTGAGGGTCCTCAAATTGTACACACATTGAGGGTCCTCAAATTGTACACACATTGAGGGTCCTCAAATTGTACACATATTGAAGGTCATCACATTTTTTCAGAATCCAATAATATTGCCAGCAGAAGATGTCAAGTATATTGGCGTGGGCGATCATATATCTTCACAGTTCTTTCAATCACCAGGAGTATTCAATTTTAGTTCTTCTGTTAAATTTTTATAATACCACTTAACCAGAATCATCATCATCAGGTGCCATGCCGGGTGGCGTAGGCGGTCATGGCTCTCCACAGCTCTCTGTCCACAGTATTATTTATCTAAGTCGTTATTGTTTCCTTGCTTTTTCTTATATTGTTGTTTGTTTGTTTGTTTGTTTTGCGTTCCCTCCATTGTAACCAACTCGGATATCTGTGCGATTTCCGCTGGGAGCGTGATTACGTTGTGCCACCGTTATGCGCCTTGTAGGCCTAGCACATCCGATTTCGGCATGCCTTGACAATTCGGGTGGGCTACCCTTAGCCCGTGACAGCCTCTATATCTGTCTCCAGGGACGCGTAGTGGCGACTCTTCGCCCAGACGATTTTTTCTCTCGTCTGACTCCACTGTCTATGAACTTGCCTCGTGTAATTGGGCGTGCTGTGCCTGTGCCCATTGGGTACTGAACCGTTTCTCATCCATGAGCCTGGTTCCTTAAGGGGAAGAACTCAACAGAGGAGTTGGACCCTGGCTCTTTCGCCCTCTTAGCCGAGGTGTCATTCACCGACATCGTGTACCCCTTGTCCAAGTTCGAGTCTCACACCACGCGTTTGAGAGCAAGGCGTTCTCGAGCTGAGTGTCCTTGTCCCAATAGCGCCTGAGCCCATCAGGTACTGAACCCTTTCTCTCTTCAAGTGTATTTCCGGTGTAGGAAAACCTGACAGTAGAGTTGGGCCAGGGCTAAATCGTTGTCCCTTTTGTGCCTAAGCCCATCGGGTACGGAACCCTTTCTCTCTGCAAGTGTACTTCCGGTATAGGAAACCTTGACAGTAGAGTTGGGCCAGGACTACCATTGTTGTCCCTTTCTTGCCTAAGCCCATCGGGTACAGAACCCTTTCTCTTCGCGAGCATATTTCCGGTTTAGGAAGGCTCGACATTAGAGTTGGATTAGGTCTTCTTGCTTTACCAAACGCCAATGAATGGGTCTGGGTCTCTGCCTGTAAGGAACACAGGTAACTAGAAGCTCGTCTTGAGCTGACGGAGCTTGTAGTTCCCCTTTCCTAGGGACTTTTAACTTTCTATTTGCAGTTCACGCTGCCCTCTAGCGCTGTTCTGCCCTTTCATTGTTTCATTGTACTCGGTATGAAATCTATTTGTCTCTCGCAATGCATCTACCTTTACGTGCATTTTACATTGGCCGCCCCTCCAATGTTCGGACTGGACTGACTAGCTTCACTGTATGTCGACAGTGTCACTATATGTGGTGATGCTGGTGGTGTCGGAGATATTGTCTGTCTCTTGTGCAGTCAAATCTCTTTCCATCTGCTACCTCCACATTCTCGGACACGATCCCCAAATGATTTGGCCAGAATCAGCTCGAGCTGCTGTATTTCTGTTTCCAGGGTGCACCGCGTGGAGGTACATTTGATATCTTGGTTATCTGCTAACCCAAGGTCCGCCTAGAGCAATGCGTTCCCTTTGCACCCCTCTTATATTGTTGATTAAGGTCCGTGTCGCATTTAACTCTTTCAACACCTCTACATTAGTTTTTCTGGCAGTCCATGGTATTCTCAGCATTCTTCTGTAGAACCACATCTCTGCTGCCTTCAATCTCCCACTTTCCAGTTTGTTTATTGTCCAAGACTCGCACCCATATGTTAGTAAAGGGGTTATATAGCACTTCAGAACTCTCTCACCTCTAATGACAAGGTCTTATTACACAGTATATTTTTCATTTTTCTGAAAGTTGTTTTTGCCTGTCCTATTCTGCTTCTTATTTCTGTTGAACTTCTTCCATCTGCTGTAATCGTTGTACCTAGATATTTGAATTGGTGGACCTGTTTCAATACTATATCATTCGCTATGATCTTGCAAGGTGTGTTATTTTGTTTCTTTGAAATAACCATTACTTCTGTTTTCTTGATATTTAGGAAGAGGCCTTTCTCTTTACTTTCTGTGACTACTATATTAATTAAATCTTGAAGGTCTTCCTCACTTTTTGCAATCAGAGCAGTGTCATCCGCATATCTCAAAATTATTTATGTTATGTCCTTCCACGGATATTCCTGGGATATCTACTATTGCACGCATTATGTTTTCACTGTATAAAGAGACCAGGTCTGGTGAAAGCATGCATCCCTGTCTGACTCCTTGTTTTATTTGTTGAAACGGGCCAAATTGATTTCCTACTCTTATTGCTGCTGTTTGTTGCCAGTACATGTTCTTGATTATTCTTAAATCCTTGCTGTCAATGTTCAGATTCTCTAACATGTGTATAATTTCGTTATGTTTAACTTTGTCAAAAGCTTTAGTGTAGTCTATAAAAAGAGGTATAGATCTATTTTTACCTCAATAGACCTCTCTATTAGTGTTCTCAATATATAAATAGCATTGTTGGTGCCTTTGCCTTCTACAAAACCACATTGTTCTGGACTTATTTCTGACTTTATTTTGTTCCTCACTCTCTTCATGATGATTTTGAGAAGTATTTTGGTTATTTGACTCATGCGGCTGATTGTACGGTGTTCTTCACATTCGGTGGTCCCTGGTTTCTTAGGTAATGCTATGAATATGGACCTCATTAAGTCATCGGGTATGTTTCCGCTGTTATATATGTCATTCAGCAATTTTGTGATTATTTCAACTCCAAAGTCATCTAAAGCTGCTAATTCTTCTAATGTGATATTGTCTGGACCTGGGGCTTTGCCATATTGCATGTGTCTTAGTTCCTCCCTTACTTCTGCTGTATTGATGGACCCTCGCCGTTATCTTGTATGTTTATTTCTGGTCTATTGTCATCATAAAGTTCTTTGATATATTCTGACCATCTCTGTACTATGTGATCTATTCCCATTAATACCTGCCCTGTCTTAGATTTTAGGCACCCTGTAACTGTGTGCGTTCTGTTTCCTGTTATCACATCAATTTTCTTATGTAGTAATGTCGTATCTTGATGGTAATGCGATTCTATTTCTGTACATTTCTTGTTCAGCAAGCTTTCTTTTGCTATTTTGCATTTCTCTCGTATCTCCTTATGTATTTTCTGATATCCCACTATCTTGTTTTTATTTTTCCTTCTGGTGCTTATCAATTCTAATATTTCTTCTGTCATCCATTTTTGTTTTGATGTATGTTTTACTTTTGGTATTATCTCTTTAGATGTTTGGTTTATCGACTGTTTTAGCATGTTCCATTGATCTTCAATACTTGGAATCTTAACCAGAATATCCACAATAATCTTTCTATGAATATCCGACCGTCTTCATTCTTCTTCTTCTTCTTCTTCTTCTGCGTTTGTTCTTAAACAAATGTACATGAGCAGGATGTAGTTCGAAGAACGGATTGCGTTGTTTTAGGGTTTACAGCTTGAATGACTACATTATCTGCACTTGTCGCACTGACATATCCAACTTCAGCATGAATACCTTATCGTCAAATATTGTGTGTGTGTGTCTGTGCGCGCGCGCGCGCCCGCCCACTAATGTTACCTTCTATACATCTTGAGTATTGGATTCGGTCGTGGGATTGACCACCACATCTCCTGGAGTGACAAATCAAAACAAATATTCCACGGATTGAATCTCTCACATGTATATGAACAATATAATTGGTTCCCAGACCAGGCAGGGAGAGAGGAAACAATGTCTGAGAAAAACAGGAATACAATAGCTGAAAAACAGGCATACAATAGCTGAAAAACAGGCATACAATAGCTGAAAAACAGGCATACAATAGTTGAAAAACAGGCATACAATAGTTGAAAAACAGGCATACAATAGCTGAAAACTATTAAAGAAGAATGTGTAGAATATGGAAGGAACTCAAAGAACAAGAACACTATAGATAGGTTTTTTTGGTTACCTGTGCTCCTTAGGGAGTTAAAATACAAAAAATAAAAATGACGGATTCTGACATTTTCCCCAAATTTCCAGAATGTTCTGGTTTACAGGTAAGTTAGCAAGGTTGAAATTATGCCCGCGAAGAAATGTAGTTACTGCGCTTCTGGGCTAAAAATAGTTTGCCATACTTTTTACGTTGAGTATTCACAAATGTATGGTGTACAGAAGATGTCATATATTTAATACACGTACAGCATAGCCAATCATTGATTACCATTGAAGCACAAACTACTTTGAGAATCGTGTGATGAAATAGTGAAGATAATGATGAAATCGATACTTCAAGGGCAGTTACCAAATATTCAATACATTTACAAGGTCCAAAGATTGCATCCGGTCTGATAACCAGGCATCATGGTTTGACCTTTAGTATAATCTGCAACAATGTGATTTGAGATGAATATTCTGAGAAATAGAATTTATATATATACATATATGTATGTCTATTATAAAATGTAATCTGTATGTCAGGATATGCGAGGGTATGGAGTCTGTATGTCAGGATATGCGAGGGTATGGAATCTGTATGTCAGGATATGCGAGGGTATGGAATCTGTATGTCAGGATATGCGAGGTCATGTAATCTGTATGTCAGGATATGCGAGGGCATGTAATATGTATGTCAGGATATGCGAGGTCATGTAATCTGTATGTCAGGATATGCGAGGTCATGTAATCTGTATGTCAGGATATGCGAGGTCATGTAATCTGTATGCCAGGATATGCGAGGTCATGTAATCTGTATGCCAGGATATGCGAGGTCATGTAATCTGTATGTCCGGATATGCGAGGTCATGTAATCTGTATGCCAGAATATGCGAGGGTACTCATACAGATTTTAAAGCAGAATTGAATAATTTCTCTTCATTCAAGTAAGTATAAACTTTGTAATTAGATGACCATAGCGTTACAGCAGTGACATCACATAATAATGGATGGATTTGTCACCTGACCTTTGATTAGTTGTACCAGTAACAGATTGCAGGATAATTGCATTACAAGGATGTCATAGCTCTTTGTTGCGTAGAAAACAAGCGCGCGCTTATTTGCACGCGTTATATCTACCAAAATTGTGCTGGGTTTGAATTCCCGCGCGCGGATAGATCCACGCACACATTTACGAATTTCAGACGAATGACTCACCTGTATCGCGTCTCCCTGGAAAAGTAACTCCTTCAGAAAGTTCTGGAACTATGAATTTTAAAATGAATATGGGGAAAGATAGTCCTACAACAGGCACAATAAAACTATTAGTCGTGTATCCAATAAAGAAATATGTTGATTGTGAAATACAGCAAAGTCAAATAATTTGTCCTCTATGTGAAAAGTTCACAAGATGGTAAGCATTTCATTTCCTTAACCAGACGCTAAGTATGAAACAGTTGTTGTAAGCAAAACAACTGTTGCTAACCTGGACCTAAGCATGCACGCCGGCTTTCTCCAGGAAAAGTGCCGAGCAAAGAGATGGAGCGCGTACGAGTATATTGTCAGCTTACTACTCGCTTGCTCAACGACTTGCAACCAGTCCAGAAGTTTTGACCTGCAGCCTGATGGTGAGAGCTTGTTGGATTAGAATAGTCAGGGAAAGGAGCTGTTAAGAATAACGGCGGCTTCTGTAATCAAGTAACTAAACATACATGGTTTGGAGGGGAGGGAGAGAGAGAGAGAGAGAGAGAGACGCGGCTTATATTTGTTCAGATACACAAAGTAATAATGGCATACACACGACAGAAGAGGATTGACTTTATAATAATCGTTTGTTTGAACATTCAATATACTGTACTACATCTATTGTCGACAGAATACAAACATTGAATATACTAGATCTGTGGTTGACAAAATCCACTCAGATTTTTGGCAATCATTTTCGACTGTTGTAAATTATTAGGAACATAACAACATCAAGTGCCGTATACCCAACGACGGTTAGCTGCAATGGACCTCCAACAAACTCTAGCTCTTGTTTTGGTGGTACACTCTGCTAGACTGCAATCTGTTCATCTCGTGACGAAAAATGACAATTCCGACTTAAGGAAATAAAGAAGCCAGCTGTTTTTTTTCTATGAAGCCAGACTAGTAATAATCAATCAATAAAGTACCATGTCAAAAGTCATATGCGATCATGTCTCTCCACAACTGTTAACAAGTTCTCCACAACTGTTAACAAGTTCTACACAACTGTTAACAAGTTCTCCACAACTGTTAACAAGTTCTACACAACTGTTAACAAGGTCTACACAACTGTTAACAAGTTCTACACAACTGTTAACAAGGTCTACACAACTGTTAACAAGTTCTACACAACTGTTAACAAGTTATCCACAACTGTTAACAAGGTCTACACAACTGTTAACAAGTTCTCCACAACTGTTAACAAGTTCTACACAACTGTTAACAAGGTCTACACAACTGTTAACAAGTTCTACACAACTGTTAACACGTTCTCCACAACTGTTAACAAGTTCTCCACAACTGTTAACAAGTTCTCCACAACTGTTAACAAGTTCTCCACAACTGTTAACACGTTCTCCACAACTGTTAACAAGTTCTACACAACTGTTAACACGTTCTCCACAACTGTTAACAAGTTCTACACAACTGTTAACACGTTCTACACAACTGTTAACAAGTTCTCCACAACTGTTAACACGTTCTCCACAACTGTTAATAGGTTTCTCAGATCAGGAGCCGTGAGGTAGATTTTCTGAGATAAGGAGCTGTGAGGTAGATTTTCTCAGATCAGGAGCTGTGAGGTAGATTTTCTCAGATCAGGAGCTGTGAGGTAGATTTTCTCAGATCAGAAGCCGCGAGGTAGATTTTCTCACTACGATGCAGGTCTCCGAAATGCCGCAAACCTTAAACAGTTTTTCCTGGAAATTCCCTATCGACAATACATTCTGAATGGTGCCGCCTTATGCAGCCGCCTCTCTACATCATAGCACGGCACGGCCCTGATAACAATCCAACCATCAACTTCCCTCAATGTCTTTTCTTACCTGATCTTCAAGGTGAGTAATATTCAAAGTTCTTCTTGACACATGTCCTAGAAATCTTTACTGCTGGTATCTAATGTTTGCTGTTTCTGAACAATTCAATCTCTCAGTTATTCTACAATAATTACATTGAATAAATAGTCCCCATCTTGACACTGAAATCTCTCAGTTATTCTACAATAGTTTCATTGAATAGTTTCCATGAATTTATTGAGAAATATTCCCGAGTGTGTCTAGCAAATGCACAGTCAATTATAATATTGTTATTTTACCTACAACTCCACACAAATGTTTTACATCAAAATGTATTCAGCATAAACACCAGGTCCGATACAAGATACTGGAAGCTTTCGAATTTACTTCAATGTACTTTTTCTGTTCAGTTTTCTTGCAAGCATCACATGCAGACATTTTGTTACTGGTCATCAAATGTGCACAATGTATGCAATAAAGATAATGTCATCTCATTTTGGGATAACAAGAGAGTTATTCAAAACTTTGGAAGAAGCTCAATAGAAGTAAGAAGCAAAATAGTACAGGAAAAACCAACATTCAGAAAAATGAAAAATATATTGTGTAATATGGCCTTACATTAGAGGTGATGAAGTGAGCTCTGCAGTGCTACATAGTTCTATAATAACATACATATGCGAGTCTTGGACAATAAACAAACTGGAAAGTCGGAAATTAGAGGCAGTAGGGATATGCACTAGTAGCATCATTAGAAGGGCAACTACAAAGACAAATTACATAATCATTTCCAATACTTGAAGAGAACGATACAGCAAGATACACAACGTTATTCCAGGTTAAATGTTCGTGGCAGCGTTTTCTCTTCTCAGTGATAGTAATAACGTTAGTAGAGAACGAATTAGAAATCCTTGCAATAATATGTGTAGCAGTAGTCACTTATAGTAATTACATTAGTAGTAAGCGAGTTAGAAATACCTGTAATAATAGGTGTAGTAGTAGTCACTTATAGTCATTACATTAGTAGTAAGCGAGTTAGAAATACTTGCAATAATAGGTGTAGTATTAGCAAATATGTAGGTAAAGAGTAAATCAGAACGATTTGACCCTTATCTATGATTGAAGCGTGAAATTGCACTATTTTACACTCTTGAACACAGGACAGACGGCGTTTAAGGTTGTATTCGGTGTAATGTCTGAAGTGGTAAAAATATTTTCTCGAGATTCAATAATTAGTAAGCGGACAAAATCATATGATTTCATTAGTGTATAGAAACTTGACATGATGCACAAATATAAAGTACATAGTAGTGGGTCTATCTAAAAATAACATATAAGGCAAAAATGTGTATTGATACATTAGATGGTTACTAAGGTAACTACATTTGTTTGAGGGCAGAGTTAGTGAAACGTGCTCTAGTAGGTGGCATGCATATATAGTAACGCTTTCTTCTTGTGATATTCCTCTATACAATTATGTTTCCATTATTCTCGAAACATTATACACCGTTGAAAGTTGCAGTCTTCTAGGTATAAAATAAAACCCACTGAGTAACAAAAATGATACAAGAGTTCAATTGTTTATATAATTCTTTGTCATCGAAACAACAGAAATCCATAATCACATTGTCTCCAGCCTAGACAGTCATAAAGAAATTAATACACAAAGTATTATCGACTTGGTCGTCGTTAAATCTATAACTGTGTATTTCTGCATATTGCTATCAAACTCTGCACGATAAAGCAATGGCACATCTTGAAATATTTATGTTTCCTGATCAGGCAGGAGATGTACAGATGTTGAAAAGAGACTTTTTTGTAGGCTAAGTAAAGTTCTGGGTGTGGAAATTTGAGACAAGAGCTGCTTTGTGTGAGGGAAGTCCCGGCTTATACAAGTAGATAAGAGTAACTACCAAGATTATAGCCACCAGAAACTCCCATATTTGATATGACAACTCGCGAGTCAACAAAGTGGATTCGGGGTGATTCTTTCCGTTATGGGAACATAACCTTTTTTTATTTGAATGTGAATCTACGTTTGTTCTCTACAACAGTACCGGAACCACCACTTCATATTTCTTGATAAGGACAAATTCCTGTACTTTTCAACATTCACATATGCATGACTGATGTGGCACAGCTACAGCCATGAAGGGTTGTTGTATGATGTGGCACAGCTACAGCCGTGAAGGGTTGTTGTATGATGTGGCACAGCTACAGCCATGAAGGGTTGTTGTATGATGTGGCACAGCTACAGCCATGAAGGGTTGTTGTATGGTGTGGCACAGCTACAGCCGTGAAGGGTTGTTGTATAATGTGGCACAGTTACAGCCATGAAGGGTTGTTGTATGATGTGGCACAGCTACAGCCGTGAAGGGTTGTTGTATGATGTGGCACAGCTACAGCCATGAAGGGTTGTTGTATGATGTGGCACAGCTACAGCCATGAAGGGTTGTTGTATGATGTGGCACAGCTACAGTCGTGAAGGGTTGTTGTATTATGTAGCACAGCTACAGCCGTGAAGAGGTTTGATGATGAGTAGGATGATGATGATGTGGATGTGATGAGGAATTATATTTTCATAAAATTGAGTTCAGTGCTATTTGTCTAATGATACACACCCCTGACGACGATTTCAAAAAGAGCAGTGAACCAACATAGAACCGGAACCATCAGCCGTTATACCATGAGAGATTTACTGAAGCGGAGATCTGAGTATCTATGTCCGGTGTGCGAAGAGGATACAATATACCTAATAAATACCTTATACCTAATAAATACCTTATACCTAATAAATACCTTATACCTAATAAATACCTTATACCTAATAAATACCTTATACCTAATAAATACCTTATACCTAATAAATACCTTATACCTAATAAATACCTTATACCTAATAAATACCTTATACCTAATAAATACCTTATACCTAATAAATACCTTATACCTAATAAATACCTTATACCTAATAAATACCTTATACCTAATAAATACCTTATACCTAATAAATACCTTATACCTAATAAATACCTTATACCTAATACACACATCAAGATTTGAGAGTTCACACGAAATGTTTAAATATCTTTGGTTACCAGCAAGCGTTCCCGTACACGCACACACACACGACACACACACACACACACACACACACACACACACACACACATACACTCACACACACACACACATAGTTCATATTTTAGTTTCAAAATGATACAATGATACCATTTGAAAGTTCATAGTTTAGTTTCAAAATGATACAATGATACCATTTGAAAGTTCATAGTTTAGTTTCAAAATGATACAAAGATACCATTTGAAAGTTCATAGTTTATAGTTTCAAAATGATACAAAGATATAATTTGAAAGTTCATAGTTTATAGTTTCAAAGTGATATAAAGATATCATTTGAAAGTTCATAGTTTAGTTGAAATGCTGTGGCAGCGAGTGCTCATTGTTTAAGATGGAGAGTAACTTGTATGTTTGGTTTAGATTTTGTTTCCCTATGTCCGAACTAGATAGCTCAACTATGTTTGTGGGTCAGAGGTCAGCGTGTATGTGAAAGACCTGTAGTATTTGGTCTTAATGCATTTCGCGTGTTGGACGTAAATTCCAGAATATGTAGCGTGAAATTAGAACTCAGCGTTCTTGTTGCTTGGGTACGCTGGCGTCTTCTCCTTGAACTCAACATTAATTTAATCTGACTATCTAGGCGCCGGGGCAAGGAAACTATATCAAATATGGGCTCTGTGGTCAGATAGGGCAATATAAGTGGTAGACACTTAGGGGAAGGGGGAACTATGTAGTAGACGGACGCTCGGATATGAGGGGAAACAATATCACTGATGGAGTCTTGGAACGAAGGACTATATCATGACCATGCTCTTGTGAAGAACAGCTCATCCACTATTCTAATCTAGGGTCGTGTGTGCGAAAACTATAATAAAAGAAAGGCTGTCTTACTGTAAATATGTAGATTGGTTATGGGGTTGATAACTTCAGCTCATGCAACAACCAGGCAGATTGGATCCTGCTAGAGACCATACTTAAACTATCTGACAACCTGCTAGAGACCATACTTAAACTGAAAACCCTGCTAGAGACCATACTTAAACTATCTGACAACCCTGCTAGAGAACATACTTAAACTATAATCTGACAACCCTGCTAGAGACCATAAACTATCTGACAACCCTGCTAGAGACCATACTTAAACTATCTGACAACCCTGCTAGAGAACATACTTAAACTATCTGACAACCCTGCTAGAGAACATACTTAAACTATCTGACAACCCTGCTAGAGACCATACTTAAACTATCTGACAACCCTGCTAGAGACCATACTTAAACTATCTGACAACCCTGCTAGAGACCATACTTAAACTATCTGACAACCCTGCTAGAGACCATACTTAAACTATCTGACAACCCTGCTGGAGACCATACTTAAACTATTTGACAACCCTTCTAGAGACCATACTTAAACTATTTGACAACCCTTCTAGAGGCCATACTTAAACTATTTGACAGCCCTTCTAGAGGCCATACTTAAACTATTTGACAGCCCTTCTAGAGACCATACTTAAACTATTTGACAACCCTTCTAGAGACCATACTTAAACTATTTGACAGCCCTTCTAGAGACCATACTTAAACTATTTGACAGCCCTTCTAGATACCATACTTAAACTATCTGACAACCCTGCTAGAGACCATAAACTATCTGACAACCCTGCTAGAGACCATACTTAAACTATCTGACAGCCCTGCTAGAGAACATACATAAACTATTTGACAGCCCTTCTATAGACCATACTTAAACTATCTGACAGCCCTTCTAGAGACCATACTTAAACTATTTGACAGCCCTTCTAGATACCATACTTAAACTATCTGACAACCCTGCTAGAGACCATAAACTATCTGACAACCCTGCTAGAGACCATACTTAAACTATCTGACAACCCTGCTAGAGAACATACATAAACTATTTGACAGCCCTTCTAGAGACCATACTTAAACTATCTGACAACCCTGCTAGAGACCATAAACTATCTGACAACCCTGCTGGAGACCATACTTAAACTATTTGACAGCCCTTCTAGAGACCATACTTAAACTATTTGACAGCCCTTCTATAGACCATACTTAAACTATCTGACAGCCCTTCTAGAGACCATACTTAAACTATTTGACAGCCCTTCTAGATACCATACTTAAACTATCTGACAACCCTGCTAGAGACCATAAACTATCTGACAACCCTGCTAGAGACCATACTTAAACTATCTGACAACCCTGCTAGAGAACATACATAAACTATTTGACAGCCCTTCTAGAGACCATACTTAAACTATCTGACAACCCTGCTAGAGACCATAAACTATCTGACAACCCTGCTGGAGACCATACTTAAACTATTTGACAGCCCTTCTAGAGACCATACTTAAACTATTTGACAACCCTTCTAGAGACCATACTTAAACTATTTGACAACCCTGCTAGATTACATTAAAAAGATAAAATAAACAAGATTGTGTGGCAGGAATTATTCTGAAATCACAGTCGGAGAGGAAAGAAGACAAACCAAGAATTACCTGGAGGAAAGAAGACAAACCAAGAATTACCTGGAGGAAAGACTTATATACGATACACAAACATGTTTATATACACATAATTCCTAGCAATAGCTAAAAATAAGTCCAGATAGACGATGTTTTCAATAACTTGTAGGGATAGAACTCAGCAGGGAATTTAAAGATGAATAGTTAAATAAATCATCGTAATGAAGCGCCGTCTGCGCAGCGAAGGCTGACTGCAACAGACTTCCAACGTCCACTGTCTCTTGTCTCGGTGGTGCACTCTGCTAGACTGTAACCTGTACATTTCGCTATGTTACTCTTCAATATGTAGGCCTATCTATACTTACTTGTTGTTCGCCTTTCTTGAAATCAATAAATAGATACGTTCTATTAAATATTATTTTCTTACTTGCTATTCCTTCACAATAATTATTTATATTTATATTTATATTTAGAAGAAATTGTTGCATAATATTCACATTACAATGTCAACTGTACAATGACAAAAACTAATATTCACATTACAATGTCAACTGTACAATGACAAAAACTAATATTCACATTACAATGTCAACTGTACAATGACAAAGTCTAATATTCACATTACAATGTCAACTGTACAATGACAAAAACTAATATTCACATTTCAATGTCAACTGTACAATGACAAAGTCTAATATTCACATTACAATGTCAACTGTACAATGACAAAGTCTAATATTCACATTACAATGTCAACTGTACAATGACAAAGTCTAATATTCACATTACAATGTCAACTGTACAATGACAAAGTCTAATATTCACATTACAATGTCAACTGTACAATGACAAAGTCTAATATTCACATTACAATGTCAACTGTACAATGACAAAAACTAATATTCACATTACAATGTCAACTGTACAATGACAAAAACTAATATTCACATTACAATGTCAACTGTACAATGACAAAGTCTAATATTCACATTACAATGTCAACTGTACAATGACAAAGTCTAATATTCACATTACAATGTCAACTGTACAATGACAAAGTCTAATATTCACATTACAATGTCAACTGTACAATGACAAAGTCTAATATTCACATTACAATGTCAACTGTACAATGACAAAAACTAATATTCACATTACAATGTCAACTGTACAATGACAAAGTCTAATATTCACATTACAATGTCAACTGTACAATGACAAAGTCTAATATTCACATTACAATGTCAACTGTACAATGACAAAAACTAATATTCACATTACAATGTCAACTGTACAATGACAAAGTCTAATATTCACATTACAATGTCAACTGTACAATGACAAAGTCTAATATTCACATTACAATGTCAACTGTACAATGACAAAGTCTAATATTCACATTACAATGTCAACTGTACAATGACAAAGTCTAATATTCACATTACAATGTCAACTGTACAATGACAAAAACTAATATTCACATTACAATGTCAACTGTACAATGACAAAGTCTAATATTCACATTACAATGTCAACTGTACAATGACAAAGTATAATATTCACATTACAATGTCAACTGTACAATGACAAAAACTAATATTCACATTACAATGTCAACTGTACAATGACAAAGTCTAATATTCACATTACAATGTCAACTGTACAATGACAAAGTCTAATATTCACATTACAATGTCAACTGTACAATGACAAAAACTAATATTCACATTACAATGTCAACTGTACAATGACAAAGTCTAATATTCACATTACAATGTCAACTGTACAATGACAAAGTCTAATATTCACATTACAATGTCAACTGTACAATGACAAAGTCTAATATTCACATTACAATGTCAACTGTACAATGACAAAGTCTAATATTCACATTACAATGTCAACTGTACAATGACAAAGTCTAATATTCACATTACAATGTGTACTGCACAATGACAAAGTTCCAAAATCGCACACATGTTTTCTTTTAGTGATGTTCGTACACAGCCAAGAAAAACACAAACCCGGGAAGTTTTGGCAACAAGAATACATTCCTGATGTAAACAATAGCTACAGAATAAAGGCATGCGATGATTGTATTCACGTGACAATATCACAGAAATTGTCATGATGTGGCTGTTAGAAGAAAGGTCATAGATATTCTGTACAAAGACAGCCTGACATGGTTGTGATCGGGTTGATACGACTCAAGCATTTATTGGAGCACACTGTGAGAGATGGTTGCGAAACAAAGCAATGAATAGTGTTGATGTCCTACACACAAAAATAAGAACGAGGTGGTGGCCGTTTGAACGTTTCGAGTGTCGGTGAAAAAATATAAGACAATAAAGAATATTGTCAATCAATGAGCTCGTCAAATGTAATCTTCTTCTTCTTCGGCGTTCATTCTCAAACTCCCGCTGGATCTCTCTTTTAGCAGGATGATTGTCCTACTAGATTTCCAGCAGGATTTAATCCAGAGAATGGAAATGCGCTGTGTCGCCATTTATTTTCGCCACAGGCCCGACACATTTGTCTTCGGTGAAAACTATAATCAATATTCTTACCTGTCAAACCACCTGCGGAGTTTAGGTCTTCAGAAACATCGTCTGTCCTGTAAACATTCCTGCCATACCTAATATATGTTATTTATCAATTGTCTCTATTTTCCTAGAATAATAACCGCTCCTTAAAGTTTTCATAGAGATGCGTCAGATGGCTTACTATTGGAGACTATTTTCATGTTTCCGTTACTCAATGATGTCACGTGGAGCGCATGGCCGTGTAAACACCGTTCTAAGACCCTTGAGGTCCCGGGTTCAATTCCTTTTTTCTTTTGGAGGTACAATCAAAATCCGTCCTGTACATGTCGCAGCGTCTGCTATTTCAAAGCGGCCTTTATTTCCACAGCCCATAGAAAGCCTCTCTTCAATCCTTAACAGGAAAACATGCAGTAACGAAAGTTTAATGATGTCACAGCTAGGTTTTGTCACTAGATCTTGTTGTGTTTTCGTGAGTCAATGATGCCACAGCTAGGTTTTTTCATTAGATCTGCCTGTATTTCATTTTTCAATAAAATAATTGACCTTATATAAAGCTACTATGGCAATCTTGCTAATGATTTGTGTGAGATTGTTTGTTCTTGTATATGCAATCATGGTTTCTTGTTATATTGTTGACTTGAATGAAAGCAGTCTTTAGACTTTAGAAGCATAACAAAGCATGAGACTCCGGACTACTTTCGAAATATTTTTACAGATATAAATAGTTTCAGTCTGACCACTATGTGGAACAATCATTTCAGAAATGTTCAATTCTTCTTTCGAATCATTGATTGGAAAATCTCTTTAAAAAACAGCCAATGTTTGTGACAAGTTCTTGAGAAAAACACTTTAGGCTGACCACAACTTTCTTCAGATGAGTTTATGCAGTTTTAATTATGTAAACTGAAATATAAGAAAAAAGATACTGTTACTGCTGTAATAATTTACCTCTATACTGGCGGCGTGACGTTGACTAATGTCTGTTAGAGAACATACTGGCGGCGTGACGCTGACTAATATCTGTTAGAGAACATACTGGCGGCGTGACGCTGACTAATGTCTGTTAGAGAACACACTGGCGGCGTGACGCTGACTAATATCTGTTAGAGAACACACTGGCGGCGTGACGCTGACTAATATCTGTTAGAGAACATACTGGCGGCGTGACGCTGACTAATTCTGTTAGAGAACATACTGACTGCGTGGCGTTGACTAATATCTGTTAGAGAACACACTGGCGGCGTGTTCTGACTAATGTCTGTTAGAGAACATACTGGCGGCGTGACGTTGACTAATGTCTGTTAGAGAACATACTGGCGGCGTGACGCTGACTAATGTCTGTTAGAGAACATACTGGCGGCGTGACGCTGACTAATGTCTGTTAGAGAAAATATAGATGTCTCCAGATATTGCCATTTCTCATCACATGCTGTAGAAACATGCACTGTCTGCCTCTAGATATTCTCACGTTGTTTTTTTTACTCCAGAATACCTGCAGATTTGTACATTATATTACTTAGTAATCCACAGTATTTTCATCATTCTTCTAAAAATGTCCAGTTCACTATGAGCTTTTTTGGTGTGTACACCACATACTCCAGATGTGTAGACCACATACTCCAGATGTGTAGACCACATACTCCAGATGTGTACACCACATACTCCAGATGTGTAGACCACATACTCCAGATGTGTAGACCACATACTCCAGATGTGTAGACCACATACTCCAGATGTGTAGACCACATACTCCAGATGTGTACACCACATACTCCAGATGTGTAGACCACATACTCCAGATGTGTAGACCACATACTCCAGATGTGTAGAGAACATGCTCCAGATGTTAAGAGAACTTGCTCCAGATGTGTAGAGAACTTGCTCCAGATGTGTAGAGAACTTGCTCCAGATGTGTAGAGAACTTGCTCCAGATGTGTAGTGAACATGCTCCAGATGTGTAGAGAACTTGCTCCAGATGTGTAGTGAACATGCTCCAGATGTTAAGAGAACTTGCTCCAGATGTGTAGAGAACTTGCTCCAGATGTGTAGACAAGACTTGCTTAGATAGCACATCCTAACACTGTCATGTGCACATGTATTTATAGTTCTAGATTGCATAAATATTGCAACTGAACAACAATAAAACATCTAAAACATGAAGCCTTGGCGCACATTTCATGCAATATAAGAGCTAAAACATGAAGCCTTGGCGCACATTTCATGCAATATGGATACAAAATCAATTGTTACCAACAAATCTTTAAGAAGACAAGTTAGGAAAAATACAAGAAATACTTGAAGAAAGTAAATACAATTCTACCTAGAAACGTATGACAAACGTACAGCTTGACATGAACTTGAGTGTTAGAACATATCAAACGTGTTGTTCTGTTTTGTGAAATTCTTACACGAAACGCATCATTATTTGAAGGCTTGTTTTTTCAATTATCTGGTTACTGGTGAAATAGAGTTGTCCTAGCACGTCAGTACACCCAGCCTATCAGTTGTGATTGTTACCCACAGGGAATTACTGTTTATTGCTGCCGGTCTCTCATTTATTTGAGCGTGGCTCCACAATCTGAGGAGGGCATGTGTGTAAACTTGGAAACGTCTATTGTGTAATTATGTCTACATTACAACATATACATTTATGTATGTGTGGCGTTGTACGTATGTGACAGTGTGTATGTCGCATAAAAGTTTATTACAGTTGTAATCTCTACTGAAATCACTCATGTGTGACAGTGTGTATGTGTTATTGCAAGACTTGATGCGTTTTAAGACAAAAGTATATTCCCCACAAAACGTATCTATGTGAGTGAGTGTACTGTGTATGTGTCGGTATATGAGTGTACTGTGTCTTTTAGTGAGTGTAATGTGTATATGTTGGTATATGAGTGTACTGTGTGTTAGTATGTGAGTGTAATGTGTGTGTGTTAGTATGTGAGTGTACTGTGTGTGTGTTAGTATGTGAGTGTACTGTGTGTGTGTTAGTATGTGAGTGTACTGTGTGTGTGTTAGTATGTGAGTGTACTGTGTGTTAGTATGTGAATGTACTGTGTGTTAGTATGTGAGTGTAATGTGTGTGTTTGAGTGTACTGTGTGTGTGTTAGTATGTGAGTGTACTGTGTGTTAGTATGTGAGTGTACTGTGTGTTTGTATGTGAGTGTAATGTGTGAGTGTTTGAGTGTACTGTGTATGTGTTTGTATGTGAGTGCACTGTGTATGTAGAACATACTAATTTTCTTAACCAAATAACTGTTATCTGTTATGGTTTCACGAAGCTAGTGTGTGTGTTTGTGTTTGTGTGTGAGCGGGTATGTATATGGTAATTCTTGCACCATATGAGTTTTGGCTTTCCTTACTCATTCGCTGCACACAGTGATGATTTCTGTCATACGCAACAACATCCATAACATCATCAACAACACAAATAACATCGCAATCAACACACTAACATCATCAAAAACATCACTAACGTCATTAGCATACTCGCCATCACCCACTAACATCATAAACAACAAGACTAACATCAAAATCAACAACATCACTAACATCATCAACATCACCAATATCATCAACAAACATAAGTTATGTTACACAAGTGATATCCCCACCTATCTCCAAAAATGAATTTGTACACAAAATGGCTCGGCCCAATTTGGAATGAATACTTTAACACCAGATAAACTGCTAACCCACATATCACAGAGGCCCACGATCATAGACCACGAACACATTCTCTCTAGTTTGTCTTGTCCTTATAATGACTGCCCAAATATTTCCTTGTGGTACCAATGTTAGTGATAAATTTATCCGTCACGATAGCAGATTTTAAATTCTGAAACATTGAATTTCACCAGGCTTTTAACAAAACTATTTTTTCAAAACTGTTCCCTTTTTTACCGTTTTCTAGTGTAGATAATATGTACGCTACAGAAATCTGATTCGACATGCGAAAACTGCACACATAGGATCAGGAGGTTTGCCAAATAACTGGAAGCACACAGGAAAAGAAACAAAACATCGACGTTTAGACACAAGATATTCATCAGGGTAGATATCATATCACAGGATGACTTGAGGGCGGAATTAATTTTGATCACTTGATACTAATTAATGAAACCACAAACACAAGATATTCATCAGGGTAGATATCATATCACAGGATGACTTGAGGGCGGAATTAATTTTGATCACTTGATACTAATTAATGAAACCACAAACACAGGAGTGGGATGAATATTTGTTGGTGGTCCATCACAAGATGATGATGACCTCTTGTGTACATTCAGTTAGCATTATATCCTTGATTGTGAGTTCGTAAATGGCCAATAAGCCCTAATCGGGCCGCAAATGTTTGGACAGTTCGGGCATGGAATGACCAATGTAAACGGTTTTTTGTCTAGCTGTAACTTTCTAACTACTCTCCGCTGTTGAGCTGCTGCATTTCTCTTCGTTTCACATGATACTGCATCCTTTTGACTGAAGATCGCCTTGTAGATCTATTTTGTGCATGTTCTTACCATGTATCTTGATCTATTTCAAAGACTTTTATTGCGGTCTTTAATGCGTCCTTGTAGCGCTCTTTTTGTCACCTTCAGATACTATGTCCTTGTAGAACTCACCATGAAGAGGTATCTTTGTCAGGCAATGATCTGGCATACATACCCCATGACCTGCCAATCTAATGTGTGTCTGCATCAGAATTATGGAGATGAATACAACAAAGTAATATAATAAATGAAGGGTACTTGAGAAAACAAAGCCAACAGAAAATGAACAAAACACAACATAATATCTTTACGCCAATTTGGTACAATACGGTCTTCTTTTCTTTACACCCTTCATTCACACACGAATAGATATCGTATCAGTTACACCCTTTTACAGTCTTTACATCCTTAATTTGTAGGTATATATATCGTATGTTTATCATTTTAGTCGGTCTTTGTTGTTTTTTCCATACGACTTTACCTCGAAGAATATTCTATTTTCATGAAGTCTTCATATGGACACCAGACGGGTAAAGAAAACAGGGAAGACCAGAAACAACGATTAGAAAAACATTTATGAATGAATTAAAATCAACAGGCATAAATGCACAAGACCTGCAATCCTTGGCAGCTTACCGACAGGCATGGAGAACTATGACATCCGCCCTATGTGCCAAACTTGGCAAAAGAGGAACTGACAGACTGACAGATATTATATTTTTGCAGTCACTGATGTCGTTAAGTGTCTCGAGAAACATATGTTCACTGTAGTAGCTCGGGCGTGTCGTAGAGATTGCTATACACACAAGATGGTACATTTATCTGATGTTATCTATCTATATTCATTAGTATTCCTTGAAACTTCAGACTAGTTTGAAATATCAAACTGGAATACTGATATATGCGTTATTAAAATGGTCGAGTACTGTTATATTTTTGTTTCAGCGTAGGATTATATGTTATGACAGACTTAGTTGCTCAACTATTACACATATCTCTGCTACTGATTTCATATCTGCTACTGATTTCATATCTGCTACTGATTTCATATCTGCTACTGATTTCATATCTGCTATGAACACTCATCCAACACTTCATTTCTCATCAGACAATCAATAAATCAAGTGACCTGCCGAGTGACCCATTCAACAACGTTTCTCTCTTCCTTCATCTGTCTCTTCTCCCCTTGAACTTTCCGGTGGCTACTAATAGTTCAAGTGTTGTTCTTTCTATCACGTGACCTACAAATCATGACTGCTTGATTCTAATTTTTGCGATAATTTGTCTCTTCTGTCCAGCATCTCTGAGAACCACTACAATAATTATCTTAGATGTCCGTGGTATTTTCAGCATTTTTCTCAAAAATCATACGTCATTAGACTACAAGCTTTTTGTTTACATTCCATGCTTTACATCTAAAGGAAAAAAAATGTGTTTCATATAACACCCTAGCGCTCTAATTCACTGATCCGTTGATAGTACTGGCACTCGCACCCTAGCACTGGACCTCACGAATATCTTGATAGTGCTAACACCCTAGCGCTGGAAATCACGAATCTCTTGATAGTGCTAACACCCTAGCACTCAACTTCACGTATTGGTTTATGTAGTTGATAATGTCGTTGTTAATTCCAGTAACATTGAACCTGTTATGTTATTTCTGCAGTGTGTCCCATTTTTAAGCTCTATTTGCATGCAAAAACTGCTAAATGCAGGCAATAATCTTCAGAAGTAAGTTTTTAAATATTTCTGTATGAGTGCCTGCAATAGAATACGTCATCTATGTAATGTTTTCTTGTAAAAACTAATCTCAGGTCAGCCTGAACATAAAGATACGAGTTGAGTTTCCTTCAAAAACTTAAAGTAAACAACTAGACCCATCAACTTTACAAGGAATGGGCACGAAACAAAGAAATAACAGTATTCATAACAGTTTCAACATTTCAACATTGTGGTCTTTTAAATAAATACAAGGCAAACAGTAAAAATAGTAAAAATAATGGCACAATCTCAAAAAAATTAGACGGCAGCAGACACCTAATAGCAGAGACATCCAAAGTAACAGTGACGAACGTATACACAATTATTGTCATAGAGACGAGCATTGAAAAATCTGGGGGATGCGAACACAGTTAAACAAATATGATTGAAAACAGTATGACAACATAACGAAGGCACAATCACTCAAATATAAATAAATGAATGATTAATATTAGGACCAAGCGGCTTAAGGGTACAAAACTGCATTATATATATATATATATATATATATATATATATATATATATATATTAACCCTAACCCTTATATATATATATATATATATATATATATATATATATATATATATATATATATATATATATATATATATATATAGCAATTTTCAAGGGTGTATTTAGCGCTATCGTCAGAGGTGCAATATCTTTAGGTAGTAACCTAAATGCCAAGGGCACCACTATGATCAGATCTACTGAAATGTATAACGTCAGGAGAGTAGGTGTTCTGTGAATCATGAAGATGTTGACAGAAAGGTCACATAGTATTTTGCCAGTTTCACCTTATATATCTCTTGTCACATGGTTTACAATGAGAAAGTAAATGACGTTACAAGATTCGCACGCGAAGACGTCGTCGATAGTGAACCGTTTTGTGAACCGTTCTTGGTAAATGAAATGAAGCAGATCTGAGCCACATAGGAACATGTGTATACGCGCAAGCTTCTGCAACGAAACCGTTTCAGAATGGTGTGAAAAATTAGTCCTGAGGTGATTGTGAACCAAGATGTTGTTAAGGTTTTTTTTTTGACAGGCTTATAAACATCTAGAGGAAAGTCTTGGAAGACTGCAAGTGTTGAGGATCAGATTACAGAGGGGGGAATAATGTTGGAATAAGATAATACGGACAGTAGAGTTATGTGGGTGAACAATAAGGACACGTTCACCTCTATCAGAAGAGGAAGAACTATGAGTCAACCAATTCTACCACATGCATGACATATCACAGTATCACAATTCTTTGTGACGATTTCGGACTCTGCCAATACACAGGCAGATTGCACGGGCAGGGTACACAGGTAAAGTGCACACAAACCGGTGAAAATTTACTAAAATACATGCGGAAGGGTGCACAGGCAAAGTTGTGGAAAACTTTCAGGCAAAACAAGGAAAATAGTTTTCTACCATGCACAGGTAAAGTGCAGGGTGCACAAGCATGATTCAGGGTACACATGCAAAGTGCAGGGTGCACAAGCATGATTCAGGGTACACATGCAAAGTGCAGGGTGCACAAGCATGATTCAGGGTACACATGCAAAGTGCAGGGTGCACAAGCATGATTCAGGGTACACATGCAAAGTGCATAGAAAACTGTGAAACATGTCTTCTAACATACACAAATT
Source organism: Meghimatium bilineatum (assembly GCA_034231615.1). Classification (NCBI taxonomy): domain Eukaryota; kingdom Metazoa; phylum Mollusca; class Gastropoda; order Stylommatophora; family Philomycidae; genus Meghimatium; species Meghimatium bilineatum. Next base: position 701,712 of record CM067305.1, on the reverse strand, counting down.
CCATCTGAATAGAAAGATGTATTTTTTTTTTTTTAAACTGCTTCTTGCTCAAATATGGGGTCTTCTGTGTATTAAAGAAAGCTCTGATAAAAAGTCGCCATAGAAAACAGGAGCTTCGTCGCTCGTAGTTCTTGGGGATAGAAACACACAATATATGAATTCTTCAACACTAGTCACGTGATGTATAATATGGCACCAGATTCTACAAGTACAACCGATGTGGTATTGATAACAAATTGTACAAGTGAACCAGTCAGGTACTTAAAACAACATATTCAAGTCCATATACGAGGTACTTATAACAACGAATTGTACAAGTGAACCAGTCAGGTACTTAGAACAACATATTCAAGTCCACATACGAGGTACTTATAACAACGAATTGTACAAGTACAACGATGAGATACTGATAACAACTTTATTGTTATGAATGTAGTTAGTGAATTGTACTTGAGTACACAAAAATATGATATCCTATTACTGAAATAATGACACAAATACAATCTGAGGATCCAGTACTTTTTCTCGAAAGGTCAACAAGGTCTAGTAATCCTGTGATAGACCAAATACAAATCTTCCATTAGCACAGGAAACTGATGGTCTCAATCACTATTAAACATTCCCGGGTGTCCGTTAGGTCTATATAGTCTGAGTGGGTGAATGTTCACTGTTTTATTTCTCATCTTTATATTATCCATCCTGTAAGGAAACTGTACTTACTGTGTACTTAGGCCTACTGTGTACTTACTGTGTACTTACTGTGTGCTTACTGTGTACTTACTTACTTCTAAATAGTGCTTATTCCGTGACCCCTAGAGACTAAAATATACATTTTTCACGGTTTAATACTATATATTTGATTAAATATTATTCAACTGGTTACCTTTACGGACAACACTCAACCACACTTTACGGGCACCACTCAACCACACTTTACGGGCACCCCTCAACCACACTTTATGGGCACCCCTCACCCACTGTTTACGGGCACCCCTCAGCCACATTGTGATGTTTTTCTAGTCTACATTTTTTTTCTGTGGTCTCCCTGGAATCGCTGTTGCTCCAAGAAATACTTTATGTCTCAAGTTCAAAACATTATTATTAGTAGCTTGACTACAGATCTCATGGTGGTTAAGTTTATTGTATTGGAGATGTCAACATGAGTTTGAAATATTGAAGATATAAACATGATGTTTTTGAAACAGGTACGATCATCATTCGTACTAACCGACTGACCACACAATCCATACTATTGACGTAGTTGTGTGAGAAGTACGAGCCAAAAGCTAGACTCTTCATGAAAGATGGAAACTTGAAACCCAACTCTTTGAAACTGGAAACATGTGGGAACAAGAACAGAACAGCTTAACGACTCAACCAAAATAGGATTCGTTAATTACGAAGTTTGGTTTCTGTGTAATTAGTCACCGGTAACATCGCAACGATTGTTAGTTCCACAAGTAGCAACATGCGTCTGTTGTAGCGTGTAGTGAAGAAATGTCGTCAGTGTTTATTCTAGACCATCGCCAGTAGAAGACCTTCGTACATAATTAATTAGTACTTACGTATAACACACGTAGAACAATCAAAATCCTTCATGTACATGTCGCGGTGTCTGTGATGGCAATACAACCTTTATTTCTACAGCCCATAGAAAGCCTTCCTGCACTCCTTCACAGGAAAACATGCAGTAACGAAAGTATAACACATGGGGTTGTTTTTTTGTAGTTTTACCATCACCAACATACCGTTGGACTATGAGATATATAGACGAAAACATACAAATAACAGTATACAAGATATTTTCAACGTTTCATCCGTTTTGCCTTGTTCAAGAATCTACACAACAAAGTGAATAAACAATAAAAATATAATTACAATAAAAACTATTTATATAAAATTTTACAGCAGTCTTACCTACTAACAATTGTATAATTAATTAGGGACTTCATTCATTACGTTTATTATTGTCGTGAGTTTCGTTGGTCATTATTCATATCCTTGGAGTCGCATGCCAAAAATAGACAAGGCGATTCCAGCTATATGCTACTAAATTGTAAATAAGTTATGTTTCAATGATCATTAATTATTTTACATGTTTTCTAGTCGTTATGCAGCAGAATATTGCCGTCACAACCTGGTAGGTTCAGCTTTAATTTTGAGTTAAGCTGCCATTTCTAAAAACAACAAATGGTTGCCTAGGCTGACTCAGATTGCTGTTCTTGACGTCATCACTCACCGACAATAGTGACATCACCAGTTAGCAAGATGTCCGGATATATTAATTCTCTCTAACAGTGACATCACCAGTCAGCAAGATGTCCGGATATATTCATTTAACGGGACTACAGAAAATTTCTCTCTAACAGTGACCATCATTACTTGTATTAATTTGGGATATGAAGATAATGTCTTCCGTGTTTAACCTCGTCAACCAGTTCGTGAATGTTGACCAAGTAAATCACATTCACTGAATGTTTAACCTCGGCAATCAGTGTTCTATTCGTGGATGTTGAACAAGTAAATCACATTCACTGAATGTTTAACCTCGGTAATCAGTGTTCTATTCGTGGATGTTGACAAAGTAAATCACTGCCACCGAATTTGTTTCCATAATAGCACTTGGGAAATTCTTGTATGGTATTTCTATAGTGATCTAACTCTAGGATTGACAGTTAGACTGTACCAATTTCTTCGAAACGCACGTATAACAGCGTGTGGTTGTGTGTGTATAAGTTGTTTTGTTGAGTGTATGAGAACTTCTATTCTGTGTCTGAGTGTGTGTGTGCGTGGGCTCGTCTTATGTTTCTGATATCACTTATCATGCGTGCGTGAATATTTATGTTGTCTATGTAATTTCTCGTGTTGTGTGAGTACTCGCATAGTGAAAGTGTGTGTGAGTATACACGCTGTGTGAATGTTTACATGCAGTGGTTGTTGCGTTGCTGAGCCTAGCATATTCTTACACATCATGTCGTTGGCTTCTTCTACCACATCTGGTCTCACTTTGTGCAGTATGGCATATCACGTGAACCTGCATCATGGAATGTGCCAGATTTCCTCAACTCCTGATAATGCTTCTGTAGTGTATTATATAGTAACCATGATCGTCTGCTAGATAAGCCGTACTGGCTAATGGGGTATCAAGCCATCTTAATGACTCATGTGATTATTTCCGTGCTTGCCATTGTTTACTATCATTATACTTTACATGGCAGCCAATGCACATCAACGGGATAGTTAAATGTCATTAAGAAGGCTGGATATCCCATTAGCTAGAAGATAATCTACCAAGTACTGTAGATGGTCATGACGGTAACTGTACCACTACCCTTCTGTAACTGTAACAGTACCAATACCTTACTGTAACAGTAACCGTATCAATTTGTGGTAGAAAAGATCGACAGAAAAAAAATAGTTTAAATGCTGCTTAGTTTTCTTCATATCTCACGTGCTTAGCACGTGTGTTGCAGGACTTTATATCTCATGTGCTTAGCACCTGTGTTGTAGGACTTTATATCTCATGTGCTTGGCAAGTGTGTTGTAGGACTTTATATCTCATGTACTTGGCAAGTGTGTTGTAGGACTTTATATCTCATGTACTTGGCAAGTGTGTTGCATGACTTTATATCTGATGTGCTTGACACGTGTGTTAAGACTTTATATCTCATGTACTTGGATCATGTGTTACATGACTTTATATTTAAAAAAATTCACTTACATTGGCAACATTGCATTTTATATGTGTTTCTATCTGGCATATGTTGCAACTAAATTCTGAGAATTATATCACAGATTTCTAGATACACAAAATGGCGTGTAGAAGCGTCCAGAACAGACGATTATCAACAAGAGTTGCCATGTTCAAGTCCTTGAACCAATTATACTAGTCCTTCACCAGTATAGTTGGAAAATGTATGAGCCTCGTGTATACCAAGTCCTTAACCCAAATAGTCCTACTGGCTGATCTCAATTAGCATCACTAATGACATTCTATGTTTTTCTGTAGTTCTCATTTGCTGACGACAAACAGTATACTTAAAGCAACTAATGATCAGTAAAATCAGAAATTATGACTGAGGCTGTACGAGATCAGCACAAAGGACTATTCTGGAAAATAATTTAACATGTACTATACGGTATTTCCCAAATTTTTTTTCCCAACCTACTGTTTTTGTGACGTAGCAGCGAGGCCTTGTGTATCTAGATGGTTGTGGGAATTTTGACGAACTTCATCAACTGTTGACACCGTACCGATGACTCATCGATGTCGCCCAACATCACAGAAAAACTTGTGTGCTACATAAAACATTATGTTGTATCGGCAATTCCTCACCGACTTCCTAGCTGTCAATCATCCTTGTAATACGACGTCAATCAACTTCGTAATATTCCTGTCATGATCACAATTACTGTAGCTGTAGTGATTTCTTGACCGGTGAAATGGCTGAACATTTATTTAATAATTGACGTTCCTGAATTTAGAGTACAGTCGCATGAACTTAACAGCTGTAATGTAGTTTGGAATTAGCTGTGTTGAAACATAATGTAAATGCAGGCTAATAAGATTATGGTTTTTGTGTTGTAATAAGGATGAACATTTGCTAGCATGCACTGTTCAGAACCTCTTACTCCCCCTCAAAAAAACAATACTATACAGACACGATATATGCAAACCCACTGGGAGACCTTATTATAGATTATATAAATAAAATTGTCAACGAAAAATATATATGAAGCACATAAAAAAGCCATCTCCAGAGAAATCTTGTACCCTGACGCTGCAAGGTATAAATCTTCCACACCTGACACTGCAAGATATAAATCTTGTACCCCTGACACTGCAAGGCATAAATCGTGTACCCCTGACGCTGCAAGGCATAAATCTTGTACCCTGACGCTGCAAGGCATAAATCTTGTACCCCTGACACTGCAAGGTATAAATCTTGTACCCCTGACACTGCAAGGCATAAATCTTGTACCCCTGACGCTGCAAGGCATAAATCTTGTACTCCTGGCGCTGCAAGGCATAATGGGGTATAACGCGAAAAATATTAAAAGAAAGAGAATTATTCATCATATCAATCCGATACCTTGGTTGTCACTGTGGTGCTCTGTACCTCGCCAGCACATAATTCAACAATGATGAAAATACAACGGATATTTGGACTGTAGCAAAACTATGATCCTATAAGCAAAAATAAAAGAAACAGGAAAATGGAATTTTGCTAATTATTGAAAGCACACAGGAAAACACACATAGAAACTGATTTTTCGACCTAAAAGCCTTTATTAAGATCATAACAAAGAACAAGATCAGTTGAGAACGATACTCCTTATGATGAAATGAAATGGAATGAATACGAAACTAATTGAAATAAAATTAGTTAAACACTAAATGAAACTAAATGAATACGATCATCATCATCAGGTGACATATTCTTTCCAGAACGCAATCTTCCCTATTGATCTCTTGAATTCTTCGCGGTCGTGAGCAAGATGTCTTTTGTTCATCGGCGTTTTGGGCGTCCTTTGCCCTGATGCCTTCTATCATTCCCTCCAGTAACACTCTCTACATGCCCTCGTTTTTTTTAATATGACCAAAAAAAACGAGCATTTTCTTTAATATGGTGTTTTTCTTCTTCTTCAGCGTTCATTCTTAAACACCCGCTGGTTCTCTCTTACAGAAGGACAATGGTCCTATAAGATTTCCAGCAGCATTTAGTCCAGAGAATGAAAATGCGTTATGTCGTCGTTTTATTTGCGCCAATGGCCCGAAACATCTGTCTTCGGCGGGATATGGTGTTCAGAAGCCAGCCTTCCTGGACGTTAATTGTTTTTAGCACCTACTGGTTTGTTTTCCTTGCTGTTCATGGTATTCTCAGAACTCTTCTATAACACTTTAATTCAAATGATGGTATTCTCTTGGCCACTGTTTTATTTAGTGTCCATGCTTCACATCCATATGTCTCCACATAAAACACGCATGTTCATAGTAAACTAGTGAACATAACTTGGTTCTTATATTAGTACCCTGCCATAGTTTCTTTAATTGTTCTAATTCGACATCGCCATTGCTGTTCTTCTCTTAATCTCAACTGCACAGTCACCCGCTTTGTTTATCTTTGTTCCTAAATAATCAAAATGTGCCATTTCTTCTAAATTTCAGTTCTCTATATTAATTTTGGGTCTTGATTTCGTTGTATCAGTTGCCATTATTTTTTTCTTTTTCATATTTAAGAACAAATTTTGTTGTTCGCTGAACTTTTGGGTTGACTTAATTATGTTCAGTAAATCGTGTTCGCATGTTGTTAATAGCACTGTGTCGTCTACATATCTAATTTCTGGTATCTGCAGCCCTCCTATATTTATGGGTCTGAAATCTGGCTTCATTGTTTCTTGTCTCACGTTTCTCATTACATTTTCCGCATAGATGTTGAACAAGTATAGAGACAAGGTACAGCCTTGTCTTACTCCTTTCTGTACACTGAACCACTCCGATCTTACACCCTTCACTTTTACCGATGCATCTTGGTCTTTATACAGCTCTGCTATTAGTCTTGTCATATGTTTTGAGAAACTCATGTCGCCTATTATTTCCCATAATTGATGGTGATTGACACAGTCGAATGCTTTGGTGTAGTCTATGAAGCATGCATGTAATTCGAAGTTATACTCTCTACATTTCTCTATGATCATCCTCATGTTAAATATATAATCTCTCGTGACTCTGTCAGTTCTGAAACCTCCTTGCGCTTCATGTTAAATATATAATCTCTCGTGACTCTGTCAGTTCTGAAACCTGCTTGCGCTTCATGTTAAATATATGATCTCTCGTGTCTCTGCCAGTTCTGAAACCTGCTTGCGCTTCATGTTAAATATATGATCTCTCGTGTCTCTGCCAGTTCTAAAACCTGCTTGCGCTTCATGTTAAATATATGATCTCTCGTGTCTCTGCCAGTTCTGAAACCTGCTTGCGCTTCATGTTAAATATATGATCTCTCGTGTCTCTGCCAGTTCTGAAACCTGCTTGCGCTTCATGTTAAATATATGATCTCTCGTGCCTCTGCCAGTTCTGAAACCTGCTTGCGCTTCATGTTAAATATATAATCTCTCGTGACTCTGTCAGTTCTGAAACCTGCTTGCGCTTCATGTTAAATATATGATCTCTCGTGACTCTGTCAGTTCTGAAACCTGCTTGCACTTCATGTTAAATATATGATCTCTCGTGCCTCTGCCAGTTCTGAAACCTGCTTGCACTTCATGTTAAATATATGATCTCTCGTGCCTCTGCCAGTTCTGAAACCTGCTTGCACTTCATGTTAAATATATGATCTCTCGTGCCTCTGCCAGTTCTGAAAACCCTGCTTGCACTTCATGGATCTCATCCTCCATCTTGTTATGTATTTTTTTCATTATAACGTGCAGAAGTATTTTATTAGCTTGGCTGATCAAGGCGATTGTTCTATATCTGAACATATTTGTATATTGGTATGTATACTGAACGTTTCTAGTCCATTGGCCAAGTTTCCGTTCTCCAGTTCTTATTGCATAGCTGATAAAAGATATTAATGAATACGATATTAAATGAAGTTAAATGAAAATGCTACTAAATTAAAATAAATGAATACGATACTAAATGAAAATGCAGATTACTATTTTCCTCTCCGTGTGATATGTTGTGTTCTTTCTTGATAAAGGCATTTATGTTGAAACATCGTTTTGTGTATGTCCTTGTGTGTTTCTGATGAGGCGGAAAACCTCTTCATATTGTGTCTGTAGTTTTCCTCTGCCTGAAGATACAGTGGTCAGAAATTTAAATGAAAGAACCTCAGACTAAAAGGCTAACGGCAACAAGCATTAGAAGCAAACAGTCCAGATTTGAGAGTCTGATGACAGCAATCATTAGAATCAGACACCCCAGATTTGAGAATCTGATGACAGCAATCATTAGAATCAGACAGTCCAGATTTGAGAGTCTGATGACAGCAATCATTAGAATCAGACACCCCAGATTTGAGAGTCTGATGACAACAATAATTAGAAACAGACACCCCAGATTTGAGAGTCTGATGACAACAATCATTAGAAACAGACACCCCAGATTTGAGAGTCTGATGACAACAATCATTAGAATCAGACACCCCAGATTTGAGAGTCTGATGACAACAATCATTAGAATCAGACACCCCAGATTTGAGAGTCTGATGACAGCAATTATTAGAAACAGACAGTCCAGATTTATTGAACATGTTACGAAAAAAAGGCAAAATTTAAAAATTTTAGTAATCAATGAAAAAAATCAATTGAAGAAGGAGAAAATAATACCAAAAAAGATAAAATGTTTGATTAATTGTCATATGTCAAGGGAGAATGACATCTATTGAACTTATTAACAACTCAAGTGACAGGCAGTTATCTTTAAAAATTAGCATCATCAGTGCCACTCGGCGTGGCATAAAATTGTATAATATTCTATTCAGCACATCTTTCACACTTCTTTTATATCTGTAATATTTATGCAGGAACAATTATGAAGAATCTGAAGAACTGACCAGATGGGAAACAATTTTTAACAGCTCAAAATAGGAGATCATTAGATACAGGAATAAAGATATGCTGCGCAGTATCAACACTGCTGTTACACAGAACAAATAGGCCTCTAACATCTCACTATTATGAAGTGCCATCTCCGCAACCAGCACCTCATCATTTTCATTCACAAACATACCGAAAAACACAAGTAATTTGTAATAATAAGAAGGTTATGCCACGTGACAAAACCAATAACGTGTTCTCCAATTCTCTAAGTTCTTTTGTCAGCCATAACAGAGGTTGAAGAAATCGGCGGATGTTGGCGAATGCATCATATAAACTGACACAAATGAAAAACATATGGCGGAACTGCAACAAAATACTAAGTCTAATTTTCCTTAGAAACTACGTTGTTCCAGTGTCAATAAATGGATGAGAATCTTGGACAATAACTAAGTGAAAGATAAAATACTACTTGATGACCTTTCACACCGCAGATCTAAAAATATTCCCTAACATCGTCAGGTCATGGTATCAATTTTTAAATGTGCTGATTAGGTCAATGACTGTAATTACAATTGACCAGAGTACGCTAGTGCTATTAAAAAAACAGCCTGCGTTCATTACACTCTGAGAAATGACCGTCTCTTCATTTCTAATTATATGTTATTGTTTTTGTTTTTTTAATCCAGCAATTATATAATGTACTTTTATCACGAGAACATAATTACAAGTGGAAACACTCGACTTTTCAATGTGGAATTACGCATTTATAAAATACGCATTAAAACACTGCGTTTGTATTCTGGAAATAAAGTCAAGAACAACAAATATTAAGCTGACGAAACATTAGCCATATCACGTTGTATTCTACAAGGATATATCATGTTTGTGTTCCAGAAACACATGTCATATCAGGTTTGTGTTCTAGAAACACAGGATATATCAGGTTTGTGTTCTAGAAAAACATGTCATATCAGGTTTGTGTTCTAGAAACACAGGATATATCATGTTTGTGTTCTAGAAACACAGGATATATCATGTTTGTGTTCTAGAAACACATGTCATATCATGTTTGTGTTCTAGAAACACAGGATATATCATGTTTGTGTTCTAGAAACACAGGATCTATCATGTTTGTGTTCTAGAAACACATGTCATATCAGGTTTGTGTTCTAGATACACAGGATATATCAAGTTTGTGTTCTAGATACACAGGATATATCAGGTTTGTGTTCTAGAAACACAGGACGTACCAAGTTTGAGTTCTAGAAACACAGGACGTGCCCAGTTCGAGTTTTAGAATTAAAGTACACACCAAGTTTCAGTTATAGAGCTACAGGACATACGGGGTGCAAATGGTACCGTTTTGCTCTCGACGGACTCAGGGTTAGCAGAAAACCAAGATCCCAAAAGTACCTCCTCGTGGTGCACCCTTAAAACAGAAATACAGCTGCTCGTGTTGCTTCTGGCTAAACCGTTTGGGGATCGTGTCCGTGTATGTTAAGGCAGTAGATGGAAAGAGAATTGACTGCAAAATAGCCAGTCAATATCTCTGACACATTTGGTGGCACTGTCAATACACAGTGATGGCAGTCAGTCGGGTCCAAGCATTGGAGTGGCGGCCAGTAAAAACGACAGGAAAAGGTAGATGCATGGCGACAGACAAAAAGACAACATACTGAGTACAATGAAAGGACAGCACAGCGCCTGAGGGAAGCGAATAGTGGAAATATAAATGGGAAAACGATCAAAGGAAATCGGAACAGCAAGCTCTGTTAGCTCCAGACAAGCTCCTAGTTACCGGTGCTCCTTACGGGCTGTAATCCAGACCCAATCGTGGGCGCCCGGCACAGAGAACAACCCTGGCCCAACTCTAATGTCGACCTTTCCTATACCGGGATCATGCTCGTAGAGAGAATACGTACTTAATGGGCTCAGGCACAAACGGGACAACGAAGACAGCCCTGACCCAATTCTACTGGCAAGCTTTCATATACCGGAAACGTGCTTGCAGAGAGAAAGGAATCAGTACCGCATGGGCTCAGGCACAAATGGGACACGGTTGTTCATCTCGAGAACACGCTTTGCCCCCAAACGCGTGGGGAGACTCGGACGTGGGGTTCATGATGTCGGTGAACGACACATCGACTAAGAAAGCGAAAGAGCCCTGGTCCAACTCTTCTGTCGAGTTTATCCTAAATCGGAACCAGGCTCGTGGGTGAGAATAGGTTCAGTACCAATAGGCACAGGCACATGACGTCTAGTCTAATTACACGAGGCAGGTTCTGTGGCTGTGGAACACCTCGTGCGAGATAGACGTGAACGACAATCGTCTCGTCGAAGAGTCATTACACACCCGCGTGCTACTCCACAGATAGGCAGGCTGTCACAAGCTAGAGAATCCCACTACTTGAATTAAAGGCATGGCGAAAAAGGATGTGCTGGGCTTCTGATCATGTTCGGGTAATTTGTCCGGGCCATAAAGCGAGCCAACCGATGTACATATAACACAGTTCAACTGTGGAACTAGCAATACAACGTACTTCACTCTCTCCAACGAAAATCACACGATTTATTCAGTGTTGTTATAAGAGAGCGAAAGCAAAAGAAGAAGAAGGCGAGGACATACCAAGTTTGAGTTCTGGAATTGCAGGACTTACCAAGTTTGAGTTCCGAAATTACAGGACATACCAAGTTTGAGTTCTGGAATTGTAGGACGTCCCAAGTCTAAGTTCTAGAAACACAAGACATACCAAAAAGGAGAAGCACATGACATATCCAAATTGAGTCCCAGAGGCACATGTTATCTATCTTTATCTGTATTCCTTCAACGCCGAACACGGTGCATAGGGCATCAACCAGAGCTTGCATGTCGATCGATGAGTGTAATTCTTGCATGTTGTTGCTACCAGTAGTCATACCCTCTTTGATGGTTGTTCTGCTGTCTCTCTTTGTCTTCCACTTTTTATGTTGCCATCTGGCACACGTTTAATACTTGTAGTGGCAGTCTGTTTTCATTCTTTCTAAGTACATTTCCAATATGCCAATCTGTCCTATATGTCTTTTTTTTTAAATTGTTATAGAAACATATTTGCTGTTTGATGTTTTCTTTTACTTGCTTGTTGGACTTGAATTGTTACCAACCAATAATATACACGTTGAACGGTGACTAAAATCGTGTCCCTTTAGGGATGTGTGTTGTTGAAAACGTGTTTACTAAAGGTTGCAAGGAGAATAGGTGTCATCTGAGCTGACTTTCTTTCAACCAATATTTAAGAGTTTTCTCTGATTTTTATTTTCAAATTAATTTAATGTCTTCTCCAATTTTAACCATATGTTTGTTAATACATATATTACCTTGGGGGAGGGGGGGGGGGGTGAACAATCGTAGTTTGGTAGATTTACATATTGTGATTGACTTTCAGATGTTTGTTAGATGTTTGTTAGATGTTTGTTAGATGTTTGTTAGATGTTTGTTAGATGTTTGTTAGATGTTTGTTAGATGTTTGTTAGATGTTTGAACTTAACAAGTTAAGTACATCATTAAGTGAAGTACATCATGCTACATCATGAAGAGTGCTAAAGAAGGTGAGATGAAGGGTGCTAAAGAAGGTGAGATGAAGGTAGCTAAAGACGGTGAGATGAAGGTGGCTAAAGAAGGTGAGATGAAGGTGGCTAAAGACGGTGAGATGAAGGGTGCTAAAGAAGGTGAGATGAAGGGTGCTAAAGAAGGTAAGCTGAAGGGTGCTAAAGAAGGTGAGATGAAGGGTGCTAAAGAAGGTGAGATGAAGGTGGCTAAAGAAGGTAACATGAAGAGTGCTAAAGAAGGTGAGATGAAGGGTGCTAAAGAAGGTGAGATGAAGGTGGCTAAAGACGGTGAGATGAAGGGTGCTAAAGAAGGTGAGATGAAGGTGGCTAAAGAAGGTGAGATGAAGGGTGCTAAAGAAGGTGAGATGAAGGGTGCTAAAGAAGGTGAGCTGAAGGGTGCTAAAGAAGGTGAGATGAAGGGTGCTAAAGAAGGTGAGATGAAGTGTGCTAAAGAAGGTGAGATGAAGTGTGCTAAAGAAGGTGAGATGAAGGGTGCTAAAGAAGGTGAGATGAAGGGTGCTAAAGAAGGTGAGATGAAGGGTGCTAAAGAAGGTGAGATGAAGGGTGCTAAAGAAGGTGAGATGAAGTGTGCTAAAGAAGGTGAGATGAAGGGTGCTAAAGAAGGTGAGCTGAAGGGTGCTAAAGAAGGTGAGATGAAGGGTGCTAAAGAAGGTAAGATGAAGGGTGCTAAAGAAGGTGAGATGGAGTGTGCTAAAGAAGGTGAGATGAAGGGTGCTAAAGAAGGTGAGATGAAGGGTGCTAAAGAAGGTGAGATGAAGGGTGCTAAAGAAGGTGAGATGAAGGGTGCTAAAGAAAATGAGATGAAGTGTGCTAAAGAAGGTGAGATGAAGGGTGCTAAAGAAGGTGAGATGAAGGGTGCTAAAGAAGGTGAGATGAAGGGTGCTAAAGAAGGTAAGATGAAGGGTGCTAAAGAAGGTGAGATGGAGTGTGATAAAGAAGGTGAGATGAAGGAAGCTAAAGAAGGTGAGATGAAGGGTGCTAAAGAAGGTAAGATGAAGGGGGCTAAAGAAGGTGAGCTGAAGGGTGCTAAAGAAAGAGAGATGAAGGGCGCTAAAGAAGGTAAGATGAAGGGTGCTAAAGAAGGTGAGATGAAGGGTGCTAAAGAAGGTGAGATGAAGGGTGCTAAAGAAGGTGAGATGAAGGGTGCTAAAGAAGGTGAGATGAAGGGTGCTAAAGAAGGTAAGATGAAGGGGGCTAAAGAAGGTGAGCTGAAGGGTGCTAAAGAAGGTGAGATGAAGGGTGCTAAAGAAGGTGAGATGAAGGGTGCTAAAGAAGGTAAGATGAAGGGTGCTAAAGAAGGTGAGATGAAGGGTGCTAAAGAAGGTGAGATGAAGGGTGCTAAAGAAGGTAAGATGAAGGGGGCTAAAGAAGGTGAGCTGAAGGGTGCTAAAGAAGGTGAGATGAAGGGTGCTAAAGAAGGTGAGATGAAGGGTGCTGAAGAAAGAGAGATGAAGGGTGCTAAAGAAGGTGAGATGAAGGGTTCTAAAGAAGGTGAGATGAAGGGTGCTAAAGAAAGAGAGATGAAGGGCGCTAAAGAAGGTGAGATGAAGGGTGCTAAAGAAGGTGAGATGAAGGGTGCTAAAGAAGGTGAGATGAAGGGGGCTAAAGAAGGTGAGATGAAGGGTGCTAAAGAAGGTGAGATGAAGGGTGCTAAAGAAGGTGAGATGAAGGGTGCTGAAGAAAGAGAGATGAAGGGTGCTAAAGAAGGTGAGATGAAGGGTTCTAAAGAAGGTGAGATGAAGGGTGCTGAAGAAAGAGAGATGAAGGGTGCTAAAGAAGGTGAGATGAAGGGTGCTAAAGAAGGTGAGATGAAGGGTGCTAAAGAAGGTGAGATGAAGGTGCTAAAGAAAGAGAGATGAAGGGTGCTAAAGAAGGTAAGATGAAGGGTGCTAAAGAAGATGATATGAAGGGTGCTAAAGAAGGAGAGATGAAGGGTGCTGAAGAAAGAGAGATGAAGGGTGCTAAAGAAGGTGAGATGAAGGGTGCTAAAGAAGGTGAGATGAAGGGTGCTAAAGAAGGTGAGATGAAGAGTGCTAAAGAAGGTGAGATGAAGGGTGCTAAAGAAGGTAAGATGAAGGGGGCTAAAGAAGGTGAGATGAAGGGTGCTAAAGAAGGTGAGATGAAGGGTGCTAAAGAAGGTAAGATGAAGGGGGCTAAAGAAGGTGAGCTGAAGGGTGCTAAAGAAGGTGAGATGAAGGGTGCTACAGAAGGTGAGATGAAGGGTGCTAAAGAAGGTGAGATGAAGGGTTCTAAAGAAGGTGAGATGAAGGGTGCTGAAGAAAGAGAGATGAAGGGTGCTAAAGAAGGTGAGATGAAGGGTGCTAAAGAAGGTGAGATGAAGGGTGCTAAAGAAGGTGAGATGAAGGGTGCTAAAGAAAGAGAGATGAAGGGTGCTAAAGAAGGTGAGATGAAGGGTGCTAAAGAAGATGATTTTAAGGGTGCTAAAGAAGGAGAGATGAAGGGTGTTAAAGAAGGTGAGATGAAGGGTGCTAAAGAAGGTGAGATGAAGGATGCTAAAGAAGGTGAGATGAAGGGTGCTAAAGAAGGAGAGATGAAGGGTGCTAAAGAAGGAGAGATGAAGGGTGCTAAAGAAGGTGAGATAAAGGGTGCTAAAGAAGGTGAGATGAAGGGTGCTAAAGAAGGTGAGATGAGGGGCGCTAATGAAGGACTGAATGTCGTGTTTATTTTCTTAAAACGGTACAGTGGAGCGAATTCCCCGATATCTTACACACTTGCTCCGTGTGCTCTTTCTTTGTTCCTGCTTAGCACACTTTCTTGGCTCCAGTTTAGCGGCCAGTACTTGGAAAAAATTGTATTCAAATCATCCTATAGAGCCACATCAGCTAACCAACACGCCATCGTCAGATGTAAGTCGACGAGTTCAAGTTGAGTTTACTCAGTGTATACCGTCACATAAACATATACTCCGTGGAGGGTATGATGGGTAAAACAGAACCAGAAAATCATGGACTGGAGTAAGTCTTGGAAACTACGTCAACTCTTATAGATGGCGGCCGGCTGACTACAGCATGGTTCACGTGGTAGTTACTTTTATAAATTATCTAATAAAATATGGTGAGCTTTGAAAAATGGTAATAAATTTTGATAATCACTCGTAACACACATGTTGACACACAAACATTGACGTTTCGACCAGAAGTCTTTATAAATAACACCACATAAAACACTGCGTGTAAGAAATGCCATTTATATGACTGTTTCTACACTGCTCATTAGCTAACGACATAAAGAATACACAATGTTACTAATGCCTAATCAGACTTGATAACTGACAGTTGCCGGGGTCTCTGCACAGAACTATTTCAGAGAAGGATGTGCATAAAGCGTTTCAACATCTTCATTTACTACTAATTCAGATAATGATATCTTTGTTTTAATGCAGGAAATTAACTTCCGATCAGGACAGCGAGAAAATGACTGACTTTATGCTGTTGAATTTCGCTGATTTGACACGTGTCTTCTGGCCGTACAAGCATTTTTCAAATGTATTTTTCTCTATACACGTCTGATATCCGTTCAAACTCAATTATTACCTGCGATATTGCATCTACTAGCTTACCTGAACAATTCGTTAGCAGGTTTCTCATCAGTGACAATTCTTTTCAAAATAATCCATTTCAGATGAGATTTATGCAAATAATTATTTACATCTTGAAAAATGTTTGCTCCAGCTGAGACGGAGATAACTATCA
Organism: Meghimatium bilineatum; assembly: GCA_034231615.1. Taxonomy (NCBI): domain Eukaryota; kingdom Metazoa; phylum Mollusca; class Gastropoda; order Stylommatophora; family Philomycidae; genus Meghimatium; species Meghimatium bilineatum. Next base: position 685,852 of record CM067305.1, on the reverse strand, counting down.
CGGGGTGATATATATATATATATTATACAACTATTTTTCTTTACATTTAAAAGTGCGCAACGTATTCTCGTGAAATTGGACAACAACAACCTACTAATATTTGGTAATTACATCTACATTATCTCTGTGTCATCAAGAAACATTATCTCTGTGTCATCAAGAAACATTATCTCTGTGTCATCAAGAAACATTATGTGTCATCAAGAAACATTATCTCTGTGTCATCAAGAAACATTATCTATGTGTCATCAAGAAACATTATCTATGTGTCATCAAGAAACATTATCTCTGTGTTATCAAGAAACACTATCTATGTGTCATCAAGAAACATTATCTATGTGTCATCAAGAAACATTATCTATGTGTCATCAAGAAACATTATCTATGTGTCATCAAGAAACATTATCTATGTGTCATCAAGAAACACTATCTATGTGTCATCAAGAAACATTATCTCTGTGTTATCAAGAAACACTATCTCTGTGTCATCAAGAAACATTATCTCTGTGTCATCAAGAAACATTATCTCTGTGTTATCAAGAAACATTATCTATGTGTCATCAAGAAACAATATGTGTCATCAAGAAACACTCTCTATGTGTCATCAAGAAACAATATGTGTCATCAAGAAACAATATGTGTCATCAAGAAACAATATGTGTCATCAAGAAACACTATCTATGTGTCATCAAGAAACAATATGTGTCATCAAGAAACACTATCTATGTGTCATCAAGAAACACTATCTATGTGCCGTGAAGAAACAATATTTCTGTGCCTGCATGAAACATTATTTCTGTGGCATAACTAAAAATTATCTCTGTGCCATCAAGAAACATTATGTATGTTCCCCAAGAAACATTATCTATGTGCCATCAAGAAACATTATATGTACCTTCAAGAAATATTATGTATGTTCCCCAAGAAATATTATGTATATTCCCCAAGAAACATTATCTATGTGCCTTCAAGAAACATTATATGTACCATTAAAAACACTTGTAAAAGGCACTCATCTTCTAATCTATATTAATTAGTTATTATTTATATCTATCCAACGGGAGACTAGTTTTCATATTCCAATCTTTTATTGGACAAATGGAGGTAATCCACGTTTCTTCTAACAAGTCTTTATTGTATGTTATGTGTTCCAATCTTTGGTAAAACATGTGGATGCGTTCACTGTAAAACTGCTATGTGTTAAAACTGCTATGTGAACCCACTTTACTGTTTTTCCTATAATGATTTACAACGTCCATCCCTGTAGCGGTTGGTTTGATGTTGTTCTTCCATCACATGATGATGATGGACATTTGTTATATCCACTTTTGGCAATGCAGCTAGAGTTATGTTCATTATTATGAGTTTGTAGATGGATAATATGTCCTATTCGGGCCGTAAATGTCCTTGGACACTGTAGATGGTTTGTGGACTACCTGCATGGAACCACCACTGTAGATGGTTTGTGGACTACCTGCATGGAACCACCACTGTAGATGGTTTGTGGACTACCTGCATGGAACCACCACTGTAGATGGTTTGTGGACTACCTGCATGGAACCACCACTGTAGATGGTTTGTGGTCTACCTGCATGGAACCACCACTGTAGATGGTTTGTGGACTACCTGCATGGAACCACCACTGTAGATGGTTTGTGGACTACCTGCATGGAACCACCACTGTAGATGGTTTGTGGACTACCTGCATGGAACCACCACTGTAGATGGTTTGTGGTCTACCTGTGACTAACCCTCCTGTGTTCATCTGCTGTATTTCTCTTTTAACAAAGTGCTGCGCTTTTTTTAAAGAAAATGCATTGTCATGTAGCTGTAATTTCTGCAAGTTCTTCCCGTGTATTTTGGTCTATGAAATAGAGATGATTACATTTTAAAAAATGCCAGAAATACTAGTGCTATAGAGATTGTCTGACAAATTGACTATCCGAAAGTGTTTTGGAATGTTGAACAATAATTGTATGACATGAGCACTAGGAATAGGATCATATTTTTGAATTTGTTGCCAATAGTTTCTTTTTATTAAACGTATCTGCTGTGATATTCATTTATTTTCTTTCATATTTTCAACTGCATTTGTTAATGCGTAAAGTTTTCCTGCATTGTTGGCAGTCTTTTGTTTGTTAAATCCCTACCAGATCTCTCTTGTAGTAGGATGATTCCACTAGATCTCTTTTGTAGTTGGATGATTGTACTAGATCTCTCTTGTAGTTGGATGATTGTACTAGATCTCTCTTGTAGTTGGATGATTGTACTAGATCTCTCTTGTAGTTGGATGATTGTACTAGATCTCTCTTGTAGTTGGATGATTGTACTAGATCTCTCTTGTAGTTGGATGATTGTACTAGATCTCTCGTGTAGTTGGATGATTGTACTAGATCTCTCTTGTAGTTGGATGATTGTACTAGATCTCTTTTGTAGTTGGATGATTGTACTAGATCTCTCTTGTAGTTGGATGATTGTACTAGATCTCTCGTGTAGTTGGATGATTGTACTAGATCTCTCTTGTAGTTGGATGATTGTACTAGATCTCTCTTGTAGTTGGATGATTGTACTAGATCTCTCTTGTAGTTGGATGATTGTACTAGATCTCTCGTGTAGTTGGATGATTGTACTAGATCTCTCTTGTAGTTGGATGATTGTACTAGATCTCTCTTGTAGTTGGATGATTGTACTAGATCTCTCTTGTAGTTGGATGATTGTACTAGATCTCTCGTGTAGTTGGATGATTGTACTAGATCTCTCTTGTAGTTGGATGATTGTACTAGATCTCTTTTGTAGTTGGATGATTGTACTAGATCTCTCTTGTAGTTGGATGATTGTACTAGATCTCTCGTGTAGTTGGATGATTGTACTAGATCTCTCTTGTAGTTGGATGATTGTACTAGATCTCTCTTGTAGTTGGATGATTGTACTAGATCTCTCGTGTAGTTGGATGATTGTACTAGATCTCTCTTGTAGTTGGATGATTGTACTAGATCTCTCTTGTAGTTGGATGATTGTACTAGATCTCTCTTGTAGTTGGATGATTGTACTAGATCTCTCGTGTAGTTGGATGATTGTACTAGATCTCTCGTGTAGTTGGATGATTGTACTAGATCTCTCTTGTAGTTGGATGATTGTACTAGATCTCTCGTGTAGTTGGATGATTGTACTAGATCTCTCTTGTAGTTGGATGATTGTACTAGATCTCTCGTGTAGTTGGATGATTGTACTAGATCTCTCTTGTAGTTGGATGATTGTACTAGATCTCTCTTGTAGTTGGATGATTGTACTAGATCTCTCTTGTAGTTGGATGATTGTACTAGATCTCTCTTGTAGTTGGATGATTGTACTAGATCTCTCTTGTAGTTGGATGATTGTACTAGATCTCTCTTGTAGTTGGATGATTGTACTAGATCTCTCGTGTAGTTGGATGATTGTACTAGATCTCTCTTGTAGTTGGATGATTGTACTAGATCTCTCTTGTAGTTGGATGATTGTACTAGATCTCTCGTGTAGTTGGATGATTGTACTAGATCTCTCGTGTAGTTGGATGATTTTACTAGATCTCTCGTGTAGTTGGATGATTTTACTAGATTTCCAGCAGGATGTAGTTCAGAGAACGGAAATGCGTTGTTCCGCATTTTTATTGCCAGAAATGAACCGATACTTCCGATTACCGTGGTAGTAATTAATGTGTTCAGTGGTTCTAACAATTTTCAATGCACAGTGGAGCCATATCAATGCACGGCGGAGCCATCTCGCTATAGGCCTGCCGTTCGTGGCAGCCTATTGTCTGAACTGCACGCTGATCACCAACTTGTGTTGCATCACTTGCAAGCATAAATTATGATAACCAATCTGATACGCACTTGTCCACTAAATACTGCACCAGTGCTCGGATGTGCACACATTTCATGATACAGATGTTCCCCACTTGATCACACTGTCCATAAGGCTTCAATACGGTAACCAAATATATTTAATTTTGTGGTATCTATATTCAAAGTTCGGCTAGCAAAAACAGTACTCGAACTAAACTGAAAGTATAGGCTCAAGATTTTTACGTGAAAGTGGACCACTGGCGTAAACAGGTTGAGACCCATTGACTAAGAGGAAGCTACGAGCTAAGGCAAATGCTGGCATTTATATTTATTTATTTATATATACTGACCCCAAGATAGCACGATCTAGAACGTATTCTGACCTCGGGCAAGGGAAGATTTAGTGCATAGTGTAGGCTACATACGCTGAGAAACGTCGAATAATCATAACGTTTGCAGGGATTGTTAGATTTGCAAATGCTTAATGTCTGGTGCTAGTTCTGTCTGTTTGTTTTACTCATGATTGATATCTGGAAGTAGGAACTGGCAGACTAGAGTCAATCTCATCTCTGAGTTGAATATGAACAGTGGAGTCTGCCGTCCTGTGGTATGATTAACAATGTGGTCTGCCATCCTGTGCTATGAGATGATTAACAATGTGGTCTGCCGTCTTGTTGTATGAAGCGATTAACAATGTGGTCTGCCGTCTTGTTGTATGAAGCGATTAACAATGTGGTCTGCCGTCTTGTTGTATGAAGCGATTAACAATGTGGTCTGCCGTCTTGTTGTATGAAGCGATTAACAATGTGGTCTGCCGTCTTGTTGTATGAAGCGATTAACAATGTGGTCTGCCGTCTTGTTGTATGAAGCGATTAACAATGTGGTCTGCCGTCTTGTTGTATGACGCGATTAACAATGTGGTCTGTCGTCCTGTTGTATGATTAACAATGTGGTCTGCCGTCCTGTTGTATGATTAACAATGTGGTCTGCCATCCTGTGGTATGAGATGATTAACAATGTGTTCTGCTGTGTTGTGGTAGTCTACCGTGCTGTGGTGGTCTGCCTTGCTGTTGTATGTTGCAATTAACAATGTGGTCCGGTTGTGTTGTGGTGGTCTGCCGTGCTGTGGTGGTCTGCCGTGCTGTGGTGGTCTGCCGTGCACTGTTAGTCTGAATGTTGTTTCCTATATTCATTACAACTTCCAGTGAATTATATCCAATATGCCGTGCTAAATCTAAACGTACCGGACTAAACGTTACAGCCAAGCTGTAAACCAGAATGTGAGTCGATGAATTGTCCGGACTCTACATCATAACTGATTTAATAGAAATAGGACAACGAAAGCAGAAAAAAAAAGAAGAATAAAAATAAATGGGAGAAGAAGAAGAAAAGAGGAGAAGAAAGGAGAACGTAAGAAAAAAGAAGGAGGAGAAAAAAATGAGGAAAGAGGAATCATAAATATTGGAAAGTGGAAAAAATTAACATAAATATTGGAAAGTGGAAAAAATTACCATAAATATTGGAAAGTGGGAAAAATTAACATAAGGAGAAAATAAATAGGATTAGCAGAAAAATATAAACGAGAAGACAACGAGAGAAGAAGATAAAATGAGAGAAGAGGAAGTAGAATGAAGGGTAGAAGAAGAACAACAGGAAGAACAAACGGAAATGATGGAGTAAAAAGAGGACAAGCAAGAATAAGAAGCTAAAGGAGATGGAGAAGTGCAGACGGAGAAACGAAGTAAGAAGATGAGGCAGAAGAACTATAAGAGAAAAAAGGAAATGAGGGAGAAGAAACGAAAGTGAAGAAGAATACAAACACAGACAAGAGGAAGGAGAAGCAGACTAAACAGACGAACATGAAGAGAACACGACGAAGGAGAAGATCTCATGTTCTATCCGTATCTTCATTTCACTCATTGTGTCTTGCATCCTCCTTTCACACTTTTTCATCTATTCGCTGCTTCATGTATTTCTCCTTTCCTACCACAACCATTCATATAGTTCTCTCACACAACCATTCATACAGTTCTCTCACAACCATTCATATAGTTCTCTAGCACAACCATTCATATAGTTCTCTCACAACCATTCATATAGTTCTCTAGCACAACCATTCATATAGTTCTCTCACAACCATTCATATAGTTCTCACACAACCATTCATATAGTTCTCTAGCACAACCATTCATATAGTTCTCTCACAACCATTCATATAGTTCTCTAGCACAACCATTCATATAGTTCTCTCACAACCATTCATATAGTTCTCAAGCACAACCATTCATATAGTTCTCTAGCACAACCATTCATATAGTTCTCTAGCACAACCATTCATATAGTTCTCTCACAACCATTCATATAGTTCTCTCACAACCATTCATATAGTTCTCTGACACAACCATTCATATAGTTCTCTCACACAACCATTCATATAGTTCTCTCACACAACCATTCATATAGTTCTCACACAACCATTCATATAGTTCTCTCACAACCATTCATATAGTTCACTCACAACCATTCATATAGTTCTCTCACAACCATTCATATAGTTCTCTAGCACAACCATTCATATAGTTCTCTCACAACCATTCATATAGTTCTCTAGCACAACCATTCATATAGTTCTCTAGCACAACCATTCATATAGTTCTCTAGCACAACCATTCATATAGTTCTCTAGCACAACCATTCATATAGTTCTCTAGCACAACCATTCATATAGTTCTCTAGCACAACCATTCATATAGTTCTCACACAACCATTCATATAGTTCTCTCACAACCATTCATATAGTTCTCACACAACCATTCATATAGTTTTCTCACACAACCATTCATATAGTTCTCTAGCACAACCATTCATATAGTTCTCACACAACCATTCATATAGTTCTCTCACAACCATTCATATAGTTCTCTAGCACAACCATTCATATAGTTCTCTAACAACCATTCATATAGTTCTCTAGCACAACCATTCATATAGTTTTCTAGCACATCCATTCATATAGTTCTCACACAACCATTCATATAGTTGTCTCACACAACCATTCATATAGTTCTCTCACACAACCATTCATATAGTTCTCACACAACCATTCATATAGTTCTCTAGCACAACCATTCATATAGTTCTCACACAACCATTCATATAGTTCTCACACAAACATTCATATAGTTCTCTCACACAACCATTCATATAGTTCTCACACAACCATTCATATAGTTCTCTAGCACAGCCATTCATATAGTTGTCTCACACAACCATTCATATAGTTCCCTAGCACAACCATTCATATAGTTCTCACACAACCATTCATATAGTTCTCACACAACCATTCATATAGTTCTCTCACACAACCATTTATATAGTTCTCTAGCACAACCATTCATATAGTTCTCACACAACCATTCATATAGTTCTCTAGCACAACCATTCATATAGTTCTCACACAACCATTCATATAGTTCTCACACAACCATTCATATCGTTTTCACACAACCATTCATATAGTTCTCTCACACAACCATTCATATAGTTCTCTAGCACAACCATTTATATAGTTGTCTTACACAACCATTCATATAGTTCTATAGCACAACCATTCATATAGTTCTCACACAACCATTCATATAGTTCTCACACAACCATTCATATAGTTGTCTCACACAACCATTCATATAGTTCTTTAGCACAACCATTCATATAGTTCTCACACAACCATTCATATAGTTCTCACACAACCATTCATATAGTTCTCACACAACCATTCATATAGTTCTCACACAACCATTCATATAGTTCTCACACAACCATTCATATAGTTCTCACACAACTATTCATATAGTTCTAGCACAACCATTCATATAGTTGTCTCACACAACCATTCATATAGTTCTCACACAACCATTCATATAGTTCTCTAGAACAAACATTCATATAGTTCTCACACAACCATTCATATAGTTCTCACACAACCATTCATATAGTTCTCACACAACCATTCATATAGTTCTCACACAACCATTCATATAGTTTTCTCACACAATCATTCATATAGTTCTCACACAACCATTCATATAGTTCTAGCACAACCATTCATATAGTTGTCTCACACAACCATTCATATAGTTGTCTCACACAACCATTCATATAGTTCTCACACAACCATTCATATAGTTCTCACACAACCATTCATATAGTTCTCACACAACCATTCATATAGTTCTCACACAACCATTCATATAGTTCTCATACAACCATTCATATAGTTCTCACACAACCATTCATATAGTTCTCTAGCACAACCAATCATATAGTTCTATCACACAACCATTCATATAGTTCTCACACAACCATTCATATAGTTCTCACACAACCAATCATATAGTTCTCTCACACAACCATTCATATAGTTCTCACACAACCATTCATATAGTTCTCACACAACCATTCATATAGTTCTCACACAACCATTCATATAGTTCTCTCACACAAACATTCATATTGTTCTCACACAACCATTCATATAGTTCTCTCACACAAACATTCATATAGTTCTCTCACACAACCATTCATATAGTTCTCTCACACAACCATTCATATAGTTCTCTCACACAACCATTCATATAGTTCTCTCACACAACCATTCATATAGTTCTCTAGCACAACCATTCATATAGTTCTCTCACACAACCATTCATATAGTTCTCTCACACAACCATTCATATAGTTCTCTCACACAACCATTCATATAGTTCTCTAGCACAACCATTCATATAGTTCTCTCACACAACCATTCATATAGTTCTCTCACACAACCATTCATATAGTTCTCTCACACAACCATTCATATAGTTCTCTAGCACAACCATTCATATAGTTCTCTCACACAACCATTCATATAGTTCTCTCACACAACCATTCATATAGTTCTCTCACACAACCATTCATATAGTTCTCTAGCACAACCATTCATATAGTTCTCTCACACAACCATTCATATAGTTCTCTAGCACAACCATTCATATAGTTCTCTCACACAACCATTCATATAGTTCTCCAGCACAACCATTCATATAGTTCTCACACAACCATTCATATAGTTCTCTAGCACAACCATTCATATACATCTATAAAAGACTGTAAAGATCTATCGGAAATATATCTTTCTGTGACGTGTCTTTTACAGAATGTCGTCCTCACTGCCAAGCTGTAAACTTCTTAGTTCTTTGCAAGTTGTCCAGCTTCTTCCATAGTCATTTTCCGAAGGTTTTCGATGTCCTGTGTTCATCGTGTTCTTAGTCTGCCTCTAGTTCTATCCCTGGAACATGTTCCCTCCATGATTAATCTTTCTAAACCAATATGTGTTTATTCATATGTCTGAAATATGTTAGCTTGCATGTTTTGATTATTTTTGAGGAACCATTCATTTTATATGTCCAGGTGGTTGCGGACATCTGCGGTGGTTCGTGTTTCTGTCCATAATATTCTTAGGAACTTTCTAGAACATTTCATTTTGAATGCCTATACTTTCGTGTGCACTGTTGATGTCATTGCCCGTGTCTCACAAACATATGCTGCAACTAGAAAAATGTATCATGTTAATAGTTGTAACTCTCTTACTGTTTGATTTTTCCACATATTTTTCATGTGTGATGTCTTTTGTAAGGCCATTTCTAATCTCTTTCTGATCTCTGCGGAACAATCTCATGTTTTTTTATCAATGACTATTACAGCTGTGAGTTCATCTCTATTTAATATGCATTATTTTTGTCTTTTGTTTGTCATTGATGTAGAGTTTGATTGTGCCTTGTTATGATGTTTAACTGACATAATCATGTGTTGTACAACTGTGAGGTTCGTTGATAATAGGCTGGTGTCTACTGCATACTTATTTCCTGGAATCTCATATTCTCCGACATTAAGTGATCGGAATACAGAAGCTCATATTTATATTTGACTGACTACTCGCGAGGTTCTCAGTCAGCAGGAATAGGGAACCCACCCTGATTAGTAAGAAGAGCCTGAAGTTCTAGTTCTGGGTGCAAAGAACAGGGTTACTGTCATATTTCCAGGAATGTCGTAGGAAACAAGGAAAATTTGTCTTTTATTGAATAATTCCTATGGTTGATGAATATATGCAGACTAGCAAACGTTGTTTTCTTTTGTGCCAGAAGCCTTGAAAGATGTCTCAGACTCCCTAGATGTGGCAGACTCCCTAAATGTGTCAGACTTCCTAGATGTGACAGACTCCCTAGATGTGCTAGAATCCCCAGATGTTACAAACTCCCTAGATGTGGCAGACTCCTTAGATGTGTCAGACTCCCTAGATTTGGCAGACTCCCTAGACGTGACAGACTCATTAGATGTGTCAGAATCCTTAGATGTGTCAGAATCCCTAGATGTATAAAATCCCTAGATGTGTCAAACTCCCTACATGTGTCAGAATCCCTAGATGTGTCAAAATCCCTAGATGTGTCAGACTTCCTAGATGTGTCAGACTCCCTAGATGTATCAGACTCCCTAGATGTTACAGACTCCCTAGATGGTACAGACTCCCTAGATATGGCAAACTCCATAGCTGTGTCAGACTCCCTAGATGTTACAGACTCCTTAGATGTGGCAGACTCCATAGATATGGCAGACTCCATAGATGTTACAGACTCCCTAGATGTTACAGACTCCCTAGATGTTACAGACTCCATAGATGTTACAGACTCCCTAGATGTGGCAGACTCCATAGATGTGTCAGACTTCATAGATGTTACAGACTCTCTAGATGTTACAGACTCCCTAGATGTTACAGACTCTCTAGATGTTACAGACTCCCTATATGTTACAGACTCCATAGATGTTACAGACTCCATAGATGTTACAGACTCCCTAGATGTTACAGACTCCCTAGATGTTACAGACTCCATAGATGTGTCAGAATCCCTATATGTTACAGACTCCCTATATGTGTAAGAATCCCTTGATGTGACAGACTTCCTAGATGTGGCAGACTCCCTAGATGTGACAGACTTCCTAGAAATGGCACTCCCTAGATAACAGGGAAATGCTAGATGTGACAGACTTCCTAGATGTGGCAGATTCCCTAAATGTGCAATCACTGCAGATGTGTCAACAAATCTACAGAAGAATATGATAAGTTAGTTGATCTATAAGTATGTGTATGTGTGTGTGTGTGTGTGAGCTGAACCTGGCAGGACGTGGAAATCCTATGATACCGCAGCAGAGGAATGTCTCCCTTTGGGGATTAAAGATTCATCCAGGAACCTCACTCATACAATAACGGTTTTGGGACAACCTTACTCACACAATGACGGCTTTGGGACAACCTTATCCACACAATGACGGCTTTGGGATAACCGTACCAACACAATGACGGATTTGGGACAACTTTACCCACACAATGATGGCTTTGGGACAACTTTACCCACACAATGATGGCTTTGGGACAACTTTACCCACACAATGATGGCTTTGGGACAACTTTACCCACACAATGATGGCTTTGGGACAACTTTACCCACACAATGACGGATTTGGGACAACCTTACCCACACAATGATGGCTTTGGGACAACTTTACCCACACAATGACTGCTTGGGACAACCTTACATGAGTCCCAGTTTCACTTCCGTGTCAAGAGCTACCTGATCATCATGTGTCAGTAGCTACCTGCTCATTGCTAACGGGATTATTTCATCATCATCATGATCCCCAAACGTCTACATATATGTCTATATCTATACACAAGTTATTTTACTTTATCATACCGTCTACAGAAGTTACATTATCATACCGTCTACAGAAGTTACATTATCATACCGTCTACAGAAGTTACATTATCATACCGTCTACAGAAGTTACATTATCATACCGTCTACAGAAGTTACTTTATCATACCGTCTACAGAAGTTACATTATCATACCGTCTACAGAAGTTACATTATCATACCGTCTACAGAAGTTACATTATCATACCGTCTACAGAAGTTACTTTATCATACCGTCTACAGAAGTTACATTATCATACCGTCTACAGAAGTTACTTTATCATACCGTCTAAAGATGTTACTTTATCATACCGTCTCTGTTTTTGCTTACAAATGTAAACACAATTTTAAGTAATTGTAAAAACAGCTGTTACAAACACTCCCAACCAGAGTGGAACTGGTTCTGATACTAATGCGCTAAACTCGCGACCGTGTACCAGATCTATTCTAGAGAAAAATATGACATATTAATCATTACTGTAACCTCAATTTTTGTGTAATTCATGACACCAAAATGTTCAACGAATAACGAATCCTCCACAACACAATTACATTCTCTGTCTAAGGCTATGTCTAAATATGAAGACAAAGATATGGCAGGTACTAAACATGAAGACAAAGATATGGCAGGTACTAACCATGAAGACAAATATATGGCAGGTACTACACATGAAGACAAATATATGGCAGGTACTAAACATGAAGACAAAGATATGGCAGGTACTAAACATGAAGACAAAGATATGGCAGGTACTAAACATGAAGACAAAGATATGGCAGGTACTAAATATGAAGACAAAGATATGGCAGGTACTAACCATGAAGACAAATATATGGCAGGTACTAAACATGAAGACAAAGATATGGCAGGTACTAACCATGAAGACAAGGATATGGCATGTACTACACATGAAGACGAAACTATGGTCCGTACTAAACACAAAGACATAGTTATGGTGGGGTCTAAACACAAAGACAACAATAAAATCTTTCAAATTTAGAGTGGCTTACTCCTAAAAACTGATGTCAGAAGTGCTTTCATACTTTTTATGAAATCGTTTGTGGTAATTCTTCTGTTTTGAAAAATACCTCAAACCAATACATTGTATTATATGCAAGGTGTACGGATCTAAGTTGGTGCTTACAAAATAAGATATCTAGTCATAGAAAGAAACACCCCCCCCCCCGCCCCACCCGAGCATTCGACCATTTGAGTTATTACTCAAATATTATTAAGGACCAGATTTATACTTTTTTTAAATGGTGACAGATTCTTACTTTTTAAGAAACATAGGCGCCTAATCAAATGTAAATTTGTAAACAACGCTTACATTTCCCAAATAATGCCTCGCCGCTGGTGTATACTCGATAGGTAGGTCGTTAATAAGTTACCTGTCGTTTTTAGAGACGCGCCACTTTCAACCAACCAACATTACAGTCCAATTAAGTTATATCACGACTCATTACCATCAAAAATTAGAGGTAACAAAGACTCAAAAGTATGAACGATGTGTGTTATTTGTTATACTTGACGAGAGAAACGGCTGACATCATACATAATCTAATGAAATGTGAAAGTTTGCCGGTTGTCTGAGAAGTTGAGACTTAAGGGAGGAGTACAAACAGCTATCTAAACCAATCCTTATTCTGTGTGTTACTTAGTCCTTGCTCACACAAAGTACATTTACGTATCCGGATGTGGCACAGATGCTGGAAGCGTACGCCTCAGAGCCAGGAGTGAGTCAGTTCAATACTTTTCTTCACTTCTCCCAGCAGCACAATATATTCTTTCTAAGGGCTAGCTCTCAAAATACGGTTGCTATTTATTCTGTGCACATGAGCCAACCATCTGAGTGTTTGCATGAGATAACAACCCACTCCCAACCCTCAATATTTACCAGTTAGACTTGGGTTTCAACAACATAATAAAATGAACTCTACGGTGTCCAAAATCTAGCAATATAAAAGCATGAATCATCAAGATTCTCAACAAGTTGAGAACTAACATAGTATAATTTGACACAATAATTATTTAGAAGAATGCTTGAAACATCATAAATCCAAAATATTACCAATAGTTCCATCGTCTAAGATCAATGTCAAGTTACATTATGTGACATTTTCTCTCCAGAACGCGGTCTTCCTTATCGGTTCTCTGAACATTCCGCGATTCTGGGTGAATAATCTGAAATATCACTGCACCATCGTCGTCTTGGACGCCCTCTTCTCCTGTTTCCGTTAACTCTGCATTTCGCTATTAATCTTTCCTTGTTGTTATGTCCCTTTATATGACGGCCCCCCCCCAACAACAACAAAATACAGCACATCTTTCTTGTTAAGATGTTGTTAAGGAGCCTTCGACGTTTATTGATTTTAATACTTCTTGACTTGTATCCTTAGCTGTCCATGGTATACGTAACATTCTTCTGTAGCATCTCATTTAGAAAGCAGCGATTCTCTTTGCTATTGTTTTATAAGCGATAGAGGTCGACAAAGAGAAAAGTTACTAGATGGGCTTGTATCGTGGCACGGTAGAAGCTCACCAACCGAGCTTATTGACAACACAAGAGACAGAGAGTCGTGGAGAAACATGATCGCCTACGCCAGTAGGCATGGCACTTGATTGATTGTTTTATTTAATACCCACGCATCACAACCATACACTACCACTAGAAATACGCATGTTCTGATCATACATATTTTGGCTATGCTGCTGTTACCATGCCAAATATCTTCATTTGCGCAATCTTCAGTGTCGCCATTGTAATTCTTCTCTTGATTTCGGAAACGTAGTCTCCTGGCCTATTTATCTTGATATCTTTGATCGTACTTTCACGCTATCTGTTACCATATTTTTTTTCTTCATGTTTAATAACAGGTTTACAGGTTTTGACCTTAACTGTTTTGTCTTTTGTTGTTTTGTGTGTGTGTTAATAATAATATTTGATTTAGACCACCTCCGTTTGTTGTTAAGATAACTTTGTCGTCATCATATCTGATTTCTGGGATCTGCTGACCGTCGATGGTAACAGGCTGGTTGAACATGCACGGCGTGATAGTGTGCATCCATGTCTAACTCCTTCCTGTACATTAAACCATTCTGATATTGTTCCGTCCACTTTTATTGCTTCCTCGTGTTCGTGGTACAGCATTGCGGTTGCAAAAGGGCTATATCGAGCTCTGAATAAATGTAATGGCGCAGCACTGGAATTTTTGAATAGATTCACATACCTAGGTAGCACTTTATCACAAAATGTGAACGTTGATGGTGATGTGTAGACATGGATCACCAAGGCGAGCAGCACTTTTGAGGCGAGCAGCACTTTCGACAGATTGTACGCAAATGTTAGGGTTATAAATAACATTAACCTACAGACTAAGCTGAAAGTTTACAGAGCAGTGGTACTTCCAGTGCTGTTATACGCTAGTGAAACATGGACTGTGTATAGACGTCATGTGGGAAAACTCAATCACTTTCATACAACTTGTCTCAAAATAGTTATGAACATCAGATGGCTAGACAAGATTCCAGATACCATAATCCTTGATAGATCTAGCATTCTTAGTATTGACACTATCCTGATGCAGACATAGATTCGTTGGACACGCCATCTGGCACGTATGTCAGACCACGCCTGCCAAAGATACTTCTCTATGGTGAGCTGGAGAAGGGTGCACGATCTCAAGGTGGCCAAAAAGAAGCGTTACAAGGACTCGTTAAATACCCCACTGAAAGCCTTTAAAATAGACCAAGATATATGGGGAGAATTTGTACAAAATAGCCCTACATGGCGCTCTACAGTCAGAAAAATACATCATCTTGTGAAACGAGGAGAAATGCAGCCCCTCAGAGCGGCAAGGACATTTGCAACTCGAATAGCGCGTATTAGCCATCAACGAATCGATAGGGAAGGGCATATGTCTAAATGAATTTCAAAAGTGGATGTAACATCATCATGTTATGGACGAACAACAACTACCTTAATAGTCATCTGAAAAATCTCTCCCTTGTGTTCTGTGTAACTATCTTACTGGTCATCTGAAAAATCTCTCCCCTGTGTTCTGTGTAACTATATTACTGGTCCTCTGAAAATGTTTCAACAGCCTATACAGTTCTAATAACAGAACGGATGTCTCCACAACGAAGAGACAACGGTAGACCGTGACGAAGACAATCACAAGACATCACTTAATTACGTATCCGGTCCCAGTGGTTGCGAGGTTTAACTCATTCTTCCCTGTGCCAAGTGGTACGTACATGCCTTTTCCAGCTGTGCTGTTTCTGTATTGAGGATGATTGTACTGAAGGGTTTCTGGTGATGATTTTTGTTTCCATGGGTCATGTAATGCAGGGCATTCAATAATATGGTGTTTGACAGATTCCTCTTCTCGTGATTGCAGTACGGTATATGGTCTGGGTTAATTCTGTGTAAGTAGTTTTTATAAGTCTTAGCTAAGCCACAGAACCATACAAACTTCATACAAACTGCATACAAACTTCATACAAACTTCATACAAACTTCATACAAACTTCATCAAGATGATCAAAGATCACTTGAAGATGGATACTGACTAAGCTCAGGATCAACAAAACTTTCAGATAAGGTGCGATGGCTGTTATTTCTGATCAGTATAAACTGCTTGATGATGATGGTGGGTATTGTGATTTATTAATGTGTTATCTATTCTAAAATATGCCGCCTCCTTTTACTATTTTATCTGACACGCCGAAACTAGTAAAACTTGCACCATTTTAATTGTTAGTCAAGTCCCTCTCCAGGAGCGTCCTATGCCCAGATCTCGGATCATCCTAAATAAGCAACGCTATTTTACTGTCCCTACTCTTTTCATTGGCTAGTATCACAAATCATGCACAAAGTGACCAATGAAGTGACAGTTAGCCCAGTTGAATGACTCAGCACGTAGAACTATACAGGGGAGGAACTATCCCAGTTCATGTTTTCTCATGACCCCTTCAAAGACGCTTTTATCTTCCCTTATCTTTGCATTATGGTCTCCCTTGAAAACAAAAATGGTATTTTCTTCTTGTTTTTCCGTTATGATTTCTAATAAAAACGTACAACTTATTCCTTGCTATTTTCCCTTATCATTTGTTGTTGCGTGGCTTTATCTGTAATTCTAGCAGCGGTTGATATCATTCTTTGCTCCAATGATTTCAATTCTATAAATGACATTTTTGCTCTCTTAGTGTGCGTATCTGTTGCAGATATAATATCTGTGACATAATGTGGTAATATGTGTTGTTTTCTTGTTGCCGTGAAGATATCATGAGTTATTGTGTGTTTCGTCTTTTCTTTTCTGGTCACTTACATCCTGTGTTAGAGATTAAAATGATGTCTTTAACGTATATCCTCTTGTTCATGTTTGCGTGATTCAAAATGATGGGTAAGTGTGATAAATTGCTTCATGTGAGGGCACGTAGAAGTGAGGGCTATTGTATGCGACACCGTGATTAATGAAATTGCTTTCATGTGGGGGCTGTTGTATGCGACACCGTGATTGATGACACATCTAGCTTACATTTTGTAGAAACATACTATTAAATGTGGTCCGACTCGTGGTCAGATTCGAGCCCATGAGCAGCATGTACAACTTGGAGAGCAACAGGAAGTAGCAGCATGCCATTCGATATAGATGAGAACAACTTGGCAACTATGAGCTTGATCTGATGAAATGATGTCAGCTTTAAAACAAGTATCAATTATTACTGAAAGGGTTCTCACATTCTTGCAGTCAGGTCTGGAAGTTTACTTTTACCGAAGCACTGACTCGTTGCGGTCATCCCAGTGATGATGTCCCGGTATGTATCCACAACAGAGCACTTGTTTCTGTCACTGATTAATTTTTGCGCTGCCTGTGTAGTCATAGTTGGTTAATTCATATATTTAATACATATTTAGAGGTTTCTACTTTCCTATAATTGACGCAAACAACACCTCTCACAACTTTCCTTTGTCCATTCTGTTACTCGTCCGTCGGAGTCATCGAAGACCATTTTAACAACTACGATAGTGATGATGATGATGATAAAATGACATAGGTTGATGCTGATGAAGGAATCTAAAATCTAGCTTTATTTATATCTATATTTAGCTATAAAAAAGTTAGCCCTCGAAAATAAATAGTTTCACTGTAAACAGCTAGCCCTCGAAAATACATAGTTTAGCGGTAAACAGCTAGCACTCGACAGCCCATAGTTTAGATGTAAACAGCTAGCCCTCGACAGCCCATAGTTTAGACGTAAACAGCTAGCCCTCCAAAGCCCATAGTTTATTTTCACAAAAGAACGGGTCCTCTTCAGTTGAGTAACAGAAGTAACATTAGAACTCGCCTAAGTTTTGTCGTCTCAAATGTGTGATGATGTTTAGTTTGTGGATGCATGTTTAGTTTGTGGATGCATGTTTAGTTTGTGGATGCATGTTTAGTTTGTGGATGCATGTTTAGTTTGTGGATGCATGTTTAGTTTGTGGATGCATGTTTAGTTTGTGGATGCATGTTTAATTTGTGGATGCATGTTTAGTTTGTGGATGCATGTTTGGTTTGTGGATGCATGTTTAGTTTGTGGATGCATGTTTAGTTTGTGGATGCATGTTTAGTTTGTGGATGCATGTTTAGTTTGTGGATGCATGTTTAGTTTGTGGATGCATGTTTAGTTTGTGGATGCATGTTTAGTGTGTGGATGCATGTTTAGTTTGTGGATGCATGTTTAGTTTGTGGATGCATGTTTAATTTTTGGATGCATGTTTAGTTTGGGGATGCATGTTTAGTTTGGGGATGCATGTTTAGTGCACGAGAGAAAAGGATTCCATGGCAACAGTATCCCAGGATCATCACATGTTTCCAGAAAAGCAGAGTATGTACCTCTGAGCTAACTAGACCATCATTCTTTTGTAAGATCTATTGGCCCATCTTCAGTCCTTGCCACCTACGAGTACGCCACAAAAAGACAAATGTGTATTTTTCCACCCAGGAGTACATCACAAAATACTAATGTATATTTCCACCAATGAGTACGTCACAAAAAGACAAATGTATATTTTCCACCTAGGAGTATGCCACAAAAAGGCAGCGGTGTATTTTTCACGTAGGAGTACGCAACAAAAAGATAAATATATATTTTACTCCCAGGAGTACATCACAAAAGGATAAACGTATATTTTCCACCTAGGAGTACGTCACAAAAGGATAAACGTATATTTTCCACTCAGGAGTACGCCACAAAAAGATAAATGTTTTTTTAAAGTCCACTGATTCGCCATCCATGCGGAACATTTGGCAGCGGGTACAAGTTAGAAATTGAGACATACAACTGTACAAGTAAGAAAACGAGACAAGACAGTCAGTGGTAAAAGTTAGAAAAGGAGACAAAGGCAGTGGTAAAAATAAGAAAAAAAGACAAGACAGGCAGTGGTAAAAATAACAAAACGAGACAAGACAGACAGTGGTAAAAATAAGAAGACGAGACAAGATTTGCATTGACTATTTTTTTTTCAGCGACAGGTTGTCAACCTATCTTCCAACTTCCCTTAATCGCTGTTTACGACATGCTTGGATAGAAGACAATAGTCCTTTTCTTGTCCCCCTGAATTTGAAAGGCAGGTCCCTATTACTTGCCACCGGAAGGAATATGATACATGACATCAGCTGTTCTATCAGCAACATGCCACTAAAACAAATATATTCGTTCAGCAGCTAATAAAAACTATTTTCGGTTTATCAATATCCACTTTTGGCGGTGGGTAAACGGCGAAAAACTTGCTTTGCTGAGTTTGAAAGTGTGGCGAAAAACTTGCTTTGCTGAGTTTGAAAGTGTGGCGAAAAACTTGCTTTGCTGAGTTTGAAAGTGTGGCGAAAAACTTGCTTTGCTGAGTTTGAAAGTGTGGCGAAAAACTTGCTTTGCTGTATTTGAAAGTGTGGCGAAAAACTTGCTTTGCTGAGTTTGAAAGTGTGGCGAAAAACTTGCTTTGCTGAGTTTGAAAGTGTGGCGAAAAACTTGCTTTGCTGAGTTTGAAAGTGTGGCGAAAAACTTGCTTTGCTGAGTTTGAAAGTGTGGCGAAAAACTTGCTTTGCTGTATTTGAACGTGTGGCGAAAAACTTGCTTTGCTGAGTTTGAAAGTGTGGCGAAAAACTTGCTTTGCTGAGTTTGAAAGTGTGGCGAAAAACTTGCTTTGCTGAGTTTGAAAGTGTGGCGAAAAACTTGCTTTGCTGTATTTGAAAGTGTGGCGAAAAACTTGCTTTGCTGAGTTTGAAAGTGTGGCGAAAAACTTGCTTTGCTGAGTTTGAAAGTGTGGCGAAAAACTTGCTTTGCTGAGTTTGAAAGTGTGGCGAAAAACTTGCTTTGCTGAGTTTGAAAGTGTGGCGAAAAACTTGCTTTGCTGAGTTTGAAAGTGTGGCGAAAAACTTGCTTTGCTGAGTTTGAAAGTGTGGCGAAAAACTTGCTTTGCTGTATTTGAAAGTGTGGCGAAAAACTTGCTTTGCTGAGTTTGAAAGTGTGGCGAAAAACTTGCTTTGCTGAGTTTGAAAGTGTGGCGAAAAACTTGCTTTGCTGAGTTTGAAAGTGTGGCGAAAAACTTGCTTTGCTGAGTTTGAAAGTGTGGCGAAAAACTTGCTTTGCTGAGTTTGAAAGTGTGGCGAAAAACTTGCTTTGCTGTATTTGAAAGTGTGGCGAAAAACTTGCTTTGCTGAGTTTGAAAGTGTGGCGAAAAACTTGCTTTGCTGAGTTTGAAAGTGTGGCGAAAAACTTGCTTTGCTGAATTTGAAAGTGTGGCGAAAAACGTGCTTTGCTGAGTTTGAAAGTGTGGCGAAAAACTTGCTTTGCTGAATTTGAAAGTGTAGCGAAAAACTTGCTTTGCTGAGTTTGAAAGTGTGGCGAAAAACGACTCGCTTTCTAGAACTATTATGCAAGAAACAGTTGAGGTCAAGGGGAAGATGAGGAAAATTAAAATCCTGAATGGACAACAGCAATGCCCGGACTTTGAATTTATTTTCTACACTCTTCGCAATGTCTGAGGAATGTAAATAACCGAAATGTCAGAGGATGTCCGACAAAATGGAGAGTGCCGCAATAACCAAACGAATAAGTGATAAATACTAAATAAAGTATAAATGTTACTATAAAATCCTAACAATCGATGTTAAAAATAAATAACTAACAATAAAACAAAGAACAATGACATTTTTCCACGTTACGGTCCAGCAGTGACATTTTTCAAGAAACACATAACAATAATAAAAACACAAAACCATAAAATTATTTAAAACTGGGATGACTTGGACATGTTTTTCTCACCACAAAACATTACCAAGTGAAGACGCGCCATGAATGTCTGGTAAATGTCGAATTTCGTGCGTTCAATATGTTTGCACATGTTTACGCATTATTGATAGAGGGTATTGTTTTGCTGTCTGTCTAAAGATTCTATATTTGTCTTGGAACATGTTGTCAGGAGTGCACTGTTGTATTCTAAAGCAGAACGTATGTAACAAGATATAGTCCTGTGAGGGTATCCTGTCTGATCCCCAAGATGCGCCAGTGAGCCTTTTCGGTAGCTGCACCGTTTCAGTGCTTCATTTTTGGCATTGTCTGTGTGCTTCTTGAGGGTGAGCTGCCGATCAAGCGTGATTCTAAGATATTTGGGATGTTCTTCTCTTGTGAATTTCTGTGTATCCAACCATAGACTGATATTTTCTTTGGTTACTTTATGACTCTTGGTAAAGATGATATAGACAGTTTTCTCACAGTTTATTTTCTGCTTCATTGTTTGACAGTATTCATGTAGTCTTATTAAATCTCCATTTAGTCTTTTGGCTGCACTTTCAACATCCTCATGTCTCTGCCATATTGTTAGGTCATCAACGCAGAGGGATTTATTTAGCATTAATATGCTTGACCAAAATGATAATGTAAATGAGAAAGAGGATGCAGCTTAAAGCAGAAACACTGTGGTAAGCCTACCTCTGGAACTTCTTTAGATGATATTCTATCATTTATCTGTGTCTGGATTGTTCTGTCAATGAGGAAATATTATATCCAGTTATATAGCTTTCCACTAATTTCCACTTCAATCATTTTCATCAATGGACCCTTTCTCCATCTATCAATCAAATTCCGAGTGACATGGACGATCATGTTTCTGCCCAAATCTCTGTCTTTTGTATTGTTAATTAGTTCAGTGGATGACTTATTTTTGGGCCACAGTGACAACCCATCCAGAAATGTCTCTCTTTGTCTTCCTCTGTTTCTTCTTTCCTTGATCTTTCCGGTGGTTACTCAATGTTCAAGTTTTTCTTTTCTCATCACATAGGCCTGCCCTAAAAATCTTGATCGTCTGTTTCTAATTTCCGCTATAATTTTTGTTTTACTCCAGCATCTCTGAAAACCTCTACATTAGTTTTCTTAGCTGTCCATTGAATTCTCATAATTCTTCTTAAACACCAAATCTTTTCCATACTTGAGCATAGACCTGTTGTAAGTCAAAGAAGATGGCTACAGTGTGCTTGTTTTCCTGGAATCCATCATCGATTTTCTGTGTCAACCTAAATAGTCGGTCTTCTGTGCAAGTGCCTTTTCTGAAGCCAGCTTTATCATGGGAGAGGATGTTTGAGCTATCGAGGAACCAGTAAAGTCGCACATTAACAATTATTTCCAATTTGTCAAGACATGATGTTAGTGATATGGGGCGGTAGGATTTAGGTTCATCTGGAGGCTTGTTACTTTTCAGGATGGGAAGGATGTGAGTTTTCTCCAGTGTTTAGGCAGTTTTCCATTTCTCCAGGTCATATTTATTAGTTTAAGGAGTACTTCTTTCCCTGATGTGCCCATGTGTGTTAGCATTTCATTATAAATTTTATCTGGTCCAGGAGACCTTTTTGGTTTTAGTTTCTTCAGCCCTTGCTGATGTACCTGCATATTGTTGTCATCTTCAAATATAGAGGACTTAGTAAATTGGGAGGGGGGTAGTAGATTTCCTGAGTACCTGAACTATTGACACCTGTTAACGGGAATTAAAAATAGCGTACAATTGTTGGCTTAATTAAGGAATAACCACTTAAGAAATATATATAAATTATCACTGTGGAAGTATGAATATATTTGTCCATCAAAGATTAATCAAGAGTGTCAGTCTGCAATCGCAGATTTATTCAAGAATAAAAAGAGACAATCTACAATCATAGATCTAATCAGGAATCAAGAGAGTCAGTCAACAATTATATGTCTAGTAAATAATCACGAGAGACCATCTACAATCATATGTCTAGTCAAGAATCAAGAAAGACAATCTAGAATCATAGGTGTAGTCAAAAAAGAAGAGAGTCAGTCTACAATTGTAAATATAATGAAGAATCAAGAGAGTCAGTCTACAATCGTAAATCTAATCAAGAGAGTCAGTCTACAATCGTAAATCTAATCAAGAATCAAGAGAAACAGTGTACAATGATTGTGTAGCAGCAACAAGCAAATGCTCAAACAGAAAAGTGGTTGACTGGCAAATCCGCTTGTATAGCCATTAATCGGTTTACTCTACAGATGAGCTGATCACTGGTACACTTTACGCGGGTCAACAGAGTATACCACAATCTTCCGACTGGATAAATATCCGCGTCTGAGATTTACCGTGTATATATATGTGTGTGTGTGTGTGTGTGTGTCTGTGTGTGTGGTGTGTGTGGTGTGTGTGTATGTGCTCATACCACGTGGGGCATATACTTGTGTACGCATGTGTGTGTGTGTGTGTGTGTGTGTGCTAGTGACAATGATTAATTTATTTTAGGCAGGCTAGTATCTACGGGAGAGTTTTCTGTAAGTTTATACAAAACAGGTGCTTCTAATTTCTGACAAACATAACATAACCAGGCATATTGATGGCGCAGTCAATGAATTCTGTAAAACTGTTATCCCATTTGGTGGTATTTCTTGTACCAACAGTTCTCATCGGTTTGAGTCTAGTATAGATTCTATTTTAGATTGTGATATAGAATTTTGTGTCCAAGAAATAGCCCAATATTTATAATGTTCAACTGATATTTATGAGTATTTGAGATGGATCGATGCCACTTTGTGTATGCCTGTAGTATCGATGTCACGTTGTGTATGCATGTAGTATCGATGTCACGTTGTGTATGCATGTAGTATCGATGCCACTTTGTGTATGCATGTAGTATCGATGTCACGTTGTGTATGCATGTAGTATCGATGTCACGTTGTGTATGCATGTAGTATCGATGCCACTTTGTGTATGCATGTAGTATCGATGCCACTTTGTGTATGCATGTAGTATCTTCTTCTTCTTCTTTCTGTCCTCATGTACCTTTCGGTGTTGAGGGGAGAGTGAGTGTACAGTCTTTTGCCCTTATATTTGCCTCCTCTGCTGTTATATTTCCGAGTGTCTCTAATACACTATCTATCTACCTTTTACGAGGGCGTCCAATAGGTCTCCTGTTTTCGTATGTTTGTTAAGTGTTTTTTGGATAATACTTTGCTCTTTCTGTCTGGTTATGTGGCCGTACCATTTAACTTGTTGTTTCTGTATGTATTCTATTGTTGGTTTGATCCCTAATTAGTGCTTCATTCCTGATTTTGTCTCTCAAGCTAACTCCAATCATACGTCTCACATATTTCATTTCAGTGGTGTTAATCTTATGTATTGTTCTAGAATCTAATGTCCAAGTTTGACACTGATAACACAATGTTGGTAAGAAAATGGTGTTGAAAAGCGCTTTCTTTGTTTCTAGTGTAATATCTTTGTTTCTTAGTAAAGGTGTTAATTGACTAATGATCTGACAGGCCTTATTACATCTTGCGTTTATTTCTGCTTCTTGTTTGTTGTCATATCTCAATGTGCTGCCCAGATATTTGAATTCATCTACTTGTTTTAGTTGTTTATTATTTATCTGTATGTTGATGTTCTCCTTTTCTCTTGCAATATTCATTACTTCTGTTTTGTCTATGTTGATTTTCATTCCAAATTGCTTGCCTGCTGTGTCTATTGTGTTTATGTGGTCTTGCAGGTTTTTAATGCTGTTGTGAAATAAAACCTGGTCATCTTCAAAAAGCAGTTCATTTGCTTCATTAGATTTTGATGTTTTGTTTATATGGTCCATGTATGTAATAAAAAGTAGTGGGGATAATACACATCCCTGCTTTACTCCTGTGCTAATCACAAAGTCCTCTGTGTAGCCTGCAGCTGTTCTTATAGTGCAACTGCTGTTGTTATAGAGACTTCTACAAACGTTAATTAAATGATGGCATACTCCATAAATTTTTAATGTTTCCCATAGTTTTTCTCTGTTTACTCGGTCAAATGCCGGTCAAATGCTTTCTCTTGATCTATGAAGGATATGTATAAATTTTGGTTGTATTATATTGACGTCTCTGCCAACTGTTTCAGAATAAATATTGCATCAGTACACACTCTGTTTCTTCTAAAACCTATTTGTGTATTGCTAAGTTGTTGTTCTATTACAGGTTTCAGTCTTTTCTCTACTATTTTTGCATATAGTTTTCCTGCATGGCTTAACAAGGAAATTCCCCTGTACTGGTTACAGTCTCTTATGCTGCCTTTCCTTTTCCATATTGGCAGTATGATAGCTTTTCTCCAGTCTGTTGGTGTCGTCTGTTACCTCCACGCCGTGTTAAAAATTCTGTGTAGCCAATATAATCCTGTTTCTCCTGCTGCTCTTATAATTTCTAGTGGTATGTTATCTATCCCTGGAGCTTTGTTATTTTTTGCCTTTTTATGACCTCGGCAATTTCCTCTATGAGAATATTTGGCTCTTGTTCATTACAACTCTTTATGGTTTCTTTTGCTGTATTATTTCTTGGTGTTGTATTTAGTAACTCAGAAAAGTATTCTTTCCATCTTTTTAATGCTCTTTGCTTATCTGAAATGGGATTACCTTCTCTGTCATTTATTAGTTCTGTAGGATCGTGATTTTTTGTTCTGGTTCTCATAACTTTGATTGTTTTGTAGAAGCGTTTTGTAGCTGTTTTGTAATCCTTATTCAAGTTCTTGCCAAAATCAGACCATGATTTACTTTTAGCTTCTTTAATCAGTTGTTTTACTTTTTTTCGTGCTAATGCATATTTTAAATATGTTTCTTGTTCTTTGTTATGTAGTATCGATGCCACTTTGTGTATGCATGTTGTATCGATGTCACGTTGTGTATGCATGTAGTATCGATGCCACTTTGTGTATGCATGTAGTATCGATGCCACTTTGTGTTTGCATGTAGTATCGATGCCCCTTTGTGTTTGCATGTAGTATCGATGACACTTTGTGTATGCATGTAGTATCGATGCCACTTTGTGTATGCATGTAGTATCGATGCCACTTTGTGTTTGCATGTAGTATCGATGCCCCTTTGTGTTTGCATGTAGTATCGATGACACTTTGTGTATGCATGTAGTATCGATGCCACTTTGTGTATGCATGTAGTATCGATGCCCCTTTGTGTTTGCATGTAGTATCGATGTCACGTTGTGTATGCATGTAGTATCGATGACACTTTGTGTATGCATGTTGTATCGATGTCACGTTGTGTATGCATGTAGTATCGATGCCACTTTGTGTATGCATGTAGTATCGATGCCACTTTGTGTATGCATGTAGTCTTCACTTGATTTTGTACTTCAGTTCTCTACTTGTTTGTCCCCATAACGACATCTTGGTCGAAATGCTGATCACTCTGTACTGTTCGACGTCATACTTATATTGAATCCTTTTCCCAGACACCCTGGGCAGGTTTCCTTGCCCGCATGAAAGATTTACGCCTTCTAAAAAGAGCTGATATTTAGAGAATTCCAGAATGCCCCCCTCCCCCAGTTTGGAAGACATGATAAGCGTATTAAACACATTCTGAAGACATCACTACCTCACTTCAACATAGGCACACATTCGTCTGAGAGTCTGGCGCCGCAGAATCAAGAGTGAAGCAGCAGCTGCAAACAATCTTAAACAATAAACTGTGCAACAGAAACCAGCTAGATGACAAGCAAAAGCTGCTCATTGTACCACATACTTGTCCCACACATACTTCTCCCACGCATGCTTCTCCCACACAACTTGTCCCACACATGCTTCTCTCACACATGCTTCTCCCACACATGCTTCTCCCACACAAGCTTCTCCCACACATGCTTCTCCCACACACACTGAGATGTGCGGTAGAAAAATCCAGGCACGTATAGGTATGATGAGTTACACTCGGACACTAGCAGACAACATCATCTTCATTATCTTCCCAGTTGAGTTGAATAATCATCGTTGACTCCGATAACGAATATAGTATATTTTTTAATACTTACTTACCACATACATATGAAGTATACTTTTCTAAACTTATTTATCACATACATACGATGTACACTTTTACTGTAGTCACCGAATTACTCCTTGACGATATGTTTTGTACACTTTTACTGTAGTCACCGGATTACTCCTTGGCGATATGTTTTGTACACTTTTACTGTAGTCACCGGATAACTCCGTGGCGATATGTTTTGTACACTTTTACTGTAGTCATCGGATTACTCCGTGGCGATGTGGGGCAAGTGAGAAAGCTAATAGTCCTAACTAGTGTTAACATATTCGTAGTTTAGTTTCTGGTAGCTATGACAACTATATTGAGCCGTTATTACGGCCGATATTTTTTTTATTTTTTTGAGGTACAATCAAAATCCTTCCTGTACATGTCGCGGAGTCTGTTATGGCAAAGCGGCATTTATTTCCACAGCCCATAGAAAGTCTCTTTTCACTCTCCACAGGAAAAATGCAGTAACGAAACTATTCTTTATTACTCACAAGAATTACGGACAACAGAGCTCCTGTATCCTTATCATGTTGTGCGATATTTCCCCATTGTTTTATTTCATGACCACAAACATCTTAATCCCGGCAATGTACAGAATGGCACACACTGGCTATCTATGGAGTCAACAATCACCTTATTAAAGTATGTCAAAGCGTATATGTGAACTGTGAGAGTGTAATTCGAATGAATAAAGGAACACGAAAACCATTTAAATTCACATCGATAGTTAGGCAAGGATGCGTTTTATCACCACTCCTGTTTATCACATATATCGATAGCATTACGAAACAAGCCAAGATGCAAAATGAAAATACCAAAGAGCTACTCTTTGCCGACGATCAGGCTATAATAGCAAATGAAGAAACTGAACTTCAACGTCATCTAACATCCATGGACATTGAGTGTAAGAAAAACAACATGAAGATAAGCATAGACAAAACAGAAACCATGGCAATAGGAAGGGATACACACAATCTAAATATATCAGTGGAAAATCAAGTCATTAAACAAACCAACACCTTCAAATACTTAGGCGTAACATTCTCTTCAGGTGGAAAGATGGACACCGAAATAGACATTCGTTGTAGCAAAGCGAATCAAATATTGGGTCAATTATCCCCTTTATTGCAACACAAAATGCTACCAATGTCAACCCACAAAAACATCTTATCCAAAGTATCTTCATTCCAACCCTGTGCTACCAATGTCAAACATAGTCCTTAACAACAAAACATAAGAGACAACTGGTTACAACAGAGATGAGATGTCTGAGAAAAGCCACAGGAGTGACCAGAAGACACAGAATTAGAAACGATGTCATAAGAGAAAGAGTGGGTGTCGTATCAATTCTACAATACATACAGAACCAACAGATACAATGGTTTGGTCATCTGAAAAGAATGACGTGTGATTCATTAGTTTATAGAGCATCTATACGAAGAGAGGAAAAGCAGAAAGAAGTGCCAAGGGTAGACCTAGAGTACGCTGGTTCGACAACATCAACGAGACATTACACGAACAACAAATAACATTATCTAAAGCTGCCAGAAAAGCGAGAACAAGAACATTGTATCTCCCTCGACACCCGTAAAGGGTAAAAGAGGAAAGAAAGAAGAATAATGTACAGAATTTCAGAGGTTTCCTACACAGAGATAAAAAATATAAACTGATGCTAGGGCTCCCAAGGGAGCATGAGTTTGTCAGATAATTGTGTGGTATTGCCTCTCAATGTCCAGTATATGATTGTGTGGTATTGCCTCTCAATGTCCAGTATATGATTGTGTGGTATTGCCTCTCAATGTCCAGTATATGATTGTGTGGTATTGCCTCTCAATATCCAGTATATGATTGTGTGGGATTGTCTCTCAATGTCCAGTATATGATTGTGTGGGATTGTCTCTCAATGTCCAGTATATGATTGTGTGGGATTGTCTCTCAATGTCCAGTATATGATTGTGTGGGATTGTCTCTCAATGTCCAGTATATGATTGTGTGGTATTGCCTCTCAATGTCCAGTATATGATTGTGTGGTATTGCCTCTCAATGTCCAGTATATGATTGTGTGGTATTGCCTCTCAATGTCCAGTATATGATTGTGTGGGATTGTCTCTCAATGTCCAGTATATGATTGTGTGGGATTGTCTCTCAATGTCCAGTATATGATTGTGTGGGATTGTCTCTCAATGTCCAGTATATGATTGTGTGGGATTGTCTCTCAATGTCCAGTATATGATTGTGTGGGATTGTCTCTCAACTGTATCTAGCTGATAGGTTGTTTTATGTTTTATTTTGGTAACACATCTACCTATTTCTGTTTATCTTGACATTTGGCCTGTGTTACTCCAGCCACCTACTTCCTGTTTATGGTTGTCACCCTACACTGGAACATTTATCCCTTGGTCACTATCTATATACTTGGACCTGAGCTGCGATCTGTGGGTCTCACCAACGGCCCACTAGACAAACTGCCCATGCAACAGGAAACTTTAGTAGATAACATGCCATTATTTTGAGACCCTCTTACGGAAGCTTTGTAGCATGTCATCTATACAATTATAGACCCCCTCTGAGAAGAAGGCTCCTTAAATGGGCAATGAACTAAGCCGAAAGCTGAAGTCTCCTGGGTATGAAAGAAATCTCAGAAAATAATCACGCCATTGCACATAGGAAGTAATCGTTCGCAATTCCTAGGGTTCTCAAACAAACAAGCAATCATATACTTGGAATCATCATCATCATCATCATGTGACAATATTCTTTCCAGAACCTGGTCTTCCGTATCAAATCGCTTGTACTTGGAATCGCATACCAAAAATAACCAAGGTGACTGCAAGTATATAAATAGTGACCAACCGAAGGCGAACAATAATAAAAAAAACACAACGAACAAGGACGTAATTAGCTCCGCGAACAGGTCTTCTATATACCGCAGAGGATCACGAGATCTGACTGACGACAACAGGAACGCTTTACTCACTGATTGTGGCCTGATTATGTGGCTAATATTAGAGCACCTCCGACATGCAGCCACATTACCCACGTCAAGTACAACGTATAGATCTCTTCTAACGTAATATTTCATCGCCGTGTGTCTCTCTGCAATCTTGCTCTCTCTGGAATCATTGTGTGTACATTCAAGCAGTTCTCACCTGCACGGGGGTGATCAGCCGTTTTAAATATAGAAGAATGCAGGTTATATGTTACATTCTCCCTGTGTGCTTGTTCTCTATGTGTGCATGGTCGAAAAAATATGTGCTTGTTCTGCATGTGTGTAGCATTGCGACAATGTGTGCGTGTTCTGTATGTGTGTATAAGTGAGATAATGTATGCGTGTTCTGTATGTGTGTATACGTGAGATAATATGAGTGTGTTCTGTATGTGTGTATAAGTGAGATAATGTATGCGTGTTCTGTATGTGTGTATAAATGAGATAATGTGTGCGTGTTCTGTATGTGTGTATAAGTGAGATAATGTATGCGTGTTCTGTATGTGTGTATAAGTGAGATAATGTATGCGTGTTCTGTATGTGTGTATAAATGAGATAATGTGTGCGTTTTCTATATGTGTGTATAAGTGAGATAATGTATGCGATTTCTGTATGTGTGTAACATTGCGACAATGTGTGCGTGTTCTGTATGTGTGTATAAGTGAGATAATGTATGCGTGTTCTGTATGTGTGTATAAATGAGATAATGTGTGCGTGTTCTGTATGTGTGTATAAGTGAGATAATGTATGCGTGTTCTGCATGTGTATACGTGAGATAATATGGGCGTGTTCTGTATGTATGTATAAGTGAGATAATGTATGCGTGTTCTGTATGTGTGTATAAATGAGATAATGTGTGCGTGTTCTGCATGTGTGTATACGTGAGATAATGTATGCGTGTTCTGCATGTGTGTATACGTGAGATAATATGGGCGTGTTCTGTATGTATGTATAAGTGATCTATCTATCTGTCTATTCGCTAAGCCCATTGTTGACTTTCAGCGTCAGGAGTAGAAGAGTTTTCCGGAGATGGCCCTCGTGAGTGCTGATTATATTGTGACATTTGTTGCCTCTTTTTATCTCGGTGGTCGGTCCATCGTTTTCGTGGTCGGCCTCTAGGTCTTGAACCAATTCTCACTAATATTGCTAGAAAATTAGTCCCTTCTCCGTGATAGTCTTACGCACTGATCATGCAGCGTCGGTTATTTCCGAATAATTAACTTTTGCCGTGCATATTGTTGGATAGTGGATGACACAAAGCAATAAATTATCAATTTCATCAGTCAAGATGTGTAACTCTCTGTGAGATCAACACCTAAGGCTATCTCGGAGAAGGACTTGGCAAATACTGTAAGGGAATTCTCGGCGATGATTATTGATAACGATAACCCTTATCGTGACGTCATGTTTAGTACTTTCGTGTATCACATGTTTGTCTAAATACCTTATTACAAGCCGTGTCTTCGTCTTCAATTTCTGCTACTTTCAGATCTGTGGTCGTTCTGTGGTGATAATACTATGACCGACGTGAAATCCGCTGATTTCTCCCTACAGAGCACCGTACCCATAACTCGTGACATAGTTCTGTTTCGTTTGACTAGAGATGGCTGGCCATACGTTAGTCATTTTCTCAGTGGCGTGTTATCATGTAGTTGAACGAATATTGTGAGTAATGAATGTTGTTACTTCGATGTATCAACACGATGATTTCACCAGCATTAAACTCATAATGTTATCGGTATATTTACCTACAGATGTGCACGCTCCTGCACACATAAATACCTCAGCATGGCCGTTAATTGCAGCTATTGTTCCCGCTAAACGAGTCAAGCTCCTGGCATATACAAACACTGGTTTTGACATTTAACATCATGTCTATGAGTCTGTAATGGTGATAATTTTCACAGCTAACGTTTGTGAGATTATTAGCAATAAATATAACTAAGACTCGTTAAC
This sequence comes from Meghimatium bilineatum, assembly GCA_034231615.1. Taxonomy (NCBI): domain Eukaryota; kingdom Metazoa; phylum Mollusca; class Gastropoda; order Stylommatophora; family Philomycidae; genus Meghimatium; species Meghimatium bilineatum. The sequence goes on along the minus strand of CM067305.1, from coordinate 653,969 downwards.
ATAAGTATTTGTAAATACTGAATTAAAATCTATTTTTACTACGTTTTCCTGTTGCGAAATACAGAAAGGATTGTATAGACTATTGAATAAAAGGTATCTTTACAATAACTTCGACACGACGTGTACAAGTCATTTATAGTTGTTTTTCGAAAAAAAAATAATCTAGTCATTAATATTGACTAGGATCGTGATTAGAGTAAATATAGACCCTGGTGTAAATATGAAACTTTATCAACTTTGTTCCTGGTGTAAATATGAAACATGATCAACTTTGTTCCTGGTGTAAATATGAAACATGATCAACTTTGTTCCTGGTGTAAGAATCTGTATAAAATAACAGATAAGTTTGTGATCACTTCTGTGGAAGATTTTGTGGGAGTCGAGGAAGTTCAATTAACTTTAATTGTGATATAGATGATGTACATGATGATGACATTTATGATGATATTAATGATGGTGATGATTATATTGATGATAAGGATAATAATGATGATGATGATTATAATGGTAATGATGATGATGATGATGATGATGATGACGATAATGATGGTGGTATTAATGTTAATGATAATAATGGTGACAAAGATAATGATGATAATGACGATGATGATAATGAATATGATGTTGTTGATAATGATGACGACGATAATAATGTTGATGATAATGGTGATGATGATAATGGTGATGTTGATGATAATGGTAATGATGATGATAATGGTGATGATGATAATGGTGATGTTGATGATAATGGTAATGATGATGATAATGGTAATGATGATAATGGTGATGATGATAATGGTGATGTTGATGATAATGGTAATGATGATGATAATGGTGATGATGATAATGGTGATGATGATGGTGGTGATAATGGTGATGATGATAATGATGATGCTGATGTTGATGATAATGGTGATGATGATAATGATGATGCTGATGTTGATGATAATGGTGATGATGATAATGGTGATGATGATAATGGTGATGTTGATGATAATGGTGATGATGACAATGATGATGTTTTAAACTGAAAATAATAAATTAATAGAGGATTCACTTTACTGTACTTGGTTTTCCGTATGTACTCCGACACTATCAACGAACCGGGATGTCGCCTGCTGTTGGCACCATCCACAGCACTTGTCTCCGTAGCTTCAAGCGATATTCCACAGAGATCTCAAAAAAAGCCTTCCAATGTAAGCAAGACGACAGGAGCTGGATTCGAACCAATGACCTCTTGAACAAGGTGAACAGCTTTACCAGTATGGCTATGGAGATCCTCGGTGGTGATGTTAATGATGGTAATGATGATAGTGAGAATGAAGATGATGATTCCTGCGCTGTGTACGAACGTGTTTCTTGTGCCTACTTGGAATTTCCTAGATTGTGAGGGAGGAGTCTGTGAGACATTCAACAGCTTTTCACCTAACACTGTATTGTTGAGAAGCAACTTGACTGAGATTCTCTGCAGCAGCCACACAACTCCTAGCCTGTGACTTCAGTCCGACATGTCCTATGCTGGACTATCCTATAAGTCTATGTCCAAATGACGGTGTCTCCGTTAGATAACATAAGAAACAGAAATGTAACGTAGTGTTTGTGTAGCAGTGAATTCTAGTAATGTAGTGTTTGTGTAGCAGTGAATTCTAGTAATGTAGTGTTTGTGTAGCAGTGAATTCTAGTAATGTAGTGTTTGTGTAGCAGTGAATTCTAGTAATGTAGTGTTTGTGTAGCAGTGAATTCTAGTAATGTAGTGTTTGTGTAGCAGTGAATTCTAGTAATGTAGATTGACAGTGATTATTTATATGGAATGGATATCGCGGCATTGACCCCCCCCCCCCTTATCTGTTCCCCTGGAACCAAATAGTTAGGGACAAGTTAGGGCTGACATATCTCCTGGAACCAACTAGTAAGGGACAAATTAGGGCTGACATATCTCCTGGAACCTACTAGTAATGGACACATTAGGGCTGACATATCTCCTGGATCCTACTAGTTTGGGACAAGTTAGGGTTGACATATCTCCCGGAATCAACTAGTAGGGGACATATCTAATGGAACCAACTAGTAAGGGACAAGTTAGGGCTGACATATACCCTGGAACCAACTAGTAAGGGACACGTTAGGGCTGACATATCTCCTGGAACCAACTAGTAAGGGACACGTTAGGGCTGACATATCTCCTGGAAGCAACTAGTAAGGGACAAGTTAGGGCTCACATATCTCCTGGAACCAACTAGTAAGGGACAAGTTAGGGCTGACATATCTCCTGGAACCAACTAGTAAGGGACAAGTTAGGACTGACATATCTCCTGGAACCAACTAGTAAGGGACAAGTTAGGGCTGACATATCTCCTGGAACCAACTAGTAAGGGACAAGTTAGGGATCACATATCTCCTGGAACCAACTAGTAAGGGACAAGTTAGGGCTGACATATCTCCTGGAACCAACTAGTAAGGGACAAGTTAGGGCTGACATATCTCCTGGAACCAACTAGTAAGGGACAAGTTAGGGCTGACATATCTCCTGGAACCAACTAGTAAGGGACAAGTTAGGGCTGACATATCTCCTGGAACCAACTAGTAAGGGACAAGTTAGGGCTGACATATCTCCTGGAACCAACTAGTAAGGGACAAGTTAGGGCTGACATATCTCCTGGAACCAACTAGTAAGAGACAAGTTAGGGCTGACATATCTCCTGGAACCAACTAGTAAGGGACAAGTTAGGGCTGACATATCTCCTGGAACCAACTAGTAAGGGACAAGTTAGGGCTGACATATCTCCTGGAACCAACTAGTAAGAGACAAGTTAGGGCTGACATATCTCCTGGAACCAACTAGTAAGGGACAAGTTAGGGCTGACATATCTCCTGGAACCAACTAGTAAGGGACAAGTTAGGGCTGACATATCTCCTGGAACCAACTAGTAAGGGACAAGTTAGGGCTGACATATCTCCTGGAACCAACTAGTAAGGGACAAGTTAGGGCTGACATATCTCCTGGAACCAACTAGTAAGGGACAAGTTAGGGTTGACATATCTCCTGGAACCAACTATTTAGGGACAAGTTAGGGTTGACATATCTCCTGGAACCAACTATTTAGGGACAAGTTAGGGCTGACATATCTCCTGGAACCAACTAGTAAGGGACAAGTTAGGGCTCACATATCTCCTGGAACCAACTAGTAAGGGACAAGATAGGGCTGACATATCTCCTGGAACCAACTAGTAAGGGACAAGTTAGGGCTGACATATCTCCTGGAACCAACTAGTAAGGGACAAGTTAGGGCTGACATATCTCCTGGAACCAACTATTTAGGGACAAGTTAGGGCTGACATATCTCCTGGAACCAACTAGTAAGGGACAAGTTAGGGCTGACATATCTTCAAAGACTATAATACAAACAGTCTACATCACATCATGATGGATCGCATGGGACGATCGATAACATTTAATATGCGGTATATTAGGGTTGTCATAACTGTGCACTTCATATGATAATACTACAACCCTTTGATATGATAATCTATAACCCTGTGATATGATAATAACCTGTTTAATTCATTTTGCTTGACGATATGATAATAGTACCGTTCTGTGATGACACAATAATGCTACCATATGAAGACACAATAATGCTACCATATGAAGACACAATAATGCTACCATATGAAGACACAATAATGCTACCATATCAAGACACAATAATGCTACCATATGAAGACACAATAATGCTACCATATGAAGACACAATAATGCTACCATATGAAGACACAATAATGCTACCATATGAAGACACAATAATGCTACCATATGAAGACACAATAATGCTACCATATGAAGACACAATAATGCTACCATATCAAGACACAATAATGCTACCATATGAAGACACAATAATGCTACCATATGAAGACACAATAATGCTACCATATCAAGACACAATAATGCTACCATATGAAGACACAATAATGCTACCATATGAAGACACAATAATGCTACCATATGAAGACACAATAATGCTACCATATCAAGACACAATAATGCTACCATATGAAGACACAATAATGCTACCATATGAAGACACAATAATGCTACCCTGTAAGATAACAACGATACTACATTATGGTGACACAACGCTGCTATCCAGAAAGATAAAAATCCTCCAAACCTGACAGCTAATGATGCTAGCTGGTGAAATATTTATCCCCGACAGCGAGAAAAGGACATTTATAATCTTGCTTTCCAGAAATATGCAAAACGTCAGGGACACCTTTGGTCCTGGTTAGAGTAACGGGTACTTTTTTGCATACAGTATATTAATCTTTCTGTTGTCTGATACCTGTGGACCCGAGACACAGTTTGCCTGGTGATACAACCTATGTGGGCATGAGACAGTTTGTGTGGTGTTACAACCTATATGGGCATGAGACAGTTTGTGTCGTGTTACAATCTATGTGGGCATGAGACACTTCAATTTGTCTCATGTTACAACTTTAGACATGAGGCGCTTAATGTGTCTGGTGTTATAACTTTTGTAGACACGAGACACATCCGTTTGTGTAGTTTTTCAACGTCTATGGACGTGAGACACTTCAGTTTGCCTGGTGTTACGATTATTGAATGTAGACACTAGACACTACTATAGATGATACATCTAGGATATCTACTATGAAGGCGCAGGCACGCTGGGCAGGCCATCTTGTGCGTATGGAGAACTCGCGTTTGCCAAAACAAATATATTATGGAGAACTCAAGGCAGGATTTCGAAAAGCTGGTGGACAGAAAAAGCGTTTCAAAGACACGCTCAAGTCATCCTTGAAACAGCTTAACATTGACGTAGGCGCTTGGGAGAGCCTCGCTCAGGATAAAACAGCATGGCGTTACAGCATTAGAACGGGAGCACTAGCGGCGGAAGAATTCAGACAAGATACTGCAAGACAGAAGCGGACACGTAGAAAAGAAAAAACATCTCAACCTCACACAGATACCTTCTATTGTTGTCAATTCTGTAAAAGAACATTTTGTGCGCGCATTGGACTTGCTAGTCATTTAAAAACGCACTATTAACTTTTATTGTTTTTATTATTTATTGTTATTATTATTATGGTTGAGTTTTTGGTCATCGTCGATCACGACGGACGAACATCATCATCATCACATCTAGGATACGATTATTGAATGTAGACACTAGACACTACTATAGCTGACACATCTAGGATACGATTATTGTGTGTAGATACTACTATCGATGACGCATCTAGGATACGATATCACCAACAATTCTCATAGCTGTTTGTTGATTATTGTAGAGTGATTCAATAAGATATTGTTAGATGTTCTGGGAAGCCCATTTCTCTCAGTATTTCCCATAGTTACTGATGTTGTACGCTATGAAATGCTTTGAAAAAGTCGTTAAAACACACGTATAGATAAAACACACGTATAGATAAAACACACGTATAGATAAAACACATGTACATATAAAACACATGTATAGATAAAATACATGTATAGATAAAACACATGTACAGATAAAATACATGTATAGATAAAACACATGTATAGATAAAATACATGTATAGATAAAATACATGTATAGATAAAACACATGTATAGATAAAATACATGTATAGATAAAATACATGTATAGATAAAACACACGTATAGATAAAATACATGTATAGATAAAATACATGTATAGATAAAACACACGTATAGATAAAATACATGTATAGATAAAACACACGTATAGATAAAACACACGTATAGATAAAACACACGTATAGATAAAACACATGTATAGATAAAACACATGTATAGATAAAATACATGTATAGATAAAATACATGTATAGATAAAACACATGTAAATATAAAACACATATATAGATCTGCTTTGAATTCTCTACATTTTTCGATAATGTCTCTTATATTTAGTAAATGATCTTTTGTGCTTCTGTCTGATCGAAATCCTGCTTGTATTCGTTAACTTCGATTTCTAATTTTTGCTGTATATTTTCATAATTATTCTTAGTAAGATCTTGCTGGCTTGACTAATTAATGCTACTCTTCTATAGTTAGTACATTATTGAAGATCTCCTTTTTGGTAGGGGGATATATATTGAATTTGCCATTTTCGGGCCATGCTCCTCTTCTCCACATTTTGCGGCATAACTTATGGTATATTTTTGCGATTATTACTCCTCCAGCTAGTATCATTTCTGTGGTAATACCGTCGTTTCCTGGAGTTTACTCATCTTCAGATTTTTGTATCTTCAGAATGTATCTTCAGATTTTTTTTTTACTGCATGTTTAATTTCATTTATCGTTGGATCTGATTCTTTTGCTGTTTCCTTGTTTGGGGTACAAAGGGAACGCATTGCTCTAGGCGAACCCAGGGTTAGCAGATAACCAAGATCCCAAATGTACCTCCACGCGGTGCACCCTGGAAACAGAAACACAGCAGCTCGAGCTGATTCTGGCCAAATCATTTGGGGATCGTGTCCGAGAATGTGGAGGTAGCAGATGGAAAGAGATTTGACTGCACAAGAGACAGACAATATCTCCGACACCACCAGCATCACCACATATAGCGACACATATAGCGACATACAGTGAAGCTAGTCAGTCCAGTCTGAACATTGGAGGGGCGGCCAATGTAAAATGCACGAAAAGGTAGATGCATGGCGAGAGACAAATAGATTTCATACCGAGTACAATGAAACAATGAAAGGGCAGAACAGCGCTAGAGGGCAACGCGAACTGCAAATAGAAAGTGAAAAGTCTCTAGGAAAGGTGAACTAGAAGCTCCATCAGCTCGAGACGAGCATCTAGTTACCTGTGTTCCTTACAGACAGAGACCCAGACCCATCCATTGGCGTTTGGTAAAGCAAGAAGACCTAATCCAACTCTAATGTCGAGCCTTCCTAAACCGGAAATATGCTCGCGAAGAGAAAGGGTTCCGTACCCGATGGGCTCAGGCACAAAAGGGACAACGATTTAGCCCTGGCCCAACTCTACTGTCAGGTTTTCCTACACCTGAAATACACTTGAAGAGAGAAAGGGTTCAGTACCTGATGGGCTCAGGCGCTATTGGGACAAGGACGCTCAGCTCGAGAACGCCTTGCTCTCAAACGCGTGGTGTGAGACTCGAACTTCGACAAGGGGTACACGATGTCGGTGAATGACACCTCGGCTAAGAGGGCGAAAGAGTCAGGGTCCAACTCCTCTGTTGAGTTCTTCCCCTTAAGGAACCAGGCTCACGGATGAGAAACGGTTCAGTACCCAATGGGCATAGGCAGAGCACGTCCAATTACACGAGGCAAGTTCATAGACAGTGGAACACCTCGTGAGAGTCAGACGAAAGCAAAAATCGTCTGGGCGAAGAGTCTTCACTACGCGTGCCTGGAGACAGATAAAGAGGCTGTCACAGGCTAAGGGTAGCCCACCCGAATTGTCAAGGCATGCCGAAATCGGATGTGCTAGGCCTACAAGGCGCATAACGGTGGCACAACGTAATCACGCTCCCGGCGGAAATCGCACGGATATCCGTGATGGTTACAATGGAGCGAACGCAAAACAAACAAACCTTAATGTTTAATTCTGGGATATGTTGTGTACCTTTGTATATTTCTTGGCAGTATTCTTTCCATCTTTGTATTATCTCTTTCCAATCTTTTAGTATAGTATTTTCTCTGTAATTACTTATAGTGCTGGTTTAAAGTTATTTTGTTTTAATGCTTTCGTTGATTCATACAACTTTTTCGTGTTTCCTTGTTGTTTGTAATCTTCTACTTCCCTACATGCCTTGATTATGTATTGTTCTTTATCATACATAATTTATTGTTTTATTAGCTTTAATATTTTCCTGTAGTCCTAGTTGTTGTTTTTATTATTTTTAATTTCCTTCCTTTAATGATGTTTTCCGTTGTTTCTCCTGATATCAATTCTTGATGTTTCTTTACCTTTTTATGCGTGATTTTTTTTCTGCTTCTTTGAGTGAGGATTTTGGTTATTTTATTTTCAAGTTCGTCCGGGGGGGGGGGGGGTTGTTTCTTCCTATGTATTTATGAGTACTTTAAATGTATTGCTTATCACAATATTATATTCTTCAGTGATGTTTGCTATGTCGAATCTCAATATTATATTCTTCAGTGATGTTTGCTATGTCGAATCTCAATATTATATTCTTCAGTGATGTTTGCTATGTCGAATCTCAATATCATGCTGTTCCTGTTGATATTTTTTTCATTTTTAGCATAAAGTTAGCCGTAACCAATTCATAAAATAAGTTTAGCTGTAACCATTTCGTAAAATAAGTTTAGCCGTAACCAATTCGTAAAATAAGTTTAGCTGTAACCAATTCGTGAAATAAGTTTAGCCGTAATCGATTCGTGAAATAAGATTAGCTGTAATCAATTCGTGATCAGGGTGGTCCACACAAATGAATGTCCATGTTGAACAGACATACAAGCCACTGAACACATACTCCAAGACTTTCCAGAGTACAAATGAACCACGAGGTAAGACATGGCCACAATGGACCGAACTTATGTAAATACTTTAATTTTAGTCAAATCCCCTTTATTTAGTAAGTTTATCAAAAATACCGTGTGTAAAATCCACTTTTCTGAGTACGTTGATGAAATATTTCCTGTGAAAATTCGACTATATTGAGTAAGTTAAATTAAAAATGTCGTGTGTAAATAATCGTCAAGGAGGCGTGGGAGTGTGCGAATTGCTCACTTTTTGACTAAATTTTTAGCTAAAAGTCATGTTCTGTAGTCTACACGTTTGGAGTGAGGGTAGGGGGGGGGGGGGGGTTGAAAACCGCAAACTCTCCTACTCCTCCCCCTCCACAGTGTACGAGTTTGGTGGTTGTATCAACTTGAGAGATACAAGACTTGTACTTGTTTCCAGATTGATTACAGTACATCCAGTTCTCACATTTTGAAAAATTGTAAGTAAGGGGAGTGGGGATGTCCATAAGTTACGCTAACTATTTTTGGCCAATCTGTAACCCCCCCCCCCCCCCTATTAACAAATAGCGAACAGCACCCAAACAAAACACACACAAAACATTTGAGCAGAAAAACTACATACAATTACATGTTTTTCTTGATGTTTTTAATAATGTCCTCAAATTCTAACATATAAATTTTTTTGGTGTATACAAACAATATTGTTGATGTTAACTTTTCTTAACCTCCCTTGTTCCTCCCCTCCCCCCACCCGGTCAATAACTGTCACACATATTTAAACCTTGCCCCTTCCCTTCGGCCCACCACCAATCGTTGCCTTGACGTAATTTATTGACTTCTACACGTAAAATGTTGCATTTGCAAATTGTTTATGCCAAGATGTATTTTCAGTTGTTTTATCTATGTTGTTTGTCTCCCAGGCGTTCTCTCTCACACTACAAACTATACATTTCTCTTTCATCCCAGCCGCTCTCTCTCTCTCTCTCTCTCTCTCTCTCAGGCTACATACTATACATTTCTCTTTTACACCAAGAGCTCTCTCGGAGACTGCAAACTATACATTTTTCTTTTACCCCAGACGTTCTCTCTGAGACTAGAAACTATACATTTCTCTGTTTTCCCAGCCGCTGTCTCTGAGACTACAAACTATATCTCAAATATAGCAATAAATTTTACAGACTGTTTAACCTTGCGGCAAGTCTGTTCACAATACCATCTGCCGTACTGACAGGACAAGATTTCACCGTGTGCTCCATCAACCCGAGAATACATATCACTCTAGTTGTCTTGTGCTTATTTTCTACACCGTGCACAGTTCTGCTTTCCCTGAGTTCTAGCATTCTAATGGATTTGTATTATATATTTGTAGCGGCAGATCCACTTTCAAAAATTGGATGAGTCAGTGCGTGTCTGTTTTACACATATTCACTTCCAGAGACAAGGGCGAATGTTCTTCACTTAACAATATCCCTCTCCCCTCCCCTTCCAAAAAACCCCTTTCTCATTACTCTTATTATATTTTTGTGTTTCTTTTAATCCATCCAATTTTCCATCCTTCAATCTGCTCCTTCTCTTTCTATCTTTTCCTTTTCGCCTTGCATCACGTTATGTCTTGCAGCGTCAGGGGTAGAAGAGTTCTTTGGAGATGGTCTTTTTGTGTGCTTTATATATGTTTCTTTTCGTTCACTATTGTATTTCTGCAATCCATCATTTCATGGTCTCCCCTGGCTTTGTATTCATCGTGTCTGTATAGTAATGATTTTTGAGGAGCACTGTCTGATGAAGGGCCGGATTTAGACTTGATAGGGTCCTAAGCTATTTTAGATATGGGGTCCTAAGCTATTTGAGATATGGGGTCCTACGCTATTTGAGATATGGCGTTCTAAGCTATTTGAGATATGAGGTTCTAAGCTATTTGAGATATGGGGTCCTAAGCTATTTGAGATGTGGGTTCCTAAGCTATTTGAGATATGGGGTTCTAAGCTATTTGAGATATGGGGTCCTAAGCTATTTGAGATATGGGGCCCTAAGCTATTTGAGATATGGGGCCCTAAGCTATTTGAGATATGGGGTTCTAAGCTATTTGAGATATGGGGTTCTAAGCTATTTGAGATATGGGGTCCTAAGCTATTTGAGATATGGGACCCTAAGCTATTTGAGATATGGGGTCCTAAGCTATTTGAGATATGGGACCCTAAGCTATTTGAGATATGGGGTCCTAAGCTATTTGAGATATGGGGTCCTAAGCTATTTGAGATATGGGGTTCTACGCTATTTGAGATATGGGGCCCTAACCTATTTGAGATATGGGGTTCTAAGCTATGTGAGATATGGGGCCCTAAGCTATTTGAGATATAGGGTCCTAAGCTATTTGAAATATGGGGTTCTAAGCTATGTGAGATATGGAGTTCTAAGCTATTTGAGATATGGGGTTCTAAGCTATGTGAGATATGGGGCCTTAAGCTATTTGAGATATGGGGTCCTAAGCTATTTGAGATATGAGGTTCTAAGCTATTTGAGATATGGGGTTCTAAGCTATTTGAGATATGGGGTTCTAAGGTATTTGAGATATGGTGTTCTAAGCTATTTGAGATATGGGGTTCTAAGCTATTTGAGATATGGGGTTCTAAGCTATTTGAGATATGGGGTCCCTAAGCTATTTGAGATATGGGGTCCCTAAGCTATTTGAGATATGGGGTTCTAAGCTATTTGAGATATGGGGTCCCTAAGCTATTTGAGATATGGGACCCCTAAGCTATTTGAGATATGGGGTCCCTAAGCTATTTTAGATATGGGGTCTTTTAACGATTAAGAATATATAGATAGTGAAATTTTTTTTTTAATGGGAAGGGGGGGCAAGAAAGTTGGGGCCCTAAGCTATAGGTTGTCTAGCTTATAGGTAAATCCTGTACTAGTCTGATGGTAGTCTGGAAGCATGTAAGAACCACTTAACCTGATGTCTTCTGATGCAATTTAGGACTGGCATCGTGTTTGTTAATTTTTGATGTTTTCATTTCTGATTCTGTCTCTTATTGTTACTCCCAGAATTGAACGCATTTATTCATTTCTGTTACAACAAGGTTTCTTCTGACTTTTGTTGTTAGTGTCCACGTTTGACATTGGTAGCACAGTGATGGTATGATGATAGTTTTATATAATAGGGTGTTGGTTTTCATGTTTACGTTTGTTTTTGAAAATAGGAGACATCCGTCCTCAGATCTGGTATTGCTATGTTGCATCGATGTTGGATTTTTATGAAGTTTTTCCTATTCGACGATATGATGCTTTCAAGATCAGTGAATTTCAGCTGTTTAATTTGTTGATCATTGATTAGAATAGTCATGTTTCTTTCTGTTTGTGCGATTGGCATTATCTGATTTTTGTCTGTGTTTATCTTCGTGTTAAAGTACCTACATGTTGTGTAGAGTCTATTTATATGTTGTTGTAGTTGTTCTTTTGTTGTTGCTATTATTGCTTGATCGTCTGAAAAAAGACGCTCGCTCAGGATGTTGTTGAGATTGTCTTCTTCATTAGTGTTGGCAGTTCTACAAATGCAATCGATATGTGATGAATATCAAGGGAGATAGAACACATCCTTGTCGTACTCCAGAGTGTATGTGGAATTTATCTGAAAGCCCAACACTTGTTCTAACTGCACATTGACTGTCTGTATAACTACTTCTACACAAGTTCATTAAATGTTGTGAAACCCCATATTGTGATAGTATTTTCCTTAGTTGTCTGTCTACTCTGTCGAAAGCTAGTTCCTGATCGACAAATACGATTTACAATTCTTGGTTGTTGTTTTTGTCTGCCCATTGTTGTTCCTTCATTCCCGTCATCTTATCTTATCTTTACAACTTTTCTTGCCTTCTATTTTCTTTTTTTACACCACGTCTCTCTCTCATTTATCTCCTTACACATGACAATCACATCTTGACTACCACATCTTGACTACCACATCTTGACTACCACATCTTGACTACCACAGCTTGACTATCACATTTTGACTACCAAATCTTGAATACCACATTTGGACTACCACATCTTGACTACCCCATCTTGACTACCACATCTTGACTACCACATCTTGACTACCACATCTTGACTACCACATCTTGACTACCACATCTTGACTACCACATCTTGACTACCACATCTTGACTACCACATCTTGACTATCACATCTTGACGTCACCAATACTGTCTCAACACGTCATCTATTCTGAAGTTCTATTCCCTCTCTTAAATATACCTCCATTTCATGGATATACCAACATTCTTCAATGCAAGACACTACCAGGCGCAGACTGCGACACTGATCATGAGTTACTCATCGCAAAGTTCAAGGTAAAGATAAAAAAGACAACAAAAACTTCAATGATTACCAGATACGATATGACGTCAATACTGAAAGAATACAACATCGAAATTCAAAACAAATTCGAAAAACTACATGAAATACAAGAAGAATACTCTCCAAATGAACTTGAAAACAAAATAAGTGACACTTTCAATGACTGTGCAAAAAACATGCTACACAAAAAGAGCAGGAAGAAGAAAGAGTATATATCAGAAGAAACTATGAGCATTATCCAAGAAAGAAGACACATCAAAAATAGTTGTAAAAACATAACAAATTATAGAATCCTGTCAAGAGATATACAAAGAAGAATTAGACAAGACAAGCAAAACTACATAAACAAAATATGCCTTGAAATAGAAGGGCAGAAAAGCCAAGGTAACAGTAAAATGATGTTCGAAAATGTACGACACCTAAGAGACAACATACTTCAACCATCATTATAAGTACTGAAACATAAACAAGGAAACATACTAACGGAAGGGAAGCATATCTTACATAAATGGAAGGAATAGATGTATAAGATGGTGAGATGTATAATGACCCAAGAACAACCAACATGAAAACAATAAACAAATATGAAAAAGAGCCAGAATCCACAAAGGGAAGACGTCAGATACGCAATAGAAAGTTTAAAGAGAAGAAAAGCCCCAGGCAATGATGGTTTAACAACAGAAATGTTACACGCAGGGGGCGAGGCCGGAATCAAGATTTACCACAAACTCTGTTGCAAAATATGGGAGAATAGCGGCACATGGCCGAAACATGGGAAAAAATTATTATAAATATACCCCTCCCAAACAAAGGCAACCTTCAGATTTGTTGCTCTAACTACCGAACTATAGCACTTATAAGTCAAGCAAGTAAAATAATGTTAAACATCATAATGCAAAGAATCAAACAGAAATTAGAGATGGAGATAAACGAAGCACAGGCCGGTTTCAGATCGGACAGAGGAACAAGAGATCACATCATTAACATGAGATTGATCATAGAAAAGTGTAGGGAATTTTCAACTGACCTGCACATGTGTTTCATAGATTACTCAAAAGCGTTCGACTGCGTCCAACACCAGCAACTATGGGAGATAATGAACAGCATGGGTTTCCTAAGACATCTGATTCATCTAATAGAGGAACTTTACTAATAGCAAAAGGCTGCAGTGTAGTTAGAGAGCGATCTCTCAGAGTGGTTTGATGTACAGAGTGGAGTAAGGCAGGGATGCACACTCTCCCCATACCTGTTCAACATCTACGCAGAAAGTATTATGAGGAATGTGAGAGAAGACATAACAACACTGACTACCACTCTTTAAACATAGGTGGATTCGAAATCCCTGAACTACGCTACGCAGACGACACAGTACTTCTTTCAAATGATATAAAGGGATTGGAACAACTAATCAAGAACACAAAGAAATATAGCGGCTCACAAAACTTGTATTTAAATACGCAAAAAACAAAAATCATGTCAACAGATATAACAACACATCAACCAAAAATCAGAATAGACAATACCGAGATAGAATTTGTGGATAAATTTGAATACTTAGGAGCAAACATAAACGGTGCAGGAGACTGCATGACAGAAATAAGGAAGAGATTGGCAATGGCATATTGTAAAATAACACGGTTGAAGAACATATGGAAAAACAACAAAATAGAAACGAAATTGCTAATGTAACGAATTTTTATTTTTCCGGTTGCAACATACGGCTGTGAAACATAGACGCTTAAGTAAAACAGCGGCAAAGAAGATCAACGCCTTCGAGCTGAAATGCTACAGAAGGATACTTAGAATATCATGGAAGGAAAAAATCAGAAACTCGGATTTTATACACACATTGAAGATTCCAGAGTGTTGGTTACTAAACACAATAACAAAAAGAAAACTTTGCCTGTTTGGTCATATAAAGAGACACAACTGTTTAGAAAGACAAATAATGGAGGGAAGAGTACCTGGGGAGAGGAGAGAGGGCAGATCAAGAAGACGATGGACTGACGAAATTAAAGATAACATGAATACATCGCTTGCAAGCCACATCGCCCAAGACAGAGAGAGGTTCAGAGAGTTCATTGGGAAGACAACGTGCTGGATGGAATACATCACATGACAATCGTGGATATCCTCATCTGTCCATCCATCCATCTTGTGATATACCAAATCTTGTTTTCAATCTTAAGATAAATGGTTACTTGTCATCACTATCTCTTCAACTACAACGGTATAGGTAAACGTATGTCCCATTGCAGCAA
This sequence comes from Meghimatium bilineatum, assembly GCA_034231615.1. Lineage (NCBI taxonomy): Eukaryota > Metazoa > Mollusca > Gastropoda > Stylommatophora > Philomycidae > Meghimatium > Meghimatium bilineatum. Next base: position 638,868 of record CM067305.1, on the reverse strand, counting down.
CCTGCCGTCGCGGATGAAGATAACTCTTCACTCAGTAAGCCGCAGCAACTATTAGCTGGGGTGGACAGTTCCCTTCCTTGCTGTCTTTACCTCACCTAACCCATCAACTAACGCGTCATGTACTTACTTACAACTGAGTCGACTGGAGGAGTTGCGTATAAAACGGGAAAAAGACCCGGATTTTTTATTTGTCCGGACGAATTTTCAAACCTGGCACGCTGTAAACCCGGTGATAGCAAGCAAGCTGATTATCAACTAGTCAACTGTGCTCTTCACTATAACTTACCCACCACCACCAGGTGTATCACTTGTTTGGCAAAGTAACAACATGCAAGTAGATTACATCACCACCAGGTGTATCACGTGTTTGGCAAAGTAAAAACATGCAAGTAGATTACATCACCACCAGGTGTATCACGTGTTTGGCAAAGTAAAAACATGCAAGTAGATTACATCACAGAACTATTACATTGAGATATTGGTGGGAAATATCAAAAGGTGGGCAACGAAAACGTTCAATTATGAGTGTAAACATCGATAAATAACATAGCATGTGGCACACACCAGAGCTCTATCATACGCACGCCTCAAGTTTTTCACAGCACATGGCACACATCAGAACTTTGTCACAAACATGCCTCTAGCTTTCCACAGCACATGGCACACATCAGAACTTTGTCACAAACATGCCTCTAGCTTTCCACAGCACATGGCACACATCAGAACTTTGTCACAAACATGCCTCTAGCTTTCCACAGAACATGGCACACATCAGAACTTTGTCACAAACATGCCTCTAGCTTTCCACAGAACATGGCACACACCAGAGCTTTGTCACAAATATTTCCCTTGCTTAATCCTAACATTTAAAATAGGATGCATTATTATTATTATTATTATTATTATCATCATTATCATTATTATTATTATTATCATTATTATTACTATTATTATTATTATTGTTGTTATGCCTTATATTATTGATCTTGTTACTAGTATTCTTCATATTATTGTGAGTATTTAGCATTATTGTTGTATTATTGTTGTATTATTGTTGTTGTTGTTATTGTTGTTGTTATTGTTGTTGTTATTTCGACCACTTGCTGTAATGTTTTCTAAACAGGATCTCAAAAAAGTAATAAACGTGAATAGGCTTACATGAAATGATCAGTTCTGTTCCTGTATATTATGTTTACTGACACATTATTGATATGTTCCCTGCATTAGTTATTCACCAGTTACTTTCTATTATGAAGCCAGTATTAGAACCACTGAGGGGCACCGACATATATAAAACACCATATACATATAAACTACATTGATTTCTGAATACAGATTGTTCGATTCTTCTTGCAGCAATTCAAACTTAAACATCTGCATGAGAGAAACGTGAGATAAATATTCTGGGAAATCAAATTCAATTCGGAAAATATTGATTATCAATTTTCTCATCATGCGCAAATGTCCGACTGTTATGTCATTAACTTGCGAGTGAACGATATAATGATATATTCTCATGTCTGACACAGGTACACACGATACATACACCAGGCTGTGACACACAGCAGGTGGGATATTCGTTTTACAGGCATCGACCTCAGCTGGTTGTAATGACAACGATTACAATAAATAACTGCTGCCATTATTCCTAAAAAGTCATCGATCAAGTGGATAATGCCATAACATGGATGATAAAATCGGATCAAATACTTGAATATCATCATCAGCTGCAGTGCTGAATGGCGTAGGCGATTATGTATCTCATCAAGTTTCGGTATCTTTAATCAGGATCGTTGTTGACACTTTGTCATGACACCATGTTCATGTCATGACACCATGTTCATGTTATGACACCATATTCATGTCATGACACCATGTTCAAGTCATGACACAATGTTCAAACTGTCATCATCAATCTTGTCATGACACCATTTTCAAACTATCCAATATTTTCTTTAACTGTCGCCCTCAATCTCTCTTGTCCTCAGTCTTGTCCTAAATCTTATCATCAATCATGTCTTCAATCATGTCCTCAATCTGCTCCTCAATCTCTCTTGTCTGGATGATGTACGTAAGGAATGTGTGGCGTCATTAGAGAGAGCAAATACGTGGACATCACTACGAAGACTCACGCTTATTTTTGGCCCCGGATACGTGGGCGTAGAGGGAAATGAACGAGCATACCAATTAGCTAGCCTCGCCACCACAACAGATGGTCAGCCTATGGACCGAGCAGACATACTCACTGCTCTTTGTGAATTCTCACGATCTGAGGATTTTGAGATGAATGAGCATGAGTCAATATCAAGAATGTGCGAATCGGGAGTGAGGATGGGCGTGGCCCGTAAAGAACCCCTGCAGAGTGTAGAGGTTTTGGAATAGGAGAGTTTTCGGATTTGTCCTTCCTCTTTCGTCGCTTATAATTTACCCGCAGTGTTCTTTCTTTTTCAAATTTAGTGATGCCAGCAAGTGATCTGGGTGTGCCAAGCTGAGCGATCAAGTGCTGTAGTCTCCCAGGAGCTAGGATCGATGCTGCAGTACTTGAGAGAGTTTTTTATGTGATTCTTGAAGCGCTTTTTTCTGTCCGCCGCTTGAACGTTTACCATTGCACAGCTCCCCATAGAATAATCTCTTTGGAAGACGTTTGTCTGGCATTCGGACGATGTGGCCAGTCCAGTGGAGTTGATACCTAATGAGCAGGTCATGGATGCTTTGTATACGGGACTTTTAAAAGATTTCCGTGTCTGGTACACGATCCTGCCAACGTACTCCCATGAGGTTTCTAAGGCACCTAAGATGAAAAGAGTTACTCTGTCCAGCGTGTCTCGCATAGACAGTCCAACATGATGCAGCATAAAGCACTGTTTGCAGAACCAATGCGCGGTATACGTCCACATTAATTGTCAAACTGAGACCAGGTCTGATCCAGACGTTGGCACGAAGTCTCCTGAATGCCGCACTGGCACGAGCAATACGCAGGGCAACTTCCTCGTCAATTGTAACAGTTTGCGATGGGGTGCTGCCGAGATATAGAAACTTATTGGCAGTATTAAGTTTTTGTCCCTTTACTGTGATCACTGGTTTTCTGTAGGGGATACCTGGCGCTGGCTGATACATTACTAAAGTCTTCGCGGTGCTGATGGTGAAATAGAAAACTTCACAGACCAGAGAAAAGAGTATATGATAACACTAGAGAGTGTATGATAACACTAGAGAGTGTATGATAACACTAGAGAGTGTATGATAACACTAGAGAGTTATGATAACACTAGAGAGTTATGATAACACTAGAGAGTTATGATAACACTAGAGAGTGTATGATAACACTAGAGAGTTATGATAACACTAGAGAGTTATGATAACACTAGAGAGTTATGATAACACTAGAGAGTGTATGATAACACTAGTTATGATAACACTAGAGAGTTATGATAACACTAGAGAGTGTATGATAACACTAGAGAGTATATGATAACACTAGAGAGTGTATGATAACACTTTGATTGAGATTATGAAAACACTTTAAGTGTATTATAACACTAGAGAGTGTATGATAACACTTTGATTGAGAGTATAATAACACTTTAAGAGTATGATAACACTAGAAAGTGTATGATAACACTTTGAGAGTATAAGATAACACTTTGAGTTTATGATAACACTTTGAGAGTATGATAACACTTTGAGTTTATGATAACACTAGAAAGTGTATGATAACACTTTGAGAGTATAAGATAACACTTTGAGAGTATGATAACACTAGAAAGTGTATGATAACACTTTGAGAGTATAAGATAACACTTTGAGTTTATGATAACACTTTGAGTTTATGATAACACTAGAGAATGTATGATAACACTTTGAGAGTATGGTGTAATAATGTACAATGGATGATTACGTCATTTGGCATCAACGATGTATTTGGGATTATGTCCCTCACGGTGACACAGTGGTAAAACTGTTCAAGAATCTAGAGCTTTCTTTACTATAACCATGAGCAGTCATACGATGGATATCCAAGCTGTGACGGAAGCTGTCACAGAACTAGTCGCATGCATGAATGACTTAGTGACTCAATGAATATGATACATAATGTTGAATGTTCAATAGGGCGGGGGGAGGGTCATCCGCCGTCAATGGGTGAAGTTATTGTCACAATCTAAGATCACAATTTTTATATTAATACCAGGACATGCGGGTGTTTAAGGTAATGAGCTGGCCGATACACTTACAAGCATGGTCAACGTGTCAATAGGAACATCGTATTAGGTCGACCTGACATAATTAATGCTATGTGGGAATTCGTCTGCTCAGAAGATTTATAAAAGTATGAATCATGTTCGTTCTGAAAACTAGGCAAGAATTGGTTAACAACAGATCAAAACTAGGCAAGATTTGGTTAACAACAGAACAAAACTAGGCAAGATTTGGTTAACAACAGATCAAAACTAGGCAATATTTGGTTAAACAACAGAACAAAACTAGGCAAGATTTGGTTAACAACAGATCAAAACTAGGCAAGATTTGGTTAACAACCGATCATAACTAGGCAAGATTTGGTTAACAACAGATCAAAACTAGGCAAGATTTGATTAAACAACAGAACAAAACTAGGCAAGATTTGGTTAACAACAGATCAAAACTAGGCAAGATTTGGTTAACAACAGATCAAAACTAGGCAAGATTTGGTTAAACAACAGAACAAAACTAGGCAAGATTTGGTTAACAACAGATCAAAACTAGGCAAGATTTGGTTAACAACAGATCAAAACTAGGCAAGATTTGGTTAACAACAGATCATAACTAGGCAAGATTTGGTTAACAACAGATCAAAACTAGGCAAGATTTGGTTAAACAACAGAACAAAACTAGGCAAGATTTGGTTAACAACAGATCAAAACTAGGCAAGATTTGGTTAACAACAGATCAAAACTAGGCAAGATTTGGTTAAACAACAGAACAAAACTAGGCAAGATTTGGTTAACAACAGATCAAAACTAGGCAAGATTTGGTTAACAACAGAACAAAACTAGGCAAGACTCAATGCAGCTGTTCATCCGAACTGTATCTACACACTCACACACTCACACACTCACACACTCACACACTCTCATAGGGTGTCTTGTGCTCAATCACATCTGTATTTATACACAAAATTCAACAGAGTTAGTCCTCTCTTTTCTGAAACAGCAAAATAGATGCTCCTCGACGTACACTTCTAATTCTCCTCGACGTACACTTCTAATTCTCCTCGGTGTACACTTCTAATTCTCCTCGGTGTACACTTCTAATTCTCCTCGGTGTACACTTCTAATTCTCCTGGGCGTACACTTCTAATGCTCCTCGGTGTACACTTCTAATTCTCCTCGGTGTACACTTCTAATTCTCCTCGGTGTACACTTCTAATTCTCCTGGGCGTACACTTCTAATACTCCTCGGCGTACACTTCTAATTCTCCTCGGTGTACACTTCTAATTCTCCTGGGCGTACACTTCTAATGCTCCTCGGTGTACACTTCTAATTCTCCTGGGTGTACACTTCTAATTCTCCTCGGTGTACACTTCTAATTCTCCTGGGCGTACACTTCTAATACTCCTCGGTGTACACTTCTAATTCTCCTCGGTGTACACTTCTAATGAGTTTTCTATATTCTAGATGGGGATTTGCACAATGATGTATAGGTCACGTGGTAGATGAGATATCCCTGGTTAATGTGTTGTTTGTAAACAAACTCAACCACAGGAGACAGCCTCGGTATGTGATACACAGGAGACAGCCTCGGTTTGTGATACACAGGAGACCGCCTCGGTATGTGATACACAGGAGACAGCCTCGGTATGTGATACACAGGAGACAGCCTCGGTATGTGATACACAGGAGACAGCCTCGGTATGTGATACACAGGAGACAGCCTCGGTATGTGATAGCAAATGAATAAACTATGTAGATATGTGTCACCTGCTTTCTCTAAACCAATAGTGGACATTTTTTTTAACTGAGTTACCTGCCCAGACTAAGTATGTGCTGTCTGCATGAGTTAACCTGCCCAAACTAATTATCTGCTGTCTGCATGATGTCGGTCAGAAATCATAACATAACAAATATAATGTTCTAGAAATCATAACATAACATGTTTGAACATGTATCATAATAAATATGAGATGTCTACACAAAAACAACCTGATGGATATCGACAGAAACACATTTCTAGAAAACAATTCTATTATTTATCAAAATGTCCCCGTGGGAAAACAATACCAACAGTGACATTTATAAACACCCACATCGTGGACGGAACAGTGAACATAATATTCAAACGTTTCTCTGTAAGATTTGTTACATCGATGCAGCCTAATCAAGGATACGTCAATCAGATGGACAGCAAGAATTTATGATCTATACCAGTGCTTGTCAATGCGGTCTATATGTCCTTATAGGGGATCACTATACCAGTGCTTGTCAATGCGGTCTATATGTCCTTATAGGCGATCACTATACCAGTGCTTGTCAATGCGGTCTATATGTCCTTATAGGGGATCACTATACCAGTGCTTGTCAATGCGGTCTAATGCTTTTATAGGCTGCTACAGCTACTTCCAGGCGGCACGAAGAGAAACTTGAATATGTGGACCACATTCCGTGATGACAGAAAAGTGAGTATTTCACAAATATTTAATCAAGTATGTAGTGAAGTCATGTAGAAAATCAACTAATTTTTTACAGACTCCGGGGGGGGGGGAACAAGTCATGAAGATAGTCAACTAGCTTTCACTAGGCTCCGGGGGAGGGGTGGTAACGGAATAAATATTGTCCCACAATGGGCTCTTCATAAATTACCTCAACAATTGTTTTACAGTTTTACACCCTTTGCCTCCTTATCAAAAACTGTTACATTGTTCCCTCCTTATCAAAAACTGTTACATTGTTCCCTCCTTATCAAAAACTGTTACATTGTTCCCTCCTTATCAAAAACTGTTACATTGTTCCCTCCTTATCAAAAACTGTTACATTGTTCCCTCCTTATCAAAAACTGTTACATTGTTCCCTCCTTATCAAAAACTGTTACATCGTTCCCTCCTTATCACAAACTGTTACATCGTTCCCTCCTTATCAAAAACTGTTACATTGTTCCCTCCTTATCAAAAACTGTTACATTGTTCCCTCCTTATCAAAAACTGTTACATTGTTCCCTCCTTATCACCAACTGTTACATCGTTCCCTCCTTATCACCAACTGTTACATCGTTCCCTCTTTATCATGAACTGTTACATTGTTCCCTCCTTATCACAAACTGTTACATTGAACTCTCCTTATCACCAACTGTTACATCGTTCCCTCCTTATCACCAACTGTTACATCGTTCCCTCCTTATCACCAACTGTTACATCGTTCCCTCCTTATCAAAAACTGTTACATTGTTCCCTCCTTATCAAAAACTGTTACATTGTTCCCTCCTTATCAAAAACTGTTACATTGTTCCCTCCTTATCACCAACTGTTACATCGTTCCCTCCTTATCACCAACTGTTACATCGTTCCCTCTTTATCATGAACTGTTACATTGTTCCCTCCTTATCACAAACTGTTACATTGAACTCTCCTTATCACCAACTGTTACATCGTTCCCTCCTTATCACCAACTGTTACATCGTTCCCTCCTTATCACCAACTGTTACATCGTTCCCTCCTTATCAAAAACTGTTACATTGTTCCCTCCTTATCAAAAACTGTTACATTGTTCCCTCCTTATCAAAAACTGTTACATTGTTCCCTCCTTATCAAAAACTGTTACATTGTTCCCTCCTTATCAAAAACTGTTACATTGTTCCCTCCTTATCAAAAACTGTTACATCGTTCCCTCCTTATCACAAACTGTTACATCGTTCCCTCCTTATCAAAAACTGTTACATTGTTCCCTCCTTATCAAAAACTGTTACATTGTTCCCTCCTTATCAAAAACTGTTACATTGTTCCCTCCTTATCACCAACTGTTACATCGTTCCCTCCTTATCACCAACTGTTACATCGTTCCCTCTTTATCATGAACTGTTACATTGTTCCCTCCTTATCACAAACTGTTACATTGAACTCTCCTTATCACCAACTGTTACATCGTTCCCTCCTTATCACCAACTGTTACATCGTTCCCTCCTTATCACCAACTGTTACATCGTTCCCTCCTTATCACCAACTGTTACATCGTTCCCTCCTTATCACCAGCTCATTCCCCTCATCCATGTCACCACCTGTTACACACACCTTGTTACATTCTCCTCCTCCATGTCACCCCCTGTTACACACACCTTGTTACATTCTCCTCCTCCATGTCACCACCTGTTACACACACCTTGTTACATTCTCCTCCTCCATGTCACCAACCGTCAAGAATTCAGGGGCTACTATTCAATATGTCTTTTTAAAAATCCCCTCTCCCTCCGCCCCACCCTATACAAATTAACAAATTAACTAACAACCATTTGTTAGAAAAATTACCATAACAAACTAAATGTTCCCCCCCCCCCCAGATTTTATCTCATATGTTTCAATTCAGTTTACTCTGTGCATAAAAAAACTGTGTTCGTCACGTAAACTTGTGTCAATATCTCACCACCCTCCCTCTTGTCAAAACTCTTCATACCCCCTGCCCCCCTTTGTCCCGTAAATATTGACGTCATGTATTGATAGCCCTAATTGATGACCACAGTCCGATAAGCAGTGACAACCAATGATATAGATTTAAACTCAACCGAATTGCAAGTCCTCAATCATGTGTGCATATATGTGTTATTGCGTGTGCTTATGTGTGCGTGTGTATGTATGACACTGCGGATGCGTATGTCTGATGTGCAACCCGAGAATGGGTTGTCCACGAAAAATTAAATGACCAGGCCGATCCAGTAAAGATCCGATATCTGAAACTGACCGATATTTTTCAAATATAGAAGTCATGGACACTACCCACATATATATGTTTGTATCTCTGCGGTCCAGTTCAGCCTTGTGTACACACATAATCTTCTCTAAGATAGCTCTGCGGTCCAGTTCAGCCTTGTGTACACACATAATCTTCTCTAAGATAGCTCTGCGGTCCAGTTCAGCCTTGTGTACACACATAATCTTCTCTAAGATAGCCCTGCGTGCTGATCTTAATAGTCAGTTATCTTATTTACGTTATTGGTGCTGTCCGTGAATTACATCAACAATTCGGTTGCCCGGGGGGCGGGGGGGGGGCGAAAGTTCACGACAGTAATCCTGTTTTGTATAATCCAATGAAATGGTGTGTCAGAATTTGAAAGCTTGTTTTTTTTATAAAAATGTTAGAATATTTATTTTTGTCTTACCTTTCTTTTGTTGAAATTTTTTATGGGAGTGGGGATAACACATTTTGGACATAATTTAGCAAAGGTGGTGGGAGGGGGGTTCTTGAATTCTTGACACTTGTTGACAAGGTGGATGAGTCAAAAATTCTCATAAAATTCTTGATGTAATTTATGGATATCCGCATATATGGTTATTATTGGTTAGTCTCTTCGCCGTGATTGTCATTGAATGATGACAAAAATAATCAAGCGCATCAGCCACTATATCTGACCCTATTTGAGACATGCATGCGTGTCTGTATTCTGAAGAATGGCTTAGAATAAGTTATGTATGTCTTTGATTTTGTGCTTAGTAGGTTCTTTTATTATGTGTACACGGCAATGTCATTGTTTGATTATGTGCATACAGCAATGTCAGTGTTTTATTATGTGTACATGGCAATGTCATTGTTTATTATGTGTACACGGCAATGTCATTGTTTTATTATGTGTACACGGCAATGTCATTGTTTTATTATTTGTACACGGCAATGTCATTGTTTGATTATGTGTACACGGCAATGTCATTGTTTGATTATGTGTACACGGCAATGCCATTGTTTGATTATGTGTACACGGCAATGTCATTGTTTGATTATGTGTACACGGCAATGTCATTGTTTGATTATGTGTACACGGCAATGCCATTGTTTGATTATGTGTACACGGCAATGTCATTTCATTGTTTGATTATGTGTACACGGCAATGCCATTGTTTGATTATGTGTACACGGCAATGTCATTGTTTGATTATGTGTACACGGCAATGCCATTGTTTGATTATGTGTACACGGCAATGTCATTGTTTGATTATGTGTACACGGCAATGCCATTGTTTGATTATGTGTACACGGCAATGTCATTGTTTGATTATGTGTACACGGCAATGTCATTGTTTGATTATGTGTACACGGCAATGTCATTGTTTGATTATGTGTACACGGCAATGTCATTGTTTGATGATGTGTTTCTGTGTATTCGTGATGTGGTTTCTAATTAGTTGCTTGTATGTGTGTAATGTTTGCGTGTGTGTTTATTTGTGTATGATAGATGTTTGGGCTTGACAGTAAAAAAGGGACTCAAAAAAGGTAGAGGATTAACATCATTTCACTCAAGTTACCCCATATGTATACCATCTCTACAACAAGGCGGCACGCTGCTGCTGAGAGTATCACTCAACGCACGTAACTCAGCAATTTCGAGCGATACTCTTCATTGATCTCTAACAAAATTCCACTTTTAAACAAGATGTCACGAGATGACATAGCCACAGACGTCCACGAAAGCATTCTGTGAACTCAGTTCGGGGTAGTACTTACGAAAGGCTATGGTTGCTTGCTTATATTATACCGGTCCGAGAACTGGTCCAGAAATGTTCACTGTTATAGAATTCTTGTCTGTGAACTGGCGAGGAAATGCTTACTGTTATAGAATTCTGATCTGAGAACTGGTCAAGAAATTCTTACTGTTATAGAATTCTAATCCGAGAACTGGTCATGAAATGCTCATTGTTAAATAATTCTTGTCCGAGAACTGGTAATGGCCAAGTCTGCTCGCTGAAGAGTAGAGCACTGATAAAAAAACCTGGGAATAAATAAATCTACTGAGTGACGTGGAACGCTGAATCCGTAAACCGGCGGATAAAGGTCACGTCTTCTGGAAGACGTAAAACGCCGGTCTAAGAACTGGTGAAGACAGGCCAAGTCTGCTCCGTGACGTAGAACGTTGGTCCAGGAACTGGTTAGTAAGTGTCAAGGTTGTTTTCTGATATAGAACATTACACCACAAACAGAAACTAATACAGAAATCACCATTACAAAAATGTGTTTTCGCAACATTACCGCTCATTTCCTAGTTTCTCTAGACCGACGTCATTCCATCCTTGGCTTGCGTAAGTACGTATAGTCATGTGTGTTCATCTCCCTTTCTGGCTTGTTTTAGGAGAATGGGGGACTGATTTGTCTTATTAGTTGACCAGTGCAACGCCTGCGGTGATGCTGACTTTCCTGTACTAGATGTATTATGATACCCTTTTTCAGAGACTGGGTCGAACCGAGAGTTACTTGTCGAAGTCATTCTCGCTTCACGTAGGAGTCGTAATCTGGATCATAGGGCTGGGAGGGGGTGGGGGAGTGGATGTCTATACATTACGTAAATTCTTTGCTAATATAAACCCACCTTACCTCCCCCAGCCTTGCCAACAAATGTCAATATTTCGATAACCCCTGCCGCTAAATTACGTCAAAAAAATGTTCATCCACTAACCAAAACATTTTTTACCTGTATAAATACCAAAAGATTTTTTAGCTGTAAAAATACCCAAAACAAATCATGTTTGTTTCACATTTTTAGAAAAAACAATTATTTTGTATTTGATTGGAGCAGGGAAAACAACATTATTAACCTCAACTTTTGTCAACCCCTCCCCCCCTTTCTACCCCCACTAATTGTAGGAGTTCTTTCTAGACAGCACCTAGGAGTCAGTATAAACAACAACACTGTTTTTGGTTGACTTCTGGGAACCAGAAGTAGGTGGAGGTGGACGTGCAAATGGGTGGGTGCAAGAGTAAGGGAGTAACTGGTTCAGTTTGTTAGGATTTGAGAGTGAGTGAGTGTGTAATAAAGTTAGCAATAAAGTAGGTGAATTTGAGTGAGTGTGTTTGGATGGGTAGATGTGTGGGTTTAAGTGAATGGTTAGGTGAGTGCGTAGGTGTGTGTGGGTATGAGTGAGTGGGTGGGTGGTTGGGTATATGTGTGTGGGTGTGAGTGAGTGGGTGGGTAGGTGTGTGTGGATATGAGTGAGAGGGTGGGTGGTTGGATTAATGTGAGTAGTTGAGTGAGTGAGTTAGTGACTGGTTTAGTTTTGAATAAGTGAGTGAATTTGTTAATTAACTCATTGCTATAATTTGTACAGTCCAAAACTGAATATGCCCAAAACTCAAACATTATAATATTACGTGCACGTATTCATTCCATAGTATTGTCACATAATCAAATGTATGGCCACACAACTACATGTACAACAATAACGGCAACAGAAAGTGCTATAACTGAAATTTTGAAGTGACATTTATGGACATAAGGAATGCCTTCCATGAATGGTAGAACTGAAATTTTTAGCGACATTTATGGACATAAGGAATGCCTCCGATGAATGGTATAACTACAAATTTCTCCGATCAATGATAAAACTGAAAATGAAAAATGCCTCCGTTGAATGATAAAAATGTTTACCGCCACACGCAAGTTTTAAATTGCCATAAATAAAGTCACAATTAAGAGATAATGCAAGGAAAAGTTCCGACCCAGTAAGTCTTATGAAAGCAACACAGAAAACAATAGACATTTACCCAGAACAATGGGTTCATGTCTATACTGATGGATCTGCTAACAAAACCACAATCAAAGCAGGTTATGGTGTCTATATAGAATATCCAGACAAAACATCTGATGAGTTGTTTGATGTCTGTGGGAAGATATGCTCTAACTGTGAAGCTGAAATAACAGCACTAGAAGTTGCCTTGTACCATCTGATGACCATATTTTATGTCTTCCCATCAATAATCAAAAAAATTGTGATTTTTACAGACTCTATGTCTGCTCTTCAAGCACTGGAATGTAATGGACATTGTAAACCTGAGCTAGCTGAAATATACCACCATGCCAACCAGCTTCTTACATCTTATGAAGTCAGCATTGTTATGCAGTGGATTCCTGGCCACTCAAATACACCTCGTAGTTACAAGGCCGACAGACTAGCAAATATGGGAGCACAACAAGAACAGCCTTATACACAAACAACCATGCGCACAGATAAATGATGTTGAAATCTGTGAACAAAGAGAATTGGATGAACAGATGGGCCATGGGGAAAAACTGGGACGAAATCTATAAATATATGACCAGCCCAAATCCTAAAGACAACATCAACCTCCTGGGAAGGAAAGACTAGAGTATCATCTTCAGACAGCGCACACAACATGTACAGCTTAACAATCAGCTGAACTGAATACAACCACAACACATTCCAGGGTGCTGACTCTGCACTCATCCCTATGAAACTGTTGACCACCACCTTTTTAAATGTCCAGCGCTGAATAACGTCAGGAAAATGCTCCTCCCTACAGGGCCAGATAAATGGAACACATTATATGGAACAAAACAACAGCTCACAAACACATGCATATATCACACAATGACATTGGGTCAAATGGCAGGAGCCCATGGACCGCTGGATCAGCAACCAACCAACCAATGATAAAAGTGAAAATGTTTATCTCTCCATACGACGCTTTTAAAGAACATTTTTTCAAAATTACAATAAGAAACAACATAAAACACGATATGCATGAAACACGATGGTTATGAAACTGGACTAGGTACAGATGAATTTACTCTCTCATCCTGATTCCAGTAGTACAGCATCTTCCCAGTGCTGGTGCTACAAGAAAACATGGGCTAAACTTCATAATACCAGCAGTCTGATGACTCATTTAACAAACATTTCCATGTGAATTCTTGTGGAAAGAAATAGACGAGAGATGAGAACAAGGGTGCGGAGGGAGGTAGATGACGTCTCTACCGTATACGTTTGTGACTCTTGTTTGCTTCACTTGAAATATATTGTGGATGTATACGCTAGTAATTTCTTGTCTAAACTTGACAACTTTGTATCTTGTAGTTTTCATACATGAATCATGGTTGAGTTTCACTTCCATTATGTTATAATTATCTTAGATTTACATTTGAGCTTCTTTCATATTGTTATCATTATAGTGTTTTTGTTTCTGTCTATACAAACATTATAGTGTTGTTGTTTCTGTCTATACAAACAGCTGACTCGTCATTTATAGAATAAGCTATAGAGGAAAGGAACTTTGTTATTTGGTTAAATGTCAAACTTGTGCTCTGTGTGATACTTCATCATTTATTCAAAGTATATTTCCCTTTGACAGTTCAGGCTACCATCAGAATTTATGTTATTACTACTATTATAGCAATTATTGATACCATTAATCATAATAATACAAAATTTAAAAAATATCCTAGCACCGAATCTTTCGCAATCTATGCAATCATTGGGGCCTATTTCAACCATTTGGTTGAAGAGGAGACAACGCCGCAATTAGAAGCTTCGATAGAAAATTTCACCCTTGAAGAGGTAAAACAAACCATTAAAAAATTAAAAACACAATAAAGCAGCAGGTCAAGATGACATCACAAGTGAAATGTTAAAAGCAGCAAATGATAATACTTTGCCATTTTTACAGGATATTTTTAATATGATTTGGAGAAACAAATGCCCACCCCAAAAAATGGAAAAATGGTATCATTATCAAACTATCAAAAAAAGGAGACCTATTCTTTGTAAAATGATTCTTGCAAGATTTAAGTCATCCATAGACAAAAGACTTAGAGAAGAGCAGTCAGGCTTTAGACCATGTCGTTTCTGCCTCGACCATATATTCACTCTTAGAACAATAATTGAAGAATGTCTAGAATTTAGATCTAATCTCATAATAAACTTTGTTGATTTTCAAAAAGCCTTCGACAGCATCCATCGACCATCACTTTGGGATATTTTAAAAAAATATGGATTTCAAAACAAATATATAAATGTGATAAAATCATTCTATACCAACTCAAAATGCTGTGTTAGAACAGAAAAAGGCAATTCAGAATGGTTCCCTGTGATTACTGGTGTTAAACAAGGCTGAATCAAATGGATAAATAAAACAACACTAGAAGACCTGGATTTTGCCGATGATCTTGCACTATTGAGTGAAAACCATCAAGATGCACAAACAAAAACTGATAGATTAAAACTCATCGCAGGACAAATGTCTCCAAATCAATTCATCAAAAACAAATATTATGGACTTCACCAATTTACCTAATGCAATTACTTTAAATGGAAAACTTGAAAAAGTACACAAATTCTCCTATCTAGGAAGCAAATTAACACTAGAAGGTGATGTCATGACAGAAATTACAACTCGCATTGCACTAGCATCAAGTGCTTTAACAAAATGTCTTCTTCTTCTTCTTCGTTCGCTCTCAAACTCCTGCAGATTAGAAGGATGTTGTCCGGAGAACGGAATGCATTGTGTCTTGGTTTACATCATTGCTGCGATATCTGCGCCTTTCGACCTGACACATCCGACTTCAGCATGGCTTTGGGTCACTGACCATATATGGGATGGTACAGCCAACTCTATCCCATAACCTCCTTAGTCGCCTTCTACGACATGCGTGGAAGGTAAACAGTGTTGCTATTCTTTGCTCCCCTTTCGGGTCCCGGCAACACACGGGCGGCAAAGTATCTAATATCTGGAGGTCAAAGTCAATCAGCACACGCACGAAAATGCACTTATTTAATTCCTGCGTTATTCCGGTGTTATCATATGGATGATAAATTTGGAAATCTACCGCAATAATGGATAAGAAGTTAGTTGCCTTCGAGAAAAGATGCCTCAGAAAAATCACGAATACTAATTCGAAAGACTTCAAATCAAACGGCATACTAAGAGAGGAGACAAAACTAGAATACGTGACGAACATCACCAGAAAACGCCGAAGGACATACATCGGCCACATACTTAGAATGAAGGAAGACAGAATTCCACGACAAACCTTCATGTGGAGACCAGACGGGAAAAAACAAACAGGGAAGACCAAAAACAACGCTCAGAAGAACTGTTATGAATGAATTAAAATCAACAAGCATAAATGCATAAGACCTGCAATCCTTGGCAACTGATCGACAGACATGGAGAACTATGACATCCGCCCTATGTGCCATCCTTGCCAAAAGAGGAACTGACTGACTGACTGATGGTGTCTACAAATGTTTACATGTTTAGTTTTACAAGTATGCAAACACCATTAGTGGGCGACAGCATGTCGATATAATATGAATATGTTTTGAGGGTTTTTTCACTGGAAGCAAAGTCTCACTATATAAACGTATTATCTACTAGAGCTATGTGAGACATGGAAATCTATGACATCCGCCCTATGCGCCGTGTTTGGCCCTAGAGGAATAACTAACTAACTAACTAGAGTTATACTTTTGCATGCTGGTTGGTCTGGTAAGTTAGTTAGCTAGTGGTTGGATCATCGTCACTGCACTCCGGACAAGTCCATTGTGCTTAGATCTCTCCTTGAGTGTATCCGCCATTTCACGTTGATTGACTGTCCCAGTACGCTATTGATTGACCATCATTCTTCCTCGCCCACGAAACAGCTCCTTTCTAGCGACAATACATTTCAAACCAAGCTCCCTTATTCTAGTCATGGAACAAGATCTTGGACTGGAAAGTTACATCAACTAGTATAAGTATACTGTTGTCTGGTAGACCACTGCTATGACCAGCATATCTTCCACCAGCGGTTTCTGAATAGAAGCTAAAGATTTCAACACAAACCATACAATATTGTTGATTTTAAAAAATTTATTTAGACCATTATCACAATACTGTAGCCAATATGTACTTGTTTCTATTCTTTTTTTTTTACACATAAATATCTCAGCAGCAGTGCTCACGCACCACGGCATCGGCGAGGTTTCCTATGTCATTGTTCTCATGTCGAGATGCCATGTTTGTAATAATCGACGTTATCGTTATCAACATGTGATATTTTAAACACAGTAAATCAGATACAGTTTTTCCTGGGTTCCACAAGACATCATCGACAACTGGCTATAGCAGATATTTAAATACGATACTGGAAGAATACGATACTGGAAGAATACGATACTGGAAGAATACGATACTGGAAGAAACAGTACACTATGCACAGAACCTAAAGTTTTACAGAGTCACATTGAGGACAAGTTTTACAGAGTCACATTGAGGACAAGTTTTACAGAGTCACATTGAGGACAAGGATCTGTAAAGATCACTGTCACAGAAGATATTACACTTGCAACTAGAACAACGGCTTCATCATTTACAGAAGTGAACAATTTCCACACACAGCCTCCAGTTGTTTTGTCTGTCTGGAAGAAGAGAGAGTACTTGACAACATTTTACTGATGTCAAGTATCAGTTTTCCAGAATTTGCCCACGAATGAAATTAATTCAAGAGCTTCTCGACAGGGAGCTAGTGCCGGTGCACGATGTTGTGTCGACAGGGGGAGCTAGTGCCGGTGCACGATGTTGTGGTAACTCTTTAATCAGGAACATGCAAAAGTTACAAAAATGAAAACTACAATTTAAAAAAATGTATGAAACAAAATACATCATAATTCCAAATGCCATGAGCCACGTCCCTCTCTACATAGTCTTATGAGAGGATTCCATTATAACGTCACTTACCTTGGCTGATGCAACTAATCATTGGTCATTTTGTATTGACGTAATGTCGCTGTGTCAAGGAAATGTTGAATCAGCCAAAATAAGTGACGCTGTTTGGAATTAATAAGCAGGGCTAATCTAGAGAAGTGCTTGCAACAATGGTTCACGAACAGAAACACATCTGCAACAACGTTACATAAAACAACGCATTTAGAGGTAGAACTGCAGTAAATCTATGATCCGATAGGTGAGAATTGAAACACTGGGTAATAAACTCAGTAGCAGCACAAATGAAAACACACACAAAAATCTGATGTTTCGGTCAAGAATACCAAGAATACAACATATCATATGACAAATTTACCAAGAATACAACATTGCACACGACAAGTTTACTAAGAATACAACATAGCACACGACAAGTTTACCAAGAGTACACCATAGCACACGACAAGTTTACTAAGAATACAACATAGCACACGACAAGTTTACCAAGAGTACACCATAGCACACGACAAGTTTACTAAGAATACAACATAGCACACGACAAGTTTACCAAGAGTACACCATAGCACACGACAAGTTTACCAAGAATACAACATAGCACATGACAAGTTTACCAAGGGTATAACATAGCACATGACAAGTTTATCAAGAGTACAACATAGCACATGACAAGTTTACCAAGAATACAACATAGCACACGACAAGTTTACCAAGAATACAACATAGCACATGACAAGTTTATCAAGAGTACAATATATCACATGACAAGTTTACCAACAATACAACATAGCACATGACAAGTTTACCAAGAGTATAACATGGCACATGACAAGTTTACCAAGAGTATAACATGGCACATGACAAGTTTACCAAGAGTATAACATGGCACATGACAAGTATTCCAAGAATTCATAATAGCACACGACAAGTAAAGAAAGGCACTGCCTTTGAGAACATTAGTCAATTAAAATACAATATGCCGGAAGGAGCTGAATAATAAATGCAAACGCGTAACCTGAAAGTCCAGAGACGAAACAAAACAACAAATAAACATATATCTATCAACTGACACAATGTTTGAGTAATCAGCGCTTCACTACATCACCAGGTCTGGGATTATTTGAGCTGGTGAATCAGAGTTCTGCTGCGGTTCTACCTACTATCAATGGAGAAGACATTGAGATTACTGAAGCACATTTGAGACACATTAAATAAAATTACCACTGACATAAAAGAAAATAGTTCCAACCGCTAAGCGCTCAGGGCGTTACAGACTGTTGTTGATTATTTCTGAACTTCCTAACCGTTACAAACATAAACTATGATACGTTCGTATGTTATCACTGCGGGAGTGGGATATGTTAGTATGTTATCACTGCGGGAGTGGGCTAGATATATTGTGATACAGGCTTGCCCATCTGGGGCCAACTGACGTTTATGGGAGTGGCGGGAACAACGAAGTAGGTTTGTGTGAGTACATAGGTGTCTGTGTTCTTTTGATTGGGAAAAGAAAATAACCGTTTATATGACGCGAACTCTGATATTTCTTGGTGTAGGTAGTTAAAGAATAGAGCGTGTGTGTCCAGTGAAGTGTGAGAAACGGGGAATTTCTTGTACTTGATGAATGCAACAATCGCACTTGAAGAAAGTAAGCGTGGGAGCAACGCTAGGTCATTTACTGCTCTCGCTAGATGTTTCGCCGTATAACAATCGGATGGAAGATATGTATATGTGTGTGTGTGTGTGTGGCTATGTGAGTATGGGTCTGTGCAAGCCTATAGATATGAAAAGGTTTGTTCAAATCCCCCGCCCTTATGAAGTAAGAATATGATATTTAGTACTAGGGAGCAGGCGAAATACGCGGACAACCCTAATCCCCCTTCCCAATGGTTTTCCTGTAAATGGAGTCCAAAATCTCACGTAGAAAGAACTGCCCGGAAAAAGTACGACATTACAATTTTTGTACAAATGACATATCTACGGACCTGGGTGTATACACATTATTATATGTTTCGTGTCTATACATACATGTTTGTAACCTGCGTGTGTGGTGACATATCTACGGCCCTGTTCTACACATACATGTTTGTAACATGCGTGTGTGGTGACATACCTACGGCCCTGTTCTACACATAAATGTTTGTAACCTGCGTGTGTGGTGACATATCTACGGCCCTGTTCTATACATAAATGTTTGTAACCTGCGTGTGTGGTGACATATCTACGGCCCTGTTCTATACATAAATATTTATAACTCGTGTGTGTGGTGACATATCTACGGCCCTGTTCAATACATAAATATTTATATCTCGCGTGTGGGGAAAAGTTTCGAAACACAATCAAAGAATATCTCACTACTTTCACATGCATGTCAACAGCGACTCAAATGGAGGTTTAAATTAAAATGCGATCGGCGGCTTATTCCATAAATCAAAGTGTCACATAGCCAACGACGAAGTTGGATGTATTATGTGCAAGAAGGCGCATATATCTCACACAAGCTGTAAACTATAATGCAACTCATTCCCTTCCCGTGGCGAGATTCTTCTAATCTGAAGTAGAAGTACAGGAAAAAACAATATTACAGGGTCATGTAGACTGGCAGGGCTATCACAGTCTAACCATAGCCATAATGACGACGAGTAGTGATACCACTGACGTTTTAGAAATAACCCCAGATCGCAATATAAATAACCTCAGATAATCACATGACTATATCCACCAATCACGTGTTGTGCCAAATGACGTATGCTGTCATGCATCTCTACAACTTTCTGTCTCTTGTGTTGTTAATGTTCAGTCGGTGACATTCTCCCGTGCCACAGTGACAACTCATCCATCAATTTCTCTCCTTCTCTTCTGATCACATGTTTTTCAAATCTTGACTAATTTTAATATTTTCATCGCACTGGGCAGCACTTACCCTAGGTCATCATCATCAAGTGCCGTCTCCGCAACGAAGGTTGGCTGCAACGTATCTCCAACATCTCCTGTCTCTTGTGTTGGTGGTGCACTCTGCTAGACTGTAACCTGTCCATCGTGTGATGTTACTCTCCCACTTGTATCTCTGCCTACCTCTTGCTCGCTTCCCTTTGACTTTACCCTCAAGTAAGGTCTTCAATAAGACTTACCCTAGGTACGCCACTGCAACTCTGTTTAAGTTTCATGCAAGTCGTAAAATGCGCTAAGGAAGTTATGGGGTGGAGGTGGTTGTCCCATCCCAAATGGAGTCAAAGTCACCCAAAAGTCATACTCAAGTCGGATGTGTCAGGCAGAAAGGTGCAGATATCACAACAAAAATGTAAACATGACACAGCTCATTTATTTCTTTTGACTACGTCCTGCTAATCTGTGTGAGTTCGAGTGTAGACAGCAAGAAGAAGAATAATGCGACAATCTGACTCGGTAGTTTTACATGAATATTCGTATATATTCCTGATTTCAGTTGTGAAAAGAATGTCTTGTGTGATTGTGTGAGGTTTTTTTTTCGCATACACATCACGCAGTTGAGATATTGCCATACACCAATGAGCACACAGAGGTCACGAGAAATTCCATGAGTTGTAAAAAAATTACTGCGTTCAAAGATTTCTTTTTATTGAAATTACACCTGCAGCAACAAACACCAATCACAAAAATATGATGGTTGGAAAATGCAACCAGCATCGGTTCTACACTTACAAGAAGCAGTAAATCTTGTTGATCGTGCCCTTGCCCTGTTCTCCTCAAACCCAGCAGTTTAAACAACGTCAAATGGGAGTAAACTCTTGTATTATCTCACTCACCAGCCACGCCCTGTGATACTTACTGCTTTAGTTGTGGTAATTCACACATCACACGGGGTTGAGGTCATGAGAAAAGCCTGCCAAAACCGGCACACATTGTGTTGGCTCAGCTACTCACGTGCTAGGGAAACAAGGCACGACCGGTTTTCTTCAGACGCTCATTCCGGTCTTCTTCAGGCGTTGACTTATCTCGCGCAAGACTCGAGAAGTTGTAGACATGAAAGTGAGTCACGGTTATACAACTAATTTCAGCTTGAATGTTTGGGGGGGGGGGGATAGAGATGCGAAGAAAATGTTTAATATAAGAGAATAAAGAGAGAGAGAGAGAGAGAGAGAGAGACTAGTTGTAATGTATGAGTGAACTAGATGGCTGGAAATCTAGTCAAACTTGGTCACAGCAATAAATGTTATAGTCATTTTAATAATAGTCAAATATTGATAACACTAGTCACACACCACAAAGAAAAAAATCAATATTATTTCAAACGTGTACCCACATTTTATTTTACGAAATTAATGTTTCAACTTTGGCATGAAGAAACTTTCAGACTTTAACTAAACCACACCTGTCTACAGTTATTTACATTCATCCATTGGCGATGCTGGTTGGACCACTGCAGTCCATTCTGTTAATGCCAGTCCGTAAGAATAGGACCTCTAGCGCAGTATGGTCTTCTAGCCCAAAGGCCAGAGCCGTGCAATTCGTTCCTGGTCGTTTATGTGAAATTCAGCGAGCTTCTGGAACTGACGATACTGTGGAGGACACAGATGCAAATCGACTCCTGAGGTGACACAGCCGTATGATGCGGTCTTGAAGTGGTATGAGGCTGCCGTATGATGCGGTCTTGAAGTGGTATGAGGCTGCCGTATGATGCGGTCTTGAAGTGGTATGACGCAGCCGTATGATGCGGTCTTGAAGTGGTATGAGGCTGCCGTATGATGCGGTATTGAAGTGGTATGCGGCTGCCGTATGATGCGGTCTTGAAGTGGTATGATGCTGCCGTATGATGCGGACTTCGGCAGGAGTTGTGACTCTGGGTCTTCCACTGCGCGACCGATCTACCACTGAGGCAGTTTTTTTTAAATCGCCCCCAGAGTCGAATAATGGTGCTTAAAACAACAGTAAATTGCCTGGACACTACTTTATGATTGTCCAGTCTGTAAGCGTCCAATGATGTACCGTTATTCTGTAGTGATATGAGCCATACTTGCGCATTGAATTTTCAACTGAATTTATTCGAGGACGGTCAAGCTTTTATAGACATTCAATAATATGGTTAGAGGATTTTGTATTCCGTAAGTTTTACGGGATTCTCATTAACCTGTCACGGATTATTGCCAAAAAAAGTTGTTTTGACCTTGACTTCTTGTATGACCCCACGAATCATGAGGTGAGTACAATTCAGGTAACCAAGAGAAGTTAATGACCATGTGGACACAGTCGATAGTTTGAATGATGTCAAATCAGCGAATATCTTTTATAAAAGGGCACAGAATAGAAACAAAAGTACCTTGCACACAAAAGGTGCGTTTCGTTTTCTCAACAGTGTATATTGTGTGTGTGTGTGAGAGAGAGAAAGAGAGAAAGAGAGAGAGAGAGAGAGAGAGAGAGCTATTATACAGTATGAGAATAAATCACCAGATCAAGTGGTTTCCATACACGTCCAGACTACCAGCAGATATCATGTCACAAAAAGCCGTGACACATAGACACCATGGCTATAAAACCAGAGGAAGACCATGAAAAAGATGGACCTCAGCAAAGAGGCTTCCAAAACAAGTCTACACACAGCACACATGAAGGTCATCTCCAGAGAACTCGTATTCCCCTTACACAGCTAGGCACGAAAGGGTTACATCATAATGATGTTGTTCCTCCTTCGCAAGCGAAGATGAGCATGGCATTAAAAACAATAAATGCAATGAGAAAAAATAATAATAATAAATTGGTAATTGTCTAATTTGGTTTGTGATCTCGTAGATGCCCGATGAGTCCGATTCGTGCACGGAAAGTTCTATTGCAGTGCATGCAGGAGTGCTGAAGGTTCGGGGTAGGAGAATTTTCTGATTTGTCCTTCCGCTTCTTGCGCTTGTGGATTATCCGCAGTGTTCTTTCTTTTTCAAATTTCGTGATGCCAGCAGTGATCTGGGTGTGCCAGGCTGAGAGATCAAGTGCTGTAGTCTCCCAGGAGCTAGGATCGATGCTGCAGTGCTTGAAAAGTTTTTTAGGTGATCCTTGAAGCGCTTTCCTGCCCTCCACTTGAACGTTTACCTTCGCACAGCACCCCATATATTAATCTCATTGGGAGGCGGTCATCTGGCATACGGACGATATGGCCAGACCAGCGGAGTTGAAACCTAGTCAGTAGTGCATGGTTGCAATACATACGGGACTTCTGAAGGTTTTCCGTGTCTGGTACTCGATCCTGCCAACGTACTCCAATGAGGTTTCATAGGCACCGAAGGTAAAAAAGAGTTAAGCTGTCGAGCGTGTACAATTCGCATAGACAGTCCATCAAGACGCAGCATAAAGCGGTGTTGGTAGAACCACGTCCAAAAATATGTTACAGCATATATATAGATAGACAGACATTAAGACCGACAAACAGATAGATAGATAAATAGAGAGGGGGGTGGGTCATTTTAAATGCAGATTGAGAGAAGTGGAAAAACTATCATGATTAGAAAATAAAAACTGTACACTACACAAGTTAGTTACTATACAAGTTAGTTAGTTACTACACAAGTTAGTTACTACACAAGTTAGTTACTACACAAGTTAGTTACTACACAAGTTAGTTACTACACAAGTTAGTTACTACACAAGTTAGTTACTACACAAGTTAGTTACTACACAAGTTAGTTACTACACAAGTTAGTTACTACACAAGTTAGTT
Source organism: Meghimatium bilineatum (assembly GCA_034231615.1). Lineage (NCBI taxonomy): Eukaryota > Metazoa > Mollusca > Gastropoda > Stylommatophora > Philomycidae > Meghimatium > Meghimatium bilineatum. Next base: position 614,522 of record CM067305.1, on the reverse strand, counting down.
ACTACACAAGTTAGTTACTACACAAGTCAGTTACTCTACATGTTAGTTAGTTACTACACAAGTTAGTTACTACACAAGTTAGTTACTACACAAGTTAGTTACTACACAAGTCAGTTACTCTACATGTTAGTTAGTTACTACACAAGTTAGTTACTACACAAGTTAGTTACTACACAAGTTAGTTACTACACAAGTTAGTTACTACACAAGTTAGTTACTACACAAGTTAGTTACTACACAAGTTAGTTACTACACAAGTTAGTTACTACACAAGTCAGTTACTCTACATGTTAGTTAGTTACTACACAAGTTAGTTACTACACAAGTTAGTTACTACACAAGTTAGTTACTACACAAGTCAGTTACTCTACAAATTAGTTACTACACAAGTTAGTTACTACACAAGTTAGTTAGTTACTATACAAGTTTTGCAATCAATGACTTCTGTTCTTGAAATATTCTGCAGAGTCTATACTTTGGTGCCTGTGCATTTTTACTAATACAACACTATCATCTCATGAACTAATACAACACTATCATCTCATGAACTAATACAACACTATCATCTCATGAACTAATACAACACTATCATCTCATGAACTAATACAACACTATCATCTCATGAACTAATACAACACTGTCATCTCATGAACTAATACAACACTGTCATCTCATGAACTAATACAACACTGTCATCTCATGAACTAATACAACACTGTCATCTCATGAACTAATACAACACTGTCATCTCATGAACTAATACAACACTGTCATCTCATGAACTAATACAACACTATCATCTCATGAACTAATACAACACTATCATCTCATGAACTAATACAACACTGTCATCTCATGAACTAATACAACACTATCATCTCATGAACTAATACAACACTATCATCTCATGAACTAATACAACACTGTCATCTCATGAACTAATACAACACTATCATCTCATGAACTAATACAACACTGTCATCTCATGAACTAATACAACACTGTCATCTCATGAACTAATACAACACTATCATCTCATGAACTAATACAACACTAGCATCTCATGAACTAATACAACACTATCATCTCATGAACTAATACAACACTGTCATCTCATGAACTAATACAACACTATCATCTCATGAACTAATACAACACTATCATCTCATGAACTAATACAACACTGTCATCTCATGAACTAATACAACACTATCATCTCATGAACTAATACAACACTGTCATCTCATGAACTAATACAACACTGTCATCTCATGAACTAATACAACACTATCATCTCATGAACTAATACAACACTATCATCTCATGAACTAATACAACATTGTCATCTCATGAACTAATACAACACTATCATCTCATGAACTAATACAACACTGTCATCTCATGAACTAATACAACACTGTCATCTCATGAACTAATACAACACTGTCATCTCATGAACAAATACAACACTGTCATCTCATGAACTAATACAACACTATCATCTCATGAACTATTACAACACTGTCATAAATGAACTAATACAGCACTATCATCTCATGAACTAATACAACACTGTCATCTCATGAACTAATAGAACACTGTCATCTCATGAACTAATACAACACTATCATCTCATGAACTAATACAACACTATCATCTCATGAACTAATACAACACTGTCATCTCATGAACTAATACAACACTGTCATCTCATGAACTAATACAACACTGTCATAAATGAACTAATACAACACTATCATCTATGAACTAATACAACACTATCATCTCATGAACTAATACAACACTGTCATCTCATGAACTAATACAACACTGTCATCTCATGAACTAATACAACACTGTCATCTCATGAACTAATACACCACTGTCATCTCATGAACTAATACAACACTGTCATCTCATGAACTAATACAACACTATCATCTCATGAACTAATACAACACTATCATCTCATGAACTAATACAACACTATCATCTCATGAACTAATACAACACTGTCATCTCATGAACTTATACAACACTGTCATCTCATGAACTAATACAACACTGTCATCTCATGAACTAATACAACACTATCATCTCATGAACTAATACAACACTGTCATCTCATGAACTAATACAACACTGTCATCTCATGAACTAATACAACACTATCATCTCATGAACTAATACAACACTATCATCTCATGAGCTAATACAACACTATCATCTCATGAACTAATACAACACTGTCATCTCATGAACTAATACAACACTGTCATCTCATGAACTAATACAACACTATCATCTCATGAACTAATACAACACTATCATCTCATGAACTAATACAACACTATCATCTCATGAACTAATACAACACTATCATCTCATGAACTAATACAACACTATCATCTCATGAACTAATACAACACTATCATCTCATGAACTAATACAACACTGTCATCTCATGAACTAATACAACACTGTCATCTCATGAACTAATACAACACTGTAATCTCATGAACTAATACAACACTATCATCTCATGAACTAATACAACACTATCATCTCATGAACTAATACAACACTATCATCTCATGAACTAATACAACACTATCATCTCATGAACTAATACAACACTATCATCTCATGAACTAATACAACACTGTCATCTCATGAACTAATACAACACTGTCTTCTCATGAACTAATACAACACTATCATCTCATGAACTAATACAACACTATCATCTGATGAACTAATACAACACTATCATCTCATGAACTAATACAACACTATCATCTCATGAACTAATACAACACTATCATCTCATGAACTAATACAACACTATCATCTCATGAACTAATACAACACTATCATCTCATGAACTAATACAACACTGTCATCTCATGAACTAATACAACACTGTCATCTCATGAACTAATACAACACTATCATCTCATGAACTAATACAACACTATCATCTCATGAACTAATACAACACTGTCATCTCATGAACTAATACAACACTGTCATCTCATGAACTAATACAACACTATCATCTCATGAACTAATACAACACTATCATCTCATGAACTAATACAACACTGTCATCTCATGAACTAATACAACACTATCATCTCATGAGCTAATACAACACTGTCATCTCATGAACTAATACAACACTATCATCTCATGAACTAATACAACACTATCATCTCATGAACTAATACAACACTGTCATCTCATGAACTAATACAACACTATCATCTCATGAACTAATACAACACTATCATCTCATGAACTAATACAACACTATCATCTCATGAACTAATACAACACTATCACCTCATGAACTAATACAACACTATCATCTCATGAACTAATACAACACTGTCATCTCATGAACTAATACAACACTGTCATCTCATGAACTAATACAACACTATCATCTCATGAACTAATACAACACTATCATCTCATGAACTAATACAACACTATCATCTCATGAACTAATACAACACTATCATCTCATGAACTGATACAACACTATCATCTCATGAACTAATACAACACTATCATCTCATGAACTAATACAACACTATCATCTCATGACCTAATACAACACTGTCATCTCATGAACTAATACAACACTGTCTTCTCATGAACTAATACAACACTATCATCTCATGAACTAATACAACACTATCATCTCATGAACTAATACAACACTATCATCTCATGAACTAATACAACACTATCATCTCATGAACTAATACAACACTATCATCTCATGAACTAATACAACACTATCATCTCATGAACTAATACAACACTATCATCTCATGAACTAATACAACACTGTCATCTCATGAACTAATACAACACTGTCATCTCATGAACTAATACAACACTGTCATCTCATGAACTAATACAACACTGTCATCTCATGAACTAATACAACACTGTCATCTCATGAACTAATACAACACTGTCATCTCATGAACTAATACAACACTATCATCTCATGAACTAATACAACACTGTCATCTCATGAACTAATACAACACTGTCATCTCATGAACTAATACAACACTATCATCTCATGAACTAATACAACACTATCATCTCATGAACTAATACAACACTATCATCTCATGAACTAATACAACACTGTCATCTCATGAACTAATACAACACTGTCATCTCATGAACTAATACAACACTGTCATCTCATGAACTAATACAACACTGTCATCTTATGAACTAATACAACACTGTCATCTCATGAACTAATACATCACTGTCATCTCATGAACTAATACAACACTGTCATCTCATGAACTAATACAACACTGTCATCTCATGAACTAATACAACACTGTCATCTCATGAACTAATACAACACTGTCATCTCATGAACTAATACAACACTGTCATCTCATGAACTAATACAACACTGTCATCTCATGAACTAATACAACACTGTCATCTCATGAACTAATACAACACTGTCATCTCATGAACTAATACAACACTGTCATCTCATGAACTAATACACCACTGTCATCTCATGAACTAATACAACACTGTCATCTCATGAACTAATACAACACTGTCATCTCATGAACTAATACAACACTATCATCTCATGAACTAATACAACACTATCATCTCATGAACTAATACAACACTGTCATCTCATGAACTAATACAACACTGTCATCTCATGAACTAATACAACACTGTCATCTCATGAACTAATACAACACTATCATCTCATGAACTAATACAACACTATCATCTCATGAACTAATACAACACTATCATCTCATGAACTAATACAACACTATCATCTCATGAACTAATACAACACTGTCATCTCATGAACTAATACAACACTATCATCTCATGAACTAATACAACACTGTCATCTCATGAACTAATACAACACTGTCATCTCATGAACTAATACAACACTGTCATCTCATGAACTAATACAACACTGTCATCTCATGAACTAATACAACACTGTCATCTCATGAACTAATACAACACAGTCATCTCATGAACTAATACAACACTGTCATCTCATGAACTAATACAACACTGTCATCTCATGAACTAATACAACACTGTCATCTCATGAACTAATACAACACTGTCATCTATGAACTAATACAACACTGTCATCTCATGAACTAATACAACACTGTCATCTCATGAACTAATACAACACTGTCATCTCATGAACTAATACAACACTATCATCTCATGAACTAATACAACACTGTCATCTCATGAACTAATACAACACTATCATCTCATGAACTAATACAACACTGTCATCTCATGAACTAATACAACACTGTCATCTCATGAACTAATACAACACTATCATCTCATGAACTAATACAACACTATCATCTCATGAACTAATACAACACTATCATCTCATGAACTAATACAACACTGTCATCTCATGAACTAATACAACACTGTCATCTCATGAACTAATACAACACTGTCATCTCATGAACTAATACAACACTGTCATCTTATGAACTAATACAACACTGTCATCTCATGAACTAATACATCACTGTCATCTCATGAACTAATACAACACTGTCATCTCATGAACTAATACAACACTGTCATCTCATGAACTAATACAACACTGTCATCTCATGAACTAATACAACACTGTCATCTCATGAACTAATACAACACTGTCATCTCATGAACTAATACAACACTGTCATCTCATGAACTAATACAACACTGTCATCTCATGAACTAATACAACACTGTCATCTCATGAACTAATACAACACTGTCATCTCATGAACTAATACACCACTGTCATCTCATGAACTAATACAACACTGTCATCTCATGAACTAATACAACACTGTCATCTCATGAACTAATACAACACTATCATCTCATGAACTAATACAACACTATCATCTCATGAACTAATACAACACTGTCATCTCATGAACTAATACAACACTGTCATCTCATGAACTAATACAACACTGTCATCTCATGAACTAATACAACACTATCATCTCATGAACTAATACAACACTATCATCTCATGAACTAATACAACACTATCATCTCATGAACTAATACAACACTATCATCTCATGAACTAATACAACACTGTCATCTCATGAACTAATACAACACTATCATCTCATGAACTAATACAACACTGTCATCTCATGAACTAATACAACACTGTCATCTCATGAACTAATACAACACTGTCATCTCATGAACTAATACAACACTGTCATCTCATGAACTAATACAACACTGTCATCTCATGAACTAATACAACACTGTCATCTCATGAACTAATACAACACTGTCATCTCATGAACTAATACAACACTGTCATCTCATGAACTAATACAACACTGTCATCTCATGAACTAATACAACACTGTCATCTATGAACTAATACAACACTGTCATCTCATGAACTAATACAACACTGTCATCTCATGAACTAATACAACACTGTCATCTCATGAACTAATACAACACTATCATCTCATGAACTAATACAACACTATCATCTCATGAACTAATACAACACTGTCATCTCATGAACTAATACAACACTGTCATCTCATGAACTAATACAACACTGTCATCTCATGAACTAATACAACACTATCATCTCATGAACTAATACAACACTGTCATCTATGAACTAATACAACACTGTCATCTCATGAACTAATACAACACTGTCATCTCATGAACTAATACAACACTGTCATCTCATGAACAAATACAACACTGTCATCTATGAACTAATACAACACTGTCATCTCATGAACTAATACAACACTGTCATCTCATGAACTAATACAACACTGTCATCTCATGAACTAATACAACACTATCATCTCATGAACTAATACAACACTGTCATCTCATGAACTAATACAACACTGTCATCTCATGAACTAATACAACACTATCATCTCATGAACTAATACAACACTATCATCTCATGAACTAATACAACACTGTCATCTCATGAACTAATACAACACTGTCATCTCATGAACTAATACAACACTGTCATCTCATGAACTAATACAACACTATCATCTCATGAACTAATACAACACTGTCATCTCATGAACTAATACAACATTATCATCTCATGAACTAATACAACACTATCATCTCATGAACTAATACAACACTATCATCTCATGAACTAATACAACACTGTCATCTCATGAACTAATACAACACTGTCATCTCATGAACTAATACAACACTATCATCTCATGAACTAATACAACACTGTCATCTCATGAACTAATACAACACTGTCATCTCATGAACTAATACAACACTATCATCTCATGAACTAATACAACACTATCATCTCATGAACTAATACAACACTGTCATCTCATGAACTAATACAACACTGTCATCTCATGAACTAATACAACACTGTCATCTCATGAACTAATACAACACTATCATCTCATGAACTAATACAACACTGTCATCTCATGAACTAATACAACATTATCATCTCATGAACTAATACAACACTATCATCTCATGAACTAATACAACATTATCATCTCATGAACTAATACAACACTATCATCTCATGAACTAATACAACACTATCATCTCATGAACTAAACTTTAGAAGTTGATGTCAACACGTACTTCAGTACTCACTCCACTCCATCAGCAGTTAGACTTGATGCCAGCACGTATTTAGTACTCACTCCACTCCATCAGCAGTTACAGCTGATATAGTAAGATATAGAAAACATCAACATTCATGATTGTATTTGATGATGATCTATTAGAGAAGACAGGAGAAGATAAATATCTTCATGCCTGATTCATGAAACACAAGAGGTTACATGTTATTCTTAGTTTAGTTTTCGTACTGTTGATTTTGTCATTTAGTTTGTTGGTTGGATGGTTTAGTCAGTCAGTCAAACAATTAGTTGGTCTTTAGTTGATTGATTGGTTGTTTTTGAAACAAAGACGACAGGTAGAGTGGTAGTATCTTCTGCCCATCAGCAGATGTCTATGCATGTCATACTCTAGACAACAAAGTTGTTCACAAACGTGACTTTCTTGTCTGAACATTCCATCTTACACAGCAAGATTTGAGAGTATGAGGTCTTCTCACAACGTGAGCTTTCCAAATAAACAAGACTGTAGCTACATCTGACAAGTTAGTATACCCTCGTGTGTTACCGGGCTGTCCGAAATAGAAGCATAGCTGTAGCATTGTCACAAGCCATGCATGGTATTAGAGACAACAAAGGGAAGTTGGTGTGGAACATACAATGTGAAACATTTGTAATTGTAAAGATGAATGTTGGATAGATGTTGACTTGGAGGAAAATCTGGCTGTATACTCATATCTACTTGAAGTATTATTTAGTTTGATGGTTTGTCTAGTAGACCACTGGGGTAGGACCCGCAGATCTTCCACAGGCCAGAATAGATAGCTATACAGATAGACAGACCTACATATACACTGCCTGACAGACTGACAGACTTACAGACTTACATGCGTATGGGAGCGGGGAGGACAGAGAAAAATTGTAAGATTGAAAACCTATGCAATCCTCTCTCTCGATTACAGAGCTTTCAAATAAAAGTTTTTAGAAGCTGCGAAGTTTTACTAGGCACGAGGATCTAATACTGCAACATTTTATTTGATGTATGATCGTTTTATATCAATCAGAGACGAGTCAACTTTGTACACGGGTACAATTTCTGGTTGTCTGACCGGGATCAGATAAAAGTCACAGTTTTTAGATGAAATACTGGATGAATGGCTCACTCGATGACACGATAGATGTATGGGCGAATGCTGAACGGATGGCTAAATAGGCTGAATTTCAATGGGGTAATGGATGAGAATGGGTAAGTGGACAGCACACCACCACGATCACTGGATGGGTGAGTAGATAGGTGCATTGATCGATGGATGAATGGATATATATGGATGAGTAAATAGGTTAATAGATATCTCGCTCGCTGTAAAGATGAATGAATGGATGAATAGACGAATGGCTCACTGCCTAGAGCCTAGATTAATGGATGGGTGGACAGAAATGACGGTTCTGTCCCCGTTAACATTCCCACTACATCAGCGTGACCCTTTAAAGGGGTGTACAGTACAACGTGAACCTTTAGAGAGGTGGTAAGTGCAACATGAACTTTTAGAGAGGTGTTAAGTACAACGTGAACCGTTAGAGGTGTGTTAAGTACAACGTGAACCTTAAGAGTGGTGTTAAGTACAACGAAATATATGTGCCTATTGATTAAGCAGTGAGATGTTGTCGCCACATGATTTATCCATACATGTGTCCATGAGAGCTGTTTTTTTATGTATAGTATATATAGAATTATGTATAGTATATACTAATACCTGTCTTTTGGTTTCATTAGTCGGGGAATGTTGAAACTATCTTTAGGTTTCATTAGTCGGGAAATGTTGAAACTGTCTTTTGGTTTCATTAGTCGGGGAATGTTGAAACTATCTTTTGGTTTCATTAATCGGGAAATTTCGAAATTATTTTGTGGTTCCATTAGTCGGGGAATGTTGAAACTATCTTTTGGTTTCATTAGTCGGGGAATGCTGAAACTTTCTTTTGGTTTCATTAGTCGGGGAATGTTGAAACTATCTTTTGGTTTCATTAGTCGGGAAATGTTGAAACTATCTTTTGGTTTCATTAGTCGGGGAATGCTGAAACTGTCTTTTGGTTTCATTAGTCGGGGAATGTTGAAACTATCTTTTGGTTTCATTAGTCGGGAAATGTTGAAACTAAAATATTCAATATGAGTGTCAACGTCTGAAAATTGAAGACAGGTAGTGGCTAATTGGATGGCCATTAATTCATACAAAAAAAATTCAAAATACATTTGATGAATTCGGCCATCTTGACATATTAACTGCTATAACTTATATGAGCTGTTTTGGTCAATATTTCCTTTGTGGACAATTTGAAATATATATATTATGTGTTATTTATTTTCTTGTTTTAAAGAAAATATGAAGTCTGGTCATAAATCAAGTAAATGTTATAACACATTGTCTTGTGTTTTTTTTTCATTTCCGTGTGTGCCACTAGGCGTAATGGTGAGCCGCAGTCATGTCTTGTCCAGTGGCGTAGCGTGGGTCATAATAGATTTGCCGTCCTCCCGAAGATGCCACCCGGGGCGGTCCGCACCTCCGCCCCCTCGCTACGCCACTGGTTTTGTCCTATCCGTGTGTGCCACTGGGCGTAATGGGGAGCCGCAGTCATGTCTTGTCCTATCAGTGTGTTCCACTAGGGGTAATGGGGAGCCGCAGTCTTGTCTCGTCCTATCCGTGTGTGCCACTAGGGGTAATGGGGAGCCGAATTCTTGTCTTGTCCTATCCGTGTGTGCCGCTAGGCGTCATGGGGAGCCGAAGTCTATTTTATGTTGCTAATTGTGATGTCGCTGCCATAGTACAGCCTTGGTGTTCTAGTATTTCTCTGATGTCATCTATCCATCTTTGTTTGGGTCTTCCCATATCTCTCTTTTCAGATAATGGCCTATTGAAAGCTATCGATGGAATATGGCCTGGTTGTAATCTCATCAGATAGCGGAACCATTTGACCATAATACAAATATATCCTCCAGATTTGTTAGAATTAGAGTTTCTACGAATGTCGCTTTTTGAGAATTAATCTCGTTTAATTATGTTTACCGAAAATATTTTATATAATTACTAAGTTTAGTCATTAGTTATTTTCTACATAACATTTGGTTATAAACATTTTAAATTATCTAGCATAGCAAACTTGTAGAAGTGTAGTGTCAACTTGTTATAGAAGTGTAGTTTGAATTTGTTGTAGAAGTGTAGTTTTAACTTGCATAGAATATTGCAATAAAACCGTCATATTTTCTCATATTCGACAATTGTTGATGCAAGTGTGACAAACCATCATATTTTCTCATATTCGACAATTGTTGATTCAAGTGTGACAAACCATCATAATTTCTCATATTCGACAATTGTTGATTCAAGTGTGACAAACCATCATAATTTCTCATATTCGACAATTGTTGATTCAAGTGTGACAAACGACACAGTGTTTGACTAGAGCTCAATTTATAAACTTAGTCAAATTTGTAAAATGTTATCACAGAAAAAGTGATTGATACAAGAGCAATATATAAAACAAATTAGATATCTTGAAAATAAAATGACTAAAGAATGTTTTATTTGAGAAAAAAAAACTGCCAGTAAATTGAAATTAGTGAAAAGAAAAGATTTTTTTCCGAAAACCTAAACATCAATGATTTCATTAAAAAACTCCCATTAAAACTTCAGAGATATTGTTTCTGTGGTTGTTATTTGTTTCGTTTAAGGCGTAATTTTTCATTCTGGGGCCAGTTTCAAGCTTTCCCATGACCTAATTTAGCCGTCTGGTCTTCACGTTCTGGAATTAATCGCTCTATCTCGGCTGCTAAAGACTAGACTAGGAAACGGCTATATTGTTTACCGATACAATATATCTTGTGTGTCAACTGACTGAGAAATTGATGGTTGGCTGTAAGACTTCTGAGATTACATCTTGAAGTTTTCTTCTTTCATTGATTTATTCGAATTACGACAGACATGTTTATATTTGTTTGCATTTGTTTATATCATTTCCGTTCTTTTTTGTTTTATGATTTTTTAGAGAAAGTACACCTTAGTAGAAAGAGTACACTTTATTATAAAGAGTACACTTTAGTAGAATTAGTACACTTTAGTACACTTTAGTAGAATGAGTACAGTTTAGTACACTTTAGTAGAATGAGTACAGTTTAGTATCAAGAGTACACTTTTGTAGCATGAGTACACTTTATTAGAATGAGTACACTTTAGTACACTTTAGTACACTTTATTAGAATGAGTACACTTTAGTACACTTTAGTACACTTTATTAGAATGAGTACACTATAGTACACTTTTGTAGCATGAGTACACTATAGTACACTTTTGTAGCATGAGTACACTATAGTAGAATGAGTACACTATAGTACACTTCAGTTGCATGAGTACACTATAGTACACTTCAGTAGCATGAGTACACTATAGTACACTTCAGTAGCATGAGTACACTTTAGTACACTTCAATTGCATGAGTACACTATAGTACACTTCAGTAGCATGAGTACACTATAGTACACTTTAGTACTCTTTACTTTTGTAGCATGAGTACACTTTAGTAGCAAGAGTACAGTTTAATAGCAAGAGTACAGTTTGGTATCAAGAGTACAGTTTAATAGCAAGAGTACAGTTTGGTATCAAGAGTACAGTTTAATAGCAAGAGTACAGTTTGGTATCAAGAGTACGCTGTAGAAGCATGATTAAATCATACCTTTAGTCAGCGAAGATAGCATATTTTTACTAATATATAGCAGAGAATGAAGGACAAAGTGGTGTAGTCGTCTTCCTCTCGAAGAACATCAAATCTCTGTATTGGTATATTATCCGGTAAATGAGCGTATAATCATCATCATAATACGGGGAGAAAAAAATAAACATCGCATTACACAGATGTATGCCAAAATATCAACCACACATGAAATATCAACCACATATGAAATATCAACCACACATGAAATATCAACCACACATGAAATATCAACCACACATGAAATATCAACCACACATGAAATAGATATTGACAAATTTTACGATCAGCTTCAATTCGCTCTCGACAAAATCAACGAACAAGACATCTAGATAGTTCTAGACGACGTCAACGCTAACGTAGGTCTAGTAAGAGATCAACATGACGTGAACCAAGGTACACACGGCCTAGTAAGTAGGGACAATACAGGGGAACGTTTGTTTAACTTCTGCAAAGAAAACACCATGGCAGTAATGAATACAGAGGAATGTTTGTTTAACTTCTGCAAAGAAAAACAACATGGCAGTAATGAATACAGGGGAACGTTTAACTTCTGCAAAGAAAACAACATGGCAGTAATGAATACAGGGGAACGTTTGTTTAACTTCTGCAAAGAAAACAACATGGCAGTAATGAATACATTTTTTAAACATCACTGGAGACGACTATACACCTGGAAGTCACTGGATGGAAAGACAAAAAACTGATTATATACTAGTAAAATAAAGATGCACGACGTTACCAGGGGCTAGATGGAAAACAAAGATCTGTCGATGTGCGACGTTACCAGGCGCTAGATGGAAAACAAACATCTGTCGATGCACGACGTTACCAGGCGCTAGATGGAAAACAAACATCTGTCGATGCACGACGTTACCAGGGGCTAGATGGAAAACAAACATCTGTCGATGCGCGACGTTACCAGGCGCTAGATGGAAAACAAACATCTGTCGATGCACGACGTTACCAGGCGCTAGATGGAAAACAAACATCTGTCGATGCACGACGTTACCAGGGGCTAGATGGAAAACAAACATCTGTCGATGCGCGACGTTACCAGGCGCTAGATGGAAAACAAACATCTGTCGACGCACGACGTTACCAGGCGCTAGATGGAAAACAAACATCTGTCGATGCGCGACGTTACCAGGCGCTAGATGGAAAACAAACATCTGTCGATGCGCGACGCTACCAGGCGCTAGATGGAAAACAAACATCTGTCGATGCACGACGTTACCAGGCGCAAACTGCGCTACTGATCATGAGATACCCATCGAAAAGTTCAAATCAAAGATAAAAAAGACAACAACAAGATTAGATTATTTTCAGATACGATATGACATCTATACCGAAAGAATACATCGAAATTCAAAACAAATTCGAACAACTACTTGAAATACATAAATAATACAATGCACACGAACTTGAAAAACAAAATACGTGACATTTTCAATAACTGCGCTGAAAACATGCTAGACAAAAAAAAAAAGACCAAGAAGAAGACAGAGTATATATCAGAATAAACGATGAACATGATCCAAGAAAGAAGACACATCAAAAATAGTAGTAAAAACAGAATAAGTCTGTCAAGAGATATTCAGAGAAGAATTAGACAAGACAAGCAAAACTACATAAACAAAATATGCCTTGAAATAGAAGGGCAGAAAAATCAAGGTAACAGTAAAATGATGTTCGAAAATGTACGACACCTAAGAGACAACATACTTCAGCCATCATTATAAGTGCTGGGATAAACAAGGAAACATACTAACGAAAGGAAAAGATATCTTACATAGATGGAAGGAATACTGTAGTGAGATGTACAATGACCCAAGTAAAGAAAAAACAAATCAATAAATCAATATGAAAAAGAGCGAGAATATACAAAGAAAGAAGTAATTTGCGCTATAGAACGTTTACAGAAAAGATAAGCCCCCAAGCAGCGATGGTTTAACAGAAAGGATACACGCAGGTGGGGGGGGGGGGGGTAGGAATCAAGATTTATTACAAACTCAGCTGCAAAATTTGGGAAAGCGACACATGGCTGGAGGAATGGAAAAGAATCATTATATATACTCCCCCTCCCCCAGGCGTCCTTCATATTTTCTCAAATTACCGAACTGTAACAGTTATAATTCAAGCAAGTAAAATAATGTTAAACATCATAGTGCAAAGATTCAAACAAAAATTAGAGATGGAGATAAATGAAATACAGGCCGGCTTCAGATCTTACAGAGGAACAAAAGATTACATCCTTACCATGAGGCTTATTGTCTTCTTGTACTCCTCTCTTACATTATGATTCTCTGTTGGTAATATCCATTTATTTTTGTTTGTTTGTGTACTGGTGAAGAATTTTTAGTTGAAACGTCGTTTGTTTCTGTCGATCACTTTAGCTTATTTTGTATTTTGCTGCAAAGCTCCTTACGTATCTCTGTCTAACCCCCCCCCCCCACCCCTCAAATACCACTAAGAGCTGTCTACATAAGAAATAACTCTCAGATGTAAATACCCTATTGCAGAAAAAGATATTTTTTAAAGCGTTGTGATTCCAGGGGTTCCAAATAAATATACAAATACACATTTCATACCAATAGACATAAGTTGATGTTAAGTAAGTGTTGTGTTTAGCTGCTCCTGGGTTTGTACAAATCAGCCTTAGACTTGATATTATTGTGAAAAGTGCATAACAAGCACACACACACACATACACACACACAAAACAGTTGCTGAACTACTCACTCGCACAGACAGCGTTGGTTGTATGGTTACCACTCAACATTTGTAAAGAAGTCCTGTTCCAAAGATAATGAAATGAAAATACCAATATATATATATATATATATATATATATATATGCGCGCGCGCAAGTGCGCGTAAGCGTGAGCGTGAGCGTGCGTGCGTGCGTGAGTGTGTGCGTGTGTGTGTGTGTGAATATATTATATATGGATGTGCGTGTACACAGAGTGAGCAGACGTTCTGGTTTTCGATTCTTTGTCTAAGTGTGACGTCCCGAAAATTTTCCTCGTGACGCACAAATGTCCCGGATTCCTCGTGACGCACAAATGTACCGGTTTCAGAAAAAAGCGGTATATTTCTCAATATAAGAGTACTTTCATTAGTTGAATTTGTCCCAGTGTTATAAATGTTGAATTTTACCCAGTGTTATAAATGTTGAATTTGTTCCGATGTTATACATGTTGAATTTGTACCGATGTTATACATGTTGAATTTGTACCGATGTTATATATGTTGAATTTGTACCGATGTTATATATGTTGAATTTGTACCGATGTTATATATGTTGAATTTGTACCGATGTTATATATGTTGAATTTGTACCGATGTTATATATGTTAACATGTCTACCAACTGTATTTAAGATTGTATCAACAAATTCTTGCTTATTTAGATGGCGTTAAAAAAAAGTTGTCTGTTCACATCAAAAAATATTGTATTTGAACCCACATAAGGGAGCCTATAAGGCCGATAATTGTGATAATGTTTTGTATATTATAATTAGCCATCAGCTGTTATTCGGAAACGTACACCATGATTTATGATTCCAATTAATTTTTTGGTAAATATTCTGCTAGCTAATTTTTGGAACAATATTGTTTCCCTATTGTATGTTCTTAGTTTTTATTTTCAAAATTTGTCTGTCTGTGCGCGCGCGTGTGTGTGTGTGTGTGTGTGTGTGTGTGTGTGTGTGTGTGTGTGTGTTTACACACATACTAGTCATGAGTCATGTTAACAAGTTTCACTAATAGTCATTAGTCATGTTTACATAGTTCAATAGTCATTAGTCATATTTATATATTTCTCTACTAGTCATTAGTCATGTTTACATATTTCACTACTAGTCATTAGTCATGTTTGCAAGTTTCACTACTAATCATTAGTCATGTTTGCAAGTTTCACTACTAATCAGTAGTCATTAATGTATCAGAAATATCCCATTAATTTTTCAAATTGTCTAGTTGACTCTCATGTACTAATACTGGAAGTATTGAAGCAAGTGCAGTTAAGTATTTGGGAGACTTGGACAATGATATCCGCAATGGAAAAGAAAATATCATCAGTTTAAATGAAATACTATAGAATTGTCTCAAGAATATCGTGAACAGAAACTGGATACAATACATATGTCAGCAGAAATAGAAAATGGAATTAGATTGGCTGCACAAAACTATTTTAAAAAAACAAACGCTAACATATTTTGAATATATAAAAATGCAATGGCTTACAAAGAATAAACATGAAGGGAGAGGTTTCAGGAAACAAAATATACAGACCAAGACTACGATGGACACACGACTCTGAATACCTTCTAAATATAACACTGGAGGGGGCTTGCCAGCTTGCAAAGAACCGAAAGGTGTACAGGGTTGCCAGTGTGTGGATATTTGGCACAGGATACCCGAAAGGTGTACAGGGTTGCCTGTGTGTGGATATTTGGCAAAGGATACATCATATAGATAGATAGGAATTACATCAATATTTACGGTTTTCTATTGTTTGTAATAGCCGTGTTGTGTCATTCTCTCCGGAACGCGCTATAAATAACACGTGCATTTACGTCACGGAATTCCGTGCGACATCAAATTGAAACGGTAGGACTTGAGACGGAATTTCCCCCCACATGATTCACAGCAGACGCCATTGTTGTATACAAATTATATTGTGAAGCGCGATCGTCAGTCTGAACAACATCGTTATAATGAACAACATCGTTATAATGAACAACATCGTTATAATGAACCAACATCGTTATAATGAACCAACATCGTTATAATGAACCAACATCAATGATTTTTGTCAACGAAGTTGGCGAACCACCCTTTCACCGCGACATCCGCATGTATTAATTCATAAAATATTGGTTATGGACTGTATGATGTCATACTCGCTTTTGTTCCCAAATAGTGAGCCGGGTTGGCAAGCACATTGGCAATGTGAGCCATATCAGGGTAAGCAACCCACTAAATTTCGTCCCGACGGGATCCCAACCGAATCTAGTTAAATGATCAAATGACAAATGATTGACCCAACTTACTGTGAAACAATTGGTTATTGGTCTTGAGCCTGCAACATTGCACTCTGTGCAGATCTATAGGCTCTGCCCCACCCTCCTCCCAGCAGATATACAACAAAATTATACTCTGTGCAGATTTATAGGTTCTGTCTCTTTCCCCTGTCCCCACCCTCCCCACCCCAGCAGATATGCCTGCATATGTTCCTGTAGGTGAATGACTCCATATTTAAAATGAAGTAAACTAGAATGATGCAAAGTTAATGGACATTTCTACTATTACCACATTGAATGTCGAGTCTAGGAATATAATCAACCACAGTGATCGACTCCTTCGTGCACTCATGAAGCAGATTCAGCGCATTCATGGTTAGCTTCTAGTCTATAGATGCAAGTCAAACTGTTTTCTCCTTATTACGTATGCATGCTATGTCAATACATTCATGTCTTGGACATGAAGTTGAAATTAGTTATACGTGCTATAGTTCAGATTAATACCGTCTTTTTTACTTTTTATCGGTACTTCGAAACATTAACTGAAAGTCGGGTACAATAAATGGCTTAGTAAATATAGTCCTAGTGAACCATTTTGGGCTGGCTGTAACAATCTCAAAGTCCATGTAGTTGCCACTATGCATGTACAACAATTATTAACAATTAATGATTAATAGATCAATTTTCTCATTTATAAAGAAAACTATTAACAAAACCCAGATTCTTTGAACATGACCCAAGATCCCCATGTCTGATCGAAAATACAGATCAGTGGAAAAAAATCCCAAGAGTGGCAACGTTGGTTGTTTGGTTTTAATCGTTTCGTCGGAGCCGAGTGCTGGGAATGTTCTCCAACAAGAATACAGCAGCTCGCATCCTAGATTTCTGCTCGTCTCTTATCTACAGACAATTTAAAAATTAAAAAAACAGGCATACTATTTTTAGTTTCGGAATACCCCAAATCCGAAAAACGCTGTATTTGGCGAAATAAAGCAGGCAACGTGAGGGTTCTCACACTCAGAGATCACGGGGCTTACGAGCACTATTTATTCTGTCGGCTGATGAATCCTGCAAAATAATCTTCGAAAAAAGACTAGAAATTATATAACATGTAGGATAGAAGTTCTTCTTCTGTCGTTCACTTGAAGCATGTCTGTATCTGTGAAAATATAAACATGTTCCCATTATTGTGTTTTGTGCGTGCCATCCCGACTAATTGAGCATCTTTTGGCTGGTTGCCTCCGTCTTCAGCACCCGGCTTACTTCGGCAGGACTGTAGTCCTGCTCTAGTGGGACTGCCTGAACCGTCTTAGTTTCCAGCAACTGATCGCTGAACTAAGCCCTATCACCACTTTAAGGTGCTGACCTCAATGGGGTAGGATAGAAATGAAGGACTTAGAACCGAAACATGGCCAGCTTTGGTACCGATGTTTCCAAGGTGACATGATGACGATTTCAACTGGTTATAAGTGATGATGATGACGATGGTGATGCTGATGACGATGATGATGATGTTTATGTTGATGATGATGATGATGATGATGAGATGGTTAACACATGTTAGCATCAAAATAAACCA
Organism: Meghimatium bilineatum; assembly: GCA_034231615.1. Lineage (NCBI taxonomy): Eukaryota > Metazoa > Mollusca > Gastropoda > Stylommatophora > Philomycidae > Meghimatium > Meghimatium bilineatum. The sequence goes on along the minus strand of CM067305.1, from coordinate 595,459 downwards.
AGAAGATTGTGTGGTAGATCATGGTGATACAGTTTGTTGTATGTGCGCTTCAAGTGTTGTTTGTTGTATGTGCGCTACAAGTGTTGTTTGTTGTATGTGCGCTACAAGTGTTGTTTGTTGTATGTGCGCTTCAAGTGTTGTTTGTTGTATGTGCGCTAAAAGTGTTGTTTGTTGTATGTGCGCTACAAGTGTTGTTTGTTGTATGTGCGCTTCAAGTGTTGTTTGTTGTATGTGCGCTACAAGTGTTGTTTGTTGTATGTGCGCTACAAGTGTTGTTTGTTGTATGTGCGCTTCAAGTGTTGTTTGTTGTATGTGCGCTACAAGTGTTGTTTGTTATATGTGTGCTACAAGTGTTGTTTGTTATATGTGTGCTACAAGTGTTGTTTGTTGTATGTGCGTTACAAGTGTTTTTTGTTGTATGTGCGCTACAAGTGTTGTTTGTTGTATGTGCGCTACAAGTGTTGTTTGTTGTATGTACGGTACACGTGTTGTTGATGTGTATGCATTATTATATTAATAATTAATAACATTCTACACATAAATTATATGTACAACAAGAACAGGAATAACACACGAAAACATTAAGACAGTACACACAAGGTCATCAAGAAAAGAGTAGGACAGTACATACAGGAACAACAAGAAAAGAGTAGGACAGTGCATACAAGGACATCAAGAAAAGAGTAGGACAGTACATACAAGGACATCAAGAAAAGAGTAGGACAGTACATACAAGGACATCAAGGAAAGAGTAGGACAGTACATACAAGGACATCAAGAAAAGAGTAGGACAGTACATACAAGGAGAACATGAAAAAAGTAGGACAGTACACACAAGAACAACAAGAAAAGAGTAGGACAGTACGTACAGGAACAACAAGAAAAGAGTAGGACAGTACATACAAGGAGAACATAAAAAAGTAGGACAGTACATACAGGAACAACAAGAAAAGAGTAGGACAGTGCATACAAGGACATCAAGAAAAGAGTAGGACAGTACATACAAGGAGAACATGAAAAAAGTAGGACAGTACACACAAGAACAGCAAGAAAAGAGTAGGACAGTACGTACAGGAACAACAAGAAAAGAGTAGGACAGTACATACAAGGAGAACATAAAAAAGTAGGACAGTACATACAAGAACAATAAGAAAAAAGGACAGTACATACAAGAACAACAAGAAAAGAATAGGACAGTACATACAAGTACAACAAGAAAACTAAACACATATACATATGGAAGTAACATTTTTGTATCATTTGCTTCTCAATCTGTATTCCTTTTTCTGATGTTTCTCCTCAATCAAGACTATTCATAATTATAACTTTATTTCTGATGTTTTTCTCCATCAAGTAAACCTCTTTTTCAACAGAATTGCCACAATGAATATTCAGCACAACAATAACTAACACACGAATTAGAAAGATACAAATGGGATATACTGGGTATATCCGAGAAGAGATAGACAAGGATAAGAGAAACAAGTACAGAGGAAATTTTAGAAGGAAAAATTGCATAAAATAAAGTACCAACGTGGAGTAGAGTTTCTTGTCAATAAGAATAACATTAACATCATCATCAGTTGCATGTCGATACAAAGCCGGGTTATCACCATACGCATGGCTGCAAAACCATTGAACATATCTGTCATTCAAGTACACGCACCTACATCTGAATGTGAGGAAGATGCCATTGATGAATTCTTTGCTAAATTAGAAGAGAGAGAGAGAGAGAGAGAGAGAGAGTTAAAAACATTCCAAAGAAACACCTCCTCAAAATACTTGGAGACTGCAATACTAAAATAGGACCATCTCTATATGAACAGTGGTCTGGCACAGTAGGCAAATATAAGTGTGGAGAAACAAATGAACGTGGAGCAAGACTTATTGGTTTTTGCCAGTTGTTACAAAATAACTCTTGCAAATACTATATTTTCTCATAAAACGTCCAGGTGGGTCATATAGAGTCGTGCGGTAGAAGGATCATGTAGAGCAGTGCGGTAGAAGGATCATGTAGAGCCGTGCCGTGCGGTAGATATTCTCAGTATGGTGCAGGTCTTCGAATTCCCCCCCCCCTGTTTTTCCAATGGTTTTACTTCGAAATGCCGCCCACGGCATTGTATTTTTATTGGTACCGCCTCATGCTGATTCCTCCCAGCATTATTGTTCGGCACGACACTGGCACCACGTTGCACTTCCCGTAAACGGAAATACATAATCAGAAATAATACATTGCAGCAGGTGAATATTACGTATATATCATACCGAATATAAAACTAACATATACACGAGAAACAACTAACATACACACGAGAAACAACTAACATATACACAAGAAACAACTAACATATACACGAGAAACAACTAACATATACACGAGAAACAACTAACATATACACGAGAAACAACTAACATATACACGAGAAACAACATATACACGAGAAACAACTAACATATACACGAGAAACAACATATACACGAGAAACAACTAACATATACATTAGAAACAACTAACATATACATTAGAAACAACTAACATATACACGAGAAACAACTAACATATACACGAGAAACAACTAACATATACATTAGAAACAACTAACATATACACGAGAAACAACTAACATATACACGAGAAACAACTAACATATACACGAGAAACAACATATACACGAGAAACAACTAACATATACACGAGAAACAACTAACATATACATGAGAAACAACATATACACGAGAAACAACACATACACGAGAAACAACTAACATATACATGAGAAACAACTAACATATACACGAGAAACAACTAACATATACACGAGAAACAACTAACATATACACGAGAAACAACTAACATATACATTAGAAACAACTAACATATACATGAGAAACAACTAACATATACACGAGAAACAACTAACATATACACGAGAAACAACATATACACGAGAAACAACACATACACGAGAAACAACTAACATATACATGAGAAACAACTAACATATACACGAGAAACAACTAACATATACACGAGAAACAACTAACATATACACGAGAAACAACATATACACGAGAAACAACACATACACGAGAAACAACTAACATATACATGAGAAACAACTAACATATACATGAGAAACAACTAACATATACACGAGAAACAACTAACATATACACGAGAAACAACTAACATATACACGAGAAACAACATATACACGAGAAACAACACATACACGAGAAACAACTAACATATACATGAGAAACAACTAACATATACACGAGAAACAACACATACACGAGAAACAACTAACATATACATGAGAAACAACTAACATATACATGAGAAACAACTAACATATACACGAGAAACAACATATACACGAGAAACAACATATACACGAGAAACAACTAACATATACACGAGAAACAACATATACACGAGAAACAACTAACATATACACGAGAAACAACATATACACGAGAAACAACATATACACGAGAAACAACTAACATATACACGAGAAACAACATATACACGAGAAACAACTAACATATACATTAGAAACAACTAACATATACATGTTTGTTTGTTTTGCGTTCGCTCCATTGTAACCATCACGGATATCCGTGCGATTTCCACCGGGAGCGTGATTACGTTGTGCCACCGTTATGCGCCTTGTAGGTCTAGCACATCCGATTTCGGCATGCCTTGACAATTCGGGTGGGCTACCCTTAGCCTGTGACAGCCTCTATATCTGTCTCCAGGCACGCGTAATGGCGACTCTTCGCCCAGACGATTTTTGCTCTCGTCTGACTCGCACGAGGTGTTCCACTGTCTATGAACTTGCCTCGTGTAATTGGACGTGCTGTGCCTGTGCCCATTGGGTACTGAACCGTTTCTCATCCGTGATTCTGGTTCCTTAAGGGGAAGAACTCAACAGAGGAGTTGGACCCTGGCTCTTTCGCCCTCTTAGCCGAGGTGTCGTTCACCGCAATCGTGTACCCCTTATCCAAGTTCGAGTCTCACACCACGCGTTTGAGAGCAAGGCGTTCTCGAGCTGAGCGTCCTTGTCCCAATAGCGCCTGAGCCCATCAGGTACTGAACCCTTTCTCTCTTCAAGTGTATGTCCGGTGTAGGAACACCTGACAGTAGAGTTGGGCCAGGGCTAAATCGTTGTCCCTTTTGTGCCTGATCCCATCGGGTACGGAACCCTTTCTCTCTGCAAGTGTACATCCGTTATAGGAAACCTTGACAGTAGAGTTGGGCCAGGACTACCATCGTTGTCCCTTTCTTGCCTAAGCCCATCGGGTACAGAACCCTTTCTCTTCGCGAGCATATTTGCGGTTTAGGAAGGCTCGACATAAGAGTTGGGTTAGGTCTTCTTGCTTTACCAAACGCCAATGGATGGGTCTGGGTCTCTGCCTGTAAGGAACACAGGTAACTAGAAGCTCGTCTCGAGCTGACGGAGCTTGTAGTTCCCCTTTCCTAGGGACTTTTCACTTTCTATTTGCAGTTCGCGCTGCCATCTAGCGCTGTTCTGCCCTTTCATTGTTTCATTGTACTCGGTATGAAATATATTTGTCTCTCGCCATGCATCTACCTTTACGTGCATTTTACATTGGCCGCCCCTCCAATGTTCGGACTGGATTGACTTGCTTCACTGTATGTCGACAGTGTCGCTATATGTGGTGATGCTGGTGGCATGAATACGATATTGTCTGTCTCTTGTGCAGTCAAATCTCTTTCCATCTGCTACCTCCACATTCTCGGACACGATCCCAAATGATTTGGCCAGAATCAGCTCGAGCTGCTGTATTTGTTTCCAGGGTGCACCGCGTGGAGGTACATTTGGGATCTTGGTTATCTGCTAACCCTGGGCCCGCCTAGAGCAATGCATCCCTTTGCACCCCGGTTTTGAACTAATAAAAGCGCTCTTTCAACGAGGGTCGGAGCTTTGTAAGCATAACATATACACGAGAAACAACTAACATATACACGAGAAACAGCTAACATATACACGAGAAACAACTAACATATACACGAGAAACAACTAACATATACACGAGAAACAACTAACATATACACGAGAATCAACTAACATATACACGAGAAACAACGAACATATACACGAGAAACAACGAACATATACACAAGAAATAACTAACATACTTGTGATAAACAAAATTAATTCGCTTGCAGGTGACCAAGAACCTCTCACGATAGTGGTGAATGGGTGATGTACAAACTTGTGTGGCTTGATCATGTTTTAACGTACGATTCTCTTTCCAAAAGTAGTGTGTATTATTGTACGTATCTCAGAACACAAAGCTATTTCTCTATGGTGAGACGTAGAAGGGAATGCGTTCTCAAGGTGACAGAAGAACCAACTACTAAATCTCGATTAAGATCAAACTAAACGTCTGTGACATAAAACATAATATATGAACAGAGTTCTCTCATGAAGCAGATGCTGAATGATGCTCTGAAGTTTGATCATGTGTAGCTTCTTGTGAGCAAAGACAACATTCAGCAGTATAACAGTGGAAACGGTAAAAGACACTGGCGGGTTAAATATTATCTCACTTCCAACACTATCAACAGACTTTTGGGACAATCACAATGTATATCCGCGAACTACGATGTCATCTACCGCAGTGCATATCTGCGAACAATGATGTAATACATACTTATAAAGTGATTTTTTTTAACTGTTGTACATCAATGGACATCATCACTTATGATATTAATGGACATCATCACTAGTGACATCAATGGACATCATCACTTATGACATCAATGGACATCATCACTTATGATATTAATGGACATCATCACTTATGATATTAATGGACATCATCACTAGTGACATCAATGGACATCATCACTTATGACATCAATGGACATCATCCCTTATGACATCAATGGACATCATCACTAGTGACATCAATGGACATCATCCCTTATGACATCAATGGACATCATCCCTTATGACATCAATGGACATCATCCCTTATGACATCAATGGACATCATCACTTATGATATTAATGGACATCATCACTTATGATATTAATGGACATCATCACTAGTGACATCAATGGACATCATCACTTATGACATCAATGGACATCATCCCTTATGACATCAATGGACATCATCACTAGTGACATCAATGGACATCATCCCTTATGACATCAATGGACATCATCCCTTATGACATCAATGGACATCATCCCTTATGACATCAATGGACATCATCCCTTATGACATCAATGGACATCATCACTTATGACATCAATGGACATCATCCCTTATGACATCAATGGACATCATCCCTTATGACATCAATGGACATCATCACTTATGATGAACGAACATTTCCTTTCTATGTAGAAATATAGCGTTATCATTTCTGTTAGGTACACAGAGCTCATAGCGAGATAATTACCTGAACCACGACGCACAATATTTGCTATAGTCCTGCCCCAGTTATAACCAGTATAGTTTCAAGAGTCCGCTGTTCAATGCCCATGCCTGGCCACAAAGAGACTTTAGTCTTCTTCCTACTAACGCTACTAAAATAAAGTAAAGGAAGACAATCGCATTTATGTTTTAATTATATTTAGCTACTTGTTGTTGTCTGCCCTTGTTCAGCAGCAATACATGTCCAGTTGTTCTCTAGTTGTGTCGCTAACCAGAAATTACCAGCTATTAGTTCTTACTTCCCCTTTGTGTCATGTTTTCTATAGAGCTTTACTTCATATCCAGAACACTACATCTCTCGGCGATGTGCAATGCTTTGAGAAGATGTCCCCTAATTCAGATGTAAATATTGAAGTCTTGGAGGTTGAGGTTCGCTGAATCATAACCTCCATTATTTTGTTGTTAAAATTATCTGATATAATCACTAGGACGCAGCGGTTCAAAGGAGTGCAACTACTCAAGGAGGACAAATTGAATATCAATAGTTTAAATGAGGGTCCAGTGAGAGGAACTAATTTTAGTATGATGGATGAGTGGGTAGATGAGTGTGTGGATGCGATAGATGAATGGATGGATGGATGTGATGGACAAGTGGGTGGATGAGTGAATGAGTGGGTGGATGTGATGGATAGATGGATGAGTGGCTGAATGTAATGAATGTGTTAATGGGTGTGGTGGATGAGTGGATGGATGTGTGGATAAATGGATGGATGTGCGAATGACTGGGTTGATGTGATGGACGGGTGATTGGGTGCGATGGATGAATGCTGGTTGGAAGAATTTAATGTATTGTTGTGAGGATACATCCGACACGCGGTAAAATTATGGAAACCAAAGTAGAAGAAGAAATTGAAAATCTTGACAATAACTTGATTGAATTCCAGATTTTGTTTCAGTTATCCCATTCGTTTATCTTATTTGTAAGTATGACTTACTAAGGAAAATGTCCACTTCGACGATAATTTTTGTGAAACCCGAATTGTTTCAGTTTATGAAGACAACAAATAGGATAAAGTGATATCATATTGATATACGGTCACACGTCTCTGCGACTCCCGGCAAATTATGCTCCCCTTAACCCGATATAATTAGTTTAGGCTAAAGTCAAAGGAAAAGTTGCCGAACAGTACGCAACGTTTAAAATGTGTGATTTTGAAGCTGTGAACTTCGAGCACCTCTCCAAAAATGTTTGAATCATGTAATCCGAGAGGATGATAACTACTGGCACCGAGATGAATGATAATTTCTGCAACAATAATCAACCTCTTGGAATCTCATCAGATTCGGAACGTTGAAGAAATTATTCCGTGCACAGACCTCATGAAGACCCTACATAAATAAGTGTATGTTTATCACTCCATTAGGTACATATACAGTGTCAACAAAATACATCTCATCCAATATCGGCTAAAATAATACAGTATTTAAGCGCAGTTAAGAAACCCGGGGATCTAATGGTGACTGAAGGGCAGATCAACTTCTGCATACTGTAGTGACGTTTACTATTTCACATAATTGACAACACATATAATAGTTTACTATTGCACATAAATGACAACACATACAACAGTTTACTATTGCACATAATTGACAACACATACAACAGTTTGCCCTATCAAGTATTTTTAGGGGATTCGTAAATGCATGCAATGTTTCTTGACAATAAAATGTTTACTGTAACATCTGAAATTTGACCCCACTAATTTCCCAATAGACCAAAAACCTTAAAGGATTGTGCCGACATGCACAATTCAGAGCAGATATGGACTAAGCGATATAGATATTTTTGTGACGGATCAAATCTAACATTGCATGCTAGAGATCTCTGCTATCTAATAGACAGTTTCTGAGATATTCGCATAAATGTTTGAGGACGAATTTATAAACGAACTATAGTTTTGAAATGTTTGTGTAAATAGAAGGCCTTGTAAAAATATTTTCTAAAGATTGAATTTCGTTCCCAACTTTGAGCAATACATAAGTATAAATATAAATAGGTAAATGTAAGTGTTACCAACGGTGGAAAAGAGCATTCTAAGAACTAAACGTGAGCACAAACAACGTTTCTGTCACGAAGCTTTAGTCAGGATTAAAATACTTTCATTTACAGTTTTACTGTAGCCCCAGTTTTTCCAATTTGTTGGAGTACCCGTATCACTGTGATAATTTTTGTAGTTATTTCTCAAACCCGCTTTGAAACTGTCTTCTAGCTGGACATTGGTCCTTCTAGTCTGGCATAGATTTCAATTGGATGTGCTCAGGAGAATGGATAGGCATTGTTTCTCACGAAGTTGCTGCCTCGTGTCTTATAACCAACGATCTCTGATATGAAAGTTGCTTTGTCTCGTCTTATAAGCAAGAATCTATTATATGAAAGTTGCTTTGTCTCGTCTTATAAGCAAGAATCTATTATATGAAAGTTGCTTTGTCTCGTCTTATAAGCAAGAATCTATTATATGAAAGTTGCTCCGTCTCGTCTTATAAGCAAGAATCTATTATATGAAAGTTGCTTTGTCTCGTCTTATAAGCAAGAATCTATTATATGAAAGTTGCTTTGTCTCGTCTTATAAGCAAGAATCTATTATATGAAAGTTGCTTTGTCTCGTCTTATAAGCAAGAATCTATTATATGAAAGTTGCTTTGTCTCGTCTTATAAGCAAGAATCTATTATATGAAAGTTGCTTTGTCTCGTCTTATAAGCAAGAATCTATTATATGAAAGTTGCTCCGTCTCGTCTTATAAGCAAGAATCTATTATATGAAAGTTGCTTTGTCTCGTCTTATAAGCAAGAATCTATTATATGAAAGTTGCTTTGTCTCGTCTTATAAGCAAGAATCTATTATATGAAAGTTGCTTTGTCTCGTCTTATAAGCAAGAATCTATTATATGAAAGTTGCTTTGTCTCGTCTTATAAGCAAGAATCTATTATATGAAAGTTGCTCCGTCTCGTCTTATAAGCAAGAATCTATTATATGAAAATTGCTTTGTCTCGTCTTATAAGCAAGAATCTATTATATGAAAGTTGCTCCGTCTCGTCTTATAAGCAAGAATCTATTATATGAAAGTTGCTTCGTCTCGTCTTATAAGCAAGAATCTATTAAAGTTGCTTCGTCTCGTCTTATAAGCAAGAATCTATTATATGAAAGTTGCTCCGTCTCGTCTTATAAGCAAGAATCTATTATATGAAAGTTGCTCCGTCTCGTCTTATAAGCAAGAATCTATTATATGAAAGTTGCTTTGTCTCGTCTTATAAGCAAGAATCTATTATATGAAAGTTGCTCCGTCTCGTCTTATAAGCAAGAATCTATTATATGAAAGTTGCTTCGTCTCGTCTTATAAGCAAGAATCTATTATATGAAAGTTGCTTTGTCTCGTCTTATAAGCAAGAATCTATAATATAAAAGTTGCTTCGTCTCGTCTTATAAGCAAGAATCTATTATATGAAAGTTGCTTTGTCTCGTCTTATAAGCAAGAATCTATTATATGAAAGTTGCTTCGTCTCGTCTTATAAGCAAGAATCTATTATATGAAAGTTGCTTCGTCTCGTCTTATAAGCAAGAATCTATTATATGAAAGTTGCTTCGTCTCGTCTTATAAGCAAGAATCTATTATATGAAAGTTGCTTCGTTTCGTCTTATAAGCAAGAATCTATTAAAGTTGCTTCGTCTCGTCTTATAAGCAAGAATCTATTATATGAAAGTTGCTCCGTCTCGTCTTATAAGCAAGAATCTATTATATGAAAGTTGCTTCGTCTCGTCTTATAAGCAAGAATCTATTATATGAAAGTTGCTTCGTCTCGTCTTATAAGCAAGAATCTATTATATGAAAGTTGCTTCGTTTCGTCTTATAAGCAAGAATCTATTAAAGTTGCTTCGTCTCGTCTTATAAGCAAGAATCTATTATATGAAAGTTGCTTCGTCTCATCTTATAAGCAAGAATCTATTATATGAAAGTTGCTTCGCCTCGTCTTATAAGCAAGAATCTACTATATGAAAGCCATCATATTCGTAAAATAGCTGGACAGTTCATGAGAAATGAATGTTTTTGGGTACAGTCCTTTTCAACTTGTTGACAGTGTCAGCACAAAGTACTGTTGTAGTAATTACTAAAGACATTCCAAAACATTCTTCAAATTTAGCTCTTCTCTGCCTGTACGAGACAGTGGCATGATAATTAACCCAGGGCACGATACACGTAAGTTATATATGCCTGTCATTCATAAATGAAAATTCTAACAGATGCCACCACGACCCGATAAATATACTACCACAGTCCGACAGTTCAGAAGCATTACTCAAACTTATAAACTCGGGTAAGAAATATTCTTTGTTTTGTGTGTGGGGCTGGAGAGTCTAAAGAGGGAGGTGAACTCCTACCCATTTATTAATTAAATCCGAATCATGTCTCAGGTACGCGTACAGCCCCCATCTCCCCCCTCCTACCCTAACAAATCACATTCAAAGATAAAACGGTCTCTAGAACTTACTAGAACGTGTGTGAGTAATGGTAAAATTGAGCATGTCTCGTCCAGATATAAATATTTCATAGAAAGTACGCCATCTTAGTCTAGAAAAAGATCTAGAATTTTCTAAAAAAAAACTGCTGAATTTAACAGTTGAAATTGTGTGACATTTTCGTTTCTCAACAAACAAAAGCTATACTAAACAAACATACCCAACAACCTACATTCTAATGTCTCAACAAACAACTTTTATACTAGACAAACATACCCAACAACCTACATTCTAATGTCTCAACAAACAACTGTTATACTAGACAAACATACCCAACAACCTACAGTCTAATGTCTCAACAAACAAACACAACAACCTACATTCTGATGTTTAGTCAGTAAAAACGACCAGTTTCTTAAAATAAATGGCAGCTCGAATTCGCTGAACTTGAGATACACAATTTAGCTTGGATGTTATTTTTTTCTGTAGAATCTAGAAAACTTGGCAGGCGTGCTACCACCACCTGACCTGCTATAAATAGGCACAACAGCAGAGTGCCACTGTGACCCGTTGTGCATGTCGTAAGAGGCGACTAAGATATGAAGGTTAGAATGAAGGGTCATGTAGAGTTAAACCATAACAAATTCAACATTGGTAGAAGATAATTCAATAATGTATCATGAAAACATGAAGTACTCCATGAACACCTGGGTTTAACATGTCACATAATCCCTCCATGAACACCTGGGTTTAACATGTCACATAATCCCTTCATGAACACCTGGGTTTAACGTGTTACATAATCCCTCCATGAACACCTGGGTTTAACATGTCACACAATCCCACCATGAACACCTGGGTTTAACATGTCACATAATACCTCCATGAACACATTGGTTTAACATGTCACATAATACCTCCATGAACACATGGGTTTAACATGTCACATATTACCTCCATGAACACATTGGTTTAACATGTCACATTATCCTTCCATGAACACCTGGGTTTAACATGTCACACAATCCCACCATGAACACCTGGGTTTAACATGTCACATAATACCTCCATGAACACATGAGTTTAACATGTCACATAATCCCTCCATGAACATATTGGTTTAACATGTCACATAATACCTCCATGAACACATTGGTTTAACATGTCACATTATCCTTCCATGAACACCTGGGTTTAACATGTCACACAATCCCACCATGAACACCTGGGTTTAACATGTCACATAATACCTCCATGAACACATGAGTTTAACATGTCACATAATCCCTCCATGAACACATGGGTTTAACATGTCACATTATCCTTCCATGAACACCTGGGAGATACTTGTCGCATAATACCTTCATGAACACCAGGGTATTGTAGGACATCGCTGTAAAGAATGGGATAGCCCTATTGTAGGACATCGCTGTAAAGAATGGGATAGCCCTATTGTAGGACATCGCTGTAAAGAATAGGACAGTACGTTAAAAAACACACATAATCGATATTCTAAGAGATTACAAATCAACATTGAGCTGACACTTTGAGCCGCTAAACTCTGATTGATTAATTCGACGTGGGTAGTAGCAGCTGTGCACTTATCTGGTGTGTACTAATGATAGCATGTAGTCATTCCGCCATCAAGTCATAAACTGGAAAATATGCAGTAGTGAAAGTTACTAAAAGTTGGGTACATTCGGGAACATACAACAATCATGAAGAATTCCTGTGTGCGTAAAGTGATTTTTATTTTTGTGTCGGGACATGCGGGAGTCCGGGGTAATGAGAGAGCAGATAGGTTAGCTGCACACGCTACTACTGCGGCTGTTGGTGGAGAGATGGATCGAGCAGACATTTTGTACGCCCTACGGGAAAACGCACGAACAAATGACTGTATAAGTGATGTTTGTTTGTTTGTTTTTCGTTCGCTCCATTGTAACCATCACGGATATCCGTGCGATTTCCGCCGGGAGCGCGATTACGTTGTGCCACCGTTATGCGCCTTGTAGGCCTAGAACATCCGATTTCGGCATGCCTTGACAATTTGGGTGGGCTACCCTTAGCCTGTGACAACCTCTATATCTGTCTCCAGGCACGCGTAGTGGAGACTCTTCGCCAAGACGATTTTTTTGCTCTCGTCTGACTCGAACGAGGTGTTCCACTGTCTATGAACTTGCCTCGTGTAATTGGACGTGCTGTGCCAGTGCCCATTGGGTACTGAACCGTTTCTCATCCGTGAGCCTAGTTCCTTAAGGGGAAGAACTCAACAGAGGAGTTGGACCCTGGCTCTTTCACCCTCTTAGCCGAGATGTCATTCACCGACATCGTCCTTGTCCCAATAGCGCCTGAGTCCATCAGGTACTGAACCCTTTCTCTCTTCAAGTGTATTTCCGGTGTAGGAAAACCTGACAGTAGAGTTGGGCCAGGGCTAAATCGTTGTCCCTTTTGTGCCTGAGAGCATCGAGTACGGAACCCTTTCTCTTCGCGAGCATATTTCCGGTTTAGGAAGGCTCGACATTAGACTTGGATTAGGTCTTCTTGCTTTACCAAACGCCAATGAATGGGTCTGGGTCTCTGCCTGTAAGGAACACAGAACTAGAAGCTCGTCTCGAGCTGACGGAGCTTGTAGTTCCCCTTTCCTAGGAACTTTTCGTTTTCTATTTGCAGTTCGCGCTGCCCTCTAGCGCTGTTCTGCCCTTTCATTGTTTCATTGTACTCGGTATGAAATCTATTTGTCTCTCGCCATGCATCTACTTTTACGTGCATTTTACATTGGCCGCCCCTCCAATGTTCGGACTGGACTGACTAGCTTCACTGTATGTCGACAGTGTCGCTATATGTGGTGCTGCTGGTGGTGTCGGAGATATTGTCTGTCTCTTGTGCAGTCAAATCTCTTTCCATCTGCTACCTCCACATTCTCGGACACGATCCCCAAATGATTTGGCCAGAATCAGCACGAGCTGCTGTATTTCTGTTTCCAGGGTGCACCGCGTGGAGGTACATTTGGGATCTTGGTTATCTGCTAACCCTGGGTCCGCCTAGAGCAATGCGTTCCCTTTGCACCCCTGTATAAGTGATGATGGTTCTTGTTCCATGACTAGAATAAGGGAGTTTGGTTTGAAATGCGGTGTCGCTAGAAAGGATCGATTTCGTGGGCAAGAAATAATTATGGTCAATCAACGGCGTACTGGGACCGTCAGTCGACGTGTAATGGCGGGTACACACAAGGAGAGATCTGAACACCTATGGACTTGTCCAAAGTGCAGTGACGATGATCCAACGACTAACTAACTAGCTAACTAACTAATGTTGGTCATTGTTGTTTCAATACGATCTGTGTATGTGGGTTTGTATGTGTGTGTGTGCGTGCGTGTGCGTGTATTCATGCATGCATATATTTATGAATGTATGTATATAAGTATGTGAGTGTGTGTGTGCGCGCGCGCGTCTGTGTGTACCTATGTTAATGGCATTCGTATTTAGTGATGTCCTTGATTGAGTTATGAAAAGTTTGTTATTCAAAGCAACGTGGTATTTATGGCTGAATGGACCTGGTTCAAATCTTATTTGTCATCTTCTGAAGTTGTGCAATAATACCTGGAAGCTTCCAAGTACTCCTGCCCATGATTCATCAGACGCTTGCATGTTGCTGTTTATATGTTATTTGTGGTTATCACCTGTTTATCATTCACAGCCAACAGATATGAGCTGTAACGGTATTTTTGTTACCTGAAGAATGTGCATACCTGTGCAATTCGCGTATCTGTATCTTGATTCGGTTCATATTTCACAGCGATGAAAAGTATACATCCAATCAAATTAACGCAAGTGTTATTCTTTTACTAGGATGTCATTGACTGATTGCATAACCGATCAGTTTTCCAATCTATGGAGTAAAATACGTGATCTACAAATAATGTTGACTCATGATCTACAACTAATGTTGAGTCATGATCTACAACTAATGTTGAGTCATGATCTACAACTAATGTTGAGTCATGATCTACAACTAATGTTGAGTCATGATCTACAACTAATGTTGAGTCATGATCTACAACTAATGTTGAGTCATGATCTACAACTAATGTTGAGTCATGATCTACAACTAATGTTGAGTCATGATCTACAACTAATGTTGAGTCATGATCTACAACTAATGTTGAGTCATGATCTACAACTAATGTTGAGTCATGATCTACAACTAATGTTGAGTCATGATCTACAACTAATGTTGAGTCATAAACTACAAGGAATGTTGAGTCATGATCTACAACTAATGTTGAGTCATGATCTACAACTAATGTTGCGTCATGATCTACAACTAATGTTGAGTCATGATCTACAACTAATGTTGACTCATGATCTACAACTAATGTTGACTCATGATCTACAACTAATGTTGAGTCATAAACTACAAGGAATGTTGACTCATGATCTACAACTAATGTTGACTCATGATCTACAACTAATGTTGAGTCATAAACTACAAGGAATGTTGACTCATGATCTAGAACTAATGGTGAATCATCCACGAAATGAAAGTCTGATACACAAATCCACGGAGCACATATGAGAAAGAAACATAAAGACAGACTTACAAACTGTTGTAGTAAATGTGTTGCGAAGCAATACCATTTTCTTTCTATCCACGAGCTTGTGAGTTCGATATCGGGTACCGAAGCTCACTGTGCACTTTTTTGGAAGTCATTGGGATAATCCCTTCAGCCATAGTTACGTGCTCTATGCCATACAATCGGTAAGAAACTTGCAGCTATGGAGCAGTTTTATTTTCAGATCCAGGCTGATAGTTATCTTACATCCCATTGAATGTGGATGTGGATGTGGATGTATTCAAGAGTTTCTGAAAGTACAAGATGACGGTTTGACTCAATGTAGCTGTAAAGTGCAATGTCACTAATTGGTTAGACTTCTACCCCGTGGGGACTTTACTGTGACCTGTTAGACTTCTAACCTGGTGGGGACTTTACTGTGACTGGTTAGTCTTATAACCTGGTGGGGACTTTACTGTGACTGGTTAGTCTTTTAATCCGGTGGGGACTTTACTGTGACTGGTTAGTCTTCTAACGCGGTGGGGACATTACTGTGACTGGTTAGTCTTCTAACGCGGTGGGGACTTTACTCTGACTGGTTAGTCTTCTAACCCGGTGGGGACTTTACTGTGACTGGTTAGTCTTCTAACCCGGTGGGGACTTTACTGTGACTGGTTAGTCTTCTAACCCGGCGGGGACTAAACTGTGACTGGTTAGTCTTCTAACCCGACGGGGACTTTACTGTGACTTTATTTTACCCAGTGCCATACCTCTATCATGTTAAACCCTGCACCAAAACTCTAGCATGTAAAATCCAGCACCAAACATCTTTCATGTTAAACCCACGCCAAACCTCTTTCATGTTAAACCCAGCGCTAAACCTCTTTCGTGTTAAACTCAGCGCCAAACCTCTTTCATGTTAAACCCAGCGCCAAACCTCTTTCATGTTAAACCCAGCGCCAAACCTGTATAGCCGCGTCCTGCAGGGCAGGCGGCAGTGTTACTAGTATATGTATCCCTTTCGAGCTGCCACAACACATGGCGGACAACACTAATAACAACAATGATGAGGGGAAAACCTGAAACAAAGTCAGAACTCAACAATATAATATTACCAACCCACACACAATAGCGTAATATTACCAACCCACACACACAATAATATAATATTACCAACCCACACACAATAGCGTAATATTACCAATCCACACACAATAATGTAATATTAGAAATCCACACACAATAAAGTAATATTATCAATCCACTCACGCAATAATGTAATATTACCAACCCACACACACAATAATGCAATATTACAAACCCACACACAATAATGGAATATTACCAATACACACACACAAAAAGTAATTTTCCTAACCCACACACAAAAATGTAACATTACTAACCCACACACAAATCAGGTTGAAGCGGAAACATCTTGCAGCAGTAGTGACAAGGACAACATTCTATGGCTGCTGGAATTACAATATTTTTCTCAGAAACGTATTAATACATTCAGTATTTAAGTTTTCTGATGCAGACTAAATTAAAGTGTGGATCCAATATTTTTATTTTATTTTGTGGATGTCTTTCCTTTCTATATTTGATATAATTTACTAAAAAAAATATTTTAAAAAATTGCGAAGGTGAAGGAATTTTCTAGAATCGTCTGCTTGGAAATCGCCAAGAGTAGCGGTTCTTAGCAGAAGAATGTTGATTTCATGAAATGAACCAGTTCCAGAAATAGACGTAACATTCTGGTAACACGCGGCACGTGAGGTGTGAGTAAACCTGTTAGGTATTTTCTGTGGGGAAATAAGGACACACATCACCACTAAACACTTGTGTCATCCTAGTTAGTCTATAAGCTGAACTCCTCTTGGTCTGTATGCTTGTAAGCAACAAACACTGAATTAGGCCTATTTCATAAGTTTCAGTTTTTTACCAGAAGTTCTGACAAGGTAGGAATATAATATCAACACATCTTGAATACAATTAGTAAAATTATGATGTTGATTGTAACTGGTCTGATATACATTATGTTGATTGTAACTGGTCTGATATCCGTTAGAATGTTTATATCACTTTTCTCTTTATTGCTAATATTGTCAATTGATAACTAGAAGAAAAACGCGAGTCAAAAAACAAATGTATCGCGGCCTACAACAGAGACTAGTTTCTTGTTCTTCTTTGGACATTCTCAAACTCCTGCAGATCATCAGGACGTAGTGCGGAGAACAGAATGTGTTTCTGTTATTATTTACAGCTTTTCTGCGATATTTGTTCCTTTTGTATTGAAACTTCCGACATCATCATGACCTCCATAGACACGTAGACTGCATATGACTTCTTAGACACTTAGACTCCAGAAGACTTTTTAGACACTTAGACTCCACATCACCTCTTAGACACTTAGACTCCACATGCCTTCTTAGACAACTTAGACTCCACATGGGATAACACAGCCATTAAGCTCATAAAACTTGTTAGCAGCCTCTCTCAAATGAGGCGGGTAATAGTATCGCTATGTTTTGCTTCGCTGTCTGTTTCGGCAACCAAGAGTGCAGACTACGTTACTATATCTCAAGTCAATTCATGAACTTCTCATGATTATATTTATGGTACAGACAGGGTGTCAACAAAATCAATGTGCACTCATTTACATTGGTTGTTATACTACGTCATATGAAGTGTGAGTATTTACTGCCGATGTGTGTAACGCCAGTGCACAGCGACTTCATAAACGCCCTATATAAGATCATTACTGCACAATTTCTACAGCAAAAGTTCTAGAGATGAGAGAAGAGATACAAAGTATTGTAGATATCAGCGTTACTATTTTGAGTTTTTCATTCAAATACTCTATTCAGATTTTCATATGCATAATGTGCTCAAGTCAAATGTAGTTCTTGTGGTGAGGTAGTCTTCTATCCGTCCGCGGACATTACATCACAGCTTTACAACCATCATAAAATAGCGGAGGTCGCGAATATGGTAATCCAGTCACCGCGACCTCCAGAATAGGTATAATTATTTTAATGTATAAAGCTGACGTTTCACGTGAAATATGTGATTCAAGAAGTGTATGATAAGTTTGCTATAATAAAATAAGAAGATGGCCACGAATATGTGATTCAAGTACATGTACTATTATGTATGTATATGTGAACGGTTTAACCTTTTATGCCAGTGGCTCTTTAAGTTGGCTATATGGCCATCTGGATGCAATAGAGACGTACAAAGAGGCCACGAAGAAATATTTCTAATTTGGGCCACAAGGGGGACCGCAGGAAGTTTGTCACTTGAATGGTAAGCAACATGAATTATAGCAATACAACTGTAATAGACTTGGCAACATATAAAGAGAGATTGCGACATGTTTTATTGTTATTAGTAGTATGTTTAGTCCCGAGGGGGGGGGGGCACGAAAGAAAATGTGTTCTAAGAGGGGTCTTTTTCCCCAAAAAAGGTTGAGAACCACTGTTTAGACAGTTCTTTAGCAGGCTCTCGTGATTAGTTCTAGTTAGTTATAGCATGAATCCGTCACTTCTGCTTTAGCAGGTTCTCGTTACTTTGAGATAACATCTTTGTTAGAAGAAAAACACAACGCTTTCAAGAAACTACAAGGGGCAGCATCTTCACCGTCCAAGAAAGTAGCCTATAGCAAGATCCGTAACACTTGTCAAAAGAAGCTCAGAGAGATAATGGATAAATGGCTACGTCGAAAAACTGAAGAAACTCAAATGTTTGCAGACAGAAAGGACTATAAGCGATTCTATGAGGCTTTAAGAACTATCTATGGCCCACACTCATCGGGATCACCACCTCTATTAAATGCCGATTCGTCGAAGCTTCTCACTGATAAAAATGACATCTTAAATCGTTGGGCTGAACATTTTGAAGAAATCCTAAACAAACCATCAGTAATAAATGAAGAAGTCATAAACAGAATACCACAACTTAGGATAAGAGAAGAACTCGATATACCTCCAAGCAGTCAAGAGGTTATGATAGCGATTAAACAAATGTCAAATGATAAAGCTCCAGGTTTGGATGCCTTACCTGCTGAAATTTATAAAAATGGCGGACCACTGCTGATTAACAAACTAACTGACATTTTTGGTATTTTCTGGAACTCAGGTACATTGCCTCAAGATCTAAAAGATGCTTCTATAGTACACCTATATAAAGGCAAAGGTACCAAACTGTCTTGCGATAATCACAGGGGCATATCTTTTGTCTATAGCTGGTAAAATTCTTGCTCGTGTCATACTCAACAGATTAAATAATTCACTATTAAACGAGCTACTCCCAGAGAGTCAGTGCGATTTTCGTGCAGGTCGTGCTACAGTTGATATGATATTCTCTGCACGACAAATTCAAGAAAAGTCACAAGAGCAACATAGTGAACTCTTAGCAACATTTGTGGACTTGACTAAAGCATTCGATACCGTTAACAGAGAAGGACTGTGGAAGGTGCTTACAAAGTTCGGATGCCCCCCAAAACTTGTCACTGTGATACGACAATTTCATGACGGTATGATGGCTAGTGTTATCTGCGACGGAGGAGTATCTCCTGCATTCCCTGTCACAAATGGTGTAAAGCAGGGATGTGTGCTGGCCCCTACTCTTTTCAGCCTGTTATTTATGGTCATGCTAACGGAAACGCACCATAGTAATGAAACAGCTGGCATAATGATCAATTACAGAACAGATGGTGGTCTTTTCAATTTACGTCTTCTAAAAGCAAACACGAAAACTAAATCTAGTACTGTTAGTGAATTACTTTATGCTGACGACTGTGCATTGTATGCTGACTCTGTTGTAAACATGCAGAGCACCATAGACCGCTTCTCACAGGCCTGCAACAACTTTGGTCTCACTATTAACACCAAAAAAAGCCATGCACCAAGCAACATCAAATAGCAAACATACTGCTACTTCCATCATCGTCAATCAGGAAAAACTGCAGGTAGTCGACAATTTTACTTACCTTGGAAGCCCTCTCTCTCGCGATGTCAACATTGATGTGGAAATTAACAATAGACTGGCAAAAGCTAGTGCTATATTTGGCAGATTACGCAACAATGTATGGGACAGAAGAGGTATAAGAACAACCACCAAACTACAAGTATATCATGCTGCTGTTATACCAACCTTACTATACGCCTGCGAAACGTGAACAGTGTATGTTAGACATGCAAGAAAATTAAATCATTTCCATCTTACCTGCCTACGTAAATTACTAAACATCCATTAGTGGGACACAGTACCAGACTACGAGGTCTTGGAAAAATCAACCTCAATAAGCATCCACACACTACTTATGAAGGCGCAAGCACGCTGGGCAGGCCATCTTGTGCGTATGGAGAACTCGTGTTTGCCAAAACAAATATATTATGGAGAACTCAAGGCAGGATTTCGAAAAGCTGGTGGACAGAAAAAGCGTTTCAAAGACACGCTCAAGTCATCCTTGAAACATCTTAACATTGACGTAGGCGCTTGGGAGAGCCTCGCTCAGGATAGAACAGCATGGCGTTAAAGCATTAGAACGGGAGCACTAGCGGCGGAAGAATTCAGACAAGATACTGCAGGACACGTAGAAAAGAAAAAACATCTCAACCTCACACAGATACCTTCTATTGTTGTCAATTCTGTAAAAGAACATTTTGTGCGCGCATTGGACTTGCTAGTCATTTAAAAACGCACTATTAACTTTTATTGTTTTTATTATTTATTGTTATTATTATTATGGTTGAGTTTTTGGTCATCGTCGATCACGACGGACGAACATCATCATCATCATCATCAGCAGGTTCTCGTGATTAGTTCTAGTTAGTTATAGAATGAATCCGTTACTTCTGCTTTAGCAGGAGAAAACCATAACAATTATATCATGTCACTATAACAGTTATGTCTAGTCAGTATAACAATTGTCTGGTCGCTATAACAGTTGTGTCATGTCACTATAACAATTGTCTTGTCGCTATAACAGTTGTGTCATGTCACTATAACAGTTGTGTCACTTCATTATAACAATTGTCTGGTCACTATAACAGTTGTGTCACGTCACTATAACAATTGTCTGGTCGCTATAACAGTTGTGTCACGTCACTATAACAGTTGTGTCACGTCACTATAACAATTGTCTGGTCACTATAACAGTTGTGTCACGTCACTATAACAATTGTCTGGTCGCTATAACAGTTGTGTCACGTCACTATAACAGTTGTGTCACGTCACTATAACAATTGTCTGGTCGCTATAACAGTTGTGTCACGTCACTATAACAATTGTCTGGTCGCTATAACAGTTGTGTCACGTCACTATAACAGTTGTGTCACGTCACTATAACAGTTTCAGCTGCATGGCCCTACTGGTGAAAATCTGTCATACTGGCTATATAACTATATAACTAACTATATAAATATATAACTATATAACTAACTATATAAATATATAACTATATAACTATAGCCAGACACTACATGACCACCCACCAGCGTGTGTTTACAATGAACTGCTATCGTGACGTTCCACGTCCAGTATATCATTGTAGCAAGAGATCCATGGAAGTAATCCACCTCAAATACAATTCTCCTTAGTCCATAATTATAGCATGCATGACAAGCAGCAGTATATCTATTGTTTTCCACATTTCACGTCCCTAGCGACACATAGTTGATACACATCAAGCTATCTTTTATTGTAAAAGCATTGGTACTCACATATTGAGATGTTGTTATTGCATGCTTACACGTAATGTATGTCATACTGTAATATATACCATCATTAGCTAGGGTTTGTACAACCATGTGCTAGAATATATATACTATCGTTAGCTAGGGTTTGTACAACCGTGTGCTAGAATATATATACTATCGTTAGCTAGGGTTTGTACAACCATGTGCTAGAATATATATACTATCGTTAGCTAGGGTTTGTACAACCATGTGCTAGAATATATATACTATCGTTAGCTAGGGTTTGTACAACCATGTGCTAGAATATATATACTATCGTTAGCTAGGGTTTGTACAACCGTGTGCTAGAATATATATACTATCGTTGCCTAGGGTTTGTACAACCGTGTGCTAGAATATATATACTATCGTTAGCTAGGGTTTGTACAACCATGTGCTAGAATATATATACTATCGTTGCCTAGGGTTTGTACAACCGTGTGCTAGAATATATATACTATCGTTAGCTAGGGTTTGTACAACCATGTGCTAGAATATATATACTATCGTTAGCTAGGGTTTGTACAACCGTGTGCTAGAATATATATACTATCGTTAGCTAGGGTTTGTACAACCGTGTGCTAGAATATATACACTATCGTTGCCTAGGGTTTGTACAACCGTGTGCTAGAATATATATACTATCGTTGCCTAGGGTTTGTACAACCGTGTGCTAGAATATATATACTATCGTTAGCTAGGGTTTGTACAACCGTGTGCTAGAATATATATACTATCGATACTATCGTTTTCGTGGATCCGAACTGTCCAAGAACATTTACAGCTCGAATAGGGCTCATTAGCCATCTACGAACTCATATTCATTGACATAACTTTAACTGAATTTTCAAAAGTGGATGTAACAAATGGTCATCATAACTTGTGATGAACGAACAGCAATATACTATTGTTAGCCTAGGTTTTGTGCAATCTTGTACTAGAATATATAATATATTGCCGTTAGCTAAGAAATGTACAAACCCATACTAAAATATATACAGTAGTTAGCTATGGTATATACAATCCCATGTCGTGTTCGCTATATACTATCGTTAGCTAGAGTAAGCAATATCGCATTCTAGAATGTATACTATCGTTAGCTAGAGTAAGCAATATCGCATTCTAGAATGTATACTATCGTTAGCTAGAGTAAGCAATATCGCATTCTAGAATGTATACTATCGTTAGCTAGAGTAAGCAATATCGCATTCTAGAATGTATACTATCGTTAGCTAGAGTAAGCAATATCGCATTCTAGAATGTATACTATCGTTAGCTAGAGTAAGCAATATCGCATTCTAGAATGTATACTATCGTTAGCTAGAGTAAGCAATATCGCATTCTAGAATGTATACTATCGTTAGCTAGAGTAAGCAATATCGCATTCTAGAATGTATACTATCGTTAGCTAGAGTAAGCAATATCGCATTCTAGAATGTATACTATCGTTAGCTAGAGTAAGCAATATCGCATTCTAGAATGTATACTATCGTTAGCTAGAGTAAGCAATATCGCATTCTAGAATGTATACTATAGTTAGCTAGAGTAAGCAATATCGCATTCTAGAATGTATACTATCGCTAGCAAGCGTATTTACTGTCGCTACCTAGGGTATAACAACAAAATAGAAACGACAGTGCTAATGTTACGAACTTTTATTTTTCCGGTTGCAACATAAGCTGTGAAACATGGACTCTAAGTAAAACAGCGGCAAAGAGGATCAACGCCTTCGAGCTGAAATGCTACAGGAAGATACTTAGAATATCATGGAAGGATAAAATCAGAAACTCAGATATTATAAACACATTGAAGATTCCAGAGTGTTGGTTACTAAACACAATAACAAAAAGAAAACTACGCCTGTTTGGTCATATAAAGAGACATAACTGTTTAGAAAGACAAATAATGGAGGGAAGAGTACATGGGAAGAGGAGAAGGGGCAGACCAAGAAGACGATGGACTGACGACATTAAAGATAACATGAATACATCGCTAGAAAATGCAAGCCACATCGCCCAAGACAGAGAGAGGTTCAGAGTTCATTGGGAAGACAACGTTCTGGAAGGAATACGTCACATGACATGACCTAGGGTATATGCTATCGTTAACTAGAGTAAGTACAATTGTATTTTATGCTGGACTGTATATTATCAAGTCGTTATATCATTATTTCTATCTAAAGTAAGTATTATCGTATATTAGAAAGTTTATTATCTCATGTACAGGTATATGCATGTTGATATGTGTACATGTTGATATGTGTACACGTTGTTATATGTACATGTTGATATGTGTACACGGTGTTATGTGTACATGTTGATATGTGTACATGTTGATATGTGTACACGTTGATATGTGTACACGTTGTTATATGTACATGTTGATATGTGTACATGGTGATATGTGTACATGTTGATATGTGTACACGGTGTCTTCTTCTGCGTTCAGCATGTGGTCATGCTATACCGTCAGACCTGTCATCAACCTGTTTTATTATGGAGACATTCTGGAGACTATTGCCTGGCTCTTCAAAGTCCGTTAGTGTTTCAATTTCATTTGGGAGGTTTGTGAGGATTTCTTTATGTTGTTCATGGATATCTTTAGAGATGTGACAGAAGCTGGTTCTCTTCAACCTGCTTGTGGTTGATCTAGAAATTTGCGCATACATCGGATGGTTTGGCATGCGCTTAATTTTTTTCCTTTGAACAAGCACTCTTTCTTCTCTTCTGTCATCCAGTGGGCGGATGTTTACATGTTTTTCCATTGCATGGATTGGAGTGGTTTTCATCCCTCCAGAGATAAGTCGAAGTCCTGCATTTTGTACTTTAGATATGCGATTAGTGTTTGTTTTTGATGCTGATGCCCAGGCTGTCATTCCATATTCTACTACAGGTCTGACTTTACCCATGTAGACTTTTCGAAGAATATTTCCATTTGCTCCCCAGCTTGTTCCTGCAAGTTTCTTCATCAAGGATAGCCTCCTGGTTGCTTTTTGCTCGGTGGTTATTTGGTGTGGTTTCCAGGTGAGTCGCTTGTCTAGTGTGACCCCTAGATATGTAGGGTTCTCCACATGTGCTAGCTCACTTCCATTTATTTTAAGATTTGCTTTTTCTTGGTGGTTTGAAAGTGAGAAGATGGTTGTCACCGTTTTGGAGAGGTTGATCTGGACTCCCCAGTCAGATGCCCATTCACTTAAGGTGTCGAGTGCTGTCTGCATTCTGTTTTTTGCAGTGGTTAGGTTTCCTGCCGCACTCCAGGCAGCAAAGTCATCTGCATGAAGAGCCTTTGAAATATGATGTGACAGTTTCTCTCCCATATCATTGATGAATACTAGGAAGAGGGTAGGAGAGATCACTCCTCCTTGAGGTACTCCTTGTTGCAGAGTAACACGTTTGCTTAGTTTACCATCTACTTTTACTCTTGCAGTGCAGTAGCAGAGGAAATCTTTTATCCAGCTAAACATTCTGCCTTCAATTTTGTTTTGGAGAAGCTTGAAGAGGACTCCCTCTTTCCACACCTTATCGAAGGCGTTACTTAAGTCCATAAAAGTAGCCAGCACTTTTTCCTTCTTTTGGAAAGCATTTTCGATTTCCTGTGCTAGGTACGTAAGCTGGTCTTCAGTGCTTTGATTTTTCCTATAGGCCGACTGTGTCTTGGTGAGCTTTTGGTTTTCTTCTAGGTATTTTATCAGTCTAGAGTTGACCATTCTCTCCATTGTTTTCCCTATGCAACTCAAGAGGCTGACTGGTCGGTAGCTTGACTTGCTTGTTTTTCCGTTTTGTTTTTTCCTAATTGGGATGATGACAGCTTCACGCCACAAGTCTGGAATTTTACCAGTTTTCCATGATTTGGTTGAAGATGGTAAGGAGCTTGTTTCTGCTGATTGGCCCTAGGTTCCTGATCATATCATTGGTTATGCCGTCTTTTCCTGGGGCCTTTTTGGTTTTTAGTTTTCCTATGGCACCATTTAGTTCTGCGATGGTGAAGGGTGTCTTCATGCAGGGCTCTGGATTTTGATTCTTCAGGTTTCTTTTAATTTCTTTTTTGACTTCTTTGATACGTGTATGAAAGAGTGTTGTTGTGCTTTCTTCCTTGTAGAAGTCAGATAAAATGTTTGCTGCCATTTTTCCTGTGTAGAATTTTCCCTCTTCTTCGATGACAGTCTTGTAGTGTGAATTCTTTGTTTCTTCATTTAGAGTTCTTGTAAGGTTCCATAGTTTACTTGTGTCTTTTGTCATGTTTAGACTGCTGGTCTTTTCATGCCAGCTCTTTTGTATCTCTTTTCTTTTCTGCTCATTGAACATGTGTTTGATTTCATTGTGTTTCTTTGTGTTTTCTGCTGTAGGGTTTTGCTCCATTGTTATGTCTTGCATCATTCAGCTCGTTATGCAATTTTTCTAGAGTCTCACTCCAATAAGACTTGTATTCTCTTCGTCTGCCCCTTAGGATTGCCTTCTGTGCGGATTGTAGTATCACTTTGTTTATTTGTGAGATGTTGTGGTTTATGTTGTTAGTGAGGGTGATATTCTGGCAAAGCTGGTCTGTTTGTTCACTGAAGAGGGTCCAATTTGCTTTTTTGAAGTTCCAGCTTGGGGACATGCTGTGATGTCCTGTACTTCCTGACTTGGCGATTTGCAGGATGACTGGTACATGGTCACTTTCTCCCAGTTGACTTTCTACTGTTCTTGTAATGTGTCTATCTATGTCATCTGTTGCCATGGCAAGGTCTGGTGAGCTAGTTTTTTTCCAGACTCTGGAGTAGAATGTTGGTGTATCATCTGGCTGGTTTATTAGAATTAGTTTATTTTCCATCATCCAGTCTTCAATCTCTTCACCCCTTTGATCCATATCCTCGTAGCCCCAGCTTGGTGAATGGCCATTGAAGTCACCCACTATTAGGTGACTCGATTCCTCTATCTTTAGTTTACAAAGTTCCATTTTGGTGGCAGGAGGGCTGTAGCAGTTTGTTATTGATATTTCTCCACCAGGTAGCAACAATTTTACTGTTATATGTTCCAGTTCTCCTTCTCCGGATCTTTTAACTTCTGCTGCTGGTATTGATGTTTTTACTAACGTCAGTATACCTCCTTTGACTCTTTTGAGTCGATCTTGGCGGAAGGACTCATAACCTCGAACAAAGAATATCTGTGTGTCCTTTAGGTGCGTCTCTTGAATGCATATTATGTCAATCTGGTTTTTCCTCAGGAATTCCTGTAGCTCAGGCTTTTTGTTTCGCACTCCTTCTGCATTCCACTGAGCAACTCTGAGGCATTTGGTTTGGTTTGATTTGGTTTGGTCAGTAGCACTACTCTGCTTTCCCCTGACCTCCAGGTTAGCAGGGGCACCGGTCGCTTGGGTGGGCCCTTTCGAGGCAAGTTGTGTTGTGTTGTGTAGATAGATACACAGTTGTGTTGTGTTGTGTAGATACACAGTTGTGTTGTGTTGTGTAGATACACAGTTGTGTTGTGTAGATACACAGTTGTGTTGTGTTGTGTAGATACACAGTTGTGTTGTGTTGTGTTGTGTAGATACACAGTTGTGTTGTGTTGTGTAGATACACAGTTGTGTTGATAAACAGTTGTGTTTGTGCCAACCTATAACTGTGTTGGTGTTTTCTTAGTA
Source organism: Meghimatium bilineatum (assembly GCA_034231615.1). Classification (NCBI taxonomy): domain Eukaryota; kingdom Metazoa; phylum Mollusca; class Gastropoda; order Stylommatophora; family Philomycidae; genus Meghimatium; species Meghimatium bilineatum. Next base: position 567,604 of record CM067305.1, on the reverse strand, counting down.
TGTTACTACCTGTGCGCAGACAGAAAATATTACCTGTGCGTGTCTAGAAACCTCATGACAGACACAGTTTGAGTTGATTTAATTAGTAATTCCCAAGAAAGTTGCGTTACATTCACTGAGATCTTATCTAATACACAAGTTACATAGGACGCTGTAGCGATAGGGGAGAATGTGTCTTGTGATGAATATATGTGGCATGGGTATAGAAAAGCTGTCTTGGTCTATATATGTGTCTGTGTGTTCTATTTTATTCTGGCTCGTGTTTCTCTTTCTCTTGTCTTATTCGCGTCTTCTATGTGTCACTTCTCTGATGAAGTGTATACAATGATCGTCAAAGGAAGCAGCACTTTTGGCAGATTGTACGCAAATGTGTGGCATAGAAATGGCATTAACCTACAGACTAAGCTGAAAGTCTACAGAGCAGTTGTACTTCCAGTGTTGTTATACGCTAGTGAAACATGGACTATGTATAGAAGTCATGTGAGGAAACTCAATCACTTTCACACAACTTGTCTCAGAAAAGTTATGAACATCAGATGGCAAGACAAGATTCCAGATACCACTGTCCTTGACAGATCTGGTATCCCTAGTATTAGCACTATCCTATGCAGACACAGATTCGTTTGGAAGGACATTGCGTATGCCAGACTATCGCTTGCCAGATACGTCTCTGAGCTGGAGAAGGGTGACCTATCTCAAGGTGGATAAAAGAAGCGCTACAGGGACTCGTTAAAGACCTCACTGAAAGCATTTGAAATAGACCAAGACACATGGGAAAAACTTGCACAAAATAGATCTACATGGCTCTCTACAGTCAAAAAGAGCGCATGAACTTGTGAAAAGAGGAGAAATGCTGCAGTCCAACAGCGGAGAGTAGCTAGAAAGTAGCGGATAGACCACAATGCGCCTACAGTGGTCATTCCATGTCTGAACTGTCCAAGAACATTTACAGCTCGAATAGGGCTCGTTAGCTATCTACGAACTATTACGAATGGTCAAAATTCTAACTGAATTTTCAAAAGTGAATTTATAAATGGTCATCATCACTTGTGAGGGACGAACACATATGTGTCACTTCTCCCTTTGTCACTACTCATTTTGCCATTTCTCCCTTTTTCACTTCTCCCTTTTCAATTTCTTCGTCTATTTCTCCCTTTGTCGTTATCCCTTTGTCACTTCTCTCTTTGTAACTTCTACCTTTGTCACTTCTCCCTTTGCCAACTTTCCGTTTATCACTTATTCATGTGTAACTCTTTCTTTTGTCTCTCTTCTGATGTAATCAGCTCGTAATTAAGTTCGGCGTGCAGTGATTTAGACACCACACTTCAGCATCTCCCTGAATGTGATAGAATCAACCTGGAAGCATTCGAATGTGCATCTCTCTAATCTCTCTCTCTCTCTCTCTCTCTCTCTCTTTGCTTCTCTCTGTATATGTGGTTCTTTCATTGATACTAACAATCTATTTGTTCCTCTATATCTCGCATCCGCAGATTTTACCACCACACCCACATATATCAATATATATATATATATATATATATATATATATATATATATATATATATATATATATATATATATATATATATATATATATATATATATATATATATATATATATATATATATATATATATATATATATCAGTATATGCATGTTTGTGAGTTTCTACATGGTCTCTTCCTACATATATATGTCCCTCTACATTTCTTTGTTCTGTGTATGAAACAAAGTATTGCACACAGCTGAGAGTTAATCTTCTGTGTATGAAACAAAGTATTGCACACAGCTGAGAGTTAATCTTCTGTGTATGAAACAAAGTATTGCACACAGCTGAGAGTTAATCTTCTGGGTATGAAACAAAGCTGTAGAGAAACCACACTAATGTACATGTATGAAGCAAAAACTAACTGCTGGTCATTCCTGGGATCGTTACAACAACAATACGTAAGCTAATCTTTCTTTCCGTATGTACGTTATTGGTAGAATATCTTGTAATATCTGGGATCGCCACCACAACAACAATACGTATCTCTGTGTATCTACATTGAACAAGTCTCTGTACATACATCTCCTATTTATCTCCGTATCTACGTCGCTCTATTTATATCTTCAACAACGTATCTCGCAGAAGCTATTTTTTTTCTACAATTATATTCCTTTTTCTAATTATCTCATTAGTTGACACTTATTCCGTTTCACAGAATTGCTTAACTTTGAGTATGTGAGGGTAGCATGTACAAGGTGGTGTAGTACGTGTATGTGAGGGTAGCGTGTACAAGGTGGTGTAGTACGTGTATGTGAGTGTAGCGTGTACAAGGTGGTGTAGTACGTGTATGTGAGTGTAGCGTGTACAAGGTGGTGTAGTACGTGTATGTGAGGGTAGCATGTACAAGGTGGTGTAGTACGTGTATGTGAGGGTAGCATGTACAAGGTGGTGTAGTACGTGTATGTGAGGGTAGCGTGTACAAGGTGGTGTAGTACGTGTATGTGAGGGTAGCGTGTACAAGGTGGTGTAGTACGTGTATGGGAGTGTAGCGTGTACAAGGTGGTGTAGTACGTGTATGTGAGGGTAGCGTGTAAAAGGTGGTGTAGTACGTGTATGGGAGTGTAGCGTGTACAAGGTGGTGTAGTACGTGTATGTGAGTGTAGCGTGTACAAGGTGGTGTAGTACGTGTATGTGAGTGTAGCGTGTACAAGGTGGTGTAGTACGTGTATGTGAGGGTAGCATGTACAAGGTGGTGTAGTACGTGTATGTGAGGGTAGCATGTACAAGGTGGTGTAATACGAGTATGTGAGGGTAGCATGTACATCGTGGTGTGATACGAGTATGTGAGGGTAGCATGTACAAGGTGGTGTAATACAAGTATGTGAGGGTAGCATGTACAAGGTGGTGTAGTACATGTATGTGAGTGTAGCATGTACATGGTGGGGTGATTTTATTCATAAACAGAAATACAAGATGGAGCAAACAGTAATCTAGTATAATCAGAATAGAGTGTCATTCTCTTGTTGTATGGGCTAATCCGGTATAAAAAGAATAGTGTTATTCTCTTGTTGTATGGGCTAATCAGGTATAAAAAGAATAGTGTCATTCTCTTGTTGTATGGGGGTGATCTTGAAAATAACATTTATGGAAAATAGATAAGTACTTTATGCGAGGAAAATACTTCCTATATCGTTCTTTAACTGTTCGATATTTGCAGTGTTGCTTCTTGTATAAATTGTTGGCTAATAATGTCGATATTTGCAGTGTTGCTTCTTGTATAAATTGTTGGCTAATAATGTCGATATTTGCAGTGTTGCTTCTTGTATAAATTGTTGGCTAATAATGTCGATATTTGCAGTGTTGCTTCTTGTATAAATTGTTGGCTAATAATGTCGATATTTGCAGTGTTGTTTCTTGTATAAATTGTTGGCTAATAATGTCGATATTTGCAGTGTTGCTTCTTGTATAAATTGTTGGCTAATAATGTCGATATTTGCAGTGTTGCTTCTTGTATAAATTGTTGGCTAATAATGTCGATATTTGCAGTGTTGCTTCTTGTATAAATTGTTGGCTAATAATATCGATATTTGCAGTGTTGCTTCTTGTATAAATTAGTGTTTTCCATGTATTATTATGTGCCATAGAGCTTCACGTTCATATGTGTATCAGAAGACTAGTATGTGCACCTTAAAGTGTCATATTTTGCACATTCTTGAAGGATACGCACGTGTGGTTATCTTACCCACATGCTGATGTGACAAATTTAAGTTTTCCGTACTTAGAACTTGCTGGTTCATTTCTCAGTTGATGCGGAAATGTTTTTCAGATCGCAACGGCTCCCAGCTCGACCCAGCCTTTATTGGGTACTGAAGTAAAAATTGCGATGAAAAGGAGATGGCTACTACCGTCATGTAGCAGAGCCACTGAAATGTGAGATCACTAATGTCTCATATCAGCACGGCATTAATAAATGATATGGTTTAACTTGATTTACTTTACATACACGCAGCATGTTTTGGTTATAGTTTTTTTTCTAGGCAATATACATACGATCAGTAAATTACCATTGCTTTCTGAACGGTTCGGCTGCACAATTGCCTGCGCTGTGATCCGAAGAATGTGACAGACGCGCACTGTACCAGGCAACACATAGACCAGGCATGGGTAATAATTGGATCGTAACTGTTCGGTCCAGTATTTGAGTAGTTCATGTCTAAATGTGAATAGTAAATGGCTTCCTGCAGATAATATTTAGAGTATAAGACATATACATTTCTAGAAAACTCATACAAAAGTTATAGAACTTCAAATGAAGTCTATCTATAAGAGAAGCCCTTTTTGTGACTTCACAAATCTCCTACGATACCCATATCCATTTGCAAAGTTACGCTTTAGCCCATATCTCATGGTACAGCGATTTAGCCCATATCTCATAGTACAACGCTTTAGCCCATCTCATGGTACAGCACTTTAGCCCATATCTCATGGTACAGCGCTTCAGCCCATATCTCATGGTACAGCACTTTAGCCCATATCCCATAGTACAGCGCTTTAGCCCATATCTCATGGTACAGCACTTTAGCCCATATCCCATAGTACAGCGCTTTAGCCCATATCTCATGGTACAGCGCTTTAGCCCATATCTCATGGTACAGCGCTTTAGCCCATATCCCATAGTACAGCGCTTTAGCCCATATCTCATGGTACAGCACTTTAGCCCATATCCCATAGTACAGCGCTTCAGCCCATATCTCATGGTACAGCACTTTAGCCCATATCCCATAGTACAGCGCTTTAGCCCATATCTCATGGTACAGCACTTTAGCCCATATCCCATAGTACAGCGCTTCAGCCCATATCTCATGGTACAGCACTTTAGCCCATATCCCATAGTACAGCGCTTTAGCCCATATCTCATGGTACAGCACTTTAGCCCATATCCCATAGTACAGCGCTTCAGCCCATATCTCATGTTACAGCACTTTAGCCCATATCTCATGGTACAGCACTTTAGCCCATATCCCATAGTACAGCGCTTTAGCCCATATCTCATGTTACAGCACTTTAGCCCATATCCCATAGTACAGCGCTTCAGCCCATATCTCATGGTACAGCACTTTAGCCCATATCCCATAGTACAGCGCTTTAGCCCATATCTCATGGTACAGCACTTTAGCCCATATCCCATAGTACAGCGCTTCAGCCCATATCCCATAGTACAGCGCTTTAGCCCATATCTCATGGTACAGCACTTTAGCCCATATCCCATAGTACAGCGCTTCAGCCCATATCTCATGGTACAGCACTTTAGCCCATATCTCATGGTACAGCGCTTCAGCCCATATCTCATGGTACAGCACTTTAGCCCATATCCCATAGTACAGCGCTTTAGCCCATATGTCACGCTACAGAAATACATTTTTTTTTAAAATTGGACAGAAAAACATCAGCTCCATAGAGAGCTGTAAATGTGAATGTGGTTTGTTGAAAAACATCAGCTCCATAGAGAGCTGTAAATGTGAATGTGGTTTGTTGAAAAACATCAGCTCCATAGAGAGCTGTAAATGTGAATGTGGTTTGTTGAAAAACATCAGCTCCATAGAGAGCTGTAAATGTGAATGTGGTTTGTTGAAAAACATCAGCTCCATAGAGAGCTGTAAATGTGAATGTGGTTTGTTGAAAAACATCAGCTCCATAGAGAGCTGTAAATGTGAATGTGGTTTGTTGAAAAACATCAGCTCCATAGAGAGCTGTAAATGTGAATGTGGTTTGTTGAAAAACATCAGCTCCATAGAGAGCTGTAAATGTGAATGTGGTTTGTTGAAAAACATCAGCTCCATAGAGAGCTGTAAATGTGAATGTGGTTTGTTGAAAAACATCAGCTCCATAGAGAGCTGTAAATGTGAATGTGGTTTGTTGAAAAACATCAGCTCCATAGAGAGCTGTAAATGTGAATGTGGTTTGTTGAAAAACATCAGCTCCATAGAGAGCTGTAAATGTGAATGTGGTTTGTTGAAAAACATCAGCTCCATAGAGAGCTGTAAATGTGAATGTGGTTTGTTGAAAAACATCAGCTCCATAGAGAGCTGTAAATGTGAATGTGGTTTGTTGAAAAACATCAGCTCCATAGAGAGCTGTAAATGTGAATGTGGTTTGTTGAAAAACATCAGCTCCATAGAGAGCTGTAAATGTGAATGTGGTTTGTTGAAAAACATCAGCTCCATAGAGAGCTGTAAATGTGAATGTGGTTTGTTGAAAAACATCAGCTCCATAGAGAGCTGTAAATGTGAATGTGGTTTGTTGAAAAACATCAGCTCCATAGAGAGCTGTAAATGTGAATGTGGTTTGTTGAAAAACATCAGCTCCATAGAGAGCTGTAAATGTGAATGTGGTTTGTTGAAAAACATCAGCTCCATAGAGAGCTGTAAATGTGAATGTGGTTTGTTGAAAAACATCAGCTCCATAGAGAGCTGTAAATGTGAATGTGGTTTGTTGAAAAACATCAGCTCCATAGAGAGCTGTAAATGTGAATGTGGTTTGTTGAAAAACATCAGCTCCATAGAGAGCTGTAAATGTGAATGTGGTTTGTTGAAAAACATCAGCTCCATAGAGAGCTGTAAATGTGAATGTGGTTTGTTGAAAAACATCAGCTCCATAGAGAGCTGTAAATGTGAATGTGGTTTGTTGAAAAACATCAGCTCCATAGAGAGCTGTAAATGTGAATGTGGTTTGTTGAAAAACATCAGCTCCATAGAGAGCTGTAAATGTGAATGTGGTTTGTTGAAAAACATCAGCTCCATAGAGAACTGTAAATGTGAATGTGGTTTGTTGAAAAACATCAGCTCCATAGAGAGCTGTAAATGTGAATGTGGTTTGTTGAAAAACATCAGCTCCATAGAGAGCTGTAAATGTGAATGTGGTTTGTTGAAAAACATCAGCTCCATAGAGAGCTGTAAATGTGAATGTGGTTTGTTGAAAAACATCAGCTCCATAGAGAGCTGTAAATGTGAATGTGGTTTGTTGAAAAACATCAGCTCCGTAGAGAGCTGTAAATGTGAATGTGGTTTGTTGAAAAACATCAGCTCCGTAGAGAGCTGTAAATGTGAATGTGGTTTGTTGAAAAACATCAGCTCCATAGAGAGCTGTAAATGTGAATGTGGTTTGTTGAAAAACATCAGCTCCATAGAGAGCTGTAAATGTGAATGTGGTTTGTTGAAAAACATCAGCTCCATAGAGAGCTGTAAATGTGAATGTGGTTTGTTGAAAAACATCAGCTCCATAGAGAGCTGTAAATGTGAATACTTCACATATTCTCCCAGACTAGGTACGCAAAGAGAACTATAAATGTAAATAGATCGTGAGTTGTTAACTAAGATATAACGCATATTCTGAAAGACTAGGTACGTACTTCTGCTTTTACATATTCTCGAAGACTAGGTACGTACTTCTACTTTTACATATTCTCGAAGACTAGGTACGTACTTCTGCTTTTACATATTCTCGAAGACTAGGTACGTACTTCTACTTTTTGACACGTGCACAAAACTATGGAAATAATCTGATTATCTACCCTATCTCATTAAGTGGGCGCGCGCAGGATACAGATCTTCCAACGGATTGATGGGATTTCTACACGTGACTTGTATGAGCTGGGTTATGCACTGGTACAACATTGTGTGTTGTATCTTGTGCTAGAGGGATGGGGAATGAGTGGAATTCTAAACATTCAACACAATTGGGATCCCTTGTTGATAAATGACTAATTGCTATAACAACACAATTGGCATCCCTTGTTAATAATTGACTAGTTGCTAGTACAGCACAATTGGGATCTTTTGTTGAGAATTGACTAGTTGCTATAACAACACAATTGGGATCTCTTGTTGAGAATTGACAAGTTGCTATAATAACACAATTGGGAACTCTTGTTGAGAATTTACTAATTGCTATAACAACACAATTGGGATCTCTAGTTGAGAATTGACTAGTTGCTATAACAACACAATTGGGAAATCTTGTTGAGAATTGACTAGTTGCTATAACAACACAATTGGGATCTCGTGACTGTGATCTGACTAGTTGTTAGTACAACAGACGATTGACTAGTTGCTGTTCAACAACAGAGGATTGACTAGTTGCTAGTGCTACAACAAAGAATACCTTCTGTGTCCAAGATATTGATAATGTTCTACTTGTTGCAGTTTCCATGTATTTTTATGTTCTACACCAGTTTTTTGACTGTTGATTATCGTGGTTTTTGTTTGTGGATGTTTACAACTAAACAAACAAGATACTCTAAATAAATAAGATAGAACAGATGGAGGAACAATATAAACATATGACTAATGTTATTGTTATACGTTATCATTCTGCCATCTCTTGTCTTCCTATCTTCTTACCAAACTCTTGTTGCCAGATGTCACGTTTAGATTCTTCCCGGTCTTCATTCTGACTTTTCTACCACCGCCGTGACGCATCGTACAGGTATACGGACAAGACATTGGATGAGATCAGTCAAGTTACACCCATCATGCAACAGATGTCATTGCGAGATATTTATCAAACATTTCTCTGATACATGGACGGAGCACAGACAAACATTATCTTTCTCTCTCTCTCTCTCTCTCTCTCTCTCTCTAGATGATATAGTTTCCCGTGTACTTTACCTTTATTTGTCTATGTTTGTTTTCACCTTGTATTGGACAACTGGATATGTTGATCCAGATTTCAAACTTGCTGACTACATTTGTACCTCACCATCCTTATATAGGGATGTCAATCAATCCCCTTATATAGGGATGTCAATCAATCCCCTTATATAGGGATGTCTATCAATCCCCTTATATAGGGATGTCTATCAATCCCCTTATATAGGGGATGTCAATCAATCCCCTTATATAGGGGATGTCTATCAATCCCCTTATTTAGGGGTCAATCAATCCCCTTATATAGGGGATGTCAATCAATCCCCTTATATAGGGGATGTCTATCAATCCCCTTATATAGGGGATGTCTATCAATCCCCTTATTTAGGGGTCAATCAATCCCCTTATATAGGGGATGTCAATCAATCCCCTTATATAGGGGATGTCTATCAATCCCCTTATTTAGGGGTCAATCAATCCCCTTATATAGGGGATGTCTATAAATTCCCCTTATATAGGGGATGTCTATCAATCCCCTTATTTAGGGGTCAATCAATCCCCTTATATAGGGGATGTCTATCAATCCCCTTATATAGGGGATGTCTATCAATCCCCTTATATAGGGGATGTCTATCAATCCCCTTATTTAGGGGTCAATCAATCCCATTATAGGGGATGTCTATCAACACCCTTATATAGGGGTCAATCAATCCCCTTATATAGGGGATGTCTATCAATCCCCTTAAATAGGGGATGTCTATCAATCCCCTTATATAGGGAATGTCAATCAATCCCCTTATTTAGGGGATGTCTATCAATCCCCTTAAATAGGGGATGTCTATCAATCCCCTTATATAGGGGATGTCGATCAATCCCCTTATATAGGGGATGTCAATCAATCCCCGTATATAGGGGATGTCTATCAATCCCCTTATATAGGGGTCAATCAATCCCCTTATATAGGGGATTTCTATCAATACCCTTATATAGGGATGTCTATCAATCCCCTTATATAGGGGATGTCAATCAATCCCCTTATATAGGGGGTCAATCAATCCCCTTATATAGGGGTGAATCAATACCCTTATATAGGGGTCGATCAATCCCCTTATATAGGGGTCAATCAATCCCCTTATATAGGAATGTCTATCAATCCCCTTAAATAGGGGATGTCTATCAATCCCCTTAAATAGGGGATGTCTATCAATCCCCTTATATAGGGGATGTCTATCAATCCCCGAATATAGGGGATGTCTATTAATACCCTTATATAGGGGTCAATCAATCCCCTTAAATAGGGGATGTCTATCAATCATATCAATAATTATGTAGGGAATAGGGATGGGAGTCTGAAAAAGTTTGACTGTTATAGACATGAAGAAATTTGTCAAATGTTGACCTCAACAGTTTTTGTACGCTGTAGCAGTTACATTATATTAAATTTGGGATGATTTATTTTGTATTAATTGTCTAATAAATCAAGTAGTTTTTGTGTACTTTTTGCAGATAAAAAAAACTTTCTTAGGGGAGTTGTTACAATTTTTTGATATAATTCAGCGGGAAGTTCCCTGAGTTCTTGAGTTGTTAACGGGTATCAGGGGTCAAAAATTGGCAAAAGAGTTTGACACTTTATGTGACTTCGGCACGATTTTTTAAAAATCAATTTTGAACTTTTACAATAATACGTAGCCAATATTCACTCTTCTTAGTCTCCACTTATGACATCCATGGCATGTGCTACAATTATTTTTCCCCATTTTCTAACCCCGGCAACAGAAGAACGTTAAGTTAAGAATTACCTAAATGATATATTCAGAAAATATGAACGGAGGAGTATCACCAGACTACGAGGCTCCTTGCACGAGAAACAGATAGAGCTATCATTCGACCTTCCTGATAGATAAAGCTTGACCTTCCACTGAGACGCTTTCAGTCAGCCAGACAGAGATATTGAGCATGCCTCGTTTATGAACGTCCAAGCTTATGTCTGCATTATAGCTTCTCCGTCCAAGCTAATGTCTGTATTATAGCTTCTCCGTCCAAGCTAATGTCTGTATTATAGCTTCTCCGTCCAAGCTAATGTCTGTATTATAGCTTCTCCGTCCAAGCTAATGTCTGTATTATAGCTTCTCCGTCCAAGCTAATGTCTGTATTATAGCTTCTCCGTCCAAGCTAATGTCTGTATTATAGCTTCTCCGTCCAAGCTAATGTCTGTATTATAGCTTCTCCGTCCAAGCTAATGTCTGTATTATAGCTTCTCCGTCCAAGCTAATGTCTGTATTATAGCTTCTGCTTATCGCCAAGATGGGTGAATATGGAGCAACATTATCGCAGCAGGTGTGATTTAGGTTAAATAAAAACTACCTTTTATGGTGAGGTAAACTGCTTTCATACGATGGTTAATGTCCAATTTGGTTATAACAAAGCTTGCAACCATCCAAAACTATTTGAGCTTATAACCATCCAAAAATATTATAACAGAGCTTATAACCGTCCAAAACTGTTATAACAGAGCCTGTAACCATCAGAAAATATTATAACAGCGCTTATAACCATCCAAAACTATTATAACAGAGCTTATAACCATCCAAAACTATTATAACAGAGCTTATAACCATCCAAAACTATTATAACAGAGCTTGTAACCATCAAAAACTATTATAACAGCTTGTAACCATCCAAAACTATTATAACAGAGCTTATAACCATCAAAAACTATTATAACAGAGCTTGTAACCATCAAAAACTATTATAACAGCTTGTAACCATCCAAAACTATTATAACAGAGCTTATAACCATCAAAAACTATTATAACAGAGCTTGCAACCATCCAAAACTATTATTACAGCTTATTACCATCCAAAACTATTTGAGCTTTTAACCATCTAAAACTATTATAACAGAGCTTGTAACCAACCACAAATAGTCACTGCTCTGGTAATCAAGTCACCACGACCTCCAAATAGTAACATATAGGAAATTGTGAATAAAAATTAGTAATGTCGGTAGCGTAGTTTAAGCTGTTCGCCTTGTGCTCAAGCGGTCACGGGTTCAAATCCGGTTCATGTCGTCTTGTTGTTAACAAGAAATTTATGTAAAAGTGAATTGTGTTCTGAAATCCCTGTTGATTATCACTTCAAACTACGGAGATACGTGCTATGAGCAGTACTTTCCGCATGAATAGTGCCGCTTTGTTGAGAGGGACTGAGCATATTTGGGAATCTCTAGTACAATGAATTCAACCCTCTACGTCTTTTCAACCTTATTTTAAATAAAAATCTATAATGAAGGTATAACTCGTAAATGGAGTAAGGAGATGTTCAGTCAATAGGCTATTGAAATATTAACCTGTAAATTTGGAAAGGGATGTGTGAGAGGACCAATGAAAATCATACAAATAGTCGTAGTGATCTATCTCAGTGATGCACTACACGGGCCTGTTTATTCCCTGGTGGGTCTCGGGTGAATCTTGATGAGCTACTAAATTGGAATGCTGCAGAATCTGCTCTCCAATGTTTGATTAAGTTTAGAGGTATGGTACATGTTAGGCAAATATGGCCTCATCACGTGATAACAGTCCAACTTTTGACAATTTTGTCATGTTTTGCGCACAACCATGTAATTTCGGTTATGGTTTGCGCATTTTTCGTTTCGTCACAGAAATCTGACGTCACTAGCAGACGGCACGATGTTAAACCAACATGGCTAATACAATCGCAGCTTTCTGTTTACTGAGCTTGCCAGCTTCAGAGAAAGATGATGTACGTTTGTTACAGATTCGAGGTCTGTTACATCCAGAACAAATATGTGGTCACAGTCACCCAGTGATCTTATATTACTATAATTATGGACGCATCCAGTGGAAATGCAGTAGAAGAAGTGTGTCTTGTTACCATTTTCATAATTACTGACACAGTAATGAGACATTGCTAAAACAAATTCAATCTTCAGACACGTTTAAGAATAAGGTCGTGCATGCAAGGTACAAATAATGAGAGCCACAGTTTTCTCTGTAGGTGTGCGGTAGTAATGGATATGTGGTTTTTTAATTTGATGAAAAACAGAATGTTAAAGCTACATTTGTGTTGTTCTTGTATTTCTTTTCGCGGTATAACCCTTTATGCCTTGCAGTGTCATGCTAAGAATAGTTCACTGTGGACAGTCTTTTGTATGTTCCGTTTGCATGGTCTGCCCCTGGCTTTGTATCCCCATTGTGTCTGTAAAGCAATTCTTTTTGAGGGACACTATCTGATGATAGTCTGGAAGCATGTAAAACCATTTATTCTGTTGTCTTCTGATGTAAACCAGGAATTAGCATTGTGTTTGTTAGTCTTCTAGTGTTTTCATTTCCGATTCTGTCACGTATTGTTACTTCGAGAATTCTACATGTCATTTCATTTGTGATCTTTTTTTAATTTTGGCGTCTGTTGTGAGTGTCGACGTTTAACATTTATAGTATAGTGATCGTAAGATGATTGTTTTATATAGTGTAGTTTTGATGCTCTTGTTCGCGTGTTTGTTTTTGAACATTTTTGTTGTTAATTTTTGAAAATTATTAACAAAAATAATTCATTAGAAATATATGTATTCTCATATGAAAATTGTAAGATTTATGTAGTTTTAAAGTTATGCCTAATGGCATAAACTTGCCGCCAGAGATTAAGATAACTTCATGTTTCTCTTCATGAAGATAAATCTAAGCTACGGCAACTATTAGGTAGAGTGGCCAGTTCCTTTCCTTCCGTGTTTACCTTCCCTAACTATGTCGACTGATGGAGCGGTCATGTCAGGCAAGAAATCACGACCCGGATTTATGTGTGTCCAGAACTGGTGTCGAACCTGGCAAGCTGCAACCTCTGTAATCGCTGTAACTAACTAGGCAACTGTGCTCCTCTGTTTCCCGTTAGTATAAACCCTAAGCAACATATCATTTATATCAAGTTACGAACTGAAGAGGAGGAGAGAATTTCAGAAGGAAAGAAAAAAATTGTATTGAAAGATAATCCAGACAGAAACAACAAACAAAAGAATAAAAGAAGATCTAAAAGTCGAATAAAATCAAGAAACAGAGAACAGTAAACAGTGCACTAAGAACATGCTGTATGCGAGGTGGTAGATTGATCTGGCTGAGACAGATATGTGAATTAAGAGTGAGTACCCTTACAATGTGAGACTGAATAACTAGATGACAGTAGAGCGTACAGATCTACCTCAGCAAGGTAGCTAGTTCCTGCACTTTACAGATATCCGGTTATATTGTTTGCACGAGCATATTTGGTTGCATGATTCAAACAAAAACACAGGTAAATGATAGACGCCCAAACTTTGGCATATACCTACACATACATCAACATTTGAAAGGGCAGTTATATCTGCACTGCAGCCGCTTTGGAAAAGTCAGGGTTCATTCGTTGTTCGCGTTGTGTTCTTTGTAATTCTCTGGCGGTGTGTTACAATTGAGCATGCACAAACTACAGGACTCTCTTGAGATAATTTCGCTATTTTATCTGCTGTAACATCATCGCACATCTTTCGCTAGAATATGATAATAATGATGATGATGATGAGGGAGTAGTAGGATGAAAATGGTGATGATGAGCAGGAGGTGAAGTATGATAATAAGGAGGAGGGTGACGATTATGAGACCGAGGGGGGAAAGAGAATGATGATGATGATTATGATTAGAGAGTGGGGAAACGATGATGATAGGAAGGAGTAGAGTGCATGATAATGTTGATGATGACGACACTGATAAAGCTGAAGAGGAGGAGGTTGCTGATGATAATGATGAAGGTAATGTTGATGATGATGATGGTGATAGTGATGTTGATGATGATGGCGATGATAATACGAAGAACAAAGATGATCATACGGTGGAAGAGAATGATGGTGACGAGGAGGAGGATGAGAAGTTGTAGGAGGATATTGATGATAATGAAGAGGATGATAATATGAAGGAGGGTGATGAGGAGGGAGGGGGAATAAATGATAATGAGAATTATTGTGAGGAGGAGAGGCGGATGATTAGGAAAGTGATATTGACGATGAGGAGAAAGATGATGAGGAGGAGGAGGATGATGATGATAAGAATAGAATAGAATGATGATGATACAAATTATAAGAAGGAAGATAAATGATGAGATTGTTATTAAGATTAGGAGGACAGTAATGATCATAGTGGGAGGATGAGGAGGAAGAGGTAAGGCGAAGGGTAATGATGATGATGACAGTGTACGTAAAAAGAATGATGTTATGATTTTCCATGTTTAGTCAATCATTGAGATTAATGTGCTTGGTTAAGTCAATCATTGAGATTAATGTGCTTGGTTAAGTCAATCATTGAGATTAATGTGCTTGGTTAAGTCAATCATTGAGATTAATGTGCTTGGTTAAGTCAATCATTGAGATTAATGTGCTTGGTTAAGTCAATCATTGAGATTAATGTGCGTGGTTAAGTCAATCATTGAGATTAATGTGCTTGGTTAAGTCAATCATTGAGATTAATGTGCTTGGTTAAGTCAATCATTGAGATTAATGTGCGTGGTTACGTCAATCATTGAGATTAATGTGCTTGGTTAAGTCAATCATTGAGATTAATGTGCTTGGTTAAGTCAATCATTGAGATTAATGTGCTTGGTTAAGTCAATCATTGAGATTAATGTGCTTGGTTAAGTCAATCATTGAGATTAATGTGCTTGGTTAAGTCAATCATTGAGATTAATGTGCTTGGTTAAGTCAATCATTGAGATTAATGTGCGTGGTTAAGTCAATCATTGAGATTAATGTGCTTGGTTAAGTCAATCATTGAGATTAATGTGCTTGGTTAAGTCAATCATTGAGATTAATGTGCGTGGTTAAGTCAATCATTGAGATTAATGTGCTTGGTTAAGTCAATCATTGAGATTAATGTGCTTGGTTAAGTCAATCATTGAGATTAATGTGCTTGGTTAAGTCAATCATTGAGATTAATGTGCTTGGTTAAGTCAATCATTCTCGAACTACCCGTGTAACAAATCTAACTGCCCCCCTCCCCACCCCTTCCTTGTGGGACGTGCGTTCTACGCTGGGAAACACTTCACTGCACATTATTTGAAAACAATAACACCTGTAGGTGTGAAGCCACACACAATAACACCTGTAGGTGTGAAGCCACACACAATAACACCTGTAGGTGTGAAGCCACACACAATAACACCTGTAGGTGTCAAGCCACACACAATAACACCTGTAGGTGTGAAGCCACACACAATAATACTCAATTGTTACAAGTCTGGTATATTTCTGAGATATTCTGAGATCAAATAAGTGTCAAGAATTGCTGTTTTGTTTTTTGGTTAGGATCGTTATAAACCAAACCACATGACATTTATCATGTCAAATTTAACCACTAGCAGAAGGTCAGGACTTGAACATTCCTGGCAGTTGAAGTTGAATAATTCAACTTCCTGAACAAAACATGTATATATGCAATCTTGTCTAAACAAGTAGGCTCTCAACTGCTGCCATATGCCTCATCCAAGTCCTTCCGCAGAATAGTCATTGCGAGATGATCCGAATTAGCGTCATTATTTTGGCTTGTCGCGACTGATTATTGTTCACTTTCATGATACTGAATGTTTCCAGCCAATTACAAGCACGGAAACATTCAGATCTCAAACATTGGGTAACTAAAACTAGGTTCTACCTGCATAGATATTTTACAGAAAGATGTGCGTTCACCAGTTGGTCTCAGCTTATCCTGGTGACACCAGTGGGGCTCAGCTTATCCTGATGACACCAGTGAGGCTCAGCTTATCCTGGTGACACCAGTGAGGCTCAGCTTATCCTGGTGAGACACGAAGAAAATAGGCACCTTACCGTCTTTCCAGACGATAGTAGCATTATTATGCTATAAGAAATATAATCTACCATACATGATGATGATGGCTGTGAGTCACAAGACCAATCTGAGCTACAAAATTCTTCTACAGTGTGTGCAAGGAATCCGCAGGCCCACTTGTACCATCATGTGTCTTGTACCCTCATGTGTCTTGTACCATCATGTGTCTTGTACCATCATGTGTCTTGTACCATCATGTGTCTTGTACCATCATGTGTCTTGTACCATCATGTGTCTTGTACCATCATGTGTCTTGTACCATCATGTGTCTTGTACCATCATGTGTCTTGTACCATCATGTGTCTTGTACCATCATGTGTCTTGTACCATCATGTGTCTTGTACCATCATGTGTCTTCTTAGACATGCAGCCCTTGAACTATCTACTACCACTTCCTCCCCCCCATGAAACACTATCAATGACATCCTGCCCCATGATTCTCTACGAATGTCTGTATCATTCATATCGCGTTTGCCAACGTTCTTCTACTTAAGTATAGGTCGACCATGAAATTTTTTCCCAGATTGCAATATTCTATAAAGTAGATCTTTCGGTACTCCTATTGGTGTGTCCCAGTCATCTTTCATCCTCCTAGTGTGTCCCGGCCATCTTTAATCCTCCTAGTGTGCTGGCCATCTTTTATCCTCCTAGTGTGTCCCAGTCATATTTCATCCTCCTGGTGTGTCCCAGCCATCTTTCATCCTCCTAGTGTGTCCCAGTCATCTGAGTCTGTGTAGACTGAGTATAGAAAATACTGTGGTATTGCCTGGTCTTTCCAATACATCAGTGTTTGTGACTTTCCAATACATCAGTGTTTGTGACTTTCCAATACATCAGTGTTTGTGACTTTCCAATACATCAGTGTTTGTGACTTTCCAATACATCAGTGTTTGTGACTTTCCAATACATCAGTGTTTGTGACTTTTCAATACATCAGTGTTTGTGACTTTTCAATACATCAGTGTTTGTGACTTTTCAATACATCAGTGTTTGTGACTTTTCAATATATCAGTGTTTGTGACTTTATCCTGCCACCTAACTCCAAGATTTCTACGTAGGCACCGCATGTGAAAGCTGTTTCGTCGTGTCTCCTGATGCATATAGGCTTTCCATGTTTTACTGCAGTAGAAGAGAGTTTTGCCTGGTAAACCAGGAACTTAGTTTTTATTATTAATTTTCTGCTACCTCAGACTCTTCTTCATTGTATGATGATAGTTGTATACGCCTTGCCAATTTGTATGTTTATATCTTGATCCTTGGATAATTTATTCTTGAGTGAGTATCCTAGATATAAAGTGATCAACAATCCTCTAATACAACATCACCATCAATGACAATTTGTGTCTGCGTCATGGCAGCCTGCGTCATGGCATCCTGCGTCATAATGTGCGTTCATATTTTTGTTGATTGTTAGTTCAAATTCATGCCAGGTATTAGAAAAAGCAGCTAGTAGGTTGTTCAGTTCCTCTAGTAGGTTGTTCAGTTCCTCTAGTAGGTTGTTCAGTTCCTCTAGTAGGTTGTTCAGTTCCTCTAGTAGGTTGTTCAGTTCCTCTAGTAGGTTGTTCAGTTCCTCTAGTAGGTTGTTCAGTTCCTCTAGTAGGTTGTTCAGTTCCTCTAGTAGGTTCTAAGTTCCTCTGGGTGGTTGTGGAGTTCCTCCTCAGAGTGTGTGGTATTTACAGAATACATCTGCAAAATATTCTTCTCTATCTCTCTCTCTCTCTCTCTCTCTCTCTCTTACTGGAGGAAATGTCAGAGATTCAAATGTTGCTAATATTTGGTGTCAAAGTGACGCTTAATATTGCGTGTTTATGTGAATTCTGATAATGATTTGTTTACGTTTTTAACTAACCCAGACTTACAAACAAAGTACATTTTACATTCAAACACTTTGGTTTTTGCTGACACTTCATTTCTTGAGAACATAATCAAATGCTACAGCAACCTGTAATTTGTCAAATCAACATTAAAAGAGAAATGCTCTCACAAAACTCGAATGTATCTTGAAAGCAAATTGAAGAACTATTCGAAACAACAGTTTAATCTGGATTTTTCGAGTACAGTTTCGATGAGTACAGATTCCAGTATAGATTGGAAGAGTGTTAGCTGATTGACTACTTTGTGCTGTAATCAGATTGGAAGAGTGTTAGCTGATTGACTACTTTGTGCTGTAATCAGATTGGAAGAGTGTTGGCTCATTGACTACTTTGTGCTGTAATCAGATTGGAAGAGTGTTGGCTCATTGACTACTTTGTACTGTAATCAGATCTGGATGTGAGTTGAAACATTATCAAGCCACGTCTGAACATAAGTCTCCTTCTCTCTGTCTATTGAAATCTGTGTTATGTCTTGTGTATCTGTGTTATGTCTTGTGTATCTGTGTTATCTCTTGTGTATCGGTGTTATCTCTTGTGTAAGACTGATTATCGGGATCGTAGATACTACTTCTTTCATTTTTTAGAAGAAAAAAAGGTGGGGGGAAGGTCCTAAAATATTTTTTAAACATATGTCTTCTGTACTTCCATATGATTTCCATGGAGTGCTGTCTTCCAAGGTAGGGCGGGGTTCATTGATTTCCTTGGAGTGTTGTCTTACAAGGTAGGGCGGGGTTCATTGATTTCCTTGGAGTGTTGTCTTCCAAGGTAGGGCAGGATTCATTGATTTCCGTGGAGTGTTGTCTTCCAAGGTAGGGCGGGGTTCATTGATTTCCTTGGAGTGTTGTCTTACAAGGTAGGGAGGTTTTCATTAATTTCCATGGAGTGCTGTCTTACAAGGTAGGGTGGGGTTCATTATTCTGCTTGTTTTATGTGGGTATGCTTAAACTTGTTTTATGTGGGTATGCTTAAACTTGTTTTACATCGTATATTCTCATCTAAAGACAGGTGGTCGTAGCCCCTCACATTTCCGTGTGTGTCGGACCTGAAAGTTGAATAAATACTAGTAATACTAACCATATTGTGCATGTTATAAGAGAAGGTTACCTATAAACCATGATAAAGTCGGATGTGTTCGGACGAAAGACAGATATCATTGCCATTCTGTAACCATAACACAACGCTTTACTATCTTCGGTGTAGATCCTGCTTCTTCTTCTTCTGCGTTCAGCATGTGGTCACGCTATACCGTCAGACCTGTCATCAAGACGAAGTCCACTGTCTTCTCCAGGTCAGAGCGGCTGCCCCTTAACTTTTGCCTCAAGTCTGTATCCTCTGGCCAGGTCTGCTGTCTTTGTTCTGTGTTTGTTCCTGCTAACCTGAAGTAATTAGTGATCCAGTAACAAGACCTCTCTTACTGACGTTTATTGTGGACAGCTCCTTATATTTACGTTAGTTTGTCTAACATAGAATTACAAATCATGTTTTGTGTTTGCGTGTAACAAAATAAACATGAACTTCTTACATATATTTACAAGATATAAAAGTTAACAGACAAATGATTTACAGTATATTCCTAGCAACACTGTGTTACCAGTGCCAAACCTGGTCTCTCTCATCGTCACATTACAGAAAGATAGTGACATGTGAGATGGAATGCTTGAGAAATGCTGCAGGGGTCACATGGTTTGACAGAATACAAAATTAAGACATCAGGAAAAGAATAAGTACGAGTATAACACCTTGCACAGATTACATAGAAAGGCAGCAGATCAAGTGGTGTGGCCACATTATGAGAATGCATCACGACAAGTTGCATGTGCATGCATATAACCAAATGAGATCTGGGTACAAAGCCAGAGGAAGACCACGAAAAAGATGGATAGAAAACGTCAAGGACATCCTGAACACACACGGTCACAGAGCAGCTGAGGCCACATACCTGGCCTTGGAACACAAGCTCGAGCTCTAATCACCCCTACGCTTAAGAGTGGATAACAAACCTCCTGGGGAAAGACAATTTTAAAAAAGACAATCAACATTCATTGTATAGAACTCTCTCTCTCTCTGCCTCTCTCTCTCTCTCTATCATGTTTTTTCACACAGGCCGCGAGTGCACATGTTTCCCTGTGCGTGCGGTTTTGTAATCCAGTACTCTATCATAAAGTATTACCTCTTCTGCTGATCACTCCTCGTGCTCCTACCTCAAACGTATACATCTCACAAAGTCTATTCTCCCTACCCACCTCTCAATGCTGCAACATTGATCCACAGGAGGGATGATCATTGTACTGACCTCATTATCGATCTCTGTACCCGGGCAGGCTATTTTAAGCATGCCGTTTCAGTAACTCGGGAGATGGGTCAGTTCATATAATGCCGTGTTGATATATTTCTACTATCATTTGCTGATGTTGCATACCGAAAGTGAAGGTAGGTTCAGACACGATCTTACAGTCAGTCATTATGTGAGCATTCATCGGTTTCCTACCATCGGTGTAGTTGTAATTGACTATATGTACGTTGGTGGAAACGTTTTCTAAAGTTACAACAATATGTTGTGTGCTCTTAACGGTTGTTGTAACGTTATGCTTGTTTGTTAGAAGCGCCAAGATCAAAACATTTGTTTATAATATATCGCTGTATACTGTATAGTAATAATAGTAGTAGCAGTAATAACAGTAGTAGTAGTAGTAGTAGTAGCAGTAGCAGTAGTAGTAGCAGTAATAACAGTCGTAGTAGTAGTAGTAGTAGCAGTAATAACAGTAGTAGTAGTAGTAGTAGTAGCAGTAATAACAGTAGTAGTAGTAGTAGTAGTAATAACAGTAGTAGTAGTAGTAGCAGTAGTAGTAGCAGTAATAACAGTAGTAGTAGTAGTAGCAGTAGTAGTAGTAGTAATAACAGTAGTAGTAGCAGTAGTAGTAGCAGTAATAACAGTAGTAGTAGTAGTAGTAGTAGTAGCAGTAGTAGTAGCAGTAATAACAGTCGTAGTAGTAGTAGTAGTAGTAGATAACAGTCGTAGTAGTAGTAGTAGTAGTAGTAGCAGTAATAACAGTAGTAGTAGTAGTAGTAATAACAGTAGTAGTAGTAGCAGTAGTAGTAGCAGTAGTAGTAGCAGTAATAACAGTAGTAGTAGCAGTAGTAGTAGTAGTAATAACAGTAGTAGTAGTAGTCGTAGTGCAGAAAACGTATTGACAGTAGTAGTGGTGATGTTAAACAGTAGTAGAACTATTATTAGTTGTTCTTGTTGTGTTAGGTAGTCGTTACTGTTGTTATTATAGTAGTGGTTGCAGTAGTAGTAGATGTTGTTGTTGCTAGTGTTAGTAGTAGTTGTTGTTTTTGCGATTGTTATTAGCTGGAGTAGTACTAGTAATAATAATAATAGCAGTAGCAGTAATTGTAATAGAATGAGTAGCAGGTGTTGTTTTTGTGGTAGTTGTTGTTGTAGTACTAATAGTAGTAGTAATTGTTGTTGTATCGATAGTAGTAGTAGTGGCTGTAGTAGTAGTAATTGTTGTTGTATCGATAGTAGTAGTAGTGGCTGTAGTAATTGTTGTTGTATCGATAGTAGTAGTAGTGGCTGTAGTAATTGTTGTTGTATCGATAGTAGTAGTAGTGGCTGTAGTAATTGTTGTTGTATCGATAGTAGTAGTAGTGGCTGTAGTAGTAGTAATTGTTGTTGTATCGATAGTAGTAGTAGTGGCTGTAGTAATTGTTGTTGTATCGATAGTAGTAGTAGTGGCTGTAGTAGTAGTAATTAGTAATATCAGATGCAATTTTAGTAGTTGGTGCAGCAGTAAATACATTCATGTGGTAAGCGCCAACTAAGGAAGTGTAGGGGTTGAGTTGGCTGAACCATCCTACAAGTTGATACGAAAGCTATGCTGAAGCCCTATATGTCCGACCGACATGGGTAGATATCGCAGGTAGCTGTAAACCATGATATATGGTATTTCGATTTATGCAATACATATTACTAATCAGCAGATACACTGTAAAAGAAAATGGTGCAGATACACTGTAGATATATACATTGTTATTGAACGAACGAAAAATAAGTAGATAAACGCCAGGAGTTGAAGAATGAACATATAAAATGTTCCCTATAACGCAACAATGTAATAGTAGTATGTTGAAATTGTGATAACATACCAATGTATTGTTAGTCTCTTGAGATTGTAGAATGGAGCATCAACTGATATCATGTTTGTCTTCATCTTCTGCCGAGTTCAGAAACTTCTGCCGATCAGCAGAAAGTAGTTCAGAAACTTCTGCCGATCAGCAGAAAGTAGTTCAGAAACTTCTGCCGATCAGCAGAAAGTAGTTCAGAAACTTCTGCCGATCAGCAGAAAGTAGTTCAGAAACTTCTGCCGATCAGCAGAAAGTAGTTCAGAAACTTCTGCCGATCAGCAGAAAGTAGTTCAGAAACTCCTGACGATCAGCAGAAAGTAGTTCAGAAACTTCTGCCGATCAGCAGAAAGTAGTTCAGAAACTTCTGCCGATCAGCAGAAAGTAGTTCAGAAACTTCTGCCGATCAGCAGAAAGTAGTTCAGAAACTTCTGCCGATCAGCAGAAAGTAGTTCAGAAACTTCTGCCGATCAGCAGAAAGTAGTTCAGAAACTTCTGCCGATCAGCAGAAAGTAGTTCAGAAACTTCTGCCGATCAGCAGAAAGTAGTTCAGAAACTTCTGCCGATCAGCAGAAAGTAGTTCAGAAACTTCTGCCGATCAGCAGAAAGTAGTTCAGAAACTTCTGCCGATCAGCAGAAAGTAGTTCAGAAACTTCTGCCGATCAGCAGAAAGTAGTTCAGAAACTTCTGCCGATCAGCAGAAAGTAGTTCAGAAACTTCTGCCGATCAGCAGAAAGTAGTTCAGAAACTTCTGCCGATCAGCAGAAAGTAGTTCAGAAACTTCTGCCGATCAGCAGAAAGTAGTTCAGAAACTTCTGCCGATCAGCAGAAAGTAGTTCAGAAACTCCTGACGATCAGAAGAAATTAGTTCAGAAACTCCTGACGATCAGAAGAAAGTAGTTGAGAAAACGTAATGCATATGCATACTGCGATAACAGCTTCTCCATCACGACATTAGTGTCTTAGTGTAGCTGTTTGGATTACTTTAACTAAGAGGTTAGTGTAGCAAACCTCATACCCATCCCTCCTTAGTCGGTTATAGTGACATGCATTGCAGATCACAATAATGCACTCCTATTCCGTGATGATACATGCATTTTTACATCATCACACTCGTGAATGAACTTAGTTTGAGGGACACTGTTCTTGACATCAACTTTTACTTGAAGATAGACACACAGTTACACTTCTGTCGTCAACGCTGTGTATACTTTTGTGAGATAAAGTTTCTCCGTAGTTCATTAGCTATAGTTGTTAGAAACTAATAGTAAACCTAGTTTTAATAGGCTATAGTTGTTAGAAACTAATAGTAAACCTAGTTTTAATAAGCTATAGTTGTTAGAAACTAATAGTAAACCTAGTTTTAATAAGCTATAGTTGTTAGAAACTAATAGTAAACTTAGTTTTAATAGGCTATAGTTGTTAGAAACTAATAGTAAACCTAGTTTTAATAAGCTATAGTTGTTAGAAACTAATAGTAAACCTAGTTTTAATAAGCTATAGTTGTTAGAAACTAATAGTAAACTTAGTTTTAATAGGCTATAGTTGTTAGAAACTAATAGTAAACTTAGTTTTAATAAGCTATAGTTGTTAGAAACTAATAGTAAACTTAGTTTTAATAGGCTATAGTTGTTAGAAACTAATAGTAAACTTAGTTTTAATAGGCTATAGTTGTTAGAAACTAATAGTAAACTTAGTTTTAATAGGCTATAGTTGTTAGAAACTAATAGTAAACTTAGTTTTAAAAGGCTATAGTTGTTAGAAACTAATAGTAAACTTAGTTTTATAAGCTATAGTTGTTATAAACTAATAGTAAACCTAGTTTTAATAAGCTATAGTTGTTAGAAACTTATAGTAAACCTAGTTTTAATAAGCTATAGTTGTTAGAAACTAACAGTAAACCTAGTTTTAATAGGCTATAGTTGTTAGAAACTTATAGTAAACCTAATACTCGATGAACATGATTGTGAAATTTCGTATGCAATGAAGAATTCTTGTGTGCGTAAAGTAACTTTAATTTTTGTGCCGAGACATCGGGAGTCCGGGGTAATGAGAGAGCAGATAGGTTGGCCGCACACGCTGCTACTACGGCTGTTGGTGGAGAGATGGATCGAGCAGACATTTTGGACGCCTAACAAATGGCTGTATAAGTGATGATGACTCTTGTTCCATGACTAGAATAAGGGAGTTTGGTTTGAAATGTGGTGTCGCTAGAAGGAGCGATTTCGTGGCAAGAAATAATTATGGTCAATCAACGGCGTACTGGGACCGTCAGTCAACGTGTAATGGCGGCTACACTCAAGTAGAGATCTGGGCACCTATGGACTTGTCCGGATTTCTGTGACGATGATCCAACGACTAAGTAAACCTAATTTTAATAATCACTGATCAAAGCTATGACGAGAACACTCTACCTGTGTTGAGATTCTGGACAATCGACATTAAACAGGGTAGTCTAACCATCGAGTAGACATCGGCAAGGAAGCGTACAGTATAAAGACATGCACGTTAATAAACACTTTCCTCCACTTGTCCAAGAAAATACAATCCCCGAATACTGCGGCATCGGAAACTTAACAATGCAAAAGTAATAGAACAGAGAATGCGATACATTGCAGAATAATAGCTGAGTCCCGCTCAGTTTGACTTCAGAAGCTATACAGACGCACTATTCACACTGAAACCACTCAGTGAAAAAGCTATTGAATACAATCAAGATCTAGACATAGTATTTATAGACCAGGGAAAGGCATTGGACAGAGTAGATTAAAACATTATATTGGAAACCTTAGAAAATTACAACATAAGAGGACATATGTTAGACAATATAAAAGTTTTATACCAAAAATGACAAAGTTCATTAAGAACAACAAATGGAATAACTGAACTTTTCGAAAAATGACAGTGGTTCGTGCTTTCACCTCTACTTTTCAACATATACATGGACATAATAATAAAAGAAGCTCACATCAATAAAGAAAAAAACGTTCCAAATAAATCTCAATAGGAATGTAATAATGAAATCAACGAACTACTATTTGTTGACTATCAGTCTAATATACAAAGGTGAGGAACATTTGCAAAACCACAACAATGTATTGTTATTAGCATGTCAGAAGTACAACATGAAAATTAACGTACAAAAAGCCAAAGTTATGAAAATAGCATGCTTGCAACACCAATAGATATAACAGTAGATATAACAATAGATATAACAATAGATATAACAGTAGATATAACAATAGATATAACAATAGATATAACAGTAGATATAACAATAGATATAACAATAGATATAACAGTAGATATAACAATAGATATAACAATAGATATAACAGTAGATATAACAATAGATATAACAGTATATATAACAATAGATATAACAGTAGATATAACAATAGATATAACAATAGATAACACCAAAATTGAATAAGCCAAAGAATTTAAATATGTAGACATTATCTTTTCAGAAACTAAAAGACCAAACAGAGAAATAGAAACAATGTGTCAGAAAGCAAATATAGTGACTTTCCAACTTTCACCATTATTTTTCTACATCAAGATTAAATGGGGATAAAAGGACAGATAATATCTACAATTTCTATACCAACACTCTGCTACCAATGTCAAACATGGACTTTAACAGCCTCACAGCGGAGGAAAATCATCACATGTGAAATGAAGTGTCTGAGAAAAACTGCAATGACTACAAAACTAGATAAAGAAAGAAAAAAATAAATTAGGAAAATAGTTGGTAATATATCATGTATTGAACATATCGAAAGACAGCAAGTAAAATGGCTCGGTCACTTTATGAGAATGAGCCCAAACCAAATAACAATAACAGCAAATCACAAAAGAATATACGGATATAGAGCTAAAGGTGGACCAAGAAATCGAGGGATAGAAAACATCAAGATAACCCTGCCCTTGAATAAAAATAAACCCAATGTAACTAAAGCGACACATCTGGCCTTGGAATGACAACAGATGTCCCCATCCATATGCTTAACGGCAAGTGTGGATACAACTAGCCATCATTCACCTGGAGATAGACAATAGACAGACAGAAACTGAATGACATTACACTACTTTCTTAGTCGAATTCATTAACATAACATTTGTGTCTAAGTGACATTACACTACTTTATGTTAGTCGAATTCATTAACATAACGTACCCAACTCAGTGATACTAAATGAATTATTTTTCCTTCTGATCGTTCTTCTGCCAGAGTAAACTTTGATATGGATTGATTAATGATCTGTACTGTAGTCAAATGTCCCAAGGTAGGATTAATGATCTGTACTGTAGTCAAATGTCCCAAGGTAGGATTAATGATCTGTACTGTAGTCAAATGTCCCAAGGTAGGACCGTAGAACCTGTTCGTTAGAGATGTGCGTGTGTTTTGAATACCTGATTGACACCAGATGTATTTAATTCAGTCCAATAATATCAGTCATAGATTACGTAGTCTGGGTACTTGATTAATATGGATTATGTAGTCTGGGTACTTGATTAATATGGATTACATAGTCTGGATACTTGATTGGCAATAACTTTCCTCTCCACTCTGTCCAGTAACAACAGCTGTTGATATGTTATTGCATCAACTAAGTGTTCTCGTGTCTCGAATATTTTGCAAGTCTGCATGATCGATAGCCTAATCGATACTGTACGAGTTGTGTTTTCAGAATCCATCACTCATCCACTCAGAATTCATTTTATAATTCTACAAACTGTGGTTATCTGGAAATGTTAATAGAAATGTTAATATGTTTTAATATTTTTTTCAAAGTAGACATTTTTGTGAACCTGGATGGTGTATACAAGCACGATAGTAGAAAAGTGAACTCCGGTACGTTGTTATCCACTGATCGTCGTGAAGTCATATCCGTTGTCTGGGTATCCATTGATCGTCATGAAGTCATATCCGTTGTTTGGTTATTATATATAGGTTTACGTAAATCCCCTATCTATGTTTATACGTACAGTACTATATGGTTGCAGCCCGTGATATGATTGGATGTCTGCACACAAAATGTTATACTGATCAACTATACCGTCTAGTGTTATACTGATCAACTATACCGTCTAGTGTTATACTGATCAACTATATATAGAACTATACCGTCTAGTGTTATACTGATCAACTATACCGTCTAGTGTTACACTGATCAACTATATATAGAACTATACCGTCTAGTGCTATACTGATCAACTATACCGTCTAGTGTTACACTGATCAACTATACCATCTAGTGTTATACTGATCAACTATATATAGAACTATACCGTCTAGTGTTACACTGATCAACTATACCGTCTAGTGTTACACTGATCAACTATACCATCTAGTGTTACACTGATCAACTATACCGTCTAGTGTTACACTGATCAACTATATATAGAACTATACCGTCTAGTGCTATACTGATCAACTATACCGTCTAGTGTTACACTGATCAACTATACCATCTAGTGTTATACTGATCAACTATATATAGAACTATACCGTCTAGTGCTATACTGATCAACTATACCGTCTAGTGTTACACTGATCAACTATACCGTCTAGTGTTACACTGATCAACTATACCGTCTACTGTTACACTGATCAACTATACCGTCTAGTGTTACACTGATCAACTATACCGTCTAGTGTTACACTGATCAACTATACCGTCTAGTGTTATACTGATCAACTATATCGTCTAGTGTTATACTGATCAACTATATCGTCTAGTGTTATACTGATCAACTATATCGTCTAGTGTTATACTGATCAACTATACCGTCTAGTGTTATACTGATCAACTATATATAGAACTATACCGTCTAGTGTTACACTGATCAACTATACCGTCTAGTGTTACACTGATCAACTATACCGTCTAGTGTTACACTGATCAACTATACCGTCTAGTGTTACACTGATCAACTATACCGTCTAGTGTTACACTGATCAACTATACCGTCTAGTGTTACACTGATCAACTATACCGTCTAGTGTTATACTGATCAACTATATTGTCTAGTGTTATACTGATCAACTATATCGTCTAGTGTTACACTGATCAACTATATCGTCTAGTGTTACACTGATAAACTATACCGTCTAGTGTTACACTGATCAACTATACCATCTAGTGTTACACTGATCAACTATACCATCTAGTGTTACACTGATCAACTATACCGTCTAGTGTTATACTGATCAACTATACCGTCTAGTGTTACACTGATCAACTATACCATCTAGTGTTATACTGATCAACTATATATAGAACTATACCGTCTAGTGTTACACTGATCAACTATACCATCTAGTGTTATACTGATCAGCTATACCGTCTAGTGTTATACTGATCAACTATATATAGAACTATACCATCTAGTGTTATACTGATCAACTATACCGTCTAGTGTTACACTGATAAACTATATATAGAACTATACCGTCTAGTGCTATACTGATCAACTATACCGTCTAGTGTTACACTGATCAACTATACCATCTAGTGTTATACTGATCAACTATATATAGAACTATACCGTCTACTGTTACACTGATCAACTATACCGTCTAGTGTTACACTGATCAACTATACCATCTAGTGTTACACTGATCAACTATATATAGAACTATACCGTCTCGTGTTACACTGATCAACTATACCCTCTAGTGTTACACTGATCAACTATACCGTCTAGTGTTACACTGATCAACTATACCGTCTAGTGTTACACTGATCAACTATACCGTCTAGTGTTACACTGATCAACTATACCGTCTAGTGTTACACTGATCAACTATACCGTCTAGTGTTATACTGATCAACTATATCGTCTAGTGTTATACTGATCAACTATATCGTCTAGTGTTACACTGATCAACTATATCGTCTAGTGTTATACTGATCAACTATACCGTCTAGTGTTATACTGATCAACTATACCGTCTAGTGTTACACTGATCAACTATACCGTCTAGTGTTACACTGATCAACTATACCGTCTAGTGTTATACTGATCAACTATACCGTCTAGTGTTACACTGATCAACTATACCGTCTAGTGTTATACTGATCAACTATACCGTCTAGTGTTACACTGATCAACTATACCGTCTAGTGTTACACTGATCAACTATACCGTCTAGTGTTACACTGATCAACTATACCGTCTAGTGTTACACTGATCAACTATACCGTCTAGTGTTACACTGATCAACTATACCATCTAGTGTTATACTGATCAACTATATCGTCTAGTGTTATACTGATCAACTATACCATCTAGTGTTACACTGATCAACTATACCATCTAGTGTTATACTGATCAACTATATATAGAACTATACCGTCTAGTGTTACACTGATCAACTATACCGTCTAGTGTTACACTGATCAACTATACCGTCTAGTGTTTCACTGATCAACTATATCGTCTAGTGTTATACTGATCAACTATACCGTCTAGTGTTATAGTGATCAACTATACCGTCTAGTGTTACACTGATCAACTATACCGTCTAGTGTTACACTGATCAACTATACCGTCTAGTGTTATACTGATCAACTATACCGTCTAGTGTTACACTGATCAACTATACCGTCTAGTGTTACACTGATCAACTATACCGTCTAGTGTTACACTGATCAACTATACCGTCTAGTGTTACACTGATCAACTATACCGTCTAGTGTTACACTGATCAACTATACCGTCTAGTGTTACACTGATCAACTATACCATCTAGTGTTATACTGATCAACTATATCGTCTAGTGTTATACTGATCAACTATACCATCTAGTGTTACACTGATCAACTATACCATCTAGTGTTATACTGATCAACTATATATAGAACTATACCGTCTAGTGTTACACTGATCAACTATACCGTCTAGTGTTACACTGATCAACTATACCGTCTAGTGTTACACTGATCAACTATACCGTCTAGTGTTACACTGATCAACTATACCGTCTAGTGTTACACTGATCAACTATACCGTCTAGTGTTACACTGATCAACTATACCGTCTAGTGTTACACTGATCAACTATACCGTCTAGTGTTATACTGATCAACTATACCGTCTAGTGTTACACTGATCAACTATACCGTCTAGTGTTACACTGATCAACTATACCGTCTAGTGTTACACTGATCAACTATACCGTCTAGTGTTACACTGATCAACTATACCGTCTAGTGTTACACTGATCAACTATACCGTCTAGTGTTACACTGATCAACTATACCGTCTAGTGTTATACTGATCAACTATACCGTCTAGTGTTACACTGATCAACTATACCGTCTAGTGTTACACTGATCAACTATACCGTCTAGTGTTACACTGATCAACTATACCGTCTAGTGTTACACTGATCAACTATACCGTCTAGTGGATATGAAACTGCAGAGTCTCGATGAGAGTTAGTAAGATTTTTGGTTGGTGGGGTTATATGAGAATTATTTTTCCTGTAGGCAATCGCACCTTGGTTAGACTTTGTTTGGAATATTTATAGGACACTAGGACAGAGATATAAACATCGAACCTGTTACACCTTTGGATAGACTCGTCGTGAAAAATATTTGTAGGACGTTGAAACAGAGATCTGAACATAGAAACTGCCTCTTGTAAACCTGCATATTTCAGCTTTATGACAAGTGACGTACTTCACTGTAAAACAGTGATAGGAAAATCATGTTTTAGTTCGCGGGCCAAGTGTTGGGTGTTTATTCGACTATGAGCCACTTCTCCAACTTGGAGACCTTAACCCCGTGTTATATTTCTCAAATTATACGCGCTATTGTGTGACAGAGTGGTGCGTGTTGTGTTGTGTACGTTATTGTGTGACAGAGTGGTGCGTGTTGTGTTGTGTACGTTATTGTGTGACAGAGTGGTGCGTGTTGTGTTGTGTACGTTATTGTGTGACAGAGTGGTGCGTGTTGTGTTGTGTACGTTATTGTGTGACAGAGTGGTGCGTGGTGTGTTGTGTACGTTATTGTGTGACAGAGTGGTGCGTGTTGTGTTGTGTACGTTATTGTGTGACAGAGTGGTGCGTGGTGTGTTGTGTATGTTATTCCTTATGATCTTACTTCAAATTCTAATTTAATCCATTGATCAAAATACTTGCCTAGCAAACATTATTTGTAACCTCATCAAAGTTACCGACAGAGGTTATCTTTTCATATTTCAGCACGATCTGAATGCGTATTCACATCACGTGATCCAAGACTTGGCACAATCATTGCCTCTTTATTGTTGTTTAGCAACTGTTATTTTCACCTTGTCCGTGCCTATTTAATTTGTATTATATTAATTCATGTTTTATTTCTGGTGTACATGAGTGTGCGCTTGTTTGTAATTTCTTCTCCTGCATTTGCTCTTAAAATTGTATTACTTAACACGATGCAACTTATGAATATAAAATACGTTGTGGTTTGCAGCTTGACTATCATAGCTTGTGATTTAACATTTGGAGAATTGAGGGGTTTTATAATATATAAAATATACGCAATCAACATTTTTTTACTCCGGCTCGTGGACGGGGGTGGGGGGGGGGGAGTTTAAACGACAGTTGGCCAGATTTGTTTGGCCAGCCAGATTTTAACATGCCCAACTGCAAATAGCGATAAACTTGTTTGAAATATAAATACGCATCGGTAAAAAGAAAAGAAGCTCAAATATTTTGTTGCAAAGCAAACACACATTACAAGTTAGAGGTAGTAATCAGTACAAACCAATCAGTTTCTGATAACACGAAGTCCTCGCCAGCCAGTACAACACAGAAAGTTTCTCATAACTATAGTTCGTTCCACAATTTATGCTACGAGAGCACATTTTTCACGAAAATTATCTGATGCACATAGCAACCATATTTTGTATTTAGTCTTATACACAGCACGACCATAAGAATTCATATTTTACAAATTGATAAGCAGATTGGAAAATGCATGAAACTTTATTGCATTTTTTTTTGTTATATAGTTTTGCATAAGCAGTACAAAATGACATTAGCATTTTACAGTAATACACAAAATAGTGGATGCAAAGGCGTATCCCAACTTCATATAATAACAGGAAATGTGAGATAGTTATCATTATTTTCAGAGTGTATGTAAAGCAGTTTTTATATTTGATGATCGCACTAGTATTAGGTTTTTTGTGGCAGAGGTGTTGACGAGGAATACGTGCATTTGATCATTCCATACATAAAGATGGCTGCAAAAAATCTTTGTGAGAAGCAAAACAATGAAGTACCAGTAGATTTTGTTATAAGTCAGTGATGGTGTTAGAAATGTGGTCGATGTGAGAACAACAGAGATTGGTACATCAACTATTTCATTCAGCTTCTGAAATACTCGAAAAGATCGACTACTGCTAAGGACTGGATAAAATTGCAAACCATCTCAT
Organism: Meghimatium bilineatum; assembly: GCA_034231615.1. Taxonomy (NCBI): domain Eukaryota; kingdom Metazoa; phylum Mollusca; class Gastropoda; order Stylommatophora; family Philomycidae; genus Meghimatium; species Meghimatium bilineatum. The sequence continues at coordinate 534,658 of CM067305.1, read as the reverse complement.
TGTCAATATGTCTCTTTCTCTTGAAGCACATTCTCTTCACATTGTCTCCAGTACTCAATATCTATTTGTGAGGGCGTCGTTTCTTATGTTTGTTACATCACAAAGTTTGTTTAACGCGGCAACTTGACCTTTCATTGAAGCTCACACAAGTTCAATGGGA